>OW026369.1:8700175-11357690 GCA_932273885.2 Leucozona laternaria | reverse complement strand
TGATTTTGAAACCCCAGTTGTGAAGTTGTGATTTTCAATCACATTTAAGGCACTCACAGGTTATTATAGTGAGTCGCTCACAGGTAGTGATTGTGATTTTTGACTCACAGGTCGAAAATCACAGGTCGGGTTTTTTTTTCGCGTATCTCTAGCGCAGCATGACAGTCCTATACGCACTATAATTTCGGCGTTGTTCGGAATGATATTTATGGTAATAATATTAAGTGATGTCAAGAATCCAAACGGAATATTGGCAAGCTATGTGTTAAAAAAAATTCCTATTTTCCTAACGCTCGCACTATGTTAATCATTATAAGGGTAGTCATAACCCCTTGAGTGGGGGCGAATACTTTTCGTACTGAAGCTTTGTCGAGAGTACACGACGAATACAGCCAAACAATCACTGTAAGACAGAATAATCGATTAATTCTTGGACGACCTCTACACAGGACCAAAAATATGTTAGGTTCGAATTCGAAGTACCCAGAATTAAGTCATGTATACAAGGCTGCTAGTGCCAACAGACATTGGTAAAACAATGCAAGACGTGCGGTCCATTTACGGGCATGTCGGCTTTCAGAAAAGGCCGAGAGCCAAACCAAACGTGTCGTTGCATACAAGAGAATAGATATAACTTGGAAGATCTACGCTTACCTATAATGAAATTGAAGCTTTAAAATGAACAAAAAAGGTTGCCATTATGCATGAACAACCTTGTGAGAAGATTTCAATATAAGAATCTTTGAAACGTTAAATTAGAGGGAACTCGTATTTCTTGGGAAGACTAATATTTTTAACCTTAAAAAAAACTTAAAAAAACCTCTTACTTTACCAACTTCTGGCACAAGTTTACTTTTTTTTAAATTACTGAAATTTTTGTTGAGAACCTTGCAAATATCCCAATTGTGGCATGTTCAGATCCAGGAGCCTGCTTAATAAAATCAGGAGAGAAAATTTGATTTCATTATAGTATGTATTTGAAGAAAGATTTCTTTTGTGTTTTCTAACATTTGCATTTGTGTGTAAGTTTTACGAATGTTTTTACTTTATTTTTTTTTATTTTTAAAATTTTCTTCCCTTTTCCTTATTTTATTTGGTCGAAATTTACCAATCATGACCATAAAGGGGTTTTTTTTGTTTTGATTTGGTAGATACAAATATCCAAAGGCTCGGCGTTTTCGATCATTCTTAAACAATTGGCGCCCAACGTGGGTCTTGGACTGCAATGGTTTGCTGTCCAAGATATTCGCCAAAATTGTATAGCATCTGAAAGGTCCTAATGACATCATAAAAGGTCAATTAGTTTCAGTCGTATGTCAGCAAAAGATTTTTATAATAGCTACTTTTTATTAAGATTTTTACAAAACTTAAAAATGTTCACAAAAAATAACCTATGATTGACCAATTTTTTAAACTAGTTCAACACTTACATATGTGGGCAGATAGTATATTTTTTTGCGAATATGTTAGCACATTTGAGGTGCTAACATCCCATAGCCTTATTTATATCCTTAAAAAGCTACTTATAACTGTTTTCAATTTATCTTTCCAATTATTATTTTTGTGCTTAAAACTCTTATTTCTTTATATTAAAAAAATAATTCTAAACCATTAGCCTATCCATTGTTGTATTTTTTTTTTTTTCATTTATTTTAGACTCGATTTTAAAAATTTGCAATCATAAAAATAAAACAATTTGCATATATTTTAAATTTTCATAATCTGCTACCACATACAACTCGGTGTGCATAGAGAACTTTTAATTAAAAGATCAAATCAACTCCCACATGACAGACAAACTGTTTTGAACTTCCTCTCTTCATCACTGCAGAAAACAATGTCTAAAATGAAACCACTATACAGATACTCCATCACTAAAGAAATGCACATTGCACATAAATAAAGCTCCCAATTCAGTCATTCAAATCAACCTTCCCACTTGATATACTATATAACATCACATCATCGTCATCATCGGATGTATCCCACTTCTGACACACTAAATATAATTACATTTATTTAGTTTATTAATATTGCACAAAATGCCTGCGTGGAATTATTAGTTCTCACTCTAGCAAAACTCAAATGCATATATCCTGGGATGCCTGCATCTGCATCCTAATTTGAAAACTTAATATAAAATTCAATTGAATTGCCAACTGGAATTGCCACGACACGACAACGACGATGCCGCCAATAACGCCGACTGTGATGGTTACGCGACGTATAAATCAGGCAACGAATGAAAGAGTCTTAAAGCTTAGGCTGCCTCCACACTTCTGGCATGTCATCCAGACTAGATGATGTAGATGGGTATGAAGTATGTGTTTTTTTTGTTGTTTTTGGTATTCTGAAAAGGAGAAGAATGCACCCGAAAATTTATGAATATTTATTATTGCATCCAGGACACTTCCGTGAAAGAGCATCGCACACGACTTGTATCGTCATATTGAAGAATGTGCATGTGACTACTATGAAGAGTTTCATATTTTTTGTTCATCCTGTCTTATTTTCGGAGTAGAAAATAGAACAAATAGGGCAACCAAAAATATCTATCCTTGCAAGGTTGCGAGGTGGTAAATCACGTTAGAGTCCTTAACGTGTGTCTCCAACGTATTTTACGATATATTTACAACACCATCAGGTAGCAGCTTGGTTTCACGATGACGCGGACAACGAGGCCACGGCAGCATCACCAGCATGACTACAATGTAATCATCAGGTATATTGTCTGATGTGCCTATATATAGGTTCTTGAAAGGATTTATTCGCTCTCACCATCTAAGCAGAATTTTCATTCCAGAAATCACGGTCTGGTTGCTCGGCTTTGCTTGCACCCGGTTCCTTATTGGCGGAAAGGGTATTTTCCATCAACACTCTTAAAATGGTGCTAAATGGAAATTGTCTCCACGGTGAGGTAAAGAGCGACGGCCGGCGGAGGTGATGGTGATGGTGGTGCATTTTGTAGTGACATTATTTCGAGTCCACCGAAACCACCATACTACAACCATCACCCACCTTTGGCAATTTAGCGTGATTTGATATATGGATCTGGAACTGAAAATTGTCCTGATTTTTTTGTGTTTCTTTTTTTAATTCTATATTCCTCGCACTGGTTTTGGGTGGGTCTACTCGAATCAGGATTTCTGGTACTGCTGCTTCTACCGCTGAGAATCTCTTAATAATTCATTTGCAAATGGCCTTTTTCACATGGTTTAGGGATTCCACTTTCATTTCGTTTGGCAGGGCATTCCATACTTAAAGGCGTGGGTAAGTATAGAGGGAAAATGTACCAGAAGAGCCCACCCACATCTCCCCTCTCCCGCAGCATCCGTATATCTTTGAATTGCAAAATGGAATTCGCGTTGTTGTTGGCTCTTGTTTTGCCCTCTCTAAAATGGTAAACCTCTTTTAAGGATTTTTTTTTTTGATTTTTTGTTTTTGTGAAGGCATATCCTCTTGTTTATTCGTTTGCCTATAAAAGCTTAGACAAACACAACAACAATATAATAACGATGAGGAAAAATCTCCACAACACCTGGATGACAAATAGGATGGAAACCGATAGTGAAATGCTTGTAAATCATCGGAAATGGTTTTCGCCTGTATAGCGATGGGATTAGACACCTTCTATGATATTGCACCAACTTCAACAGTCTGTTTGACAAGTTTAGTTAGAAAAAAGTCTGGAAGAAGAAAGAAAAATAATTAACTATATATACATTGTAGGTATATAATATGTATGTACTTCAACATTTTTATAAAAATTATAAATTTTTTGAAAATCAAATTTTTCATACAAAGGGAACTGCCCATTTCTGGCCCAGAGTGAACACGAACGAGTTTGGTGTCAAATGAAAGGTGACGTAAAGCCCAATACATAAGTAATATATTTTCAAAATTGTTAATGGGAAAGTCGAGATATTCGGGCTCGAAGTTGCCGATTGTAAAATATGGATTTCAGATTTTGTTCCAAACAATTAGAAAAATGATATTGATATCAAATGAAAGGTATTTTTCTTGTCTTTAAATTAAAAAAAAAACAAAGTTATTTTGGTATGTGTAGCACAATTTGAGATTTTGAGTTTTAACTTCTAAAAAAGCCACTTTTTTGCGCTATTTCAAAAAATTCAGTGATGACATATACTTTCTTAGCTGAATAGTGAAAAGCTTATTTTACTACCTTTAATTTTATATAAAATTAATTGTACTATATTTCGCCCCTTATAGACAATTGTTTGGAACAAAATCTGAAATCCATATTTTAGAATCGGCAACTTCAAGCCCGAATATCTCGACTTTAACATAAACGATTTTTTAAATATTATACTCATGTATCGGGCTTCATGTCGCCTTTCCTTTGATACCAAACTTGTTCGTGTACGCTCTGGACCAAAGCTTCATAGTTAAATGGGCATTCCGTTTGTATCGTTAAATTTAAAATTTATCTTCAATTGCCTTTACTGTACAAAAATATAAATTATGTGACAAATATTCAATTCGTCTATTTTGAAACCAAATAAACTAGTTTATAAGTCTCAGTCACTTTACTGCCCGTTTATTACCTTTTTTGTCTAGAAGATGATTCCTACACTTAAACGTTAAAGAAATTTGCATACATAAATTTGTGTTCTATAGAAAAGTATAGGCTTAATATACGTATTTACCAATACATATGTTACCAATTTATAATAATTTTGATAAATTCGATCTTCATTACACTTAATGCCGCAATGTTTAAAGTGATTTTGATAAAACTGCCCAATTTATTGGCTTTCCATTAAATTTAAAGTTGCCATTAAAATATGAAATTAATCGACTTTATAAAATTTCATTTAATCAACCTCATTTCGAAATTTTAGCTCTCGTTGCCTCCATGAACTAACTGTTCATTGAATTTAAAATCGGTTAAAGCTAAACCGATAAAATACGCCTTTTAAGAGAGACTTTTAACCCTAATGGAGGTTTAATGAAGCTTTTCTATTTCTTACTCTTAATTAATATTGGAAATCGTTTTTTTTTTAATCTGAAAGTGCTTAAACAACATTCTGGTGGAAAAAATAAAACATACTTGCCAGGATATTTCTGATGCACTGAATCCAAATCTGACGTAAAAATTGTTTCTTTAAGGTATGATTTTTGAGGTATTCCTACAATTTAAAATTGCAAATTGTAATTTTTATTTGAATATCTCAAATTCCTCGGGATTATTTTAAAAACGATTTAAATTTAAAGGTGCTATTAAAAGACACATTAGTTTAACTAATAGAGAGCGAAATAAATATAAATCTTAATGGAGAGTTCTTAATAATAATTATTTACCTAAAAAGCAGTTTACTTTAAAATCTGAGAAAAATCCAGTTTTTAATTGAGTTTCATTGGATTTACTGTGATGGTATATTAAGGAAAATCTCCATAAGGCGTAAAATGTAAATTCTCGTTAAAAAGAACTCACTTCCTCTTAGCTCTCACACTTATGCTAGATGCTTATTTTTAAAATTGGAGGTGCAAACCATTTTAAGATATAAGTATCAACATAATCTTAGCAAAACAAACTATATTCTTTCCCTAAATGTCCTTAAAAGGTTTTTGAACTATTTAAAATAAAAACAATATTAAATTCATAAGCACTTTAAAATTCTTAGTCATGTAAATCTCCCTTCCCCAATCTGTCTCTCTCTCTGTTACACACTTCTTAGAACCACCCCTTGCGTGTTAGGTCGAATTGATGGAACAAAATGTTCTTTTAATCTCGATAAATTGTTCCTTTGTCCTTAAATGCACACAAATTGCATACAAATTTTTCTAAACTAAACGTTGCATTAAAACGCAACATCACAATTTACACGCAACATCATTCCCGCCTAAAAACATTTATCACTTCGCTTAAACCAAAAAAAAATGAAACCTCCTCTCAATGCAACACATATGTATATAAATGTCCAATGTAAAAATCCAATCCTATGATAAATAGGTTTAAAAAAAAATATGTTTTACATTGTTATCTATACACGCCATCTAAATGGACTGCAAATATTCCAAACAGTGTAACAAAAAAAAAAAAAAACAATATCAACTCTAATTTTCATTCTTTAAAACTTCAAGCGCCAAACGGTACACAAATTATTTTTTAATTGGCACGATATCATGGTTAAACGGGATAAAAAATTGTCCTTTTTGTGTTGTCATCGTAAAGTTTCTCCCAAACCGGATATAAGCTTCGCCTAGTTCCGCTCTTTCTCCTCTCTCTCATTCAGTCTTCTATACCTACCTACCTACTCAAGTGACTTAACTATAAGGACAGACTTACGGAATAGTCTATCCATCGGATTTCCATGCTTTTCCGCCAAAATAGAGAAAACGAGCGTGTGTATACGCTGCGAATAATATATCTACCTACCTACTTGAGGAAAAAGTTTGGAAATTTTTTAACATGCAAAGTTTTTGGTCACATCCTCCGTTGTTTTTTTTTTTTTGCGCTTCCTAATTTTATCCTGGAAAAGGAAACAAAATTTAAGAGAAGAGAACCCCTGAAGCCCGAACCGAATAGAGAGAAAATGCACTTTTAAGACCCCGAAACGACTTTGTCGTTGCGGTAAGACCTAACTTTATAATAATGTCTTAATGACAAGGACTCGCATAGAATTTCAAAATCAATATAGGAATACGAAAGCAACAAAAGCAAAAAAAAAATAAAAATAAAAACAGCCCAAAATACACGTCCCAACACGGGGGTGTACATCAGACACGATTGAGTTCTGTACAAATAGAGCGAGAAGCGCCAAAAAAGAAAATAAAAAAAAAGAAAAAAAAACCGAAAGACTCATCCAATGCTTTTTAGCCTTTTACGTAAAGGCAAGCCCGTGCCGTCACGGTCTCAGACCAATTCTCCCTCGGTACGTGTTCTGAATCATTTATATACCTAGAGCCTTGCACCTTAAAAAAAAAAAAGAGTCAAAAGCAGCATCCAGTACACCAGCAACCACTCTCCTGACCAAACTTAACTCAGCGAAGTCAATGTATCGACATTAAGCAGAAAGGGTATATCCTTTTCTAGTTTCTTCAGCGATAGGAGCAACAAATAAAGGATGCTGTTCCAACTCACTGAATCCACTATGTACCAAGGGCCGCTTTTCACTCATGCACGTCATCGTCGTCCAGGTGAAACCGTAGAAAACCAACAACACCAGCATTCACCCAAACATAGTGCATCGTAAAATATCGTTTTGTGTATTTCGAAATATACGGAAGCGACTATAGGAAGTCAGAATACAGTTCGTATATGAAGTCCTTCCCAAGGTAAAACTTATTGAAGTTTTTTTTTTTTTCTCTCCCAAATACCCACTATTCGGGGGGAGTTCTGTATCGTAATTTGAAACACGTTTACCGCTTGAAATAATATTAAGAATAGCATTAAAAAAAAGAAATGCAGGAGGTGTGGAATAGAGAATGACCAAGATGTCGACAACGACGACGATGCGACTATGAGAACGATGATGAACCCGAAAAATTAAAAAAAAAAAAAAGTACGAACGATAGATGGTATAAGAAGAGGAAATGCACGTGAACCAACAGATAAAAGTGCAGAACTTAATAGGACTTCCATTAACTTTTAATTGTGGTGAGAAGATGACAGAGCACATTCAGGTGTAGGTAGGGTTGTAGTGAATATAAAGTACCTATGGTGCGGGGGGGGGGGGGGGGGGGGTAGATATGGAGGAAAAGGCGGTAAAGTTATAATAAGAAACTTATTCAGCACATGAGCAGAAGAAAAAAATGAGAGTTAAGTAAATTACCAGGAAAGAAGTTGAAGAAAATTAAAATTAATGCGGTAAACGATACCATTAGATTTCCCACGAGGAATCAAAGGTTATAGAATATAGAGCGTACAAAATCAATAGTTGAAGTGAACTATCAAAAAATAAGGGTCGATCTGATATACAAATTTGATAAAAATAACAAATGCATCTGAGATCTGATAGTTTAGTTTTCTGCAGGCCTAATTTCTAGCTCCCGGATCTTAGCTTTAGCACCCCATAAGGATATTCGCACAAAAAGTGTGCCATCTAAAAGATCTTAATGACTTCATAAAAGGTCAACTAGTTTCAGAAATTGGTCAGCCAAAGGTATTATACTTCCTCTATACGACAAGAGTATTGTTTTCGTGTAAAAAAATCAAAGCTGTAAACGAAACAAACACTACAATGATCAAGAAGTCGACTAGGTCTTGTCGGTCACTGAATTTCATATATTTCTGTATATTTAACTTTTCTGTGAGTTTAATATAACTTCGGGTATCTACGATACTAGTAACAACACTGTTACAAAATTTAAAAAAAATATTATTACCTTTGAAGTGAGCTCATAGCTTCTACAATGTCTGAACGATTTTGATAATTGATAACTCATTAGATTCACCACAAAAATTAAATTAAAATTCAATATCCAATTAATTTTTTTTTAAATATCAAAATGTACCTCAAAACGGTTTTCAAAGTCCAAAAATTGTGAACAAAATGTTTAATTTTTTGATTTAATTCAAAAAATATACACACAACTTTGTAGTATGAACAAAATAGTTTTTATTTTAAAAAGGACCGGACACTCCTCTGTAAAATTTTCAAAAAAAAATTAAAATTATCCAAAAAATGACTGATCGAAAATCCTTGAAGCCTGAAAAATTAAAAAAAAAAACTGTTTTTAGGCAAAAAATTGAAATTTCGAGGGTCTATGAAATTTTTCAAGTGCCATAATATGATTTTTTCAGTCAAACCTACAACTTCTACTAGGTCACTTCAAAAGTAATTAAATTTTTTTTAATTTTTTCAACACAGTGCTGAAACCTTTCTTTTTGACATAATAAGCACAATTTATTGTACTGCTCTTGAGCTCATCATAATTTAAGTTGTATTAACCCCAGAGAAAATCTTGATATACAGCAATGTAGAAAATTTAGTTGTCTTTTCAAAAATACAATAATCATTTTTCAATCAGATCAACAATAGGCTTTATTCACGGTAAAAATCGTTTTCAAATAAAAAAATTTGATAATTTTTTGACATTATTTTTGTAAGTGTTTAAAACAGTTGTAAAAAATAATTTTAGGCGAAAGATTTAGAGAATATTTTTTGCTACAAATCCATATAAAAAAAAAAAACAAGTTATAAAGTTAATAACAGCCGAGAAAATGGCATTTTTCAAAATAGCGGCCCCTTCCACCGTACTAAGGGAGAAAATTCGCATGTTTGTTTTAGCTCATCTAATACGGGTGTATTCGATAGGAAAATGTCCTCGAAAATGTCTTAAACCGGTTTTATCTTCGTACCAGTATTAACATAAAGTCAGTTTTTTGGCAAAAAAAATATCACATAACGGAAATGGCCATTCCATGTTTTTCTTTTAGAAAATGGTCTCGTTTCTGGATAGTCACGCAGGTATATCTTTTGGTTTGGTCTTGTCATAATTCTACAATGTATAGTACTTATAAATAGTTTGAACAATATTGCATTTGAACATTTTGAAAAAATCAAACATAAAAGCATTTTTTTTATACCAATTTTTGACTTTTTTCTCGTTAATGATTTCAAGGCATTACTAACCAAATACATGCATATTCAATGTATGCTTTATTACAGTAGTTGTTGTTGACCACAAAAGCAAGTTCGGGCATATTTATTTTACATTTCATTTTTATCTTGAGCCACACAATTTTCAGAATTGCAATATAATGGATCAACTATAGCTCGTTATAGTCAGTAATTACAGCATACATTTGGCTTAACGCCTTTCTGAATCGCCTAAAAAAAAATAATATTTTTACCATTTCCATTAATTTTTTTTTTTTTTTTGGTTAATTTTTAAATTTTCAATTACGCCAGTGACTTTGTTCCAACCGAATTGTTTGTTTGCATACCTAGTCATTTAAAATTCATACAACATTTGTTTAATTTAATTTTAATGTTTGAACATATGTGTACGTATATGTACTTGGCTATACCTACCTATTTTTAATAGAAATTATAAAATTAATAAAAAAAAAACCTTCTGCATAAATAATTTCAATGGACATGCATTTAACCTATAATAATAAATAGTGCAATAATCTTTTTATATGTTTTTTATTTTTAAATTGGCTCACCACATATTAATCAGCTTTACAAACAAAAATCCAATTAACGTATTTTATATATTCTTAGCCATCAATTCAATATATGATTTTTTTTTTACAAATATACGACCACAGGTGACATAATTACCAATTATAAATGTATGTATAGCAGCTCGCAGCTATATGAAAATATACATTAAATGTTATGACTAATATACCAACCAAAAAAAAAATTGCATTAATTTGGAAAGAAGTGTGATTAACAACAAAAAAAATTAAAATAAATAAATACCTACAAAAATTGTTTTAATAATCTCATAACACACGAAACCACTAGACAACAAAAAAAATTCATATTATGAATTTTCCAAACTTATTTTGTGGGGAATACGAGTATTAACTACTTGTGCATCCAACATCTGTGTTATAAAAATAAATTCGTAAAAAAAATAAATTAAATATGACAAATAATAATTAAATAACTAACGATGAGCTGACAACATCAGCTACAAAAAAAAAAAAAAAAAAAAAAAACAATTAACATCCATCAGGGTGTGTGAAACCGGAGTGCAAGTGCATAAAGCATTCAAGTTGAATCCTCTTAGAATGACGTGTGTCTGATCAAATTTAAATTAATTCTTTTTTGTTTTTGTTGAGTGTTTTTTGTTGTCATTTTTTATTCATTTCAATGTGCATGTGTTATTCATTGTGTTAATGTTTTATTTTTTTTTTTATAACATCAATTTCACAGAAAAATTGACAGACACAACATTTTTTTTTAATGGGCTTTAGAGATATTATTATATTTTTTTGTGCCTATTCATCATAGAGAATGAATTAAGTTTATTGCAATTTAAAATTTAAAATAATGGTTTGGAAAAACTTGTTATATTTAATACGATAAAATAGATATAAGTACACTACGTAGTCGAGGTGAAGCGGGTATACATTTTGATCAGAGGCCTTATATTTTATATCGATATGATTGATCGAAAATCAGACGATATTAAATTCAATTTCCATTTAAAAAAACAAAAAAATCCCAAAAATGTCCTGAAGTTTTTCTCCATCAGGCTTAGTGAGAAAAAGTTCTTACTTTTTTAGTCAAATGTTTACTCCAACTAACTTTCTGTAGCCGAACTTGAAAAACTGAATTTCAGGTTCTTATAGCACCGCACATGTGGAATATTCGCAAAAAAAAAGGAAACTATCTGAAATATTTAAGTGACCTCATGAAAGGTCAACTATTTTCAATAATTGGTCAACTGTGCATTTTTGTAATGAATTTTTAAACATTTTTCAAGGTCTTAGAGAATTTAAGCACCACATTTTTGTGAAATTTCCGAAAAAAACTATATCATCTGAAAATAACACTAAAATCTCCTTAAAGGTCAACTAGCTTCAGTATAGTTGGTCAGCCATAATTTATAATTAATAAAGTTTTTTTTTTTAAGGCCGAAGAGATTCTTAGCACCTCATTTGTTGGATGTTCGGAAAAAAACTATAGGTGCATACCTTGAAAAACCTTTAAACATTTATTTAAAAAAACCTATGCCTGAATTAAATAATTACTGAAACTTATTGACCTTTTATGAGGCCACAAAAAGCCTTTGAGATGGTATAATTTTTTCGAATATCCCACAAATGAGGTGATATTATTCGCTGATGTCCTTGAAAAACTTTAACCATTGATTCTAAATTTGGTCTTTTTTTGACCAATTACTCACATTTTAGATGGGATACTTTTTTTGCGAATATCGCACATATAGGGTGCTAAGATCCCGGCAACAAAAAACTGTGAAAATCTGCTCGTGACTTTTTTATAACTGAAATTCCAAATGTTCTTCCAGGCTAATAATGTTTTTATAGATTTTTCGACATCAGACAAAAAACTAAATTCATGCTATAAGTTCCTATCAAAAATATTTGTAACTTCTAAAAGGCCTATTTATCAAAATACACCTACTTGGCTTTCTAAAGTTAAAAATTTACATATATTTTGCTTCAATGACCTTGAGTAAGGAGAAAATTCAATTGTAAGAAATGTGGGCGGGGCAGTAAATATTACTAAATCTATTTTAAAACCTACCACCCGCTAAACCAAAGCATATAGCTAGGTACCTACTCTTAAAATTTCAGCTAAGATGATAACTGTATTTTTTTTTTTTTTTTTTTTAAGGTGATAGCGGCTACCCAGCTAAACATGTTGTTTACTCAAAATGCTGTTTTCAGCAAACTACTGGACCGATTTTGCCCAAGCTATCGGTCCAATCTCAATTGTATTGCCTGACAAATTGAGCTCCATTGGTTTGGAGTCTTCTGGAGTCCATAGCAATATATATTTTACTCTTATGGTTTTCACCTGAACCTGCGTTTTCTGGATTAGCCTGAATATATGTACAAACAAACGTTCATTTCTGAATCTTGTTGGTAAATTGCTGGACCAGACATTGATTTTGACTAAGTTTCACAGAAACACTCTCGGACTTGTACGGAAGATTTCCTGAAATGTTGGAATCAATCGATGCGTGATGCATGCCCAGACACAAAGCGAAAAAATTATGATTTATAATTAATAAACTAGTAAACCAGTGCTTGCGTTGCTTCGCTAAATTTTCAAACTAAAAACTTTAAATGTTTAAATCACGAGACTTAATTGCACTTAAGAATGAGGCCTCTGTCTTTATTATATTTATATTAAAGTGCCTTCATGCGGTCGCATTGTTAAAATATATATCCTTTTAAGACCACTGAACAGCTAAAAAAGGAATAAAAAAAAACTTAAATAAGTCAATCAAAAAATTATCGTTTTTCTTATAAAACTGAAAGAGCACACAAGTAGCACAGAATAACTTAAAGAAGGATTTAAGAATTATTCTAAAGCGGTGCCTGCATACTTCTTTAAAACGGCTGTCCAATAGAAGAAATTAAGAAGCTAAATTGATTCTTAAAATCTTCTTCATTCGGAATTACGTTTGTCTTTAAAATTTCCTTACACCTTCTTAAATACTTCTTTACTCCTTCTTTAAGAGGTGTAACATTTCTTATGAAAAAAAAAAATTAATTTATTTATTATTTTACTATTTTGTATTATTTACTACACGAGGCTAGGAATTGAACCCATGCCTCCAGCATGACAGACCTACGCACTAATCATTACGCCACCGGGTACTACTCGTTCAATTAAAAATACTATTTTTAGAAGTTTTAAAGAATCACAAAATTGCGGATTTAATTCCTTAAAAAATCATTTTTAGAAGGATTAAAGAAGTATATATTAAGGAAATAAGAAAAGACCGATTTAAGAAATCCCAATTTAAGATTGCTTTAAGTAGAAGTGAACATACCAATTTAAGTTCTTGAATTAAATACCTAATAAAGAAGAAATAAAGAATGAATAAAGAAGCCATACATTGATACACATACCAATTTAAGATTGTATAAAGTACGAATTAAGAAATGTAATACCGAAATTATACTATTTTCTGCTACGCGTGCAACTTAGAGCCGTTTGCTAATATATGAAACTTAAAAATTTTTGTTCAACTTAAACGCTTCTTTTCTTAAGCGTAAACTGTCACATAAGCTCTTATATTGAATATTAAGATTAATTTCAGCAAATTGGCTTTAATATTTAAATTTTAAACTACCTCATACATAAGTATGTAATATTTCACTATGTAAGATGGTTACTTTTTCTCACTTTTTGTAAAAAAAACTATCTACACAATACCCAATAATATTTTTCCTCTTAACCTAAATATTTTCTTTTCTTTCTTTTTGTTTTTGTTTTTCTTTCAGGTAGGTAAGTTCCATCAACAATGATTGGATTACATTTTCCCTTAAACGAGGTAACTTAACTTTTCAAAAGAATAAGAATCGGAAGGATACTAGTAATGTCAGAAACTTATAAACAATTCATCTGTACCTATATAACTTTCTTGAACTGTATATACACCACCACACAAAGAATATACCTATAGACAGATATAGAAAATCAAGTAAACAGGAAAGTTCTTAAAGTTTTTTTTTTTTCTAAACTCAACCGGCCTAAAGGCGGCCGACATGGAAAAAAACCAATAAACCTCTAAAAATCACCTTCAAACAGGGAGACACAAAAAAATGTTTCCTAGCATCCTTTTGTATCCACCCTTCAGTATATTTGTGGTCCTTATACATTGACAATCGCATCAATCAAGGCTCATACTCAATGTTTTATTATTTGCACGTATAAAGTCAACTGCCTGTTTTGTTCGTCCACCCTCACACTGCTATCTTCTGATGCTACCGACTGAACTGACTACGGCACTGATGGTTTGTGGGATAGCCTAAGAGAACAAAAAGTCTTTCCTGCACTACAATATTGAATTGAGGAGGAAAAAAAAAATTGTTTTGCCTTCGTATATTATTTAGTTTATCGATTTTCCTTCTGGTTTCCTTTTCATCCTTTATTGCTTACTATCCATCTAAATGTGACTCTATGACTATACCTTCGAGTACCTATATGTACGTAGGGACATGAGCTCTCTGGGTGTATACAATCGTTACTGTAGTTTGTACTGTACAGTGGCAATAGATTGTATTGTTATAACTATACCTATATCACTTCAATATTTCTATATATACATAGATATTTGTGTATCTCTGAAGGATTCAAGGGATTTTCATCCTTGTATAGTTAGTTTGTCGTTCATTCACTTGGATTAGTTTAATGTAGCCTCGAGGTTATCATCGTCATCATCGTTGTTATCATCATCTTCATCGCATGCCCATCGGTTTAATATATGAGAAGATATACCTTCTGCAGTTTATACAGGATGATTCCAATTTTGAACCGACAAACTTCTAGGGCTGATAGGTCAGACTAAGACAACTTGGTGCGGAGAGTTCGATTTGATCCTCTTTTTCCAGAAAAATGAAACAAAAAAACAAGAAAATCTCTATTTTTGTGATTTTATGTTCAATATTATTTCTAAACTCATCTTCTCTAAACAAACAAAAAATTGGAAAAATTGGAAAAATCGTCTTGGTCTTTGAGAAAAGCTATTGTTATTGTTAATAAAAACGGCAACTTTGACAGTAGTGAAATGAAAAATGTTAAAATACATTGCTTTTCATGTTTCCCAAGCTTGTAGATATTTAAATAACGAACAAAATCTTCCAAACCTCTTTCCAAACCACATTTTTATTACCAGTGTTAGACCAGTTTATACCAATCCGTACAGATAAAAACCAATATTGTATTCAATGTTTTCGCCTGAACGTTGACATTTTTAAAGTAATTAAAGTAAGTAAAGTAAACAAAGTTTTAATTTTCAGCACCTGACGTTGAATATAGGAAGTTGTCTTTTTTATACCAGTCAGATGACCATAGTAAATATCTTTTTTTTATACCAGTTATTTTATACCAGTTAATTATACAAAGTGATTATCAAACCAAAGTTATGTATATTATACAAAGTTATACAATTTTTTTTTTCAAGAAAGTTATACCTTCCAGATTTAAGCAGTTTTTCATTTCAAATTGAATCACCCTGTGTACTAAATACAACAAAAAAAATTAAATGCTATTCAGCAGGTGAAATTTAAGTTGTCCTATAAAAAATGCGTTTCGGATGTCCTTGTATTATAGGAACTTACATCAGATTTCTTATAAAGACTTTTTCTTTCTTTTCCCTTATTTTTTTGGTCAAGCATATACTACCTATGTACCTACGTATAACTCCTTTGTCTTTGTGGTTTTGTTGAAATCAGAAGATTTGTTTTGGGATTTCGGGTTAATTTTCGGAAAATTCGATTTCAGCTTACCTATACGAAATATTATAACCCATAATTGGGTTTCATGAAAATTTAAAGAAAAAAAAGGTACATTGCAAATCGAATACAATATATTTTTGGTTAAGATTGTTTTCCTAAGAAAAGGGTTTGACAGAATTCGATTTAAATCATTTAATTTAATCCCGAAGACTTTAAGACATTTAATAATATTTAGTTATGTTATGTTTGATGGCTTATTTTAAATGAGGTTTGTCATAATATACAATAAAACTTTCATTTTAAAAGGTTTTAAATAGTTGGATAATTTGATCACACGTCAATTTGTTCGCGAGTTTATGCGCCCACACCTTTTACCTCTTGGCGATTACGATAAAAACGGCCATCGTGTGGGCGCATATACTCGACGCACCTTTGTTTATTTTTGGATTTCTCGGCTCCCAATGATCGTAAATGGCTCATTTTTTTATTTAAATTATAGGGAATTAAAAGGGATATAAAATTAAGATTTAAACAAAAATTATTTGTTGGATATAGAAACCAATTTAACTTATTGTAACTTTTTATATATTAACATCAACGAATAGAACTTGCCGTAAAATGATATAATATTGTAATAAAAAAAATAATATTCTTTGTAGATATTTGAGAGAACTACTAAATTAAAATTAAAAATTTAAGAAAAAAAAAATAACCATTATATAAATTTGTTTTTAAATAAATAAGAAAAAAAATGTGTTACAAGCATAACTAATTTTAACCAACTGTATATTTGTATTTACTTGTTTCAACAAAATTAATTACATTCTTTGAAATAATATTCGTTATCTCTTTATCTTTTGATCGTACACACGATATACTCCAGCCAAGTTATTTACAGAAAACCAAAAGGTATTGTTGTGTGGGCTTACCGACGGACGCGCATATATTAAATCATGGATTTCTTACCTCTCGTTACTTCGATCCAACCTTAAAAAGGGTGTCGATGGGGATATTTCCGCAACAAGGCCTCGAAAGGGGTTGCGGTTTGTAGTGGCGAATAGCAAATAAACAGACCTTTCCAGCGACGTACAAATTTCGCCAAACTTTTTCCAAAATTTTTTTATTGATTTTTGAAAAAATGAGCACAAAGAACAAACACAGTGAGGCTATAGTCACATATGTGCCAAAGTCAGAATTGTTGCCCACTTCTGTTTGATAAAGTTCTAGGAAAGAACTTAAAGTAGGGGTACATGTGGAACCCCTTGCATCTTTTTTTCAACTTTTAAAAAATGTTACCAAAATCCATCGAAATATACATCAAAAGAAAGGTCTTTTCAAACTCTATCTGGACGTCTAAGCTAAAAGCGTGTGGAAGGTCTGATTTTCCAAATATTTTCATCCAAAGTGATTATTCGATTTTACTGCATTTCTGTCGAAAACACCCAAAAGCGTTTGTGTTTGGATAGCGATATTTCCGTAATCGAGCCTCAAAATGGGTTGCGGTTTCCAAAATTGCTAGTTAAATTTTCAAGAGCTTTCTAAAACTCAAAATCAAAATTTTTTTAGAGGTTTTTTTTTCTCGAAATATTCGCATCCAAAGTCAAATTACTGTATTTCGATGGAACCCTAACAAAGGCTTTGGATAACGATATTTCCGCTACCAAGCCTTGTAAGAGGTTGCAGTTTTCAGTTTCGTATAGAAAATTAACAGGCTTTCCGCCGATGTAAATTTAAAAAATTGCTAGCCTTGGTTCTCGAAATATTCAAATCCAAAATGATATTACTTTGTGCAGTCGTAGAGAAATAAATTTTCTTTTAAATTCAAAAAAATTAATACAGGGCTATAAAATAAAATTAAAAAAAAATTAACCGTTATATGAGCTTTTTTCTTAATACCATGATATTAAAAAAGGATATAGAAGTCACTTGCTTACTGTAACTTTCTATTTTTAACTTTCTATTTGGGTTTCGATTGAACTCATCAGTTAACTGTAGCGAGTGCCTTGTTAATATGCAATTTCTGAATCAATAATTCAACAAGTCCAGTTAAATATTTTGTTTTAAAAAATTTCTGCAACTTCAAATTGCTTAAATCACCTTTTTCCAATATTAATTACGTATATATATGCATATGTATATGTACAGGTAGTTCGGAATTTTAAAGAAGAATTTGGGTTTAAAAAGAAGCAACATTGCAATATTTACATTGTTTTTTTTTTTGTGCTCCTCTAAAATATGTCAAATTGGGCTTTGTCAGTTTTACACATATACCTACCTACTACGCTGGCGATATATTTAGAAATTAGGAAAGCATTTTCTTACTTTCAAATTTGTCTCCCTCCAAATTGAAAGCTGATCATATCTAATTAGTTTCTCCTCCATTAAAATCCTCATTTGTTCACCTTTCTTTCGCACATCCATTTCAACCCCCAATATTGCATAGCTATTCGTCATTTTCTTGCTTGTGTTTATTGTAATTTTCCACAAAATTAAGTCCTTATTCCAATTGCTCTATTCCTCTGCGAACAATTAACTCATCAGCCTTACCGTTCCATGAAGTCATGCTTCAAATTAGCAAAAGAACAAATCTTCCATCCCCATCTTGTATACTTACAACATCCTAAAATGCTCCTCCGTGTTTATGCATACCTAATAAAAGAAAAACCGTTGTCTTATCATCATAAGGAATGAACAATAAAAAATAATTATCCTTAGGATAGGTGGGTATATTTTTTTTCCAGAGAAATATGAAAAAAATAAACCACAACACTCTAAACTACATTCATCTGGCAGAGCTATCCTTCTAGTAGGTATATTCCCAGCAGTATAGCAACCGCCATTTGACATATCACTCTTTGCACTCTCTGTGAGTCTTTGGTTATCATTTTTACCTCTCTGTGCTGTGCCCATATTTTGTATATCTCTGTAGGCCTGTGGCATTAAGATTCACTTGAGTAAATGCCTCATCGTATAGAGGCTCGTATCCAGGACCATTTCCATAATATTTATTATGTAGTTAGGTATATGTATGTTTGCATGTTGTCTCTATACAATGTAAAGTGCACTTACAGTAAATGAAAAACTATCCCAAAAGCCAAACAGGAGCACTCACATCATATCCCATAGCTGCTGGGTTGGTTATGGGTGGTGCTGTGTTTGAGCCAAGGACATCTTTCTTCTCCACCCACAACATTTGCTATCTCACAGACTCGAATCGGCTATACATACACACAGCACATCCTTCACACAAATTTTACGTTCATAAAACCGAAACAGACTAATGAAATGGTTTGGGCAACGAGCAACGCGCAACGCATTCTTTCGTTACTATGATGTTTTTGTGTCCTTAATTTTGTCTCTTTTTTTGGGTGGTTTTTGTTCTGCTGGCTGCTAGCTGTTGTCTGTTTTTTTTTTTTTTATTTTGCTTCAGTCTTTCGTTTATTTTTGTTAATTTTCGCATAATGTGCGCTCTCGACAATATTTATGCACTCACTCGTATGCGACGTTTAAACGGAATCCAACTGAGCAGTGTGCACGTATCCTGAAAAGTGGTAACACAGATTTTGTAATTGCACATTATTACAATTATTATTATTTTTATTGTCGTCCTGTGGAGCGGTCTTATCGGAACGAGAGAGAGAGTTGATGGTAGACTGTTGTTTGTTGGATGGAATTTTTTGCCGAATTTCACAAGAAATTTTTGTCAAGCTGTTATTGTAGGACAAACATATTTGCGTTGGTACTTCAAACATTTGTGTCACTTTTTTTGGGAATTTTCATTAAAAAAGAAACAAGACAAATTATTTTATTTTCAATTTGTTTTTTTTTTTGGTTTCTTTTATCGTAAGAAACAAAACGCCTTTTGGTTTCGAAATTTTAGCACCCGATTATGAAAAATATTGGCAAAATGTCTTAGTGGTCTCATAAAATGCCTCATAATGAATGTTGTCCTTTTTTACGAATATCCCACAAATTAAGCGCTAAGATCCTGGAGCCGAACAGTTTCGGCGCAGTGTCAAAAGTCCACAAGTCAAAAATCCACAATGGACTTTTGACCCACTTGATGGATATGAGTTACAAGTCCACAAATAAATTGTGAACTTTTAACCCACCCAAATGGGTCAAAAGTCCACAGAATTTATTTGTGGACTAATGACCTGCAGATTGTGGTCTCATGGCTCACTTAGGTGGGCCATAAGTCCGTAATTATTTGAAGTTGTCATTTAAGTGTAGAAACAACGAAATTTCCGCGAATTTTTGACTTTTGAAACTTAAAAAAAAAAAGTTTGCATACAACCAACCTCGCATCTATTCCAAATCCTATAGTGATGGCAAGCAGGGGGGTTGCAGGGGCAGCATTCACTTTACGGCATATAAACAGTGATTTAGGTATGGGGATGCATGCTGCTCCCTGCAACGAGTAGGTGCGAGGTTGGTTATATGCAAATTTCTTTTTTCGTTTTTTTTATTTTTCATAAAACACATTTCGAAAATATTTGGATAGGTCATTCCAATAATAGTGGACGTATGGCCCACCTTCTTCTTAATATTGTGGTCTTACGACTCGAAATGTTGTTGACTTTTAACCCACTTGGGTGGGTTAAAAGTTCACCATTTATTTGTGGACTTGTAACTCATATCCAAGTGGGTCAAAAGTCCATTGTGGAAATTTGACACTGCACCAACAATGTTCAATATTTGTATAGTTTTTCAAATTACTATTATGAACAAAACATATTGATTCACTAATGTCACACACTTTCACATCTGTTTTATTTTTTCCTAGTCGTCGTAGGTTAGAAAATGAAAATTATACAGCGTGAATTGATTGCAGGTTCATATTTCGCTTTCACGTTTCGCTACTCACCAGCAGGGTTGCCACTTTTTGAAAATTTTTCCGAAATAGATTTGCAAAAAAAAGTGCAGTAGATATATTTCCAAGAAACGAATTTTGATGGGATAGGAAAATGAGCAGGAAAATCTTCCTGCCTATTAATGTTAAAAGAACTTAGAAGTATAAACTTCTGCTGGAACCAGCAATTTGATGAACACGTTATTGATTTTCCTCTTCTGCAGCCCATTTTTTTAATGAATCACTAATAAAAAAAATATAAATAATTTTCAACCACTTAAAACAATTTTACTTTTTGCGTGCAGATTTAATTAAAAATGTATTCATCCTTTCTCCTTTTCTCACAATAAATCGAACTCAAATAATTAAAAACGTTGCGTTGAGAGATTTTCTGTGACAGCTGTCAATTGTCATCAAAACAAAGCCGATAGACGAAAGCTGTATGCATAGATTCATGAAGAATAAGAATGAATGCATTCAATGATAGAATTGAAAAACTATTTTATGGATTATATATTGAAGCATTTTTTTTTGGTAAAAACCAAAGTGCAGTAGATTTGAATAACAGGTAGTAGATTTATTCTTCAAAAAAGTGCAGTACATTTGCTGCAATTGCAGCAAAGTGGTAACCCTGCTCACTAGCAGTCAGCACTAGTTGTGAATTCCATGTCTGGAAATTAGCTGTTTCTTTTACAGGGGTATTACATTTCCTTGAAAGCTGAGTGCTAGGCTTAAGAAATAATTAAATCGAAAGTCCAGCCTGTTTTATCATCGGTAGCCATTTAGATTATAACGGTTATACTAGTCCAGATAAATTACCGAAAGCAAATAAATTAAATGTTCTGTATCTATAGAACTTTTGATTAAACAGTAATAATTGCAAACCCAATACTCGTATGAATCATTCTAAAGCAGATTAAAGGTAAATAAAATAATTTATTTATGTGTCGACAAAAAATGATCTGTTATGTAACATGAAAATATTTTCACACCAACAAAAGATTGTTATCTATAAAATCAACTTGATCGGTGAAATTAATTATGTTGTTTATAAAAAAAATTGTAATATATCCAACCGACTGTAGAAATGCACATCAGTTGTTGAACAATCGGAAACCACTCTTTTTGAGCATCCAGTGTAGTCAAATCGCTGCTTACGTATAGATGTACCAGGCACATTCATGTTTATCTGTAGCTTTAATGTCTGTTCCTATATATGCTATTGCAGCTTGATTGTTATGAAATTGGTTGCATTGGTCTGACAATATAGACATCGTGTCAAGCGTTATTCACAGACGTGTAGACATGGAGAAATCATCGAAAAATTTTCCAATCCATGAGAGATACTTATCGACAAGAACGATTATATGTGTCCCCGGGGTTTCTCCACATACCCCGTACCCTGTCCCGTCCCGACCGACGGTCCTTCCTTTCGTCTGTTTATCGCGCATAGTTAAGGGTGGTATTATACCATACCACTCTAGCATTATACTTTACCCATCATATACTCGTCCATAGGTCTTTGTTTTATACTATTTTGAGTGTAGGCCGCTTTTGTCCTGATGGTTTTGATTGTGGTCGATATACCTATATTTCAAACATTATCTACCTCTCTTCCTCTACACAAACTAGGTTTACGTACATATTTTCGATGCTGGCTGAAAGCAAATTGCTGCGATGACTATCATACAGTGCACTCAGATATTGGATCGAAATTTCGCCCTCTGGTTTTGTGAAACCAAAACAGAAAATCTCATCATCATCATCAGCTTCATCGACAGCATCATTGACGTCTGAGTCGACGTCATGCTCATGGTATGACACATTATACCTATATTACTCTATATAGTTTACATACATATACATGTGTATAATGTATATCATCCTTAAGAGTGTGGCTATATGGTGATGGGGGTTGAGGTAATTTGATTCAATTATCCTTCGGTAGAAAACTGTTGATGTATAGTGTTGAAGTATTGGGGGTATAAATTGATGTTGAACAAAATTTTCAGCAAGTTATGGGAAATGCCTATGCACAAATTTGCGATAGGCGGATGACTTTGTCAATCCAAAACAGCGATAAATCTTTTTTGAATTCTTGCCTGGTCGTGGTACCTATTTGTGACAGTGAGATTTCAATCAAACATGACATTACAAAGATAGAGACTACGAACAAAGTGGGTTCCGAAATTCTGTCTGTCTGACTGTACCTCAACCTACGGCCTAAACGACTGAAGCGATTTTTTTTGAAATTTTGAACTTAAGGTTTTTTAGTGATTCTTTATAGGTGAGAAATTGAAATTCTTTTCAGTTCTACGAATAACGGTACCTGCTATACAAGCCGTCATAAAAAAATAAATAATTTATATCGGAACCTACTCTTACCATTTTGATAAAAATTATTATGTGCACTAATACAGGTATAGTATATGCATTCCCAAGAACTGATATTAACAGTACCAACCTGTCATAGAACCGTCCTTTATAAGATTAAAATAATATTGAATTAGAAAATTATCAAAAATTATGTTTGAAAAAAAATATTTATTGTTTTTTTTTTTTAAAACCAATACATATTTTGAAAAGCAGTTAATAATTTTTTTTGAAATTAAGGCATTTGACACCTGTCAAACTCAGCTGTCATTTGAAGTGTCATAACATTAGTTGAATGTTTGCCATTTACGACAATGGATCGCTTAACAATCGGACAAAGCGTTAAAATTATTAAAACTTACTACAAGAGTATGGTGACTATGATCGCCAAAATCGATTGATTACGCAAGCAATCGATGAAATTGTGAAGAAATTTGAAGAGAGTGGAAGCGTTACTGATGTCGTTAGGCCTGTGCATCATCGTAATGCACTCTCAGTCGAAAATATTGCTGCTGCAAGTGCAAGTGTTGCTGATGATACGAATTTACCCTAACAGTCAATTCGGAGCGATATAGTCGAATGATAACCGATTTTTTTTTGGCCGGGGATTGAAGATCATGACTTGGACAAAATGTGGTTTTGGCGACGTCAATTGGCCACCAATATCATGCGATTTGAAACCGTTAGATTTTTTTCTGTAGAGCTACGCAAAGGACCGTGCTTACGCGAATAATTCCCGAACTCTAGACGCATTTAAAACCAACATAACACTAGTTATGGCCGAATACCCAAGTAACATCGTTGGAGCTAATAGAAGCAAAACTGTTCTTCTACAGCTCCTAGATAGTGAAATCCAAAGCTACAGCTCTGTTAGAGATTATTTCAAAGCTCCCTACATTATATTTCAAAATAATGTTTTATATACGCAGTCTTAGAACACTTTTAGCTCTATTAACTTTACAACGCTTCCAGATTTTAAAATTTGCTCCTTAACACACTTCATGAGATTTTGCAACGAGCAAACTCTAAACATCAGCATAGATAGAGGCATTGTAGAGCTGCTTACAACACATGCGCACAATACTAACGCATAATCTTTCAAAATGTCAAAATATTGCATTAACAGAGCTACACTGAAAGCGGCTGTAGAGTTCAATTACTAATATTCTCACACAAAATTTGATGTCAAAAAATCCTTCAATAGAGCTTCAATAATGCACACATAGAGCATTATTATTATCCTAATTCAATACAATTCTCCCAATCATATTATAGGGTGTTATAAACTAAAACAAAAATTATTTCAACTGGAAAACTTAAAACAGTGGAAAATAAATAAATTCCTTTCAATTTATAAGGGAAATCTTAAGATTTGAATTAAGCACGGAATTGACAATTTTTTTTATTAAAATATATTAACTATGCAGTTCCCTAAACAAATTTAATCTACGACTTAGTCGCACAAGTACTTCCTTTAGTAATTTAAGGTGCTTATAAAACTTTATTCACTTCAATGGCAAGTAGGTACTCTTTGAATTCAAAATTATTTCTACAATTTAGCATTATGTATTCACTTAGCTTTCTCTAGCTTTCAATTTTCAAAACACCCTATTTTTTACAAAGCCCTGAATGGAAAACTGTAACATTGCTCTCAAAGCGATATTGCAGCTCTATTAAAGAGACATATTGTCCATAATAAAAAACATGGCGACACAAATGAAAATTATTTGTTTTCATTCATTTAAAAACATTTAAATCCTTCATTTCAAATATAAAACACAATATTGATTGCAATGCAAACAAAGCATTTTATTTCGTGCTTCGATAAATTTATTTAACCAATTTTTACATTGTTCAATTTAATTTTTTTTTTTCACATTTCACAGCTTTAAATACATCATTTGGAAGGCGCGTTGTAATTTTGCGAAGTACTTCCAAAACATTTATGAAAAAACTAAACGCGCACTTAAAATTCAATTACTTTAATGCAAACAAAAATTAACTAGAAACATTATTTCTCTAGGAATAAATAATAACTAGCTTGTTGACATCACAATAAATGAAGTTTACTCTTCCTACCATTACACACATGTATTTTGTTGTGCTACTTTTATAAATTTATCTCACAAACTAATACAAACAAAAATCTGTCAAAAGTGCTCCTTTTAGGATTTCATATGAATATATTAAAGAGCTTCAAAGCCACTCGTCACTGATAAAAAGCTGGTTACGAGCAAAAATGTGCTCTCAAACTCAATGAATTAGCTGTATGCAAGCCCTACACTTGCTCTAAGGGTGCATCTAGAGCTCTTTCTCAAATAATCAAGCTCTAACATTTGCTCTGGAAGCGCCATTAAAGCAATTAAGCAGCTAAAAATGTTTCTTGGGTAACCACCCGAAGTTGTGCATTTTGTTTTTACTATACAATTTGCTTAAAAATCTCAGGTCCGATTTGTTTAAAAATTCTAAATTTGGCCGTTTATAAAATAAAAATTGTAGGTATAATAGTACTAAGCACTTCAATATAGCTGTTTTTCTTTATTTAATAAGACTAAGCTTATTGATCCAAAAACTTTTACGATGAAATCAAAAGTGTAAGGCATAGTTTATTTATAGTTTTTCTCAGCCATAACATATTATTTTTATTAATTGAAAACCAATATTATCCTTGAATTACCATAACATGTATCACTGCAAATCCTCTATATATTTTTGACTCAGCATGGGTAATTATGTTCTCAAACAAAATTACTTCACCATGATCTCCTTATCGTAATCGAATATGTATCTACCTAATGCCTACCCCAAAAAAAAACCACATTATAAAAATCCAATATTTTATATTTTTTTTTGTTGTCTGCCTACAAACGAGGAGGATAATACTTACCAGTATATGTACTTATATCTCCTTCATCTTACATCTTGGCAATAAATCTAATCACTTCCAACCATCAGCTTGAAAAACATCAAATTTATCTCATTATTATACGCATATTGTAGCATGTAATATCTTTCTCCATTCTTCTATACACTACGCTGCTATACCCACCCAGTTTTGTTTCCGAGCCGATGATGTTGCGAAAATTGTATGCTCAGCATGAAAACCCGTAACAGCACCCTTCAATTTATTTTAATTCGTTGGCTTTATGCCAACGCAACAATTGCACTATATAGAGCACATAGAGCATCAAGCACGCTGAAAGAACCATATTGTGGCTAGGATGGAGAAGGTTTGAATGGAGAAAGGGGGATAGGACATGACTGGTAATACAACGGCTTTGGCATTTTATCTATGGCTCCTTTAATAAAAAGAATATGCCAAACGGAAATGCCCGAATGAGCGCACTTAAAAATTGAGAAAAACTGTGTAGCTATAGTAGAGAGCTGCTGTATTATAACCGTCGAGCAATAATAATAGGCAGGCATAAAATATTGGATAGGATATTACCAACAATTGCCGTAGGGATTGAAGGTTTTCATTTTCATTTTCATTTTTGTTTTTTTTTTTGATTTTTTTCGTTTCAAGACTGAAACGAATTAACATGGTAAAGACACTCATATACATAGCACATGGAAAAGAACAGTCTTAAGAATCTGTTTTGTCGGAGAAAGACGTATAATACTACGCTAGTGAAGGTTTAAGGATGAGACTTATTCTTATTATTATTCTGATATGGCAATGAAATTAAATGAGGCGGATGTAAAATAACCTGGCTTTGGCAAGTCTTAAAAAAAAAAATAGGTTAATATTCACTGAAAGTCTCAAAATTTAAATTATACTCGTCAGTTTTTTACATTTTGGAAGCATTAAAAAGACTCTTTTTGAACGCATGTCAGGGTATTTGCCTGAAAGCGTTTAGATATCCACTATACTTTTTGATTTTAGGGACGTTTATTTTTCTTTTGGGAAAAGGTTGTGAATGGCGACCCAGGAGAAATATTTACAGACAACGACAGAATTACAATATTATGCTAAAACCTATTTTGAACTAAGAAATCTATTCTTGTCTTTTTTTTTTCTTATTCAAATTAGCTATTTCAATGAACAAAAAAAAAAAAAAAATAGTCAAAAATCACTTGTTTTGTGGAACGAATAGAAAAGCTCATTTTCTTATATCTACCTGATATAGGGTTTACTTCCAGCTCTGACAACTTCGAACAAAATCAAAATTGTTCCATTATTCAGATATTCAGAAAGTGGTCAAAGCCAATGTTTTAGGAAGGAGAAATAATTTTTTCGTGAAATATTTACATTTTTCAAATTTCTCTCGTTTCTTTAGAAACTAATTTCCATTTTTCAATCATAATAATATAGAACACGTATTTTACAACATTTTGATATTCTTTTGAAGATGATGTGATATCGCAGTCTAAAGTTATAGCTCGGGAGGGACGGCCGAGTAAAATAAGGTTGAAATTGTATATTTTAGAAATCTAATACTGTGACCATTTTGTCAATACATGTGTTTTTGAAAAACGCATTGAAGTTTGTTAATTGTTATATTCTAGCTCAATCGAGTCAAAACTTTTTGGAATTCTTATTCAAATGCATTTAAAATCGAAAATTAATGCTTTGTTTGACTTAATTTTGTTTTTGAAGTATCTTAATAGATAGATAGATAGATAGATAGATAAATCTTTATTAACAAATTCAAAACAATAGCATTTAATATATAAGAAAGAATTACAAGCATGGCGTGAAAGCCGTCTGCCGGTTTTTATCTGAATTTTTAATTTTAAGAAAGAATCAACAAATCTAGAATATCCATGAAAATAAATAATAAATATTAGGATTAACAAAAATATAATATTCAAAAAAAAAAAAAAAAAATAAAACTGAGTATTTTCCCATAGTAAATATTTTCGCATAGTAAATAATAATATACATGGATCTTTTTCAATTGAATACATTCTTTTACAATTATATTTATAGTTATAGGCTTTTAGTTTAGCTGAGCCGAAAAAATAAAGTTCTAAAAAGAGACGGAGGTTGAAGAACTACAGAAATTGAAAACCAGTTTCAACTAGATTAAGATTAGACAGAACAAAATTAATAAATTACAAAACGTTTTCTAATTAGCTCTGGAATAAAAGGGCTTTTAGTTTAGCTAAAACAAATTTTTTTTGAAGGACTTGAACTTATTATATATTTGCTTCAAAACATGTTCAGATATGAGTTTCTATAAGTTTTGGCATGAGAAACATATCGCACGAGCACCTTCCAACCACTCTCCCCATTCAAAAGGCTGAAACATTCTTCACAGGACAAGCAACTTTTGTTTAAATGGAGTCTACGTATTTCCTGTAAAATAGGACAAATTGCTATAAAATGGTATATATCCTCATTTTGGTTTAGGTTACAGAGCGAACAAACCGGGTTAATATCTGTCCTATGTGGCCTATGATTAAGCTCAAGAGTTTCGGTTCGTACTTTAAATATTAGACTCATATCTAAGACTGATATATCCTCCCTAAAGTAATTACTAGTCCCCAGGTTTAGATTAAGACGATTGTAAGTAGATCTAGAATCTGATTCCCTAGCCCTTTCAAGATGCCTTCTGTACATTTGTTCATCAATCATAGCAATACAGTCGTAAAAAACATTTTTCCACTCTTCTCTATTGTTGACGTTTAAATTCAGTGATAGGTTATGCGTCAAGGCAAGCGAACGGCAGTTTCTAAAAGGGGAGTAACCGCCACGGAGTGATATAAGCAATATTTTTTTATGTAAGTTGCTATAAGGTCTATGCATAACTTTCGTGAGGAAATCTGCATTGGCCTTTAAATTTCTAACATATATTTGTGGCAGACCCGACTCAACGTATATGGCGTAGTTTGGAGTGTTATACGATAACCGAAAAATTCGCTTAAAGAAGTATCTTTGAATAGACTCTATTTCTTCCAGCATTTGGTATCCATAGACCTCGTTCCCATAACAAAAGCAGCTGTTAATCGTTGAATTAAAGACCTGAAACTTTGATCTTGGGTCCACAAATTTTTTTGAAAAAAATTGCGACCATATTGTGTTTATAGCTGATTTTGCAGTCGCAAGTTTGTCTTTAATATGGGCTTTAATGCTTAAATTATGTGAGATAATGAAATCTTAATAGATTTTGTACAATATCTCCCTCAAAAATTGTATGGCTGTCATCAGGTCTCCGAAAACATCCATATCAATATAATAATTGGTGTTGGAAGATTTGTTAAGATTTTTACCAAATTATGGGGTACATTTTCCGGAGCTTTAATTATGGAACGAAATATTAGATAATCTAAAAAATAATAAGAAAATGTTAAAAATTCTGTGCTATACATTATAACGATGGAAACAAAATTTAAAAAAAATTGTAAGAAAATGTAAACAAAAATTAAAACGACATACATACCTTACTTTGAAATATTAGAAACAATGTACATACAAATAAAAGATCATTTGACTACCTTAAACACTGCGGTCTCTCCGTTGGAGAGAAAAAAAATACACAAAAAAATAAATTTTGCATTAAAATAATTTTCGTGAAAATAAAGAAAACCATCCTCTGTTTTTATTTTCAGTTTTACTTTTAAAAATCTTGGTCCTTTCCTGTAATAAATTTTTAATTTTTTTTTGGCCCACCCTGGACATGTAGGAAAGAAAGTTATGGCCCTCCCTGGATGTGTCAAGATCCAGAACACAAGAGTTAAAAAGTACTCAAGGTTTGTTGTCTTACACCCCTATTACGACTATTAATTATCATAGTTGATAGTTGATATATATTGAAAGTCGATGCTTAACAACCCAACTGATAAAAGTTTTGATCATTGAGAATGGTGCAGGCCGTTGTGAATTACAATAAAATTAATAATTGTCATCGAATAGTTCCGAGTTTCAATGTGACAAATGTTAATATTTATCAACTATCAATTTATAATTGATAGTCGTAATAGGGGTGTTAGTCATACAAAAGGCAGAGCTTCCAAAATATTTTGAAAATTATTTTTGAAGCCCTAAATGCGAAAACTAATACTTTTAAAGTGTATGGCCCTGTACGGCCCCTTTCTAAGAGTTAAAAACGAGAACATTTTGAGGTTTTCAGTTTTTAATTGACATTTTTCTTCCTCAAATCAAAACAAAAATATAATAAAAGCTCAGTCTAAGGTTTTTGAAGATGACTTCGCGGGTATAAATATAGTTCCGAAAAGGTTGAGTATACGCCACGGCCGGCACAATAATACCCGTCCTCAAGAGTTATAAAAACGAATAATTTAAGTATGTGTAATGAGATGGATTGGAATCCCAATTGAATAGACCAATAAGACGAAGACTAATCTCAAAAAGTACCTAGCTTTCACATTTAAATTAAGTAAAAACTCCGAGAATCAGAAATTGGTTTCAATTTTCAATAATTGAGTTGTAGATTTTTTTATAAAATAGAATGTTTGAGTTAAATTTGAATGCGTTCGACTATTGGACCAAAGATATATATGCCTTCATCATTTCACATCCAATTTTCTTGAAAATCAGTGATAAATTCCAACACAAAGTCTTCTTTGTCTAACAATCCCTGTTATTTATTTCTCATAAGTGCCTGCATAACTCATCTTGAATTCCTTTGCTTTAATTAAAAAAATCGAAAGCGATTAAATTAAATCAGCCTTTCCATGTTTCCAACTGCTGACACAAAACGAAGAAAAAAAAAATAATAATCCAAAAAGACAGAGAGAGAGAGAGATAGAGGAAGGAGGTTGGAAAACATGAAATTTTTCCCGAAGAATGCCATTAACAACGGCAAACGAATAAATCATTGGTTGATTGCGTTCTAAGGCTCCTTTGGTTGAGTCCCTTTTACTCTGCCTCTTTATGCTTAACTTCCTTTGTTTTTAGAATTTTCTTAGATATATTTTTTTTTGTTTTAATTTTTGGTCTTCATCCCACTGTGGCTCATCATCCCATCATCCTTTTGCAACCTCAATCCAAAGACATTACGGTTGAGGTTGAAGAGCTTCAAGATATTTTTTTGTTTTTTTTCTTTGTTTAATTTTTTGATTTTTTCATCCTCGCCTATTTCTTGTGGTGGAATAACCGCTGTTCCGGCAGAGTGGCAACTTTGGCTCATTTCCAAATCACTGGCAAATACCAAATCGAAACTAAAAAGATCGTCCTTTTTTTTTTTTTTTTTTTTAATTTCTTCTTCTGCGGGATATGAAAACAGGAAAAGAAGGCGCGCAATAGTTTTGTTCGACATGGATAGACGGTCTCCCTGTCTCTGTCTATTTCAGTTCAGCCATATCGACTTGGATTGAAATAACAAATTGAAGAGAACAGTTCGAGTAATGGTACATTTCCGGTTAGGTGGGCGTCCTCTCTGCCACCTTTTCGACAGGAATGGGAAGGAAACAATTTCTTCTTCGCCAAAAGGTGAGCAATTGTTATTGTCAACGAAAAAAAAAATTTCAATTAAAAAACAAAAAAAAAATTGAAATTATTCATGGCTTCAAAAAGATGTGTTGTGAAGTTGATACTTATATGAGTTTGACACGAATATATGCAGTTGAATGAATCGAAAATATTTGAAAATGCTGGCAAGAACTTTTTCAGACAGTTATCCTTAATTTTCTTGTATTTCATAATCTTCATTGAAATAGAAATCGGTATAGATAGGTATGAAGGAAGAAAACACGAAATGCTAAAGAAGAAGAATTTACAAAACATACTTTTTCTTGAGGCAAATTGTAAGGGCGGTTTTGTTGGTGAAACATGAAAATGGAAAAACAAAATTGCATTTGTACAGATTTGTGTATCAAATTGCGGCTACTTAATGGAGCAGAAAAATAAAGTTTAGCTCGTTTTGGCTTTTTTCAAAAGTTTTATTTTACTCTCGAAGTTTTAGTTTTTTTTTCATCTGAAACGTGGAAGAATATGAAACTAATAGTAACCAGTAAATTAAAGGGCTGAACATATTTTTTTTCTTCCAGAAAATTGGGAATAACATTAAAGCTTGTTAGTTCTGAATAGGTGCACAATGCATATAGACCTAGGTATTCATGTAGTCAATTTGAACTCTCTAACTACTTACTTTTGAGAGAAACAGTTTGCTAACAAAGAAAACCTATAAAAAAGGTTTTTTCAACATAAAAATTTTAAAATCATTATTTTTGTTCGTTCTTGTTTATGTGAAATTTAGCATGTATAACTTTTTTTTTTGTTTTTTTTGTTATTATTGACAATACCTAAGCTAGGCATTTGAGTGTAGACAGATGATTTTTCTCATAAGTTGAGGTATATATGCTCTTCGGGCTCAGGATTTATCAAAGAAGCAACAGTTTGAGATTATTTATTCACTTTTATCTAGAAGATACTTTAGATTTTTTACAAAAGTGAAGGGCAGCAGCGCGGCGTGCGGGGCGGTTCCTAGCGTCTTCAATTTAATTTTTTCCCTAAACAATACAAAATTTGGTACAAATCAAATTAAAATTTTAACATAAATATTTTGTTTATATGATTGTAGCCTGTTATTTTCCTTGTTATTTGAAAATCTCGATATGACAGATCTGACAATCAGAACTCATGTTTTAAGCTTCTAACTCAAGCCAAATCACTTCTTGGTGAAGATTTTTAGAACCGAATGTCTTTGAGTAAGAAGAAAATGGGTGACATATAATACAGAGGAAAATAAAATGTCTGCGTGTATCATCGACCATCGGTCGTTTGGTAGGATTTCATGTGTATGTGTATTTTATTTATAGTTAATCTGTTAAAAAAGTAATATGATTGCAGTTAGAAGCGTATAACTTGAGTTCTGATAATCAAATCTTTGAGATTGAGATCTTAAAATCACAGGAAATTAATAGGGTACAATTTTGAGCAAAAAAAAATTAGCTACTTTTCAAGAAACTTGTCGATTTTTCATCATCATCATCGGCTCGACAACCGGGGTCCGGTCCTGGCCTCCTTCAACAAGTCTCTCCACCCATCCCGGTCTCGAGCCACCGCCACCCAGTCGCGCACCCCAAGGCTCCGGGCGTCCTGGTCTACGCCATCTCTCCAGCGCAAGCATGGTCTACCACGCTGTCGTCTACCACACAATGTACCACAAAGAACTTTCCGAGCAGGTTCCTCTGCGCTCATGCGAGCTAGGTGCCCTGCCCACCGGAGTCTACCGAGCTTAATTTTTGTCACGATCTCTGCTTCAAGGTAGATTGCGTACAATTCATGGTTGTACCGTCTCCGGAATCGTCCTTCCTCGAACTCGGCTAAGAGGTCGGAGTGCCTTTTGCTAAGCACCCAAGTCTCGGATCCACATGTGAGTACTGGCAAGACCATGGTCATGTACAGCAGCAGTTTTGAAGTTATGGTAAGATATCTGGATTTGAAGAGCTTTGCCAGACTATAGTAGGCTCTGTTGTATTTGAGAAGCCGCCCGCGTATTTCTTCTTCTATATTGTTATCGGCTTCTACTATTGACCCAAGGTATTTAAAGGATTGCACCACTTCAAATTCGTGCTCCGCTACCTTGATTGTTTGACCAACTGTTCCTCTCGCGCATTCGACGCCACCATGTACTTTGTTTTACCTTCATTAATGTGCAGCCGCAGATTTTGTGCCGCCTGCTCGATCTGGATGAAGGAATCATGTAAAGCTTGCTCGGTTCTTCCGATGATGTCGTTGTCATCTTCGTAAGCCAGTATCTGGCTGAACCTGTTGACGACGGTCCCTCTTGTTGCCGTGCCAGAGTCAAGGATTGCTTTCTCCAACTCCAGGTTGAAGAGGAGGCAGGCCAAACCATCCCCTTGTCGGAGTCCATTAAATATGTTGATTGGTTTGGATAGCAATCCGGCTATTTTTACTTGGCTTGTTACGTTGGTCATGGTCAACCTACATAGTCGTGTCAATTTATTTGGGATGCCGAATTCTCTCATGGCTTTGTAAATTTCTACCCTGGCTATGCTATCGTAGGCGGCCTTAAAGTCTATAAGCAGATGGTATCTATGTGGGGATGTTAAATTCTAGACATTTTTCCATCGCCTGCCTTAGGGTAAAGATCTGAACAGTTGTTGATTTGCCTGGAATGAAACCACACTGATATTGTCCGATGATGGTTTTAGCGTATGGGGTTATCCGGTCTTGTATAATAGAGGAGAGTTATTGTAAATATAAATTTATTGTAAATATAAATATGTATTCACAATTTGAACTATAAAAAAATTGGTATTTCTGTATATTAATGAGGTTAACAGGAGTACAGTAGAGAATTAAGGTTGTAAAAGTTGCAAGTTTATTTCGACTTCCCATTTCCAATTATTCACGCCATCATTTTTGAATATACTACTAACCAATTAAGAAATAGGTTTAACGAAAACTCAAATAGGTTTAACAGCAACGCAAAAATGTTTAACCCAAATATTATATAGCACACGTTAGCCAAAAACAACAAAGTTCTATCCTTTAAGAATTAAGTATTTTTTTTCATAATTTTGTGACTGCAAAAATCGGTTAGACAGGCAAATAGGAATACATCTGGTTGGCATTTTCTACGTTTTTCATAGCCTACAAAGCAAGCAATTAATAGAGACTTAATCAAATTATTTTCAAATCGTCTCTTCAATTAATCTTAATAGAACCAATCAACTTTGAAGTCTCAGCCTTTGTTGGATGCAACAAATCTCAAAAATCTACGACATCTCTTTCAAGAATCTCAAGCACCACCTACACAAGTTAATTGTGTTAGCTGTGATGGTGAGTATGAATTGGTCTACGATACGAGCAAAGAGTTAAAGAAATTAAAATCCAGACTTCACAAAACACTATATAGATGCTAACCTCTTATGTCCTTCTTCAGATCTTAAATACCATTGTATTGTGTTCCATTAAAAAAGTCCTTGTGGTGAAATAACTCAACTCTCAAATACCAAAGGACAGGACAAAACAATACAAGATGACAGAAATAAAAAAAAAAAAATAAGAAAGAGAAAGAGAAAGAGAAAAATTGTCGATAAAACAATAGACGAAGAGTTCCAAGTTGTTGATTTTACATATAAAAAGTAAAAAAAAAAACATGCTCCTTAAAGCATAGTCCTGCAAATAGGAGTGGATATATCTACCTAACCCTTTATCAAATTCGCAGTGTTTCATTTGCACTCTAGAGGCAACACACTAAGCACACAGTCACTCTACTCCGACTGACTGAGTGACTTGTTGTCATCTCTTCTCCATGGTAGAACAAAGTGTCCACAAAAGAAGAAGGACCATAGAATCAGTTAAGGAAGTTTAAGGTGGGTTTCGAAGCAGACTACAGTGCCAAAATCACTCAGGGCTACTCATAGAAAGTACCAACAGTGGACGATACGGTATAACGAGAATGACGATGATGATGATGACAAGCTAACGCATATAAACCTGCAAGGATTCAGCCCTTCTCAAACAACAAAAGAGCAAATCTTTATACATACCTATGTCCTACATGTATTCAAAAGGACAAGAGGAATATAATGTGAGATGAGAATGAGACTGATGATGGAGGTGAAAAAACACAAAAAGAAACAGCAAAAGAGCAACTCCACACACATAAGACTTTAATTAAATAAAGTTTTTGAATGGTGATCCTTGAAGCTGAGTGCAGTTGCAGTGGGCTGTTATACTCCTCAAGGATATACAACTCTCACTTTGAAAAAAAAACAAACAAAAAAAAAAACAGAAAAAATGGGAACAGGACTCCGAAAATACCGAAAAAAAAAATATATAGACCCTCAATGATGGCAAATCTCCAAGAAGAGACTGAGAGAGTCTTCTACACGTGTTCACACAATTCCATCTCCAATTCCATCACACGAGAGACGAGACACGACATCAACACCATTGTCATCAGCCTAGTAACCAGTAGCTTCAATGTTGAGCCTCACCTTGTGCTTTATGATGTGATAATGTGCTAGAGAGTGACATTTTTGTTTTGGGGTTGTTGGATATTTTGTATTTTTTTTTTCTTCTTGTATTCACAGACTTCAGAGTATCCTGCCAACACAAAAGTATCAAAAGAATTTTTAATTGTCCTCTGTTTTTCATTTCAGAGAATTGCCCTTTTTTGTTCTTCTCCCAGGGGTTTTTTTTTAACACTCTTCTTTAATAGGAAGGTATACGACCAGTTGCCTGAGGCTTTGCAAAAGGTGAACAAGAAGACCAAGTGGTAGATTGAAGGAAGCAATGACATTAATAAAACATGACAGGAAGTTGGCAATGGTGGAATTAAAAAAAATTGCCAAACATTAATGATTTCATAAAAATTAAAGCAAGTGCGGGCTTAATTAATGTTAAGAAATTTTTGATGTCTTTAAAAAAGTACCTCCATAATTATACAGGGTGTTCCATAGTCACTGCAGCAGAAGAAAACGATGGAAAATTTTAAGTCAAAAATATTGAGTTAATTTTATCATTTTCAAGTTATAACAATATTTATGATTTTTGATAATGTTTTTTTTGTTTTAACGGGCTCTGCTGAATTTCGACCGATTCTCAAAAAATTTTAACTTCTCATTGTGGCCTTTAGGTCTTGTTTGTTTCAATTATTTTTTGAATAGACGACGTTTCAAATTTTGTTTTATAAAAAGGTCCTGAAACTGGAAATATGATTCACAAAAAATTTTGTATTCAAACAAAAAACACTAAGCTTTCCATGCTACTCTTATTTAATTACATATAAGGTAGCGCTTAGACCAGTTTCTCTCGTCGGCCTGGAGAGCTTTGGTGCCCCATTAGCTCTAAAGAACGCAGTTACCTCAAAAGTCATTGGCTGGGACCGGCACGACTCCCAACCTGGAGGAGCAGACCTTTTTAGAATAATCCAAGGATGGAGAGGATCAAAACTTTGATAAGAAATCAAACAGTCGAATAGAGCTTTATTCCTTATTGTTTTTGTAAGAAAAATGAAGCTTGAGTTTCGTTGATAAAAATTAACAGAGACAGAAATCTTAGAAATAACAAAGCTTTTGTTTCATCAATTATTTTGCTATTGGCGAGGCTGCACCAATGGATCAAATATCCATCTAACCAGATTGACTAATAACACAAAACAACATCAAAAATCCTTTGCGAGGATGATAAAATCCAAATATTTTATAAATAAACTTCCTATAACAGACACACACTTTGATGTCGATTTCATCCTAACGATACAAAAGTCAATTTCGATATCTAACTGAATTTTAAAATAGAACTCCGACAACTAACACCAGGCAATTTTAGTTTTTTTTTTTTTTTTCCTTCATATAGCACAACAATGCCTCAATGCATGTCCTGTGGGACGAAACTCCTTTTTTTTGTTGTTTTTGTTATTTAGATGATATTATCCGTCAATGTCAAATGCAGACGACGACGTCAGTTCTATTCAAGAATAGTTAGCAGGAGCGAGCTCGTTGGTCTAATACTTCCAGTGTATATGTTGTTCCACTCTGATGACCACACCAGCCATCACTATGCGAACCAAATGAAGCCAGTCCAATCCAGACAGTGCCTAGCGGCGGCTGTGGGGGCCTCTGGTCCTCGCTTAGTCCATATATTTTGTACACAAAACTCAACTGCAACTCAACTTTGAATTCAGGATAATGCGAATGTGTGTGTGTCTAATAGGATTCAAGCGAGTTCTGCTACTACCACGTATGTGAAGACGTGAATCTCAACTTTTCAACATCAACACACAAGCCTCACACATAACCGATTTATTCTACTTAATATTGTTGACATTTGTTAGATTGCCCATCAGGTTGACTATTGTTGGGGCACTGCTGACAGAGGACGAAAATATCAACAATAGATGATAGGGTAATTTTGTTTGTTTTTTTTTTTGCTTTTGTTTAGGATGAGAACGATGTTTAAGCTCACAGCTCGCACATTATTGTGTAAAATAAGGTAGGGCTAGAGCCTAGGTATGTCACAGCATGTAAATAGGTATCCATATACATAGATGAAGTGGATGTGCGATTCTGTAGAAGACTAATTGTGATCTTCTTTGGTAGAAAGTTTAATTTTGTTTACCCTAAAGCAAAATTATTCAGAACCCTTATAGTCAGTTTTCTCATTCTTTACACCTCTGTCTCTGTCTCTGTTTCTGTCTGTCTGCTTTACACATCAGGACGACCGACCGATGAATCCTTCCATTTTATTCAACATCAATTACCCAGTTGTCATTCTTGCTTTCGTGTGTAGATTTTCAAAAGCCGCCCGGTTAGTGGGGTTTATATGGCCACCCCCAACATGTTGGTATCATCTCTCGTCTCGTATCAATGTAGAAACAGAGTAGAGTTCGGTGTTAATCAAGGGGCAACTGAATTCAAATTTATATGCTTTTTACTGGTAGCCTGCTTGTTTTACCGCAGGCGGAGGGTTCATCCAACAGAGGGTAGGTATATGCAATAATATATCTGGAAATGTAAATGGGTAGACATGCAATAATCTCGTCAACAATGTGGTTTGATACAGAGAATAGCAACATTGTGTGTCTCCAAAAATATTCACATCTAAGATTTGTTTTTATGACAAGAGTATTGGTTTAAAAAAAAAATAAAGTAGGAGATTTTAATTAAATATTATTTCTTATAATATTTAAATAAATAAAATCGTAAACTTCTTTGTGCATTACGAAAAAAAGGTATTTGTTAGGTATATTGAGGTGCGATTATTTTTTAAAATTCATTCTAATGTTAATTATAATAAATTATATAATTTTTAGGCTCCCAACCTTTACCCTTCCGGTTTCACAAAATTAAAAAGCTGTTTAATTTTCTTCAAAAGTAGATAATTTTTTTAAATGAAAAATGACAGGTGATCCCAAAATACAACATTTTAGAACTGTCCAACAAAATTTAAAGCTACAAAAACTTAAAAACACTTTTAAAGGTAGGTACCAAAAAAGAAACAAATTATAGAAGCAGGTTTGTACGACTCAGGGGTTCATTTTCATTTGATTTCGTCAATTCATTAGTGCAAGGGAAAATTGCGAAGAAATATTTTCAAATGTGTACTAGTGCTGAGGGAGATTTAAAAAAAAAATTCCTTTAGCCAGTCCGGAAATTCCCTTTTTTCCTAAAATTTTTTTTCTTTTTTTGAATTTCAAAACTTTTTCCTTTTTTATTTCGTCCATTCTTTAGTGTGAGGGAAAATTTTGAAGAAGTATTTCTTAATGTGTTCTAGTGCTTAGGAATATTTTTAAGAGAAACCCCTTCAGCTACTCGGAAATTTACTTTTTTCCTAATAGTTTTTTTTTTTTTTTCAATTTCAAAAATAATTTTTTTTACTTTACTCAGACTTTGTGAAACAGGCCCTAAGTAATTTTTGCTATTGTTTAATATTTCAGTTGAATATTTCTTTGAGGGTTACTACTTCTTAATTCCATTATAAAAACTGTTGCATATATTATTTGCATTGTCTCGTTTATAATTTAATTGTCTTCAAATAATTCTTAAAATTTTGGGTTATAATATAAAAATGTTGATACTTTTGCACCTTCGTATATTATATTTTTATTTTTCATGGCTTTTAAAATTTTCTGAAAATGATTCTGAATTTTTCTTAAATTTTTTTCACCTTTTTTTCTATTTCTTCTCCCAGTAAAATTTTATAAACATGGAATTTCCACAAAATGAGTTGGTTTTCCTTATGTCCCTTTAGAGTTGAAAATTTGCCGAAAAATGAATTTTTCGCATGATCCCCAAGCACTTGTGTAGACATTAATATTATGTTTTTTCAGACAAACATGAAACTCAATTAAGGAAAAATAAACTTAAATTTAATCGATAAATGTATTTACTTGTCAACCTTTTGTGAATATTTGTGGTTATTTTCTGAATGATAAAAGGCGTAAGTGTAAAAATGAGTAGGTATCTAGTTTTATCTACAGATGGGTTTTTAAAAAAAAATCAGCTAAGGAATTATAATAATAATTAGCAACAGGCCGTTTTTGGGCTTACATAAATATTATTGAGTGGTGTAAAAAAAAGAGAAGAGAATAAAAAAAAAATAAAAATAATTAATCGAAGGCCTAGATAAAAACAATTGAAGATTAAAGTCATTAATTTCTTCAATTATTCATCTTTTTTATCCTCGATATAATTTTAAAATACAATATTTTTTTCTGTGATAAAAAAAATGACGAACTGTCTCCCATTAAGCACACACAAACTATTTCAATGTCCTACTTTTTGTGTATCAACTAAATTTTATTTTGTGAAATATCTCCCCGAAATATTAGGCAATTTGGCAGTTTTATATCTGCGAAGAACATTTGTAATTGTCAGACAGTACAACTTGTTGGCATTAGGTTTCTGTTTCGTTTGCAATATGTACGTAGTTTGTGACTTTTATGGATGAATAAAAATATAGCTTAAATGTTTGCCAGTTTTTTTTTTTTGTCGTAAGTACACAAACACCCACACTTTATAGTTCTCCCTTGAAGCAATAGTCTAGCTGTAGGTACCTTTATTCATTGGTTTCGATTATTTTTTGGCAGCCAAGTTATACGAGAAGAGAAAAAAAAATCAACAAGTTTTACATGACATGTTGGAATATACATAAAGAAAATAACTACCTCTGTGTGTATGTAGAATTGGAGGTATGTTAAAACGACTCGACTTCACATTTTGAGTGTGTCACAATTTTTTTTTATTTTTTTTTCTTACAAAATACAGGATACGCGCGCAAGTACACTCTTGAGTCCTTGGCAAGACAAATAATGTTGTGATTTGCATTGCGGATGTGAAAACAAGAAGCAGAGTGTTAGAGAGGATTTTTATTAAGTGGCCAAATGATTGATGGTAGAACGATTTTTTGTCTGGCATAGAATGTCCCTGTAAAAGTTTTTTTTTTTATTTTCTATCTCTCCTTTTGAACGAACGGAAAGAGAATCTATTCGTGTGGGTGGACATTGATTATGATGGCACAGGCGGTTGTGTGGAAAATACTCCACATCTCTAGTTTGTCAAGAAAAAGTTGATTTTAATTCAAACCACAAATTAAATGAATAGCTTTGGTTTCATTACGCAATGCAAATAAAAATCATAATTTTAGTAAGTATACGCCACAGTGAGCGACTCAAACTAATTTTTATCGGTAAATTTTTGTATTTAATTTGGTTGTTCTAATGAATAAAACATTTTTTAAAATGCTGCCTAAAGAGTGTATCATCCATTTTTAACAACTTGTCAGTCGTGTAAGTCCATGAAAACCGACTTAACCAAAATCAATCTCTCAATTAAGGTTAATTTGTACAAAAATCCTTGCTGATATACGATTATGAACCTAAGACACAATTAACAAAAATAATCTAGCCACTTTATGAAGTAAACAAAAATATTTGTCATCCCAAAATCCATAAATAAAACAAGCCTCCCTTCGGACATCTCCTGACATTAAATGGTTTGTATAGCGCATATAGCTCAGTGATTCACCTGACGACGATGGTTGATCGTTCTTTGGACAGTGCTGGCTCGCCATATTCCTTGGTTTTTATTTTTGTTTTTGTTCCACCATCAAATATTTGCACATATACATATAAACCTACATAAGTAGTCTCATAGGAGAGTCGCTTTCGCCGGTCATCGCTTCATCGTGGATGACGATGAATGCGGCGAAAGGACATTGATTGATATTAATGACCAAGAAAGAAATTAATTAGTTTTGGTTACCTGTGTTGCAAATCAATTGGGAACGCCAATTATTCTTTTTAACTGGTGGCCATTACTTAAAGTCATTGCCTAGCTATGGGCTATTTCAATACTCTTAAACTCATACAAACCATGAAGTAAAAGGTTCTTGGTTTCAAAGGGTACACTTCAATGCCCTTCATTGCACGTTTTAATGGGCTTCAAGTATTATATTGAGCAGTGTTTGCATGTAAACTAGTAGGTATAGCTGTTTATAGGGCAAGGGAAGTGAATTTAACTCCACGAAAAGGATGTTTATACCTATACGTATAGTTTCAATAAGTCTCGGTCTAGTCATGGGAAGTACAATCATGTTGTTAATAAATGTTCTTTTTCCGGTTTTTTGTATACAAGTTCGTTTTCGTCTTGAGAAACTTTTACAAGCATTGCATGCGAGTTTAGTGAAACAAAGTATAAAATTGTAGAAAGCGAGTGGTCGTTGATATATAATAAATACACATATATAGAGAGGCATTGTCGAAGAAAAGTTTTTCAACACCCGGCTTTGTTTGGAAAGTTGTTGTAATTATTATTGTTATTCTTTTATTTTTTGTTTCTGTTTTTTTTTCTCTTTTTGTTTTTCTTGTAAGCACTTTACTTTCTATGTTGAACACCATTAAGGGAGTGGCTTTAATCAAAAGGGCGATTGAGTTAATGAGAAAATCATTTTATGGAAAGTAAATTTGATTTACTGTCGAAGAAATTGTGTTAGAATGTAGATAAATTATTTGTTTGTATTGTTTCAGTCATAATTGTGATACCTTAAGTATCTCCTATACAAAACCGTCTAACAAAACGTCGCGATGGATAGGTACAGCTTCAAAATTGTCAAATGACATCAGTCAGGAGAATGACAATAGTGTTAATCTTTTTTTCTGCGAGCTAAGCAGGAATTTAATTTATAAAGCCCCAACCTTAGGAACCAAAGAGACCCTACAGAAATCTTGTGTCATCTTGGTAGGTCAACTTTATTGCGCTATAAAACTTGGTTGAAAATTATCTGGGTTATTCTTTGAAAAGAAGATATTTCGGGTGTTATTTGGGCCAAAATTAATCGATAGAGTAAAATGAAGAAGAAAATAAAACACGAGTTTTGTGGACATACACCGATTTGAATTTAATTCAATCAAATTTATTGCATTAAGCCATTTTACATCTTTTCTCCAAAACTTCAAAGCATAGATGAAATAGTTTATTTGCACGCAAATAAATATGTATTCCTGTAAAAGTGCGTTTTATGCCATTATGTATGAAACTCTATTTCTTTTGCATGGCCACCACGGGCACGCTTGCAGAATTCCAGACGCTGAACTCAATTTTCGACGGTTTTCAAGCATAAATCGGCCGATACTGCTGCAATTTCACGTTCGATATTCGTACGAAGTTCATCAATCGTCGCTGGCTTGTTGGTATAGACCATAGACTTGACGCAGCCCCACAGGAAATAGTCTAACGGCGTCAAATCGCACGACTGAGGCGCCCAAGCGACTGGACCATTTCGTGAGATAACACGTTCTCCAAACTTGGTTTCCAATAAATTGATTGTAACATTCGCTGTGTGGTTTGTGGCGCCGTCGTGGAACCACATGTCCTCCAAGTCCATATCATCCAATTGGGGCCAAAAATATTCGGTTATCATTGAACGGTAGCGATCCCCATTCACAGTAACGTGCCGGTCTTGATCATCACGGAAGAAGTACGGCCCAATGACGCCGCCGACCCATAAACCACACCAAACCGTAATTTTTTCGGGATGAAATGATGACTCATGGAGTACGTGTGGATTGCTGCCTGACCAATACCGCATATTTTGTTTATTGATGAGGCCACTCAGACAGAAATGAGCCTCAGCGCTGAAGATGCGTTTTCGATGAAAATCCGAATCATTTTCAAGTTGTTGCTCAGCGGCTTCAGTTCTTGCGTCAATTTAGTCTTGTAAGGATGTAGGCCAAGATCTTTTCGCAAAATTTGCGACAACGACGTCACAGAGATGCCCAACGCTTGAGAACGACGTATGAGAGACACATTTGGGCTTTCTGCAACTGAAGCCTCAGCGGCAGCAATATTCTCGACACTACGGACACTTCTTTGTCTCACTGGCACGGGAACATTTTGTACTGTGCCTGTGGATTCAAATTTTTCCACTAGACGTTCAATTGTTGATCTGCTAGGACGATTATGACCACGATAAATTGGACGTAGCGCTCTTAACGTTGAGGCCACTGACTCCGAATTTCGGTAGTAAATTTTAATAATTTCGACTAGTTGTTGGCTCGTATATCTTTCCATGGCAAAAATGGCAAACCTTACTGAAGAGAAATGTCAAAAGAACGACAAGAAATATGGCCTCGTTTGCTGTCCCTGTTGCTCTACTTTTGTAGCGTCCCTAATGAAAAGCCCTTTATGTAGATGATTATTGTTCGTTTAGGTTTTGTTCGACTTTAAGACAACCTTCTACATATTACTTCAGTTAAAAAGTTTTCAAAATGTGTATGGTAAAATATTAGGAAGGTATGTGGTAATTAAAATCTTATTTCAGCAGAGGATTCTGAAACACCCTGTTAAAATTTGTTTCTAAAAATTCACTAGTTTCGTAACGTTGGACTTTTTCTTCAAGTTTACGAGCTATTATTTCTCCAAATGCAAAATCAATATGACCCACTGTAGATGGTGATATTTCAATTCCAGAAATATCGGTAATTATTCAGCTGTAAGTCTATTAAGGGACTTAATATTCCAAGTACCGAGTTAGAATTTGTTATCATTCTTTTTTTAAGGGCTCGCTATAAGTAAATATCTGCCCATATCTGGTATTTTTTGTTGTTTCATACCTGATTCTTTTTACGCAGCACACTTCAAGTGGAGAGCCAGATCCTTTATTAGTTTAAAGAACCCCAGAATCGTTTAAGCTTACTGAAATGTGAACTCCACCACTTGACACCATCTAGAAAGATTACAATCTGTTGTTTTCTCAATTCAACAAAAAAAAACTTTTGTTGAAACATTCACTTCTCCAGCTCCCATCAAAAACGTTCCAAAGGTTTTGAAACTCAATCTTCAGTGCAAGTAGTAGGCATATCCAAAGTATACCTAGTAATGGTGTTGACAGTAGGAATTGATAGGTAACAAAAGTTTGGTTTGTTTCTTCATGTAAGCACATGCACCCCACATATTCATACCTCAATACCTATCAACAACTTCTTAAAAAATGCCACAGCCTTGAAAAATAACCCATCTTTACATTTTTGCAGGACGTAATTAAAACAAATTAAAACTAAAATGACCTGCAGTCACAAAGAGATCCGAACTTTAATTTATTATATTCCCTGCTTACCCGATGACACCATCCACCGCCCGCTATACCCTGCATGAGTAGAGTATCATGTCCCATAAACCATATACCATTCCCTTATCAGTGCTCTGTCAATTAATGTTCATAAGAATTTCATAATATTCTTCTCGTTTTGTAAGAAGATTGAATAACTTTGTCCATTTATCGTGTCTTCCCTTACATCTTTGCTCGTTGCTAAACAAAGTGCAGTTCTGCTTCTGCCTGTCTAGTTCTTGTGTTTCCAAGACCATGTTCACAGAGAGAAGGAGAAAGAGTTCTGTTTTATTCAACTACTTGGCAAAGTTATTTCAATTTTCTTTTCAATTATTTTCATCATTCGAGTTTGCGATTTTTTTTTCTTTCTCTATTCTGCGGTGCGAAAACTTTCCCTCTCAAAAATGTGCCCCAGCAAAAGAGGCTGTCAATTAAGAAACTCATTGCAAAAGTTTATGAGGAACCATATAAACCCCAGAGTGCCATCACAGTCCCTGGTCCACTGTAAACACTCAAAACCAAAAACGACTTTACTTAGGCGCATAAACAAGCATACGGGCCAACTACTTCTATACAACAACCCTAGCAATAGCAACTAGCAACGATAGCAATAGCGTTAAAAGTTTTTGAGGTTTCTCTAAGCGAAAACATCTTCACGTAAAGTATATCTTACCAAGGCCAGAACTATGCATTTCACTGCCTTTGGTGCTGGACCGCTGCTGTTGCCGCCCGGTCCGTACCACTGCTGCCCCAAACTTATGGGATGGTGCGGTGTGGCATCGGAATCCCTCACTCACCAATGTTTATAGCGGGACGATGCTTGGGGGAACTTTATTCCCACCATATAACCAACATCACTTGTACACCGCATCACAACACAACTTCGATACGATTTGGTCATGTTCCCTGAACAAGGACTTGTAAGTAGTTTGTTGATCGGGACTTCGGGACAAAACTTTGCCAAACTCTGTACAGAATTTTTGCTCTTCTGCGGGACAAATGTTACTGCTTTGTGGGTCTGTAAACTCTATGAGCAATAATGGTTTGAGTGAGTTGAAGGTTGTGCAAGGGCGGGTGGTGATATGGTCTTGGTCTTGGTCTTGGTCTTCGTCCTGGTTCTGGTGTGGTTGGTTTCTAGGAATCGAAATGTTTTGTTTGTTTGGATTGTGTATCTTTTTGTCTGTAGGACTTAGTTGGGGATTTATCCCGTCCAATAGAACAAAACTGAACAATTTTAAGTAAACAAGAAATTTACTATTGACTTTGGTTTTATATTGATATGTCCATGTTCTCAAAAAGCGGGATGTGAGTTGTTTTGTGCGGAGGACGAGAAGAACAAATAATGTCCTTTGTTTTTGTTTCAGAGTTTATAAGGAAAAGTTTTTGAAGCCACACATGTGGAAGTTTTTCTTATGAGACGGACAGACATAGGTACATTTAATTCTACTATATACTCCTTACTTATAGTTTCGATTTTAATTTCAATACAAATCGCAGAGTTTCGCAGAGGAAATGTTTTGAATACCAAATAAGTGAACAATTGTTATGGGCAATCTGTATGATATTATGTTTATTCAAATAGCATAAAAGAGCATTAAGGATTATTGCATCTACATATAAAAGTGTTAGGAGCGAGGAGAATATGCCTATTTGGGTTCTTGGAAATGATTTGAAACAAAATGTAAGTTTTGAAATATTCAACTTGGCTATGATTAGAGGCAGATATGAATAATTTTGTCATTTTACAAAATAATTATAATGGGACTTCATTCTGGTACTCAGAGGATATTTTGCATACGGGGTGTCCATGTCCAGTAAATAATGGATAACCTTACATAATCAGGTACAGCTGGTATTAAGACCTTTCAGAAAAAAGGGTGTTTCTTTAGACGTGTGGTTTTCAATCTGGCAATACTTTTTTCATAATTGGTCTTTTTGACAGCTGTCACTTGATTTATGTTCAGTTCGGTATGCCATTTCATACTTAATACACTTACTCCTGAACAACGTTTGCAAATCGTGCAAATTTATTACCAAAATAATGGTTCGGTTCGCGCTACGCATGGCGAGCTGTGTCCAATATTCGGTCGACATAATCGCAAAATCGCATAAATTCGAGCAACCATTAATCGATTTTGCACCATGTTTACTCTAGTGGATAATGCGTATCATCAGAGACGCCGTACAGTGCGCACCGAAGACGCTATTGCTGCTGTGGAGCAGAGTATCGAAGAAGACCCGAATGAGTCCATCCGCCATCGTGCGCAACAATTGGAGCTGTAGAAAATTGGGCCTCTCGACTGGAATTTATTCGAGCCAGCCGTGGTGGCCTCTTGCCCAAAATGATTTCTAAAACACAAATCCAATTTTGGGATATCGAATTTTCGAAAAAAAATGCGTATTAAAACATTTTTTTTTTTGAATTTTGACACGCAATATAATTTGAGCTTTTTGGAAGTTTCTATAAATAATTTAATTTAATTGCATTCAGCCAATAATGAAAAAGTCAAAAATAACGTCCTATGGGAGCTATACTGGTTATAGTCGTGCAGCGTAAAGATATTTTATATTTAATAGTAGCGACCGTAGGTACTTACTTATTTAAGCAAACAGAAATTTTTTTGGAAGTTTTTGTATTCAAAGCAATGAAGGATAAAATATAATTCGTTCTCGTGAAGAATTCAAAATGGAGTTCAATTTTTGACTCGATCGCGAATCTTATTTCTTGTTTCCTTTAAAATAAAATTAATGTTCACGATCGAACCACTATAGGATGTGGTTACGAATCTATAAAATATCGTTCGTTCCGAATTTATCATGCGAGAACTATTGAAGATCCATTCACGAACCGTTCAAATAAGAAAGAAAAATGTAATTTTACAAAAGGAAAAAAGTTCCGAAAAGCCAAAGTTACGCAAGTATCGAAGGACAGTTTCAAAAAAAAAAGTTTCGAAATCCCTTGACCTTCATTGTTCCTTGATAGATTTCAGAATTAAAAAAGAAAAAATATTTTCGAAACGTTGCCATTAAGTCAGTTAAAAAGGAATTTATATAGGTATAGAAAAGTGTTTACGTATTAATACATACATATATACACTGAACCAAAAAGGTACGTTATATTAATAAAAAAGTACATTAATAACGTGTTTTATACATTAATTCTCAGCCGATGTAAAAGTACATTGTTTCAACGTATGCTACTTCATTACTTAATACCGTCGTGTATTAAATAACGTTTTGTTCATGAATTAATGAATTTGAACGTTAAAAGCTATGTATTTATATACATGCGATATTAGTATATAATACGTCATTTAATGATTTTAAACGTTAATTAATGATACAGATCATTAAAAAACACATAAAATTCATTATTTAATGTAAAATGTTCATTGATTGTATGTCATCCGGACATTCAAACAATGTAACTTGTTCGTTAAACTACGTACAAAGTTCGTCATTTAATGTACAATATTCATTAATTTTATGTAATCTGTACATTAAAACAATGTATCTCGTTCATTAAATTATGTATAAAGATCGTTCTTTAATGTATAATATTCATTCTTTAATGTCACCAATACATTAAATCAATGTATTTCGTTCATTGAATAACGTACAAAATTCGTTATTTAATGTAAAATGTTCATTAATTTTATGTCAATTATACATTGAACCAATGTAACTTGTTCGTTAAACTACGTACAAAATTCGTCATTTAATGTACAATATTCATTAATTTTATGTAATCTGTACATTAAAACAATGTATCTCGTTCATTAAATTATGTATAAAGATCGTTCTTTAATGTATAATATTCATTCTTTAATATCACCAATACATTAAATCAATGTATTTCGTTCATTGAATAACGTACAAAATTCGTTATTTAATGTAAAATGTTCATTAATTTTATGTCAATTATACATTGAACCAATGTAACTTGTTCGTTAAACTACGTACAAAATTCGTCATTTAATGTACAATATTCATTAATTTTATGTAATCTGTACATTAAAACAATGTATCTCGTTCATTAAATTATGTATAAAGATCGTTCTTTAATGTATAATATTCATTCTTTAATGTCACCAATACATTAAATCAATGTATTTCGTTCATTGAATAACGTACAAAATTCGTTATTTAATGTAAAATGTTCATTAATTTTATGTCAATTATACATTGAACCAATGTAACTTGTACGTTAAACTACGTACAAAATTCGTCATTTAATGTACAATATTCATTAATTTTATGTAATCTGTACATTAAAACAATGTATCTCGTTCATTAAATTATGTATAAAGATCGTTCTTTAATGTATAATATTCATTCTTTAATGTCACCAATACATTAAATCAATGTATTTCGTTCATTGAATAACGTACAAAATTCATTATTTAATGTATTATATTGATTCTTTAATGTCCCCCATACATTAAACCAATGCATCTTGTTCATTAAATAACGTATTCAATTCGTTATTTAATGTATAATATTCATTGCTTTAATGTCACCCGTACATTAAACCAATGCATCTGTTTCATTAAATAACGTATTAAAATCGTTATTTAATGTTTTATATGCATTGCTTTGATGTCGCCTATACATTGAACCAATGTATTCTATTTATTGATCCAACCTGTGTGATCAACTGATGCATATCTGCGAAACAATTCTGAAAAAAACAAATTCTATTAATTGGCCTCTGAAAATGTTTGTAGGTAATATAGTTTAAATGATTAATCAATGTAAAATGTTAATTAAATAAAGCCAATCAATAAATTTTTTTTTTTTTAGTAGGTTTCAAAGCTTACCTAAGTTTTCTTTTGAGAAAATTTTGGAATAATTCAAAGAAATGTGAAAAAAAACTAGAGAAAAACCTGAAATTAAAAGTTTGTCCAAAAAACAGATAGTTTAAATGAAAAAAAAAGGTTTTTATCTTGTTATGGGTTTTTATTTATGCATTTAAATTGTTTCCAGTTTAAAGAAGTAGAAATTCAAGTAGTTTGAGAAGAGATACAAGTAATTTGAAAAGTCAAGTTAATATTTGAAAATTAAAAAAAAAATTTATTTGAAATGAAGAAGAAAATATTATAACTGATAACATATTATTATTATCTTCAATGGCTGAAACTTTTGAACATTTTGTACTACATTTTAATTTTAAGAAAATAGTTTGTAAAAATGCCCAGATAGTTGAACAGGCTACAGGATATTTAAGGTTAAAAAGATGATAAATTTTAAAGCAAACTTAGAAATCTTGAAGGTTATTTTTTGATTGTCCAACAGCTATAACAAAAGGCTGCACGTTCATTGGTCTTTTCTGAAGATGCTGCAAATGACTGGATGGACGTTCCGATTAAAATGAACGCTTCTTGGGAATCTGTTCTTTTCTATTGTATGCACTTTTTGGGTAGGCACCAAAGACGCATTTCAATGAAGACAGCTGAGGAAAATCGCATTCCTGCTATCTGAAAATATCATAATAATTGCATTTATTAGAAAAGAATAAAAAATTAATATAAATTAAGAAAATAAACTTATAACAAATCTAAGGAATTATTTTTAAAACTGACAAATATATGGTCATCGTTTTGTATCCTTTTATCAAAATATCTTTTAATTGCAACTTTATAAATCCTAAGTGTTGGAGTTAAAATTATTAAATTCGTATTACTTTAAAATTGGACTAGAAAATGCCCTTGCTATGTATAACACGTTGATATATGTAAAATGAAAAGTATTTGCAAGCCACGGTTGAGGTTAAAATGCTATGAGATTCCATAAGTGTTATTATTATAAGTCATATATAATATACCTACTATAGCTTAAGTTCTTTTAAGTTCAATTACAGAAACTTACTCAATAACTTGGGTTAGTTCGACTTGGACAAAAACTGTGACCAACTAAAATGAAAATCGCAGCTAATTTAATAGTTATTTTCAAGAAAATTCAATAAATGTTGATGTTTTATGGTAAACCGAACCCTTTAAAACTAGTCAAAACTATGGTTACTACAAATAACACCTATATCAAAATAGTGTGTATGAATCTTTTGTAGATTTTACTAACTAATTTAAAATTTCAATAACGAACAATACTTTTTTACTTCGAATATTTTGTAATAATAATGTATCGAATGGTACGAAATTAAAATTTTTAACCACTTACTTTCAGGAAGGTTGTTGTCATTTATGGATTGTTGAAGTTTCTCTGTCCTTAACGTGGTGCTTCGATGTCAAAAAATGTATATCTTCGCAAAATGGCCTTCACAGTTTTCGAAGGGGAAATAGGAGGTGTTAAACAACGCTTTGAAGTCCATATCAACCTAGTGCCAATATCTATCGAATTCCTCTGAAGTTAAGTTGTCAAATTTTATGTAATTTCAGCATTTGAACCAAAAATATCTGTTAAGAAAACGAAATATCAATGTTATCTGTGTCATTAAAGATAAGTTTTATAATGTTTTTTTTGAGTTACAGTTAACTGTCATTACGACAAAACTAGAGAAAAACGTGAAATTAAAAGATAATAATATATTCTTGTTATGGTGTTTATTTTTGCATTTAAATTGTTTAGAGTTATAAGTAGTAGAGTTACTTAAATAGTTTCAAAGGAGAAAAGACACAAGTTATTTAAAAAGTCAAGTTAACATTTAAGAATTTAAACAAAAATTGAAGTTTCAAATAAAGAAACAAATATTTCAAAGGGATATTACACAGTATCATCTTGCATGGCTGAAACTAATATTTGCACTTTTGAAAACTTTGAATTACATTTTAATTTAAAGAAAAAAGTTTGAATAAATGCCCAGAAAGTTGAGCAGGCTACAGGATACTCAAGGTTAAAAATATGAAAAATTTTAAAGCATATGTCTACAGCCCGAATGCAGCTTTTAAAAGAAAACTTAACCCCATCAAAATAAACGTAGAAATCTTTAAGGTTAGTGTTTGACTCTCCAACAGCAATAATGAAAGGCTGCACGCACTCTGATCTTTGCTGAAGATGCTGTAAATGATCTTCTGCCTCCTGAATGGACGTTGCGATAAAGATGAAAGCTTCTTGCGAATCTTTTATTGTGTACTTAAGGAAACTTTTCCTACCGCTTTTTTCCTTGGTAAGCACTTTTTGGGTAGGCACCAAGTATGCATGGAGACAGGTGAGGACAATCGCATTTCTGCTATCTAAAAATATGATAACAATGGCATGAATTAGAAAGGAATAAATAGTTACTATAAACTATGTAAATGAAATTAAAACAAATCTAAGGAGTTATTTTTAAAACGGACATAAATATGGTAGCCGTTTTGTGTGCTTTTATCAAAAAGTCTTTGAATTGAAACTTTATAAATCCTTAGTGCTATGGTAAAAAATATTAAATTCATATAAATTTAAAATTCGACAAGAAATTGCCTTTGCTATAACACGGTGATGTAAGTTATATGAAAAGAATTTGCAAACCACTATTAAGGTATGAAGGCTATGAGATTCCATAGGTGTTATTAGTTAGTCCTGTGAAGTTAGCAAAAGAATTGTTTAAAATTCAATAAAATTTGAGAGTTCCCGGTAGCAAACAAAGAGTTCTAAAGTTCCTCATACTTTTTTTCAATAGTTTTTTGGTTCTAAGTCAATGGGCACCTAAATTTGCGAATAAGTTTTGACAAATTAGTGTTAGAAAAAAAAGTTGTTAGGAAAATGTTCAGAACTCTTTGTTTGCTATCGGGAACTCTAATCAGAACTCCTTTTTTTTGATTTTTGGATTTTGAAAATTTTTGGTTCTAAGTCAATGGGCACCTAAATTTGCGAATAACTTTTGAAAAATTAGTGTTAGAAAAAAAAGTTATTAGCAAAATGTTGAGAACTCTTTGTTTGCTATCGGGAACTCTAATCAGAACTCCTTTTTTTTGATTTTTGGATTTTGAAAATTTTTGGTTCTAAGTCAATGGGCACCTAAATTTGCGAATAAGTTTTGAAAAATTAGTGGTAGAAAAAAAAGTTGTTAGGAAAATATTCAGAACTCTTTGTTTGCTATCGGGAACTCTAATCAGAACTCCTTTTTTTTGATTTTTGGATTTTGAAAATTTTTGGTTCTAAGCCAATGGGCACCCAAATTTGCGAATAAGTTTTGAAAAATTAGTGTTAGAAAAAAAAGTTGTTAGGAAAATGTTCAGAACTCTTTGTTTGCTATCGGGAACTCTAATCAGAACTCCTTTTTTTTGATTTTTGGATTTTGAAAATTTTTGGTTCTAAGTCAATGGGCACCCAAATTTGCGAATAAGTTTTGAAAAATTAGTGTTAGAAAAAAAAGTTATTAGGAAAATGTTCAGAACTCTTTGTTTGCTACCGGGAACTCTCAAATTTTATTGAATTTTAAACAATTCTTTTGCTAACTTCACAGGAATTTATTAGTTTTACAATGGTTCAGTTGCTTCAGTTCATTTAAGTTCAATTACAGAAACTAACTCAGTAACTTGGTTAAGTACGAGCTCAGAAGCAAGTATGCTTATCATGGATTTTGAACCTACGATTCGACAAAAACTAAAACCAATTAAAGCCAAAATCTCAGTTAATCGAAAAATTATTTTTCTAGAAAATTCTATAAATGTTGATGATTTATGGTTAACCGATTTCTATTAAAGTTAGAACTAGTCAAACCATGGTTTTGACTAGTTCTAGTAGTAACTAGTAACCCCAGTATTAAAATAAGTGTGTGACTTTTTTTCTACAATATTTTTTCTCTTCGATAATTTTAATAATATTTTTATAAAAATTCTTTTTAAACGAAATTTCAGCTAAAAATTCGTTTTTGAATAGGCTAAGTATATGGGATAGGATGAAATTAAAGATTTTAACCACTTACTTTCATTAATGTTGTTGTCATTTAAGGATTGGAGAAGTTTAAGAGTTTCTCTGTCCTTTACGTGGTGCTCCGTAGTCAAAAAGTTGTATATCTTCGCATAATAGGCGTTCCAGTTTTCAAGGAGGGAATATGTGGTGTTAAACAACGCTTTGAAGTCCATATCAACCTAGTGATCAATATATTTTATTATTATAGCAAATTTTTAAATATCTGTTCTAAGGAACGTTTAAAGTGATAGGAGAACGTATATTGATAGGATAAAGATAAACTGGTCATCCCAAAAATAAATAATAAACCAAATAATAAAATCAACAGCTTTTTAAACTAGTTACGTAAGTTTATTTAATTCTATTAATCTTACCAATCTATGACCTTGGGGCATTTTATAATATGGCCATTTTTCTAACGTTTCCTGCGTTGAACTGGAGGTTCGCAATTCGCTTAATCGATATTTTGTGCAGGCCTGCCAATATCTATCGAATTCTTCCGAAGTTAAGTTGTCAAATTTCAAGGATTTTATGCACTCTTCAGCATTTGCTTCTGGAACTGAAAATATTTGATGATCAAGCGAAATAACAATGGGATCTGTGTCACTAAATATAAGTTTCATAATGTTTTGTTTAATGGTTGTAATGCTATAATGTATAGCTTAAAAGAGACACAAGTGGTTCGAAAAGTGAAGTTAACATTTAAAACCTTAAAAAGAATTTGTAGTTTGAAACGATGGAGACAATATTTAAACAGGTTTATTATTATTATTTTGAGTTTTGAAAACTTACATTTGATCTTTTGAAAATCTTGTAATAAATTTAATTAAGAGAAAAAAGTTTGAGTAAATGCTCAGAAAGTTGATCAAGTTAAGGGATATTCAAGGTTAAAAAGCTGAAAAATGTTCAAGCAAATGTCTATTGCCCAAATACAGCATTTAAAAGAAAACTTAACCCCATCAAAATAAATGCAAAGATCTTTAAAGTTAGTTTTTGACTCCCCAATAGCAATAATGAAAGGCTGCACGCACTCTGACCTTTGCTGAAGATGTTGCAAATGATCTTATGCGATATGTAGTTGTTTCGAAAAATTATTGTTTGTATCTGTGTTTGTATGTTCAACTGAACCACATCCAGTTTTTTACTTTGTTGAAAACACAACTCAAATTATTAATTTAAGTGTATAGTTCTGTAGTTATAATAAAAAAAGAAAGCCTAAAATAAATTGGACTTACTAAGTACATTCTCCTTAGACTTTTCGTTTAATTCTGAACTCAATGGGCTAGGGCTTGATGCAGTTGTTCTTAAACAGGTTTTAAGGTTGCTGAATTTATTGTAAATTTTTCCCCTCTTGCATGTTCTATAGTATTCCTATCAAGCAGCATGGATAATATAACATTTTTGGTATTATTCAAACTAAATAATTTAAAGTCTTGAAATAAAGAAGTTAAATAGAAAAGAACGATTTTAGTTCAAAGAACTGAATTAAGAGAACCAACCCTATTTATATTTATAATTAAGGTTGCGGGATGTGGGCGCACAATTAAAGTTTTATTTTTTTTATCTGACTTAAAAGTAGGTACCTACTTTTGTCTAACAAACTTAACTTAAATGCTCTAAAAAGTTTTCGATTTGTAAAAATAAATTAACTTTAATCGTTCTTTTCTTGTTCGCTCCCAAATTATATGAGTCGTTGTTTGAAAGGGGAATAAGTCCATTTTTATATATTTAAGAGTTTTCATTTGAATAAGTTTAAAAATACTGTAAAACTTCAGAGGACGCTTTTAAGTCTATAGACATGTTAAATTATGTATGTAATAATTAAAATTGCCGAAGAAAATGAATTGTCTTTTAGCCCTAACCCGGAGGCCACACGAGCCAGTACTGGCAAGCAAGTTGCAATACATTCACATTTTTTCACTAACACATATAAACACAAGCAACTTGCTCGTCAACTGGCTTGCCTTTTTCGAAGCCAGTTGAGCAGCCAGTAGAGAAGCAAGTAGGGCGTTCATTTTTTACACTATAGTCAACAATCATCGTTCCTTTTATTTAAATTTCTGAAATAATTAGATTTTGTGCAAAAAATAAGTTAAAATAAATTTAGTGTGGAATTTGATTGCATTTTAAAAATGTTAAAATTCACTTTCGTACGAAACTTGACATTGCTTGACAGAATATTTGACATTTGCGAATATTTCGTTACAAATTACCAAAAAGCTCTAAAATTGCCCTTTTCAAAAATAAAATTTCAAATTATTCGGATATTTAGAGGTTTTTTAATCCATTGACATCGTAGACATCTTTTAATGGAATTTGAAAGTTTATGGCTTGACAGATAGAGGACAAATTATATTTTATCCTATCGTGAATATTTCGTCAAATGTCAACCGATTGCCCTAAAAATGAATTTTTCCGGAGCAGAAAAAAAATGGAAAAAATTTTGGATTGTCAGAGGTTTTTTAATCCATTGACATCGTAGACGCAATTTGAAAGTTTGTGGCTTGACAGATAGGGGAAAAATTATATTTGATACTATCGAGAATATTTCGTTCCAAATGTCAACCGATTGCCCTAAAAATCCATTTTTCCAGAGCGGAAAATAAAATGGAAAAAAATTCGGATTTTTAGAGGTTTTTTTATCCATTGACATCCTATAGAACCTTCAATGGAATTTGAAAGTTTTGTGCTTAACAGACAGATAGCTAACAAAATGTATTTTGACATCTGTAGTTTTTTTATTTGTTACATGAATTTTAGTTAAAGTATATGTTATTCCCTCTTATGTTTCGTTGTCCATAATTTCAATCATTAAAGTTTGTTAACCATTTTTGCATTTTTCTTTAATATTCTTTCCAAATGTATTTTGATTTTTTCAATCCATTTTGTTTGAAAGATCAACCAAAATTGTTTACTATAGTAGAGAAAAAGAACGACCTACTTGCAAGCAACTTGCTTGGCAAGTGGAGTGCCAACTACGTCACAGCCAGTACACAGATACGAATTTGGCAGGCAATGTATGAACCCAACTTGCTTGCCAGTACTTGCTCGTGTGGCCTCAGGGTAAAAGATGAAACATACTGCATACAGGAAATGAATTTTCAGTGTAAAATGTATCTAATAATATTAATTGTATAAAGTATTAAAACCAATATCTATAATGATTTCTTTCAAAATATTACATACCTACATACCTACATGCATATAGTGTACTATTTAAGTTTAATATTCAAATGTTTAAATCCCGATGGTGTTGTATATTTTTAGTGTTTTAGAAAATTTAAGATTTCAATTGTGTTAAATTTTATAAAAAAAATTATTGGACTCATTTCACTTTCTAAAAAACCGCTTATATGAAGGATAAAATATTTTTTTTTTCTAAAATAAAAAAAAAGTTCTATTGCTTTACCAGCATTTCCGTTGGAAATCGTTCAACGATTTCCTGCTCGATTTGATAACTTGTTCTTAAGTCCAGCCTTACATTTTGTTCTTCAAAATAAAAGGCAATCGCATTTACTAGCATTGTCCTTTGTTCTTCTCCAAATTTTTGTTTCTTTTCATAAAACTCTGTTAATAATTTACCTTTTGTGGTATTATTCAGGATTTCGCTCAGTGTTATTCTATTTTTAATTGTACTAGATGTTGGTGAAGATATTGATGAATTATTTGAGCTGTAATTAATATTCGGTGACGAGTAGGGAGTACTGCTTCTGCTAACCGGTGTCGATAGTAACATGGTATTTTGAATACCGAAGTTGTGTGCAAGAGGCAAACCGATGGAGTTTCTCCACTTTTCCAATTGATCTTCAAACATTATTTTGATTCCATCAGGAAAAACTTCTAAAATCATTGGAATGTGCCATAACTTTATTACTTTGAGAACGGATACCCATACTTCTTTTCCTATAATACAAAGATAATGTAAATAAAAACATATTGTATTTATACTATTGCAATTGCTATAGATATAGAAGCGAATAGCAAAAAACTGGGATGGATTTCGTATTTAAACTAAATTCAGATGTTTGAAATAAATATCCCAACTAACAAACTCTCAAGACCTAAGCACTCGAAATCTGAAAAAAAACTCGCTTAAGACTTTTGTATATCCCATTGCTATACATAAACCTAATTATCTTGTTGTGAAACTTAAAATGGTCTCATAGCTTTTTATTTTAAGAGTTAAACACTTTTCTCTTATACCTAAATTAATTTCTCTGCTTGGAATAGGATTTTATAAACTTATAGTCGTATAAGAATAATTTTGTGAAAATTCAGGTCTAAACATATATTCGTAGACTTCATGATCGCATAACAACACATATATTTATAAGAGTTTTAGTCATTTTATACTTCTATGAAAACCCTTACAGGATCTGAGTATAATACCTATTATATCAAGAATACCGGGAGTTGAAATGACAAAAGCTTTACAATAGGATGCTAATGAGACGATAAATGTTCGAAAATTATAAAGACAATAATTGCGTTGTTGTTTTTCGAGACAAAAGTTCAAATTAGTAGATACATTTTCAACGGCATATAATTTTTGGTTCCCATATGTGAAAAATAATAAATACATATATATTGTTTCGCCATTATATAGCACAATAACAATTGATTGACTTACAAAATAAATTCTCACACAAATCTATCAGTTTGTCTGACATAAGACATACACACTCTCTGAGAAAATGCTGAATGAGAAAGAGATAAATAACTTTTTAAAGTATACAAATGTGTGCTTTGTTCTCTTTTGAGCGAATCTCATTACAAGAGACGCATTCTCACAGCAAAACAAAGTTGATGTGAGAGCCTCCCATAACTAGGCCATTTAACGCTTTTAACAGTGTTTAAACAATCTATAAGTATTCTTTAAGATTAATTTAAGCTCCCTTACATTAGTCTATTTAAACTCTTGAAGCTTCTTATGAGACCAAAAATGATACTTGGGATTATAGGAAACTACGTTAAAAAATATCATGGAACATTTAAACAAGTGTTGGCATAATATTTAAGAGATAGATATATGTATATGTACGTATATGTGCATACATATATAAACAAAGTATTTATAAGAAAAAAATCTACTTACCTATTAACACATCAGCCAAGCAGCTCATTCCCCAACTATTCAGCAATGATACCAACTCTGCTTTCTGTATATCAAGGGCGTGCTGTAGAAAATCTGATGCTTCAGATACATGGCTGATCGTTTCTGTATTGGTATCATCATTGGGAACATTTATTATTATGATGTCTTCACTGGCACCTTCAACTTCATCAGATTCTCCCACATTAACTTCAACTCCATCGATTTGCTTGAGTTGATAAAAAGAATCTTGCTCTGCCTCTGTTTCCATAATTTACGTTTAGATCTTTTGGAAGTAATACAAAATAAAGACAGAAGTTATATATTTCCTGGGTAGTAACAATCTTTAATTCGCAGCATGTTTTTTCCTCTCGCGGTTTTAATAAGTGTGACAGGAGGTCCTAAAATATCATATATATCGATTATTGAAAAATCTCCAAATGAATTTGTAGAAATATCATATGCCGCAAAATGTGGATTGAATTGTATAAAATTTAGTTTCTGACAAAATAATAAAATTCCAGAATTATCAGTACGAAAAATAATTAAAATGATATATAATTTAATGTCGTTTTTTAAAACAGCTATGTAAAATCCATCTTTATATTGATATCCGTTAAACTGGACCTGATGATAAGATTGTATAGATTCGTTACTCATTTTTAACATTGTGCAGATAATATTGTTGTAGGAACTTAATGTTTTATCTGATTTCTTAAATGAAATTCCCGAATTATCATTGCTCTTGGACTCCATTAACGAAAAAGCAAATTGAAGCTGATACTTCTTAGCCAATGTGACGCAAATATTTTTACGTGATGTTGTAGCATTCGAATATACTTTGAGTTGCCTATGCTTGGCCTCGTATTTGAAACACCAAAAAGATTTAAGAGGTCCAGACATTTTGATAACAGTTGGATAATGAATGAGGTTGTGGTGTTTTGGTTTGAGTGTATCATTAAAAAGCTGAACATATTCTTCGTTATGTGTTTTGATTTTGGTTTTAAGAATAGATACATAATCTGAGTTAACTTCAAAGCAAAGGATCATGTCAATTATTTCAAAGAAATTGATAAGAAACTTCCAAACACAATCATCGTGAGGAACATAATCGCCAACCATAATTGGAAAGCAATACATAAATGTTTTCATTTCCCTTGCTGACATTTTTAAATGTTTTTTTGTTAAATGAGCTGTTGTTATTTCCCCTGAGACGTTATCAATTTCAATAGGACCATAATCAAAGTTTTGCTTTCTTGAGTTTAAAATTGCAAGGGTAAAATATTTGGCTGTTTGTGTGAAATAAATAATCGCGTGACATATATTGTAGTGGCAAACTCCCTCAAAAAGATCATGCATGACATCAACGCTATAGTTCTCTGCAACATGGAAAGATGGTATTGTATTCAATAATGATTCTCTCCTGATTCCACTTTCTGAAGCTTCGTCAGCTTCAATATCTTCCGCATAGTTTATTCGATTACGCATTAAATTTTCTTTTTCCGCGCTTGCAACATGAGTTTCAAGTTTATGCATTTTGCAAAACCTGCAAAAACTATTGCTCACAAATGATCTATTAAAGTTTAAAAATGAATTAAGACCCAAATTGTCTCCCAGTATCAATCCTAAAATGAAATGTACATGCTGGGTACCATCTTCGTTTATAATGTCAATGCCATTTACTTCTAGATCCAATATGGTTTCAATTAAATTTTTCCAACATTTTTCATTCCCAAATAATTTCACGTCCTTTGATTTAATGACTGCTCCTAAATATATATTTTCCAGCTTTGATTCCTTTCTAGGCAGGCATGGAAAAGAGTAATATATATTACTTACAGAATGTTGCCCACTATGAGATCCTAAAGGATTGTTAATTTCAAATTCGTCATTATATAGAAAATAGGGAATAATTTTTCTCTCAGGATATAGTTTAGTTTTTTGTTTCCATAATTCTCCTTGAACAAAATTGGAAACTCGAGAATCCTTCTGATACCTGTTCATAGTTTCTAGAACATCGTTTAAGTAACCTTTTTGTTCAAATATTTTACAAAACTGAAAGCGCAGTGGCATACAAACGCCAGTAATATTTTTTTCATCATACACAAGAGTACCTTTATGGAAAACTTTATCGATTGCTCTGTCTATGGTAAATTCTTTGGTGTCCTCTAAATATTGGTTATTTTTAAGCCATTTAAATAATAAGTGATCAGTATTACAATTTTTAAATGGATTTCTGCATTCTGATACTATATTTATAATTTCGTTATGTAATTCTGGACAAATTGTATTCAATTTGTGTGTGGAAAATGTTTTGAATAGTTCTAAAAGTGGATCTGTGATGCACTCTTTCACGCTATTTTGTATTTCGTATACATCTTTTCTATTGAAATTGTTATTCGAATGCAATTTTAATGATAATTTTAATGCTGATTTTAAAAAATTATCTAACTCAAGTGTGAGATTGTACTCTTTCGGAAAATGTTCGTATACTTTTCCATAAACTCCTTCATTGTGTATTTCGGAAAAAGTACAATTCGATTTATCAGTAATTTCAAGTTCGTTTCTAGGTATTTCAAATTCATTTTCCGCTTTGCATGCATGTTTTCGTATTGCATGTCTTTTGAAGCTTCCCAAATCTTGAAATACCTGATAACAAGAGTTTTCAATGCACCTAAATGTGCTCCTTGTTTTAAGATCATGAATCCTTTTAAAATGAAGTATAAGAAGTTCAATGGTTTGAAAATTTTTTTTACATACGTAACAGATCATGGTGTATCTAAAAAATTTTACATTATTATTAACAGTTCCCATTGGAGTTCTTTTAAAAGCATTACAAAATATTGCTATAGTGATCGAATTTTATAAACAGCCATGTTTTATGTTTTGTTCCAAAAGGTACTATCTTCTGATACATACAAATATAAACAGACTTCACAAAAACAAAAGGCTAAGATAAATATGTAGGTGGGTTGAATCTGTTCATGCACAGAAAAGATCAGGTACAGCATTGCGTGTACCAACTATGAGTAAAAACCTTGTCATAAACTGTTCTACATTAGGTCATTATCTGTTTATGAAGTTGTTCCCAATAATCTTTACCTGCTTTTAGGGTAGAACAAGTGAATGAGAAATTTTAAAGCTCAGCTGATTTTAGTGTTTGGCAAATAGAAATGCTTTAAATTTAAATCAAAGAAATACATATATATACGATTTTTGGATTTATAAAAAAGAAGAAAACAAAAAAATATCCAAAAAGTATATATGTATATATAAACTCAGTTCGAAAATTATTGTAAACAAATTTTAATATAACAAATTTTAGTTTTGAATTCTCACAGCTGATAGGTTGTAGTCAACCTCATAAAATAAGAAGCTGTACTTTTTTATTTTTTCTTGTTCTGGCAGTTTTCAAACACTTGTGTTGTTTTGATCTTTTCGGTTCAAGTTTTTCTTCATTAAACAGAGCTTGCTTTAAAAAAATTAACAAAATTAAGAAATTAATTGCAAAAAAAGGAAATATGTAACTATTAACTATTATGATAGATTTTCGCGTTTAAAATTTATTTTTTTACTTAATATAAAGTTTCAGCTACCGCACTCAACAAAAACTACTTAACAAATAATCTGAAACTATACCAGCTTGTATTAGTTTGAGAATATAAGAATATTTCCGAAATTGTTACTAAAGAAAAATCTTCGAACCATAAACTTCACAAAAATAAAAGGCTGCGATAAATATGAATCTCTCTTGAAAATCAAAATTTAGAAATTTAAGTGAATATCTTACTGAAATATCACAAATTGGAAGTTTATAATAGTAAATTAAATGTTTGGCCTGTAAATTTGATAAAAACTAACTATTATTACAGATTTTTGCGTTTAAATTTGAGATTTTTTACTAAATATCATTTTTTAAGTACCGCACTCAACAAAAACCACTTAACAAATGAATACAATGTCTGAATTAACACGCGTCTTGCGAGGGACGCTTGGCTTTTAATGTTATTTTCCATAATTTAATGCAAAAATTCGTTGGTTTAATGTTATTTGTGCGTTGCTTGATGAAAAATCCATTATTTAATAATTATATTATTGTTTTGATTTTTTTTTACGTTAAGTAATGCATTATTTTCATCAATTTAGTAAGAATGTTTATTGTTTCATGAACTTTTACATTAAATGATGTGTTGTACGTTAATCAACAAGCTTTGTGTTTGACGAATTTAAACAAAAAATCTGAAACTGTACCTACTTTTATTAGTTTGAGAAAATAAGAATCTTCCCGAAATTATATTACCTAATGAGAATATCCTCGAATAAATGTAACGAATGACCACAAACTTCACAAAAACAGAGGGCTGGGATAAATATGTTTCACTTTAGAAAAATTAAAACTAAGAAATTAAGTGTATCTTACCAAAATTCCACCAGCTAGAAGTTTATAATAGTAAATTAAATGTTTTGGCCAGTAAATTTGATAAAAACTAACTATTATTACAGATTTTTGCGTTTAAATTTGAGATTTTTTACTAAATATCATTTTTTAAGTACCGCACTCAACAAAAACCACTTAACAAATGAATACAATGTCTGAATTAACACGCGTCTTGCGAGGGACGCTTGGCTTTTAATGTTATTTTCCATAATTTAATGCAAAAATTCGTTGGTTTAATGTTATTTGTGCGTTGCTTGATGAAAAATCCATTATTTAATAATTATATTATTGTTTTGATTTTTTTTTACGTTAAGTAATGCATTATTTTCATCAATTTAGTAAGAATGTTTATTGTTTCATGAACTTTTACATTAAATGATGTGTTGTACGTTAATCAACAAGCTTTGTGTTTGACGAATTTAAACAAAAAATCTGAAACTGTACCTACTTTTATTAGTTTGAGAAAATAAGAATCTTCCCGAAATTATATTACCTAATGAGAATATCCTCGAATAAATGTAACGAATGACCACAAACTTCACAAAAACAGAGGGCTGGGATAAATATGTTTCACTTTAGAAAAATTAAAACTAAGAAATTTAAGTGTATCTTACCAAAATTCCACCAGCTAGAAGTTTATAATAGTAAATTAAATGTTTGGCCAGTAAATTTGATAAAAACTAACTATTATTACAGATTTTTGCGTTTAAATTTGAGATTTTTTACTAAATATCATTTTTTAAGTACCGCACTCAACAAAAACCACTTAAGAAATGAATACAATGTCTGAATTAACACGCGTCTTGCGAGGGACGCTTGGCTTTTAATGTTATTTTCCATAATTTAATGCAAAAATTCGTTGGTTTAATGTTATTTGTGCGTTGCTTAGTGAAAAATCCATTATTTAATAATTTTATTATTGTTTTGAATTTGTTTTACGTTAAGTAATGCATTATATTCATTAATTTAGTTAGAAGATTAATCATTTCATAAACTTTTAAATCAAATGATGAGTTGTTACATTAATCACCGAGTTTTGCTTTTTGATGAATTCACTCAAATCTCAATATTTGAGGATAAAATTATGATTCAGGATGGATCTTTTTTATTTTTAAAACAAATTGAAACATAAGATTCTTATCCAAATTTCACCTGCGAAGTACCCGTGGCCAGACACAGAAATTTTGTTTAGCACAATGCACAACGCACATGACGATTTTTCGCTTGTCCATATTCGCCCGGAATGCTTTAAAAATCTGAACTTTCTTAAAGATTTAATTTCAAAAATATTCCAGACGCTTCTGGATGTTGCTTATTGAATCTCACTAAGGCCCATTTGCTGAAACGAAACTTAAGGATTTATGTTCAACATAAGAGCTTATGTGACAGTTTACGCTGAGGAAAAAGTAAAACACAAACGTTTTAAGTAGAACATAAATATTTAAGTTTCGTATCAGCAAACGGCTCTAAAAAAAACTAACTACGTTTTAAAATAAAATTACCACAATTTAAAATGACCACCGAAAAATTATAAGCGTGTATATGGAAGTAGCTATTTGACAACTGACTGAATTAGATGGTAGAGATGGTTTCACATCTATAGTTAAAAATAGGTATTCCTGAATTTGTTTTCAGAAGGATTCCGGGCGCTTCTGGACGATGCTGACTTAATATAGTTTCAGAAACATTGCGGATGCTTCTGGATGACGCTTCTTGAATTTGCTTGTGAAAAGAAACATTATCTGTGGTCGGCTCGTACCATCGCTCGTCCAGAAGCCCCCGCAATTCTTCTTAAAGTTCTCTATGTCACTGAGAGGTTTATGCGTAGTTAAGTGAAAAATATTCCTGGATTTGTTTTCAGAAGAATCGCTTCTGTGCGATGCATATTTTTCATTTTTAAACAATATTGAAATGAATATATTCATAAGAATCTTACCCAAATTTCATCTGCGAAACCGCTTGGCTAGATACAAAAATTTGTTTTGACACGTCCGGAGGCGTCCGGAATACTTTGAAAATCTGAAACTTTCTTAAATTTATTAATTTCAAAAGTATTCCGGACGCCCTGGATGTTGCTTCTTCAATCTCACTAAAAAAAACTAACTAAAATAAAATTACCACAATTTAAAATGACCACCGAAAAGTTATAAGCGCGTGTAATGGAAGTATTTGACAACTGACTGAATTAGATGGTAGAGATGGTTTCACATCTATAGTCAAAAATAGGTATTCCTGAATTTGTTTTCAGAAGGATTCCGGGCGCTTCTGGACGATGCTGACTTAATATAGTTTCAGAAACATTGCGGATGCTTCTGGATGACGCTTCTTGAATTTGCTTGTGAAAAGAAACATTATCTGTGGTCGGCTCGTACCATCGCTCGTCCAGAAGCGCCCGCAATTCTTCTTAAAGTTCTCTATGTCACTGAGAGGTTTATGCGTAGTTAAGTGAAAAATATTCCTGGATTTGTTTTCAGAAGAATTCGCTTCTGTGCGATGCATATTTTTCATTTTTAAACAATATTGAAATGAATATATTCATAAGAATCTTACCCAAATTTCATCTGCGAAACCGCGTGGCTAGACGTTGTTGAAGAAGCAACATCCAGGAGCGTCCGGAATACTTTTGAAATTAATAAATTTAAGATAATTTCAGATTTCAAAAGTATTCCGGACGCTCCTGGATGTTACTTCTTCAATCTCACTAAAAAAAACTCATTAAAATAAAATTACCACAATTTAAAATGGCCACCAAAAATTATTAGCGCGTGTAATGGAAGTATTTGACAACTGACTGAATTAGATATCATCTGCGAAACCGCGTGGCTAGACACAAAAATTTGTTTTCACACGTCCAGACGCGTCCGGAATACTTTGAAAATCTGAAATTATCTTAAATTTATTAATTTCAAAAGTATTCCGGACGCTCCTGGATGTTGCTTCTTCAATCTCACTAAAAAAACTCATTAAAATAAAATTACCACAATTTAAAATGGCCACCGAAAAACTATTAGCGCGTGTAATGGAAGTATTTGACAACTGACTGAATTAGATGATAGAGATGGTTTCACATCTTTATTTTATCGAAAAATCGATATTTTGTGGAACTATATAGCGATGTTAGGCCGTCACTAACTTTTTCAATTTTTCGAAAAAATGTTGGATTTTAATGTAACTTTTCGTAGTTTAATGCAAAATTACGATTGTTCACTGTAGTTTTTTCGTTGTTTAATGAACAATTCATTTTTTAATTAATTTGTAATTGTTTTAATATATGTTTACGTTAAGTAATGAAGTATGTTCATTAATATGTTGGGAAGAATGATTAATATTATCCATCGTTTAATGAACATGTACATTATTAAAGAGTAAGTACAAGACTTAGAGGAAATATAATATGGAGTGCTCGTTTCTACCCCTAAGTGCCTGATTACATGTGTCTTTTTACTGAAGGTGGTTTTACTGAGCTCGTGATTACACGTTGAAGAAAAATCCCTTCATTTCAATCTCCCCTTCCCTATCTCACACCCTTAAAATCCATATGTATCTCACTCACACCTTTCATGCTGAATCCGAAAATATTAAATGAAACTGGCGCATCGGTGAAATTTGGGTGGAATCTACCTTCTCTTTTTTACGCACATAAAATCCACCAGTCTCACCGATGCGCTCTTCAGTAAAACGACCCATGTAGTCAGGCACTAATGCATTGTAATGCTTGAAGCCTAGATAGGGGGCGCTCTTTCACTTTCGGTAAGAAAAAGTCTTAGGGGACTGAGTGCCTTTAACTTACCGAAACTTGATCAGCGACCCCTATGAAAGCTTCATATTCGAATAAAAACGAGCACTCCATATTATATATCCTCTAAGGTACAAGAATGTACAAGCTTCCGTAATTGTTTAATGAACTCTAACATGATTTTGATGTTTTGATTAGTCAATTAAGGAAATTTTTTCATTACAAAAATGACATCAAAATATTGTTTTGCAATTAAGGTGATTTATCGAATGCAATTTTGGTCGTAACTTATTATGGAAGTAACAAGACAAAACAAAGAATTTGGCTATAAATAAAAACATTTCATGCGTTTTAGCTAGTTATTTCAACTAATTAGGAATAAATATGACATTGAAATAAATGTCAAATAAAATATCGGTCGTAACTTCAATATTATGGAAGTAACAAGACATAAACACAGAATTTGGTTATAAATATAGACATTTTATGCGTTTTAGCTAATTTATTTCAACTAAATAGGAAAAAATATGACATTGAAATAAATGTCAAATAAAATATCGAAAAAAATATCGAAACGCATTTTTGCCGTAACTTAAATTTGGTTGAACTTTTGACCCAAAATAATGGAAAATGGTTAAAAATATAAATTTTATAGGCATTAGAACTTTCTTCGATCGACTTTATAGAAAAAATCGTGAAATTACACAGTGCAATTTAGGTGATTTATCGAATGCAATTTTGAACGTAACTTCAATATTATGGAAGTAACAAGACAAGACAAAGAATTTAGTTATAAATATAAGCATTTCATGCGTTTTAGCTAATTATTTCAACTAAATAGGAATAAGTATGACATTGAAATAAATGTCAAATAAAATATCGGTCGTAACTTCAATATTATGGAAGTAACAAGACATAAACACAGAATTTGGTTATAAATATAGACATTTTATGCGTTTTAGCTAATTTATTTCAACTAAATAGGAAAAAATATGACATTGAAATAAATGTCAAATAAAATATCGAAAAAAATATTGAAACGCATTTTTGCCGTAACTTAAATTTGGTTGAACTTTTGACCCAAAATAATGGAAAATGGTTAAAAATATAAATTTTATAGGCATTAGAACTTTCTTCGATCGACTTTATAGAAAAAATCGTGAAATTACACAGTGCAATTTAGGTGATTTATCGAATGCAATTTTGAACGTAACTTCAATATTATGGAAGTAACAAGACAAGACAAAGAATTTAGTTATAAATATAAGCATTTCATGCGTTTTAGCTAATTATTTCAACTAAATAGGAATAAGTATGACATTGAAATAAATGTCAAATAAAATATCGGTCGTAACTTCAATATTATGGAAGTAACAAGACATAAACACAGAATTTGGTTATAAATATAGACATTTTATGCGTTTTTGCTAATTTATTTCAACTAAATAGGAAAAAATATGACATTGAAATAAATGTCAAATAAAATATCGAAAAAAATATCGAAACGCATTTTTGCCGTAACTTAAATTTGGTTGAACTTTTGACCCAAAATAATGGAAAATGGTTAAAAATATAAATTTTATAGGCATTAGAACTTTCTTCGATCGACTTTATAGAAAAAATCGTGAAATTACACAGTGCAATTTAGGTGATTTATCGAATGCAATTTTGAACGTAACTTCAATATTATGGAAGTAACAAGACAAGACAAAGAATTTAGTTATAAATATAAGCATTTCATGCGTTTTAGCTAATTATTTCAACTAAATAGGAATAAGTATGACATTGAAATAAATGTCAAATAAAATATCGGTCGTAACTTCAATATTATGGAAGTAACAAGACATAAACACAGAATTTGGTTATAAATATAGACATTTTATGCGTTTTAGCTAATTTATTTCAACTAAATAGGAAAAAATATGACATTGAAATAAATGTCAAATAAAATATCGAAAAAAATATTGAAACGCATTTTTGCCGTAACTTAAATTTGGTTGGACTTTTGACCCAAAATAATGGAAAATGGTTAAAAATATAAATTTTATAGGCATTAGAACTTTCTTCCATCGACTTTATAGAAAAAATCGTGAAACTACACAGTGCAATTTAGGTGATTTATCGAATGCAATTTGGTCGTAACTTCAATATTATGGAAGTAACAAGGCATAACCAAGTAAATTGGCTATAAATAATACTTTAAACAATCAAGCTTATTTACTACATTGAGATAGAAATTAATTAATTGATAAAACAATGAACGCTCTGCTTTTGGAACTAATGTATGGGTTTTCCAATAAGAGGTGTTATTTTGATATTCAAAGAAAAATGGCATTTTTTGACACCTTGCGACTTCTTCCTTTGGGGCCACGTGAATGATAAGGTCTATGCCAACAGCCCAGCGTCGATTCAAGACCTCAAAGATGGAATTCGTGAGGCTATCGAGGACATAGGGCAGCCACTTTGCGATTTGGTTATGGAAAATTTCATGAAAAGGATATGGTCCTGTAAGCGTGGTCGTGGCGGCCATTTGGCTGATGTTGTGTTCCATTATTAACGGCATACCTTCTTCTATATAATGAAATAAACATCCGATCATTTATCTCAAAAAATGCCATTTTTCTTTGAATATCAAAATAACACCTCTTATTGGAAAACCCTTTAGAACAATTAAACAAATGTATGCGTTCTTTAATCAATGTACGACGAAAGAAAAAATAATGTATTTTTTTCATTAAATGATAATTTTTCGTCATGAAAATAATGTAAATTTTTCATTAAATAATGAACTGGTTCCTTTAAACAATGAACGCTCTGATTTTGGAATTAATGCACAACATTTCCATAAAACAATGTATGCGTTCATTAATCAATGTACGACGAAAGAAAAAATAATGTATTTTTTTCATTAAATGATAATTTTTCGTCATGAAAATAATGTAAATTTTTCATTAAATAATGAACTGGTTCCTTTAAACAATGAACGCTCTGATTTTGAAATTAATGCACAACATTTCCATAAAACAATGTATGCGTTCATTAATCAATGTACGACGAAAGAAAAAATAATGTATTTTTTTCATTAAATGATAATTTTTCGTCATGAAAATAATGTAAATTTTTCATTAAATAATGAACTGGTTCCTTTAAACAATGAACGCTCTGATTTTGGAATTAATGCACAACATTTCCATAAAACAATGTATGCGTTCATTAATCAATGTACGACGAAAGAAAAAATAATGTATTTTTTTCATTAAATGATAATTTTTCGTCATGAAAATAATGTAAATTTTTCATTAAATAATGAACTGGTTCCTTTAAACAATGAACGCTCTGATTTTGGAATTAATGCACAACATTTCCATAAAACAATGTATGCGTTCATTAATCAATGTACGACGAAAGAAAAAATAATGTATTTTTTTCATTAAATGATAATTTTTCGTCATGAAAATAATGTAAATTTTTCATTAAATAATGAACTGGTTCCTTTAAACAATGAACGCTCTGATTTTGGAATTAATGCACAACATTTCCATAAAACAATGTATGCGTTCATTAATCAATGTACGACGAAAGAAAAAATAATGTATTATTTTCATTGAATGATAATTTTTCGTCATGAAAATAATGTAAATTTTTCATTAAATAATGAACTGGTTCCTTTAAACAATGAACGCTCTGATTTTGGAATTAATGCACAACATTTCCTTAAAACAATGTATGCGTTCATTGATCAATGTACGACGAAAGAAAAAATTATGTATTATTTTCATTAAATGATAATTTTTCGTCATGAAAATAATGTTTATTTTTCATTAAATAATGAACCGGTTCCTTAAAACAATGAATGCTCTCATTTTGAAATAAATGCACAACATTTCTATAAAACAATGTAGGCGTTCATTAATCAATGTACCACTCAAACAAAAATATTGTATTATTTTTAATTATTACTATATTTTTTTCTCGAAAATAATGTAATTTTTTCATTAAATAATGAACTGGTTTGTTGATACAATGAACGCCCTGATTTTGAACTTAATGTTCAAAATTTTCATTAAACAATGTAAGTGTTCATTGAATCATCACACAAATCTAGCATTTTTGTTATGAATTCAAAACATTGGTTAATGAATGCTCTCATTAAACACAAACATCAAAAACTGTTGCCATTATTTTGTATGGGAAGCGATTAATGAACGCGTTTTTATTGAATCAATGTTCTCACCATTAAACGCAATCAGTTTTTGATGAACAAATACGTTGAGACAATGTTTTTGTACGTTGAAACAATAAACTGCATTTAATGTACAGGTATTTATTGTTTTAACGTACGCTCGTTTTTTCAGTGTAGATTTTTTTGTTTTTATTTTGATACACAATAATTATTTAAACTTTTGAAATTCCAATTTGCATGGAAAAGTATGGCTTTATCCAAGTTCCTTTTTTAGGCAATGAAAAAAAATAAACAGACTTGAATTAGATTTCGAGAAAATTGCTAAACGATTTGAAAATTCAAAACAAAAATTTCGAATTCCGAATCAAACTTTTTCTTTGAAATAAGAAACTTAATTTTTTCGAAATCTACACTTTTTATTCGGCCTTACCACGAACTTCATCGTAACCGGACACTTATTACGAATCCCGAAAAAAACCTCACAGAATCCATCGTAGTGCAAAACTTCACACAAATTGCCATCAAGAACACATCGGGATTTTTAAACAAATCCGATTACGATGGAATTCGTGATAGGACTGATTATCAAATAAAAATCATAATATCCGTTTAAACAACTGACCTTTAATAGCCCACAAAAGAGATCAGTTTTAAATTAAAATTGTATGCTTACGCAATAAAAAAATTATATTTATTAACGTTTATTTTCTAAAGACTACGGTGTATATATTGTACTTAATTCCTATACATTGCTATACCTTTCACCAAATGTGTCAAAAAGACGAAACACGAAACGACAGAAAAAAACGAATCGTGTTATCAGGATCTACTTCTTACTTGTTCATTTCTAAACGTCAAACTTAGAGTTTGGCTCTTATGACATTAAACTCCCATTTGTTTTTATTTTGGAGGCATATACACTCCAATTCAACAGAATAAGCACACACATTTTCAAAGGTAGTTTGTCCATTTTTTTTCAAACGTTGTCCTTGAATAAATATTAACTAAGGATATTTGCAGATACATTTGGCATGATCCAGAGCCAGGGGGGGGGGGGGGGGGGGGGCAAATAATGAATTCTGACAACAAAAGACAAGTAGATATTTGTTAAAATTCTTATTAAAAAATGCCAGGGTAATGCCAGGGGCTGGCAAACCATGAACTCCATAAAGAAGCTGTGAAGAATATATTCATATTTTCTAGCAATATCGAAAATAAGGACATTTTCAGATACATTTTCCATGGTCCAAAGCCAGGGGGGGGGGGGGGGTCAAATCATGGATAGAAGACAAGTATTTTTTAAAATTCATAGTGCAAGTGCCCCCAATGCCCCTACCTCCAGGCGCCTATGGCTAATAACTTCACTTTTTTAAATCACAATGTTCTGAGAAAAAGCAACACCCATTCATTTAATTTCGCTTGGTCAAAGTAGAAACCTTTATTCATTTGGTTGATCACAGAACAAAATACTTTCGTCAATTTAAACGTAAAAAAAGCAGCAATAGTTTGCGGATGCTCTATATCGAAACACAGCCGCTTCGTGTCCGTTGTAAATGTGAATAGATCGACTATATTCCTTTCAAACATGGGTCTGATAGCGTAACGCAATCTGTTGGATATCCCATTATAATCCCTTAGTGTTTGTCATTCCTTAGAATCAATATTTTTTCCTTCCCATATGCAAAATATCCACCCCTGAAAGTATGCAGTTTCCGGTTTTAACGATTTTCCGTTTTTTCCGGTCGAAATTTCAATACGAAACCAACAACAAAAATCCCCATGCAAAACGGATGATGTTATGGGCCGAATTATGCGCGTGCAAATAAATAACGAACTTATTTTTATATATTTTCGATTTCAGACAATATTCCTCGGCGTAGGTACTTTTCAAAAACTTTTAAAAGATATTTAATAATTTTTGCATTGGCGTACTCAGGCGTATACACACCAGAAAAAAAAACATTTCATAAACATTTAAACTGTTTCTGAATCAAATGAGAAACATGGACAAACATTTCGGAAACAGTTTTTGCAAACAGTGTTTCTCAAATGTTTGTTTTGCTCTGGGAACACCTAAATCGACTAATATACTATAAAACAAAATTAGAGAGACGATTTAAAACAAAAACAATATTTAGTTTTGATATAGGTAAGAACAAACAAAAAATATTTTCTAAAAAGCTTTTAATTCAATTATGCAAAATTAATTCTCAAATACAAGTCGAGTAGGTCCATATAGGCAAATAAATACACACATAAAGAAAAAATCATAGCTATGAATATACAAACATACATATATATATTTGCTCATTATGAATTGTTTTTAGCCACATAAATAAACTTTGCACTTAAGTACATCGCATTATTATTCATGTTAGTGGTTAAAATGATAAAAATTCACAGCCTCATTTATCCATATTATATCCAATTATATGATAATACTTGCCATCAAAAAATTAAATGACAAACAAACATGCGAATTCCATTAAAATCAACCACATATACAGATGCACAATTATTCCATAATAACGATTATAGTATACCATGCCCATATACACTACTACCTACCCATAGCAAATCCTTCTTATAGCCATGGACTTTTTCACAAATTAACCAACCGCACTTCAAATCAAGTACCCAGACCATGCATCATGCCCCGATGAAACCATAACCTCAACACAATGAACATCGTTCTCTACTTCACAACTTTTAGTCCTCGAATTTCTGGCATTGCTTTTGCTTCTGATGCTCTGACATCAGGAGGAGTTATTCTGCTCCGGCAGTAGCACACTGATTTTTACGCTTATTTCGGTTTCGTATACAATACAAAAAAAAAGGACGACTATTAAAAATATCCTTCTGCTTGTACTACTACCCACTGCCACCACCACCGCCAACTCCACCATGCCATATAAAAAGCAACCTTTCGCTGTCATCACAAATCTTAAGATTTGTTTGTTGGCAAACAAATAACACAAAAAAAAAGTGTTATGCCCCTTTCTTCAAAGGGAACAACAAGAACAGAAATGATGACTTTGTCTGTCTCTAAAGGACAACTCACAGGACAAACCTTCTCTCTTCACATCACAGAGATAAATATAGAGCAGTTTTTTTCTCTGATGTACAGAAATAATAAAAAACAGAAGACGCTATCATTGCGATGTCGGAAAATATTTTGTGTATAAAAAATATAAAAAATTATTCGCCTCTCGTAATCGGAATACAGCGCTGGAGAGATATATACTACTTTTGCTGAAAATCATCACCATGAATCAACATTCATCGTTTGTGGAACGTTTTCAAGTCCTCGAATTTTTTTTTTGCCCTCCACTCTCAGAGGGAATATAATATGCAAGAAGTACATTCGCTATTCATCGCTGTTTTTTTTTTGTCCTTTTTTTTTTATTTATTTTTTATTGTGAAGCCTCCTTTGTGTATTGAAATCGAAATCGCTTGTGACACGGTGTCGTCTGCGGCTGACATTTAACACTATTTCTGGAAGGCACAAATTGTTGTCTAGGGTCAATCTATTTTAAGATCCTTGTTCGGTTTTGTTTAGCATTGCAAAGGGCAAGTCTCTCAAAGTAGTTGACTGCGCCTTCCGCAAAGATGAATCATAAAAATGAGACTTCATTCAAGAAAACAAATTTGGAAAAAATCAGAAATGAAGATAGACGTAGAGTAGATATAGGGACAACTACATATAACTATTAGCATGGATATATTTTTAAATATTTTATGAGTAGGTAAATGAATGTTTGCCTACAATTTTTTTTTGTTAAAGTGCACTCGGAATTATCCAGACCGAAAAACTAAATTCGAAAAATGGACTTTCTGGCTCAGATATCAGTAAGTTTACGAACTCGAGGGAAATACTACCCAGTAGGTACTTCTAGTCCATGTGACATCAAATTGTATGGAATATGCCTCTTCCTTTTCTTCCTTGGCAGCATCTCTGCCATAACTTAAGTAATGTTGATTTTTATGGCGTCTAGAGTTCGGGATTATTCGCCTAAACACGGTGTTTTGCGTACCCTCACAGAAAAAAAACTAACGGTGTCAAATCGCATGATCTTGGTGGCCAATTGTGACGTCGCCAAAACGTAAAATTACGCGACCAGGAAACTTCTCACGCAATAAAGCCACAATTGTTGTGTGGCTTGATATCTCATCTTGCTGGAACCACATATCGTCCAAGTTATGATCTTCAATCGCCGGACAAAAAAAAAGGTTATCATTCGACCATATCGCTCTGAATTGACTGTAACCGTAAATTCGGATCATCAGCAAGACTAGCACTTGCAGCGGCAATATTTTCGACTGAGCGTGCATTACGATGATGCACAGACCTTACGACATCACTAACGCTTCCACTCTCTTCAAATTTCTTCACAATTTTACCGATTGCTTGCGTAGGCGGTAGGTTATGACGACCATAATCATCGCAAAAGTGCGGCTACGTTCGAATCAACACTTATGTAGTAAGTTTTAATAATTTTAACGCGTTGTTAGATTGTTAAACGATCCATTATCGTAAATGGCAAACAGTCAACTAATATAATGACACTTCAAATGACAGCTGAGTATGAGAGGTGTCAAATGCCAGAGCTACCAACTTGAAACTTCGAATTGAATGACACTTTAACATAATTACTTTAAAAAGGATTTTAAGCTAAAAATCAGAAACGTAATTTTAGAATAAAATTAAATACTTTCAACACTAACCGGAGTCAAAGTTGAAAAATTTAAAAAAATGTGTTAAAAACTTCATGAGTACTAGAAAAATATGAATTTTGTCGATATATCTGTCAGCTTTCTCACTAATCTATTTTCTGAACAGTGTTGCCAGTTGAAAAAAAAATCTCCCCCCAGAAAAATTTAGAAACCCCCCATATTACCCCATTTTATCAACAAAAACCCCTAAATTTTTTTCAACTTTTTATTTTTATTCACAGCTCCTAAATTTGTTTTTAATTTAAAATTTAATAAATTCACACAGCTACAATAAAAAAAAAATTGTAAAAAAGGTACTAAGTAATAAAAGAAAAATTGTTTAGGGTTTTTTTAACAATTTCTGAGTAAAGTTCTGGTTATTTACTAGACATTTAAACTATCCGCAAATCAAAAAAAAGTAAAGACTTAGCGTTTTACATTTTTTCAAAATAATAAATGTAAGAGTCAATTTCCCCAAAAAACATCTCGTCCCCCAGATAACCCCCAAATGACAAAAAAAGCCCCTAAATCTAGGGGGAAAACCCCTAAACTGGCAAGCCGGTTTCTGAACGAATTGACCGATTTCTTTTGGCATACATATTTTTTCTCCCGCGTGCCATTCCTTACGTGACTTTTCACGCTCCACTCATCTAAAAGGCACAAGTTTAGTCTTACATTTATGGATGAACAGTGTTGCCAAAGCGGAAAAAAGGCTCCAAATATTAAAGTTGTAATTTCAAGTCGATTTCAATTACTTTTTTTTTGTTTATAGTAGTAATATAATATTCGCGATATTTTTTTCGTTGATATTTTTAATTGTGATATATAGTTATGTTATCTAGTCAATTTTTTTTATAAAAAATGATTATTATTTTTTGTTATTAAACATTATATTCACTCGTAAAAAATTATAGAGTTCTAAAGGAATACAATTATAGTTCAAAATTAAATGAATGTTTTGTTTCTAAATTCAAAAATTTTGATGATCATAAGCCTCCCCCCCTCAATTTCGATCTAGCTTCTCGCCAGTAATTCGAGCTAAAGGAACTGATGTCGTCTCTCCACCGTTTGAATTGTCCAATGGTGTCCACTCTAAAAAATGATTAATACATTTTAAATAATACTAAGCACCAAAATTTTCAAAAAGATTTTTTTTTTAATTTTTTAAAAAAAGTTCGAAATTTTTTTTATCGAAAACTCGATATTTCCAAAACGAATTTATCGATTTTTTATTTAACTTGGTAAAAAGCATTTGTTTAAGATTATCTAGAAGATTATTTAGACAAAAATTATTCTTATAACCCAAAATAACTGTACCTCCTATAAAAATGTTTAAAAAACCGTTAAAAAAAATTTGATTTCACTCAAAAACAACTCCTATGGTTTTGATAAAATTTTGTCTGTGTATCAAAACTTTAACAAAAAAATTATTTTTTAAGTTTAAAAAATAAATATCTACCTAAAAAAAATATTTTTTTGAAAATTCGATATTTTGAAAACGGGTGGAAGATTTTTTTCTTAAATTCAATTTCTTACTCCACATTAATATAAACTTAAAATTGGCAAACCAATTTTTTTTTTCTTAAAAATGTTAACAAAATTTTACATAGGTAGATATAGGTACAAATATCATTATATTTAAAACCGCTCCTAAGATTTTTAAAATTTTGTCTCATAAATTATGATTTATATAAGAAATCAGATGGTATTGGGTTCAAAATAGTTTCAGAAGTATTTTAATAAATTTCTTTCTAATTTTGTTGATTTAAAACAATTTTCCAGTTTAAATAATATACGTTATTAATTTCCTTGCATGCGTATAGCACTATGTGCAACACGGGGCTATATTATTAATTTTTGTATACTCACATAATACTACATTCAACTTAAATATGTTTTGGCAAACGGAGAAAATATAGGCTCCCATAACTAATTTATTTCAGACCTTAGAACCATTACATTGTGATCGCTCATAAGAGCAAGTTCGTGCGACCCAGTCGTGAATATTTTTTAGTAAATACTTAATGAGATAAATGTGAAAATTAAAAATAAAATTATGTATGTATTACAATATAATAATCTCTGATTTTGTTTTTCTTTGCAAATTAATACCAAAAAGAATTATTAAGATCCTGGCTTCTGTATTTCTCACACTACCATTCAAGGAGATGTTGTTTAGTAAAAATATTAACCTCATATAAAATGGTGCAAAGCTTTTCTTTTTTTGTTTATCAAGCAGATTGATATGGTTAAAGCGGTTCACAGTAGTTATACTTATGCCTACCTTTATTTGACTGGTAATTGCTCTCGCACTCCTACCTACACCATCAGGCACTTACTGTCCACATTTCTTTTTGGGAAAAATTTGAATGGCTGACTGATTTCACCGCAATTGCCTTAAAATGTGTAATGTGTTGTGTATGCACTCATTTCAGGCGGAACACTTATTTAATTCCAAAAAACCTTTTTCTACTCATCGAAATGTTGTGTGTATAACTCACTTATGAATAGAGTGACTGAAAGGAGTTAGTAGTATTCATTCAGGCCTGTGTTCCTTAACAAATTGCACGTTTAAACTGCAGCTGAAGCTGAAACTGGTAAAACTGACTGAATGTCGGACACATTCATCTCCCTTGGGGTTGATATGGTTTTTCGGCTGCATCGCATATATTTCACTTACATGCTCCGCACTTATATCAACGATATTCAAATGCAGAAATCCAAAGTAGTGTATACCTACTAGCAGAAACAGTGGTACTGGCAGTAGCAGTAGCAGCAGGAATGGCATAGAAAATGCTTTAAATGCATTTTACCATTGCACAGAATTACCACACAAAAGGACCTTCGGCCACTGCACCGCTATATCTACTATACCACCGCCACCACCAGTAGTTAGTTCCTTCCTCTTACATCTCCCTGTCCCGCTCTGGGTTATTCATAAAACTAGTCCCAGCATGAGAATGATGATGATGATGATGGAAATACTATCTCTCTGGCTGATTTTGAACATAAAAGCGATATAATCACTTGTTCAACTTTTCCATTCTGACCTCAGCTGTCAGTTACCTAGAATATGTGTTATACTCTGTAATGGAATTGCAACGTCCTTTTTACTCTGTTTCTGACCGCATATTATGCCTTAAAACGCACTCATTTTATTTTCTAAGTAACAAATAATATAATTACTGGAAATGATGCAAGCTGCAAGTGATACAATGTGTCTGTTAAGTGAAGAGTTTAATTTTGGTTTCCAATTGAATTGTACATCTTTATTTTTTTTTTTTTTTTTTAATTTAAATCAAAATTTAATTTGTAGAATTTGTTAAAGTCAAATAAAACATTAAATTATATTTAAATTCTCTTAAAGGATTACAAGAGAAAGAGAAAGAAAAACATTTCCAAAAACTGTGAAACTAGAATCTTGGATGTATCTTTTTTTGTAGAGGTGAAGTTAAGTTAGATACTCACCCAAAATGCATTTTTGGGAAATTTGGAGCACTGCCAAGCAAGTTGGGTTCATACATTGGCTGTCAAATTTGTATTTATATGTGTACTCGCTGTGACGCAGGCGGCACTCCACTATTCCTCTCTCGTTAGTGAATAGTCCATCAAATATGAACTAATTTTTACTAAGACACCTATATAAAACCACTGGGAGTGAAAAGTTATAGCTAGATAAATAAAAACATATTTTGATGTTTTTTTTGATTGAAGACTTTTTTTCAGCATTTTCTTAGATGGATTTACGTACGTTAAGAAACTAAAATATGTTAAAAATTCTCGTCTACGATTATATAATCAAGATCTGGTAACAGCTGGTAATCTTATAACAGCTTGGCGTGTCGCCCATCCAAAATACCAAACAATAATCATTACGTGGGCACAGCAACCTAAAGTTCGCATGCCGGATATACAGGCACCAATATAATTGGAAAAGGGTTCTCTTCCTTTTAGGTGCTGTTCACTTTTATTATAAGTGTAGTACGTTCTTGCACATGCGTGTCTAGATTGAATTCTTGAACGGAGCATCATTGTGTTGTCACGTTCGATACCAAAGTCTTCAATATCGATAAAGGTGTCATCTCTTCCTGCTTCACCTATAAACCACTTCGTATATGCTCGCTTTAATAGCTACGCGCAAAATTTATTTGGTAAGTTCCAAGCGCAAACAACTCCAAATCTGCGGGAGTTAGAATTCGGAACTCGTTTATTCCGATAACATCAGCTTCAATATTGGGAAAAATCGCCCGCCTTCTATTTAAATTCCCATACGTAACATATGTACCTAAGCGATCAGGTTCATTAACCCTCTCCCTTATAGTTCGCAAAAATTCTTGTGTATGTCTACTGTCAGGAATTGATTCATGGAATGCATTTGAAATCATCCATCATGGCCCGATTAAAAATTCTTGCTGGAACAGCTTAAAGTCGGAAAGAATTTTTGTAATCAAAAACCACTTTTTTGTTTTTATCGCTTATTTCACTCTATAAAAAGCAATTTTTCTTAAATAATAAGAATTTTTTAAATCAGATGCCACTTTTCGTTTTTATCCCATTTTACCCTATAAATTACCATTTTCTGTAAGAAATCCCTAAGGCCATTCACTAAAAAACAACCTTTCAAACAACAAAAGAATTTCTTAAATCGGATATTTATTTATTGTTACCCCATTTCACCTTACAAATAACAAAAGTTGAAAAAAATATCCAAAAACCCTTTTCCTAACCGCCTGCAGGACAATCTGTTGAACGGTAAAATGTGAGCATACAGCGCCACCTGTTGAACTACTCTTTCCAGTCGTTTTCAAATTTTTAGCATCCGAAAACACCACGACATGTTCAATTTTTTTACATATAGAATTGAAAAAAAAAACAATAATTTTCTTTTAGCTACAACTTTTTACTCCCAGTGTATTTTTAATAGGTGCCTTAGTAAAAATTACTACATATTTAATGGACTTTTCACCAACATTCGTCAGTGGTGGAAATTTGGACCACTTTTCCCCATTGTCTTTTGGTTGATCTTTCAAACAAAATGGATTGAAAAAATCAAAATACATTCAGGAAGAATGCAAAAATGGTGAACAAACTTTAATAATTGAAATTATGGACAACGAAACAAAAGGAGGGACAACGTTTATACTTTAATTAAAATTCATTTACCATAAAAAACAAACTTCAATTCTTTGTAGCGAAATATCTTACAGACGTCAAAATAGAGTTTAATGGCTATCCGTCTTTGAAGCACAAAACTTTCAAATTCCATACCATGTCAATGGATTAAAAAACCTTTAAAAATCCGAAAGTTTTTCCATTTTAATTTCTGCTCCGAAAAAATGCATTTTCAGGGCAACCGGTTGACATTTTGAACGAAATATTCTCAAAACAATCAAATCCCCTATCTTTCAAGCCATAAACTTTCAAATTCCACTGCAGGATGTCTACAATTTCAACTGATAAGAAAAACCTCTAAAAATCCGAAAAAATTGAAATTTTATTTTCTGAAAAGGGCAATTTCAGAACGTTTTGGTGATTTGTAACGAAATATCCACGCAAACGTCAAATATTTAGTCAAGCAATGTCAAGTTTCGTATGAAAGTGAATTTTAACATTTTAAAAATGCAATAAAATTTATTTTAACTTTCATGTATTTTGCACAAAATCGAATTACTTCAGAAATTTTAATAAAAGGAACGATGACTGTTGAATATAAGTAGTTAAAAAATGAACGCACTGCTGGCTGCTCAACTGGCTTTGAAACAGGCAAGTCAGTTGATGAGCAAGTTGCTTGGGTTTATAAAGGGTTTTCCAATAAGAGGTGTTATTTTGAATAGCCCGCTATTTCGGTAGCTGTCACTTTTGACATTTTTTGACATTTGACAGGTAGAAACTACGCCATTAATAAAAATGGAACGATACACGCTTCAACAACGCATTGAAATTATTAAAATTCACTATAAAAATGGTGATAATTTGGCAGAGACGGTTCGTAAAACTAAAACATTTTTGGGTCGTCGTGAAGCACCTTGTCGGACCGCAATACAGAAATTGGTAGACAAATTCGAGCTGTTGGGACAAGTTAGTGATGTGAAGAATAAAACCCGTGCACGTCGCTCAAGAACAACTGAGAATATTGCTGTTGTAGCCCAAAGTGTTGAAGAAAACCCAGGTTTGTCCATTCCTCGTCGTTCTTTGGAATAAGGCATTCCACAAACGTCATTACACCGTATTTTGCATAAAGACTTGGGTGTTAAGGCTTATGAAGTTCAGTTAACACAAGAACTCAAGCCGGCTGATCATCAACAACGTCGTGTCTTTGCTGATTGGGTCCTTGAAATGGATGAAAATAATCCGGAATTTCATCGAAAAATCATCTTGACTGATGAGGCCCATTTCCACCTCGGAGGCTACGTCAACAAGCAAAACTGTCGCATCTGGGGCTCGGAAAACCCAAGAGTTATTGTTGAAAAGCCTCTCCATCCTCAACGCGTGACTGTTTGGTGCGGTTTATGGTCCGGCGGGGTCATTGGACCTTACTTTTTCAAAAATGAGGCGGGAGCAACAGTTACGGTCAATGGATTGCGCTATCGAGAGATGATTAATGATTTTTTATGGCCGGAATTGGATGGTATTGATCTGGACAACGTTTACTTTTAACAAGACGGCGCTACGTGCCACACAAGCAATGAAACCATCGATCTTTTACGGGAAAAGTTTCCGGACCGTGTTATCTCTCGAAGAGGTGATCACAATTGGCCACCGAGATCTTGTGATTTAACACCTTGTGACTTCTTCCTTTGGGCCCACGTGAAAGATAAGGTCTACGCCAACAGCCCAGCGTTGACTCAAGACCTCAAAGATGGAATTCGTGAGGCTATCGAGGACATAGGGCAGCCACTTTGCAATTTGGTTATGGAAAATTTCATGAAAAGGATATGGTCCTGTAAGCGTGGTCGTGGCGGCCATTTGGCTGATGTTGTGTTCCATTATTAACGGCATACCTTCCTCTTTATAATGAAATAAACATCTGATCATTTATCTCAAAAAATGCCATTTTTCTTTGAATATCAAAATAACACCTCTTATTGGAAAACCCTGCTTTATAAGCTTTAGTGAAAAAATGTGTACTTGGAATTTGTAAAATGGAACTTGCTTGCCAGTACTTGCCCGGACAGCCTGGCCTGGTAAAATAAATTTGAGTTGTAGTCATTGTGACTTCGGAAGCTCAGGCAGCCTACCTTATTTATATTGAAACTTATTTATGAATTTTGGCAAATTTTGGCATTTGTTCCACACTCTGATTTCTTATTTTTGAATTGAACTTCAAAATATCGTTTCATCAAGTTAAATCAAAACTCGCATTAAGAACCTAAGCCTTGAAAATTCTAGAAAAGAGATAAAAATATTTCCTTCGCATTTTAGAATTTTCAATTTTTTTTTTCTATTAGTGTGAATACCCTATTAACTATTTCTAGTCTTGTTTCGTGGAGATCACACTGTTATTTCTCAACTGTAGTATAATATGGGAACACTACAAAAAAATCGTATTCCTTTTCGGCAGCAAACTTTGAACGCTAAATCGCCTTTCCAAATTTTGCAATAAACTCGGGTTTAGACAAATCATCTCAATTTACCCGGCAGCCATTTATATATGCATACATATATATCTATACCCACACACATTATATCCTTCACATGCTTGTTATGCATTTTTGGCAATCGCATATACACAAACACACACAGCATACTCCCATGGACACAATCACAAAATGCATCCCCAAAATAGAACATAAATCTAATTGAGATTCATTCAGTGCAAGTGCAAGAGGCTGTGGCACAACAACCAGTTTCGGTTAGGATTTTTGTACTTCTAACCATATCGCCATCAGCGGATAGTGGATGGGTGATGGGTCATTGGAATGGGCTGGCGGTAGTGTATAGTGGCCCCACGGTTGTTGATTTGAATACCACTGTTGCATAGAAAATCCTTTACATTATAAAATTGATGTTGTTGTTTTTTTTTTTTTTTTTTTTTGAGTTTCATGTTCCGTCTTCTGTTTTTGTTTTGTTTCGTTATTGTCGTCCTCGTCATAATTATCGTCGTCCTAGGCTTAGATATAGTGCACCTTTCTCTACTGCATGCACAGCATGAGTCAGAGGCAGAGCCAGAGCTAGAGAAACTAAATTAAATGGGCCTCTGGGCATTTGTGGAATTGTGTGTGTACAATTCATATGCGGATAAAGCTTTGTTCTCCTCTTAACACAGAAATTGGCCTAAAGTTCTGCTCTTGATATAACTATATTGACGACCACGGTATAGAGCAGTGGTGATGGTGATGGTATGGTATAACTATGGCAGGACAGAGGCATTAGTGCGAAAGTACAACTTGTTCAGCTAATGGTTTCCATTAGTCCAAACGAACGAATAGTAGGATTATTTTTGTGTGTAGACAAAAAACTAAAACTAGAAACACAAAAGCAGAATCAGGATTTATATACATTGCCCGTCCTGGATGGAAAAAAAAGAACATTTTGCCTTCAAGCTATGAATTTGTTTAAACAGAATAAGATTAACATTAAATTCAATCAAACAATCCATTGGAAATGTTCTTTAAATGAGAACAGAAGTTCCAAGGTAATATAAATGTCATTTAAAGTCCTCAGGCATTAATAATTTCTACAAGGACATTTTTTCTGATGAACGTAGGACTATGTGAATATGACTTAAAAGCAATTCAAACTTAACTACTGCAAGCTTCAAACAGTTTGAGGGACTTAAAGTTTTTATAGAAACTTTATGGGGACAATAACATAAAGTTACACAAACTTGAAAAGGACTCTCTCTAACTCTAACTTCTTTGCTGTGCTTAAGTAGACGTCGAAACTAAAATTTCAGAAAAAAGCTTAATTCAAAACTTATCATAAAGCCAAGGGAACAAGCTTTGAAAGTTTTTCCAACACCTTTAGCAAATACTCAACCTCGTAATTGACCATATTTTTTTAATGTAAGCTTTAAAGCTCTTTAAAGTCCTTAGTAGTAGCTTTAAGCTCATATTATATGCATTCGACCAATACATAATATTTGAATACCCAAATGTAAATTGTTCAAAAAATATAAAATACAAAGCTTTAATTCTAAGATCCAAGAGCTAGAAGATTAATTTAATTAAATCGTTATTTTTTTAATGCGAAAATGATGTGAATAGGACATTTTTGTCTGTGAAAATAGCTAACAAAAAGGTTTTGTCTTATCATAATCTAATCCTATTCCAATTCCAGTATGCACAAGTTTTGTAGGTTTCCGAAGAAGTTAATGAATATTTCCCAGCTTATTGCAATAATTTCTTGTCAGAAAAATCAGATATGTCGAAGTTAAATAATTATCGGATTGACTTAGGGTTGCCACTTTATACAGTTTAACTTTATTTCTTTTTTCATTTATTGTGACAAGATACTTGGAAATTTTCAAAATTGTTTTTGTAACACGTGTTAAAAGTTAATCCAGATCCAGATCCGGATCCCGATAGAAGGTAATAAAAAACAGCTATTATCTGGTGATTATTAGATTTAGAGTTGCCACTTTCTTTAAATTTTGTGTATACTTTATACATCACATTTCTTGTGACATTAGTGATGTTTTGTGCGAAAAGCACAGCAAAAGCTTGGACAAAACGAGTGAGAGCAAAAAGCTCTTTTCATTTAAATGAAATAAATATGCAAATCACTTTTCACTAAAGAATATTAATGCAGGTAAATCCTGAGGAAATAGTAACTTAAATCACTAGAGAACCTCCAAACAATTTCGTTGCACTTTTCATTGTTTTTTTTTTTTTTCAAAAAACAAGATACTCCAAATCATGTTTTAAACTCCCTTTGAAAATCACCTAACTGAGTTAAATTTTAAAGTTCTGAAAAGCTTTAAATCACTTTTGGTTCCATTTTGAGATAAAGTTGATGAGAGAGAAACTTTTTTTAAAGCTTTTGACCAAAAAACCATAAGATTTAAGTTTTGGTAGGTTTTTTACAGAAATTAAAAGCTCTGTAGATAGTGATATGAAAACTGGATGGCGCTGCTGTCGATTCAATCAATAATGAGAATTTTACCAGAAGTTTTATTTCAAATATTTAGTTTAATTTAATTTGTACATTCTCTATATTGGAAGACTTCGCAGTTTCAATAAAGAGGAATACAAATACACCGATTTTCATCCGCATCAAGCTTCATTCTTTATAAATCGACGAATTGATTTCCAATGAATTAAGCTAAGTGCATTCGTGATCTAGTTTCTTCAAGAATCTTTTTTTGAAATCTTTAAAAAAACCTGAAATTCATTAAAATTTATATCTTGCATATATATAAGTGTTTGTAAGAAAACTACATTTCAGGTTTTTGCCACTTAGGTAAGTTATTTATTGCAACCGTTTTTTTAAGTTTAAATACATTATTATTAATACCGCTTGAGACTTATAATTATGTAGATCTTTGAATAATATGTAAAATATACCTACCTAGCTTCTGCTTTGAGAAATTTTTGACATCTTAACCAACATGTCAGTAGTTTTTTTAACAATCAATTCTTCTCTTGAATTTTTAGCTTGAGATATTATATAAGCCAGTTATGAACTTGATTAAAATAAAAAACATGACTGGATCGTATGAACTTGCTCTTGGGGCTTAAGTTGTTCAGAGTTTTAAGAATTTATATTATAAAACATGCATAAATAATAAATTTGACAAAATGGCAACAATGGTCTTTCCTTAAATTGTCCAAATAACTGCTAAAAAAGTTTTAATCTGTAAATAAAAACATCATCTCAATTTCTCTTAAAATAAGATTTAATACGTATAGTGTTAAAAACTGTTTTTAAAATTTTTTTTTTTTAATTTCAAATTTCTTTAACTCTAAAAATAAAAGAAAATTGTTATAAAATTTGTAAGTATTTAATATTTAATGTACATTAAAAAAAAACTTTATTTCAAAAAACTTCAAACCTCTTTTCAAATGATTGATTTAAAAAAAAAAGTTTTCGAAAATGTTTAACTATATGCAATTTTGAAATTTAAGTTGAATATGCATAAAAATGAATTATTGAAAATACACTTACCGATTATAATTATTATTGTTTTTGAAAATGTGTGAAGAATTGAAAAGAATATTTTTTTAAAAAAGCTGCTCCAAAGATTTTTAAATCTACATAATCTATATAATATAAAAATGAGTTTAACTTTTGTGTGTGACCTTATATCTAGAATACGGCTGGTGGATTTTTATATTTTTTTTTTTAAATGAAAGGGGACCATTTGTTAATGGTTTAGAAAAAAAAAAAAATTAAATCCGTCCAGCCGGAGTTTTCATAGCCCACTTGTTTTAAAGCTACATCGAAAAAAGTCCACTTTGTTGTTGTAATTCTTTTGTCCATTCATCGAGTTGAATTGTCAGATTATGTGTCATTAATTAAAATACAAAATTGAAAATTAATCCGGACATTCACAATGAAGCTCTAATTTTCTTTGAAGATATTTGTTTGTCAATATAAAAAATAAAGTCGGTTTAGTTACACCATTTTTAACTCCAAAACTGCTAGACCAATTTTAATGATTTCTGATATCCACCCCAAATGACAGAATAACTATGAAAATAACAGAAAAATTCACTTTGTAGTGTGAAATGGGGTAACTTGAAAAACGACGTAGGTATCCGAATAAAAAAAAACTCTGACTGCGTTTAAAAGGAAATAGCTTCAAGGTGTTTTTTTTAATTAAGCTATTCGTAGGGTGAAATGAGGTAAAAATGAAAAAAATTCTTTTGGTGTTTGGACATTCTTTTTCAAATTTTGTTATTTGTGGGGTGAAATAGAAAAAAAAAAATTGAGAGTTTATTTTGAGTGGATGGCCTTAGGATTATTTTTTTGCCAAAAATTTCGTATTTATAGGGTAAAAGAGGAACAAATGCAAAGTGGTATCCAATTTCAAAAATACTGTTTGTGTTAATATATAAGTGTATTATTATTATTATTATTTATAGGGTAAAAGAGGAACAAATGCAAAGTGGTATCCAATTTCAAAAATACTGTTTGTGTTAATATATAAGTGTATTATTATTATTATTTATAGGGTAAAAGAGGAAGAAATGCAAAGTGGTATCCAATTTCAAAAATTCTGTTTGTGTTAATATATAAGTGGTTTTCGAATACAAACATTCTTTCTGTGTTGGGAAGGCAATAAAGATTGGACTTAGAAGATCATATTTTTACAAATATAGACTTTCATAACGTGAAGTGGGTCAAAACCTAGAAAGAAGTATTCGATTACAAAAAGTCAAAAAATAGTGTTTTCTTTTGTAATTTGTTTAGGCTTGACTACTCGTGTGAAGCCGGGTGGGCCAGTTAGTATTCATTAAATTTAAATATAAATACGATAATATTGTGAGTGTTGCCGTTGTTTTTTAATAATTTTGTTCCCAAATGTTTTAGAAAATGACCCTTTCTGCTGCATAAAAGGGGCAAAATAGACCCCTTCCTTTATTTTTTTTTTAGAAGGTTAGAATCATTTTTTAACGTACTGAAATTCAACTTGGAAACATCCTGTACTTACATATATTCTGTTTTACCTATAAATATGTATACTTATTTACTGATATTATGATATATAATAGAGCTCAAGTTGATCAAGAAGTCAAGTCTTGCATTTTACCTACACAAGTTATGTTTATTGATAAATTAATTTTATTGCAAGCCATAAATATTTTGTCATTATAAATCAATCTTTCTCATTGCTTTTATATACATCGGTACCAATATACCTCCATTTGTTCATGAAATGTATGCATACTTAAATAACTACTATTTTCCATCACTTATTATGATTTTCTGTTTTGCTTATCAAAAAATTGGTCAAAAATCAATCAATTTCAACATTTTGCAGATTAAAGGAAAAAAAAAAACACATTTTGCCATGACAACGGACTTATGACATAACTCATCCATACATAACACCCACTTCATCTTCGTGCTATACTGCTACTGTTGCTGCTGCCCCTGCCTACATACAAAGCAAAAGGCATAAAAGCTCCTCCGCCATTCGACAAATAATGCACATAGCATTCATACAAAAACCCACCTCCACAAGATATTGTCTGAAGTCACAGAACTCGATGTTCCGTTCTATTTACAAGCAACCTGTTGACACAGATTTTCTTCATCATCATATACAAAAACTCCTTGTGTACTGGAACAGAGAGGAGAACAGATAGTCCATGTGCCTATACACACACAGAAATGGAAAGTTGGAGCGCGCCATTGCACATATCCATTTTCCATGAGGTAGGGTGGCTCGTATTGCCCCAACTGGAAATGGGCATCCGTTTGCCTTATAATCATTATCATCATCATAATAATCATCATCATCCTGTGTGACACTAACATTATTGTCGGTCGGGGTTTCTCCTTTCGGTAATTTTAGTGTGTCCTTGCATTTATAGTAATCCGTTGGTGCAATACCATTGCATTCACCAACTCGAAACACACTCACATACACAAACTCTGGGAGTAGATAGGTATATCGTGGAAACTATAATTTTTCTTACCCCAAGCCAAAGCCAAACTAAATCGTTCCGGCTTCCCAATTTGAAAATTCATTGCAGAGTTTTTGGCTAGTTGCCAAACCGCGCCCTACAAACAACCCATTTTGGCATACAAAGTCCTAGTCGACGTTATAGGATTGTTAGGTTGTTGAAAATCTTCGAATGCATTGGCCCAGCGCCGGCACATGCTTTCTTTAGGCCTAGTGGTCCTTCAATTTTTTGTTTTTTTATTTTTTTGCTTTTGTGTTGTAATTTTTTGTTCTATTTTATAGTTCTCCTAGAGCAAAAAAGGGTTCTTAGCTATGTGAGCAGAGAATATTACAAAACCGCTCCTTTTTCGGGGCCAATGTCCTTTTTCTGATGCGCGATGCTTCGTGTATTATTTTCTTTTACTTCTCTTACGGTGTGGACGTGGAGCTGCATTGGCGACATTGCATTTTGCTAGGATTTTACTTTTCGGGTGAGTAAAAACTCATAGAGGATGGGGCGAGATAATATGAATGAATACAAAAGATGACGACAAAAAAAAAAAGAAAACGTAAAACAGAGAGAGCCAAAGATATAGTTTCAAAAAAGGTTTTTGTGTTGCAGCGAAGTTAGAAACTAAAATGAAATTAAATTAACTTTTACGAAGAAAAAAAAACAAAAAAAAGCAAAAACGAAAAATCGAAAAATCGATTGGTTTTTGGTGTTTTGGTTTCTTTAATCTTTTAACTTTTAAAACTTATTGAATGATAATTTTAAGGATTTATTATTATGTGTAGCTGTAGATATACTTGAAGAAAATTTGAAGGTTATTTAAATGATAAATTTTACATTGGGAATTATTTTTATTCCGAAAAAAACCAAGATTTATAGATGCTCAATAGAACTTTTGGGGAGATAAAATGACAATTTAAATTTCTGTTTTGAATAAATGAAATGAACCAAAACAGTCAATGTGTCTTTACATCGTAATAAATAGTGGGTACTTTTAAACTTATCAAGAACTTAAATAATTTAATAATAATGTTTCCGCTAAGAACTCAAAATAGTAAATTATGGAAAAAGGCCAAGAAAAAGTATAAGCTTTATTTTTAATGGATTCATAAGTCTGCTTATAGAAACTTTATTACTTAGACCTGTTTTCTGAAACGGAACTTTAATATTTAAGTTCAATATAAGTGTTTATGTTCTACTTTTTCCGTAGCATAAACTGAGACTTAGCTCTTATGTTGCACTAAAATATTAAAATTTTGTTTCAGTCTATATTGGTAGAAATGATATGAATTCATACTTAATTCATAGTTCTTATAAATAACCACCTTCTCAAGAAAAACACAATTAAATTGGAAATTAAATAACATAATAAAATAAGACTTAGACTTCAAACAAATTCCGATAAATATAGATTTTGACATTTTTGAAAATGCACCTTTACAATTTGAAACAGGGTTAAGGATTTCAGGTTTTGAAAATCAGTTTTTTTTTTTGTTTAACTTTTACTGAAGAAAGTTTCCGAAAATATATTATATTTTATGGAAGTTAATTCAAATATATTTGTATATTTTATGTTTTGGAGCTCTTCGTTGCCTATAAGTATTTTTGTAATTGAAACTTTTTTGTGAACTTTGAGTTTGGCGCATCAGTTAGATTCTGACGTACTCTTTTAAGGCACAAGATTTTAGTTGATAATTTTTTTTGTAAGGTTTTCGTTTCTATCTTAATACCCGAAAAGCATGAATGGGAACTCACTAATCAGTGAACAGGGTATCCCCTTCTACACTGATGGGTCGAAAATGGAGGAAGGAACAGGGGCTAGGGTGTTCTGTGAAGCTCTTAATATTAGGGTATCATATATGAACTTCCAGATGAGTTTATAGTGTCTTTTGACCTAAGATTTAAGCTATTGAAAAAGCGGCTGAAATAGTTCACAAGAAAAAAACTGAACTCCTCGGAGGTCACATTTTTCGTGGACAGCCAAGCTGCCATCAAAGCATTATCCAGTGAGACTATAAGATGCAAGGCAGTCGCAAAATGCCGAAGCATACTAAACAATATTTGCAACACCAACCAAGTCAAACTCTGCTGGGTTCCTGGGACATATAGCCATATAGAAGGGAATGACATATCAGGTGAACTGGCAAGGAAGGGGTCGGTATCAGATAGGGAAAATAGAAGCCAATTAGATATGGGACCAGAAGTTCTAATTGGAGTAATTAAAAAGAAGATAGACATAATTATGAAACAGCAAATCAATAACTCGTGGATTTCCGGGAACGATTGCGTTAGCTCTAGAAGCTTATTGCCTAGAATTAATGTAAAGAAAACTCAGTATATTCTATCGCTGAGTAAAAAGAATATTAGAATCTTGAAAGGTTGGACTAATGGGACATTGTGCCATTGGCATCGAATATGGATATCGAAGAAATTGAAACCTATTCAACACCTGCTCTGCGATTGTCGAACCTTCAAATAAATTGCCTACGATATTTTGGAAACAAATTTGTTGGTAAACTGGACAATCTAGCGCAGCTCTCAATGGCACAGGCTGGTTCTAACCCAACCTAAGGTTTTCATAAATTTGTTTTCAACTGATTTCCCTTAGATGTAGCTTATCGATGTACATCAGATTTTGGTTATTTCTAAAACCCCATCTACAAAATGCCCTATACAAACGACAGCCATTAGCATTTTTAGCCCTAGCCATACACATAGAATAAGAAAGAATATCTGAAACAACTTTTTTTGGCTTCTCTGTCATCGTTATATTAACTTTATTAAAATATATTGTTCGTTTTTTTATGAAACGATAACTTGTCATTCTTACGTATATTGTGGGTTCCTGTACCTATGTATCTTTATTATAAAAACCTTTTGGCAAATTTCATAAACATACACTGAAATTGTTTTTTTCTAGAAACCTTTTGGATTATATCAGACCACTCAATTATTTCAGTTTCATAATAATGTAAAAAAGGGAAATTTTAGTTAAAATTGAGTTTTCCTCATATAAGACTGGATACTAAAAATAGGTTGTTATAAAGTGTGTTGAAAAAGTGACAAGGCATTGTTTGTATAAATACAAATGTCAAGAAATGAAAAAAGTATAAAACGGTAGGTAAATTGTATTTTTTTTTTAAATACAAGATAGTTGTTAAAATTGCAATACCATCCTGTGCATTCGAAATACTCTTGAACGTATTCCTTTATATCTCTTCGTCTTCATATCATTTAATGAAAACAAACATTTAGTTTAAGAGCATTATTGATTTGAATGCAAAAAAGTTAATTTTAAGGTTTAGTTAAGGTTTAAGAGTCCTTTATGAAATTGGCTATTAGTATCTAACACTCGGTAAATATTTTTACTTGAGAAATTTTATTCGATTAAATTAATCAATAAAATATAAAAATTTTGTATGACTTAAAATTAGTAATAAAGATACATGCTTCATACCAAATCTTATGTCAAACACTTTAATTCTTTTTTAGCCTTTGTTATATCATATGCAAATCAACATTTTTTACCCGGATTTAGTCATTATTTTACTTGAATTTTGTTCTTTGATAATAAACTGGTGATCCTTATTTTTGAAAGTCTGAACCGATTTTCGATTTAAGCCCATGATGTGCAAGGCGTTGAAAAATATTATTTTTCATATTTTTAACATGGTAATTTGTGTTTCGCATTCGTAAAGCTCAAAAGGATTTAAAAAGGATATTTTCTGGAAATCACAATATGTTAATAAATCAACACAATCATCGGGGGTATATATACATTTTACAGAATATTATGTGTTTACGTGTTACGATTTTTGATTTGATTTCCAATGAATTATTTTACAATGCATATGTTTTTGATGCAAAGAAATCTGGGAAACATAAATGGATCAAAACTGAAAATAATTTATAAAAAAAGTCTATAGTACCAAAAATGGTTTTGGCATCACACTGTTTTTGTTTTCTTTCTATAAATCCATGTCGATGTTCTGCATTTCACTTATTGTGAACTCGGGTGTTTCAAAATTCGTTGGAAAAGCTAATTGTGAATTTGAACTTTAAAAATGAAAATTGGTGTTCATGTTCTGCATTTTGGTTCATTACGTTTTCTGAACGTTTTCAATTCACTTTGTTAATGCTTTGTGAATTATTGTGGAATTGACATAGTTGCAGTTATTTCCATGATTGGTTAGTTCGATTTTCCCTAAAACATTTTAAGAACACATTATTTTTGCTTAATCTAAGACTTTCCTTAAGAATTTCAACAAAAAAGAATAAACAATAATTCATAAGAAGAATACTTCATATAGTCAGTCAGTTCGTCTTATTTCGTCGATTGTTCGTCTAATTTATTTCCTACAGAATTCCGCATCCTCTTTTCCCTTAAAAGTGCCAATAATATTAAATTCATTTTCATCAACACTAATTTCATTTCATAAAACAATTCAAAATGGATGCAGCTTCAATTTTGACAGTTCGAAGTAATTGCAAAATCGAAAACGAACGAATTGTAAAACATGGAATTTCATTGCACGTGAAATTGAAAATCGATTTCAATTCGTTTTGGTCCGAAATGCAGTACATGGGCGCCAGTGTAAATAATAATTCTAAAATGGCAAAGTGTTAATAGGTTCAAAACAAGCTATCTTTGGGTTTGTATAGTAACAAATCATTTTGACGCGTATTACAGAAGTTATTAAACTATGAAGACTTTCAATCACAGGTGCTATGCAGTTCAATAGCCTTCCATGAACCGTGTAATAAAGCCTTAGGAATACAAAATGAAGAAAACTATTCTCTGTTTAGAAATGCTATTGCTCCAACATATAAGACCTTCACTTGCATGAACTATAAAATATATTAAATTGAAAGTATAATAAGTTCTTATGCAAAGGCCAAGAAATAGCTGGCAATTGATTTCCCATTAAAGCCAGGGTTGCCAGTTTAGGGGTTTTCCCCTTAGATTTGGGGCTTTTTTGTCGTTGGGCGGTTATTTGGGGAGACAAGATGTTTGGGGGAAATCTGGGGGTATTCATTCAGAGCTAAAAGGTTGATAAATCGTTTAGGTATTGAAACAGCTGTGAGTATTCTACGAGTTAGATATTCTTTACATTCTGGGTATCAGAATTTTACAACGAAAGAAGAAATCAAACCGACTCGACAGCTAAAACGAAGATGACCATAATGTCGATAATGTATTTGAATTTTTTTAAAGAAGAGCAAACAAAAATTGTAAATCCTTTATATTTTAATTTTCATATTAATTTCTGGCGAGTTAATCCAGAGTGTGCTAACTCTTGAAGTAAAGAATGTATGTGGAATGACTAAACAAGCACCAAATATGATAGCTTAACTCGGGTTTAACATTAATCGCGCAAACTGGACTTAAGGGCTTGTTTCACAATGTCTGATTAAAGTTCTAAATACGTTTTTACCGGGAGGATTTAATTTGCGAATAATTCAAATGGCGAATAAATAATCAGAACTTTACTCAGAAACTGTGAAGAAAACCCTAAACGAATTTTCTTTTATTACTGAGTACCTTTTTAACAAAAGTTTTTTTTTTACTGTAGCTGTTTATTAAATTTAAATTAATAAAAAGTTGAAAAACAATTTAGGGGTTTTTGTTGATAAAATGTGGTAATCTGGGGGGTTCCTAAATTTTTCTGGGGGGAGATTTTTTTTTTCATCTGGCAACACTGATTGAAGCCCTAAACAATCAACTAAATGAAGTTGTAAAAGAAAAATATTGCTTGCTCTCAATTTAATTCGTATTTTTTTTGTTCTATACTTTTACTACACCTTTATGGGCTTTGGAATGTCTTTTTTTTTAATTCTGAAATGTATAGAATTCAATTTAATTAGAAAAAAAAAACTACTTTTACTCACATGACTTTTTCGACCGGGATTCAAATTCGAACTATGTATTTATTTTATTTGATTTTATTTTGTTTTATTTTATTTTATTTTATTTTATTTTATTTTATTTTATTTTATTTTTTTTTATTTTTTTTTCGCTTATTTAATATCGTTTTGAATTTTTTTTACTAACAAGAAACATAATTCTAAAACAGAAAGTTGGTCAATTTTGGGAAATTTATTGATGTAAACTTTTAGGGCTTAATTTTCTGATGGGTAAATCATTAACCAACTTTATTTAATAATATTTAATCAAATATAAAATTATGAAAAAAATATTAAATCATTAACAATCAGTTTAAAGGTTTATTTATTTATCTTTCGGATACCACCATACAGATCTTAATTATTATTAGAAATTTATCAATACGAAAAATAAATTATTACTAAAATTCTGTTTCTTTGTTTTCAGGTGAGTGACATTTTTGAACCGTTGCCGTTGGTAAGCAGGAATGATAATTGGTCAAAAACTGATTTAACTTTGTATTTTATAAAAAATATTTTTATAGTTATCTGTTCTTTGAAGCTCAAAATCAATTTTAACAAAAAAAAAAATTCTTTTGCTTTCGAGTTGACTTTTTTTTGCTCAATATTCTATAGCCTCAATTTTAAAATCACTCCTCCTACTTCTATATTTTGTTCATATAAATTTATAATTTCAAACACCCGTAAGGCAATTCACTTCCGGAATATGTTCCGGCTCTGATGAGTGATGATGATGCAAACAATCTAGTAAACTTCTTCGAAGTATTATTTAACACACAGACGCAAACACACAAGATACCGACAAAACAAATGATCTGACAGAATAAGCTAGGCATAAGGTGTGTTTTGCCGACCAAGTTTGAGACTGCACGCTCTAGCCTTTCGCATGATTCATCATTGCTGGCATCATATCTCTCCTCCGGCTGCTGCTATGCTATACTACTCCTGCATCGTTTCATCTTTATGTCATGCTCTGGGTCTTGCGTCGTCCGTCGGTCGTTTGGCCAATATTAATTTATAAGGAGTGCGCAGCATATTACTAATAAAATAAACTTTTACAATATTTATTTGAGGGTTTGTTTTAATAACATAGAAAATCCGAGGGAAGAAGCAAAAAACTGCCTGAAGGAAATCATTTTCTTCTCATATACAGATTACGTGTATAACGCCACAGCCACAGCCACAGTGTGTTGGTCATTTATTTCATGTTTGTTTTTTATATTTTAAATGTTGCTATAACATCAGCCGAATGCAGGATGATAATATGCTCTTGCTCATATTAAAAGATTACAGGGTGTTTTTTTCTAAAATAATATCTCTCTTCGTTCAAAAGAAACCGCGTCTAAATATTTTTTTTAAATAAAATAAATTAAAATTAAATTGTTGTTGGTACACTTTTAACATTGGTTCTTTTTTCATTGTCTTAAAATGAATAATATCTGTTAAAAAATAAAGGGTTATTTTGATATTCAAAGAAAAATGGCATTTCATTTTTTGAGATAAATGATCGGATGTTTATTTCATTATAAAGAGGAAGGTATGCCGTTAATAATGGAACACAACATCAGCCAAATGGCCGCCACGACCACGCTTACAGGACCATATCCTTTTCATGAAATTTTCCATAACCAAATCGCAAAGTGGCTGCCCTATGTCCTCGATAGCCTCACGAATTCCATCTTTGAGGTCTTGAATCGACGCTGGGCTGTTGGCGTAGACCTTATCTTTCACGTGGCCCCAAAGGAAGAAGTCGCAAGGTGTTAAATCACAAGATCTCGGTGGCCAATTGTGATCACCTCTTCGAGAGATAACACGGTCCGGAAACTTTTCCCGTAAAAGATCGACGGTTTCATTGCTTGTGTGGCACGTAGCGCCGTCTTGTTGAAAGTAAACGTTGTCCAGATCAATACCATCCAATTCCGGCCATAAAAAATCATTAATCATCTCTCGATAGCTCAATCCATTGACCGTAACTGTTGCTCCAGGCTCATTTTCGAAAAAGTAAGGTCCAATGACCCCGCCGGACCATAAACCGCACCAAACAGTCACGCGTTGAGAATGGAGAGGCTTTTCAACAATAACTCTTGGGTTTTCCGAGCCCCAGATGCGACAGTTTTGCTTGTTGACGTAGCCTCCGAGGTGGAAAAGGGCCTCATCAGTCAAGATGATTTTTCGATGAAATTCCGGATCATTTTCATGCATTTCAAGGACCCAATCAGCAAAGACACGACGTTGTTGATGATCAGCCGGCTTGAGTTCTTGTGTCAACTGAACTTTATAAGCCTTAAGACCCAAGTCTTTATGCAAAATACGGTGTAATGACGTTTGTGGAATGCCTAATTCCAAAGAACGACGAGGAATGGACAAACCTGGGTTTTCTTCAACACTTTGGGCTACAACAGCAATATTCTCAGTTGTTCTTGAGCGACGTGCACGGGTTTTATTCTTCACATCACTAACTTGTCCCAACAGCTCGAATTTGTCCACCAATTTCTGTATTGCGGTCCGACAAGGTGCTTCACGACGACCCAGAAATGTTTTAGTTTTACGAACCGTCTCTGCCAAATTTTCACCATTTTTATAGTGAATTTTAATAATTTCAATGCGTTGTTGAAGCGTGTATCGTTCCATTTTTATTAATGGCGTAGTTTCTACTTGTCAAATGTCAAAAAATGACAGCTTCAAAAGTGACAGCTACCGAAATAGCGGGCTATTCAAAATAACACCTCTTATTACAGATATTCAAAAATAAAAAAATGTGTCTCATTTATTATATGATCGTCTGAAGCTGTTCGTCAACAACCTTATAGGTCCATATAAGTGTGACAGCAGATCTTGGAAAAAACCCAGGAGCTTCAAATCGATACCTACCATCTTTTCATCGATCTTAAAGCCGCGTATGACAGCATCTATAGAGACGAAATAAATATATAGAGCAATGTCTAGTTTTGGCATCCCTGGCAAACTTGTCCATTTGTGCAGAATAACGATGGAGAACGCACGCTGCTCCGTCAGGGTCTGAAAAGATCTCACCGACATATTTAGGTAATGTCATATAGAAGGTTTTAGACAAGGCGATGCACTGTCATGCGACTTCTTTAACATCATTTTAGAAAGAATAGTGTGAAGCTCATGCGTCAACACAAGAGGCACAATCTCTCAAAGATCCGTCCAATTACTCTGATACGCCGACGATATGGACATAATTGGAAGAACGCAGTGTGATGTCAGTGGAGCATTGAGGCGGAAGGGAAGAAGATGGGCTTAGTTGTCAATGAGGGTAACACCAAGTATATGCTGTCATCAAGAAAGGACACCCAACACCGACGTCTTGGGACAGAACCTCACCATAGACAGCTATAACTTTGAGGAAGTTAAGGACTTTGTCTTACTAGGCGCCGCTATTAATTCAGACAACGATACCAGCGGTGAAATCAAACGGAGAATAACTCTTGGAAATCGCTGCTTCTTTTGACTAAGAAGGCAATGGAGTAGCAAAGTCCTCTCTCGAGCTACTAAGGTGTCCCTTTACAAGACACTTATCATCCCGGCCCAAAGGCATAGACCTTCTCAAAACTGAATGAGAACGCTTCATGATGTTTGTGCAGGAAAATTCTCTTGGTGATTTTTGGCCCCGTCTGCATAGATGTTGATGAGAGGAGAAGATACAATCACGAACTGCACGGGCTGTACAGCGAGACTGACCTGGTCGAACAAGTCAAGGTCCAACGACTTAGATGGCTGAGTCTTGTAGAGCGAATTGACCCCAATGCTCCGGCCCGTAAAGTCTTAGAATCCAATCCCGAGGGACGGCACAGTAGAGGAAGACCGAGACTCAGGTGGCGCACACAGTTGGGAGATGACCTCAACCAACTTGGCGTGCAAAACTAGAGACAACTATCTATAGGGACCCAGCTAGCTGGAGAGGCATGTTGGTATGATGCCCTGGTCCATCCCGGACTGTAGCGCCACCTTAAGTGAGTATGTAAGTATAGAAAGAAGATTTTAATGTTATAAATAACAACTACATAAGCGCTCGGCCAACGCAGTGGGATTTAGAGCTAGAAGTTCAAGATACAAACTGGTCATTTGTTGAGCGACAATTCTTTTGAGCAGCTGGTTGTGAAAATTCCGTTGTTAAGTAACTTTGTAAATCGCTCCGGAAATATAGTTATTGTACTCTTTTGGTGCAATAAGAAAAATAGGATAGATTTAAAAGCTTTGTTTAAAATACTTTTGGAGAATTTTGAAGAAGACAGTTGAAACACAAAATATATTTATTTGAATTTCGGTAAACCAAAGCAAAAGCTTATATTAACACCCTGTAAATTGCAGTAACATTATCTCAAGTTATGAAGAACAATTTCTTGAATACTCCTTCATACTGCTGGCAGTGTGGCAGCGTTGGTGGTAGAGGTAGCGCCCGAGAGGTGGTATATACTGGCATTTGTGGCAGAGTTTGACTGTGCTAGAAACTCATCCCTTATCCTTGAATATTTCGTTCTTCTACTGGCAAACCATATGAGCATAAGGATCGATCTCCTTTTCGGATAAACGACTATTTAATGTAATGTACGTGTATAATCATCGTCTCCGTCTCCGGTAGGGTATAAAGAGTCGATTATGCACAGTGTCTCTCTCTCTCTCAGTCTATTTATAGGATCCTTCGTTTTAAGAAGAAAGTTTTGGATGTTATTCTGGCCCGGGGCTAGTTTTTGTAATAACATGTGTGTCATATGGTCCCTATACACTCGCTCTCGAATAGATGATAGTAGCTCTAAATACACTCCCCATATAAAATAAAGTCTTCTTCTTCTATCCGTTTCCCGTTTCTTCTATAGGTAGTGGAAAATATTTTAACTTTATTTTTTGGTTTACTGTACGTACAGTGGTCTCAATTTCTCGTTTTTCTTTGTTTTCTTTTTGTCCAGCTATATGCGATATTATCCCTAAGCGGATATGTTCAAAAAGGAACCGTGTTGCTTGCCAGAGGAGACCCTTAAGCTATGTCTCTGCACAGATATTTATCTATCAGAAGGGAGGTGCATATACGAGTACTTCCAACCACCCTATATTTATTCAATGTCAATAGACTTATTTACACAAGAACAGAGTAATTAGGAAAAGAGGATTATTGATTCCCTGAACGTACGTTCCTGTCTTACTTATATTTTTGTTTGTGTATAGGTGGTTTAAGTATTTGTTGGTCTTTTTTCAAAAAAAAAAGAAGCCCACAAGATAAAAAAATGTGTACATCCTACGTCATGGTTATAAGACTAAATGTATAAATATAGAATTCCAATAATTCCCTAAAGATTTCCTTTATTTTATATGTTTTAATATAATTAATAATCTTCTATATATAGTGTGCTTCCTGCTGTTAGGTATGGCTTATCTCTGCTATATTCTTTTATCTCTGTATGAGTTGGTCTTGTAGAAATAACAAAACAATAATGTTTATTTTCATGATTTTTAGTCGACATGGGTGTGTTAAAATAATAAACACGTGCAAATGCCAAATAATATGTTCTCTATAGAAGAAGAACTCAACTGGTAGAGTTTAGCTGTATTAGTTCCTATACATTTTTGAAGGACTATCCGTATGCGTATGTGTTTATTTGATGTTGAACAGTAAAATGCCCCCAAAAACATGGTTTATTTGCCGTGGGAAGTAATTACTCTCTAATTAAATGTCAATAATAATAAAATGTCTCTAAGAAAAACATTTTCTAAATTGAATTAACTTTTGGTCTAAGAAGAGGCAGAAGTGGAGTGAATATTTCTTAGAATGAACCAGCATGCACTGATGGGAATTGCTTCAAATATAGCTTCTTAAAATATTTGTTGTCAATATGTATATTTAGAAAAAGCAAAACGAGAAAAATACCGATATTCTATTAACAAACTTGTATTATATTTATAAAAAAAATGGTATAAAAAGTATGCCATCTGAAAAGGTCATTTATTGGTTAAAAAATGTAAACTTTTTCAGAAATTAGTGAGCCATGGGATTTTTTAAAGAATTTAAAAAAAAAATATTTAGGAGTCAAAATCTATATGTGATTGAAAAAACCATAAAAATTCACCAAAAAAAAAACGAATGGCTCACAAATATTTCTGAAAAAGTTTATAAAAGGTGTTTTTTGTTAGAGGTATAGAACTTTAAGTTGGTAACACTATTTAAACTGGCGGCCATTTTGTCAGCTGTCAAGTGATTTATTTTTAGTTTGGTTTGGAATATCAACATGAATAGACTAACGCCTCAAAAACGCTTCCAAATTGTGCCCAAATGGGCCCAAAACAAGATTGCCGTTGATCCCAATTTTCATAAGCAAATTTTGTTTAGCGATGATGCTCACTTTTGGTTGAATGGATACGTCAATAAACAAAACTGCCGTATTTGGAGTGATGATAATCCTCCCCAAGCAACACAATTGTCTCTTCAATATATCTTGAAAAGTTATTTTCTGAGAGCTTTCAACTCTTCAAACAATCTTAAAGAGGTCATTAACACCCAAAAGGGCCTAAAGGGTTGGAGCTTATTGTATGGGACGAAGAGTTCTTCATAAAGTGTTTGTAAGAGCTCATAAAGATCTATTTTTTGATTGATCTTTAAAGAGTTACGGAAATGGTTTTGAAGATGTTTTTTTTCTTGTGAATAGTGTAAACTTAGAGGGAGAAAAAGTATAAAGAATTAATTTCTTTCTCTTTTACACAAATAAAATTTAAATACAATTTAAATGAAAGGGCACTAACTTACAAAAGACATGACGTTTTATTTATTTTCATTTCAACTAGATCTATAATTCATTTTATAAGGGACGTTAAACGCGTTTTATCAGTTTAATGATGGTGTGTTTTGATATGCCAGAAATAATTTACTTCGAAATCGCATATTCTACCCCACTTAAAATAAACGCGCCTTGGAATAGAAACGTGTTTATAAGTTAAATATCGAGAAAAATAATGCAATAATAATAAAATTCTATTGACGATAAAAAAGAAAAGTCTTTTAAATTGTCTCCCAAAACCCAAAGGGTTACTATACAATTCACAACGATGATAAATTAGATAAATCTATTTAAAAAATATGTTCCACCATTATTAAATTAAATGAAAATGGCGAAATAATTTTTTTGTGTATTCATCGAAAAATATTCTTACCTAAAGGGTGACTCGTTTTCTGAATTCTAACAAGTTTTTTTTTTTAGGGGATTTTTATATTATCATCATGCAACAAAACTTAACACATTGAGCGATTTACATTTTAGGGCCAGTTTTACAGTCGACACTTACCGGAATAAGTAGCACTTAAGTTTTTCATATTAGTACATTACGCTAAGTTTCACAGCCTAAGTCGAACTTACCAACATCACCAACATCGAAGAAATATGTAAGTCAAATTATGAGCGATTTTTTTTTATATAAGGCGGTGTGTGAATGGGAATAAAATTGCTGTAAGTTGTAATGAGTTGAATCTGTACATGGAAACGTCAAAAATAATTTTGATAAAATATTCACACACGGCATAAATATAAGTAAAATATGCAAAAATTACTTAAAATATACAAAAGAGACTTTCCTATAGGAAAATACGTCAACACAAAAGCGTCAATTTCATTTGTCTTCATTCCTTATCTATTTGTCAAGCGAGTGCTTCCAAACTCTAGATGTGTCAAAATCATTTGTCTCAAACATTTGTTTAGTTTAGTTTAGTTAAAAAAACTTCTGAAAATCCGGAAATGTTCACATTATGAACAAGAATTATGCCCCATTTACACTTATGCTCGGTAAACAGCCAAAAGAATGAATTTTTCCATTCTTCTGACAGATTTTTGACAGTTTACTGACAGAATACTACCAATTTGTCAGTCGTGTAAATCCAGCATCACACATAAAAATATTCGCTTTGCCATTTTTTCATCTTTCAGTTTCATCAAAGTAATGGCTGTCACATTCTTTAGTTCCTTTTTTCTATTGATATTTAGACGGACAGACAAAAAAAGTCTTATGGGCTTACCCAATAGTAGAAATTCTATGTAGATTATCTTTTAAACACCGATTTTGACAATTTCCTCTCTATACTTCCTTCTGCCATGAGTTTAACAGCTACGGTGGAGAATGTATGCAGAACGACTAAAGAAACTCAGTGGATAAGACATAAAAAGTATTTGTTCAGTTAATCCTGAGTTAAGTCACCAAATTTGATGAGTTAACTTGGGTTTAACTTTAATCTCGCACTGAAAAACTGGACCTAAGACAAAAAAAAAACAGTCGAAAATCGTCATTTACCACGAATAATATTCAATTTGAGATCAAACACGGAATTAACCAAAGGAACCTTCATAAAAGAAATGATTTTATTTAAGTTCGATGAATACAATAACTTCACTGTCTTAACTGTATATGAGAATTTTAATTACACACACTTTAAAATTTAAGTATTATGTGCATTGCAAATATTTATTAAAATATATATATTTAACTAAAACAATAAAACATTATAAAAAAAATTCGTCTGTCTAATAAATTAAATTTCATCTAACATATACGTTTAATAATGTCACCCTTTAAAGAAAACATGTGTATTTTATATAAATAATCTTCCCACTTGATAAACCGATTAAAGAGTTTGTTAAGAAGTCATTAAAACATCTGAGTTGTGTAAGCACTTTTTCTTAGAGTCAGACTCCTCTTAACGACTTCATGATAAGATATCAAAAATGTCAAATGAAAAGGACAGATTGAATAAAGTGTCAACAAAGAGTGAAAGAAAAAATATAACTGTAAACAATTGTGTTCGTTCCTTCACATTGAATTTCAATTTCACTGAATCATTTAGAGTTCTTATCGCGATTAAGAGTGATCACCTACAATAATTGTTAAAAGAGCTATGGAAAATCATAATTTCCAGATAGTTAAGTTTAAAAAAAGAAACAAATTTGAATATGAAGTTGTACCCAGTACAAACGCGCAATTCAGAAACGTCGGATGAAACAAAACTTTTTTTCGTCAACCAAAGAGAAAACAAATACTTCTTGAAGATAAATTGTAAAGCCGTCATAAAGACGTTTTATAAAAACATCAGAAAAATATCTTCATGATGTTTAAGAAAGAGTAAAAACAAATATTCTTAGTGCACTTTAAATATGCTCCTTTTAAAATAGTTTTTAAGAGGGTATACAGAGAGTCAATATTAAACAAAATTGTTGTGAAGGTCTTTAAGACGTTTGAAAGACTTTTTTGTAATAGTTGAAACATGCAATACTTATAAAGAGCAAATTAACTGGTCATAAAGTGGGATGGAATTCAGAAGATTGAACTAACTGCTTGTTAAGAGGTGATAAATTTGTTTGGAATACTCTTTAAGAGTTTATGTGTTGCTTGGGTCAAGTGTATGTTGAGACACCGTTACATCCACAAAAAATGACAGTTTGTTTTGCTTTATGGTTTGGTCGAATAATTGGTCTGTACTTCTTTAAAAATGATCCTGGCCAGAACTTTACAGTCAATGCTGACCGCTATAGAGCCATTCATTCATCAATTGAACAACCATGATGTGTAGGAGCTGTGGTTTCAACAAGACAGTGCAACATGTCACACAGCTCGTACCTCAATTGATTTATTGAAGGAAACGTTTGGTAACCGCATAGTTTCACCTTACGGACCCGTGAATTGGCCTCCAAGATCGTGTGATTTAACGCCGCTAGATTTTTTTTCTATGCGGATATGCAAAATCGCTAGTCTACGCCGATAAGCCCAAAACAATTGACCACTTGGAGGACATCTTTCGCCGCGTTATTGCCGATATACGGCCACAAATGTTGGTAAAACTCATCGAAAATTGAACCTCCAGATTAGACTACGTCCGATCCAGCCGTGGCGGTCATATGCCAGGAATCATATTTAAATTATAATGCCAGAAGATTATATTTCGAAAAAAGTCAATTTAAAAAAAATATCTTTGTTTAATTTCTTTTCAAAGTACCTCTAAAAAACACTCAGCTGAAGTTGTTCTCCAGCTTCTTAAAAAAAAAAAAGAATAAAGTAATGGCAAACGTAGAATCATAATGCGGATTTGCAATAGTTATTGGAAAGGGCTTCATATATCCACAATCAAATGTTAAACAAAAGATGCTGAATTGGGTCTCAGGACGGCGCAAACGCTCACAGAAGTACACAATTTTATGACACTTTTTGTACTCCACCTTCCAATAACTCTATCAATTGACTTGAAAATTTGAAAGTTTTCCTGAAACTATAGTTAGTGGAATGTTTGAATTTTGTAGCTTCTTTGAAGATTTGAGGAAATAAGTTAATTGTAAGATATCTCTTCATGCTTCCATAATTACATAATCTCTCACAATTGGCTAGAAGAAATTTTTCAAATTCTTAAGAAACTATAATTCGTAGACTATGATGTTTGGTTTTCAAAAACAAGAATTTTTTGGAGAAATCCATCGTCATATGATTCGCTTTTGTTTTTTTCTCCATTTCAGTCACTTTTAAATTTATGGAAGTCTTATAGAAACCTTATTGGGTTTTTTAAAAGCAACCTTAATTGTCATGGCATTTAGAAGGAATAGAAATATAGGAAATAATGTTTGTATTTTGTGTCGAAACATTTTATTATTTTACCACATTTATCCTTACATTTTGAAGGTACTTGATTAATAAAAGCATGTCCATCACTTGCATTTTAAAGAAAATAATGTTTTTACTCACGAGCTAAATTTAAGAATTTCTCCTTCAGTTCCGAAGCCTTAAGACTTTCAACGTTCTTTTTCCTGTGTCGTTTTTCAAATAACTGTCAATACAATAAGCTTAAACGTTTTATGTATATGTATATATGAATCTTCAATTCTAAATTCAATCGACCATCTCAAATCAAAATAAAATGTTTTATTTTTTTTGTTTCTTATATTTTTTTTATTTTAATTCTTCTCTTTGATATTGGAGATCTTACGAATGTAATCATCTGTGAAGAAGTTGGAATGTAATGGAATATTTAAATGTGCGGATAATGGATCTTGGTTAACATCAAAAGAATATTTTTTCTTCGATGATGCATATTACCCTCTTGCTAAGACGGTCGAATTGATTTTTATATAACATTATATTCTCAGTTGAAAAGATTGGAATAAAATAGCTATAAAGTAAGCTTGCTGTATAGCTCTCAAGAAATCCTATGCACCAATAGTTCTGTAATAATATTAATCGGACTCAAGGAATATTTCTTGTTCTTGTTATTATTTTTTTTTTGTATGTTTTGCCTTATGCACTTGAAAAATATAAAAAAAGAACTTTGATTTATTTCACTTATGAAAAGGATTCAAATTTAAGTGGATGTGATTGTTTGATTTATGGTGAAATTAACTGGAAAGTTTTGAGAATCATTTAAAAAAAAAGTATATTTGGAGAAGTTAATGATTAGGTAAGTTTAGGGCAGAGTGTGTCATTTAAGTCAAGATTAAAACGTTTCCCCTTCATACTTCTGTTTTAACAGATTTTCATAAACTTAGAAAAAGAGAACACAAGAAAATACCGTCTTCTAGAAAACAACCAAAATCAAACTTAAAAAATGATATTTATTGAAATTTTTTGTCATATTTGTCTTTAAAATTGCTGGTTGAGTGGTGGTTAGAATTGAGTTAAAACATAACTGTAGTTAAAGATTGGTAAAAAAAAGTTATTTAAACACTTTTTACAAAACTTGGAATAAGAATTGACTAATTTGCAACCACTACACTCTCTGTTTTAAAAAAAAGTTATTTATTTTTTTTTAATTTAGAAAAGAACACAAGAAGATCGACTTCTAGAAAAACAAAAATCAAACTTACACAGTAGATATATGTGTTATTTTTAATCGAATAAGTCTTCATATTTGGCTATAAAATTGATGATTAAGTTGTGGTTAGAATTAAGATAAAATATTACTGTGGTTATGGATTGGTAAAAAAAGAGTTATTTAAAAACTTTCTCAAAGACGTGGAACTAATTAGAATTGGTAAATTTCCAAACAAATAAAAATAACAATCTTTGTTATAATAAAAAGTTATTCAAAGTCTTATTTCAAATTAGTAAGTGGGTTAAGTGTGAGTGGAAAAAGAACCTCAATTTAAACTTAACTTATAAATTGGGTATTTTAAAGGATTACAAATAATCAAGTGGTTATAGAATGGTAAACAAGGAGAAACCTTCACTTTATGTGTAAATAAAATTTTTCCAATATTTCTGTAAAAAAAAAGTCAAACCATAGGGTCATATTGGGGTTATTTCTATGGTACATTAACTTAGGGTAACAAAGAAACTATTCAGGTTATGACCAAAGCTTTTTTAAGTTTTTTTATAACCGCATTTTTTTTTAGGTACTCAAATTACAAATCGGTCACTTGGTTCTAAATCGAACGTGAAGTCTGGAGAACATTCAAATGTGGGAATACGATGGTAGATAAACATAGTAAAAGCCACTAAAACGGTTCTGTTCACGGCCGTTGTAAAATTTACGATATACAAAACAATATCCAAGGACATTATTAAATTACGTGATTTCTTACTATGGTTTTCTTGAAGCTGATGCTTGAAGCGGGCTATTGGATGAACTAAATAGCCCGCTTCAACCAGCTTCACAAAACAATTTTCAAATTCTGGTGTATTATAAGTCGAAACAGCAATTGTTTAATTTGCAATTATTATGCAAACCTATATTATCTACGATTTTCAGTTTACCTACACAAACTCAACCCAGTGTGGGAAAAATTGCATATGTTGTAACATGTGTGTCATTTCTCATACCTACGCACAAGTTTTCACTTTAATTAATTCTCTTTTTAAAATTTCACATTCACATACCAAGGATTTCTTTTGCGAAGCGATTAAGAAAAAAAAATATCATTTAATTGCAAATTATAAAATGAATTATTTCATTTGACATTTTGAATATTACTTTTCATCCCATTCACATGAAATTAAAAGGATATAAATGAAAGAATTTAAAACACCCCCAAAATTAGTAGCCTGAAAATTGCAAGTAATTTCAAAGTATTTTCCTTTGACAAAGGAACCCCACTATATCGTATCATTTTGTCGTCTATCAAACAAACTCCAGGATTTTATTTGCAAACACAAAATTAAAAAAAAAAAACCACAGTCATTTCAACTTTCGTTTGATAAAGTTAAACAACATGTTTCAAACTTCTCCTCACATACGCAAAATGGTCCTTTTTTATCAAAGAGAGAGTTCAAAACCACTATTTTCCACTATTTTGAGAAATCTTTTTTTTAACAAAAATTAAATGTCAAAGCCTTTAAACTCAAAAGACGAGATTTTCTTTATAAAAAATAAAAATACACTCCTTCTAGGCGAAAGACAAAAGTTATGCATCTCTTCGTAACACAAAAAAGTTTAACAATCTACACGTAGAGAAAACTGTGATAAACTTTATAAATGTTTTGTATCCAAAATTTTGTAATTCTTATAACTATTATTGTAATTAAAATATTATTTAAAATAGTGCTATCCAATAAATTTATATAATTAAATAAATTAAAATTAACTGAAATTTTCATTCATAATTTATAAAAAAATTATTAATAAATTCATCCCGCTCGAGCCTCCAAGTTTTTAATCTTTGATTTTGATTATTATATTATATATTATTATATTTATTTAGTTCGACCTGTATTCTTGCACCACAACTATATATTTTTATTGAATCTTCCACATTGTGGACAAAGGCCAAAATGTTCCTTTTAACGAGTTATTAAAAATTTTCAATTTTCAGACATGAACTTTCACTCACCGCCTACACTTTCTTCTATTTCTACGTCTATTAAAATTTAAAAAAAATATACAAAGTAATGCGAACATGTTTTTAAAGTGTATTAACGCCAACACCTACTTACCAACTTCATCATACGTGCAGGTTGATTCACTAAATTTTCACATGACTCCATATATACTCTACTAGATATATTGTGGTTTCATTGAGATGCATTTTTTACTAAAGTATCCACGCTGTGTTGCTAGGATCTATTATACTATACCATTCCACCACCTGTGTGCTGTTGCATGGCAAAAACAGGATAGCAACCTTTGTGTGGTGTCGTTTGTTAAGAAATTTGTCTCTCCGAATATCATTATAAAAGGCTCCCTCTGACTTACAATACACAATGCAAGCTCCACAATCCCCCAACGACATTTCCTGAAAGAGGCTGACTATACCAGGAGACATGATTTCACCTTATAGTTTCCTTTCGCGGTTTTGTGTATTTCTGCCCGTTAACATCCGTTGTTAAGGACAAAATATACTACGGAGAGAATTGCAACCTTTTCACCTCCTACACACACACAACACAACAAATAATAGAATTGCAAAACAAGGACCAGCCCAACCATGCACTACTAGGTATAGGCTATAGGGAGCTTGAAAAAGGTATGAGGTCACATTTTTAGAGATCCTCAAAGTGCCAGACAGTGCACAAACATATTGAATGGTTGCGCGTATAGAAATTCAGTGTAAGAGGTCGCCCCTAGTCCCTCGTTTTGTTTGTGTACCTATTGTTGTTTTGCTTTGCAGTTTTTTCTTGCTTGTCCGTCGTCCTTGTCATCCTTTGCCAGTCAGCCAGCCGTTCATTGTATCCCGTACCGTGTTGTGTTCCTATCGACAAGGTACCGTTTACTCACCTCCATAGCGAAATACTCAGCACCGCCGCTGACAACCCCACCAATACTCAATATATCCCTTTGGGGAGTTTGCTTTATAAATAAATGCCATTCCCAGAGCGAAACGAAAATGATGGCGCATATGGAAACGTGAGAGTGTGAAGTGTCCTTGTTATATTGATGCGCCAACTATTTTTCATCGAACCAATAGATTTTCCAAAAATGAAAAAAAAAAAAAAAAAATTGAATATAAAAACTGCATGCCAAAGAAATCATATAGAAACGTATGGTGTTTCGTCCTCTTGAGAAGCAAGAGAAATCAATTTGAATTGGCAAACACAAAATTGCACACAAACTCCCCAGCACCAGCGCCACTATAGCTACATGGCAAAGAACTACACTACTCGATGTACTTGTATATTAGAGTGTACCCTCTTTACAATAAGCTTCAAGGACACAAGGATACGTAGTGCAAAATATCTCAATATCTAATATTTTAACAAGTCTCTATCTCTCTCTCCGGTCTCCGGTTTCCCTTCTTCGCCTCGTTTGTCGTTTGCGTGTTTGAGCTGTGTAAATATTGCATTCGAAAATGCATTTAATATTGGATTACGACACACAGAATGTTGAGGGTTGGATTCATCAAAAAATAATAGTACCTACTCCCAAGAAATTCTATTCAAAGCTTATATAAGAAATACTTTTAATTTTTTATATATCACCAGCGAGGTGTGGCTGAGACACATCTATTATTGTAAATTCTAATTAATTGTAGCAAAGGGAATTGATAATACATATTAAAAAAAATGTATCTAGATAGGTATAGGTTCTGTAACGTCTTCGCTTTGTGTGATGTTGTGTTAAAATGTCGTGGACAATTTTCATTAGACAGAAAGGTTCCCTTGAGAAAATGATTGATTAAAGTAATTGCATTGGATAAATTAAACGAATTAATTCATATTGATTTGCAAATGGATTTTAGAAGGAGTGTGAAGAAACTTAGAGTATTCATTCGGAAATAAATAAAACAAGACTACAACCATTTTCTTGTATTAAAATACTAGTTGAAAAAAAAAAAAAAATAAAAGAGAAATAAAATGGTATTTAATTCGCAAATGTAAAAGCAAGGCGACACACAAGCGTTGAAACCACGAATTTTAAAATTTCGATGTTTTGTTTGGTAAAATTTGTATTATTATATATTTCTAAGAAACGTTGTATTCATGCTGAATTTTACCATCTGTTGTACTAGGTAATAACAAAGATCTAAAGCGGTGATTTCGAAGGGTGACATTTTGGGTTGATTCCAGTGTAAAAATACAAATGAACACATTTTTTTTTTATCCAAAAATCGATCCTAAAATGTAAATTAGTTGCATTATTTCTTCAAACTTTAAAATAATACCCAAGTGATTTTTTTAAAAATTAAAATCTACGTACGCACTACTTTTTGTGGTTAACAACTGCAATAAAACCACACATAAATTTATGTAATAAGCTTCTACAAAAGTTTAATTTCTCAGCTTGTGCTAAAAAGTATATAATATTCTTATTTGACTAATAGAAGGCAAGCAGTTCAAGTGATGGGGATAGGTTGTCTGATTTTCTGCCAATATAGTTACCGGTATTCCTCAGGGTTCCATACTTTGTCCTCTATTGTTCTCTATTTATGTCAACGAACTTCAACCTTTAATTAAAAACTGCTCTTATCATATGCATGCAAAAGCAAATGATGTTCAGCTTTACTTTAGCTGCCCCCTTAGACTCATTGAGGAGCATGGAGCTTTCAGTGTCAACGAAGACCTTGAGAAAATTGTAAATTGGTCCCATTTAAATGGTCTTATTTTAAACCCGAAAAAATCAAAATGTGTAGTTATTTCCAGAAAGAGTCTAAATTTTGATTATTTTCCGCTGATTATGTTGACCGCAATAATCCAGTCAAATATGTTTGAAACTGCCAAAAATCTCGGAGTAACTTTTAACCGTGGATGCCGCGGCTGCCTCGGATGGACTCATTCCGGTCTTCTTCGATACTCTGCTCCATAGCAGCAATAGCATCTTCGGTGTGCACTGTACGGCGGCCGGTGTCTCAGATGTTGCGCACTATCCACTTTAGAGTAAACGTTGTGTGAAACCGATCCATGGTTACTCGAATTTATACGATTTTGCATACCAACCGAATATTAGACGCAGCGCGCGATGCGTCGGTCGCTCGAACCGAACCATTGCTTTGGTTATAAATTTGCACGATTTGCAAACGTTGTTCAGAAGTAAATCTATTAATTATGAAATGGCAAACCAAACTGAGCATAAATCAAGTGACATCTGTCAAAAAGACCAACTTCGGAAAAAGAATTGAAAGATTGAAAACCACACGTCTAAAAAAAATCACACTTTACATACATATATTGGATTCATTGTTCAGTAAAGTTTGGAAATCAGTTATAAGATTTTTAAATGACAATAATTTAATGACATAGTGTCGTTCATCGACGCCTTACATTTAAAAGGTTTAAGTCTTTATAATAAAAATTACATCGATACCTAATCCTAACAAACCCTGTATCTACATTCTTCATATACGAGTCTTGATAGTGAGCCTTAAACCGTAAGTTTTATAATCAGCATGAATAATAAATGCTTCCAAATAAAGTCGGATAAGACATTAATATTAGCGTAGATAGGTATCAACCATATTACATACTCCGCGCCATGTACCAAATGAAGCACGAGTTTCTACGTCTAATTGTCTGGCACTTAAAAATTTTAATTAATTTCCTTCTCTTACAGAAAAAAAAAAAAAACAAAAACAAACATTGTTGAAATTGTGTGGATATAAAGCTGTTTCACAAAACAAACATGTAACATTATACTTCTATAGGTAGATATTCTGTATAGTACAAGGTGGGTAATGACCCAGAATAAATTTGCACATAAATCCAAATGAAGCAATAAAACCATTTCCGCCACTCAACATCCTTTGAAAACTCCTCATTGTATATGTATAGAAATATCATAACTGTTTGTTCCTTTTGTCTTTTGCCCCAAAAAGCAAATATAACAAAGAAAATCATTTCATTCAGGTGCGCGCCAGCAATTACAACATTTACACGATTTTATTACGACAAATTGCAACATTCAGCGAAAAATATACTTCTTATTTCCCTACACTCGTCGTCGTCGGCGTCATCGCGCTGTCGGTTGTTGTCGGTCGTATCGGTCGTCCTCCCATCCTCATTCTCGTATCTAGCTATCTTTGTGTTTTTCGACGACTCAGTCATATAATTTGTCCAGGATTGCAGGATTTCAATAAAAATCACGAGAAAAACGTCAGAAGTACGAGTCGAGTCAGTAAAGAACTGTCCGATTGTAGGGGGAGTGAAGTGAGGAAGCGGTAACTGGAGCTGCATTTGCTGCGATAATTATGGTCAATTATTCATTTAACGATCGTTGTGTGGGTCTGTGTTCAAGAATAGGTATATAAAGTAAAAATGAATTGTTATTGGGTGGTAAAGGTATATACATTACAATTATTTCAAGGATCTATTTTCAAGTATATGCGTTGGTATGTGTGGATATTTTTTTTTTTTTACTGACTAGTCAGCACCAAATAGACTACTACTGGATTCAAAGTAAAGTTTAAGGAAATCATTCTTATGAACGACTCACTTAATCAAAACTACCGTACCGACCAACGACGACGGACGCAATTTGAAGTAATTAAGCAGACGGAAATTAAAAGAAAGACACTTTCTTCCAGAGACAATACAGGACGTCTATGAGAAAGGATGAGTGTCATAAATTATTTTGAAATTTTAATGTTTTTTGTAAACTGTCTGCGGCAGTGGGTGAATGAATTTTCGTCCATAAAAAATATATATTTTACCATTCGAGTTATAGGTAGGATTGCTTTTGTTGAAACGTAGCAAATTTTATAGGTTGTGGGTTCGTGACAAATGCTTTGGATATTGTATTATTGTTGTGCGTCCTGTGTAGGTCGTATAGACATAATAATTTTTGTTTAAATAATTTTCATGATTTTATAGGAGTGTTAAGATTTAATGGTCAAAAAACACTCCATCATGCATACCTTTACCGAAGGGAATGGATATAATTTAAATAATTGTCCTTTTTAATGATTGTCAATACTGTGAATTCATTTGTTAAATATAAATATATATCTTATGAGTTGTTATGACCATGACAGCAGCAACAAATTGCATGATTTTAAATATGACGTTATCACAAGTTACACCTATAAACATAAATTTTATGATCTCCGAAACAAATAACGCCTTATTTTTGTTTCGGCTTTTCCTTTTTGGAAAGCCTTGATTAAGAAATTTGATTATGGAAATTTTTTTTATTTGTTAACGTTTTTGTATTTAAGTATTAATTGCGAGTTTGTTTTTATGATATTAAAAGTTAAACAAATCCCTCAGTGTAGAGGTATGCGTGAAATATTTTGCTTTAGAGGCAACACTTATTATTCTAATACCTCCTCGTTTAAAGAACAAATTATAACGGGTGATTCATTAAGACTTGTTTTTTTCAATAGCTTTTTTTTTTTTTTGATAGATCACGCGTAACTGGCCTCATGGTGTCGTATTAATCTTATTCGGTATTGTTTGACAAATCATCATAGAAAGGCTCAAACCTCTAAATTATTCAGCTGTATTATGAAAATCAGCGTTGTGTGAAAAGTGTTTTTCGTCCGCTTCGAACAACATTATGGTGTGCATCATCGACCTGCAGCGTCCGTTATAGCCCTGACCATCCCCAAATTCGAGTCTCAGTGTACGTTATTGTAAAGGGTCCGCCATCTACGGTTTTTTTTTCAACTAGTGCTCATGTCTGATTTGACAGATAGCTAATTAGTTTTATCCTTCCGCTGAACGAATATGGTTGTGTATACGCTTCGCTAAGTGGGCCTGCGATCGACTTAGAAAAGATGCCGATTTTGCCAAAAAAAATCATCTTTTCAGATGAAGCTGATTTTGATCTTGGCGGGTAGTAAACAAGCAAAATTGTCGCATTTGGGGCACAGAAAACCCGCACGCATACATTGAAAAGCCGATACACCCAAAAAGAGTCACTGTTTGGTGCGGATTTTGGTCCAGAGGCATAATTGGGCCATTTTTTGAAAATTAGCAAGGAGTGGCCGTTACAGTCAATGGCGATCGTTATTGGGCCATGTTGAACGAATTTTTGTTCACAAAAATTGAAGAGGAGGATATTGGCAACATTTGGTTTCAACAGGACGGCGCTACCTGCCACACAGCCGAAGCAATACTCGATGTTTTGCGCCATTTAAAAAAAAAAAAACAAAAAAAAAGTTATTTGGCGGACCCTTTATAATACGCGACCTAGTAAACCACATCCAGCCAGTAGTGAGGAGATCATTGCGGCTGTGGCGGCGAGTGTGGCTGAAGGAGTAATCAATTGATTCGACGCCGATCTCAGCCCATATGGCTAATCGTATTCGACTTTTTGCTGCTGGAAATTGAATCCCGTGATGTCGGAAACATTTGGTCCCAGCAAGACGGTTTTATGGCACTTACAGCGGGGGAAACAAAGGCTATATTGAGAAACAAATTTGGTGGACAACTAATTTCGCGTTTCGAACCTGCAAACTGGCCACCTGGATGATGCGAAATCACACCCTTAGACTTTTTTCTTTGGTGTTATGTGAAGTCAAAAGCCTTTGACGATAAGCCAACATTACTCGCGTATATAATTCGGCCAATACCAGTCGTAGTGCTGGAAGCAGTAAACCGGTCGCGGGCAACATTTATACACGAAATAATAATAAAAAAGTAAATGTCAGATACTGTTCTTTCAGGCAATAATACAGTTTCCACCATTTAGATTTATTTTATGTGGTTTAGCTATTTAAAATTAAAAAAAAATAGGTCTTAATAATTCACACCAGCGATATTGAGACTACAGAGCCACCATATAAGACTTACATACATCAATTTTTAAGAGGAAAACTTAAAAATCTGTGCTAGCTCTCAGGCGAAATATTTCCAGGGTTGCTTTTGACATAGTTTTGTTAGAGAATTGGTTGATGCTCTATAACCAAGTTGTTATCCTTTCAAAATTAGCAGCCTGAATTACTCCATTTACCAACTTGATAGCAATATTGCCTCTCAGATATCAGATACTGTGTTACCATTTACTGAAGCAATTGATGAGATGTTCCCGAATAAACAAAATATTATGGCAATTTTTTAAAAATCCGTTTTGAACTATTAAAAATTGACTCTGACTGCTCTTTTTGCAATCTAATTTCCTATTGACAATTGGTCAGAAATATATTTTTCTCTTTTAAATGATTAGTTGACAATGACGAGTTCAGAGCATACTGTAATGGTTGGCAATAGAGGCCTGCATGAATGTATTAATTTGTCTTCTCTGAACAAGTAAATACTACACAGTGTACACTGAAAATGAATGTGAACTTCTAAGAAGCAAACACTGCACAACACTTGATTCCATTAAAAACAAGTGGAATAGTACATTGTTTGGTTTCTCGATTGTTTCAATCAAATGGAACAAGTACAGTTACCCGGAATGATATGAATGAATGGGGTGGGTTGTCTTAAAATAATAGATGATGGTTGACGATGGATCAAACTCGTTTTAAGAGACCCATACACACAATGCAAGTAAATTTTATAAATTTTATGGTGTCAGACATGGTGTCATAAAAATCATAAATCATTTTTAATGGAGACACAAGCTATTTAAATTTACCGACACAAGTGTGTGATCAAGTTCCGTGTGTATGGCCCGCTTTACTCGGTGTATTTAGTGTAAACACGATTCTAATGTTTTGGTATCGATGGGTGATTCATTTGTTTTGTTTTGAAAGATGTGAATGTAGTAAATGGTGTGTTAATACATAGAAAGATTTTTTAATTTAGTTCAAGACATTTGCTGCAGAGGTTTTGTTGGCAACAACTTCCATTGATTTTAGAGGACCGAAAAATATAGCTTAGAAACCATTAAATACACATTTTGCCGTAAACTGTTCGATGCTTTTCATTTTAGCTGTCATCCTTACACTTAATTTTAAATATTCCCTGTCTAAAATATAGGACACAACATACTATGCGGAGTCCACCTCATCGTTTCGTTTGTTGTTATTATTCCATAGTGATAGTGACACTAGACTCTAGTTGAATTCTTTCCACCAAGTACAAGTTCACCTCTAATTTGATCTGATAAAGTAATTTGTCGTAGTGACAGTTGCAAACATTTTATTGAGAGTTAACTTTCACAATTTCTACAATTCCTTTACACAAAGAACATACCTATATAATATATACTTCTTGATAGAACAAGAAATAAAATTGTCACCTACATTGACCTGGAAAGGGAGGAAGCTAGAAAAATAAAACGGAAATTACGATTTTATTCAGTGCATGCAGGATAATATACTAACAACACAATCATACACTTACACACACACATCCTGCAGCAAAAGTGCATTTCACAACTATTTGTATGACTTATGCACACTTACATATGCACACCAGGGATGGGTGGGGGGTTGTGTGTATTGTTAGATCTATATGTGATTTTGAATTCTGTAATGGCTAAGGGGTTGTAGAAGATCTGAAACGTGGGTTTCGATTGCTTTATATATTTGTCCTCGCTAATACTGTCATACTGTACTATAACCTCATTCATATTTTATTTTTTGTTTGTGCTGTCAGATGGTGTCGTCATTCTCATACTGCAACACTGCAACGACGATGAAACATGGCGACCTAGTATAGTATAGCCAACTCCAAATCCCAATGATACATACTTTATTTTGAGAACCTTTGCAGGTTTGTTTTCTTTGGTAGGACCATGGAACAGACTGAAAAAAAAAAAATAACATTTTTCGTCATAAAACTTAAGTGCTCTGTGCTATTTGTTAGCTTTGTGTCATTCGATTGAAATGTGACGATATGTTGTTTCTATTTTAATGATTCTAACAGAGAGTCGGACATCAGAGAAAAAGGTTAAAAGCTAAATTTAAAATAGAATAACTTTTTTAGGGTTATTTTCGTCGCAAGCTATGAATAAGAATTATCTATACCGATTTCACAGAGAAAATTACTGTTCAATAAATGATAACAAGCTTATTAAAAGCTACTTATAAAAGTATTCATAAACATTTTGAATTAAAAGAGCGTCAAGAGGAGCAACTTTTGAAACAAAATTAGCTCTAACATTAGTTAGTAGTTGTATTTATATGAAGGTTTTATAATACACATTCTATATAGCTACTACTGAAATATATCAGCCAAGTAGAAGACTAAGCACTATTAGTAGTTGTAGCCCATGGCTTAATGGACTGCCAAAGATCTATGGATAGAATCCAAACAGAAATAATTTTTGTCTCGGGTACTTTCTCTTGTGAGGAATTGACAATCCTGCAAGTGTATCTCTTTTCCAAAAAAAAAGTGCCTCCCATTTTTTCCACCGTTTTAATTCGCCAGGAAATAGTAGGAACCTTCCATCCCCGCCAATAATACGCCGCCAAGAATGGTTGAGAGCCGTAAGTTACCAGGCCCTGTACTTATTTAGCTAAACATATTGGTATTAATCAATTATTATGGTACCAATTATTTTTTTCAGCTGATTTTTATCAAGCCTAGTTAAAAGATACATTTTCAAAAGTATTTTTGAAATTTCACAATCGATTGGTTGAAATAAAAATTATAATTCATATACTACATACAGTAGTCCCTCGATAATGTGAACTAATTAAAACAAGAAGCTTTCGAATTTTTTTTTATAAACTTATTGAAACAACTTTCGTATTCATTTATAACAAGAGAAAATATTTTACTTAAGCACAGTTTCAACATTTATTAAGTTAAGAAAAAATAAAATAGTATTAATAATTAATGATGACAATACATCATACCAAAAAGCATAACAATGTAAAATGTACCTACACAACTGGCAGTTGCATTAAAAACCTTGAAAAATGTCTTAAAAAAATAACAGCTATTTAGTCCTTAATGTCGCATGCCAAACTAACAAGATAAAAAAGAGAAATATAAAAACTTGTACAAAAGAAATTCATATTTTAGGGTGCTAAGATTTCGGAAGTTCACTTTACAGAGATTGTAATGTAAAATTTTGGCGGTTCACGCATTTTAGACAAATTAAAATTATTGGAAATTCGCTTTATCGAGGCACTACTGCTTATTTTTTTCTGGAAATGATATACATTCTATTCTATTTTATTTTATTTTATTTTATTTTATTTTATTTTATTTTATTTTATTTTATTTTATTTTATTTTATTTTATTTTATTTTATTTTATTTTATTTTATTTTATTTAACTTTACAATTTGTGTTACTTTAGGAGAGCAAACACTTTTTTTTACCATTTAATGTCTTAAGCTCTAGAAAAGCAAGATACAAAAGCTATAGACTGTTTTCTTGTTGGATATTCACGCTGGCCGCATTCGGAATGGCAGTAGGCGTCATCGTCAGGGGGGGGGGGCGAAAGATAAAAATATGTTTTCCTTTTAAATACGTAAAACTTATTTTATTTGGTTGCATAACATATCCCTCATAGGTAAGTATACAACAAATTGCACATAACAATTCAAATCAAAAATATATTTTTGTCAGTGATGATGAATTCATAGAATCAAACCCTTCAAAACACAAACAAACTCAAAAACATAAAAAAAAAAAAAAACAAACACTTTCCAGCCTTTACTATAGGGAAAATGGGAAAAACACATCATATACGTAGGTACGTACCATGCAAAGTTTTTCTGTCCAACAAAACAACCTGACAACCATCCACTTATTACGAGTATTTGCTGCATCTCATCCCACCCCACCCCCAAAGGATGCTCTCTCCATCTCATCTCATATTTTTGAATATGACTGAGAAAATCTGTGTGTTTTTTTTGTCGATTTTGTTGTTATTGCTGTTTTACGAGTACACAGAAAAGTATTCATCGATGGGTTGCTTGCTCTGGGGAGGCGTAACTGGAGGGAGGAGGGAATTTTGGGGTGAAATACTGGTTGTTGTGAGAGTTTATAGAACTTCATGCTAAAATAATACAAAAAAGAAAATACTGAAAACAGAAATCATAAAAACAGATAAAGAGTACGAAAGCCCTCAACTGAGGAGGACTATAGAATATACCTACATATACAAGGACGAGCGGAAGGATCAACATCAGGATACAATGATGGATGCCTGAAACTAGGATGGGTTCCGCTGCGTAGCAACAGTTTGCCATGGCAATAATTATGATTGAGTTTTATTCGAAAGAAGTACCCTTGATATTTATATATAGATATACATAGATACATTTTTTTGCTTTCCCCCTCTCTCTAGGGGTAGATACAAAGGTACGAGTATACCTATAATGTAATACAAGGAGAAATATTTCACCCATCGGAGGCGCGAGCAGCATCAAAACCGATACAAAATTTTGCAAAGCGGGGAGGATTGTCCTTCTTTAAACTGCTACTTTCCCAGTGATGACAGTAAAGCTTCTAAAATTCTACATAGATTATATATAATTTTCAATTTGTGTAAATGTGTGTGTGTGTTGTATTTTATGTACCTTCCTTTATTATCGAGAAGAAATTTGTCTTGGTAATATAATGTTGCCACTTGTAGATTATTTTCATTGAAGCCGTCTCTTTCGATCCTTGAAATAAAATAGAGAACTTAAAAAATGATTCAAAATTTTAAATATTACCGAGATTTTCACAACAACAACAAGAAGAACAAAAAAAATAGGTATAAGTGGATAAATAAAAATTGTATTCGATATTAAATTGTTATGGCGGCTTAATTGAAATTAATGATGAGCATTTTTAACTTCCAAAGTGACCTGCGGGGAAGGATATTATTTTTCTAAAATAGCAATTAATACAATTTTTTTTGTTTTATATTAGAAGAAAATTTTCCAAAGTCAATTTATGAAAAAAAAAAAAAATATTGAAAAAAGGTCTCGCCTCAATTTAGATCGATCAATGAAATTTTTTAGACGAAGTATTCCTATATCGAAAATGAGGGTTCCGTAAAATGCACGCAAGAAAAAAATAACAAAAAAAAAAACAACAAACGAATATTTCAAGGATTTTTGAAGAAGAAAATTGCGTACTTAATTATAATTTGATTTTCGTTAAAGATGGATGGAGTCGGGCGGGGGTTGCCTTATTATTATTAAATTCCATGAATAGCGTGATTAATTGCTCAAAAGTGTTTCAAACTTAACTGAAGTGTGGCTTTGGCAAGTGTTTATGTTTCTTTTTGGTGTGGTGCGGTGGGATAAATGATTGACGTTCGGGATGTGATGGCGCATAGAAGATTTTTGTTTTTGCAATCTGCTGGTGCAGATGCAGAGAGTTTAGGCTTGAAAAGATTTAATTTTGGAATTATGTATTTGCGTATAGATATTATGTACATACTCGGTGAACCATCTCTGAAGAAAAGCAGTGTTAATTTAGAAATTTTCAATGGGGCTTCGAGTTTAGAATTTTTTGTTTTTCTTTATGGCTTTGTATTTGTATTTGTTTAAATTTTTCTTGCGTAGGAGGTATACATATCTTTATAGAAACGCTTTAGCATTCGGAGGTTTGTACGCATTGAAAAAAGGACGAGACACTTCCCTTAAAAAAAAACCTCTCTTTGCCAATATTAATTATATATATCAATATGCATACTTATGAACAGGGTCATTCATTTCTTGGTTTCAAATTGGAAGCTCTGGCATTTGACACCTGTCAAACTCAGCTGTCATTTGAAGTGTCATGATATTAGTTGAATGTTTGCCATTTACGATAGTGGAATGCTTAGTAATCGAACAACGCGTTTAAATTATTAAAACTTACTACAAAAGTTATGATTCAACCGTAGCTACTTTTTGCGATTTTTCATACAACATTTTCTTCAGCGATGAGGCACATTTCTCACTCGGTGGGTATGTAAATAAACCAAAATGCCATATATGGAGATCAGAAACCCCACAAGTGATCGAAGAGGTGCCGTTGCATCCAGAAAAAGTGACTGTTTGGTGTGCTCTATATGGTCGAAATGTGTCATTGATCTGTATTTATTCGAAAATGCCAATGGGCAGACGGTTATAGTCAATTGCGAGCGATATGGTTGAATGATAACCTATTTTTTTGTTGGCTGGCGATTGATGATCATGACTTGGACGTTATGTGGTTCCAACAAGACGGGGCAACAAGCCACACAACATGACCAATTATGGCCTTATTGCGTGAGAAGTTTCCTGGTCGCGTAATAATTTCACGTTTTGGCAACGTCAATTGGCCACCAATATCATGCGATTTGACAGCGTTAGATTTGTTTCTGTAGGTCTACGCAAACACGAAACTATAGACGCTATAAAAACCAACATTACTCAAGTTATGGCTGAGATACAGCCCGAAATGTGCTAACAAGTGGTTTACCTCAAAAGAAACGCATGCTTCGAATCTTCCCGAGGCGGCCATTTGAATGATATTGTTTTTCAAACTCAATGGAAAAATCCAAACTTTATAACGAAATAAAATTTTCATCAAAAATGTATCGCTGTGTGTGTTTTATTTAGCTTTATTTTCGAAGCCGAAAACTGAATGACCCTTTATATATAGGAAGGTTTTTTTAAACGTGTGGTTTTCAATCTGGCAATACTTTTTTCAGAGTTGGTCTTTTTGATAGTTGTCCCTTGATTTATGCTCAGTTTGGTTTGCAATTTCATAATTAATAGACGAATGAGTCCATCCGCCAACAATTGGAACAATTGGAACTGTCGAAAATTGAGCCTCTCGGCTGGAATTTATTCGAGCCAGCCGCTGCGGACACTTGCCCAAAATCATTTTTAAAACTTAATGACAACCCCTTATCTTTATAATAAAGCTTAATTATATGCGTTTTATTTCTTCTTGAAACCCATAAGTCTAAAAAAACCCCCTTAATTATAACCATCCGTCCGGTATAGTCTGTAATGCTTGTCGCAACATCATTATTTAGGGTACTGAGCAAAATCCTATTTTTGTAGGTTTTTTTAAAGATTTTTTTTGAAAAATAATAATAATTAAAAACGTTAGTCCTATAGGCTTCATTTAAGCAGTTCGGGTTCGATCCTCTTCGTTGCTTGAACTTTTTCTCCACGAGCTCTTGAGTATATTGCGTCACCAAACTTAATTAAAATTTTATTGATAAACGCAAAGAAGTTTTCTGGTCTATCAATGAGGGACCTCACCTAATGTCACATGTCTTTTGTCTACCTTGAGCGTTTCCAAATTTTACCAACTCAAAATAAGAAAATATGTGTTTATAATAATTCCATTATTATCATATCTATAAAATCAATTAGCTGATATGTTACTCAGGCTTAAAGTACCAGTTACATTCATATTGCTGCTATTCTTATATTCCGCACCTGCTAAGTTGACGTCGTAACTAGGAAATACTTTCCTTGACAACGCTTCAATAGGATGTTGGATGATGCTCTGTCGAAAGAACGAAGTTGCGATGGGAAGTTCTTCAATAATTCTCTCCATGGATACAGGATGTTAAAAAGGAAAAATATCAATTTATTTCATTATGTCCTGGGTATAGAAAATGTTCTCAAAATTTCATTATTACCGTTTCGAGAAGAAATGCTATATATATTCTGTGAACGTTTTTTGGACACATGACTGCAGCAATATGGCTAAAGAGAGTATACCTATACTTACGTTATTATGAAAGGAATAAGATAGGTACTTACGCAACCTGTGTTCTGTTATTGTTATATAAAAATAATTTTATACCCTCACTCTCATACATGTGTGCGGGTGGGTGTAAGGGAGGTTTTTTTTTGCAATTTAATTTGCTCCCCAAATTTTTATTGTCATAACACATTGCCATCGAGACAAGAATAGATAGATGTAGAGGTACAGTCGTAGAGTATATAAATATCCTATAACTTTGGTATTTCTCATAACTCTTATTGTCGTCAATGAGAATATAAAAATATGATTCTCACTCTCTAGTTTCCGTTTTTCATACAAATCTCTATACTGTACCGCCTTCGATATCTCTTCTTTTTAACCCCAATGAACGGCAACGGGGTAGAAAACACATATGGTTTTCATTTGAAATTTTCAATTCTATATTAAAAAGGGATTTGTATACCTAGAACCTAGATACAAATTCCTTTTGAAAACTATATAGGTATGACAGGTATTCCTAGATTCAAACGAGGTATAGTTTATTTTGAGAAGAGGAATCTTTTGTTGGAGCACAGCGGGACGAAATTAAGTTGGGTATTCCTATACCAACCTACCTGTACTCTCGTAAATATATTGCTTTGTCAATTTCTAGAGAATATAAAAGGAAGACATCAGTGAAGAGAAATATATATGTCCATTCCAAAACCATTTCATTATATTTTCCAATGAACAATATTTTTCGTAAGAAAAATAAATTTTCTTTACTATCCGCCAATAACTTGAATTGAAGGTTGATTTCTAGTGCATTTATAAAATATTCGTTTTCTTAAATTCCGTTCTTTTGAACTGTAGGTAGGTACTTTGCGGAATTCACAATAAAATTATGCGAAATGAACTTTTCAGTATGTGATTCGAGTATAATCTCGCACAGAGAACTCTCATCTCTTTTTTATAGCTGAACCCAGACCACCCTCGCCTACCCCTGTTGGATATTTTTTTTATTTACAGCCAATAGGACACGAAATAAAATCATTTATATAAAATGGGGTAAAACAAAGTGTATAACTATATACGTACCTAGACCTAAAAATAAAGTCAAGATCATTGCCTACAACTTTGATCCTCTAGTACCTAACTAACTAAACCCTACCGGAACCACCTTATAGCACACAGAGTTGTGATCTAAGTGCTCTTTTAGGGCTTCGGGAGAAGACCATAACCATAGTCCTCTAAGCAACTCTATTTAGATAACCAACACTACCCTTATATCAACAAATCAGGTCAAACGAGTTATGGTATCAAAACTGCGCATATAACAGCGCTAATTGGGTTCTTCGGGAACAGGTGTTCTTAGAACCACCATTTTACCTATACCTACCTTACTAACGTTCAGGAATAAAGATCAAAATGGTGGATCTTTCCAGGACCATGGAAACACCTACCCCTATTTGAATTTTTTCTTGCCTCGACCCAACCTACACGAGCTAAATTTTGGTCACAGCATATATGCAAATCACTCTGTAAACCCACTATGATGCAAATAAGATAATGATATACCTATCACAAAGCAAGCATTGTACATATTTGTGACTTCACCTAGGGTGCCATTTCATTTATTCATAAAACCTACAGTTAATCCACTCAAATTTTCCGAACTTTTCATTTTAATCTCGTTCATGTGAATATTTCAAATGAAACAAAAATATCAAATTGGAGTGTTTTGTTTACCTCAAAGGATGAAACCTCCAAAATTTCTGAATTCAAGAAGCCATGGCAACGCACTTTATACATAAAACACCAAAATTATTTTTCCCAAAAGTCCTGCTGTGTTTGAAATGATTTCTAGGTCCAAAACAAATATCTATCTATGTGTGTATGTATATAAAAATAACAATCTATCTATCTCTAGATTCATCATAAACTGCTATCTCAAAAGAAACAAAAAATTTAAAATAAAATAAAAACACAAACACAATAATAAAACTAAAAACAACCATCCAACATTTAATTTTAATTGCAGATTCCGGCTTCAAAATAAAAATATTATGTTGGTATGCAGGGCCGGCCCCAGCCAAATTTTCGCCCTGTGCAAGATTTGTGGAAAGCGCCCCTTTTTTATATTTGCACACACACTGATATAGATGCATAAGATTTGTCTACATTACCCAGGAGCTAAAGACTTTCAATGCGTACATAGGTCGAGTGGGATCTTTAATTTACGATATTTTGAGTTAGATTCTCCTTGAATGCAACAATCAAAGTGAAGTTAGTTAGTGTGCAAGAAATAACTAAGCACAGTTGTGATGGATGTTAATTTGAGATTATTTGAACAAGTTTTGTGGTTAAAATGTATATGGCAGTAGGTACATATTTGCTTGTGAAATATCAGATTACATTTCGTTGCTCCTGGTAATGCGCCCCAGAATTTTTCGCCCTGTGCATTTGCACATCTTGCACATATGGTTAGTCCGGCCCTGGGTATAGGTAGGTGGATTCGAATGAATATATAATTCCATTCATAGCACTTAAGCTTTATGTTGTTATAGGTACACAGGTACAGGTTTTCGAAACACACATACATAGTTACTCTTTGGATCTACAGAGACTTCAGAGTTGTTGATTTTATCCCAACAGTTCTATCTCTGAATGGCTACATACCTTTTCAATTTTTTTTATTATTTCATACCGATCGCTATAGTAACAAAAATAAAAACTAACTTTGAGCAAAAAGTTTTAAAGCATAAATGAAATGAAATAAAAGTTGTAGATTAGCATAGTGGGACAGAGTTTGGTTAAAACTGGAACCAGTCTGTGGGCCCGTGCTTCTGTGTGACCACTTTAATTTGAGCTAGACCCTTGCCTGAATGAGTTGGCGGATTTTCTTCAAATTTAGTAAAAAGGATACTCAATATTTCCTTTTTTGTGACGTTATTTATAACTTTTGAAACGTCGTCTTTTGGAAGTAACTTTTAATAAAAAGACCTAAAGCCCACTAAGGAGAAGTTCGAAAGGATTTTTATGTAATTCCCTAGAGGAAAAATTTGAATTTTTGTTTTAGCTCATCTAAAACGAGTATAGCTGCTATAAAACAATATCGTTTTTTTCAAATTTTCTTGAAAACTGTTTAAAGATTTTTATTAAACTTTCTACCTTTAATGACCAAAGTGATGTTGTAAAAAAACTGCGTTTCAGGTTTTTGTCAAAAAATTCACATAAGTAATGGAATTAGGTCCACCTTTTTGAGAAAATATATCTTTTCCATTGTTAAACGGATTTTGTTATAATTTTGTTATAAGTTTAAACAATATTGCATTTTAAAATTTTGAAAAACATTATTTTAAAAATAAAAAAAAAGCAAAAAATCAATTTTTTAGTTTTTGACACTTTTAATATTTTCTCGTTAAGTAGGCATAGTATTATTATACATCACGAATCTTCAATTTGTAATTACACACAGTCGTTGACCACAAGAGAAAGTTCGTGCGATCCAGTCGTGCATATTTTTTCAATTCTTCTCCTAATGATGATATCAAAATTCTCTTTTATTTTGTATATACAATCAAGAATTCATAAGCGTAGCGAAAACTAAAAGCGAATTTATAACTTAGTTTTTAAAATTGTGAAAAAATCAGTATTCAATTTTTTTGTTTTTTTACAATTTTTAAGTTTGAAATTATTTTTTTTAGAAAACTATTTATTTTATTTTTTTATTTTACTATTTAAAAATAAAATAAAAGAACAGATTTCTAGTTTTTGAAAAAGGTAAAACACTTTTTCTATTTTTTAAATGATTTTGTTTTCTATTTTAAGCCATTAGCTTACATATGACACAAGTGTCATCACTGTTGACCAATATTGAAATTGGGCCCAAAATATTCATGGTCCTTTGAAAATTAAAATTGTTTAATAAACCTTTTAGTTTGTGAATCCAAAGACAATAAGGCATTTATTTATTAATAAAGGTGGTAATTTTTTTTATGACGTCTGGAAATTATTTTGAAACTTTTAAATATATTTATATCTTAAGGGTCTGTTTCACAATGCCTGAGTAAGGTTCTGATTAGTTATTCGACACATAAATATTTGCACAGGCCGCAGGGTGGTAAGTTAACAGGCGAACAAAATTACAATTTTATTTTGACCCTCATAAATAGGTACTAAATTCAAAAATAATTGTTTCAGATTCTAAACTTATGACATTGTGAAATACGTTCTCAAAGTATTGGATCTTGAATTTATTTATTTTTGTCAGCTATATTACTACTGTTTAGTTTAAAAAAAATAACACAACGAATTGCAATTTTAGGTGTCCATGGCAATTGTAGGTATCATACTCGTATGATTCATTATATTATGATTATTTGTATGTATATCATTTTTGTATATTACCTACATATATTTTGCTTTTTTTTTTTATTTTACGACTCCTACATTATGATTACGCTTTGTTATAAATTTGAAATAATATCAAACTCATGTGAGGATACATTGAGTGGGCTTTTGTTAATGGTTTGAGTGTTAAGTAAAAAAAAGCAAACATATAGTAAAAATTGTAATAATTTGTTAAAAAGAAATATTAAAAAATATATATTCAATCATTAAACATTTGTTGAGGATTTTATTTAAAAGATTATGTACATAAAAAGATTAAAGCTTAACTACATTCAATACAAAAAAAAGTGACAAAAAGTAAAGACAGTTCGAACGCAATAGTTAGTATTTTTAACAGCTGTCACTTGATGAATGCTCAGTTTGGTTTACCATTTCATAATCAATAGACTTACGACCATCAGGCGCGTCGCACGTTCGGTGAATGAGCCGAAAACGAGATGGCCACTGATCCGGATTTTCAGCGATGAAGCTCATTTTTGTTTAAATGAGTACGTTAATAAGAAAAATTGTCGTATTTGGAGTGATCATAATCCACAAGCCATTGTTGAGACGGCGTTGCATCCTCAAAAAGTCACTGTTTGGTGTTTTCTATGGGCAGAGGGTATCATTGGTCCATATTTCTTCAAAAATGGAGCCGGCCTTAATGTTACAGTCAATGAGGAACGCTATAGAACCATGATTAATGCCTAAATTAGAGGGCCTGTGGCGTGGCCTCCCAGATCGTGCGATTTAACACCGCTGATGGACTATTTTTGATGGGGTTATTTGTAGTCGCTTGTCTACGGAGATAAGCCCGAGACCATTAATCCCTTGGAAGAGAATATTCGGCGCATTATTGCTGATATACGGCCCCAATTTTCTTCAAAAGTGATCGAAAATTGGGCTTCTCGGCTGGAATTAATTCGAGCCAGCCGCGGCGGCCACTGGCCCAAAATAATTTTTAAAACATAACCCTTATCTTTATAAAAAAGCTAAATTCTTAGCCATAGCATTAAATAATATGTATTTTATTTCTTTTTATTTAAAAAACACCTATTATGTAAGCAATTAATCATTTAGGCCCATTTGCTGAAACGAAACTTAAATATTTAAGTTCAACATCAGCGCTTATATTCTACTTTTTCCTCAGCTTAAACTGGACTGGAGGATTCTTACATGAGACAGTAGCTCTAAAATGAAATTTTTGATGTGAAAACATCAATGCCGGCGGTAGAGTGATATAAAAATGTGGACTTTCATCTGTGTGAGGTCATACTTTACGATGTAGCACGTAACGTTACGAAAATCTGCATAGTACGATATTGGGTACGTTGAGTGACAAAAATCTGAATATCCCCTAGTCCGTTTTGGATCCGTGCACGTAGTCAACACTCTATGGACGACTTCGCTTACGGATCAGATTATGGATCCTCAAAACTGCGCTTGGACAAACATTGATGTTTACTCATATTAACCGTGGGTCCCGGCACTCACACAATTTGTTTGTTTTATTTCGTTATTATATATTTTTTATATATTTTCAATTTATGTGATTGGCGTCGTCAGGAAGATGCAATATTTTGAGGTTTAATAAAGAGTATGATGTGATTCAATACAAAAATAAAATAAAATATAAGAACCCCTGAACAAATGAACAATGGAATAAAGTCCTTTTTTTCACATCCAAAAATCAAATTGACCAAAAGAGCCTAGTAAAATCTAGTCATCATTAATACCATTACTTGAAAATTATATCTAACCATAACCATCACAATGTAGTTTCGAAACACAAGAGTAACTTTGTGACACCCAGTCGTGCATTTTGGTTAAATAATATGAAACTAAATTTTTCACCTCTATAAAAAAAAATATTTCCGTAAGTGCACTTTCAATTTATTAAAAAAAAAAAAAAAAAAACTTGTTCATCCATTTGACGCAGGAACTCGCTTTCAATCAAAAACCTTCTGCCCATGTAACATCCACACTTAGAGCCATATTATCTAACCTCTAACGTTTTGTACTTAACTATCCCTTTGGCGATATTTTTTCATTAAACTTGAATGATGAAACATGAAATGAATCGAAGAAGTTAGATGGATGGGTTCAGTGGATAGAACGCACACACACACACACACATACATACAAGAGCAATGGGAATCGACGTTTTAATATTTATTGCTGTGAGGCCAACTTTGAAAAGGCTTTTTGCAAAGCCATTTCCGCTCACAAAGAGAGAAAGTACTCTTGTAATATAAATATATATATGTATATATATCTAGATATGTATGTAGGTAGGTTTATAGAATATTGAAACAGCTCTAGAAAAGATAGATGGATTGCAGAATTTTTTTCGATTGCAGTTAATCCAAAAAGATACATCAGTATACATCTATATGTATAGGTATATAGATAGATTTTCCAATCAAAGTTTGACCTCCGGTAACGTTAGTTAATAGCCAAACAACAATAACAACAAACATTTCTAACTACAAACACGATAATGTAGCAGACACAACATCTACATCTACAACAACATAAAACCTAGAAAGAGATGTGAAGAAAGTCCTGTCGGAATCGAGATCGGTATATCGTATCGGCACCGGGCCGGGATGCGCTTCGCTGCGTGAAAGATGAACAAATTGTGAACTTTTGCTTGGTTATTATTATTTCAGATGAAATTTTTTTTCTTCTACTTTGTTTTTTTTTCTTTCTTTTATTATTCTCTCAATTTTTTTATTTTTATTTTTTTTTTTTTCGACTTTGTTCCGAAATGAGTTTCTATGGAAACTTTGTAGACTCGCATAGAGAGAAAAGTATCAGACTTTGATGGATCGTAATTATGACATCGAATATTGGATGTTCATGTTCTGTTCATATCGATGTACTTAATTAAAATGAATCATCCTTTGAGTTGGATTAATAGCAAACGATATTGGAAGAGAAAAAAACAAAAAAAAAAAAAAACAGGACGTGAATGGTCCTTCTTTTATAAAACTGCAACAGAAAGCGTTATGGATGATGTGAAGAGATGGGCGTTGGAAGGTAAAGGATACTTATGATTGGCGCATGAATGGAATGAACGGCATAGGTTGAAAATAAAATTGGATTTTCAGTTTTTTTTTTTTTTGTGTGTTCATATAATATTCGTGAAATTTATATAGACTCTTTGATGCATTAATTAATGTAAGCCAATATTATTGTAAGTTTGGACGAAGTGTAGGTATATATACCCACACCCTCACTAAGGATTCAAGTTTCTATCTATATTAAAATTTGTTTTAAGTGAGAGATGGTTCAGCAAAAATTCTTGATTTTTGTTTGAGTAAAAAAAAATTAATAATTCTTGATGGGAATGCAAATTTTTGTGAACTTACAAGTAAAGAAAAAATATAAGTAAATACATATTTCAATTAGATCTTTAGTTTTACGTCAACATGCTTCAGTATAAGAGTTGTTGTTTATATAGAGTTCCGAGAATGGGAATGGTTATACCCTAGCAAACCCGCCGATAGTTTCAAGAATAATTTCTATTGACTGTAATTTTAGTTTTATCAGTGCATACACAAAATGTTTCCTAAGTTCTTGGATTGTGCGGTGTGTTCGGATGCTTAAAACTTGAAAACGACTGAACCAAATTAGAAACTTCCTTCTGCGAGTTTTTAGTAATTGCTCCGCGAAGGAAAAAAAAATAAAAGTAAGAAAACTCTCAACAGGTGGCGCTGTAGGTTCACATTTCGTTTGTCAGTTCAATTCAATTACCATTCAATAGGTTGCGCTTTAGCCGGTTAGGAAATGGCTTTTGGGACATTCTTTTTCAACTTTTGTTATTAGTAGGGTAAAGTGGGGGAAAAGTAATTCTTTGTTCTTAAAGTTTTTTCCTTAGGAAATGGAAAAGGAATATCCTTGATTCTTTTCCAATTTTTTTTAAGTATAGGGTAAAATGGAGTAAAAACGAAAATTAGCATCTTATTTCAAAAATTCTTTCTGTGTTGGAAGGTTGGACTTAGAGGATCATGTTTTTACATATTTAGCCATTCATAACGTGAAGTAGGTTAAAACCCATAAAGTAGAGAAGACCATTACAAAAATTAACTTACATATTTATTTATATTTTCTTTTGTGATTTCTTTTGTAATTTTTATGCGAAGCTTAGGTTTGTCTACTCGTGAGAAGCTGGATGAGGCAGAAAGTTGGCTTATAAAAGTCAAATAAAATAAATATATTAATTTTATTAGGTTATTAATTGGGTATGTCTTTAACTAAAACTGTTTGTAAAAGTATATAACAGTAGATGTAGAATATGTAGGAATGCATTTAAAATATTTACGCATTTATAAACCATATTTTTATAATCAAAAATAACAAAGAATTAAATATATATTCAAAATATCATAGAGCTACTCAATTACAGTCAAACTTGTTTATAACGAACTTCTCTATAACGTAATTCTCTCTATAGCGAATTTCATTTTGTTCCCCTTGCAGTATTTAAAAAAAAAATTATTTCTATGTAACGAATTTTGTATAAAGCTTCTTTATAACGAAGCAATTTTGTGTTCCTTTGAAGGTTCGCTATAAAGAAGTTTGACTGTATTCCTAAATTTCAGTTTAGTTTTCTTTTTTGTGAATACATATTTTAAAAACAATCAGTTTTTTTGCTTTTAGTGTGAAGATACAAATTTATTGTAGCTTATGTATTTTTACACACAAAATATTAGCTGCGTTTTATAATCCTCCAGATCTGATCTGGATCAGATCATGATAATAAAACAAACAGGGTCACAGTGAAAAAAGCGTTATATACCTATCTCTTTTTCTTTTTGTGTATTTATTTTCATTTTTCGTTATCTTTTTCTTTTTACTCAAAAAGCCAGTCAGCTTTAAAACTAGTTTTTGCAAGGTAGTAGTAAGGGTGTGTGTTCAAAAATGGATTTGCAAATCCAAATCCAAAAGCAAAGATGGATCTTGAGTTTTGTTTTTAATATAGGCACATGTATTTTCGTGCTCAAATCCAATCCGGATCAGATCTGGGGAAAAATAAAATACAGCTATTGTTCATTTTCTTATGTGTAAGAGCAATGGATTAAGAGCAAACATTTACCTTACGTTACTCTATCAGTTTGTTGTGTTTTAATGTATATAATAATTTTCTACACTAACCACAGTAGTTAAAAACTGGAATGCGTTAATTTTTTGTTTCCAAACAGGCTCTTAGGATAGGTCAAGTAGAAGTTGCTGGCGGCGGAGAACCGAGAGTGAAAAAAAACAAAAAAATTCTTTTGTTCCACCTTATTGCAGAAAAATTAGAATTTGACTTCGACAAAAATTCCTACAAAGATGAATTTTGGTGTAGAAATCTTAAGCACGTCGTAAAGAGTACCCTTTATTTTGAAACCTATTCATTTTGATTTTGTGGGATGAAAGGAGCGAAAGAGGAGGAGACTTTACTGTAATTTTTTAATGTTTGTAAAAACCATTTCAAGCATTTGCTAGTTAAATTTCTAAACAATTGGTTCAATTTATTCACTCTAAGTTGTCACATTTTTATAAGTCTGTTTATAAAGAGCGAATAGTGCACGAATATAATAATTTTAAAATGCATATAGTACCTTCCTACCTTCATACTAGTGATTTCGGATGAATTGGTATAGTATTTACTTAAATGAATCCAGCATTTAGTAAATACAAATTAAAATGTATGCATACCAAATGAAGTAAAAACTAACATAAATCTAAGATTCTACTAGGTAGTACTAGTATTTCCTATAACTTTCTGCTACTATAGTAAGTATAATTCAGTTTTAAGCAAATGGCTCAATATCAGTTCATTGATTTAATGTCATTTTTCAACATCTCAGAAATCTATTGCGCTAGCGAACATTATTTTACTAGCTACAATTTTTTCTAATATTTTTGCAAGACAAAGGTGATAGTTTTTGGGCAATTTACAAAGAAAAAAAATGTTGCCTCTCTCAGCCTACAAAATAAATATTAAGCTCTTCACCAAAACTCAGCTTTATCCGAATTTTTGTCAAAGGTAAAGTCTAACAAGGACAAGTTTATGCTATCTATGCATGTATTAAATCAAGGACGAGACCAGAGACATGCCAATTTATAACAGTTATAACAGTTTTTCGCCATTAAAATTAGGCGTGCGTTAAAGCGCTTCTCGCGTCTTGAAAAAAAAATTTTGGGTGGCTGAAGTATGCCCAATGGTGGAGGGCCGCATAAACAGTACTTTTATAAACCAAAACTGTTATAATTGACTTGTCAAGAGTCATTTCCTTACACACTTTTTGAAAAGAATGAGTTAAATCGCTAAGCCCATAAGCTTAACACATATAAATAGCTATTCCACCTTTTTTTTTAAGATTTTAATACATTGTTTATGGTGCAGATCCCTATAGACATAAAAATAGGTTTGAAGTTGAGCTCTCTATTAACTAAGTGAAAAGGTCACATCCACAGACGATAGCAATTGTAAACAAAATGGCGTAAACATAACAAAATTAAATACAAAAAAAAAAATTGAAAACGGAAAGGAAAACACAAACAACACTTTTTTTCTTGCCTTTTATAACCTCTTGAATTACCCAACCTTTTGAAAGACGAAAATACATATATCTAGTTCTTTAAGCCTAGACAAGACAACTTTACTCTTATAACATAGCCAGAAACACAAAAAAAAAAAAATTAGTACTTAGACAAACAATTAATGCAAAGGTTCTTTTATAGTTGTGGAAAATTGTGTGCACATTTATATCCTTTGCCTTTTCTGTGAAGGATAAGGCTTTTGTAAACAAGAAACTACCAAACAAAATCAAGAAGGTCTTCTTCTTCTTTTCTATAGAGAGTCCTTGTTCGACTATCGTCTGTGTTCTATTATTTTCTTCCTGTCTCGGTTATAGTAAGTATACCTAGGCATATATCTAGGTATGTAGTACATATTTATATTGTATAAGTCAATGTGTACAAAACAATAAAATGCACAATGTGCATCCCCTCAAGAGCACATTTTGAAAATTTCTTAATTGTTTGCTATAGATTTAGCCCGGCAAGAAATATACATAGAGTATAGCACACATCTATACACATTAGATAAGGTGAAAAGGATCCGTAATTCACCATTAGTTGAAGTTTGAGGAGGTTTGCTGTTCCGGTCTGCCTACCACCACATCACATTATTTTAATTTAATTGGTGTCGAAGTCAATGTTATCGAACATGAGGCCAAGCCAAGGTGGAAGGACAACATTCCTTCTCCTATATGATATACTGCCCCCTAACCCCACCATTCCATCGCCCAGTTTGAACAATGTTTTTGCAAAAACAAAAGGCTGTTTTGTTTATTCCACTTCCATGCCGGACGGGTATGGGAGGATTTAATTAATTCAAAGATCCCCTTCGGCCCCTCTTTCCCGAGCGAGCTTGATGGACAGTGTATATTCGTATTGTGTGTTGGCAAATGAAAATGTTTTCATTTCATGTCCCAAAGACACCTGTAGTGTGTCAATAAGAGAACGAGACAACTACAGTAACAAGAATAAAGCCTTTAAGAATGATTTCAAATTTGCTTAAAATCTATTTTCTTAATGTGAATCGGGTTTTGTTTTATCTAATGGTCCTCTATACCTATACAACAAAACACGCCCCAGGATTTCTTATAAACAAAGAGAAAGTCATCTTCTCCTTCTTATTTATTCCTAAGTCTCCCTGTATAGAGTAGGTATACCTCTACCTCTTAGTGATAGTTAATTGAAAACAAAGTCAAACGTAAACCGAAAACAATAAATGTTTTTCGAAATTTTCTACGAAAAAGACCATCGAAGAATGGAAGATAGATTCGAAGCTTAAAGAAATTACCGGCGGACTTTTCCTTGGCTAAATTGAATACAATTTCGTTGAAATATTTTGTTCTTGAGATTCAAAGCAATTAATTAAGTAATAGGCGATGGGTTTTTTTTTTTATTTGCGTTTTGTGTGTTGCATACAAATCCTTTTTGTAAACAAAACTAATGATTGGAATAGCCTTGACTGTTGTTGGATAAGGTTGAGTTATATTTAGAAAACTAAAATAGATTTTTTTTTTTCTAGGACACCTTAGCGTTGGTAAATGTTAGTGAGTTGAACTATTACGCTGGAGGTCTGGTTTCAAATCAATAGGTTATTGCATTTTTTTTCAGGTCTACTATCACTCTTACTTACTACACCTTGAGGTAAAGATTCAATGAATCATGTTTCATATCAAAAACATGAGAGAAAAGTATCATGCGAGTAAAATATCATGCGAGAAATATATCATGTGAGACAAATATCATGCGAGAAAAGTATCTAGCTTACTTCTTTACTGAAGGTGACACTATAGCCCGTGGTTTCAAAAGCATTTTGAGAAGAAAATATATTTCTAGGGCATGGCATTTAGGTTGAAGGCTCTTAGTTACGAATAACCAGTTTGACAGAGTAACAATAAATTGTGCTAAGCTTTTAAGATTGTTAATAATCGATTGTTTGACATATATGTGTTGACTTATTCAATAACATGCATTGATAAGTGTTTTCGTTTAAAAATAACGTGTGTTATTTTTAGACTTGTGGTTTTCAAGAAGAAATAAAACGCATATAATTTAATGTTATGGCCAAGACTTTAGCTTAATTATAAAGATAAGGGTTTGGCATTATGTTTTAAAAATGATTTCGGGCAAGTTACAGCCGCGGCTGGCTCGAATAAATTCCAGCCGAGAGGCTTAATATTCGACCACTTTTTGCACCAATTGGGGCCGTATGTCAGCAATAACGCTCCGAATATTCTCTTCCAAGGCGTCAATCGTCTCGGGCTTATTCGCGTAGACAAGCGACTTCACATAACCCCACAAAAAATAGTCCAGCGGTGTTAAATCGCACGATCTTGGAGGCCACGCCACAGGCCCACGACGCCGACGCGAGATAATAAAGGGATTCCTTGTCTCACTGGCAAGGAAACATTTTGTACTGTGCCTGTGGATTCAATTTTTCCACTAGACGCTCAATTGTTGATCTGCTACGACCATTTTGACGACCATAAATTGGACGTTGCGCTCTTAACGTTGAAGCCACTGACTCCGAATTTCGGTAGTAAATTTTAATAATTTCGACTCGTTGTTGGCTCGTAGAAATATGGCGTCTTTTGCTGTCAATGTTGCTCTCCTTTTGTTTCACCAAAAGTTTCTTTCAATAAACTGATTGTTTCGTTGGCTGTGTGACATGTTGTGCCGTCTTGTTGAAACAGCAGCTCCCCCACCTCAAGGCGATTCAATTAAGGAACGAAAAGTTCATTAATCATGGCTCTATAACGGTCTCCATTAAATGTAACCCTCTGGCCAGCATAGTTTTTAAAGAAGCAAGGACCAATGATCCCACCAGCCCATAAATCACACCAAACTTTCAGTTTGGTTACGGTGTCTCAACAATATCTTGAGGATTATCTACACTCCAAATGTGGTAGTTTTGCTTATTGACGTAGGCATTCAACTTCATCGCTGAAAAAAAATTCTTGTAAAAATCGGGGTCAACAGCGATCTCGTTTCGAGCCCATTTTGCACAATTTGCAAACATTGTTTATGATTAAGTCTATTTACTATGAAATGGCAAACCAAACTGAGCATAAATGAAGTGACAGATGTCAAAAAAAACCAACTCTGAAAAAAGTATTTGCCAGGTGGAAAACCACACTTCTAAAAACAAACACCCTGTACAATCACCTTTTTCCCCTCCAAAATCAATTTAATCTTCTGCTAGCTTCTGACTCAGCCTCTTATAATTTACCACAACCAAAAACCGTAACAATTCAAATTCAAAAATTTGTGTTTGTAATAATTTGAAATCACAACATTCGGCGAAGCTTTCTTTTGTATGTTGCAGCAGCAGCATATAAACAACAACAGCCCTTAGGCTCAGCAATCAAATAATTATTCATCCTTACAAAATTAAATCACGTATCAGATTATCTGCTTGCAGCTCATACTCTTTAGATGTTCGTTGTTCGAAAACTCAGCGAACGAACAAATTCTCTGGAAAGCAAGCTAATAGAACTAAAGAACACATACCTATAGCTAACCTCTTTTATCTGATGGTTGTGCAGTAGTTGCTAATTCGACTAACTTGTTATTTGCATAACACCAAATTAGTCAGTGTACCGCAGTTGTTGTTGCGGCAACTCTAATCTTTGTCTATATCTACATATATGCAACGTATTTCGTTCGAATACCCAGGAACTTGGAACAGCTAAGGTTAGGGCAGGAGGGCCTATGTTTCGGAGTTCTAAATAATCTGCCTCTGCAAGCCGCGATTTGAGAAGAAACAACAACACAACAAAAAAAAATCGACATTGAAATCACCACAATAGTTTCTCAAGTGAGTCGGAAAATTCGTGTCCTTCTCTTTTGTATAGTATGTATATGCGAACCGACGACGAGAGTACATACATATATATATCAAGCAGAGGGATTCACATTTGATTATGGAATTCATGGGAATTGTTCATTTTGTCTGGAGCATCATCCCAACTGTAGAATTATTACAGTCAAAGGCCGTTTTGCAATCAAACCTATTAAATGAAGAACGAATTAAAAAAAATATTACGCACACTAAACCGCAACGGGATGCCACTTAAAGGGAACTTACTAAACCTCAATAAATATTACGGACTAAAGTAAATATTAACTTGGAAATTATGATAAATTCACCACCCATTAGTGAAATGTATGCACATTGACGGAATTTCCCATGAATTCTGAAAAAAGTTGAGCCTTAATTCATAATTTCCCTCCAAAGAATTTCCATTTACTAGAAATTTTTATAACTCTTCATTCTACATTGTAGAGAGAAAATGAGCAGCGTGGGGCAGGTAGAACTGGCAGCCATCACATTGAGCGCTGGGGGATCATGGGAAGAATCCATTTCTCTGGCAATTTTGACCTCTTAAGCGAAAATTGTAAAACCGACTTATTTGGTTGGAAAATAAAAATTTCTTCCTTTAATTCTGAGGGAAATAAAAATGGAAATAAGAAAATATTTGTGGAAACAAAAGGGAATTTTTCGACTGTATGAAGGGATTTTAAAAATAAAAATAGAAATAGGAAAATATTTGTGGAAACAAAAGGGAATTTTTCGACTGTATGAAGGGATTTTTCTTAAAAATGCACCTCAGCACCGATGAAAGCCATATAGACCACTTGAAGTCTGGCAGCTTGTTCTATGGTTCAGGCACGCACAATTTTTGAAATTTCTGATGGATCATCTATTTACATAGTTTCATGCTATGAAACGAGTCCTTTGGTACCGGCTTTCTACACAGCATAAGATTATCTTCAGTGAATAATTTCATCAGCGTAGCAATGACATTGATAACAGCTCAACTTATGTGTAATAAATGCCGGATTACAGTTCTGATGAAGATCACGCTAAGGCTTTCGATCTCAATAGCACAACTACTTTAGTTTCTAGCAGTTTTAAAGCAGAATCTTTTCAGTGAAATTAAAATCGCAAAACAATTCCAAACTCTAAGGCCCAGTTTTTCAGTCCAAGATTATCATAGTTTTGTGGTTAAGTCTTAAACATATTTTTGAGTTAGTTTATAGATCCCGAATCTACTCAAAAAATTTGGTGAATAAGTAGGTATTTCTTACAGATGCGTGTCAAAAATTCATCAAAATCGAGTTGCAAAACTATAGAAAAGCGATTTTCATAGTGGCGCCATCTCGATTTCGATTGCGAAACTTCGATTTTTGTAGATTCTCACTTCGATTTCGATAGATTTTTCACAACTACATAAAAGCTTTTCCGGAGTTAAATTGGGTGTAATTTATTTTGCAGGATTAACTAACTCTGTCTTAACTCAGACTTAACTAAGTCCTGAAAAACTGGCCCTTAGATACCAAAACCCTAATTTGACCGCAGATATGATTTAGACTACAACAGATACACCTACTAACCTCTCCATTGCTGATTCTCATTCAAAATTCATTGGATTTTGCTTTTGGGGTTGGAGGAAGTCGAAGTAGAGAAGAGTTTTAGGTACTTGGTTCTCTACTCTTGTATGGAAATTTTTTCGCCAGCAATTAGAAAACATGCGAGATTGAGTGTGTTACAAATAGACGACCGACAACCGACGACGACGACGCGATGAATGTTGGTATTGGAATTCTCGAGGATAAATATACAGAATACAGATATTCGCGTTGGATGCTCGTATAGTCGTAGAGCGAGTTATCCTTGAGCTACTTTTATAGGAAATTCTGTGTGTTGTTTAACCAGCTCAACGAAACGAAACGAAACGAAGAGCAAAGTTACATCGTCGTCGTCGCCATCGTCATCGGCATCGGCGGAGTCGGCATCGGCATGCATGGAAATTGGTTTCGGTAATAGGAATGTGCGAACCGAAGTAAGAGTTTTTTTTTCGAAGATACGAGTAGGTATAGGTAAGTACTCGAAGTGTGTTGGGTCGGAATCACAAGTTAATTCGATTATCGTTGGGTGTCGTATTCATAAACTGGTTATAGACAGATAGACAGTCAGACAGACGGAGTGCAACAGCAACACAGAGGAGTTCGTTATGGTGCATGTTTTGATGGTAAAATTTGTAAGGGAGGATAGATGATTGCGCGTTCGACGTTCCACGTTCGCCAACCTTTGCCCTTATATACCTCATATTGTATAATCATCTGAAAATACGAGTAGTGCGGTGTTTTGGCTGAATTTGAACAATTCATTAAAATTTAAAATCTCAAATGTTTTGGTAACATGCAGTTTATTCAACTATATAGATCCCTAAACTCAAAATATTGGAATTATTTCGAAATTTAGTTAGATTAACGACTGGGATGGAAAATTGGTGAACCGAAATTAAGTCATGCATGCAAAGTTGTAGGTATAGTCAATCTATGTTGACTCTGTAGATGATGCAGCCGATTTTGAAAATATTTACTAAAGGGCTTACAATGGAAAATATTTCGCAGGTGAAATTCATGTAGGTATATCCTCTTGATAAATTCGTGGTGATATACATGGATTCCGATAAAATTTCAATGGAAATAAGTTGAAATTTTAATACGCACTTAATTTATAATTGCTGAATTTTCAATATACCTTACATGAAAACAGGGTGTTCTGTATAAGATATGACAAAAGGCGTGTAAATTTGCTCAAGACTAGAAACAAAAATCATCTTGTCAGAGGGGGAATCTATTTCCCCCTATCTTGGCAGACAGCCAATTTTCTTAGAAATCGACTTGAAATAGAAAAAAGCTATTAAAAAATAGTGGCAAAGTTTATAAAATAATTTTTTTCAAGTTTTGAGCTTGAAAATTAATTTAAAAAAAAAATTTCACTAAAACAATTTTGCTTGAAAACAGAATTATATAATGGGTTGGGTATGGCATTTTTTATAGGGGAAGTTATAGTATGATATTTTAAGTGTTGCCGTTGATTTTTAATGTTTTTTGTTTTCAATTCATATCTTTGTTTTTTAAATTGCCACATTCTCCTTAATAGCAGGAAATAGGCCCCCCTCCCATAGTTACGATTTTTTTCTTATCTCAATCTAATCTACACCCTTAAGCCTTTTAGTTGCATCTTGGGCAAAACACCCTGTATTATCAGAAATACTATTATTGAAGCCACAGTTACCACTTTGGTTGGAAATATTTTCTGTTTTTTTCTTAAAGCCCAATGTACTTTTGCTGGTATACTACCTTATGGATTTATTTGAAAAAGAAGGAGGTTTTATCAAAGGAGATGATAGTTCAGCTCTCAACATATATCGGGGTTTTCAATAAGAGCGCTACAAAAGTTTTTTAAATAAAACAAAAACTATTTTGGATATCAATGAAATTCTTTATTCCTGTCAAAGTACGTTCGATGCCATTATGTATGGAACTCGATTTCTTTTGCATGGCCACCACTTCTGGTGGTCAAGCGGCTTCAGTTCTTGCGTCAATTTAATCTTGTAAGGATGTAGGGCAAAATTCGCCACAACGACGTCACAGAGATGCCCAACGCTTGAGAACGACGTGGGAGAGACACTTTTGGGCTTTCTGCAACTGAAGGCAACTGGAGCCTCAGCGGCAGCAATATTCTCGACACTACGGGCACTTCTTTGTGTCACTGGCACGGGAACATTTTGTACTGTGCCGGTGGATTCAAATCCACCAAATTCCACTAGACGCTCAATTGTTGATCTTCTATGACGATTATCACGACCATAAATTGGACGTAGCGCTCTTCACCACTGACTCCGAATTTCAGTAGTAAATTTTAACAATTTCGACTCGTTGTTGGCTCGTATTTCTTTCCATGATGAAATTTCAAACCTTACTGAAGAGAAATGTCAAAAGAACGACATGAAATATGGCGTCGTTTGCTGTTCCTGTTGCTCTACTTTTGTAGCGTCCCTGTTTAAAAACCCTTTACAAAGTGCTGAGTTATGCTTTTCAAGGCGAGGGCTAACCAAGGTATTAACAAAAAATATTAGATTACTGAGATTTTTGTATTCAGCATCAAGTTTTTTTAGTTCTTAACAACTTCAAATTTTGTACACAAAAAAATCACGAAAAATGAAATAATATTATTTCTATAACTACTGGGTTCTATATATAATATTCGTATTACCCACATTAGATTCTTAAAGCTACCTTAAATAAAGTCTGAATTATTAGGATCTAAATACAAAATTTCGAACCCACTGTACTTGTTTGTATTCTAAATTTCAAAACAAGCAGCTCATTATGTACATTTACTAAGTTCCTTTGTTCCTTGAAAAAAAAAGTTCTTCCCAGATATAACCACCACGATAGAACTTTATTAATTTAAAACTCTATCATCAATCGTGAAAACCATGTTTTCAAACAAAGCCCTTCCCAACCATCAGATAATGTTTTTTTTTTGTGCCCTGCTCATGCTCAAGGCTATAGATTGTAAAAATACAGGAATAATAATTATAAACTCAACCTGAATACATACATACATACATATATGTAGGTACTCTTGAACGTATAAAAATAATATCAACTTGCTCAATTAGAAATTCAATAAAAGTAGTCTCCTCCGCGTTCAATGGATTTTTTTTATTATCAAAGGCCTTATAGCGTGAAAAATTAAAACGCAGATAAAAAAAGGTTGTTTTTTCTTCTCTTATATGAATTTTTCTATACTTTGATCAACTAAAAACCGTTAAATAGAAATAAAAATAAATAAAATAGAAATTTTTCTATCCCCTACAAAAAAAAAGTTATTTCTAACTAAAGGCCACAACCATACATAATATTATAATTCATATAACTATATCTATGTATCTGTAAAGTATAATGCATTAAGGTGCATATACAGCAAAATCGTAGGCAGGGATTCACTTTAAGCTTAGAAAATTGATGCTTCGACGAGCTTTACTGGTGTATTAATAACTGTGGTGTTGCCACAAATTCGGAATAATCTGCAATTTCCAACAAAAATAAATAGTTTTAATACTAAATAATATTTAAATATATAAAGAGACAAAATTCAGAATTATTTCTTTAAAACATTTAAAGTCAAATTTATTGGATAGACTACCAAATTATTTCTAGTACCTATACTGACTTATGGAGACGAGGGATAGAATGTTGCTTTAATTGCATTTTTTTTAATTAATCAACAGGTGGCGCTGTAGGCGAATATTTCATTTTTCAGTTCAATTCAATTATTGTTCAACCAATAGCGCTGTAGGCGCTTAGGAAATGCCTTTTGGGATATTCTTGTTCAACTTTTGTTATTTGTAGGGTGAAATGGGGTCAAAATAAAATAATTTGCCGATTAAAGAATTTTTTTTATTTTGTTTGAAAAGTTTTTCTTAAGAAATGGCTTTAGGGATATTTTGTTTTAATTTTGTTATTTATAGGGTGAAAAGGGGGTTAACATGTATATCTGAGAATATTTAAAGTGTTGTTTCTCATCGGCTTTGTTGGTCGGATCACAAGTCGGACATTCGTTCGAAAAATTCTGGAAAGATGGCACTGGCTTGCCACTGCTACTTAGTTTCCAACAATAGATCCAAAACTTGAATGTACTTATTTGACTATTGTTCAAGTTTATGTAAGTGTATATCATATCCGCCCTGCAAACAATTACAATTTTATGGAATTACTTCTTTTGATGTGTAAACATCTATGCTGGCGGTAGAGTGAAAAAAAAACGTGAACGTTCGTGTGCAACGTTACGGTGTGCATACTAGAATGGGTGCGTTCAGTAAAAAAAATCTTAAGATCCCCTTCAAGCATAAAACAAGTCCGTTTTGGATCCGCGCACGTTGATGTTTATACATATTAACCGTGAGTCCCGGCACTCACACAATTTTTTTTTTATAATAAAGATCCCCTTTAGAAGACGGCAACCACCGTCGAAACTTAATCTTTCATTTTATAATCATGACGACCAACAAAGCCGATGATAATCATCTTAAGCTATTCTCAGATATACATCTAACATTCAACTTAGTCAAAAATTTCACTAAAAAAAGAACTTCTTTTTATAAATAAAAATTTTTCGGATTTAGGAAATTCTTTTTTGTTTAAAGGGCTTTTATAAGGAAATAGCTTTAGGTATATTCTTTTTAAAATTTATTTTTAGGGAGTAAAAATAAAAAAAAATCGGGTTGAAGAAATTCTTTTGGTAATTGAAAGGTTGTTTGTTAGTGGATGGCCTCAGGGATTTTTTTAGAAAATACGCATTTATAGGGTGAAATGGGGTAAAAATGAAAAGTGGCATCTTATTTCAAAAATTCTTTCTGTGTTGGAAGGTTGGGCTAAGAGGATCATGTTTTAACATATTAGTTAGCCATTCATAACGTAAGGTAGGTTAAAATCCATATAGGAGTATTTGATTTCAAAATGAAGCTTAAATATTTATTTATATTTTCTTTTGTAATTTCTATGTGAAGCTTAGGTTTGTCTACCCGTGCGAAGCCGGGCGGGCCAGCTAGTAAATTATAAAAAGATTCATATATTGAAGGTTGTACGCTGGGGCATAATGGTTAGTGCATTTAAGACTGTCATGCCAGAGGTCTGGGTTCGATTCCCAGGCTCTTCTACCTAAAAACAAAAAAAGGATTTTTCATGGCTACTGCCTTTTGCGAGGAAGTGCCTCTCACTAAGCCGTTTTGATTCAGCAGAAAATTGTAGGTCCCCTCCATTCCCACAAACAAACAACACGCACACAAGAATGGTTGAGAGGTGTCGCGCCGCCACATATATTTTTCTTCCATGTATTCATTGTCAGACGTCAGAGCTGATGCACTTCAAAACTAAATTCGTGTTGGGCTGTCAGATCACCTGACCATTAAAATTGCTTCAAAAATATTACCTTACGAAAGGAGCAAATTACTGTCTTATTAAAGAATTTATCCTAAATAACCATGGCTGTGTTGCTCTATATTTTGTCCGAATATTGAACCGGACTATCAGAGCTCTAATGCAAAAATGTGTAATCGACTACAAAAACAATATATTAACCAGTTCTTTAAAAAAAATGCTTCTTGGCAACACTTTCAAAATTTAATAATGATGTCATGTTTAGAGCTCTATCGTAGCTAAATTTACACATAAACGTATGTGAAGATGCGTTAAAAGCACGCATCATCTATTAGATACAGTCAGATAATTTGAGTTTGTCCATGTTAACCACGCACACCCCTCGTCACTAATGTAAATATGCGGATATTATATCAGCTTGTCTAGGAATGTGATTCTACTGGTTTCTATAATGGTGTAGGTTATTATTAATATCGTAAATGTTATGTCGTGCATGGTTTATGTTAATTGAACTTGAAAATCAGCTCGGACAAAAGGTTTTCACTTGCTAATTATATGGCGAGCAATCCATTTCAATAACTTAGGAGGAGCATTCACTTTTCGGATGTTCACAACTGGTAATGGCTAAGAATATAAATAAAAAATAAATATTATTCTATGTACCTGCGTATAGTTGAACTATTCTGAGGCTAAAATATCCAATCCAGAATGACGCAACGCTAATTATTTTTTGTCGACTTAATGTCCTTTCTTTAAAAAATATTTTTTTTTGTTTGCTATAGTGTCTGGAGATTTAATATTAATTTGTGAATCCTTATGTGTGAATAACTTTTTTTCAAAAACCACAGAAACCAATTTCAGAAAAGTGAGAAGATATAAAAATTATCTATGAGAGAATCTAATTCTTTAAGTCCGTTTTCTGCGACAAAATTCTTAACAAAAAACTAACGCCCAATTTCTTCACAGAAGTACTAAGCCAGCCTAGTACCCAGTCCAGCTAGACCAGGTACTAGCTCTGGTACTCGGTTCTAACGAAAAGTAAGTACCTGAGCATTTCTTCACATCACTAGTAATGGATCTAAATACAACAAATGGTACTAGGACTTAATACGTCTAAAACTGGTCTAATTCTGATTCTGATAATATTTTGGCATTTCAAATAATATTTTGATATTTATTTGACAGAGGGATTTTTATTTAATTTTTATTTCGAATGGATTATGTTTATTTTAACAAAAAGAGGACATAATATCGATTCTGCGATGACTATATCTCCTGATAGCAGCATCAACTATGAAATTTGTCACTCGGAAGTGACTTAAACAATAATCTTCCAGTCTTTGATTTACGCAGTTAATAGCAAAACGGCCGTCGTTGCTAGATAGAGAGTGGGAAGATGACGAATGCACATTGAAGTCCTACCGATATTTACAGGAGTTATCAGTGGTGCTCTGTTCTCAATCGGCTTCCAGATGAAGCATTTGATTCAAGTAGAACATTGTGTGTTATTTTTTGCGTATGGAGTTTTCGACATTTTTCTTCGAGGTATGGGTGTCACAGGCATGTTCAGTTTATGCAATGCATTGGTAACGTTCGACAATAAAAGCCGAATTTATTACCTATTTAATAAACAACAACAAAGAAACTATCGAAAATCAGCAACGAATTCATTGAAGAATATGAGAGAAATTACTCTGATTCAGGTATTAGCGCCACTAGACTGTCGATTTTAACTAGGGCTTAGTGTGAAGAAATCATTTGGTACCGCTTTGAGTGCTAACAATTGACATAATAACCAGGTACGTACTAGCTGATTTTGAGGAGTCAGCTAGTACACAGTCCTAACTAATCATCATCATCATCATCATCGGCTCGACAACCGGTCCGGTCCTGGCCTTCTTCCAACAAGTCTCTCCACCCATACCGGTCTCGAGCCGTAGCCATCCAGTTGCGCACCCCAAGGCTCCGGGCGTCCTGGTCTACGTCATCTCTCCAGCGCAAGCATGGTCTACCACGCTGTCGTCTACCATAGAATGTACCACAAAGAACTTCCCGAGCAGGTTCCTCTTCACTCATGCGAGCTAGGTGCCCTGCCCACCGGAGTCTACCGAGCTTAATTATTGTCACGATATCCGCTTCAAGGTAGATTGCGTACAATTGATGATTGTACCGTCTCCGGAATCGTCTTAACTAATACTCAGTACCAAATTGACAAGACTGTGGACTAGAACTTGTGAAGAAATGAGTTGATACCTACCGATAGTACTTATTTTAGGACTATTACTGGTACTATAGCATTAGGACTTTGTGGGCCTTAAAGTTACATAGCTACATTTTCAAAAATAATAATTTTTCTTTAGATTCCTTTGTTCACTTTTTAGTATTTGGTTATGCACTTTAAAGTTTTATTTAAAAAAAAATGTATACATTCACCCGTTTTCAAGATATTCAAAGTAATATTTATTTATTTTTTTTCAAAAATTCAATAAAAATATTTTTTTTTTTTTTTAATTTTGATTAATTCACCCCACTTTATAGCAAATTGTTTTATTTATCATTAATTTTAAAACTTCTCAATGAAAATCTTCACCGAGTTTTTAAATTGACTTTAAAAAATCTTAACCGAGTTTTTAAATTGACTTTAATTTTCAATCGTCTATAGGTATATATCACTTCTTAAAAAACGACGTGGCTATGGGTTCATTTAATTAAACGCCAAGACCAATATGATCCTTAATTCTATATTAACATGTATAGGTGTGGTTTTCCAAAGTCAATGGCAGCAATTTAAATCCCTCGCGACAATGGAGATAAATGAGATTAGAATCAACCAAGTACACGCATAGGACATGGAGCACACTTGTAGTACTCTTTGGCAAAATTTATATATAAATGATATTAATATAATCGTATATACAACAATATGTATGTAGGTATGTCAATGAATGTGTGTATATTTATATCGACAAACAACATTAAAACACACAATTACGCACAAATTTCACAATCACAATGGGGGGAAGCACAGTGTGATGTGAATGCTTTTAGTAATTTTGCGGTTTAATACTCACACATAATACAACCAACAACCTTTGATTTAGGTGTATAGATTATGCTTCGTGTAGGTGTAAGTAAATATTTTTGCGGCATAATAATACAAAGCTGTATGTGGTCCTTTTGATATTTCAGCCTTATAGCAAATGTGTTTTGAAGCTCACAACTAAAGTAACATTTTATTTTGAGTTCTCAACTATTAAAAACCGAATTGGTAAAAGATTTAATGAATGTTTACATTTTACATACACTTTGGCCAGTAGCGTAAGCAGGATTTTTTTGGTGGGGGCGGGGGGCTCAGTCTCAATTTTTAAAATTAAATTAATTTAAATTAATTTTATTCGTATTTTTTTTAATGCAAACAGAGATCTTTTTTTTTAATTTGTTGATATTTTTAGTTTTAAATAACAAATTTAGGAAGTAAAATTTGGTAAAAAAATTAAATCCATTCTCCTTTTTTTATTTTCAAATCACATCTTCAGGGATTACATCAATTTCTTTGTGAATATTCAACAAAGCTAATGCGTTAAGCCTGGTATCCGTTGTTGTGGCCCTAATCCACGTTTTTTATTGCCTCAAAGTGGAAAACGAACGTTCTAACTAAAATTGGGATAAATTGGGATAAAAGTTTGGATGGCAAAACGGAAGTGAAGCTTAAATAGTTTCTGCTAAAGTTATTTTGGTTTCATCCTTGCACATTTGTCTCCATATCTAAATATTGAAAGAAAACAAATTTTTAAAAACAGCGCGTGTTGAATAATTCTTTCACCGATGCTGTCTAACCGCTTTCAACAGCTGTTTTTGATGAATAAAAATTCATTTTTGTTTAAATATTTTTAAATGACAAAATTGGACTTTTATCGACTCGATTATCAATTGTCAATTAAGTAATCAATACAATTTTTTTCAATTGCATTTATGTATTTATAAAAGAAGAAGTTTATTAACTTATTTCACTTCAAAAATGGCGGATTTACATAAATTAAATTGAATGAAAGTTCAAGGTTTTGGTTTAACTAAGCAATAGTTAAAAATGACGATGAATACGGGCCGTTCGCTTTATACAAAGAGTATGAGAAGATTGTCTTCCTCCGATTTAAGTTGAAGTTTATTGTGTTTATGAGTGCAGTGTATTCAGGTGGTGGGATTTTATTTGGTTTTATCGTTTTTTTTTTTGTTTTCAAATGGAAAAATGAAATGCGTGAAATATTTAGTTTTGGGAATTTTGCCGATTACAGGTGAATTTTATTTTGAGTTGCTTTAACACTGAGATTCGTTTGAAATGTCAAAAAAAAATCTAGGTAACGTGTGGTATGATCTAGTGCTTTCATTACGATATCCATACATACAGTTTTTTTTTTTTAATTAAAATTGAAGAATATTGTTAAAAATAAAATCTAATAAATTTAAATTTGAACAGAAAAATAATAAAAACTATTCTTCTATTTTATTGAAAATCTAAGCATACTGATTCATTTTGCTTAGTGGGGGCTCGAGCCCCCTAAGTGAGCTCCAAGTTTGTTTGGTTTGTGCAACAAATTAGCATCTTATTATCTTCAAATCAAATTTTTTCTTGTGCCGCCAAAAAGTGTCCGTTAAAGTTAGGGACGTTATCACCATGATAAAAGGTTTCCAGGGGCCCAATTCCGCAAGCGTGGGTTTTTTCTATGTGCACAAAAATCAGTGTACACATTAAACTATGCGATTCCGCAAGAGTGAGGTACAATCTTTTTGACAGATAAAGCGTACACAGATAGGCAAATTTACTCACGCATATTTTGAGCGTGAATAGAAAGTGTACACGGAAAACAATTCACACTTGCGGAATTGAGCCCCAGGTCAAAAACTCAAAGTGAGAAAAAAAGTACCCCTACTAACGGGTGATTTTTTGGCTGGTTTGGTTTTGGCAACACTGGTTTTAACAGCTGACGTGTGTTTAGTACCTTGTGTCACTGTCAAACAGCTTCAGTTTGGTTTGCAATTTAACCATGGATCGTCTTACAAATGAACAACGCTTGCAAATTATTGAATTTTACTATCAAAATTCGTGCTCGGTTCGAAATGTTCATCGCGCGCTGCTTGTGTTCAGCGATGAGGCTCATTTTTGGTTGAATGGGTACGTAAATAAGCAAAATTGCCGCATTTGGAGTGATGATCAGCCAGAAGCATTGCAACAGCTACCAATGCATCCCGAAAAAGCCACTGTTTGGTGCGGTTTATGGGTCGGCGGCATTATTGGGCCATATTTCTTCAAAGATGATGCGAATCGCTACCGAGCGATGATAACAAACTTTTTTTTGCCCGAAATGGAAGTTCTTGACTTGCATGATATGTGGTTTCAACAAGAATGTGCCACATGCCACACAGCACGCGAAACAATGGCGCAATTGCGAGGCGAGTTTGGTGAACAGTTAATTTCACGTTTCGGGCCGGTCAATTGGCCGCCTAGATCGTGCGATTTGACACCATTAAATTATTTTTTGTGGGGGTATGTCAAGGCTAATGTCTATAGGGACAAGCCCGCTTCGATTGACGCACTGGAAGCCAACATCCATGCATTCATTCGTGAGATACCGGCCGATATGTGTGAAAGAGTATGCCAAAATTGGACTCAGCGGATGGGCTACCTGAGACGCAGCCGCGGTCAACATTTGCATGAAATTATCTTTAAACATTAAATTGCAAGGTTCAAACTATCGATTCAAATAAATATTTTATTCATTTTTTTGAATTTTTTGTGTTTTTTTTTTTAAAAAAGTTCTAAACCTCTTAAAAAATCACCCATTACATCGCATGATTTTCGGACGGTTTATTTTGATTCGCAATGAAGAACTCACAATTTATTGTCTTGGATTTTAATAATTATGCATTTAATTTGTTCGTAAATTTTGTTCTGCAAGTTTTTATTTTGATAAATTTTTTTATTCTCACATTGCATATAATGTATATATATTTCGAATGACAATTTTTATTCAGCATTATTGTGAATTTCACCCGAATACCATTCCACCCCAATAAATTGACATTGCACTTTTCGTCTATTGTAAGTTTCACCAAAAAAATGTTAAATGTTCGAAAATTCCCCTTATTGTAAGTAGTCATTTCGGGTAAAATTTAATACAGTTATCTGGTGAAATGTCCATTTATTTTTTGGAGGCAAACGAAAAATAAAAGGCGATATCATGCTGAAAAATTCTTTATTCTAGGAAACCGCAATTATGAATTTTATTTCTTATATCACGAACAAATAAAAAAGCATTAATATATAAATTAATTTATACGAATGATCCATTTTAATTTAATTATCACTGCTTTATTTAACTATAAATTCTTTTACATACTACAGTTGCAGCGCGATGCTTATACATATTTACAAAAAAATGTATTAAATTGGTGTAGGTGGCACTTTGTGTTTTCGAGCTTTCAAATGTTAAATCACCTACAGCCAGTGATGGTACAAGTAGGGACAAATTCCTTTAAGTTCTATTTTCTGTTTGAAATGCATAAATCCTTGTCATAAAATTTGTCCGCCTCTTAGTAAAACTGTTTCTGATAATCACATTTTTCTTCTACACTTGCATCCAAACAAATAAAAAATCTGTTTAAACATAACCTCAATCCTTCAAAAGTGATAGAAGGTGTTAAAAAAAATCCTAAAAATGTTCATTAATTAACACATGACAAATTGTGTGATATGGAGTAAATAAATAATATCTAATAAAATAATTATCACAATTCCATTGGTGTAGGAACAAAAATTGGGATTTTTCTTATATTTATGTCGTAGGTGTTTTATTTATTTTCATATCCTATCACAGCTCAAATCCCAATTATTTGTTCGAAATGTCATTTCTAGTTCGAAGTGAAATTTAATTCAGGCGAAACTCTCAATAGCTCTTAAAATTCCGGGCGAACAAAAACTTTTAAGGTGAAATATTTTTTTTCAGGTGAAACTCACCATAAAGCTTTTTTTTCCTTCTGCTTTTCATTTTGCAATATCTACGCCGTTTGGTGAGCGAAATTGATAATTGTAGCAGATTATTTGGAGAAGACTCCGTTCTTTTTTCGCCCTGAACTAATTGCCTGATGGACCATTTATTGTGAGCGAAAAAGTTATATTTGGGGTTTGTCCGTGTTTGTATTTGTTGTTTTCTTTCATTACAGCATGGCCACAGATTAGCCACATAAATATTGAATATGAGAACCCTCGGTAGCCATTTTAATTTGCCTTCAAGCTTGAACTTGAACTGTCAGATAAAAAATGAGAAGAGAGGGATTTTCACACACCTGGTTAAATTGTTTTTGCAATTCGTATCTATTCATCGACACGGGATGAAATAACAAAAACAACAATGCAAACAAATGAAATTCTCATCTTCATGTGGCTAACCTATGAGCATGGCTTTCTGTGATTTTTTGAGTTTGCATTTGTTCCTTTTTTTTTGCAATTGGTGACACATTCAATTGACATTTTTTTTTGTTTGTTGTGGCTTCCGTCAACATTTTGCTGTGCTGTTGGAGACCACAGAAAAATTTTGTTTCGCATCAGTGGCATGCTATAGGCTTTATCCACTGCATAAAATTCATATTTTATAATTTTGCGATGTATTGCATAATTATTCAATTTGTTTGCCTTTCGATCTTTAACATTAACGTGAAATTTATTGACATGCAAAAAACAATAATGCAGAACTAAATAATTACACTGTACAAAATATAAAAAATTCAAAGTCTGTCTTAACTGAATACAAAAAGACAACGTTTTCAATCCGCTCAGATTGAATAATGACAAAAAAAATTTGGTATTTTCAATTAATTTATAAGAAAATATTTATTTTCAACATTACATTTTCATTTATTATAAAAAAAATCAAAAATTGAAAACGATGTATTTAGTGCCCTAAATAAATTTGTAGGTGTGGTAGGTAAAAATGTATAATTTTAAAAATTTATAACAGTTTAATATTAAAGCCAAGTTCCCTTTATTAAATCAAGTTCGAAACTATAAAATCCATTTTCTTAAACTTTCTGTATCTAATGGGTGATTTTTTAAGAGGTTTAGAACTTTTTAAAAAAAAAAACACAAAAAATTCGAAAAAATTAATGAAATATTTATTTGAATCGATAGTTTGAACCTTGCAATTTAATGTTTAAAGATAATTTCATGCAAATGTTGACCGCGGCTGCGTCTCAGGTAGCCCATCCGCTGAGTCCAATTTTGGCATACTCTTTCACACATATCGGCCGGTATCTCACGAATGAATGCATGGATGTTGGCTTCCAGTGCGTCAATCGAAGCGGGCTTGTCCCTATAGACATTAGCCTTGACATACCCCCACAAAAAATAATCTAATGGTGTCAAATCGCACGATCTAGGCGGCCAATTGACCGGCCCGAAACGTGAAATTAACTGTTCACCAAACTCGCCTCGCAATTGCGCCATTGTTTCGCGTGCTGTGTGGCATGTGGCACCGTCTTGTTGAAACCACATATCATGCAAGTCAAGAACTTCCATTTCGGGCAAAAAAAAGTTTGTTATCATCGCTCGGTAGCGTTCACCATTGACAGTAACGCTGCGATTCGCATCATCTTTGAAGAAATAGGCCCAATAATGCCGCCGGCCCATAAACCGCACCAAACAGTGGCTTTTTCGGGATGCATTGGTAGCTGTTGCAATGCTTCTGGCTGATCTTCACTCCAAATGCGGCAATTTTGCTTATTTACGTACCCATTCAACCAAAAATGAGCCTCATCGCTGAACACAAGCAGCGCGCGATGAACATTTCGAACCGAGCACGAATTTTGATAGTAAAATTCAATAATTTGCAAGCGTTGTTCATTTGTAAGACGATCCATGGTTAAATTGCAAACCAAACTGAAGCTGTTTGACAGTGACACAAGGTACTAAACACACGTCAGCTGTCAAAACCAGTGTTGCCAAAACCAAACCAGCTAAAAAATCACCCGTTACCATTGTTAACCTTAAAGTTAGATTAAAAGCAACCTTAGAGCTTCATACAGGTTTGTGACCCTGCCGGTACATTAGCACAAACCTCAATTGTTATCAAATAAGCAATAAATTAGTATTCAATTCGTTAAGTTTTTTTTAATTTTCACACACCAATTTTTTTATTTTCCCAAGGGAGATCCACTGGAGGTTTAAAAATAATCACAGGAGTTTTTGAATTTTCACACCTCAAATTTCGGAAAAATTTTTTCCACCTAATACAATTGGCGAAAATTTTAAAATATCATTTCTTGAATAATGCGTTGACAGCACTGGCAAAATGCTCCTGATGTTTTTAGCTTTCCTCTAAAATATTGATATAAAAAATTCATATTAATACTTAAATGATCTGCCTTGAATCTAGAGAATCTATGGCCATACTTCATTAAAATCACATTTTAAATTGACAAAAAAAAAAAAAAAAAAATAGACAGACAAGTCTCCATTCTTTGAATCGACTATTCTTAGATTCAAGGATATGTAATATGATAACTACGCTAGTAAAACAAAATTTTATATTTTTGTTCAAAAGACTTTATCGCATGGAAATTAAGTACCTACACATGAATAACTTATACAAATTAAAATTTATTTTCTTTGGAATTTTCACCATACAGAATTATTTTTAAAACTTTTCTAAGAAACAAAATGATTCCTATAAAATGTATAGAAGTTTCCAGAAACTTCTATCTCTCAATTATTTAATTAATATCGTTTTGTATGGAAAATTCTATTAATCATCACAAAAATATAAAGTTATCTAAGGGGTCGCATGAACCTACTCCTGGTTGTTACATGCTAAGTAAATTTTTCCAATTAAAAAAAAATTCTCGATGGAAAATTCGTAATGTCACCACCTCCAATAAACATATTGAAACATAATATTGATATGTCGTGAGGAACTACTCTATTCAAAGTTTGTCATACACATGCATATTGTTAAAGTTATAAAAACGTCAATTCACTTAGCTGAAAACTTAAATATTTTTGCTTGTTACAGTTAACTTTTCAGGCGACACAATATCTAGTTATATTGATAAATTTTTACTAATCCAAAACATGCCCTTTAACTGTCTACTGATGGGGGTTTGGAAAGTAAACGAAACTTCCATTAACAAGAAAGTTAGTTATTAAACATAGTACATACCGAGCAATTTCGTTAAATTCAAAACTGTAAAATGCATCCGACCGTTAAAAAACTCACGAAATATTTTATTTGTTTTATTTCACATATTTTGCTGCTTTTTACATTTAAACTCTTGTTTTAGAATTTCGCTGGCGTGGATTATTAAATTAAAGTATTTTTGTATTTATTTTTTTTTTTTTTTGTTACGGGATTTTGAATACAAATAGAATAAAATCCTTTTCGCTTGGTATCTTAACTCCCGCACCATCGCATGTATAAAAAAATGTATGTACATCTCTCTACCTGAAGTATAGTAAATATAAATGGAAAATGAATTAAAATTGTTACGTGAAATAAGAAAAAAAACAGCAACAAACTCTTGGATATAAAAATGTAATATAGCTTAGTGCATCCTGTTTAAATATTTCCATTAAGAGATTCACAGAGGAATTCTATGTATTTATTTTTTTGTATTGTTGGTTTTGTTTTTATTAGCAAAGGCGAAAGATGATATTTTATAAACATGAATATACCAAGAATTAAATAAATTGCAGAATAAGCTCGTGAACAGAAAAAAACAAAAAAGCATTTTAAACATTTCAGGTGTTTTCTCATAATAATCCTTCAAGGAGTTACAGAGGCGAAGAACGAGTAACAAGAAAAATGAAATTAGTTAAGAATTCGCAAAGTGTTGCCATGGTATTATGGCGGTGGTGGTATGGTGTTGGCTGATGATGATGGTATATAGTTGGTAGAGGTGAGAGAAAAGTCCATTTTTTTTTTTTTCATTATAATTTTGCTGTTTGTTACTATCACAAAAAAGGATATTTAACTTGGTAAGGAATTTACTTCTACCCAGTGGATAATAAAATAAATATGAAAAAGAATTTTTAGAATTTTTCATTTCGGTAGATACCTGTTATCTATTTAACTTTTGTGTGTGTTCTTACAAAGGATGAATTTGTAGTTTTGTAGAAAGCATCGTTGATGTCTCTGCACCTTGTTTTTTACTTGTTTTTTTTAGTATATAGTGCATTCTTTGAATTTTTCTTTTTAAAAATGAAAATTTAATTTAATTTTTGTTCATGGACTAATTTCAATCAGAAATGGAAAGAAACGGTTGCAATTAGTTTCGTGTAGAAAACAAATATTTATTTAAAAAAAAAAACAAGAATGTGGGAGAGTGCTGAAGCATATTTTATTAGTTTATTAGCTGGCCCGCCCGGCTTCGCACAGGTGAACAAACCTTAAGCTAATTTTTGTAATCGAATATTACTTTATGGGTTTTAACCAACTTCAAGTTATGAATGGCAAGATACATGATTCTCTAAGTCCAATCTTTATTACTTTCCCAACACAAAAATTTTGATTGTAATCAAAAACAACCTTTTACTGTTTTTATCCCATTTCACTCTATAAAAATATTAATTTTTTTAAATAACCTTTTAAAAACAAATTAATTTTGAAATCAGATTGCACTTTCACTTGTACCCCATTTCACCCTATAAATGCTAGTTTTCTGAAAAAAAGCCAAACAAGTTTCTTAAATCGTATAGTTTTTTCTATTTTTTTTTTTTTTGATAGTTACAATATTTGAAGAAGAATATCCACAAAGTTTATTTCTAAGAAAATCCTTTTTGAACAGAAAAAAAAATTTCCTAAATCGGATTTTTGTTTACCCCATATTACCCTACAAATAACAAAATTATTTGAAATAGAATATTCTAAGAGAATTTCTTAAATCTGAATTTAATTTTTATTTATCCCATTTCACCCTAAAAATATTAAAATTTTGAAAAAGGATAGGATCCCTAAAGCGAAAAAAAGAATTTCCTAAATCGGACAATTTTTTACCCCATTTCCCTACAAATAACACAAATAACAAAAAAAGGAATTCCTATATCGGAAAGTTTTTTATTTTTATCCCATTTCACCCTAATAAAAAATAATAGCCCTAAAGCCATTTCATAAGAAAAACCTTTCAAAGAAAAAATGTAATTCTTAAATCGGACTTTTTTTTATGCTTCATGTTTTTTGTTATTTTTATTTTTTTGCTCTTTTACCCTAGAAATAACAAAATTTAAAAAAGAATATCCCAAAAGCCATCTCATAACTACCTACAACGCCACCTGTTGATTGATAATTGAATTGAACAGAAAACCAAATATTTGAATACAGCGCCACCTGTTGAGAATATTTGGACTTTTATTTTTTCCTAAACCTTCGAGAAGACAAAAGCAGCTTGATAGCCTTGGAAATTTCCTTTAAATTAAACATATTGTTTGGATTTTTACAACTTAAAAGCCAAAACGGACAACTGTGCCGCCTCCAAATTTAAGAAAACCCCTCCTACCAGTTCATAATTTGTTTGTATTCGTCGATACCTAAGCAATTTTGCTAACCGCATCACAAAATTGAAGACGTAAATCAAAATCGAGTTATTCGACTTTCATTTCCACAATCTTTCCACCGCACTGCTCATGCTCATACACTCCTTCATTAGCTCCTGTTGATCTTTTTAATACGAATAAAAACAATATAAAAACAAGAAGAAAAAAAATTCTAGAAGAAGTCGCCAGTCTGTCAGTGATGGATATCATTTTCACCATATGATTCCCTAAATTTGATTGAATTCCTCATGTTCACAAAGGATAAAAATATATGCAAAAAAAAGATATACCCAGCTATCTCTTTCTTTCATTTTTTTTTTCCAAGGACATCCCTAGAAACGAATTTTATGTGTGCGTTCCCTTAAATATCTGATTTGGAAATAAAGAAAGTAGGGTGTGCGAGGTAGGATGCAAATACCAAAAGAAAGGCATATCAAACATAAGAATTCCTTCATCACCATCATCCGCCCAACAAAAAAAAAAACAGGACGAAAAATAAAGTCCCGGAGAGAGAACTATGATGGTTTTTCTGTTTATTCCCTTGCAATATTCCTATGGTGCGACAGTGATGAAATGCCGACTTCTATGCATTTGACTTTCTGACTAATGTTGCAACATAAACTTTGCATGCTACGTTGTGCAAAGAATTTTCCGAAAAAGGGGCAACAATATACAAGTGTGGTGGCGGCAAAGGGCTGCACAGTGCATTTAATATTTTCGTGATGGGGAGGGGGTTTTGCTTTTATGGTGTGTTGTGTTGGTTGTTCGTTTTGTGGAATTGCCACATGCACCATCATCGAATCCCCAAAGTTCAAATTTCACCACCATTGCAAAGTGAAAGGACGACGCGACGCAAAAAGAGTGCAGTACGGAGTTAGAGTGAAAAGCTGATTAAATGCCAACCGTTTTAAAGGAATAAAAGATAGATTTTGAACAGATGAAGTTGCGGTTACACAGAATGAGAGTTGAAATGCAAATGGATGCAATTATGCATAACGTTTGCTTCTAATAGTTCAAGAAGAAGCTGGAGGTTGTGTATATTGAAGAAGAGGGGGATAAATCTTAGAAACACGGGGGAACATTATTGTGACACTGAAAAGATTTCCTGGATGCTGTGGAGATGGAAGATGTGACTTCTTTTGTTGCTTGGTGACGGAAAATCTCTTCAAATTATTATTTTTTTTTTACTTATGTATTATTATAAAGCAATGAAGAAGTAGTATTGTGTGTGACTGAGTCCTTGATAAAGTTGATTGAAGAAATTCAAATGGAATTTTTTCTACAATAAAAAGAGTTTTTTTTTTAATTTTCATTCAAGGAATCCGTAAATTTACCGTGGAAATAAACAAAAAGACTAAGGGAGTTTGGGTGCATTTTAGTTGATTAACATGCAAATTGATGTTGCTAGCAGGGTTTTTAATCATTCATTGCAACGATCTCAACGCTCGATGAAATAAAATAATTGTTTTAAGACATAACAACCTTAAATGAATGTGTTTGTTTGAAATGTGTATATACATAAAATCTCAATGTTATTTTAAAGTGTGGATCATTTTAATTCAACAGGAGTCATTATGGTTTTTTTTTTATAATTTAGGTGTATTGAAGGGGTTATGACTACCCTTAATATGTAATAACACAGTGCGAGCGTTGGGAAAACAGGATAGGGCTTAAAAGGAGACACCGATGCACATTGGTTTTGAATTTCTGAATATCACAATGAGAATGAAAAATAGTGTAAATTAAAGCATTCCACATTCGTGTAGTACGATTAAAAAAAAGAATCTCTGTACTTGACTGTACGTCCGAAAGTTTTATTATTTCAGCTAAGTTAAAGAATAGCTGTGTGTATCATTTTAACATGACAATCATTTGATTCAACATTGAAGTCCATTTAACTTAAAAATATTACAAGTTATTTTAACATGATAATGGTTTGAGGTAGATTTCACAATTGAGAATGTATATCTTTAACTTTACTTAAACAAGCTGATGTTTTTGATTTGATGCGAAGCTAAGTTCATACAAAATGTGTGTATGTTCAAAGAACCAATGATGACGCCATCTAATTTTTGTCACACTTTTCTTCTATAAAGAACATATGTGTGATTCAGAAACAAAACCCATTGTATCCACTTTTATAAGTTTCGAGTAAATCGAGAAAAACTTGTATCTTCTTAACCAAACATCTTTAAGGATATAAAGGTTTTTAAATTTAAAGTTTAAAATTAAAAATGTTTTTCGAATGGATATAATGGATTTTGAGTGGATAAGATGGGTTTTGAAATTGACTACAGATATTGAGGTGTCATTTCTATGGCATAAAATGCTATTTCGGATTCAAACTTGGACCCAATGTACGTGTTTGAACGATACGAAATAAACCTCATACTTAAGTCATTTCTTTTTTTTTTTCAAAAGTGGATATAATGGGTTTTGTTTCTGATCCACACATATATGCGCATTGGGAATTCCTTAACACCAAAATTTTTCTCAAATTTTACATTGGTGCTACCTTGAGGGGTAAAAGTTTTTGGATTTCTTATTTTTCTTCTATTGAAAAATAATGTTTTTTTTTAGGTCTCAAAGTGCATAATGCACTGTGGTGGTATTTTTAAGTTTCTCAGATTACTTCATTCTAATTAAATATTCTTTTTAAAATGAACCTCAACTTTTTTTTATTCAATTTTAAAATAGAAAGCTTTCATTTAATTTTCTATATAATCTCATCAAGAACCAAAGGCGGTATATTTATCTACATTAAATATTTCCATGAATTAATTTATTGAAAAAAACAACATTCAATATCCTTGCTTTGGGAAAATAAAATGAAAACTGCAGTCAACTCTATCTGACTTACAATTCGGACACCTGAGATGTAATTAGTGCCCCACGTAATTATTTAACTGCAACCCAAGCTACAGCATCATGGTTGTCGTTGCATTAAAATGAAAAATAACAAAAACAAAAAGCTTACACTGGATGATAAACAGCCACCGACAAACATTGGTAGTTAAATAATTATACCCAGTTATATATAGACGGCTACCAATCTAGCGAAAGAGGATGTTATGTTGCACTGGGAGAAAAAATTGTTTAAAATTAAAACGAAATCGAAAAGATTTCCAACGCCCATTTTTAATCTGGTCCCATTTTTAAAAGTGGCTGGCCGTGGTCTAATAAATTTATTATGAGATATTAGATAATTTCCCACTTGAATGGGATCAAACTTGGGCTCTCAAATCCCATAATGTGGGATATTCCAAAAATATTATACCATCTGAAAGGTCTTAGTGACCTCATAAAAAGTGAGCTGGTTTCAATATAATTGGTCAGAACATCATCTGTGGGATATTCGAGAAAAAGGTATACCATCACATGTGGGATATTCGCAAACAAAGTATGCCATAAAATTTACAGTTTTTATTTTAAAAATTCATTCCCTGTTCCAATTTTGGAATTCTACCGTGTATAAACATAAATTACTCAGTTGCATCCGATTTACTTTCAATTTCAATTATTTCAATTTATTTCTATACAAATTGAGCCCAACCCTATACCTCTGCTCCTACATCCATGTATCTCCTTAACTGAATAGGATGCAGATACTTTAGTTTATAAAATTTATATTACAAAATGCCTTCGATGTTATTCAGTTGAGATTAAAAATAACAAATTTCCTGCAACGTAAATTGCAGCACCTGATGCTGCTTCTTCAGCTTCTCATCTTCCGTCCGTCCTTCCTTTTCTCTTTTTTTTCCAAAGACTTCTTCCGCCACTTTTATAACAACTTCAAGAAAATAATAAAATACCTATAGGTACGTAACACATAATCATGTGCTTCAAGTTCCGTGATTTTCTAACGAGATGGGATTCACCCTAAAGCTCTTTAAACTCGATTTTGATGTTATTTTATTTCATAAAGAGGTTTTTTGTTTTTCTAACTTTTGATGTTTTAATGCAAATTATTTATTTGTTATTTAAAATGCATTTTGCTTAAAAGTTTTTAATTAGCGTATACCTACGGACATTTTATATAAATGCATTTGCCTATAAAAACGTTTAAATTAAACTATAATGTTCTTAAAACTACACTGTGTGTAGCAAACTTGCATTGCTGATAAATGTATCTTAAAACAAAGCATTGGCCAACGACTGTAATGAATTTTGGGAAACTTCTCAAGTTCTGTTTGAGAATCGAGGACTTGCATATTTTTAATTTTGAAATTTGTGTTTTGTTAAATTCTCTTGTGCAGTTCTAAAGAGAAATTTATTCCTAATTATTTTAGCTAAAAAAAAAAACAATTTATTTGCATTCACTGACTTCATTTATAGACCTCAACTCAAAACTATGCAGTCTTTTCGATGGAAAGATTGCAATCAGTTTTTTCCATTCATTTAACAGCAATCGATTGAATGCAATCTTTTGGGAACTCATGCATTCCTTGCAGTTTTTTGCATACTTTCTATTCTGGTCATATTGCTTATGGAATAAAAGTTTGGAGAGGCCAGAGCATGCAAGGTTTGCGGTGACAATGCAAAATAGTACATGTGTTCCAAAAAGATTTAATTCAATTAATTGGTGTAAAATGAATGGGGGAGAAAATTATTGCAATCCTTTTAATGTCAAATGAATGGTGACTGCATAATTTTAAGTTGAAATTTCAAAGTGAAGTCAGCAGTCCTTTGACTGAAGCTATAAAGGAGTGCATTTAAAAAAAAATTGGATTTTGTAAATAAATTTTTGGGCACCTATACAGAAGAATTTGGACACATAGATACAGAAGTAGCACAAAATATTAAAATTTCGGTGTTACATTTCCTAATTCATACTTTATTCAATCTAAAATTTGTATGCCAATTTATGGTTTCTTTATTTCTTCTTAATTAGGTATTTTCTTTAAGAACTTAAATTGATATGTTCACTTCTACTTAAAGCATTCTTAAATACTTCTTAGATTGGCATTTCTTAAATCGGTGTTTTTTTCAGAAGAATTACTTCCTTAATACTTCTAAAAATTATTTCTTTTTTTAAGGAATTAAATCGGCATTTTTAATACTTCTTTAAGTCTTCTTAAAATAGTATTAATAATTGCAGAATTTGATACGAGTAGTAGCCGGTGGAGTAAGTGCATATATCTGTCATTCCGGAGGCCTAGGTTCGACTCCCAGCCTCTTTTAAAATAAACATCAATTTTTTTTGGAAAAAATTAATATTTTGAAAACGTGTTAATGCATCCTCCCATTTTTCAAGCCTTGAAGCAACTTGAACTTTGAGTTTTCATTGTGCATATTTATTTATTTAATACGATGTTGGTATTATGATTGGATTTTTTTTACAACGAGTAACCTACGTCAATTCTTTTGCACAATTAATTTAGACAAGCATTGAAATGCATGCGAAAGAACTCGAATTCGAATACCGGTGGAAGCACAGGTAAATAAAAAAAATGACTTTAACTACAGTGTAAAATAGTAATATAATTACAGGAAAAGTCAAAAATAGTTGAAAATAGAAAATAAAAGTACAAAAATGAAAGACCAAAAACAATACATATGTAATAATTAAATTAATAATTCATAAGAAATTCTTTACCTCTTAAAGAAGGAGTAAAAAAATATTTAAGAAGGCTTTTTGAGGGGAAAAAAAAATTTATAAATATTTAAGAAGGTGTAAGGAAGTATTTAAGACAAATGTTATTCCGAATTAAGAAGATTTCTTAATTCCTTCTATCGGATCGCCCACTTGCGTATTTTATCTACTTAATACTAATTTAAATCTGTTTTAAAGAAGAATGCAGGCACCACTTTAGAATTCTTAAAACCTTCTATAAGTAATTCTGTGCTACTTGTGTATGTGAAGTACATGAATGTTGAAAATTTCAAGTTAAATATTTTTTTCTTTCATATTTTTTCTCTCTTTCCAATAGGAATTAAAATAAAAATACGGACTGGAAAAAAAAGTAAAATTTGATTGTTTGCTAAAGACCTTAAAAGCTAATAAATTATGTCCAAAGTCCAGCTTGTTGCTAATTTGAGTGTTATTATGTATGTCAAAACTCAGATAAACGTGAAAGTTAATTTGTTTGGGCATTTGTCCTTTAATAATTCTTGAACAGCTGTACGGATTCTTATCACCATCAATAATGAATTCCAAGCATTGGACAGTATGATACTTTTAAATAAGCAAAAGGATTGTGAGCCTAAGCAAAGCTGGCAATTTAAAGCTAATAAGTAGATAAAAATGAATTAAAATTATCATTTTTATCGTCACTCACTAAATCACGTACATTATTTACTTATGATCAAAGCTATTGGTAGCCAACACAAAAAAAAAATAATATTCCCTGCTTAGAATTCTTAGTTTTCCCAAAACATCTTATTCGTCTAGTGAACTCTTCCAACCATTACATAACCCAACAACTGGAAAGTAATTTTTCTGTCTGATGAGTAGCAATAAACAACAAAAAAAAAAAAACAAGAGAAAAACGTGCTAAATGGTGTGAGAGATGAAAATCTTTCGAATCAGTCACAAAGAAAAGGTAATCCAAATGAGTCTCTATAAAAGATATGACAATAGTTTTTTTCATTTTTTTTTTATTTTTTCATAGTTTCCATTTTCCATGACCTTCTCTTTTTCACTGCAAGCAAAAAAGAAACCAAACAGTTTTCCCTCTCTTGTATTTTCTTCTTTCCATTCATCATCTTTTCCATCATAATCACCACCATCCACTGATGGCTTCGTCTCCCTTTCCAGTAGGTAAGTTTTGTTGTGTGTTTTCATTATTTTTACTATTTTGATTTTATTTCAAAATTTATCTCTCCTGTTCTTCACACTCGAATTCTCATATATTTATATTTTTTTTTTCATTATTTTTTTCTTATTCATCATCACTCGACACTACATAAAAAAAAAAAAAAAAAATGTTATGATGATGATTTTGTGCAACTCGGAAAACTGCAAGCGCATGCGATCAGTCATGCGCTGAATATGTTTTATCCGCCTACCGGACGGTTGTGTATGTCAACTGTGGCGTATACGTAATATTTTTCTATATTGTCCTTTAAAATTGCTTCTTTGATTTTTTTTGTTTTTTCTGTTTATTTTATTTCGTTTTTATTCAAAAACGACATTAGAGATAGGTATACATTTTTTTGCTTTCTTAGACAATAGTTTAAATATTTAAAGTCAAATCAAAACATTAACATAAAATTTTAAGGAATTACGTAATGATTGACAGGACACCTCTCCTTCTTTTGTCGTTTAAAGATATACATAGTATATAAATGTCTATATTTGGCTGAATGAAATTTTCTGCTGAATGCAGCATAAACGACATACCAGCCAACCTACTGGGGGGGGGAAAACGATTGCCTGTTGCTCACGTCGTGGCGGTTTTATTTTCTTCTTTTTTTTCTATTCCAGCTGTGGATTCTGTGGTTTTTCACCACAAACTATTTTTGATAGTTGCCTTGATGGTGGTGGTGATGTTGCCCCTTTAAATCGGGAAACTGTTGTTGATTGTTGATTATCTGTCGGACAGGGGATTTTTTGGTGTGGATGCTATTTGACAGTTCTGATGGGGTGCATTTTGTATTATTATTTCTTATGTTAAAGGTGCATATTACACGTATGTATATGGCTTTTCTTGCAACTAATATTGGTGCCACTTTCAACACCTTAATCGAGATTTTCTCCTTCCTCTCTCTCTGTATATTGTATGCAAGCGAGCGAAATTTGATGCAATTTCTTGTGTATTGTTTTGTCTTGAAAATTTTCTCAAATTTCCAATGAATTGGATTTTCTTCTAGTTTCCCATAAATCACTGTCGCAGTTATTGTAGCCCTTAAATAAATAATCGTTAGAACAATATTGTAAATTTTAATAAAAGAAAATACAAATTTAAAATATTTTGTATCCTACATAATCAATTTCCAAAAAAAAAAAAAAAAAAAAAAAAAACAAATTAACTGTAATTCGTAAGGAGATAAGTTGTTTCACGCAATCTACTCAACATAGTGATGTGATAAAATACTTCTTTTTCTGTCTTTGCACTGCTCATATAAATCATGGAATGTTTTTGACATTTTCCTCCTTAAAACCGCTTTTTTATTGTTAAATTGAAAAAAAAAAAACAAGTAAATAAGATCTTACAAGTACGATTTATCGATTGATTTAATATCAAGTGAAGATTTATTGAGAACTTAAAAAAAAAAAAATCCATAAAAAGGAAAAAAACATTTTCATGCCAATTAAATTTAAGGATTAAATTGTGCCTTGATGATGAAAAAGAACAAAAATTCTTGGAAATGAACACACAAACATTAATTCTTAAACAATAAAATAAAATCGAATATATTTATTCGCTTCTTGTATTTAATTTTTGATAATTATTAATAAAAAAAAAACAACAAGGTATTTTACAGAAACTGAAGTATTCAAATAAAGTTCAACCGTTCGTCAATTGTATATATATGAATAAAATTTAATATTTAGTTGAATAATATCAACTTGTAAGGAAAATAATTTAAAAATCAATCGGTGTGCGTGAAATAAATTTAATAAATATGTATTTACGTACATTTTAAGTTAAAGTTAATCTTTTTATTAACAAATTAACTATCAACTGTTGGAATTAAAACGATTCAATGCTTGGGATGAAATAGGTAATTTTTCTCAACATACCTAAATAAAATACATATAAAAAATAAAAAACTTTAAAGCTTTTTATTTAGGTATGCACCAAGCGAATTGATAAAAATAATTATAAAATATTTTTGTTGTCAATAAATTTAATACAAATTTAAAGTAATGTAAAAACATTGAATTAATAACTACATATTTTATTTTCCGAGATCACAATCACACATTTACACAGACAAGTGTATAGCTGATTATTTCGGAACAAAATTAATAAATAATACAACCGATAATGCGAATGAATTTGTTGACAAATTTGATTTTTTTTTCCATTTGTCAGACGCACTCACCAGGAAAATATTTATTTAAGCACTATAAACGTAATTAATTGAAATTTAGTTAAAACACTGCATACACATCAAATCAAAATCCAAAATATTGTCTGCTTGTCAACGTTCCAACGATCGCACATCAGTCGTGAAAAGTGGATATGTATTTTTTAAAAGTCTATAACTTGAGCTCTACTGGTCGAATCATCAAGATTAAGATTTTAAAATAGAGCAAACTTTATGATTTTGATTTATAAAATAAAGAAATTAAATGAGGTGTGGATAGATAAATGAACTTTGTAGTATAGCTTTTTTGGAAAAAGGTCCAATTCAAAATAAAAAAAGTAAACTTTATTTATACTTTTGCTTTGCGAGCAGATCATTCTAACACATAACATTCGCGGTAATGCCACAAAAAAATTTATTAAAAAATTATTGCTAACAGGAAGGTAACATTATAAAATTTTCAAGGAAAACACCAAGAAGTATTTATTATACTTCTGACTACATACAAGCCGCAGCAGAATTCAACTGATTCTTCGAACAAAAATCTCCTTTTATACAAATTTAGAAAGCTTTAATTTTTAAAGAAAAAGGGCTATTTTTTGTTAAGATCCTTTAAGATTCATAAATCGTTTGGGATTATTTTCAAACAAAAAACTATTTAGGTAAAAATTATTTGTTATGAGCTTGTACAATTAAATATAAAAAATACTGAATTTGTTTTACAAAAAAATACATATTATATAAAATTGACAATGAAAGGAAATTTAATAATTCAATATTTTTGGTGGGTAACAACTTGATTTTTGGATATTTGGTCAGTAAAATCGATCAATGATCACTTAATTATTAAAAGGAGAAGTCATGAGCTTTTTTCTTAAAAAAGTTCAATATTCTTTTTATAAAAATCATCACAAAAATCATTGAAGTTGTTTTATTTCAAAATATGAATAAAATAACTTTTCAAATCTAACAGCCTTATTTATTAGATTTCACCAATACTCGTTACAACCTCGGAATAGTTAAACCGAGTCGAAGCTCTTACTCTGTCTTTACGCCACGTCAAACAAATCCTTATTTATAAAATATTTTCTTGTCCGTTTAAGCTTCACCCTCCATATGTCAAATATAAATATTAAAAAAAAAATAAACTCTGGTTAATAAAAACGTAAACAAACCCCAGCTGCTTTTCACAATTATTAATTTTAACTAATTATTATTTGTGGTATTTTGTTGAAGTACCTTATTGCGTCCCAAATAAAATATAGCTGCCATCACTTGCAAATTAATTGGGATATGCCCTCCTCTTGAATCATCGCTTAATGAAAGCCGCGCTATGGCTATTATTTTTTTCATATTTTCTTTCGAAAAATCAGTACTTGGAGCAGAAATCTTCATCCCTCAGTATCATGGGCTTGAAAAGAGCTTTTAACTGCTTTGGCTTTCTCCTTCTTGCAGTTAAATCATTTGAAGAATTTAAATCATTTATGAATCCAAAGTAACTATCCATTTCGTCTTACAATAATTGGTAACAAAAAGGTACGAATAAATTTTATTTACATTTCTTTTTGTAAGTTTCACACGATGTCATGTCAAAATGATATTTAGATACTAAAACGGTTTAGCTATGACTTTAAACCTCCTATGAACCAGTTTTAGCTTACTTCGCCTCTATTCCTCGTTTATTTTTTAAAAATAAACATTTCAGGATTAGAGGCGTTGTAAAGTCGGAGTAACTTTACTCCTTCGCTGAGTTTATAAACAAGGCTATAAAGGTTTAACAAAAATGTACTGTAAAAGATTTGTGTTAAAAGCTGTGTCTAAAATTACGTAAAGGATTTTTGTAACAGTTTTTGTACAAGAAAAAAAGAAACCTACTAGCTATGCGGTGTGGCGTTCGTTCCTGTAACACGATTCCTACCGTCTTTCTTTTTAAAATTTTCCCCAAACAATATTAAACTGCTACAATTCAATTTTTAAATTTCTCATAAATAGTTTTTCTGTATATATGTATGTATCCTATTATTTTCTCCTAATTTTAACATCTCAATCTTAAATATCCAACTATCAGAACTCAAGTTATAACTTTCTAGCTCAAACCATATCACTTTTTCCCAAAGATTTTGAACAAAATGGCGGAGTGTCATAATTACACAGGTAAAAAGTGTACATAATGGACTTTTGACACATTTGGATTTATAATCCACGAATTAATCGTGAACTTATAAGTTATAACCCATCCAATTGGGTGAAAAGCCCACAACATTTCGAGTCGTAAGGCCACAATATTAAGAAGAAGGTGGGCAATATGTTCACAATTATTGTAATTACCTATATATCCAAATATTTACAAATATTTTTATTTATATTTTCAAAATGTGTTTTATGAAAAATAAAAAAAAAATCCTTTTGGGAAAAATAATTATGATACTTTGAAAATAATAATTTAATATAAATAAATTGTCTAAGAAAACTTCCACTTGAACAATTCGACTAAAAAACAATTTGACTCAAATAATTCGATTTAAATATCCCCAAACTAATTCAAGACAAAATCTATTACCTCAAAATAACAATTTGCTTGAAATAGTGATGTTTCTTTAAATCCTCCTATAGTGAGGCCAACCTACTTACCCTCACTGTTATATGCCAGAAGTTTCTTATTTAAAGTTTTAATTTATTTTAGTCGAATCATATGTATATTTTTTTTCTAATTTATAAAGTAATAGTGAAATATTCGCAAGCAATTTGTTGTTTCTACACTAAGATGGCAACTTCAAATAATTATGGACTTATGACCTACCTAAGTGGGCCTTGAGACCGCAAATTGTTAGTCATTATTCCTCAAAGAAATCGTGTGGACTTCTGATCTAATTGGATGGGTTATAAGTTCGCAATGGATTTGTGGACTTATAACTCATCCAAGTGGGTCAAAAGTCCATTATTAATCCAAAGCCGGGGGTTGGCAGTGGGCAGCATGACCCTCATACCTACCTCATTGTTTATATGCTGTAAGGTTTATATATCTTCTTTGCTCTATAGTTTTCTACTTCAGATTTTATTGCATTTTAGTTTTGGACTTTATTTCATATAGAATTTATTTGCCAGAAGTTATATAGATTCTCATTTTAAGTTGTAATTTAAATTAAATTTTAATTCACAAAAAACTGAAATCGAAATATTGCCAAATTGACTTTATTTCGTTTTCTAAAGTGAAATAAAGCCAAACTGAGAATTTTGGCTTATTTCGTTTTTGATGCCTAATTTTTGGAATTTGGCCACATTACATTTGGCCTTATTTCACGTCACCGCTCTTTCTTCAAGTAACGAGTATTAAGGTTCTAAGGTTTGCAGGTATTTTCGACTTCCCATTTCAAATTATTCAAGCCACACCAATGTTAGCTATTCTTGTATAACTTGTATTTATTCACGTTCATCATTCTTCTTCCTGCTTCCTGCTCCTGCTCATTTTTCTTTTTATTAATCTTAATTTTGTTTTCAAATTTTGTATATATGTACGTCCACAGATACAGTTTCACAGTTATTAATAACGAGCAATTATTTAAATAATTTGATTTTTTTGATCAATATTTGAGAATCTTAATGTTGATATGGAAATAAATTTTCCATTTTTCTTTTAATAAATAAAACTTAAACTAATTATAAAAAAAAGTTTTTTGTAGACAAATAATTTTTTTTATTGAAAATATTCAAATTTGCTCAATTTTTGAGATTTTTTTTTTTTTCATTTACTGTCTTTTTGTTTGGAGTAGGTTTCTGCCTTGGGCGCCACCACTACTCTACTGTCTACTATGGTATTTAAGTCACATGATGTCTACACATGTATTCTTTTTTTGATTTTGTTCATGATCAAGCCATTTTATAGGTTAAACCCAAGTAAAGATAATACCTTTCATGTAATAAGTTAAAATTGAAAAAAAAAATGTTATTATCTCCAAAGATTTCCACTAACACAGGTTTTATCAAGCATAATTTGGTCAAAATCCCCATTCAAAGCCTTCCCATCTTAAAGGCTTAGGTACAGTTGTTGTTCTTACAAAACACCAATTTTAATGTTGCAAAAATGTCCGCAAAAATACCTTCTAAGATTAAAACAATCTTAGAAACAACCATTAAAATTCAAAACGAGTAATGAAAGCAATAAAGAAAACCTCCAGCAAGGGTTCATTCCCATGTGTATGATTTAAGGTCGAATAAGATACAAAATATTTCCCTACAGATTAGCTTCTTGTTTATAAAATACGTAAACGTATGTTGTTCATATAAAGGGTCATTATGGTTAAAATAACCATTTCTTAGCCGAAACGCATTCATTAAAATATTTCACAAATTAAAGATTCTCTTTAAGTTAATATCACTTGGAGTATAATAAATATTTTAATATAAATATTTTATTCGAAGGAGTTTGCTGCTCCTTGAGAGTCGAATTCAATTAGACCTGGGAGATGTATAAATTGTGTATTTACATATTGTAAGCTCTTAAAGAGCGAGCACAAAATATAAAATAAAAGAAAAACTTCTAAGAACTTTTCACAATATTACAGAAAACAGAAACAGACCCAAAAGATGAACTCACATTTATACACAGGGAGACAGGGATATGTGAGCTGTACCAGGTTACAACACATTTTTGAAGTTGACGTTATTGCTTTGGATGGACTTTGTAGTGTGTATAGGGAGAGGATATATTTGTTAAGCACATGGGATACGTATCGCTATAAATATGTGTGTAATATGTTCATGGTCACTCCAAAATGGTCATTGGAGTAAATATGAGAGTGTAGTTCTTTATTTGCATACTTATTTGATTGAAAATAATAATATTCCGCTTGAATAAATATGCAAATTAATTATATAACTTTTATTACTTATTTGTTGGTGAGTCATGTTTAAATAATTCCATTTTGCACATTTTATTTGTGTTTTTGATTGACGAACATGAATCTATCAATTCATAAAATTGATATTGAAAAAAAGGAGACACAAATAATGAAAAATTTATATTAATTTTGTTTTTAATAATATTGAGTAACTGGATATTGTTTGTTTTATTTTTTTGTTGTTGGTATAATTTTTTTTTTGTTAGTAGGTACATCTGACTGATATTATGGCCGGCAGGCAAAATGTTTTATTTTTGTCAATTTCTCTCTCGTCATTATAATTAATGTTTATATCAAATAATCAAAATAAAGAATATATTTCATTTGCATATTAATGTCAATATAAATATGTTAAGTTTTTTTTTTTTCAATTTCCGGATATCATTATTATCAAAAATTTAATGTAAATACCTGGTATTTTGAAATATATCATTGCATCGAGGTAATTTCGCTTTGGAATCTGGTTACTTAATCAAAATAACATTCAAATATTTTTATTTTGTTAATTTTATTCGCTTGCCGCTTTGTTTAAATACATATTTTGAAATGATGTTTAATTAATATAAAGAGCATTTATTTATATTTTTTTTTTTTAAAGAATAATGGTTTCTATAGCATGATTAAACAAAATGGAAATGAATATTTATTTTTCTATGTAAGGTATTTATAAAAAGTCAAATTAAATATTTGAAAATTTATTAAGAAAAAAAAAAAAGTGTTTTGGTATGAAATCTCAACAAATATGTGAGTTTCGGAACGTTAGGAGGTTTTAGTTTTAATGTTATGTATGTACATAAATTAGAGGTATGCGGATGAGGTGAACTGTTTATTTTATATTTCGATTTAATTTCTTGTAAATTATAAAATTTCTAATAAAGGGTGTTTTTTTTCAATAAGAAATAAAACGCATATTTAATTTAATGTTATGGCCAAGAATTTAGCTTTATTGTGAAGTTAAGGGTTAGCCATTATGTTTTAAAAATGATTTCTGTCAAGTGGCCGCCGCGTCTGGCTTGAATAAATTCCAGCCGAGAGGCCCAATTTTCGACAGCTCCAATTGTTGTGCGCGATGGCGGATGGACTCATTCGGGTCTTCTTCGATTCTCTGCTCCACAGCAGCAATAGCGTCTTCGGTGCGCACAGTACGGCGCCTCTGAGGATTCGCACTATCCAATAGAGTAAAAGTGATGCGAAACCGATACATGGTTGCTCGAATTAATGCGATTTTGCGATTATGTAGAATACTGCACGGTTTGCAAACGTTGTTTAAGAATAAGTCTATTTATTGTAAAATGGCAAACCAAATTAAGCATAAATAAAGTGACAACTGTCAAAAAGACCAACTCCGAAAAAAGTATTGCCAGATTGAAAACCACACGTCTAAAAAAAACACCCTTTATAATAATGCTAAAAGACCATTAAAAAATAATGATTCTCCTAAGGATTCAATTGATTCATGACAAAAAGAGTTATTTCTGTATTACAGCAACAATGAGCAAGTAATTGGAATTAAGGGTTCCATATTAAGACTAGGTGCACAACCCACATTCGTAAAAAATGATTATTAGCTTAAGAAGCCATTTAACAAAGCGTTTAAATAATATTTTATAATAATCGAAACGATGCTCTGTTATATTAGTTTTCCCTATAGAAAATCGCAATTGCATATGCAAGTGTGAATGCGAGTAAATTGGAATCCGATTTCCACAGGCTCAGATTATCGAGGCTTAGGCAAGAGGAAGACTTTCTGATACAGTATTTGCATTTTCCTATTTTATGAATGCAAATAATGCAGGGGGGTCATCCCATCTGATTAATAATTTGGGAGCTAACGGAGAATCTGAATATTATGACTCAATATGAGAAGTGTCCTACATGCTGTCAATGGTAAATAAGTCACTATTGTGTGAACATGTGCTGGTGAGAGTTTATGGGATAGTAAAACTTCAATATGGCATTGAATTTCTAAAACTATGACAATTCAAAAATGGTCAATGGCAGTGGCGGTGATCATTGTGATACAATACTCAATCAAAATGAGAAATATTGTACAAATAATGTATAGTATGAGTACATAAGAAATATCGCTTGACAGAGAATGCGTATCATTTATTCTTGCTACTGGAAAGAATGTGAATATAATATTATTGTCATATAAAAAACTTCACCAGGCTGACAAACTTGAAAATTTCTTTTTCTTTTTAATGCAATACAGTTTGAACTATTAAGATATACCGGGTTGCAAAATTATGAGCAAATAGGTCCAGCCATTAAAACTTTATACGTGAATAACCAAAAAATAACCCAAACAAAACCTTTAAGAAATAAAGCTATCTTCTCAAGTAGAATTATGCTCTCTTCAGTGAGAGAGTATATCAGTCCATGTAAATCTACTCCTTTTGTATGCAACTCTTTTGCCTTTAAAATTAAACTTGAATCTATGTTAACCTATGTGATCTCGGTTGGCAAAAAAAAACACCGAAGCATATACATATGTATGTACAGAAGGACGATGATGAGCTGGATATATATTTTTTTTGCTGTATGATTTGCTTTAATTTTTTTTTTTTTTGTTTTATAAAGTTGAATTGGCTTGAAATTGCTCACATAATTTTGGGCGCAATTCTGGCCAAGCATTCACTGCTTTTATGTTAATGATGATGATGGGCGGCTTCACAAGCGGTGGGCTATGGACTGTGGGCATATCAGCTACTGTACGACTGACGTGTATTCGACTATGATACTGATGATGATGACGTTTGCAAATGTCTAACCAAATGAGCTTGGGCATGTGTAAGGAATCCTTGGTATACCTTCCTCACAACATATTATAAATTATAATGAAAACTCAATGCCACCAGAAGCCGTATAGCAGGAGCTCCATAATGCCTGCCCAACAAGCAGATATATAGCCCCAACTATCTGCAGGAGCAAAGCGTGTGTGCAATTTGATTATGTTAATGCGGAACGAGACATGCAAGCAGCCCAGGAGTTGAGTATACATCGTAAGGGCCGGGCGGCTGGATTTCATCACACACAAGCCAGAAGAAGGACATGCCACGCTGATGCTCCCCCCTATACTCCTGCTCCTGCTGCTGCCTGTACTTTATCTGACGGGGGCAAGGCGGATGGTGAGGAAAGTTCGTGGCGGTAGAGACTACTTTTGCAAACGGTAGCGCAAAATTTATCGATAGTCTAATTGTGGCATATCTCCTCAACTCAACTCATATTCGTGTCCTTTCTGTGGTCGGGGCGGTTGATCGCTGTTGTTGGTGGAATTTTCGCTTACATATCATAATTTAATGCTTGGACCTTATGTGGCGCCACACATGCGATTAAACGCATCGCATTTATTGTACCATCATACAGCTGCTAGAGAGGTATATCCTTTTATTTATATTTTGCATACCTATATAACTTGCATCCTTGGAGCAACAGCACATACCTATAGCTGCTGTCTGTTGGTTGTGTTCAATGAACAACAGGATTCCAGCATTCCAGGTTTTTTGTTGTGTTATGTGTTGTTGCTGTTGTTCGTCCTGCATTCGTTGGTTCGCATCCATTTCATGAATATGAGATGAAGTTACTATGGAGATGTGATGTTGATACCTCCAGAGTAGGTATACAGAGCCACTCTTCTCTACTCTGGCACTCACTCTATATTGTAAAACTCCTGCTACAGCTCCTGATGCTCAAGCTACAGCTTCTGTTTGAACACATTCACACATGTGTCTCGCGTTAAATAACAGACAGCCAGGCAGGTATTTTTAAGTTTTGCATAATTTACATGTACGGTAAGCATATGATCGGTTGGCGTTCCACACTACATTCACTGCAGGATGTCAGGCAGGTGGTTTCGACAGTGTTTTTTTTCAAAATTTTTTATTTTTTTTTTATTTTACTTAATTCCAATGAATGGCAACGGTATACGAGTACGAGTACGAGTACGAGTACACTCACTATAGTACAACGCCAGAGAGGGAAACAAATTAAGTGAAAGACATTTTATGTTTATTGAATTCGACATTTAATTTATTGTGCAGGAGGTTTGAAAAACACAAATAGACGGGAAGTAATTGAAGGTAATGTTCGCATAGTACCTTTATATCGAGGTATTTTGTGTCTGTGAATTTATGAGATTTATGAACTCTATGTTGAATGTGTCAGATTTTAACGGTGTAAGTTATAGACTTTAAAATTTATTTAATACTTTTTTGTTTTATGTACGGTAAATTACCCACAGCGTTTGACAAGAACATTTTGTCTAAGAAATTGAAAGGATTCATAGTTTAATTATAAGGGGCAACGGGGGCATTTGCCCTCCCTGGCTCTGGACAACACCACTGAACTATCAAATTTTTAATTTTTACTATGAACTTTAACAATTACTTGTCTTTTTCCATGATTTGACCCCCATCCCTGCGGCTCTGGACCATGCCAAATGTATTTGAAAATGTTCTTATTTTCGATATTGTTGAAAAATATGGATGTTTTCTTCACAGCTTCTCTATGGAGATCACGGTTTGTCCCCCCCCTGCGGGCGCCTATGATTTTAAACTCAAAAACTAATAACCCGATTTTGCTGAAATTTTCAAAGTTGTTCATATTAGTAGCAGGAAGGCTTGGAAAGAGGGTTGAGTAAACCCACCCATTATTTTACCATATGTGCCCCTTTTTCTTACTTTCAAATTTCGCCCTTACGTTCTTAGAAGATTGCCAGTTTATAATAAATTAAGCTGTCTTCAGCCCATTTTACTAACATAAATCTGAGATTTTTTGTGACTTTAAATTTGTTAGTTTGGCACATTTTCAATAGGTAGCGCTGCCAAGCGTGGAAGGGATCAGTTAGTAATCAATAATTTCTTTTTCTAAAAGTTCTATAAAGTCATTTTGATAAATAAAGTAGTATCTGTTCATCGCTGTAAAATATTTTCTGCATAAAATACCCATTGGCTATTTCCCCAAAATCCAAAATAATTCGAATTTGGAGACCGGCAATAAAAATAATAATAATGAGAACACACACCTTTCCTGAATTCCCAAACGAAGAAACAAAGAATGATTCCCATATCATCCCTCCGCTCATTATATTGATACCGCTGCATGCAGTCAAACAAACCCTTAAGAGGACAATTAAGGCTGAATACAAAAGACGAACAAAAAAAAACAGATTACGGTTTATTCTTCATAATCAAAATGGTGTAAATGGCTTTTGGGGTGATCCTTTTGTTCATGTTCGGTTATCCACTTTTTCACACACTCTACCACATTTTCGTTTGTGTATAAGGTTTTCCCTTTGCGCTGATGGTATTGCTTCGTTCTTGACCAAATGCAGTTTATTGTTATCTTTCCCGAGGGTACCTTTGGTTTTTTTTTTTTTGTTGTTTTTGGACATCTCAAAATGTATTCTTCGAAGAGAGAATTTGTAAAGCTGACACTGTCTTGCCATATCATGGGGGCAAATACTACTACCTATACTCATCTCAAAGGATATTTTTATAATAATTATTTGTATTATCCTTTTGGAGCCACAAGAGAATGCAATTCTCTTGATAGCTTCTGATATTTGTATTAAATGTTGTTAAGGAGGGGTTTTAGTGCGAGAAGACCTGCCTGAATGTTGAATTTTATTGTAGGCCCTTTCCTTTCCAAATATGGAAGATGCCTCAATGGCTGTTACATTAGATTTGATAGTGTTGGCAGCTGCTTAATATTTCAATCGCATTATGCCAGCATCGGCATAGAAGTCGGTCGGTCGTCGCATAACTTCCTAACCTCTTGTAGATATATCCTTAAGAATTAATGTCGTTATCATCAGTGGTTCAATTTGGCGAACGATTTAATGATGACCATTTGACTTGAACGAAAACGAAAACGACCTACATTATTTTAATGAAATATTGAAGTTTTATGAGAGGAGACTATTAAATTATTCAATAAGCTCACAGAACATCATTCGGAACTATTAATTTGGAGAGTATTATTTTGGAACGTTGTGTTGTGTAGAGGGACTTGCAATAATGTAAGTTACCTACTTACTGCATTAGGGTGTCGGTTATTTTCTCAAACTCATTTTTGTAAACAAACATATCCTTAATTAAAAACGTATCGTCTAAAAAGATGTATTGAGCTGTTATTCGTTTTTCCAGCCCCTCCTTTTCGCATACACATTTGTATTGGATTTTTAAAGTTTTTTTCTTTTTTTTTCAAAATAAAACAGATATTGTAAATTTTGTTTGTTTAGGTACTTTTGTTCCTATATACATAAATATCCCTTTAAAACAACTATTCAAAAATGTTATTCTATTTACTTATTTTAAAATTGCATTTAAAAGTTCATCAAAATGTATTTTTAATTAATTTTTGAATATGAAAATTAAGAAGATGATAATACACTAAATTAAAAATAGCTACTGTAGTTAAAAAGAAACAAAATAAAACGTAAAATTAGCAAAAAAAAATCCAAACAACCTTGTATCTATAAATTAATGTGCTCTGTCAGCCACTATATTTCTTTATAACGAAAACTTTTGATGTCTGAATATACAATTACTTTTGAAAATATCATACACCCTAATGTTTTGTTAATTTAAGATAAACTTAAGTTTCAATGCGGTAGGAATACAATTATTTACTAAGAACCTAAATTGATGCTAATTTGGAACATACATTTGTAACTAAAGGCTTTTTGCAAATGGGTTTAAATATAAAACAATCAATTTAACGACGCATTATGTAAATAGTCTTAAGCTTGAACTAAGACCCTGTACATTAAAAGAATGAATTGGTTGCAAAAATATTGATGTCGAAACTATTAAATGCACATCAAGAAAATTACATCCAACGGAAATTGCTTAAATATGATTTTTTTCGCAATCAAATTCCGTAAAAGTTGTGGTATTCAAAGCTAAGATTTAGGAAACAGGGTGTCAAGTCGATAATGGAAAAATTTACAACCGGTCAAAGCAGACTATAAGACCTTTAAGAAAAATATATAAACAAATATTTCCCATGTATATACCCAAAGGTAAAAAAAAAACTACAAATTAAGGTTCAAAAAATGATTCCTATTAAAAAAAGCAAAAAATTGTAAATTAAATTACACACAAACACGAAAAATTTTTTGTTAAAATTTCGGTATTTATTTGATTAAGTACACTCTATTATATATGTAATTAAAGATAACAAAATAAGCTTTTCACTAGAGCTAAAAAAAGTATATGTCATCATTGATTTTTTTGAAATATCGGTGTGGCAAAGACCGTTCAAAAAAGTGGCTTTTCTAGAAGTTAAAACTCATTATCTCAAAATTTGTTTAACATATCAAAATAATTTTGGCAGTATTTCAAAAAACTTTGATTTGATATTAGTATCATTTTTCTACGTCAATTATTTCACCCGTTATGGACAATTATTTGAAACATAAAACTAAAATCATTATTTTGCAATCGACAACTTCAAGTCCGAATTTCTTGACTTTCCCATGAAAGATTTTTAAAATATTTTACTAATGTATCGGGCTTTACGTCACCTTTCAATTTATACCAAACTCGGTTGTGTCCCCTCTCGGCCAGAAATGAGCAATTCCTTTTGAAAACTTACAAAAAACTTGAATTTTTGCAAATTTGTACTTGTAAAAATAACAGACAAAAATTTCTGTTGGTGAAACGAAAATAAATTTTCAAATTTTTCTTTTGTAAATTAAAACTACAATTTTTATGAACATTAAGTGAAAAGATTTTGCAACTAAATTCGTAAGAACTCGCTTGTAAATTAAAATTCATAAGTTGCTGTAATAGGCCACAAAGTTGAAAAATTCGAAGCATAAGTCCTTAGCTCTCTGACATATTAGATATGCTTGCGGTTGCACTAAATTTTTAGCCAACCATATTTTGCGGTATAGTGCATTGAAAAGCATCAAAAATTTGTTCATACAATTTGATTTAAAAATGTTAAGATTTCGAACTATAACATATTTTGTATAAAAATAAAAAAATAATGCACTGGTATATTGAATAAGTGTTTAAGATTCAAATCTTATTGCTTCTTCAGGGGTAGAGCGTAGTGTAGAATTTTTAAAATTAGTTAAGTAATTCCAGAAATTATTACTCCAAGCTTTATTAGCTCAATAAAATATAATATAAAGTTTTCTTTTAGTTAAGGTTAATACAAAATTAATTTCAAGTTTCATGTCTCTATGTTAAGTTATTATGTAACGTGAGCAAAAGCCTCCCCCATACTTTTCCATCTTCTTCTGTCTAGTGCATCATGGTAATAAAGGGTCCGCCATCTACGGTTTTTTTTTCAACTAGTGCTTATTTCATGAATGGTAACACTTAGCTCATGTCTGATTTGACAGATAATTAGTTTTATCCTTCCGCTGAACGAATATGGTTGTGTATACGCTTCGCTAAGTGGGCCTGCGATCGACTTAGAGAAGATGAAGATTTTGCCAAAAAAATCATCTTTTCAGATGAAGCTCATTTTGATCTTGGCGGGTAGTAAACAAGCAAAATTGCCGCATTTGGGGCACAGAAAACCCGAACGCATACATTGAAAAGCCGATACACCCAAAACGAGTCACTGTTTGGTGCGGATTTTGGTCCAGAGGCATAATTGGGCCATTTTTCGAAAATGAGCAAGGAGTGGCCGTTACAGTCAATGGCGATCGTTATCGGGCCATGTTGAACGAATTTTTTTTCACAAAAATTGAAGAGGAGGATATTGGCAACATTTGGTTTCAACAGGACGGCGCTACGTGCCACACAGCCGAAGCTACACTCGATGTTTTGCGCCATTTTCAAAAAAAAAAGAAGTTATTTTGCGGACCATTTAGTGTGGACATGTTGCGCTAATATCATCTCTCCATCGTTTTAACTGTCTTCCAAAGCTTCGCTGCCTATTTAAAGGTGTCCAATGAGTTGCTGTTTTTGTCCATCGATTATCAGTAGTCCGTACAATATGCCCAGCCCAATCCCACTTAAGTTTCTTAATTCTTTGTATAACGTCTTCAAATTTAGTTTCATTTCTTATATTTTTGTGGTTTATTCGCTGGATTATACGAACATTCAATATGATTCTCTCCATTGCCCTTTGACAGGATCGTAGCTTGGTTTCAGTAGTTTTGGTAATTTGCCATGTTTGGCAGCCATAAGTGAGAACTGGTAGTATCGTTGAATCAAAAATGTATTTTCTTAGGGTTTTGGAAATATTTAAGTCAAGTAGATATTTAACACTCCAAAATTGTCTCCATGCGTTTGTCATTCGTTGTTCTACTTCTTTAGTTTCTTTATTCCTAAATGAAATGATTTGCCCAAAATAAGTATAGTCCTCAACGTATTTTCAATTCGTATTTCTTTGACAACACCATTAGACATAATTTTGGTTTTTTGTTGGTTTGCCAATAGGCCAATATTTTTACATTCAAAGCATAACTCATTAAGCATTGCTTGCATCTCTTCACTTCTATGGGAAATAAGTATGATGTCGTCAGCAAATCGAAGGTTTGAAAGATATTGACCATTTATTCTTAAACCTTTATTCTCCCAATCCATCTTTCTAAAGATTTCTTCAAGACCTGCGGAAAAAAGCGCCGGTGAGAGAGAGTCTCCCTGTCTTACACCTCTTGATATTTTGAACTCAGGTACAATGCAGTCTGTTTTGATATCTGCGGTGTTCCTATCGTACGTGTTTTTCAAGATTCTTATAATTTTTCCATCTATGCCCTGATTAAGAAGTGCTGACCAAATGAAGTTCTGTTCAACTGTGTCAAAAGCTTTTGTAAGGTCAATGAAAGCTAAATAAATAGTCATGTTGTATTCCTTACATTTTTCTAAAATTTGGCAGACGGTCTGTAGGTGATCTATTGTGGAGAAACCTGATCTGAAGCCAGCTTATGTTCAATAGATTGATAATGATCAAGCATGGTTTTCATACGCTCAAATATACATTAAGCAAAGATTTTGTAAATAGATGATATTATTCTGATAGGTCTATAATTGTTTATATCGTCCTTACTACCTTTTTTATGAATGAGGATTATTTCAGATTTTGTCCATTGGTCTGGGACTTCCTCTGTGACCAAAACCTGGTTAAATTCCAGAGATTACCCCCAATCAAATTTAAACTTCTTTTATTAAGTTAAGATATTTTTATTAAAAATGTCTGTAATGAACAGTTTTATAAAAATAAGATTTAATTTTTTCAAACATTTCATTCAAACCAGACATGATTTCATATAAAAAAGTAACAACTAATTTGATCTTTTTGTTTTTCTTTTCCTTTCAGGTACGTACAACCATTTTGCTGTCAGTTGCAGATAGTTGATTCTTAAACAACTTAAAAGTAAAGTAATTACAACCCAAAATAAATTTGATTCTCTAAGTATTTTCTATAAGAAAATTCTTTACATATTTTCTTTACCATTTTTGGAGAAGCAGCAAATACGAGCTCAGCTCGCTGAAGGTTGTTATCCAAAAACTTGCCACACACAAGAAACAACCCACTTGTAATGTAATTCTGTGGAAATGTTCTATTCTTTCTCACCTTTATTGCAAAAAAAACAAAAATACTTTGAGGAAAATATGAACAAGGAAAACAACAAGTAGTAAGAGCACGAGAGCTCGAGTCATATAGAAGGAGGTAGTCTCATTGCAGAAGAAAATTGTTTAGCTGCTCGTGTATTTGAGCTTAGAGGTTTATTTTTTTTTTTCAAGAACTTTCACACTTCCGCCCGCATCATCGTATCCTGAACCAGAATTCAAGACTTTATTTCTTGGATTTTTTTTTTCTTTGTATTTTCGTCTTCCTTTCTTTTTGTGGCGTATTCCTTTGACGTTACTTCATTTCCGTTTGGGAAATGATTCCTTTGAACTTCGATTGGGAAAGAGAAAACATCAAAACCATATGTTGGTTGGGTTGGGAACGAGCAAGAAAAAAAAAAACGGTTACTTTTTTTCGCCGATTTGACATCTAAGTAATCTCAAAGGAGTAAAAGCCTTGAAGTAAAGACACGAGACGTCTGAGGATCGAAAGAGTTTTCCCATAGTAGTTAGGTTTTTTTTTTTCTTTCTAGTTTTTACCTGTAGAACAAGACTTATTTGCTTTTACTCACTCAACTTGCTTTTCTTTTGAGAAGAAAAAAAAAACTCTATAAAAATATTTTTTTTTTTTAATGTTTATTCTGTTTCTGGCTTTTGGCGAGTATCTTAAGAGGTTTTCTTATGTTGAAGTTTTTATTTTATTTGGGAATAGTTTTTAGCTTAATTGGAATGTTGTTTTGAGATGGCGGAAATTAGTTAGAGAAGGAAAAATATATTTTTCCGGTCCAGGATGATTTTCAAAATATTTTTGGTTGAAGTATTAATTGGTTTTCGTTTCTTTTTTTTTCCCTAAAATTTTTCTTTTCTTGGTTTGAGAAAAAATATTTGTTGGGATTAGTTGAAGTTTTTTAAGGGAAAAGCCAAATATTTTATTCATTCTGGTCATGCAAACGGGGATAGCAGATATCCTGGGTATTGTGCAGTTGAGTAAAATTGACAATTTTAAAAAAGTTTGTTTTGGTATTTCAAATTGAACTCTGGTAAAAATTGATAAGTTTAAGTGCTTAGTTTTGTAATGTCGTAAGGCTAGGTTTGATTCCCATCGGGCTAGTCAGAAGCTTGCTGTCTCTTGCAAGAAAGTCCCAAATCCTCTCAGGAATGAGTGGAATGAAATGAGAGGTCCTCTCCATTCCTTAAAATAAACAACTGACACTCGCAGAAATAGATAAGAGTTTTGCGTCATTATGCTCTGGCTCTCCACGAAATGTTACGCCATTAAATTCTTATAAAAGAGGATAACCTTAATGAAGTGTTAAAAACTGTTTTCGAAATATATAGAAGACAAATCAGAGTTGTTTTTTTTCTATAAAATTGTGGTGCAATGCAATAAACGCACAGAAATTAAATATAAAAATTATAAAAATTATTAACAAATGCGAAAAATTGATTTATCTTTCTCAAAATGTTTTCAAAAAAGATTTGTATTCTTACTTTAAATTTATCCCTGTCTACCCTATTGAAAATTAAAATTTTTTAAATTTACAAAAATCCACATTCTATGCACCTTTGATGTTAAATTTTGTAAACAGTGAAATTTCCTATTGTGGACAGCTTCCTTAGATCGACAAATTTTTCTAACCAAGATTTTATGCTCTAAATTTTCCTGATGCGGACAAAAGTATCTATTAAAACTGCAGTAAAAATATTTATAAGGGATTTAGGCCCAATTTTTCAATACCTATTCATTGCCCAATTTAACTCTACAAATGGCAAAATTAAAAAAAAAGGATTCTGGGAGCCATTTCCTAAGAATAACCTTTTAACCACAGGTAGATTTTTACCCCATTTCACCCTACAAAGAGAATTTTTCCAAAATGTTGATAGTTATTCTGCTATTCGGACTGAAACAAATCCAACATCTTTAAAATCGGTCCAGTCGTTCTTGAGTTATAATTGATGTACCTAACAAAATTTGTTTTATTATATTAAGATTTTATTATTAAATTTATTTTTAGTTAAATTATGAAAACAAAATGTTTGTGTACTCAAAGTCAAAAGTACTACAATAATGCATTTTTTTTGTTTTCTTTTTGCTTAAAAAATTATTTGTTCAATTGTTTAAATGCGAAATTGTTCACATTGTTGATAGCTTACACTTACAATCACTTTGATCATTACATGTACGAAGTTTAATTAAAACCCTAAAAGCCATTTTTTAGATAATTTGAAAAAAAAATCAAAATTTTTGTATGGCAGCACTACAATAAATTTTCTAATTTTCCATCTATCGAATCATATATAAAATGTATGCTATGTACTTAATTTTAAGCATATCGATTGTCCCATCTGGGCTCTATCTTAAGTTACAGTGGCCGCACGTATGCACAGACTGACGGCAACGGACGGTACGACAAAATCCACTTTTTCGGACTTCTCGATTGATGTTTACAATACAGTCCTGTGAAGTTAGCAAAAGAATTGTTTAAAATTTAATAAAAAATGAGAGTTCCCGGTAGCAAACAAAGAGTTCTAGAGTTCCTCATACTTTTTTTCAATAGTTCTGGCGAATTAAGTGTTAAAATTCGAAAAAAAAGTTTTTTTCGCTAACTTCACGCAGCAAGGACTTTTTTGAGAAAAAGAGTTCTGATCATGTTTTTCAACTTAAAATCAAGAGTTCTATAGTTCCTGATGGGTTTGAGAAAGAGTTCTGCAAAATTGAAATAGTTAGGGCTATTTAAGGTGCCCATTGACTTAGAACCAAACATTTTGAAAATCCAAAAAAATCAAAAAAAAAGGAGTTCTGATTAGAGTTCCCGATAGCAAACAAAGAGTTCTGAACATTTTCCTAATAACTTTTTTTTCTAAAACTAATTGTTCAAAAGTTATTCGCAAATTGAGGTGCCCATTGACTTAGAACCAAAAATTTTTAAAATCCAAAAAAATCAAAAAAAAGGAGTTCTGATTAGAGTTCCCGATAGCAAACAAAGAGTTCTGAACATTTTCCTTATAACTTTTTTTTCTAAAACTAATTTTTCAAAAGTTATTCGCAAATTACTTGCGATTTATAGGTAGGTACTATATGGCAAGTTATGGATTCGTACAAAAAATCGAATTCGAGATTTTGGTCAAAAAGTGGGTCTCGCAAAAACAACCGCCTGTTTATTTTTTTTAAACTCGGTAACTAGCGTTTTTTGGATATTCTAATTTTATTTTCGAAAAAACGACTTAAATACAAAAACAAATAAAAATTAAATAAAAAAGTAGTTTGGGTAGGTTTCAATTTGCTCATAAACTAGAAGACATAAAACCATCTAGATTTCAGTGTTCGATGAAGAATTTATAGGGACATCATGCATGAAATAATTAAAGCCAATTCAATACTTAATTTCATAACTTTGAATAAAACGCACTTTTAAAACACCATCGTAGTGCTGGGTACTATAGCACTTTCTGTTCTTTTTCAAAAGTTATTCGCAAATTACTTGCGATTTATAGGTAGGTACTATATGTTCTTTCTGTTTTTTGTGTTCGCTACACATGAGCATTCTTAATCCTTTCTTTAATCCTTCATTTAAATTATATTATTTTTATTAATAGTTTTCAAAAAATTTGCATTTAAACTCAAAACTTTGATAAAAAACTAAATTTTTTTCGTGGTCAATGCTCATGTGTAGCGAACACAAAAAACAGAAAGAACATATAGTACCTACCTATAAATCGCAAGTAATTTGCGAATAACTTTTGAAAAATTAGTTGTAGAAAAAAAAGTTATTAGGAAAATGTTCAGAACTCTTTGTTTGCTATCGGGAACTCTAATCAGAACTCCTTTTTTTTGATTTTTTTGGATTTTCAAAATTTTTGGTTCTAAGTCAATGGGCACCTTAAATAGCCCTAACTATTTCAATTTTGCAGAACTCTTTCTCAAACCCATCAGGAACTCTAGAACTCTTGATTTTAAGTTGAAAAACATGATCAGAACTCTTTTTCTCAAAAAATTCCTTGCTGCGTGAAGTTAGCGAAAAAAACTTTTTTTTCGAATTTTAACACTTAATTCGCCAGAACTATTGAAAAAAAGTATGAGGAACTCTAGAACTCTTTGTTTGCTACCGGGAACTCTCATTTTTTATAAAATTTTAAGCAATTCTTTTGCTAACTTCACAGGACTTTACAATACTTGCCCCTTAGGAAAGTAAATTAAGACACATGCGAACAAAGTAACGATTATCAAGTTTTGTGATCCACGGCCTTATTAACTGAAGGATATCATTAAAGTGACGATTTAAATTGCAACTCCTTAACTGATACCTTATAAATGAGAGTTTTAACAAAATTTCCCGAGAGAGCATGGCTATCGATATTTCCCTAGATTATGTGCTAGAGATGAGGTCTGTTACAAATTTCTACCAATATCCCTCTTTACAGAGGACCTTTTAACATCTTCTCCTGACTTATTTGTCGGGTGAAAATAAACATAAAAAAATGCAAACTTCGTTATTGAAAAACATTATTTTTAATTTACTAAAAATGTTCAAACATTTAAACTTAATGAATTTTACCTCAAACTTTCAGCCATCTTTTTTGTCCATATTTAATTACAAATATATTTTTTTTTAATTTAAACTTTCCTTATTGAATAATAAAACCTTGTATCCGATGACGGTTAATATTATGCAGTGTTTTGTGGCACAGCCATATAATATCATAAGTTAAAAAATATTTAAATGAATTTTCAACTTTTCCTAAAACAAAAGTACTGACTAATTGCGTGAAAAATAATTTTTAATTAAAGCACAACTCTGCAATATTTTCCTACTACACACATTGTAATATAATATAGCTAATGAAGTCATTCACAAAAATGCTTTAATTAAGTCAACGGATTTTTTTAACAAAATATTTAAATAAAAATTTAATTAAATTAAATCTCAAAAACTCGTGTTTTTTTTTTATATTTTTTTTTCTAAAGGAATATTAAAAGGTCCTCTTAAATTTCATGGTAGATTTATTTTTCACAGTAATTACGTATAACTTATTTTTGTCGCTATATAATTTGTGTACGATATATTATGTAAGTATATTGTGTATGGGTAGATAAAAATAGTAGCTATACACATGTGTTTTGCCTCTTTCTATATAATGTAGGTAAAGGTAATTCAATTGAGAAGAGATATTCGATACCCAAATGTTCATCGCTAATAAATTGAATTACATCAAATGTACCATGAATAGCAGGTAAAATCTGGAGTGACTGTATGATGGAAAATAATACATATGAAGCTACATCATGAGGCTTTAGGTGGCTATATAGGTAGGTATCTCTACCTACTATGTGCAAAATTTATAGGGAAATTGATTTACTATACTCCGCACTGATGATCTCTCTTCACATTTGTCCAATTCATCCAGCCCCAACCACTCATTCATATGTGTCCCCTTCTCCACCCACCAGCAGGATGCCAATTTATTTGATTTCAATTTATGTTTTTGTGTTGTTATCGATGATAATGAATTCTTCAACCATTCAGAGAAGGAGCGTAGTATGACTAGGGGGTGTGGCGCATGGAATCTCTGATCTGTGTACTGTGTACCTTTACCCACCCGGCGATGGATCCGGATCGTATTATGCCAATTAAAGGCAGCAATCGAATTTCTCTGTGATTTTTGTGTTGTGCCATAGAGAGAGAGAGAGAGAGAGAGAGAGATACACATCGGCATCAATAGAAGATGCGATACATCGATAGAGTCGCATACTCTGTATGCTCAAAGCCACCTCTGGCATAAAATCCTTCGGAATAAACTCAAACTCAATATGAGAAATAACCCGCATGGGTAAAAGCTGTTATGACCAAATGGAGGCGTCGAGTACTTGTTGTCCTCACCGATGGGCATAATGGGCGCAGCAGACGGAGTTTTTGTTTGTGAGAGATGTTTTTGGGAGTGTGGGTATCTATCTATATTATGAAATGTTCTATTGCAAGAACCATCAGAGATGTGTGCCATGAACAGAGACCTTGTTCCCGTTTTATGCCCCGAAGGCTTGAAAGACTTAGTCCGATTTTATTTTTTTTTAATTTTTTTTGTTGTATTTGTATGTTAGGATACACACAGGACACATAAAGATGAATATATTGACCATGCCATATGGAAATCCAAATGTTAGTCAGTTTTGCTTTGGTCCGTTGCGTTCGATGTATACCTACTGGGACGGACTTACAATATTTTAGGAGACAGATAAAAATAGGCGCTTCAAAGCGTGTGTTTTTATTTATTGGAATATAGTGTTACTTCTAAAAGTTTTAAGCATACAGTCAATAAAGCATATATAATATCTTTAAGCTCGTTTAACAAATAGTCTAGTTAAGAAATGTCAAAAGTGGAAATGGAAAGATTATCTAATTTTGATTTTTGATAGCGTAGGTACATTAAGAACTAAGTTTTTATAAAATTCGACTCGTAAATGGTCTTTAGTTTTTTTTTTATAATTTATTAATGTCAATTCGACGTGCTTACGTTTTTGTCTTACGATTGAAACCTAGAAAAATTCAAGATGATTAAGTAATTTAAATACTAAACAAATAACTAAAGCTCAATTAGGGGTCAAATTGTTAAAAAAAAGAAAGAATTATTGACCATTGAGGCTAACTGATACTGTCCACTATTGAAATCTAAGCATATCTTTATAGATAAGATAATGTTGGAGGCTTATAGACATGAAAACTACTGAACTAATTTCGCTGAAATTTTAAAATTTTGTTCTTATTATATTTAAGAAAGAGAATTAAGTAAAAACCGCCTGCTGCCACCCCCACTTTTCTTATATTTGAGTATTTTACAAATTTAAGTTATTTACTTCGTCTGACAAATAAAAATAAAATGTGGCTGCGGGATCGTAAAACCCATATGTGGGATATTCGCAAAAGAAGTATTCTATTAAAAAGTCAGTTATTCGTCAAAAAAACGTTTCAGTTATATTGGTCAGACATAGAACATTTTTAGTCAATCATGGTTAAAGTTGTTCAAGTTCATAAGCGATTTAAGAACCTCATTTGTGGGATATTCGCAAAAAAAAGTACACCACCTATCTGAAAGGGCTAAGAGCCGTTTGCTGATAAGAAACATACATTTTTATGTTCTACTTAAACGCTTATGGTCTACTTTTTCCTCAGCGTAAACTGTCACATAAGATCTTATGTAGAACATAAAATCTTAAGTTTGGTTTCAGCAAATGGGCCTAAGTGACTTCATAAAAGGTCAAAAGTTTCATAAAATGGTCAGCTAGAGTTTTTTTTTTTGAATTTTTGAACATCTTTTCAAGGTCACAGTATAGTTTTGGCAATTAAATTTTGGGATACAACAAGTATGCAATCTAAAGGGTCATAATTAAAAGATATATTTTTTTTCCGAATATCCCACAAATGAGGTCCTAAAAATCTCATTTAAAAAACCTTTGGTTGACCAATTAATGACCAATTACTAACCTATTTAATGGCATCCCGGAGCCTATAATTTTCTATTGATTTAGTTTGTTAATTTTCTTCAAATTTTTCGAATGTTTTTATTGGCATGGATTTGCCTTATTTGAATTTTTCACAACGAAACTTAGATAAGACTCGGAAATGTATCAAATTCGTCCCTGTCAACCTACATAGTACCACCAAGGTTTCGTACAGAGTCTATCTGTTTGGTTTTTTGAATTTTTGGTTTTTTGTTTTTTTTTTGTTGAGGATTCGTTGAGGGCCGAGTCTGCATGGAAACCAAGGGGATATGTCATTGCACATGGAATTTGAAATTATCTTTCGGAACTTTGAGCACACAATCGACCAAATCCTGGTATTGAGTTAGTCAATGTTCACTGACCAGAAAATTTTCTAGTACTTTCTACATATACGTACAAATACAAAATTTTTTTTTGCTTCTTCTACCTTTCTATCTTTCTGATGATGGTGATGTCCTCTTGCTATAGTTTCTTTAGCCCATCAAAGGGGCTGGATGTGTTCATTTATGCATTGTAACTTTGTGTTTAAAGATATTTACAAAAAGGTGGTGTATCCTCGTGATGTTTTCTAAGTACATCAACCTTCTAAACGTGCATATACCACAGTCCAGTCGTACGTGCAGCACATGTTTGGAGACGGACCCAAAGTATTAAGTCAAAACCCGAGTTCTATATAAGTACGAGTAAAACCATACATAGATATTAATTTATAATACGATATGAGCTATAGATGTAGTGTAGGTATATTCGGTGGCTTTTGGTCGAATTTGCTTCATGCACGAATGTCCAAACACAGGATGGAGGCCCAAAGAGACTCTCTCTCCCTCTAAGGATTTAACTGAAACTCAAAAACGTGTGCTTTTAACGTATGGTTTACTGCCCCGAGGCCAAAAGTCGAATGCATTTAGACATTCGTAACCTAAGAGCTATAACTTGTTGGTGCTGGTGCTGGTACTGTTGCAGCATATTATGTATGTATGTAGTGCGGTAGCTGATTGTGGGTGTGCGGTTGATATGGTTGGTGGAATAGAGGCAATACATGATAGCAAAAGAGTAGTATAAGGTGCTCCACACAGTGCTAGACTATATTCAGGATAATCCCAATTAACGTTTCAGCTCCTGGCAATTAAAATGGAATTTATTTAATTTTCTCTTTTCTGGTCTAGCTTCGAGTTGTTTTTTTTTTTGAACTATAGAGAGGTAATATCATACATACAGCTTTTTCTTCTCTGGGTTTTGTGTTCTTTTGCACAATAAAATGACAGTCAGACATTTTGAATATTTATTATTTATCACGTTTTGATGCTGTATGACCAAAAAGTTGTTTATTTTTCTTTTAGATTTTAGCTATTACTTCAGTTCAGAAATTATTAGTTTGCTAACATTACATCATTCTTGGGTATTTCAGTTTAAAATATATACGACTGGATCGCATGAATTAGGGGTCCGCCATCTAACTTTTTTTTCAACTAGTGCTTATTTCGTGAATGGTAACACTAAGCTGATGTCTGATTTGACAGATAATTAGTTTTATCCTTCCGCTAAACGAATATGGTTGTGTATAGATATAGTGGGCGTGCGATCGACTTAGAGAAGATGCCGATTTTGCCAAAAAAGTCATCTTTTCAGATGAAGCTCATTTTGATCTTGGCGGGTAGTAAACAAGCAAAATTGTCGCATTTGGGGCACAAAAAACCCGCACGCATACATTGAAAAGCCGATACACCCAAAAAGAGTCACTGTTTGGTGCGGATTTTGGTCCAGAGGCATAATTGGGCCTTTTTTCGAAAATGAGCAAGGAGTGGCCGTTACAGTCAATGGTGATCGTTATCGGGCCATGTTGAACGATTTTTTTTTTCACAAAAATTGAATTGGCAACATTTGGTTTCAACAGGACGGCGCTACGTGCCACACGATGTCTTGCGCCATTTTCAAAAAAAAAAAAGTTGTTTGGCGGACCCTTTAGAATTTGCTCTCTAGGGCTTTGAAACAAACTTGAAGTACCCGTTAAGGATCTAGTTCAAATAACAGTGGATACACGGACTCACCGACCGACTGCAACGAAGAATCCTTTCCACCATCGCACCATCAAATTTAATTTTTTGATTTTTTTAGTTTCGAAATTCTATCTTTTATCTGTGTGAACATACCTTCATTCCCTTAAATCGAGGATTCTCGTCTTCTAATAGTGTAAATCTCTAAATTCTTCTTTCCAATTCCTTTTTACTATAGACGAAAACAAGTCGAAAGCGTCAAAGTCCTTTCACATTGTTAGAAAAAATAAACAAAATTTAATCTCTCAACTTTATTTGTAAGCCACCATAATATATTTATTCTTTTCTCTATCTCTCTCTCTCTTTCTGTCTTTCTTTGTTCTTGTGTGCAATTCAATTGATCGCCATCTAATCGTTCAGTAAAGGCATTCGAGCCTTTTATTGTCAACAAACGATAAACAGTTGAGATATCGAAATAATCAATCAGTTCGGTCAATTAAGCTTTTTTTTTCTCTCCGTCTCCTTGCCAACAGCAAGGACTTGGATAAATTTATGTGTGTTCCTTGCAAGGACCTTGTTTGTGTGCTTTCACTCAGTGCACTATTCGATGAACGATAAAAACGATTAGAGGACGTTTTGGACGAACAAAAATAAGAAGTCTACCATGACGACGACGACGATATTTGCTGTCGTCGACGACGACGCTACGTCCTCCCAATTACCAACCCCGCTACAAAACTCTGAAGGACCTATATCGCACAAAAAAAAACCAGCAACAAATGGTTTTTTGGAACAAGTCCAAAACCGATGCATCTTTTTTCCTATAGGTACATAATACCAAACTTTCTATATCGTATCGGGTATAACCTTTTGCTTGAAAAATTCATTGGCAAAAACAGAAGATAAGCACTGTCATTAATAAATTCAATTTATATGACTTTGGAGAGACTATTTGGGATAATGGAGTGAGATGCAGAGTCCTTAATGGCCTTACGGCAAAATGAATAGGCATAAACTGAACGTGTGTGGAAAACAAGACTCACTGAAGCAGACAAACATCCTTTTTGCCGAAGGCTTTCAATGCATGTCTTTCTCACAGCCCAAGAATCAATAGAGCAATACAAAAAAAAAAAAAAACTAAAATAGAAAGGAGATAAATTTCGAGTTTAAAACTTTCCTGCTTTGAAAGAAAAATTGAAACTTTTCCTGAAGGTGCGGATGGAATCAATGAGTTTGTGTATGGATGGCGTGCTCAAATTCATCTACCAAAAGAAGAGAAAAAAAAAAACAAAAACTAAACCAACAAACAAGATGCTCGGCAAAAAATATTGGCAAGGAAAACTGCTGATTGGTGCATTTTTGTTTGTAGTTGTTGTTGTTCGGTTCGTGTTTTTTGCTTCGGCAAGGGGTTGATGCCCTTGGAAATTCGGCAAAAATATAGGGTTGGCTATAAGGACGTAGACGAAGCCCAAAGAACAAACTAATAGAACGAATGAACAAATTGACAAATGTACCTGGTTAGTTGGTGTGTATAGATAGTTTCAACAATTTTCCACAGTTATGGTATGGCATGGTAAAAAGTTGTTTACAATTCTCCAAAAACTTACAAACGAAGGACATATCACTAAGGAACCTTGTTAAAGAAAAATTAAAGAAGGATAAAAAGTTTTTTGCACTGTCTTTTTGAAGGAATATTTTGAATTTTATTTTTTTATTGGGGTCAGACAATTATTTCGAATATTTTGTTTGTTCGGAACAAAGAGATGAACAAATACAAAAATCTTCAGGAAGTTTCCATATCCACGATGCTGTATTCATTTCGCTAACATACATATTATGAATATGTATATGGGCCAAAAGCAAACAAAGCAAAATTTTGCTTTTGTTTGTCGAAGTTCAATCTTGATTCTTTTTTATTGACTGATATATGTTATAGATTTGGTTTTAGGGCTTGAGTATTTTTTTTTAAGGGAAAATATTAATAAGAGAATCGCTGTGTTTAAATATTTGTATAGAGCCAAATGAAAGGACTCTCTTTTTCAGTCAAAAACTTATTTTCTTGAGAATATTGTTTTTTGTTCATAATTGAATCAAGGAGATTTAATGAAATGCGAAGCCACACAAACCCAGGATATGACTTTTTTTCTGAAGACTAAGGATACTGAAGTTTATCTTTTATGATTTTGGTGTAATTTTTGTATGTAGAACTGGCCATGAGATGATAGTGTCTCGTGATTTTGTTAAATATATATATAGATTGATTTTTTTAAATTGTCATGAAATTTACTTTATTCCAAAGAGAATCTTCTGGCATTATATTATTTCTGGCATATGACGACTACCACGGCTGGCTCGGACATCATCTAATCTGGAGGTCCAATTTTCGATGACTTTTTCCAACACTTGTTGCCGTTTATCGGCAATAATGCGGCGAATGTTGTCCTTCATGTGTTCAATCGTTTCGGGCTCATCTTCGTTGACTAGCGACGTCACATATCCCCACAGAAAATAGTCAAGCGGGGTTAAATCGAACGATCTTGGAGGCCAATTCACGGGTCCGTAACGTGAAACTATGCGGCTACCAAACGTTTCCTTCAATAAATCAATTTTGGCACGAGCTGTGTGACATGTTGCACCGTCTTGTTGAAGCCACTGCTCCTGCACATCATGGTTGTTCAATTGATGAACGAAAAAGTCAGTTATCATGGCTCTATAGCATTCATCATTAACTGTAACGTTCTGGCCAGCATCATTTTTAAAGAAGTACGAACCAATTATTCAACCAAACTATAAAGCACACCAAACAGTCAGTTTTTGTGGATGTAACGGTGTATCAACATACGCTTGAAGGTTATCATAACTCCAAATATGGCAAAAGTGAGCTTCATCGCTAAACAAAATGAAAATTGGGATCAACGGCAATCTTGCTTTGGGCCCATTTGGTCATAATTTGGAAGCGTTGTTCAGGCTTCAGTATATTCACGTTGAAATGCCAAATCAAACTAAAAATAAATCACTTGACAGCTAACAAAATGGCCGCCAGATAAAATAGTGTTGCCAACTTAAAGTTCTATACCTCTAAAAAAACACCCTTTAATATTGATAAATAATTTCTGGATCCTTTGAGACTCTTTCTAAATATCGATATTATTTGGTGGTTATAGGTTTCCAAAAACTCCCTTGAATAATTTGAATGAAAAATACCAATTATTATTATTTTTTCACATTATTATGTAGGTACACCTGCCTGCCTAATGTTTTTTTGAACTCAAAACGAATTACATTTTTTCTTACACAGGTATCTACTCGAAATCATTGAGCTCAAAATATCATTAAAAATAAATGAGTATTAGAATATACTTAAATGTATCGTACCTACTGTCAGCAATTTTAATAATCAATATTCGTAAAAATAGCTCTGTATGTGTGAATTTCATTATTCGGATCGTCTTTATAGGTTTATATAACAATGTTATTCAACACACACAAGAAATTCACTAAAAAAAGAACAATAAATTATAAGGAAAATCATGTTATATGAGATTTAAAGTATAAACCATGAAATATAAAAAAAAAAGACCCAACATAAAAATGAACAAAGTTCAGAAAACGATAAACTGTCATCACTTCTTTCTTTTACTATACACTGCGAACCACCCCACTCTTCAATTTCGTTGCAATTTAATTTGCCAAAGTGTAAAAGTTGTATAGTCAAAGGTGACATCTTTGCCGGTTTCAAAAGCTAACGGGTGATTTTTTAAGAGGCTTAGAACTTTTAAAAAAAAAAAAAACACAAAAAATTCGAAAAAATGAATGAAATATTTATTTGAATCGATAGTTTGAAGATAATTTCATGCAAATGTTGACCGCGGCTGCGTCTCAGGTAGCCCATCCGCTGAGTCCAATTTTGGCATACTCTTTCACACATATCGGCCGGTATCTCACGAATGAATGCATGGATGTTGGCTTCCAGTGCGTCAATCGAAGCGGGCTTGTCCCTATAGACATTAGCCTTGACATACCCCCACAAAAAATAATCTAATGGTGTCAAATCGCACGATCTAGGCGGCCAATTGACCGGCCCGAAACGTGAAATTAACTGTTCACCAAACTCTCCTCGCAATTGCGCCATTGTTTCGCGTGCTGTGTGGCATGTGGCACCGTCTTGTTGAAACCACATATCATGCAAGTCAAGAACTTCCATTTCGGGCAAAAAAAAGTTTGTTATCATCGCTCGGTAGCGTTCACCATTGACTGTAACGCTGCGATTCGCATCATCTTTGAAGAAATAGGCCCAATAATGCCGCCGGCCCATAAACCGCACCAAACAGTGGCTTTTTCGGGATGCATTGGTAGCTGTTGCAATGCTTCTGGCAGATCTTCACTCCAAATGCGGCAATTTTGCTTATTTACGTACCCATTCAACCAAAAATGAGCCTCATCGCTGAACACAAGCAGCGCTCGATGAACATTTCGAACCGAGCACGAATTTTGATAGTAAAATTCAATAATTTGCAAGCCTTGTTCATTTGTAAGACGATCCATGGTTAAATTGCAAACCAAACTGAAGCTGTTTGACAGTGACACAAGGTACTAAACACACGTCAGCTGTCAAAACCAGTGTTGCCAAAACCAAACCAGCTTAAAAATCACCCTTTATTACAAAGTCCAAGAGATGGTTGCCGGAACTTTTTCACATTTTACAGGCATATAAGAGCACGGCTTTAATTTAGGATTAACGATTCTTCAATAGCAACGTAAGGAGATTTTACTGGAATTCCAACTTCAGCGAAGTATCTCAATTCATCTTCAATCGTCCAGGTCGCTACCATCATTAACTGATACAAAACTACCGACGCACGTATGAGGCAATAATACGCTGATGGCGTTTTTCCTTACACCAATGGACGCTTGATTCACTTGAAGTGAAGCCCGCTCATGTTATTTGCCTGGAAACATAATATCTGTATCATGGAAATTATAATCCAAATGACTAAGCCAATCAAATGTTCTCTATTGGATATCCTGCTGCTCTAGGTACACCTACGGTGACAGTCAATACAATGGTGGACAAAAATCTCCTTGTCTCATACTCAGTTGCTCATCAACAGAGTGTGTAAGCTGTTCTCTATACGAAGAGAAACATTCTTTGGCCTTCGTTTCCGAACACACTAGTTATTGCAATTTTTAGAATCACTTTTTTTATCGCAGTTTAACAATAACTCGAAATTTTCCGGGGTTAGGCAATAACGCCCAAAGAAATAACGCCCAAATAGATTTGGAAATATCGCCCAAATTTTTGTATCGCCCCCAAAAAAAAAAAAAAAAAAAAAAAATGGAAATATCGCCCAAATGACCTCAATGTAAATTGTTGCTGTAAAATTTGGGCGTTATTTCCTCAATTTGGGGAGATATTTCCAAACATTTTTTTTAATTTGGGCGTTCTTTCCTAAATTTTGGGCGATATTTCCAAAGTGAAATTTCAATGAAACTTGTGGCACATAAACAGTGAGGTATGTATGGGGGGAATGCCCCCCCCCCCCCCTGCAACTCCCCTGCTTAGGCACACTATAGGATTTGGGGTAGGTGCAAGGCGGGGTGTATGCAAAGTCTCTTTTGCATTTAAAGAATCTGGATTTAAAGAAACTTTGCATACACCGCGGCCTCACACCTATCCCAAATCCTATAGTGTGCAGAAGCAGGGGGTTGCAGGGGGCAGCATGCCCCCCATACATGCCTGAGTGTTTATTTTATTAAAGTGAAATAAAGTTGATTTGATTTAAAACGGAGTTGTTTCAGTACAATTATTGGCAATATTTTGATTTGGGCGTTAGTTCCCATTTAACTTTTAAAATTTTAATTTTGGGCGTTTTTTCTGTAAAAAAAAATTGTATTGCCTAATGCCGAAATTTCCAGTTTCTAGAATAGGTTGTATTTTAGTAAACTATATTCAAATTTTAAAATTGTTAAGGAGGCTGCACTGAAAAAAATGTCATTAATTCACATAGGACGCCTGCGTTTAGAAAAAAAAAGTTATTGTCGCGAGAGCTCGTGAAGAACCAGGCGTGGTGGTGACTTACAACTTTCAACCATTTTTGTGCATGAGTTGATAGTCGGCAGGAATGTAGAGGACCTACAATTCTCCTCCAAATCCCATCAACGGCTATAAAATTGGTGTACAAAAAATATTCACAACTTAGTCTGTCCGCACATCGGTGTTTCACTACAACCGTTGGTGTTGGCCTCAACCAAAGAATATAATGGGAAAACACAACACAAAAAAAAAGAACAAGAATCACAGCATTAGCATGGAGCTGCTTTTGATTTGCATAAAATTATTTTCTCATATTTATAAGAAAAGCGCGCCACCCACCCTCCCCACCTACATACACAACGACTCCTGTTTTCATACAGGAAAAAAAAATAAAAGAAGAAAATTGTGGAAAGAAAAAAAAATAAAAATATTGCCCCGTCATCCTTCGGCGATAGAAAAAAAAAAATCATCATATTGTATACTTAAGAAATGAGAACAAAATGTCGAGAGTTTGGGTGTTTTGGAGGAGAATTGCGTAAAGTTGAAGACTGCAGCAAAATCTATGTATAAAATAGAGAGAAGCGATGGAATCCAAGTGCATGGTAATAGAAAAAAAGACCAACCAACCCCAAGAGTTAATGGATTGAACATAGAAAATACTTTGATTTTTTATGATTTTTCATTCTGTTTTCCATAAAACGGGACAGGACACATCCAATGCTTTGGAGCCAAACCCGCTCTCGGATGAAAGTGTTAGTGACGACCTGCTGTGGGGTTATAGGTTGAGTGGTTGAAGACAGTGGGGTCAATTGCTTTTTGAATATTTTTCTTTAAATTTCTTGCACATCAATATCTGAAAAGTCATCAACCCGTGAAGACAGAACTATAATTTTCAAGGTACAGAATAGATTGGAATAATTTTTTTTATTTTTCAATTAGAACTATATAATTCCATAAGTCAGTTAACCCCCGTAATTCTTTGACGTCACTGTGCTTCTGTTCAATGTGCCGCGAGTTCTTTTGTCATTTTCTATTTTACATCAAGATGCACAATGCACTAGATACGCTTGCATGTGTTCGAATCGTTAAAAAACATCGTTGTTCTGTCATGCATTTAAGCTGTACCCCATATCCTTTGGTATCCTATCTCGGCATCTCAACACTACCGCCATTTAAGGGCTAAAAGATTCCAATAGGGATCGTTCTCCTTGTGTTTCCATGATAAAATATAAAATTTCATGCGCTAATGTTTCCTATAGCTGCTGCTGTTGCTACACTCTGCTACGTGATATCTGATGGAAGTTTAGTTTTAGTACCTAGTGCGGAATTGAGGGTATGGGTGATGAAGTTGGTAGATGTGCGGTGCAGAGCATGTGAGTAGTAGGTAGTGGGTGAGCGTGTCTGGGTTTTTAGTAAAAGTTGATCCCCAACGTGGACCAACACAGTGCACATATCTTTCATTGAACAAAACCCTAACCCACTCTTCTTGATACATATTTGGTATGGGACGTGTGCTTGGCAGAGGATATCTTTGTGAGCTGCGACTTGGGGTGCTTTATCTCTTATGATTGTTGTTACCAAAGTTTCATAAGGAGTTTAGTTTCTTTTTTGATTTCTATTTTTGTTGTTACTCTGGGATACCTATACATATACATATACCTAGTTCGAGTTTCACAAATACCTTGCTACTTGGAATTCTCTAAGAGTTTTGGTCGAGCATTGTAGTTTGTATATACAGGTAAGGTACAGTGATGGGTACCTATACCTTTAAACTCTAGACAAAACCTATATTGCAGATATTATCGATTTGTCGCTGGGGTAACATAAATAATCATTCATATGATTTATCTATGACAACAGTAGATAGGTATATGGTGCGATGTTGGCCAATATGGCTGAAAACAAGAAAATAAGAAAAAAGAACATTTAAATTAAATGGAATGCGTATATTGTGAAGCTGAGACCTGAGAGCTGAGGTGTTGATTTTGATAGTTTCCTTAAGTTGAAGGCTTAGTAATTGTTTTAATTTTTTTTAAAATAAAATCAAAGTGCATTAGCATCGTCGATTTACGATGGAAATTTTAATAAAACATCAGTGACTTTAGAATGCATCACCAAGGATATACTTTAACTAGCCGACCCGTTCTGGCGTTTCTTCGAAAAGTTATAAGAATAATTGTTTTAACGATTTATTTTATTTAAACGGTGATTTAAAGGGCTAGCCAACATTTTTAGGCAAACATATTAGGAAGACAAATTTCAAAAGCACCAAAATGATAAAGAAATGGAATAAAGCAACGACTCGGTTATTGCTAGTAAATCGGATCCCTAGACATAAAAATAAAGGGTCCGCCATCTAACGTTTTTTTTTCAACTAGTGCTTATTTCGTGAATTTTAACACTTACCTCATGTCTGATTCGACAGATAAATAGTTTTATCCTTCTGCTGAATGAATATGGTTGTGTATACACTTCGCTAAGTGGGCCTGCGATCGACTTAGAGAAGATGCCGATTTTGCCAAAAAAAATCATCTTTTCAGATGAAGCTCATTTTGATCTTGGCGGGTAGTAAACAAGCAAAATTGTCGCATTTGGGGCACAGAAAACCCGCACGCATACATTGAGAAGCCGATACACCCAAAACGAGTCACTGTTTGGTGCGGATTTTGGTCCAGAGGCATAATTGGGCCATTTTTCGAAAATGAGCAAGGAGTGGCCGTGTTATCGGGCCATGTTGAACGAATTTTTGTCCACAAAAATTGAAGAGGAGGATATTGGCAACATTTGGTTTCAACAGGACGGCGCTGCATGCCACACAGCCGAAGCTACACTCGATGTTTTGCGCAATTTCCAAAAAAAAAAAAAAGTTATTTGGCGGACCCTTACTATAAGATGATATCTGTACATTTCTATATTTATTTCATAGCTTGAAGGTAGATATTATTCAGAAAATATGTAGGGCTTAAAATTTAAATAATGGCTTTATTTAATTTTTTTGGGGGCTCAACCGGGGTTGATGTCCTACGGAATTTGTTGAATGAATGAATTAGTTGGGGTAAATACACTGCGACCTATGGATCTATTGTGCCCCCATATAGAGCTGAATAAGATTGCTCACTCTATAACTCTTCCTCCAAGTTTATTCCTTTGAGGAATTTGAGTATTTGGAGTATTTTTAGTGAGGGTAATTCCCTCTCTTCTAACTGGTGATAGCCCAGGTATCGTTGTCTTTGATGCACAAGAAATTTGTTAAAATTATAAACTAAAATATTAATTGCAGTACGTAGGTAACAATATTGTTATAAATATGTAAGCTTATTGTTAATATAGTCAAAATGGTAGTTTGTGATGAGCTGTGTAGGAAAGGAAAAAGACCTAGCTCTTGACAGCGGTCCCATTTATAAGGTGAATGACAGATAAATGTAATTTAGTAGAACCACATTCCAGATAAAGACAAAATTGCTTTCCTATCTGGAAACAATTTCGTGGTAAATTATTAAGCTTAAGGTAGGTACATGAAAATACAGATACAAAAATAAAGAAAGGCCTTTTTGGGTTATTAAGAAGAGATACCAAAAGTCAAAATTGAAGCTTGTTTGAATTATGTGTTTCGTTTGTTTTGTTAAACAAAAATTGTAATCCTTTAACTTCAGTTAGTAAAGAACATACCTATATATTTCTCATTAAAAAAAAACTCTTTAAGTTTTAATTTACCTCTCACAAATTATCAAAACAAAAGAATACCTACCTGTAAATTTGAAAAAAAAAATCTCCAATTTTCAGAACAAACAAGCAAGTAAATTCAAATAAAATCAACCTCCACAGAAACTGCATACCTATAAACAAATAAAACGAATAAAAATAAACCGCATATACAAAACTGACAGAAAACTGCCAGCCCTATTCCCGGGAAAAAAAATCCTTCAAATAGATACTCCCAAATTTATAATCCGAGTATCTGCTTATTATGGTGCAATATGCATAGTGGAACCTTAGATTCTCCAGATTCTCTGGCCCATATCAGTACTGCCACACCATAACACCGCACCATATTCAGTTTCAATTTCTGCGAATGCGAACGCCCCCTCACGAGTGTACACTTTGAAAAAAGATCCTCATTCTCGATTTCAGCAAATTTATTTCAATTGCAATTTAAATTTGCAAAAAAAAAGCAGAAGAACCACAAAAAAAAATGAATTCAACACAAAGGCACTACTTCTACTACCTACTCCCACAAACGTTGGTTGACGGTTCGATGCGGTGGGAAGCGGCGTGGCACGGTGGCGGCAGTGTAGCTTTGCTTTGGATCTACACAAAAAAAAAGGAGTATGGGACTTTGGCAACAATGAACAAAAAAGTACGAAAAAAAACTTCAGCTGGAAAACGCTACGTAAATGAATTATTTATGAAGTGGTTTTCCGCTTTTCAGTTCTCAGTTTTCACTCTTTTGGCTCTGTCTATACTGCCTTGCTATTCCTCAATCCTCACGTTCAAAGCTTGCAATGTGTTGCTGTTGCACAACTGTTGCTCCATCATATCGTACTGTTTCCAAGGACTATAGAGACAGAGAGTCCCTCTGGATGTCGGCGGACGACGATGGCAGCGGCATGTTTGTAGTCCTCGATTTCATTTTCCGATTTCAAGGCGGTTTTTCCATGGCCATTGTTGGAGTGTTGGGCTTCAATAAAAACGAATGGTCATTAAGGTCGCAGAGATGTGTTCATAAATTTTAAGGATATTATAATAAAAATGATCGATCTAGCTATTTAAAATGTTTGACATCTAAGTAAAAGTGAAACTGAACTAGAAATTTTAAATGTTGGTAAGATGGGATTTTGTAGGGAAAAGGGTTGAATTTTGATTTTTAAATAATTTCTTAACAAAAACCCTGGAAGCATTTTCGAAGTTGAATCTCTTAAAAAGTCGATAGAACGAATAATTTAATAATATTTCAATTGAACGATAACTTCATAAAACATTGAGATTCTTCAGTCCAGAATCAACTTAAAAATACAAATATTTGTTTTACTTCTGAAACTTAAAAAAAAAAACTAAACGAAAAATTTTATTCTATCAGCAATTTCGGACACTATCATAGAAAAAGAAGACCATCTAACTTTGAGGCTTTATATTCTTTTCAATCAATTTAACGATAAATTCCATTTTGGACTTTATATTCTTTTTAATAAATTTAACGATAAATTTAATTTTAATGTCAATACTTCGTTAAGAACTAAAACAATTATTGTCTTGAATAAAATCAAACACAAACTAGTGAATTAAATTTCCTTATAACGTTTTTCAATAAAAAAATTTAACTGAATTCTTCGTTAATTTTCAGCACTTTCTCCATCAGAATTCATTAAACTTAACGAAAGTATTAAGAACTTGACTGAAATCACAGGCAAAGTAGGTTTTCTATCAGATTAATAATTTTCTGAAGAACTTTGAGCACAAAATTTAAGTTAAGAATATCAACCAAGTTAAAACTTATCGAAAGATTTGAACGAATATCGCATTGGTAGTCCATTTTTACCTATACAAATTACAAAATAAATCGTTTTGAAAAAGAAATTAAAAACTTAATTTGAGTCATAAAGTTTCGTTGAGTCATTAAAAACTCAAATAAACGACTGAACGAAAGGTTATTATTAACTGGGGGGAGGTCCTTTTTAAAGTAGGATTTTAAATGATTAACTCTTTTTTAGCTTAAACTCAAAAGAGATACTTATTAAGATATGAAGGTGTAGAAGTATAAATTTCTGCTTATAAATAAGTGTCACCTGCTCGAAAAAGCTCACATTTTTTTCAATAACTGCTCTACACTGCCCTTTATGATTCATATAAAAAAAATCCATTCATTAAAAGCAAAGCTACACAGTCAGCGAGGGACAGAATATAACAAAAAAAAAAAATAAACGAATCGGAAATTGGTGTTTAATAACTTTAATTTTAGGCAGTTCTTCCGCTCGGCTCCGACCAACCGACCGACCGACAGTCTCTCGTGCAGACTCAATCGCCATCAGGGGTGCGCACCACTGCACATGATAGGACAGTGGCACTGCAATTAGTTTCTCTGGCCCAAATTGTATCTCTGACGGCTTATTCAGTCTGAAGTTTAACCCCACAGCTTGTACTTCACCATTACCAAATCCACCTTACCACACACTTTATAGAAAGAACAATTTGAATAGCTTGGCTGACTTGCTGGCTGACTGCCAGTACCAGTGCCAGGGTACAGAATTAAAGTACGCTTTAGGAAGGTTGGTAGGTATATTCCTGCGACTCGAAATACTCTGTAGGCTGTGGCAAAATTGTTGAATATATTAGCAAACATCAAGGAGGGAGGGACCACTAACCAAAAAAAAAAAAAAAAAAAACTTGTTGGATCTTTTACTTTATATTCGGTGGCTCTAAAGAACATTACACAACGACAACCAACAACAAAAAAAAAAATGTGCAAGAAAACTTTTATAAATAAGCTTCAGGAAAAGAAAGGCACATAATAGCAGGTTATATGGGCTTTCACTGGCAGATTGAATGTCGGAAAATTAATAAGTGTTTTCATGGTGGGCAAAAAGTTATAAGGACTAACGAAAAAAAATCATTTTTTTCTTAAATTTGAATATACAAATCTTTTTGGTGCTCTAGGCAGATCTAGGCATTGCAAAAGGGAAATTAAATTAAATTTGTTTTTATTTTTTTTGCGGACTTTACGAAAAAAATTTTGCTTTGATGAAAATCAATGAAAATACCATAAATTACTTGAGCGTTATCAATTGAAAACAGTAATTTGTTTTTTTTTTTTTGCCAAATCGGCTTTTCTAACATGGTCATTGCCGTAAAAGTGCTTTTGATGAGTTTATAGAGTTACCCTTCTCTAAATATATTTACAAAAAACTTAGAGTGGCTTATTAAGTAGTGTTACAAAACGACAATAGTGTGTCTCTCTTTCAGTTGTGCTAGTCACCCCAATTTTAGGCCTGTGTCAAGCGTATCCTATCCTCTATTCTCTATACTCTAGATTGGTACCCACCACTGGACGAGATAAAAAGACATTTCAGCAGTTTTTTTTTTCTTCCCCATATTATATTTTTCGTCAAAAGTGAATGTGAACTTAAATTAATGAAGTTCAAATTTATATGAAATTTTACACTTCATTTAAATGGTATCAACAATCATTCAGTGGGTGTTCATGATGCTATATCATGACGCTTCGTAACAAAAGAATGAATACTTAATAAAAGAATGTAATTTGGCAACCACATTATCTTACCCAACCAATTCTCAAGGTTTTGGTCTTCTTTCACGATCTTGTGATTTCAAACGTCAATTTGATAAAAAATTAAAAAATGTAGGATCTTTTTTTTGTCTCTACTCTGACATTGTCTATTCAAAATCTACAGAAAAAGTATATTTTACATATGTATTGTCAAATTTACCAATGTCAATTTAATAGAACAAAAATTTATATTTCTCCCCCATATATATCAAATTAAATTGACAATTAATCGAAACAAACATCCAATATTAAATATAAATCAAAAAATACATATTTTGGTTATTTTGATGTAAAATATTCACGCATGAATTGCTGCTTTAATTTTAAAACAAGTCACTCACTTTTGTAGTTAGATTTTGTTAATGGGAAACCCGCTGTTGCTGAAACTTAATTAAAAACTATGAACTCTATAGTGACAATCATTACAAAACACGCACATCACATTTTCATTGTAACAGCTTCCAGCGTCTGTTGTCTGTTCACATCACATATCACTCTCTGACACGCACGGTTCGGCTGCAACAAAGTTGTGGCTGTATAGCATCGCATCTATAGAAGCAGTATCAGCACAGGAGTAGCAGCAGCAGCAGCAGGAGCAACAGCAGCAGCTTTAGCAATTTCTGCCACATCGTCCTTGCTTCGTCAGGGCATATTCATACATACATATACATACATACATATATAGACGACACGGGTCAGTATATTAATTTAAATCCTCTCCCGGTGCCAATAACATGCCACCCCAATTAACTTTTAGGTTCTATCCCCCATATCCGACCCCACCGACTCCACCGACGTCCGACCGTATACCCCGAACATACACAAAATATTGTAGCATCACATCCTATCTGCGTTCATTAAAGCTTATTCATCAAGTTCTGAATTGAAAATCAGAGTGCGTCAACAGTGAGTGTGGGTGAAATCAGAGTCCCTTTCCTCTTTGGAGAGCCATCATCATTCAGAATATGGAAGGTTTTGAAGGATCGTATCGTCAAAATACGCGTCGGGTCTCGAGACAGGGTGGGATGTGGAATAACGTATGTGTGAATCATTTGCTGGATAATAAAAAGAACACACTTAATTTTTGCCATTTCAACTGTATAATGTACACACATAATGTAGCATACTGTGATGTGTATACCTAGACTATAGTCCCTGACAAAAAAATGTAGGTATGTGTATATGTTGCTTATATGTATGCTTGTATGCCCCTTGTGGTATTTGTTCTATTTAACCGCAACGCAGCACCCCATGGGTGAAAAACTGTCACCACTGCTGGTTCCGTCGTCGGCGTCATCGTGCGTCGTCATCGTCATTGGTCGTTTGTATGGTCAATTTTTGGGCTTCAAAAATTAAATTTATGTTATGAGGTCTCCATTTTCTGAGAAGGGGGAAATATGAATTTCGCAATCTTCGAAGGTTTCTTTAAATTCGTCGGCCTACAAAATTTGGTCGGAAGTACAAGACATTTTTGGAAGATTTTTAAGACTTTGATGAAGGCATGAATTGAAGATTTCCAATATGGAAACTGTTAAGGCCTTGTTTGCCTTACCCAAATCAGGCTAAGAGGGTTTCTAGGAGCTTTAGTTTTTTAAACAGGGTAACATTTTAAAGAAAGATATCAAATTTCGGGCACCTTTTTTCTCCCCCATTTATGTATTTAAACTTTGGTTTTCAATCTGTCAACACTTTTTTTCGGAGTTGGTCTTTTTGACAGCTGGCACTTGATTTATGCTCAGTTTGGTTTGCCATTTCATAATAAATAGACTTACTCCAGAACAACGTATGCAAATCGTGCAAAATGGGCTCGAAACGAGATCGTTGTTGATCCCGATTTTGACAAGAAAATTTTGTCCAGCAATTAAGCTCATTTTTGGTTGAATGGGTACGTTAATAAGCAAAATTGTCGTATTTGGAGTGATCATCAAGCCATTTTTGAGACGCTGTTACATCCTCTAAAAGTCACTGTTTGGTGTGCTCTATGGGCAAGGGGAGTCATTGGTCCATTTTTCTTAAAAAATGAAGCCTTCCATTGTGTTACAGTCAATGAAGAACGCTATAGAGCAATGATTAATGACTTTTTCTTGCCTGAATTGGAGGATGTTGATGTGGCCGACCTTTAGTTCCAACAAGATGGCGGCACTAAATGACATTCAACCAAGAGCCAACGAAACAATCAATTTATTGAAGGAAACTTTTGGTGAGTGCATTATCTCACGTCGTGAGCCTGTGGCGTGACCTCAAAGATCGTGTGATTTAACACCGCTGGACTATTTTGTGTGGGGTCATGTGAAGTAGCTTGTCTACGTAGATAAGCCCGAGACGATTGACGCCTCGGAAAGGAATATTCGGCGCGTTATTGCTGACAAACGGCCCCAATTACTGCAAAAAGTGGTCGAAAATTGGGTCTCTCGGCTGGAATTTATTCGAGCCAGCCGCGGTGGCCAGTTGCCCGAAATCATTTTTAAAACATAATGGCAAGCCCCTATCTTTATAATAAAGCTAAATTCTTGGCCATAACATTTAATTTTATGCGTTTTTTTTTTCTTCTTGAAAATCACATAAAAAAACACCCTTTATAATTTAATTTATTTACAGATTATGATTTTTAAGAGCACGAAAAACAACCATTTGAAATAAGCTTCAAGAGTTTAAAAATCATTTTCTTTTCAGAATAATCTGATTTCCATACTCTTGCAAAACATAGGATACATTTTGCTGTTGAAATCGCTTTATCACATACCAAATTAACTTAACTTCATATCAACCTCAAAAATCGTGTTGCGCTTCTGCATGTTTTGAGTCATACCCTGATGGTCTCCACGGTACTCAAATCCATGGAAGAGGCAACTAGATGTTGTGTTTTGTATTTGCATGCGTGGGTACGAATCCCCATTTCTATGCAAATTGCTTTTCGAAATTATTTTGCAAAGCCAAAAATAAAACACAGCAACACAAAATACAAAATAAATTAAAAAAGAAGAAATCGTCAACTTCAAAACATACGAAAGCAAAGATTTGTTTTTTTTTTTTTTTCGACATTTGGATTTAGAGAATCTGTAGAAATAAGCTTGTCACATGCGGGAACTCAGCTGGCTACAAATATTTACAACGTTCTCAAATCCTCGAGGTATGTTCGTGCAATAATAATTTTTTTTTTTTAATTTGTTTTACTTTTTTCACACTTTTTTTTAAATTGGGGAGTTGAGTGCGACTTTGAGCTCATTTGTGTTACTTTTTTTTTTGTCAAAAGGTTAATTGTATTTCTAGGTGAGGTAAGGCTGGTCTGATGGATTTTCTTTAACCAAAGTTTGATTTTGTAAACATGTCTGTCAATATAATTTGGAAAGACAGACAGCGAACAACACATTGATGACGAGAAAATAAAGTGAAATTAAAATAAATTCCGTCAACTTCTTCTTGGGCAAATAGTAATTAGAAATGCGAGAGATATCCTTTTACTTGTCCTTGATGATGTGATGGCGGTTTTTGGTGTTTGCATTTTTACACTGTTTACCGACTGAATATGGTGAGGGAATGGGGTTTTGCTGATGGCAATGGTTTTCGAAAATTATTCAATCTTAGAAGTTAATTGAAATCAGAGCTAAAGTTTAGGGCAAACAGATAAATGAATTGCCGGATTATAATAAAGTGTGTCCTTTATAAGGTTTTCTTATTCCATAGGTATAGTGACAACGACGACGCGATGGTATGGCGGTTTGGTGGTGTCCTTTTCTTTTAAACTTAATATTGATTGGATTTGTTTGATTTATTCTCGAATCATCACTTTTTTACAATCGAAACAGTTTCCAAAGAAAAATATTGAAATAGAGACGATTTTGGTTTAGTATACAAAAAAAAATGTTTATAAAAGACAAAATTTGTTTTAGTTGAAAGACTTTATCCTTTAAAAAAGCAATAAAAATGCATTAGGGATGGTTTATTTCAAAAGTAAAGTGTGTTTTTGTAGACGTGTGGTTTTCATACTGACAGTACTTTTTTCGGAATTGGTCTTTTTGACAATTGTCACTTCATTTATGCTCAATTTGGTTTGCCATTTTATAATTAATAGACTTACTCCTAAACAACGTTTGCAAGTCGTGCAAATTTATTACCAAAATAATGTTTCGGTTCACGCGATGCATTGCACATTGCGTCCAATATTCGGTCGACATAATCGCATAAATTCAAGCAACCATGGATCGGTTTCGCACCACATTTTCTCTAGTGGCTAATGTGCATCCTCAGAGCCGCCATACAGTGCGCACCGAAGACGCTATTGCTGCTGTGGAGCAGAGTATCGAAAAAGACCCGATTGAGTTCATCCGCCATCGCGCGCAACAATTGGAGCTGTCGCAAATTGGGCCTCTCGGTAGTGGCCACTTGCCCGAAATCATTTTTAAAACATAATGGCAAAACCCTTTTCTTTATATTTAAGCTTAATTCTTGGCATTTACATTAAATTCTATGCGTTTTATTTCTTCTTGAAAACCACACGTCTAAAAAAAAAACACCCTTTAAAATCTCTATGGGTAGGTATCATTTAAACACGTAACTTTCTTCCATCCAGAATAACACAAACAGGAGTATTTATGATATTAAATACAGACAGAAAAGTCTATATTATATTTTAAGGAAGTTTAAAAATTTAGTTTTAAATTTTTAAACACTTTTTAAACATCAGAGCCAGACTGACCTCAGTACAGACTCTTTTATCGCTCTTATTCTCTTCAGCTACTCAAATAAGCAACATTCCAATAAACTTTATTAGCACTTCTTTGTCTTCTATGATGCCCTACTCGTGCTAGTCCTAGTACACAAACAACTGAGCAACAGCAATTGAGCTGCAAAACAACACCTTCTTCAAAAAATAAGACAAAAGTTCAACTGAATTTTTGGTAATTAACCGGCAAAAACAAGTTTATCATTGCCACAGATGTAAATTATCGAGACAACACACTACAATACCTTTTGCGGAGTAGAAATAAACTCCCCTGCCCCTCATAATGCGCCAAGTACAACGTCAAAATGGCCAACGGGCCATTCCAAACCGAAACCATAACAAACCGTGAATGGTGCACCGAAGGTATATATATTCAGCACTGCATGTATACTACTGTAAACAAAAACAACAATATTAACAATAACAACAACAAACACAACGAAGAATAACACCGTCATCAACATTGAGCAAGAGAGAAGCCAGTAACTTTGCGAAACTTGCAAAAGATATTTTTATCTCATTTTGTTTTTATAAAAGTGTGGGGGATCGTACATAGTTGATTAAGCGATGGTAAAATGAAAATATAGTTACAGTGTTCGTCCTTCTTCTTGTATAGTTCAGTTTGTTATTTTATGAATCCATACAACCGTAGAGAATGTAATCAAATATCTATACGCGATGCGATGCAACGTCTCTTAGGACCCTCAAAGCCAGCAGAACAGGCCAAGGACATCATAACCCCAGCTCCCACCAGATACAGGTGGATGTGGGTAGTTGTTGTTCCTGGTTATGGATGGGCTGACTATTGTTACAGTACAACTACCCTACTATACACAACATTGAATAAATTTCCATAAAATAAAATTTATGTTCGGTTGTAGCCTTTTTTAAATATTTTTACAAGCTCTCTAGAAACACAAACGGGACATCCAGGGTCCAGAGGGCAAATCACCTCCCGTTCTAAGATGAGCGATGCAAGAAAAAGAACATCAAATCTCCCATCATGCAGATAAAGGATATCCTCTCATATTTGTGTACAATAAGAATATAGTCTGTAAGAGGTTGTGCTGGCTCTAGGATCTAGGTGCTCTCCATCTAAAGTTATTTAGTTCGTTATTTAGCATGATCCCTTCAGGGGTTGGTATTTATTTTTTTTTTATTTAGAATGAAACCCAACTTGCAGTTAAACTGCCATAAAAATATCATAGTTAACAGTGAAAACTTATGGTACAGCACGTGAACTTGTAAGAACTCTAGGCAGATTGAAATGCCCAAAAGGACGACATATTCTTCCACGTTGTACCGTAAAACTTGCGAAGACGATGTCATTTTTGAATTTTTTTCGGACAAACGGCATGTCAAATGGATGGTGTGTTTAAAAAACATCACACTGAAAAAAAAGTTTAATGGAGGCAAAATTAGAAAAAGTACCTATGGACCATTTTCAATTATGAAAAACTACCAAAAAAAGATAAACGCATCTGTGCTTTAAAATAATTGAGATGTTACTTATGTGGACTACACACTTGATATTGCTATTGCAATTTGTTTCCTACAGTAAAACAGCTTAACTCTGCACTGCTGCACCTGGTTTAAAAAAAAAAAAACCAAAGCTGTTTTTCAAGAGTCAAAAAGCCTGCCAAACGCTTTTATAGAAACTGGTAAATTTGCTATAATCTTTAAAGTTTTATTTTCTTCTCTTGAATTTTGTTATTCTTACTGAGTTTTACCTATATTTTGAACTTTGTAAAGGGTTTTCCAATAAGAGGTGTTATTTTGAATAGGCCGCTATTTCGGTAGCTGTCACTTTTGAAGCTGTCATTTTTTGACATTTGACAAGTAGAAACTACGTTATTAATAAAAATGGAACGATACACGCTTCAACAACGCATTGAAATTATTAAAATTCACTATAAAAATGGTGAAAATTTGGCAGAGACGGTTCGTAAAACTAAAACATTTCTGGGTCGTCGTGAAGCACCTTGTCGGACCGCAATACAGAAATTGGTGGACAAATTCGAGCTGTTGAGACAAGTTAGTGATGTGAAGAATAAAACCCGTGCACGTCGCTCAAGAACAACTGAGAATATTGCTGTTGTAGCCCAAAGTGTTGAAGAAAACCCAGGTTTGTCCATTCCTCGTCGTTCTTTGGAATTAGGCATTCCACAAACGTCATTACACCTTATTTTGCATAAAGACTTGGGTCTTAAGGCTTATAAAGTTCAGTTAACACAAGAACTCAAGCCGGCTGATCATCAACAACGTCGTGTCTTTGCTGATTGGGTCCTTGAAATGCATGAAAATGATCCGGAATTTCATCGAAAAATCATCTTGACTGATGAGGCCCATTTCCACCTCGGAGGCTACGTCAACAAGCAAAACTGTCGCATCTGGGGCTCGGAAAACCCAAGAGTTATTGTTGAAAAGCCTCTCCATCCTCAACGCGTGACTGTTTGGTGCGGTTTATGGTCCGGCGGGGTCATTGGACCTTACTTTTTCGAAAATGAGGCTGGAGGAACAGTTACGGTCTTTGGATTGCGCTATCGAGAGATGATTAATGATTTTTTATTGCCTTAATTGGATAGTATCGATCTGGACAACGTTTACTTTCAACAAGACGGCGCTACGTGCCACACAAGCAATGAAACCATCGATCTTTTACGGGAAAAGTTTCCGGACCGTGTTATCTCTCGAAGAGGTGATCACAATTGGCCACCGAGATCTTGTGATTTAACACCTTGCGACTTCTTCCTTTGGGGCCACGTAAAAAATAAGGTCTACGCCAACAGCCTAGCGTCGATTCAAGACCTCAAAGATGGAATTCGTGAGGCTATCGAGGACATAGGGCAGCCACTTTGCGATTTGGTTATGGAAAATTTCATGAAAAGGATATGGTCCTGTAAGCGTGGTCGTGGCGGCCATTTGGCTGATGTTGTGTTTCATTATTAACGGCATACCTTCCTCTTTATAATGAAATAAACATCCGATCATTTATCTCAAAAAATGCCATTTTTTTTTGAATATCAAAATAACACCTCTTATTGGAAAACCCTTTATTTATTAGAACCACATTGAAAAAAAATTAACAAAATCCGTCCAATCATTAAATTGATAATCGCAAATTATCAAAAATTGAGACCATTAGTTTCTCAAAAACCTGGAGAACCTATTGCCGCTATGCAAATTGTTTGCCAAAAAACCTGGAAAGCTGTTTTCTTACATATAACTTGGTTATTCCAAGTACAAAATTTAATCAAAATCGGTACAACCATTTTCGAGAAAATTTTTGAATCGCAGGTACCCGTTCTAGATGAACTAACACAAAGATTCGAATTTCCCTCTAGAGAATCACATAAAACTGCTCTGAACCTAATTTAAAGCAAATGGGGTCAGAATGGATATGCGGACGCCCAACACACAGACTAATGGACGGTATAACGGAACTCAATTTTCTAGACGTCTTAACTATGGCAGTGTTAATTTTTTTAATAAAATCTCGAAATTTGTCTGCGTGTAACTAGCTTAAGATCCTTGAGACAAGCTGCTCGTTTTGCTTTTCTTCTGTTTATACATTTTTCGAAAACGAGGGAAGTTTGTTTGCTTTTAAGTGCCTCGTTCATTTATTCACATTTTCTCTGGTTTCGGTCATTCGTTATTTGTCTTGTCTATCCAGAGCACATTTGGCAGGCTACCTTAGGATTTCTCTAAGTCCGCGACTTGATACTGTGCATTCAATTTAGCTAGCACATGTCATTCTTTTTTTTGTAAGGAAGGACAAAAAATCTCCCTTTCTCACTACATCCTCGTTTATTTTTCAGCTTTTACCTTTGCTTTTTTTTCTACAAACGTTGCATCGTTTTTCTCATTTCTTCTCTCAATCCTGTGGGACACAAACAAAACACTAACACATATAGGTATATAGCAACTCTGATGGCGCTTTTAACATAAAGGACACATTTCTTTCATGATGTTCATGTGATGCTGATGCTGAGCTGTAGGTATGCTATTTTGCACAAAAGACAGCTCCGTGATGGCGGGATCTGCGGTGATGGTTTTCTTCAATGGTCGCTGTTCTCTGCCACCAACGCCAGCACTGCCCTTCTTCCTATATTCTGCTGATGCTATCCTATATAGTGTGGCGGGCGGTCTATGTTGCAATATTTTTCTTTGTATTACAACATTTATGAAGACAAATTGGCTTATTGTCCTTTAATGGTTTGGGAGAAAATAGTATACCTCTATCGAAAGGACCATACAGCCAGATGCTCAGCAAAACATTGTTGTTTTTGGTGTGCGCTGCGGTAAGATTGTGACTACTTTTTCTATGTCGAGCTATAATTTTTTTTTTGTTGTTGTTTTTGTATTCTATCTATCTATACTCTTGTCTCCAGGTTGCCATTGTATTTAATGTCTCCTTGAGCTTCCGCTTTTAACTGTCGCAAAGACAAAGTATAGGTATAGGAAAAATGGAAAGTTTTCCATTTTCTAGCGTAAAGTAGGTCTTCGCGCTATATTATGCAGGTGATGTAAAAGAATTGGCTTAGGAAAATTTTCCAGCCACACCAACGTCGCGCGCTCGGTTGGTCGATACTGAAATTTATTGCAAGCAATTAAGACTGCTTAGATGGAGTTGATTTTTTTTTTTTGTTTAAGGAAGATACTTATTTACATCAGTTTGGGCTACCTAATTGATATTTGTTTATATACCTATAGAGCTACAAATATCTAAAAATTGATTTTTATACCTGAGACATAAGAGGAATAGTTTTTAATGGAAATACTTTGAATTGGATGCTGCAGAAATTTGGTTAAAAATAATGATGAGATTTTCCGAAGCGACTGAAAATGTTTTGGCAGTAAGTTACATAATTTTTGGTTAAAAATAATTTATTATTAATTTATTAACTTTAAAGAAAATTAACCCATTCGTTGAAGCTGTAGCTAAACAGGCGGAAAGAATTGTGAGACCCACTTTTTCGACTTCAATTTATGTCTTTTTTTCTGACAAACAAGGTTTCGAATGGATGACGTGGGTAAAAGAAATCACACTTCACAAAAGTTTCATGCAGACAAAATTAGAATAATAACCCACGAACCATTTCGAAGTGCTAAATGCTACCAAAAACAGATAGATTTATCTTCTTTTAATACAATGGCTGATATGGGCCAGATGTAACGTATATGTACTACTCATAAAACGAAATATTGTCGTTATTTCTATGTTTGACCAACGATTTGAGTGTGATTTTTGTATGAATGCATAACTAGTCCCTACCTACATATGTCCATATTGCAAGTACAAATAATTATAACTGGGGTCATTCAAAATTGTATGTTCGAATTGATATGCCAAGGCGAATTCATTTAAAAAAAAAAATTTAATGTAACTATTAAATGCTTGATTCTGGAAACAATATCGATTTTAAACTTTTTTATCGGATCTAAGGTTATTAAGGGTCCGCCATTTTACGTTTTTTTCCAACTAGTGCTTATTTCGTGAATGGTAACACTTAGCTCATGTCTGATTTGACAGATAATTAGTTTTATCCTTCCGCTGAACGAATATGGTTGTGTATACGCTTCGCTAAGTGGGCCTGCGATCGACTTAGAGAAGATGCCGATTTTGCCAAAAAAATCATCTTTTCAGATGAAGCTCATTTTGATATTGGCGGGTAGTAAACAAGCAAAATTGCAGCATTTGGAAAACAGAAAATCCGCACGCATACATTGAAAAGCCGATACACCCAAAACGAGTCACACTGTTTGGTGCGGATTTTGGTCCAGAGGCATAATTGGTCCATTTTTCGAAAATGACCAAGGAGTGGCCGTTACAGTCAATGGCGATCGTTATCGGGCCATGTTGAACGAATTTTTGTTCACAAAAATTGAAGAGGAGGATATTGGCAACATTTGGTTTCAACAGGACGGCGCTACGTGCCACATAGCCGAAGATACAAAAAAAAAAAAGTTATTTGGCGGACCCTTTATTATGTTCAACTAAAAAAAACATCAGTAGGGGAGAGCGGGGCTAAAAGTAACGCATTTTTCTAAAACCCATGCTTCTTCTTATATGTTAAAGATTAATCGGCCAAACCTTTTTTAAAATTGTAAATTCATGTTTCAGCTACATAATCCACCACAAAAGATTACCAAAGTCTACTTCCAAAATGTCAATATATAGCATAAGAAAAAAAAACGTGTTGTTTCAAAACCTACCCCCTATGCGGGGCTAGTTGTAACAAAAGTCGGAGAAAGTTGTAACAAGTATTGCAAAACATAAGAAATAGATTTTTCAGTAATTAAACCATCGTTTTATTAACAGATAAAGAAAAAACATAACTCTTAGTTTTGAAAAAAAAAATAACGGTTTTAGTTTTTACATTTTAAAATTTACCACGAAAAAATGTTTCAACTAACCCCATATGAAATTTGAGACAAAAAACACAATTTAAAGAGAAGGATATTCAAACAAATATTACATACGCACATATATTTAAGCAAAACACAAATGCGAGTTACAAACATGACAATTTTTGGGACTACCCGCACAACTTATTTAATTGATGTCCATTAAACACCTGTAGTAGATTTGCCGGTTTCTATGGAAAAGATACAAATTTCTCTTTTTCACGGTATTCTTAATTTTAAAGGGAACACTGTTTTATAGCTGTTACTTCTTACCCCTGTTACTTCTAACCCCGGTCTCCCCTACCTAGTGCTCTTTTACCATTTAAAGACATCAATTATAGATTGCTTATCATTTATCAGTTGTTGCAAAAAGGTCATTTGAAAAAGAATGGTAGTCATTGTTGTGACACAAAATCTAAGACTCGACGTCGAACAAAGGATTTCAATTTGTGGTCATCCAGAGTTCAGATGAAATGTTCGGCCAGTGACCATCATTTAGTTATTAATTATGCAATATTTTCTGATGTTAAGCATACAGAAAGGTATAAGAAAATATTTAAGATGTATATCTGAGAATAGATATAGATGATTCTCATCGGCTTTGTCGCCGATGACTTAACATTCAACTTGGTCAAAAATTTCACTAAAATGAAAATATTTTATTTCAACGATGAAAGGGATTGACACATAAGTTAACTTCTAGGTTATAAAATAGTTGGGAAAGTATACGAACGGACGTTGCATCGTTGAAATTTACAAAATAAGGTGAGCGTTTCGGGTTGTTGCCTTCTTTTAAAGACTTTAATTTTTATAACATAGCTTTCATTATTTTAATTAAAAAAAGTAAAACAACAAGCATATAGTAATAAAGAGGTATAGCTTTAATATTTACTTAAAAAATTACCTCGGACATTTTATAACTAAGAATGCAACTCTGTGGGAAAAATAAGCAATTTACTGGGAAAACACAAGTCAAGTTTTAAGAACTTGCAGAGTATTTTTGTGGCTTTGACAGAAGTTAAAAGTTATACGCAGCTGTCATTTTCCTCTATTAAAACATGAAATTTGTTGATGCGATTCAATGTTCAATCACCTCATAACCTTATATTAGCATCAATGCCCATCAACAAAGCCCAGTACCTACTCTAAGACAGATGGACAAAATCTGCCATCTAAGATAACGGAGATTAATCTAATATATGATAATGAATGTGGTTTGGGAAGTTAGAACCCAATATTTGGGACATTTGCAAAAAAGCTTGCTATCTAAAAAGTCAGTGGTCAAAAGAGAAAAACAAATTTCCGAAATTCGGCAACCATATATTTTGTTTTACGAATTTTCAAATTTTTTTAGTCTTATATATTGCGACCTTGAAATAATCTTTAAAATTCATAAAAAAAAAACTATGGCTGACCAATTGACCTTCTAGGACTTTTCATGGTATACTTTTTTACGAATATCCCATATGGGGGTTAAGATCCCACAGCTAATGGACGCCCTCAAGTAAAAGCGAAGTGCTGCAAGCAAATTGGCAAAATTATTTAATAGACAAAAGGATTAAAAACACTTTTTAGAAATTTCATTCTCAGAAAGGCTTTTAATATTATCGTTTTTAAATTTTAAGTGTAAATCATTCCTATAAACGCACTTGAAGTATTGAAAAAATATTAATAAAAAAAAAAACAACTGTTTATCTTATACAAATACCACTCAAGCAACATCTCATTTGCAATGTTAAGCACGCGGAGTTCACTGAATCCACTCTACACATATTCTGATGTCTCTGACCATATTACCATCTCCAACTCCAATCCCCTTGGTCATTGGTCATGGTCATCCCCGACCGCTATGATGGTGATGATGATGACGATGATGATGGAGGCAGCCGTTCTCTATATCTGTGTGTTTCTGTGTTGTTTGCTTCATGATTTATTTGAATTGCGTGCATGAAATAATTTTCACTTATTTAATTCATTTAATTGGAAAGCTTACAACTCGAAAATCGCCTGTCATCCATCCGGAAAAATGTGTGTGCACTTGTATACGCATTTTATTTATCTTCCCTTCGGGGGTCAGTCCCAATGTGAATAAATTTATCTATGAGCTTGGTATCGCTATAGATGTATAACCATAAATGTGTGTATTGTTTTTAATATCTCTATCTATATCTCTCTCTCTCTCTCTCGCTTTTCATATATCATCTACATATGTAGGCATATAAAGTTATTATTTAATTCTTTGAAAGTTTTCCACTTATCATTAAAGCCGGGGCTCTCGCATTCACTCTGGATAATGAAAAAATATAATTCCTTAATTTATGCATTTTTAAAGAATCTGTTACCTTGTGCACAAATTCCCAACATGGGGTCGATTGGTGCTAAAAGCCTCTCGACCATCAGGGTGAAAATTTAATATTAATAAAATAATTTAACATTGTCCTTAAAAAAAATAAAAAAAAATATCGGTGGCAATTACCATACGACAACAACAACAACAACAAAAAATCTCAAAACATTCATAATAATGCTCTTGGATAAATGCCAACAAACGATGGACAATTAAATCATGCAAATAAAATATAAAACATACATACATATGCATTATGAGTAGGTGTAGGTGTAGGTATATAGCTGTATTCGAGTTGTAGATTTTTGTTCATGATAAAACACAACAACAACAAAAAATAAAAAAAGGACAATCGAAGTAAATCGATGTCGTGCTTTGGTATATGTTTAATTGATTACATACAAACGTATTTATTCCGTTGTTTGCGGATGCAATTAAGAGAATTGTATCACAAGGATATTAAGCTTACTTTGACTTTATCACTATGGCTTGAGGGAGGATAAAGGGTTAAAGTAATATAATGTATATAAATGCTGCAGCAAAAAGTGCAGGGGATTTGCATATAGACCCATCAATTCATCATTGTTGTATATTGAGCATAAAATAAAAATTATTTTTTTTTTCCAGGAAAGTAGATTTATAAAACGTTATTAAAAATTTCAATATTTCACGGGCCCACAGGGCTAGATTTGTTAGCAACCGACCGTTGGGTTACCTTATAAAGCTCATAGTTTTTTTCCCGTGTGAAACGCTTAGCAGCGCAGTAAAATATTGTTTCGACTTACAGAGCTAGAACCGTGGTAAACGCTTCTCGTTGTCACTATGAGTGTCTCAAGATTGCCAACTCTCAAGGACCTATGCCCGCTCCAGGACCGTAAATAAAGTATTTTGATAGTAATACATAAGGTACCATGTAAATGAAAAAATGATATTTTGTGAAAAAAACGGCTGCGGATTTTCAAATAAAAAATAACTACCTAAGAGGGATGAGAAAAATTTATTTGATTTTATTCAGGAATCAGGAATCTCCATCACTAGGATATGGTGTTTGCATTTGTACCACCATAGACAGCCAAATTCGTTAATAAAAATCAAATTTGAATATAAAACTTTACGATAAAATTTTACTTTCTTTCTTTTTTTTTTGAAGACTTTTTTTCGCCTTTAGGAATTTTTTCTCGGCTGTTGAAAACCCATAAAAATCCACAGTTACTTACTTTTTGTATTTAGTTTATAAAAAATCAAAAACCTCCAAAACAAAATGGAAGAAAAGAACCCCCTTAGACTATAGGTGTGTTATGGACGAATAACTTCTCCAGATTTTAAGGATCTCGCCACACACATGCAAGCACCCATAAGAGAACTGTTGTGTAACAATCAACTCTACATTCTACAATGTTTTATGGGCAAACAATAGGATCCTTGAGTGTGCAGAGGAGCAACAGCGTTGTTATGCATTTTGGCAATGACTATAGGACTATGCACATGTACAGTACACGTTGCCTTCACCGTCGACTAGAATGACGATGACAACAAAACGCACGTCACACCGTTATGACAAGGAACACAGTCATTATAGGTTTTGCTGGTAGAGAGAGGTGTTAGATATAACACACCCGACTGAATAAGTGTTTTGTGTGGAATTCATGTTTCGATGGTGATGGGTGACACACAACGTTGTTTTTGGGGGCACACAAAAACACACACACTCGTGTGTTATGTAGTGTAGTTGCATAAGGACTTCTCGAGTGCGAGAAAGGAGTTTTTTTCTGAACAAGATGGCTCCCCTTTGCTCCATTGCACATTGCCTACTACCTTTCGCTAGGCTAGCAAAATGGTTTGATGTGTGTGTGTATGTGTGGATGCGTGTATATGTATGTTTGTTTCGCACCTTTATGCTGTCAAGAGCGTGTACATCATCATGCATGCCATTCACTGTGACATTCTTTTGTGTGGTATTTTGATTCGAATTTAATGGGACCCCAGGTCAAAATGAACGCCATAGTGTCATGGTTTTGATATTTTCGCTTATGGATAGAAAATTATTAATGATTGTTTCCTTTGGCAAGAACGTCCGTTGTTGAAAGGTTGTACATGTACATAGTTGGCGTAAAAGGGAAATACTCTGTTACCGTGTAACCAATTGTAGTTACATATATCCATAGAATATTTTGGAGACTTACATTCTTGATTACAATGAATGAGGGCAATGGGTACCTATAGGTAGGTACTTTGAAAAAAAAAAAACATGTATCAACCTATACGTGGAGTAGTTATAACGAAGGCTACCAGATAATTGAAGTCTGGTATCCTGTTAATGATTTACTGGAATTCCTTCCACAATTTCAACTGCAGAATTATTCATCTGTCAGTTTTTATTTTGGGAGTTTAAACATCAGAAAAACAAGAAAATTTGGTGTCATCCTATTTTAATAATATGATCACAATGATTTTCATAATTTTAAAGTTATTTACAATTTTAATTTGGAAGAATGACGGACCGAAATTGGTCTACAGTGACTTTTTTGGGATGCATGGTGCTTGCCTGCTGGTATATCTCAAATGGATTGACAATTTACCTTGTTTACATAATAGATTCATTTATTCATATCACAAAAATCTAAAACAGATGTACATCATGTTTGATTGCATCGATGCTTACCACGCCACACCCTAATCATAAGTATCTGCATACTCTGTAATATTGATGACGAAAAATACACAATGACCTTTTTAGTATCAAAGTTTTGTGCATATCTACTAATTTTAGCATGTAGCTTGACATTTTACCATTATTTTCATACTAAGATTATGAAAATCCAAGCATTAGAAGCCAAGTTGTAATTTTTTGAAGGTTACCAAAACGATTTTTTTTTTTCAATGTTGGCATTTTTAAAATGAAAATAAAACTCACTTGCTAATATTTCGAATGCATACAAAATTTAATCTGACATTTAAGCTTTCATAAAAGACCATAATCTTGAAGATCATTTAATTAAACCGAAGTTTTAATGATAAAATCGGTCGATTGGAAGACAACGTGTACATAATGAAACTTTTTCCATTTCCGCGTAGATTGATGCGCAGAAAATTTAGAAGAGATATATCGCACAGCAATGGGGACTGAGTGTGTCTGCTCATAAAAGAAACTGTGTTATATAATTTCGCTGCATGATAAAAGCTGCATACAAAATATTTTTCGGGAATTTTGATTGGCGCAATAACGCTACAATCCATTGAACAATTCACAAAAAATATACCAGAACATGCCTATAACCTAACAAATTTCGAGCTTCCCTGTTGCAATTTAATTTTTGTTTTCACTTTTAAAGTTTTGAAATTTATCTTCTCACACGATGTATAGAAACAGAACTAAAACCCAATCTTCAAGAGTGGTATAAGCCTTTTCACACCTTACAGCTACGCGAATCCACCCTGTATTTATGCATTCATTATTAGACTGATGTCCTTAAGAAGTTCTTCCTGCAAGAACAGAGAAGATAAACTAAAGTTGAAGTAAAATTGCACACGAAGACAAGGGAACGACGACAATGACGACAACGATAGATGATGGGTAAGCTAGGACATTTTAAATTAAGAACAGAACTGCACTAGCTAGCTTCTAGCCATATATACTTATGTAGTATATTCTCCTAGGCCATCACGTTTGAATGTATTAGTTTGTGCGGACAACTTTGTCCTGCAAGCTCACATTACTCTTTTGTCAAACTGGAGACACCACCATCAGGAGAAGGAGCAAGAAGTTGATGAAAAATCGAGATTACCCAATGGGAAATATGTCAGTAATATTAATGTTTCGTCGCTTTTGCCAGATCTTTAAGCTTCGACATTGCCTGCAACTGCAACACACACACACACTTCAGACTTTTGTGTGTGTCTTTCAATCTAATTGTATAAAATGTCTCTGTCTGATTAGAATCTTTTTCTTGTTGAATTTTCTTAATTTTCTTTCGAGGAACTCCGGTCCGTGCAATCGTCATTATTCATGCACCTTCATGGTTATTATCTATCTTAAAGCTTATTCAAGGACGAATTATTATTTTATAAATTTCGGAGGAAATATGCGGAAGCAGCAAAAAGAACATCCTGGATATGTGAGTCTGTGCATATTTGCAGGATATATGTGGGAGAAAAGTTGAAAATGAAATATGCATGACATACCGGTGTTGTTTGTCAATCAATTATTATCGTTGGTGGTTAAGCTCACACAGCACACAGGGTGTTTTTTTTTTTTTTTGCAACACACCTTTTGGGAGGAAGAAAGACAGCCCATCAGGACTTGGGAGTGAAGCGGAGTGCCGCGCCGCGCTGTGCCAACACCGCCGCCGCCATCGAATACTGCAACCACCACGACCAAGTGGTGAGCTACTGTATAGGTACTGGCTGCTGCTGTGTTTCTGTTTGAAGAAGGATTTAAGGTTCATTCGAAAGGACTCAGTGTTATGATTAATGACTCTCATTTGTGCATACACCATCACAACTGAGTGATTAAGGTTTGGTCTGTCTTTCTCTGTGTGCTCTCCATTCTAGGACTCTAAAGTGGATCAATATTTTAATTAAGTTTATTTTTGTTTTTCTTTTTTTCGTTTTTTTCGTATTATTTTTATTTTCTTTGTTCTGTGTGTGTGTGTCTGTGAACATAAATATGTGGAACAGCAATATTATTATTATTTTTATTGATGAAGGGTTATGCAAATAAGAAACAAAAATAAAAAAAACAACTAGGGTGGGAAGGGGGTGGTAGAATTTTGGTTCACTGTTATTTGATTTATTCGATCGAAAGATTCAGAATTGTCTATCGAAATTAATCTTTCTGCAATATTTGGCAATAATTTTAGTGGAATCGCTTCGTGGAAAATTCTCATTTCTAGAAAAATATATTTATCTACATGATTGTGGCTTACCAAAAATGAATAATGCGACTACCCAGCAATTTGATGAGATTTATAGAATAGAACATTTGAAATTCGAGTTTAAAATTATTAGGTCCAGTTTTGCAGTGCGAGATTAAAGGTAACCCCGATTTAACTCATCAAATTTAGTGAGTTGACTCAGGATTAACTGAACAGATGCTTTTGATGTTTTATCAACCGAGTTGAGGTGGTCGTTCCGGATGCATTCTCCACCGAAAAACTGCTTCTTGAGTTCACTGTGGGTTAATTTACTTCTTGAGTTAGCTAACTCTGGTTTAACTCACCACTAAAAAACTGGGCCTTAATAAAATTAATTTGGTTGCTCGTGTAGAACCAGGGGTTAAATTGACTTAAAACTCTCAACCATTCCTGTGTGCGTGCTTTTACCAGGAATAGAGAGGACCTACAATTTTTCTGCAGAATCCGAGTGGCTTAGGTAAGGGGCACAAGAAATACTCTTGGAGGATTTGTCACTTCCTCGCAAGAGGCAGTTGCAGTGAACAAATATTTGTGTGTTGTTTCAGCTAGGAATCAAACCCAGACGTCCGAAATGACAGCTCTATGCACTAACCATTACGCCACGGGCTTCTAAAGTTATATAAAAGAAGCATTACTTTTATGAAACTTGTCACTGATTTATGCCTCATATTTCGGGCGTTTTAAGGAACTTCCGTTTTGTATACATACCTACAAATAAATAAACTGAATTGAAATTTTTTTAAGTGGGACAGCCCAATACGGCCTTTTTTTATCCTTAGTTCTTAATCAATTTGATATAGATAAAAAAAAGGAACAAAAACACTTAAAGCTTTTGTACCAGGTTTGTATAGGTTTAACAAGATTCATCCATCCAGAATGGATGATAGCAAAATGTTATAATATCATTTTAATATGGGGTAAAAATATTAAATTTGTATCATATTTATTATAGAGGGTGTCACCTATACAACTGCCTATTTCGAAGACGGCAATCGTTCCAAGTTATTTTTGTCAACCTTTTCACACAACACCGTTTCGACGCCTTAAATAATTTTTCTTGTTTTAGTTTTTGTTGATAAAAAAAAAAATAAAAAATATTTTCGACTACCAAAACAAAATTGGAAATTCCATTTATAGGGTGGCTGATATGGAGATGCTGCTGTGTAATGACAATAGCCACGCCATAATGGTAACCCATCCTCCCCTCTCGGGAAGACTCCCTTGAGTGATTTAATTGTAAATGCATTTACAATTTGTTTATGTGAGTGGAGCTGTGATGTTGCTGTTGCTGTGTTACTACACCGTTCTGAAAGCCATTTAAGCCACATACGAGCGCGCAGAGATTTTATTTGCTACCGTGCATCATGTTAGCACTATGGTTCAACATAAACGGTGACCATGTTTTCTATTTGTTTGAATTTTTTTTAGTTATAAAAATAGTTTTAGTAAACAATATTTTTTTTCAAAATAATATTCAATAAATGAAACATTCATTCGTTTTATAGATCAAATTGAGTTCATGCTTCGAGTGGAAATAGAATATATTTTTTTATTTTATAGAATTTTCAGTCTCGCGGGGAACTTTAACCGTTTTGAAGAAAGATATATTTTTTAGTTTAATATTTTATACAGTTTTGCATAAAGCTCTCTTATCGAAAATAAGTGCATGTTATCGATGCATCTCTTCTTCTACGGATTAGAAAATATCGTTTGAATCGTTCCTTCACAAAATAAATTCTGGTGTACCACAAGGCTCTGTTTTGTCTCCGAATCTCTTCCTCATTATAAAAGTATCAAATAACTCCTCTCTGAAACTACTAATCCACTACCACTTAATTGTTTTGTAGATGACAGCTTTTCATATTCTTTTCTAGATTCACAGTCTTGTTATTTGTATGCATAACTGAATGGGTTAGAAGCCTTCTTTTAGATTTTAACAAATTACATTTTTTATATGAGATGTCTGTTTTCTAACTTTCTTGAAAATACTATTATTTGTTTAAAATAATTTCATTTCCCATCGGTTAAGTCCTGCAAAATATTATATTAGTGCTATCTACACGTACATATGTACATGTTTAAATGCTAGACATAAAAACTCCAAAATAAATCCATCACTGTTTTCTTAAATATTTTAGCAAAAATAAAAATTCAAGAACGATATTTAAAAAACAATAAAACTTGAAAGTTGGTTTTTGGTTTTTGGTTTATAACTTATAACCCACTTTCATTAAGCTTTTACGCACCATTATATTGAATTGACATCTTTAAGATCATATATACATGTCCGTATGTCCGTTGTCCTTTGAATTAAAAGACAGTTGGTCACATTAATATTTCAGTGTGTATACGTTTCTGTGCCCTTAGCATAGCAACACCATCACCTACTGCTGCTACTGCTACAGCGAAAAGCACTTCACCTGTTGTCTTTGTCGCCTTCCGTTGCCGCAACACCACAACCACCAACCGCCTCGACCGTCCCACGTATTTCGACACAACCTCATCCTCGTCCTTATTGTGCTCACTGCCTGATGATGGCTAAGCTATTATTTCAGCAGCTTTATAACCGGACTGGGTGCATTTAAAATGCATCAGCAAACGTTGTTCACTTCGCTTTTGCCTGCTTGCGTGTCTACGATATCCCCCCGTCCCCTTCCACATACCCGGCATCAAACCCAGCCAGCAATTTTTGCTGTTTCTGCTGATATATGTGTTCTACGTGTGTGTTCATCTGTTGTTCTCTGCATACTGCATCCAGTCAATGTATAGGGGTCGGTTGGTTTAGAAAAATACGAAGAAAAAAAATATTGTTTGTCGCTGAGTTACAGCATGAATTAAACATTTTCAATCGACACTTTTATATGCATTGCGATGCATGTTGAGTTGAGGGGGGGCGAAATCGAGAATGTCAGAGTGATGTTGGGGGTCTAAAGGGCTATGATGGGCACTCTCTTTTTTCTCTTGGCATAAGTCCTAAACTATTTTAAGGTGTGACAGCGTTCGACAAGTTTCAATGACTGAACATCAAGGGCTAGAGGTTGGTAAATCAACTCCTTTCTACTGTTTCTTTTTTTTTTTTTTTTTGAGAGGGGTTTTCTCTTCAATTTTTTTTTTTTCATTTCCCTTCAATTTACTAGAGAACGTGACACAAAGTGAACTTGAAAATAAAAAAAACTCAAAGTTTATCGCACAAAAAAAAAAAAAAAAAAAAAAAAAAACAGTGCTAAATTTCTCACTGGTGAAACTTTGTTGACAAGGGATGTTGACCTCGGATCGCTCGCTGGGGTGCAATTTACGTAATAGGAGTTTCAGGTTGTTTTCTTTTTTTTTTGCATTCCTTTTTTTTTCGTTTGAAGTGTTTGCTGCTGAAAGTGATGGAAATGACATTTTAAAAATAAAATTGAATCTGTTAATAATATGAAATTAGAGTTGTGTTTTGGCGGGAAAAAAACACTTCAACATTCATACCAAAATGATAGGGGTCTTGTGAAACGAAATCAACAGAACAAGTTAGTATGGTGTTCGAATTCAATTATAAGTAAACATACACAATTGTGAAGTAGCTTAGTACAGCTAGAACTCGTTAAATGGACATTTTTGTACACCAAAGACGAACGATAACGAAGCTTCCTAAGAAAATGAAGTAATTTGGTGGCACAAAAGCTCGTGATGGATAGCCAGGGCCTAGTAACTAACGACTCTCAACCCATTCATGTGCGCTTGTTGATGTTGTTTGTATAGGCCTCCCAGACGTTTTGATTTTGGCAGTACGGTCCCAATGTCCCTATAATTGTCCTGATTTTGGCAGAACGGTCCCGATTTACAAAGTGTCCCAATTTCGTTCCGACTTTTACCTAAATGAAACAAATTAATATTAGCATGTGCTACCACCTTAGCGACGAGAAAATTGTTATTTGTTGACCTGAATGCATTCATCCATACAGAAATATTCCATTTGATCTATCAACTGCTATTATCTGAAACTGAATCTACTAATTTAATGCATATAAAGGCAAGAACACCAAAATAAATATATCAGTCAATCCAAGCACAAGCGCCCTTATTAGGGGTATTCAATTCATGCAATATCGTAAAACAAATGTCTAAATTTGCATGGAAAATTAAACAGCGTGATTCGAAAATTTAAGACAAAAAGCTTAAGAGTCTATGTTGGTTCGAAACAACAAAAAAATCTTATGAAAAGGAGATTCTATTTCCCTCCTTTTAGCCGGGAGGGACAATTTTTAAAAAAAAACTGACTTAAAAATAATTTTTTTCAAACTAATTTTGTTCAAAATTTTGCGTTTTTAAGAAGTTTTTAGTCACACACCAAGAACCACAACATGCTGAATCCTCTTCTATAGTTATTTAGAAAATTGAAAATAACAGAAATAAAATTGCATTTTTTTACTTAAGTTGCTCCAAATATCCTATTTCCACTCCGTAGGTAGTTTATTTAATTTTTTGTGAAAAAAAAAGTTTTTCAAAATTTTTAAATGCAATATTTTTTAAATTATTTATTAGTACGAAATGGCCAAACTATAACAAAATCGGCCGAACCATCAGAAAAAAATACGTGAATATCTCAAAAATAAGACCATCATTTTCTCAAAAAAAAAAAAAAGAGGAATGCCTATTTTAGTTATGTGATTTTGTGCCAAAAACCTGAAGCCCAGTTTTTTTAAAATTACTTTTGGCCGTTACAGATACGAAATTTAATCAAAATCTTTTTAGTCGTTTTTGAGAATGGTAAAAAATCCAAAATTATTGTATGGCAGCTATACCCGTTATAGGTGAGCTAAAACTCAAACTCGAAATTCCCTTTTTGGGAATCTAATGAAAATGATCTGTACAAAATTTGAAGCAAATCGAATCACTCGTTTTGGCTATACCTTAAATTACAGTTTCTGCTCAGACCAACCGACGGACGGTATGGTGAACTTCACTTTGTCATACTTCTGATCAACGTAGTGTACATTTTTACTACCACCTCGAATTTTTTTCTACGTGAAACCAATACTTGCCCTATTGAGAAATTTAAAAATATAATTTTAAATGTAGGTATAGGTCTTTACAAAATTTTACAACACACTTAACAACTCTAAGAAAATCACTGGACAAATAGGTATTTGAAGTACCTGTACCATTAGTGTTTCCAAAATGTTTTTAATTTTTCAAGAGTTACACCTGAAGATGTTGTTGTAGAAAGCTTGATTTCAATTAAGTAGAATGCCGTAGACTTTGATCAAGTTCACCCCACATTTTTTAAGTCAATAATATCATATATTTTACTATTTGTAACACATAGTATAAATATTTACAATATTTACTAAAAGTATTTTTCCTTCCCAGTGGAAATTTTCTAAAATCATATATCTGCCAAAAAACCGCCTAAAAACAGAATTTCCGCCAATATCTATTCTACCATTTTTTTTTTTTTCAAAAGTATATATGCAAAAGCATATAGTTCGATTTTTTACTGCAAATAGTCTCCTTCCACCTAAACAATCTGGTTTTCGATCTCAGCATAGTAGCATCACTGCTCTCTTGGATGTTGTTGAGCAAGGAAGGCCCTTGATGATGACAAAGTCTCGTTCTTGGTTCTTCTTGACTACTCTAAGGCATTTGATACAATCGATCATAACATAATGTGTCAAAAGCTGTCAACTGATTTTAGTTTTTCATCCCAAGCAATTAATCTTATTTATTCTTATTTATCCGGAAGGAGCCAAGCAGTGGTTTGTGGAACTCAGAAATCTGAGTTTATCTCAGTGACTCCCAATGTTCCACAAGGATCTATTCTAGGACCACTCTTGTTCTCTTCTTATGTCAATAGTATACCGAATCTAATGAAGCATGGCTTAACGAGAATGTTTGCTGACGATGTCCAATACCTTGGAAATACAACACTGGGTCTTATTGAAAACTGCGTTTACAATATTAACACTGGTCTAAATGCATTACTTGAGTGGTCAAGCGCAAACGGTCTTGTTCTAAATCCACTTAAGACCAAGTGCCTCGTCATCTCAAAAAGGACGTTCGACTTAAGTTACTTTCCGACGGTATTCTTAAATAACACTCCCGTTGAGTATGTTAATACGGCCAAAAACTTAGGCATATATTTTAATCGCAATCTAACTTGGAACAATCATATTAATGCTGCGGTAGGAAAAGCTTACGGTGCGTTGAGAACACTCTCCACTGCAAAACAGTTCACACCAATCGAAACAAGGAAAATTCTGGTGAAATCATTAGTATTTAGTTCCAATTCTAACTCCTTAAAATATTGATCTCTTTATATTTAAACAACATCACAGTTCATAATCTATCACCTTAAATAAACTGCTCCATTTTAACTTCTAAACCATACACCTCGCATACATACACCCAAGAAAACTTTAGTGTTTCTTAAATTGTAAATACGAAACGCTTCAAAAATCAAATTTCACCTATTCTGCCAATAAAAGACGAACGAATTTAAATCCGAACAAGCATCAGCATTATCGTTTTCCTCGTTTATTCAATATATAATATTGCCACAGGTACAAATGTGTATTCATCATCAACATCAACATCATCATCATGTTCATAGTAAATATAACAAAATTAATATTGCGAACAGGACACGGCCACAATTCGATTTTCTCAATATATTGGGGAGCATCGTCATAAAGGACATCATAACTAGATACAGATAGAAGACAAAATAAATAAAACATGCAATAATGTTGTATTTGCATACATACAACAAACGTTCTCCGCCCTACCCCCGTCAACTTCAACCCAACACAGCATATTATTTGGGCCGTCAATGAGAGCTTTGATTCGACATGGAGAAAGATCCTTTTTCCAATGATGTGAGTCCTTTTCAAAATACTGATATGAATTGAATCACCAATTTCTGGTTACCCACCACTCCCGCACCGAATTTGAATCTGAATCTGAATCCGAATCCGAATCCATTTATTGGAAAATATTGAATATTGACAGGTGAAGGACGAAAAGGTACTATTTGTTGGCAGAATAACGGTGTTGTGCAGTCGGTATATACTTTCCATCTATCGTATACCTACTTCACATCCATACATATTATATCCTTGTTCCTTTATTTGTGAATTAAACTTTTCCCATATATGATGATCAGTATACGTTTAATATGTATCTCTCTGTGCGTCTGAATATAGGTACTGAATGTTATCATCATCGAACTGCCATGCCAGCGAGAAAGAGAGATATTTTTGATTTTTAATTTTACTATATAGGCAGAGGTATAGGTATCTTTTCTTGTAGGGTATAGGAAAAGTACACACCTACATCTTCGTCCCTCGATCTTGCTGCTGCCGTTTTCCCAAGCAAACATCCTGTGCGCCAGAAGGGTTTCCTTTGAAGTCAATTGGCTGCACGCTGTTGCTTCTTTGATATTTGCCCATACACGTCTATTTCCCATCCACTATAGCACCCGAACCAGCAGCATCAACAGCAACAAGCAAGCCAAATGAGAAGAGAAGTGGTGGATGTATAGGATTCATTGTTTGCTCTTTGTAAATATCATTGAATGGCTCTTTGTGCCGTTAATATATACCCTTTTCCTAAATACCAATATCGCATTCCTTGGGACTAGAGAGAATATGCTTTTGATAAAGCTATTATACCTTATGTCAGGACCATGAATAACATAAGAACTTGTCCAGTATATACATGTGTACTTGAGAGGTATAGTTTCCAATCTACTACCTACAGTCATGTGCGTGAGCTAGCTTTTGCTTTTGTGCACTTGGGAAACGTTTTTCTTGCCGATTAATTGCGAGCCACAAATAAACAAAGAGCTCTATTTGGCCATACTCGCTACTCGCTAATTAATATCGAAACGGCTCGGCTGTAGTATCGATAGTGAATATGGCCTTGGGGGGCAACTATAAGCACTTGATTATAAATGTTGGGTTGGCATAGGTTCAGTTTATAGAACATTCATCTATGTACACATAAATATATTATGCATATATTTGCGCTGATGAAGGCACAAGTTGTCTGAATGAGCGCTGATTGGAAATGGAAATGGAAATGGAAATGGCCCGCGTCTATAATTGATTTCTACAAAGTTTGCTTACAAAACAATCCGAGCACGAGCTGAATAGGCACGCCACCGCGCCGCGCCGCCAAAGACCAAAGTGCGTTAAGTTTAATCAATTATCAAAGTTGAAAAAGTGTTATGGTGGTGTCCATCAAATAATTTGTTTTAGTAAATGGATTTGAATGTTTATTAAAACGTTGTAAAAGAAAGATTTTAAAAATAATTGAACTAATTACCCCGGCAAATCGGCGCAACCACTTAGGGTTTTTTTATTAATTTAATATAATTTAAATAATTGTTACTTTGACTAGAGATGCGCGATGCTTTTCGATGTTAGAAGGAACCAAAACGAGGTTTTAAAATACAAATATTTAAACATCAATATTCATAATAAGCAACAATTATACGAAAAAAAAAAATATTTTCAAAAACATCGATGTTAAAAATATCGATTTCAAAAATATCGATGCTTAAAATTTTCATAGCAAAAATGTAAGAAGAAAAAAAAGCTATGTTTCAATAATTAACAATAATAACAATAATAATTCACAAGAAGCACCGTTTATGTGAAATTCTTATTTTGACTAGAGATGAGTGATGCTTATCGATGTTAGAAGAAAAAAAAACGATGTTTCAACATCAAATTATTTAAACATCAATATTCATACAAAGCAACGGTTATACGAAAAACAAAAATATTTTCAAAAACATCGATTTTAAAAATATCGATTTCAAAAATATCGATGTTTAAAATTTTCATAACAAAAATGTTAGAAGAAAAAACGATGTTACACCATAATAATATTTAAGCATCGATATTAATAAGAAGCAAAAAAAAAATTTTCAAAAACATCGATGTTAAGAAATATTGATTTTGAAAAATATCGATATTTAAAATTATCAAAACAGAATTGAATTTAAAAAGATATTGGTAGCAGTATAGGTAGGTATGTTTTTGAACGGACTTTTATTTTGATGTCAGAAATACGTCAAAACAAACATAAGATGAACGTATTTAGCTGAACAAAAAATTGATAGAAAAAATACATTATCTACTTGGAAAAACATCTTTGTTTCTCGTTCAATACTTACATTGTGATATCGATGTTGAGTCTTTGATGTTGACATCGATTTATTTTACGTAGCGAAAACATTCTCGAAAACGGCTCTAACGAATTTTATTGAAGTCATGGTATTAGTTTTGGGTTTTCCCCGCAATATCTTTTAGACTAATATTACTATAACTTCGCAGAATAGTTCTCCTAGATTATTTTAACCATATAGCATTTACAAATTTTGAAATAATATTTTTTAACACAAATAAAAATTAAACAAAAAAATTAGTTTTAATATTTTTTATAGTTGAATATATTATTACAATACTGAACCAATTAAATGTATTTTTTTTTTTTCAATTTATGGTTAAGTTCATGCTATTCAGTCTTGCGTATTATTATATTGTTCTATATTTTTATTAAACTTTGTACCCGTATGGTTTTAAAAAAAGTGCATTTCAGGTTTTTTTTTGGCAAAAATCCAGATACCTAATGAAAATATGGTTTTGAATTTTTTGAGCAAATTAACAGTGTCTTATGTTTTATTAATGGTTCGAAAAATGTCATTCCTATTCTGCACACATCCGCACATTTAAATAAAGTGTAAATAAAATTCAATTAAATAGTGCTAAGCCTTCTACTTGGCTGATGTATTTCAGCAGTATATAGAATTTGTATTATAGAAACCTTCATATAAAAACAAAGCCTGGCCCTGGGCAAAATTTCCAGCTTAATGATTAAGAATTTTAATCTTGTTGGATATAGTTCACATTGGATTTTTGTCAAAAAGTTCATGTAAGTTGAACTGAACTTAATAAAAATTGCGTATTGACAAGGCACTCACTAGTCAACTGATGAATCCAAGTGAGATCGCCGGGACGAAACGCCAATTTTTATGGACTAAAGGCCGATAAAAGCTATTTTGTAAATAAAATTGTTTACCAACATTTTACTATAAACTTTTTTTAAATCAAAAATTATTTTCTTAGTCCTTTTTTTTAACCTTTTTCGCATTTTTTGAGAGTATTTTTTTTTTGCTTGTGTTTTTATATTTAATAAGCATTCCAGTCTTGCATAATTTATTTGCCGACAATCTGGTCACAGGACTAACTCTCTCTCCATCATGGAGCTCTTCGAAACAATTCTTTACGGAAGACCAATGTAAAGGGTGTCCAGCGGAATATTTTCCACTTTAAAATTCAATATAAAAGAAAATACGTCGTTTTTATTTATTTTTTTTTTTCAATGCACTCTTGCAGTCGGACCCTTACATTTGCGATAACGCGACGGCAAGGCCCTGGAGTAATGATTTGAATTTCATTGCGAATATTTTCCGACAGGGCCTGAATTTACCGAGGATTGTTATTGTAAACCTTTGATTTGAGGTATCCCCATAAATGAGGTCTGGCGATCGAGGCGGCCATGGAATGTCTCCGCACTTGCTGATCAGTTTATTCGAAAAAAAACTGTCCTTACCCTTTCCATCGACACTCTAGCTGTGTGTGGAGTGGCACCGTCCGTCTTGTTGAAATTGCGTTCGGTTGTTGTACCCTGAATACAGATGCAATTGCAGTAACAGAAACTCATCAATCATACGGAAATACACCGGAGCAGTGGCTGTCTCACTTTTGTTAAAAAAATAATGGCCAATTACCCCGCTCGCTGAAATGGCACACCAAAATTTCGTTTTTAAACAATGCTAACGTTTTTGATGGCGTTCTCTAAGGTTGTTGGGGCACCAGTATTGCAGATTTTGTTTGTTAACATATCCATCAATATAGAAATGTGCTTCGTCACTGAAAGAAATGTTTCCAAGCGTAAGTGCTGTCCGAAAACGTTCCAGCATTGTTCTTGCGAAGGACTCTCGCAAAGGATAGTCACTTTCGTTGAGATACTGAGCAATTTGCATTTTGTACGGGTGGAGCTTTAATTTCTTTTTCAAAATAACATGATCTGTTGATTTTTTCATTCTTGCTGAGGCCGCAATCTTTCTTATTGATTTACGTGGATTTCGAATAATTTCATTTCGAACTTAGGCACATGTTCTGGCGTTGTTGCTGACGTTGATGGTCCATGACTAGTGTTGAATGACATTGCACGAGGGAAGAAAATGATCCTTTCCCTCAGTCAACACAGTAAGTAAATACAAAAAAAAAAAACCATTTAGAATAAAAAGAGAGAGAGGCCAGCGATCGTGTGGTTGGAAGGCGAAGGACGAAATGGAGTCAGTCTACTTTAAGCCATGATAAGGTGCAGTCGCTGGTCGCTTAGAGAAGAAATAAATTCAGTTAATACTAAAAATTTATTAACCTATTACTAGGTCTATTGACCATTGTGCCTTCTTGCCTGAATTTTTGTACCCACGACCAGATAAGTTGCGTGCTCGGCCCATCACTTAGTCATCGAATATTAAAATGAGTACAAAAAGCCCGATGCGCACGTACCAATGATTCAAAGCACTTCAAATATTGCTCCACCGCCGACTCAAACATCAGTGACTCTTGGCGACTATCAAATTCCGCAAATCCTGCGCTTTGAATGATACCATTCTTGCTTACCTCAACCCGCTAGTATTTCGATAATCGCAATTTAAAGTTGAAAAATTTCCGCTGGACACCTTTTATTATTGATGGTTACAGTAGATGTTTGTAAATAAACGTATTTATACACAATATGGAATGTTAAAAACGGCGTCCTACTTTAAAAAAAATAAGCACGTAGTCTCAAAAGTTAAGATTAGCTTTTTTCAAGCGGTTTGCATAATTCTTTACGTGGGAATCTGGTGATATATGATCAATAAGTTCCCAATGCTCCAAATTCTGTTGGAGATTGACCTAATTTTACATTCCAATATCCGCTGACGATTCAAACATCTAAAACAATAAGTAAATAAGAGTGAATAAGAAAGGCATTGAGGATCCTTTCCAATTTGTTCCTAGGACGTCTCATTTTACTTTCAAGGGGCTCCTTGGTTCATGTTAGGTCTATGAATGTTTACGATACTGACGTTTGTAATTTTACTTCACACGTGTAGGATGTATAGTTTTTCTTACCAACAAAGTGACTCTAGACATGCCAATTATAACAGTTTTGGTTTATAAAACATCTGTTTATGTGGTCCCGCAGGGCCAAGGCCCTCCGCCAGTGCTCATACTTCAGGTTCCAGAATTATGGTAAATAAATACATGTTATTGTATGCTTCATTTTAGTTACGCTTTTTCCCCCTGGTTCACTCTTACCTTTCAATTTTCAAGTGATCTAAAATTTCTGTATGTCAATGGTGATTTTAAAATTAATGGGTGTGAGTTATCGTTACTCTATTACAATCGAAGAAATTTACTTTAGTTAAAACCAATCTCAACCTCAGAAACTCACCCATCATAATAACAATTACTCCTGATTACTAGATTGATTAATTAATATAAAACACAATTTCCGCGAATCACTACCCACAGTATTACTATATACTCCCATACCCGCGACCAGTGAACCGCGACCCGCCAAGCCAAGAAAGTAATTTTGTAAAATTTTTAATTAATATTGCACCATCAACCGAACGGGACTTTCAATTGCAGTTTTACAAATTGGAAAATACTACGGACCATTAGAATCCAAACAAATGATCCTTCCAACTTTAATGCTAATATGACTCTTAAACAAACAGAGAATAGCAGCATGACAAACATACATACACACAGCACACACCATATATTAATTCCATTGAATATATCCTGACCCAAAGGACGACCTGCAGCATAATAATTTCTATGAAAATATCCAACTATGTGTACATATCCTTGCGGAGCTTCGAGAAATTGAAATAGGTTTTCTCCCGCTCTACATGCTTTTATATTTTCTTTGCATTTTTATTTTTTCGTGTAATTTTTAATTTCAATTCCAGAAGGTCCTTTTTGGAACTTTGCTTGGGGTATAAGGTTTTTTAGAATATATTCCAATATCACACCATATCTACCATGCAGTTGTATCAGACCAATAAAATCTAGCATCTTTTTGTATATGTTAAAGCCCAGCGAAGCAGAGCGTCTGTAAAGGGACCGATGCGATGCTATAGATGGTCCGGGTAGCGGTAGGTATTGGGTATCTGCAGGACTTTGAAAATGTTGCCAGACTTAGTTTCTTTTTTTTTTGTTTCTTTATTGTTTTGGGTGATTTTTGTTTTTCTTGCGTGTTTTGTTCATTTGCAACTAAAGGCGAAAATTGTTAAATATTTTGGCTGATGGTGTGGTAGTTGATGGCAGTGGCGAGGCATCGCAATGGCAAAACATTACACTGGAGCTTGGCGATGCTTCTGATATTGGAGAAAGGATTTTCAGAGAGGATATAGAAAGTTAATTTTATGATTAATGGGCCTTTTGGCATCTACTTCGACATGGTACATGTGCTAAATGTACACTTGCTGTTCGAAGAGCACACTCACACAATCCAACAGACGTTCAACAACATACATCGACAGATTAGGCAGGAAAATACAATAAATTATAAAGTTTTCCATTAAAGTAACCAGGAAGTGAACAGAGTCTCCTCAATATACCTAGGTACATTGAGATCGTATCCGAGCGAGGGAAGAAAATTAGAAAAGAGGGACGTGTGGTACTTTCTTTCCATTGATGCTTGATTTTTAATTTTTTTTATTTTACTCATGCTGCTCTGTGTGGGTTGTGTGTGTGATTGTGTTATTTGTTTATTTTTCAATGACAAGGTATAGGTGGTGTCGATTTTACTTACATACATGTGGAATAATATTGAAGCAAAAACCTTCTCTTTGTCGTTTTTTTTGTATAGCTTTGTTAATTTTACAAATGGATTTCACTCGGCGCCTGTATTGAGGTCGAATATAATTGTGTTTCTTGAAGCAAAATAATTTACAGCTATATGTACATCTTTATACCTTCGAAATACCTTTCCTTTCTACGTCAGCACTGATGGGTGTCTAACATCAGCTGGGAATGGGAATTTAATTATTTTTATTTTTTAACCTAGCACACCTTCATTGACATCATGATTGGGGGGCGGATAGGTTTGATTGATTGAAATATTCCTGAGGCTCAAGATTGTGATTGCGAGAAGGTTACATTTTTTTTTTTATTGTTAAATGGTTTCTATGATTCTTATCGAAAGTCATTCATTATTGTTTAATCATTTATTTATAAAAATGCTAGAATGATTTTTATCGTAAAAAAAAAATGTTAAAATGAACTTTAGGTAATAAAAATTCTTATCACAATGAATTGATAAGTCTCATTGATAATACTTAATCCCAAACCTGTGGGGGAATGTAGGTATAAGTGCATTAATCTTTTTACTTGTCTTTGTATCTTAGAAATTGTTTTAAGAACTAAGTTCAAGGCGTAAGCATTAACCCTTTTTTTAATGGTCAAAATAAGTATTTTTTTAGTCATTAGATATATAACTAAGCTTTTTTAGTTAAGTTAAGCTTTTTTTACCAATAAAAATTGATATAATAAAAAACTGATATACCTACCTAAATTAGTTCTACCTCAATTGATGCAAATCAAAAAGTGATGAGATAAAGAAGCATGTACGTAGAGGAAATATATTATTATTTTGGCACCAGCGTCATAAATATTCAGGAATATAAAGGATGTTTTTTTAGACTTGTAGTTTTTAAGAAGAAATAAAACGCATATTATTTAATGTTAGAATGAAAGAATTTAGCTTTGTTATAAAGATAAGGGTTTGCCATTATGTTTTAAAAATGATTTTGGGCAAGTGGCCGCCGCGGCTGGCTCGAATAAATTCCAGCCGAGAGGCCCAATTTTCGACCATTTTTTACAGCAATTGGGGCCGTATGTCAGCAATAACGCACCAAATATTCTCTTTTAAGACGTCAATCATCTCGGGCTTATCTGCGTAGACAAGCGATTTCACATAATCCTACAAAAAATAGTCCAGCGGTCTTAAATCGCACGATCTTGGAGGTCACGCCACAGGCTCACGACGCGACGCGAGATAATGCGCTCACCAAAAGTTTCCTTCAATAAATTGATTGCTTCGTTGGGTGTATGGCATCTAACGCCGTCTTGTTGGAACATCCACATCAACATCCTCCAATTCAGGCACGAAAAAGTCATTAATCATGGCTCTATAGCGTTCCCCATTGACTGCAACATTATGGCCGGCTTCATTTTTGAAGAAATATGTACCAATGATTCCCTCTGCCCATAGAGCACACCAAACATTGGCTTTTTGAGGATGTAACGTTGTCTCAACATACACTTGAGGATTGTCATCACTCCAAATACGGTAGTTTTGTTTATTGACGTATCCATTCAACCAAAAGTGAGCTTCATCGCTAAACGAATTTCGCTTATGAAAATTGGGATCAACGGGAATCTTGTTTTGGGCCCATTTGGGCACAATTTGTAAGCGTTGTTCAGGCGTCAGTCTACCCATTATGAAATGGCAAACCAAACTGAGCATATAAATCAAGTGACAACTGTCAAAAAGATCATTACCATAAAAAGTATTGCCAGATTGAAAACCACAGGTCTAAAAATAACACCCGTTATAAAAATTGATATATATATATTTAGTACATACCTATACCTATTGATTCTGGCAAAATATTTGGGGAATCTGAATGTTGGTGTATTTTCTTAGTAAGTAGTTACCAAGCCAAGGAGCAAGATTGTGCAGTTCACCTGGGCGTATGCGTACTTTTTTTGTACTCTACTGAATTTTAAATTTGTATCTTCTTCAGTCTTATTGGGCCATCACACACTGGCTCAATTGAACCCAGTTTGCAGGCGAGAGATGTGAAGAAACGAACAAAATGTTCTTCCTTAATTCGAGTGGAATAAGAAAGTTTAACTACTAATACACACAAGTTGTTTATTTCTAGGCGACAAAAAAAACAATCGGTTGTCATGACCACTAAAATTTTATTTTTGTAAAAGCAAAGGATTTTATGTTGTTTGAATTTTAAAATTGAAAAAAAAAACACACATACAAATACAACGGCTTCATGCACACAAAATGTTCTCCCAGCTTTCTTTAGCTCGTGTGCGATCGAAGCAAAAGTTAGTACGGATTAAGTCTCGTTCAAAATTGAACCAGTATGTGTGATGATCCATTTCGTCTAACTTTCCTGAGGTACTTGCTTAGATTGGTATGTACAAAAATTACCGATTACACTACAAGATCAAGAGTATTAGAAATATAGGTAGTTGTATACTATATAAACCTAGATAAATGTAAGTCTTTTTATATCAACCAGTGCCTACGTTCTTTAACTCTCGCATCGATAAAATCAGTCGAAAAACGATGAAAATCGAAAAAAATCGTATGAATTTTGTTCCATTTTTCATCGTTTCTCGACCGATTTAAACCATGCGAGAGTTACAGAACGTAGGCACAGGATTGGAACCTTCTAGTAAAGTGAATGTATCAGATAGCGAACAACTATAATACACATTCGGTTCTTTAATTAAAGTATCATAATTTTGCTTTAAAATTTATACAATCAATTACTTTTCTCTTTTCTAATATCAATAAAGAAAATTCAACTCCAGAATTTTCATTAGCATCAAAAACCAACCGGAGATTTATAAACACTTAATCTATCTATAAAAATGATTTCCGTTTTTTCTTTCAAAATCATTTAAAATTAAAACGCACCATAAGGATGAGCAACACATCCTCCATACAATAATACAAATCCTCTTTTAATCCATTTTACAAGTAAAAACCACATGGATTTGAATTTTACATCACTGGAAAATCTACATTTTTTTATCACCAGCTCAAGGCTTACAAAACTGCTGCCATCAACAAAGCTCAAGCCAATAACATAGCGGTAGAGTAAGGGCTCTAATGCTAAAGTCCTTCTGGGCAAACACACAACACAAAATAAATCCTAACACAATCGCGATGCTCTCTAAATTAATTATGTAAAATTCCCCAAAGAGACTTAGAAAGTACCAAAAAAAAAAAAAAAAACAAGAAGACCAAATCTGACCAAAAAGTCCTTCGAACTGAACAGAACCATCGAGATGAAAAATAAAACAGAGAATCGTAAATTTGCTCTGTAAACATTTTTAAATGCTTTTCGGATCGACTGTAAGGACTTAAGCTGTTAAAAGGACCACCATTACATACTTTGTCCGCTTGGAGCTGAGCTACTGGAGGTGTCTCTTTAATTCCACTGACCACATTCGTGTTAGTTTTCCATTTTTTTTTTTTTTGTTTCTTCTCTGGATGTTGGCATTGGCATCTTCTCATCCTTCCAAGACCCTCCAAGCTTCAAAGCTTAGGATATCCTTTGCCTCAGTACCGTAGTCCATATGTAATTGTCGACCATATTTCTTCGTACACTTTGCAGGTGCTGAACGTTTCCACTTTTTCCTCTCTCTTTCTCTCTCTATCTGTATTTTATATTTACAGTGTGACTTATTTACGAAAATCCTGCCTTGCCTGCTCTCTTTTTGAAAGGATATGAATGTGTTTCCCATATAAAGAAGGAACAACGAATAACTATAGATATAATTTAGCTGCAGCAACAGCAGCAGCATTGCAAGATTAGAACAGCCAATAAATTGAAATAAATGTTCAAGGATATACAAACATGTATGGTTTACGTATGAGAGGGATGTATAGACGAAACCGAGAAAAGTGAAAAAAAAAGTCAAAATAAAACAAAAGAAAATGAAATGAAATGAAATGAAACGAAATCCCAATACAATATTTTGCAGGACGTTTTTGCCAAAATCCTCCTGGGTTTTGCACTCCTATAGTCACCTTCACACTTTTCAAAACCCATGAGGTTAGTATCTGTCCAGCTATGTATATGTATAGAAGTGCAGGTTTTTCCACTGCTGTTGATGTTATTGTGTTTTGCTCCCATTCACGTTCCATTTCGGCACGTAAACCGAATATCACCGAAACGTGTTTCAGGATATCAATTTAAGGATGAGCAACACACGAACGTGTGTGATAGTCTAAAACTTGCGTTGTATAAATGTTTCATGGTGGTGCGGGCAGTGAGGAAGCTTTTCGTTTGTTTTATGTTTGCTTATTGTATTTAGTGCGACACAACGATTTATTTTGTCAATTTTCTGCAATATGTTTAAATGTTTTATTAGTCCCACCGATTGTGTTGATGTTGGTTATTTGGCGTTGCTCGTACTGAGCTTAAAATGGTGATGCCGATGGTAATACAACTATCAATGCTTTCGATACGTATTGTACCTGCTGTACATATATCGCCCTAGACAATACCTAATGACCTCAAAAAGTATTTATCATAGGTATAGGTAATCCTCTAGCTATCAGCAGTGGACCAGGTGAAATTATATTTTTATCTAGTTTTATGGTAGAAATATTATGATTTTGGATGAGGTAGGTTTTTTGTTAGAAGAAGAAAACATTATTCATTCATCGAAAAACATTGTTGTTCAAGAGGATACAAAAGAGGGGGTGGGGGTAATCAATGGGAGGTCACAAGCCTTAACATAGCTCATTTTTCGACTATTAAAGATGGCAAATGGCAGAGTTTATTTTGTCTGCAAGAAATCGATTCTACAAGAAGTTAACATTTTATCTACATCAACACCGTTCTTCAATATTTCTAGGGATTTCTTTTAAGAAATTTGCCTTTTGTAGAACAACCTCTATAGAATATACACATTTTTTTGTCTTCATCTAATTCAAATTTAAGTAAATATTAAGTGAAGCTCCTTGCAATTAGTTTTACGTGGTAATAATGCATATTCTGTTCGTTAACCACAACTGCAGCGTGAGCCAGTGTACCCACATTCAATCTTTGAACGTTTGTAAAAAAAATTCATTCAATAATTGAGAGCGTGTGCAAAAAAATGCCAAAGTCGCCGCATCTGTTGTTTTATTGTAAATATTTGTTTACCTTGGACAATCGAAGAACATTTTCTGGGGATTTAGAAGACATGTTGGATTAACGTTTGACCAAGAGTAAGGGCGAAAACGGCCAAAATTAAGTATCTGTGTAAAAATCTTCCAAGCACTTATTCCAAAGACACTTCTTCTAAGCCAATGTGCAATTCATGCTTTAAACTTGACTCTTTCTGACCAATACGTTTGTAAAAAAAATTCATTCAATAATTGAGAGCATGTGCAAAAAAATGCCAAAGTCGCCGCATCTGTTGTTTTATTGTAAATATTTGTTTACCTTGGACAATCGAAGAACATTTTCTGGGGATTTAGAAGACATGTTGGATTAACGTTTGACCAAGAGTAAGGGCGAAAACGGCCAAAATTAAGTATCTGTGTAAAAATCTTCCAAGCACTTATTCAAAAGACACTTCTTCTAAGCCAATGTGCAATTCATGCTTTAAACTTGGCTCTTTCTGACCAATATACATTTTTTTTTTTTAAGAATAAGATTTGGAAAGACAGTTATTTTAGATTGAAGACTTTTGTTTTTAATTCAAAATAGCTTTAAACGGCCTTTAGTCCATAAAAATTGGCGTTTCGTCCCGGCGATCTTACTTGGACTCATCAGTTGACTAGACTTTTATTTTTATTTTCATCTTCTACTTTATTTTAAAATTTAAATTAAAAAAATATATAAATAAAAGGTGATTTTTTAGACGTGTGGTTTTCAATCTGGCAATACTTTTTCGGAATTGGTCTTTTTGACAGCTGTCACTTGATTTATACTCAGTTTGGTTTGCCATTTCACAATGAACAGCGTTTCCAAATCGTGCGAATTTATTACCAAAATAATGGTTCGGTTCGCCAAACAGCCAACGAAACAATCATTTTATTGAAGAAAAAGGGTGTTTTTCTTAGACGCGTAGTTTTCAAGAAAAAATAAAACGCATATTATTTAATGTTATGGCCAAGAATTTAGCTTTATTATAAAGATAAGGGTTTACCATTATGTTTTAAAAATGATTTTGGGCAAACCAAACTGAGTATAAATCAAGTAACAGCTGTCAAAAGACCAACTTTGAAAAAAGTATTGCCAGACTGAAAACCAAATGTCTTAAAAAAACACCCTTTATATATAAATGAATAATTGATACTTTTTTATGTTATCACTATTTCAAATTTCAAAATAGCTGAGTCCATTAAACCCACTGAAGTCTTGCTAAATTTCACCACTGCAGTCAAGAGTTACCCCCTTCTCTGAGGTAAAAAAAAGCCTTGTTAAAGAAGTTCCAAGGCAAATGCAGCAGGGTGAGTTTCAACCTATCCATTCTTGCTATTGAACCTGGGGGGTCTTAACTCATATTCTCATTATTGTGAAACAAAATACAAACAAAATTGTTCTGATTGAATTCATTCCAATTTCATTTAAGACCAAAGCGCTTGTCTATTTATATCACACTTTCTCTGTAGATATTCTATATTCTAATTATGTCTGGGAAATTCCATAAGGGTAGCTTCCAATCTAGAAATACCTTCGTAGTTACTTACTTTTGATGAAATAAATTCGTATACAGAAATCTCAAGGTCTTCTCCACAGAAACGATGGTTAAAATCATTGAACCATATTATTCCTCTAGGTGGGTGATTTCTCCAAGCTAATTAGTTACGGCTTTTAAAAACAGATTCTTCTGATGATATTATCTTTCTAGGTATCCTACATAACTTCCCGCTGATGACGACTACACATCCCAATAGGAGGCCTTTTCCCTTTGAACATCTCTAGTTTTAGTCAGAAAATATTATCGAATCCTCCTCACGTGTCCATTTGTCCTTTCAGCTAGAATAGCTATATTGATACAGAATACATTGCCGTCCACCCCCACAAAATACAATAAAAAGAAAAGTTAGAATAGAAAAAAGAAAACTATACTAGAATTGGAAACTGTATCTGGATTATTGATGAGTCTGTCACAAGAAAATGTAATTGGACGGAACGATGCAGCCAAGCAGACAAACAGCTATTCATCTGTGAATGTATCTCAAAACCGACGACACGACGTGAGAGTGAAAGAGAATGACATTTTCAAGAGGGGGTGGAGGGTGGCCGAAATGGGGTATGCACAAAACCACCCCCAAAAATTTGACACACTGTAGTGTAGGATGGTGGATATTTAGAATGCTGTGGAAAGGATGAAAACTGAGTGGGGTGTCAGAGTTAGGATATATCAATCTATCTCTCTATTTACAGCCGGCGGAGGCGATGACTCTGCTCTGCTTCTGCCTTGGATTCAAATGAAGCTACTGTTGCCACTGAACCGATGAATATGATGATGATAATCATCATTATGATGATGATGATGGCGATGATTCTGTTTGTTCGATATATGCACCAGCACGCCGCGCCATCTATAGAGTGAGTGCCGCACAGCTCACAGTGTTTGAGTTTGACGAAGGTGAAACTCAACGATCCATGAGCTTGGTTGCATAGGATGGAAAGGGATATGGTTCGGTTGCCCCAATTGGGCTGCCATGCTACCGATATTACAATATTTGAAAAATGACATATGCCTCAGAGGAGGAAAGATTCGGGAGGGATCAGGGTTGGCTGAGAATGCCTTGTATCATCGTGACTGCCAAAGGGAATGCGTGGGATGCTATTGGTTACGTTGGTGAATTTTCGAAATATCCATCCATCCATCCATCTATCCATCGTATTCGTTTCTGTGCACCAACAGTGCCCTAGCACTCCTATGTACATATATGCGAGAAACATCCAGGATGGGTGAGATATTCAATCTTTCGATGTATTGCATCAAAGTGATTAATGTCTGTGGAAAATGCATTAAATTCCGGTAAATGTATTACAATTTCACATCGAAGAGAAATGCGTCATCGTCATTTTGAGTGAGCAAAAAGGATATTGCTGTGAATATGAGATACATTCAACATAACCGATAGGAGACAGATAGGCCGACAGATTGCTTTTGTAATGCATCACAACCGAACCGAACCGAACCGACCAAACGATGAATACCTACCAAAATATACAGACACGTTCATATAAATAAGTTGCCGCCGCGCTTGATGGATGTCGACCATATCGGCCTGACCCAAGAATTGGCCAAATTGGAGCAAGAAATCTAATTAACAAATTCCATTTTGGATATTCTAAACGTAATAATTTACAAAGGACACCACCGACCATCACAGAGGACTATAATTCTCAGGTATATTTGCTGCCATTTGGTCTTGGTGCAGAGGATTGGATTATTTTTTTTTTGTATACCTACCATCAATAGGTATTTAAAAACGTGGAAAGTTCATGCATCATGGTGGCTCACTAAAGGCGTGGACTTATCAAATTATTGGCGCGCAATTTATAGCGTTGATTTTCTGATAATTAAGTTAAACTCTATTAAGAGATCCCCTTTAGCTGATGTGTATATTAAAGCACAGAGAGAGTGGTTTGCTATAATAGCATAAAAGTATCCATCTCGGCAACATAGGAATTATTTCAACCAATTGATTTTTGCCTTCAATGAAAGCCAATTAGCTATTCTGTTTAAGTATGTATAGATATTGATGGGAACCTGTTATTTAAGGTTTTGAATTTTTAAAGTTTTGTGTTCAGCTTTCAAAGGCCGATAGATAAAGAGAAAATTAAAATATAAGCCAAGTGAGCGTGGTATTTGGTGGGAAAAATTTCTCATGACATGCTTTAGATATTAGGAAAGCTTAATTAATGTAATAATTAAGACGCGTTTAGTAAAAGAAGAAAAGTTCAGATTTCAGGTACATCTGTTCAGTAGTTTTTGAGTTCGTATGAGTCACACAAATTTCATTTTTATAATTAAAGGGTGTTTCTTTAGACGTGTGGTTTCCAAGAAGAAATAGTTTAATGTTATGGCCAACAATTTAGCTTTATTATAAAGATAGAAGCTTGCTATTATGTTTTAAAAATAATTGCGGGCAAGTGGCAACAGCGGCTGGCTCGAATAAATTGCAGCCGAGAGGCCCAATTTTCGACCACTTTTTGCAGCAATTGGGGCCGTATGTCAGCAATAACGCCCCAAATACTCGCTTCCAAGGCGTCAATCGTCTCGGACTTATCTGCGTAGACAAGCGAATTCACATAACCTCACAAAAAATAGTCCAGCGGTGCTAAATCACACGATCTTGGAGGCCACACCACTGGCCCACGACGCGAGATAATGCGTTCACCAAAAGTTTCCTTTAATAAATTTATTGTTTCGTTGGCTGTATGGTCGTCCACATCAACATCCTCCAATTCAGGCAACAAAAAGTCATTAATCATTGCTCTATAGGGTTCCCCATTGGCTGTAACATTATGGCCGGCTTCATTTTTGAAGAAATATTGACCAATGATTCCCTCTGCCCATAGAGCACACCAAACAGTGACTTTTTGAGGACGTAACGGCGTTTCAACAATGGCTTGTGGATTATGATCACTCCAAATACGACAATTTTGCTTATTAATGTACCCATTTAACCAAAAATGAGCTTTATCGCTGAACAAAATTGGCTTATGAACGTATTTCGAACAGAACCATGATTTTCAAAATAAATTTGTACAATTTGTAAGCGTTTTTCAGGTGTCAATCTATCAAGTGACAGCTTTCGAAAAGACCAACTCCAGACAAATTATTGCTAGATTGAAAACCTCACGTCTAAAAAAACACCCTTTTTATTGGGGAATCATAGATTAACTTGAATTAAAAATTTTCAATAACCTATATTTCTGCAACAAAGAACTTTGATGTTCAAAGGATCAAACCAACCTAGAAGTTTTCAAATCAATATTTAAGGAGTGGCTTCCCTCATTTTTTGTTATGTATACCTATCTATAATTTATATTTGAGTCACATTCACATAACCTCATTTCAAGATGACATCAAACCCAAACAAAAAAAAACAAAATAAATAAAAATAAATTCCATCTCATAAGCAATCAACTAATTGTCGTTTTCTACCTCGGAGCGCGTCTGCACATTATAACCACTTCGATTCAATTAGACGTTTCAAAAACTCTTAATACCCGCAGGAGCTCTTCATCCACATCTCACATCATCTCGCAACTTAGCCTCCGTCCTCACGTATTTTTTGCAACTTAAACTTCGTATTCATGCCGACAAACGCAACAGTTTATCTAAATTGCAACTCGAGTCTTCGTTTCCGTTTAACACATTCAACATGGAAGCCTCCTCTTTTGTATTTGGTTTGCCTGTTTTCGGCAAAGAAAATTGTTTTTTTTTTTTTTATGTTTTTAAGTTGGATTCCAACTCTCTATCGTGAATTTAGTTATGGCTTACCACCTCATACCACATTTGGCATTGAGCCAAAGAATTTTCATAACTTCTTCGTTGTCCTTTTGATTTTGTTGCCAATGGCTGAGGATTTGCTTCACGTCGTCATTAGGATTATGGTTTTGCTCACACATATGAGTTTTTGTTTCAATTTTATAAACGCCAAAAAAAAAAAAGGACGAGGTGTTTCATAAGAAGCTTTTGTTCCCTCCCGAAGAAAAGTAGACGACGACGACGACTACGACGCACGGTGCAGACAGACGACATCTTCTTCTCCACATTCACTGAGAAAAACCATACCATTTCTGAGGAAACAGGATGAAGAGATGTTTTGAGAAAGTTTCAAGGCACCGGAAATAAATTTGGTATATTGGGAGAGGAATTTTACCAGGTTTTGGGATTTTGGTTTTTATCAAAAATCGTTGTTTCTTTAGTAATTGTTATAAGGAACACTAAGAAAATGTTGAGTTCAAAACACCAATTTTTCTATCATATTTTTTGGGTTTTACTTGAAAATCACTGGAGATATCCTCCTGACTCTATAGAATATTCCCCCGACAGAAAAAAAAGAGTTAAAAGGAGTTTTTCTTTAACAGGCGGATGTTGAATATGAGAGTAAACAAACATGTAAGGATAATACTTTTAAGTAATAATAGAATATCTTCCACCACCACTACAACCGCACTGACACGTCATATCAGCGAAACCATATAGACGAAAACCCCAACCGAACTCATATGCACGTACGATCTCAAAGAATTTGTATCTAAGTAAATACCTATATGCAGACACATAGGAAAAAAAAACGTCTTAAGAAAAGGATATGCCAAGGAAAGTTGCTATAAGAAAGTTAGTACCTTTTTTTTTTTTGTATGGAAACTCCTTTTCCATAAATGAAGCCAATGGCTGGGAAGGAAGTCGATTTCGTTAGTTGACTTTTTTTTCAGAATCCTTTCTGACGATCAGCCTTTCAGTTTTGAGAAACATTTTTTTATTTATTCTCTAGTATTGATTGAAGATATGCAGTATGGCTCGTAAATTGAAAAAAAGATGCTGGTAAGGTATTGTCTCTGGTGCTATACCTGTACAAATGCAGAACATTTTTTAAACATGATGTGCCGATTGCTATTAAATTCAATCCCTTTGTGTTTGAGAATTTATTATTGGGTTGAAGAAAAGGCAAGCTTTTGACATAAATACCGATTCCAATTAAAAAGCTTTACAAATGGTTTAATGTTCATGGGATAGTCATCGAGATAAAAGTGAGTGATATATTGAAATTTTGGTTAACTAGCTCAAACTAAATCTTTTGATTTCGAAGAAAGACCGATATTTTTATATTTTATGTCCATTGGTGTAAAAAAAAAACTCTTCTTATAACCTTACGATCCACCTTTTAAGCCCCCTGTGTCCTGATTATAAACAGTCCTAGTCTGTATTTAAACTTCAGCTTGCAACCCTAAAAATCACTAGATCTCTAATTATTGGATTTTAAATTTTGGGGTTTTGCAGTGTATCTCCCTCAATACACACATCTTTTAAAGAAAAAATAGGTAGTAAAGTTACGCAGCGCCGCCGGGAAAATGTAATGTTGGAAGTTTTATTTACTTAAATTGAAAATAAGAACAAATTATTATACTAATAATAATCATATCTTTGCAATGTTATGTATTATTTGAATTATTATAAAGGGTGTTTTTCAATCTAGCAATACTTTTTTCGGACTTGGTATTTTTGACAGCTGTCACTTAATTTATGCTCAGTTTGGTTTGCCATTTTATAAAAAATAGATTTACTCCTAAACAACGCTTCCAAATTGAGCAAGTTTATTACCAAAATAATGGTTCGATTCACGCGACGCATCGCAAGAAAATTTTGTTCAGCGATGAAGCTCATTTTTGGTTGAATGTGTACATGTGTAATAAGAAAAATTGTCGTATTTGGAGTGATCATAATCCACAAGCCATTGTTGAGACGCGCCGCACCGTTACATCCTCAAAAAGTCACTGTTTGGTGTGCTCTATGGGCTGAGGGAATCATTGGTCCATATTTCTTGAAAAATGAAGCCGGCCATAATGTTACAGTCAATCGGGAACGCTATAGAGCCATGATTAATGACTTTTTCGTGCCTGAATTGGAGGTTGTTGATGTGGACGACCTTTGGTTCCAACAAGACGGCGTTACATGCCATACAGCCAACGAAACAATAAATTTATTGAAGGAAACTTTAAGTAAGTGCATTATATCGCGTCGTGGGCCTGTGGTGTGGCCTCCATGATCGTTTGATTTAGCACCGCTGGACTATTTTTTGTGAGGTTATGTGAATTCGCTTGTCTACGCAGATAAGTCCGAGACGATTGACGCCTTGGAAGCGAGTATTCGGGGCGTTATTGCTGACATACGACCCCAATTGTTGCAAAAAGTAGTCGAAAATTGGGCCTCTCGGCTGGAATTTATTCGAGCCAGCCGAGGTGGCCACTTGCCTGAAATCATTCCTAAAATATAATAGCAAACCCTTTTCTTTATAATTAAGCTAAATTCTTGGTCATAACATTAAATAAAATGCCTTTTATTTCTTCTTGAAAACCACACGTCTTAGAAAAGCACCCTTTATGAACAAATTGTAAAATCAAACTGTAAAATATTTTATAAACAACTTTGACTTGATGATCTGCAGTTGAAATTATTAAATAAATCGCCTCTGTATATTTTATTGTAATAAGTTGTTATCTTAAATCTCTGATTATTTATTTGCTTTAACAACCAACCTTTACGTAATTTTTTTTTGAAACTGATATTCAATTATCATTTTTATGCTTTTTGACTGTGCATTACTCTTTACGTTAGATATTATTCAGAATCATCCTACAGCCTTATTTATACAGAGTGGACCAATAATTCTGCGGATTTATTTATTTATTAAATTATAAGATTTTTTTCAGCCCAAGAATGACATCTTTGTTTGTTGAGTGAGTGTGAGCCTCGTCCAGAAAATAATATAATATATACGTACCTAATCAAAACTCTTAAAGCGCTCCAATATTGTTTCAACAAAAAAGTCATTGTAAATTATGGTTGATTGGCGTTTGATCCTGCACCAGCTGATGAATCTTATATATTACGTGTGTAGCACTGGAAAAATTGGTCAATATAAATACAGACAAAGATGTTCGGGTCCGGAATATGGCAAGTTTCAATGATCACTTACGTGTCGTCGTCTTAACTTCGCAAATTGATTCTTCTGTTTTCTCATTGCATTTTGGTGTACTGATGGCTGCTTGAGAATTGAACCAGTGGCTTCCAACTTTATAACCTACGATCTTAATACATTTAAAATATCTGAGACACTGATTGAGGTCATGCCATATAAATGCTGTCCGAAAAAACGCCCAACAGCGTTGCACCAATCGCCATTTTTGTAACAATTTTGAACGCAGAATACACATTCCGTACGTACCCGTAAAGAACTTCATCGCTATACAATGTCCAAGAACTCAGCTAGGTTTCGCCGAGTGTAATGGTGTTTTTAAATTCGCATGACTTTTGTGCCCACCCTGTCTTAGAATTACGTTCATAAATAGACAAAAAAAAAGAACTCATGAAATTTGAGTTTCCATCATCATAATGTAGTTTGTGAGTTTAATTTTTTTTCTGCAGCGATAAAACCCATATGCATAAGGGTAGATAAAAACTTTAAAAATCGAGTGCAACCAAGCTAACAAGCTACCCACCTACCACCCTGATGACGACCAGAGAAAACATATACACACATCAAGGACAAACACACCGGCCGCGCACTACCATATCAAATTTTCAACTCGATGAAATGAAAGATTGTTCTTGTACTATGAATGGCACTGATGGGTACTGAGAAACTTTGAAATGTATACTTTGCATATAGATTTATGTGAAATCCTGATGGAACTTTTTCGGATGAGTAATGACCATTGACCATGGTGTCCTTAGGCTAGAATCGAACTTGTATAAGAACCTTGCTTGAGTTATATTAATTTCATACCTTGAATGTCCTCTTTGGCCTCCCCCTCCCACCTGATCGAACATCGCAACAGGACATTTCTCTTTTTTCAAACTGATACACATTCATCTATCTATTCAACATCCTTCTTTGTCATCAAAACGGACATATCCGGTATATTGTTGTGCATCATTATCACAAAAGTACATGCAAATCCTGTCAAACCATCATACATCGGGACATATTTCCATGTGAACAACTTGTGTTTGTACCTGCTTAAATTTTAGTTAAACGTATATGGCAGCCAAATAATGTGTCGAATCCTTTTCAATAATTTGACACTAATTAGGTTAACGCGATGTAACGTTTCTCCATTCTGATGCTGTTGTCCTGGAAAGGATTTTCTCAAATTTTCAAAATATATTTCCTATAGGGTTACACACAAATAACCAATATAAACGTACAGGTAAACATCGTCTTTTGTGTGCATATTGTATGCCGTGTTGAAATACGATGGATTTCATTAGGACCCCTGTTTTGGTTACTATAACGACCAAAAGTAAGTATCTATCTATAAATCCTTCTGCTGATGTTTTCTATCATCCTCATACAAAATGAATTGAAATATCATGTGTATTTAAGCGTATTAGCATGGCGGGCGGATTTTCGTGTATTTTTGAATTTTAATTGGTGATGTGAGACTCGCATATACATACATATATCTACGGTGAATGCGTTCATTAATGTTGGATTTGGATATTTTGTCATCAATAAATGTGAGAGCGAATGCCGCAGTGATAAGTGGAGTTAGTAATGTAGGTAGGTTTACAATGACATGGTAATCTAAAAAGTGGCATGTTCTTTCGAATATAAAACTATTAAATTATTGTTCTTATAATCGCAAAGGATTTGTTCATGTCATTCATATAATGAATAATGATATGATAACGCTTCAACTGTCTGTATATATATTAGGACTTTAGAGAGTTCGTAAAATTTTGGTGCATTTTAAGTCGAGATTAAAATGAAGTTTGCAAAAGAATGGAAATAATTTTCTTTTAACTTATCTCAACACAAACTTTATACCTAGTAACGTAACAAAGAGATAAGCATTAATCCAAGCTTCAGTTTGGTTTGCAATTTAACCATGGATCGTCTTACAAATGAACAACGCTTGCAAATTATTGAATTTTACTATCAAAATTCGTGCTCGGTTCGAAATGTTCATCGCGCGCTGCTTCCATTTTATGATCGGCATTCTCGACCTTCTGAGCAGTCTATTCGGAAGATTGTGACCAAATTTCGCACCAAATTTACTTTGTTGGACATTAAACCACCAACACGTTTACGTACTGTGCGTAGTGAAGAAAATATTGCGGCCGTATCAGCTAGTGTGACAGAAGACCGCGAAATGTCGATTCGGCGCCGTTCCCAGCAGTTAGGCCTTTGTTACAGCACTACGTGGAAAATTTTGCGGAAGGATTTGGGCGTAAAGCCTTTTAAGATACAGCTGGTGCAAGAACTAAAGCCAGCCGACCTACCACAACGCCGAATTTTTGGTGAATGGGCTCTTGGAAAGCTGGCCGAGGATCCGCTTTTTTATCGAAAAATTGTGTTCAGCGATGAGGCTCATTTTTGGTTGAATGGGTACGTAAATAAGCAAAATTGCCGCATTTGGAGTGAAGATCAGCCAGAAGCATTGCAACAGCTACCAATGCATCCCGAAAAAGCCACTGTTTGGTGCGGTTTATGGGCCGGCGGCATTATTGGGCCTATTTCTTCAAAGATGATGCGAATCGCAGCGTTACTGTCAATGGTGAACGCTACCGAGCGATGATAACAAACTTTTTTTTGCCCGAAATGGAAGTTCTTGACTTGCATGATATTTGGTTTCAACAAGACGGTGCCACATGCCACACAGCACGCGAAACAATGGCGCAATTGCGAGGCGAGTTTGGTGAACAGTTAATTTCACGTTTCGGGCCGGTCAATTGGCCGCCTAGATCGTGCGATTTGACACCATTAGATTATTTTTTGTGGGGGTATGTCAAGGCTAATGTCTATAGGGACAAGCTCGCTTCGATTGACGCACTGGAAGCCAACATCCATGCATTCATTCGTGAGATACCGGCCGATATGTGTGAAAGAGTATCCCAAAATTGGACTCAGCGGATGGGCTACCTGAGACGCAGCCGCGGTCAACATTTGCATGAAATTATCTTTAAACATTAAATTGCAAGGTTCAAACTATCGATTCAAATAAATATTTCATTCATTTTTTCGAATTTTTTGTGTTTTTTTTTTTTTAAAAAGTTCTAAGCCTCTTAAAAAATCACCCATTATATTAGGACTTTAGAGAGTTCGTTAAATTTTGGTGCATTTTAAGTCGAGATTAAAATGAAGTTTGCAAAAGAATGGAAATAATTTTTTTTAACTTATCTGAACACAAACTTTATACCTAGTAACGTAACAAAGAGATAAGCATGGGTGTTTTCTTAATATAAACATAGGGTGTTCATCAAATGTCTTACTAATTATTCAAAAACTGAAGTTTCTTGATCGTTGAACTTTCAAAAATTCCATGAAAACCCTTTCACTATTCTTAAGGTATGCTAAATGTCTATCGCCAATGACGGCCTAACTATTTATTTTGATTTACAGCAGACCATAACATTACAAAAGAAAGCATAAAACCAAAAAAAAAAACAATTTTTACTTTTCTATAGGGTGAGTATTGGTTTCGTGTATAGAAAAAAAAGTTACGAAAAAATAATACCATCCCGTCGGTGTTTGTGTCAGTGTGTCTACTGTAATTTTAGTTGACTAATTGGCTTAAAATTTTGTATGTGATTTCCTCGAGAAAAATATGCAGTACTGGATCGCACACACTTGCTCTTGTGGTTAATAACTTTAATGTAGCACATTAAAGTTGCATGTTAATGGTTCCATAATGTGTTTCAGTAAATCTTTAACTAAAAAATGTCAAAAGTTTGAAAAAAAAATTGAGTTTTTTCTTTCATTTGAAAATTTAGTCTTCAATACTTTAAAATGCAATAGGGTTTGAATTATTAATAAGCACTAGATTGAAAACTTATAAAAAAACTGGTGTTACCATTGATAAGATATAGGTACGTGAATGACCCAACAATAAGACACTTTTCTAAGAAAAACATGAAATGCCTATTTTCTTCTTGTGAATTTTTTTTGCCAAAAACCTGAAACGCAGTTTTCTTACAATCACTATAATTCAAAACTTTGAAGTTGTTATCAAAACTAAGTACATAGTATCTAGTTTTTACAGTGTAGCATTTAAAAATATTTTTTTTATAATTTAATCAAGTCCCTGCTTGGGCACCATTTTGTAAGCAACTTTTTTTTATTGACTAAGGTATGATCTTAAGGTACAGGACTTTTCAAATAAGCTACAATCTTAATCGTATTTAAGATTATTTATCCACCAATCTCTAGTTTTCTAGTTCTTTAGAATTTTTTAAGCTTGTTGTGTATACTTACAGCTAAGTTTGACTGAGACAACTGTGTCTGCAAAATTACACTCTGAGACAGCAGAAAACTTTAACAAATAACTGTCTATGAGATGAAAGACGTCACTGAATGACGGTCTAAATTAGCAGCTAGACTCCAATAAATCACTGTCTACAACCTGATTATCGTCTGAGAAACCAGAAGATGTCATTAAATAACAGTCTGAGATACATACAAATAATTTTAAATACCTTAAATTCTTTGTTAAGAAAAGTGGTTTTTCTTATGCCCAAAAACTAAGACTTTTTAAATTTGAAAAAAAATTCAAAATGATGACCAAAGCTCAAACATAATCGGAAAACTGCTTTAAAGTCAAATCAGTTGTTGAATTAGACGGGGAAAAAGTAAACTGAGAGTCTAGTATAGGTATTGCAAATTGCGAAAAATAAACCCCTTGCACTCATTTACTCAAGGGAAATCAAAAACCTGTATAATTAGTCGGGCTTTATGGGAATCATCCCTTTGGATGCGATGCGATGGTTGTCTTTTGCTTCGCGTTTCTTTTTTTTTTTTTATTTATATTTTTTATAAACTTTTTATTCTGTGTTCGTCTTTTTTTTTGTTTTCTTTGTGTTCATCTATTTTATCCGGATTCACTTCATTCTTAGTTCGAGTTGATTTTTGTATGCATAAAGTGCATCAGTTTCAACATGGTTGGCGAGAAGTATATCCTTATATCTGGATGTGTATATTATACCAAACCGCATGCTCTCTATTATACATACATAAATTCCGCTTCAAATGTTGGTTGAAGAGTCGGAGTATACCGATACCGACCTACCGACGAGCGACGACTATACAAGTCCTGATTCCTGACTCCAGAGATTTTACCAATTTAATTTCCACCATCTCCAGCTACAAACGTGTGTTGTTTGAAATTTTCATTTTTGTCCTTTCAGTGTGTGTCACTCGGTTTTTTTCTTTTTTTTTTTATTTTTTGTTTGTTCTTTGATAGTATAGCAATCTTCTTTGGTTTTTTGGAACATCCGTGTATGGTTGTTTTTTTTTTTTTGTTTGTCATTTTTTTTTCGTTCGGAAACAGAATAAATTAAAAAAAAAAACACCATTAATGATTAATAAAGATTAAGAATTGTTGCAACAGTAAGTTAGATATCAATTATTTCAATCACGGTTATGTCATGTAAATATTAAGCACTTTTATTCCAATTATTAAGCTTAAATTTCAAAATTTAAACGGAAAAAATGTCGATTTAATTTTTGAAACAAAAGAAAAATCTTGTAGAATTGTGATACTTTTTTCGTGAAGCGAAGATGATTTTTAACCCATCGGTAACTTATTCTCATGCATTCACTCTTGGTAGAGGACTAGTCTGGTTGTAAACGATGAAACCGCAAATTATGAGCTGTTCTCAAAGAACACGCAATGTACATCAATTAACATTGGAAACAAGAACTTAGAAATAGTTAAGGACTTTACAGCTATGGCTTGGTATAACGACAAATAGCTTTTAAAACAAAATGAAAACTTCACCCTGAAGTGTGTTCTTAGCCACCTAAGGAGCCCATGGGAGGAATACCTCACCTTGTGTGAAATTGGTAAGGACAAAATGACCTCAATTGATACGGTGCGTAAAACTAAACCCTGTTAGAAGAAAATAGAATTACCACTCTACACTAGGCCTAGCAAAAACCGTTAACTGTAATTTTAACAACAAGAGAAGAATTTAAGGAAAAGCACTTTCTGAAGCTACCGTATGAATTAATTTTAGCGGACAAAAAAAAAAGCTTCACATGGATTCTTTGGGTTGTTTCAAAACAGCCTTCAATAAAAAAAAAATAAAAAAGTTTATTTGTTTAAAAAATAAGAACACAAGCCAAATTGGGCTTCGTATGCAGTAAGGGGTAAGAAATCTTACACATTTTATTTATTGACTTTATGTAAAGAATACAAGAAAAAGATAACAAGAGCTAAATATTCGTCATTTAAAAACAAAACAATTAATTTTATTTAAAAAATAAAGACTCAAAGACGGCCCATATTGCGCCGTGGAACCGAGAAAAACAATTTCTTTTTTCGTTATAGCATAAACTAACTTTACATTTTTGACAAAAAGTAAAATTAACGGCCATTACAATTATTTTGGCAAATTTGGCGATTTTTTTTTTAAATTGTGGAAAATGACCAAGAAACCAGACTCAATTTAACACCATCAATTGTAGCCACTTTTTCAACCATGCTTCCACGTCTCCCTTTTTTCAGTTCCTCAGTCGGCATTCTTGAATTTGGAACTCTGTTGAGCCTTACGGTACCCAGTGGTAACAGCCCATTTTTGAACAAATGAGCCTGCAAATTCGGGCTATTGTACTAATTGTCAAAAATATTTTGTGCTTCACATTTTTTTCCACTGTCGATGTTAGTTTTTCTACAAAATTTTTTTGCTCTGTTCTCCTCCAAAAAATATTGAAATCGTAGCTGAAACCGGACACTCCACTTAGCAATTGGGTCTTGTAACCCCATTTGTAAGGTTTGGCTGGGTTATATTGTTTAAGTTCATGCCGACACTTAGTGGGTATTATTTTTTGTTCATCTACGGCGAGGAACTCCTCTTTTGGAATCAGCAGTAACCGCTCCCTTATTTTCTCTAAGAGTAGTCTTACTTTGAAGAGTCTGTTATATCCTTCTGTCCTATATTGTTTAAAATTGCTATATTGTCATTGAAATGAAGGAATCCTTTGATCGTTTCCCACCTGTTGCATGTCATAGCGTCAAAAATAAAGGATTGTCCAACAGATTTATTCCAATAATGCCTCGAAGCCGGTAGTTGACAACAAGACATGTATATCACCATCCCAATGAACTGCTCCATCTCGCTTTTTGATGTATTCACCGGCTTGTTTATATTGACCTGAAAAGCTTTTTTATTTGATTCCTCTACAATGAAATTCATCAAATCATCGGTAAAAAAAAAACTAAAATAATCTAATGGTGCCTTTAGTCTTTTTACAGATTCTGGGAGTTCAATAGATCCTGTAAATTTAAATTATTCTTCATCTTCATTTTAAGCAGGAAAATTACCCTTTTTGCAAGAAACTTTTTGCTTCGTTTTTTTTAGTTTTTGCTTTAGATGTCGTTGCTATAATGGGTGCATTCTCTGATTCAGACTCCTCGTCAGTTTCATCCACAGTTAGGTTATCGCTTTGGTTATGGAAAATTTCTTGAGTGAACAATTCCATATCAGAATCTGCCGCCAATTCATCGTCCCTTTGAGATCCATATCCAGGAATGGGGTTTACATGACATGAAGAATGTCCATAAAAGCGAAGGGGCTCCATTTCTTAAGTAAAAAAATAACAAACAACATTTCAATCTACAACTTTCAAGCAAAACGACAATAAAAAAAAAGCTAAATCTCCGAATAAAAAAAAAAAATAAAAAAAATGTGTAGATTTACAACCCATTACCTACTGCATACCAAGCCAAATATGGCTTGCGCACTTTTTGCTCTCACAAGACCACGCCAATCATTTTTTTTTATAAAAATTGGTTCATTGTATACACATTGTTAGACGCTTAATCAAAAATATATTTTTAATTCCACTTTACTTACCAAAAAATTGCAGTAATTAACACTTAAAATATGAATATATTCTACACTTTTGCTTTCAATGCACACGTCCGACCGACTGACCTGTGATCATGAAATACACCCTTCTTTGTTGTCGCCAGGGTTACCTTCGGGGACACTTTCGTGTCATTTTGAAACTTTTTCAGCACCCGGACACCAAGACACCTCTTTTTAAATTTACATAGATTTTGGACATTTTTTTAGAAATCCAGCAACCCTTTGGACGCTTTTTGAAAAAAACAAACAATTTGTGTGATCAATTTGTTGTCAATCAATCAAAAAATAAATATACCTACACCACTCATACATATCTATTTCTTGTTCTATTTTCCATACTCTAAATCTCAAATTAAAGGCCATGAAGTACTTTTAATAAAAACCAATATTTTGAAATATTATCAAAAAATATGTGATCAAGTCACAGCTAGGATTAATATTAATGATAAGAAATTATCTGTGTAACGTTTCCTGGACCCAAAAATTATAAAATTGGGAAAAGAATTTAACTATTTGGGTTTGGTTTTTGAATTTAAAAAATGAATTTATAATCTCGAAAAAGAGTACGAAGCTTAAAAGTTAAAAGCCAATGATGTTTATTTTGAAAGTTGTTGTAAAATTTAAAATGTATAACAGTTCTGGTAAAAAATAGGAAACTTTTAAGAAACTGTATAACAGAAATAATGTGATGAAATTTAAGACATTTTTGAAACCTTTTAGGCAATATCTGAAATACTTGTTTGTTCATTTATTTAAGCTTGTTTTTTATTGAAATTTCTAATGGGCACCTTTTTTCCTCTCGGACACCTTTTTTGACACTTTATGGAAATTTTCAGAGGTAACACTGGTTGTCGCACACACAAATAAAACTACCTCTATGGGTTCTAAGAAATACAGAGAAGAGGATCATGTTGTATCTTGATCATTTTTTTGTGACAGAGAAGAGAAAAAGGGATACAAACAGACAAAGCCATATTTGGCTTCATCCTTCGTATGCAGTAAAGGGATATATTGACTGCATATAAAACATTTTGTTCGCTTTTCAATGTCACCTTTCCATATTCTATGCCTTTTCTGTTTAAAAAACATCCAACTATAGGCAACATTTTATATGTCTAATTGTCTCCAGCTGACACATACCTATCATCTTTGTTGTTAACTGTCACTGTCGTCAATTAAGAACATTTAAAATCCGACTATATTATACTTGCTCCCAATTACAACTTAAAATTCAAAGCACACTCTCTCTATTTCTCGCTATTTCTCGCTGTCACTTTGCTATAGTCCTTTCTTAAATTAATATGTAGGTATTTGTATGTACATTTTTCGCTGTATATATTTACTATTAGATCCTGGTGTTATAGTTCCACTCTTTATACGCTAGGGTGCTAATAAAATTTAATTGCCAAAGCAATGAAAAATGTCTGTCCTCATTCTAAGTAGAAAACTTTATTACTGTCCTGTTTGTTGGTTACATGTTGAGCTGATATGTTGTGTATGTAATATCCAATGAATCGCTTTCTCTATATAGCTACACACAACACTTGCAACTGTATGCTATACTTGGTGTATTTCATCTTGACAGGATATAATTTACATATGTTACACAGATCCTAATTAGATTTGCGTCAACACTATTCCCCATTCGGTTGAATTTTGAGGGAGTGGCAGTATTGCTGGCTGATGCAAACGTTGTCCTTCTCGCAATATAATTTCATTCAAACAAAAGTATAATTCTCGTCCTTTTTGAGAACCAACGCCAACGTTCGTTGGTATATAGAGCACCTACAGAATATTGTATATGCTAGATATGAAGTCAAACCCTATGTAGGTTGCTATATATTTCAATTGTTGTTGTGTCAAGATTTGAAGTGTCCTTTTATCACCGACTATACCCGCCATCACCACCCTCCTTCGATAAACACCTCTATCCTTGAGGACGAGTTTGATGGCATTGTGTACGGTTGAATGGACGATAAGCCAAAAGGACCTCATCTCTTATAGTATAACTCCACTCAGTGACCTCTCTCAATTGACAATCCAAGAATATAGATAGATGAATTGTATTCCAAGTCTGCACTTATACTTAAAGCAATTGTTACTAACCCTCCTTTCCGGTGAATATGATTTTGATTTTTTAGAGAAGCCTTGGAGCTGTAATGATAGAATATGACTGAAGGATGTTTTTTTTTGTTGTTGTTGTTGTCTTTTTTTCGCTCACAGTTGTTTGAGGGGGGGGGGGACTTTATTTTGTAAATATGTGCCTCTGTCATTGACAATCTGGAAAGAAAATCTCGGACTTGGCATTTTTCGAAGTGGAACACAATGATTTGTTGTCTTCCTCTGTCAACACTTGAAGGATCCACAGCTAACCGATTGCAGACACTTTTTTTTTATTCTCTTCTATTTGCGCTTCGGAGAGAAATACCAAAAATTATTTCATTTTACGATTTTATTGTTGAGGAATTTTATGATTTTATGGTGACGCCGGTACTGGCTTAAGAGGGTTTTACAATATAACGATTCAAAAAAAAAAGAGATTTGTTTGTATTAATACAAATTTAAATATTGAGGTTTTGTTTCTGAAGGAATTGATTTTGTGAAAGTACCTTTCTGACATGTTTTGTCTTCAGCATTGGATTCTTGAATTTTAAGGGATAAAAAGGTAATGGGGTGTAATTGAACTTTGTTGTCGAATCAGTGAACTAGGAATGTGTTTTAATATTGTGATTGAGATGTTAATTGAGATGGACAGATTTCTACATTACACACAATTTAACGGCAGAGATCGTAATTTAATCAACAAACCTGCGGCAGTGGAAAGTGAAAATTGATAAATGATCAGATCACCACCAATGCAAGAAGAAGTGCTACTACCAACATCCAACAAATGAGATGCTATACAAGTCGCTAAGACCTTGAAAACCTTTAACCTTTGGTTGAAAATGTTCTATAGCTGAGCAATTTTTTAAACTAGCTGACCTATTTCAACCAATTACTGTCCTTTAAGATGGGATACTTTCTTGTGAATATCTCACATGTTTGGGGTGCTAAGATCCCGGAGCCAGGTTGGGGCAGTAACTTTGTAAAATATAAGATATTGGGGGCTATCTTGAAGAAAATGTCTCTACATGTAAGCTAACATTTTGATTGCTGTCAGCCAAAGTACCCTGTAAAATTGACTCCCATTACTAATTAATTTCCAAGGGAAACTTTCGAAGTTAAGGCAGGTACAGATTGTGGGTTGTGTTCCCTAATTTTGGCTCAAGATGGAATAAGTGCTGTAGCGCTGATTGAAGTTGAGGCAGATATGGAGTTTGGAATTTGATTTCTTGCCTTAATCAAAGTAGCGCCAAGAACAGATGGTGGGTTAAATTCTCTAGCCCTGATTGAATCTAACCCAACTAACAAACTCCCGGAGTTAAGCTCTTCAAATCTGAAAAAAGCTCCCATAAGATTCTTTTAAATCCTATTGCTATACTTAAGAATGAATCTCTTGTTATGAAACTCAAATTCGTCTCATAGCATTTTTATTGTAAGAGCTAAGCATTTTTTAAATTTGAAAGTACTTAAATCCTATATCTTAATCTATTTAAGTCTCATAAGTATCTCGTTATGAAATTAAAACTCTAAACGTCATTTTAAGTCTTTATAATCCCATAATAATACTTCAAGTTTTTTTCAAGATTCTAATAGGAGCTACGACGCCAGCTTTGAATATCAAACGAACAGATGTTATAGTTGAATTGTACAGTGCGTTCTTTTTGTTCACAAAACTTGCTTCTGTTCATGTTTCTATGGGATTGGTTATTTGATTGGTGGTGGCAGATGTAACTTTAGATTTCAAGGAAAAGTTTGATTCTTTTCGTTGCGAGCAAGTTTCTTTGGTTGATTTTTTGTTCTCTTTGTTTACCTAATTTCGGGGCTGTAGAACTGGAAGTAGTGAATTTGATCATATTCATAAATATTATAACAACAATTTTTAGCACCGAAGTATACTTAACATAAAGCACACATTTCAAACTTAAGGTAGTTAATATTATTAGTATTATTAAAAAGAGAAAACAATCTGCCGAAAAATCGATCTCAAAAGCATTATTTTGATAGAATTGATCGAAACAACCTCATTAATTGTACAAATGGAAATCACCATGAGTATCCCATAATGTTTATGGTATATCTTATACTGTTGTTGCATCGGCTGTCATCAGCTTTGGAATGATTTAAATAACACCAAGCTATATCCACTTAACTTTGATTGTTACTTTATTCGAAAAATTATTAGGTTATAATTTTGTTCCATTGTTTCAAAATGTTAATCTAACACAACTTTCGATTTTTGCTTTCATATTTAAATTTCTTAATAATACTTGCCAATTGCAATAAAAAGGAACGCCCCACAGACAAATGTGTTTCGTTTGAAAGTTAAATGTCAAATTTAAGTCCCATAAGAGCATTTTAGCTCCCATAAGAAGTACTGTCTCTCAGAGAAATTTTATATTTACTGAGAGCGACACTTCTTACGGGAGCTCAAGCGTTGTAATGGGACTTCATCATCATCCAAAGATCTCATAGAGATCTTAAAACAAGAGTTAAAGTATCAATCAACAGCAGCCATGTTCTAAAATGAACAAAATGTTTTCATTATATTTTGAGGGTTACCGTAGCTTAAAAAAAATATTCTAAAAAAATTATCTTATTTGGTTTTCCATTCTGACCAAAACGTCATATTTATCTTGTTTTCTCTTATTTGCTTATGATATTAGTTGTATAAAAAATGGATTTGTATAACTTAGTATACAGCTACTATACCAGAGAAGAATGAGCGGGGACATTCTTTTTTGTGTTATGTCATTATTTAAAATTTGTGAGAGCAGTATATTAACACGACACAAGTAAAATGGCATCTTTAAAAATCAGTTGTTTTTGTCAGTTTTTAATGACAAATATGTTGGAAAATTTCAGAAAATCTTAATAATGAAAAAGCGTCATATTTTGTACACCTCTAGATCCAATTTTTGTCATAAAAGCACGATAATGACAGTAATTGGAAAAAAATATGGTATGAATGATCGCATTTTGTGAATTGTATAAAAACATACTTTGGTGATTTTTGCACCTAAAAAATATTAATGGTAACCCTATAATAAGATTATAATTAATAACAAAATATTTTAAATATGCATAATTTTGGAAGCGCGTTGTTATTTTTCGAAGCAAAATGTTTAAATTAGTAGATGCAATTTTAATTGCACCAAGAATTCAGCCTACATATGCCATGATTTTTACAAATATAAATCGTCAATTAACTTGTGAGATAAATACTCGCACCAAAAAACACATTATTTTTTGACATGAGAGAATCACAAACACACATAAAAACTATTCGCCTACCTTCTTCTAAAAGAAATTAAAAATGCGAAAGATATATGTTTTTTTTAAGTTTACACACACTCGTTCTCTTTTTAACAGCTTCTGTAGGAAGAGACGCACTCCCATAGGAAGAGTTCAGAGAGCTTTACTAGATTTACAAAGCGGCGTCTATAATCGCATAAGAAGAATAAAACTCTTCCTATAGGATCAAGAGGCTCCCATAACTAGGCCATTTAAGGCTTTTAACAATCTTATAAGAATCTAGAAGAACTCCTCAAGAGTGCATTTAGCTCCCTAAAATAAGTATCGTAGCGCTCTCGGAGCGTCTTATGAGAGGAAAATGTTACTTGGGAAGGCAGACAAGATTGGGATTAAATCCTCAGCAAAATATTAAGGGAAATAAAAAAGGCTAAGAAACTTCTTACCGAATGACTACTCACTCAGCTGCTTGCTTTTCCGTGCCTACAAGTAGTAAAATTACTGATCTGGATAGTACTGCAGAGGGAAATCCTGATCTAAGGAGACATTTTCACTGTCTCTTATGGTTTCAGTAGGAATAAGCTTCAGTCTGTGTATTCAGTTTTCAGCTTATGATTCGTCATATAAAGTGAACTCCCCCAAAATATGTATTGTGCTTGTATTGTAAGTAGCTGAACCAGCGATTGTTGGTATACAAAAAACTTGTAACATCTTTACAAAACTTTCTGAAGCTCGGTATTAAAAAAAAAAAAAATTTAATAATTATTTCGAACCAAATTATTATACCTTAATATAGAGTAGTTGAGTATCTTTATCATGACTTTATTATCGCTCTGATTTTAAATCTTAACAAATTTTGAATGTGTTTCTCAGAACTTTATAACAACAACAAAACATAATGATCTTGTTGATTGAAAAATAAATGAGATTCTATCCTTAGGCACAAAGGCTCATCAACAGCTTTCATTTACATCCCATCAGCACAGCATCCATCTATTCCCTCAATAGGTGTCAGAAATAAAATAAATCAAAAGGTTAATCCTTTTAAATTAAACAGAAGCCTCTATGTATGTATCTGTATATGTATTGCATGCACTACAGGCTGTTGGTTGTTGTCAATGTCCATTCGGATGAACCATTGAGAATCCTTTGACACTTCTTGCCTAAGCAAAGCATTCCTGCAAGCTATGTCATTCTTTGTTTACATATACCCATCAACAAGATTGCAACTTTGCTTCTATAGTGTATTAGTTATACAAAAGCCCTAAGGCTATGTAACTTAAGTCCCCCGAATCCAATCACCGTACAAAACAAAGCTATAGAGAAACGATGAGAACCCATAAGGATATTCTATGCCTGTCATTACCTCAAATATAGAGAGAGATACACAATCTTTAGGGGTTCCTTCGTCTCACTCGTCCGTGTCTCTTTGCCTGATGTGTTAGTGTCTATTTCTATACCTTCCAGGCACTAAATGCTTTGAAAATTTAATCATTATCTTCCTCACTCTCTTGGCTGTATTCATTTATTCATTGTTTCAACACGTCCGTCAGTGAGATGCTATTACACAGACACACAAGATCACCAAAAGGATTCAATTGAATCTCATTGAGAAAATCATAGTCAGTCATAAACAAAAGACGATGTATAGCTCTATAGCTATGAGGTCGACTTCGACGAAGAAAGGAATACGAAACGACATGGTGGACTTTATTGATGGAAGCACCGAAGCATCGACCATCGTGCAACATTGAATCCGTTTCCAGTAGTTTACGTTAGATTATAGCAGAAAATCACTGCTAAGCGAGGAAGACCCCAGCGAGAGTAAAAGAAGAAGCTTTCTTCTAAATTATTCGCCATCATTATTTGATTGAAATCAATTTCTCTGTACAAGGATTTCGGAATCATTTAACCAACAACCTTCCTTCTAGTCAGCATCAGCACATCCAGGCAAGGCAAGGCACATCAGGACGACGACTCGCATCAGTCAATAAAGCAATAATCTGTGGCCATTTAGCTGATGGCTTTTGGCCAAAAAGGGGTTCGGTTCACAAAACTCGCCCTCAGAGAAGACTTTCTAAAATACATTCTCACAAAAAGGACGACGTCGAGCACAAGCACAAAGAAAGTAAAAAAAAAAAAAAATAATCAAATGCCAAAATGAAATTGAAAATCGTCTGGGAACACATGCAATTTGATCCTTTTTGTGAGAATTTTCTCATCAAATTGAATGCGAATTATATGGTGATGATAATGATAGAGTCCTTTCGTCTTCTTTTCATCTTCTTGACAAAAAATAAAAAAATAAATAAAAAGAAGGACGAATGTGTCCGGCTAAATAATTTATTTGGTTAGAACGAACGCGGTTCACAGATTTTCATCCAAATCAACCAGAATATCAAAGCCGGAACCCCCACCAAAGGACAGATAGGACACATCTATTCACTTTCACATTCTAAAGTACGTTCTATGAAGTAAATTTCTCGCCAGAGATTTGTTACTGTTCATGGTTTTCATTGTCATGTTGAATGTTGATCCTTTTTTTATGGAGATGGAAATGATCCTTTACCAGATTTTACTTCCATTACCGATGATGATGTGTGCTGAGTGCTGACGAAGATCTGAGTGAGTGAATTGCATTCCAATCTCTGTCCGGTAATGAAGATGTAGACAAATCCTTGTCTAAAGTTTTATTTGTCCTATTAAAATAAAAAGGGTATTCACTCACCACCTTCTGAGGCTTCAGAATCCCAGCCGTCACCTGCAATCGCACACTCTGTAAGAGGGAAATCAATGGGGACAGAGTATAACGACATGAGACTCAAACAAAAAAAAAAGACAAAAACCATTATCAGCCACAGAATAGTCGGGGGAGAGAATTGACATATATGGATGTCGATGTGGATGGAATATACTTCTTTATGCCAGTTTGGGAGGATGCGAGGTAGATTTTTCATTCACCGCAAACCCTAATCACCTGCGGAGCAAAGTGCTCTCCGGCGCCTTTTTGTTGCCTGTGCCTTCTCGGAACAGACATGAATATTCAAATTCCCTTCACATGTTGCGCTCTCCGGCACCCGGCCATCGACTACGATTACGAAAATCGACTACGGCAGCGGGTGCGGCGCAATATGCAGAGAAAGATGCAGGATTCTTTATTTCTGGGTGGTGGGTGGATTCTTCCCCGAAAGGCCTCCCACATTTTCTCCATATATGATGATTGTCCTTGTAATGTGTTCGAAATGGGAAAGATGGATTGCGGTAAATATGTGTGGATGAATGGTTGAATAGATGGAATGGAAAAAATGCTGGTAGCGGTGGGATGGTTTCCAACGGTGATGCCGATTACGACGTCGTCGGATGACGATGATGTCGAAGAAAATCCGGAGAATGGTTTTTAAAAAAAAAAAAAGAAGAAATTCCAGCAATTATATGCCCGAATTGATTTACTTTCCACCACTTTGCATGAATCCATCCGCCACATGGGTTCTCTGTTATACTACGGATGTGGGAATACCAACCCGCCTTCCTTATCTCCATTCGTCATCGTCATCGTCGTCGTAGTCGTAGTCGATAGGCTCCCCCGGCTGATTTCTTTAGCATGCACGTACATGCTGTTAGTTTTGTTGACATAAATGAGAAAATCCTCAAATAGCGGTAGCGACGACTACGACAACGACATCGCTTGTGACGTGTGGGAGATGATGGCGGAAAATGTGTAGTGATGGCAGCGAATTGAATGCGGTGCATTAATTCGTTCCGATTTCGTCCTTTTTTTGTTCGATTCGCAGATTGCAGTATTGGGAGGTATATACACATGTGGAACACAGAGTGCCAGTCAACTGATGTATTTGATGTCTATGAGAAGCAACAGAAAAGAATGTGTGATCGATTTGTGGTGAAGTATGTTCGAGTATATGCAGTCGTTTAAAGCTTTAATATGCTTTTCAAAGGTTTTTTAGTACCTTAATTCAAATAATCAATTTGAGACCCTTTTTTACGAATCAACAGTCACATGGCTTGATTTACTGATAACTTCAGCTGTGTAAAGTTCGTCTAGGTATAGGCGGTCAAACCCTATCTCCATTTTGTTCAATTAGTTATTCTTAAGAAAATCATTGGGTGCCACAGCGTGGATAACTAAGACGTCTAACTTGACCATTTGTATGTGCCTGTTGTTAGTCAGCAAGAATGGAGCAGAGCTACAATTTACCGGCGAATTCAAACGGTTCAGATGAGGCGCACTTAATCATTATAAGAGATAAATACTCTAATGTAGCATACCTTTGGTAGGGAGAAGCCTTTGAAAGTAATTGATGAACAATTTCGCCTATTTAGGTTTGACTACCACTGATAGTGGGATGCTTCAAGAAATCAAATCAGCAAACTGACCGATTCCGACTTTACTCACCAAATGGTTAAAGCACAATGGATTAACTAGCATCGTGTTCACTAAGGGCCAGTTTCACAATTTCTAACTAAAGTTATGATAAATTCAATGACACATAATGAAGATATTGGCACAGGCTCATAAATCCGAAAGAGAAAAATCTGAGTTATCTTTCGACTCGACTAACCACCATATGTCAATATTTATGTGTTGAATAACTAATCAGAACTTTAATCAGACATTGTGAAACAGGCCCTTATTGTTGAAAGGCTTTAAGTAATCTTCTTGTAAAATTGTCAGTAACGAGTAAATGTGAACTATGTAAGGATGAACGAAAATAACAAATTGTGATATTTTGTTGGTGACGTTTAGAGCTTATGGTAAAATTTAAATTGCATTGTAATAAAGGGTGTTTTTTTAGACGTGTGGTTTTCAATCTGGCAATACTTTTTTTGGAGTTGGTCTTTTTGACAGTTTTCACTTGATTTATGCTGAGTTTGGTTAGCGATTTCATAGATAATAGGCTTACATCTGAACAACGTTTGAAAATCGTGCAAAATAGGCTCGAAACGAGATCGTTGTTGATCCCGATTTTCACAGTACGTTAATAAGAAAAATTGTAGTATTTGGAGTGATAATAATCCACAAACCATTGCTGAGACGCGCGCCGTTACATCCACAAAAAGTCACTGTTTGGTGTGCTCTATGGGCAGAGGGAATCATTGGTCCATATTTCTTCAAAAATAAAGCCGGCCATAACGTTACAGTCAATGGGGAACGCTTAGTTGGGGGATGTTAATGTGGACAACCTTACGTTCCAACTAGACGGTGCGATATGCCATACAGCAAACCAAACAATCAATTTATTGAAGGAAACTTTTGGTGAGCACATTATCTCGCGTCATGGGCCTGTGGCGTGACCTCCAAGATCGTGCGTTTTAACACCGCTGGACTATTTTGTGTGGGGTTATGTGAAGTCGCTTGTCTACGCAGATTAGCCCGAGACGATTGACGGTTGAAGAGAATATTCGTCGCGTTATTGCTGACATTCGGCCCCAATTTCTGCAAAAAGGAGTCGAAAATTGGGACTCTCGGCTGGAATTTACTGTAGCCAGCCGCGGTGTATTGAACCATACGTTTTAAGCATAAAAATTTATTTATTTGCATCCTAAAAAACAAGGATATAAAAACCTACCTTACCCTTACAAAAGTCTGATCTAGCATGTTTACCTTCGCCTCCTCATACCGAATATAATAATATTTTGGTCTTGTTTGTTCATAAATCTTCCAGAATCTGGAATCTTTCAATTTTTACATATTAAATATTATGTGTTGCCAGAAACTTACAAAAAAGCTATTCAAGCTATACCACCTTTGTTTTCATCGTCATGCTAAATCACATAACCCTTATGATATAACCACATTTAAAAGTTGGAACCTCAAGACACACACTCACGCACTTTACCTACATAGTTGCCGCCATCATCACCATTGGAATTCAAAAACGATTTGACATGTCTAATGACATGGCAACAACAAAATGTCATATGCATAACAATGTCACTCTGGTGATGCTGTCTAAATTGACTGACGAACTGGCCTGGTTGATGACTTGGTCGCTTCCTTTGGTTTGGTCGGGTTCGGTTGGGTTGGTCTGGGCTGGTCTGGGTTGGGTTCAGCTGGGTTGGGTTCCGTTTGGTTTTGCTCGGTTTGGTTTCACATGCATGTTACAGCTGCAGTGGGTATACAGATGCATTTTAGTCCTCCGTTGCTGAGTAATTTCATTGCATTCCACTTTGTATTCCATATAGCTGCCATCATCATCGTCATCATCATCAGCACCATAACCACTACCTACCCTCTGCCCACTGCTAACCAATTCCACGAGCAGAGGGAGTTAGTGCATCGTCATCGACGATGTGTGTTTTCTATGCAAATGGCTAAGATAGGCGTTTGGTGTTTGTATTTTATCGGAGTTTGAACAGTATGACAGTCGTGGTGGTAGAAGTGGAGGCAAAGTGAGGTTTTCGTCCTGAACCTTAATGCACCAGCTAGCGGTAATATAGAAACCATTGGTTTTGATATGATGTGTGTGTGTAAGAACAATGCAATGCGTTCAATGCTCGCACAGTTCGGCCCCAATGATTTTACATGCAAAGTGTTTGCCAGCGATAAGAAGTCGGAACGGGAATGGGTATGAGTAGGTTGGGGCTGAGGCTGAGGCTTGTGCTGTGCAGTGCAGTCCTGTGTGAAGGACTCGCATAAATAATGCAAAGTGTAAACCAAGTGGGTAATAAGTCAGTCAGTCACCCTCAAGTGGATTTGTGGGTATCTTTAAAAGTCGTCGTAGTCACCGGTGGCGTCGTAGTCGCTGGTTATGGTGATGTTGTTCATGTTGTTGGTGTTGACGTCGTCATCTCATCACCATTATACTGGTCCGTGTTCCCTATTCCTTTTTCTTTTGATGCGACGTCGTCGTTCTCGTCAACTTTATCATAAATTCACACATGCATTTGCTTATGCATCTGGCTTATAAATGAACATCCAATAATATGTTTGAAGAATTTCAACAGGAAAACAGTTGCAGTGGTGAAAAATATTGGTTTGTAATAGCATTTAAGAAAAAAAAACCTAATGAAAAAAACAATTTCAATAGTGAAAGGATCCCAGTAACGTTAAATGGTTCTAGAAGTTACACATTCAAACTACCTGAGATCCGTAGTCATATAATTGCTTTAAGCTTATATGATGTAGAGACAAGATATTTTTATACTTTTAAGTGAGAATGGCAATATTTGTTTCTTCCCAGTTTATTTACACTCAGAAAAAAATATATATCATTAAATATTTAATTATGATTCTCGTGGGTATTTCAAAAATAAAAATAGAGTTTCAAAAAATCCTTCTATAGACTTTTAAATTCTATTTTGTTTTATTCTTATGAAATTCACCTAAGTGGCTATGATCTCTTATGTGTCATCATTTTGATGGCAATCGTACTGAAAGTAATTTTTTGTCATTGAAAATTTTACTCCTATGTCTTTTACCGTGAATAAATGAACGCCTAGGCTAGGGTTTTCTTTGAATCGCCCGTCAATGAATGAAGGATGTGGATAAAATAAACGTACGAGCAGGCAACAAATGATATTAAATGCTTTCAATGCATCGCATGTGACACATCACTTTGTGATTACACAGCAAACCAACCAACCGAGTTGACATTCACGTGGTACTTTGCTCGCATAGGAGCCTGTTTCAGATGCCACTGTATATCCCGCTCCTTGTACTGTACTATGGCTGCTTTTTAGCAGAAAAACGTCAGAGAGCCTTGAAGTTGACACTTTAAGGGTTGGCAAAATGTAATTTCCGTCACACAAAAGGGCTACTTTCATTGGAAAAGTGTACACGAAGTGCAAGTATACTTATACCAGAGAGGTACCTACTCTCAGACTCTCAATTTACCTACCTACCAGCTTCAACACCATTGCCATATACACAATATGTTACCCCTGTGATTATCGCACCCCCATTTTCACATGCATATAAAACGCACAGCAAGGACCTCAGCCTGAGAGGGAGACAAAAAGGAAGGACTTTTACATTAATTTGTTGTACTCTGTGACGCTTTTAGCTTTTTGAACTTCATTATGTATGCGAGATGAGAAGAAGAAAAAGGAAATTACAAGCCGGCATTAATGGATGCAGGCAGGCTAAGAGGGTTTAAGGTTTTTAAAGGCTCTCGGTGTATGATGTTATACGAATCAAAGAGAGAAGCATTGCGTGTATTAAAATATGTTTTTTGTTTGTTTGTTTTCATTTTGTTGTGTGTATTTTTTTTAATAAGTGTAGATTATGTCTAATAATTTATAAAATAATAAAGTTTTTTCACTTAAATCGACTTAGTAGAATTTAATCTTCAATTTTCTATCTTTTACTTACAGGTACGTACAGACGCGACATATGAAAATTTGGTAAGAAACATTTATATTATATTAATTATTTTCATTTTTATAGTTTAACATTTTTAAAAAAGAAATTCTTTGAATACATTTTACAAAAGTTTAATAAAGACATGAAATCTGTTGAAAAACTAAATTTTAACCATTTGCGTTCATTGCGTTGGGCTCATGGATCTTAGCAGACCATATATGGGATATTCACAAAAAAAATTATTCCATCTGAAAGGTCAGTAGATGATAAAAAAAACTCAACTAGTTGCAGCAGTGGTTAGCCAAAGATTTTCTTAAATGAATTTTTTTGAGTTTTAAAAATTCGACACTAGCTGCTTTTTCAGGCAGTATATTTTTTTTGCGAATATTCTACAAATGAAGTGCTCAAAATCGTTGATGATTTTGAAAAACTTTAAGCATTAATTAAAAATTATCTATGGATGGCCAATTTCTGAAAATAGTTAACTTTTTTTTACCAGTTATGATCTTTCAGATGGCACTCTTTTTCGAATATCCCAAATATATGGTGCTAAGCTCCCAGCGACACTGTATTGTCTAATAATAAAATGTGTTTAAAAAAAGGTGCGGTTCGTAATTCCATACACAAAAATTCTGTTCATCATTAGAAAAACTCAAAACCCCAAAAAACTCAAAACCCCAAAAAATCTTAAAACTCAAATATCGCAGATTACATAAAGTTATTTCTTAAAAATTATAATTTCCTAGACTTGTTTTTATTATGTGAAAGTTCTTTTTATCTTCAGTTTAATATCCCAATTATTTAAAGTCTAAAATACCCTTATATCCCAAAGCACATTATAATCTAAAATGATTATTTTTTTTTGTCTTAAAGGATACCTTTGGATAAACTAAAAACATTATAAAAAGTTTATCATTTTTGTAAATCCCAAATAGTTTAATAATTGTGAGTATATTGAGGCTAGAACACCTAGTATCCCGACACTAACTTGTGAGTGAATCACATTTTACACATAGAAGACTGTGGCGCCGAAACACGTAGTTTTATCACTACACCGAAAGTATACTAAGACTTTCATCAAAAACTTCTTATTTCAATATTCAGCAATATAAACATTCTTTATTAAATCGATTGGAATTAAGTCCTTTTTAGAAGTTCAATTGTTTGAAGAAATTGTCAGGATTTGCACTTTAAGTCAACCTACTGCCTGTTGCTTCTTGCTCCAAAACAGAAACCCATCTCTTCTACAGATTTTCTTTTCTGTTCAAGACACCACAAATTGAATAGTTTCTTTGTTATGGAATTAATTAACGCAATAAATCATTAAGAACACCAAGTCCCCAAAGTTTGTGGTGTAGGTGTGTCTGTACCCAGTACGGTTTGGGTTATTTTGCTGATGGTGCGGGTATAATGATGAAAACAGAAAAATTCTTTCAGTTTTTCTCAAAAAAGTTAAGGGGAATTTCAAAAATGTAATTCTTATGCCAGCGCAGTGTCAGGCAACCGCAATTAATCTGTCAAAAAATTTACTTCCCCACCCCGAAAAAAAGAGGAATTTTTCTTTCGCAGGATGTGAGAGACGTTCGAAGAAAAGCGTGTATAAAACATAAAGGGATTTTTTTTTTTTTTGTATTGCTTGTCTTCTGCTACTTCCTCTCATTTAGCAATATTGAAGAGGAATTTGAATAATTCCTCGCGCAGTAAACTTTATGATTTGTTACTATTTAAGAATGCTGTAGAGAAGTAGTAGTTGAACTTATATAATATGTATACATAGGTAGTTGCTTCAATCTTCACGAAGACATTTTGAAATGTTGTTTCCATTTTATAATGAGAAAGGGTGACAGGAGAACATTCAAATACCTACCTTATATTATCAACTTTCTGAACGCAGTAAATAGAGGTATTTATACAGTGTTTTCCTTCTTAAAAACTCACCGGATTATTCTGAAATTTTATTTCTTTGAAAGTCTTTCAAAATTAAACGAGTTTCTTGTGAGACTATAAATGACAGGAGGGATGAAAAATGCCTAGTGGAAAATAGTAGAAAATACCACGAAACATAGAAGGAGATAGGTAGATTTATAAATTGAAGCTTAAAATTTTAACTCTTTTTCGCAAGATTTAAATAGTGGGGTTACTTCCTTAATTTTTACTTCTGAAATACTCATAGTCTGTAGACACTTTATATAACAAGTCATACATATGTGCATTCGTAAAACAAAAAGTCGAACTTGACATAGGGAAAACGAAAGCAGTGGTTCTAGAAATTCATGGGGTCGATTTTCTATGAACTTAATATACCGGGTGATTCGCATAAGATGAGTCAGAAAGTTAGAATGCAGGTTGGATCGAGCAGAGAAACAAATTGTTTGGAGGGTGGTCAGCTATTTCCCACATTTAGTAGCGAGGACTAATTTTCTACAACACTGACTAAGAATCAAAACAAAAAATATAAAAAAGCACGGTAACACTTAAAATATATTTTGAAATTTATTCTTTCATGTTCTTTTAAAATCAAGCTGTTTTAGTCTATATTTTTTGAAAAATTCATTCTCAAACTTTTTTTGCAGTAGCTTCTAAGAATTATGAATAATATTGTAAAGGGTGATTTAAGGCAAGTGACCGCCGCAGCTGGATCGAATAAATTCCAGCCGAGAGGCCCAATTTTCGACCACTTTTTGCAGCAATTGTGGCCGTATGTCAGCAAAAACGCGCCGAATATTCTCTTCCAAGACTTCAATCGTCTGGGGGCTTTTCTGAGTGGACAAGCGACTTCACATAACCCTACAAAAAATATTCCAGCGTTGGTAAATCGCACGATCTTGGAGGCCACGCCACAGGTCCACGACGCGAGATGATGCGCTCACCAAAAGTGTCCTTCAATAAATTGATTGTTTCGTTGGCTGCATATAGCGTGGTCTGGTTTAACCCAAAGGTCGTCCACATCAACATCCTCCAATTCAGGCACGAAAAAGTCAGTAATCATGGCTCTATAGCGTTCCCCATTGACTATAACATTATGGCCGGCTTCATTTTTGAAGAAATATGGACCAATGATTCCTCTGCCCATAGAGCACAACAAACAGTGACTTTTTGAGGATGTAACGGCGTCTCAACAATGACTTGTGGATTATGATCACTCAAACCAAAAATGAGCTTCATCGCTGAACAAAATTTTCTTTTTCTTGTGAAATCGGGATCAACATCGATCTCGTTTCGAGCCCATTTTGCACGATTTTCAAACGTTGTTCAAGTTGTTCAGGAATAAGTCTATTTATTATGAAATGGAAAACCAAACTGACCATAAATCAAGTGACATCTGTCAAAAAGACTAACTCAGAAAAAAGAATTGCCAGATTGAAAACCACACGTTTAAGAAAACATCCTGTATATAAACAAAAGTATAAAAAATACTTTCGAACGATTTTAAATCTTTTAAAAAAACTCACTTGAATTTTTGAATCAATCATTCTCGTCAAGGTACCACTTTTATACATTTCCTAATTTATTTTTGCATTTTTATATTTTAAATCTTTTTTTTCGGAATAAAGATAGAGACGTCGTTGTCATAGCTGCGAATTTATCTAATAAGGACACATACCACACACATCCTAGCCACAATATGAGGTCTGACACCGCATCCAACACATCCTGCTAGCAGATAATATATAGAGAAGACAGACAGAAAAACAAGAACTGCCAAGCGCGACCACGACATCGACTCTCTGCTCCTGAAACTGGACCTGCACATCAGGATTGTCTGGAACGAGTAGAATGTTTTAATTTTCTGTACTGAATAGATATTATGCAAGACCAAGCAATCATGCTGTTAAGCTCTTTTTAGCTACTCTACTATACGTTATATGTAGATATATGGTTCCTATCCCATTTGATACCTTTTCATATATACATACATACATTTTGAGTATATATCTCTATCTCTATATCTTTACGAGAGATGGGTGTTTGAAAGGATAACATCCTGATGTGAAGTTTAGGATTCGGGAAATGCTGCTTGTATGTGATGCATGCAGAAAATGGTCTTTGCCATTAATTACAGTCGAGGAAAAACTACACTGACTGTATAATTTATATAAGTGTACATGTGTGTGGGTGTTTTGAAAAGGACAAAGTAAAAGAGTATTCTCTCCAGTGTTTTTTGATGATGCTGTTCTATGCATTGCCATTCTCTGGCTATGAATAGAGAGAGTTTAAAAAAAAAAAAAACAATGTCAAAAAAACCATCAAGACCTGATGAAATCCATGAAAGTATAACTACAGAGATTTTGGATTAAAAAGGAAGTCGACATGAGAATAAACCCACCGCACACAAGGAATTGATACACTCGTATTTATAAAAACTGAAAAGTCCTCAACCACTTCTTCTGTCCTACACAGAGTTGCCATTTTATATTTTTTTTTTTTTTTTTATTTTAAAGCTTGCATGGGTGTCCGAAACCTTGATTTGAAATATATTTTTAAATAAAGTGCTCTAATGGGTCCCATAATCTGGATGTTTTATGAAAAAGACTCAAAATAATAATAAATACAAACATTAATAATTGAGACTAGGTAGGTATAGACAATATTACAAAAAAAATTAATATTAAAAAAGATCTACAAAATACAAATAGCTTAGTCGTGGTTTAAACAAAAAATCAAGAAAATGCGTTAGGCTAATAGACTGACTGTCATCAACTTTTATAAAACAACTTTATGCGAAATGCGTTTTCTGAAATTTATCTCAAATACAGACCTTAGCCCAGTTCAACTTCTTTTCTTTATTTCCAAAAAGTTTAAAGAATTAGTTAAAATTAGTTATGGAGTTCAAAACTTACAACGGGTGGGCCAACAAGTTGTTTCTTTTTAAATCATAAGTTATTTTGACACTGATAGCTGTTTCCCACTCGAAATCTTGACAAAAAGTAAGTATCATACCCCTGCGGAACGAAATGAGTGGCTTAATGGTTGAACAACGTTGGGAAATATTAAAAACTTATTTCCAAAGTGAGTATTGTGTAGCTCAAACAGTGGGTTTCTTGACAAAAAGTTTTGGCTGAAATGAAGCACCCACCGCGCCCTTCTGTACGCAATTTTGTGCAAAAAGTTCGTGATACTGGTGTGCTAGTTGACAATACTCATGGTCCCCATCGTCGTACGCACACAGACGAGAATGTGGCTGCAGTAGCGGATTGTAAAGTGGTGGCATCATTGGACCATTTTTCTTCGAAAATGAAGCTGGGAACAACGTTTCGGTCAACGGTGGGCGTTACAGAACCATGTTAACCGACTTTTTTTTACTGAAATTAAAGACATGGATTTGGACGACCTCTGGTTTATGCAGAATGGTCCGCCATGCCACACAGCCCATACCACAATACAATCGATCTTTCGCGCACCAAATTCCCAAATCGTGTTATCTGCCGTCTTGACGATGTCAATTTGCCGCCTCGGAGCTTCGATTTGAACCCTATGCACATTTTTGTAAGGAAGCGTGAACGACCAATGTTATGCCAACAATCCGGAAACAATTAAAGCCATTTAGGCTAATATCATCCAAGCAATCCGTGAGCTACAGCTCAAAATCATCAACAAGGTCTTGGAAAATTGGAGTGACAGAATGCGCTACTGCGAAGCCAGCTGAGGCAGCCACTTGAACGACGTTGTGTTCCATAATTAATGGGAATGTTTGGCCTTACTAATAAAGCCATAGTACGTGGAAAAAATTAAATTTTGTTAATTTTTAAATAGAAACTTGTATTAAGCCCACCCTGTATACATATTTATTTTATTTTCCCAGAAAGCCGAACATCATTGTTTCCAAGAAAAACAAAATGAAAGTATGTTAATTGTGTCCTTATACTGTTTTGGACTTAAAACATTAAATAAGTTGTTTTTATTTGTTGAATTTTGTTGTTTATGTCATTTAATTTGAGGAAAAAGCAGTTTAATTTGAAAAGAAAAGTTAAGTTTCGTATCAGCAAAAGGTATGAATAAGAAGAATTGTATTAGTCCAACATTTTTAGAAGCAGAATTTTGACTTTAACTTTCAAATTGTCAACCGTTTTGTTTTAAACAAATTATAAAGAAAAAAAAATTGGGCTGGCACCACTGTCTGTAGTTTTAATACCCTTTTCCTTTTTTTTTTTTGGATGTGTGATGGCAAAGTTGCATTTTGCACTCGTTCTAAGTTAATTAGCTTTTTTCGCGTGTATGTGTACCTACTTGAAAATGATTAAATTTCTTACCCCTTTTTTCACAAAAAGCTTGATAATTAAAAAAAAATGGTGTGTGTTTGTTTATAGAGTTGTTTTCTTCTGTTATTTTTGTACTTGGTGTCCCATTTGAGGACTTTTTTTTCTTGTGTGTTTGTATCAAAAGGATTTAAATTACATGGGAGTTTCGGGAGCGGATATTGGTGGTGATTGTGGAATAGACGGAAAGACAAACTATTAAATCAGATTCCGTTGTCCGCCTTCTTCGGTGAGGTCATTTGAAAATGAGTAGAAAGAATATCCTGCGAAACTGTCCTAAACAGAGCAGAGGAAATCAACAAAAATGAAAATAGCGAGAGAGAGAGAGACAGGATGAAGTAATGACCTAAGGATAAAACCAAATATAACATAATATATTAATTTATTCTTCCTTCTTCATCATGGGCGGGCGTCTTCCTTGGTGTTCTCGTCATTTTTATCTTTTGTTTTTTTAATTAACGAAAACAACAAAAAAATTTATATGGAATTTTCCAAGGAAGCCGATGAGTGTTTATGTCTTTTCTTTGAAAATCAAAAAGGATACGATATTTACTAGGTACGTGAGTTTTTCTCTTTCTCAGTTTTTGAAAAAACAAAAAAAAAACGCGCACCCACTCTCCTTTGGAAATGACGCTTTACGTAGAAAATTCAATTAAAAATCCCCCAAAGGAATGGCAGCAAGTAAAATAGATTCAAATGAAGGGGCAACTCTGTGCAAAAGAGCTTTTACTCTAGCAAGCGGTATGTTTCATGCAATCCTGTTACCCATGCCAATGATTTTAATTGCTTACTCAATTTTTTAGGCATTTTTGACATTCAGGATTAAATACAACAAAAGAGAGAAAACCAAATTAACAAAAATAGGCTACGAATATGGAAGCAAAAAAACATGAAAGGACCTGTCACTGGCACTGGCGGAAAATGTTGCCAGTACGTTTTTGATTGCGAACCATTTTTGTTAAAATTCTTCTTCTTTTTTTGAAAAGAAAAAAGAAAAATAATAATAATTTACGCCTACCCACACATACATAATGTACATCCACGAAACATTGCAAACATATTGATACCTACATGGAGACGTGGAGAGTGGACAATTTGTCCTTTTTGGACAGCGCTTCGTTTAACTGTCATAAGCATTGACATTTTATGAAAATGGATACACAAGTGCCCACTACGGGCGTTCACAAGAATTTCATATTTTTTTTGGTCACTCATAAATGTGTGCTTATATTCTACATGAGGAATTTATGTAATATCAAAAAGTTGTCACATGGTCCAGGATTTGTCACGCGGCACATTTTAAGCTGATGCTGCTGTAATTGTTTTTATGCTCAACAAAGTGGTTTTGTATATTTTTTAATTTTGATGTTAAGGTATCATGGTATTATATATTGTACATAATGAGTTTTTCTATAAGGATACTTTTAGTACAACGAATGTAGTTAGCGATAGAATTTATTTTAAGCCTTTTTTTTAAAAGAAAGCTTTATTTTTGAAAAATAAGTGCATTTTTGGAGAGTGTCAGAGATGGCTGAATAAAATTCCATGCCATGAGCTCGAAAAAGAATCCCGAAATCCGTTCTATTTCTCAACCTCAGTCTTGTTATCTGCACTCATAGGCGCCCGGCTGTAGTGGCAAGGGGGGGGGGGGGCACTTGCCCCCCTGGCTCTAACTAACAAATTTTTCATTTTTAATACGAATTTTAACAAATACTTGTCTTCTCTCCATGATTTGCCCTCCCCCTGGCTCTGGACCATGTCAAATGTATCTGAAAATGTCCTTATTTTCCATATTGTTGGAAAATATGGATATTTTCTTCACAGCTTTTTTATGGAGTTCATGGTTTGCAGCCGCCCCCCTTGTGCCGTTCGATACAATTACGCCCAATTTCTTCACAGAAGTATACTAAGCCAGCCTATTACCCAGTCTAGCTAGACCAGGTAGGTACTTGCTCTGATACTCGGTCCTAATGAAAAGTAAGTACCTGAGCATTTCTTCACATCACTAGTCCGGATCTAAATAAAACAAGTGGTACTAGGATTTAATACGTCTAAAACTGGTCTAATTCTGATTTTGATAATACTTTGACATTTCAAATAATATTTTGATATTTATTTGACTGAGGGATTTTTATTTAATTTTTATTTCGAATGGATTATGTTTATTTTAACAAAAAGAGGACATAATATCCATTCTGCGATGACTATCTCTCCTAATAGCAGCATCAACTATGAAATTTGTCACTCGGAAGTGACTTAAACAATAATTTTCCAGTCTTTGATTTACGCAGTTCATAGCAAAACGGCCGTCGTTGCTAGATAGACAGTGGGAAGATGACGAATGCCCATGAAGTAATACCGATATTTACAGGAGTTATCAGTGGTTCTCTGTTCTGAATCAGCTTCCAGATGAAGCATTTGATTTAAGTAAAACATTGTGTGTATTTTAAATGACCACCAAAAATTGAATTCAGTCCCTACACTTATAAAACCATTACAAAATAGGAACACCTACACCTACATACATTATCTATGTATAACCACCATAAAAAAAAAGAAAATGAAAAATCCAAAAAATCAAAAAGATCAAAAAGATCAACCAAGAAACTATCGAAAATCAGCAACAAATTATTTGAAGAAAATAAAAGAAATTACTCTGATTCAGGTATTAGCGCCCGCCACTAGACTGGCGATTTTAAAGTCATAGCTAATACCGAGTCCTAAATAGTACCTACTCGGTACCAACTTGACATAACTAGGGCTTTGGACTTATTTGCAAAATCATTTGGTACCGATTTGAGTACAAATTTTAGGACTATAGTACCGGTATTAGCATTAGCACGCTATTGAGTTTTAATAATTAAACTATCAATTCAAATTTTCCAAATAAAATGAAATATCTCTGATATAAGTATAAATTTCTTTTCTAATATAGTTTTAAAATAAAAAAATTTCTAAAATTACTACATACTTTCCTGATGATGAAATATTGCTTAATTTGTCATCTCGAAAGGATCTTACAAAATTCTACGACAATTCCCAGAACTTATGCTAAAAATTAAAAGAAAAAAAACATGTAATATTATTTTCTTTTGATGTCTTCTTATAAACACACTTTCTCTCTCAAATTATTTTAGAATATAACAAAAAAAATCGTAAGCTCTCATATTTGCGTACAACATGCTTTTTGAGATTTTTCATTTTAATTTTGACGACAACAAGAAAAAAACAGAAAATGAAAATGAATCCCAAACCCCAAAGCGTTTAAAATTTCCAAATGAACGCCTTTCAAAAGCGTTCAAAAACAAATGTGTGTAGCTTGGAGGATAGATACCTTTACGCCAGAAGGACTTTCTGAAGACGACGAGGACGACGCACAAAAGACAACAAAAACAATATTATGATGGTGCGATGCTGATGATGCCGATGATAACTTCTTGAAATTCTCTCGACGTAATTAATTACAATGCTTGTCATCAGATGACACACACTTGCTTACACAAGCCTCTGTCTTCAGTGTAGCTACCCCCAAGCCCAGCACCTGATTTCCAAAACAGCTTCCGCAATAAGAAGAGAAAAATTTATTTTACTTGAATTTATTATTATAAAGGAATAAGATTTAAGTTTTCTACTCGACTACTCCACAGGTATCCTAGTTACATCCTTATTTTGGTGTACAAAGCTTTGGTATACAGTTGTTTCCATGTGTAGTATGCATATGTGAATTATAATCTCTTTAGAGAGCATTCATCTTTCGTTTCACTTAAGAACCAACAAGGATATCATACAGTAGAAGAGCTGAAAATGAAAAGGGGACCAAAGCTGTACCTACCTATATAGGTACGTGCAAAACTGTTAAATAGTTTTGCAACACAGCACCATCATACATTCATTTCTCAGCTCTCGGTTCACAAGACTGGATGGTTAGATGTTGACAACCCCCAGAAAGAGATTACCCCAAATCTCGAGCAAAGGTGTATCTATGTACACACAGCAAGACCAAAGAATTATTATAATGCAAGGAAATATACCTACCTCTGCTATAAGATCTATCCGAGGGTATACTCGTACTATACTCTCATATCCATATGCTCAAAATGTATTGGAGCCAGAGAGAGAGTTGCACTATAAGAGTATGTAAGTGAATATAGGAATTTGTTACTACACATATACACGTCAGCTGGTGGAAATTAATTGCTTTTCAACCCCGGAGGTAAACATGATGAAAATATCTACGGCAGGTATCTCATATCACTTTGTTTTTGCAAAAGGCTCATTGTAACGAAAACATCTTGAGTTATGAACTAAAGAAACTGTGTGATGATGGTATTGTATAATGGAATCAACTTGGTCAATATTTGAATTGCCCTCAAAACTAACAGAGCCAAGCACGATGTATGTAATTGAGATCGTTAAAATTGAATTACTAATTCTTAAAAAAGCTAAGACTAAGGCTCTACTTGATTGCTAATAACCTGATTGTTTTTAAAATTCTCTTAATAAGAGAAATAACTCCACAAATGGATTTTGGTGGAATTCGCTAAAGGTTTTTAAATGTGGAAGTTCTTTCCCACATTAGAGTCAACCTACACTATGCTAGAGAAGTAAATAAACAAAATAACCTATGGTAAACACCTGCAATGAAGGTGCATATTGTAAACGTGTATATCAGTGGTTCAATAATGTAATGATAATTTTAACGAGAAATTGTTAAAAAACATCTTAAGTATTTACTAAAAAAATTGTTTTTTTTTTCAAAAATTCTTTTCTCAAAATTTGTATATGCAATTTTCTTTGAACTATTTACTAACCAGATTGGAAAATTATATCAAAACTAGTCAATCCATCCAAAAGGTGTACGCAAATAACCCAGAAATAAAATCATATTTTTTCAAATACCGTGTAATGCCTTTTTCTCTTATGAAAATTTTTTGCCAAAAACCTGAAACGAAGTTTTATTACTATCAATTTTTTCATTATATGTACAAAAGTTTAATCAAAATCGTTAGATTCGTTTTCGAGAAAATTTGAAAAAAATTAATACGGCAGCTACCCATTTTAGATAAACTAAAACAACAAATCGAAATCCCCTTGTTCTTGGTAATCACATAAAAATTCACTGTACCAATTTTTAAGAAAAACGGTCCACCCGCTTAGACTCAGGTTCAAATTACTGTGGACGCATGGACGCACATGCCAACGGATAGTATGAAGAAACCATCTTTTGCGGACTTCTCGATCATCGTAGTGTTAGATTTTATAACAACCTCGAAATTTTTTCAAACGAAAAATTCACGAAGTGTGACGACAGCTCGTGGAGAGCCTAGGCCTAGTGATTCATAACTCTCAACCATTTCTGTGCTGCCAAATTTATTTAATTTAACTAAAGATAAGAAAGAGAGTGGGAAACAGTACAGAACCCTAGGGCACACCATTATTTATATTTTCTGAATTTCAGACTTCTATAAATCGACTATTATTGAATGGTGCAAATGGTTTGTACTGTCAGTGTGGAATCCAATCAAAAGGGTTTCTTCGACATTCATAGCTTAAATGAGCGGAGTATGAATGGTTGAGAGAGTGTGAGTAACTAGGTCCCGGTGGTTGCGGTTATCCACGAGCTCTTACATCACTTATTTATTTTTTGTTTTATGTTCTTTTGCTCCCATAATGTAACACAACCAATTTACATTCCAAATCAATTCATTTAAAGTATTTTTTTAAATAAAACATTATTTGTCCACATTTATCGTTAGTGCTGTATATTCACTCCAATTGTCACAATCCTTTTTTGCGCATTTAATTTGGGTAGATAAAAATGCTTAAAAATTTAACATTTAACAAGCTTAAGGGCAAACCCTTATTCAATTATACACTTTGACTAGCCTATTCTACCTATACCTAACTTTATAGAAAACCAAAACAAAACCATAAAACAAATAAATTAAAGAAAATAATTCCATGCGAATAAATGCAAAGAATGTCTTCGTTCCCAGCTTAGATAATATAAAGGAACCTTTTTCAAAAATAAAAAAAAAAGAAAATTCATTGTGTGGCTATGTAGCATGTCCCACCAGTCCCAGCTAAGAAAAAACAAAAAAAAAAACAAACCCCAGTGAACCGAAAAATAAAATAAGAAAAGAAAAGCAATTAATTGCCAAGGTATTTGCACCTCCAATTTGCTAAATTGAAATCTTCACTTTCTTTTTTTTTTCTACTATAGGTCGATAGAAGTAAACCTTCTTTACTTCTACCAACATACATAAATACATAGGAAAGAAAGAAGGACTACCACTTATTTTCGATTTTACTTATTTCTCATCACAAGGACAACATTGATGGTTAAAGACGCTCCAGTTCTTCTATTCTATTTTCATTACCTTAAATATAATCTTCTAGGACTACCGACTGCCTACGCACATACATTTATATCTCCTTTTCTCCAAAAATAACGTAAGACTTAAGATGAAACAAACAAATGAAAAAATCCTAATTTTCTCCATCGCTTCTCGCACAACGAGTCTTTTTTCGTGCGTTCGGTTTCTTTGAACAATTTTAACCAATTGCCAGGGTGCCTTTCATCTTACTTTTTATATTTAATTAATACCTTGAGGTACCTTTTTTTTCCTAGGTGGAAGTCGGCCGAAGAAAGAATAATCGAGTCTCTCTGCCTAGCCTATATGGAATTGGAGCTACAATGTCTTATAGTTAGCTCTCCTTTATGAAATGGTCGAAGTGGGTATAATAATAATATCAACTTCATCGTTGCTTTTTTTTTATTATCTCTTCCTTTTAAGCTTCATATATTTTTTAAGTACTTCCGCTTGTGGTGACAAATTTTCCCTTGTCCGAGTCTTTATCATTTCTCTTCCGGCGAGTACTTTTTAGCGGCGCACGGCATCGGGTGGCAAAGTTAAGCTAGAGTTGGGCACTTCTTTTGGCGCCAGAATTAAAAAATTACTTTTAAAGGGATGGATTTGCTGTCCCTATAGTCAAAGTGGCGCTAAATCATGTTGGATTTTCTGACCAAAAAGTAGCCTAATTTTTATTTTTTTGACATTGGAGTTCAAGCGGCAGTAGGTTATGTAGATTAGAGTACATCCTTTGACTAGTCTTATTTCTGAAGTTGAGCCCCATACGTACAACGTTATAATAAAAGCTTTTAAGGGAATACTTGTTTATATGCTAAAAATGACCCAAGGTGAAAATGTAGGTCAGGCCATCAAAGGTCCCACAGGCAACACACTTAGTAAGATGTGGATAACTACCCGATGCCTCTTTAAAAGCACTTTTAAGCTCAGATTAAACATTGGTGCGGAACTACTTTTACCCAAAATGCAGGAAAATTCCTTTTACGCAACTTGAGCTAGACTTCCCTCCTTTTCGTTGCCATATTCAGGTAATTCTAGACTTAACTAGACTACATTACTATAGGACTTAAAGTCAGAAAAGTGGCACTTAAGTAGGCAATGTGAAAGATTATGGCGCAATTATCACAGTGCACACTTAACTGAATAAGTGGCACTTAAAGTATCCGATGTTGGTGACTTAAGTTACACTTACGCTGGCTATGATGGGAAACTTAAGTGCCACTTATTCCGTTAAGGGCCAGTTTCACAGTCGACACTTACCGGAATAAGTAGCACTTAAGTTTCTCATATTAGGACTTTAGGCTTTGTTTCATAGCCAGCGTAAGTGGAACTTAAGTCACCATCATCGGAGACTTAAGTTCCACTTGTTCGCGTGAGTATGCACTGTGATATTGCGCATTTATTTTTCACATTGCCCACTTAAGTGCCACTTTTCTGACTGTGAAACTGGCCCTAAGTGTCGACTTTGAAACTAGCCCTAAAGGTATTCAAGCTTATAGGCAACATTTAAAAATGTAAAACAATTTTTTTTTTTTTTTCAAATTAAATATTGAAACCAATTTCTAAAATTACATATTAGCTAAAAAGAATGACGATTCGTAGCCCCATTTTAACAGTACGCCTGTGGCCATAACAGAAGTAAATGCGGGCCATTAGCCAAGTGTTGTATACTCAAACTCTTACATGTGTGTGGTTGTGACACATTCCTAGCATAAAACCACTATATTCCGAGGCTGTGTGCATTGCCAACCATCACCCACTATATGCTCTTTCAAAGAGATAGCTTTTAGCTTTTTGAGGAGAAAAGGTATTTTTTGGAAAAAGGACACCCTTATAACCGGACTACATGATATACCGGACGACGACAAACGACAAAACACGATACGGCGGCTGACGGCGTGGCGTGGCGGCAGCGGGTGCTGGGGACGACGACGACGATGGAGAGGGATAAAGAACATGAATCTGTTGCGCGCTGGTCCTTCTGATTCGGCTTCTATACATTACTCGTCCTGCAATCCTGCTGCTAGGCTATAGTACCTACAAGAGCCAGGTTGTGTATTATTATGTCAGTGGTAGTGTATTGTGGTGCGATCTAGGTGAAGGGCTTTTTTGGTTCTGATGATGGTTTTTGCGGTGCCGGTGATACAATATTATAAATTTTATGCATTAGGGATATTTATCATTTTGGGATGTTGTATATTTATGTATGTACATAAATGCGATATCCTTGTGATGATATCAAATTCGAGATGAATTTATGTTCGCGTTCACTTTGATTGATTGTGCGGAAAATTAGGGTTGCATTTTAATCAGCCATACGAAAAAAAATACAAAAAAACCCCCACACACACACACACACACAAATTTATATTGAAAAACTTTGAAGCCGTGAATTTTTGGCTGGTTGCGAAAGTTAATATTTAGATAATTAAAGGCCGTGAAGTGTATAATGATTGAAAATTTTTCCTAAAGTGATTCTCATTAACTTGACCAAATGAATTGGAAAAGATTTTTTCTATATGTAAAGTGATAGAAGTCCAAAAAAAAAAAGAAAGTGGTTTTAGGTGAAGGATTTAATTTAACTTTATCTCTCTTGAAAGTTAATTATTTAGAAACGGATTTAAGAAATCTTCCAATTTGATTTAATAGCTAGGGTCTCAAAAAATAAATTGAGTAGGGACATTTCTTCTTTTTTTTTTGTTGTTGTATTTAGTTTGGCATTATTAAATTAATTTATATGTATATATGTTTTTTTTTAGAGGACAGTTTAAGGGTTTACAAAAGAAAAGGTTTTAGATAAGTACCTCAATTGATGATTTATTCATTTAATTAATTCGTTGAATGGAAAAGTTTTATTGAAATTAAAATAATAGACTTCACTTGAGGCTGCAAAGGTGAAAAATAATTATATTTTTCTAAGTGGACTTCTTGGCTCAAAGATTTCCTAGTATACTCTTATCTCACTAAGAGGCGATCTCAACTTGCACGTACGGTCTCCTGATTTGAGCCTGCAGGATTGGACCTAAATAATACTTTTTCAGTCACACTGATCAATGATCAAAGGAGAGCACGAACACTTCGGAAAAAGACTTCGGCCGCAGTATTGATAGTACTGGATAGTACTTTTTGACCAAACATGATGTTTAAAATCACTTCAACTAAACTCCAAAATATTGTACATTACGAAAAAAAAAAAAATGAAACTAATTGTGTTATTCAATTGTACTCAATTTCATTCCAATTCATAACCAATGCGTCTGCCGTGATCAAGCCTGTACATGCTACTGTAATTCCCCAGATTATTTTAAATCTTAAAATTAACCCGTAAAGCATAAATTTTACCGTGGAGACTTGCAAAAGTTGAAAAACTGATATAAGACAAATAGTGAAGGTTTGAATGAAACAACAACCACTTGAGTGAGCTACCACCAAGTCGTGAAAGAATGAAGTTATATAGCTATTTGACGGCTCCCAGGCCGATCATTTGACTCCTTTTAGTGGTGCTTAGTCTATTACGTTCAATTTTAATTTGAAAAACTTTTTGCCCAGCTGAAAGTTGAACATAGACCAAGCATCTTCCGAGCCAGCTTAGCAGAGAAGGCATAATAGGTGGGAAAATATAAACTTCTAGAGCTTTTGGAGCCATTGACTCCACCCATTAAGCTATCTTCAATCCCCTAACATTTACTAATGCAATCATTGTGTGGAAAGGCTTCTCACAACCCCTGTGTACAAAGGGCATCCAATGTAGCAATTCACAATTTGAACACGTGCAAGAGAAAGTCAGAGTCAGTTCCAGACTCACGGGTCTTGAAAATATGATACATTTTTCAGCAAAATTGACAATATCAAAATCTTTGTAAAGGGTGTTTTTTTTAGAGGTATAGAACTTTTAAATTTAATAAAACAAAGATAATTTTTTTTTAATTGACATGAAATTTACTTTATTCGAAAGATAATTTTCTGGCATTATAATTTAAATATGATTTCTGGCATATGATTGCCACGGCTCGCTCGGACGTAGTCTTATCTGGAGGTCAAGGTTTTCGATGAGTTTTTTCCAACATTTGTGGCCGTGTATTGGCAATAATGCGGCGAATGTTGTCCTCCAAGTGGTCAATCGTTTCGGGCTTATAGGCGCGCGTAGACTAGCGACATCACATATCCCCACAGAAAATACTCAAGCGGCGTTAAATCGCACGATCTTGGAGGCCAATTCACAGGTCCGTATAACGTGAAACTATGCGGTTACCACACGTTTTCTTAAATAAATCAATTGTGGCACGAGCTGTGTGACATATTGCGTCTTGTTGAAACCACAATTCCTGCACATCATGGTTGTTCAATTGATGAATGAAAAAGTCAGTAATCATGGCTATATAGCGGTCACCATTGACTGTAACGTTCTGGCCAGCATCGTTTTTAAAGAAGTACGGAACAATTATTCCACCAAACCATAAAGCACACTAAACAGTCAATTTTTGTGGATGTAACGGTTTCTCAAAATACACTTGAGGATTATCATCACTCCAAATACGGCCGTTTTGTTTATTGACGTATCCATTCAACCAAAAGTGAGCTTCATCGCTAAACAAAATTCGTTTATGAAAATTCGGATCAACAGAAATCTTATTTTGGGCCCATTTGGGCACAATTTGGAAGCGTTGTTCAGGCGTCCGTCTCTATTTATGTTGAAATGCCAAACCAAACTTAAAATAAATTACTTAACAACTGACAAAATGGCCGCCAGTTAAAATAGTATTGCCAACTTAAAGTTATATACATCTAAAAAAAACACCCTTTATTAGAGCCTAGATAAGTTAGAACAAAACTTCAAGTTTCACCTGTAGAAAATGACATACAAACGATATGTACATAGGTACTAGATTTAAAGCAAATCGGTCCAGCCGCTTAGGCTCAAGTTCGATGTAAAGTAGACGAACACACCTACGCGACATGTTGTAATAGAATGTATTAAAAAACATCAGCGAAAATGCTATAATTCCATGTGTGCGGAATGGTGGACACAATAGTATCGGGAGAATACAAGGTGTAATAAAAACAACAAAAAAAATCAGCACTAAAAAGTGGGTAGATACTGTAAATTCATACAATGATACATGGAGTCATTGGCTTGTTCAGGTTCCTGTGCTTCATCTGGCAATAAGCCAACAATGATTTTTTCAATAATTGATATAAAACAGTAATTTAATCAAATTTTAAAAATTTCCAAAGCTTCAAAAAAAAATTGATTGCCTTTTCACCTAACTGTTTACGATATCAATTAATGAATATTTCTTCCAAATGTAACCTTTAAACTCTCTCATTCTTTCGCTGAAATCTGTCTGAACTTTTTACATTTAATTTTATGACACTGATGATGTGTTATTGCTCGCTAAATCCATGCTAACCTAGAACTATCTGTAGAATAAAATCCAAATAAAGCCACCACCTAGCCCTGACTTTGACAAAACTCAATTACCAACTAGTAAAAATTGATATGTTCCAATAGTACGTATAGTATCGTTTTGCGATGCCGAAAAAATGGCATTCAACCAAAACTAAAGCGAAACAGAGGACTTAGCATATGAAAACGAAAAAAAAAATAAATACAGATTCGACAAATCTATGTTGACACCAATTCGCATGTCCCTCTATATATCCGCTAAATAAACTTTAACGGTACTTAATACAATGATTAATTTGATTTGTCGATCTAAAATGGACACACACACATATACACACTTTTGGACATAAATCTAAATCTGAGCCTGAACTGATAGTTAAATACACATATTTCTATATAAAGGATGTCCTTTGCCGTTGCACATCAGGCACACCTGTATACCTATGTAAAGATGAGTTCAACTCTCTTATTATATAATCTAGCCAACTAAAATCATCAGAACGGTTTCGGTCGTTGATTTTACCAGTCCATCACCAAGGATAGACATTGAAGTAGGTATCCAACAAATAGTGCTCATTCACTGCTATGGCTCTTCTATACTTCTGTCAGGACGAAAAGTTGTCATTGTAATAAAGTTTTATTGAAAGGATTTAAGGAATATTTGGTTGCAGAAGCAGGAGCAACAGAATCATATAGAAACAGCCAGCGTTGCGGACTGATATTGTTCGAAGAGCTGCTGTTGTTTTTGCTACTATGCTGCTGCTGCTGTTGGTGCTTGGTTTGGGTTCTAAAAAGGTCCTGCCAGAACTGTTCCTGTTTTTGAATGGTAATCGAAAATGATGTTGCAGTTTGTGAGCGGAAAGATAGGTAGAGAATGGCGATGGAGAGGAGAGAGGCACCCCATGTGCAAAGGGTTTATTTCATAGTTTAACTCACTAAATGTGTGTTGGTCCTGCAATTGACTTGAAACTCATTTTATGAGTCTGATGTGGGTGGGAGAGTATGTGTATCTGTATATAACTGGGTGGTTAGGTCAGATGCATAGTTTTTGTCTGCACAAAATTGATTTGGATTATGTGAAGTGCACACATACACACAGACGTGTGTGTCCTTTTTTCACATCCATGTTTGTGTATGTGCATCTAGGAGCGAGGTTGTTTCTCTGCGTTCATCCGTTCGTTCGTTTGTTCGTTCGTTCATACGGGGAACTCGGAGTTCAGTGTAAAGATAATTGCATTTCTGGTTTATGTCGCTATGGTATTGAGCGCTAAGCTGAAGGATTTTAACAAATATTTTCAAATCCAAGGATGAGGACATGAAGACAGAATAGAATACTCCTATACCTACTCCTATATACTCAGATCTATAATACGAGTTTGCTATAGAGGAGATGGATAGAAAACGACTGATGTTTTTGAATGTTTCGTCTGGTAATTGTTATGACAGAGAACGGAATGGCAAAGGAGATAGAGAGTATTTAAAACTTTACTCATTTAATTGGAGATTTATTGGTTAAGGATAATGGGAGTAGTTTTTGCAAAGTATAGTGGAAATCACTAGGGGTTCTTGATGTAGGTAGGTGGTTGTTGTTGTAGCAATAAAGAAGTTTCGCTTTTGGCAATCACTTTGGCATGTGATAGGTAGAAGTTATATAAGAGTGATGCTATTGCACTATAAATCTCTGGTAATGAATAAATTTTTATTACTGAAAAATACATTTTGTTCATAATAAGTTTTAAGTAGATGAGTCTTTATGACAAAATGGAGCCATTTTGACTACTTCGAAAATTTAACACTTAAGTAAGTAGGTAGTAAAATTTTGAATGGAGAAAAAAATTTACTATGAAGGTTCATAAATTATACATATTAAAGTCTTCAATTTACAATCATACTAATGCATTATGAGTTGATAATTCAATATATCGTCCATTCAAATAAAAAAAGACAGCTTGTGGTTAGCCAGGGCTTAGCGACTTACAACTCGCAGCAATGGAGGGGACTAACAATTTTCTAATGAATCCGAACTGCTTAAATGAGAGGCACTTATTCATGTCAATGGATACTCTTGAAGGATTTATCATTTCTTCGTAAGAGGCAGCAGCCGATTTTTTTTTACGTAGACAAGGCTGGGAATGGAACCCAGACCTCCAGCATAACAGTCCTAAGGGACTCATAATTAAAAAAAAAAATCAAGTTTCAGTAATAAATAAATATTTTTTTCAATATCTGATCAAACTTAAGTTCCCTTCTTTGGAAGATTAAGTCAAACAGGTATATGTTAAATATAAAATTAAAGATTTTCAAATTATTTCAAAAAATAATCGGGAATAATGTGGCAGCGGATCAGGCAATTTACACATATATATGAGCACTGTTAAAATTACTCCAAATCATGCTTATTCATCTCTCTTTTCCGACGCTAAACTAAACTTACTAAACCCTGAGTCCTCTAAATTATACTAGCAAGTAGTATCAATTTAATAGCAGATGCAGTCAATTTATCCAGATTTGCATGTTGATTTAATAGGATTATTTATTTTTGATAGTATTAAACTAACAAGGTGTCATGTAGATTTAACAATGAACTTGTGTTGTCTCAAAAGAACGTTAAAATCTGGAGTATCGTATTAAAAATTTACCATTATCAAAAATGTGTTGAAAAATATACCAAGCTTATATATTTAGTTGGGTGTATTTTTTTTCCTGAATATCTATGATTTTAAAGGCTAGATTTGCCATCAAAATCACTACTCCTAAGTAGTTTTCTTAAGGTGCAAGATGAAGGTGGTAATGGTGATGGTGACGTTAAGACTTTTGCAAATATCATATATTTCCGTTGGCATATGTTTATGTTATAAGATCCAAAACTGTCTAGAGAGTTTTAATTGAAGAAGAAAATGTTTAAAAAAAAAATTTAATTGTACAATTTCAACTTTTCCCCAAACTTCTCAAACCAGAATTATATATTTTGGAGTTTACTTTTCTTACATTTGGGTAAGTATAAATACGAAGTTAAAATACCTCATCTAGATGAAGAAAACATTGCCTCAAACATTTTTATTCAATCTAAGTGTGGTTACTGGTTACCTACCCTCAAAAAACACCCTTTTTTTTAAATAAAAACACAACAAAAGAATAAAAAGTAAAGCGAAAAAAACTCTATCTCGCCGTTAAAAATTTACGAAATCCAGCACTTAAAATATTTTTTTATTTTTTTTTTTTTGGACTCATTGCCTTTTTCTTCTACCTATGTAAGTTTTATTTTTTAGTATGTGATTACCAAAATGTTATCGCCTTGGGCGTTTGTGGTACGACGCCCCAAGGGCAAGGGGAGAACAAGAATATTTAAACTTGGCTATATTTTTTATGTACATGTGAATGAAAAGAAGGACATAACTTTTACTCTGGGGAATAGTAATAATCTGCAAATATGAACATGTTCCGTATATGGAGCACAACGGAGTTAGTAAATATTTTGGTTAAAGCTAGGTACCGAACCGACTTCACAGACTACCGACCAACCTACCTGCACATTGAACCTCTATAGTCACTTTCTTACTTATTTTGAGTTCTATTTTTGTGTAGTTGTGGTAGTTATTGTTGTTTAAGTTCTTGTTTCATCAATTTCGTACAGTACATGTAGAATATTAGTTGAAATTCATTTTTTATTCCTGATGTTCGTCCCAGTTTTTCTTAGCAGTGTTTTTGTTTGAATATCTTTTAAATTCTTTAGTAGGGAAATTGTAGGGGGAAATGGAAAAAGTTTTCTCAGTATCCTGAATATTAAATGTGATAGAAAAATACTGTTTCCAGAAACAAGAAATAGAAAATACAGTGAGAATCATTTTAAATAGATGCGAAAACCATGTTTGGAGAATGATTTCGACATACCAATCATCAGATGGTTTGGAGCCAAAAATTCGGCATAAACGATGGAGTAGAGAAAGGGAGTTTCTTTAAATTTTGTAAAATTCAGTTAAAGACCTGCTGAAGGACTATAAATTGGTATTTGAAATTGAATACAATATGTTGAAGAAAAAAGGGCGATATATGTACTTATTTGTCTGGTGGATACAATAAAGTCTTCAATAACTTATTTATATTTCAGACTTTAGAACCACAGTCACAGTGTGATCGCACATAAGAGCAAGTTCGTCAGACCCAGTCGTGCATTTAATTTTCCCCTAAAAGTATACCTCCTTGATGATAAGTTTCTTAGGCAAATTCCTCTTTAATGGCTCTTTCAAACCAACGCCAATACATAAGTTCAATTATAATAACAGAATTTGGTACTTTTTCCTCAATCTATATCTGCCAAATATTCAATTCAATATCAATATAAATAATCAATAAAAATGAAGAGCTGAGGGAGTCTTGGCTAAATGAACAAAATTTTCTTCGAAAACCTCAAACAACCCATCTCAGGATTCCATATAACAAAACTCTTACAAGAGAAGAAGGTATTGCACTATTTCGTATCAGAGTAGGAAAAACAATCTTTACAAACCAACATTACTTCACTTAAGAATTCCCAGAATTTTTGTGAAAATTTTAGAGAAGTTCTTTCCATTTGACATAAATATTCACTGAATGTCCAATTTTTCACCAAAAAACTACAACATTCTCACTCAAAGAAAATCAAACAGATTAAATCCTTCCGATGAATTAAAGAATTCTAAATTTTATCAACAATATTATTAGAGTAAACTAGGGTAATGTGAACCACTCGGCTTATATGGACCAACAGCTTTTCTCCCACCTCACAAAAGCAATAGAGCTAAAAATTGCTTCCACTAGTTCGCGATCTGCTGAAACATAGGTCAGAGAACTTTTAGCTGCCAAGAGAAACGCGTTTCGGAGTTATGAAAGTTAAAAAAAAAATCGAAGACATTGATCATTATTTTTTGCGTTAGTGTTGAATATATATTTTTTTGTCAGTCCTTTCTTAAATATAAAAAATGAATAATTGTTGTAAATTTTTTATTAAACAAACTATTGTAAAGAGTCCTGTTTTCTTGTAAAGTAGTTCTCTTTCCAAACCATACTTTGCGGGTAATATGGACCATGGAAGGGGACGATAATTTGGACTTGAGGTTGTTACAGAATGCTCATCAAGCCCGGAAGTGGACCACATAAGCTATCATAATAAGTCGGACGTCGAAAATCGTCCAACACATTCCGTCACCGTCGCTTCCGATAAGAAAATAGTTGCTGAACGTATGTACGTACCCTGCACCTGTTCACTGGAAGATCGACCAGGCGAAATATGGATCCAATGCATTTTTTACCACATTTGGAGCCATGCTGGTTACGAAAAACCACAGTTTATTTGTGAACTTTGTACGTCATAAGTAAATATATTGTTATTTTTAGTGTTGCGGCAAGGTGGTCCATATAACCCTCTACTTTTTTTGTTGCGTTTTTGAGTTACTTTACTTTTTAATTTTTGTTATTTTTATTTAAAGTAGATTAATGTTTTTGTTGCTACTTTTTTAATAAAAATCAACCAATCTTTTTTTTTGAAATAAAAATCTTTAATAAAACTTACATTGTTTGTGTTTTATTAGCAAAAATATGATTGGTGCTGTTCATATTACCCGACTTGATTCTTGGTATTTAAAAAAAGGAGTTTACACATAGTCTATTCTATTTTAATAAAAAATGTAAATTGACCTAAGCGACATCTATGGTCCTATTGCCCAGATGTCAATAGTTTAAATAATTTTATAAATTTATTTTAATAATTTATTTTTGTTAAATAAATAAATTAGTTGCAATTAAAATGTTAAGGTTTTGTTCAGCAAGTGAAACTTAATGTAATTTTTCCAACTGATAGCCGAAAAAGGGTTTCAGATAACCCTTGACTAATCATAAAGTCTAAAAGGCACTTGAATTAATAGGGGGTTTCTGATTTTTGTTTTAAACTATGCAATAGAAAACTGCATACCGTTGTCCTCAAATTTTTCCCAAGTTTGGCAATTTTTCATTTTTTTTTCAGAATATAGTAAAAACCTTATTATTTATCTAATTCCTTCGTTATAGATGTATTTATTTGTCATTTAATATTCGTTTGTCCGGTTCTCACAAAAAAAAAATTGAATGAAATGAAAATCAAACATAAAAGAGGTCAATTTTCCCGATAACACATCCCGTTGGTATTTCCTACACGATTAAAAAAAAATAAAACAAACCTTTTCTGCACGAATGCATTAACACAGAAATAAAAGTTTCACAAAAAGAAACCTTTTCAGACAAATATTCACTGAGAACGAGAGGGAGAGAGAGATGTTTTAAAAGATAAAAGCAAAGCAAATGTCACTTTCAATCCAAAAACTTCAATGCTTTTACTATTGTACACCACATTCTATACCTTCTACCTATACCCTCCCATTCCTGATGGGTGTTACATCACTTTTGCTATATGTACTATAAAGGGGAAAGAATCAACCAAGCGCGGACCAGAGCAGCGACATGGGCCATCAACCCTCTGTTATCCGTTGTTAAATCCAAGGAGATGTCAAATGTTCTTAACAACGCGCCAAGAAAATTCTTACAAAATTTCTGTCAAAGTCAAATATCAATAAAATTCACTTGACACCCAATTATTGTGAAAACACACTGCTCCGCTCCGCTCCACTCCGTACCGAAAAAGGGGTCTTCGCATCAGTTTGAAGAGAATGATGCGGTGCGGTGCGGTGCGGTGTAGGTATGGTCGTTGGTCGTATTCCATGGATTGAGGATAGAATTTTTGAAAAATCACCAAATCCTATCAATTGAACATTCGCACTCTTATACAATCTATCAATATCAACCAAAAAGGATATACATATATTATACTATTTGTGTACCTAATATTTTTGTATCGAATTTTCTTCTTCGTTGGCATAGGAAGGACGACAAAGAGGATTCTCCTTCGGTTGCTCTTGGCCACCAAAGATAATTTAATTCTTCCACTTAAATGGAACTTATCATCAATTAGGATATTTTTGTTTTTTTTTTTTTTTTCATTCTCTATTTCATGGATCTCACCCTCTCAATCCGCTATGTGAGATAAGTAAACGTGTGATATCCCCAAAATAAGAGATATGTTCGCTGACGTGCCGGAAATAAAGAACTTCATCCATCCAGATCCAGCAGTGCCTGAGGCCTTCTTCAAATCCTTGCCTCTTATATTATGTGCTTTCTTAAGGTGTGTTTGCTTTTGGCTGAGTAAATTCATTTAATTAGTGCCAACGACTACCCCGAATCACTATAGATACGTTTATACGTGATCTTTATTAAATGAGATACTTTTCGTTGTCATCATCGTCATTGTCGTCCTTGTTATTGTATAAGTGTGTGGGTATGAGTTGACTTATAGCTCTATTTTCCAATAAAGAAAAACAAAAAAAAATATCAAAACAATTTTCTAATTTTCTATTAGAATCTGCCATTCGACCAAAACATTGATGATGGTATTAGAAGAAGTTTTATACGTCCGTCGTATTATATTGTTGTTGTGTTTGTTGTTGTTGTTGGGTTTCAAGTTCTTAACTTATTTTGGCTTGTGCTGATGGGAAGCCAGTGAGGCACATCGCAACAGGAATAAAGGATGGAGAAACTTTTTGTAATCGCATTACCAATAAAAACCTCTTAAAATTGCAAAGCTTTTGCACAACCCCTACCCCATAATATACAATTTTGAGAGAACGAGACAAGGGTTTTTCTATTTTAGACATAAACAGTGTGCTAGCTGATGCTGGTGCTCTATGATGCTGATGATGTTATATGTGTAGTCCTAGGCTCCATAGTCTTATTATGTTTTGTTTTGTTAATGGGGTGCCAAATCCTTGATGTTTATTGTTGATGAGGCTTGAGGTTGAAATGGGCCGAAAATAAAATATTATTTCATTTATGTTTTGCTACCAAGGCCAACTGAATTCAATGCTAAATGTACCGTTTTTTTTTAAGGAGGCTTTTTTTCGAGACTGAAGCCTAAGAGTCAATTTTGAAGGTGTGGGATAGTTCGATAAAAGCATATGTTGCATTTTTTCAATAAAAAATCAAGGATTCAAACTATACAATAAATAGTTAAAATTTTACATTTTTTCTCACAGTTTAAGTTTCCCTCAGTTGACAAGACTTAACACTATCAATTTTTTTTTTTTTGTTAATTTTGAGATTTTGGCAAAACAAGTTCCAAAAGTCTATTTGTGAAAGTATGAACATTAATCCTGCGGTAACTCCAGTTGAAATACTTGAACCAATATTAATTTGCTTGGTATTTAAGGGCACATCCTTGAAAAAAAAACTTCAAAAATTCTTTAAAAATCACCCTTGGCTGACTAACCGATTTTTTCCCAATTTTTAACTGTATATTTATAATACTAAGGTCCCAGAGCCAATCATGTCTTTCCTAAGCTTTTTTAGATGATAGCGAAGCAACTTTCGCCGATCGAAAAGTTGTTAGGTAGACAATTTACCTTTGAACAGTTGTGACAATGATTTTGGTTTGCTGCTTTTCTAAGCTGATTTAAGGTTATTCAGGTTATCGAAGGTCCCCTTGGAAAAGTGGTTAAAATTCTTGAATTAAATTTTGTATTGCTTAATAATTTGCCGTTATTTAGTTTAAATAATTTAGAATAGACGTCTAAGAATGCAAATGTTGCAGCCAAAAATCCTCGGCTAACTGCTGTGTGAGTGTTATCTGAACCTGAACGTCTTAGGTACAAGGACAAGATACTCCCTTGGAGGATTTATCACTCTCTCGGAAGAGGCAGAAACTATGAAGAGGTGGAAGAGGCTTGGAATGAAGCATAGACCTCTGGCTGACACAGGGTTGCCAATTTAGAGGTTTCCCCACAGATTTTGGGGCTTTTTTCCGTTGGGTGGTAATCTGGGGGACGAGATGTGTGGGGACCAATCTGGGGGGATTGATTCAGAGCTAAAAGGTCGAGAAATCTTTTAGGTATTGAAACAGCTGACAATATTCTACGAGTTTGATATTCCACACAATTTTACACCAACAGAAAAAATGCTGAAAACTTTCACAAGCGAGAAGATAAATCAAACTGGAAGCCAAAATTCCTTTATATTTTAATTTGTATATTTATTTATTACTCGCATGTTTATTATATTAAGACCCAGTTTTTCAGTGGTGAGTTAAGCCAGAGTTAGCTAACTCATCAAGAAGTAAAATAATCCACAGTTAACTGACGAAGCATTTTTTGGATGGAGAATGCATGAAGAACGACTAAACAAAATCGGTTGATAAAGCAGTAAAACTATCTGTTCAGTTAATCTTGAGTTAACTCACTAAATTCGATGAGTTAACTCGGATCTAACTTTAATCTCGCACGGAAAAACTGGAAGTGCTTGTTTCACAATGTCTGATTAAGGTTCTCAATAAGCAACCTGGAACAACCTCACTTACGTTTCATGATATCGGAATAGTCTAACTTATAATTAAAGTTCAAAGTATTTAAATGATCAGATGAAGTGTCAACTAGCAAATTTAATTAGCAATTAAAATATTAATTATTTTTTGTCAACTTTTCATCAGTCAAACCTATTTTTTTCTGGAAATTTCGAACATCTAATTGAGATATACATTTATTATTTCGAAAAATTGTGAAATACAAAGTTTTTTTTACTATGGGAGGATTTAATTTGTGGTTAATTTAAATGTCAAGTAAAAGTAATCAGAACTTTACTCAGACATTGTGAAACAAACGCTTAACTCTTTACAAATATATTTTTTTTATTGTAGCTACTCAACTAATGTGAATTATACTACGATTTTAATAAATGATCGTTCTACTTAGTATGCGAATTAAATTTGATCAAAAAAATATACTGTGAATAAATTTAATTTAAATAAAAAAAAATAAATTTAGGAGCTGTGAATAAAAATAAAAAGTTGAAAAAATTTTGGTTTTTTTTTTGGTTAAAATGTGGTAATATGGGGGGTTTCAAAAAATGTTTGGGGGGAGATTTTTTTTTTCATCTAGCAACACTGCTCTGGAATGATACAGTCCTTCACACTAACCATTACATGGCTCTACTAACTTGTGTGTTTATTCCCATGCGTTCTCACACGACTGATATTGTCATTTTAGCCTTTTCTTGTCATTAACTAGTTTTCTGACAAAAACTAAGTACAAAGTTGCAAAAATTATGGCGATTTGTTTTTTTTTTTTTTTTTTTTAAATCAGCGCGCACTAACGGGATTTTGACTACCCTTAAAATCTTAAAATGTCTTAACACAGTGCGAGCTGTAGGAAAATAGGAAAGGATTTAGTCGTGCAAATCCAACATTAGAATGGGAAATAAGGCCTAAACCTTATTGTGGAATAGGAAAAATATGGCTTACATAAAAACAAAAGAAGGACTAAAAAATACCGTATAAAAAGCTCACCCCTATACGGCTTTGAAACCTTGACCTTAGTTTTTGATCTTCTTTCCCCAATTCCTGTGTAGTGTGTACCTTTTCATTTTATCTTTACTTAAGGCACCTTAAAGTGCTAATATTCTTAGTGACTTTAAGAGAATTTTATTTTCAAGTTACGTACAGACAAATATGTCTGGAATATTGTTAAATTTTAAATTCAAAAAGTCTTGAAACCACCTCCAGCTCAGCTGAACGACTTTTTTTTTTTTTTGGTCTAATGTTACCAACCTTAAGGGAAGAGAAAAATTCCTCTTCTTCGATATATTTATTTTATTTGCGATTCCCTTTCCTTTTTGAAAATTCCCCAGCACCCATACCCGCATTTTTGGGTATAGCATTCAACACGATTGAAATAAAAGATGACGTTATCCCGATGACATCCTTCCTCCATCCACAACACTGTTAGGTACGACAAAATAAAATAAAATAAAATAAAATAAAATAAAAAAAAAACTTCGCTGAATTTTGCGAAAAAGGTAATTTGTGATTATTACAATCATTGCGATTGGCAATTCAAGGATAAAGACAAGAATGCTCGCAACCACCACTGACAGTCGAATGGAATTAAGAATGAATCCTTATACTATTCAGCCAAAAATGTACCAACATTCGATATAAATGGTGGAGGAGGGAAACATCAATTTGATCTGCGGCGGGCGGTGGGTATCCGAATCACTGCGAATGTATTTTTTTTTTTTTTTTTGTGGATGAGGGGACGGATATTCGATGTATCCATGAATGCTTCTTTATTATTATTTCTTTCCGGTGGCAGTCGTGGTTCGCCATTATTTTTTTTTTGTCGTTTTTTGTCTTCGTTGCATACAAAAGGATACAATACACATATAACATGCTCTAAGGTAACAAGGGCTCCCAGAGTATCCTTCTGGATTTTTCTTCTTTTTTTTCTTGTTTTTATGTGTGAAGGTACGGTTATCCTGTACCGTATACCTTGGGGCAAAGTTAAGTCAATAAAATCTAATAATGTGGTTCGATTTTTCTTTCTTTCTTTCGACGCTTTAACGGTTCAGCGTTGCTTTTGTAACTGTAATGATTCGACTCTTATCCCTTTTTAACAATTATCATTTGATAAAGATGAATTCACTTGAATCAACTGGAAGACGTGAACGTGAGTGATAGATAAATACCCATACCATCCATGCTCCTACCATCCCATCATCCATGGTCTTGTCTTGGCAGCCTTAAACATACAAAAACGTAGAAATTAGGGACCTCCTGCTTCTCATTTAATTTTTGTTCCCTTCACAAAAAGTAGTAGAGATTTGATTTCATTTGTCTCGTTGCGTTGGTGTATTTATATGCTTTGTATTTGTATTTATAAGGACTTGGGATTTGGAAACAAAGAACCTTGTTCTGGTAAGCAAGGTATGGCTTTCGGCCTTTTTCAGGTAACAAATTCGATTGTTTAAGGAGCAAATTTGAAACAGCCGCCACCCGCACCATCACCGCCATGCATGAGCTTTCCTGTGCTCTATGTCTACTGTGATGTGCGTTGCTGCAGCAGCTTTAAGTGGCTGATGATGATGATGGGACGAAGGCAAAAAAGGATAAAGGAACCTACCTACTAAGATTACCAAGAGCAGAAAAGATAGATGGATGAGGATTGAGTATATGTAGCATATAGACGAATGGCTTAGATGATAAGTACTCTTCAATCGCAGTCACTTATTTGATTTTGATTTGCTTTGTGTGTTACATTACGAACGACCCGGCCTGATGTTGGAGTATGAGAGATTTCAAGACTGACGCGACGGCGACGAGAGAGACTTCGCAAAAGCGAGTTAACTTCAACAAGGATACCAATAGATAGATTTAATATATACCTACCTATATCCTCTCTGTGTGTGGATAAATGTATTTTTTTATGTGTATGTATTTATTTTTATTTTTTACTGAATTTACTGCGGCTTTGATTTCTTAGTATGCTTTGCTTTGCTTTTGTGGGTGCCAAATCAAATTTTATTCCTTTTATAATCGAATTGAAAGATACGTCCATCAGTTTGAATGAGAAGTGCAGATAGATGGCAAATTGGTTGCTGTCAGTCTATATTTGCGATTCAATAGACTTTTAAAAGAGCTGCGAAGCCTGAAGCTATCAAATAAAAATATTGTGTCTATCGGTAGGGTGAATTTAATTTTTTTTTTTTTTTTTGAGTGGGCATTGAATTTTTTTTTTTTTTTTTTTTTGAATTTTATTTTTGGATTAAGATTTTTAAAAGTTTAAAGAAGGTGAAATTTGCTTTAGAAATACAAAACCTTACTACAATGTCTTTATTTTTAAAATTTCAAATGTTCATAAAGGTATATCCTTAGAGTAGATACAGATCAGCCTGTTTCGACAGAAATTAATTTAAATTTTATTTAAAAATGTATCAATTTATTCAAATTTTATAGATGGAAATGTTTCCAAATAACAACTTATAACTCCGAAAAAGTTTCTCAATCCAGTTAAGTGACTGTTTTTTTCAACAAAAATTCTTTCCCATATTAATTTATGTCTTATATTAGGTGGCTGAATAATAATATAATATAAAAAATAATAATAATATAAAAAAAAACCAAAAAATAAAAATAAAGCCGACGATTTGGGCAAAATCAAAAATGTTTTTAAACTGAGATAAAAGGTCTCATTGGTTTCTATTGACTTTTTAAAAGATGGGTTTATCAACATTTCAGTTTCGATAAGGAGTTACCAGTTTTGATTTCTAGCTCTATTTAATATTTTTAAAATTTATTATTTTTTTTTCGGGATGGTTTTTAATTCAAAATCTTTATATTTTCTCAACAAGCAAAATGATTTCAGCTCTAAAAACTAATTTGTTTAGATAATTTTTTTTTTGTTTTTAATGTCAGCCAAAGTATAGAAATTCATCTGCGCAAATTTTTTAGTACAATATTTTTGGAGTGTGGTTGGTATTAAGCTTACAAAAAATATCTTGCTAATTTTAATTGAGTTTAGTATATCTACCATTCTATTTCAGAATTTTATTTGAGTTAAAATCATCGAATAACTATTTTATCTTTTAAGTCCTTATGACATTTTGGTATTTTTTTAAAAAGTCAAAAATTATGTGGTTGTTTATTTTTTTGCACGGACCCTAACAGGTGTCTGCAGGTGCAGTTTATTTAATAATATTAAAAAGCCAACAACAATAAGGCGTTACATTTTATTAGAATACAAATTTTACAAACTTCAAAAAGCCAATGAAAGCAAATGAAAATCGTGAAATGATCAAATGCTAAAAAAAAACAGAAAATGCGAAACGATAGAAAGAACCTTTGCGAAATGCTAATTTGTAAAAAATATTCTAGAAAAACATATCTTAGTACCATACTCATTATTTAAGCATCTAATTTTTAGTGCGTGATGACTAATATAATTGATAAAAATATAAAAAATAAAAATAGTACTTGAAAACGTAAAATAAAAAAAAAATGCACAACAGGACAAGAACTCCTAAAAATGTCCTAATCTTAAAACGAAGAACACACTATTTTTTCTTTAAACAAAATATGCACGACTGGGTCGCACGAACTTACTCTTATGTGCGATCACGCTGTGGTTCTAAAGTCTGAAATAACACCTTGTTAATATTTTTGAAAAAAAAAAAACAATTTCGTACGCATTATTTTGTTTAAGTATTTATTAATGTAAGGTAAAAATTAAATCCCACAAAGAAATTTTCTAGCCGTTTTTGAAATATCGATTTTCAAAAAATAATTTTGAAATTTGTTTTAAAATTCCCAAAAATTATTTTTTTTGGAAAATGTTGATATGCAATATAATTTATATTTGTTACAACCTTCTGTATAAAAAATTAAGTTTTAATCGGTTAATCAGATAATGAGATGGTTGGAAATAAAAAAAAAAACGTTCTATGAGAGGTACCTGACCACCGTTAGTAAACGTAAAATTTAATAATTTAAAATGGTAGATCGTACTAATTTCGAAAAACCAGACAAATTTTACCAAAATCATAACAGCCGTTTTTAAGGAAAAAAAATTGTCTTAGAGGTTTTTAAATATTATTGTATGGGAGGTACCGTTAGTTTTGGTTTTTAGAATAATTTTTGTTAAAAATATTAAATATTGTTAAAAAACAGCTTTTTGTCAAGTTTCATAAAAATCGACTTAGTCGTTTTTAAATTATTGAGTTTTCAAAAAAAAAAAAAAACAACTTGTTTAAAAATCTAAAAAATATTTTTTTGAAAATTTTTGTACACAATATTATTTAAAATGTACCAATCACCCTTCGAAAAAATTTTATCAAAATCAGGTTAACCGATTTTAAGAAAAGTGATAATCAAAAAAAATGGTTCTTTGTGCGGTGCCATTAATAATCAATAAAGTTAATTTAATTTTTTTCTTTAATCTGTGGAACCGATTTTGAGAAAAATATGAAAAATTTTGTATGACAGGTGATTTTGGGTCCTAAACAAATTAATTGAAAAAATGTGTGGGAGTAATGCCCAAAAAACGCTAGGTACAAAGTTTAAAAAAATCGACTTATCCGGTTAGGCTGTAGCCGAACAGACAGACAGTTATTCAGATGGACGTTTTCGCGAGGCCCCGCTTTGTTCGTTTTCCCTATCAGATAGTTTTCTCAAAAAACCTGGAATTCCTAATTCGCGTAATGTGAATTTTTTGAAAAAAACCTGAAATGCAGTTTTCTTAAGATTGACTTGGTTATTACAAGTACGAAGTTTAATCAAAATCTTTAGAGCCCTTTTCGAGAAAATTTGAAGAAACCAAAATATTTGTATGGCAGCTACCCTTTCTAGATGGGCTAAAACAAAAAAATTCGAATTTTGCCCCTAGGGAATCACATAAAAATGCTCTGTACTAAATTTCATGCAAATCAGTCCAACCGTTTAGGGTCTAGCTCAAATTACAGTGGACGCACGGACGCCGACGACGTACAGACGCACAGACCGACGGAGGGCATGACGAAACCTACTTTTTCGGACTTCTCGATTAACGTAATCTTAGTTTTGATTATAACTTCGAAATTTTTTTTTTTACACGAAACCAATACTTGCCCCATGGAGCAAGTAAAAAAATGGTACGCAATTTTTAGAATTTTATTTCCAAAAAATATTTTGTTGAAAATTCGATCGAAATCGGTTAGCGAGAAAAACGAAAGTAAAAAAACACGGATTCTAACAACCAGTTTTTAATAAAATTGTCTTACCATAGTTTACACAATTTTTTTTTGAAAATCATTAGAACCGTTTCCCTGTTAAATATTTTTTTCATATACTGGTTTTTAAGGCAGGTAACCTTCTTTTGGGAACAAAAAAAAATCTGAATAAACTTTGAGTTCAACATTTCAAGAAAATCGGTTTAGTATGGCTTTGGTTGTAGGTCGAGGTACAAACAGACTTACAGACAAACAGACAGAATTGCTAAAGATCCCTTATCTTGACCATTCTGTCACCCTTGCCGAGTGTAGAAGTCGTTGGTGGAACTCATTGGCATTATTTTCGTTATGAATACTGAGTTGAAAATGTGCTTTCAGTCAATGAAAAAGACGGAACCGTTTCGAGGCAACATTATGATGGCAAGGATGTTCTCACTGATCTTGCGGTGCTCAACGGACCACTCCAATTTCATTACTGAGGCTGGTGTGAACTCAAATTTCCAATGTTGTCTATAATAATGAACAAATAAAAACTTTATCCTATTCAATTCAATCTTGTGTCATTCCAATTTGTACTTTAAATATTCAATTATTAGTATGTATATCTATTATCCTTGCACTTATAAATTCGTGAATTGAACATTCTTTTGAAAGTTATAAATTCTTTTAATTCAAAAAAAAAATTTTTAGAATAGAAAGTTTTTTTCTGATTTGTGTCATTAATAAAGGGTTTTCCAATAAAAGGTGTTATTTTGAATAGCCCGCTATTTCGGTAGCTGTCACTTTTGAAGCTGTCATTTTTTGACATTTGACAAGTAGAAACTACGCCATTAATAAAAATGGAACGATACACGCTTCAACAACGCATTGAAATTATTAAAATTCACTATAAAAATGGTGAAAATTTGGCAGAGACGGTTCGTAAAACTAAAACATTTTTGGGTCGTCGTGAAGCACCTTGTTGGACCGCAATACAGAAATTGGTGGACAAATTCGAGCTGTTGGGACAAGTTAGTGATGTGAAGAATAAAACCCGTGCACGTCGCTCAAGAACAACTGAGAATATTGCTGTTGTAGCCCAAAGTGTTGAAGAAAACCCAGGTTTGTCCATTCCTCGTCGTTCTTTGGAATTAGGCATTCCACAAACGTCATTACACCGTATTTTGCATAAAGACTTAGGTCTTAAGGCTTATAAAGTTCAGTTAATACAAGAACTCAAGCCGGCTGATCATCAACAACGTCGTGTCTTTGCTGATTGGGTCCTTCAAATGCATGAAAATGATCCGGAATTTCATCGAAAAATCATCTTGACTGATGAGGCCCATTTCCACCTCGGAGGCTACGTCAACAAGCAAAACTGTCGCATCTGGGGCTCGGAAAACCCAAGAGTTATTGTTGAAAAGCCTCTCCATCCTCAACGCGTGACTGTTTGGTGCGGTTTATTGTCCGGCGGGGTCATTGGACCTTACTTTTTCGAAAATGAGGCTGGAGCAACAGTTACGGTCAATGGATTGCGCTATCGAGAGATGATTAATGATTTTTTATGGCCGGAATTGGATGGTATTGATCTGGACAACGTTTACTTTCAACAAGACGGCGCTACGTGCCACACAAGCAATGAAACCATCGATCTTTTACGGGAAAAGTTTCCGGACCGTGTTATATCTCGAAGAGGTGATCACAATTGGCCACCGAGATCTTGTGATTTAACACCTTGCGACTTCTTCCTTTGAGGCCACGTGAAAGATAAGGTCTACGCCAACAGCCCAGCGTCGATTCAAGACCTCAAAGATGGAATTCGTGAGGCTATCGAGGACATAGGGCAAACACTTTGCGATTTGGTTATGGAAAATTTCATGAAAAGGATATGGTCCTGTAAGCGTGGTCGTGGCGGCCATTTGGCTGATGTTGTGTTCCATTATTAACGGCATACCTTCCTCTTTATAATGAAATAAACATCCGATCATTTATCTCAAAAAATGCCATTTTTCTTTGAATATCAAAATAACACCTCTTATTAAAAAACCCTTTAATTTAATAATCATATTCCACTTCCTAAATATACAACTTGAGCATCAACTTTGTTAGTATAAGTGCAATTCAAAACCATTTTCATTTTTATGGGGACACAAACGGATCTAAATCAATAAGTCTTTTCAAAGAGCTACATAATATACATACCTACGTACATCTTATCAATTTTCCCATTCTGATTTTCAAACTAAAGCCAACATAGTTCTTCAGAATGACGATGATTGTTAAAAAAGATTCATCACTCATCCTTCTTAAAATTTCCATTCGATTGAAATAATTAATCAGACAAGTGGCACAATGAATAACATTTTATATCCTTTTATCTTTCTCATCATCTTCGACGCTCTTACCATCATCATCATCATCATAATCACTGATTAAAACGAACTCTTGCAGTTTCGTTGAATTATTATTTTTATCTTTTTGTATTAACTTGAAATGAAAACCATCATTTTGAATAATTTAGTTAACAACTCAGCAGCTACATATTTCCTATCCTAATTAATATCTTTTTCAACGGTTCAATTCACACAAAAGCCAACACTTTTCAGCATAGTTGCCAAATTCCAACTTAAACATACATATATACATATTGCATAATGTGCCCAACCCATTCCCCGCTCTCAGCCCTCAGCTCTCAATCCAACCCTTTTTCATCCATCTCTCAAAAATTCCAGTAGGAAATTCCAAATTAATTAGGTAGCTTGAAAAACTCAAAGTATATTATATCGGCAGAGGGATAATTAAAAGCCGGACCTCCGTGATCCCCATGTGTGTGCTGCTGAAGCTGATGTTCTCCGGACTTTTCAGTGCTCTGAAGTGTATACCGATTTGCTATATGCTAATTATCTTCTTTTGCCCAAATATCACCTCAACCCTTTCAAAGTTTTTTTTTGTATCCCCCTCTCGAACCATATTTTCTGCTTTTAATTTTTGTGAAATACAAAATGCGGTCTGGCATCCCGTTCCCGTTCCCGTCTCCGTCCTTCAAGTCCCTGCGCTTTGTCCTCACACTGCTGCAGCCAAAAACAACGGCAATGACTGCACGATAACTTTTTTGATGAAACAGTTGACAAGAATTTAATTTCGTTTCAACAGTTTTAATGCGACTGAATGAACTTCGTCCTCGTCCTCTTCGACACCGATTGCATGCGATATGTGTGGGTGTGTGTATGTGGGTGGTGGGAGTTACAGTCAAGGCAAATACAAAAAAGACCTCCAGCTCCAAGCTTCGGTATAACTCGGCTTCTGCTTTTTGATATAATTTTTTTTTCGTTTACATTTTTGTTTTCATCATTTTCCAGTTGTTGCTTTATACATAAACATATATAAATGGTTAGCCTGTATTTGTGTGAGTGTGTGAGGATGTGTATGGAGCTCCTCCTGGTGATGAATGACTATTTTAATTAGTTACCACAGGACATTCGTTTGAACTTTGGTTGCATTGCTATGGCGATGGCGTCGAAATGCAATAAGAAGAATAGCTGGTGGATGTTCGGAGCGGATGGTGGTGTATGTTACTACACAACTTGCCAGTAGTTGCCACCACCGCGGCCCCACCGCTACCATATCCCGGCATCATCTATTGTGCGTGCGTATGGCTTCAACATTAAACTCTCAGGATCGGGCTTTATGTGCTGGGACTATAATACGGCTCTCCATATTATCTCAACCTTTCGTCTTTCTCTGCAATTACATTGGATTCAGCTTATGCCTGATTGATGTTCCGGGAAATCACATTGATTGACGCTTTTCATTCAGTTTCCACGGCAGCAACAACATCAAGGATAACAACAACAACCAAGAAGAAAGAACAAAAAGAATCCACAGTTGCATCGCATTTCGCATAATGTTGTACTCCAAGGGTAGGTTAACCCGATGACGCGATGTTGTTGCTAATAATCAAGGGTGCTGCAGGGTCTCACTGCTGCTGATGGTCTCGGCTCTGGTGGCTGTGGCACTGAATCAAATAGATAGCGAACACGGTGCAAAACTGCAAACCATAGAGCAACCGATAATTATGATGTGATAAACTGATTAGACGGATGGTGGGGATAATTGGGGCTGAAAAATCACCCACTCCACTATACACTGCTCCACCTGCATCCCTTAACCTTTATTGAATATTTGAACAGTTATGAAAATGTACATTTAGGTATTTGTGCGTATATAGTATCTGCAGCCGGAGGGCGGATGTTTTGACATTGGTGTTGGGCGTCCTATGTGTGGCTTTCGTATTATTGATAATAATAGGAGCTTATTGTTTTCATTCAAAAGCGCACGTAGATGTGTTTCTGTGTACCTGCGAGTATACACAGGTATGTAGATATGTTTGAGGTATTTCTACCTATTCATATATCTCATTACTCATGTAGTTAGGTAGATGATAGAGCTTCCTAGTATAAAGAAACAACGTTGAAAGTTTACATTTGGTTTATATGGTTACAACGCATTGGCGGTAGTGCGGTAGCGGTAGCGGATAAAACGGTTAACCAAACATTTCATCAAAATCCTATTATGCAGAATGAGATAATTTTTTTTTTTCGTTTTCAGCAAAAATATTGATTAATTAATGCAAGCCATTAATGTTATTGTAGGTAGGTTTATGTTGAGTGGATGAACTTTTATTCATACAAAACAAAAAAATATACTACACACCATGTGTAGTATAGAACATTCACCGCAGGATTAACATTTGGTTGATTAGTATTTTTAAAAGGATGCATTTTTGTTTTTTTTTTTTTGGAATTCAAAAGAATAAAAGTCAATTTTGTTTTGTACATCTAATTGGCCTAAAATATTATTAGTTTTGTTAATAAATAAGTACCTACATTATTTAAAAGGCTTAGCAATAATGTTTTATGTGAAATTATATCTAAAAGATATAAAAAAATTGAAAATATTTTTAATTAGCTATTCTCATAGAACAAAAGCTATTCTGATGAAAATATGTTTTAGTCTAAAAAAAGTTATTTGTAATTTTGTAAAATTAAAGGATTTTGTCAATTTATTTTAAATGCTAACTTTTTAGTTCATAAACAATCTACTTCTAGTTAAAACACACAACTTAATTTATTTAATGTATATTTTTTTAATAACTCGTGATAAGCGCTCTGACAAAGAGTATAATTGAATTTCCTTTTATATAGTATGTGAAACTTGATTTTTTTTTAAATTAAATTTCAAAGTGTATGAAAATAAAGGGTCCGCCAAATAACTTCTTTTTTTTTTGAAAATGCTATAAAAAAAATTACTGAATATTTTCTCAAATTTCTTTTTTTATTTGAAAGTACAATCCTTCCGGTTAATAATGGAAAATAATTTCATTCAAATGGCTGCCTTGGCTGGCCATGCAGTAGCCTACACGATCGGTCCAATTTTTAAGCACATTATCAATTGTGTGCAGCTGTATTTCACCAATGGCTTCACGAATATTGTCCTTTAAAGCGTCAATTGTCTCTGGCTTGTCGGCGTAACACTTATCTTTTACGGAACCCCACAAATAATAGTACAACGGTGTCAAATCGCAGCTCCGAGGTGGCCAAACGACATCAGCTCTGCGGCTGATAATGCGATCTTCAAAAACAGGGCGCAAAACATCGAGTTTAGCTTCGTCTGAGTGGCACTTAGCGCCGTCCTGTTGAAATCAAATGTTGCCAATATCCTCCTCTTCAATTTTTGTGAACAAAAATTCGTTCAACATGGCCCGATAACGATCGCCATTGACTTTAACGGTCACTCCTTGCTCATTTTCGACCAAAATCCGCACCAAACAGTGACTCGTTTTTGGTGTATCGGCTTTTCAATGTATGTGTGCGGGTTTTCTGTGCCCCAAATGAGACAATTTTGCTTGTTTACATACCCGCCAAGATCAAAATGAGCTTCATCTGAAAAGATGAGTTTTTTGGGCAAAATCGGCATCTTCTCTAAGTCGATCGCAGGCCCACTTAGCGAAGCGAAAACGCATTGGATGGTTAGTTGGTTTCAACTCCTGAACCAATTGGACTTTTTATGGCGTCACACCAAAGTCTTTATGCAAAATTCGTCTCAACGATGTCTCCGAAATGTTCAATTGTTGAGAACGATGGTGAATTGATGTTGATGGCGCTTCACGCACACTTTCTGCCACAGCAGCAATATTCTCGGGTGTACGCACTGTTTTTGGCTTTTCACGCTTTTGTTTATCGATGAGAATGCCAGTTTCTTTCACTTTTTCACAAGATAACGAACATACGGAGCTGACGGTGTTTCTCTTCTTCCAAAATCCGTACGCAATTTTCGCACACATTCTGCAACATTGCCATGATTTTCAAAGTAATGTCGCAATGTCGCAGCGTTGTTCAAGCGTATACACAATCATATTCGTTCAGCGGAAGGATAGAACTAATTATCTGTCAAATCAGACATGAGCTAAGTGTGTCACGAAATAAGCACTAGTTGAAAAAAAAAAACGTTAGATGGCGGACCCTTTACATACCCACCAATATTTTATTAGGTTTGATAATAATTAGTTACACTAAACCGTTCAGAATCAACAAAATTAAACTTACTTTGACATTTTCATTTTATTAATATGTTAATTTTAAACCAAAAACATGAAATGCCTATTTATCGTGGCCTTACTATTTCGAAACAAGCTTAATTCAAATCATTGAAGCCATTTTTGCGAAAATTAAAAAAAATAATGTGTGAAAGACGTCACCAATTTGAAATACTTCTTTAATTCTTAATAAAAACACGATTGCAACTCCAGCCCAACCAGTTAATTTTTTTTTTAAAAATGGGGTTATGGTAAATTTCAGGATATAGCTACTTGAGAGATTTCGGAACCATAAAATCCAAAGTCCTTCCTGTTCCAATTTTTTTTAAACCTGAATCCCAGTTTGACTAAGGTAATTGCGGGAGAGAGATTGCGCTTTTTTAAAATGCCATTTTACGCTTTGTTATAAACAAAAATCAGTTTATTTTTTTTATGAAACCTATAACATTAGGTATGTTATGTGTATAGTATATTGCTTGTACAGCTTCGCACGGGTAGACAAACCTAAGCTTCGCATGAAAATTACAAAAGAAAATATTATTTTTTGACTTTTTGTAATAAAATATCTACTACTTTTTGGGGTTTAACCCACTTCACGTTATGAAAGGCTAAATTTGTAAAAATATGATCCTCTAAGTCCAACCTTTATATTGCTTTCCCAACACAGAAATAAATTTCGTTTTCGAAAACCAGTGTTTTATTTTCATCCCATTTCACTCTATAAATAGCAGTTTTTTTTTTGAAAATATCCTTTTAAAAACAAACAGAATTTCTTAAATCGGACACTTTTTATTTTTACTCTATTTCACCCTACAAATGACAAAATTTGAAAAAAAAAAATTATCCCTTGAGCCATTTCCTATGAAAAACCTTTGAAACAAAAAAATAATAACTTAAGTCAGTCAATTTTTTTATTTTTACCCCACTTCACTCCACAAATAGCTAAACTAAAAAAAAATATCCTTCAAGCCATTTCCTAAGAATGACCTTTTAAACGAAGATAGAGATTTTTCAATCGGATACGTCTTTTCATTTTACCCCATTTCACCCTACAAAATGAACGTTACCAATTATTTTAATAGTTTCTCTGATATTCGGGGCGTAGACGAATCCAACAAATTAAAAATCATTGAAATCGGTCCACCCGTTCTGGAGTTATAAATGGTGTAACTAAACCGTCTTTGTTTTATGTATATTAAGATTGGCGTAATTAGAACAAAATATCTAGGTACATAAACAGGGTGTTTTGCATAGAATCCAAACAAAAAGATTGGGTCGAAACGAGAAAAAAATCATCTAGGAGCAGCCATTAAAAAAAAAAAATTGAAGCATAGCTCGCATAGTTTCTTAGTTATTAAAGTTTCCACTTAAATAAGGACAGAATCTTAATTTATATGGCGCAAAAATGATCAGCCTGTGCAAAAGTTGGGATCCATCACCGACGAGTTATTCCGCCAAAAAATCGAAGCAATTATTCCACGACTTTAAGATACAAAATACACGTCAAGAAGACATCAACCACTAAACCACTCCTAAATAAAAAAGAACGAGAAATAATTGTTTCGATTTTTTTGCAAAATTATTCGTCGGTGGTGTTCAACTTTTGCGCCGGGTAATTGCGCCTCCTTGTATGATTGGCAAATTTGCAGCCTTTTAAATGCTCTTGAGTTGTGAAAACTTAGATTTGTAGCTTAATTAAGTGGTTTATTAAATATTCCAGTTTCCGCTTAAATAAGTCTTGCATGTTCACACATTTAAGAGACGATATTGTTTTAAAAACATTAAATTCGCATTGTTCAAATTCATTTTGTTCAAATAAAATATTTTAATTTGATATTAAACATGGAAAAATTCTGATGAACATGGAGCATTGACGCAATCTAGAACAGAATTCAGCTTAGTTTTTTGCCCCTCACTCAGAGTGCCATTGGTAAACATCAGTAGCTCAACTTTTTTTTATCCATTGCGTATCGGTGACGACTCTTTTTTCTAGGAACTTAAATGATAATATACCTACCTAAACCTCAAGTCAGACGAACTTTGAACTTTGATGCCGTATCCAGAAATTATTATCGCCAGTATTAGATTTACTTGTTAAACAATAGCCACGATTTCTAATACTCCAAAGGGAATAAAATCTGCCCCTGATGATGGGTAAATGAAGGACAACACACAAAAAAGGGGTTGTGAATTATTTTAGTCAAGAAAAACAAGCAAAACCCTATAATCCCCCGAGCGTGTGCAATTTGCGGATTCTATCACACTTTTCTTCCTAATCGTAAGTCAATTTAATTAATAACAACTTTGTTTGTGCCTGTCTATAACCAATCCTACTAGGTATAGTAATTTCTTTTTAGTAAAATATTGTCCAAAGTTCAGAGAAGCAAAATGAGAAGGGATGTTCTAAAAATATTCGCTAAAATACACACATTCCCAAAGCTGGTCCTGCTCTGCTTGGCTTGATGTCCTCCCTCATCTCAAACAAACACTCTTACCAAGAGATGATCTAAAAGACAATCCAAAAGTATCTGAAGACAATTGATAACAGACAGTATTGCAGTGAGATGCAAGGATATAATAGTGAAAACTCCTATGGATTTGCGGTGCGCATCATCATACAAAAAGAACGAAGAACTTACAGCACACACAGAGCTAGCTGCTATCTATCGCTCGAACTCAGGCCATATTCAGCAGATCCAAGGACGTCTTCGACGATGAAGGTATCTTCAAGTTTCCTTCATTTCTTTTAATAACAATAATGCTATCCAGGACATTCCATTCGTTCCCATATAGTTATACATACTTTACAAACTCATACAGTCCTTCTTTTTCCATTTGGAAGGTACCTATAGTTATCGTTTTTGGTTCTGTGCTTAGTTTCAAGAAGAATATAAGGAAGGGCGGAAGCGGGAGGGCTTGAGAGGGTGCATTTTCCATTATTATTTGCTGTCTGCATGTCACGTTTCGATGAAATCCATTAAGTTCGTTAGTTTTGCGCTAGCCATAAGGACCTGCAGAAGAGAGGTATAGAGAGCAGAGAAGTTGAAAGTTTTACCGAACTCCTTTTTGTGCACTTTTTCCTTTAGGACTAGGTATGAGGGAATGGGCCCTGCTAAACTTCGATTTGCACTGCACTGCAGGGGGTGTTGTTGCTCGCCTTCTATATGATGACAGAAAGAATACGGAAAACAATCAGTGAGCCATTCATCTAGAGAAGCGAGGGGTTTTTCAACGAGGAAAAGGAACTTTTCACTTATGCTCCTTTTTGAGGAATTTTTATTATTATGTTACATTTATAGATATATTTGATCCTTTTCTCCTTCTTCTTGGTCATTTTCTTTAACATTTATTTGAATTTTATTCTGATTTGGCTGTTTTTTAAAACTTAGAAAAACTTAGCATCACCATCCAAGCCCACCCCGATAATGATAATGTTCGATTTCAGTATTCTGACTGCGTATATTCATCCTAACCTCAGTCTGTGTGTCGTATCTACTCTCGTTTCTCTGACTTGAAATATACTCTCTGTTGGTACGTATGGAGGTACGTTTTATTTCCCTGACTGTGCGGTATTAGTTCAACGGAGGGAGGCGCTATTCATTTTACCAAAATTACCTTGTGTTTTCATTTATATTTCAATCAAGTTTCGAAAAACGACGCTGAAACTCTGTAATATGGGTAGTTAATCTTCAAGTTTGGGTCTTTCCGCACATTTAAGCGTGTTAAATATTTAATACAAGACCAGTTTATTAGGTTTGATGGGATTTTATTTGAAATCAATCGGGCAAACGAAAGTCTCTGGGGGAATATTTCAAACAAGAAATAATAGCTATAAACTTTTCTTTTGATGGACGAAATGAATGGTGGAAGAGTATATGGGTACAGTATAGGGAGGAAGTGATATATTTATAGAAATGTTAACAATTTACAAGAGGTGATTGTTTAGGGTGGGGGTGATGCGGAGTGAGAAGCAAGGTAATGCTGAATTAAGGACTATAGGGTTTTTCAATAATAAAAATAAACCCACGATACGCTCTTAATCCATTTATATATAGATTCACTTATATCTTGCTATATCCAGCTCAAATTTCTGATATCTCACAAATTTTCCTCTTACAGCACACTGAAAGAGCAACAGAAGAAACCTGGCCTTAACACGATTTCTAAGGAGGCAGCGTCAAGGAAAATCTCTTAGACTTTTCTATAAATTGATTTTCTATACGAAGAAAAATATAATTAAGCATCCTTTAATTGAAATCAATGGATTTTCCATAGAAATTCTTCTTTGAATGTTTATAGCTGCATTTATTTATGTTTTTAGTCATCAAGGTATAATGTGGAAACATTTGATTTTGTTAATGTTCTATTTTTGTCTCGCACTATGCAGTGAATAACGGGTGTTTTTTTAAGAGGTATAGAACTTTCAGCTGGCAACGCTATTTTAACTGGCGGCCATTTTGACAGTTGTTCGATAAACCCGAAACGATTGACCATTTGGAGGACAACATTCTCTGCGTTATTGCCGATATACGGCCACAAATGTTGGGAGAAGTCATCGAAAATTGGACCTTCAGATTAGACTACGTCAGAGCCAGCCGTGGCGGTCATATGCCAAAAATAACATTTAAATTATAATTCCAGAAGATTATCTTTTGAATAGAGTAAATTTCATGTCAATTTAAAAAAAAAATATCTTTGTTTTATTCCATTTCAAAGTTGTATACCTCTAAAAAAACACCCTTTATAATGTACAACTGCGTCGAGTGCACTTTTCCTTGTGGTGGATATACCTACCGTAAGAAAGAAATTGTAAAACAAAGTACACTATTATACTAAACAAATGAAATATTTCTTTGATCTTTTTCTTTTTGAAAAAAATAATGACTGAATTTTTGAATTTTTTTATTATTTACTATCAAAATCTGTCCAACATTTGGCCGTTTTGAAGAAAAATTTAAAAACTAAAATCATTGTTTGGCAGCTGCCAGCTACTTATTCTAGAAGCGAGTTAAAACAAAAATTTTAATTTTTTCTCATAAAATTATATCATATAGTTAAATGCTCTGTACAAAATTTGAAGCAAATCGGCTCACCAGTTAAGTCCCTATCTCAAATTACAGTTGGAAGAACAGACGCACAGACCAACGGAAAGTATGATAAAACCGACTTTTTTGCACTTTTTTTTGTATTACAATGAAACCTATACTTGCCCTATACAGCCAGGAAAATTGCGAGATATACTGGTGCTCCCGCCATTTTGATGCTGACAGAGAAGCCAAATAAAATAGGTCCGGCAATTGCCTCTTGCCGGTAGCTATACCTAGCGTTTTTAGCTTAGGTTAGGTAGAAGGGCTGACAGTTGATCTTGTTACCGTCACACTTAGATCTATGTAGATCCGTTGTGATACCCTAGGAAGTTGTATCCCACTTAATGTAAAAACCTATGTGCTCTGTTAGCAATCAAGCCATTTAGAGGCATTGACGAAGTTCAGAAGACTGTTCGCCGAAGTTCTAGAAAGATCCTCTAAATCATCAAAGAAATGATTACCTAAGTGTTTCTTTCTTAAGTGACAGAGTGCTGGGCAGTGACAAAGGAAGTGTAAGGTGTCGTCATGTGCTTCTTAATCGCTGCAGCCTCTGCAAAGGTCGTCAGTACTGAGCCTCATTTTCTTTCTGTGGTATCCCAGTAGGTTGTGTCCGGTGATTATGCTGACAAGGGAACGAAGATGTTTTTTGTTCATTTGCATAATTTTGTCTGTCCTCTGCTTATTGAAATTGGGCCACAATTTTCTAGTTGTGGCGCATGTTTCAAGCAGGTTCCATCTTTCATTGTTTTTTTCTGATATTTTGTTACCAATATCCTGTTTGATGCTACAGTTTGGTACTTTAATATGTCGTTCGGCTTGACTTGAATCAAGTGACAATCCCGTTCTCGCAAGCTCATCAGCTCTTTTGTTTCCTTGTACATTGCTGTGACCAGGAACCCAGCAGAGTCTAATGTTATGCTGCATGCCAAGAATCCTAAGCTCTTCGCGACAACAATTTACAAGCTTTGAATGTATTTCGGTGGCGGAAATTGCTTTATTTGCTGCTTGGCTATCAATAAAGAGGGTGATGTCAGCTCGTGGTATCGCCATCATTGATATTTACGTAGCTGCTTTGGTCACTGCCAAGAGCTCAGCTTGGAAGACGGTGCAAAAGTCTGGAAGTCTGAAGGAGCTAGCTAGTCCCAGAGTTTCCGAGAAGATTCCTGCACCAACTCCAGTGTCCATCTTAGAACCATCAGTGAAGACAGTTATCGTAGATTCGTTACTGAGAGGTTGGTTGTTTTTCCACTCCTCTCTATTAGGAAAAGAGGTAGTGAAAGGTCTGTCGAAGTTTAAATGGGGTGTTATGTAGTCTGTGCAAACATTAATTCCCACATATCTCTGAAGAATCTGAGTATGGCCCGTTGTGCTTTGCTTCCAGCAGTTAGTCTGGCTTAGTCGCAAGGCACTGTATGCTCCTGATTCTTGCACGAATAGATCTAAGGGTTTCAGGTTGAGTATCGCTTCCAGCCCCGCTGTGGGGGTGGTTTTCAACGCCCCTGTAATACCTACGCATGCTAATCTTTGAACTTTTGTTAAGATTTTCAGGTTTGTTGTTTTCTCTGTCGCGTTCCACCAAACTAGATTACCGCAGGTTAGTATCGGTCTAACTATTGCCGTGTACATCCACCTGATAATTTTTGCGTTTTTAGATATTCTTGTTTTGATAAATTGCAAAATCAAATCGCACTTCATAGGAATGCGATTTTCTGTTCCAATTAAGTTTCAATAAGTATACGCCATACGCCGCAATGTATACATACGGCGGGTATGAACCACAGTGCATTTCTTCTCTTTACGTTCTCTCTTAATTTTTTTTTTTTTTCTTTTTTTCGTCTTGCTCCAATTTCTTCTCAATTGGCAAAAGCAATCATAATTTTGTTTTCCTTTTATCGTTTTCTATTTTGTATATCATCCCGAATCCCATCATTTCAAACCCCCATCACCAGCAACCACCACCTCTATACCTACTCCAAAACACTCTCAGCAAAGTTTTTTCCTCTTTGCCAATTTTTGTTTACACTTGTGCTTTTTATAAAGTGGTTCGTTTTTCAGTAATTTCGTTGGTCCTTGTTGCTGTTTTTGTTGTTGCTGTAAGTTTATTGTGTCCTTATATTTTGTTGCCTCATCCAACGTCATCCGTTGGCCCCTGCGCTCTGTGTTATGTCGATTGTTTGCAGCTTTTCTTAGAACACAAACATGACGTGGTATTATAAGAAGAAGAAAAAGAGTGCCCTTCTATGCTCAACCTACACTCAAGGAAGGAAGGAAGTTTTCCTAAGGCTTAAGTGGTGCGCTGCTATAGAATATCTATAGCTACCTTCTCCAACTCCTACACACTCAACACTCAGCAGGATTTGCAACTGCTATATTCCTATAGCTAGCTGCTTTGTGGACAAAGTAATAACGTGAATGCGGGGGCTTAAAAAAAAATTTGTATTCGTGTCACGTAGCCTCGGCGGCTATAACCCTTCTTTTTCTTCTTCTTCTTTTTCTTCGTTGTGTTTTGTTCCTCGGTGGGTCTAATATTTTTTTTTATATCCTTCAGTTTTTATTATTCCTTGTTGTTTACTTTTTTTTTAATATTTTTTTGTTGTATATTTTAAGTGGCGAAAAGAGAGTGTCGCACTGTGGTCCAAATTTAATTTTTCGTTGCAAAAATTGTAAAATTTGATAGCAACAAATAATGGTGTCGCTACATTTTAAGTCTGCTTAAAGGACATTTCTAAATCAGGTTGTATCAGAATCCATAAGTGAAGTAATTTTTTTTTTTTCAGAAAACGAATTAACAGAAAATTTTCCAAATTTTTAAAAATCGTCCCAAATATTACCGATTTTGTAAATAAAAGTTTTTATGTTAACAGGGTGTTCCAAACTAAATTTGAGCACAACAGTAGATTGATAAAAATAAGATACCAATTTTCAAGATATGTATTTTAACAAATATTTAAACTTTTTTTTAATAAGATTTAATAGACGTATGTAAAATAACTTTCTTCACATAATAATTTTGTTATGACATTAACTAAAATATGAAAATTAATTAGAAGTAGGAGGAATTTGCTCAAAAAAGGGCGTTAAATTGACTGAATTACAGAAATACAAAATTTTGATGTTCAATAAAACCGAAACGAATTTTTTAAAAATTAAAAATGTGTTTTGTCTAGTTCAAAATTGATAAAACCAGGTAATCAGATAATTATTTTGATTACTTTTTTTTCAATTTCTGTTTATATGTATTCCTTGCTTAAAATAATTTTGAATTTTCGCCAAGACTTTTGGCTTTTTGGACCACAGTTTCGTCGGTTTGGCGGAGGTGGAGTCTTATATAGCTTCACTTATGTGGCTAGTCATGGTTATACGTGAGTGTTCTGTAATATAGCATTATGATGGGTGTTTGATAACTTGTGGTTAGTGTCGATTTAAAATTATTTTCAAGAACCGCCATACATTTATCAGGAAGACGGAAGGGAGTATACCTAGTTGGCGCAGATAATTTTATTTTTATTCGATTTAACTTCAGCTTAAAGTTGATGTTAAGAGTTTTTTTTGTTGTTGTTATTATAAACAATTTGTATTTAATGCGTTTCATGTGTTACTTCATTGGCTCATCAGCCCTTTCGCAACCCTTTAACATTATAAAAAGTATCCTTGATCCTATGCCTTTTATGCTAAATTTCACTAGAGTCCATCCAGCTCAGTGGTTCGAGCATGATTGATTGATTGATTTCTAATGTTTGTTGTATTTTTATTTTTACTGATTTATACAAATTATGTTTTTTTTCAGAAACACGCTTTTTAAATTTTGTTTTGGCATAAATTGCTATCTTCTTCAGGAGTTCACACTGTGTTCTTTATTTTTAAGAGCTGTTTTAGCAATTTAGAGAATGAGTTTCATGCTTCTCTACCATTTTCTCTTAATTTATTATAATATGCAACTTAGTTTATGCTGTACCTACACTCCTACAGTCTGGCACTTTATTTGATTTTTAATCTTTCTAAAATTGACTTATGTTTCCATAAATATAAGAAAATTCAAGTAAAATATACGATTCCATCCATTTCTGTCGCTTTTTAAGTATAGATAGAGATAGGTAAACGTTAATAAATTATTTCTCTCTTATCTTATATTTTAGTTTCACTGATGCTGCATGTTTTATCTTCTCAAACTTATGGCAATGAATTACACTAAAACTAGTTGACATGGCAGCTGAACCCACTTAATTGTTTTAAACAACTTTCTCTCTCGCACTCGCTCTCTATTGCCATCAATTTTTTGTTTTAAAACCACATATATTAATACAAAGTTTTGTCCAAAATCCCCCAAAATATTTGTTTTTACGAAAGGATAAGCCTCTTTGCTTCCAATATAATAATATGAAGTATACTTTCGAATAGGTGCGGACAAAAGTTTCTACATCACCACCATACTCTCAATGAAACTTTTGTCTCTCGTCGTCGTCCTTAAAATTTGAATTTGCCTGGCAGAAGAAAACTTTCACTTCATTTTGCGTGGAATATAATTTTAATTCCTGGTTAAGTCGTTGATTTTGCCCCAAAATTTTCACTATCCATCCGCACTCCACAGGATACCACAGAAATATCCTTCATTGCATTTTGCCAGGTGTGTAGAAAGAGTCAAAGGAGGTTGGTTGGTTGGTTTGTTGTTTGGTTAATACGATGGCAAATGACGATGTCGACTCTACGACATACTGGCTGCTCCAAGCACCACCCATTCCCATACTGCAGGGGCACACACTTTCAAAACACAAACCACAAATATGAGAGACCGTGCCGTCTGTTTTGGAAATATTCTCAGAAGTTATAGTGGGTCCTTCCTTACACAGAGAGTTATTTACGTCAAAACATCTAATAAGGATGTGGAATGGCTGTCGGAAATTGCTATTTATATCTATGGGTAGGTAGTAGATATAATATATTTGTATAAGACTTCGCATAGAAAGCCTTGAAGTCTTAGCTTGGATTGGCTTTTTTTTTATTTTATTATTATTTTGATTTTCAGTTGTGGGATAAGTGATGATAGCAACCAGCCAGCACCTTGGTAACCAGAACTGAATCCGGTTGTTGCTATGACCAACTCGACTGAAGGATAATATAAATTCCATATAGGTTTATACTGGCAAGCAACAAGGATGCAGAAGGAATGGAGAGACAGAGGTTATTTGTAAATGACCAATGAAATTCACAGTGGCTTTTGTGTGTTTGAGGTGGGTCGGTCTTTCCTGATGGTGGAAAGGGTTGATGGGAACGGAATGAGGATTAGGAATTTTGCAATGGCCAGAAGTCTACCTGTTGGAGAAGGCAATTTGAGGTTAGGATATATAGCCGTGCGTTTGAAAGCACACAATGCACAAATTAACTCATGCAAGCCACATGAAATAATTGGTTTGGAACATTTTTGACAGAAATTCCTTTGTGGTTACGAAACAAACAGCTGAAGGAGTTTCGTGTTTTTGTTGTTTTTGAAGAGTTAAATCGGAGTAGTTATTATTTTATATCCGTATATATCTACATAACTTAGGTAAGTACCTCTATCTACATATTATTCTTGTTTACCTATGAGGATGTTGATGGAAATTATAATTTATTATACATACCTTAGTAAACTTATCTAAATTTTGTTTTGTTTAAAAAGCTTCAAATAGTTCTTAAGGGGATTGTAGTTTAAGTTGATTGTTTAACCTTTTGTTGAATAAATTTCAGGACTAATAAATAGAACGATCTTTCTCATGTGGTTCAAGGCTCTAATGTGGCTAAGCAATGAAGATGGTAAAGTTATGATTTGTTAGAACAACGACATTGTTAAAAAGTTAAAAGCATATATAGGTGGAGGCACTTCATAAATATATTTTTTTGACACATTTTTGTACACATTGCCAAAGTTGGAACTAAATCAGTCAATGCAGAAAAAAAAAAAATACCTATAGAAAATTTTTTCAAAAATCGTCAAAACAATATTGCCGTTATACTAGTGAATATTTTGTCCAAAACATAAATCAGAATTTTATTTAAATTTTGTTATACAAATATTACTATTACGAAAGTTTACCCATTTGTGAACAAAAAAAAATAAAATCGGTGCATGGGAACTGGCTATGGGATCTTAAAACCCCAAATGTGGGTTATTCGTAAAAAAAGTATGTCATCTAAAAGGTCAGTAATTGGTCAAAAAAGGTCAGCTAACAGTTTTAAAAATTGGTCAACCATAGAAAATTTGCTATCAATTCTTACAGCTTTTCAAGGTCATCATCAGTGATCTATAGCACTTTATTTGTGGGATGTTCGCATGAAGTATATCTGCAAAGTATCTTTATCTTCATACAAGGTCAATTAGTTTTAGAAATTGGTCAGTCTTGGGTTTTTTTCGTGATGATGTTCAAATGGTTTATTTTGTTTCGAATATCCCACAAATGAGGTGCTAAAAAATCGCTAATGCCCTTGAAAAACTTCAACAATTTATTAAAAAATATCTACGGCTGTCCAATTTCTGAAGTAAGCTAACCTATTTTAACCGAATTACTGATCTTCTAGATGGTGTACTTTTTTTGCGAATATCCCATATATGGGGTTCTAGGATCCCATAGCCATGGGAGCTGCCACATTTGCCAAATTTGACCCACCTTTTTCCAATTTTGGTGGAGTGACAGCTCGTGGAGAACCAGAGGGCCTAGTAACTTACAACTCTCAACCATTCAGCACAAATGGAAGGGACCTACAATTTTAAGCTGAATCCGACCGGCTTAGGTATCAATATATACTTTTTGAGAGGTTTGTCAATTTTTTGCAAGAGGCATCAGTACTCGCGAAAAAAATATTTTTGTTTTTAAGTTGAAGAGAGGCTGGGATTTAATCCCTAGACATTCCCCTACGCACTAACCCATTAGCTACGGGCTAATTCATAGTGGACATGTGACTGTCCAGAGGAAATAAACACGCAAAGTCTTCTCAAAAACCTGACTCGATATCGGAAAACGGTTGACGGATTTGAATTTCACGCCCAAAAGTGTCCTAAGAGTCATATTTCCCTTCTCGTGTCAAAAATCAATTATTTGTATTTGTGCAAGAGTAAGGTTTTCCTCTAGTTTTGTTCTCATTTCCATTTTCTTTATTTTCGCTGCCTATGCTCATACTCATTTTGTATTTATTTTAAATCAGATTACATGGAGATTATATCAGTATAAATACCTAATTCTAACCTTTTTAACTATCTTAAGAACTTACCTCCGAAATTTACCTCTAACTGGAAAGATTTAATAGTAAACCTGGTTTGCTTAATTACCTCCTCCATACTCTCCCATCAAGGCATACCAACGATAGTATAGGTACTTTTAAACTCCTAAAAAGCCCTCCGTTCTCACCTGCCTATATTACCTCTCTTTCCAAAGTGCAGTCATTCATCAGTCATTTCGAAACAAGTACCCGCACCATAAGCGACTGCACGAGGGACAGAGGCGTTAATATGACTGGTAATGAAATATGCAAATTCCCTATGGCAAATTTCATGTAAGAGGATAAAAGTCTTTTAAGGATACGAACTGTGTCTGAGATCTGAGCGAGTGTGAGTCAGAAGAGCGAGTTAGCCTGAGTAGGATACTCAGTTTAAGTAACTTTGGCAGAGGCTGATGGTTGGTTGCCTGGCAGTGGCAATATAGCAATGGAGCAATAAGAGGGTAATTTTTCTTCTGCCAAAGCTTCGACTGTAAAAATACATTATAAATAAATAAGCGAACAACCTTACACTGCAGGCGGCATCGACTTGACTGCAGCAGTGTACAGAGTGTAGAAAAGTCTTCATAAAGAGGGTTCTTTTCATTCTCGTTTTTATATCGCTGCAGGGCACACTTGGGCTAAAAATCCAGTCACTAGCAGAAGCAAGCAGTAGAGTTGCCTTGCTTGCCAAACTCGCAGTAGGTATATCAGTGGCCTCATCATCATTTTGTGGGCTGGTTCTGTTTGCACCGGAAAACTCTGGTCACAAAGGTACCCCTTGGTGGCACTTAATAACACCGCTAGTTGCAAGTCATTGTTCCACTCTTTAATCCATCTTGGATGTTGCCAATGATCCCAGATGAAGATGACGAAGGGAGAGAGTTGAAACAAAAAAATCCTTCAAAGTATTTATCAAAGTGAAAGTGAGTCACTTAAAGATGCCACGAACCGTTGCAAACAACAACAAAAAAAAAAGAGTAACTAGAGTGTGAACCAAAGTATCCTTTTGGCAGGATTAAAAACGACATCCAAACACAGTGGCGAACAAAAGTAAAACAACAACTCCCCGGCCTCGCTCCACAATGTATATTTATCTACAGAGATATTAATTTAATTGCATTGTAAGAATGGCAAAGTGTTTTCTTTGTCAAGGATAAAGGACTTCCAATTTGGTTATCACCTCCTTTTGACTGCCACCTCTTTGTCTGTGGCGTGAATTGCAGAAGCGCGTTCATGCTTAATTATCTCGGTTTTTTTTTTGTTTGTCGGTGAAGCTCGGTGCTCCGTTTGGAAGGCAAAAATAGTGTTTGCAGCTACTTGAGCTGTTTTGCAAACCATCAGCACTGCTAGAGGAGCGGTTGGGCAAGGGGAAAGGAGAGCGTTTTTAATTCGCGTGTGCGGAATTTCAAAGGATAAAAGAATCCTCCCTTTCAAGAGGTGTAAGATTGAATCGAAACGGAACAGTATCTAGTTGTATAGAAACAGGAGGGTGGATATTTTTTGTTTGTCTGTTATCCTGGCCTAGGTAATATTTCTTTTCAGCACATTTTTGACTTGGTCTGCTCAATGCGGTGCGGTGGTGGTCGTTTCTCGAATTTCTTTTATTTTGAATGAAATCCTTTCCGTTTTCGGCGTGGAAAAATGTTAAGTGTCTGCAATAATTTTTCATTACAACCAGTTTAAGTTTTTTGATGGTGATTTTTTTTTTTGGAATGCACGACTGGAACATTTTTACCAGTATTGGTATATATAAGTATAAGTATTTTTTTTGTATTGTTGTTGCTGGTGCTGGTGGTGTGAAAAAGGCAACTTATGCTTCTGTGCTGAAGAAAGGCTTTTGTTAGGTATGAATTATGTGGCAGGTTGTTGCACTTTTCTTAGTTAAAAGAGCTTATTTTGAAAGTTTTGTTTTTCCATTTTTAATAATGTGTCAGTGAACAAGAAGATTTGGAGATTTTATTGAGAAAGTTTTGACCTCTTGATAGTGGAGTCGTATGTTGGCATAAAATAAAGTTTAAATGGTTATTATCCTTAGTTGTTGTTCTGAGATCTTGGATAGAACGGGGATGTAGGCAAGAATACTATGATCTGTACCGAGGTGTGTATAGGATTTGACTTGGGGCCACATCGAGGTAATGGTCAACAATAATCCTGCTAAGACATTCTTCGAATTCCACTCCTCCGACTTCGAGGTGAAATTAGGAAAGACCGATCCTTGAGTTTGAAGATATACCCATCGTAGATGACAGAGCGCTTATGGTCTGAATAACTGTAACTGGTATTTATTTATTTAAGTATACTTTATTTTATATGTAATAGAAGGTAGTAAAATAATCTTTTCAATAAAGCTAAGAAAAGCATATGTAATCCCTGGGTTTTTTGAAATATCAGTGTGGAAAAAACTGCACTGCAGTGGCTTTTTAAGATAACTAATATTGAGTTTAAACTTTTAGAAAAGCCACAAATTATGTTTAACATATTATTATATATTTGAGACAAGAAAAATACCTTTCATTTGATATCAATATTATTTTCCTACGACAATTATTTGGCACTAAAACCGAAATCATTATTTTGCAATTGGCAACATCAATCCCAAATATCTCGACTTTTCCATGAAAGATTTTGAAAATATTATACATATGTATCGACTTTTACGTCACCTTTTATTCGGTATCAAATTTGTTTGTTTAAACTCAAAAAAAAAAAAGTTTTTTTTTTAAATTTTTCTCTAAAATGTGTAGCTGTATACGGTACACATTTTAGAGAAAAAATTTAAAAAAAAAAAAAATGTATACGGTGCAACGGCGGTCAGCCATCAGCCGAATAGGGGGAATAACATGTAGCATACGAAAACATGCACGTGCCGTAACTATTCGGACTGGTGGAAGTGTGATCATAGCCTCTTCGCGGCGGCCGCTAGAAACAAGCCTTTAAAAAGGTTTGGCTAATATGATCAGGCTGGTTCCACAGGTTGGCAACAGGTTAATTCCCTGTTCCGTAAAACAAGAAGAATTACGAGACCAGCAACAAGCCTCGGAAACGGACTGATCTCACGACGACAACCCACGCAAAGAAAACGGAATAACGATTTACGAATTTTCTTATGGAACGTACGATCGCTCTATAGAGCTCGAGCCGCTCAGCAGCTAGCCGATGCCCTGTCAAAATATAAAGCTGACATAACAGCACTTCAAGAAATAAGATGGACAGGGAATGGTGTTCTACAGAAGAAAGATTATGACTTATACTACAGCTGTCATACAAAACACCATGTGCTCGGGGTAGGCTTCCTAGTCGGCGAAAAAATGAAGTCTGCCATCATCGGCTTTAACGCTATAAGCGAAAGGCTATGCACCCTTCGCGTGCGAGGCAAATTTAAGAACATCAGCCTCATTAACGTTCACGGACCTACGGAGGAGTCCTCAGACGAAGAAAAAGAGACTTACTACGAACAAGTCGAGAGGGCCCTCAATGCCTGTCCAAGGTATGACGTAAAAATCATCCTTGGGGATTTGAATGCAAAAATAGGTCGGGAGCCGGTATTCAGGCATTACGCAGGCACCCATAGTTTGCATGAGAACACTAATGACAATGGACTTCGAGTCTTAGAATTGGCAGCATCGAAAAACATGGTCGTTGCGAGTACCAGGTTCCCGCGTAAAGATATCTACAAAGCCACCTGGGTATCACCTAATGGAGTCACTCGTAACCAAATTGACCACGTGTTGATAGACCGTCGCCACTACTCGAACTTGATGACGGTACGAACGTACAGAGGTGCCAATATCGACTCGGATCACTATCTTGTTGGTATGGTTTTCCGAGGGCGGATTGCCTTGCGAAGACGTATTGCATCCGCCGATCAGGTTCGAATCAACACGGCTGCTCTGCGCAATGAAAACACCAGTAACACCTTTGGTAATGCGTTAGGACTCGCCCTAGAACTGGGTAGAGTAAGTCCTGGAGCCAGTATGCTGGGCGTAGATGAGAAGTGGACACGCCTTAAGAATACTGTCATTAGTACTGCCAACTCCATCTTAGGCAGCAGTCGTAGAAATCGGAACGACTGGTTTGATGATGAATGCAAGCTAGCGACTGAACGTAAGAATGTTGCGTACCGAGCAATGCAACAATCTCATAGAACGCGGGCACGCGAAGACGAATATAAAGAGCTCAGAAGAATTGAAAAACGGCTTCACAGACAGAAAAAATCAGCCTGGGAGAAGAACATAATCTGTGAAATAGAGAAAAGCCGAGAGCGAGGTCCGCACCAGGCGCGGAAGTTCTACCAATCCGTCCGAAACATGACGCAGTACACACCACGCTGCACATACTGCAAGGACGGAGAGGGAAATCTGATCACCGATCCTCAAAGCATACTGGAGCGATGGGAAGTGTACTTCAATGAATTGCTAAATGGTCAGCTCACTGCAGAAGTGGAGGCTCCACTACTTCAAGAAGAGTACCCTATGTTGCCGCCACCAAGCATAGAAGAGGTTGAGAAGGCTATAGGCCGGCTAAAGAAAAACAAAGCCCCGGGAGCCGATGGTATACCAGCCGAACTATTTCAACACGGTGGGCCAGCTTTACGTCAAGCAATTCATGAGATTATAGTGCACGTGTGGGAGCATGAAGAAATTCCAGAAGACTGGCGAAAAGGTATCATTTGCCCCATACATAAGAAGGGAGATGTCACAACGTGCAGCAATTATAGAGGTATCACGTTGTTGAGTACCGCCTATAAGATACTCTCCTCTATCCTACAAGACCGGATAACCCCATACGCTAAAACCATCATCGGACAATATCAGTGTGGTTTCATTCCAGGCAAATCAACAACTGATCAGATCTTTACCCTTAGGCAGGCGATGGAAAAATGTCTAGAATTTAACATCCCAACATACCACCTGTTTATAGACTTTAAGGCCGCCTACGATAGCATAGCCAGGGTAGAACTTTACAAAGCCATGAGAGAATTCGGCATCCCAAATAAATTGACACGACTATGTAGGTTGACCATGACCAACGTAACAAGCCAAGTAAAAATAGCCGGATTGCTATCCAAACCAATCAACATCTTTAATGGACTCCGACAAGGGGATGGTTTGGCCTGCCTCCTCTTCAACCTGGCGTTGGAGAAAGCAATCCGTGACTCTGGCACGGCAACAAGAGGGACCATCGTCAACAGGTCCAGCCAGATACTGGCTTACGCAGACGACATCGACATCATCGGAAGAACTGAGCAAGCTGTACATGATTCCTTCATCCAGATCGAGCAGGCGGCACAAAATCTGGGGCTGCACATTAGTGAAGGTAAAACAAAGTACATGGTGGCGTCGAATGCGAGAGGAACAGTTGGTCAAACAATCAAGGTAGCGGAGCACGAATTTGAAGTGGTGCAATCCTTTAAATACCTTGGGTCAATAGTAGCAGCCGATAACAATATAGAAGGAGAAATACGCGGGCGGCTTCTCAAATCCAACAGAGCCTACTATAGTCTGTCAAAGCTCTTCAAATCCAGAAATCTCACCATAACTTCAAAACTGCTGCTGTACAGGACCATGGTCCTGCCAGTACTCACATATGGATCCGAGACTTGGGTGCTTAGCAAAAGGCACTCCGACCTCTTAGCCGCGTTCGAGAGAAAAGTCTTAAGGAGAATTGTTGGCCCCATATGTGAGGAAGGACGATTCCGGAGACGGTACAATCATGAATTGTACGCAATCTACCTTGAAGCAGATATCGTGACAAAAATTAAGCTCGGTAGACTCCGGTGGGCAGGGCACCTAGCTCGCATGATCGAAGAGGAACCTGCTCGGAAAGTTCTTTGTGGTACATTCTATAGTAGACGACAGCGTGGTAGACCATGCTTGCGCTGGAGAGATGGCGTAGACCAGGACGCCCGGAGCCTTGGGGTGCGCAACTGGATGGCGGCGGCTCGAGACAGGGATGGGTGGAGAGACTTGTTGAAGGAGGCCAGGACCGGTTGTCGAGCCGACGATGATGATGATGATACGGTGCAACGGTGCGAGGGTCCGAGGGCTTTCTTTTTGTTGTTGCAGTTAAACCCTTCGTCACATATCGACTTAAATTTTTGAAGTTAATTTAACCTTAGTACCTGCTTCCTTTACTTCAATAACAACAAATATTTCCAATCTAACATCGCTAAACTTAATGAAACTTATTTTTGTTTCCCCCTTATTGCGCCGAAAAAATATATAAAATGAACAAAAAAAAAATAAACTTCCATTTAAACAACCCTTACTAAAACTTCACCTAACTGTATTAGAGGACAATGCTCGTTGATGAAGGTTTTGACATGATGAAGCCTCCCAATGGAAAACAGAGTAAGTGATGTGTGCACGACAGCTTCGCACTGAACTTCGCATCTCTGCATCAAAAAAAAAAAAAATAAAATAAAAAAAAAACAAGAACAGACTCTAAGCTGGTGGGATTTCCCATCCTCCTATTCATAAACTTTTCCGTTTTCGGAAAGTATTTCTTCTCCATCCTTTGGTTTTTTTTTTCCTTATCATGCCAAGGAACAACTAAACAATAACAACAACTACAAAAAAAAATTAAACGAAAGTACTAAACACAAAATACAAACGAGAATATCCCAATATGGAAGTTTTCGACTTTATTTTTGGACGAGAGAGATTAAACGGCATCATGGTGCAGGGTAAACAGGACCTTGAAGAAAGTAGCAATATGCCGGCTGTTATTATGTTGTTCTAATAAAATAAAGGGTTTTCCAATAAGAGGTGTTATTTTGAATAGCCCGCTTTTTCGGTAGCTGTCACTTTTGAAGCTGTCATTTTTTGACATTTGAAAAGTAGAAACTACGCCATTAATAAAAATGGAACGATACACGCTTCAACAACGCATTGAAATTATTAAAATTCACTATAAAAATGGTGAAAATTTGGCAGAGACGGTTCGTAAAACTAAAACATTTTTGGGTCGTCGTGAAGCACCTTGTCGGACCGCAATACAGAAATTGGTGGACAAATTCGAGCTGTTGGGACAAGTTAGTGATGTGAAGAATAAAACCCGTGCACGTCGCTCAAGAACAACTGAGAATATTGCTGTTGTAGCGCAAAGTGTTGAAGAAAACCCAGGTTTGTCCATTCCTCGTCGTTCTTTGGAATTAGGCATTCCACAAACGTCATTACACCGTATTTTGCATAAAGACTTGGGTCTTAAGGCTTATAAAGTTCAGTTAACACAAGAACTCAAGCCGGCTGATCATCAACAACGTCGTGTCTTTGCTGATTGGGTCCTTGAAATGTATGAAAATGATCCGGAATTTCATCGAAAAATCATCTTGACTGATGAGGCCCATTTCCAGCTCGGAGGCTACGTCAACAAGCAAAACTGTCGCATCTGGGGCTCGGAAAACCCAAGAGTTATTGTTGAAAAGCCTCTACATCCTCAACGCGTGACTGTTTGGTGCGGTTTATGGTCCGGCGGGGTCATTGGACCTTACTTTTTCGAAAATGAGGCTGGAGCAACAGTTACGGTCAATGGATTGTGCTATCGAGAGATGATTAATGATTTTTTTTGCCCGGAATTGGATGGTATTGATCTGGACAACGTTTACTTGAATGAAACCATCGATCTTTTACGGGAAAAGTTTCCGGACCATGTTATCTCTCGAAGAGGTGATCACAATTGGCCACCGAGATCTTCTGATTTAACACCTTGCGACTTCTTCCTTTGGGGCCACGTGAAAGATAAGGTCTACGCCAACAGCCCAGCGTCGATTCAAGATCTCAAAGATGGAATTCGTGAGGCTATCGAGGACATAGGGCAGCCACTTTGCGATTTGGTTATGGAAAATTTCATGAAAAGGATATGGTCCTGTAAGCGTGGTCGTGGCGGCCATTTGGATGATGTTGTGTTCCATTATTAACGGCATACCTTCTTCTTTATAATGAAATAAACATCCTATCATTTATCTCAAAAAATGCCATTTTTCTTTGAATATCAAAATAACACCTCTTATTGGAAAACCCTTTAGTAGGTTTGCAGTATAAGTACCTACCTAATACGTAAGGTTTTCTTTGTTTTCTTTAGTTACTTTTATCCAGTGGGTTGAAAAACAAGTTTTTTTTTCATAACCAAAAAAAAAAAAAAACAAATACAATTTCAGTTTACATTTTCATTTACGTATGTATTTCTATTTTTATATTTTATTTTCTCGTCCTTTAAAAAAAGGCTTTAAACCAATTATCCTTTAACCTTTAATCAACAAAAAATAAACTGCCTTCTTTCGTAGGTATATTCGTATACCTACCTAGTGTCTATAGAAATAGGTTCTCTTATGATGTCTTTCCTTATATTTTGTCTACAATTCTTTTTTAACATCATTCTTTTTTTGTCCCCGGCAATCCAACCGAATTATTTTTACAGACATTTTTCATCTGAAAATCTCATTTTTATCTGTCAGATTTCGTTTCCATTCATGTTTCATTTTGTGTATTTCCCTTTCGTGCAAATTGTTTGAGTGATTCATGAGAATGGACACGGACATAGGGATATAAATGTATGCTTATGCATATTATACATGCAGGAAGAAATAAAGGTATTGTTTCCTTTGGTAGTTATAGGTAGGTATAGTCCTTTAAACATCATCATTCATTTTGTTCTTCTCGAACAAATCCTTTTCGTTTTTAAATTGACGATAAAAAATGTCGATATATCTTGAGCTTGTAAAAACTATGACCAACGATTCTTATTTAAACGAGGAATATTTCAAAAAATATATAAATTAGTATTTTTGTTTTGGTAGAATATTTTCCAAAACATCAAACGGAATGTTTATCGAAAGATACTTAAAATGGTCACCCACAGGGCTGCCTTCAACCACCAGGTCTTTTTTTTTTGCAGGAAACATGCTATCTGTTTCTTTTTATGGATTTAAATAAACTTGCTATTTTTGTGAAAGGACTATATTTTGTGTTCTGCAATCATAATAACTGAAAGAAAACATCAACATGAAGCTAAATACAGAGGGCGCTATAGTAACGGAAGGCAAAATAGAAACATAGCTGCAACAAAGCCTACGAACTACGTCCAACGTTATAGGTAGTCCGAATACATTTACTGCACTTGAAAGTAATAAAACATGAAACATAAAAGCTTTCATTTAAAGAGGGTGGCACCTTGAATGTCCTTTCTCTCAATAAAGATCCTTAACGTTAACATAAAGGACACAAAAAGTTAAAAAAAAAAAGAAAAAGAAAATAAAATCATCAGTGGACCGTCAGATAAAAATGAAATTCAAAGACAATTTTGAAAAAGTCACCAACAAGCATACGTACGTTGCAGGACTTTTATTTCTTTTCTTTTTTTTTGGTTCTCTCTGAAACAGCATTGAATGCAAGAGAACTGAGTAGTGTCCTTTGAAATAATAAAAAAAAAAACTTATTTTTTTTTTCTTCTTTCATTTAAGTCCTTTTTACATCTCTTTTTTAGTTCACATTCAGTCAACCTGAAGATGAGGACACAGCGATATAGATTTTTTTTTTTTGCACTTTGTGTGTGCAACTTCCTTTGGTTGTAAAAGGCACGACAAAAAGTCGACAGTTTTATTCCATGCCTATTATTCGCGTAAGGTGGTTTATTCCCGGCAGGATTTATGCACGCTGTCCAAAATGCCAGAAGGACGACTCAGAAAACAAGATGAAGAGAGTGGAGTATCGCAAAAAAAAAAAAAAAACTACAAAACGAATGAGAAAATGCTATTTGCAAAATAGTGCTGTAGCTGTGGAGTTTCTTCATATTTCTTTTAGGGTTTAGATCCATTTTTTTTTTGTTTTCTGAAAAGGAAAAAAACAACTTGGGTGGCCCTAAAGTCCTAGTGCAACCTTTACTTTGCATCGCTTTTTAGAGCTATAAAATTTTAATTTCAACAAAAAAACTAACGTGGATATATTTTATGAGCAGTTTTGATTTTCGTTAAAATGTAGTTACTGACAAAAAAAAATAGGTATGTACATTACCTATATACATACGAACCTAAAAGATACATCTCCTTTGTATGTCTGTCTTGGTTGTTCTTTATGACTTAGGAGTCTAGTCAAATGTAATTTTTTTGCCAGCATAAAAACAATTTGGAAAGTTAAACCATTTTGTTCTCACTTTGTTTTTTTTTTTTTTATGAAGAGTGACAGTAAATTGATTTAATGTGACTTTTTGAAAGAAAATTTATTTATTGGAAAAAAAATCCTTGACATTGTAGTTATGGGATACACCTAGAAGCGAAAATCTTTTCAAAAAGTGATTCACAAAAAGGAAGAATTAAGAAGGAAAATTTGAGAGTAAACTTTAATTAAGTGTTAAAATTAAAGTCTTATAACAATTTAACATATCAGGGGCCTATTTCACCAAACACTTTTCACTTTTCACTTTGCAACTTTTCAAACGCAAATTTGCAAAGAGGAAATTATGGGAATGAAAAGTCAAAAAGTTTTCCTCCTTGCAAAATACGTTTCACCAAACGCTAATTTGCAAAGTGAAAAGTTCTTTTCTGCAAAGTGAAAAGTTTTGCTAGTTTGCAAAGTATTTGTTCTATTCGTTTCACCAAACAAACAAACTTTGCAAGTTATATTTAGAATTTTGAAAAGCTTTTCAGTAATATGCAAAGAGAAATTTTCATTTGCAAATAAGAGTTTTGAAGAGTTTTTGGAAAATGAAGAAGTAAGTAGTTGTGACCAAAGAGAAGTGAAGTTTATAATTAACGTTGATATGAAATTGGTATTTGACAAAAGAGAGTTTTCGATTTATAAAAAGAACCATCAAATTTGATTTGTCTTAAATTGGACATCAATTCAAAAATCAAAGGAATATGTGCTAAGGTCCCTTGCAACACATTTTGTGTAAACTATTTTGGGTTGAGAATGGAGCCCAATGTCACCGTGTTGCATCTATGCACGAAATAAGCAAAGCAACCGTCTGCAGAGTAGTTATCGAGTGTCGAATGTAATCATAGATGAATTTCTCTCCCAAACACGAATTGCTGAACACGAAATTCTTCAGAAATAGCCTTACAATTTTTTTCTCATATGGAGGATTTCTTTGTGTATCTGGATGAAGAACATATTGTCAACGGGCATGGAAAGCATGTTTAAATGCAATGATTTTTTGTGACACAGATCGGTCTTTCTATGCTGTAAACGTAAGCTGGTCAGGTAGGGTACATGATGCAAAAGTGGTATAAGGAATTCTTTTTTGGCAGCTAATTTCAATGCGGGACATTGAACATTCCCAAATGAAGTGATCTTAGGAGATGATTATGCTTTGAGTAAATGGTGAATAACACCACTAAGGGCAAATCCGGAAGATCCAGTGGGACAGAGATTTAACAGGGCTCATACAAGGACCAGGCAAATCATTGAAATCTGTTTTGGTATGAGATGAGTATATACTTCGCGAACTTAGGACAACAAGGTTCTAACTAACATCTTTGTCAAAATTGAGTTATATATTGAATCGTAATTAAAAAGGCTTTGCTCTTTTGTGATTGCCACTATATCCGTATCTTTCTATCTCTTACGATCTCAGAAATAACTAAAGAAAAAGTAGAGAAAAGGGTTCTATCTACACATATTCCATTCGAAATTAAAATCACAAGGTGCTAACTATAGCCAGATAGAACTTTGTGAACTAAAGAAAATCAAAGAGAGTAGAAGATAGAGCATTGTTACGATGTAGACAGAACCTTGTTGCTCCAAAGCATCTCATTACTAGAATCAAGCGCAATGGAAAATAAATATATATCGAAGCCGTAACACAATGTTCTATCAGTAAGTTCCAACCTTGTCGTCCTATGTCCAAATTAATACAATCCAAGTTTTACTTTGCAACTTTGCAAAATACAAATTCAAATTCAAAGTTCTATTTTACATTGGTGAAACGCTTTTACTTTTCACTTTTCAAAAATAGGCTAATAAATTGAAAAGTGCAAAGTCTTTTCACTTTACAAATTTTGTGAAACACTTCGCACTTTCACTTTGCAGAAAATTATTTTTTTGCAAAGTTGCAAAGTGAAAAGTGTTTGGGGAAATAGGCCCAGGTCCGATTTTGTAGCTTGAACGGCCTTTAAATATAACTAATCAAATTTCCGCTCATAGCAGGTAATAGATTAAGCAAGTTGCAAAATCTTAAAAAAATTTTGTTGAATTATTGTATGTGTCTTAATATTGAAGCCTTTTTCGAAAACTAATTTATTTTCCAAACCCCAGTTTTATAGCTCCCTCAATGGTGACTTAGTGCATATAGGACTGTCATGCCGGAGGTCTAGTTTCGATTCCCACAAGGGTTCGATTCTCCTTAGCCTAGTTCGGACTCGCGAAAAAAAAAATGTAGATCCCCTCCATTCCAGCCAATAACACGTACTAAGGAATCGTTGAGAGTTGTAAGGAACTAGGCCCGGGCTATCTCCACGAACTGTCACGCCACCAAATTTATTTATTTATTTACTTAACACTTTTTTTTATATTCAAGTTCCCAATAATTGTTAAAGTTTTGATATCTTAGTTGTTGTGCAGTATAGTTCCTTTTGTTTTTTAAAAAAAATAATTTTTCTAGTTTTAAAAATTTTGAATGATCCTTAAAGGCTCGAAAACTAATTTCTGTAAACCAATTTATCACACATAAAATTTCAAACTCATCAGATTCAAAAAGTTTGAAATTTACTCTTAAAAAAAAACATTTTTTTCTAGTAAGAACGCAATTGTTCAAGAAATTAGGTAAAAAACCTTGAGTTCCAACAAAATTTGTTATATATATGTCTACTGTTAGTTAGATAAATAAGCTGGAACTTGTAAAAAATGCAAGCATCTCAAGGATAGATAAATATTCACTTAATTATTTGATAAATTGCTTTAATTAAAAAAATCAAAATGTTGGATCCACAGATGTTTGAACAAAATATTCAGCCATTTTTTCCCTTAAAAATCATTTTTTTTATCAATCAGTCAATATTAGGCGTGTTTTTTTTTAAAGCTCAGACGGATTTGGTTTAAAAAACGACATCTATAACATAATTATGGTTCCATTTTCCATAAAAAAACTATCGATAACAAGTAAACATTTATATGTAATTCAAACGGGTAACAGAGTTTTTCTCTGTGCTTAAGAATTCCCTGCTCTTAGCTAGGCCTGAAGGGGATTAGTTGTTGTTGCATTTAACATCTAAATTGCTTAGTTCCAATTCTCTCCGTACTCGCTAAAAAAACACAGCTATTCATAAACTCAATCGACAGAGATTCCAGCATATATGCTTATTCAGCTGCAATTTACTACCACAGGTCCACACTATCAGTTTTAAAAGTCATTGCTCTTAATCGTTAGAGTCACCTGTTCGATAAAGTTTTCCCACTAATACTCTTACCTACCCTCCCTCCCTCCCTCTCTTCAAATTATCTTAAGGTCCTCTTCGCATATGAAACATTTTCAGTAGGTACGTCAAAGTTTTGTCGACACTAAAAATTCAAATATATTTTAATTCCTCCACATAAAATTGTACTTAAGCTCAAAAACGAGTATTTAGGTGCAACGGTTATTTTTGTTTAACAACTCACATGGTGTCTAAAAGTATCTCTCTTTGCAACACATAAGGTAAAGGTATACTTGGCGATAACTTAATAGAAACACAAGACACAAACTCATAGTTTCGTTTGCTTTTATTTTTTGTATAAAAGAAGAAGATATGGCGGGGGTGGGGGTGATGGTGAGGGTGGTTGTTTTTTTAACGATAAAATCACATGACTTTCCACATATGCCCTTAAGGATGCAACAAGAAGCAGAAGGTAACGACTTTTCATGAAATAAGTAAAGATATACAAGCCATATGTACAGAACATGCTTATGTATGTATAGAGAGTTGTTGCAATTGCAGCAACAACAACAGCAACAACAAGAAACTAACATGCAACAAAATAAAATTACATGCTTAAGGAAATGGAAAGGCTGGTACTGGCAGAGGTGTACTTTACTCTATAAGACACACAGAGAGAAGGATGGAATAAGAATAGATATGAAAGAGAGGTAGCCCTATTGCCGTGTTGCCGGCAGAGGGGGTCGGGCGTATAAAGCAAACTTTTTTAAGTGAGTTGTATCGTAAAGTAAATTAAAATAAAATGAACTAAGATACACCTTAATATCCTTAAAAGAAGAAAACAACAACAACAAAAAAAAACCAACACACGGAAGCTTAAGATGAATAAAAATAAATTGCAATTCAAAACGGAACAAAACGATGCTGAAAAATTTACGCTGCCGTTAGCAAAACAAGATATCTTCTATACGGAGCGGCGCACCTTAACACTACTACACTACACACTCTCATACGATGAGGTCCTATACGTACCTACATATATAAACTATGAAGACGAAGATGCGGACGAGAAAAAAACCTAATGAAAAAGCCGGTAACTCTTTATTTGATATAAAATATGCTGAAACAGGAAACCAAGCTGATTTCTTGCTTTTTTTACAATTTTTTTTCATGCATACCTACATAATTTTGGCATTTTTTTTTCACTTTATTCCTTTGAGTCCGGCTGCGAACAATATCCGTTTTGCTCCTTAAATAAGTTTAAGAATATTCAAAGAGCTAAAGAAGTGCTAATTTAATTTTTAAAATTTATTTAAACAAAATAATAAAATGAAAACATGTTTTAAGATTTAGAAAAATATATTTTCTTGGATATAATACATCTACAGTTAGTTGCTAGATTACACTTATAATTTTAAACTGCGAGACGATATTTTTTTAGGCAAATAGTCCTGAGAAATCATTGACTAAATATAAGAAGTTCATAATAAAGGTGTTTTAGTAGGGAGGTCTTTAAAACTTCATAAAAAAAAAAATTATGGTCGACCAATTATTGCAACTAGTTGACCTTTTATGAGATCATTAAGATTTTTCAGATGGTATACTTGTTTTTGTGCGAATATCCCACAAATGAAGTGCTAAAAATCACTGATGACATTGAGAAATTTTAACAATGGATGCAAAACATTTCAATAGCTGAACAATTTCAAAAATTTGTTGACCTTCTTCCACCAATTACTGGGCTTTTGGATGGCATCCGTTTTTTGCGAATATCCCACATTTGGGATGTTAAGTTTCCGGAGTCCGCATTTTTTTGTATTTTTCCAAATTTTGCTTAAGAAGATTTGTCCTGTTCTTGTAAGCTCAAAAGAAAAATCTAGATATTTTAGAACTTGTGGCTAGCTATTGGTTTGAAAAGTTTTTGACAGAAGAAACAGAAATTTACCTTTATAATAGATTAAATTTAACTTAAAATTCCAACCCAAATACCCGCCCGCCCAACAAAATAAACTAAACATTTTACCACGCCTATAGTCTCTTTATTTAAGGAATGAGAAAAAAAATCAAAATGTAAAAACAAACTCATGGCATATTCGAAGCTAGGCAAACAAATTCCTTTTTGATGCTGTTGAATCTTGAATTTCTTCTATATCTTGCCAACGCTCTTCCCGTTTTGGGCCTCGGCCACACAGTGAGTGACAAGCAACAGAGTGCCACAAAATCTTTTGTTATTTAAATCCCCAGCGAAAACGTTTTATATACCCAGAGCAGTGGTAGGGGATCATGGGAATAAATCCCTTTCTCTGGGAAGTTTTACGTTAAAGGGACAAAAATAATCCGACTAATTTTGTGGGAATTCCTTTATTATAAAAGTTTGTTCCGAAAAAGTTATTACACAAAAAAAAAGTATAACATCTTTTAGAATTATAGAAACTAGGTGTGTCATTTTTCTGAAAATTTTATGAGAACTGACAAATAACACAATATAATATACGAAGGTGAAAAAAGTATCAATCACTGCATTTGCAGAAGATATACAACATGCATATTAATATTTTTTAGGCCGAAAATACAATTAAATTATTAGCTAGACAAAAAATAAGCACCACAAACATTGTTATGAAAAAGTTTTTAATGAAATGAAGAGATATATTCCCCCTCAAATTTCCCTCAAACAAATCTTAATTCGACTGCAAGAATAAATAAAAGCGAAAATTAAAATAAAAAAAAAATACTCAAACTTTTAAAATTTCTCTTTTTAGAGATTCTAATTACTAAAAAGCAAAAGATTCTAAAAAATCCAAGACCTTTGGGATAAAATTGAAATATTTATTATTGAACAAGGAACTTAATTTAATGAAAAACACTCCACTTACCTAAATACTTGGTGAAAATATCTTCTTTTTATTCGGTGAGGAAACAAGAAAAGATTTGTGGGAAATATAAGGGAATTTTTCGACTGACTGAAGGAATTTCTTTTGAAAATCCCCCCCTAGCACTTGTCCAGAGCGATTTCAATGTTTGCGAATGTTATAATTAGAAACAAATTTTCACAACTATTTGCCCAAGAGTATATTTTCGCTCAATAGCCATTTACCTCTTAAACTTGTCGATCAGTGTGTATGCGTGACCAAGCCCTTATATATTTTTGGAGCAGTCAAAATACTTTTATTGAAAAGATTATTTACTTTATAAAAGCAAAATGTAAGAAGGTAATGCACATTGTAAGATACAAAGCAACATACAAAGATTTTTCTAATATTTTACGACTTTTCGACAAGACAAGACGTAAAACCCACGTATAAGGGCATATTATTTTACTTTAGCTTCCTAAAAGTATAATTTAACTTACTAATTAGGTAGGTATATACAATTCCTTAATTCCAAAAAATGCAAAGATAATATTATAACTTATCAAACCGCACTTTACCCTTCTATCCAGCAATGCATATAGCATAAACTTCTAGCTTTACGGTCTTAATGACACGAATTAAGTTGCCTAGAAGAAACAATATTTTGCACAACAATTTCTAAAATCCAGCTGTATACTACAATATCAGCAGCAGTATGAGTGGGTATCTTTCGCAGTTTTTTCTTAAAAAGCGCAAAAAGTCTAGGTCCAGACAACTCTCTTGAGAAAATTCAAAGTCATATAGTCGTATAGTATAAAATGGAAACCATAGAGACGTTATGACGTTGAAAGCAATCGAAAAAGGATTCATCCAGATGTTGTTATATAAATGTGGGTATGTATTTTGTGGGACACCACAAAGTGCAAGTTTCTGCTACACAGCCAATTAAATTCGCATTTGCTAAAATCCAAAAAAAAATAAGAAACAGAAAAAAATAATCTTTAAAGGATCTTTTCCAAAGAAGAAAACATGCTAAGGGAGAACAACAACAACAACAAAAAAAAAATTTGTTTCCCTGGTAACACTCTATTAACAGGATATAATCATAACAAGGACGAGAGAAAGCAGGCGAACCAAGACCACAATAATTCTCACTTCACTTTAAGCTCATTAGACGATTTAACTTGTTTTTGTTGTATAAATGCTTGTAATATAAGTAATTCCCTCTCATATCCTTTTTGTATATCCTGCTGGAGCTGGGCAGGGTAGTGGGTGTGCAAAAAAGAATAGTATGAAGGTGAAGTTGTGTTTTCTCAAGAACTCAACTAAATGTTGTGGAAGTCGAAAGTCAGCAGCAGCTGGCTGACTGGCTGGCTGGGCTTTATCTTCTAGGTATACTTTATACGCCAACTTTAAATGCCCGCTTACACTTCTTTATTATTATCCATCCTTTGGCATCATAACCGAATAGAAAACTTTGTGCCCATCTCTAGTTCTCAACATACAGAGGGTCGATATGTAGCTGATGCTTCTACATAACTTCCTCAAGGCGTTTTTCTTGAGAGATTTCTCTCTTTCTCCATATCTCCATCTGAGCTTACCAAATGAAGGAAAACAAAGGCTAAACTCATACTCTCGTTTTGATACAAAATTATACAAATGGTAAACTAAGCTGTGGGAACACAACAAAACTCATGTCACTTCCAGAATCAAGCAACAGTGTAAAGGTCTCGAATCATCACAAAAACATATGTACCTAAAAAAGGTACACTGAGATGAGATGGAAAATCTGACTTTTAGTTGCCAACGACTAAGTCTGTTTAGGTATTATGATATGAAGAATGTAAGTAGTGTAGTAAGTTTTCTTTGAAAAGCAAGAACAATCAAAAAAGGATTTATGAGGTGAAATTGTTGTTTTTCATATAAAATCTTACACATTTATTTAACTACCTAACCTACCATACGTAGGTTTACGAAACGCAAACGAAACATTGCTTTTGCTTGTTTATGAAAAGTCTAAAACATGTCAGAGTTGGTTTAATGTATAAGACACTAAACGAGAAAAAGAGTTTAAATGGCTTAGAGGGAATTTCAACAAAACTTTTCACATAAATTCAAATTAATTGTGCCAGTATATAGAACAATTTAACGTCCTTATTAAGATATTTTGTACAAAAGTAATTTTTTTTTTTTTTTTGAAAAAAGTTGAAAATTTGTATGTTGGCAACACATATCACTTAAGTTTTTCTTTTTCAAAATTCATTAAGAAAATTTTGTATTTAATAAAAATTTAGTAGACGTATTAGATGTATAGAAGGTATGGGTTTGACATGAACATGATTTTATAAAGAGCTTATTTTGCTGTCAGTATATAGAAGATTTGAACTTACTGAAAAGACCTAAGGCTGCAATATTCTTGATAAATATTTAATTTAAAATATTGCTGTTATTTCAATGTTCCGTGGGTACAGAATTCTTATGCAAAGAGTTACTCAAAATAAACCGGGTGCCAGAGGATTTCTTAAAGAATGCAATGTTTTGTGAATGCAGTCTTTAAAACTCGTTCATTGGATTCAAGTAAAAGATTGCATTCATTGACTTCATTTTGAGACTTCAAGTTAAACAAAATACCAAACAAAAACTCCAATAATTTTTGCACTATTCATTTTACAGCCATCAATTGAATGCAATCTTTTTGAAATTCATTCACTCTTTCACATATATGTTCATATGACTTGGAATACAAAGCGTAGGTGAGATGTTCCCAAGTTGAATGAGTTCGTTAGGTTTAAGCGGGGGGGGGGGGGCAAAAGCAATGCAAAGAATGCGAAAAAATGCAAAAAACAAGCAAAAAAATGCATAGAATGCAAAAGAATGTTCAGTTTGTCTCCCGACAAGCATGTTTTGACTAACTGGCATCATATTTTCCATATCAAATGCCAAATTAACCAACAAATTACGTTTTCCTGCAATTCAGAAGACTTCTGTATAAAAGCAATTAAAAGCTACCTAAGTGAACCAATATAGCTGCAAGCATATTAGAGCATTCATCGAAATAACATTTCTTATAAAATTTAAACCTTTTTAAACTTTGTCCATTATACCAATCGAAACAAAGATACCGAATGCGTCTTTTGCATTTTCTTATAGGAAACGAATGTATATAAACAAAACCTACATTTTGTACAATTTTTTTTTTTTTTTTGTACAATTCCATGTGTTTACTCAGAAATTCATCTAAAAAAATACTTTAGTAAAAACAAATTCTTCAAAAAGTAAGTGTGGCAAATAGTTTTCTATGGAAGAATTTTTTGGACTCATATTATCTACATCTCTTCTGAAGAACACAACTCTATCAATTTTGACTATTAGATTACCTCTACTTTAGAAAAATGGGCGTTTCGTTAGGTGAAAATTTAGTTTAATGACAACTTATTCTATTTTTAATCATGACTTTAAATTTCAACAAAATCGATTTACTCGTTCAGATATAATAGATTTAAGACCGCCTTTCCATACAAAGCGAACCACTGTGCGAGGCAGCATTGCTTGGACGACTGATAGAACGGTCTGAAAATTTCAAAAACATCTTTTTTCTAAAAATAGTGTCTGACAATTCTAAATCTGCATTTAAATTGACCGATTTTTTCAACGCTGAATGGAAAAATCGTGTGAAACTAGAAGGAACATGTGGGCTCGAAATCTCACACGACTACAACAACAAAGCAAAGTCGGCATTGGAAAAATGGGGCAATGTAAATGCCGAATAATTCGCTCGTTTTTTTTCTGGACTTGTAACGGTCCTTTTGAATTATTACTGTGTCCCTTCTTTCCAGCAGAATGCAGACTAAAATTAAACATTGGAACGAAAAAAAAAGAATAATTCGCATTTAGTGCATCAGGTACAAAGCCACTCATCAAGGAAAAGAAATAATTTCTTAGCTCCACATTTCGTCTGGCAAATTCAGACACCCACCCACAATCTTGATAACTTTGTATAAATTTTGTAACAAACTCATTTTACGCTATCACATATTATAGAAAATGTGAACAAAAAAAAAAAACGAACTCAAAGGACGACTTTCAGCAGATTGTTGCAGAATTAGTATGGCAAGGCAAGCGGGGGTTTGAAAGGAAGCTCAAGGTGGTCGTTGAAAAATAAGGAAGAAGAAGAAAAAAAAAAACCCCCAGAGAGAAACTTTTTATTTCCCAACATAATCGGATTTAAAAGAAAATATCCTTTCACTTATATCAACCATCAGTTGTTAAAACTTCGAGTGTATTTGTTATACTTTTCACAAGCAAACAAAAAAAATCTTTTATCAAGGCCTTCTTCGTATTCTACTTTATTATTATTTCCCGCATAAATGTTGAAATTTCTTTTCTTTTCATTTCTTTTCTCACTCTTCACCTGAACTCGCAAAAAAAAAAAATTGTTATGAGATTTCGTCAAAAATGAAAAACGAAGTATAGAATCAAGTCTTTGGAATAGCTATGTAGGTATATAAATGTACATGAGCTACTCATAGAATCATGAACCGTGTATGTGTATTTATATGATCGTAAAATTGGCTCCCATCAATAATTGGATAATAAGACTGCCATAAGAGTTTATAAGTAATCCTTTTAGAGAAGGAATATACACACTCAATAAAAAATAAAGTAGAAAAAGAATAATGATAGATATGAGGGCTTTGTAGCCGAAGAAGCAGAAGAATAAGAAGAAAAAAGTATAATATACAAGAAATAAAAGTTTCTTTTCTTTTGTTTAATATAGGTAGTACATACATATTAAAAAAAAATTCTTTCAACTCAATTTAAAATCAATGAAGATAGATTAGTGAAGCATAAAAAAGATCCCTAATCTTTAGTGAAATAAAAAAAAAAAAAAAAAAAAGGAGGCAAAAGTTTTAATACTACATTGCTATATGTATATGCCCTTGTTCTTCTATATACTCTCCTGCATTGGTATATAATGGGTGATTTTTAAGCTGGTTTGGTTTTGCCAACACTGGTTTTGACAGCTGACGTGTGTTTAGTACCTTGTGTCACTGTCAAACAGCTTCAGTTTGGTTTGCAATTTAACCATGGATCGTCTTACAAATGAACAACGCTTGCAAATTATTGAATTTTACTATCAAAATTCGTGCTCGGTTCGAAATGTTCATCGCGCGCTGCTTGTGTTCAGCGATGAGGCTCATTTTTGGTTGAATGGGTACGTAAATAAGCAAAATTGCCGCATTTGGAGTGAAGATCAGCCAGAAGCATTGCAACAGCTACCAATGCATCCCGAAAAAGCCACTGTTTGGTGCGGTTTACGGGCCGGCGGCATTATTGGGCCTATTTCTTCAAAGATGATGCGAATCGCAGCGTTACTGTCAATGGTGAACGCTACCGAGCGATGATAACAAACTTTTTTTTGCCCGAAATGAAAGTTCTTGACTTGCATGATATGTAGTTTCAACAAGACGGTGCCACATGCCACACAGCACGCGAAACAATGGCGCAATTGCGAGGCGAGTTTGGTGAACAGTTAATTTCACGTTTCGGGCCGGTCAATTGGCCGCCTAGATCATGCGATTTGACACCATTAGATTATTTTTTGTGGGAATATGTCAAAGCTAATGTCTATAGGGACAAGCCCGCTTCGATTGACGCACTGGAGGCCAACATCCATGCATTCATTCGTGAGATACCGGCCGATATGTGTGAAAGAGTATGCCAAAATTGGACTCAGCGGATGGGCTACCTGAGACGCAGCCGCGGTCAACATTTGCATGAAATTATCTTTAAACATTAAATTGCAAGGTTCAAACTATCGATTCAAATAAATATTTCATTCATTTTTTCGAATTTTTTGTGTTTTTTTTTTTTTAAAAAGTTCTAAACCTCTTAAAAAATCACCCGATATCATATTTTATATACATTTAGCTGAATAAGAAAAAAATAAATTTAATAATAAGGGTTTATGTTCAATGATATCTACAATTAAAATATGAAGTTAGAAGAATATTGAAGCCTCCCTCGCTATTTTTTATTTTAATTTTTTTATCGCATCCGGCCGCGGGAGACAGACTCACTTTTGGTATATTCTTGACTACAGAACCTACGAATTCGAAGGCCATTCGTTTTGCAAGAGTGTTTTTTTTTTATAATCGGAATATTATTTGGAAAAATATGTACGACTTGATCGCACGAACTTGCTCTTGTGGTTAACAATTGTGTGTAACCACACATTGAAGAAGCATGATGTATATATTTAACGAGAAAATATTAAAAGAGTCAAAAGTAGGTACTAAAAACAGATTTTTTTGTTTGAATTGTTTTTGTTTACCTATACAAAAATGTTTTTAAAAATTTTTTAAATGCATTATTGATTAAACTATTGAGAGGCATCAGATTGCAAAATAATAACAAAATCAGTTGAACCACGGCAAAGAAATATGTGAATAACCTAAAAATAAGGTAATTTTCTCAAAAAAAAACGAGTAATACCTGGAAAGCAGTTTTCTTAAAACTGACTTGGTTATTACAGTTACGAAATTTAATAAAAATCGTTGGAGCCGTTTTCGAGAAAATTTGAAGAAACCAAAATATTTCTATGGCAGCTACACGTTCTAGATCAGCTAAAACAAAAACTCGAATTTTTCCTCTAGGGAATCACATAAAAATGGACAGTACCAAATTTGAAGCAATTCGGTCTACCCGTTTAGACTCTAGATCAAATTACAGTTGACCCATAGATGTACAGACTAAAAGATGCACAGACCGACGGACGGTATGACGAAACTCACTTTTTTAGACTTCTAGATCATCTCGATCAAATTTATTACCGAAATAATGGTTCGGTTCGGGCGACACATCGCGCACTGCGTCCAATATTCGGTTGACATAATCGCAAAATCGCATAAATTCGAGCAACCATTGATCGGTTTCGTACCACATTTACTCTAGTGGATAATACGCATCCTCAGAGACGCCGCGCGCCGTACATAGCGCACCGAATACGCTATTGCTGCTGTGGAACAGAGTATCGAAGAAGACCCGAATGGGTCCATGCGCCATCGCGCGCAACAATTTGAGCTGTTGAAAATTGGGCCTTTTGGCTGGAATTTACTAGAGCCAGCTGCGGCAGCCACTTGCCCGAAATCATTTTTAAAACATAATGGCAAACACTTATCTTTATAATAAAGCTAAATTCTTGGCCATAACTTTAAATTATATTTGTTTTATTTCTTCTTGAAAACCACACGTCTACAAAAAAACACCATTTCGTTTTGGTTTGATTTGAATCACTGCTTTTAATTTTGTGGAATGTAAAGGGCAACATTCAGTCTTCTTAAATTCCAAGTTTTGTTTGTCTAGAATTTTGTAAGCTATAATATTTTCCTTAGTATATTTCTTTGAAAAAAAACTGATTGTTTTTGAATATTTGAAAAAAAAAAAAAACTAAATTTTGTCCCTATAGGAGGAAACTACCATTTTTATTTTTGTAACATTACGACTGTCATTTTACTGGGTTCTCAACCCTCGTTTGCATTTTATTTAAATAAATTTGTAATGGGACAGTAGGATGAGAGCCTAGGAGTGGGATTAAGGAATCGGAAATGAAAAGGAATCAGGAAAGGAAACTGGGTTCAGGCCGGAAGCGGAACGTTTAATCAGTTGACTAGAGTAGGACCAACCGGAAACCAAAATGAAAAGACAAAAAAAAAACAATTTTTAAAAGTGATTAATTTGGAGTCTGATGTACATTTGTATACATACCATCTAGGCGCTTACCTTACACTCACCTTTGACGAGAAACCCAGCTGGTGGTAATAGTTTTAGATTAAAAATTAATTTTCAGCTAAAACTAATGGCTTAATGATATTCATGTTTTGGATAATTCGTCCACCCCAAAGTTTATTATTTTTAAAAATTGGACCTTTTATGTACCTAACAGTATAGAATCGCTTGAAAAAATGATTTACCCAATTCATTACATATTATATAACTTTGAAATAAAGCCAAAATTTGGAATTGGGTCGTATTTCATGCCTAGGTAGTCGTCAACCTTGTTAGGATCGTTTCGTGTCGTTCTGTGTAGAAACAAAGATCCTGTGTCCAGATTGCGTAAGACTAAAACAATTGTTCGATGAACGATCATCGTTTTGACAATTGCTATTTCTGTCTTTTATTATAGATGTCAGAGAGACAGCTATCATTTAAACGAAAATCGTTCAATCGTCTTGTACAAATTGAATCCCCTTAGTCTGCCTGTATGTGCTCACTAAACATATATTCAATAAACAAAATATGAAAAAATGTCCAATTAAATAAAACTCTTAAAAAAAACTTTAAAAAGTTAACAAAGTGTTTTACCACCAAATTTGTGACGGTATCTCCTTGTACCATTCCTCTCCTTCAACACTAATTTTTAATCGTTCTTATGGATATTTGTTCTTCTTCGAGAAATCGTTAGTTTGTTGTTAGACTTTGTCTGGCGATACTTAATTCCCATACCACACCCTTATACTCAGCGGATTAAAACAAATACCTACATTTTTTTCCCCCAAAATCAGAGGTTTGGCTCCACTGTGCGCTCTCCGATTGATATCGAATAGTTTTCACTATTTCAGCAACAAATATCTCTACGCAAAAATGGGGTCTGTGTGGAAAAATGCGAAAATAAAAATAAACAATGTAATGGGTGATTTTTAAGCTGGTTTGGTTTTGGCAACACTGGTTTTGACAGCTGACGTGTGTTTAGTACCTTGTGTCACTGTCAAACAGCTTCAGTTTGGTTTGCAATTTAACCATGGATCGTCTTACAAATGAACAACGCTTGCAAATTATTGAATTTTACTATCAAAATTCGTGCTCGGTTCGAAATGTTCATCGCGCGCTGCTTGTGTTCAGCGATGAGGCTCATTTTTGGTTGAATGGGTACGTAAATAAGCAAAATTTGGAGTGAAGATCAGTCAGAAGCATTGCAACAGCTACCAATGCATCCCGAAAAAGCCACTGTTTGGTGCGGTTTATGGGCCGGCGGCATTATTGGGCCATATTTCTTCAAAGATGATGCGAATCGCAGCGTTACTGTCAATGGTGAACGCTACCGAGCGATGATAACAAACTTTTTTTTGCCCGAAATGGAAGTTCTTGACTTGCATGATATGTGGTTTCAACAAGACGGTGCCACATGCCACACAGCACGCGAAACAATGGCGCAATTGCGAGGCGAGTTTGGTGAACAGTTAATTTCACGTTTCGGGCCGGTCAATTGGCCGCCTAGATCGTGCGATTTGACACCATTAGATTATTTTTTGTGGGGGTATGTCAAGGCTAATGTCTATAGGGACAAGCCCGCTTCGATTGACGCACTGGAAGCCAACATCCATGCATTCATTCGTGAGATACCGGCCGATATGTGTGAAAGAGTATGCCAAAATTGGACTCAGCGGATGGGCTACCTGAGACGCAGCCGCGGTCAACATTTGCATGAAATTATCTTTAAACATTAAATTGCAAGGTTCAAACTATCGATTCAAATAAATATTTCATTCATTTTTTCGAATTTTTTGTGTTTTTTTTTAAAAAAAAGTTCTAAACCTCTTAAAAAATCACCCGTTATTTGAAAAACTTGAAATAAAGTTAAATAAATATTAACCTTTTCCAAATTTTAATTTTTTGTTAAATTAAATAATATTTATTATTAATTTGGAATTTTCATAGGTTTTTCGTAAATTTTATTTTTATTTCGCCGAATAATTAAAGCCCAATCCTTAATAATGTACATTAATTAAAAGCTTCTGGGTTAACTCATGAACAGGGTTGCAAAAACTTAAGTCACTTCTTCGCTTAAGCTTTGATTTAATTCACAAGTTAGCGGGTGACTTATGAATTACAAAAAAAAATAATTCATAAGCTAGTTAGTGATTTATTATTTAAATTTTTTTGAATTGATAAGTCATTTATTAGCTTATGAATTAATGTTTTTTTAATTGAAAAACTTGCATCCCTAACAAGAAAATCATTACAAAAACACTAAACTGTTCGAAAAAATGTTTGTTTTTTTTTTTAATTAAAAAATTAATATTTGTATACTTATATTTTATATTTTATATTTATAGTTAAATATAAAAACTCATGAAATTTTAAAATTTCTTTTCTTTGCAGGTATGTCTTTAAATTTGGAAAATTATATCAATGGATTCTCAGGGGATAAGTATAGCTAACATTTGGCATGTCCTTTTTTTTATATAAACTTTATAATTTAAGAACGAGTGAGAAGAAATTAATTAAAACAATTTTTGTTATTTTTACGTTAATTTTTGACACAGCCTTTTGTTTGGTGAATATTTGGAGGGAATCGAATAATTTTTATATCTGATTTTTAGCTCAAACTTTTTTTTTTAACATTCAAAAATATTATTATTTGGTATCCAAAATTTTAGCTTTCTTAATGTTTATTTACCCTGATTTGTAGCTGAAACTGTTTTTATTATTCAAGTTTCTGGCTAAAAAGATAAAGGTAACTCCAAGATCCTGCTGAATAGGATGTTATGGGCCATACGTAACGGTAATATAAAAAAAAAAAAAAAAACAATCTTTCAGTTTTTGCGCAGCAAAGTAGCATAGATAATAGCAAAGAATATGTAATTCAGGTAAAACTAAAATTTGAAAATATTAAAAAAAGCGTTTGAAATATAAAATCGGGGTTTGTGCGACTAACCAGCAGGTTAGGTGTCAGTTAAAAAAAATTAAATATTAATTATTTTAGATTTTGACCGCTAACTTCAGACTCAAGGCCGAACCATAATAGACTTATCTAAAATTAACTCAGCTGCAACATTTGCTTAAGTTCTGAGCCATTTCAATGGCGTTCTATTTTCCCTCTGTACTGGAAATTTTTGTTGAACAGAGAATAATGGCGTCGACATTTTGAGTGAGTTTGTTCTGACATTAGAGCTTATGTATTAGTGCTTCCTGAGCGAATTATGTCTTCTCAGAAGCGTCGGTTGACTGAAATTTTTGCCAATGGAATGGTTTCAGAAGAGTTCTTTATGATGATTCCGGACGCTTCCGGACGTCCAATGGAAGACGACATTAGCGGCATTTTATCTGTAGATACAGGCGCACGAATATTAGGAGAAATCTCACAATTTTTTACATCTCTAATTGTAATAATTATGCTTTGCGTGTTCTTATGTTCGTACCTCAGCTCTTTTGTTTAATTTGGAATTTTTTCTCCATCATTTGAACTTATTGAGTTCAGTAAAAAATAAATAATCAGAAGTGAAGTATAAGCTTCCTTCGATCTTCTAACATTTTGTTTCTGAACGTTTAGTTAAAAGAAATCTATGAAATATAGTGTTAGCGAAGTGTTACTTTTTCTTTATTTTAGTTTGTCTATTGAAAATAAAAGAAAATAAAAGAGTGTCATAAGTAATTTACAACAATTAAGCCAGCCAACCATTGTCTTATCATATTCTGAAAAGGTAAGTCATTAAAATATTATATTTAACTCTGGCGATTCAAAATTTAATATTCTAAAACAATTTTAATTACAATGTAGTTGAACATAAATCTTCAAACACAAAATGAAATTCAAAAACGAATATAAATATCTTCATACTTGTAATTCTAAGACTTCTTTTTTCTATAAACCATCTTGGTTTTCACTCATTTGGAAGCATATAGCATATTTCCAAGATCAGGAAGAATATAGTATCCTTTTACTCTACACTCAAATATTGTATCTCTTGGAATTCAAAACAATATCAATAATATGAAACATAATATTCACAACATTTATTATATGGTTCCTGTGAAAATTTATTTAATATTTATTTCTCTCTCTCTCTCTCTGTCTTGTAAAATTCAGAGTCAAGTAGGTAGTTTACCCAACTCTAAACACAATTATACTATTTTACGAAGAAAGAGGTTTATACCTACTATCAACGATTGAATTTCAAAAACCACAAGAATTTTCAAAACCCATGAGAAATTCCCAAATGCCGTTCATAAGGAGAACATAGAGATAAGGATATGGTTTGGTTATATATAGTTATATAATTTTTGACCAAATATCAAAAACAATACTAAGAATTTATACTTAGCTATGGAGGTATCTCTTTACACATTAGAGCGACACCATCCATAGAGCATAAAGGGATCAAAACAAAATCCTCCTCTTCATTAAGGCTGAAATTCGATTCAATTTTGAATCAAGGACATACCTTCTCTTCTAGTAAATACTTTGAAGGAAAATTTTGTGAAAATGTCCTTATTCGAAATTTGAACAACCTCTTCCATGACAGGAATAATTACACAATATTTACTCTGCAGAGTATATACCAGAATAGAACGGAACGGAACAAAAAATCAGATATCACCTCTTTCTATAAGAACCTCTATTACATGTTTCACTTGAAATCCAATCGAAGTACGCTCCAATGATCTATAATCATCCAAAGCAACAACGCAAGCAGCACCATAACCATTGCCATCGCCATCCTCATCATAACCTATAGCTCTATCTTTAGCTATGGGTTTGGGTCTATATGGGAAAACCCAACGAGATGATTCCCTTTCGCACAACAACAATGTAACACTGTATGCTGCAGACGAATCATCATCTGTAGGTGGAGAAGCCTATCCTCTGGAAAATGGTCAAATCCCCACGTATAGGCAATTGCAATGAGCAAGCCCCCATCACCTAAGCCTTCCCTCACAGTAGGGTTCTATTTCGCATGCTGCTTTATTGTAGACTCGAATCTCTATGGCCGACTGAGTCTGAGGTGTACATTCTATAAACACTGTTATGTGGTAAGCTTACTTAAAATGTCGACAGGTGATTTAAGTCCGGAAATAACCCAATCTCGAAAATTTTACCGTATATATATGTATATGTATGTGAAAATCGTATAAAGAAACGATTGTCCTTGCAGCAGAGCAGAGGTGTACACATCATAGTTAGGGGATAGTAGGTATATATATACCTACCTTGTAGTAGGCTTACATTCCTATGGTAGTCCTGTCACAGTTGTATCCAATAGCTGGATGGCTGTTGCTGATATTAATGGTCTCATGTAATAATCTCTCTACTATGCTGTTACATGATGTATCATTTATAAAGTGCAGTTAGCAAGAAATCTACCAACCAAAATAAAAATTAAAAATTAAGTATATTGATTATAGACCTCTGTTTTGAATTAAGTTGAATATGAAGCTTAGCTAAAGAAAAATAAATAATAAGAGCATTCTGAGATAATTGGGGAAGTTTAAGTGCTTCCTGCGGGTACAGTAGTAGTTTATAGTACTTAAGCTTAAGTCGTTATTTTTTCACAAATTCATTCTTATTTCTTACGAACCAATTTCCACTAACCAGATGAAACAAAAAAAAAACAATCTCGAAAATTTTACCGTATATATATGTATATGTATGTGAAAATCGTATAAAGAAACGATTGTCCTTGCAGCAGAGCAGAGGTGTACACATCATAGTTAGGGGATAGTAGGTATATATATACCTACCTTGTAGTAGGCTTACATTCCTATGGTAGTCCTGTCACAGTTGTATCCAATAGCTGGATGGCTGTTGCTGATATTAATGGTCTCATGTAATAATCTCTCTACTATGCTGTTACATGATGTATCATTTATAAAGTGCAGTTAGCAAGAAATCTACCAACCAAAATAAAAATTAAAAATTAAGTATATTGATTGTAGACCTCTGTTTTGAATTAAGTTGAATATGAAGCTTAGCTAAAGAAAAATAAATAATAAGAGCATTCTGAGATAATTGGGGAAGTTTAAGTGCTTCCTGCGGGTACAGTAGTAGTTTATAGTACTTAAGCTTAAGTCGTTATTTTTTCACAAATTCATTCTTATTTCTTACGAACCAATTTCCACTAACCAGATGAAACAAAAAAAAAACTGTTTTTCGTTTTTTTATGTTTTAATGACTGGTTGTCGAAAAAACATGGCTTTTTATTTAGCCAAATATTTATTTGAATGAAATATTTTGTCTTAAACCAGTCTCGTTGTCGATTACTACACACGTCCTTATGGTGCATCACAAACCGCACTCGAAAAAAAAAAAAAAAAACAAAAGCAAAACATCGAAACATGATTCGTTGTCGATGGCTGGGACTTTTATTTTTCAGAGACAAAATTTGGTTGTTGTTGTGTTGGTTTGCCACTCCACTATTGTTTTAATCATTCGGATGTTTTCATTGAAAATTTTGTTTCGTTTTATCTCAACACAGACCAAACGAAATAGTAAAGCTAAGTTTTTTTGTTTGCTTTGTTGTTTTTCGGTTCGTGTGTGTTAAAATAAAACACGTTTTCTCTCCTCATGAATCAAAAACGTTTTGTCTCATCCGCTGGGTTTTCCGCCTAAAGGTGTGTGTTTATGTTGGAGCTTCGATATACGATTCTAGCATCAATTTGAGGATATTTGAGAACATTTTACAGATTGTTGTTGTTCGATGCTTAAATCGACCAGAGTCGTTTATTAAAGCTCCAACACAAAGATACTCTAAGAGATACAAGGTATACGTTCAGCTTTGTAGGTAAGGTATAGGTATATCAGTTATGAGGTCAGAGTTCAATAAGTTCTTCCATTTCAAGGATAATTCGTAAAATTAGCAGGGAAAATCACTTATCAGCAATAATAAACAATATCGGTGACAGCATGCACCCTTGTCTGAATTCAATAATGCTTGACAGATGGGTTGAGTCTCGTATCCTAACCAAATAACATTACTGTTCAAAGCTTGCTCGAAATCGATTAGTAAGTCAATACCCAAAACACTATTCTATAAAATTTTGCATCTGGTCAACTCAGATAGAGTGAAAACCTACCTGGTGGACTTAGAGTTTTTCTAAGAGATGTTCTTTTATTTAATCAAGGCTTCTTCTTGATATTGTTTTGAAACCATTGAAGATAGCATATTAAATTTATTTTACCTTTTTTTATTCAGAGGGGAGCTCTCGGATTCCCAACCATAAAAATTCCAGGTAAGGTCAAGCCTCTTTTATTATTTGCATAAAACTTTCTTGAGCAACATACTGTTATACAACACGAGAAGTAGTTTCGTAAATCAAAATTTATTCTCGCACCAAAAATACCTCGAACACGTTCTAAAATACAAAGATATGATGAAGAGAAAAGGATTTCTAATTACTTTTCCTAGTACACTCTCTAACACCTATATCTTTTGAAAACCCCATTGTCATATATAGCACTCAAAATGCGATGGTAAAATTGTTGTATAAGTACCTACCTATACTCGCCTATACAACCGCTGTATACAATTTCTGGAGCAAAATAACTTGAAAGTAGAACGACAAAACGAAACATTGTGGTTTTATTCGTGCAAACCCTTTTAATAATACGCAAGAATGTTCAATAAGTCAAAACCCGGAAAATATCCCAAAACATAGCATAACCAAAAAGGACTCGTAAGTGCGTATTTGTATAGGTGTTTATAAATATGTGTATATGTATGTGTGTCAAATTGGTTATGTCACTTTTGGATGAAGAAAAAGAGAGAGAGGGGTCTGTGTGTGTATATGTGAAGTCTAAGACCCTGTGAATATACCTACACTCTTCATATAGTGACCCGTCCTTAATGATGAATAGATTCTGGTTACATTTCCTGACATTTTGACTTAGGTGTTAATTCAGCGGTTTGACTAAAGGATGTGGTTTTGAACAAATCATCCTACAGATATTCATATATAACACACACTATACCTAAGTGGGAAAATGTGTGAACCATATAGGCACAAAAACCAGATGACTATTATATAAGCCATGATGAAAGATTCAAGAGGCGTAAATCAGAATACAAATGCATGTTGTATAAATTTGGAAAATAATGAAATTTTAGGCTTAAGGTCTTGGTGTTGTCATCAGTAACTCTGGGTAGAGTTGACGGGCAGGCGTTCACTGCAGTAAAAGATAAGACATTTCAATTAATATGTCTTTATATCCAAAAAGAAATTCATGTTAGAATTTGCCAAATAAAGTACGTTCCCTTAACGTATGCTTTCCAAACATTTAAATTTTACAAAACTGATTACAAGTATGACCATTAAATTTGAAAGACCAACAATTGAAGGAGCTCAGGTCACTTTTTCTGCTCCGGGATCTTAGAACACCGTATGTGGGATATTCGCCAAAAAAGCAAACCATCTAAAATGTCTTAGTTACCTCAAAAAAGGTCAAATATTTTCAGTAATTGGTCAGCGACATTTTTTATCAATTTTTAAAGATTTTTCCAAGGTCACAGTATAGATTATTGACACCTCATTTGTGGGATATTCGATCACAACTTTTAAAAAATTGCTAAAAAAACCTTCTTCTCCGGGATGTTGGCTATGTGGGATATTCGCAAAAACAGTAAGCCATAGTTTTTTTTAATGAATTTTTAAAGTTTCTTTCCAGGTCACAGTGTAGATTGTTGGCACCTCGTTTGTGGGATATTCAGTTACAGTCTATACGATCTTGAAAATATTTAAAAATTTGCAAAAAGAAGCCTATGGCTGACCAATATCTGACTTTCATTATGAGATCACCGTTTAGATGATATACATTTTTGCGAATATCCCACTAGTGAGTTATTCCCCGGTGCCCGCATTCTCAATATACCTACATTAATTTAAAAAAAAAAAAAAACCATCAGTACCCCGTTTTTAAGAACGAGTTGGGTAAATGTACCAATTCAAATACATATGTTTATTGAAAATGGATTGCAAGTTTTTGTTTAAATTAAGGTTTTAGGTGTCATGATACAAAAGTTTTCATAAACATTCTTATTCATTTAAGAAATCAGACCACCATATGCTACAATTACCTTACGACCAATATAAAAAAGAGTGCATATACTTCTTTGTTTGCTGAAGCTCATCATTCTGGTGCTGTTTGCCTTCAATTTTTTATTTAATTAATTTTTTTGTCCTGTCCTGTCGTTGCCGTAGCATGGAGCTTTTGTCTTGCACTTCCAATACATGACATAGCAATTAATTACATTTGTTTACAACACTCCATTCTTAATTAAACAATGTCACAACATTTTCTCTGCCACAGGCACAATTTCTATAGAACCATAGATAGAGAGAGTGGGGTATTGTACTTATACTACACACTGTGACACATCACGATCGAATACATACACTTATAATACAAAAGTTACAACTGCGGACACATCTATACACCTCTCATTCGGGTAGGTGGTATATCCTTGTGAGTTTCAAAGCTTTACTTAAAATACAGCAGAAAAAAAAATCACTAGATATTGCCCTTCGCCTTCAGCATTAACAAGCGAGTATATGATGATGTGACTGATAGGGATGGGAATGGGAATGGTGGGGCAAGTGTTTTTGCTCCTACATAGCTTGCAGCAGCGCATAATTTGTGCATTTCCTTGGTTTAAAAGTTATTGAATTAAATTCAATTTATTGTCGCTGTTCCTGCCATCTGTTATAATTAAAAAAATGTCAATAATTACGACGACGATGACGACGCCGCGCCGGCCGCAGCGAGAAGGTGGAGGAGGGTGATGAGGAGGAAAAAAATCAACACAACAATAAAAAAAAATGTACCGAAGAAAAAATAAAAACAAAAAACAATATCAACACTGAAAACGGTTCGCATAAAACAATCACATTCAGCTTCAGGACAATAATGTCCTTTTCATCCTTGGTTTGGACTCTCTTTCTCTATCTGATATGCTCTGTCAGAGTGTCTCTTGCGAAATTCTCCATTTTGAAAAATCTATATGTACCTACATTGTAAAATTGTACATTATATAAATAAATATAGTTATAGATATAGAGAGACAAGGCATGGAAAATAAAAACTTTTAATATAAAACTTGTTGTCCTCGTCAGGATTTCTCTCGTTTCGATAACCCCCACTCGTTCACCCCCACCAGCAGCCCAGCCCAGCCCAACTCAGGCGGCTGAGGCTAAAATCTAGGATTTCGGTATGAGAATATACACAGACGCACACACGATGGCATCAACACAATTATTGGACCAAATTCATTGGATTAATGGGAAATCACGTGCCGAGGATTCAGCGACATGCTATGATGGTTTGGGTGATGTGGAATCCTTTCCACTTCCAGTTCCACTTCCGCCGCCGCGCCGCCCACCCACGTGAAAATTAAGTGTTATTTGTTTGTTATTATATTGTTTTCGGGCTATATTTGTGTTTTCATGCATCCTCTGTCTTCCTCTGTACGAGTATCTATTTTACTCTGTATCCGTATCTGTACAAGGACTTTGAGTTTGTTTTTCATTGTTTTATTTTATTTTTTTTTATAGGTGAATATATTTTATATTTTTTGAACTCTGGTGCTGTGGATGAGGTCGTTAATTGTATGAAAACAAATCAACTCCGATTTTTCTGTTTAAAGAAGAATCTCATTCGGATGAAGGTTAAAATTTATGTAGAAAACAAAATAAATAAAAAATATTATTTATTGGCTTAAGGTCGATCCATGGTCAACACTTCAGCGTTTAACATAATTTTAAGAATTTTGTCAGGCATAGAATTTTAACTAATAATGCCTAGATTTTGACTGATGACTTCCAAACCGTGATTAACGTCCTTAATCTTCGTAAAATTTCAGATTTACAAAACAATATTTTATTTTTTTTTAAATCTAGTAGATACAAATTAATTGATTTCTGAGAAAATTGGAAATAAAAAAAAAACAAAATTATTCTATGGAAGCTATGTGTTCTAAAGGTTGTTTTTTTAAGAGGTATAAGACTTTGAAATAGAATAAAACAAAGCTAGTTTTGTTAAATTGTCATGAAATTTACTTTATTCGAAAGATAATTTTTTGCCATTATAATTTAAATATGATTTCTGGCATATGACTTCCACGGCTAGCTCGGACGCTGTCTAATCTGAAGGTTCAATTTTCGATGACTTTTTCCATCATTTGTGGCCGTATATCGGATATAACGCGGCGAATGTTGTCCTCCGTGTGGCTAATCGTTTCGGGCTTATCGACGTAGACTAGCGACTTTACATAGGTATCTCCACAGAAAATAGTCAGGCGGCGCGTTAAATCACACGATCTTGGAGGCCAATTCACACTGCCCTTAACTCGAAACTATGCAGTTACCAAAGGTTTTCTTCAATAAATCAATTTTGGCATGAGCTGTGTGATATGTTGTGCCGTCTTGTTGAAACTATATAGATCCTGCACATCATGGTTGTTCAATTGATGAACGAAAAAATCAGTAATCATGACTCTATAGTGGTCACCATTGACTGTAACGTTCTGGCCAGCATCTTTTTTAAATAAGCAGTTTTTGTGGATGTAACGGTGTCTTAACATACACTTGAGGATAATCATCATCATCGTCGGCTCGACAACCGGGTACCGGTCCTGGCCTCCTTCAACAAGTCTCTCCACCCATCCCGGTTTCGAGCCGCCGCCATCCAGTTGCGCACCCCAAGGCTCCGTCGGCATGGTCTACCACGCTGTCGTCTACCATAGAATGTACCACAAAGAACTTTCCGAGCCGAGCAGGTTCCTCTTCGCTCATGCGAGCTAGGTGCCCTGCCCACCGGAGTCTACCGAGCTTAATTTTTGTCACGATATCTGCTTCAAGGTAGATTGCGTACAATTCATGATTGTACCGTCTCCGGAATCGTCTTTCCACACATATGGGGCCAACAATTCTCCTTAAGACTTTTCTCTCGAACGCGACTTAGAGGTCGGAGTGCCTTTTGCTAAGCACCCAAGTCTCGGATCCATATGTGAGTACTGGCAGGACCATGGTCCTGTACAGCAGCATTTTTGAAGTTATGGTGAGATTTCTGGATTTGAAGAGCTTTGACAGACTATAGTAGGCTCTGTTGGATTTGAGAAGCCGCCCGCGTATTTCTTCTTCTATATTGTTATCGGCTGCTACTATTGACCCAAGGTATTTAAAGGATTGCACCACTTCAAATTCGTGCTCCGTTACCTTGATTGTTTGACCAACTGTTCCTCTAGATAATAATAACTCCAAATACGGCAGTTTTGTTAATTGACTTATCCATTCAACCAAAAGTGAGCTTCATCGCTAAACAAAATTCGCTTATGGAAATTGGGATCAACGGCAATCTTGTTTAGGGCCCATTTGGGCACAATTTGGAAGCGTTGTTCAGGTGTCAGTCTATTTATGTTGAAATGCCAAACCAAACTAAAAATAAATCACTTGACAGCTGACAAAATGGGCGCCAGTTAAAATAGTTTTGCCAACTTAAAGTTCTCTACCTAAAACGAAAATTCAAATTTCTCATTTAGGGAATCACATAAAAATGTCGCCTGTACCAAATTTGTTTTTTTGAAACACATTCTGAAGAAAGTTTTTCAACTTTGAATAAAATTTAAAAAAAAAATTCCTAAAAAACCTTAAATCAACGGAAAATTACCTACAATATGCTTGTTAATAAGCCCAAGAACTCCGCTCCATAGATTTGGAGAAGAGAGCTGCGCTAGAAAGTCAGTTACTATTTTTATTTGACCCATTGACGTTTAAAATAGGCGTAGGAGTCTCAAAAACATGCACACTGATATGCTAAAAAAACTTAAAAAAATTATGCATCTACAAGTGAAAAATAACAAATATTGGTGAATTTACTTTTATTCACCACTGTTTTCCTCGTATAAGCCTGGAAACCAATTTCTATGTGTAATACATATAAGAACTATTCTGACTTGAAAGATCCTTCTGTACAAAAATTTTGATCGAAATGAAAACCCTAAGCGAAAAAGTCATAAATTTAAAAAAAAAAACCGTTTTATTTCAGGTACCGTCAACAGAAGTTTTTGGCAAAATGTTTGTTACCAAAATGCAAACCATATCTACAATACCTACAATACACACACAAATGTTTGTCAAAATCGTTAGACCCGTTTCCGATATGTATAGCCTGCTTTGCAACGATTGTCTGACAGGTACCAATATTTTTGTATAGCTAAACAAAAAATTCAAGTATTTTAAATTAAGTCAAGTAGGAATTTTTCTAAATTTTAACTAGAACTTTCAAGTTAATATCAAATTTTTATTTTTAAGTTAAAAAAAAGAAGAAAAGTCAGCTGAACTCAATGACAGCACAATTAAAAATGAGAATTAAAATGGCCTCCACAGATAAAGGTACCCAATAACCGGCATTATCAAATACCGGGATACTAGGCACGTTCATCTGTGGAGGATTCAGAATAAGTTACTGAGAGGCACGGTTGCCGTTGTGCACGGTCGCATTTGACCCCTTTTTTAAAAACTGGCTTTTTTGACCCTCTTTTAAAAATATTGCGACTTTACTGACCCTATCTTTTTTTTGTAGAAAAATTTTAATGTTCGATGGTATTCTACAATGGGCAAACAGCAGAGCTTGGAGAATTTGATGCACAATTCATATATCCATTAGGGAATAGACTGATAACTTTGCTTTTGCATAAAGTTTTCACTAATAATCATTTGTATGCCACAAATTCAGTAAATTTAGGCCCAATAAACAATAAAACACAACTTCATAAGTTTAAAATATTCTTTTAAAGTAAAATAATTTAATAAGAGCCTGTTTGACAATAGCCTTGTTTTTTTAAAGCACTGAAGAAATTTGTCGAAAGAAACGACGCACGTCAGGGCTAAGCAATTTACATGTTAAATGCAACAACAACTAATCTCGTTCGGGCTTAGCTAAGCGCGGAGAATTCTCGGGGCTTAACTTAAGCTCGGAGAAAAACTGTGTTACCGGCGTGAATTGTATACTTGTTATTGTTATCGATAGCTTGTATGGAGACTCAATTTTGTTTCTGTAATTGCGTCGCTAATCCCCGAACATGTCCCGATGTTTTTTTCAACAAAATCACTCCGGCGCTTGCCAACAAAAAAAAAAACAGCTTACGTCTGAGTAAAGTTCTGATTAGTTATTTGGCACATAAATATTGGGACAGGGTCACAAGTCCACAATACAAGACAGTAAATAACCTATTCTGGTGGGTCAAACGACCTTATTTTGATTTTTTTCTTCTGCGGGCCTATGACCCAGTGCCTGTTCCAGTATTTATTTCATTATTGATAAACTAATCAGAACAGTTCTCATAGACATTGCGAAGCAGGCCCTAAGTGTCTGCACATCGAATCGCCAAATTAAACAATCTGACAGAGCTCAGAACGGGTTATGGATTTGTTTAATACAAAGAAATTGGATGACTTGGCTATAAAATTGTTGTTTAACAATAATTTTATGGAAAAAATGTTTAAAATTTATTATGGAAGATCGAAGTTAATATTTCGCACATTTCGTCATCTGTCGCAAATAAGTGTCAAATTAATTTTTCTTCTAAGGGCGATGAATTGTTTTTGAAAGTTTAATTCGCCAACCCTAACAGTAAATTTACATTCATTAACCGACTCCAAGCGAACTTTCGATTCGCGAACCATAATAATATGTATTTCCTTAATACAAATTGTGATGATGAAATACAGTGAGGCATAATATTATAGGTAAACAGATATACGTAATTTATTGATGTGTAAACATCTATGCTGGCGGTAGAGTGAAAAAAATTGATTGAGTGCCGGGACTCAAGGTTAATATGTGTAAACATCAACGTGCGCGGATCCAAAACGGACTTCAAAAAACGTGAGTGTTCGTGTGCAACGTTACGTCGCACAGTGGTGCGAGAGCGGAAAAAAGTCTTTTGAAAAAGTCATGTCTATCGTTTTAAACTTTATGTTTAAGTACTCTTAGATAATCCGAGGGTATGATTTAAAAGTATTTTTTAACATATATATTGTATGTACTGATTTACAAGCCCTCAAAGTTGAAAAATAATTTTACTCAAATCGCGAACCGTATTTTCAACAAATTTTGAGATGTTTTTTTCCGAAGTTCCTGTAGGTAAATTCTCTAGCTTCTTTAATAATTTAATTGGTCTATTTTCGATCATCTAAAAATAAAAAAAAATATTGATTATTTATAAAAGATACCTTCTATAAGCAGCCTGAAGCTTAAGTACTTAGAAAAAATGCTTTTTTTTAAAACTTTTTGATTTAAAAAAACAGCTCCAAAAGATACCAAAAAAGTAAGTATGCCACCATATGCTCCATACATTCATGTTAAAGCACAGAAAAAATCAGCTGCAGATACGTGCAGATGTGGAAGTTATGCTCAAAAATGTTTCGCTTAATTGGATTTCAAAAAACTCCGTCTTGACGGTGGTGTTTACCAAAAAATTTGATTACTTCGGTATTAATTGTCAAAATGAACTGGTTAAGCCCATTATTTTAAGGAAAAATGTCAAACTTTATTTTAAAAATAAAACAAAATTAATACATTGACCCAGGGCTGAGAATTTCGATTTTTGCGAAACCATTTATTTCTGCCTGGAAAATTTTTCAACTTTCAACTCAATTTTCTTGAAAGCAACACACGAAAAATAATATAGTTTTATGATATTTTGAATTATATGATAGAGCTTAATACAAAATAAAGAAAAGGATTAGGGATAATCTTTTATTTTTTTTTTTATTTTTCCCTAAAAGTAGGGCAGGTAAAAATAAAAAAGGTGTTCTTTTTAAAGTTTTATTGCTTTGTTTTTGTTCTGTATTGCGTAATTTTTTATTACCTGTAAGGATTAGTAATGGCTTATTAGAATAAAATCTCTTACTTAAATCTATATATATAAAGGATTAATGAAAAAAAAGTCAGCATTGATTTATTGAGCATTTGTGCAAGGTGTGTAAGAAAAATGTTTACTCTTTGGTCAACCAAAAAGTGAAAGTGAAGTGAAATATAATAACAAACATATTTAGTGAATTCAATACATTAAAATGGATTCAATCGAAATTCCTTATTCGGTGTTGTGTAGTGAACTTATTACTAATGGTCATGATAAATGAAATACCCCAACTTAATTTCTGAGCAAATAGAAACTGTGCTGTCAGAATTAAAGAAACGTTTTATTTCTCATTTCATGGAGAAGAAATAATTAAAAGCTGTGCATTTCCTGTTGGATCGCTCTCCGAGGAAGCCCAAGAATGCCGAAATAAGGATTATAAAGCCTACCGCAGGTTTCATTCGGAGAAAATGCAGCCGAATTGCGACGAATGAAGATGTGATGCATCATATACTCATATCCTCAGATCCAATAATAACAGGTTTAAGGCCACAGGCAAAAAAGAAAATACTTCCAATCAGCGCAGACGCTAAAAACCTCATTCTAGCGTTATAAAATTACTACTTCATAATTGTTTTTTATTTATTTTTGTTTATGTATTTATCTATTTATTTATTTAATTTTATAATATATATATTAATTAATAATAATATTTTATTCAAAATAAAAAGTTAAGATTTTACTAAAAAAAACTTTTATTTAAATATAACATCAAAACCGTCAAATTTTATAAAAATGTCAATAACTTTTTTTCTCACAATTTTTTCTTGACCAAATTTTGACCAAGCATGTATAAGACTAATCCTAACATGTTTGTCAAATTTCATTTAAATTCGTTAAATAGTTCAAATTTTACAGACTTTTTTCCGCTCTCCCATACAAACATCAAAACACTCAAATTTTAGAAAAAAAAATTAATAACTTTTTTACTAATGATTTCTTCTTAGCCAAATTTTGACAAAATGTGTATAAAACTAATTTAAAAATGCGAATCAAATTTCATCTTAATCCGTTAAACAGTTCAGATGTTACAGACTTTTTTTCCGCTCTCCCATACAAACATCAAATCCCTCAAATTTTAGAAAAATGTCAATAACTTTGTTTCTAATTATTTTTTTTCAACCAAATTTTGATCAAATATGTATAAGACTAATATAAACATGTTTGCCAAATTTCATTTAAATCCGTTGAACCGTTCAGATAAAACAGACTTTTTTCCGCTCTCCCATACAAACCGAACCACTGTGCGTCGTGCAACGTTACGATCTGCATACTAGGATGGGTGCGTTCAGTGAAAAAAAATCTTAAGATCCCCTTCAAGCAAAAACAAGTCCGTTTTGGATCCGCGCACGTTGATGTTTACACATATTAACCATGAGTCCCGGCACTCACACAATTTTTATTATCTACATATAGGTATAAAAATGAATTTAATTATAAAGTCTTCTCGCTTTTTATAAACTAATCAACAAAAAATTAAAAAAAATATCTAGTTTGTTTAATAAAAAAAAAACTGTAAACAAAATTATTTTTAATTTCTTTGCAAATAATACGAATTTCGGTTGATTTTTCCATACATGAACATAATGTACCTACCCTACATACATAATTATATATTAAATTTTCCCAATGCGACTTTTTTTTCTCGTGATCCATTTTTGTGCGACCTTTTTAAATTCCTCAGCGGCAACACTGCTGAGAGCCTGTTCACGCACATTACGACTATCTGTGCACCGGATAATCCGCGTAACGCTTGCTCATTCCTTATTGCTGCTGACAGCCGCAATATGCGCCAACAGTACCCATCATCGCAAGTAAACACTTTAAGCAGGATCTATAGTTATCTACAGAAATATAATTCTATATTAAGTTTATATGGATTTTGAATTGGAGCACCTGCAATCAGCGTTGCTTGACATACTGATCATTTTCAAATTCCGGATTATTATCGAGTTAAAGAGGTTATTTACGTTGAGACGATCACAAGGCTCGTAATGATTTTCAATGGAAATTTGTGAACGTCCTTTGAAAATCTCACTAAACTTGTGATCGACCTTACGACCGTCTTAACTTGAAAGTCCCCTTTTATTCATTTCAGAAATCCAAACGCTTCTGCAAGTAAAGTTTAACATAATAATGCTTGATTATACGGTGCCTGTTTTGTTTTTCTTATAAAACTAAGGACACTACGCCTTATGTTTTTTTTTTTTAATTTAGAGATATTAAATGGCTATTATACGCTATTTCATGCAGTCAACACAATTATGACATTTTTGTTTTAAATTTGATTTCATCAATTATTCAAAAGGCCGTTTAATCAACATCAATTTCGTAACGTTCAACTGGTATTTGATTCAATTTAACTACAGGGAAATACACCAGCTGCAAGAAAACACCTAAAGAACGTAGAATCTATAAGCGATTATAACTTCTTAAGTGCTTATGTTATATGTAAACAAATCGTATATTTTTCTTGTTAACTTGACTTAAGGAATAACACACTAAGGTGTCACAACCACACATCAATAGTGCCTTTTAATATGCGTGTCAAGTCGAGGTATCACCAATAATATAAAAAAGGCCATAAAGTCTTCAAGGTATATTAGGATAGCAGAGGTAGGTACCATTCCAAGTCTTCCTCTTCTCTTATAGTCAATATTTAAAGGTGCTATGGTTAATTTGGCTTTTGTCTCTAATTTATTTTTTTTTTTTCGTCCTTTTGGCTTTGAATAAATTATGAGGTAGAAGCAAGAGGGTCCTGGGATAGAGTGACTGTTGAAATAAATATTCTTGGTGATGTAAGTTGATGGAATTTCCAATGCGGCTTGAGTTGATATTAAAACAAAAACCCCACTTTTTGAGTCTACATATCTAGCTAGCTATAGAATTTGTGGTTAGAATGACAGTATTGCGTGAAGCAAACCAATAAGACTCATCTCTATTCATTTAAGTAGGTTGTGTTTTTGGGTTATATCTTCGACAGGCACGACATAGCTAGCTGATGCAGCATACCCTCTCCCAAATTTCGTCCCTTCGAGCATATAAGTTATTGTCGTGCTTTGGGTTTTTTTTTTTTTTTTATTTTTGTTGCCAAGATATAGCAGACACCATGTGATGGGTACTAGCATACTCTTCTGTAAAGTAATGACTATAGAAGTAGTGATATAAAGGAGTTAAGTATCTAATCAGTCACCATATCTACATGTGTTTGGATAAATTGTTAAATAGGCTGTAACCTTTTATGGTAATTTATTTTTTGGTTTTATACACATATAAAATAAATATATGTGTGAGGGTGAAGAGCTAAGCATGTGTGTTTGAGATTATTTGAGACATTGAAGGACTTCTCTTGACATACACACCAAAAGTGAGTATGGTCGTATAGGTATCCTGCTGAGAGGCAATTTTATGTGAAAGGTGAATGGCAATTGACAGGGTGACAAATTGCTCTTTAATTTGCAGCAAAAGACGATGAAACAAAAAAAAAAAAAAAAACCCCAACACCATCAAAGACCAAACGAACGAAACGTTGTAAAAACTGTTGCAAAAGTAATGAGATCCTATATTGTAAATGTTATTTTGTTATTAAGATTGAAAGTGCGCCATGTTTTTTTTTTTTTTTTTTTTGGTTTATATATAGAAAATGAAAATTACGCGAGGGAAGTGTGGTGGTATAATATGGCATACACGGATACGCAGCAAAACTGACTGTGGAGGATATAAAATTGGAAAAATCATTGATTTATGGAAATGACTCGTCACTTGTGATAGGCAATAAAATCATCGGATATATAGGGGAACTGTTCCGTTTGATTAATTTTTTTTTTTATATTTATGATTATATTGCCTCACGTTGTGTGAATTCATGACTTTTGGATATATACATGCATTTGTATATTTTGATATATTTGTCTTTGATCAAAATTATTTGGTAATCATTGACATTTTTACTTTCAATATACATATGTAAAATAATATATAGACGCATTTCTCTATTGCTTAATGTTTGAAAATTAATGGATTCGTGGGGAAAATTGAACATGAGTTTTTAATAATATCGTGCGTCGGTCCGTAAGAAAATCGTCATAATTCAATATATTAATTTATTTTTATTTAAAAATTTTATTTCTGACATAAAACATATTTAATTACCTATAGTTAAAATATTATAAACTGACCTACAGTAACATAAGCCTATAAAACTCCTTCAAAAACAATAATTCTTAATCTAATGCAATTTGGTGAGCAATTTGAAAAGAAAAAAATATGACCGACTTGATCGCACGAACTTGCTTTTGTGGTTAACAAATTTAAATTGAAGATGAATGATGTATTGTATATATTTAATGAGAAAATATTAAAAGAGTCAAAAGTACTAAAAAATTGATTTTTTGTTTGATTTTTTTTTTTTTGTTTATAAAAAAATGTTTTGCAAAATTTTTGAGCGCAATATTATTTAAACTATTAAGAAGCATCAGATTGCAAAATTATAACAAAATCGGTCAAACCATCAGAAAGATATACGCGAATAACCCAAAAATAAGACCATTTTCTCAAAAAAACGTGGAATACCTAATTCCGTTATGTCAATTTTTTGAAAAAAAAAACCTAAACCTTAAACGCAGTTTTGTTTATAATTGACTTGGTTATAACAGGTACGAAATTTAATTAAAATCGTTGAAGCCGTTTTCGACAAAATTGGAAAAAAAAAATTTGTTTGTATGGCAGCTACCCGTTCTAGATGAGCTAAAACAAAAATTCGATTTTCACCTCTCGAGAATCACATATACAAAAATGCTCTGTACCAAACTTGAAGCAAATCGGTTTACCCATTTAGGCTTTAGCCCAAATTACAGTGGACGCACAGACCCACATACCAACCGTCCGTTGATGATGAAACCCATTTTTTTTTACACGAAACCAATACTTGTCCTTTAGAGCAAGTAAAAATGCTATTTTAGGGGTTGAATGATAGAGGGTCTTTTATTTTGGTGAAATTTAGTCATATGGTACATGGTTTCCCATTTTAAAATATCTGGATTTATTCAACTGGACTTTGTATAATGTCAGAAGTGGGATACGAGTTCTAAAACCATTTACACAAAACATATTTTCCAGAATTTTTTTTTTCTTAATTTATTTTATAAAACTACAAAATTTTCCATGCAGACGTCTCCAAACTCAATTTTATAAATAACAAAATTACTTTTTATTTTTAGAAGTGAGAGTCTATGAGTTCAAAAACTATGTTAAAAAAAAATATATTTTCAAGTTTTTTTCTTAAACTCAATGTATTAAGAAAATAATGTTTTTTTTGTTTTAATATAATTTGTTGTAAATTAAAACCTCTCCCCCTTTGATAAGTATTACGAATTGTAGTCTATCGAAATAAGGTATGGAGAAAAATGGAGGCGGAACAAGATAGCATACTTAAAGGCGCTCAGAAAAATGCTGATGCTCCAAATGCATTTTGATAAACAAAAAACAACCCATTTTCGATCTGTGACGTCAGTGGTCTCAAGCGGCGGAATGCGTAGTGCACACGGCTTCTAAGACTGAGCAAATTTGATATCGTGGGTTCGATCCCTATGGTGGGCATGTAGAAAGATTTTCATAATAAAATTGGATTAAAGCCCAGCACCACAAATAAAGAGGAGACTGATGATAGGCGGCTTGGCCCTTTGAAACAGCTGTATCTCTCGCCAAATAAACGAATTATAAATTGTTTCGTTAACAAATTGGTGGTAGCACCTTTATGTTGTTGTTGTTGTTTTCATTCAATTCAATGAAATTGACGGAATAAAGAATGGTCAAGTCTAATAAACTGACATTCTAGTATGAATAGTACAATAAATAATAATAGTAAATTATTTTTGTTCTCTCCATTTTTTTTTTTAATTTTTACAGGCTTACATATGGGCTATGCAATAGTAGAACCCTATTTGTGGGATATTCGTAAAAAAAAAATATGCCATCTAAAAGGTCAGTAATTGATAAAAATAGGTCAGCTAGTTTCAGGAATTTGTCAGCCATGGATTTTATATAATGAATTTTTTTAGATTTTGTTTCAAGGTCGTAGAAATTTTCAGCACCTCGTCTGTAGAGTTTACAAACAAAATAAACCATCTGAAAGGTCTTAATGACCTCATCAATGGTCAAAAGGTCAGCCAAAGGTTTTTCTTGCGAAATTTAAAACAAAATAGCACAAATAAGGTGCTAAAAATCTCTGATGAAAAACTTTAACCATTGATAAAGAATTTCCTATGACTGACCAATTTTTGAAATAAGTTGACATTTTTAAACCAATTATACTGACCTTTTAGATGACATACTTTTATTTGGGTGCATAGAGGTATAGCCAACACTCTTGCCGCTTCTCCTGTCCGAAAGTTAACCGACTGATTATTGATTTAAAATACCACATGAAATCGATGCAATTAGGTTGAGATTGAACAAATTTATTCTTAGATTTGATTTGAGTTTGCAGATTATCTTTTATCGTCCATTTGTATCAGACAAACTCATAAATAAATATTGTGGTGAGAAAATCGATGTAATAGTAGATATATTCTGTTTCCAATGACCACCAAAATTATACTAACTTAGACTACCTCCAATATACATACGATTGTCGTGATGAATCAAAAATCATTTTCTCTAATCACCATCATACGGAAATTGTTGACTTATTTCCACTGCTCCGACAGAGTATTCCTACTGTCAAACTAAAAAAAAAAAACCAATTACCTTAATGAGTTGGTGATTTCCAACACAAACAGATAACATAATGTAGTCCCAATATATATAGACTGACAGTATATGCGGTGCAACTTATTTTGAACCAATCAACGACTAAACAGCAAAAACACAACACAAAACCATAAATATTAATAAAGAGCAAAAAAAAAAAAACATACTTAACTAAACTCATTATTCCAATTAAACAAATTGATTTGCGTTCAATTGATAGAAATAACTTTTCTCATAAATTACTCCCCTCGCATTATTATGCACACAGGAAGGGCAGCAACAAAAAAAAAAAAAAAAAAACGGAAAGAAAATATGAGAAAAAACAGGACTCATTAGTTTAGTAAACAAACTGTGGCTGTGGGTGACAATGAAAGCACTCCTCTCGATGAAACAACCGACAGAGGGCAGGACAGGCATAGGCACTCAGACGACAACCCTGGAAGGCAACCCTCTATACTCTTAAAGTACAAATATTGACTTCTAAGCTAATTACCTGTAAACATCGTGATAGTGTAGTTGTAGGTCAACCCTTGTTGTTGGTTGCTTTGGTCTGCTATAACTCCAGGGACACAGCCAGCATGAAAATATATATTAGAATATAACTACGTCAACAAGATAAAACTGGAGGAATGTCAAACAGAGCACACTGCACCGACGCACGCCGACGGTGGTTGGGGGAGTATGAAATTGAATATAAAAATCGCTACAAATATTTTTGTATTATTATAATGAAACAAAAGAATAAAACCAGCCGGTGCGGTGCTCCACCCCCTTTTTCGTGAGACACTGACAAGTGTTTTTTTTGTCAATAATTAGATATTATATCAACATCAAGGGTTGAATATAATCAGAGAGTGAATACCTACATATATTCGTTTTTACGTCTATTTGTCAAAGGAAATATTTGTTAATTACCTACACAATAAAATTATTAAATAGGATACATCATGGTAAATTTATGGTTGGTCAAAACCCCCCAATGCCATCGCCATCGTCATCGTCATCACCGTCACTCACCATCAGGGAAGACAAATTAAGTTGGGTTTTAATTATAAGCGCAAAAACCGTTTTGGGAATTTATTATGTTGGTCCTTAGAGAGTATTATGAAGGAGGTAAAGTTAAGGTATATCGTCTACATTCCATGGTACGAATATATTTTATATAATGATTGAAGAGGGTTGGTCTTTATGAGCTATTAACACGATTATCTTCTCGTTAATTATCTGTTGTACCAACATTTTGGATTATGAAAAGTAATAACAATTTATTTAAAATGAAATTATAAATGATAATAGACAAACGCACCCTTTAAAATGTTTTGACAAAAACTAAAATTTTTCAACACAATAATCTTCCACCGAATAACGTTGTCAAATAAAAGGATCAAGATATGAAGTTAACTTTGATTGATTGTAGGTATAGAATACGAAAAATCCTTTAAGTAAATTGTTTTTTTTTTTTAAGACGTGTGGTTTTCAAGAAGAAATAAAACGTAAATAATTTAATGTTATGGCCAAGAATTTAGCTTTATTATAAAGATAAGTGTATGCCATTATGTTTTAAAAGTGATTTTGAGAAAGTGGCAGCCGCGGCTGGATCGAATAAATTCCAGCCGAGAAGCCCAATTTTCGACCACTTTTTGCAGCAATTGGGGCCGTGTGTCAGTAATAACGCGCCGAATATTCTCTTCCGAGGCGTCAATCGTCTCGGGCGTAGGCAAGCGACTTCACATAACCTCACAAAAATTAGTCCAACGGTGTTAAAGGGCACGATCTTGGAGGCCAAGCCACACGCCAACGACTCTAGATAATGCGTTTACCAAAAGTTTCCTTCAATAAATTGATTGTTTCGTTGACTGTATGGCATGTAGCGCCGTCTTGTTGAAACAAAAGGTCGTCCACATCAACATCCTCCAATTCAGGCTTGAAAAAGTCATTAATCATTGCCCTATAGCGTTCCCCATTGACTGTAACATTATGGCCGGCTTCATTTTTGAAGAAATATGGATCAATGATTCCCTCTGCCCATAGAGCACACCAAACAGTGACTTTTTGAGGATGCAACAGCGACATCTCAACAATGGTTTGTGGATTATGATCACTCCAAATATGACAATTTTGTTTATTGACGTATCCGTTCAACCAAAAGTGAGCTTCATCGCTAAACAAAATTCGCTTATGAAAATTGGGTTAAACGGCAATCTTGTTTTGGGCCCATTTGGGCACAATTTGGAAGCGTTTTTTCAGGAGTAAGTATATTTAATATTAAATGGCAAACCAAACTGAGCATAAATCAAGTGACAGCTGTCAAAAATACCAACCCCAAAAAAAGGATTGTCAGATCGAAAACCACACGTCTAAAAAAAACACTCGTTACATGAAGAAATATTTAAACGTGGTGACTTCGGAACCCGGGACGCCTTAATGTTGCTGTTTTTGGAAATTTATTAGCTTCTGTTTTAAATGAAGTTTTTTTTCAATCTCTTGACGAAGCTGACTTTATGAATCTTCCACCAGGAATCGCTATGATTCAAGAATCTAGAACAGTCCGGTTTCAGCTTCTGATTGGTAGATTTGATGCAGCCTTAACAATTAATGGGGCAGATTTTTTCAACCTTGCCCTCTCAGCTTCCTCAGAAATCATTGTTTAACACCTACTAAAAGTAGAAGTCCTAAATGGCTTCCCTTCAGTATTCCACAAAAGTAAAGTAAGCCGTTGAAGATTAGATACCAAGTCAGATCTGTCGAATAGAACTGTTTTTTTTTTTTTAATTTTACACCAAACTTCTGAACATAGAGCCCAAAAATCTTGAGACAGTGTTCAGAATATCTAGGTTAGGTTAGGTTAGGTAAGAAGGGGTGATAATACCACAAGCCGGACTATCGCACTCAGATCTCAATGGTTAAATTGTGGTCCCTAGGGTAGGTGAGGTGAAAGAGGATGGGTGAGGAAGGGATTTAGTATGGAGTTTAGGTGTAGGTATAAGGTGCCTCTTTGAACGCCCCTGAAATCTTGATGAATTTCAGGATGTTCCTTAGTGGCAGAGACGAGATATCATTCAGCTCTTCAAAGAAGTACTCTCCGAGGGCTATTTTTCTGGTTCTTGCTAAACTAGGGCATTCACAATTAAAGTGATAAGAGCCCTCCTCCGCCTCTTCACCTTGACACCCTCTGCATAAGTCAGATGAGCTGATGTCCATTCTTTGCATGTGGGTTCCCATTGAATTGTGACCTGTTAGGATGCCAACCAAAAGGGATATTTGAGGGATAGTTTAGTTCGAGAAGGAAATCTGTCAGAACAATCTTTAGTATTCTTCGTAATCGGGGGTAAGGTCTGCCAAGCTATAAAATGTCATACTAAAAATGCTTTAACGTCTAAAATTTTACGCCAATAGTTTGCCCAAATCGAATTTTCTCCTGAGATTATTCCGACAAAAAAACATTAGAACCAAAAAAAGAAAACACTGTTTTATCTCTGTAGGTTAAAAAATCATAGAATTATATTTCAAAAATAAAGTTTTAATTGAGTGACCTCCTTTGTCATTATTTAATAGCTTCCAAATCTAACATCATCTAGACTTTATATATATGACTTAATAAGCTCCTATCTTTTCTTCAATACATTCCATACATAGCTGTATTAGCCATTTTCATCACAAAGCGCAAAACCTTACACAAGCTATACACATCATTTCACTCGAAGCTATTTAGGAAGCCCACCCAGGTGCTGTGCACACACTGCACACGGTCACATTACACATCATATCAACATCACAGCAAAAGCCAAACCAACAACCATCATAATATCCTCTTGCTCTTCTTCCATCATAGAGGACTTTACGGATATCATATTTCCATTATATTATGTGCGCTTGTGAGATGTCTGCAGGTGTTTTGCGGCCAAAACAAAAATTCCATCCAACTTTCCTAATTAACATTCCTGGGGGCATGCACCATGAGAGCCAGCAACAACATCAACATCAGCAAGCAAGATCGACACAGAATGAGAAAAAAAAGTCAAAATAAAAGATAAAAACAGAACTCAAAGAACTTAATATTAGCAACAGCAACTCAAGAAATATACAAAGATGAAAATAAGGGAAAAAGGATATGCGAAGGTCCTTTCTATATAACCAAAGCAACCATCCCAGTAACAACATCATAAAGAAAAAAGGATAAGCCAACAGCATGTGAGCGTATAAAATTAAAGTTAATGATATTCGTATTCCCCATACATATTACGTAGGTATATGCGGTCCAACATTGGCATCGGAAGTTGAGGTTCGAGTCGAGGTGTAATCCAAAGAACGAAAAAGTATCACTTAATGAAACTACGTCTATACGACGAAACCGAGAAAATATGAAAGCTAATCATTCAATCCCAACATTATCACGTTCGTGACGATGCGACGACCAAGGACGTCAACGGCTGTCTATGTACATATTCATATACCTATACCATACCTTACCTATAGTAGACTTTCATAAAGATGTTCCTGAGAAAATAGGTCTTCTAAACTGTAATATGATGGCATATGGTGTGAGATATTGGTGGAAGTTTATCATTTAACTTTTGGATATTCTTGTGGTTCTTTTTATCTATTTTTGTTTTGGGGCGGCCCACAGTGGTTCGGTTTGTATGGGAGAGCGGAAAAAAGTCTGTTTTATCTGAACGGTTCAACGGATTTAAATGAAATTTGGCAAACATGTTTATATTAGTGTTATATATATTTGGTCAAAATTTGGTTGAAAAAAAATAATTAGAAACAAAGTTATTGACATTTTTCTAAAATTTGAGGGATTTGAAGTTTGTATGGAAGAGCGGAAAAAAAATCTGTAACATCTGAACTGTTTAACGGATTAAGATGAAATTTGATTCGCATTTTTAAATTAGTCTTATACACATTTTGTCAAAATTTGGCTCAGAAAAAATCATTAGTAAAAAAGCTATTGACTTTTTTTCTAAAATTTGAGTGTTTTGATGTTTGTATTGGAGAGCGGAAAAAAGTCTGTAAAATCTGAACTATTAAACGAATTTTAATGAAATTTGACAAACATGTTAAGATTAGTTTTATACATGCTTGGTCGAAATTTGGTCAAGAAAAAATTGTTAGAAAAAAAGTTATTGACATTTTTATATAAAATAAAAGTTTTTTTTAGTAAAATCTTAACTTTTTATTTTGAATAAAATATTATTATTAACTATGTATATTATAAAATTAAATAAATAAATAGATGAATACATAAAAAAAAAAAAAATAAAAAACAATTATGAAGTAATAATTTTATAATGCTAGAATGAGGTTTTTTGCGTCTGCGCTGATTGGAGGTATTTTCTTTTTTGCCTGTGGCCTTAAACCTGTTATTATTGGATCTGAGGATATGAGTATATGATGCATCACATCTTCATTCGTCGCAATTCGGCTGCATTTTCTCGAATGAAACCTGCGGTAGACTTTATAATCCTTATTTCGGCATTCTTGGGCTTCCTCGGAGAGCGATCCAACAGGAAATGCACAGCTTTTAATTATTTCTTCTCCATAGATCAAAACCTTATGTACGGTTGCTGGCATATTGTACCATTTATATTTCTCAACAAACAGTTCAGCAGTTTCCCACGTGTAAGGTGCATATTTTTTGAAATCTAATTTTTCATTCGACGTTATTACTTCAAGGATAGCAGCAAACCGCCGAATTAGGGATTCCCTAACTCCAGTGATTTCTGAAGTCATGGTTGGATTTATATATATTTTATATATATAGATTTAAGTAAGAGATTTTATTCTAATAAGCCATTGCTAATCCTTACAGATAATAAAAAACTACGCAATACAGAACAAAAACAAAGCAATAAAACTTTAAAAAGAACACCTTTTTTATTTTTACCTGCCCTACTTTTAGCGAAAAATTAAAAAAAAATAAAAGATTACCCCTAATCCTTTTCTTTATTTTGTATTAAGCTCTATCATATAATTCAAAATATCATAAAACTATATTATTTTTCGTGTGTTGATTTCAAGAAAATTGAGTTGAAAGTTGAAAAAATTTCCAGGGAGAAATAAATGGTTTCGCAAAAATCGAAATTCTCAGCCCTGGGTCAATGTATTAATTTTTTTTTATTTTTAAAATAAAGTTTGACATTTTTTCATAAAATAATGGGCTTAACCAGTTCATTCTGACAATTAATACCGAAGTAATCAAACTTTTTGGTAAACACCACCGTCAAGACGGAGTTTTTTGAAATCCGATTAAGTGAAACATTTTTGAGCATAACTTCCACATCTGCACGTATCTGCAGCTGATTTTTTCTGTGCCTTAACATGAATGTATGGAGCATATGGTGGCATACTTACTTTCTTGGTATCTTTTGGAGCTGTTTTTTTAAATCAAAAAGTTTTTAAAAAAAGCATTTTTTCTTAGTACTAAAGCTTCAGGCTACTTATAGAAGGTATCTTTTATAAATAATCAATATTTTTTTTTATTTTTAGATAATCGAAAATAGACCAATTAAATTATTTAAGAAGCTAGAGAATTTATCTACAGGAACTTCGGAAAAAAACATCTCAAAATTTGTTGAAAATACGGTTCGCGATTTTAGTAAAATTATTTTTCAACTTTGAGGGCTTGTAAATCAGAACATACAATATATATGTTAAAAATTACTTTTAAATCATACGCTCGGGTTATCTAAGAGTACTTAAACATAAACTTTAAAAGGATAGATATGACTTTTTCAAAAGACTTTTTTCCGCTCTCGCACCACTGTGCGGCCCATAAGTAGGTATCTGAAATGCCGTTTATCTTATGAACACTCTGTCTTTTTGGGGCGACTTTCATGATGTCATCAAGCTTTGTGAAACAATAATTTAAAATTTCAAGACATTAAACAGCTTAAACACGTCTTACTTTGGGATTTAAAAGGTTCGATATTAATTCAAGGACAGTTGCGTAAGGTGACAATGAAGCTTAAAAATAATCAGTCACTTAAAAAAAAAAAAAAGGTACGTAAGGACTTCTATGGTTCCATGTCGTAAAAATTAAAATAAATGACTAAAATTTTTTTAAAGAAGTAAACTCTACGAAACACGCTAAAAAAAGCTATTGAATATACCAACTTGTATTTTTGAGAAGAAGAAAGGCATGCATTTAAGGGATTTATTACTGAATATATTTTTATGGAACCTAAGAATGCTTAAGAACATTTAATTTACACGTATGCATTTCTGAGAGAATTAGTATTTTTGTTATAAATCGAAAATTAAGCCGAATTTGAGAATTTTACTTATAAGACTTTTTGTAGGAAATAAGATTTTCTACCAAAATGGATGGTTTTAAAATTTATGAAAACAGTTTGATCAATAAAAGTTAAAAAAACAAAAAAAAAAACAACTTTAAAAAATTGAAAAATCTTAGATTTTGAAATGCATCTATTACTAAATTGTTCATAACTTTTTTTTGAGGTAAGATATTCTTTAGAAAAAGGAAAGGCTCACATCTTTAACATGACGGAAAAAGAAAGTTAAGGGCCAAAAGTAGGCGACGCAATTTTGTCTGTATAAAAAGGGTAGAATTTTTCCTAGCTTAAAACTATATTCAGTGTTACCGCAGGCGAAATTATTTATTTTTCCCTCTGAATGGAAAAATGTGTCCATTTGAAAATAAATAAGACCTTTTGAAAATAAATTCAGAACATTAAAAAAAAAAAAAAACGAATTAAAGTAGGTTACCTATCCAAAGTTATTTTAATGTTTTATGAAAGAAAAACTTAACAGAAAATTGGAAATAAAGTTAAACATTTTAATGTTAGTTAGTCTTAAATTTCATAAAAAGAAAAAATAGTTAATAAATAACCTTATTTACTACTTATTTCATCTTCTTTCTTTGTTTTTAAATAAATTGAAATTTTTTTTTGAGGTTAAATCGTGAAAAAATGTGTCCTTTTTAACAAAATGTGTCCCCGAGTCCACTTAAGAAAAAAGAATCCCCGGGGACACTATGGTGTGCCAGTGGTAACTCTGACTATATTGCTTTTGGACTTATCGGGTTCTTCTCAATATCCTGAAGCAAATCCCTACCTTGCTGTTCTCTGAGCAGGTATGTCTTAGGTATGATTTATATGTCTTACGTTGCTAAACCTAGCTTAACCCTGTGCAGAGAACTTATCTTTTACTTTTCATTTTCAAATGTTGGACAATGTAAGGTTAATTTTTGTATATTGGTTTAATTTTTTTTTTCAATTTGTTCGAGTATCATAAAGTAAACTTGAATCAGAGTTTTCGAACATTAATACCTTGTAGGGTTGCCACTTTCTTTAATTGAAGTTAAGTTCGTTTTTCTCGTATAACACCCGTATATTAGATTTTATAGACAAAAATTGCTTATTTTTTGAATATTCGAAAAAATTTAAATCAACATTTTCCTGTCAAAAATCGTAATTAGTTAAATTTGTGAAGCTGAAGAATCTCATCATACATATATAGAAATCAAATTTTATTAAGTCAAATTATCGCCTTTTTAGAATACAAATTAATACGCATCCACGCACTTAAGACCTATAAGCTGATAACTGGCGAGAACTCTTTAATATAGATTTTCTGGACTCAACCGAACGAACGTGGTAAATTCAAATTTCTCGAAATAAATAATTTCCTTCATCCCTTAAAATTTTGAATTTTGAAGGAAAAAAATAAATACAATTTTCTACACAAAAATCATCTCAAAAATCAAAAAAATTCAGAAACATACGTAAAATGTTTTGTTATTGCCTTTTCAAAATATAAAATTCAACACAAATAATTACTTAAACTTCTACTACATTTTTGTCGATTCTTAGATTTTTGTGTTTCTTTTTTTTTTGTTATATCTGGGGCCTTCTTATGTTAGAAAAGTCTTTTTTTTTTCCTTAAGATGGCGCTTCCAGTCCAGGATATGGGCTAGGGTCTCAACCAACAAGCCCTTCCAGCCAGCTCGGTCCCTAGCTATAGCTAGTTCCAGTTTCACACACCAAGGTTTAGGTCGTTCTCCACCTGTGCACGCCGCCTAAGGTGGAGTCTTCGTCTGCTGTGCAGATCATTAGGGGTAGGTTCGGAGACTCGTCGGGCTAGTGTGTGTCGGTGTTCATACGCTCCAAGTGTCCCAGTCATCTCAGCAACTCTATTTTCACCTTTTTACCAGGTCGTTGAATCTGCTCCTCAAAACAAAAATCTACCAATTTAAAAATAAGTGCCCTCTCTTGGAAAAGAGCGACAACCGTGTTTATTCTTTATATCAAGATGAGGGAAACTCTGCGAGGGGTTGATGGTTGAAAACTCGGATCCAAACTTTATATCTGTCAGATTGCAAAAACAGAAATGTCTTCCCCATGAAATAATATTGAATTCCCATCATAGGACTCCTTACTTTATAACTACATAATATGTAGCAATTAGTCTTTGAAATAAAATTGTATTTTTGGAAGGATGTTTTGATGCTTAAATTTTTTTTAAATATCAATTGACTTTTAAAGCCAACATCTTCATGCTGTTTTGGCCTTCAAAGAAACAGAGAGCGCGCCAAAAAATCTAAAAGAAATAAAACCAATATTTGAATTTATTATTTTATGATGTCCGTTTACTGTCGGCTTCCACTGTTTGTATATTTAAATTACAATCAAGTAGGAATACAATGTTGTCCTTTAAAAAAAAAAAACAAAAAAAAAAAAATGACCAGAGAAACAGCATATTTTAGTTGAATTTATCTTCAAAATGATGAACCTGTTTCAGCAGGCAATCATCTGTGTCCTTTGGCCACATGGCAATGTCACAAAAGTCATCACTAACACCGTAGCTGTGGTCAAATTGTGTAGAATACATCTTCTCCGGTCCACTTCGTCCTCACTTTATCTTTCTGTATCTGACATTGCTCAGTACGTGATGTCATCAAGGAAAGGTATAAAAATCTCGTTTAGTCTATTTGACGTTCTGTTTTTGTGGACTGGTGCGGTCCAGTAGATGGGGGATGAGGGATTGGGGTTCAGAGAATTAAACGGTGTTTTTATATATATTTTTTTTTTTCGTCATATTCATTCCATCCGAAACAGGTAAAACATGAACAATTAGAACTCATACTCTCTCCCTCTCTCCCTCTCGCCCAAAATGTCATCCCTTTTTACCTACATATAGCTATACATAAATATAAACGAGATACCAAAGCGGAGAAGAAAAAGAATATTATCCTTGCCATGCCATGGACTGCACATAAATAAAATTAGATTTTCATTAAGAGCGGCCAAATAGCGCACAACTTGGACACAGAAAAAATTCCTATCCGTGACGTTAATTGGACTGCAATTTGGCAAAAAAAAAAAACTACGAACAACTTTAACAAGGATTGTATCTTTATACGGGGTCATCTTTAGGATCAATTATTCAGATTGTACATACATACACAGAGCGAAAGAGCACATCAGAGAGACGGGGTATAATCACGCTGCTCGCTTAAGGTTTAGTATATGTAGGTATGATGGCTAATAAGACCTAATGACCCATTCAGTGTGCCTTAGGTTATGCACAAGGACACCTTGAGATTCCTTTAATTTGCCCAAAGCCGCACTGCTACTTAAGCTGACGCCATTGCATAGGAGGATTGAAGAGAAACGACATTAATATCGCTACTCCAATTCGGAGGATACTTTTTCAACTACTTTAGTTGCAATTGAACGGGAAATAGGAATTTCGACTTTTTATGAGATTGAGAGACTTAATTGGATATAAAAGCAATCTTTTGCCATACTGGGTATATTCTGGCATTGGTGGGGTTTTCTTTGTCTCATTTGAGATGGACCCAACCCATAAATTCGTTTAGGAAGTCTTGATTAAACCAGCGTGGACTACTACAACAGGGAGATAATATGTTATTCATATGAGTACTAAGATGGGATTTAAATGGTATTGTAATGTATTGTACGGTGCGCGCTGGTGTAATCTCATTAAGTACAAATTGTTGGATAGAACAAAGTTTACAATCATTTCGAGACAATGAAACTAGAAGTGAGATTTAATGAAGAGATTTAAAAGAGAAAAATTATATTGAGTATAGTACACAATATTTATATAGGGTGGCTTTTCCATATGTTTCGGTTTAAAATTAGCTATATATGACCAATGACCATACCATTAAGGATTATCCATTTATCTGTAACGAACATTTGAAGACAATTAAAGGGTTTTCCAATAAGAGGTGTTATTTTGAATAGCCCGCTATTTCGGTAGCTGTCACTTTTGTAGCTGTCATTTTTTGATATTTGACAAGTAGAAACTACGCCATTAATAAAAATGGAACGATACACGCTTTAACAAAGCACTGAAATTATTAAAATTCACTATAAAAATGGTGAAAATTTGGCAGAGACGGTTCGTAAAACTAAAACATTTTTGGGTCGTCGTGAAGCACCTTGTCGGACCGCAATACAGAAATTGGTGGACAAGTTCGAGCTGTTGGGACAAGTTAGTGATGTGAAGAATAAAACCCGTGCACGTCGCTCAAGAACTACTGAGAATATTGCTGTTGTAGCCCAAAGTGTTGAAGAAAACCCAGGTTTGTCCATTCCTCGTCGTTCTTTGGAATTAGGCATTCCACAAACGTCATTACACCGTATTTTGCATAAAGACTTGGGTCTTAAAGCTTATAAAGTTCAGTTAACACAAGAACTCAAGCCGGCTGATCATCAACAACGTCGTGTCTTTGCTGATTGGGTCCTTAAAATGCATGAAAATGATCCGGAATTTCATCGAAAAATCATCTTGACTGATGAGGCCCATTTCCACCTCGGAGGCTACGTCAACAAGCAAATCTGTCGCATCTGGTGCTCGGAAAACCCAAGAGTTATTGTTGAAAAGCCTCTCCATCCTCAACGCGTGACTGTTTGATGCGGTTTATGGTCCGGCGGGGTCATTGGACCTTACTTTTTCGAAAATGAGGCTGGAGCAACAGTTACGGTCAATGGATTGCGCTATCGAGAGATGATTAATGATTTTTTATGGCCGGAATTGGATGGTATTGATCTGGACAACGTTTACTTTCAACAAGACGGCGCTACGTGCCACACAAGCAATGAAACCATCGATCTTTTACGGGAAAAGTATCCGGACCGTGTTATCTCTCGAAGAGGTGATCACAATTGGCCACCGAGATCTTGTGATTTAACACCTTGCGACTTCTTCCTTTGGGGCCACGTGAAAGATAAGGTCTACGCCAACAGCCCAGCGTCGATTCAAGACCTCAAAGATGGAATTCGTGAGGCTATCGAGGACATAGGGCAGCCACTTTGCGATTTGGTTATGGAAAATTTCATGAAAAGGATATGGTCCTGTAAGCGTGGTTGGCTGATGTTGTGTTTCATTATTAACGGCATACCTTCCTCTTTATAATGAAATAAACATCCGATCATTTATCTCAAAAAATGCCATTTTTCTTTGAATATCAAAATAACACCTCTTATTAGAAAACCCTTTACAAATATCAAAACTTAAAATCAACTTTGGTCAGGGTGATCCAAAAATTTAATCAAAATAGAGGTTTTTCTAAATAAAAAAAATGTGGTAACTCGAAAACCGTTTGGATTAAGTAGACAAACTGGTTAGGTTAAGCTGACTACTATAAGCAATTAAGCTTGACCCCATAGTTGGTCCATTGTGATACCACGAGAATCTAGGAACTTTCCTCCCTATTCGTTGAACCACTTGGAGCTCCTTACGAAGCGTGCGAGATTACTTACGTGTTACGTTAATATTTAATAGATCACTATGATCGTTTTAGTAAAGGGTTTTTCAACAGGGACGCTACAAAAGTAGAGCAACAGGGACAGCAAACGACGCCTTACTTCTTGCCGTTCTTTTGGCATTTCTCTTCAATAAGGTTTGCCATTTCATGATGGAAGGATATACAAGCCAACAACGAGTCGAAATTATTCAAATTTACTACCGAAATTCGGAGTCAGGGGCCTCAAGTTAGGAGTGCTAAAAATCGAAAAATCATCTTCAGCGATGAGGCTCATTTCTGGCTGAATGGCTTCGTCAATAAACAAAATATGCGGTATTGGTCAGGCAGCAATCCACACGTACTCCATGAGTCATCATTGCATCCCGAAAAAATTACGGTTTGGTGTGGTTTATGGGCCGGCGGCGTCATTGGACCGGACTTCTTCCGTGATGATCAAGACCGGCACGTTACTATGAATGGGGATCGCTACCGTTCAATGATAACTGAATATTTTTGGCCCCAATTGGATGATATGTACTTGGAGGACATGTGGTTCCAACAGGACGGCGCCACAAGCCACACAGCGAATGTCACAATCAATTTATTGGAAACCAAGTTTGGAGAACGTGTTATCTCACGAGATGGTCCAGTCGCTTGGCCGCCTCGGTCGTGCGATTTGACGCCGTTATACTATTTCCTGTAGGGCTACGTCAAGTGTATGGTCTATGCCAAAAAGCCAGCGACGATTGATGAACTTCGTACCAATATCGAACGTGAAATTGCAGCAGTATCGGCCGATTTATGCTTGGAAACCGTCGAAAATTGGGTTCAGAGTCTGGACTTCTGCAAGCAAGCCATGCAAAAGAAATCGAGTTCCATACATAATGGCATCGAATGTACTTTCACAGGAATAAAGAATTTCATTGATATCCGAAACCGTTTTTGTTTTATTTAAAAAAAAACTTTTGTAGCGCTCTTATTGAAAAACCCGATAGTTATCTCCGAAATAGAGTTAACGTCATTGAGTTAGAGCATAGGACAAGTACAGAGGAGATGTGGAATCGATTCTTCCTCCTCTTTATCGATACAGCTTCTGCAGAAATCATTTGAAAATACTCCGAGCCCCGTTGCGTGCTTGCCTATCAAGCAGTGCCCGGTAATGACACCTTTTACATAGCCGATCTGCAGTCTGCTTATAGAAATATTAAACCCTTCAAGCCCTTCAGATTTAGCTTTGACCATATCTGTTTTGTCGTAATGGGTAAATATAAAGGGTAATTCATTTTCCAGTTTCGAAAGTAAAGCTAAATAAAACACAGACAGCGATACATTTTTGATGAAAATTTTATTTCATTATAAAGTTTGGACTTAGCCACTAAGTGTGAAAAACAATATCCTTCAAATGACCGCCTCGGGAAGTTACGCAACATGCTATTCTTTTGAGGTAATTTTTAACCACTTTTTCGCACATTTCGGGCGGTATCTTGGCCATAACTTGAGTAGGTAATGTTGGTTTTTTAATAATTTCAACGCGTTGTTCGATTATTAAGCGATCTATTATCGTAAATGGCAAACATTCAACTAATATTATGACACTTCAAATGACAGCTGAATTTGACAGGTGTCAAATGCTAGAGCTACCAACTTGAAATCACGTAATGAATGACCCTTGTACCTATATTTGGCCTATTTGGCACTGGAAAAATAGGTAAACATATACTGACAAGCTATGAAATTCATGAGAAAATAATTTTAAAGAACTTTATTTTGACTCACCCTTTGCGGTATAATATGAATTTTTCTACATCACGGTTATAATTTATTTTTTGTTTTGTTTTTATTCTATAAACAAGTTTAATCAACAAATGAACGTTTAGGCAGACAGAAAAATTAACTGACTAAACGACATGAAGTTGCCAACATATTCTGAAAATTTCACGCTTTTTCCATTAAAATACGAAAAGTTAGGCATTTTTTTTTTTCAAATTTAAGAACAATTCCAATTTCTTACCGAAAATATTTAAAAACCAATAGTAGTGGACTTGAAATTTTATTCGATTTTTAATTTTTATTTCATCGTGTTTATACAGTTTCAACCAAAGTTATATAATTTACCCGATCCGGGTTGAATTTCGAGAAAAGAATTTTGTTTTAATCATCCTTATGTGCAAGTTTCCAATCCTGCACATATGAGAATCTGCTTAAATTAAGTTATGAACATTGAGTGTACATATCCAACAACCAGATCAAAGATTGGTATATCTAGTAATGTCCATTATTGCTATGGAACTGGTAAAATAATTAGATTATGGCATTTTCCAAATATTTTTTTTCACTCAACATGGTTCAACTTATACGGCCTCTAAACTCATTCCGAAATACCTTATGGATCTTCAAGCTTAATGCTTAAGGTCTTTAAGGGCCGTACTTTACCAAAACAGAAATCGCAGTTGCTTTGTCTTTGCTTAGTTTAAAATCTGCAATACATATCGCGAGTCTTACTTAAAACTCCCTTTAGTCTACTAAAATTGCTGTTTAGTCCTAGCGATCACACTTCGACTCATCAGTTGACTAGTGAGGGCCTTGTCAATGTGCAATTTTTGTTAAGTTCCGTTCAGCAAAAAATGCATATTAACAAGGCCCTCACTATTGAGTCCAAGTGATAACGCCGACACGAAACGCCAGTTTGTTTTGTGTCAACTTTAGATAGGTACCTAAATTATGTTAAAAATTTTGTGTGAATCTAAGAACTTAATTTGTTTATTTGGGTATGAGTTCAAAAATACATATTCAAAAAACCTATATCCTATCTTTCTAGGTCAAATGGCTTACAATTTTTCAAATGATACCATCATAGGTATTTAGCTGAAACAATTTCTCAAAAAAATGAAAAAAACTTCAAATTCAAATGTTAATTTTTCTTCTTGAAACTTTAAGACAAACTTAAATTTATAAACAAAAAGAATATTTTTATTTTTTTTTTTTAATATTTTACCATAAAGTCAGAAAAAAAAAATTAGTTTATTCCCAATCCGTTCACTCTCGCGGTTTCAAACTTTCAACCGCTGAAATATCCATTGCCAAGCTAAACAACACAAAATTCGAAAAAAAAAATTAAAAAAAAAAACAAACTTAGAATATTCCATCAACTTTTTGAACTTGCGTCTGCCGTTCATATCGCTTTTGGCACAATTCTGTTCAATTTTTTGGTTTATCCTTATTTTTTCATAATTTTTTTTTGTTCACGAAAAAAAAAATACACAACTCCCTCGTCATCTTCATCTTTTACTTTGCCTTGCGGTGCTGATCCTTCAACACGAAGAGTTATGGTCTGATACACTCTCAGAAAAAGTAAAATACAAACCAAGAAAAAAAAGACTTTCCCAAACTAAATTACCAAAATTATTTGCATCACAAAAATTGCTTAAGGTTACCACAGGCACATAGCGACCATATCACGCGGCTTACCCCATAATTAGCCAATCAATTTCTCAGAGCCGAAAATAGCTATTGCATAAGAAGGAAACGGTTAAAAACAAAAAAAAAAAACAAAGAAACCTTCGGAAGAAAATTAAAAAAATAAAATAAAATAGAAAACAGAAAAGTTCTTTGAGAGACTCTCGAACAAATTTCCGGCCATAACAACAATATAATAGAATCCTTAGCCAGGACTATCTATACGGCAACTTCCGCCACCTTATTTCTTAAGCCCAAGAAGAGCCAAGTTAAAGTACAACAAAAAAAATCCCTGTTCCTTTCCATAGAGATCTACTCTCGCGCATAAATTATTTTATGACAGCGCTCAGACATTTTTTCGGAACTCACCCCCTCAGGGGGATGGGATGAGCTTGGTGTGGCTAAAATGGCTGATGGTCGTTGTTTCGTCGTCATTGGTGTCCGGGGGAAATAGGAAATTGTTATGAGTAGAAGAATTGGGAATTTTAATTTTTTTCCTTGCTGTTGTGTCCTGTGTCCTGCCTTTATTGTCCTAGCGCTATTGTGCGTTGGACATGGAAGGGACGACATAGAACGCAGAGCGCAGTTTGATCAAAGGATTTAAATTTTTCAAAAAAAAAAAAAATTTCGTCTGCTTCTAGCTTAGGGATGTTTTCGGTTTTTTTTTTTTTTATTTTCTTGTCCTATTCGTCGTCAAGTGTATTCGTTGTAAAAGAGAAAATGATTGATGCTTATAAATTTATTTTGTGTTTTCAAGGTGATTGGGGATGGAAAGTTGAATGTATGTAGCTGTGTGTATATGGAGGTAAGTCTGTGATGGCTAATGACTGCCAAAAGGGGAATCTCTTCAGAAAAAGTTGTCCTTTGGGTTTTGGGAATTCCATTTTCTTTGGTTTTGTTTTGGGTTGTTTGTTCTTGAAATTTTGTTGTTGTCTATTTTAAGGAAAGAAAAAAAAATGTAAGTCCCTCGAGGAGCAGCACGCACAGATGTGACTTTATTTTATAATTTTAATGTTATTTTAATCCTGTTAGACACATTGTTCCAGACGAATATGACAATGAAATTTGGAGTGAGAAAGTAATTTTGTTCTTGTATACCTACCTTAATTTATTAGGAAATTATTAGACGAATATTTGATCGATTTTAAGAATGAGAAATAAATTTAAGCCAAAGCAGTAGCAAGATAGGTTTGTATTTATTTTGAGTTACGATTTAACTCCAATCTTTTAATTCTTGAGCAATATGCCATGATTTATACCAGTCAGCGAAGAAATAAACAAATGCGCACCTAATGTTTTCGTCTAAAATTGACTGACTGCAGCTTGGGCTATGAGCAATAAGTATATATGTTAGATGCTTTTGCAATATACCGTAAATTCTTCGTTTATACCAATCAGTTCATACAAAAAATAAATTTAAAATAAGAACAAGCTCATTTGCTTTAGCTCTATAAACGATTGTATAGCCAAGTTTATACCAACCAGAATACTCATTAGGAAAAAAAGATACAATTTATTAAGCGCTTAACTGGTATAAACAAAAAAAAAGTTGACTATCTGGGTAGGTATTTCACAAGTAAGTATCAAAATAATTTTTTTTGAATTATTTCACCTGTCAGCAATGCCATCAAGGTTCAAATAGACCAAAGTATAGTGTATACTTTTTTTATTTAAACACTGATTGGTATAAACTCTCAAAGTGATTAAAAATTGTGGTACTTTTCATACAAAAATCAAAATACAATGTTTGAAAAAAATTATTAGCTGTTTATTTTCGACGCTTGTGGCGTGGAAAAAGTTGGTATCTAAGTGTTTTGTTTATACCAGTCACTAGAGGGAAAATTGCAAAATATAAAGGCTAATTCGCTTTTTTCATTCGATTAGCTTATGCCAATAAGAGGATACATAAACTGAAATAATTGTAAATTATTTGTCTAATTTTACACTCTTATGAGCCTGACTGGTATAAAAAAATAAGAATTGTAATACAAAATTAGAAACGATCGAAAATAAAATATTTGCGAAAACATTACGTGATTGTAAACCTATGTATCTATAGTAAATAGTTTAGACCACATGATGCTCTTGTTCATCTGATTGGTACAATTTGTTCTTGCTCATATAACAACGATATTACTGCTGAAATAATGATAACAAAAAGTATTTATTCCACCTGACACACTTCAGTCGTTAACGGTAACTTTTTGTTTATACCAAAATGATCAGACATTTATACCAATAGAAAACAGCCTTGTTTCTTTTATATAAATAAATATTTGTCATTAGTTCTTTAATGAACATTCATTCGAACTCAACAAAATAATAACAAAACATTTTTGTTTAACTATTTAAAAATCTTCAACACTAAATTTTAAACATTTCAACTCATCTTAGGTGCAAATCATAACAAAAAGCAGCCATATTTCATCTTATCCTAATCAATCCATATACCTATACCATATGCCATTTGATAAAATTACTTCAATTTGAAATCTGATAAAAAAAAAGACACAGAGTTCGCTTTGAGAGAGGAAAATCATTATGAATGCATTTCATCAATACCTCTCGCATCAGCAGAATAAGATCAAACGAAAATAGGTTATACCAGATCATCATCTTCTCATCAATCCCCCTGCCTGCCCATGCCCGTACTACTTTCAAATGCATTACTTTGATTCGCACACCGTCGAGCAAAAATTTACAATAAATGCTCAAAATGCTCATCCTCGTCGTCTCATCATCAATCGTCTAAACGGTGCAGTAACACAGAAACACATTTGCAAAGAAAAATATTCGCGACCCTATGTTGCAATAGCAACAGCAGCATCAGTCAGAGCCCAGTATATATAGCGGCAGCAGCGTGACATTTCCCATCGTGCTGTCTGGTCTCATCCTTCAATTTAACACGCCGAATTGAATCCCTCACGGAATCGGCGTCGTCGTTATTCGTTCATCAGGATTCAGTTTTTCAGGATGAAAAAAAAAAAAAAAAAAAAAAAAAACATACACTCCAATATAGCCCGATGGGAATAAATCGAAAAACCGTATTCAACTTTGAGGCTATATAAGAGTTGAGGTTCGTCGTATCCATGGGATATATGGATGCATGACATTTTTACAATTTACACCCAACCCATTTCTACAGCTCCAGCAGCAGCAATAGACGATTGCATCAGAAGACCGCGCACAAGAAATGAAAACAATTTTTTGATGAAAATTGAAAAAGGAAATGAAGTATTGACTCTGTTTGAGAAAGAGATGAAGGCGAATGGCGAGTTTTTGAAGGATGTTTCTAAAAAAAATAAACGAAAAAATAAAGAAAAAAAAAAAAAACAAAAGATTTGGCCTCGAGAGTCTAAAAATTGAATTTCCAATCGCTACTTCACATTTGCGAACTGTCATAAATCCTAACGTCAGCAGCTAGGCTAAAGGATTTCTGCATATCCTCTCTAAGAAGTATTGGGAGTGCAGTACACTATTAAAAAATAAATGTGAACTTACAATGAAGAATTTGCAATAAACACAAAAATGCGGTATTTCGGGAACCCAGAGTTTTTTTGTTTTTCGTTAATGCGTGCCTACTTTTATTAGCGAAAAACTGTTATAAAAACATAATTTTACACAAAACCATTAACCCGTTTTAAAAATAATTTTTTAAAAATCCAAGGAATAATTCTTTGAAAATTTCTATTACCTAAATTATTTAGATTTTAAAGGACCTCCTGGTATACAAACTTTGATCAAATCGGTTCAGCCGTTAACGCCAAAAATAAAAAAAAAACTTTCTTTATGGCCGGCACCGTTAATATCAGTTTTGGTAAAAACGGAAACGTAGACCGTATCTACAATAGCACACACAAAATTATTATTCATTTTGGAGCTAAACAATAATGTCTATTTCAACTCAGGGAATCACCTCAAAATCTTAGGTTTCAAGTTTGAAGAAAATCGTTTCAGTTGTTAAGGGAAGGCTATAGGTCGAGTTACATACACACAGACAGATAAAATTGTGGAACCCACTTTTTTCGTGTTTTATATCATCGTAATAACTAGTTTGATTTTATTTCCCGAATCCTAATTTTGTCGTGCTACGTTTTCTATGTTTTTCAACTGATTCTCCAAATTCATATCAAGATAATGAATCACCCCCTCTCAAAAAGGGGTTGAAATTTGTTATAATATCGAATTGTGTATCATTTAATAATATGCCGTTCATTAGTCTTGAATAAGTTTTGAAAATTTTGTTGTAAATGTTTTTTTCAAGGTTCATGTTTTCTATGTTTTTTTTTTTTTTTTACTAAATTCATTTAAATTTGGCTAAAACCTATGATGTTTCTATTTTATTTTGCATTTTTTGCAAGCGATGTTTTCTACATTTTTTTTTCTACATTTATGTTTTCTATGTTTGTTGTCTTAATTGATTTGGAGTTTATTTTTCTCTTCATTCATTTAAATTTAGAAAAAAAATTCATAGAAAGCATGAATTCAGAACTAAAAGGAACAAACAAAACAAAACATAGAAAACATCGCACTAGAAAATTGAAATCGAACGCCAAGTTATTAAGTGAATATTATAAAATACTTAAAAATGGCATGCCAATTATTTTTTTTTTTAATTTTGAAAAATTGTATTTAAAAAAAAAAAAAACATTTTTTGAGAAAACCACTCCGCTCCATAAATAATTTTTTTTTTACTGTGATCCTCTTTTATATCTTCTCATTTGAAGAATAATACATAATTTTTACCTTTTAGAGAAAGTTCGTGTGTGATCAAGTCGTGCATCTTATATTAATGTTGCCAATATTGCCAACATTTTCCTGAGTATCCGTATTTCTTGTTAAAGACTGCACCGATTTTGTTAAAGTTTTATAAAAATGTTGTGCTTCCAAATAGCTTAAAAGTTTTTGACAAGGTATTGTATCACAAAATATTACAAAAAAAATTATTTTTATAAAAAAAGATATCTCAATAGAAATCAAGAATTTCTTTTCAATAGTTTATACTTTTTTCACACTCTCTCTCCCTAACTGTATCATCAATTTCACTCTGTACTGTATACGTGAAACCTTGAGTCTCAAGTAAATGCCTGCACTTAAGACCCAATCGTGCATTTAATGGGTTTTTTTTCTACCAATTTCCGGTGTTAAATTGATTTAAAATTTTCTGCAAGTGTACTCATTTTATTTGAATGACACTCATGGTATGGTGTTCTGTTCACCACTTGTGTTGCCACTTTTGTGAAATGTAGGTCTACATGCTGTCAATGGCATAAATCACTAGATTCACGCGACTTACCACGTGCGTTGACATTTCACAGGACTTCTGAGGGGCTGCGGCATCAATGTAGAACCCAGTGAAGCTATGTAGTCATGAGTGACACGTCTGATGCCAGTCGAAAAGGATCAATTCATTAAACCCTGCTCTGCAGCACTATTTCAATATAGTTTGGGTATAGGTATAAATGTGTGAATGTGTGTCTCGATCAATCCTCACGGTTGCTGATTCAATTGATGCATATATGACAACGTGTCGAACTATACAGTGAAATAACTAAACCAGAATCAACAAAGAAGGACTATTTCCAGTCCCACTTTCACTTCCACCAAACCATTCAGAATATGTGCTTATCCTACCAACCTAGGTACAGGACCCATAAAACAGTAGAAAACATCAATGTTATTGATTTTAAGTAGTCTCGATTTAGAACAACCAAAGCGCCGCAGTTATAGTCATTCTGATGTTATTACCATGTTCGAAAAGGATATAACAATTGAGTTGGCCATCTTGGCAAAAAGGGTTTTTACCTTTGCACTAAAAACTATAGGTAGGTACTTTGCTTTATCCTTGAGCGGCTCTCTTCAATAAATATTTGATCAAGATAATAGCAATAAAAGGATATAGAGGAGAAAGCTTTTGATTGGATTAAGAGCACACACTTTTGTTTTTAGGTTTTTGTTGCTGTTGTTCTTCCTCTTCTGCTTTTGCTGTGCGCTGTCAAAGGACACTATCACCTTTATTAGATACCTCCGCCAAGTTGCTCGTTTCTGTTTTAGATGTGATTTTATTTTATTTTTGTTATATTTTTGCGGGGGACAACATACACGGGAAGCTTATACGCTGGGTAGGTGTAGCTATAGTAAAACTTATAAGCAGACGTTTGGGGTTGAAAACTTAAAATAAAAATAAAAATAAAAATAAAAGGTAAAACGTGCAAAAAGGTTTTCGCAATCAACATCGGTGAAAGCGATAGAGGTGTGTTGTGTGTATGTGTATATCTACTATACCTCTAAGTGTGTGCAACAGAGGATATGTTTGTAACCCTTAGAGAGGGTTGGTTCTAATACTAAAGATGACCCTTTTAAGAATATTAAATAGTTTCGAGGGATTTAAGTAATTTCAAATGGTTGTGTTGGCATCGTTTTGTTGTTTTTTTTTTTTCCTTTGCGAACACATATGTATATGTTTTTATGGTTGCATGGGTTTAGGTCGTGATTTTGAATATTGAAGGAAGGATTCGACATTAAGGACGCATACCAGACCAGGCCAATGCCAAATGATTTGAATTATTCATTTGAAAACGTCCCAGATTATGTAATTCTGTCAACGAGCTATATAGTTTGCTCACCTGATCTAAAATCTTAGGAATTAAAGAGAAATTGATGGCCATCCTTGAATAAAAAGGTTAGCTATACTACCTATAGGAGAGTGAGTTTCTCAAAAAATATGAAAACAAATGTATGCCTACCAGTGACAGATTCTGGAAAAATACGTTTTCTCTCATTAATAAAATAATAAATAAATAAATTTTTTTGGCGCGACAGCTCGTGATGGAGAACCATCAGGGCCTATAATGACTCAAAACTCTCAAACATTACTGTGTGTGCCTTGTTAGTTTGTAGGAATGGTCTCTTTGAAAGTTATTCTCGTCTCGGGGTTTCATTTTCCTCATGAAAATTGAAATTATATGAAGTTAGTTGGCCTCGTATCGGTTCCGCTTTGGTAAAGTCTGAGGCCGACACTGCAACGATTATAGACATTTTACGATAGGTACCTACCTATATAGAAGAGAGAATTGCGACTTTCAAAGTATTGTTCCTGTATCTAAGCATTATTGATTGTTTGGCCACATGCCCACATGTTATAGGTTGAATGCGGCAGCTGGCTATCATAATCCAAATCTGATATGGAAATTTGGTGATCTGCACTTGGTGTTGGTGCGGTGACCTGTTGAGAGCTTAAAAAGATGTATACTCAGTGATTACAAGTTTTCTCGAAATTTTCTATATTTTTAATCTTTTTCGCCGAGACCTTGCCGAGATTCATGAAAAACGTCAGGCCAAAAAATACGATCTCGTTTGGCTCTGGTCTTAAATGCTTTGGAGGTAGCAAAGAATACTTTTTTGGCTTCGTGGCTAGCCAAGATGGCTGCAATTTGAACTCTGAATACCTTTCTATGATTTTCACAGCTTGATCGATTGCCCATATTGCCCGATTAAGGGCTTTTTACTTGTAATACTTGTAGGCGTAATACAACATTTTTAGAGGAAGAATAGTCACCCTACACGCGCAAGACATTTTGAAATTTCTTTGGGCACAAGAAGCTCAATCATTTCTGAATCCGTTCGGGGTATAGTCCATACGCCCATTAAGAGTTCATCTGCCACCTTTTTCTTTTGAAAATTCTGACACAATTCATGAGTACCCCAACTTTACGGGAAATGATAACAACATCATCGTTGCGTCGCGTCGGTCCTGTTTAGAGTATTAATCCCCTACCATTACTGCCTACATTCAAGACAAAGTGCCACATCACAGTTCTCCTCGTTACGTTCTTTTCTAAAAAAAACTCTTTGAAAATATATCAAAAAGCATATTAGATCAAAAATTACATTATTTTTGAAATATTTGACACAAATTTGGCGAATTATTTGATTCATATTTATAGAAAGGAATTATTCCAGAAGTCAGATAACCAAATGACATTTCCAAAACCGTATACAATCAATATAAAGGGTGTTTTTTTTTTAGACGTGTGGTTTTCAATCTGGCAATACTTTTTTGAAGTTGATCTTTTTGACAGCTGTCACTTGATTTATGCTGAGTTTGATTTTCCATTTCATAATGAAAAGACTTACTCCTGAACAACGTTTGCAAATCGTGCAAATTTATTACCAAAATAATGGTTCAGTTCGCGCATAGTATCGATAATGAAATGGCAAACCGATTTGAGCATAAATCAAGTGACAGCTGTCAAAAAGGCCAACTCCGAAAAAAGTATTGCCAGATTGAAAACCACACGTCTAAAAAAAAACACCCTTTAGAAGTTTTTGTCTTACTTGTGTGGCACATTATTGTTCTTCATAAACGTTTGAGCCATAAGGAACTCAATTATATGTCTTCATAGGTATAGGGGGAGATTATATTTATAATAATGAGACAAGACCGACGACAGTGAGATATGCCGAAGAAAAATTTTGAAACACGTTACGCAATTTATCATAAATAATAATGAAACAGATGTACCTATTTTAAATGACTCATTTCTCTTGATGAAAAAGGCCGTCTGACTGTTCTTGAACACTGTCTCACTGCTCCTGAACACTTTCTTACTGTTCCTCAAACCTAACCAGGTATATACTCTCTTTTGTAGATTTAGTCATGTGAAAAAAAATGTCCCCATGTTAGGTATTCTCTCCTACATTGTAGCTACCTCTACCTCAAAATAAAAATGTTTGTACACATTGAGACTCAAATTTACCTTTTTCGTTTCATTAGAACTACACAACTCAACTTGCAAAAGGTTCTATTTTCATTGGAATCAAAACTCACAAATGCAAAAGGAAATATTCCAGAGAAATGCAATATATATCAAAATATTTTGTCCAATCAACTTTTTGAATGAAGGCCAATAAAACTGTGGAAACTCAAACGTGAATGTGGGAAGTTGTTGTCATTACCGCCTTTCCATCAACTGCCGCCACTACGCCCCACCTATACACACACACTCACTTCTGCTATACATCCCAAGGTGCGTTTATGGAAAATCAACTTTTTTATTGCATATTTCTAGGCAACCAAACAACCTGGATACCTTCTTGGAAAATATTGTAAATTTCCGCTCCTTCAAGTGCAGATACGAGAATTTTATAGGTACCTAGATGCATCTTTAAAGAGTTGCATTTGGATATTTAAGTTGTACCTTACCTGTACATATATGCACAAGCACATCCTATAGCTGTTATACCTGCCAACTTCCTTAAAACGAAGACGAAAACAACATCAAAGTGTGCTGTTGCTGTTGCTGTTGCTGTTGGTATACAGAACTTTTTATGAAATCGGTTTTCTCTGTTAAGCATACATAAATAAAATAATAATATATGAAATTCGTCCTTCACAAATATTTGACATCAAAATGATTGATTGAGGATGCAGTTGCTTTGCTTTTGATTTTCAAAATCAACAAAAAACATGCAATTTGTTCTCTATCATCAGGTTCAGAGGTATGTAGATGTAGATATCATCGCAGCTGCAAAGGTGATTTTTTGAGGAAATTGATCTTCTTTTCAAGTCAATTTTTACTCGGATAGCTATGTATGTGTGATTTTTTTGTCAGTTTTTAAGAGAGCAAAAATAAACTTCTGTTATGAAGATACCTACTCCGTAACAGTCATTGAATAAATCTAGTTTGACTTGAGTGAATGTTTGGGATGACATATTTGGTGAAAGAAACATTTTCTAGTAAAATGAAAAATTAAAAAAAATTTTATTTTTTTTAATACTGTCTGGCTCAATCCAAAGCTCCTTACAGTTTTATATTACTCAGAAAATTCGATTCTTTTATAATAATTTGAGGTCTTATTTGGCATTTTCTTTTACAAGCCAATATAGAATTGGACGAAGAAATCAACATTGGGGCTTGCTAAAGTCATCACAGCAAAAAAGTCTATCAGAACCTCATTTCTGGGATATTCGCAAGAAACGTATACCATCTGAACGAACTTTGTGACTTCATAAAAGGTTTATTATTTTACGTAATAATTGGTCAGCCATATGTTTTTTTTAATTTTTTTAAGGTAATTGTATAGATTCTTAGTTCCTTATTTGTGGGATATTCGCAAAATAAAGTATGGTATCGTAAAGCTCAGTAAAAAAATAGCAACTAGATTCAGAAACTGGTCAGCCATATATCTCTTTTTACGAATTTGAATTGACCTTTCAGAGGGCATATTTTGTTTCGAATATCCCACAAATGAGGTGTTAAAAACCTCGACAACCTTGAAAAAGTCTTTAAAAAAATCACTAAAAAAAAACTCTGGCTGACCAAAAAATTAATAAAACATTAACTTTTTATGAGGTCGCTGCGATCATTCAGATGATTATGCTTTTTTACGAATATCCCACAATTGAGGAGCTTAAAATCGTTAATGACCTTGAAAAACTTTTTAACATTTATTAAAAATTTTCTATGGTTGACCAAATTTCTGAAACAAATTGACCTTTTAGAGGGCATATTTTTTTTTTCGAACATCACACAAATGAGGTGTTAAAAATCTCGACAAGCTTGAAAAAATCTTTAAAAAAATCACTTAAAAAAAACTCTGGCTGACCAATAAATTAATAAAACTTTAACTTTTTATGAGGCCACTGCGATCTTTCAGATGATTATGCTTTTTTGCGAATATCCCACAATTTAGGAGCTTAAAATCGTTAATGACCTTGAACAACTTTTAACATTTATTTAAAAATTTTCTATGGTTGACCAAATTTCTGAAACAAATTGACTTTTTTTGACCAATTACTGACCTTTTAAATGGCATATTTTTTTTCGAATATCCCACATATGGGATAGTGTGTGTAGATCTCAGAACCCGAAATTTCTCATCTTATTCTTCAATCAAAATAAAAACATGCTGTGAATCCCACAATATAGATCTCTTCCGTGTCCCCGATGGGCATTGCACCCTAAAACTATACTCGCTTACCGCAGGACATTTACAAAGGCTATGCCATACATCATATTGTTGTCACTTTTATTAACATAACCCTCCAGTCTGCACATATAAATACGAATATACATGCAATATAATCCTTCAATATAGAGATCCCACGGAAACGAATGATAAATATTTCGGACTGGTATAGGAAAAGAATATTTTGTTGAAAGGATTATGAATAAACTCTGCATGATGAGAAGGATGTGTGTGACTACAAATAAATGTTACCATCAGCAACAGCAGTAGTAGTTCGTCTCGTCCTCAGACCTATCTAACATCCATCTTTATCGCCTCAAACTACTTTCAAATACTCTCTCTCTCTCTCTCTCAGTTTGTCTATAGCAAGTGGAAGTATTGTCATCTTTAGATTGCAGATATCTCCTTTGCATGAATACCCTTACCCATCGCATCGTAAGGATAACCTTTCCCGGGGCAAGATTGTGATACATTATTTTGAAACGAATGCGATGTCCTTTTTTATATTCATAATATCTATAGTCTCCGTGCCTGCGATGGTATAGAAAAAAAGGACTACTTTCTATAGTATATACACCTATCAGTCTATCACTATTATTGTTTGGTGTAGCCATTACCACCTATATGATGGGTAGGTTATTGTTATTATTTCCATTTCTTAACCAAATGGAATATTTTATTCAGGCAACATGTACCTACATAAATGTATGCATGTAATGCAAGCCATCGTACCTATACTACATGGAAACTAACTTAGTATTTGGATGAAATGTCCTTTTTTTCTTTTCTTTAAGGTCCATCAATGGTGTACCTATACCTAGTAACTTTGTGAACATGTATAGTAAGTCCTTATGGAACTACTTTAACTTTTTCTCAACTTGACTTTGTCGATTGAGTTTTCGTTTACAAAAAAACATGTGTCCCAAAAATAAATCATATTTTCAATCAGAAAAATATAATTCCATTTTGATTTGGAAAACATAATTTGAAACAGGGATACCTATTACCTATATGTTTTCCGCTCTAGATAATTTTAAAAGTTAACTTGAGGTGTGTGTTTTCGGTTGAAATTTTCAGTGTGATGGACATCAAAATGCGTAATACCTTTTTTTTATTGTAAATATATTTCCCTCGATGTTTAATTTCATATACCTTAGAGATTCCATAGGAACTGTAGGGAATCTTTAATAAATAGAGATTCCTAGAAAACATGCATATGTAATTTGTAGTTTCAAATTCTATAAGGATACTCACAATGTCTACTATATATAGGCATTCCTGAAATATTCATATATCTATGTTACGCATATTTGTATATTGTATAAGGTTAAATGTATATGATAGAATATTGGGTGAGTAGCTTTTTGAAGAGACAGAGCACAAATTGATTTTGAAAATCCATCATTGAATTTGACCATTTCAGAAGGACGGCAAATATAACAAAAAAAAATGGATTGGAGGGATGTGATTTACCAATCACAGTTTAAAAGATACACAAAAAATAATAATAACACAAAGATGAAAGTAACAAAAAAATAAATATGTGTGCATTTGGACGTAGCTATATAGATGGAAATTCTTTTGGAAAAGAAATATAGAAATACACAAGATATATCTTCTCAAAAAGGACATGAATATTAGGTACTCTCTCTCTATTTGATATCCGTTTGCTTTCAATCTGTAAATATTTGATTAATATCAAAGCGAATAATATGTTTTTATTTTTTTATTTTTTGTTCTCATCATATATGAATTTAAATTCCTTCCTTTTTTATATTGCTCTCTCTCTCTCTATATATATCGACATATAATGGAGGAATGAACAAAAACAAAAGGCTACCCGTGTCAGTTGCTTCGCAATCTTAATATACAGAGTGAAGCTTAACAATATGGTTTAGTTAAACACTGTATGTACATTTAAAGACACTAACCTTCAAGATCTAAACCTTAGAACTCTAATCACAAATCTATCTGATTTGCCCTTTTGAATTGCTCCTCCAAATTAATACACACTGTGGCATTATATTAAACCTTAATTTTAAAACTTGAGTCTTGAAAATCCAACCAATAAAACTGAAATTATGAAGCTAGGCAATTTATTCGTGGCAGTCACATTACTGATTTTATTTTATGGGTAGCTCAATATTTTGCCTTAATTTAAGGACCTTAATCGTTAAGATCCGACGTTATAAATCTTAACTTTGATTGATATTTTACCTACATTTTAAGATATCAATCTCACATATCGGTTTCTTAAAACTGAAGTTATTGGTTTCGAAAGGCATGCACCATCGGATACTTTCCAATTGCATATTTATTTTCACTACCTTATCTACATTTTTACCAACATATTACGTACGTGAATGTGTCCAGCCGCAAGCAAAATCTCCTCACCGCGTGTTCACAGTGCTTGATATTTCTGTTTTTTTCTCTATTCTGTGGGCAATAAAGTCATTTGGCGTTAAGGAAATTTATTGTAAAAAAAAACACTCGATCACATTTTTATTACGAAATTTTGTGCACTTTTGCAGTAGTTGAGATGCAGCCTGACATTTTACCTTTAATTACAAACTTTAATATTATATAACATGACAATTAGAATCAAAGTTATAGGCTTTGAAGTGCACTGATATCGACTGTTTTTAGGACTAAAGCTCGTCCATTGCCAATGAATAACCTGCCCACTTTTTCCGATTGGTCTTGATTTTTTTAATTAATTAAAATTAACTATTGTTGGGCTTGTGTAAAATGATAATTAGGTGTTATCTTTTCGTTCAAAAATTATTACAGATAAACGTAAGAAAGGAACATTTTAGAAAATAATTAACTACCTAATAATTTGTTATCAAAAAAAAACATGTAGGTAGGTAATTTAGATAAATCCTCCAGGTGTTCATACTCTAATTATGAATAATGTGAAGGCAAGAAAAGTTCAATTTTAACAACTATCAACTATTAAAAGTCAAAGTCTTCAGAGAGAAGAGGCCTCTATATCTAAATAGGCATATATGTATGCATCTAGCTATACCTATCATTAAATTACCTGGATAATTTATTAACAATTTTACTAAATATGTAGGTATTTGAATATATCCGGAAATGTCTGCCAATCTATTTCCTAAATTCATTAACAAACAAAAGTTAACTATTATCCAGAAAGTTGTTGCAAACTTCCTTATATTCCTATGACATTCTCATTCTCAACCCTTGTCACATCAAATATCTATGCTCGTTTATTCTACTGAGATTTCATGTAATACTTTAGCTCATCACTTATAATTACTTGTGTCCACATAGAACAACTTTCCTACATAGGTATAGGTAGAACCTTCCCGCACCCTCCTCCCCCAGCCATATCATTCATCTGGGTTTTTTTTGTTTCAACAAATAAAAAAAATAATAAAAATCTAAATATAAGAACAACTTTGTGCAAAACTACAATAAATAAAATTAGTTTCTATCATCCGGTGATGTTATGTTCGGTTCACTCCATTAGAGAGAGAGATGAAATAAATGCAAGAAAAAAAAAAAAATTGAAAAAAAAAACCTGCGAACCGGAAAAGTTTTTAATGTCATATCCTTTAGCATACTGAATGTATTTTCAAGCTTCACTTTCTCACTATCAACCCGTTCACCTTCAACCCCATCACCATCATCACTATAACTACTATAATACCATTCCACTTGCAATCCAACAAAAACTATATACGGCCGGCGTGGCGCGCGGCGTGGAAGCGTGGCGGCGCCATTGCGGGGGCTTTGAGAGTTGTCATTGTTCTTTATAGGAACTCGCTATATAAAATGGGTATGGTAAGATGGGGCTATATGGTTGTGTGATGGCGTAACACCAGAAGCCGAACGTTTGAAATTATAATTTTAATGAACTTTTCTCGGAGCATTGTACAACATGAAATTTAATTATATCGTCGGGTTAATGCCGATGCCAAAAGGGACGACTTGGGTAGATGCAGGAGGAATAAATGTATATGATGGTGTGTTATGTGTGTGTGCTGTTTTTAACAACCATAGAATTTGAGGAGCCAGGGTTTGGAGAGATGTATAGGGTATCAAAAAACCCCCGCTGCGCTGGGTTATGGATGTGACACTCTAATTCACCATCGAATATTACTTTTTCAAAAAATAACGCTCGCTGTACCGGAACGCAATATCCAATAAATTTACAGGGTGCTTCCAAAAGTATACAAAGTTTTTTTCCAAGACAACAAAAAAAACACACAGACTTTCACTGCTTTATATTTTTGTGTAAAACAGTAAGATGTTAGTTTTTAGTATGATGTCTAAAAGGGGAAATTATTGAGGACAGGGCTTAGACTTTAATTATTAATAAACGTTTATTGATACAAGCAAAAGATTAATAATCCTATTTATTAATTTATTTATCTTTTACAAATTTTGTTTGTTGCGGCAATGTACTTTTTTGTTGTGCTGGTGAAATATTTTACTGTTCCAAAGAACGAATTTGTAAGGACAATAAAACAGTTTATTAAACTAACCACTTTCACTTGTTCTGCCAATTAACTATTTCGTTGCCTTTGGAAAAAAACTAATTTTCTTTATTTTGTTTTTCTTGTTCTCCTTTTAATATGGGTGCATTTAATTTGTTGTGTTTTCCACTATATAGAGGTTTTGCAGCTGCTGCCCTAAAATTCATAAAATTTCCTCTGTTTTTAATTTTATAAGATTGAAAAACTAAGATGGGGCAAGTCTTATAATGGGCGATTTTTAAGCTGGTTTGGTTTTGGCAACACTCGTTTTGACAGCTGACGTGTGTTTAGTACCTTGTGTCACTGTCAAACAGCTTCAGTTTGGTTTGCAATTTAACCATGGATCGTCTTACAAATGAACAACGCTTGCAAATTATTGAACTTTATTATTAAAATTCGTGCTCGGTTCGAAATGTTCATCGCGCGCTGCTTGTGTTCAGCGATGAGGCTCATTTTTGGTTGAATGGGTACGTGAATAAGCAAAATTGCCGCATTTGGAGTGAAGATCAGCCAGAAGCATTGCAACAGCTACCAATGCATCCCGAAAAAGCCACTGTTTGGTGCGGTTTATGGGCCGGCGGCATTATTGGGCCTATTTCTTCAAAGATGATGCGAATCGCAGCGTTACTGTCAATGGTGAACGCTACCGAGCGATGATAACAAACTTTTTTTTGCCCGAAATGGAAGTTCTTGACTTGCATGATATGTGGTTTTAACAAGACGGTGCCACATGCCACACAGCACGCGAAACAATGGCGCAATTGCGAGGCGAGTTTGGTGAACAGTTAATTTCACGTTTCGGGCCGGTCAATTGGCCGCCTAGATCGTGCGATTTGACACCATTAGATTATTTTTTGTGGGGGTATGTCAAGGCTAATGTCTATAGGGACAAACCCGCTTCGATTGACGCACTGGAAGCCAACATCCATGCATTCATTCGTGAGATACCGGCCGATATGTGTGAAAGAGTATGCCAAAATTGGACTCAGCGGATGGGCTACCTGAGACGCAGCCGCGGTCAACATTTGCATGAAATTATCTTTAAACATTAAATTGCAAGGTTCAAACTATCGATTCAAATAAATATTTCATTAATTTTTTCGAATTTTGTATGTTTTTGTTTTTAAAAAAAGTTTTAAGCCTCTTAAAAAATCACCCGTTAGTATTAAATACAAATTTAAACAGTAGTTTTATTTCATCCCACTAAAACTTTTAAACCTCTTCAAAAGAAAAATACAAAAAACAAAATATTTTGGAGCACCCTACTAGATTGATAAATTACATATATTATACATTTCTTTATAAAAAATTTAAAATAATTTATTATCGAACTAGCTGTGTTTCTATAAAAAAGGTATCCGACTGACTGTACATGTAAAACTCCACGATCACTTACTGAACAAAAAACACCATCATGCACAGGCACAACGAACCAATCCACTCAATGAGTGCGAAATATGAATATGAGTAACCTTGTAGACTGGAAGAACGAAGAAGTTGGAGAAAACACGATTAGCCAAGTAGTTTTCTGTGTCATGCTATAAATTTTACCAACAACATTTTTCAACAGGTTTTTGTTTAATTGTATCAAGAAAACTACAAATCTTCATTGACTTCTCTCATGCTAATGAGCTAAGCGGTGCGAGAAGAATTGAAGATTTCATGCGAAGATTTAGGATCGCGCAAATTATAGCATGAAAATTAAATATTCAAAAATGCTAAATAAATTTGATTTGAGATTGTGAATCTCAAAAATTAAGAAAAGTGAATGGGCAACAAAAAAGATGGGAAAATTATCTATTATCATAGTCATATTATAAACTCGAGTCTAACTGAACTGGAGTCCATAGTTAACACCAAGATTAGACACAGCTGATGTTCATAGAGATTTTGGCAGCTCTGTTTAATAAGAAACAGGTCTGAGATATATTCTATTACAATTCTAAAAACAGCTGTTGCATTGTATTGTTTGTTTGACTCATGGTTAAAATGTGTAAACATCAACATTTGTTTTAACCCTCTGTCACTGCCAGCCCTCTACATAGCTCCAGTGGAAATCCAAAAATTTGCGCTGTCCAGAATTTTAGTACGGTGGATCGAGAAACAGAGTACACCAATCGATTAAGGATCTACTAGAACACTTTTAGTTTGACAGGTGTCAAAATGTGCCAACATTTTTGTTAGGGCGGATCAAGAAACGGAGTAGCCATACAATTTAGGAGGTGGATGTTAATGCCTAATGTCACGCCCAGCTCTCTAGGTCCATTAGAACACCAATTAGAAATTGCAAATTTTATTTTCATTCCTATGTTTTTTTTTGACATTTGACAGAGTTAAAAACAACCTAAGCACACTTTCTGCCGTGTTTATTTTTAGACTCCAGTTTATTGTTTAAACATGGGTTTAAATTCTTTATGAATAACATAAACTCCAGTTTAGCTTAGCAGAGACAAATTAAGAACTTATCATAGAACTATGAATTGGGCTCATTAGGTTAGGTCTTTCTTTTGAGAATAAACAGTACTAAAAATTGTTACTACTTTAGAATTACTACTAAACACGAAATCTTTCTTTTTTTACTACGTTTTATAGAAATTTAGGTACGTAATACGTAGATAGTAAATTTTGAAAGTCTTACATGCAAGCTTTACTTGGTCTCGAATCATATTTACACTGAGGCCTCATTTTTTCAGTGGTGAGTTAAACTAGAGTTAGCTAACTCTAAAAGTAAATTGAACCACAGTGAACTGAGGAAGTAGTTTTTCTGTGAAGAATGCATGCGGAACGACTCAATAAACTCGGTGGATAAATCATAAAAAGCATCTTTTTTCAGTTAATCCTGAGTTAACTCACCAAATTTGATGAATTAACTCGGGCATAACTTTAATCTCACACTGAAAAACTGGACCTAAGAAGTTATAAATCTTTTGAATTTTATAGTCTGTGCAATAAGAATGTATCTTTTTTTATTTTTTCTTTCATTCAAAAATATGCAGAAAAGAACTTCTTCTTGGTGCACATAAAAAAAGTCCCCGTTATTTAGAATAGTTTGCTAATTTTTATGCTTTTCAGCGTGTTCCACGAATAGTGTTGCCGGGAGTTCTTTAAAATTTTTTAGTTTTTTTTTAAATTTATACTAATTGACTGTGTTGTTTCGGATCATCGTCGGTTGGCGTCCGATCATTGTTTTTACGATTCCTACATCTCTTCCATTGATTGATCAGCTTAAACTGGTAGGCATAACCTATAACATCTAAAGTGTTCAGTGAACAACTCTGGACGGTAACCGAATCCGCGATCTGAAAAGGATACCCTAACTTAAACTCTTTCGGGGTGATTACATGATGTGTGCACTGGACCAAACGCATTCAATCAACGCATATGGTTGCCAGCATGACCCCTGAATTGAATCTAACAATTGAGAACATGATCTTTTTCAACAGGTTGTCTCTTTAAATTATATTTTGTGAACAATACCTACATTAGGCGCATGGCTATGTGAAATTTGAAGATAATCTAGAAATATTTGCGTTAATCAGGGTTGCCGTTTTGTAGAAATGAAGTGACTCTACCCGTGCCAATTTATAACAGTAAAAGTACCCTGCAAAGCCAGGGGCTTCCGCTCCACCCGTGGACATAATTCGGCCACCCAGAGTATCTTTTTCATGCCACGCGAAGCACGTTAAATATTTTGTACATTTAATGGCAAAAAAAGCTGTTATAACTAAAACTGACATTTCCTAGTCTCGTACATAACAATTTGTTATCATCAATTATTTAACTTTATGTTTCCTTGTGGTACCAAATCAAACATATCAAACAGTATGGTGTTAATGTGAAACCACCTTATGAACTGTTTGATAACCATACGTGAAGTATAGGCTGAAAAACATTTGCACCATCAAATTATATTGGAATTTTTTTTAATGAAACAATGACAACTTAAGTTTGCTAGCGCATACAGTTTTGATTATTTTTTCATGACAATGCGCCAATTTTTGTTTTTTTTTCCTATAAGATGCAAATACTTACCAATAAAGTCTGAGATGCAAGCATGATATACAAAAAAAAAAACCCTCTCATTCATATAAATGTCCTTTATTTTTTCAAACACCCTGCAAACAAGAACATCTTGAATATTACATGTACTTAAAACAACCATTGTCCTAGTTTCGTTTCGGTTTTATATATTTTTGAAAAAAAAAAAAAAAAATTCTAGATGTGTTATTTGAACTCTGGAGAAAAAGAGATAAACCTCATTTATGCATGTCGGAATGCAGAGGTCGCTGACAGTATGCTGTCGTGTTGTTTGTGGAACACAAACAGTTTGACATTAAGAACTAGCGATTTTACATTTTATACTCTCAAACTCTCTCCCTAATACTAGATCGTACAACATATACACTCCTGATGATGTCTCTTCGTCCTCATAGTTAAGTGGTTGACCAGAGAAGGGATTATCCTTGGGATTTTGAATTTTATTATTGGCTCCAGCAAAAGATAAGACTTCAAATCGAAAATAAAACAAAAAAAAAAATAGTTCTAGTAATAATAATAATAAGAAGAGAAAAAGGACATTTAGGTATGCAGAAGTTCGCAAAAGCGACAACGACAACGATAAAGTCGCTTATTTATATTCGTTTGGTTTGGCCCGAAATCCAAAGAAAAAGAAGTCGAAGCAATATCCTGTGGCACTATATTACCTTCGATGAAATTTATTACAACTTGAGCTGTTTTTCTTCATTATACTGAGCGATATATCTTGATATTGTAGACAGAATCCATTCAATGTGGGCGAGGGCGACTACTTGTTGTCATTTCGTGTACTTTTTGTTAGTGTAAATGACTTATACATTGTACACCCACCTAGCTATTTGAAATGGGCGAGGGGTCAGAGAATAGAATTAAGTACATTTTCTCATCTTTTAAGATCTAAGCACTATAGGTATGGGATGGTCGACCGACGACGACGACGGTCTGATTTGGTCGACCAAGTGATGAAGTGAAATGATATTAAGGAAGGTGGGATGAAATCTATGTAATAAAGTCATCCCGCTAATGGACTACGAATAACAAAACAAATTCATTTGACCTGGGTGTTATATGGCGAGCGCCATCGCCTCTTGCCAGGCACTTCCATCAAAGTCGGTATTTTATTACAGGTTTATGCTGTGAAGAGCTTGGGTCATAGCCTCACATCTAGGCAGTTTGTATATTTGTATAAGGTCAGCTGTCTGGCCTCTCGAGAAGTAGGTTGGTAAAATAAATTGTAATAGCAAGGCAATGGTAAAGCAAACGGATCAGCCTGTTAGTTGCTTTGTGCGAAAAATCACTATTAGCACGTATAGGCATCAGCCTGACGACTCTCAATATAATTAAAATAAGAAATATCCTTAAAGTACATTATATTCTATTCTCATCTTATTGTGCGGGTAAAATAAGAAGAAAATCAAATGCACTTCAGGGTCGCCTGAGCTTATTCCTATAAAGCTTAGATTATCTGGAGATTTACATAGAATTTTTGGATTTCAATGCCCTATAAGCTCCAAAGTAAATAAAATAGGATGACTATTAATATTTTAATAATTGTATTGTACAATATTGTTAATAGATTGAACATAAACAAGGATCTTGTATCCTCTTTCAATGTGGGAAACTTAATAAATCGGGTTCACGTTTTGGTCAAAAAATATCCTGATCAGTGATCATGTTTAGGACATATATATATGAATAAAAAAGGATGAATACAACAAAAAAGGCAGGCAACGACAAAAATATTTTGTGGTTAGGGAATTCATTGACTTACTGTTCGAAGTCATATACTCTACCATAGCTTTAAAAATACTTTTGAAGGGTTTCGAACAGAAATTCTGTAAAATCGTAAAATCACTTTGGATGAAAATATTTCAGGAAATAGACCTTTCTCAAGCTTTTAGTTAAAGTGTCCCTATAAATTGAAAAGACAATTCTTTTGATTTATACCTAGAGGTCGATGGGGTTGGGAAACATTTTTGAAAAAAAAATTAGAAAAATATTTTTTGTTTGAAAGAGGTTAGCCCGTACTTTTTTTTAGAAAATCAATAATCAAAAATTTATTTTTTTTTGTCGAAATGCATCAAAGTTTTCACATCGCCAGAAAGGTCTGCTAATTTTATATTCGGCAATTCTTTGGACCAAAAAGTCTTGAAGTAGATTTAACAAGCAAAATGAACAATAATTATTTTGTGTCTGTTTTATATGTGTGCGATTTTCGAATGCCTTACTTACTTACTTTGCTTTAGATGGTGCTTACAGTCCAGTCCCTAGTAAGCAGTGTGGTCCTTATAGCAAGTTGGCTGAGGTCGTTATCCACTTGTTCGTGCCACCTTAATTGGGCTCTTCCTATGCTGCGCAGAAAATCAGCGTGAGATTTGGCGCAATCGAAAAATTTTGATATCTGAATTTATATAGCTTATTAAATGCTAATTTGTGGCGCAAGATTTAAATATGTCAATATAAATAGATGTTAAATATGTTGTATGATAAAGCATCGCCTTGCCTTAGAGCTTTCTCGACATCAAAGGATTCGGTGGTGTGTTTTTGCCGACTTTAGGAGCAGCGAGATTTCTCCATCATCGTCCTGCACAAGCGGAAGAGTTTTGCACGATGCCGAAAATACGACATGGCTCGGAATACCTCGTTCCTTTGCCCGCTAACATATGCGAGTTTAAATATGATAAAGAGGTGGTGTGTATCGATCTGAAATTCCTCTTTTTTCTCTAAAATCTGTCGGAGTGTGAACATTTGATCGACGCCACGCCGACGGACGGTTGATTTCCATTGCCTTTAACTACACTGACTTAGGAAAACAAAAAACAATTTAAAAATCTTTGTAGAAAGTGCCTTCAACTGTGGTAGTGGTACTAAAATCTGTGATTATTTAAGCTGTGATACTTCAAACTGTGATATATTTGACGAAAATAGTCAAATTTTTGGCATTTTGAAACCTTTTTCTTACTTGACTGATATAAACTTTAATATTTACCCTGACAACATTGCTAAGTTTATATCTTATCTTGACGAGAATTGTATAACAGGTATACCTTCTATAATTTAGAAAAAAAAAACTGTGTAAATAATTTGCTTCTATCACTGTCCACTCTTTTTAAATGTTCTTTGTTTTCTTTTCAATTTCCTTGCGTTTAGAAAAAGTATTTTATAATCCCTCTACATAAAAAGGGTAGAACAGACAAAATTCAAATCGAGGCCATTAAATTTCAATCTCTCTGTTTCTATGTTAAATCAGTCGCATTTTTTTCTACATGTAATTCTTTTTCACATGCGTTTTGAATATAAGAGGGAAACAACCTATTTTTATATCCAGGGATGTGAGGCAAATCCAATTTTAACTAAAATTTCCCATTAATTTCCTTTTTTATGATTGGTGAAACTGGAAATAAAACAAAGTACATGGTGGCGTCGAATGCGAGAGGAACAGTTGGTCAAACAATCAAGGTAACGGAGCACGAATTTGAAGTGGTGCAATCCTTTAAATACCTTGGGTCAATAGTAGCAGCCGATAACAATATAGAAGAAGAAATACGCGGGCGGCTTCTCAAATCCAACAGAGCCTACTATAGTCTGTCAAAGCTCTTCAAATCCAGAAATCTCACCATAACTTCAAAACTGCTGCTGTACAGGACCATGGTCCTGCCAGTACTCACATATGGATCCTAGACTTGGGTGCTTAGCAAAAGGCACTCCGACCTCTAAGTCGCGTTCGAGAGAAAAGTCTTAAGGAGAATTGTTGGCCCCATATGTGAGGAAGGACGATTCCGGAGACGGTACAATCATGAATTGTACGCAATCTACCTTGAAGCAGATATCGTGACAAAAATTAAGCTCGGTAGACTCCGGTGGGCAGGGCACCTAGCTCGCATGAGCGAAGAGGAACCTGCTCGGAAAGTTCTTTGTGGTACATTCTATGGTAGACGACAGCGTGGTAGACCATGCTTGCGCTGGAGAGATGGCGTAGACCAGGACGCCCGGAGCCTTGGGGTGCGCAACTGGATGGCGGCGGCTTGAGACCGGGATGGGTGGAGAGATTTGTTGAAGGAGGCCAGGACCGGACCCCGCTTGTCGAGCCGACGATGATGATGATGATGAAACTAGAAATATTTAAAGGTTTGATAAAATTTAAGAGGACTTTAGATAAAAGGGTTTTTAGTGTGTTTTTATGAAATTGGGCATTAATATCAGTATCTAAATGTAGTTTTATGAGCTTTTCAAGAAAACTCTCAGTCACTCCTTTTCATTATTTTTTAAATGGAGTTTCCTTGCCATGTGTAGAAAATGTATCACTATCACTGTTCTCGGCATCTTATTTTATCGTAAGCTTGAATTCGTTCAACACATCAACTCAATATCAAATAGAGCTAATTCACTTCTTGGATGGATTAAGAGAGAGTAACGGCAATTTTCCGACCCCTTTGTTACAAAAGGGGTTTTTATAACTTTTTGTCGATCTATTCTAGAATATGCTTGCCAGGTTTGGTCACCTTATTGACAGTGCCATGTAGTATTAGAAAGTTTCCAAAAAAAAGAATTTTACAGTTTACCTTGAGTCTTAGGCTGGCATAATCCCTACGAGCTTCCCGCATACATCAATAGACTAAAACTCATTGACTTACCTAGTCTAGAGAACAGACGCTCTTATTTAAGTTTCGGTTTTATTCTTAAAATAATTAATGGAAATATTGACTTTTTAACCTTTTGTCAAGAATAAATTTTAATATTCCTCAAAGAAACTTGGGAAATATACCCAACTGCATCTTAAACTGTCGTACTAATAATGAACGATATTCTTCTTTAAATAAAATGTTTAAATTATTTAATCTTCTTAATAAAAGATTTAATTACTTATTTGATCAATCAGTAAATTATTCAACTAAATTCAAATCAAATTTTATTCCATTATTTTATTTTGTATTATAGAGCTAAGCATTTATGAATGTTTAAGCTAGTTTTTAGCTATGTGAATAAATAAATATTTCGATTTTTAAAAAAATATATTTTGATGTTTTTTTTAAATCCAGAACAGATTTTTTTTTTAATATTTTGATATGCAATTTTATTAAGAGTTATTAGAAACAAATTTGAATCGTTGATAAATTCGAAAAAAAACACTACTGTTAATATCAGCTTAGTGCAAAATTTGTTTCTGCTAAATGCGGCAAAAAGTTCTACGGTTTTTTTTTAAACAAATAATTTTTGTTTAAAATCTCATAAAGAGATAATTTTAAAAACCCGCTTGATGCCATTTTTGAAATAATATTAAGTTTATAAAACAAAATTAAACTTTTTTTTAAATTCAATAAATTTTCTTTTTGAAAATGTTGTTAAACAATAATTCTTAATTTCATCAAAATCAGTTGGACCGTTTTAAAAAAAAAAATAAATGTTCTTCTTTTTTAGCGTAACGATAGGTGTAGGCAATGAAAATTTACTGAATTTTTTTTTAGTCAGTTTTTTGGCAAACAAAAAAAAACACTTCACGAAAATAGGGATTCCACGTTCTTTTTAAATGTGATAGTAAATTGCGAATATCTTTTCATTGATTGGCCCGATTTTGATACAATCTTGCAACCTGGTGCTGTGGTAAAAAGTTTAAACAATGTTGCATTTAAAAATCAACACAACATCTAAATTAAACAAATAGCCCTTGCCCTAGATTAGTATCAGTAGGTTTATGTAAGCTAGAAGCGAGAAGGTGTAATCCTTTTTTTAGAAATCGGAGACTAAACTAAGAAAATCGGCATAAAAGGTAGGTATCATTTCCACACACAAGACATACCAAGATTATTTTTTAATGAAAACAAATAAAACACTAACGAAAAACAATCATGTGTGTGGTTTCAGGGAGGTGCTTATAAGTGTAAAGATATCATGAACCATAGCTAAATGGAGCCCATTAAATATTCTCTTAATATTTCCCTTCTTCTTAAATACACCATTTCCGACATGATTTTAAAAACAAACTAGGTACCAGATGCTATAATCCCCATTAGGTCAGTCAACACATTCTGACTGACACCTTCTTTCCAAAATATAAAAATTCAAAATCTTGATCCCAATTTTCAAACCTAATAATCCAGTTCAATTACCTTTCAGATATATTCCGCCTTCACTCCCAAATGTGTTTTTTTTTTTTTTTTTTATTTTTATTTTATTCACTTTTTCCATCGATTTCAATCTATTGCACCAACTAGCGGCGGTGCTTTCTAAAATTAGACCAGCATCACGCTTCTGTAATAACAAATCCGTTCTAATTGAAATGGTTGTTTCTTTGTGTAGATACTATCAAAAATCAAAACAAAAAAAAAACCTCTTTCTGTTCCGGCATCTTTCGATGAAGCAGTGTTCGTAAATAATGTAAACAAAACGAACTGAAAAAAAAAAAAAAAATGAAAATGTAAACAAAACTATCATCTATAACAATTTATTGCAGCTAACATTTTCGAGATACAATTTTGAGATTTTTCTATTCAGCATCTCTATCTCTATAATGTGATACGTCAACCCCAAATTGTGATCGATGATGAAGGGCAACAAAACAACATGTTTTTTTTTTCTCCTTTCTTTTTTGTTATTTTCTTCTTCTTTTTCAGTTTTTGATTCCTCCAAAAAACAAGTGTTGAATCTTTTGGTTTTGGTTCTTGTGTCTGTGTATTCATGGAAGTGGTGTGGTGAGGTGAGTTTCTCTTTTATAAGCTGGAGAAATTCAATTTCCAATTTGTCAGCGGATGTGCTAGTGGTGAAGCTGGAGAAATGATGAATTCAATGGAATGGAATTTGTGTTCTCCGCAGTGAATGTGGAATGTAAATTGGAAGTGTTGTTGAACATTTACTATTTCACCAACAAAGTTCTTTTGGGTATATTGGTGAGTGTTGGAGTTTTTTTCCCAACGAATGGAGGATCAAAAGGAAAAGGCAGAAGAATAAGGTTAGTAAATTTTCAACGCACTCTCTGTGGTGGTACCGCCCCAATGATTTCTACCACAACAACAATATTGAGAGTGTTGGTGAAATTTTTGAAGGTGATTCTTTTCTGCTAATCCTTGTGTTTTAGTGGACTTCCCCTAGCCCTAATGGAATTGGAGAATTAAGCTTCTTCTATGGTATGCCGGGTTTGAAATTTTGTCCCTTCACATCACACACAGAAGAGAGTTGTTGTACTTAACTTACAATCACAGTTACAGAATTGTTGGTGTTGTTGAAAAAATTTCAAGTGGTTGTGGGAAAATTTTATTTATTCCTTTTTTTATATTGCTTTTATTTTACTAATTTTTTTTTTTTGTTAACAAAAATTGAAAATCCATAAAAATTTTATTTTGGAAATTTGCAAAAAAAAATATATTATACTCGTAGCTATTTTCCTTCATAATTTTGTTTTTCATTTTTATCCAAACGCATATATGGATGAAAATGGAATGAACTTTTATTGATTCCCATTTTGGGGGCAAATTAGGCAATATAGACATGAGCTTACGAAAAAAGAAAAAGAGAAGAGAAGAGGAGATTTTGGGGTAAATGTTCGAGCATAAAAGTTGACGTAACATAAATTCGAAGCGGTGTTGAGATGATGGATACATCTTTTACACGACACGGCTAAGTATTTTTTTTTTTTTTTGCTTTATTTTATGCGATTTTAATGAGATTGAAGACGTTGACGTCGGTCGGTCGGTCGTCGGTGGGCTTCTTCATCTTCATCGCCTTCGTTGGAGCGAATATTTATATCAAAAATAAATTCGAACTTCAATTGATGTGGAAGAATAAAAAGAAAACTTTTCCAGTGATAAGGTTTTTATATTAGGTTGATAGATTAGGTACCTATACCTACCTACGTCTATATTATAATCATGAAGAAGGGGATATTCTTTTTTTTTTGAAAAGTGTCACTTGAAGTACGTAGCTATAGAGATTCCTAGAGATTCTGAATCATGGTTTTTTGTTTCTATTTTTGTGCAGAAATCAAGTTGTCTTTACGGTGTAAAAATATTTTCGAGATAAACTTATATTTATACGAAAGAAAAATAAGATTTAGTGATTTTTGTTTGCCTCCTTCTTTATATGGCTTAATAAGTTGTTAACTTTAGGGTTGCCTAAGAATAAATAATTGGTTTTATTTGATTTGATAAGAATTTTTATTGCATTGAAATGTCAATCGAGATAATAAAAGATTTAAAATAGGAAAGCCAATCCTTAAATCCTCATTCATAAAATAAGGGTTTATTGTTTTTTTTTAAATCTACATACATACATTCATACATAAATAGGTACATTTTGGTATTATTTACATTATTTCTGAAAGGAAGAAAACGATATTTCGAATAGGTTTTGATTGTTTTGAAAAGACGGTAGCTATAGAGGCGTATTGGGATATTTACGTAGGTACAAATCACAAATGTAGGTCGTAAGTTCGATTCATTTGGAACAATTTAATCTTTTTAGCTACATATTTTATTTTGGAACTTTATGGGTTGGTTTTGGGTTAAAGATAATAAATTTTGTTCAGTCAATATGGCAATTCCAGAAAAATTTAGTGGAAAACTAAGCTGGGTGATCAACTTGGTGTGTTTTGTTTCTGTCATTAAATTTGCATCTTTTTGTTTGATAAGTATGGTGGCCGTGACATTAATTTTAAACGACATATCAATCACTTTTCTCAGGCAGACGTGTATGTTTGCGCTATTTCTAACAATTTAATATTTTAAACATTGAAATAGAAAAAATAGAAAAAATAAAAAAAATAAATATAATAAACTGCACTTCTGGATCGCAACAACTTGGTCATCTGGGGTAAGGCTTTAAAGCATTGAATATATGTATAATTTTTTAAATAATTACATTGTAAAAAAAATCTCTTTTTTAAAAATAGTTGCACTCATATTAATAAACAAAAAAAAAAGTCTGTCTGACCACTTGTTTCGCAAATATGGCAGTCAGTATGTTAATTGTATTTAATATAGATTTCAGTTTTGATTTTATTTCCCAGAAAGAAAACAGTCAAGCATTAAAAGTCTACTAAATATATACAACTGCCATCACCCGCAATTTACTTCAAACGATCGTCATTTTGGCTTAAGAATTGCGAACATTGAAGGTATATTTACTATGGGTTGTCTATTGCTAGGTATATTTTAGGACAATTATAGCTGCCTAAGAGATTCCTTACGAATTTATATTCATAGTATAATAAATCGGTGATTATGTTTAGACATATTGGTTGAAGTAAAGTGCGGGTTCGTTTACATTGTCGTGCCCAATCAATGCCAATAAAGAAGAAAAAAAAGTGACTTCACTTAATTAGCTAAAGATAAATAATACTAATTTAGTTCGTTTCTATTTACAATCTATCGACGCATAATTTTGAAACAATTTGGTTCAAAGCTTATTTTTTAATCAAAGCCAATATCAGACTATGCAAGAAACTATTAAATAATAAGTCCAGAATTCTGTTTATGTTTGTCTTTTTATTTCGGAAATGAAATATTGTGGCATTGGCTTCACAAACAAAACGTTACGATGAGGATAATTAATAAATACATAAAATATTTTGAGTCTTTTTCGAATTTATAAGACACTTGTTGGCCCGCCCAGCTTCGCACGGGAAGACAAAGCTAAGCTTCGCATAGAAATTACAAAAGAAAATATTGTGTTTTGACTTTTTGTAATCGAATAGATACTACTTTCTGGGTTTTAACCCACTTCATGTGATGATGGGCTAAATTTGTAAGAATATGATCCTCTTAGTCCAACCTTTATTACTTTCCCAACACAGACAAAATGTTTGTATTCGGAAACCACTGTTTTATTTTTATTCCATTTCACTCTATAAATAGCATTTTTTTTTTAAATAACCCTTAAAACCTTTTGAAATCAGATACCACTTTTAGATTTTAACCCCCTTTCACCCTAAAAACTCCAACTTTTTGAAAAAAATGTTGTTTATTTTTTAACTTATTTATTATATTTTAACAAAATTCAGATTTAATATTTTACATGAATTACAAATTAAAAAACATTCTATAGTTAAACTAAACTGTAAGTCATTCACTCAAAATAACCCTGCACACTCACCCTACAAACAGCAAAATTAAAAAAAAAGTCATTTCCTAAGAATAACCTAACAGGTAGAGTTTTTTTCTATCAGATAAATCTTTTAGTTTTACCCCATTTCACCCTACAAAGTGAATTTTTCTGATATTTTAGTAGTTATTCTCCTATTCTTGGCGGAGGCAAATCCAACAAAGCAGACATCATTAAAATCGGTCCAAACGTTCTTGAGTGATAAATGGTGTAACTAAACCGACTTTGTTATTCAGCGCCATCTAACGGATAACTTTAAAAGTATTTATTTATACGGACTTCATATTTCACACCATTTATATTTTGTGAAAATTTTAGCTTAATTGCATTATTATTTAGTATAGGTATACTTGAGTTTTTAGTGTTTAAACGAACAGCAAATTTTTGTTATACCTAGAGCACACTGCTGGACAAAATTAAAGGATCACAACATTTTTACTTTTTATAAGTGTTTGTTAAAGAGCATGTCTGTTAAAAGTGGTCTGTTCAAAATGAAGTAAAAAGCAATTTAAAGCTTTTGGCTTGGAGAGTTTTTTAAGAAATGTTTTTGGAAGTAGCTATGTACTGTTATTTCGGAATAGTAAAATATAACATTCTAATTTTTAGTTTTTTTGGAAAGAGTCCACGAGATCGAGAAAAATATTTTCAGTTAAATTATTACATTACCCAGTTAACTTGTTTATTTACCTTTAATCAAATCATTTTTTGGGGCCCTCTTCGTCGGTCGATTATCTCACCGTTAGAAGGTTGGCCACATCCCTAAATTGTGCACACCTGAGAGCAATGCATGAATATTTCAGTCAAGATTTTGTTCAGATATCTGACTTTCAGTTCAAAAATTGTCTTTTGCTTTGAAAATTCTTCGTATAGCGATATTTACAATTTTTTTAAGAAGCACTTTCAATTAAACTCATTTTTTTTTTGAACAAGAAATGATGCTCTGTCATTTTCCCTAAGTGTAAAGACTTTTATCTTGACGAGCCGATTGATAGAACTCAAGATATAAACTTTTTAAGAGAAACTTATCGATTTTTTTTTGAGACTTTTGTTTTTGATTTTTTTGCTACAATCTACAAAAAAGACTCCTTTTTCGCACAAAGCCAGATATCTGACCCAAATCTTGAATCAGAAAAACCAACAAAATACCAAATTAAATTTAAATAAACAGGTTAATTGATTACAAATTTTTCACCGTGCGCTATTTTGTATGGATGCGAAATAAAGGCGGGAAACAAATTTTCTAAAAATTTGAAAAAAACTTTAAACTTAAAACTCAAGTTTGTTTTTGACTTTATTTCTATTAGGTATACTATTTTTACCAAAGATTAACCTCTTTAAAAAAACATTCAAATAAATAAAAATGTTGTCGTTCCTTTATTTTTGTACAACAGTGTAGATATCTATGAATACCTATTGATACATTTTATAAAATACAGTCACCGGAGTGAACTATGTATACTTACTTCTAGGTACATACTTTTATACATGCTTAAAAAATCCTTTCATAATTAGGTAATTTGGTTTGATAGTTTAAGATATTAGTAAGTGTTTCTTGTATACAGTCGACTCAGCTTATGTGGAACACAAGAAATGTAGAAAATTTGTTGTAATTAAACGGAGTTTTCATCTTAAAGAACTTTGGATATATGCAACTTAATTGCACTTAACCAAACTTCGTATAACTGCAACTTAATTTCCCCTTTAAACGATGTGTTGTGAAATATTTCCATTGATAGAAAAATAAAACATAAAAAATAACCTCAAACAAAACCCTGAAAATAAAACCGTGATTAAAAGCGTCTATTAAAATATATAAACAATAACTTTGTCAAGGCCCCACCTAACCTCTAAGCTGTTCTGCCTCCGCCTCCGCCTCTGACTCTTACCAATTCTATTTTAATTTCACCTACATAATTGTTTCAAATTCGTTTTCTAACGTTTTCACTTTTCGTTTTGAATTTTTGTCTTTATTATGAATTGATAAATTATAATCGACTATACAGAGAAATAATATGTAAATGGAAATATATTTTGCCTCAGGAATTTTTGTCTAATTATCATAACATGATGAGACGCCAGCCCCAGCATATTTGGACAAGCATTAACTTTTGCTTAAGGTAGAAGAAAAGAAAGAAAGAAACCATCTCTTTTTGAAAATAAAATTGTTGTTAAGAATTTTTAGTAGCTACGTATTTTGTATATAAATATTTGAAAAGTTATCGCAGTAATCTTCTATAATGGATGCTTATTATTTAACAATCACTCATAGTCATGTCTTACAATGACTGGGGCAGTCACACTAAGGTCATTGAGCCCAAATAGTTGATATTTTTAATAATTTCGATTGAAAGAGAATCATTAAGTAGATACAGGTATTGTGTCAACTCATTTTATACAACAATGCTTGTAGCCTAATTAGAGCATCCTATTTTATTTGGGAAACATATTGGTACAAAATTACCATTTACGATATCTTCGGTCCGAAAAACACCATCGCAAATCAAAAAGTAAAATGTTTGAGAGCTTAAAACGTAGGTAATTTTAATGCCTTAAAAACATAAGGTTCCAGTTCAACAGTAGGAACTTTCAAAGCTCGTACGTGGTTTTGATAAATTTATTTATTTGATTTTCTTTCTACCTTAATTTCAAAAGATATGAAATGAGACTTCTTGAGTTGCGGCAGTTTCTTTTGGACTGGCGTTGTCAATACTATTCGATGTCTGGGGGTCTATTACCCCCGTTAAGGGTAATTTTCTAAAAAAAAATGACTTAAAACAGACAAAATAGTATCAAAAACAACGGATACAATAACAATGCCATAATATACCTTTTGTGAAGCCAGAAATTCTTCTTTTTTTTTTAATAAAGTTGTTTTAAAAAATAGGTTTTGAAAAATTAATTTTCAAACTCAAAATTAAAAAAAAAAAAAATTAAAACTAATTTTTTTCAAAATTTTATGTAATTAATTGTTAATTTTGTTTTCAACATTCAATGCTCTTATGAGTTTCAAGTCAAAAACATAAAACCGGTTGCTTAAATGTCTTTTATTTTTTGAAAAAATTGAAAATAACTAATGTTCGGTTTCACAAATATTTAACAGGCTTTTAAATTTTTAAATGACGTATTTTGTATGGAACAAATGTCATTTTAAGATTTAAAAGCCTGTTAAATAGTTAAATGGGCTTTATGAAATCGGCCGTAAGTCTACTTTTCTTGAGAGTAACTTAAGCAACGGATTGGAGTCAAATAAATTGAATTTTATTTATTTTCAATTTTTAATTTTCTAAAGAACTAGAAGAGATTTTAGCATTATGTTTTTGGTGTTTGACTCAAAATTAATAAGAACATTAAATATTAAAAGCAAAAACACTACTTATAAACGTAAGATTTTGAAGAAAATTTTTTCAATTTTTTTTCTACAAAATTTTGAGTTTGAAAATTATTTTTTTCAAAAACTATTTTTTAACTGAACTTTTTTTAAAAACACAATTAAAGAAAAGATTTTTGGCCTTACAAAAAAGTATTTTTTGGCATTTTGAGTGTTATCGTTGTTTTTTAATAATTTTTGATCTGCTTTCAGTCATTTTTTTTAGAAAATTGCCCCTCCTGGCTAAACGGAGGGGAATAGGCTCCCCCCTCCAGTATGATTTTTTTTCAAAAACACTACTTCATAACGTACAATTTTAAACAAAATTTTTTTAATTTTTTTTCTTTAAAATTTTGAGTTTGAAAATTATGTTTTTCAAAAACTATTTTCTAAATGAACTTTATGATCCAATATGATTTTTTTTTTCTTGTCTCACCTTAACCTACACGCTCTAGCTTTTTGTCACACCTTATGCGAATCACCCTGTATATAAAATTTATAATATAAAAACCTTCATATTTTCAAGGTATAGATACCTCTACTGATTTTTTTTATCATGAAATATTCCTTATAAACGTTTCAATCTTCTTCTTTAATAGATATTTGCGATAATTCTTGTAACTTTGGGACCTTGTAAATCTATTAATTATTCAGAAATATCATAAGGGCAGCATTTAAAACGGAATTTGAGTTTTCTCAATCCATGAATTTTCTCTCAAAAAAGCAACTGTAGGTTGAAGAACTATGATCATTTAAAGAAATACTTTAAAAACTACCTACCTCTATCGGACATTTTTTTTTAATTTTTCCAGTCATTGAAAGTATCTACATACCCGCAGTAGGTATGTATTTAGATACTTTAAAAAAAATGTCTCGCATTACTCATGCTCATCTACTCACAATAGCTTCCATACGATTTTCTCCAAGGTCAATTAGGTGAAAACGCGATTTATCAAATTCCGATTTCTCCAAATGGCATTAGTTAAACTCATATACATATATAGACAAACCTTTTTGCCTCTTATGCGCCTACCATCTCTACCATTATACAAATTTAAATCTTAAGCTATGACATTTTTAATCTTCGAAAATCCATTCAAACCTTCTAAAGGTCTATAATAGGTATACAGGAAGTCACGAAACATGACCATATTCCAAGTAATGATAGATCTATCTAGACAGGTATTTTACAATCCATCTCTGGAATCCGCAGCTAGATAATTAGGTATATAAGAAAACCTTCTTTCATTAGAACCTGTCGTACAAACGCTAATTGTAATCGTAGTGAAGATTTATTACCATCCTAAGTCTCAAGTCCTTCTTGTCATTTGTTTATCGTTTTCCTCGAAACCTTCCATTAAACAATTATTTTCAAATAAATGTGGTAGGTACCTGGTGTACTTGTTGCTTTTGTCTCTGTCTAAATTGGCCTCTTTCATTAAAGAAAAAAAAAAAAAAACTACTCAAAACCTTGAAATTATTGTTTTTATATTGTAAGTCTGCCAATTTTCAGTACCTATACATAATTCTTTTATTGAGTTCTACAGAAGACCACAAAGAAAGTAAAAGACATCTTTTTCATATAGATATACAAACTTATAGATAGGTACCAATACCTGACTCATAAAAATGATCGCATATTTTTTTTTTTAATTTCTTGTTTCTTTTGGTTGCATGGTGCTTTTTTTCAATACTTACCTACACAACAACAACAACAAAAAAATGCACAAGAACGATTAAAGATTGAGTGGCATATTATACGGTAAACGTACCTGACCTAGAATTACTTACCTGAATAAGGCAAAAAAGAACTCAGCATTTACACGATCGCAGCAAAAGCAAAGTCTCACCGTTTAACTCACTCTTTTCGTATATATGTATTTATATATTATGATCTCGACTCGACGGAAGACATGCAAAAGAAAGTAAAGAAAATTTTACCTGTTGCGAAAAGTTACCGTCTTGTGACTTAAGTAGCAACTAAAGATTTTTTTTAAGCTCGGCTTGTAAAATAAAATAAAATTAATAAAATAAATAAAATACTTAAAATAAATATAATAAATATAATAAAATAATATGAATAAAATATATGAAAATAAAATTAAATAAATTTAGATAAAATACCGAACGAATTGTAGTCTATCGAAATAAGGTATCGAGAAAAATGGAGGCGGAACAAGACAGCATACTTAAAGGCACTTAGAAAAATTCGATTGGAAAATTCGATCCCTATGGTGGGCATGTAGAATAAGAGAATAAAATTGGATTAAAGCTCAGCACCACTAATAAAAAGAGGAGACTGATAATAGGCGGCTTTGCACCCCTTGAAACAGCTGTATCTCTAGCCAAATAAACAAATTATAAATTTTTTCGTAAACAAATTAATGTTATCAGCTTTAAGTTGTTTTTTTTTTAGTTCAAAAATTCAATGAAAATGAACAACTATTTAAAAAAAAAAAATATTTTTAAAAAAGCGCTTTACCGATTTTTGATATTGTTCTCTAACTCAGAGTTTGTAGTCAAAATAAATTTATTTAAAAATAACTCCACTATTCTTGCAATATTTTAGATGATAATGGCAATATTGATATTTTCATTTGTGAAGTTTAAAAAAAAAAAAATTGCGTTATTTTTTCGATTTTTAGTTTTCAAATTTTCTGCATCAAAATTAAATTTGTTTGACTTTCAAAAAAAATGTTCAACGGCAACACTGCCTGATGACGATCACCTGTATATTTTGTATATTAGCACACAATCTTCCTTTCCTTGGACTTGATTCTTTCCATAAGCAGCAAACAATAAAAGAAGATACACAGAGCCAGACAATGTATTGAGTGGTATACTCAATACATTGTACATAGTGTATACTGCAGAGCGGACTAATACCTACTACCTGTGATGGTGGCAAAAAAATAACTCAAACTAATGGGCGCAATGGCAAACCGCTGTTTAAGAATAATCACAAACTCGAACAGTGGCTCAGAAAGAAGAAAGTTTTCGTGAAAGTTAGACGTGCTAGAACACACCACGGTGCTAGAATATTCCGTCCAAGAATTCGGTGACCTCGATTTTCTCCATTGTAGAGAGAGACTTTGATTTATTTTTTTTTCTGTCGTTATCGTTATCGTCTTATTGGTCGTCGTTGGTAACTCGCAACAGCCTATATAAATTACCATACCGTTGTGTTTACCCTGTCCATTAGATACAAGATACAAATTAAACGAAGCAAGAAAAAGTTCCTAAGTTGTGGCATATTTTCGGTGAAAAGTGAATGAAAATAATGTGGATTAGGCACGTATTTCTGGCGTCCCTGTGGGTGCATATAGCCTTTGCCCATACAACTCAGAGGCCTAGCCGTGATGAAGCCGACTCGAATCCGCTCCTCGATATGGCTTCTATGTTTATTCAGGAAGCCTTAAGTAGCCAAGGTGGTGGTAATTCGGGGGGTGGAGGAGGCAGCTCGGGGCTAGCTGGTGTTGCCTCTTTGATTGGAACACTTATGCAGGCAAACAATGACGTTGGTTCTGGTGGTCGTGGATCTGCATCGCCCGGAGGAGCTATGCAAATTATATCCGGTATTGGCAGTTTACTGGCTGCAAATGGGAACGACAACTCTGGAGGCAGTGGATTCGATCCGTCAATCATTGGCAATGTAATTGAAATGTTCACGAACAGTGACGCCAACGATAACGGTGGTGGCTCACGCCAGAGACGCGATGCGGGCAAGCAGCAGGCAGGGGGAATTGGTTTAGACTCGATTCTGCAGATTGCCTCGATGTTCATGGGTTCGCAGGAGCCACAGACGAATCACCACCAGCAAAAGAGATCGATACACGACAACAGCGTCGAACAAGAAAATGGCTTGCTGAGTCTGTTGCCCATGGTCGTGCAGGCATTTAGTTCTTTTAGCGGACCAGAAGGCAAGCGCACTCAAGAGAGGCATAAAGACCACGCATGGGTGCTTCCCCCATACTTGGAGCATCTTCATGTGTTGTGGGATCATTTCTCGAATTCCGATTTGGCCGATGCGCTTTACCAGAAATCCGGACTGAATGCGATCTTCATGGGCTTCAAGGGGCGCGATGGCAAGTTGGACTACAATAAGCTCTTCGATTCTCTGAATAATCAATCTTTCCGGCGTCGCTGGATCAAGGCTGCTACTCTCTACTTGGCCGATTGGGCTGGTTATTTGGCCAATCCGGATGTCTACTTGAAATACATCCAAACTGCACAGCTGATGTTCAATGGATTCCTCAAGTCGCAGGGCTACCCCAAGGCAACTTTCTTCGAACCCAGCCGGGCCAGTGAAACCATCTCAAATCTCCTAGACTACGTTGCCAAACACCATCTCAGCGTGAAAATCGAATCGAAAACCTACGTGAAGCCAGCTGTTGGATATGCCAAAGAATTGCTCAAATTGGGTCAAGCACGAGTTATGCTGCAGAAGTTCAACGCCACTGAATTGAGTGATAAACTAACTGACACACTTAATCTGGAAGTGATTGAACCAGTTCTCAAAGTCCATAGAGCCTATCGGTTTGTCACAAGAACTCCACACTGCGATAAGTATGTGTTGTGTGAATTGAACTCCGTCGAGGAGCCCAACGCTAGGAATAACGAAATGGTGACAGGAGTTAAGCCAAAGATTATCAAAGTCGGCAGTATGGGAGCAGCTTTGTTTTTAAGTGCAGAAACTGGAACACCGTTTTGGACACTTTTTAGTGTCATCACAAAGGCCAATAATTGCGAAGCTACCTATCCAGTTGACTGCAGTGGATTCCATGAGGGAGAAGCCAAAGTGACCACAGAATATGTACACAATGAGCTGTAAAAAAAATATTAAACAATAATTAGAAGAAAAGTAAACTATGTAGCTATGTAATCGTTTAAATGTAAATAAATTAAAAAAGAAAATTATAATTGAATACGAAATTGGTGATTTTGATGTTATTATTGTTTTTTAATTCGGATTAATTTATTTTGATTGTAATATTATAACTTTCAGAAGTTTTCACTTACAGAGATGCAAGCATGTTATTAATGCTTATATAAGAGCTGCAGTTATAGCCGTAAGAGCTTCCGTTGTATACGGGGACTTGCTCCATGCTTTGTAGGGGCTTCACTTGTGTGGATAGAAAGAGTACCTGCCTAAGAGAGCAAACGATTAATCTTTTTTGTATAAAACTAAGATTAAAAAAAGGAGATACCTTGGTAAACCTATACTTATTTATAAATACGACTTAGCATCTGGGTCCTTACTTAGAACAACTGGTCAAATGTTATAAATGGACGAGACTAGAGAAATGCAAAATTATAACAATTATAACAGTTTTTCGCCATTAAAAGTGGGCGTGCGTTAAACTGCCAAAAAAATAATTAAAATTGTTTAAATAAAATTTTGTTGTTTTGATATAAAATTAATTAATTAAAATAAGTTCATAATGTTCACACTGAATTAACTACCAAATTTGAGAAATTATTCCCACTGGCAAATGTGGTGGGTGTAAGTTCATTTCGGTTAGTTCATTTTTTTTTTTTAAATACAAACTGATTTTTTTTTTTTAATTTTGCTATGCAACATTATTTAGAAGCTTATACAAAAATGTTTTAAATCAGTACCGTTTTAAATAATAACATTTTTTCGGAAAACTTTTGTTTTACCAAAAGGTAGCCCTCATTTTTTGTACAGACATTTTGAGCAAAAAATTGATTTGCCTGAACTAAAATTGCCAAAATAAAAATTTAAAAAAAAAATGTGTCGGCAGAGTGCTTAAAAACGCTTTTTTAAAAATCTATAAAAAAAAAACCCATCCGTTTGGGCTGAAGTCGAACCGAAAGACGGATTTGCGAAACGGATTTTTAGTTTTTTTGGGCATTCCCTAAAAGTTTTTTTTTATTTTTTTATGATTAAAAATCACGGTTAAGATTACATATTTTTCTCCAAATCGGCTTTACATCAGATTTTAAAAAAAATTCAATGAATTTTGCTAGTTATATGCTGCCGTTTAGTAAAAATATGATTTAAAAAAATGGTTACCAATGACATCTCCCAAAGAACCATTTGTTTGATTTTCGCTTTGCTTGAAAACGGTTCAACCGATTTTAATCAATTAATTGCAAATTTTGTTGATTTAAGGCCTAGTTTTTCAGTGTTGAGTTAAACCAGAGTAAGATAACCCTAGAAGTAAATTAAGATGCAGTTAACTAAGGAAGTAGTTTTCGGGCGAGAATGCATGCGGAATGACTAAACAAACTCGGTGAATAAAACATCAAAAGCATCTGTGCAGTTAATCCTGAGTTAACTCACCAAATTTAATGAGTTAAATCGGGTTTAACTTTAATTTAGCACTGAGCACTGCCTGTCATACTGTTATATGTGAATACTGTCTGTTTCGTTTTTACCGAATGTCCTTGAAAATGGGTTAATAGATTAGAATTTTATTTTCTAACTATGAAAAGTTCACGTTGCGTAAAAAAATGAATCAATCAAGCAACGGAAACATGGTTTTGACATTTTCTGAGAAAATTGGCTTAAGCTTTGAGTTTCCTATAACTTTTACCACTTTCATCGATAGTGGATTTCTCTGTAATATCTGAAGTGGTTTCAATAAAACAGCTTTTCTAACTAAATGAAATTATTCTCATTAACAGATCAATCGATTTTGTTAAAATTATTCAAATAGGGAGGTACTTCCAAGAAATTTAAAATTATATCGCATAAACCGAAAATTTCGAAAAATTGAGTGTTTTCCAATAAAAAAAATATAAACAAAATTATGTGGTTTTTATTATTGCATACCTGCTACTTTCTTCAGTCAGTCTTTCTCCTTATAACAACAAATGAAACAACACCTTGGGCACCGAATCATATAATGTGACGAATAATTAAAACGTTGTTCCAACAGATTGGAGTTATTTTCATTAATAAAAATCCACATTCAAATGTCAACACTTCTTACACTCATGTAGGGGAAGTTGGGGAAAAACAGCATATTTATAGTGCTTTCCGGCTTTTTAATCTATTAAAACAAGTTATTTAAGGCAAATAAAGACTTTATTTTGCAAGTCTGTTTATTCATTAAGGTACTTTGAGCAATATTATTAATAAATAAATTACCTACTGAAAAAAAATTTGATAACTTTTAAAAAAAGTTTACAAAAAAAGATTTTTCCCCTGTGTGGCGGCAAAACCGTTTTTTCCTCAAATAAGAAATTAGACGCAGAAGTAACAAACATATATTCCACGTCCTTACATGAGCCCGTTCAGGACATAATTATATATATAACATACAATAATATTAAGAATAAGCTGAAGTTTTGCCCCATACTAATTTTACCTGAATTCTAGAAGTTTGTTTCTGTAAAATTGGTGTTTTTGTCAATTTTGTTTAGGATATATTGCTTTTAAATATCTACCTTGCATTATAATAATAAAGAAAACATTAATCTTTTATGCTATTTTAGTTGTTAAACCACGATTTACTTTTCACACGAGCGATAACATCTTCACCAAAAACCACAAAAATAACTGTAACTTTTTGATGTCTTCAACAAACTACATTATCTTCACAGACATGATACGTCATTAAAATTGCCACTCTTTAATATCAAAAGTGTTGCCATTGAATCATTGTTTTTATACAAAATAGTACAAAAACGGTTTTGCCCCATGTGCGTTTTGCCCACACTTCCCCTACGGTTATAATTACATTTTTTTCAACAAAACAAATTGATAACTGATGTCAACGGATCTGCCGAAGAGAAAATTTAAAAGGTCAGCTACTTTTCCCATTGACAAATTTTCCAATGGTAAATCTTAAAAGCCAGTTTTTCAGTGGTGAGTTAAAACATAGTTAGCTAACTCTAGAAGTAAATTAACCCACGGTTAACTGAAGAAGCAGTTTTTCGGCAAAGGATACATATGGAAATACTGAAAAAACTCGATTAATAAAACATTAAGGTCCAGTTTTTCAGTGCGAGATTAAAGTTAAACCCGAGATAACTCATCAAATTTGGTGAGTTGACTCAGAATGAACTGTACAGATGCATTTGATGTTTTACCCACCGAGTTGTCACCGAAAAACTGCTTCTTCAGTTAACTGTGGGTTAATTTACTTCTAGAGTTAGCTAACTCCTGTTTAATTCACCACTGAAAAACTGGGCCTAAAAGCATCTGTTCAGTTAATCTTGAGTTCGCTAACCAAATTTGATGATTTAACTCTGATTAAACTTTAATACCGCACTGAAAAACTGGACTTAAGTAATATTTTATTTTTAAAGTGAGGCTAGGTTGGTTGGATATTTTTGGCAAATGCATTTAGGTAACTTTACCCTATTCTGATTTTTACATTTAAAGGTTTGTGCCATCACTGAGCTAAGAAACTTATGTTTCCGCTATTTCACACTTGGTGGCGCTGATTGTTATTTGCACCTGTTATTCATAATCTCCAGCTCCAAAATAAACCCCATGCCGACTGTATGTACAGATAGACTTAATTTGTAGATGAAGTAGAAGTGACTGGATGACTAAGCATATAAGCACTGACCACAGGCATTAAATACCTATATGGAATACGATTTTGCAAGTGGATGGAAGACATGCTGTGTGACGCAGAAAACAGAACTTTATTCTTGTACCTATAGAAATTTTGTTGTTTTCATAAAATTGTTTCGCTACTGACTTCTTACACTACACCGGTACCGGAGAACTATTATTGAAGACATTGACCTTAGTAATTGTGAAACTGTCTTATGCCTTCAGAGCTTTGGTTGTAAATAATTATAAAAATTTTATTTCAAGAGAAGTTTGCCATACAGTAAAAGATTCTCAAAGCCTGTATTTCTTGATTAAACGTTATGAATCAGAAGAATTTTTACTGTTTGATGCAGGTGCAGGTTGATTGTGGGATTTGTATAAGACAATTGTTGTGTCTTCTTTCACTAATAACAGTAATGCCTAGTTAAGTGTTTTAGTGAGTAATAATAGATACATTTTGAAGATCTTTTGGCTTTGATTTATATTGCAGTATCATTCGTAAATGAGAGGTTGCCCTAAAACTGATAATTTATTTTGCCACAATTTGAAGTAAAAATTATCTACTGCTCTAACTCATGTCTTTTTCGCTTTGATTTGTCAATTCTATAACAAGGCTATAACAACAAGTCTATAACAACATGTAATAGATTTTCCTTGCCACAAAAATAGTATTTTTTTTGAAATAGGTAGGTAAAACGGTTTGTAAACGTATGACTGTTTGCCAGCTTTTTTCACCTAAAAACAAAAATATTTTTTTAACAGCTACTATCTCTCGCAAGGAAGTGGCAGATTGATCAATTTTTAAAAATTAAATAAAGGGTCATTCATTTTCTGGTTTCGAAAGTAAAGCTAAATAAAATACACACAGCGATACATTTTTGATGAAAATTTTATTTCATTATAAAGTTCGAACTTAACCGTTAATTTTTATTCATTATCATTCAAATGGTCGCCTCGGGAAGATTGGCATCATGCGATTCTTTTGAGGTAATTTTAAAACCCTTTTTCGCACATTTCGGGCGGTATCTCGCCCATAACTCGATTAATGTTGGTTTTTAATGCGTCTAGAGTTGAGAGATAATTCGCTTAAACACGATCTTTTGCGTAACCCCACAGAAAATAATCTAACGGCGACAAATCGCATAATCTTGGTGGCCAATTGACGTTGCCAAAAAGTGAAATTACGCGACCAGGAAACTAGTCACGCAATAAAGCGATAATTGGTCATGTTGTGTGGCTTGTTGCCCCGTCTTGTTGGGACCACATATCATCCAAGTCATGATCTTCAATAGGCGCCGGCCAAAAAAAATCAGTTATGATTCGACCATATCGCTCCGAATTGACTGTAACCGTAAATTCGAACCATCAGCAACTTCACCTTCACTTCCAGCAGCAATATTTTCGGCTGAGCGTGCATCACAATGATGCACAGGCCTTACGATATCAGGAACGCTTCCATTCTCTTCAATTTTTTTCACAATTTTCTTGAGTACATAGTAGGTCGACTACTACGACCATTATCATAGCGTAATTCACAAAAAGTGGCTACGTTTGAATCACCACCTTTGAAGTACCTAAGTTTTCTATTATCGTAAATGGCAAACATTCAACTAATATTATGACACTTCAAACAACAGCTGATTTGGACAGGTGTCAAATGTCATTTCGTGAAAACACGAAATGTGTATAGTGAATCAATTTATTTCATTGGTTTTTAATTTGAAAATTGTGGACTTAGAATTTTTTATATTATTTGATGTATTTGACCAATTTTTTCGTTTATCTTTTCCACTGTATTAATTTAGGCTCTTTTGGTCTATTTGTAAAAAATCCGAATAAAAACAACTTCCTATTCCATTATTTTCCCAACGTTTCGTAAGTAATCCTTACTTCTTCAGGGGTTATATTTATTTCAATTGTTCAAAAATTACATAATTTGCTTCTTAAATCTAGTATTGCATCTTTCCAGAGACGGCACTGACACTAATTAAAGTACCTGAGCCCAGCTGTGATATAAGTGTCATTGTTTTGTTTATTTTGAATTTGAATTGTTTTTAACTGATTGTTCATAAATTATATTTAAAATTGTTTTTTATGTTAAAGTTTGTGTCAGTGCCGTCTCTGGAAAAATGCAATACTAGGTTTAAGAAGCAAATTATGTAATTTTTGAACAATTGAAATAAATATAACCCCTGAAGAAGTAAGGATTACTTACGAAACGTTGGGAAAATAATTAGAATTTTTTAATTTATGTAAATTTCTATATTACAAAATTTGTATTTGAAAAAGAACGAAAAACCATAAAAAAAGAAAGACAAAATATAGTTTTTTTTTCTTTTTTCGTGTCTGATAACAGAATTGCCCAAATGTGATTATTTAAATATAAATTCTTAGTTTTATTTTATTTTTCTCAAAGTGGACACCACTCATAAGCAGACAGGTGTCAGCTGTCCGTGTCTGTGTATGAGAGAGTTCATCACTGTATATTCCCATTGAAGAACTATGCCCGACTTTAAATCTCAGGTTTCAAACGATTCTGTAGATACTTTTAAAAGATTACAATTTTCCAAAATGGAGCATTTTTTTTTTACCAAATATCGAATGACAGAAATACCTATTTCTTTTTTCAACACTAAACCCCCACCCACTAAACCAACCGTTCCCTCCAATTTCTTTTTTCTAAAAATTGATATTAATTTCTTAAGATTGAAACATGACCTTTATTCATCAAAAACACTGAACAATCATACAGAATACATCAACCACCATTACCCATTGCATCTGTCGAAATGAGTCAAAAATTAACAACAACAAAAAAAAGGCCAAAACAACTCGTAACAAGCTTTTTTTCAGTGACGACTCTCTGTCAAATGGAATTTCACTTGCTTCCCATTTGAATGTTTTCCTAATTTTAGAGTCACTTATCAGGATTCTAATTGACACACTTTTTCCTTTTCAGAGAGAGAGAAGAAAAAAAAAAAAAAAAACATGGAAAAACATTTTTTTTTTTGTACATTTTGTTCTTCTTAGAGAACAATTTCCCCGACGATTTTATGACTTCCATGTCTAGCGAATATCTCAAGCCCCCTCCCTTGTACACCCCACATCACCGCTGGCGCTGGCTGTGTGTAACCACCGTCCATTGTTTTCAATGTGAATTGTCGAAAAAATTGTTGCGTATTTTATCCCCCCAATATCAGCCATCACATTGGAATGAGTATTTTTCTTTAGTTTTTTTTTTTTTTCTCTCATTTTCTTCTTTTGGTTTTCGAATTTTCTTTTTGTTTTTCCCATTTTCGCTTTTTTTTTCAATTTTCTCCAATATTTTTAACTTCACCATAGAGATAGAGAGTGGGCGTATAGAGAACACGAAGAAATTCAAGACTAACCGAGACATATGGATGATGATGATGATGATAGAAGGAAAATACACACAGGGGTTGATAAAATAAATTTCCACCCCTTCTTGTCGTTTTTGTTTTGTTGTTGCCATTGCTTCTGCTCCACAGACTTGCGTAAGGGAAACAAATTTTCCATAAATGCTCACTGTGGTCGTGGTGTGTATCTGTATCTGTGCACTTGCTGCTCCCCAATCATGACCGAATCCACCACAATTTTCAGGGGGTGGTTGGTGTCGTGAGACACACATTCAACAACACCCACAAAAACTGGAGAAAATTCTCACATACACCAATGTATATGTTGAATTGAAAGTTTTCCCTCTTCATATGGACGCTATGCGATGATGATGTATCTATGACTGTATTGCTTTGGCAATTTCCACGTTTTCCTCTTGAAACTTATAAGCAAAGAATGAAAAAAAAAAAAAAAACAAATATCAACAACAACAATACACCCATACACCCAGAATATACGACCAAAAAAAATACACCACGCGCAGTATGGAGCTCAACTATACAACAGCTTTTCCTACTGGGTATCCTAGTATCTTATTGAATATTCGGATATGATTCGTTGTTCGTCCGTCCTTTTAGTATGATATTGAGTTTTGTGTAGTTAAGTCAGAAAATAAATATTTCGACATTTCGATATTTAAATTAAACAAAAAAAAAAAAGTATTAAAAGCAAAATAACTTTAAATATTAAAATATATTTAAATACACTCTCGTTCGTATCTTTGCTATATCTAAAACTACAAAAACAAACTATCTTATCCGTCAACCATTTTCGCATCCTTAAAACAGAAAATATCTTAACTTATTGTTATTTTGACTTAATTGTTTTTTTTTCGATTTGGTATTTGTTTTTTTTTGTTACAAAAATATCTAATATCTCAATCATAATTACGGACCCTATATAGATCTCTATATTATATTGAAACCTTCGACATAATTATTGACTTAAGAAATTTTTGAATGTTTGATCTCGCGGACATACATATACATATATATAAAAATATTTGTTAAAATAAATAAAAATAAAAATAAATACTTAATATTCGTGATAGAAACCTCAAAACATCACAGATAAAGTGGATTTTTTTTTGTTGTTTTGTGTAAAAGTGCATCAAGTGGTTCTACAAGTGATGCACATTAAAGATAAATAAAAAAAAAATTAATTTACCTATAAATAACGAAAATTTGCAATTCCCATGGAAAGTGTATAAGAAATCAAGTAGTGATCAATTGTGATAGAAGGAATATAAGTAAAAGATACAAAAGTATCTTTTCGTTCGGTGTTTGGAAGAAAAAGTGATAATTGTGAAAATACCATACGGTAGATATTTCTCATCTCCGTTGTATCTCAAAGATATTCATATAGAAAAAAAATAAATAATATAATACTTAGCAAAAAAAAAACACACAGAATCTTTCTGGTGTGTTTTATTCGTCGTCATCGTTGTCTCGTATCTTTAATCGAATTATTGAATTCGATTTGAATATCTTTTTCTTATTATAAACAAAAGTTAAAGAAAAATCATTCCATATGGTTCATATTATTGAATTTGTCGGCCAACCGAAGGTTGAGTTTGCTCAACAAGTTACTGTGAGTACCTACAAAATGAATACTTATAAAAACAATATTATATTATATCTATGTCTACAGTAGGTATAGGGTAAATATATATCAGAGAGTAGGTATAGTACGTACACCAACCAACCTGATAGATACGCAGTATCTTCGTACTTCAAGCAATTAATCATTTTTGGCAAAGTCATCTTGTTTCAGAGTTTTGTTTTTTTCCTTTTATTTTTTTTTTTTTGGTTTTTTTTTATGACGGTATGTGTGAGGAAAAATTTGTCGTTTTTTATCTTTTTTGTTTGGTAAGGGGATTTGTTTTTTTTTTTTTGTTTTATTTTTACTTCATTTTCCTTTTTTTTTTATTTTACGAGGAGGGTACAAATTTTGTGTCAGGTTGTTTGGAAAGCTTATCGTGTTTGTTAAATAAAGAAAAAAAAAAACATGAAAGAATTTGATTGTGTGTTAGATACGATAGCAAGCACAGATCGATAGCACATATTAAGGATTTTTTCTTTATTTTTTTTTTTTTTTAATACATTATTCGTATTGTTGTTGCTGGTTCTTAGGCGCAACTCTCTTTAGTCGGTTAAGAGGATTATGTGTGTGTTTAGGGCGAATGTTCGAGCGTATGTTATCATGAGCTTAGCAGAAAATAAGCTTAGGTATATATGGGAGATAAGATTTCCAATGAAATATTCAAACTGACAGAAAAACGTTTTTATAACACATATATAGGCAGTCGACCCTAAAGTATATCTATACTTCATGTAATATTCAGATATAATAAAACTTTAATTTATATCTTAGTCATTTTTTTTATATCGAAAAAAAAAAACATTTAAAAATCACCATCTGCAACGGACAGAAATCTTGTATTTTTTGACATTAGTATTCATATAATTTTTACTTAAAAAAAAAAAAAAATAAACCCCCTCATGTCGATCTTCAGAAAAATTAAGTAAATTTTTTTAAACTAGATACTATTAAATTTAGTTAAAATTAAAAATTCATTTTGCTTTTTATAAGTCCTAATCCATTTATGTATATTAAGAATATTTGAACATTCAAAATTGAGTAAATAAACTATGTTTAAGTTGTAAAAAAATACCGTTTATGGACGTCCATTTCATATGTGTTTTCATCATAGAATTTAAAATTATTAATTCTTCAACGTATTTATAAGTTAGGTAGGTACTTAATTTATTATATTTTCAATAAATTTATTTGTTATATTTTACCAATAAGAATTTCAAATAATTTCAAAAATACATAATTTAACCAAAGTCAAGATTTCTAAAGTTTTTATTAAATATCTTTAAATATATTATTATTTGAATGTTTTTAAATTTAAAATATGGCAGAAATGCTTTAAACAAAAATATGAGTGTACACAATGTAATTCAATTAGATTTTCCATACTGGGTAAGCAAAACATTTGTTTATCCATATACATTTTTTTCAAAAAAAAAATAATTTATTTTGAAATTTAATAAAATCATAATAAACTTATTTTTATTGAAATATTTTCGCCAAAAAAGTTAAAAAAAAAAAACAAAAAAAAAAGATTATTATGAAAGAAGTATGTTTGACCTAGTTTAGAAAACCCTTGACCTATATTTGAGGAAGAGTATACTTATGAACATGAATCCAACTTCATGGCGAGAATGTATGTGAATGTTTTAGTCCAAGGAAAATAATTTCAAAATGTTTTTTTTTTTCGCATTCAATTGAATTATATTTAATTGCATTCTTTAACTTAAAATAGTTTTCAATAATCTTATTCAGATAAAAAATTTGTATATAGTGTTTTTTTTTAAATATGTTTTTTTTTTTAATTTAGAAAATTTAATTTTACTATTTACCTACTTGTTTTTTTTTTTATTAAATTTTATTTTAAATAATATTGTTTAACTAAAGAACTCATATTTTATTTACATATTTTTCATCAACAAATAATTGTTTATATTAATGTACATACACAAAAAAAAAAACGAAAGAGTGCAAAATTAATTTATGAAAAGTAATTAAATTTTGAATTGTTTCGGTTTAATTTTTAAAACAAAATTGAAGTTCAAGTTCATTTAATAAAAATAATTTGTCTAAGATCTTTTTATTCTTAATTTTTTATTGTTCGTTTATTGGGGTACAGTAACTTTCTGTTTGTTATAATAATGAACTGTTTATTATTTGAAGTAGATATGCATTATGAATTATTTTGTATTAAAAAAAAAAAATATGTTGATTTGTTCAAAAGGTTTTCATTACTTGTTCAGTATTTTAGTTAATTTTTTGAAACAAAAGCGAAAAACTAACCAAAACAAAATTCTTTCAACAAAATGATAATGCGAAAGTGCCCTTATTTACTGAATGTAAAGTCCAAACTATGAATTAAATTTTAATAACTGTGAAATTACCTGACAAAAAATAGATTAAATTAAAAAAATCTTAACTTAATTCAGGAAAGTATTCAAATATGTAAAAAAATAAATTTTAAATAATGAGGATACTAATTTAGTATTCTTTAGCGTTTATTTTACTCTAACATTTAGTTAAATATAATATTTTATTGAATTATTTTTTAAAATAAAAAATTAATAATTAAAACCTATATTTAATTTTTTTTTTCTTTTTGTTCATTTTTTGGAATTTAAAAATATGGTCACCGTTTAGCTATAGTTCAAAATTAGAGAGATGTTTATTTATTTTTTCCTACGTTTCGAGCATGGCTATGCTTTTTAAATATAGGCCTGATGACATGCTCGAAGTTATTCAGTTTTTTAATAAAAATTTATAATTTTGGAAAAAAAAACACGTGAAACGAACACAAAATATATCTACCCCAATATTAGTCCGAAATGTATTCAGATTTTGTCTATGTGACCAAGAAAAGATGTTTTCACATTTAACAGTTTAATGAAATACTACTAGAATATTTACTTGTGCTCAACTCGACATTTGAAAACTAGATAAAGTATCTCGAAGCCTTTTTCTGTTCGCAAACATTCCATTAAAACCATCTAATCCAAACAAATTTTTGTGAAATGATTGGCATTGCTTTTTCGCAAAGAACACGATTCAAGTCGGCTATGGAATTTACCAACAATAGTTTTAAGAAAAATAGAAGATTGATTTACTGATAGCGTTTAAAAAAAAAAAAAAGTTATAAGATAAGACTTCATTTTTTTTAAACACATTTGAATTGAATTTACGGATTTTGATTTCCCCATTTTCATTTTTTTTTCAGTTTTTTGTTTTCTTTTTTAAGTTTGATCTTTTGTCTTTCCTCGATAACTTCAATTCTTTTGAGCTTTAACATATAATTTGGATTAATATTTTTAATTCAAATCCTAGCTTTCATATTTTAAAGTTATACATAGCTTATATCTATATATTATCTATATATTAATACGTTAACAATTTTTTTGTACTTCCTTTTTAATATACTTAAACCTAACGCCCGACAATAAAAAATATACCATTTGAAAGCTAATATTTATTAGAAGTGCCATCAGAAGAGATTATGTGAATCCGTCGACTACTTACATGTAAAAATGTTAAATAATGGATTCCCCATACAAAAAGTCTAAAAAAAAAACAAATTCACGACACACACGGCTGTTTGTCAACACCCGAGCGTAGTGTAAAAAAAGTTCACTTCCAACGTGTTTCATGTAGCTTAGACGCAATATTTGTTGTTTCGTTCCGAATGATGAACTCTACATCTACTTACAATGAGTAGGGAGGGTTGATCGAATTTCGGCCATAGGTTATACTAGTCTAAATTATAAGGCAATCTTTTAAACGCTTATTTGTTGAAACGAGACATAAATATTCAAATTCAACATACGAACTTATGCGACAGTTTCCGCTGTTTTTAATAGTTTCTTATTATTATTTAAGAACACAAAGGGGATAAGTCAATTTTTGAGTGTTCAGGAATTTCAAAATTCAGAAAGATTTATAAATTGTTTATAGTAAGAACATATTTTTCATTTTGTACTTCAAATCAAATGGTTGCTACTGCTCAGTTTACACAGAAATTTCATATTTAATAGTATACATCTTTCTAATGAATAAGTAATTTTAACATTATTATTGGTTTAAAAATTTACAAAAGAGAAAAAGGACATTCTGAAGGAAGGTATGATAAAACTTTTCACTATACTGAGAAAAAAAAAAAGAGGTGCAATACATTTTTATTAAAAATCAAAAATATTAATTTAAGAATTAATAAGAGAGAGAGTTAGATTATAAATTTAGTATTCCTTTAAATATATTATTTTCTAATTTGTATGAAGATATCTAACTCGTATACAGGAATCCAAAATTGTAATGCCTTTGTTGCTTGATGCGAAACGAAAAATCCCAAACAAAAATGACAACGAATTCATAAACGAAAAATTTCATTTTCATTTTGAAGTACACTATTCAAGGAGCGAAATTGATTATTGTAACAGATTATTTGGAGAAGTCTCCGCTCTTTTTTTTTGCATAGAATTAAATGCACGGACTGTTAATTGTGTGTGGAAAAGTGACGTTTGAGTTATAGATATTTGTGTTTATATGAGTTGCTTCTTTCAATACCCATGAAAGCTTTCTGTGATTATCTTACATGTGGGTTTGTAGTTTTCGTGAGCATTTCGATGTGGTTTTGGAGACCACAGAAAATATTGGTTTCACATCACCAGCTTATTAGGCCTTATTCTTGATACAAAATTTGGTGTCGGAGTTTTTCATTATTGACCTCACTTAGAATATGCACAGTAGTTGACACAGTGAGGCACCTTTTCAGTGTTAAGTTTTGTAGGTACTGACTTATGAATAAAAGATGAGTAGTTGTAAACTTTGTGTTATGAATCCAATTCATATTAATAACAATTTTGAAATTCCATACATTTTCACAGCCATCAATATATTTCATATTAACATAGAAAAAAGTTTTACAAACTGATTTAAGCTTAAAATGAAGAAACATTAATTTTTTGAGTTTATAAGAAAAAATATTTATGTACCTGTATACACGACTTAGAAAAATTTGATATTTTTTTAATACAAATTTTACATCCCACAGAATTGTAATAAATTATTTTATAGAATCATATCGTCGGCTTAGAGTAAAAACTTTGAATGGGAATTACATTTTGAAGTTGAAGTAGGTACTGAAGTGAAGTACCTATACACATATATTAAAATAAGTCTTTTTATTCAACAAACCGCTGGCCGTTCTAAAATTTACATCTCTAACTGAGAGCCACTAAATCTATTTATTTGAGACTCATTTTGTTAAAAAATAAAAATACATACACAAATTTTAATTTTTTAGTTAAAACATTTTTTTTTAAGAAACTGGAATCATTCAGCTGCTAACAAATGATGCAATTTTAATTCCAAAACGCAAATAGAAAAATAAAAATGAAAGTTGTGTCATCCGAAAACATAAAGAGAAAACTAAAATTAATAATCATTTTATATAGGTATTCCTTTTTAACATTTTCATACTCTCACACAACTGGAATAAGCGTAAAAAAAATATGAATTAGTTTTTAAGTTTAGTTATTTGCTTTTTTTTATATATTTTTGTTGTATTGGTTTACGTAGATACCAAATTTGGAATTAATAAAATTTTTTTTTTTTGAAAATTTAGGTATTAATGACTTGTTAAGAGTTTTCAATTAGATATGTATCTAAAATATCATCACATGTTTTAAATTCTTTATTTCCCGTAGAAATTACTGCCCATTGATGTCACTCCTAAAAATTTGTAACGTTATATACCTACATGGGAGCGTTTTCATAGTCGTTTGCTAAACACAGGTATTACTAAACTACAGATAAAAATCAAATGGATTACCAAATACGGTATATCTTTTTATAACCTAATAATACCTTCGGTCTTGATTAAAATAAAACTTTATTGAATTAATCGACTTCAATTATTGAAAGAAAAAACTATAGTTATTAAAATAAGTCATAGAATATTCAATTAAACTCATTTTTAACTTAGCAACACTTTAAAAATCACTGTGAATGTGGCCAATTGTGTTTAATAATTTAGTTTAATTTTTATTTAGTTTTATGCGTAAGCTAACTACATGTACAAATCATATTTCACATACATATATAAGTGTTTGGTATGTTTTCTCTACGATCCTGAAAACGATGTTACTGTTAGTTACACAGACTAAGCGCTCTGTTATTCACTTTGGCTTTATTATTACTTTTGCTAAGGCAGAATACAAAAATTAATAAATGTAAACAAAACACAACTCTAATGAAGCATTTAAATATGATTAAAATGACAAAGTCATTAAAGATTTTAGATTATAAAAAAAAAAAAATTTAATGGTTTTTTTTATTTCGATTCAATCGAAAATTTGCTTTTAATTATTTTTTTTTTTTAAATTTTCTATCTTTCGAGAACATTTATTTTTGAAATTATTGTGGGCATCTGTTTTCTTAAATTTTATTTTGATTGCAGTTTATGAGCGTTTTATTTTATTGGAACAATCATTTATTCATTTCTCTCCGACCAACATACAAATATAGCAGAATAAAAAATGTTCGCACGTGGAGAAATAGCAGAATAAGGCTATAGTTTCTATTATATGTGTTTAATATACCATTTTTATCTAACATATTAGGTACGCAACCTTACAGCGGGATACTTATCTCTCACATAATAGTCTTTTCCTTTCTGTAAGAACTTTTCTTTTTCCTATTAAAATCAATTTTCATAAATCACAACAATTTGATTGGCTGGAAAATATAATGAGCGATTTGGTCTAAAATTCAAATGGCTATCAAATATAAAAGTTTAAAAGTTATAAATATGCTATACTTTCATACATACATTGCCTATATAGATACATAAAAAGATAAATAGAAGAAAGTATGAATGCCTTTCTTCTTTGAATTGATAGAAAAAACCTCAAAAACAGTTTCGAGCTGGAAATAATGAACTTCCGTCGACTGAGCTTAAAAGCTTAAAAATACTTATACAAACAAAATTTCGAACATTCTTATAAAGCATATTTAAACAAAAAAAAATCTATTTAGGTATACAATTTTTTGTATAACACATACAAAAATCGTTTAAACTTTTTTAAGATTTAACATAAGTTAAAAAATAATTTTTAAATTTAAAGAATATTTTTTTATTTTGTAAATATTAATATAGAATATTATTTAGATTATTGTGAAGCACTAGAAAAAAATTTATCAAAATTGTTGAAGCATTTTACTGGAAAATTATAAAATGAACGATGAGTTAGTATAGGCACAGTTTAAAATGGTTTTTGGTGAAAGCATTTTTTTTCCAAAGGTAAGCCAAAGGTACCTTTAATAAATAAGTTTAAAGGAAGTCTTAACCTCTGAGACTATACATTTCAAAAAACTATCACAGAAGATAAAATTGATTTTTTGCGTGTAAAAATTAAAAATTTATAATCGTAGACTTTTCAATATTCAAAATCAAATAAATCGAGCACATCAATAATTATTACAAAAAGCATTCAGATCAAGTAAATAGAAGCTTTTCACAGTCAAGATTGTTAGAAGTTTAAAATTTTATTTATTTAAGTATAAGTAAGAAAGTTCAAGTGCCTTTAAACTGTTATAGTAAATCATTTAATAATATTAACAGAATGGGACCCAAATGGCAGCCTTGAGGAACTCCAGAATAAACTATGACAGCTACTAATATTCACAGAAAAGGAACTGTTAAGCAGATACAATTCAAGTCAAGCAATGAATTTTACCCTTAGACTAAGTTTGTCGCAAGTCTTCACTTAAATCTGTGAGAAGATAATCCATTCAGTTTTTATTTTTTTAAAGGAAACAATGAAAAACTTTTCTAGATCCAATAAACAAGAAAAAAATTGAAATTTTAAATTTTACGGGAAGTTTTAGATATTAACATACACACATACACAACAAGAAACCATTATCTCCATGAGAACTTAGGTTGATATTTTTTAAAGAAGTGTTTTTCTTTTGAATTTGAATTGTCGCGTGCTTACAAAGTTTTGTTAAATATGCTTGCGATGATTTTAAGTTAATGTTAGCCATTAATTAACTTCTCTAATTTTATAGAAAATCTAGGCTTTAAATATCTTTAATTAACTTCTAATGCTTACCCAAAAAAAAAAAAAAAAATATTATACCCAGCATCGAGCCCCAAGTTATAGAGACCATCACTCCCTTTTATGTATACTCATCCCCTAAGCCCACCGAGTCATTGACTTACCAACCACACTTTTTAGCCTTGAGGCCCACTTTGCATAAAATAATAACACAAGCAATAACGTGTCCCTCAGGCTATTTAAGCTTTTTAAACATAAAATAAAAAATGCCTTTCTCATCCTCCCGAACAAAAAAATAAAAGCAAATTACAAAAAAAAAATGGGAAGGAGGAAAATTAAACCCTTTTTACATTCAAACTCAAACCCCGGGAGTCTTTCTCTCCGCATCTCTACATCAGGATTTGATGAATTTGCCGCCTGAGGTGTGTTGGCCGCAATTAAAATAAATGTCTCCTTCGAATGGCATGGAATTTCCGGTATAACTGTACTATACAAGTAGGTGTATACAATGGTGCATGTACTTTTCTTAATAAATACGATTATTGCCGATTTATTTATGCATGAATTGCAAAAGCTACCCTTTTGCCATATACAATACATAAAACTAGGTAAGTACTCTCGCATACAGCAGAAAAACAAAAACAACAAACAACAACTGTATTGCTTCATTTATCATGACACGGCATTACAACTCAAATCACAGCCGTCACAATGTAACAACGGCAACTGAATATAGTGAAGGTATGGCTTAAATCGTTGGGCGCCATTTATAGCCTACGTCATGTTGTCGATCCAATTTCAAAAACTATACTAGCTTTGTTGATGCGATGGCAGTAGTGTTCGTAAAGCATGACGATAATATTCCGCTCTACCTTTTACCCACCGCGAAGTATTTGCGGTGCAATAACGTATACAGTGTCCCGTTTGTAGTTTTACACCACATTGAAGGGTAAGCAAATTGACTTCGGGTATTAGGTATCATTCAAATTGGCGCTAAGGGTGAGGTTATGCTAATATGGTGCTGACGCTGAGTTCTCTTTGTCGTGTGCGTTATTGGCACTAAATGGAAGAAGGGCTCGGCGGGAAGCAGGGTGCTCAGTTCAGCTCAGCTCGGAGAAATGCGTGCGTGAGTCACGCGGAACACTAGCAGAAAATTAGAAAAATAATGTCCTTATTGTAAAAAAAAAAATACTTCACCTAAAGGATTCGAGGTTATATGTATTTATATTTGTATATGAAAAGAATTCACAGAAGAAGAAACATTTTTCTCCAGATTTCATTATACTTACACGCTTATGATTGCCGAAGCGGCACGGAACAAGGTGTAAGAATTAAATCTACAAGTGTTAAGTAATAATAAGCACGACATATATTTTTTTTACCTTTCGTTCCCACTTAGGTAAGGTGTTGCTGTTACGCTTCGAAGCAGTTTGTTCTTCGTTCGTCCTTTCGAGAAGCAGGATAGAGTGGAACTTGACTTTTAGTTGCGGTATTACGTTCTGTCAGGCATTTTGATTCTTAAGTAAATTGTTTGGATTTAATGTCATTAGCGCGGCGGCGGCAGTGCGGTGGCTGAATAAAAACCAGAAACAAAAAACGCTCATGTAGTTTGTACATTTGTTTGGTTAAACTACTTAATTATGGCAGGAATCGCGATTATAAGTGGCTCTTTGAATCCAAACGGAAAGCCGTTATTGTTTTGTAAAATTAGAAAATCGAAATCGATTTGGGTCAATGCGGTGAACAAATATATCCGGATGTTTATAGTTTGTGATTTTGATGGATTAGGGTACGAAACTATTTGTAATTTTTTTATTCGAGTTGAAGCTTTCGCCAGTAAGCTGATGATTGATTAAACATTAACATAAGTTCGTTAAGTATAGAAGTTTGTTAGATTGTTTATCTCTATAGATATGGAAAGACTTATATACGTGGAAAATAGAGAGAAACCTTTCAAACAAACTTCAATACTTCTTTTTGTGCCCAGATTGTGCAGAGATTGTAGAACCTATATGAAGGTTGCGTATCGGTTGAATTTCTGGAAACTTATAGGAAAATATAGTTAACGGTGAGTAGGGTAGAATCAGGTTGATTTGATATGGATTAGGTAGGGATTGAAAAAAAGAAGAAACCAATTACAAATATCTGCCACTGAAATAAATTTTGTGTTTTATTTTGTTGTTTTTTTTTTGTATAAGTAGGTAGTTTAAAGCATATACATAAATATTGTTTAGCTGAATGTGCACAGCAGTGGCGATGGCGTGGCGTCCATATAAACAAGATTCCTACTGGCTTCCGTTTTAAAATTTTCACAATAAACAATGTTAAATTGTTAAATTCAAATTCTAATTTTTAAATTGAAAAATAATACAAAATTAGTGACTTTTAAAGAACTACATATAGGTACTCTGAATTTTCAATAAATTATTACATGATTTTGCTTTCAAGGAAGGTTTTTTTTTTTAAAGTACTTTTACTATGCCTTATAGGCTTACTATAGAAATTTAAATCTGTATTTCTGACTTTAAATACCAATAATGTGAAAATCAACTTAATGTGGAAAATAGACTTACCGTAACATGCTCTTATTTCAAGGTACACAACATTAAAGGATCCAAAATTGCAAGATTCCATGTTAAATTATTCACGCCACGCCGCCATCGCCACTGGTACACAGTGCAACCACTAGCTAGCTTAGATAATATGTCGTTTTTGGTTGGATTTCGGAACTGTTCCATTCCTATCGAAAATGGAAAATTTGGAGTAAAAGGAGTGAAAAAGGAGTAACTCCGAAAGTCCACTCTGTACTGAAAAGTTCTAAATCTGTTAAATAAATCTCAATAGAGTACATTATCGCTAACGTGAACAGTTAAAAACAAGAAATTGCAGTGTAGAAAACTCATTTTGGATACTTCTACTGAAAATTTCAAAAATACAGTTTTATCCAGGGATGTAACCCTGAATTAAATGGTACTATTTGGCCTTTTCTAAACAGTTTCGGGTCGCAAAATCCAGTGCGAAATAAAAGCACTATACTCAGTCCCACGTTTTCCGACCCATAACTGGACCCTAAAATGGTGCAAAACCGATACAAAAATAATACAACTTCCATTACTTAACCTCGGCTCGAAATTATTTATCCCAAAACTGGAAACACATGAGGTTTAGGTCCGCATTTTCTTAGTTGGAGTAAGTGTATTGTATTTTATTTACATTTTATTTAAATCAAAGAATTACGTTACGAACTGAACTGAAATGAAAATTGGTCCAAGAGTCCGAAATTAATCTTTAACTATACTTCACAGTCGGCTTTCCAGGGCTATGACTTTGAACTATGATATAGAGCCATCTTCAAACGTACATATTATATCAAATTGTTAGAAACTCAACTGTCTACAATTTTTTTTACGGTAAAAATTGACGTAAGCTTCTGAAAAAACAAAAAAAATGCGAAAAAGGAAAAATTTAAATTTAAAATCACACAACGTAGTTAATATTGACGGCGCTTAAAAAAAAAATGTTTTTACAAATAAGAAAAGTCTTTATTACCTACACATTTGGCCTAACCTCAAGTAGGTACCAATAGTTTTGAAGACATAAATCATTTCGCGTTTTTCAAATATGTTGGATTTCACCAGGGACGTCCCACTTTTCCAACAAAATTTTTTTTAGAAGTAAACAAAAAGGTTCTTATCCTTTATTTAGTTCAACAATATGAGTGTTTTTGACTATCTGTCCTGTACTATGAATAAAAAAAATGTTCGAATTCCAGGACTCACTGTTCACGGATGCTTAAACATCAACGTTTTTCCGAGTGCCGGATTTTTTCTAAATTGAACGGAACAAATAGACAAAATGCAACCAAACGTGTAAATGTGACACGTAATGTATTACTGGAACGTATACACGTAACATTCTCAACATAACGTGATACACGTAAGGTCTACGTTTCAATTTTACCCTACCGTTGCCGACGACGTCATAGCAGTCATAGAAGAGATAAAATAGTTTGTTTGTAACGCTATGAAAGGTGAACAATATTTTGTCTACGTTTTAGAATACCTACTCAATGTAATAAACACGTTGTTTAAAGCTCTGATGCTCCAAGCGTTTAAATAAGCCAGTATTCTATTTCGATACTGCCTCGAAACAATTTGTTCTTCCCACGTTAAATGTTAAATTTTGTAGCCAAAGTTTTTATTGAAGATAAGCTAATTTATATTAAAATTCATGGTAACAGATATAATGAGTACTTTAAGGTATTTGTACTCTTTTAGGACTTCTATATACTACGAGTATTTAAAAATTATAGTTCCATTTTTGAATATTTAATTTAATCTTTTCTTCCGAGACCACTGGGTCAAAATGTATGTGTGAGATAAATAAACAAATATTAATTTGAATATAGGTACTGTGAAACAAGCACTTAAACCTAAAAGAATTCTAACTAAAAAAAAAAACAAGTGTGACCTTTAACTTTTCAAAGATTAAAAAATTAAAGTTGATGAACTTTAACCAACTTTGAAATAACAATGTGTAGGTATAAAGATCTAGTGCCCCAGACAGACTGAAAACTATAGACAATCAAACAAAAACACGTTGTTGATGGTTTAACCATCGATTTCTGTGTTAGCTTCTCATTTTCTTCTTTTTTTTTTTTAATCTAGATAATTCCCCTACTCCTATCTCTTCTCTATTTTTCTTTTAAATATACCTGTTCGACTAGCAAAGGTAACTTTAAATCCCGGTGGACATAATATTCGCAATGAGGTCGATGCACCAAACCTGGCTTTTCTTCCATAGTAACGTGTAAGTAGGTACTATAGTGGGTACCTGTAGGTATAGAAAAAGTTATATGAGTTTTTTTTTTTTAAGTAATCCATTGAATAAAAAAAAACAAGAATTCCTTTTGTTTCATTATCCTTACCGGCAAGCATGATGAATTGCATCCTTACAGGTTTTTTTTTTTTTTTTTTTAGTCGTCGAGGGTTTTTGTTGTTATTGCAAAAAAGAACGCATGTCCCAATGCAATGATGTTGTTTTTTTTTTGTATACCTACTATCGCAGTGAATTCTAGCACACAAGTTGTAGGAGGAGTTGAGAGCTATAATACAACAACTAGAACTATCTGTGCATATTATAGAGTTCGTCCTTTTTCATACTAGTTTTTTTTTTTTTGTTATTTGCTCTGTTCTCTCATACTCCCAAAGAGCAACAATGCACAGGGAAGGGATCCATGGATCTAACGTCGAGGACGACGACTATAACACCACCACTACTACCACCATCATCATCGACCATGGACAGGGAGGGGGAGGGGGCTTTGGAACTCATTTTAAATGCGCGCACATCCATCTCCATGGTTATGTCAGAGCAAGGACTCTACATACCCATTATACCCATGCCTAGCCCACCTACCTACTTTTTACCAATATAGAGTTTAGTATCATGAGCTTCGTTCAGTGCTATAGCTTATGGAATAGCAGTTGTGGGTCTATAGCTTTATTTCCATGAATGGGATGAAGGATGAGCAGAAAATGAATTCGCATGCTTGCAACTGTATTTTTGCAACAGGTATAACATTCCGTGTAGTATGTAGATAAAGTTGGCAACATGTTTTTAGCCAATGCTCTTACTCCTCTCTGCCATTTTTAATGTTCGTGTTACCGTTTTTTTTTTTTTTTTTTTTTAATTTTATTTTTTTGGTACACATTTTGGTTGCACTAAATAACTTTGAAGGGAGTATATAGGTTTGCAACATATTTATTCTTGATGCACATGCAAAAACATAGTTGTTTTCACCCTTAGTATAAAGATGTTATGTGTAGACTAAATGCATCCAACGAGAGGTATTTAAATTATTTTTTGAATTTTTATTTTTCAGAATAATTTTGTTTGTTAAAATGAAAATATTTTCTGAAGTTAGTCAAGTCCAACTCAATTGTTTGACTTCAATATAAAATAACATGCATAATTATAACCTATATTTAAGCTTTTGGTTAAGTGGTTAATGTTGTTTAGTTGATACCTAGATTTATAATAGGCCCGTCAGCAGAGGCTTTTTTTGCAAAATTATAGCGCTTAAATTTTATGATTATAGAAAAAATATGTTTTTTATTTAAAAGACTTATGTTGGGTTTCGCAAATATTTAACAGGCTTTTAAATTTTTAAATGACGTATTTTGTACGGAACAAACGTCATTTTAAGATTTACAAGCCTGTAAAATAGTTGAAAGGGTTTTATTAAACTGGGCATTATGCTTATACTTAAAGCGCCGAAAGTATCCTTTTGTTTTACTGTATTAGCAACCATTAAACCGAAAACACAACATGTTTTTCACTCTTATGAAACAAGAATCCATTGATTTTAATGAAACACACGTGAGACAAAAAAACATGTTTTTGTTTTTATATTTTTATGACGTGACTACATTTTGTTTAAAATAAGCTTCATTTTCAATTATTACAAAATACACACGTCCTTAACACCGCACCCGACAAACCAGAAAAACAAAGGCGAAACAGGAAAACATGTTTAGTTGTCAATGGCTGGAAACAAAATTTCATTGTTGCTTTTTGTTTGCCACTGGCGTTTTAATTATATTTGTGGAAGTTCTCAATGAAAATTTTGTTTTCTTTAATCTCAACACACACCAAACGAAATAGAAAAGTGGAAAAATTTTGTTTCATTCAATGGTGTCGGTTGTTGTGTGTTGAAACAAAACTCATTTTTTTTGTTTTATGAAACAAAAACGTTTTGTTTCACCCGGTTTGTTTTCAGCCTTAGGGAGTTATGAAGCAAAACCCTAAAAAACATACTTTTTGCGCCTAACTCTGAAAGTCAAAATCTTGTTGTAATATACAAACAAATATACCTAATTGACGACATCATGATAATTTTTTGAACGATCAGTCGTTTACAAGGTAATTGTTAAAACGCAACAAAACACTTACAGTCATGAGTCATGCCTTTTTTTTTGAATACTCATGGGCGACTTACTTACCAATTCTTATCATTAAATTGAAGTAGCAAATTTTTGCATTATAAAAAATCACTTTGGCCTCAGCTGAACATTGTCATGTCTATCAAGATCTGTATGTTGCATTTGTTAATTTTCACCACTATATGTATTTATAACTAAAAGTCAAGAGACCAGACATAAATCAGGCAGAGAAGGCTGAGGTCAGATCCTAATTCCTACCAGGAGTCACCGAAGAATTTCCCATTTAAATCGGCGTACCTCAGGGAAGTGTCATAGGTCCCTTATTGTTCTTTAAAATACAAAACTTATCTTCTTTCATTAACAAGAGTCAATTTCAATCGCAGGCTTTATCTGAACTTGATAATTGATGAGTATAACTTCTAGTATTCAATGCATAAGTCCCTTAGTCGTGATTATGAACGGTATTACGCAGCCTGGCGAGGTTAATTGTTAGAAGCCCAAGAATTGTTGACGATTGATCTTTGAGAAGGGAGCATCCTACATCCCAATCCCAAGTAACTGCCAGTTGATGTATGAGTGGACATTTTTAAGACATTTAATATTTTCGGTTTCTGTAAAATAAACCCCCAGGAAAAACTGCCGAAAAAAAATTAAAAAAATGTACATATTAATCAAAAACTGTCCAATTTTCTCAAAACTTTAGTGTGTTAATAATTTTTTTTTGGGCTTTATTTTATTTTAAAGACCTCATAAATAAGACCCTTAAACAAATTTTGGCGCTAATTTTTTCTTTCGTTTGAAAGTAATCAAATCATATAACAGATTAATGGCCATTTTAACTGACATTTCTTCACATTTTTCCGTTTACAAGTTGACCATTTAGGAAAATAGTTCATCACGGTCGAAGCTTCAATATACTCGCCACCAAACTCCTATCGTTATGCTGTCTGGCGATGTGTTTTTGTGTTTTTTTTGTCCACTACTCCATGAAGCCTAATTTCATTATGAATAATTACCTTAATTTTGGGGGTTAACTTCATTTTCAAGGTTCGTAAGCATGACAAAATAAAAAGTTCAAAACCCCAAGAATCAAGATCACAATATAGGTGAAAATGAAGAGGAACATTGTGGAAAAAGGCATGTCCCGTTTACAAATATTAAGATGTTCTTTATCCCGTTATCCATGTAGGTAACTTTTTTTAACAATTGGAGTATAACATGTTCCTGCGCAAACAAGGATTATTCTCATTGTTTTCTTTTTGACGTTTTCTTTAAAAAAAAAACTCCTTTTATATTCGCATTTAAAATTTGTTTCTTCCAATTGAATTTGCATGCCATCTGGTTCTTATCAGGACCAAAAAAGTGACTCAAAATCGACAGCATGGCAGATATTCCCTTGACTAAGATTTTTTAGTACTCTTGCCTTTGTTGTTGTTTTCTTCCATTCCCCACACCGCTGGTTTCTGGTGTTGCCGCATAAAAAGAAAACTTTAAATGATGAAAAGCATAAAGTTTTAGGACTTTCCCACACTCGTTCGTCGGCGTCGTCGTCATCTCCTCTTGTTAGCTTCTCTCTCGTCTCTCGTCTTGTTTCGAAGTTTTTATATATAATTTTTTTTTTTTTTTTTTTCAAACTTCCCGGCCAAAGTGTTTACGCTAAGCAACGTTAAATTGTATTGATGATGCCTTTGCGACTTTTAAGAATATACAAAGTAGGTAGGTTTTAGTATCTGCGGTAAAGGCAGAGTGAGCTGAGGATGAAATTGGAACGTATCTATGTGGGTGTCGTGAAAGAATCTTTCATACTTTCTCAACAAAAAAAAAATAAAAAAAAAATAAAATAAAAAGTTTCGCGTGTAACAAAAGGTGCGAAATGCAAAGTGCTGTTTGTTGAGAAAATCCTTTTTTTTTCTTTTTCTTGATCATTTTGTTGCTTTTCTTCATCGAACAAGATGAAGTTTTTCTCCTACCACTTGCCCCACCTTATCCCCCGCACCTATTATGAGACTAAAGGAGATCGTCGACATTTCCACACACACCCAATCGACTGTAATTCGAAGTTAGAGTCCTGATGAGATGGGGTTCTTCATCTAGCATCAGTGTTGGAAAATCAATCGATAGTTAATGGAAAATCGTTATTAATGGAAAAGTTTCACTTTGCTTAGCAAAATATAGGAAAGGGAAAAGTTTTTGTTGTCGCCCTCGATTTTTATATTCTATTTTCTACTGCATTTTGCAATGCTGATTGTGTGTCGGTCTCGACAATAGTTTTGAAGTGGAAAATGTTTGTAGTGTGCTTCGGTTTTTTTTTTTTTTTGTTCCTTTTGCTTCACTCAATTTTCCAACAATTGAATATACATTGAGAAAAAATATGCAACAGCAGTTGAGAATGGCACAAACAATGAAGAAGGACTCCAACACCCTCCCATCACCGTATACAACTCCTGAGAACTCCATCTCGATGGCGATGTGAAACATGATAGGATTGAGTCAAGTGTTTGTTAAGTTGTAAGCTTATTTCTATTATGTTCAGTTTTTTTTTTTTTTTAATTTAAGTTCATCTTTTTGTAAAGAACTATAAGGATTTGTCTACTGTGAGCAATTAAATTGCTGCAGTTTTTTTTATTTTAGTCCATTTTTTCGATGACAGGGGCTATTAGGTTGGAAAACAATGGACATTTTCGAAAGCTCTCAAGGGTTTTTGAATACAATTCAAATTGAATTTAAATAATTAAAGCAAAATCATGAGCAAAATGAAATGGTTTAATTGTTGGGCGCTATTTAGGTAAATGTATATTCTTTAAACGAACTCAGCCACTGTTAAGTGTTTTTCCTTTAAATCAGATACCTAATGATTTTATTTTTTTCGTGTTGGGCGCCATTTATATTTTTTTTAATTTTAATTAAGCTTCTGTTAAGTTTCAATAATTTAATAATAGCTGTTTGGAATTATCAAATAATAATCCATTTTCTGCATATACATCCCAACGAACTAGCTAATACAAATACGAACTAGCTGCCCAGCCCACAGGAATCTAAATCTATGAAGCTATATATTTTCCCCAACGAGACAGGATGCGTACCTAAAATTCATGGTCTTATAGGTAGAACACTTTCAAATGAAATTTTAAAACGACTGCTTTAAGGACTTGTATTTTATCGTAAACACTTTAGTCCAACCTTTAAACCATTAAATCATATAACTGTCATTTAAGCAAGTTATTCCACCCAAATTCATTACTCTTTTTAGGATCTTCTTTATATAATATACCCTGTAATGAATTAATTTCAAACACCCCTTTCCTTAAGCAGCAAAGAACTCAAACAATTAAATTTTCATTTTATAACTCTCTCTCCCTCTCCCTCTCTCTCTGCGACACTTAAACCCTTTTGCATACAACGAGAGACAACATTGGATAGGAAGATTTTCGACAAAATAAAAATAAAATATCTTAAACACTTCCAGACACGAAATTAAAATCTACCTAGCACTCTTTCACCCCAACCCCACCGTAACCATACCTAGCTTAGTTTTTCTCCCTTTTTCTCGTTTGCCCTTGTCATCACCGCAAAGTTTTCAACGTCAAATGCTTAAAGTTCAAAACTATAAACGTCAAACGAATATCCTTTTGTCGGCAAACACAAAAGTCACCTTTCTCGTTTATAGTGTAGGTATTTGTCGGTATGTGCACTTACAGTACAATAAGGTGAACCCTTTTTTATGTTCTTCGTTTTGCCTTCTTGGTTTTTTAATTTGTTCTCTGTGAGTTAAATGAATACAAAAAAAATAAAAAGTAGTTAATGAATTCAACACAACCAAACGTGGGACAACACTATCACTCCCATCCCCACCCCGCTCTTCTAAAGAAAATTTACAACGTTTTTACCTTTTGCAAAAAAAATATAACAAAAATTAAAAAAAAAGCTGCAAAGAAGAATTGTCGGCCTTTAAGGGGCCTTTGGTCATCTTTTTTTCCACCCGCACATAGTCCAGTCAGGTTATTTTTTTTTTTTTTTTTTTTGTGTTAGGTATATGGAACCTTCCACTTGGTTGAGGAAATTATTTTTATGTCCTAAAAGCAACAACAACAAAGTCATGCCTCCACCACACCACCTGCTTGCCTGACAAACATCGCGACCGGCGCGGCGCGGCGCACGGTTGCTGATAGCTAAAGTCGCATTTGAATGCCTTCATTTATATGCAAATTTTCGTTCCACCTCAGTCCCACATAGAGTAAAAAAAAAAAGAAGCGGACCCCAGCCAAAAACAAACGCCGGTCTTAACAATGGAATGGGACCTTTGAACCTAGATTCACACACAGATACACACGCATATCGTGTGGTTAAATAAAAAATAAAAAAAAAGAAAATATTTGTGTGGCTCATTCGAGTGAGAGGAAAATATATGCGGGTGATACCTTAATTGAAAAAAATCCTTCTACAGAAAGGATGCGGGTCTACCTATACTGTTGAATTCTTTTTTTCTTCTCTCAACCGCACACTTCTGGATGCAAGCCTTTTTAAAGTTAATTTTTTTTTTTTTTGGATGGCGCCCAACGTGGAAAAAACAACTTTTCTTTAACAACTATCTTGTTCCTTGTGTTAGGGAGCTGCAAAAAAAAGGAACAGTATTTTTCTTATCCTTTCTTGTGATTTTCCACTCTGTTAGGTTCAATTGAATAAAAATTGCACAAAACTCGAACAAACTTCTTCGCAAAAAAAAAAAGTTGCTGCCAAAAATAATAAAATAAAAAGAAGCAAAAATTTCCACTCAAGGGATATCCTTAGCACAGGACTCGTATGTTTACCCAATAAATTGAGAGTCGTTCGTGCGGTGTTTTGTATGCAATTTTTTGAAATAACAATTTTTATTTTTTTCTATAGGTATACCTACTGTACGACTATATACGTAAAGGATCAAGGATCAAATTGTATCTTCACATAAGAAACCACATTCCACACGTATACACAAGCAGAGTGCATGTTAATTACCTCAGTTCAAGATATAATACACTGCAGAATCAACACATGAATAACAACAATTTTTTTCTTTTCAAATAGAAGAATAAGGATATGGTGTTGTGTTTTGTGCATGTCCTTATCGAGTAGATGAGCTTTATGTTGTTTTTTCTTCTCTCTCTCTTGTCCCCCCCCCCCTAAATGTATGCAACTAGAAAATTATTCAATATTCACAGCACGTAGTAATTGAGATCTAAGAGAGTTTTAGTTTTTGTATTTGATTTTTTTTTGTTCCGTTCATTATAAATGTATGCGCTGCTATTGTTATAGTTCAAATGGAAAATTGTGTATGAGGACGTGCAAAATGCTTATATGGAGGAGCAAAAAAAAGTGATTCAACCATATTGCAAAAAAAAATTCAAAAGATTAAGATGAGATAAAATTTAATTTCTGCACTCGCATTGTTGAGGTGCATATTGATTAGAAATAGATATTTGTGTGGATACCTACACAATGTGTGTGTGTATTGCTATGCAATATGGGATTCTGGAATGCAATCTATCGATTAATCCTTGAGAACAAGAATTTTCAAAATTAGTTTTGAAATCATGCATCGTCAAGCAACATAATATATTGAATATTTATGATTTGTTTAAGTATTCAAATAATTTTTTGAAAATGAAATATTTTGTAGGTTCAGTTGAGAAATCCATAAAATAACTAAGAGACATCATACATCAAAGCCCCCAAGCATTAATAATGACGCAAGAATTATTTAAACAAGAAAACCAGCTTCATATATCAGAAAATATTTAAGAAAAAGTAATGAAAAGAGGAGAATATTTACTCTATTCGATTCTAGAAATATTGGGTCACATCCAATCAATTAATTTTTTGAAGAAAAATTCTAAAAAAAACTCAAGACCAAGAAAATTACTTTTTCACTAAAATTCCATATTTTTGGCTTTTGCTGGGATATTCGACTGTATTACTTTTGGATTTTTGTGTGTACTTTCCAGGACCTAATTGTCAAGAATTGTGCATTTAAAAATGAACTCACATATTTCTAATTTTGTTTGTAAAAATTGAATGTTACAACCGACACGCACCGTTACGTTCGTACCCACACTCCCCTACTAATTCAGTTTCCATAGTGCTTTACGAAGAATCTATTTAGCTTCTTACAAATGATGGTAGTATTGCTGAAGAGGAGAACATATAGCTTCATTTCATTTCTAAGATACAAACACATTATGAACGGCCTAATGTAGATTTTAAATTTAATTTTTTTTTTAATATTTTTTAAATTTTAATAATTCTGAGATTTATAAAAAAGTTTTAGTCTTTTTTACTCTAAACTTCTAAATGCTTTTATTGGATATTTACTAGAAATATAAGTTAAACATTTGTATATTTTATTTATTTAATTTAAAACGGCTTAACGATGCTCTTACAGAAGTAAGAATTTCCATAGAGCTTGCATTCCATAAAAGCATAATGAAATTTACTGTTCACTTATTTTACTGACATGCTTGGTCTTTATAAAAATCATGAAATCATGAACGGCATGAACTTTTTTTAATTTTTTATATGACTTTTACATTTCTTATTTCTTTTTTTTTAACCACTATTTATTCAAACAAATATAATTTCAAATTTGCTTGATACATTTTTTGAGTGATATAAACGATTACCGAGTCTTTAATTTCAATTAGTACTTACTGCCCTCCCTCCCTCCGGCTTCGCACGGGTAGACAAACCTTAGCTTAGCATACAAATTACAAAAGAAATATAAATAAATATTTAAGCTACTTTTTGCTATTGAATACTACTTTAGGGTCCTAATCCACTTCATGTTGTGAATGGCGAAATTCGTTAAATTATAATCTGCTACTTTCCGAACACAGAAACAATATTTGTAATAAAAAACCACTTTTTTGTGTTCATCCTTTTTCACTCTATAAACATTAATTTTTTTTGTAAAAATAACCTTCCAAACACAAACAGAATTTTTTTAGAATTCGATATCCCTTTTTTATTTTTACCCCACTTCACCCTATAAATATCAATTTTTTGAATAAAAATTTCCAAAAGCCATCCACTACAAATCACCTTTCAAACACCAAAAGAATTTCTAATATTGGGCAATTTTTTATTTTTACCCCATTTCACCCTACAAATAGCAATTTTTTTTTAAACATCATTGTTGCTATCTAAGAATAACCTTTAAAATGCAGGTAGAGTTTTTTTTCAATCGGATACGTCTTTTTCATTTTACCCCTATTTCACCCCACAAAGTAAAATTTTCCGGGCGCGAGACGAATCCAACAAATCAAATATCATTAAAATCGGTCCAGCCGTTCTTGAGTTATAAATGGTGTAACTAAACCAACTCTGTTTTATATTTATATTAAGATTATGAATTTCAGTACATATATTAAACATTTGTGGAAAAGCTATAGCCTTTGTGATTATATAGCTGGAATATGGTACCTAGATATATTACTTTTAGAACACGTTTAGAGATAAATATGAATTATTAGAGCAAATTTTCTCATATCTTAAAAACTCAAGTTTATATTTCTTGGAGAAACATAATTATAATTAATCCCGTCTTATCATTGATCGCACAGCTACACAATTAAAAAAAAAAATAAATCGAAATAGGGAAGACTGGGAAGATTTAACTTCATTTCAACTTTTAAGAACTTTTTTAAAAAGTAATCAATTATTGAACTTAAGAGAGATATTTTGCGTTTATGTACAAATGTATACTCATGTTCATGACTTTTTTATAAATCAAGAAAAAGTTTATTGTTCGTCTACGTACCCATTACCCGGCGCGGCGCGGCGCGGCGCGGCGCGGCGCTTGTCCTTCTAACCGTCTAACTTTTTAATCTGTTATTTAAGAAGTGGGTACTCGTCCTGTGAAGGTATAAGAGGTCGAGAAAGTCACGAAGAGATTATAAATCATAATAAATTGAAATTCACCCTTAACAAAAAAAAAAATTTAGGAAGATATAGACTCTCTGTAAATATGAACCAGGTCTAGGTCACACACGCTTTTACTCCTAATCTCGTCTACCGCACGTACAACGTCTTATATGTTCATTCCACAAACATAAATACTTCCATATCTAGACTCTAGAGCACCTATATGTTATAATGTTCCCATGCTAAAAAGCATATTTTTTCTATCACAGTTGTTATATGGAAGAAGGAAATATCCTAAGAACTCACATCCTATCCTACTATGGAAAGAAAACCATTCAGCTTTAATTTATCCCCAGATTCAAACAAAACACCCACTCAATTTGAGTCTTGCTATTTTATACATATATGTATAAGATCTGTGTTTGCCGTTCGGTGACGGCGGCGGGCGTGTAATAATACCCCAGCTGGGCTCCTTAGTTTTAACATTTTTTTTCATTTCCTCCCGCTGACTGCTATTCAGTTTTCCTAGATATTATATTTTTTTTTTATCTTAAAATCAGAAAAATTCCCAAACGCCATTGCTCATATATCAAAGTGCTAAATGAAAAGTGACAGAACGGAATGCAATTTATAAATTACTAACACATTCCGCCGGATCCTTCTTCATATTTTTTTTTTATCTTCCTTGGTTGGTTCTTCTCGCCTTTTTCTTTGTATTTTTATTCGCTGGATATAATAGGGATGTGCTTTTGCGATGTTCTTTTGTTTATTTTTACTCATTTCTGTTTTTATATATTTAAGATTATTTTTTTGCTATGACTTCTTGTAGATATATCCCTTGACGTGCATGTTTTTTTTTTTTTTTATAAATTCATTGCAAGCTCCCCATTATAGTCCTTATTACTTTTTTTTTCCTCGCACTCTCTTTAGCGCGATAATTCTTGGGGCTCATATTAATATCGTAAATATTAAGGACCTTTTGATTTTCTTGCCTTTTTTTGTTTGTGCTCAGCGAAAATGGGCATCGAGGAGTAGTTTGTTAAATGTTAAGCAGATTGCAGGCTGGAAGGACGATAAATAAGGTACACCAAATGGTGCGCCTTTTAGTGGTGATAAGTTATTTAAAGATGAAACAAGTAGGATATGCGGATGCGGGCTATAAAATCCTCAATAAATCTGCACTCATTGAGGATTTTATTTTACGAATAATTTCAAAAGATAAGCTAATAATTGTTTTTTTTCAGTTTTATAGTATTGAAGCTGAAAGTGTGGGTTCAGTTACTTTAAAGTTTCAAAGCCAAATTCTGATAAAAAAAAAGAGGTAGGTGGGTTTTGCATTTGCTTTTAAATGAAAAACTTAAATAAGAAAAATGTTTAATAATAACTTCCATCAGTTAAAGCCCTGATTAATCGTCTCAAAAAACATTCTCACCCATACTAACTTCAATACAAAATTTGACTGTAGGTCCCTTTGTGCGGAGTTAAACTTGATTTTTTACTAAAAGACTCCAGCGAAATCCTTTTCCATTTTCACCGTGGTAGCATTTTGTATCTCCCCGAAAAAATCATTTTCCACCATATTTCATTTTGTTAAAAAAAAATCCTCTCCACTCCTTTTTTTCCCTATTTATCCTAAAATTAATAATGAAAAAGTCCGTTTTTGATGAAACAACCCGGCCACATGAAACCACACACACATTTCACATCACACACTCAATAACAATTTTTTTTTTTTTTTTTTTTAACGGCAAAAAAAGTGAGTAACTCAAAATTATAAACTACCACCTAATATTTCAATCCAATGATATTTTACAACTCGCTATAATTTATCAAAAAAAAAAAAAAAATATAATATAATAATATCACTGAAAGAAAACACGCGTTCGCCCTTATGCATGCATAGATACTGTTTTGTCGCCCGCTTAACCACAGGGAAGAAAAATAGGAAATTTCTCATGACAAAGTGAAAACCCTAAATGATACCTCAGAACCACATCACAGAAACCATCGCTGGCCTTCACCAGAAGGAGAAGAAGAGTAGCCCTTCCCTTTTACAATATCGCGTAGCTTTTAAATGTTTTTTCGCTGGTTTAAGTGATGGTTTTCAGAAACATTTACAAAAAAAAAATTAAATCGAAAAGGATATTTTTCTTCATACAGCTATGAGAATTTATCTATCCATAGGTATAGCACATTTAAAGCCAAGTTATGGTGACCATATTTTTTGATATCAAAGAATTGCATTTTTATCTTCTGGAATTCATATCTCTTGCAAATTACCCTTGAATACCTACTTTTTTTTGGAAAATATAATAAAGTTAATGGATTTATTCTTAGGTCTACTAAAGTTCCTCCGATTATTTACTATAGAAAAACGACTAAAAGATATTAGAAATTTGGAGGTCTGGGTTCGATTCCCAGCCTCGTCTACCTAAAAAAAAAAACCGGCTACTACCTCTTCCGGGGGAGTGACAATTCCACCAAGAGTATCTCTTGTCATGAATAAGCGCCACTCACCTTACCCGTTTGTATTAATTCGGCAGAAAATTGTAGGTCGCCTCAATTCCGGCAAAACAAACAACACGCACACGGGAATGATTGAGAGTTGTAAGTCACTAGGCCCTGGATCTCCACGAGCTGTCACGCCATCAAATTTATATACTTTCCAACCCATCCAGGTGGAGGATCAAAAGTACCTACTTACGACCCTGTTACCTTCCATTCGTTGCTAAACTCTTTCTCTTATAAATATAATCTTTGCAAAACCATAAAGCAGATATAGGTATCTAACAATACGGATGGTCACCGCAAATAAAAGACGCCCTTTACGCAATTTTTTTTTTCTTTTTTGGAAGAATTGAAATCGTTTTCACGCTCAATACGAGGGTGCGTTTGCGTTTAGTTCTTCCAAAAATGCCGAAAACCTCCGTCCATCCTTGACCATCGAAAAACGGACACACACATTTATGAATAATGAATAATATCACGTAGTCTTTATTATTTAATGCTCTTTGGGCGTTTTTTTTTTTTTTTTTTTTTCTTGCCTATTTTGAAGGATTGATCTTTCAGTTCAAGCTTTAGAGATGTATGTATTATTATTTATTTGCTAGAACGCACGAAGCGATATCATTGAAAGGTGATGGGGCTCTGTGAATCCGACCGCATGTGCTATTGTGCATATTAATTTCGCTTCAGATATACTGAAATTGTTTTTTGCTTGATAGGGATTTCAACCACCACCTCCACCATCATCATAGTAATACTAGAGCCCAGGATAGGTATCTAGGAATTTTTGGTAGATATTTCAATTATAGTAATGTTAGTTATTGAAAGCTGTATATACATACCTTACATGATTTTGCACATACATGTGAATGTATATGTATGAATTTGAAAGGTTCTTGTTCCAAACACCTGTGCGTGGTTTGTTGTTAAAAAGCAATATATGAGGTTAGATGCATAAAACAACCATAAACTTCACAGAAAAGTTTTTATCAGTAAAATTTTTTTTTTTTCTAATCGCTAATGTACCATGTACCTACACCCCTACATACATATATACTTGAAGTGTAAAGGCAAAGGTAACCTTTGGCAAAGTTAAATTTAAAAGATAGATGGTTTGAGGTTGAGAGGTAATAAACCAGTTCAAATTTTACCCTGTCTATCAAAAATTTATATTAATTTTCAGATGTCGCAGTGCTCATCTGTGACTTGACTTTACAACTTTTTCTTTACGACAGAGGTTTGTTTTAGACTTATACCTACATATATCCTTTTCGAACACATCAGGTGACACACACCTACCTAATTTGGATTAATTTTTTAAAGAATGTCTACAACATGAGCGTGTGATTTGAAACAGTGTGTTAAAGCAAAATGAAAACACAAAGGATATATATTCGAGCTTAAATCAATTGCAAACAGTAAAGAGAATTGATTTTATGAAAGAAATACAAAATATACACGAAATTGCTCTTGTAGTAATAACTGTATTGTAGCCACACATTGCGAAGATGGATATAAATTATTCAATAATTTTATGATATCTCTAACGAGAAAATGTTTAAAAATGTTAGAAGCACCAGATTGCAAAATTATAACAAAATTGGTCTAACCATTGAAAAGATATACTTATATATGGGTACATAAATGTACGTGAATAACCCAAAAATAAAAACATTTTCTGCAAAAAACTTGGAATGCCTTTTTCGTTATGTGAATTTTTTATTTAAATAAAACCTAAAACGCAGTAGTCTTGCAATAAACTATTGTTTGAAACAGTTGTGAAGTTTAATTAAAATCGAGAACATTTTGAAAAAAAAATTAAATCATTTTATACTTTAAAAAATTTTAATATATGTAGGTATTTCCTCTAAGGAATCACATACAAATTTGCATCAAATTTGGCTCTAGCTCAAATTCCAGTGGACGTACACACCGACACAGGTGGTATGGCGAAAACCACTTTCGGGATCTTAGAACCCAATATGTGGGATATTCGTAAAAAAAAGTGTATGCCAAATGAAAGGTCAGTAATTGGTCAAAACTGTCAACTAGTTTCAAAAATTGGTGACCCACAGAAAATTTCGAATTAATAGTTACAGTTTTGTCAAGGTCATCAACGATTTTAAGCACATCATTGTGGGATATTCAAAAAAGGTGAACTAGTTTCAATCATAGATTTCGTATAGATTGAAAAAGCCCACAAATGAGATGTTTTATATCTCTACGGCCTAAAGCTAACCAATTTCTGAAGCTATTTGACCTTTTTAGATGACCATATTTTTTTCGAATATCCCACATATGGGGTTCTAAGATCCCGGAGCCCCCTTTTTGGACTTTTCCGTCATAGTAATGTTATTTTTAATTAAAACCTTGATATTTTAGAGAAAAGACAGTGCCGTCTTTCAAGTATGGCCTGCTATTTTACAAGTAGGCCCAGACTTTACAACAACAACAAAAATGTTCTTAACTGAGCACCATTCTTTGAAAACAGACTGTTACTCCATGTGTATCCCTTTCCAAAGCTTTCTCAAAAAAAAAGAAAACCTGAAGCTCAGGATAAGAATTTACTTTTTGCCTTCTCATACATGTCAACTCATTTTATTTATTTATTTTTTTCTTCTTCATTCAATCTTTTTTTTTTTTTCTTAAATCAGTTTTCGTCTTATCATGTGAATCCCATACTCAGCTTTATCCTTAGCTCCCTCTACTCTTTGAAAAAAAAAAACATATAATAAATAGTCTGTGAGGGTAGCAACAGCGGCCGGGCGGTGTTACCTATATGTAGTTGTATATATAATACCAAATATGTATTTCACACATAAAATGTTATAAGAGAGTTTGTTAAGGTGTTTTATGTTTTAATGCAGTAAAATTACTATTGAGGGTGTGGAATGTGGAGATGGGGGGTTGCTGGTGAAAATGATGGTGGTTGTATTTATTACCATCCTTCCTTCTTATATCCTTGGAAATGTTAGATATATTCCTACCTATCTTATACATTCTTTTCAAAGCTCCCACATTGTTTGTCTTGTTTGGAGTTTGGAGTGCTGTTTTTTTTTTCTCTTTTTGATCCCATCACGCTGTCTAATCCCAGTCAGGATATGAAATGTAATCAGACAGAAGATGATGATGAAGAAACAAAAATAAAAAGAACAAGATTGGTGTGAAACAAAATTGAAAGTGACATTGCACATGATAGGCGCAAGTAGGTACCTACCTACCTATCTCCCTACAGACACCAAAAAAAAAATCTAATGTTCACTCAAGGATATTAAACAAAAATCCAATTTCACAGAGAAGATGATCGATTTGCCGTGTGCATAAATTCCAATTGAAATTTCATGACTGCTTGATAGGTAAACATGTGTGTTACATCTTTTATATAAAAAAAAAAATAAAATAAATCATAAAAAGATATTTTTTAGCAACGGATTAAAAAAAAAAATAACCTATCTGTTTCAAAAGCCCTTACACACATCGTCTCGTGTCAGTTATGGTATGGGGTTGGTCCTCGCTGGCTGGTGTGAATGTGAAGTTACCCTAATAATTGACAGGTGTGGCGTATGCTCTGGGATAATCGAAATTGAAAAATGGAGAGCAACCCCACCCCCACCTCAGAAAAAAAAAATCAAAAAGGGTTGGGTCTTACTTTTTTTTTCTTTCTTCTCAAAGGACTTCCCTCCCCTTTGACGGCAATATGTCGATTTTAAATTTGGGTTAATCTATATCGGCAAATAAACATCATACATAATGTTTGTTGCGACAAAGAAAATTCTAGCACTTTGGAACCCCATCTCTGATTCCATTTTCAAATGTTTTCTAATGTATGTATGTATACCTTAAAAAGCTATATAGAAGTAGCTGTTGATTTATACATAAGAAAATTAATGTTTTCGATAAACATGTTTGTTTGGTCACGTTTACCTCTTTTTTTGAGCCCCTCCCATACAACAAACTTATGATGGGCCAGCAGATACTTGGTGTTAACGAGATAAAATAATTTAAAAAATGATCGACTCAATAATCATCAGTATTTGCCCTAAAATTGGGTTCTACGATTTCGATAGTAAGAACAAATATTTGGTGGCGTGACAGCTCGTTGAGTGCTAAGGCCTTGTTATTTACAACTCTCTACCATTTCTGTGTGCGTGGTATTGGCAGGGATGGAGAAAACCTACAATTTTCTGCCGCCGAATCCGAACGGCTAAGGTGAGAGGCACTTATTCATGACAAGAGATACTTAAGAGGATTTGTTACTTCCTCGCAAGAGGCAGTAGTCGTTTTTTAATTTTAGGCAGACGAGGCTGGGAATCGAACCCACGCCTCCAGCATGACAGTCCTACAAACTAACCATTACACCGGCTACTACTCTACGGTTTCGATAGTGCAATAAAATACCCATAAAAAGGGGTTTTCCCAAAAGACTCTTAGTATTTACCTACGTCCAGATTTCTCGATAAGTATAAAAGTTATGTTGGTTAAATATTGTAGGTACGTAGGAGCTTAATACATTTTCAACTTTTGCTCAGAGGCCTTCACTTTTGAGTTAGCTTAACTATTGCATACTTATCGAAAACTAAAAAAACTCTTGGATTTAGATAAAAGGTATTTTTGATGAGACAAGTATGTAGCTTTAATCCACTCAGGGAGTGGATTTTAGATATATTGGAATACAAAAACATCTTTTTCCTCAAAAACCCAACTCACCAATTTACTAATGGTTGACAGGGACATCTGGCTTTGTTAATTAGTGTGTATCTCTACTATATTAAACATTTTATAAAGGGTGTTTTTTTAGACGTGTGGTTTTTAATCTGGCAATACTTTTTTCGGAGTTGGTTTTTTTTTGACAGCTGTCACTTGATTTATGCTCACTTTAGTTTGCCATTTCATAATTAATAGACATATTCCTGAACAACGTTTGTAAATCGTGCAAATTTATTACCAAAATAATGGTTCGGTTCGCGTGACGCATCGCGGGCTGTGTCCAATATTCGGTCGACATAATCGCAAATTCGCATAAATTCGAGCAACCATGGATCGGTTTCGTACCACGTTTACTCTAGTGAATAATACGCATCCTCAGAGACGCTGCCGTACCGTGTGCACCGAATACGCTATTGCTGCTGTGGAGCAGAGTATCGAAGAAGACCCGAATGAGTCCATCCGCCATCGCGCGCAACAATTGGAGCTGTCGAAAATTGGACCTCTTGGCTGTAATTTATTCGAGCCAGCCGCGGCGGCCACTTGCCAAAAATCATTTTTAAAACATAATGGCATACCCTTATCTTTGTAATGAAGCTAAGTTCTTGGTCATAACATTAAATTATATACGTTTTATTTCTTCTTGAAAACCACACGTATAAAAAAAACACCATTTAGATACTATATAGTTGACATGGATTGTATGAAAATATGGGACGTATTGTTGCGTCCCATGAGTGAAAAGTGCCAATTTTGATATTTATGGAAAAATAAAAGGTGTGCTTCTTCTCAAAAATTATTATTGTGTAGTTTTGTTTGTATTATTTTGTAAGGGGGAGGGGGCTTATACACCTCAAAGTCAGTTTCGCATAACGCATCTTAGGTTTTTTTTGTATCGAAGTATCTATACATCCACATAGTGTTCAACCTTCATGGTAACAGCTGAGATCTCATCCGGTGCACATTGGGAGAAGTTGGAGGAAATTTTCGTCACCAAGTCACCAAGCATGCGACTTAAAGCTCATATAATTAGAAAAAATTATCAAAACACCAAAACTGTCCTGGGTAGGTATCAGCTATAAATTGTCAAAAGTTTTCCATAAAAATATGATCGAATATCTATTTTGGGTAAATGCCATAACAAAAAAAAAATTATATTAGTAGGGTACACCATAACCACCTACTTTCTTATTGAATTACCAAGGACAACAGCGCCATAAGACCCATAAAACGTCTATACGTAGTTATATTTATCCCAATATACCTCTTGTATAGCTAGCTAATCAAACTAAGTGCCATCTCGAGGGCTCGAGGGCCGGAATCTCTCTATAAGTGGATAGGTATAGGTAATTTAATTCCCCATATTTCCTTTTGCGCGCACTTAAAAGTCTGCTCGTGTTTCAAAAAAGAAGAAGAACAAGAAGTCTTCATCTTCATAACGGAGATGAGCAGAATTTCTTCTTTTATTTTTTTGTTTTTATTTAATGCAATTTAAAATAGAATCGCTAAGTAAAACCATCATAAAAGGTATCTTTCCACATTTATATTTAAGGCTGCCGCCTCCGCCGCCGCTGCGCCGCCGAAGCAAGCAGCTACAAAAAAGAAGAATCCCAGTCGTAATAAATTTTTAATGGAAACCGTTTTACAGGTCCATCATGTTGTGCCTCGCGCGCACAAATTTACATTAAACAAAGAGCTGTCATATTATTATTATAAGTTTTTTTTTGAGCCTCATATTTTGTGCTTTATTTATTCTTTCATTTTTTTTTTTTTGTGGATGGGGGGGGGGGGGAGCACATCGCATTTTATGCAGGATGTGTACGAGGATTTTATATGGTGTCAAGATTATTCAAACACAAACATTTCTTGTGCATTTTTCATGAGCTTATACCACGTCACGGTTCCATCATAAACCGCAAAAACGGTTAAGTAACACACAACACATCCGGCAGGTCATATTATAAGACCTTTTGCTTGCATTTATACTTTATAGGGTCATGTCCCTCGCTCTCGGCTTATATTCGTTTGCGAGGCGAGAAATAAGCACTCTGGAAATACCCTTAAGTGGATATAAAATTGAGGGAAAAGGGTTTGAGAGCGAGATGTTATGGCATATAACAAATTCAAGTGGGAATGAGGCTATTTACTGCGATTACCTACCAGTCTGAGACCCGCTATATCTTCTTGATAGGTAGGTAGGTATATATGTCCCAGACACATCTCAAAGCAATATTCACCTTGATGTGTGCTATATAAGTGTTTATGTCCTTTTTGCCGAGGCAAAATGCACTTTGAGTGACTGTAAAGGGGTTGAAGGAGTATAAAAAGCTCTTAAAAATGTGGTGTTTTGCCGCCCCCTTTGATATTATATGAACCTAGCTGAGAACGAATACGAGTATCGACAAGAGGCAAAATAAGTAAATCTTAAGAGTCCTGTCATCTATCCTGATACTTTCTATTTTTCTTCTCTATTTTTTTGCAATATTATTTTGCTATCACCCATAGGGATACAGAATGGTCCATTTTTTTCCATTTTCACATTGCTTTTATCCAATATAGAATATTGAAACTTTGACGAATGAAAGCTGGTTAAAAGGAAGAAGAAAGAAAATGAGTGGGGGAGAAAAAAAAAACGAAAAAGAAAAAAAAATTGAAATATCGATGAAGAAACCCTTTCGTCCCCCTTTCGCCCTTAGCAAGGATAATATTTCTAAGCAACATTTTGTGTGTGAGAAATAGATAAGGCGAATGTGTCGTTGACCTTTCCGTATGTAGTGCAATTGACATCCTTGATAAATCAAATGACAATGCATTCTTTGTTTCTTTTCTTTTTTTTTAAACTCGAATATGTTTAATATGATTGTCTAGTGTTACAATGGGATTCTTTTGATTTGACTTTTATTACCAAAAAGGGTATAGTGTATAATGGAGAATTCAAAAAAAAAAAAGGATTAAGTACTTTATCTAGGTACCATATTGATTAGAAAAGTGAAGTAGCTACTTTGTTTCGTTGTAGGTATGATGAATAAGGGTGAAAAGTACTCATAATACGATTGTTATTCAGTACAAATGTTAATCAATAATCCACTTCTACAAGAGACTTATTCAAATAGAATTAGTTAAGGATTTTAGACTGCTTAGCAAATCCAATTTTGTTGCAAAATGGATTTTACCATATGGTAAAATATGTAATTGCAAACCCTTACAATATTCACATCAATATACCTTCATGGCGTGAGCCATTTAACTTGGTCTGAAGGGCATTAGTTTCGTGTGAACAAAACCGAGATTTTAATCAAAACTTACAAAGAAATCCTTTTCGTCCTACCATAATATGTCGGCCAGTTGGTCTGTGTTTGTCTGTGCATTTTGAATGTTTGTTTTAGCTCTTTTACTAAAGGGTGTTTTCTTAGACGTGTGGTTTTGAAAAAGAAATAAAACGCATATGATTGAATGGTATGGCCAAAAATGTAGCTTTATTATAAAGATAAGGGTTTGCCATTATGTTTTAAAAATTATTTCGGGCAAGTGGCCACCGTGGCTGGCTCAAACAAATTCCAGCCGAGAGGCCCAATTTTCGACCACTTTTTGCAGCAATTGGGGCCGTATGCCAGCAATAATGCTCCGAATATTCTCTTCTAAGGCGTCAATCTTCTCGGAATTATCTGCGTAGACAAGCGACTTCACATAACCCCACAAAAAATAGTCCAGCGGTGTTAAATCGCACGAACTTGGAGGCCACGCCACAGGCCTACGACGCGAGATAATGCGCTTACCAAAAGTTACCTTCAATAAATTGATTGTTTCGTTGGCTGTATGGCATGTAGCGCCGTCTTGTTGGCACCAAAGGTCGTCCACATCAACATCCTCCAATTTACACACGAAAAAGTCATTGATCATGGTTCTATAGCGTTCCGCATTGACTGTAACACTATGGCCGGCTTCAATTTCGAAGAAATATGGACCAATGATTCCCTCTGCCCATAGAGCACACCAAACAGTGACTTTTTGAGGATGTAACGGCGCGGCGGCGTCTCAACAATGGCTTGTGAATTATGATCACTCCAAATATGACAATTTTGCTTATTAACCTACCCATTCAACCAAAAATGAGCTTATACGTATTTCGTACAGAACCATGATTTTCAAAATAAATTTGCACAATTTGAAAGCGTTATTCAGGCGTCAGTCTATTCATTATGAAATGGCACAACCAAACTGAGCATAAATCAAGTGACAGCTGTCAAAACGACCAACGCCGATGAGCTTATACGTATTTCGTACAGAACCATGATTTTCAAAATAAATTTGCACATTTTATAAGCGTTTTTCAGTCGTTAATCTATTCATTATGAAATGGCAACAAAATTGAGCATAAATCAAGTGACAGCTGTCAAAAAGACCAAGTCCAAAAAAAGTATTGCCAGATTGAAAACTACACGTCTAAAAAAAAACACCCGTTATAACTAACTATTTATTATAAATACATCGGGTAAGCGGTAATGGCGTGTTTTTATGCACTGTTAATTCAAGCGAACAAGTGAGCAGAAATAAAACTTAATATTGTATCACCTATATTTAGTGAAAAAATGATAGATAACAAATTCCAAAAAGCTTTTTTTAGTTTGATTTTTGTGTGTTGAAAAAAAAAATATTTTGTAGAAAATTTTTATATATAATATTTTTTTTTATAACTATTTAGATTCACCAGAATGAAAAACTATAACAAATTCAAGCAAACAATAGAACTTTAGATAATTTTAATGCTGAATATAAGAATTTAAACAGGAAAATAGTTTTGCATTGGTTAATCTGGAGCTGTTTCTGGAATTTTGTAAAAAAAAATATTTGTGTCCTGCTATATTCAAAAATGCTCATCATGTTGTCTCATCATCATCATCGTCGGCTCGACAACCGGGGTCCGGTCCTGGCCTCCTTCAACAAGTCTCTCCACCCATCCCGGTCTCGAGCCGCCGCCATCCAGTTGCGCACCCCAAGGCTCCGGGCCTCCTGGTCTACGCCATCTCTCCAGCGCAAGCATGGTCATGTTGTCTGCTTTGTATAAATTCAAACTTTTCAGCATAATATCGATCACACTACAAACAAATCCTCAAAAACCTTGTCACAAATAGAACACCCCTTATAAGTGTACATGTGTCCAAAACAAACTTATGTTTTGCAAAAAATCTATCTCTTTATGATTGTTTTATATTCTTTATACGAAAGTCTTTGAAAAATACGAGAGTTGTAAAATATTTAACCCTCTCCATCTGACATCCGTTTTGTGCTTGATGGCATTTTGTCTAAATTTATTAAGACCAATATTTATAGATTTTTTATCTTTAACTTTGAATTTTTTCTTGCTCATAAAATATCCATACCTACCCACTCCCAGCAGATGAATAGCCCGCCCGCAAAAGATACATTTGAATCTCTATAAAATTTCCCTATCTTACAACAGAAAAAAAAAGGATATATTTATTGCTACAAGCAAAAACCGCTAAAAATAACTCAGTAGAAGACCATTTTCAATGAAACCCTAATAATACTTAACTGGGCCTTTTTTTTTTTCTTCAACTTAACCACTGACCCTCATTAATTTTTAATACAATCGAGTTGGTTTGCCTGCGAAAGTCTTTTCGACAAAAAAAAAAAAAAATTTTATTACATTCTTATTCCCAATATTTTTGGCAAAATTTATAGCAACAAGATGCGCGCGTGACATAAAGCTATATCCTTATATATTTCCTGTTAACCAAATTACCGGCATTTTAGTCCAATCCAAAGAGATACACGCTTTTACGATATAACTTAGGTATATATAAATGTATGTAGTCTATCCAATTTGAAGTTAGAAATCAATATCTCTTCAAATATATGACACACGCAACCTTTTCATTTTCGGTCAAAGGCAAATTGATGAGTAATTGGATAAAATGTATATAAAAGCCTTCTTTGAGGATTTGATAGTATCATATCGGCCATTGATGATAAAAAAAAAAATTATATCGATTTGACAAATATAATTTGAAAGGGTATTTGAGTCATGAGCTAACTTATACACGCGCCATCATCGGTCGTAAAATAATAAAAAAAAAAATCTATGCACTTCTTATATTTATTAGATTAGAAAAGGACATACCGTTTGCTAAATGGAGAGTCCAAGGATATATGCACATGTCTCAGAATTGCATGTCCAGTGACGATCGTTGAAAGCGGCTCAGACGGCGGGCGACGTTCGTCGTCGTTTGTTGGCCATTTCGTTCGGATTGGGAGTATACCTATGCCTAGCATGAGTGACGTAAGGAATGAAATGAAAGCCGGATATAGGTCAAATTCGTGTTTCGTGTATTCTAAGACAGGACAGACAGAGCCAAGCCAACCAAGCCAAATGTGTGTGATGCATGACGGGTGGATTTCGCTGTCTTGTATAATTTAAAGCAATTTCGTTTCTGACAGGCGTTGAAAGTTTGAAATGCGAAATTGATATTTGTGGTGGGTTGTTTCCTTACTCTTCGCAATAAAATTGAAAAAAAAGGCTATTTAAGGGAAGACCGACTATTGGACTTGAGAGAGAGGAAACATTTTCTACTTTTAAGTTTGAAATTGAAAAATATTAGAAATCTATTTACCTATTTAGGGATAGAAAAACGAAATGAAACGAAGATAGGGTGTCTTCTGAAGAGCTGGACAACACTATTTAAATAATCTATATACCAAATCTTGATCTTTTGTTTAAATTCTTCAATTAATGGTCCAATTGCATTCCATTTTCAGCTTATCAGCTCAATCAATTGTATCGAAAAAGATGTCTTTAGAAAGCTGATAATGGCAATCGCATCAAAAATTAAAAAAGATAGTGTAAGAAATATGATTTATTCAGAGAAAAAACTGGTAATCATTGTCATTTTGATGGAAATAATGAAAACACTCTTAAATAAAAAAGGAAGGATTTATCTTTAATCTTTCAACTCACGACTTTTGTGTGTTATCCTGCCAGCTAAAGACAAATCTTTCAGCTTAGGCCAGGCGCGCACATGCAACTAAACAGTTTGGTTTCGATTTTGAGCACTCGGGATTATATGAGAGTCCGCTGGTGCATGTGCGCGGACTCTCATATAATCCCATAGTGCTCAAAATCGCAACCAAACTGTTAAGTTGCATGTGCGCGCCTGGCCTTATTGTTCTATTAGTATGGTAATCATTTTTGTTGTATTCTAATTCAAGTCGAGATGGCGCCACCTTTTCATAGTGTTTTACTTTGATTTTGATAGATTTTTTATAGTCATCTGACAGAAATACCTATTCAGATAATCCAAACACCAATTTTATTGAGTTAACTCGGTATCTACATTGACTGTGAAACGTATACCCGGTGTAAACTCGAGTTCAACCCCAAACCTATAATGATATCGCACTGAAAAACTGGATCAGATGAGCTCACGTGACAAATTACAGGACTAAAAATTATTTTACTTGATACCAGCTGGCAGGTAATAGCAAATAAACTGGAACTAGAACTGTTTTAGTTTGATACTAAAGATGTTGAGCTTTCCCTAGCCCTAAAGCTAAACTTCACTATTTCCTAATTCTTACTTTAGAGCTGAGCAAAAAACCGTATCAGTCAAAATCTGTTTTCTGTCTTATGAAACAATCATTGATTCATATGAATCAAAACACAGCAATCTGGCGAAACAAAACAAAAACCTTTTTTTGTTTTTTGTGTATGGCCAACGCCCGCCGAATGAAACCTTTTGTCTTAAAACACCTTTGTCGTCAATTACTACGCACGTCCTTATGATGCAATCCACACTGTACCCGAAAAAAAAAAACAAAAACTAAGGCACTTTTTTTTCGTTGTTGTTTTTCAGAAACAAAATTTCGTTGTTGTTTGTTTGTCACTGGATGGCTCGACGTTTTAATTATGTGGAAGTTCTCGTTAACAATTCCAATTTGTTTTATCTCAAGACATATATACCAAACGAAGCAGAAAAGTAGACAGATTTTGTTCACTTCATTGTGTCTCGGTTGGTGTGTGTTCAAACAAAACACGTTTTCTTGCCTTATAAAACAAAAATGTTGTGTCTCATCCGGTATCCGATGTTTTTTCAGCTTCAGATGCTGCCACGGTACGTACCCACCTATCTATTCCCTTTATAAATATTTTCTTTTAAATTACGAAACTTTGTTTTTTTCATTGATGCATTAAGAAAAAAGGGGAAAATAATGAAACTTTATACAAAAAATATTTGCTTTTCTCCTCATCATTTTAGTCAGAATAATAAATTATATTCTCTTCTTGCCAGGCATACTGTCAATCCCAATTTTCTCTTACCCGCACTACTCAAACGCCAGCACAATTTGAAGTTTCGCAACAAAAGCAAAAAGAAAAAAAAATAATAATCAAACATTTATTCAAGAAAATTGTATTGAAAAGCAATACACCTCAGGGTTGAACATTTTACATTCCACCTATATACTTTAACAAAAAGTAAAGGAAAACCCTATACCTACATAGTACGCTTCTTTTAAGGAATCCCAATAGCTTAGCTATATGAATGAAGCCCAACATCTTTTCCAAAGAAGTATACCATCGACAAACAAGAAAAAAAGAGAAGATGAAAAAAAAAAAAACAACAACCAAACAATTCAAGCTACGACCGAATAAATTTGAGATTGATCAGCATGTTTCGTTAAAGGTTGTTCGGAATATATTTGAATAATTCATCTGTCACTCTTTTCCCAACAACCATACCTCCTCCCCCCCCTTCCCCTCTCCCTGCACGCTATAGCTTGCTACATCCCTTTTACCTATATTAAACCCACCTATACTATCAGCAGCGTGTATCTCATTAACCCCAATTTTGTCTCTGCAACCAAATTTAAATACGAAAAAGGAGAATCAAGAACAAGCGAAGAAGAACACCAACACCAATACCAACACCAACAACAACAACAATAACCAAATTTATATAAGCAAAATCCATCAAGTTGTGCCCTATAATTTTCCCCATTTTTCCATGTTACACCCTTCTCAAAAACGGTGACACCACTGTTTCGAGATAAATATATAGGAACACAAGTTAGGCTAAGGTATCTGCTGCTGAGTTTAAGCCATGTCGGCTGTCGACTGTCGGGTGTCGGGTGTGTGTGCTGCTTGTGCTAACCTTGCATATACAATTAAGAAGGACGAAATTGTTACGCAGCACAAATTAAGAGATTTTTTTTTAATGTTTTATTCGTATTTTGAAAAACAACCCTTCGACACCACCCCCGCAAGGCAGCAATGGGTACAGGGACAAAACCGGTACAGGCAGCAGCAGCAGAACCAGAACCAGAACCAGCACCAGTACCTATACTGAGAGTTATACAAAGAAAAACGAAGGACATTTCAAGGTGTATACCCTTTGGATATAAATCCGGGTTTTATTATGTGTTAAGTGCTATCTGCAATTTACTTTAGTAAATATTTAATCGCTCCAAGGATACACATATGTAACCATCCCATGTTTATGTTTTTATATGCATGGAAGCATTGTGTTGTGTTTTGGGAGAGTCAAGTCAAACCAAAGGACGAAACACAGATAAAAAAAAAAACATCTAAAATTAGCTTGCGTTTTCAAAAAAAAAAATAAATAAATAAATAAAAGCAGAAATTCTAAGGACATAAAATTCTGCTCCAAGATTCATTTTTGACATACGAAGAAGACGCAAAGAAATATTCTTCGGCGAAAAGAGCAATAATATTGTATATCTTCGTCCTGTTAATGTTTAGTGGCGTTTTTATTGCATATTTAATATAAATATACGGTACTCTACACACACATCGTATCTTTATTCAAGTTTTTTTTTTTTGGTAGGTTAGTGTGTTACCGCTATTCATGAAAATTAACCACATTGGTTTGTGGTAGCAACAGAGAAAACAAAAAAAAAAAATGAATGCGATGAGAAAGTGAGAGTGATTCCCAAGGACATCACGAATTCACGGTGAATGAAATGTGTCGTTCGGTATGGCAGGTAGGAAGGCATAGGTATAGAAATATATCAGATAGTAGATGTATGTAATATTATTAATGTTTCAGGCCTGAGCTTTGACATTATTCTTGAGTATTTAATGTTTAGGGATTAAGGTATGTAGGTATGATGTGTATTATGGTTCCATAACTTTGAAGCCCAAGCCACAACATGATAGATAGCTCTTGGACCTTAGATAATGAAGAACCATGGTGTAGTATATAACAAATAAGGTACAACGACATATTATTAGTAAAGTCAGACATTTTTGTTTTGTTTTTTTTTTTTTTTTTTTTTTTTTGTTTTTTGCACGTGAAGGATTTAATTCCACAGAGAAGCTATCATAAGTAGGTAGGCTATTGTTCATCAAAAAAGCAAGAGTTGGGTTTTACTATACCTATAAGGTGGAGGATTATGTACCAAAATATTATGATGATGAAGGTATTTGAGTTGGTGACATAAGAGCGCCTGGAGAAAACAAGGTATTAATAACATAAAAACCCATTACAAAGACTGATGGCCGACCGACGACGACGACGACGACGTGTCGTATAGGCATGAAAGTTGTTGATAATATCACACAATTATTTTTGGATTTAAATTAATTTTGGTAAGTAGGTAATTATAGAGAAAATTGATGAAGTCCTTAGAGTATAGGTACCTATATGGAAACTTTTTGGCAATGGGTTTTTGTTGTATCTATACATATGTATATGTACATAATTATTACTATATAGTGATTGATGTTAAAGCTAATATTCATTTAATTATTTTAATAACTGTGATGATATCTCTCCAAAGGTTTGTAGACTTTTTTTAAGGCTTTCTTTTAATAGGTATCTTTCTTATAGTGAACCATCTAACATTGACACCTATATAGTTTATTTCTTCTCGTAATAAAATCATTACTTTATATCTCTACAAAGAAGTGTAGATTTTTCTTTAAATTTTGTAATGGGAATTTTTTTATAGCGAATATGTACCTACAAAAAATGTAAGAAAATTTAACAACAACACAAATAGATTATACTCGTCTAAAAAATGTAATGCTTATTTTATTGCGGAAACCAGATTTAAAGTATACTTTTCCGAAGAGCTTTCGATCTGTTTGATGTGGAAACATCTATGCCGGCGGTAGAGTGAAATAAGAACATGGACTTTCTTCTATGCGACGTAACGAGGTCACACTTTACGATGTAGCACGTTACGTTACGAAAATCTGCATAGGAGGACATTGGCTTCGTTCAGTGTATGTGATCTGAATGTTAATGCTTCCTGATATCAACCGTGAATCGCAGCTCTCACACAATTAATTTTTTTTATCGAATATCTCATAAACCTAAAACATTTTTTTTATCCCGTTCAAGAAAAGACCCGCTCCAAATTTTGAAGTCGTAATTCAAAAAAAAATGCATACTTTATCTTTAAAATTGAAGTAGTAAGCTGTTGCAGGCCTGTTGCTATAGAGCTTCAACCAATAACTCAAATCCGGGATGAAATTGGAAAAACTTGTTCTCCGTTAAGAACCGAATAACAGAAATTTAAATAGATAGTCGATCACAGAACCTCTGCTGTTTGAAAATTAAGCTTTTTATAACATTTATTCTGCATGCAATAGGGTTTCTGCCCCTCGAATAGACGTTGAGGCTTGCAAGGCCTGGTGGTTTCTCGAAACCTTGAAATATGCTGTGATGAACACACAAGCAACGATTGCAGCCTTCGGCAATGTCTATATGGCCAGGGTATTTTAACCTTCACACAACCCAAATAGCAGTTATGTAAGGCGTATATCATTTTATCGCTGGGGTATGTGGTTCTTCTCTTGTTAAACAAACTGTTCTCTTCTTCTTCTTCCAAAACTTATCCACATGCGTATAAGCTTCTCCCTTTTACCACCGACCATCGAGCTCTTGAGTTTCTGAACCAGTTTTGCAAAGTTCGTTTGAATTTACGAAAACCAAAAAAAAATGCTATACTTTATCTTGATTATGGTGGTTTTGATATAACCCCCTTTGGCAATGTTCCCCCATTAAAAAAAAAATAAAGAATCAGCATCAGCATCCAAGTGAGGTAGCTAGTTTTCAGCTTAGCAAGTTTTACCCTTACCTGAGCAGCAGAAAAAACACCCTCAGTTTTATTTTTTTTTTAGTTTAACCTAAATACGTAGAATTCCTTCGTCAATCCATTCCCCCTCTTCTACCCCCCCCCCCCCCCGGACTATGGCTTTGTTTTATCTCATTCCTGCTGCCTAATTCACAGCCCAGTCAGTGGCAGAAGTCGTATTTCTTCGTGTTGTAAGGTCCTTCTGCAATTAAAAATGCTATTTCCGTTTCGTTTTTATCATGTCTGTGCCATTACCATCATCATCGTAGTCGTTATGATTATTGTCTTAAAAAGCACAGGGGTGGTTCTTTTATATTTATTTTGTTTCATGGACCAGGGACACGGTTGTGTTGAAGGTAGAAGAAAAATGTGTACAGATATGTAAATATAGTCATTTACTTATTACCGTTTTTTTTTTTTATTTGCTGTTCTTGTTCCTTCTGGGAGGAAATGATGGAATCGCTTTATAATCTTCATGTGCCTTTTTGAGAGAGAGTGGAAAATATTTTTGATTTATTGCTTTAAGATAATTTTACGATCAAATTGAAAGTATAGTAGTCTTTGCCATCTCTGTGTTGCTTCTGAAATACCTACGATATCATGTTTGTTTTTGTTAGCCACCATACCCCCCCCCCCCCCCACCCTCCTCCAAAAGGTGTGTGTAGAAGTTGTTCAAATTATATTTATAATTCATAATAAGCAATTTTAAGGAAAAGGGATTTTAGTAATAATAAATTGAAGAGTAATGTGAACTTGAATGAAAAGAAGGGGTTCGTGGGGGAGTAGGTATGGGTTTTTATAAAGCTACTGTAGAAGGGGATAGATATTATAATAGATAAGCAAAGCATGTAATGGATCTGTTGAAATAAATGATTTTGTTTATTTAAGCTGAAAAACTGGTTTAATATTTATGGGAAATTATTGCTTAGATAACAATGATTTATTACTATTTATATTAGTGTTTCATAGTTGATTTGAAATTAACATAATTGTTGGGGATAATACTTTTTTGAAGTCAGCATTTCTTAAATTTAGTTTCGTAGCTTCTTTTTGACGATATAATATTCGGCATAACTACTCGTATTTCGAGAATTTATAAAGGGTGTTTTTTTATAGGTGCGGTTTTCAATATGGCAATACTTTTTTCGTAGTTGGTCTTTTAAACAGCTGTCACTTAATTAACGCTCAGTTTGGTTTGTCATTATTAATAAATAGCCGAATGAATATCAAGCGCGTCGCAGGTTTGGTGAATGGGCCCAAAACAAAATGGCCACCGATCCCGATTTTCCCAAGAAAATTTTGTTCAGCGACGAAGCTCATTTTTGGTTGAATGGGTACGTTAATAAGCAAAATTGTCGTATTTGGAGTGATCATAATCCACAAGCCATTGTTGAGACGCAGCGCCGCGCGCCGTTACATCCTCAAAAAGTCACTGTTTGGTGTGCTATATGCGCAGAGGGAATCATTGGTCCATATTTCTTCAAAAATGAAGTTGACCATAATATTACAGTCAATGGGGAACGCGATGGAGCCATGGTTAATGACTTTTTCGTGCCTAAATTGGAGGATGTTGATGTGGACGACCTTTGGTTCGAACAAGACGGCGCTACATGCCATACAGCCAACGAATCAATCAACTTATCTCGCGTCGTGGGCTTGTGGCGTGGCCTTCAAGATCGTGCGATTTAACACCGCTGGCCTATTTTTTGTAGGTTTATGTGAAATCTTTTGTCTACGCAGATAAGCCCGAGACGATTGACGCCTTGGAAAAGAATATTCGGCGCGTTATTGCTGACATACGGCCCCGATTGCTGCAAAAATTGGGCTTCTCGGCTGGAATTTATTCGAGCCATCAGTCGCGGCAGTCCGAAATCATTCTTAAAACATAATGGCAAACCCTTATCTTTATAATAAAGCTAAATTCTTGGCCATAATATTAAAATATATGCGTTTTATTTCTTCTTAAAAACCACATGTCTAAAAATATAAATATAAAGCGCTGACTATAACTTCTTCAAACAGACCTGAAAAGTTTAAGGTTTATCAGAAAAGGTGTACCTGCACCAAAGACTTTACATAACCTAGGAGAAAAACATGTAAGACTTTTACCAATATTGCCTGTAAATTCTAGCATTTCTACATTCCATAGTTTTACAGTGACAACATCTAAAAAAATCACAAATTATAAACGATGTAACACAACAACAACAAAAAATGCTGCCAATCAAAGTTACGCTACATCAAATTTTTGTGGTTTAGATTTCTGTTTTTTTTTCAAAACATCGAAGGCCTTTCAATAATAACGTAATAAATATGTTTTGCAATATATTTTGGCATAATTACGCCACTTTATTGGCTCAACAAAACTATAAACCCACTACTGGGACAATCGTTTTTAATGTCGACTTGTATAAATTTGTATATTTTACGAGTTCATTAGTTATAATTTTTGATTCGATTGGGAACATACCACACCAATCACTATACACATCCCTATATATCTACACGCTGCTGCTTTCTAGGGGGGATAATTACCACCCACTGCATCATACCATCATCTCCTCAAATAAAAAAAAAAGACAAATGGCGTCAATGAGGGTCGACATTTTTGCGGTATGCAATTCAATGGTTTTTCCATTTCCACTTGTTCGATATAACGGCGGAACATGTGTGTTGTGAATAAAACCCCCACACCGGAACTGTACTATACCTACTATGCTGGCCAAAAATGGATCTCCAGCCCAGCTCCTGTGTTGGGAATTCACATTTTATTGAGAATCCATATAAAAACAAATGCGCGGATAATTACCACGTTCATGTCGTTCATGTCGAACCGCATAAATGCTGCTGGACAACACACATATACACATTGACACACAGAAACAAACCAGAGAGTACAGGTATATGTATATTGAACATTTGAACAAAATTTTATTCGAAACGACGCTTTAATGCTGTTTGGGTGTTATTTTAAAACTAATTAGGAAAACTAATTTCGAAATTGAGTTTTCCGCTCTCTGTGCATATACCTACATCCTCTATCTCTCCCTTCAAACCGATCAACACACCAACAATGACCGACACACAACCGACACGACGCAACGCAACGGTACAAATTATATTTTTGGTTTTCGAGAATACAATTTTTGTTTTACGAGTAATAATGTGATTAAAATAAATAAAAAAAAAAAACATTAAAAAAATAAAACCGAGTTTTGGAAAACAACGAACTGAAATTTTAGCGTTCGCCATGGAATTGGAATTCTGCATTTTGTATACCTATTTGGGAAATGGCAGATTTTAATGTGTCTGCAGGACATAATAATTGAAATGTACGAATACCGTTAGTTTTATTGCCATCCAATTGGGTTTTGCTATAGGGTATTGGTATGGTATAGGTATCTCTATAAGAGAATACTTTAAAATTGAAATTGATGGTTTGGCTGGGTAGAAATAAGGGACGATGATAATGATAGTGCATTATATCCATTGGGGGTCCTTTTGTTTTAATTGAAAGTAATTGGAAAATTAGAGTCCTCCCCTAAACCTAATACCTATGTATATTGAGAGGATTCATCGAGAGCAGGTATACTTATATAGTTTTAGATTAGATAATCTGGCTAAGTTTTTGAATAGGTATATACCTAATAGGTTGGTGTGATCACTGTGTTTACAAAATACTTAGGTGTTTTGTGGTTTTTGAATAATCCACACCAGGGATGTTATAAAAGCATTTGTAATTTGAATTTCTAATATTGAATTAAACTTGTTAGAATTTTTGAACTGCTTTAAACGATGTTTAATCTCCCATCAATGGTGTTGGACGGATTTTCAATTGAAATAATAGCAACGTTAAGTCTTTGATGTCATTTTTAATTCTTCATCATCTAACAATAAATTAAAGAACACTGCAAAAATTATACCCGCCATACTTCAGCAAATGACATATTAAAAGCATTCTCAGCTCAAGGCTACATCATAAGAGGTAAAACAAAAGTACAAATTATTTCTCCCCTTCCTTCTTGAATAAATATCATCTTAAGCCAAAAAAACTCCTTTGGAAAAGGTATCTCCACTTTTAGATATGTAATAGTATCCAAACAGCGACCGAACAGATTATAAGGGTTAACTAGGGCCAGACTACGCGTTTTGGCATCCAATATGGCTTGGTCTTTTAACTGGAATATCCAGTCTTGCTTGTGACTTTGAATTTGAAGGCTGGAATTCAAAGACTCTTTCGGTTTGAGGATTGTTTATCAGTCGCTTGATACCAATGTAACCGAGCCAAATAATGTAACCGACATGTTTTAATTTTTCGGATTAGATATTGGTATAAACTTATAGAGTTCGCGCAGTTGTACCTTGTGTCTTCCATTCGCTCTCCTCGCAAACAGGAACAAATAACCGTCGAAGAATTCAAATTCATAAGGAGCCTAATATTAGCTTTCTTTTGCTTTTGCTCCAATATTCAACACCAGAAGCCAGGACTGGCAATAAAACCGTCTTACCTACTTGTAAGGGAATCTTGAACCCATCTGTTTCGAAAAACCCAAGAAGCAACGGTTTTCTAGGGCAATTCTTGACAAGATCTTCACTAAGGATAGGGTTTGTCATTTGTAGAATGAATTTTAACTCCAAGGTAGATAAACATTTACACTAATTTCGGAGTGGCTACTATCATAGGTTAAGTGAAGCTTTTTCCTATCTAGTGGACAGAAGCTTGTTTGTTTATTGATAGCAAGTACCTGGTCTTGTTCTCGATAGCTTCAAGACCAAAAAGTTTCGTCTGTTCAATTTTTCCGGGATCCCAAGTTTGCCCATCGCCTATGAACTCCATTCATATTCGGCTTTAAAGCCAGTACAAACAAATGTTGATTCCCAACTTGAATATCGTTCTTTTTTTGCAGGATTTACTTCAGTATCAGATTTTGGTTATTGGTCGATTTGCCAGGCCCACAGTCACACTTGTAAAGTTGCCAATTAGAGATCTACAGAACAGCCTAAGACACTCACAAAGTAAAAGAATTTGCCTTTTTTTAGATGAAGCATATGGAGCTGATAGTCCAGTCTTCTGTTTTAAGTACATAAGTCTATCACTTCTATACTGTGTGGTGGAATTGGGGCTTCATCCACTTAGAGTTCTCTTCTTTCCCTATAACTCTATCCTGGACTTTTGAAGTGTCTGGGTTTTTGGTCTTACAACAAGCGGTCAGTTAGGTTTTGGTTTCCTCCTGTTCTTTGTACGCAAAATCTACTTGTACTCTCTTCTTCTGACTCGATACTTTTCCCATGAGCATGGGCTGTCACATTTTCCCGCTATATGCATTCATCATAAAAGAACTGGTTCTATCTTTAGGGTTACCAGTCATCCTCTTGATTTTAATTAAAAAAAAAAAAACGGGTTTTTAATTATTTGATTTTCAGTTAGAGGTGTCCCGCAGTGAAATGTCCGATGTTTGATTTTACTTGATCAGAACTTAGCCCAGAATTAAAGGACAATGCCCTTGGTTAAAAAATAACTCTTGCCTATTTCCCATTTCGGCCTTTTTATCCAATTTATATCAGAAAAATTTGCGTATTGTATTGGACATATGGACTTTATCGGCACACCTTGAAATCATAAATCCTTAGATGCCTTGAAAATTAAAATCCTTTAACCCTTTATAATTTTAACAAAAACCCAATTTTCTTAAGACCTCATTTAATTGCAAAACAACAATGTTTTATTAAAATATATCAAGAAAACCTTAACTCTTAGTCCCAAATACTCACAATCTGACAAATATTCCTTATGTTTTCTTCTGTTTTCTTCATGAATAACCCAAAACAAAAAAAAAACACTAAAATAACCATCATTTACATTGAATATAAAATGAATACAAAACGTCGTCTATCTGGTTGATGTAAATTTTGTGCCTTAATGTAAATCACTATTTCAATTAAATTCCATCTGTCAAATTGCACTAAATCCATCAAAACAAATTACCCCACTAAATCGTTTGTTTCAATTAAACTCTCTCTCTCTTTCTGTCTATCTAGGGCTTATGGCTTTTATTTCTGTTTCGTATCTTTCTTATTTCTTTTGGAAAATAATTATTCACCATTCGAAAGCAAAAGCAACAGTTGTTAGTTTATCCTTTTCACTTTTTATTTCCTATACAAAACCATCAGACGAGGAGAAGGAGAAGCATCCCTCTATCTAGTTAGTTACAGAAACTCATACCTTATTCCACAATAGATTAAATGCAATCTCTGCCACAGAGTAGAAAGTATAGAGGAAGAAGAAGAACCGTTTCGTTTTACAAAATCCTCTATTAATCCTGTATTTAGCTAAGTATTTTAAGCACAACGATTTTTGCTACTTATCCCTATGAAATCCTTTTCAAAACAATAGAAATCAGGAGAGGGAGGAGAGAAAGAGATAGAGAAACAATATCATGCAATGGAAGAGGCTAGGAAACAAGAATAGATTCAATAGCTTAAAAAAAAAAATAATATAAAAAAAAACAATAAAAATAAATGGAAAGCTAAAAATGTCTAAATAACCAAACCGAAACGAAGCTCTTTTAATGCCCCCTGCCATGGTTAAATGGCAATAGTGTTGGACAGGACGTATAACAATGAGAAGAGGTATACCACCGTACACTTCTCTGCAGCAGAATGTTATAGCTATTCAAAGCGAAGGTTAGCTCCAGTTCCACAATATCTTCTACCAAGGCCAGGAGGCTATAACCAGAAATGAAATACCTGGTGAATTATTTATAGATGCTCATTTAGGAGTTTATCTGAAGATATACATAAATACAGGAAGAGGCTGTGTTTAGTGGTAATGTGCAGGCTTCTGGGCTTTTGTCAGATGAATATTATTATTTTAATAAGTCCTGCTGGAATGTGTATAGGGAGCTTAGGATGTGCTAATTGTAGGTATTAGTCTTGATTCCGTTGGACTTTTAGGCTTGAATGGGAATTAATGCGTGAGAATCCTTTCTGAGTTCAGATTTTTTTTATTTTCTTTTTATTTGGGTAAGGATATTAAAAAAAGGATTTCACCGGAACTATAGTCCTTAAAATTCATTAACGGCCTCGCATTATACCTTATCTATAATTCAAACTGTTTTGATGGTTTTTTACTTAGCACGCAGTTAAAATGTCCTTTAAGATCTTATTTTTTGTTTGTGAATTTTGTTAACAATCCTTATTTACTCTTGAGCTCTTTATACATTTAAAAGGCCTATGAAACAATAAGCGTGAAACACACAGTAGTTATAAATGTTAATTAAAGTTCACTGTTGTAGGTTTTATTTTTTTTTTAATTTTATGTAACTTAAGCAAATACACGAACAGGACAAATGAAATTACCGTGAAAGCACTTAGTTTATTGTATAGGTAGTGGCAGTGGATAGTTGCTCACTATTCAACACACATACGAGCATATAGTGGTTACACAAACAGCCCCTGTTGTGTACTTTATTTGGACAGTAAAATGCTGAACCGTAATTAGGTTTCACCCCGTTTGCTTGTGTAACACGGCAGATAAAACAAATAGCAAAGACCAACAAAAACAACAACAGCAACGACAAAAAAAATTACACTTTTTTGTTAGCATTATTTTCCATGATTTACCCAATAAATCACATTACGTACTAATTTAGGTACAAAACTGTTAAAGGTATATGCAAACATTTTTATACCTATGTCTACTATGCAGGCCATGTCTATACTTATACTGCTATGTGAGTTGCTCCAAAGATAGAGTAAATATAGTGCAATTATTTTGCCTGCATAATCCCCTGGTATTTAAAAGTTGAGCATTGATTTTTTTTTGTTTTCTTTTTTTTTTTTTGAATACCGAAGGCAAATTATAGGGATTTATTTCGGGCTTTAAAAAAAGTTTGTTTAATTTAGAAATTTTTGACGTATACAGTTTTCTTTGTTAGAGACTGGAAAAGAAAACATTAAAAAAAATTGGTAAGTTATACAAGGACATTTTAAAGTTCAAATCAATTAAAAAAAAAAATAATTTTATTTCTAGTTTAACTCTGGAACAAATATGAAGTCTTGAACATTTTATTTGTCGTTCATTTAATTTAAACTTAAGGCAACGCTTGGTAAATTGTTTAAGACCCGAACCTTACTGGAGTTCTCTTAATTGGAGCCAAAAAAGAGAGATATATGGCGACCAATTAGCTCGTTGGGGATCTAAGATCTCATATTTGGGATATTCGCAAAAAAGTATGTCATCTTAAAGGTCAGTAATTGGTCAAAAAGGATCAGCTAATTTTAGAAATTGGTCAGCCATAAGAAATTTACAATCAAGGGTTAAAAATGTTCAAGGGCTTCGGCGAATTGAAACACCTCATTTGTGGGATATTCGCAAAAAAATACAATATGAAAGGTCTAAATGACATCATTAAAACTCAGCTAGTTTCAGTAAGTGGTCAGCTACAGTTTTCTTAATGATTTGTTTGAGTTTTTTAATACCTCATTTATGGGATATTCACAAAAAAAGATCTGAAAGATCAAAGTGTCCTCATCAATAGTTATAGTTTTACTTTATAAATTAGAACAAAAATTCAAGGTCACAGTATAGATTATCAGGACTTCATTTGAGGGATTTTTGCAAATTTAAAAAACAAAGTCCAAGGTCACAATTTATAGGTATAACCCTGACAAAAACTTTAATTTGTTTTTCAAAAACAATCTATGACTGACCAATTTCTGATACTAGAAGATCTTTTGTGAGGATTATAAGTGACTTTTCAGATGATATACTTTTGTTCGAATATCCCACAAATGAAATTCTAGACATCTTAAATATTGAAAATATCCTTACGAATTCATAAAAAAAGAAAACCTATGCCTGGCCAATTACTGAGGTCTGTTGACTTTTTATCAGGCCACTAGAAAGTAAAATGGTAAGCTTTTTCTGCGAATATCCCACAAATTAGGTGTTAAAAATTGCTAATGACCTTGAAGCAATTTAATCATTGATTAAAAACGTTCTATGGCTGACTAATTTCTGAAACCATGTAACGTTTCTTGACCAAATTAAGAATCTATAACACAACTGAGAAAACCAAAACTACGAAAGACTAAACTTCCCAGTACAAAACTGAGCTTTAAGATGGCATACGCGAATATCATATATGTGGGGTTCTAAGATCCCAGATCCTGAAAATAATCATCTGAGACTTGTTTCATGCAGTTATAAAGTCAAAAATTGCTATGACTCACTTATACTTACACACAAGTTTTCCACCTCATATAAAATAGGTACTTACGTGTGACACCCCCTGGAATCAACAACATTAAATATGACACCCCAAGAAAAAACTTCACTTAATGAGTACTTGCTTTTATATACTAGAAAAAATAAGCCTTTTATTATTTTTCTATGGTCCTTTCGAATAAAGTTTCCTGAATTATTAAACAAATTAATTAAAAATAATCACAATGCTTCAATGTGAAAAAATCTAAACAAATTAGGTGGGTACAATCTTCAAATTAAAATTATCACAATTCATAATAACTACCTCTGCACGCTAAATGTATAGTATTTTTTAAATTAAAGCTCCTATCTACCCCTATTCATCCTATTTGTATATTCTTATCTTCAACACGTTGTCAAAAAAAAAACCGCAATAGCTACATATGAAATTATAATAAAAACACATTCACGTCGCGTGTATCAAAACTTCAATCTAGGTCAACAATTTTAGAAAACTATTTGAGCAATTTTGTGCGACAAGTGAACAAAAAATATAAAAAAAAAAAACGAAAAACGTCAACTTTCAACTTAACTATGTTACTTTCTATAAACAGCCGGAAATAGCCCCCTATCGACGACAAAACAGCAACTAAACTGTGTCGCATGTGGGTAAACTTACCGTTACCGCTCCTTATGCTGAGTTTTGTGACAAACTAAAAAAAAAAAAAAAATTACACAAAATCGTGAGCAGTTACAAAATAAAGTAATTGCAGTTTATTATATGAAAACACACAGAGAAGAGAATATCCTCTGGAAAACCTACCAACGAACCAACCAAACATTACCTGCCTGGTGGTGGATAGACCGACCATACGATGACGAGAAGGAGGCAACAACAACATGATGCATGGGTACCTACCCGGATTGCATTTTGGCTAATAGCATTATTACGACTTATCGGATGAGTACCGTAATTTAATTTAATTATATATGCGAAATACAGACGACAAAAAATAAAGGAACATTATTTTGTGTCCCCATATCTTCGTGAAATGTTGTTAGGGGATGACGGCGAGGGTATATGCTGACGGAGCGGAGGTGACACGAATCTAAGTTAATTCTTTGTGGAAAGTTCCAAGGGGTGATACTTTTTTTTATTTATTTTCTTAACATACTAGTGTATGTAGATATATAATGTATAAACTAACACCCGTAACCGCTTTAACGCAGTTTAATCGTTGACACTTTTTATACATGTTTTTTTTTTTTTTTTTTTAATTTTTAATGTTAGTTTTGTGTGAAAAGGTTCTTTTTCTACATGTTTTTTTCTGAAGAGAGCTCGAAAAAGTTAAATAAAAAAATTAAATTTATTTTACATATGGCCTAAGGACACATTGAAAGGATTATTTAAGCTTTTTTATATATTTTTTTTTTTTGCAAGCTCTTGCTTCCTGCTTATCCGAGTTTTGTAAGCCATATAGGAGGAACAATTCTAACAATGGACACATGGGTAGGGGGTTTAGAGCTCAGAAAAAAAAACATACATACCTACAAACATTTTTACAGCACATTCACAAAGTTTCTATTGTTCCTGCATCCTAGATCCTGCTTGGTATTTATGCAGGTATGTACATATGTACCTACCTATGTTGTTGTTGTTTTTGTTTTGTAATTTTATTTCTGGTGGAATTCATTTTTGAGTTTTTTTCTGAGTGGAACTTTCATTTTTTTTTTTTTATACTCGCGAGAAATCATGAAAAATAAAATGCATAAAGTTATGAAAATATGCACGAAAATGCGGTACGGGGTTGTGGAAGGGGGTCTAGAGCTACACAACGAAAAAATACATACAATTTAAATATTTTTGTATTTGTACTTTTTTTTAAACCTGATGTGTTTAAGTTTTTTCATGTACACAGTTCGAGACAAAATATAATGAAATTTTCATAAATTTATAGATTTTCAGTTCATAGACTTTATTTTGAAATAAGTGTCAAGCCTTACAAGCCGTAATATTAGCTATTTACCTTTTTGCCGAACACTCAACAGATTTTTTGAAGTGTAGGTGAATTTTGATTGAAAATGAAATTGCAAAAAAATGAGTGAGTTCGTCCGAAGTGCAGGTTTTTTGTTATTGAACGTTTTCAATAAAGATACTGTAAGAATGTAACCGTATCGTAACTTTTTAAACGTAACGTGCCTTACACGGCACGTATTACCCATAAGGCTCACGTTTTTAGTTTACCCTACCACCGAAAAAAATGTCTACACTTAAAAAAAAATAATGTGAGTGGCGTGACTCACGGTTAATTCATTGTGTAAACATCAATATTTGGCCAAGTACAGTTTTGAGTTACCATATTTGTATCCATATGCCAGGATTGCGCAGTCGTCCACGTGCACGGATCCAAATTGGAAGAGTTATAATGTACAGAAATCCTGGACTTATCCTTTCTAAATAGCCCTCTTTCAGTTATAAAAAAATCAGCCTTCCTGTATTTCGTTATTCCATGGAAAAGTCTATCTTTCCTATACTTTTTATTCACAGAAAGTTTAAAACTATAGGTAATACGATTTGAAGCCCAAAAATTTAGCTTTTGCCTCCGAAAACCGATCACGCATCAAGTAAAGCGTGGTGTTGCACTAAAACTCAAAACTCATAGACTTTAACGCAATAAACCCCAACATCTTGTTCCTCTCTTTTCGTTCTAAGGTTCTGTTATCACCTTTAAACTTGTCAATGCTGAGCTGGCACATTATACCAAATCCAATACATGCCCCCTTAGAATTAAGTGAAAATAAAATCAGACAAAAGTAAATATAAGGAAAAACTATTGCAAAGAGTTTACTCCAAACAATAAGGTCCGCTGATGGAATAGGTAGAAGGTAGAACCGTGAAGCAAGACTAGAACATGGTCCACTCAAGCACTTGATTTCATTTTTATCCGTTCAATGTGTCTCCTATGTAGTATACCTTCTATAGCCTTCTATAGCCTATACCTTTATGTACATAATGTTGATGACATGGCTTTGGTTGAAAAGTCCTTTTGTCCAGCGAAAACATTGCCGTTTTCATATATCATCATACCCATCTAAAGACATGCACACATATACTTATATAGATATGCATGTTCACACCATCACTATTGGATTTTTTGTTCTGCATATCCTCGCTTGGCATACTCATCCTTGTAGAATAACGAAATGCAATTAAAAGAACGTTTTATAGCCTTTGTAAAGCACTTTCTATTGTTTTGGAAAATTGAGTGTTATCAACAGTCCCAGCAGGTTTTCCATTCACCCTGGAGACGGAGAAAGGGATGCCACGCCACGCCACGCCACGCCACGAAACGACAGCCAGCCGCTGCACCTCCCTTCCGATGGATGGATACAGTTTTTTTTTTGTTTTGTTATATAAATCAAAAGTTAAGTGAAAGTTGCATGCTGTCGAGGGCTTTTGTTTGCCTCTCAGCCACATATGCATTTATTTACTTATATGAATGGTTCATTTTTATCTTTTAAAATCAATGCATATAAACCTCCTCCTGCCCGCATCACATATCCATACACCCCCATCGATTTTGTTTTTTTGATTATTTTTGCACATAGATTGGAAAAGTTGCATGTTTTATTGAAAATTTGTATAACAATAAATGGCTGCAAAATAAAAAAAAAAAAAAAAAAAAAAAAAAAAACTATTAAAATAGTTAAAACAAATAATAGATACAAATACGAAACAATGGTGTGGTTCTGTTAAATTACGGGTAATGGATGTAGGGGCAAGATAATGGATGATGGCGTGTTCGACAAAATGTCGGTTTAAGTTTTTTTTTTTTATTATTATTTTTTAACAAATGGTGGGAAAATGAATATTCTTCGATGGATTTTTGTAGTTTGTTTTAGTATATAATATTGCAAAGGGAATTTTTATTTTACATTTACTACTGATGGTTTGGTTTGTTTTTAAAGAAAAAAAAATGTATCTTGGTATTTGCAACGGTTTTTTTTTATTTTGTTTGTAATAGCTTCGCATTTGCATGGCAATATGTTTGTTTTAATGGAAAACTGATAATGGAAAAGAAATGTGATGGGATTTTTTCTTTGTTGTCACTATAGGAATTTTTAAAGAACAAATAAATGATTGATGGAAAATAGCTTTTAGGAGATAGCGATGTGTCATTATTGATATTTCTTTTAAAATACGGACAAATAAAAATAAATAAATTATCGATTTTAAATGCTTTTTCTTGTCTTAGGTATTTATGCGTAATTTAATTGTTTTTCAACCATTTGAGGAAGTCCTTTTACAATTTTATTTTAGAATTTTACTGTATTATTTTAGTTTCAACAGAAAAATAGAAATAAATATGTAAGCTTGAGCTGAGAAATAGAAGATTGCTAATTACATGAATTAATTGCAATTTATAAAAATCGGGGAAGTAACTGTTGAAGAGGATATAAGATTGTCTAAAGTAAATGGAACCTTAAGATTGCGATAAGTCTACATGAATTTGTTTCTTTAATTAATATGGGCCTTGTTTACTAGTGGTTCAGAAGTCCTTTCGATCTTCTGGTTTATCTGTCTGTCTTCATTCAACCATAAGGATTGTTTGTTTATCAAATGAAACGCATTTTCAAAGTTTCAAAAAATGGCGCCCAACGTTACAAAAACAGTTTTTATTTTGTATGTATTTTCGAACTTATTATAATCATCAGACAATATTTCACACAGATAAAACATTTTACTTTGTTTACATATCTATGGGAATTTTTCCTGGCACCTCAGATTTCTCTACCGTTAATATGTTAATTTTCTGAATAATTTCATGTTAGAAGCATTTTCTATATAAATAAATTTTATATCGAATTAATTTTTATATTTTATTTAAATGGCGCCCAACGTTAAATCTGTTATTTTCGTTTGACATTCAAATTTTATATTTTATTTAATCCTTCCGATGCTATATGACTCTAATTGCATTAACCGATTTAGTATGGCTATAGGCACATCGTTATTTTCCATAGGACCTATGAATTCAGAAATGTGAATATATGAATGGCCTGAATAAGAAATAATAAATCAATTTTGTAGTTTAGTTAAATGGCGCCCAACGTTAGAACTTTTAATTTTTTCTGCAATTTATGTTGTAAACTAAAATAATAAACCGACAGCATATAAAAACTAATGAAGCACACACAATTAAAATGTTGAAGTCTGTTTCTTAAAGTTGTTTAAAGGTTTAAGAGAGATGAAAATGATGAAAACAGTTGGTCGGAACTCAATGTTTTTTCCTATTGAATGATTTTGAAGCTTAATTAAACATTAAACATTTCTAAAAGTTCTCAATATAATCTTGTCTATAGCTGTGATATTGTGGCTTAATTTTTTCACCTTGTTCTTTTTTTTTTTTTGTAATACATTTAGACAGTCACTGAGTGATCATATCTTAAACAACACAATCTATTTCAAACTCGATGGTCCGTAAAACTTTTCACAAGCACTTTTTTAAAGAATTTCAAGTGTTCACTTTCCTCGTGTCTTTAAACTTTTTCCACCCTCTATCTACCTGCATATTAATGTCTCTATAACTTTTCAAATCCAAACCCCACACTTAAACCTCACGTTCAATCAATGAAATAATTGGAATAGCAAATTCAGTAAAAAAAGAGAAAAAAAGTCCAAAACAATTTTTCGTTACCACTTTCATGGCTCATTATCTCCACGTTTTTTTTTTTTTTTAGATTGGATTCTTTTGCCTCAATGAAAACTTAATCTTCAAAGGAATTTATAAAACGTTTACCTTAAGAATAAGAAAGAGGATGTTGTATTCTCAGTGAAATAAGACGATTAGTGTCGCTATCGCAGTTATAAGGTTTTTTGTCAATATACACACACACACATATATTTTTTGAATAGAATTGCTGATTTGGAATATATTTTATTATTTGAATAAATAGAAACGTTTCGGCAAGACTTAAACTTTCAAGGTTGTTAGGAAGCCATAAGTTGGATCACTTATAAAATTTGGTATAGAGAACACCGAAATATAGTTAAGGCAAATAATTATTTATTAGGTTTGGTCTAAGTTAATCGTTTTGGGAGCGAAATATTTTTTAAGCAAAATTAAAAAAAAAAAAATTTTAATTATATATATAATATTAATAATTCTTATCACTCATACTAAATATTTCTATCTCTTTTTTTACAGATGAACCGTGCCCTTCAGCTTAAACCAGCGGATAGTGAAAGTCGTGGCGGTAAGTCATTTCAAACTTTATTTATTAAAAAAAAAAACTAAAACTACTTTATATTTACTAGAATTTTAGATTTTCTTGTTAATTGTGTTCTATTTATTAAAAATTTGTTGTTGAATGTATGTCTCTTGTGTGCAGAAAATATAATTGTGTAAAAATTCGTAAACATTTTTTGAATGAAATTCATTCTTTTTTGAAAACAAAGTTGTGTAGAAAATATTGGTTGAATGTTATTTTATATGCTTGCACAAATTATTGCTGCTTTGCACTATTATAAACAAAAACATAAAGAGATAAAACATGGATTTATATTAATCAACCCAAGTTTATTTTAATCATAATAACAAATTCCAGGGCTTAGGACGAATATACCTATACAATTTACAGTGGTTTATAACACGAAATTGGATTAAGTATATGCTGTAATTTTGTAAAGCTTGTGTTAGTGTATTTTTTATAATAAGGACACTTTAAAATAAGAGTAGTTTCTTCAGCTGACAAATGAACTGAAATGGTTTTCGATATGACTCTAATTGGCGCCCAATGTTGGATTTAAATTATTCCAATTTTCGTTTTATGAGGGATTTACTTTAAGAAGCAGAATGTGTTTTTGAAAATTAGAACAATTTTTTTTAATTGGCGCCCAATGTGGGATTAAAATTAGTCCAATTTTTGTTTTATGAGGGATTTACTTCAAGAAGCAGAATGTATGTTTAAATATTAGACTAATTTCTCTAATTGGCGCCCAGTATGGGATTAAAATTAGTCCATTTTTTGGTCTTAGGAGGGATTTTCTTTAAGAAGCAGAATGTATTTTTGGAAATTAGACCAATTTCTCTAATTGGGGCCCAATGTGTGACTAAAATTATTCAATTTTTGTTTAATGAGGGATTTACTTTAAGAAGCAGAATGTATTTTTGAAAATTAGACCAATTGTTTTTAATTGGCGCCCAATGTGGGATTAAAATAAGTAAAATTTTTGCTTCATGAGGGATTTACTTTAAGAAGTAGAATGTATTTTTTAAAACTAGACCAATTTCTCTAATTGGTGCCCAACATGGGACTAAAATTATTCAATTTTTGTTTTATGAGGGATTTTCTTTAAGAAGCAGAATGTATTTTTGAAAATTAGACCAATTCCAATGTGGGACTAAAATTATTCAATTTTTGTTTTATGAGGGATTTACTTTAAGAAGCAGAATGTATTTTTGAAAATTAGACCAATTTCTCTAACTGGCGCCCAATGTGGGACTAAAATTATTCAATTTCTGTTTATGAGAGATTTTCTTTAAGAAGCAGAATGTATTTTATAAAATTATACCAATTGCTTTTAATTAGCGCCCAATGTAAGATTAAAATTAATCCATTTTTTGGTGTTATGAGGGATTTTCTTTAAGAAGCAGAATGTATTTTTGAAAATTAGACCAATTTCTCTAATTGGCGCTCAATGTAGGACTAAAATTATTCAATTTTTGTTTTATGAGGAATTTTTTTAAGAATGCAGAATTCGTTTTCAATTCGTTTTTTTTAGCCTTTAGATATCATTTTTAATATTTTTTCCAAAAAATCTGTAGAAGTCTTGTTAAGTTCTTAGCTCAAAACCTCTAAATAAGTAAAATGCCAAAAAATACTGTTAACCTTATTTTCAGAGCTGCTGTCAACATTTTTTTACTAAATAAGAATTCATCTTGTTTTTTAATAAATCCTTTTATTCCCAATAAAAGTATTTCCAATAAAATTTCAAAAGTCACAACTGCTCAACTGTTATGCGAAGTAGTTACGATTATATGATATTTCCATTTCTGTTGAAAAGATTATTCTCTAATATCCTCCCCGAGAGATTAAACTTCAGAGAAAACTCTTATCCTTTCAAGTGTGAGAAGTAGAATTTTGTGAGAACTTTGAAAGCAATTAACTTCTTTCACTTAAAATGACATCCTTTCCCCCAAAACGTCATATTCATGGATGAGAGCAGTTTATGCATCTGATGATGATGCACTCCCAGCTGAATGTATTCCTAGGGTGGTTTTCATATTGCATGTGTAGATAGTGGATGTATAAGAAACTGTCACCCTGCACTTTGGAGTCCCACAATCTCAACGATAGTTGAGCGAGTTTCTTTTTATTTTCTTCATCATATCATTTGCCTGAAAATGAATTCCCTTGGTGGAAGTAACGATAGAAAAATTAACCACACTCTTTCTCTTGGCGGGTCCCAAGGATATTATTTTCTAACATGTAATACGATGACAATTGTTGGAAGGATCTGTACGACACGTACAACAAAAGCGATATCATAGTGTAAATGACTCCTTGAGGGAATGAATGTCAGAGAGCAGCAGTGAAAGGAGAGAATTATTATATAACTTACCTTTTCATTTAAGGTTCATCATCAATTTGAATGAATATGTTTAGACATTTGAACCAAAAACCAGCGTCATTGTTTTGAGGCTCTCATCAGTTTCTTTCAGTGATGAAGATGATGATGGTTTCGAAGGAAGTGAATAAACTAAAATTGGTTCAGACCAAAGACCATTCAAACTAACGTAGGTACATGAACACGAGCATTATTTGTCCTTGTCCTGGTGTAATGATGTCACGTAAATTGAAAAGGAGCTTTTTCTATCTCACAATCATATAACTAACATGTCTGTGTTTTGTATGGCTTCTTATTGCTATTTTTGGTGTCTTTTTTTAGTTGTATTTATACATTTCTTTTTGCCTCAGTAATGGTGTTGGTAATAAAAATTCACTGTCAGACCTTGATGTGCGAAAAGTCTACAGTGTTCTTCATGACATTTGAATTTTATTAGACATCTTTTATTTTACAAAGATAAGAAGACAATACTAAGCATAAGGCGTTTGGCTTTATTTATTTTATACCTAACCTGTAAGTAAACATTCATATATATCTAGTCTACTTGTGTTTAAAAGATAAAAGCATTGAAAGCACAAAAAGATATGATGATAGCTACAAACAAAATAAATTTTGTAAATTAAACTACCCAAATACCCTGGCATTGGGCGCCAGACAATAAATGAATGAAAGCAATAAAAGTGATGATAGCGACAAAACCAGACAGACAACATTGAAGAAAATGCTAATTCTTAAAAATATGTTAGATATTTTATTGTGTTTGTTGACCTTGATTCACTACACATTTGGAATTTGAATAGACTCATTCAATTGCCTCACAGTGATTCTGCTTAATATTTCGCATTGTCATTAATTATTTTACTTTATTTTGGAGAGCTTAAGCAATTAGGATTGTTTCGATTGAATTTGTTTTCAAGGACGATCCTTTTGTTCTTGATGTGAATTTAAAGAAATGTTTAGGCTATTATTAAAAAAAAATAACAAGCGTTGGGCGCCACTTAATTAAATTATTTTTTAAATTGTCCTTCAATGTTACACATGTAATATGTCAAAGACAGACATTCCTTTTAACATTTATGAAAATCATTACAATGCCATTAGCTGCAAATTCCAAATTCGAAAAACCCAGATCGTGGTTTTTATATGATGAAAGTTAAAACAATGAAAGAATAACGAACCGTAACTAGACATTCCCTGGTATATCCCGTTCACATACTTCAATTATCCCATCGTGTTCAGTTGGTTATGCTTCTTTCATTTCTTAAAATGTATCTCCTAATATAATAAACCTTAAATAAAAACTACATAAATATGTGGCCACGACAAGGATTCTTCAATAAAGCCTTAACTATATATATCCAATGGCGGCGTGTCGACCTAGTTCCACATCTAACACGTACCTTACAGCAATTTCCACTCATTGATTTCATATAAAATTTATTCTACCCTTCGGATTTTGGCTCGCCTTATTTTCCACCCTCAAATTTTATGAACAACTTTCATAATATAAAAGCTGGATGGAAATTTTTGTCCTATACTAGCTACGTCTATAACTAGAAAAGGCACGATAGAAATTCAACCCCAATTTTGGTTCTTTTAGACCGAGTTACCATATTAGGGGAAAGAAAAGATTGCGCCAATGCTTACAGAATGTTCTGCAAGAAAGGAAGGTTTTGAAGTATAACAATTTGCAAGTTTCACCTAGGTTTGTGCCTTAGAGAATAAGGTATACAACCGCAACTTTCCCTAAAAGTTTACTTCATTTAATATTTTTTCACCATACTACAAACTCATTTCGAAACAAAAGAAAGATCAAACTGAGATTAAAACGTCCAAGATACAAACTTTACTTCTTGGTTTCCACATAACAAAATAATATCTACAGTATCATGTGTAAACAAGAATAAAATGCTACTAAAATTCCGGCTTCTTTATCGAATTTTTTGTTTAACCTTCAAAAACATTAGACTATGGGTGTTGAACTCCATTTTTACAATTTGAAAATTGATTTTTATATTACATTTTCTCTGCGCTACTTAAGTGAATTTATCTGTGAAAAAGATCAAACTAACACATATTGATTTCAATCAAGCGCCTAAACGTAGACTATAACTTTTTGTATTTCTCTTTTTAAACTATTTAGTTCTTTTGCACAATCCTTTTCTTTGATTTGCACAAAATGTGAGTACTGTACGAGATTTAACCATTTGTGTTTTTTTTTATTTATACTGAATCAAGTCAAGAAATATTCCACAACCATAAAAAACTATACAATTCCTAAAAATAGGCAACCTTTTTATGTAGTTTCTTAAAAAAAATCGTACTTCTTTTTCGCAGTTATTGCTTACTTTATGTGTCTACGCTGATGTGTGTGTTTGGTGCGTGGGTGAATTTGCTTATACACACCCACATAAAACATTTGAATATTTATCCATAATTTAGAATGATCGTTCTCACTGGTATCTTTAAGGTTTCACAACAACCAAAACCTAACAGTCAGCACCCAAAGGGCATCTTAAGAATCAACGAATCCTTTCTTGTTGCTATTTAGTTTTAGTTAACGACTATGACTATGACTACGTCTGAGATCGAAATTTAAGGGAAATGGAAATGTTTTATCCCGAACTTTGATATTTTTCTGCCTCTGCTTTGAAGAAAAATAAGGCAATCCTGGGAGGAGAGCGAAAGGAGGGGGAGGGGGGCGGTGGAGAGAAACGAAGAAATGAAAAAGGATTCATTAAATGTTACCGAAAGGGATGTTCGTCTTCGTATATCGTGATTTTGTAGATTTTTTTTCCGTTTCCATTTAAAGGCTATGTGAATATGTATGAAGTATAATGTATGTTAAAAGGGGATACAAGATGTTAGGAGAGAGTATAGAGAGGAAGGAGGCTTAAAATGGTTGTAATTCATTTTATGCGAATCATTCCCTTAATATTTGTTGGCTTTTGTACGAGTGGGCGTTGAGGGCACTCTCTAGACCGTATCTGAATATTTATTTACATGTTATACTCCGAATAACCTGCGAAAAAGACCGAAGAAGGGAAAACATCTGGTGATTGCTTTAGATCGATAAAGCTGTCGAACAATTTTTTTTTTATTTTTTATTTCGTTCACTCGTCTTATTCAGTGATGAAAAAAAAAAAATTATATGAAAGGACCGAAAATTCATGACAAGGATAAAACATGAAGTTGGAGAAAAAAAAATTGTTTGCAAATTTATTTAAAAAAAAAAAAAAAAACTTTTTTTTTTTTGCAGAAATTGAGATATCGTGCGAAATGCACGAAAGAATGTCCTTAAGGACTTTGACTGAAGGTCACAATTATTAGAGAGTGTATTACAGAGAGAACCATGTTAGATATACTTTGAGCTTGTTTATATATTTTGTCGAGTTGAGTCGGTATAAATATCGTGTTAAAAGTTGGAAGTTTTTTTTTTATTTATTTTTTCTACTGACTCTGATGTAAAGGAGGTAATCATGGAGAAAATGACTTCTTTTTGTGAAGGACATTCGCCTCTTGTTGAAGGTCGAAATAATAAAATATGTGTCTGTAGGATATTTGGAATACTTTTTTTTTAATGTTTGTTGCGAGGGAGGTTTGTCTGCTGAAAATGTTTTTTTTTTTTTTTTTTTTTTTTTTTAGAAATGTTAACATATTTGGGTCCAAATGGATAAAAGGTTCTGGTGGTGTTGATGGGATTTGTGTCTGCTCAAAGGTAGCTGAAGCTGAAAATATTTTTGAAGTAAAATTGATTGCCTGAGTGGTTTTTTGGGTTTTGGAAAAAAAAATAAAAGGCGAACAAATGAGTTAGAGCTTTCTGACACGTGTGTGTGCAATGCGCGAATAAGCGAATAAAGAACTTATTGGTTTTGACACTGACGTGGGTTTGATTTTTTCCAAGTTGATTTTTATTGAAAGCTGATGATGGTTGTCGGTGTCAGATTAAGTCAGTAATATATTTTTTTTACAGAAGAGAAAACATATACATGCTCGAGTGCCTTTTCGATATATGAATGTAGGTACTCATACCTATAATAGACAAAACAAACAAAGGTTTTTACAACCATTGCAAGAAAATACATCCTTCAAAATTTTGAATTCTTGATGCTTTTAAAAAAGAAAAACCTATATTAGAAATGTATTAAAGCTTATTGGAACACATCCAACAGAAGGACAAAAATTGTCTATTTTTTTTTAAAGTCTTCAATGTTTTAAAGACTTATGTCTTAGCCTATACTTTGCAGCAGCTTACAACTAACTAACTTTCTTTTAATGGCTTCATGCGGGCGCTTAATTTTAGTACTAATATTTATATCCGATATTGTTTTATTTTTCAACCAGAAAGCTTTTAATCAAAATCAACTTTGAATCGTTATGAGTTTTTATTCCTTATAAAGAACTTACAAAGTCTAAACCTACTTAAAACTTATTTATTTTTTATTTTTTTGAGCTTTTTTTATTTGTGCCACCCTGACTGTACCTGCTGAAAACTAAAATACACTTTAACCTTATATGTAATTCGACCAAGGAAAGAAATTAGCCAACTTTCAATTTTGGGAAGATATTCCACTTTTTATCCACCAGAACTAGTTCTTCTGCTATCTTTTCGGTACCGACCGGACACAGTCATACCAAACCGATGGCGCTCTACACCGCCTTTTAATTTTACGTTGACGAATTCAACGGGACCGCGCCACAAGCCACACAGCAGGACCAATTTTGGGGAAAAGTTTCTAGAGCGCGTTTAATTTTGAGATTTGGTGATGTCAAGTGGGCGAGATGCCAGCCCAAATGTACAGAAAAGTCATACAAAATTAACTCAAAATACTTAAGTTGTATACACAGCCAATTGATGGACATAAATAATCTTGTAAAAGGTGTTTTTTTTAGACGTGTGGTTTTCAAGAAGAAATAATTTCGGGCAAGTGGACTCGAATAAATTCCAGCCAAGAGGCCCAATTTTCGACCACTTTTTGCAGCAATTGGAGCCGTATGTCAGCAATAACGCACATCATATTCTCTTCCAAGGCGTCAATCGTCTCTAGCTTATTTGCGTAGACAAGCGATTTCATATGACCCCACAAAAAATAGTCCAGCAGTGTTAAATCGCCCGATCTTGGAGACCACGCCACAGGCGCACCACGCGAGATACTGCGCTCACCAAAAGCTTCCTTCAATAAATTGATTGTTTCGTTGGCTGTATGGTATGTAGCTCCGTCCTGTTGGAACCAAAGGTCGTCCACATAAACATCCTTCAATTCAGGCACGAAAACGTCATTAATCATGGCCCTATAGGGTTCCCCATTTACTGTAACATTATGGCCGGCTTCATTTTTGAAGAAATATGGACCAATGATTCCCTCTGACCATAGAACACACCAAACAGTGACTTTTTTAAAATGTAACGGCGGCATCTCAACAATGGTTTTTGGATTATTATCACTCCAAATACGACAATTTTGCTTATTAACGTACCCTTTCAACCAAAAATGAGCTTCGTCGCTGAACAAAATTTTCTTGTGCAAATCGGGATCAACAACGATCTCGTTTCGAGCCCATTTTGCACGATTTGCAAACGTTGTTCAGGAGTAAATCTAGTCTTTATGAAATGGCAAACTAAACTGAGCATAAATCAAGTAACAGCTGACAAAAAAACCAACTCCGAAAAAAGTATTGCCAGATTAAAAGCCACACGTCTAAAAAAAACACCCTGTATATGACAGTGTAATATCACCTCAAGCCATGTTGCCATGCGTACAAAAATTTAGAAACATTTCTTTTTTGACAATTCTACCAGAAAAAAATGCCAAAAAAAACTTGGTTGAATACCTTGTGTTCGTGAAGTCCACGCAGTCAAAGTTTTTCTCAAGAGGAATGAGAGCAGAGCATTCCTATGTATAACTCCTTATCTGCAAAGAAAAGTTAATTTCATTAAATCATTGTCCCTAAAGCCTTGTCAATTACACAATGTGCCATAATTTCTGAAATACATCGCACATGATAACTTTTCTTTTAATAAATCAAAATCGATTAACATTCCTCTTGCCAATTGCAAATGGTCAAAGTTTCTTAAAATAAATCTTATATACACAATACAACATCATCCCCATCAGCTATCGCAAGTTTGATGCTGAGTAACATTCTCTTGTCAAACTAAGTAGATATACGTTTAGAGATTCTGTTCTGAGTTAGTAGTTCGCCAGTATTGATTGTAATACATGCTCTGCCTCTGCGCATATATTTCCATTCACTTTATATTATGTTTGTATATGATATTGCCAAAATTAAGTTGAACCTTGTTTCAAAAACTTCTTAATTTTCCCAGAGCAAAACTTAAATAGCAAAGTAAAAACTTTTCTTTCAAATTTCCCTTAGGATACTTCAATACTCAAAGAAGGGTCGATTGGTTGGTTGATGTGAATAAACACAGAAATATGTACATAGGTAAAAGGATACAAAATTCAGTCCTTCCACAGAAACAAAGCAAACAAAAAATCCGAACTTTTTATGCTCGATTTGCTTTTGGATTGAAAGATTCGTAGGTAAGTGGGTTTGTAAACCAATTGCACAGTCATATGATATTCGAATATATAGTAATAGGTATGCCTTCGTGTGTCATTTTATTTAGTTTTCGATTGAAAGCATCAAATAAAATCAACCAAATATCACATTCAACATGAAAAAAATAGTCGAAGAAAATCCCTTTTAAATGAAGTATATCAAAAAGGACATTTACGTTACGTATCAATACCGCAAATGATAAATTCAATATCAATCGAATTTAATGATGTGCCAAAGAGAAGCTTTTTGATATTTTCTTCGTCGATTGAGACATATAAAATATTGATGTCGGGGTGTATACACTAAACACACTACACACTGTACAGTTAATGTTCTTATTACAGAAACAGGACAATAAGATATATGTAAACGACAAGTGGAAAAAATATACGACATCTCTACTAAGCCAGGCCAATCAATACTCATGTTACGACTTTCATTCAAGGATAATATCCCTCATTACATTTTCTTTCAGCCAACATTAGACTCATATATTCCTACACATCTATAAATATATGGGGTCGGTACTCCCCTGTCTTGGTCTAAAAATCTGAACGACGAAAAAATGTCCTCAGAGATATTTTTGTGTTCGAATATAGGACTCTATGTCCAGAGCAAAGAAAATAAATGCAATCTTAGCAAAACTGATTTGTACCTATTTGATGTACAAGAGAGTATTGTGCGTATGAAGACTTGTCATACATATACATACCTATACATTTTTTATATTATTCCCGAGGACTCAGGATATCAGTTGGTTTCCTTTATATTCTTCTTTTTATTTTTTTGATTTAGCAAAAGGTGCAGGAAATGATTGTTTGCTCCCGATCTATCTCGTGTCCTTTTGAAATGGCCTAAAATATATTCAAACCAAAAAAAAAAAAAAAAATACATAGCTAGCTATATCGGAGAGGAAGAAGAGTATACGAAAAAAAACTTGCTACGGGTACTGAAATTGACGGAAAGGTCCTTAACAAACACTGACTGACATTTTAATCGACAGTCTTCCCGACTTCATCGGTTCTAGCTTCCCATTTATCTTTGGTTAGGATTTGAAGTCGGCTCATGTATACATATACAGATATACATATATATACCTCCATATATACATAAACGTATATAATTCTGGATATTCCTTGCAAAAAGGACGGCTACGCACGCACATTTTAACATTAAAATAGTAAATCTTCGGATGGTGGTTGGGTTAAAAGGATGAATGCTTAACGGGTCTACGGGGTGTGATATGGAACAAGGATATTTTCACCCTAAGGTTGTTAACTGTTTTTTTTTTTTTTTTTTTTTTTTGGTTCTTATTTTTGCTGATACCTACTACTTCCATTCAGCTGAGAGTTCTGCTGGTAGTTGATGCTTCTCTGATGCTGATGTTGTTTATCTATTTCTGTCTCGTATCCTTTTGACCTAGAAAATTAAAAGCTGTAATAATTGTGCGTATGTATTTGTGTCTGTTTACGTGAGTATAGAAGACACACACTGCTATGTGTTAGTTTATTTTTTTTTTTTGTATTATTCGTTGGGTGTGTTACTTGTTCTGATGATGATGGTATGCTCCAGTAGGTCTAGGTATAGGTGGTTAGTTAGGTATATGTATACCTAAAAATAGCTGCTTTAATGAAATGTCTTGGAAGATATTATTGTGTATCTACGTGGCCGAATCAATGAATGACTTTAAGTTGGAAAGTTGGGTCATAATAGGTTATCAAGATTTAAGATGATATTTTGAATGAAGTTTTTCTCATATAATTACATATACATAACTAACTTATATGAGAATTTGTTTGATTTTGTTGCTTCAAAACTTTGATTATGTTACTATTATATTTTGTGTTTAAGTAAATGAGTCTGAAAATACATATATATGTACAAATATAGGTATATATCTACCTTTGGAATGAAAACTGGACCTTTTGTGTGAAAATTATTGGTAGATAGGAACGTTAACTAAGGCGTAAGTTCTTCAAATGTTCATTAACCATGTACATATACTTGTGCCCTTTTCAACTCAAAGAAAGGTCAATTGAGCAAGTAATATGGAATCTATACTTACCTATAAACGAATTATAGAAAAGGGTATTCATTTCAGCATGATTACCTAAATCTAGATTTCGTCATTCTTTCATTTTAGAGAAAATATTAAGTCAGTGAATTTTTTTTTAAAGTTAGGAAGTTTTATACGCTGTGATTTTGTTAGTTTGAAAAAATTACGATGCTCCACAAAAAAAAAAAAAATATTTCCCTGCATATTTCTCTATTATCTATATTGAACCATCAAGTCTAAATTTAGTTAAATATCATTTCAAAAGCGTTGAATTTATAACTTCAAGAGTTGCTCGGAAATATAGATTAACACTTGGAAATGGAGTTGACAAATTTCATCAGCATAAAGTTGCAGGGAATCTCTAGAAGCTTGTGGCCTAGAATTTTGTAATTAAAAGAAAACTCAGTATATTCTATCGCTGAGTAAAAAGAATATTAGAACCTTAATAGGTGTACTAACGGGACATTGTGCCATTGACACAATGGCCACTTAATTGGGTGTATTAGCACCCGATTTCTGTAGGAGCTGTCAGGATGTCAAAGAAATATAAACCTTTAAACACCTGCTCTGCGATTGTCCAAACCTTCAAACGAATCGCCTCCGATATTTTGTTGGAGAACTGGAAGATCTAGCGCAGATCTCAATGGCAAACATGAGAAAATATATAGAGAGCACAGGCTGGTTTGCAAATGAACCAGTCTATGCCAGTCATTAGTTTAGGAGCATCTCTGCTTTTTATATTAAGAGGATCACAATGGACCACTAGGCCTCCGTAAACGCAATAGCCTCCGGGCTGTGCTGTGCATGCCCCTCCTAACCTAACCTGAGTTGCCGGGAACAATTTGCCTGGTGGATCTGCAGCTATTGTGTCAGTTTACTTCACTTGCATAGAACCGATTTTTCAATCATCAATTAAGCAGTCAGTTAACTATCAGAGGAATAAATAGAAACAAATGTTTGATTTATCTGAAGAATGAGTACTTATCTATGATGTTTAACTGACTATTGAAAAATTGGGCCTTAGAGTTTCGGTTAGAACCGAAAGTATTTGCAGATACTCGAGCTCTGTGATAGACCTTAAACTGATAAACAAATTCCTGAGTACATTAAGACCACATAGGCAATAGTTAGGTAGCTATCTCACGTTAAGTCAACAATTGTACCTTTTTTATGCAGAGTGAAGCAAAATAAAGGTTTTGAATAGTTTATAATCTTAGGGTCTATTAATTTTACTTGCTCTATAGGGCAAGTATTGGTTTCGTGGGGAAAAAATTTGAGGTTGTAATCAAAACTAACACCACTATAATCGAGAAGTCCAAAAAAGTGGGTTTTGTCATGCCGTCCGTCGGTCTGTGTGTCCACTGTAATTTCAGCTAGAGTCTAAACTGGCGGACCGATTTTTTTGAAATTTGGCACATAGCATTTTTATGTGACTCCCTAGAAGGGAAATTCTAATTTTTGTCTTAGCTCATCTAGAACGGGTAGCTGCAATACAAATATTTTGGTTTCTTTAAATTTTCTCAAAAACGCCTCAAACGATTTTGATTAAAATTCGTACCTGTAATAACCAAGTCAATTCTAAGAAAACTGCGTTTCAGGTTTTTTTCTCAAAAAGTTCACATAACGGAATTAGGAATTCCAGTTTTTTTGAGAAAATGGTCTTATTTTTGGGTTATTCGCGTATATCTTTGCCATGGTTGGACCGATATTATTATAATTTTCCTGCTCAATAGTTTAAACAATATTGCATTTAAAAATTTTGAAAAACATTTTTTTATAAACAAAAAATCAATTTTTTAGTACTTTTGACTCTTTTAATATTTTCTCGGTAAATATATACATCATGCATCTTCAATGTGTGGTTACACACAGTTTTTAACCATAAGAGCAAGTTCGTGCGATCAATTCGTGCATATTTTATTTATTTTTTAATAAACTGTATCAAATCAATGCGGAATTTGTAGAAAATACATAAGTATAGGTGGTATTAGTTGTCAGCTTCGCAAGGTTGCGTTGTATGATTTTCCCCAAAATGTGAGGTTGTATCGCTAGAATTTTTTTTTTCCAATATTGTTTTTAGTTGGATTATGGTCTCTGGTTTACTGACGTATGTATAGATACTCTTCCTTCTGTACACAAATCAAAAATCTGAAGGAAAATAATATATCAAGGAAATGATAGGCTATTCAAACATCTTAGTTTCTTTTGCATCGTACCTACCCTTTACAGGTTTCAGAAATAATTTCCGTAGAATTTTTCTGTAATCCGATTCTGTAATCTTGAACTCAACGAAGACCGATATACAAAATATACAAACTTTTCCAAGGTAGTAGCTTAAGTCTTAAAAACAAATTCCACTAGACTCAGACTAATAGATTCAGGATGAGGACCCACCAACCTCCATCACATCAGCAGCGAAAAATCTTTTCTATCTATTTGGATACCTGTATATGTACCTACATAAAATTTAAAATTATTTAAGATTCGATATTGAAAAAAAAAATATGCACGACTGGGTCGCACGAACTTGCTCTTATGCGCGATCACATTGTGGTTGCATAGTCTGAAATAAATTAGCTATAGGAGTATATATTTTATCCATTTGCCAAATCTTAGTTTAGTTTCAGGTGGTAAATATTATGTGAGTATACAAAAATTAACAATATAGCCTAGTGTTGCACATATGCAATATGCATAAAAGGAAATTATACTATTTAAACTAGTAAATTGTTTTAAATCAACAAAATTAGAAAGAAATTGATTAAAATACTTTGAATCCGTTTTAACCCAACGCGATGTACACCATCTGAATTCTTATATAAATCTTTATTTATGAGAAAAAAATTTTGAAAATCGTAGGAGCGGTTTTAAAAATAATTAATTTTTTATATATAAAATTTCGTTAACATTTTTGAGAAAAATAATTGGTACGCCAATTTAAAGCATTTATTAATGTTGCGTTAAAAATTGAACTTCACAAAAAAATCTGCTACCAGTTTTCGAAATATCGAATTTTCAAAAAATAATTTTGATTTTTTTTTTAAAAATCCAAAAATCATTTTTTAGAAAATTTTGATACGCACTTTTATTAATATTTGTTACAAGCTTCTGTATAAAAAATCTAATTTTATTCGGTTGATCATATGTTGAGATAGTCGAAAATCAAAGAAAACGTTCTATGAGAGGTACTGTTAATAAACGTAAAATATAAACTTTAAAAATTTGAAATGGTAGATCGTACTAATTTTAACACACAAATAAACTTTTATGAAAATCGTAGGAGTCGTTTTTGAGAAACAAAATATTTTTCTTAACGGTTTTTTAACATTTGTATGGGAGGTACCGTTAGTTTTGGGTATTAGAATATTTTTTGTCAAAAATCTTCTAGATAAAGTTAAAAAACTGCTATTTACCAAGTTTAATAAAAATCAACCAAGTCGTTTTTGAAATATTGAGTTTTCAAAAAAAAATATTAAAACTTTTTTTAAAAATCTAAAAAATATTTTTTTGAAAATTTTGGTACACAATATTATTTAAAATGTGTCAATAATTCTTCATAAAAAAATTGATCAGAATCAGTTTAACCGTTTTCGAGAAAAGCGAAAATCAAAAAAATGGTTCTTTGGGAGGTACCATTAATAACCATTTTTCGGAACCATTTTTTTTATTAAACGGCAACTTATAACTATTTAAATTTATTGAGTTCTTAAAAACAAATTCGGTAGCGCTGGATTTGAGAAAAATAAGTTTTTCCTTTTTGGCCAAGAAATTTTGTATGACAGCTACTGTTAATTTTGGTCCTGAAAAAAAAGAGAAAAAAACGGGTGGGGGGAATGTCCAAAAAACGCTAGGTACCAAGTTTGAAGAAAATCGACCCATCCGTTTAGGCTGTAGTCGAACCGACAGACAGACAGACAGACAGACAGACAGACGGACGTTTTTGCGAGACCCACTTTTTTTGACTTCTCTATCATCGTAATGTAAAGTTTGATCAAAATCTCGAGTTCGATTTTTTGTACGAATCCATAACTTCCCATATAGTACCTATATCGCAAGTAAAAATAAATCGTTGTCGTTATATCAATGACAAAAAAAATAAGCTCAACAACAACTAAATAAAAAAAACCTACCTACGAAAACACATTTTACGGCTCATTGATCATTATTCGTTGTTATTCAACTTTACACAATTTATGTGTATTCAACAAAAATATTTTCTTCTAGTTATCATAACAAATACCATAACCCTCTGTCTGTAGAGAATAGAAGTAAAGGTATAGGTATATCTCTATCGTCCTATGCCGATCCATTTTGCGAATTGTTATTCAACTTGACATCTCAGAATTGAATTCAAAACTCGTCCTTAGAACACATAGAGCAGACCAGAACAGACACAACTTCCTTTTCTCCTTCCTCATCCCATCCTTAAACTCACCTTTCAATGCAAAGCTTATTTGAAGTATCTTTACAACAATACTACTTCACAAAACTGATTCCCTGCTGATGATTATGATTATAATGTCCTTTCTGCTAACGGTAATATTCAGAAACTCAAGACGAATACAATATGGCCAAGTTCTGCCACGTAATAGACCATTCAAAGGTGTATACCTATATATTTAGTTAGTCAGTTTAGAGAGTCTTTTAGAACAAAGTAGGTATTGGAAAGAGAACAAAAAAGTAAAGAAGAAGAAGAAGAAACAGAATTTTGACCTTTGTGCTGCCATTTTACTGCAACGACAGGTAAATTATTATTTCAATCACTCAAAACCAGACATGACTACCTGCGAGTAAACCCTGGACGATGAGGTATAAAGATGAAAATAAATGCAACCAAAGACTGTAGGACGTAGGTAGAACAAAAAAAGTTGAGAGACAGAATAGAATAAAGAAAAACATAGAAAACATGACATCCTTGCATTGAAGGAGCTTCAAACAATCAAATGTTATTTTTTTATTTCATTTTCTTGATTCGTCAGGATATCCTACTTTGAATTTTCTATTTCGGTGTTTCCTCGCTATATTTCAAGAAAAATGGAAGTTTATTTTTTTTAATCGTCCTTTTTCCCATTATACCTACATAGAAAAAGGATAAAATAAAAAAAAAAAAACAGAATATTTGAGAAAAAAATCTCCTTAATCCGACGAAAAGGACTTGAACAACTGCTGAACAAAACAGAAGGTACCTTACCACCTACTATACAACTGCCATCACTTGTTCTTATGCTTCTGTACTATTGGTTCTACCATCAAACTTCTCTTGGGGCTAAGGACGATGAACAAGAAAAAATAAGTTCTTGACAGTAAATTGATTGTTTGCTAAAGGATGCCTTTTCCTATGAATGTATAGGTATAGGATATTCTCTTCAAGTAGAGAAGTCTACTAAAATAAAGAGTCTTCGGTTCTTTCCGATTGAAAGCATAAAAGTTGTCATTTGTGTTTATTTAAATGAAATTTACAATTTGTAAATGCAACGATTGGGGATTGAGTGAGTTTTGTATACGAGACCAACAACAAACAACCAACAACCCAACCAACAACCAACAACACTAGACCTAGTTATGGGCGCGGATTGAATTATTATTATTGGGGCTTTATTCTCGAGGATTTCAAGGATTTTTATTTTGTTTATTTTGTTCTTATTATTTTTTTTTTTTTTTTTTTGTTCTGATTTTGTTATTTATATATTTTTGTTGTGAGGACGACCGACGACGGACGTTTGAAGTAGTTTGTTGTTGTCTAATTAGGAAGAGATTTTTGGAGATTTGAAGTATGGAGACCGATGGGCAATTAGCCGCAGGATTTAAGGTTTTGCTGATGGAAATTTTGCAGTTTTTCAATAAGGTCTTTCAGAAAGAAGAATTTTAAATTAAAAACTTCCTTTTTTTTTCTACATAAATTATGATGAAAAAAGTACCTAGGTATAAGTGCTTCGAAAATATGAGAGATGATTTTTTTTGCAAAACTTATCGTTTAGGATGTGTTTATGTTGGAACTGCGAATGCGATTTTATAACAAAGAAAGTCATGTAAAGATTTTCAGTGTGATGAGCAATTCTGAAATCGAAGCTTGAGTGGCAGCTCATTTGTAGGGTTTTTATTAAAGCTTCGATAAGCGCTGTTTTTTTTTTAAATATGAATTATTCGTTTTGTTTGAAGTTGTTGAATCGTTTATACATGGAAGCTTAAAAAAAAACACAACTTAAGGCAGACGTAGATTACTATCATGGTAGTATGACCTTTTGTAGGACTTCTAACGGTCTACGAGCAAGCGGATGAGGAAGAGCACATGATGAATTTTAGTGTAGCTAGATGATTATATGGGTGAATTGAATATTCTTCTGAACTATTCGACAAGCTGTCTTCAATTATTGTTCCAATTATCCCAACGAGGTCGGGTGGGGCCTTTTTAACAGACCTTAAGTGGTGCCGACAAGGCAATCTCATCATGTGACTGTGACGATATTTTTTCGAGCTATATCCGCTTCTCAAAAAAAATATAGATACTGGTCGGTCAGCCCAGTGTTATTAAGATAGCTTGAGTTTCAGAGTTATAATCATTTTGAATTTCTATAGTTCTATGCCAAATTCACCTGTTATTTTAGACGACCTACTAAAATCTAATCATAGAGTTTGATCACCTTTTTCAATGATAAACGATTGAATTGAAAGCTGCCTAACCCATCTAAATAGATAAGTAACTCCTTAGAAGAAATTTGGTTATGCTATAAGTATAGGCTACGCTATCTGGCTACGCTTTGTTATGCTTTGGAGAGTCTCATTTAAGCTGAATTATATATTGTTATATAGTCACGGTGTGAAAATGTGCTATGCTGATGCTCAGGGTTGCAGCGAGTGTTTCTAAAATCAAATTTTAAACTTTTGAAAACAGGACCAATATTTCTGCAGGTTTCTAAAATTGAGCTTCTAACAAAGTTTCCGTGCGAGAAAGACATTTCACCAATATTTTTAAAAGTACTTACGTGAGTCAAAAATTTAACATTTTTGACCGATTTTTCCTTCATCACTATCACTTTACTTATATCTGGAAATGTATTTCGTAAAATAACCTCAGAAAATTCCCAATTGTGTTGTTGATAACTGTTGGCATAAGCAAAGAAATAGGTACCTAGAATTTTATTTAGTTCCCGGTTAAGGCTTAGGGGATGTCGAACCAATATTTTGTATGTGATCTTTTAGGTAAAAGTTTGCCTTAATAGATCTAAAATTGTATTAGTCAGAATAATAATTATTAATTTGGAGCTCATATAGTCTTCTATAAATTTTTAACTTAATTTTTAACTTCGTTTTGAAAGAAAACTTCAATTTCTTTTTTTAAACTTCTAAGAAGCTATACCTTTACCTCCTATAAGATATAGGTATATGTATCTCGAAATATTAAGCTTTTTTGAACCTTTTAATATATTTTAGTAAACAAATATCTCAAGTCTCAAGAGGACACTTTCATTCATATACATTAATTTTCGGAAGATATATAAATGCCATTAAATTGAAAGCACCCTAAAATAAAGAAACTCTTAAGAGAAATGCCACAATATCTGAACCTAATCTACGGAGAACCACGTCCAAAATAGCCGGAATTTCTATATATTTGCCAGAGTTTGCCTTGTAGACCGATATGTTTTTTTTTTCTCTGTTTATAGGATGTTTTTTTTTTTAATTTTGGTGAACACACCCTAAAAGATTTAAAAATAAAATAAAACAATTGAGAAAATTAAGCACAATAAAAGCGTGAATCTTAAGAGATAAAGCTTAAATCTTTTGCGATTATTTTGTAAAAACTCTCTAAGGATCACAAGACAACTTGCATTGAAACAACAAAAAAAAATTAAAATTAACGTACGTTAACTTTACAAGAAATAAATAAATTTCAAAGGAATTCCAAGCGAAAAATAAAAAAAAAATCCCCAAAGACCAATGATCAAGACCCAAACACTCTCACTGATGGGATTAACAATGCGACACAACAACTTTCGCAGTCTAATCCCATTTCGGTTTTTAATGAGAAAAGAAATTCCCACTTTTCATCAGAATATCCTTTAAGTTTAAAATGACCCAGTTCGGAGTTTTCTTTTATTTTATTATTTTCTTTGTGTTATAGGATTCCCCTTTGTGCGTTTCTTAAATTGCTTGCAAAACTTTTTGTTACGGTAGGCATTCTTTTCCCATAGGTACCTACATACATACATATACATACCTATACATACAACAAGGACTAAAGACACAAAATAAAGGACCTTTCGGCAATCACAAATTATTGTGTGCTACTGCTTTTTGCCTCGAGTTTATTCTCGCACCGCTTTCATTCACTTTGAAAGGTTTGTTTTTTTTTTTTTTTTATTTCTGTTGCTTTCATTTTTATTTTGAACTTGCTTATAAATTTATATTTCTACATCTCATCTCACCATGCCGGGAAAAGGACCTTCAAAATATACCTTAAATTTTTTGTTCGTCTTTCCCAAGAGAAAAATCTCAGCAAAATTCGACATACTTTTCTGTTTTCGGTCGATTTTTTTTCTCCTTGGGTATGGATGTGCGGGCTGCGGGTGAGGGTGATGATGAGAGGAGAGTATGCCTTCTGATGAAGTCTCCTATATCATATACAGACGCAATGACATATCCCATTGTGTCAAATAAAAAAAAAATCACATTCCCTTACTGCCATGGCTATAGTCGTCATCGCCATCATCAGAGAAACAGCCAAATAATATCTGCGTGAGTGTTGGTGATAATAGGGTAGCTTCTATTGTGCTTTTCTGTTAGTATTTTATTTTTGGACTTATGGGTGGTTTTTTTTTTTTTGGTTTTTTCCTTTGCCCCAAAAACTTGAAAATATCCCGAAGGGAGGGTGCTCAAATATTCGGTGTTAGAAAATCGATTTTTTCTCTTTTTTTTTTTTCTTTTTTTGCGTCTTCAGTCGGGGGGTTTTATTCATCCCTCACTCACATCCCTTGTGGCATTGTTGGTTTATTTCACTAAGTTAAACAAAAGCGATGGTGGCAAATATCTTCGAATAAAAAAAAACCCCACTGTCGCAAATTCAAGTAAAAGAAGAACAAACTTTCAAAATTCTAATCGATATGTTTTGAAAACGAGCGACCGACTCGACTGCGGGCAAATGCGAAAAAGGACAAATACCTTCCTATACGACGACGGCTACGGCTACGGCGACGGAGAACAACAACAACGACAAATGCAAATGATTAGAAGTTAAAAAATGTAACAGGAGAAAAGGATCAAAGAGTCTTTACAGTTTTTTTTGGTTCCTTGCTGATGTATTCTACCTAGGCCCTCAGTTTTTTTTTTTTTTTTTTTTTGTATTTGACAAATGAAAAAGGAAAGCTTGTGCTTATTTATTTTTGTTTGATGAGAATCTCGGAAGGAAATGATTTTCATTGAAAATTATTTATATATTTATTTTTGCTGCTTTGGTTTATTTATTTATGTTTTTTTTTTATTTTTTATTATGATAAATAATGTCCTTTGTCGTGGCTTTAATTTATTTTCCATTTCAACTGTGATTCACTCAGATTTTTGTGTATTTTTTGAGGATTTATTTAAAAAAAAAAAAAACAAATATTTTTTTTTTTAACCTACAGGAACTCTAAGGCGATTTAATATATTTTCCTTTCTTCTTTATTTATTGAAGAGTAAATCAGCAAGAAATGAATTTTCTATAAGCTTATTACTTGTAGAGTTTATTTTTTTATATATTTTTTTATTAAATATTTGTATAGGTACATAGTTATATAGGTATATAGGTACGTAAAGTTCCTATTTTTCAATAGGCTTGAGAATAATAAAGCTTGTTCGAATAAACTTCCGGTTCTTGACTTATAAATTGAAGAGAAGTTCATGTAAACAGGCATCACCTATCCAAAAATGTATACAGAAGTGTATACCCAAAAGACCCTATACAAAAGAGATATTTGAAAAAAATCGTATACATAGGTACAAAGGTATAAGGGCATTGGGTCTGAGATTTCTTGACAAAACCAATAGCATGCGTATTTATTTTAAAAATTAGACTGAAGCAAGTAAACCTTTTTATAATCAAAATGCTTAGAAAGAAAAAACGTTGACATATTTTTTTTTTAAAACACAGAGACTTGTCTGAAAGCAGACATTTCAATCCAAGGTCATGGAGTTTAATCTAAAGCCTAAAGAAAATGTTCAGTTTTAACGGAGTATATGTATTTATAAAACGTCTTTCGAAGAAATACAGACACATAGACTGAAATCAATAAAATTGAGAATTAAACCAATTTTATAAAGTTTTATGTACATGTTTATAAAATGATGCAAAGTCTAACTTCTACAAAGCCTTTCAAGGAATTTTATCTCAAAGATTTAGCCTTGAAAACATACGAGAAAAACCATACATAGACTTTAAACGAGTCTAAAATACTTGAGAGTGAAATTCTAGAGGAAATTCCACTATTTCTGCAATATCTAAGACATATTTTGATAAAGGTAAAACGAAATGTCAGAAAATATGCTTATGTGTTAGTCGCAAAAATCAGAAAAAAAAATTTTTGTGTTGAAAAGTAAGCAAAACTTTATTTTATTGCTTGAAAATCTTCAGAAATGTTCATCTTTAATGACATCGCGGCTGGAAGTTCCGAAGACAAAGCTCTTATTTGCTGCGAACTCTTACTTCACCAGATAGACAAAGGCATATGAACTTAAATAATAAAAAAGCCTAGGCTTCTTTATGAATCAAACAAATGGGGTGCCGCAAGGCTCAGTTTTTTTACTACACTTTTCTTTATCTCGATATATTGTCTTAAATTTCATGCAAATTAACTGTTAAGCTCGTAAATCATTAATCAAGCTTCACCTTCGTTTCTCGATTCACAACCCTGCTCTTCAAACACGAACTGCATGACGGACATTATGACATGCTCATTAAATTCTTAAATAGCATTATTAAATAGGGGCTACAAAAATGAAGGTTAAAGTTATTTCTAAGAGACTCGATTCTTCAAACAATGCAAATCCTTAGGTTCGTTTATTTCAGAGTGTTAGTTCTTATTTAAACATTTTGTGTCGCTCAGCTTTAATCAGTAGGGATTTTCTTAATCTCCTTTTCACATACCTATTTTCCTATTTACATTTATAAAAAACAACATCCTTTATGGATACATTTTTGGATATCCTGCCCGAACAAAACAGTTAATGGCCTGTGAACATTCAAAATGAGATCTGTATTAAAATGCTGAGATGCTTTTAATATCTACATTTTTTTCTGCTGTTTTTTTGGTGTCTTTTTTTTGTTCCTTTTGAGATAACAAAAAACAAATCCTAACAAAAAAAACCTTTTAAAGATATGGACGAATAAAAGCTAAATCTGCCATGGTTAACTATACTATTTTAAAGCAGAAGAAAAAAAAAAAAAAAAAAACAAATATCGAAAAGAAAATTGTGCAAATGGTTAACGAATGCTGGCGTAATGCAACCATCATGCTTCCAAGATCCAACCAACCATCAACTGAAGGCGGACGCAATGCAAACGACGAAGTGATGCGTCGCACCCCTTACTTCGAAAACCGGCCCGCTCCAAAAACGTCTTGCTACTTTTTTCGCATCGTTAATTTTATATCGTTTAATAGTGAATCCTGTTTTTTGCGTATTATTATTATATTTTTTTATCCTTTTTGTATTGCTGTGTTTTGTTTGTTGGTTTTTTTTATTCTTTTCGCATTTTAAAAGGACGATTATGAAAAGTGTCGATTGTAAGAAAATCATATTATTTTCAAGGATTTTATTATTCGTCTGGACAGAAAGGAAATGAGCCAAGAAAGTGTTGGGAATTTTAAATTTTATAACTATAACTTGATAAACTCTTTGATAATAAATATTCAAAAAGTCAAACTTTTGTCTTTCAAAGTAACAGATTATTTTCCTTCATTTTTCTTTTATTTTCGCCTTAATATTTGGTGAAGCATGTCCTTACTTTTTGATTCAAGGTGTTTTTGATTTCGTGTTTTGACCAATTATATTATTTTTATCGTAAATTCACGTATATTTTTCGGAAGACTAAATCTTCATATTCTACTTCTCCTTCTATTCTGTCATCTATGATATTGATCTGTTTTGTCTAAGCGATGCTGCTGGTGCTGTTATATCTAATCTCCACAATTGAGAAACCTCATTTATGTCTCTCTCTCTTCAATTAGAAAAGGTTTGACGATTACTACGTTTACATGGAGAATTCAATCCGAATCGAATCAGGATTTAGGTTTTTGTAAACCTGGATCGAATCGAATCGGGATTACTCGATCCGATCCAGCTCGGCTAGCTGGATCGAATCGAAAATATAAATGTATGCCTAGATCGAAGAATAAGAATGAAGTTTTCAGCTGATTGTTGGTGTGTGTGTGCTATTGTGTATTTATTTTATTGCACACAATAAAAACAAGACAGTCACTTCGATTTTAATTATTTGAATTCTATCTTTCGATCTAGCATCTTCATATACCTGGATCGAAATTTCGATTCAGATTGAATCCGATCCCTGAATCCGCTCATGTAAACGTAGTATATGTCTTCGTTTGATTTTCCTCTTCTTCAGCAAAATTCTTTCTTCCTTTCCTTTCTCTTCCTGTGTCTTTAGTGAAATTTTCGTCTTCTTCTAATTTTCATTTTCCTCATATTTACTGCTTCTTATTTGTCCTCTTCTTAATTTTGTTCCTGTTTTTCTCTTCTTAGATTGTGTAGATAAAAAAAATTGAATTTTGTCTTTTTGATTTTCAAAAATTTAGGTCATCTTCTGAAAGTTGTCTTTATTTTATTCCTTTTTGGAGTGTCTCATAATTTTGTACGGTTTCCATCTTCGATATTCGTTTTTGTTTTCCTTATAAACCTGCTTTGTGCGTTTGCTTTGACGTAAAGTTCTTCAGAATTTATTTACTGACTCTTTTCTTCAATTCACTTCTTCTTCTTTTTATTTTTGTCTTCAAACTTCTTTCCGTTGTTTGGCAAATTCCTCATTCCAATCCATTCTCCTCTTCCGGTTCCCTATTTGCACTGTATCTTCTTTTTTTCCTTAAAGTACACTTCTGCCACTTTATTGTTCGCTCTTTGTTATTCTAACATTTCAATTCAGTAAAGCCATCATCAGTGTTTTTAATGTTCACTCATTTTTTGTCACCACCACCAGCAGTGCCAGACATCTCTGCTCTGCTCTGCTCTGCTTCTCTGGCATTACGATAAGAATTTGATGTTCCATGAGTTATTACGATCAATCAATTACTCTCAACACTCACTCACTCTCTCTCTTTCGCATCTAATAACTCTGCAATGGCTTCATAATTTGTGTCGAAATGATAAACGCCCGGTCAATGGTGCAGACATCAATATATTATGATATTTCGAGGACAAAAATAAAATATCCCAAAATCCCAATAAAACAGCGGAATATAATTAATGACCTTTCCAATCGCTCATTCGCTTACAATCCAGCTCTAGAGTATATCATTTAGTTTGTCGTCCTTTTTCAATCCACCAAAAGCTATGTCAACCATTCTCCTAATACATTTTTATATAAATCATTGGTTTAATTTTTATTAACGACTTTATTAGTCCCAAACTCTTGGTCTTGGTCTTGGTGTTGTTGTCCTTTAAAGGGTACTAAATTTTGGGTGTGAAAAAGGAGTTGGCTGTTTTGGTAAAAAGAAGGCTTCATTTATAAGTTGATTGTTAGAAATCGAAAGAATTTAAATTGCTGAGATACGCCTTCGAAATCGTCCATAAAGTAAGCTTAACGGATACGGAAAAGGTGGTTGTGTTCATTTTTTTTTTGTATAGAACGCGTCAAACGTACCAAAAAAAAAAGACGAATCTGAAATGGTAGCATGATTGAATGTCATTTGTCATATTTTGGGGATATTTTTTTTTCTGTCACTCCACACTGAGTCTTTGTTGGGATTTCGCCTTTTCGTCTGGTCCTTTATTTTTTTTTTTTTTTTTTTTTCGTATAACTTGCTTTTCAACATGCCATTCATTGGTGTTAGAACTGCGGTTTCGGAAACAGAAATCTGCTTGGGAAAGGGTTCAAACATTCTTATCTTTAGCACACCGTTATGCGGCCCCAGATGACCCTAGACCGTAATATCATCAGAATTCCAGAATGTATATGACTGCATCTGAGTTGGAAGTGACTAAACATTTATCTGAAAGGACCAGAAAGAAGATACAACAACAACAGCAACAAAAAATAGGTGGACATGGACGCATTGGGAGTTGTGTAGGATACGTAGGAAGGTATTTCGTTTTCAGTTTGTTGACTATTTGTCTGGACCGACCGTGATGATTGATGATGGATTCAGATTTTCTTGGGTGTCCCATGGGGAAGGCATAAAAACACCATGGAAACATCAATTTTGTTGATGTTTTCGAGACCAGTGACAAAGGTTTTTATGATTTATTCATATTTTTGTTTTGGGAATTGTATAGGGACTTGACATATTTGGGCTGTCTGGGAAATTTTAATCTTTTATTAGTAAATATTTCGTTCTTTATTAGGATGAGGATCCAAAAATGTTACTCAATATTTAAAATATTTTGCAGAGGGGGCGATTTAGTATTTTAAAATTGCTGTCAGACTTAAGTTGGTAAATAAGTAGGTAGGTACATATTAATGTGTTTGAGCTTTTATTTAAATTTATTTATTTAACTTATTTTATTTATTTTATTTCATTTCATTTAATTTCATTTCATTTTATTTTATATTTTATTTTATGTTATTTTATTTTATTTTATTTTATTTTATTTTATTTTATTTTATTTTATTTTATTTTATTTTATTTTATTTTATTTTATTATATTTTATTTTATTTTATTTTATTTTATTTTATTTGATTTTATTTTATTTTATTTTATTTTATTTTATTTTATTTTATTTTATTTCATTTTATTTTATTTCATTTTATTTTATTTTATTTTATTTTATTTTATTTTATTTTATTTTATTTTAATATATTTTATTTTATTTTACTTTACTTTACTTTAGTTTATTTTATTTTATTTTATTTTATTTTATTTTATTTTATTTTATTTTATTTTATTTTATTTCATTTAATTTCATTTCATTTTATTTTATTTTATTTTATTTAATTTTATTTTACTTTATTTTAATTTATTTTATTTTATTTTATTTTATTTTATTTTTTATTTTATTTACGTTTATACATATTTTGTTTTATTTTTTTATTTAATTTTATATATGTATTTTATTTAATTATAAAATTAAATTTTATCTCACCGAAATATAAGCTGCTTGAAATGCAAAGTTTGCACTCTTATTGCGTAGGTAGGTCTTTAGTTAGTATGTTAGTATGCTTTAGGCATAAGGTAAAACATTTTTTTTACGACGTAAAATTACGAACATACTTTTACTCCTAATATCGTTAAGATAAGTAATTTCTTCAAAAAGTCATGAAAATTCCATTTCAATTCCCGAGGCATATATACCAAATAGATATATCATAAAAAAAAAAAACCAGCACATAGCGATACTAAAATCAACCCTACATACATATATATAGGTACCTATACCAAAATTAAATGCACACCTATAGAAAAACAAAAACGAATCACCAACTGTCAACTGTCACTTAATTTTTATTAAATCCCATAAAAGAAGCCAAAGGACTCATCTGGGTAATGTCAAAAAGCACATAACAACATAAAAACCACACACGAATTCGAATGCCAAGGAAGAGTGACTTGCTTCGAAAAAGTCCATAACTTTTGACGATTGCATCAGGCAGCACACATAAACAGAAGCCCTCAAACCCAAATCCCGCCGAATATACACTTTAATGAATCCTTCGTCCTGAAATAATTGTCACACTGTATTCTATTAAGTTTTTTTGTTGTTTTATTTTGTTTTTTTTTTACTGACAAAAAGTCAGTACTAACTATATAATAGTCATTTTGTTGTGTCACCTTTAATCCTGCGAATATTATATGCCAATGCCACCCCAAAATCAACTATTTTATTTCTGCCAATTCATAAGCTAAGTTAAGGCATTACCCTGTGTAGCATCCTTTTTGAACATTTTGTGGCTTTCATTATGCTCCTTGCTGTTGTTGATTGCGCGATGTCTGACTGTCTGAGTCAGTGCTGCGGCAAGGTATTGGTGATGGTGGTGGTGGTGGTGGACGTGGTTGTCTTTATTTTTAATAAAGATTTAATTTGAACCACATTTTAACGATTTAATTAAATATTTCTCGCAAGTTTTTTGACATCTGATGCTTTTCTATAGGTATAGATATTGTCAATTTTTAGGGTGAGCTGCCAACCTATATGATTACCAGGCGCACAAACACAGGACTTAGGACTTGGGGTGTATGGATGCTGTTTTTATTGTCATTAAAACAATAACTTTCGCTTTTACGAGAAAATGTATACCTATACCATTTACCATTTGAAATCTGTCCTTATAAGCTATCATTATCAGAAGAAGACGAACCAAGGATGAAAAACAAAAATGCATATACCTACTGCCTTCGTCGTCTTTCCCGTGCGTCGCGTCGCCCCAATTACATATAGGTATACTCTTGAGGATTTATCCTCTCTCGGATGAGTGTCTATATGGATACTTCATTACCCGCGCTCCGCTTGTTGGCATCGTTTTGTTCGAGACTCGACTCAAGAGTAGTGATGCGATGTTATGTGGGTTGCCATAGTGGCATGTTGAGATGAGTTGTTGAAGTAGCAATGTGTGCGCTGCAAAAAACCCTTCAGTTTAATTATAATAACGTCAAGCAACAATTTCCTGATATGGCTTTTATATTATAACTTGTGAGAATGCCAGTTACACAAAATCATACTCTCTTTCTATGGCTCATTCTTTGTCAATGTCCCCTTCTGGAGCGTTTCACTCCCTTAGCTCTCTGTTAAAATCCTTTTGATAACATATAAGATGTTGTCCTTGTTGTTGTAGTAGGTAGTTATATCATCATCACCCCCGTAATCACTGTGTTGTCGTCATATCGTCATCATAGTCATCGTCGACGTCGTTAGTCATTGTTATTTGATATCCATATAGAAGGGCATGGCGCAAAGCTGATGCGGAGACGGGAATAAAGGAGATCGCTTGAGATGCCTCTGCTCTATGCCTAAGTTGGTTTTTAATGCTATAAATTGCATTATTTTCCACACACAGGATGAAAACTCTATTTGAAGAGAGGAGAAATTATTATTACACCAACAACAACAACTACAACTACCACACATTTATATGAGTCAAAAGAGGAAATATCATAGTTATATCCTTGATTGATGGTCTCGGCAGCGCGGCTATATCTGAAAAGCTACAACTATCTACTATAGGTAGGTATAGGTACCTACCTAAAGTTATGTAAGTTTTTGAGTTAAAACCTTTTGTGGCATCGTGTGTCATAAGTGAAAGCCAAAACCCTTGCAACACTATACACACGAACACTACACAGATCCTTTGAAGTTGAAACAGGATATACAAAATCTAGCATGACGTATCAAAACCACTATATAGTTTTACGAAATTAAGTTATGTAAGCAGACACGTGTACGGCGGTGTACGTGTATATGCGTTCGTTTGCACAGAAGGGATAGGTTTTGTATATGTTGTCTTTATGGATGTCATAAGATTTCAATTGCAATTAGAGTTAAAATTTAGAACTTATAACGACGTCAGCCTTTGGTATTATTAGGATAGAAAGGGTTGTTTGATTATGCCACCACAACTAGAGAAATTATGTCATATTGTTTTATTTATTGTTGAAAAAGTTTGTCTTAAGGGTTGTATATAGGAAGGTATTAGTTCAACACCCATTTATCAATGGCTTTAAAAAAGGAATACGGTTTAACTGGAGAACAAACAACTCTGGTGACCCGAAATAATAATTTCAAGTCATCGAGATGTTTATTGGTTTTCAACAAAAGTTGATTTTATGAAATTCCAGGGACCAGAATTCTATAATCGAAAATTCTGTATCTCAAAAGTTTGAAAAATACAATATTCTATGTTGATTCATTATTTCGTTTTCAATTTTTAAATTCTGCATTCTGTAGGTTTTAAAATAAAATCGCATACTGTTCCTCTGTGTTCTGAAATTCTGCCAAAATTCTTGAATATTTTATTCAAAATTTGAAAAAAAAAGAAAAAAAACAATTTCGTACATTGAATTATGAATGTACAGAATTCAAAGATAATTCTGTAAACACCAATTTATATATGTATTCCAAAAGTATTTTGGTAAATTCACATTTCCCTTTACGATTTTTAAATAGTGTTTTCCAAATTTCTAGACAATTTCTTAAAGACGAAAATTCGAATCATCTTATTCTGTCTTCCATAATAATTCTGCACAAAATAAGAAATCTTGAACATTTTGTAGGGGAGAGTGGGTACGAACGTAACGGTGGGTCGGTTGTAACATTCAATTTTTACGAAAAACTAGAACATTTTTTAATGCACAATTCTTTGCAATTAGGCCCTGAATGCACCCACAAAAATCCAAAAGTCAGTACAGTCGAATGTACCAACAAAAGCCAAAAATGTGAAATTTTAGTGAAAACGTAATTTTTTTGGTCTTGAGTTTTTTCATAATTTTTCTTGAAAAAAATAAACAATTCATTGAATTGATGCGACGTTACCGTGATCCAATATTTCTAAAATCGAATAGATTCAATATTTTTACGATAGGCATACCTGTTTCTTCTTACTTTGATTTTTAATATAAAAAAGCGTGGGGTGGACTGTTGTAACAATTTTCGTGTGGACGTTTGTAACATAATACAAGCACAAATAACTGTATAATTATTTGTGTTACAACCGTCCACACACAGTTTTTGGTGATTTTGTTTATTCAACAGCTGGATATAGAGATCAAAATAGTTTTTTTTTTTTTTTAAATAAATTCCAAATAATGTTATACTACATAAATCCATTTATTATCATCACTGAATAAGATTGCCTTTTTATTGGCATTTATTTATTTTATAATAATACATAATTAATTTATAGTATTGGCTTAGAATTTAATTCTAAGTCTAACCACCATTTTAGATTTTTTCTTCATATATTTATATGGTGTTACGACCGTCCTTTCAGCGTGTTACAATCGGCACACCGAAAAGGACGATTGTAACACTTGACCTTGTCTTCATTTTCAACTCATACATTTAAATCAAAGACATAGCTGGAAACCAAAGAAGAATTTAACGGTAGCTAAATGTTCATTCAATAATATGCACTATGTTTCATTCTGATATGTTTATTGGTTATCAAATTACGGCACAAAATGTCAAAAATGTTACTTTCGTACCCACTCTCCCCTACTTACCAACTGAATTTAAAAAAAAAAAATATTATTCCAACAATGAATTGTGGATTAACAGAATTTTAGAAAACACAATTTCCGATTCACTAAATTTAAACATTTTTGAATTCCAAATTCTGCATTCTAAAATCAGATTCTGTTCATTCACAATTCAATATTCGAAAATTCTGTTTTTTTTTTTGAAAATTCTGTAAATCGGAAATTCTGTAGTTAAAAATTCTATTCAGATATTTTGTATATTTTTAAATTTTAGAAAATTCAACATTTAGGGCCAGTTTCACAGTCAGAAAAGTGACACTTAAGTGGGGAATGTAAAAGATTAATTCCCAATATTAGAGTGCACTGTTACCTGAATTAGAGGAATAGAGATTAGACTTAAGTCTCCAATGTTGGTTACTTAAGTTCCACTTACGCTGGCTATGAAATTTAGCTTATATTCCTAATATGGGAAAATTAAGTGCCACTTATTTCGGTAAGTGTCGACTGTGAAACTGGTCCTAACAATTGTTCAAAATTTTGTTCAGCAAAATGCTGGCATATGTTATTTTAGAAGAACAGATCTAGGTCGGGACTAACCAAATGTGTGTGTAAATGTATCAAAACAGAATACTGGATTTTTCAGAATTTTTAACCGCAGACAAATCACCGACCACATCCATTTTGTGGAAAACAAACTAATCACGAACACCCTGTGTATGGTTATGTTTTTTTTTTGTGGCAAATTATCAAAGTTGCAACTTGTGTGCCAAAGGATATTCTTTTATCCAGAAAACGTGGCTAAACGAAAAGCTGATACACATTTCCACCCACCACGCCAACCATTGTATTGTTCTCTCGTTTCATTCTAATGAGGATATTGCCTTCTAATCTAATCCTTCGCAGCCAGCACTACTGTGTCTAATGGCAGCTAAAACTAACACACTAAAGGACCATGATGATTACGGGCTTTGAGGGAATGGACGAATTCTAATAATGGTTCCCTCACACACACACACACACACACTCATATATATACAGAAAAGTTCATCTAAAAAAGTGTATATTTCTAAGTCCCGGAGGGTATAGTCACAGACCCCAAGGACAATAGAAGATATTCTGATATTCTGACTGGAATCCACACACATACACACATCACACAGCCATACAAACATTCAGCCACAGTAAAGGACCAACATTTTTATTGAATGAAACTGAAATAAATTGCCATTACTATGGATAGTAGTTTGCGTATAGTATTATGTACTATATGTACATGTCAGTCGTTCTGACAGCTTGGATTTTTTTTTTTTTTTTTTACCATTTTTAGTATCTCAGTTCTCCATCTATTCACGATGTAAATTGGTGTTTCAAAATGAATCCTTTTCTCTTGGTTTCTATTTTTTTTTTTATTCAAAAGGACGAATGCAGAATATAATTTGAGCTACTGGCTATGATGCTGTTTGCTACTCTTGGTTTAAAAGGATGTATGTATGTATTTGTATGTGACGTTTTGGTACCAATTTATTTGCAATAGGTATAAGTTTCGGGGCTTTTCTCGATTATTCAAAGCGAGTATCATCCATATACACAATTCTAAATCTATGGTTGTATTGTGTACCCGTAACAATTGTCCTTGCATGTCCTTTCTCTATGTGATTGTATGTGTGTGATTGTGGTTGAGTGAATCCATTCACCCGGCAAAACAGAATCCTGCGTCTTTTCCAACAAACATAAGTACACTCTCCATGTCTTCTAACTAACATATATAGTTCGTCGGAAAGGTTATCTTATTAATTTCTCTGAAGGTTGTGGGTGTAATCAGGACAATGGCCCCTTGTTGCTACTTTTATCGTCTCAAATCACTTTTTTTTGTCATTTAATATTTTGTGTGTTCAGTTTTTTTTTTTTTTTTTGTTCTTATTGGATTAATTTTAGTCATTCAGTTGTCCTTGGTGCTACTATTTTGACGATGACTTTTGTAGATGGTTTTTCTCTGCACTTTATGTTTAGAACACAAGTCGATTTGAAAGGACCCTCGTCCTATTCATTTAATAAAATTCAATGTGGAACGATAATCCTTAATTACGAGGGTTTGGTAAAAGGGATGAAGAACTCACATGACATCAGGATGTTGTTGGTTTTTGTTTAGACTTAATTTTTATTTATTGTTTTTTTTTTTTTTTTGTTCGAACTTCTCCAAAATGACATTGTTTAGTGACAAAAATAGTCAGTTTTTCATCTATTCAATACAATGAACATATTCGTAAAAAATTGAGAATCTTTGAAGCAATTTTAAGAGCAAACTAAAGTCCTTATGACTTGCTCTCACACCTTGAACAGATAAAAAGGGTGTTTTTTTAGACGTGTGGTTTTCAAGAAGAAATAAATCGCATATAATTTAATGTTATGACCAAGAATTTAGTTTTATTATAAAGATAAGGGTTCGCCATTATGTTTTAAAAATGATTTCGGGCAAGTAGCCGCCGCAGTTGGCTCGAATAAATTCCAGCAGAAATGCCCAATTTTCGACAGCTCCAATTGTTGCGCGCGATGGCGGATGGACTCATTCGGGTCTTCTCTGCTCTACAGCAGCAATAGCGTCTTCGATGCGCACTGTACTGCGACTCTAAGGATGCGCGTTATCCACTAGAGTAAACATGGTGCGAAACCGATCCCTGGTTGCTCCAATTTATGCGATTTTGCAGTTATGTCGACCGAATATTGGACGCAGTGTAGGATGCGTCGTGCGAACCGAACCATTATTTTGGTAATAAATTTGCACGATTTGCAAACGTTGTTCAGGAGTAAGTCTATTCATTATGAAATGACAAACCAAACTGAGCATAAATCAAGTAACAATTGTCAAAAAAACCAACTCCGAAAAAAGTATTGCCAGATTGAAAACCACACGTCTAAAAAAAAAACACCCTTTATAAATTGAACATAACTGTGCCAAATATAATTTATAAGACGATTCGCTTGCTCTTAAGTCAGAAGAGCGAGGTGTGGGTGTGGAGGGGTGGATGATGTTGGGTTTTATTTAAAAATCTTTACCACAATGTGATGGGAAATTTCGGTCAAATTTGCATTTGGAAACACCTGGTTGTGTGCACTGTTCCGAAAAATACCTACCTACTCTTCAACAGCAAAAAACACTAAATTGTCTGTAAATGTTGTGGCATTAGGTATGTATGTACATATATATTTGAAAGCATAGCATAGCGAAAGTTGATGAAGTCCTTAAAATTCATCTCCACCCCAACTTAAAATTCGCATCTCATTGTGTCGTTTGTCGTTTTGATGCTATTATAGAACCTCCAAGAAGCTTAAAAAAAAAACACACAAATTGGGATCAGTATTCTTTGATAAAGGAGAGGGTGACGCAGCGGCGTAAGGAAGTTTTGATGAAGCCCAATGTTCCTTCATTTTTACTTTACATACTTTACTTTCAATTTTTTTTTTTTTTTGTTTTCTTTTTAGTAAAAGTTTCTATTATGTTATGCAAATCGTATACAAAATGAGTATTCGAACAAGAGATTATTCCGTTGAGTTTGGTCCTTGATTTTTGTTTTTTTTTTTTCTTAGCTATGGGCCTCGACCACTTTACACAGATTGTCAATTTTCATACAACGCACATCACGGTGGTGGGAACATGTACTTATGTTTCTCTTACACAGTGAAGATCCCACTCCTTGGAGCTTCAGAGAGAAAAAAAAAATTAAAATTACAAAGGATAGGGAAAGTCCTTTAGAAACAAAAATTATTATATTTATGAACAAATTAAGGCCAGAAATGGGACAAAACAGATTTCCCACCATGAAATCAAAGACATTTTTTTTTTTTTGATTTTATCACCAAGAACGAGGTGTTATACTTAGGGTTTTTTTTTTTTTTTCCTGTTGGGTCGGTTCATCCCTAACTTGTCGTCCTGAATGCAAATAAGTTAAAAAAGGACGAAAACGAAGTTCCCTTCAACTGTGGTCAAAACGCCACCATTGCCATCATCAAAATCATGGTCCATTTCTATTTGAAGATTCTTTTTTTTTCATTTCTTTTCTTTTCATGGAAAGTACCTATACCTACTCCAGGTACACAATAATTCACCTTAGGGAAGCTATAGAGGGTACTTTATCTACACATTTTAACACCATAAAAAAGAACGACAAGAATGTTTAAAAAAAAGTGTATTGGATGGTGGAAGTCACCGAGGGATAAGGGAATGGGGTACAAAATAGCCTTTTTGATATTCCAGCGGCTGTTAGGTCATACCAAAAATAAGGCAGCAAGTAGAAATAAGTAAAATCAAAAGAGAGCTTAGAAAGGACGAAAACGAGAGAGAGAGAGAGAGAGAGAGAGGAAACTGAGACTTATTCTATACATATATCACAGGCGAAAAAAAATCCTTTTGGCGTAAGGTAATTGAAAATGCTTATTAAGTTTTACCCTTAAAAGGACGGAAATTGCTTTTTTGCCTTTCGATTCCATTTTCGAAAACTTCCCGCTGTGTTGATTCTTTTTTTTTTATATGTTTTCTTGCACTTCTCTGATGATGGCGCTTTGGTATTTCCATAGTCAGAGATGGTTTGCTAGTATATACTATAGTGGTTGAAACAGTTTCTAATTTTTTTTTCAACTCACGATCCATCCTTCAAAAATGAACACGAAAAATGTTTTCTGGCTCTTTGCTTTTACTTTCATCATCATCACTTATAGGACACAAAGTGTTTTAGCATTAGGAAATATGGAAAATGTGAGGTGGCGGGGCTGCTGGTATGGTATAGGACCTAAGGTCTGAATAGTTAGGAAATTGGTGTAAGGGCAGTTGTATACAAGTCCATCAAGTAACGATTTTTTTTTATGATGGTACAAAGTGTTTTTGCTGTGATTTGCATCGAAAAACAAAATAAATTTCATTTTTATTAAGACCGTTATGAGCCAATTTCGCTCGTTTTTTTTTATACAAATTACCTATTTTAGATTTTTATACGTACATATAATATATACCTACTAAGAACTTGTTAATGAAATTTAGAAACTTTATTCGCTGTGAAGGAAATTTAAGAAGTTTTGCCTGAATTATTTTTTTTGGACTCTAGGACGTGAATTGCGAAAGATTGACTCTCAGAAATTATTTTAAATCAGTAGGTAAATGAACAATAAGACTAAAATTTTCATTATTTTCTCATGATAAATTCCTGTATACTCGTAAATCTTCAAAGACAATATTTAGGCTTCGAAAGATAAAAACATATGAATATGGTGGCACTACAACCCTTGGAGAGTTTAGTGACATTCAACTCTAGAAGAGGTGTTTTCGGCAGAAATGAAGTTGACCTTAAACTACTATCGGCCAAATCAAAACGTCAAGAAGCGAAACATTTTTTCATGGCAAGTGATTCCTATTCTTGGAAGATATGTGAATTTCTTGAAAGAGGTGATATCCACCTCTGGGTTGCATAAGATGATATTGCATCCCCAAACCTTTAGCTTAGGAGTCCTACGCACTAACCATTACCCCCAGGAGCTACTAGATTGTGTCGTTTGCAGTGAAATATTTTGTTTTGAAAGCTTGTATGAATTTAAGGTAGCTAATTATGATGTGCTTATTATATAAATATATTTTTAAAGAAAATAACCCATGAAAAGTTAAAGTATCAAAAATCAAACAAATTATGCCACAATTAAGAAGCTTAAAGCTCTTTTTCAAAAGCTTTTTTTTGGGAAAGTTATTATTTATATGCGCATATTGCGCATACATATATTTTCCTAATTTCTAAGGTCAAATATTTACTGACTTCCAGTGACATTTTTAAGCTTTGAGCTTTTATCGGAATTTTTTTTGTATCTATAGCCAATTCACATTTTGCTAAGTCAATACGACTGAAATGGAGGAAACAAGTACCTAAACAAGATTTAGCTAGAAAAAGTCGAAAACATAATATCTGTTAGTTAACTGCCAGAACAAATAATAATTCAGCATGTACAAATCACAAAAATTAAGATTCAACTTTTTCACATCAGGAGAAGTGAAGAATTTTTCTGAGGAATTGCGTTAAGATTACTTAAAATAATGCTGAGAAATCTGAATCGTGAACTTAAATCACTGTAGTTTTATCTAACGTTAAAACAAAACAACTTTTCGAAATGTGTATGTGTAATAAGAGTTTCCATTCAAAAGCTGTTATGGGAGCTTTTTAGAGCTTTTTAATCAAATGTTAAAAAATTGTATGCCAATTAAAAAAAAATAATAAAGTAGTACTTTCTTCTCAACAAACCGTACTTCTATTCAAGCTTTTCAAAAGCTCTATTTTTTTTTAAACATGATACCCACTTTTTACCAATTTTAATGTCGATTTAATTAAAAATAGCTATATAACAAGAATTCATCCCTTCCTCCTTAACAATTACTTCCCTGATTAAATACGTAAAAAATAACACAAACACAAATTGAATATTGTTGAATCCCTCCAGTTAGTCACGCTTTCATGGCAAAAAGCATGCAGATGACAGTCTTATTGTTTGATAAGACATCACATACATATACATAAGTGTGTGCGTATATAGCTTGAGTGCTTTATTTATTTATTAATATAAATACTCACAGTATTCGCACGTTATTTAAATGCCTCTACGTGTACACACGTGCTCTTCCATAAACAACAACAACAACAAAAAAAGGATATTATTCATATCTTGTCTTCATTTATAATAATTCTTCATTCGTCGTCGTCGTTGTCGTCGTCATCAGCGTCAGCATTTGAACGAACAGGTCCTCCATTCAATATTTGATGAAGCGCACAGAAAAGATGGATCAGGCAATGAATAGCACAGGGGTTGTACTTCTACATATGTATTTTTACAAAAAATAAACAAAATCATTCAACAATGTTGCCAAATAAAATCAGCCAGTATGTTAAGAATGTGAAAATGTACATATGTATATGTACATACATTTAATAATAATAAGTTAGAAAAGAATATTTTTTATTGAGAAATGTATTATAATTTTCTTCATGCACTGACTGAATATACATGAATGTCTTGTACGTACGTACATACATAAGTATACGGCATACCTACCTTGTTACTACCCTTAAATTAATATTAAATTCACTTTTGTCTGACAGCTTTCACTCTTAGAAAATTCTAATATATTATGAAGGAACGAACAAAAAGGCGAATAACAAATCATGGAGCGAAAAAAAGTCCTATTCTCTTGGTCACACAGAAGTGAAATCAGAGTTAGGTATGTATACGTGAGTAAGGAAAGAGTGAATAGCATTTTATTATATTATATTCGTCCTGCTGCACAAGGGGTTGGTTGATGATTGTGAAAAAGGACTTCATTTATTTATATTATACGCACAATATGTGAAATATTTCATTCAGCTGACTACATCATTTATATGAGTGACTACCTTCACATTTTAAGCTTCATGTAATATATTTAAGTGCGAGAATGACTGAATGAAAATAAAAAAAAATAACGGTATTCCGAGTGCTGTTTTTTTTTTTTTTTTTGTGTTGCTGTCGTGATAAAGGACAAGCCATGCATTTCTATATCAAGGTTCTTTTTAGTGAATATATGACGGAATAAAAAATCACTTGAGTGGCCCTCGGGATTTATGTCTTTAACATATTAGAAACTATTTTAAGGTAAAGGTACCTTAAATTAAATTTCGAAAGTCTGGCACCTAATATTTCTTGTAACAGTTTTATTAAAACTTTGATAAATAGCCATCTAAATTGCTTTTTTGTGCAACTAAGTTTAGTGTGTCAATATAAATAATTTCGAAAGATTTTGTTCCTTGTTAAGTAAGGTTAAACCCATGACAACAACTAGAAAATCAGCGGTATTATGTTGGCCAAGATAATTCTGAATGACGCAAATATTTAAAGATTTAGTAACGCCCAAAAGATTTCTTGATTCGAAATAAGTTCTTGACAAAGTTAGAAAAAGGATGTTTGTTTTTATTAGAATGTTATATAAAGGGTGTTTTTTTTAGACGTGTGGTTTTCAATCTGGCAATACTTTTTTTGAAGTTGGTTTTTTTGACAGCTGTCACTTTATTTATGTTCAGTTTGGTCTGCCATTTCATAACAAATAGACTTACATATTTCTGAACAACGCTTCCAAATTGTGCCCAATCGCGCCTAAAACGAGATGGGCACCGATCCCGTGAAGTCGATTGTCTACGCAGACGCCTTGGAAGAGAATATTCGGCACGTTATTGCTGAAATACGGCCCCAATTGTTGCAAGAAGTGGTCGAAAATTGGGCCTCTCGGCTGGAATTTATTCGAACCAGCCGCCTCGGCTACTTGCCTGAAATCATTTTAAAACATAATGGCAAACCCTTATCCTTTAGTAAAGCTAAATTCTTGAAAAGCTTTTCTTCTTGAAAACCACACGTCTAAAAAAAGCACAATTTATTTACGAAAAAACGAGATTTTTCGGCTTTTATCTCACAAAATTGAAAGTAGTGGTCGAAACTAAAGGTATTTAAAAATATTACTATTGAAGGCAATACAGAGTTTTCTACAAAAAATTCAGCTTTTTCGGAATATTTTCGAAGTCAAGTTGGCCTAATTCTACTGGGTGACATCTATGGAGAATAAGTTATTTGGTTTTCTAAGTGGATTTGGTGTCGAAACACACAGAAAAATATCCAGTTCTTACCTCCAGGTAGTGGTGTGGAAAATTTTACATTCAAACACAACAAATACGATATTATAACGTTGGCAACATTTTTGTTCGACATTTCTTCCTCTTACGAAAAAAAAGTATTAATATCTTCTTTGTGAACAATTGCATTTAACTAATGATCAATTAGGTGTACTTTAGCTCTTCACCAAAAGTCAGCTTAGCAGAAATTTTTTCGAAGTTTGGCTTTTTTTGACAATTTTTCACGGTTCTTTGAACAAACTGGTAAGACTATAGATTTATAGTGACGTGTTGCCCTCAGAAACAGATTTGTAACGTTTACGTCTTGACGTGTAAATATTGAAGTTTCATCTAAATATGTAAGAAGAAGACGTAAAGGTTTTGGACTAAGACTTTAGAGACCTCCTAAGCTTATACCATAACACCTCATATAATGGGTGATTTTTTAAGAGGTTTAGAACTTTTTTTAAAAAAAAAAACACAATTTGCAATTTAATGTTTAAAGATAATTTCATGCAAATGTTGACCGCGGCTGCGTCTCAGGTAGCCCATCCGCTGAGTCCAATTTTGGCATACTCTTTCACACATATCGGCCGGTATCTCACGAATGAATGCATGGATGTTGGCTTCCAGTGCGTCAATCGAAGCGGGCTTGTCCCTATAGACATTAGCCTTGACATACCCCCACAAAAAATAATCTAATGGTGTCAAATCGCACGATCTAGGCGGCCAATTGACCGGCCCGAAACGTGAAATTAACTGTTCACCAAACTCGCCTCGCAATTGCGCCATTGTTTCGCGTGCTGTGTGGCATGTGGCACCGTCTTGTTGAAACCACATATCATGCAAGTCAAGAACTTCCATTTCGGGCAAAAAAAAGTTTGTTATCATCGCTCGGTAGCGTTCACCATTGACAGTAACGCTGCGATTCGCATCATCTTTGAAGAAATAGGCCCAATAATGCCGCCGGCCCATAAACCGCACCAAACAGTGGCTTTTTCGGGATGCATTGGTAGCTGTTGCAATGCTTCTGGCTGATCTTCACTCCAAATGCGGCAATTTTGCTTATTTACGTACCCATTCAACCAAAAATGAGCCTCATCGCTGAACACAATTTTTCGATAAAAAATCGGATCCTCGGCCAGCTTTCCAAGAGCCCATTCACCAAAAATTCGGCGTTGTGGTAGGTCGGCTGGCTTTAGTTCTTGCACCAGCTGTATCTTAAAAGGCTTTACGCCCAAATCCTTCCGCAAAATTTTCCACGTAGTGCTGTAACAAAGGCCTAACTGCTGGGAACGGCGCCGAATCGACATTTCGCGGTCTTCTGTCACACTAGCTGATACGGCCGCAATATTTTCTTCACTACGCACAGTACGTAAACGTGTTGGTGGTTAAATGTCCAACAAAGTAAATTTGGTGCGAAATTTGGTCACAATCTTCCGAATAGACTGCTCAGAAGGTCGAGAATGCCGATCATAAAATGGAAGCAGCGCGCGATGAACATTTCGAACCGAGCACGAATTTTGATAGTAAAATTCAATAATTTGCAAGCGTTGTTCATTTGTAAGACGATCCATGGTTAAATTGCAAACCAAACTGAAGCTGTTTGACAGTGACACAAGGTACTAAACACACGTCAGCTGTCAAAACCAGTGTTGCCAAAACCAAACCAGCTAAAAAATCACCCTTTACATGTAAATATTATGAAACATATTGCATCTAAAAACTCATGAGTATTTGAGATTCTCAAAATACCGTCATCAGTAGGTATGCGATTTTATAAATTTCGTCTTTTATTGAATCATCTTAAATATTTTAGTTTTAGCCCTTGACAACTTTTTACCCACACAACAAATAGCTTTCATTTTGAATATTAGTTTCAAGAGTGATGAAAATCCAACATAAAATAGATTCACACAACTTCCATGATAATTTTAAAGCCTCTTAAACATTTCGAACTCCCTCCCTCAATAGTTCAAGGGCCTAATTCGCTGCTCAATTAAATTCTGAAGCATTCTTTCGAACTAGGTCGTAAACTCATCATCAGCGTTCCTGTGTGATGATATTAAATTCCAAAAAAAATTAACGAAACCCATTTTAGCCTAATTCCCTCCCCTCCTCTCTTATACATTTTTCCCCTTATCTTCATCAAATCCAGATTTTCAAGGACTTACCCACTTCATATAACTATGTCAAATACAGTTTTGAGTCCTTATCCCTATATCCAACCAACAATATCCATATGCATACTATGTACATAATATAGTATAGATAATCCAAACAATTATTTCATTTTATTTACTCAAAATTCCACTAAAGTGCAAATATTATATTGACTTAAACATTTGTACGTATAGGTTGTGTTAATATACGAGTAGGTATTTGTGTGTGTGTCATTGTGTGAGGGTGTGTATTTGTGCATAGCAAACACCTCACAAAAACGGAGGGGCATGTGTGTGCACAAATAAAGGATCCAAATCCAACAGTTGACTCTGACATCAAGAGCAGGGCTTTTTGTATGTCGAATTATTTTTGTTTTCTTTTATTTTTGCAGGCTCTTTTCCTATGTCCTTGTGCCAAGAAATCGGTTTTATCCCCAACATGCATATTCAATTCATGAGTCAAAGGCGAATAATAATGACATTCATTTCATTACTCAATCCTCAAATCCCAGATCTAAAGTGTGAGCGGAGCGGTATAATGAAAGGCATTTTTGCTAGCAACACGAACAAAATAAAAAAAAAAGAAATAAGCAGCAGCAAACCCAAAAGGAGTCATGTTTAAGTCCTAAGTAAATATTAATTCGTTTAATGGTTTCCATTTGGCTTTTCAGGAGAGTTGCTTCGACAAACCCGCCGCCGTATAACGGTGGTTGTATGGTTTTTCATCCTTTTTTGTGCCTTATTCAATTCCTGTGTGAAGCACTTTGTGTGACACCTTCTACGATGGTGGTGATGGTGCTGCTGATGATGATGGGTTTGGAGATTTCTACCATCAGGATTGGATTTTTCGAAAGAAACCTTTTTTTAGAAAAGCTAGTTTTTATCCTAAGTGCTAAGCGAATGCAGCCGTATGGAGTGTAGTCTTTTGATATAAAGTCCCTGGATGAAGCCTGGTGTGTGTTCAAATACAATGGTTTTGTGTTTCAGTTTTTTTGGTAGTTTTCTTATTTATTTTTTTTTTTGCTGGTTGGGTTTGTATACCTAATAGAACCTAGAATTCTGTTGGGAGTAAAAGTATTTTATGGTGCGCGGTGCTTTCAATGAACTTCAAAACATCAAAGCTGTTCAAGTGCTTTGCATACAAAACCAAACTACTGGGTATATGGATAGTGATTTTGGGAAATAAAGGTACAGGCACGGAATAAGATGGGAGGAGAAGGCTATAAAAGAGGCTTATACAATATTCAAGTGTAAAATACTACGAGAATTTCCATTAAAACCAAAGGTCTTCTCAGATAAATTTTAAATTAGACAGAAGCGGATAGGAGAAAAAAACTGGAAAACCAAAATAGAATTTGTGGTATGGCTGAAGCTGTTTAGAGAGTTTGTTAAAGACTTAAAACTGTAGACTACAGAGATAATGTGAATAAACTCTGGGAAATACAAATACGGGAGCTTATACAACATTCAAATGATGAAAATGTTATTTTCTTCGCAAAATAAGAAGACAAACAGAGTTGTATATCTTATTCCTCCTAGTTCTATAATTGTTAGGTAATTCAATCAAAGTATGGAATATTTTTACATCTGGTATCTACAATTTCTAACTTATGCCCAGTTTTACAGTCAGAGAAAGTGGCACTTAAGTGGCAAAAATATGGAAGATTAGGGCGCAAAATCATATTGAACACTTACCTGGATAAATGGCAATTAAATCTCCGATATTGATCCCTTAAGAGACGCTAATTTAGGCTGTGAAACCGAACCTTAAGGACCAATATGGGAAACTTAAGTGCCACTTATTCCGGTAAGTGTGGTTTGACAGAAAAACCCTTATCGAAACCAAAATATTTGTATTGCAGCTACCCGTTCTAGATGAGCTAAAACAAAAATTCGAATTCTCCTCTAGGGAATCACATAAAAATGCTCTGTACCACATTTTATGCAAATCAGTCCACCCGTTTAGGGTCTAGCTCAAATTAAAGTGGACGCACAGACGCACAGACCGACGGACGGCATGACGAAACCCATTTTTTAGGACTTCTCGTTTATCTTAGTATTAGTTTTGTTTATAACCTCGAATTTTTTTTTTTTTTACACGAAACCAATACTTGCCCTATAGAGCAAGTTAAAATGATCAGTATAAGTTTCTGTAAAACTGTCATTTTCTTCAAAGCTCGAACAGGATTTGCGTTAGCTTATCTCAACCTTTTGCTATTCACAAAAGCTTCAAAAAAGCTTCGAAAACTTTTTGTCAATCTTTTTAGTCAAATCTTAAAAGCAATTTTCTGTGAAATGAGGGTGTTAGCTCTGTTTGGAGGGTAGATGATGCTCACACCATCATTTTCTCAACTTGCCTTTGTAAAGATAGGTAATGGCAGAATGTATAAAATTTTCCTTTTACTATTCACAAAAGCTTCGAAAAAGCTTCAACTTGGCTATGTGTAAGATAGTGGTAGAAAAAGTATGAAATTTTGCAGAGGATCACAAATACAACAACAAATCTAGGGAATTCAGTAATATGTTTTTCAGTGCCAATTTCTTGAATTCAGTTTGGTTGTAATGTATGCAGGAGCCACTGTTTTGAAAAAAGCTCCCCATCACCCTTAAGTTGACAAAAGCTACTTTATTTATGAATACTTCCTTATTTTAATTAATTATTAGTACAAATCTGTTAAATTTTTCATATGAAAGGTGTTTTTTTTTAGACGTCTAGTTTTCAAGAAGAAATAAAACGCATATAATTTAATGTTATGGCCAAGAATTTAGCTTTATTGTTTGCCATTATGTTTTAAAAATGATTTCGGGCAAGTGGCTGCCGCGGCTGGCTCGAATAAATTCCAGCCGAGAGGCCCAATTTTCGACAGTTCCAATTGTTGCTCGCGATGGCAGATGGACTCATTCGGGTCTTCTTCGATACTGTGCTCCACAGCAGCAATAGCGTCTTCGGTGCGCATTGTACGGCGTCTCTGAGGATGCGCATTATCCACTAGAGTAAGCGTGGGGCGAAACCTATCCATTATTGAGCGAATTTATTCGATTTTGCGATTATGTCGACCGAATGCGTCGCGCGAACCGAAACATTATTTTGGTAATAAATTTGCACGATTTGCAAAAAACTTTGTGCAGGAGTAAGTTATTAATTATAAAATGGCGAACCAAATTTAGCATAAATCAAGGGACAGCTGTCCAAAAGACCAACTCCGAAAAAAGTATTGCCAGATTGAAAACCACACGTCTAAAAAAAAAAACACCCATTATTTAAATACCTACATATTTTATAAACTTTCTGCCTTTACCTCCAATTAAAATTACATTATTTTGTTTAAATATCTCCTAAACTCATCACAACTCTGCGTGTCATAGGTTACATTTATTGACATTTTACGGCCCTTTACACATTCTTCCATTTAATCCTTAATAGAACTTTAAGATTCATTGTTGTAAGCAAACTATACAATCAGTGCTGATGTTTATATGATCTTACTCTAATTATTGTAGATACTCCTTGTCCATATGTACAATACATACATATATTAATTGAAAGAAAAACCCATTATCATCATAGAGAGCCAGCTTTCCTTAATTGCATTTCAATTTGTGCCCCAGTAGTTCAAAATAGGAAATTTAATCAAGCTCCTTAATGGTTTACATTTCAGTAGTTTCATTCGAGGCCACCTATTCTCATTAAGACCCAACCGCACATTCACAGCAATATCGAAAACAACAACAACCATATACGAAACAAACAACAAAAAAAATGTGTAAAGCAGTTTATAGGATGATTGTGTTGTGTAGGAGTAAGAGCGCTTTCGGTTAATATCCTTAATACCCTGTGCATTGTCTGAGCTGAGCGCTGTTGTGTATTTATTTTATATAGCCCACACGTGTGTTCTGATGTATACCATTGGGGTATCTTAAGCAGGTTGATATTATCCAGGTATCCTTCATTCACTCAACACTCACATATAATACAAAATATGTATGTAGCTTGGTATAGATAGGTATCGTTCACACACATTCGCATCACCCGTGTTTCCTTAGTCACTTCTGCTTAGTATAGTATGCCCCTCTTTCGTCCCTTATGTGGCGAATTATTAAGTGCAAACCCATATCGCTTATTAAGGGCTATCCATACATTTCATATACCTCCCTCTTTACACACCACTCTCATCAGACCACACGGTTTATAAGATGGGTTTATTAAATGGGCAGAGGGCGTTAATAACTCAGGTGGGGATAAGGTACTCTAGCGTAATTTCATGCTGAGTTAATAATCCCCGATAGACGACTTATATTTAGGGCTCGTATAACTTTGCATATATACCTATACCTACCACACCACGATGAAATGACGACAATAGAAAGGAAGCTCTTATACACCAAGTTTATATGTAAGTAAAAGATTTATTGAAAGACGAAGGATATACGGATTGCACTTTGTGCCCAAGCATCTCTTTCAACATCACATATACGGCTTACACACGTTGAATATGAGTAACTATCCGAGCTGTGATATAATTAAACTATCTGTCTGCGTAAAACAATAGTGCACTTAGGTTATCAACCGTTAAATTGAAATATATGTTTTACACGCACAAGGATTCCAAAACGGTTATTTAATTGACTTTGAGTTGTATACGCTAATGAGTTGAAGCTGTAGAAACGAGCTAAGAGGATTCAAGAAATGCTAATTTCCAAGGATTACTTAGGCTTAGGAAATTTTGTATGAGAATACTTTGGATACAAATGAACTCACTAATGCCTGAACACTTGTTAAATAAAATAAAATAAAAAAAAAAAAACAAACATTGGGTGGCGTGACAGCTCGTGGAGAACCAGAGCTTCAGTCTTTAGTGCCTAACAACTCTAACCCTACTTGCCTTGACCTTGCCAGACCAGTCTTGTCATGAATCCTAAAAAAATATGAGACTAGAATATAGAGACGTTTATTGAATTTGAGCAGATACCATATTTCTCCCTTAAATTTTATTGATGAATTGCACTACTTCAAATTCATTTTCTACAGGGTGTTGTTTTTTTAGACGTGTGGTTTTCAATCTGGCAATACTTTTTTCGGAGTTGGTTTTTTTGGTCAGTTGTCACTTCATTTATGCTCAGTTTGGTTTGCCATTTCATAATGAATAGACTTACTCCTGAACAACGCTTCCAAATTGTGCCCAAATGGGTCCAAAACAAGATTGCCGTTGATCCCAATTTTCATAAGCAAATTTTGTTTAGGGATGATGCTCACTTTTGGTTGAATGGATACGTCAATAAACAAAACTGCCGTATTTGGAGTGATGATAATCCTCAAGTGTATGTTGAGACACCGTTACATCCTCAAAAAGTCACCATGAATAAAACCTTTTTCATGCCTGAATTGGAAGACGTAGATGTGGACTTTTTGTCTACGCATATAAGCCCGAGACAATTGATGGCTTGGAAGAGAATATTCCGCACGTTATTGCTGACATACGGCCCCAATTGCTGCAAAAAGTGGTCGAAAATTGGGCCGCTTGGCTGGAATTTATTCGAGCCTTGCCCGAAATCATTTTTAAAACATAATGGCAAAAACTTATCTTCATAATAAAACTAAATTTTTGGCAATAACATTAAATTGTATGCGTTTTATTTCTTTTTGAAAACCACGCGTCTTAAAAAACACCCTTTACTATCCTGATTCTTTTACAAACGCCTTCAAAATGCCACCCTGTCAAATAATTCAACTTTGTTCTAAATGAATGGTGATAATAGTTGTATTCCCTAACACACTGAGGAAAAATTGTTGTCAATAAGGTAAGTTTCCTCTTACCTGGAGATCGCAGCTCCACCTATGGGTTTATATTCTAAATGCCCATTCAGAGAAGAAGCAGCATCATGCACTTATTTTTTTTGAGAACAGTTAATCAGCTCAAGGTGCAGCAGTGCTGAATTTACATACATTTGCTGAAAAGTTGTAGCACTACTCATGACTTCATGGTCTTAAATGTACCACTAATTACATGTTTGAACCATAGTTGGACCTCATTTAATCCGCTGACAGCAGTGAGTTAAAATCACTTAACCATGGATTAAAATTTGAACCACGTTTTATACAACTTCCTTTGTTACCTCACAAATATTTTTGTCATACAAACCGGACATTAAATTTGTCCATTTTTCATTGCGTGTATTTTAAGATGACACTGGGAAGATTTTCAGTATCTTCAGGGCGCCACTTTTTGACTCTCGTCTCAATGTCTGTCCTAGAATGGATAGTATCCATTTATTTGTGTGTCACAAATTCTGAAAATTATTCAGTCGTGCTCTTCGCTATTCTCGATGCCTGAACGTGACTATTGGAAGTGTTTGACACTTAACCGAATGCATTTTGATGTCATTTGGTTCACACATGATTTTGAAACTTTTGTTCGGTATTCAATTTTTTATTTTTTTATTTTTTGCAAATCAAATCCTGAAAACAATTTTTAATTGAAAATAAAAAAATACTTCTATATGTAGGTTCGTTCATTTCATAAATCTCTCGTAGATGAATACAAATACTGTGAAACGTGGTATACTGTATAGTTTAAAAATACACAAACAAAAAAACAAAAAAAACAAACAATAACAATAAAAATCTCCAATCAAAATTCCAATTAAAATTCGAAACGCAAAGATAATCACGAAAAACCGAACAATAATAAAATGGTTTATAGAAAAATTAATAATCAAAAAAAAAAAAGCCAAATGAATAAAAACTCACTAGCGATGAAAACCATGGTAAATACTTTGAGTGGCTTTTTCGCATGCAATCCAGAAATATTTTTTTTTTTTTATTTTTATTATTTTATTTTGCAAATTATTTTTTATCGGAACCAAACCAGGCATTCACAAAGATATCGCACTTTATGTTGGTTTAACTTTTTTTTATTACATATTTTAATTTTTTCTGTAGATAATGGTTTTATAGAATTTTTCAAATGCCTATTACCAACTGGTTGTCATAGCGATTTCATCATGTTTTTCAACGCTACATTTAACAAGTTCGATTAGAAATAAAAAATAATTGCAAAAACAAATGACCAACAAAAAAAAAAAAAAAAATATTTTGTCCTTAATTACTTTGCTTCAATGACCCGGGACTTTTCTGAATAATATTTGCGATTTATGAAATTTTTTGTCGTTGAATTAATAGAGCAGGAATTGTTTTTTTTTTTTTTTTTGTTCATTTAAAAATAAAATATATCAGACGGTTATATTTTATTGTGTGGGAGTAGTCAGTCAGCGTTCCAGTTTGGGTAGAAAAGTTTTGCAATAACTTGTTCTTTTTTTCTGATTTACAAATAAGATAAAGCAGATGCGGATTTAGTTTTTAACTCAGGGAAGGCAGTCAATTTTTATGTAAGTATAGGTTTTTTTAATAAATTCTTCTAGATTTTGCAATACAATTTTCGCAAATTTGCAAAGACGCAACAATTCTTAAGAAAAACTTAAAATGTTCCTTTTTTTGTTTAATTCGTTTCACCAAATGCAAATTTACGAAACTATGTTATGTTTTTGCAAAGTGTGAAATTTTGTCATTTTGCAAAGAATTCACAATTTCGTTTCATCAATCAAACAGGCTTCGCAATTTGCATATGAAATTTTGTCAAATCAGTAAATTAAATTTTGTGACGCTGCAGCTCGTCTGAGCTATGAACTTTTCTATTGGATTTTGAAACTGTTTCATTCCTATCGAAAATGAAAAATTTGGAGTAAAAGGAGTGAAAAAGGAGCAACTCCGAACGTCCACTCGAAAACGACGACATTACAACTCTCAACCATTTCTGCTGTGTTCTAGTTTGGCAGAAATAGGAGGGACCTACAATTTTCTGCCAAATCCGAACGCAGCTAAGGTGAACGTCACTTTTTCAGTTTCTCCCAAGAGGCAGTGGGTACGTGTTTTTAGGTGTCATAAGCTAAGACTCGATTCCAAATTCAAAGTTTTCAATAAAATGCAAAAAAAAAAAATAATTTTCGATTGGGCGAAATGAATGTGTAATTTTCAAGAAGAAATAAAACGCATATAATTTAATGTTATGGCCAAGAATTTAGCTTTGTTATAAAGATAAGGGTTTGCCATTATGTTTTAAAAATGATTTTGGGCAAGTGGCTGCCGCGGCTGGCTCGAATAAATTCCAGCCGAGAGGCCCAATTTTCGACAGTTCCAATTGTTGCTCGCGATGGCGGATGGGCTCATTCAGGTCTTCTTCGATACTCTGCTCCACAGCAGCAATAGCGTCTTCGGTGCGCAGTGTACGGCGTCTCTGAGGATGCGCATAATCCACTAGAGTAAACGTGGTACGAAACCGATATATGGTAGCTCGATTTTATGCGATTTTGCGATAGTGTCGACCGAATATTCGACGCAGTGCCCGATGCGTCGGGCGAACCGAACCATTATTTTGGTAATAAATTTGCACGATCTGCAAACGTTGTTCAAGAGTAAGTCTATTAATTATAAAATGGCAAACCAAACTGAGCATAAATCAAGTGACAGCTGTCAAAAAAAAAACAACTCAAAAAAGAGTATTGCCAGATTCAAAATCACACGTCTCAAAAAAACAGCCTTTATATATTTCGCAATAAACATATTATTATGTATTTCTATAAACATTATGTACAAAATTTAATTGGAAGTCAATTAAAAGCTACCTAGCTCATCAATCACAATAATTAATGAGAATCCTTACAGTAATCTGACACACTTTGTGTCCTTTGTTTTTATTTTTTTTTTAACTATCGAGCTTGATTTCATTCTGGAAGGATAAAAATATAAATTCCCCTCAACCACACCACCCAACCTATCTTCAATACAATTTGTATATCTAAACTATATATGTTTGTACTTCCACCACTCTTTTATTTAACGTTAAAAAAAAAAAAAAAAAAAACTGAATCCTTGTCCGTCACAAAAGATTTTCGAAAATTATCCCAAACGATAATTGCATTAATTAAATGTTGAAAAGTTAAGATTAGTCAAGATGAAAAAGGACTGAATGGAGAGGACTAAAGAAAAACGAGAACAAGAGGGAGAACAGTAGAAGAAGCCTGTGCTGTGACATTCTGTCACAAAGTATTAAACGCAGATTTAGCCTGCTGTTGCTGTTGCTGTTGCTGCTATACCTACCTACATATTTTGTAAAGCTAAAAATTTTCAAAATTGTATAACAACTAATTTAAATTGATGTGCGTAGTTGTATAGGAGTCTATGTCATCAGTGTGAGTAAGTAAACCGATCGATGATATCCTGTATCGTATTTCAAAAGGCCATCATCAGAACAAAAAAAGAACTGAGAAAAGAAAAAGGTAGGAAGAACACGATAATTAGGTTTGATGCCACGTTTTTCTTAACCCTTGAAGCTTCATTATACTTTCGCGACGATGAATGAGAGAAGGGGGGCAGGGACGCATGATATAAATATATACCAGGAATAAGAGATAATGGTGGGTTGGAGAGGTGGCGTAGGGGGAGGGGAAGGGGAAGGGGAAAACAAACTTCATCGGAAATGGAATTCATCCTGTCGAGGTTAATTATTAATCCAGTGATGTAGAATACAAGTATAAGAATAAGCATCAACAACAGCCCCGTATGAAGCAAGAAAGAGCTCTTGGAAGCTTTACGTAATACCCCCTGGGGTTGAAATACACTATGCTGCAGCAACTATATACTATACAGTCCTCGATGTCTTTAAATATAACTAAATACATATATATTTGCGCTGAAAACCATAGACTTTCAAAAGGAAGTCCTCGAACCAGCATGCATGATGGCTTGGGGGGGGGCGTGTGGGAGATATTGGGAAGAAGAAAACACCGCATAACACTAAGTAATTGATTACATCTCTTGGGAGATCCTTGTGCGTATTATATATCTAAGTATATCTATGTATGTATGTATGCGTGTATATGTATATCTTTTGTCTTATTGTTGTGGAAGAACAAAGATACTTTGGTTACTGTGTTGTGTTTCATATAACACATTGTTTGGCCATAAACAATTTCCAAACGCATAGATACCTTATAGCCATTTGTGTTCCAGAGGAGACATGGCAATGATGGCAGATTTGGGACGTCCGCCTGTGTGTATTGTCATTATATGTTAGGGCAACGCAAATGACCACCCGTTTGTCGTCGCCAACATTTCCGCCGACCAACGACGCCACCACCATCACTTATGGGAATAGTGCCGGGTATTAAAAGCTCGTATTATCCACCCTTACACGATAAAATGCAATATATTCAGTATTAACAATAATGATGTGTGGCAAAAATGGTGCGGCTAATTCTATTGGCCTTATTTTTGTTGTTGTTGTTGTTGTCTGTTCTCTATAGTGTCTTGATGTGTTAAAGATCCGAACTATCCATGGGGTCTACTTAGGGATTTTCTTTTGTTATTGTACCCTCTTAAACTATAGGGGTGGTTGCGGAATCGATGATTGTTGAATTAGGTCATCGCCCAATGTCTTATTCAATAACATTCAGTTTTTTTTTTCGTTTTTCTTTTTGCATTGGACAGAAAGAAAAACAAAAGAGAATCCAGAGAAATAAAATTAGAAGAAAGAAAAAAAAAAAAAACCTTAGCTAGATGTTAAAACCACCATCCTGGGACACTGGATTGGGTATCCATCCATTTCCACAAGTCAACTGTTTAAATGGTTTGTAATTCCATTAATAAAAGTTGAAGAAGAAAAAGAACATAGTAAAAGGAAAAGTCAGGAGTCGTCGTTTTGATATTGGCTTTTGCTATAGGTATCTGAAGAGTAAATTTTAATTAGCAATTGACTTTAATTATATACGAGTTGTAAATACATGAAGAGGGCCCCTAAGGATGATACACAATTAGCAAGAGGGGCAATGAGGACACACTGTAACTGTATTGCAAGCGGGGGGATATAAATGTAACTTGAAGTGTGTATCTTCTCCAAAATTAAGAAATGAGAAAAAATTTGTCAAAAATAAATCCAAAATTGTCCCATATCTTACCTACATAAATACTTAAAGAAAAAAAATTCTTAAAACCACCGATAACGTGATATTAATAATTCTTGTCAAGTTAGAATTTCATGCAATTTTCAAATCATCCAAAACAACTGCTCAATGCTCAGAGAAAAAATAAAGGCTTTGGATGTATTTTGTTGAAAATTTTATTTTAAGTCACTGTTGAGGAGATAGTCACCCAAAAGCTATTGAGAAGCCATTTTGTCTTAGGACACTCTATATCTACAACCGAAATAGTTTTCAGCACCTGCGGCAACGATGAAAGGTTTTGTATTAAAAGCACAAATATATTAGATGGAGCAAATAAACTTCTACCCAGGAGAAACTAAAAACCTTACTAATGGGTGATTTTTTAAGAGGTTTAGAACTTTTTTTAAAAAAAAAAACACAAAAAATTCGAAAAAATGAATGAAATATTTATTTGAATCGATAGTTTGAACCTTGCAATTTAATGTTTAAAGATAATTTCATGCAAATGTTGACCGCGGCTGCGTCTCAGGTAGCCCATCCGCTGAGTCCAATTTTGGCATACTCTTTCACACATATCGGCCGGTATCTCACGAATGAATGCATGGATGTTGGCTTCCAGTGCGTCAATCGAAGCGGGCTTGTCCCTATAGACATTAGCTTTGACATACCCCCACAAAAAATAATCTAATGGTGTCAAATCGCACGATCTAGGCCAATTGACCGGCCCGAAACGTGAAATTAACTGTTCACCAAACTCGCCTCGCAATTGCGCCATTGTTTCGCGTGCTGTGTGGCATCGTCTTGTTGAAACCACATATCATGCAAGTCAAGAACTTCCATTTCGGGCAAAAAAAAGTTTGTTATCATCGCTCGGTAGCGTTCACCATTGACAGTAACGCTGCGATTCGCATCATCTTTGAAGAAATAGGCCCAATAATGCCGCCGGCCCATAAACCGCACCAAACAGTGGCTTTTTCGTGATGCATTGGTAGCTGTTGCAATGCTTCTGGCTGATCTTCACTCCAAATGCGGCAATTTTGCTTATTTACGTACCCATTCAACCAAAAATGAGCCTCATCGCTGAACACAAGCAGCGCGCGATGAACATTTCGAACCGAGCACGATTTTTGATAGTAAAATTCAATAATTTGCAAGCGTTGTTCATTTGTAAGACGATCCATGGTTAAATTGCAAACCAAACTGAAGCTGTTTGACAGTGACACAAGGTACTAAACACACGTCAACTGTCAAAACCAGTGTTGCCAAAACCAAACCAGCTAAAAAATCACAGGGTGTTCTTTTTATATGTGTGGTTTTCAATCTGGCAATACTTTTTTCGGAGTTGGTCTTTTTGACAGCTGTCACTTGATTTATGCTCAGTTTGGTAGACTAACTCCTGAACAACGTTTGCAAATCGTGCAAATTTATTAACAAAATAATGGTTCTGTTAGTGCGGTTGACATAATCGCATAAATTCGAGCAACCATGGATCGGTTTCGCACCACGCTTACTCTAGGGGATAATGCGCATCCTCAGAGTTGCCGTACAGTGCTCACCGAAGACGCTATTGCTGCTGTGGAAGAATACCCGAATGAGTCCATCCGCCATCGCGCGCAACAACTGGAGCTGTCGAAAATTGAGCCTCTCGGCTGGAATTTATTCGAGCCAGCCGCGGAGGTCACTTGCCCAAAATTATTTTTAAAACATAATGGCAAACCCATTTGTTTATAATAAAGCTAAATTCTTGGCCATAACATTAAATAATATGCGTTTTATTTCTTCTTAAAAACCACACGTTTAAGAAAAACACCCATTACAAAGCCTTTATCCGTTCAAAGCTTGAGTACAGCTCTCAAATCTAGACAGGTACTCCTTTAACTCATTTGAATCTCTTGGATAGAAATAAAAATAGAGATTAAAAAATGATAGGTAATAGCAGTAGGTAAAACAGAAACAATTACAACTCTAGAACACCACCGTAGTATATCATGTCGCTCTCTATTTTATCGCTTTTTCCACAAATAGTGTTCTAGAGAAATAGCCAGCTGCATTCCTCCCCTAAAATAATTCAACCGTAATACTCTTGATTTTACGAAATGAATGAAATTAAAGGTAATAAAATAAGCTTTTCACTACAGCTAAAAAAAAGTATATTATGTCATCACTGAATTTTTTCAAATATCGGTGTGGCAAAGACCGCGCACAAAAATTGGCTTTCCTAATAATTTCTCAAAATAAATTTGGTATTATTTTAAAGACAAAAAAAATACCTTTCATTTGATATTAATATCATTTTTCTACGTCAATTATTTCGCCCGTTATGGAAAATTATTTGGAAAAAAATCTGAAATCTTTATTTTGCAATCGTCAACTTCAAGCCCAAATATCTCGACTTTCCCATAAACGATTTTGAAAACATTTCACTCATGTATCGGGCTTCACGTCACCTTTTACTTGATACTAAACGCGTTCGTATACACTCTGGGCCAGAAATGGGCAATTCCCTTTGTCAGCTTTCAGTTAGAACTTCAATACTTTCACCTATATTTCGATTGTCGATCATCAATTGATAGTTGATAAATATTGAAAATCTATATTTAGCAATTGATAAATGTTTTGATCATTGAGAACGGTGCAGTCCCTTGTGAATTACATACAAGAAAATTGATAATTATCATCCAATATTTGCTTAGTTTTTTTAATAAATTGAGTTTGTAAATACTCCATCTATCAATGACAATAAGCCAAAAAAGTACTCCATTACCATGATAATGTTCAAAGACTAAAAATACACTAGACAATTAATTTTAACGTTGAAAAGGTATTCCTTATGAAGAATACCAAGTTTGACATTTTTGATGTCCTGAAATGGAATAAGGCCTCGAAGCTATGAACAAATGGCCACAATTTCTTAGAAATGTAGATACTATTCCATAACTTACAACTCATCAAACCCATAATTTCATTAGAAAACAAGTTGACCAAAATTCGCCTAAATTACTACATACCCACTATGTCTACGCGTTCAAGTTCTAAAAACCTAATCATGAAGTTAATAATATTGCAATCTATTTACTAATTCTTTAGTATAGTATAGAAGTTCATTCCATATTTTCATTACTTTCACTTATAGTTTTCTATTATAGTACAAAGTAAAAGTATCTAATATTTTGCTCAACCATGCGAAATTTACTTCAACAAACTTCCAATAAAGATCATGATGAACAAAATAAAAAAAAAAAACAAATTCGATAGAAATCGAACTGTAAGGTAAAAGTTCTGAGACCTATTGGAAAACTTAGTCCATTAAAGAAAATATCGAAAGAATTGACATTTTTGTTTTTCGAAGGCAAAAAATAAAAAAAAAATATAAAAGGAGAGTAAAAGTTTTGTTGATTTTTTTTTTGTTCTGTGTTAACTTTCTTTCTTCTTATATTTCAGTCGTATATACATATATTTTTTTTTGTCTTCATTTTTTCTCATCACTATAGACAATATACTATGTATGTATACGTATATATAGAGTGCAGAAAGAAAGAGTAATTTGAAAAGGATATGACAATATATTGGGATATCTTTTTGGTTTAAGAGTGTTTTCTTTTTGTTTAAAGGGCAAGAAGAGTGGAGAACGGGTAGTAGAAGAGGGCTTACAAAAAATATAGACTTCGTCTATCAAAAACTTTGTAATTGAAAGAATGATTTCTTTTGGCAGAGTGAAATAAATGTGTTGAAGGATATTTTTGAAGGCGATCTGTTTTTATTCCTTTTTTTTTATAGGAATATAAAGGTTTTGAAAGATAGATTGGTGTTTTTTGTGATTAGCTCTACTTAGATCAATGGAAAATAAAATGAAATCTTTCATTTTCTATGTGTTATCCTATACAGTGAAAACTCTGAACTTAGAACTTTAAGTAACAGTGAGGATTTAGTATTTTATAAATCAATCATTTACTGGATTTTAGATCCGATGTTGGTTGGTTCAGATACAACATACATTTAAAAATAACTTGAAATTTATTATTTTGAAACATTTCCTGATGAATCAACGAAAGATTTCAATTATGTTGTTTTTTGTTTAACTTTAAAGGCTTTAACTTTTAATTTTAAAATTAAATGGCGCCCGACTATGAGTTGATTTGTTTTGTTATATTTGTTAAAATTAAAAAAACAACTGCATATATGTTTTTAAAATTGTTTTTAAATCTTTACTCATAGGTGACCGCAAGATTACGTATACAAATTACCCACACGAATATGTTATCCGTTAATGAGGTTCATGAGGTTCGACGATGAACCTTGAACCTTGTTCGTTGAACCTCAGTTAATACACAGTGAACTAGAATTGCTGAACCGTGAATCCGATATTTGGACCACGTTTGTATAAATGGCCCTAAGCAATGAATAAAATGGTGGCTGATTTAACATTGAAATGTTTTTTTTCTGATTATTTCGACACAATGTGTTCCATGTTCTTTAAACTAATTTAATTACAGTTGTAAACAATCATTCCATGACAAAAAAAAACTGTCTCCTCTGTTAGTGTATTTTAAAGTTTTCCAACCACCAAACAAAAAGTTCAAAAAGCCTCAGCTTTAACAGTTGTTTAAAATCAAATTGTTGGTCCTTTTTTTTAATGAAATGGCGCCTTAGTTAAAATAGTATGTAGGTATTAATTTTTATTTGTTTCTTGATTAAACCAAAATTTCATTCATGCTTTGGGTATCAGTTGGGTTCTTTAGAAGTGACTCTAGAAACTGTTATACAGTTTTGGTTAATAAAAGTACTATTTATGCGGCCCCGCAGGGTCAGGGCCGTCCGCCGGTGGGCATACTTCAAGCACCCAGAGTTTTATTCAAGTCGCGCGAAGAACGTTAACGCACGCCCACTTTTAATGGCGAATAACTGTTATAAATTGGCATGTATCTAGTCTAGTCGATATTCTTTACTCTCTGAAACATTAAATTACCAAAAATACTAAAATGAATTAAATATCTGTATTTAAACAAACCTAATCATCAGATAATCGTATAAAATCATTTCAAAATTTCTTTTTGTTTTTCTTCTTTCTACAATTCATAAGAAGTTTTTATTCCGCGTTAAAGTTTTAACAACCCTACTATACCTTTCATATGGCAATCTATTCCCTCTCGAAACTCACAGCAATTTAAAAAAAAAAAAAAAACGAAAAATAATCACAAAACTCACCCTAAATCGAAAAAAATTTTATTTTATTATTTTTTCGTTCAAATTTCTATCTCTTCATTCATATTTATTGGCTAAATAAAGTGTTCATCAGTTTGAGTGAATTTATAGGTGTTCTTTTTTTTTCAATATAGTCTAAACACATACAAAAATTGTTATATTTTGTGCTGACTCACAAAATGTTATTACCCCCAAAAAATTTATGACACGGAAAATCCTCTCTCACATCATCATCATATCCATCCATCCATCCTATAAACACATCCATCAAGGACAGCTTTAATACATATAACGCGTATATAATAATATTAATGTATTCCTAATATTCCACATGGCTGATGGTGGAGTTTAAGATTTTCCATCTCACTCCGTTTATCTATATCTACAAATATAAAAATACTAATATCCTTGCAAACAAAAAAAAAAAAAACAAAGATAATTAAATTTTTAGAGCCTTTAGGGTGTTATTTTTTTGTTCAGCATCGTAAAAATGAAATGTTCATGTGTAGGTATATTAACTTGAAAGGGAATAATTATCTAAAATGCCAGCACTTTGCTATATCACTTTTTTTCTGTTTTGTTTATAATTTACTAAATTACAAAACAATAAAAAATAAATTAAAAAATATTAAAATGCAATTTCACCTTAATTCGGCCAATGCATGGAACTCACTTACTTCATATCAAAATAGTCATACCTACCTACATAACTCTAGTTATGTATCACCCTTCCTGAATGTGTCCCTAAGTGTTGGACAATTTTGTTAATAACCTAAAAGCTCTACGGTGTCATTTTGAATTATGCCTTTCGCTTTGGATATACAAAAAACACCCTTTTTAGGTCGAGACTGAGATAGCATCGCCGGCTGGCAAAGAGAAGGAGCCGCATTATGGCGGACAGGGCACACAGGCATGGCACAGGATGTATAGTATAATTTGATTAAGCAAAAGTTTTACATTATCCTATATACACCCTGCCTTACACTGCTCTTACACTGTTTCCATCTAACGAACTATGTATGTACCTATACCTATAATGCATACTTTTTTTGTGTCCTAGATACTCTATCTCCGAGTGCTGATGTGTATACGAGTATACGTATACCATAAAATATGTTTTACTTATGGTATAAATGTTGGGGTGTTGTTGTTAATTATTTGATGGATTTCAATTTGAAAATTTAACAAAAATTCAGTTCATCTATTCATCGAGTGTGGTTGGCAACAGTGGAACTAGCATTATACTCCTATATGCACGGATGGATATTGATAAAATATTTAAATTAAGATAAATCACCGCGAAATAATGTGTTCGGAGTAGAATTGAGTCAGCTGGGACTGTTTACCGCGAACAATTAACCAAATTGCACCATAGCGGTGTGGTGCAAAAACGTTGCCGCGCGCTCAGGGATGCGTTGATGATGATGAGTTGGCGAAATGTCTGTTGTATGCGTGTCTGTTATAGAGCTACACATGACTTTTGAGTGAATTATTGCATGATTTCCCTCCCCCTCATCCGTTTTTGAATAGAGAATGAAGCCTTTCGAATTTGTGTAGTTATTCGTGTTTAATTAATGCCTGTGATGAGCGAAAGTTTAACTTGAAACTATACAAGGAGATTAATTAATTCAAAGCTATGAACATAATTAGTCCTTTAAATATTTTGATATACATAAGAGTCCTTTAAATGAATAAAGTCTGCAAATTCACGAATTAAATTAGAATAAATGCGATATAAAATGTATCTTGAAACATATTCTGAAACATCAATAAGACAAAAAAGAATATAATTACAACAATATGTTGTATTTAATATTATATAATTTTTAAAATAGCTTTCAAGGGTGTTTTTGGTTAAAATTGTTGAAATAAAAAAAAGATACAAATGCACATTACCGTCACAAACCGCGCCGCCGCGCCGTGAACAAAAACCAAGACAAAAACAAAATTTCTTAATTTTAGCGCGAGCTAATCAATTTTTATTGGGAAAAACTTTTCATTGACATTTTCTTCTTGGGGAGAAAGAAAAACAAACAAAACAAAACCAGTCCAAAAAGTATCTTGATTATTATTGCAATTTTCTTTAAAACACTTTTAGTGCATTATTTGTGGTTTGTTTTTTTTTTTTTTTTTTTTTTTAAGAAAAAGGGGGTGTGTTTTTAAGATTTTTGTTTATAAAGTTTTTCTATTTTTTGTCAGTGGACTTGGGTATGCTGATGGGTGAAAGGAGGAAAATAGTTAATTTAAGTAAAACTGAGAAAAGTTTGATCATTAAATTAAGGATACAAAATTGGTAGTTTTTGTTTTAAATATTTTATCAATACGGTCGTTGGAGCGCGGAGAAGGGGAAGGTTTGTGCGTTCATTATTGAAAATGTGGAATGATACCGCTTCAGGGATGCACTTAAATTTGATATTTTAAAATGAGAAACTTCTTATGCATACTTTAAGGATGAAACCTCTTTAACCTTGTTGGTGGTAAACAAATAATTTACGATCAATAACTAAAATTTTGAGCTATAAACAACTTTAACACCCCATATTATGGTAGATAGGTAGAGATGGCGGCCCAGAGCAAACTCACTCCGTGACCCAATTAGCGCTAGAGTGCGCCGTTTTGACACCATAACTGGTATTGACCTGTTGGGTGAAAAGCGGTTTTATTTTTATTTTTAATTTTTTTTTTTTTAATATTATTGGAGGAGTTTGCACATATACCCTCTTACGGGTCCTTAAAACGCCCTTATTCAGCTTACGCGCTGTCTAAAAGGAGTTCAAAGGGTGAGGTGAAGGAATTAATGTCGAAGCTTGACCTAGATCCATTTTGTCGCGTTGAGAAAAGCAATCTCAGAAAGTTCGTGTAGATCTTCAAAAAAAGCATTTCCAAAAGATTTCGCTCTCGATCTGGCCAGAGCAGGGCATTTACAGCGAAAGTGGGCCACTGTTTCCTTCTCCTGATGGTCCCCACAACTGCGACTGTATTGTACGGAATGCCCAGCTTCGCCGCATGTTCTCCTATAGGCCAGTGGCCAGAACATGTCGCAACAACCCTGGCTATGTCTCGCCTGGGCCTAAAAACAGATCAGTTGCTCGAGATTTATTATAGATGGGCCATATCTTTCAGGATATGACGCAGTTTGTTAAACTTTCCCACCTGCGATTGGATTCAATAAGAAAAATTGAGAATAAATTGCCCTTCATAACTCCAAGCGGAATATTAACTCTTTCCGCAAGTGAGCTATGAAGGGCTGATCCTTGCTTGGCCAGTTCGTCAGCCCGCTCATTTCCCTCAATGTCACAATGACCTGGAACCCAAATAAGAGTGACCCTGAGGTTGACATTAAGGCTAAGTATTATAAGCTGACTGATAATTTACTTTCTAGAGTTCTCAAAACCTTCAAATTTTGCTGGGAATAGTGGTCCTGTTTATCTGTTTACACAGCAATAAATTTGATTTGGAAGCCCAACTTTTAAATCCATCGAGGTTCAATATCCATGTTCTAAAAAAATACTTAAACTAAAAAAAAAAACACTTGTAATAAAGTTCTCTACCCTTTTTGAAATTCAGAAAACTATTCTTTTATTTTATTTTAAAATTTATTTATTTCTGTTCAGAATTTTAGAATATATACTTATTTATTAAACACAAAATTTTAAAAAAATAAAAGCAGGACAAACTAATTTTTATGGTGTGACATTAGACTTATTTTTTTTAGAATTCACTCCCCTATTAAATATTAACCAAATACTAAACACCAGATGGTTCTACATGTCTTCTAGTTTTTGAAAAAAAAAAACTGAATATTACAAAAAATCAACACCATTTTATTGTAAGTGTTGCCGTTGATTTTCATTTGTGTTTTCATGTACCCCTCCTGCATAAACGGAGAGAGGTAGACAACAAACCCCAGAGCAAAAAAATTGTAAAATTTTGTATACATGTGTTTGCTTTAAAGAATTCTTTATTATCTTGCCGAGCCAAACATATCGTAATATCCCTTATTAAGGGTCTCCTGGATTCAAGACTTTTTGCAAAAAGTGGAAATGTGAAAAAAAAAACCTGCGCTAGAGACACCTGTGTCCGAAAAATACTATGAAAATTGTAGTTGATCTGTCATTTCAGATCGATTTGAAAGATCAAACAAAATTTGTTCGTACATACATAACGACGGTTAAAGTACAGAACCTCATAGGTAATTTTCTAGAAATAAAAAAAATGTATATTAATTATTAAAAATTAAAAAAATAACAAATAAACTTATGTATTTGAGCTATCTATTACTCTGAACAATATTGTTACGCTGAAAATGCCAAAAGGTGGCTCTGATTATTCAGATTTTTTTCCATTTATTATTTTTTGTGAGTTTTTCGACTTACGAGGTCCTGCACTTTAACCGTCTAAGGCATCTCGATAACATGCTTTTGTTTTTCACTTTTAAACTTTTTGCCATTTAAATAGAAAAAGTGCTGAATGTAGTTATGCCTGTATAGTTTATTAAAAGGATTAAGAAAAAATTCCACTATACAAAATATACTTTTGGTGGCGCTACGGTTTGGAGTCTACAATTAGCTTTTTCCAACCAGTTCGGTTCCCATAGCTATCTGTATTCAGTTTCGCATTCCAAGTTCGTTGAGATGCTCTTCCACTTGCGTGAGCCATCTAAGTCGCGGTCTTCCCTCACTGCGCTCTCCCTATCGGTTGGATTCAAAAACTTTTCGGCCCGGTAGGTTTGGTGTCTATTCGTTCTAAGTAACCCAGCCAACTCAGTTGTTCTTTTTATACAAATAAAACAAAATTAATTCCTCATATATTAAATACCATCTTTTCTTGTTATTTGCTAATTTAAAAAAAATTAATTCCCTCAAACCACATTTTTTTTTATTTCGATTAAATTTCTTTTGCCGTGTTTTGTAACATATTTCATATTCTATTAATTTTAAAATAGGTAAAAAAAAAGCTTTTTCATTTTATAATAATTTTTTCTTAAATGAAAACCAAACCAAAAATTTCACATTTCTTATGCTATATAAGGTTTTTTTTTTGTTCCCTAATAATAGCTGTGCATAAAGGAGCACGCTTTCAAAGAGAAATCCCATTATAGTTTATTCCTTTTATAAAATCATAAAAATTAGTATTCACAAAGCATCTTCTAGGTCCGTGTTATTCCCAACAGTCTATTAGCTTAAAATAAAAACCACACAAATTTTTTTTTAGTTAAACAGACTTTGTTTTCTGTTTTTTTTTTTTTTAAGAAACTAACGGTGACTTGAGAGAATTTTTAAAAAGAACATCCACTTGCAATATTTTTCCTTAGGGGTTTTTTTTTTTTTGTTTTGGTTTTTTTCTTTTAAGGCTCTGGCATGACATTGTTTATTTATATCATGAAACTAAGTAAATTGTACCCAGGACGATTTTATTTTTTCATCTCCACTGTGTTGGGGAATATGACAGAGAAGAAAATAATACATAAAACATAGAGAGGAGCTTTTGATGTTCTTGGAAATGAAGTTAACATACCCTATTATTTTGTCGGTTGGGAACACAAAATCTCAGTGGTCAGAAAATGCGTTCATAACACAACTTGGTGCTGACAAAAAATAGAATCTGAAAAAATAGAAACTAAAAAGCAGTTGAAATTTGATGCTGGCTAGTTTTTGTTGCTCCCAGTTTTATTATTAATATTTTTATTATTGTTATTATTGAGTATTGCTGAATGTTTCATCGTGTTGCTGAATGTTGTCAGCAACATTTCGGAACCAAAAACAATAGATATTTGAAGCTGGGGATAGCTTTGGGCTATGAATAAATGAAGTAGTTGTTAAAAAATTTGGGCTTAACCAGGATTATTTATAAATCCATTTTATTTCATCAATTACTAATGGATACAAAAACTTAAATTAAAGGTTGTAGAAATGCCAAACTCAACAACTATCTTTCCAAGGTCTCATTTGATTCTATCTGTTTCTAAATATTTTGTTTCCATACTTGAATCTTTTTTCCCTCGTCCAGGACTTAAAGTATATATATAACAGACTTTATTTAAGGCAAAATCATCTACGCTCATTTATCGGTTAACTTGTTGATTAACCATTTATAAATTATTTCTCTGGGCTTAATTTCCTCGTCAAAATTTGGATTACACTATAAAATCCTTGAAGCTATAGAGAAAAGAGAATAACCACTATAATTTGATAAGGGTTCCACTTTTTTAAGGTTTTTCAGCTTCTCAGTCTCTTACTTATATTTTTACGAAATACTAATATAATATTTATGAACATTAGTTGAAAGGGCCTTTTAAAGGACATAAACAATTCAGTAAAAAACAAAACAAGGAAGTAAAAGAGGGGAAAGAAAATTGACAGCATCCATATAGTATATCTATCCATAGTATATAGTGTGTGCTTTGTTGACCGCTGAGTGTGAGATATAACAGATTTATACCAAACAGCCATTAGCCATCAGTGAAGAATTTTAAATACCTACGTTCTTCATCGAGGGATGTTCGTTTTTTTTTTGTTTTATTTGTTACTTTTGCTTTCTTGTCGCATTAAAAATTCCAATTGAAACACCAAACTGAAAGAACATAAGAATCAACAAAAAAAAAAAAACATTTCAAAATAAGAAATTCTAATCCCTGACAAAAAAAAACCTTTTACAGTCTTACTGAACCTTCAAAATCCTGTTGCAAGAAATTCCTCTTAATTAAAGGGCCCAAAAGCATTACTTTTAAGCCTCAAATCAATAAAATCTTCATTCGCATTCATAGACATGAGAAAAGGAAGCTCACAAAAAATAAGGAGGAAAAGTAAATCCCTGAGAAGAACCATAGAATTTTTCCACAAAGCCTACTTATAGATTGGGTGATGGGTGTAGGTAAGGTAAACCTATAGGTGAACCTGCCTCCAACCTACCTACCTGGGGTTCTTACTCTCAGATTCATCAGAAAAGTTCTTGATTGAAGGTGCTGTATAGGTACTTTGGAATATATCGTATCGAATCTCAAATAGAATAAAGCACAAAGAAAATTAATCAACACAGACAGACAGAAAAAAAAACCAACACATCACAACCAGAAGGAAAGGGAGACATCTGAAAACCCCGAAGCCATCGAGGAGAGAAGATTTAGGATTTTACAACCAGACAAGAAGTATAGTAGACTCACAAGCTTGACGTGCTGCAGACTGATGATGCTGGCCTGGCATAGCCTAAGAATAGGGTGAAGAATAATAATACCTACACAACAAACAAAAAAAAAAAAAAGGATTCCAAAATAGACCTCAATAAGTTCAATTAATTTTAGAGCACACGTATATAAACCACAAAAATTAAATTAATATCTTCAACCACAATATAACTTGAGGCGCTTTTCTTTGACGAATAAACACTGGGGGTCTTGTCAAAGTATGTTCTTCATCTTGACGATACAACTGAGAACCACCTACCACCACTAAATCAGCTTCGTGCTTTTCTCACCCTTTTTTCTGTTTGTTGTTGGAGAGAAGGGAAATCAATTCATTTTGTCTCAGAATCGGGTTAACATTTAAACGAACCTCTAACATAGTTGTGGTTGGAGTTCTTTGGGGTTGGATGAAACTATATAAAGCTAAGAAGACATAAAGTCTTATTTGTTTCTTCGACCCCATATTCTGGTTTGAGTATAAATCTATATGAGAAATTCTTCACTTCATTACAATTGGCATTTATTTATTGATGGTTGAAGAGGGCCCCCCCTTATGTTGTTTTGAGTGATGTTGTGGGGCGGTTCTTCTGTTTTCTCATAACGAACACCATACACATGGTTGGAGTTGTTTTGAAAGAAAATTATAGGATGTCGACGATTCAGAAGGTAGAATCATGGCACAACGAAGTCAAAAATTAACAGATCTAAAATTAATAAAAAAAGCCAAAAACATTTATGTTTGGCATGTTGTCCGAAGCTCTGTGTCTCTGTTCGTCCGCGCGTTCAGGTATGCATCAAACTGAAGCCTAAAACTATGAACAGATTTTCTTCAGAGCACTTTTATGTGATTCATATCTATATAAAAGGAGTAGTAGCAATACATCAGTTTTGGTTATTTCAAACTTTCTCGAAAATGACTTTGAAGATTTTGATTAAACTTCTAGCATGCAAAGTCAAAAGCAATTGAAATAATACTGCATTTCAGATTTTTGCCAAAAAACTTCACACAACCGAAAAAGGATTTTGACGAAATTTCTTTATTTTTGGGTTATTCATTTTATCCTGTCAATTGCCTTAGAATTGTATTTATGACTTGAATTATCATGATTTTTTTGGGCAAGCATCAAGATTAAGTATCTTGCATAAAAGTCTAAGTTTATATAAAAATAAATGACACAAGATCAAAATAAAATTCAGAAAGTTTTCTGGCCTACCTCATTAATATACCTACCGGTTAAGGTTCTTATTTTCCTTTCGAAGTTGCTACTTTTACACATCAATATCTGCAAAACTGATTTGTTCACAACTCCATCCCTGACTTCCAGCCATGGTGTACTGTATACATACAAATCAAAACTCATTCTTTTCATTAAAATCAAAGTGCTATTAGGTGTAGGTACCGTGTCTTTTAACCGAAAAAGCCTTATTTCCACCAAACAAGGTGTATGATTAGTTGGTTGAACAAGGGCTCTAGCACATACAAAAGCTTCTTATGCATCCTCTTCTGGCTCGCTAAACATTCTCCTATATATGCTTAGATGGTACCTACATACGTATACAGGTACTACCTCACCTCTATACGTTACTATACCTACTACTCATCGCATAGAGGATTTATATTCGAAATCACTGTACCATAGTTATGTTCTATGTTCTCTTCTGCTTTGCTTTCCAGAGCTCCCTGGGTCTTTCATGATTCTATAAGTAAATACATAGTGGAGCTACTACTTTCTCTATACCTAAGCCTTCTAGGAGCTTTAAGTCCTTTTGGCTTTTTCATTAGAAGAAGAATCTGTTCACGTTTATGGAAGCATTCACTTTGAGCTGCAGGAAAACATGTACCCATACTTGCATTCATCCAGCAACAGCATAACAACAACAACAACAGCACTGGCACCGGCACCGGCACCCAACGACCGAAGTTCAATTTCCTTTAACAGTTAAGTGTCGAACAAAGGATGATTCGCCTTCATCTCCTTTCTGTGTATTTGTGTGCTTTTACTCTCATAAAATTCTAGACTGCAGTATATGGATGAACAAAAACATATACAACTTCCTCCATACTTCCCTTTTACCCACCCACAACCAGGAAAAGGATCAAAACCACAGGTTCAAGTGATGTATGAAACTACACATGTTAAGCGAAATCACTTGTAATGACTTCAGGTATCTGAGAACTGAGACCTGAGAACTGAGACTGAGGCACCCAGGTCTAGGGATATCGTCTCTCCACGTGAAACCTCATCTTCTGCCAATCTACTTAACCTCCGAACAACCCTGAGTTTATGAATTGTGTATTCTGTATGAGCGTGTGTGTGTAGCAAGTGCGATGCCATCCCAGAGTTCGAGTCAACCTTCCTTCTTTATGATTAACCGTGGTTTTAGTTCCTGGCTTTTAGTATCTTCTTTTATTTTTTTTTTTTTATTTTTTAAGTATCTTCGTCTTTACTAACTTACCTACTCTTTTGGCATTCAATTTCAATCTCCGTTCTTATATAAAGTTCTTGTATTTCATTTTATATTACGACTCACCATCAGGGTAAGAGTTTAGGAGGAGAAGTGGGTTCATGGATGCTGCTGCGGAAGAGGAGAGTGTGTATTACAGAATCAAAGTTCCTGTTATGAAATTTTAATTGCTATTTTGCTACGAAGAAAAAAAGTTAAAAAAAAAAAAATTAAACCTGCTTTGAAGTTTTTCTTTTACTTATAAATGGAAACACGAAGTAGTGGGGGAAGATACTGTGATTAGGTTCGGTCACCAGAATCACAGAATTGTTATGCACTTTTCGCTTGAAGGGAATATTTTTCAAGTACATAGGAGGTAGGTAGGAGTTAAGTTTAGTTCAGTTTATTATAAAATGTCATTGAACTTTGACTGAGTTAATTTCTTGAGATTTTTGAAAATGCTCGTTAAATGAAAACAAAACCAAACTGAAACAGTTTTAAATTTATTTGATGCCAAAGACTAATAAACTTAAACATAAAACCCTTTGTTATTTGTTGTAGACACTCTTTAGTCACTTTGAGTTGTACTGTGAGTAAATTTTATCATTTCCAAAAATGATTATCCTTAGCTGACTTAAACAAAAATCAAAGGAAATAGTTTTATAAAAATTATTTTAGGAATATCCCTAATTAAAATACAATTTAAGGTTGTGTAAAATAGATTCAAGGATATTAGTTTCAGGTAAAAATTATCGTTTTATTTGGATATTCCAAATTTTAATCATGAATTGACTATGATGAAACAACTTTACAATAAGTAGGTACATATTTAATTGAAAGTTTAACATTGAAAAAAAAAAATTAAATCAATCATTGAAGCTAGAAAAGAAAGCCCATCAGGCGGTTACGAGAGGGTTATCATATGGTTTATATAAATAGAGTTTTTGTCTCTGAATCAAATCAGGCATTGACTTATTATATATGGACTGCTAGTTGGTTGTCCAGTTTCAAAGCGAAATCAGAGACAAGTTCAGGCCTACCGACAATAATAAATACTATTTTTAGCGCCATCTGTTACATACTTCGCCTTAGAATGAAATTTCATTCATAGAAGGTAAGGCCATCTATGGTCATAGGAAGTCACCAATCGGCGTAGTGTTGGGGGAGGACTGAAAAAAAATCCTTTTTTGATTTATTTTATAAAACCTTTGATTTTAGAGTCATACTCGAAATAAAAGATTTTTCAATGAAATTTATTTTCTCCATTTCAGGAGATGTAGTGAAGGAAGATATTTTTAAAACATTATTTCAAGGAAAAATTCGTACAATCGTATCTATAAACGCCGTCTTACTTTAGACGGCCGTCCAAGTTATAAAAAACATTTTTAATGTCTGAAGTTTTCTAACTTTTTACCTTCCTTAAGACAATGGAATCTATTGTCTAAACCTGCAATATTGCATTTTTTTTTGTATATATCAAATAAAGTATTTTCCAACTATTTCGAAATAATTATAAATATAAAGTCAAAAATCTAATAAATACGACTCGCCCACTAGGCAACTTCCGAGCAGCTTTTTAGATATCTTATTTTTCTTGAAAACGTTCGTATTTTTTTTAATTATAACTTATTCATAGGTTCATTCCTTTATTTTAAAATTCTGATTTTTGTGCATTTCAGTCCAAAGTTCATAAAAAAACAATAAAATTGTACAAAAATGCCCAAAAATTTGGAGTAAAGGAACGAACCTTACTTTAAATTTATCAGTAAAATTTATCTTAACCGAAATTGTAGAGGATTAGAATTCCCTATAAAAACGCGCTTAAACTGTGTACTTAAAACTACTAGGGGTTTTTTTTTTTTTGCAAGTCCATGTGGATTTGTCGAAAAAACAACATCGGAACTAATTGTTTTACACGTAAATACAACAACAACTTAAATCTATTTGGACTTAGCTAAGTTCAGATAATTATCGGGACTTACGTACTAAGAAGTCCCGATGTCGTTTTTTCAACAAATCCATATGGACTTGCAAAAAACACGCCTACTAAATATATTCAACATTCTTAGCAAAAAGTGTAAAGCAAAATACTACCTCTACTCATTTAATTTTCAAATCTGCCAGTTTCTACTAATTTTATTACACTCGTTTTGGGTGTATCGGCTTTTCAATGTATGCGTGCGGGTTTTCTGTGCCCCAAATGCGATAATTTCGGTTGTTTACTACCCGCCAAGATCAAAATGAGCTTCATCTGAAAAGAAGTTTTTTTTTGGCAAAATCGGCATCTTCTCTAAGTCGATCGCAGGCCCACTTAGCGAAGCGTATACACATCCGCATTCGTTCAGCGGAAGGATAAAACTAATTATCTGTGAAATCAGACATGAGCTAAGTGTTACCATTCACGAAATAAGCACTAGTTGACAAAAAAAACGTTAGATGGCGGACCCTTTAGAAACATTTTGAAATGACAAAAAGAATTTTTGAAATTGGACAAGTGGTTTCTGAGATTACGCCAAAGATACAAATAAATAATTCAACTTTATTAATGTAGACAAAATGTATGAATATATAAATACATTAATAAATAAATAATTGCGAAATAATTACTTTTAAATAATAATAAATAAATATGGAGATTAGTTTTACAAACATATGTGAGGATTATTAGAATAAATGAAATATGTTAAAATTTTTAAATGGTGGTCTTGTTAACTTTTAAAGTGCACCTGCTAAAACTCTACATTCTAAGATTTCGAGAGGATATCTGTTTTGTACGAGACTTCAGAAATGCCAATTTTTTGCAATTATAAGAGTTCAACACCATTAAAAGTGAGCGTGCCTTTACGTGCTTTGCGTGACTTGAAAAAAAAAAAAAACTCTGGGCTGGGTGGTCGAATTATACCCACCGACGGAGGGTCCTGAATGAAAGTTCTTTAACAAATCAAAAGTATTGCAATTGGCATGCCTATAGAGTCACTTTCATCTTTATTAACACGTTTTTCCACCAGAAACAGCTTATGGAATTTTGAAAATAATGAAAATAATTGAAATTGGCTAACAATATTTTGTTTGCTAAATTAAAACGAACCTCCTGACAGTTCTATTAGGAATCTGTTCTGCGACATTCTCCTTCCAGATCCATTTTGTAAACATTAACAAAAAAAAATCGTTATAGCCCAATTTGTGATTCAGACAATTGCCCATATTAATATTGACTAAAATGAGCACATACTTAAACTCCAACTAGAAGCCATTTTAATTCTTAACATCGTAAAAGTAAAAACTTGAAGAATTTTCAGTGTTCATAGTCAACCTGTTGATAAGTGTTGGCTTTTTTTCATCAGTCCTTAAATCGAAAACAGACTTTGAGGGTCATGGCAACTCTTAAGGAGGCGGAGAATGCACTCTCATGTCTCTATGGTTAAGGTTGTTTTAATATTCAAAAGTTGTATTTAAATACAAACAGAAATAATGTTTATTCTAGACTTGGTGAAAATTGTAGTTACTAAAAGTTTTGAAATTAGTCCTTATTTTAAGTTTAGCAAATTAAGGTTATATGTTAAGATAACGAATCAGTGATATTGAAGACAAACTGAAAATATTTGTATCTTAAATTTTCGCTTATTTAAAGAATTTCAGATGAATAACCCAGTTTTTGAAGGTTTGAATGAAACAACAACCAATTGAATGACCTACCACCAAGTCATTATAGGCTGGAGTTATAGCAGTCTCACGGCTGCCAGGCCGATCATTAAGACTCCTTTTAATGGTGCTTAGTCTATTACGTCCAATTTTAATTTGAAAAAAACTTTTTGCCCAGCTGAGAGTTGAACATATAGATCAAAAGCATCTTCAGAGCCACATGCATGTGATCATTGCATTCGAATAAACTAACATTTTCTTTATTAGCTACACACAGCTACAAAGTTGTTCTTACATGACTCAATTGAAGAAAAGTTATGTTGCTTAAATTTATAAAACAATTTAAAAAGACGTATCAACCCATAAGCCCATTTCAAATATCATACCAAATGTATATGAAGATCTATACAGGAGAAATTTTTCCACTTCAAGTCATTAAAGGACTTTTAAGGAACTAATATGGATATTATTAAAAATAGAAAAGAGAACAAAATATACTTTTAAGATTTCCTAATCTCAAGCACCTATTTGAATTTTGAAAATGAACTAATTCGAAGGTATTTCAATGAGTCTAGTAGGAATTTTAGGTGTTATTTTCAAATCTTCACATGATTAATCAGAAAAATTCATTACTTACTCAGTTAACATAAAAAGCTTCAATGCCTTTTTTTATAATTAGGAAACCCAAACATTTATTAACACATGAATGCCCTCAAATCAGCAATTAACAAAAAAAAAAAAAAACATCAGAGGGATAGATACCAATCTTATTCCACATACAAAGTGATCCAAATTTCCACTCCAGATCTTCTGTATGTGTTTCCCCATAAGCATCTGTTAAAGATAACTTTGTTTCTCATTATTACAATTTTAGATGATTTTCCAAAGTTATACATAAATACGAAAGCATCTAACACATTTCTCATTACGCCGGAAAGCATCGATAAACAATTTTGGTATCCATTCCACCACACTGATATAGTTGAAAGATAACACACATTTATATAATATAGAACCTCATTTCCATGTTGTCGTCCTGTTCCTTATAGTATACTACCTAAAGAGTGTTAGAGTAAAAAAAATTATCTAAAGGACAAATTATTTCCCCTTCGACATCCTTCTTAACCCCAACACCCCACCCCACCCTGCCTACCCACCTATACACAAACACTAAACACAGAGTGAAATTAAAACTTCAAAGAAACTCATTAGACATGCTAAAAAGGACCAAAGAAAACAACAAAATAAAAAAAAATATATCCTGAAAAATAATATTTAAATTAAGTCTGTCAAATAAAACACACCAAGTCAATGGGTGGCGATGAGGAAGATGAGAACAAGAACTAAGAAAGATGGCGTAGGTGTTGGTGGTGGTGGTGGTGATGGTGAGAAGAGGAAAAGAAAAACATTTCACCATGCGTAAAATTTTCTCCACAAATAAGGACCAAAGTAATTATTGAAACGTTTTGCGAGAGAGCAACCAATTTTTGTTTTTCAGCTTTAGTCTCCAGGGTTTTTAGACTGTTCCTGTTGTGAAGATTCTGTTGCTGCTGTGATTTTCTTCTTTTATTATTTTCGGTTTTTTTTTTTTTTAGTTAGAAACCATGGGAACTAGACACAGAGTCCTTTGAAGTAGATGAATCTCGTGTTGGGATACTTGTGTTTTTGAAATACAATTTTTCGGTTATATATTTATATTTGATATAAACATACAAATATACATTTATAGACATAGGTACATTTATAAATACATTTCTTGTTGTTGACATTGTTTGTGGTTGCAATGGGTAACGAAAACGACGAAAAGACAAACTTTTGTCAAGGATGTTCTTCTTCTCTAGATAGGACTTTGGTTAAGATTGACATAATTTTATCTTCTTTTTGGCTAAAGGACTTCTACTAATGACTTGAATACCTTATAAAGTTTTTGTCAATTATGTTGGTTTTTTGAAGTATGTTTTGTTTTTTTTTTTTTTTTTTTTTGTTATTTACTTTGTGGACTTTTAAATGTAGCAGAAGTTTTTTGAGATTTTTTGTGACACAAGTTTTATAATTTATTAGATAGTAACCTAGTATCAATCTTAGAGATTAAAGTGATAGGTATCTTATTTCAAAAATTTTAGTCGGAAAAATATATTTAAAATATTTGAGGGATTATTTTTGACCTTTCTCCTTGCCGGCTCAAGTGAATTTTATAATATTTATACATTAAACGAAACTTAAATATTTAAATTCAACGTAAAAGCTTATATGTGACAGTTTAAGATGAGGAAAAAGGAGAACACAAGAGCTTCTGTTGAACATAAATATTAATATTTGCTTTAATAAGATTACCTTCATTCTTTTTTTAATTTAAAAAAATTGAATTTGGATCTTATGTCAATTTTTCTGGGTGCTAGTTATAATACCTAAAAGCTTACTGAAAATCAGATTTTGTTTGAATACTGTAGAAATGGGGCTGAATTTAAAAATATTGTTCTTATTTTTGACATGGAGGCACAACTTATAAAACTTAATTGTTATCCAATTCTTAAGTAGAAGTTAATATACCTACGTATTTGTAATTGCATTTTTACCATATGCATTTTTCATTGTAAAATTTATATTTTTCGAAATTATGATAAACATTTTGACGACTATCCCCTTTTTATAGAAAATTTGTCCACAAAAATTTTGGTTTACGATGGACATTTCATATAGGTTTTATTCTGTCCATGATCTCCTTCTTTGACAATATCTGCTTCCTATTTTCTGATGTGTTCATAACTGTGTGGAATCTCACGTGTGTCTAAATTCATTCCAACCTCGAATATAAACCAATAAGAGGTGTTATTTTGATATTCAAAGAAAAATGGCATTTTTGAGATAAATGATCGGATGTTTATTTCATTATAAAGAGGAAGGTATGTTGTTAATAATGGAATACAACATCAGCCAAATGGCCGCCACGACCACGCTTACAGGGCCATATCCTTTTGATGAAATTTTCCATAACCAAATCGCAAAGTGGCTGCCCTATGTCCTCGATAGCCTCACGAATTCCATCTTAGAGGTCTTGAATCGACGCTGGGCTGTTGGCGTAGACCTTATCTTTCACTTGGCCCCAAAGGAAGAAGTCGCAAGGTGTTAAATCACAAGATCTCGGTGGCCAATTGTGATTACCTCTTCGAGAGATAACACCGTCCCGAAACTTTTCCCGTAAAAGATCGATGGTTTCATTGCTTGTGTGGCAAGTAGCGCCATCTTGTTGAAAGTAAACGTTGTCCAGATCAATACCATCCAATTCCGGCAATAAAAAATCATTAATCATCTCTCGATAGCGCAATCCATTGACCGTAACTGGTGCTCCAGCCTCATTTTCGAAAAAGGTCCAATGACCCCGCCGGACCATAAACCGCAGCAAACAGTCCCGCGTTGAGAATGGAGAGGCTTTTTAACAATAACTATTGGGTTTTCCGAGCCCCAGATGCGACAGTTTTGCTTGTTGACGTAGCCTCCGAGGTGGAAATGGGCCTCATCAGTCAAGATGATTTGTCGATGAAATTCCGGATCATTTTCATGCATTTCAAGGACCCAATTAGCAAAGACACAACGTTGTTGATGATCAGCCGGCTTGAGTTCTTGTGTTAACTGAACTTTATAAGCCTTAAGACCCAAGTCTGTATGCAAAATACGGTGTAATGACGTTTGTGGAATGCCTAATTCCAAAGAACGACGAGGAATGGACAAACCTGGGTTTTCTTCAACACTTTGGGCTACAACAGCAATATTCTCAGTTGTTCTTGAGCGACGTGCACGGGTTTTATTCTTCACATCACTAACTTGTCCCAACAGCTCGAATTTGTCCACCAATTTCTGTATTGCGGTCCAACAAGGTGTTTCACGACGACCCAAAAATGTTTTAGTTTTACGAACCGTCTCTGCCAAATTTTCACCATTTTTATAGTGAATTTTAGTAATTTCAATGCGTTGTTGAAGCGTGTATCGTTCCATTTTTATTAATGGCGTAGTTTCTACTTGTCAAATGTGACAGCCTAAAAAGTGACAGCTACCGAAATAGCGGGCTATTCAAAATAACACCTCTTATTGGAAAACCCTTTATGACTTTCGCCATTCTATAAGTCAAGCTAACAAGTTAATGCCTATTTCCTCGTTAAAATTTTGTCAACGTAAGCCAAGTTGAACAATGTTTGTTACATCAAAATAATTGATATTTAGACTACTTTCGGTCTATTGAAAATTGAAATTAATATATTATGCACGCGTATTCAAGACTTAAAACTTGATACCTGAATATACCTAACCACGATTTTCTTATATTTTAATATCCTATTATTTCTTTACCCTCTAGCTATTAGAAAATAGGGAAAATATAGTTTACTCTTTTAATCAAGATGACGGAAAAAACTCAGATTTAAGCTTCCCATAAACCACTTAAACAATGACAACCTAAAAAAATTATTCTAACAATAAACAAGTGAGAAATAGATATTTTTTGAACAGTTACATAATTAAATACAAAAATAGAGAGTGTTCAATAAGGGTGTGTAGATTTTTAAATTTTATAAAACAAGTTCGTTGGAATGCCCGCCTTGGCTTTTTACGGTGGTACGAATCCGAGTGGTCCAATTTTCAATGACTCTATTGCATAGATCCGACTGAATTTGAGCGATGTCCTTTGTTATGTTCACCTTAAGGGCATCGATTGGTTGGGGTTTATGCGCAAAGACAGACCTGCGACTTCAGAAACCCTACAAAAAAAAGTCTAGCGGGGCAAATAGCACGATCCTAAGGAGGCCAACACAATTCACTTCGGTGGGAGTTAACCCTACTCTCAATTCGTTCATGCAGAATATCCATTGTGGCATTGGCTTTGTTGCACGTTGGGCCATTTTGTTGGAACCACAATGTTGTTTGCATCCATATCCGTTGATGGTGATGGCAATGACGTCGTCTTTTTTGAAGAAGTACGGACCCTCACGAACAGCGGTGAAGTTTTTCGTTGATCTTGCTTTGTTTTGACAAACGGGTAATGGATGATTGCTCACTGAATCAGTCAAATCAAATTTGGCCACCAAACGTTGAATGGTCGACTGGGAAAGACAACCATGTTAACCGTAAAATAGACACAACGCCACAAAAGATTTTGATATTAAAGTCTTACCATTTGGACGTGCTGTCAAATCATGTAACTTGTCATTGTGATGTGGCATCAGTGACTGCATAATAAATTTGACATATGTCACCAAAATAACATGGCCGCCTCCACAGGCCGCTAAAATCTTCTCGCGTCAATTGGAAACCCTTTACAAAACTGGCTATTGACAATTTTCTAAAATCTATTGTAACTTGTTTTGACACAAATTAGAAGCAGACAATTTTGTTCAAATCAGTTCAAAGTACTCAGAATAGCATTCAAATCAGAACATTTTGGGTCTTAAATTAGTTTTGTACCTTTATCTGCTTCGAGCAGTTTAGGACATCCTTATAATCAAGGAAGTTTTTACTTTTTTGTTGATAGATTTGAGAGCTAACTTAGTTTTTATAGTAAAGATACTTTTCTCAATTTAGAAACAAACGAGAAGATATGCCCTTTTTTAAAGATTACTTAATTATTAATTAAATGTACACAGGTAAACGCTAAATATGCATAATTACATATTTTCAAAGTACAAAGTATTGTTTGTTTGTTTTTATTAATTTATTTTGAGTTTTTAATTTTGGTTGCTTCTTAGATTATTTTTGGAAGCTAAGAATATATTGAATTTAATAAAACTACAGCTACAATTTAAGAATAGTAAACGAATTTATTTTCAAAAATGTATTTCGAATCCCTTATTTTGATAGAGCTATACCCCAAGGAATAATCTTCATACCAAAAAGAAAAGCAAAATCCATCCAGACATTTAACTTAAACATCTCTTCAACAAGTGCAATTTACATACATAAATAAAAATTAAAGAGTACAAAAATTTGATGTTGTTTACTATGGTGCTGTTGTCGATGTTGTTTGTAAAAAGTAATAAATTAAAAAAAAATATATATTTACTGTTCTAGTTACAAATTCAAAAATTCATATGAAAATAAAAATTTACTCAAAAAACAATTGGCGAAAACAAAATCTCAAATTCTGGATTAAAAAAAAAAATAAAAGCAAAAAAATTACAATTACAATTGGCAAGTATTTGTGAAGTGAGCAAAAACAAAACGTACGTATACTATTCTATAACATAGAATAATATACAAAAAAAAAAAACTACATAAATATATATTTGGAATTTTTTTCGGATTGTTATGTTGTTTACTATTTATAATGTTTTTAAATATTTTGTGAAAATTAATTTAAAAAAAAAAACGCATAGTTCCTTATATACATAAATGTCTTTTTTGAACAATTTTTGTTGTTTTTACATATTTAAATAAAAACAAAATAAAATATATCTACCTTCTTATAATAAATATAAATAAATCCTTTTTTATATAAATAAACAATAACAATCCATTGCAGAAATTCAATTAACCATGAGGTCGTTGATGATGAAGTATCGCCATCTCGAGACTTCCATGGAGATCTGAGTGAATGGAATGGAACAAAAGTATTTACATCAATTAAGAAAAGAAAATTAATAAAATCAAAAACAAAAAAACACATCACACACACAAATATAATATATGTATGTATAACAAGAAAACCAAAGAAATTAATAATAAAGCAAAATTCAAAGTCAAACGTCCATCAAATCGATAGAGTACCATAGTATCCAGCTAAATAAAAATTAAATAAAACTCATCTCATGCATATGTAAAGCCAAAAAGTTCAACTGTACGATAATATATTACCAAATCTTTCATTTCGGTTTTCCAAAAATACCAACAATAACAACAGCAACAAAATCTACAAGCAGCAATTAAAGTGGATAAACTTCATTAAAAGAAAAAGCAACGATTACCGTTTAATTACCAGAAGATTTACATCAATTTGATTGACTCAACCAAAAAAAAAAAAAACAAAAACAAAAACAAAATAAATCAAAAAAAAATCAAGGCAAAGAAACTCTAATACTCCTTAAATAGATATTCGAAAAACCAGCCAACAAAACTGCACACTTAATAGCAAAAGGACACAAAGCCGTTTGTAATTAATTTTTGTTTCTTTGATGCTTAGTTCTGTATCCAGTTTGTGCCTGACGTAAGATGAGCTAAATTTTAATTAAAAAATTCTTGAAAAAAAAAAAATAAAAACAACAAACTGATAGAAAAATTTAATTATTTTAAACTATTTATGTAGAAAAAGTATATATACACACATATGCATATAATGTAGATAAAAAACATACAATTGGAGAAAAAAAAATCAAAATTATTGTAGAAACTTAAAAAAAAAAGAATTAATTTTATACAAAAATCAATACAAAAAAATATAATAGTAATAAAGTTCCTCGACAGCGTGTATATGTGCTGGTTATATCAAGCAAACTTCGACCGACTACACAAACAAACTAAGATACACACCAACAATGGCATAACTGCCTGAGGCAAATTAAAAAAAAAAAAAAAAAAAAAAAAAAAAAAAAAACTCAACAAGACAAATCGGATTCACTTTGAATACCAAATAAAAATACAGGGAGAAACACATCATTATCCTTAGACATTTTTTTCTTCTTCTTCTTCTTCTTCAACGTTGACACAAATTTAATAATCAAAAACATTAAGATTCCAAAAATCTCAAAAAACAAGGAGCGCGGTATCAAAAGTTTCTAAGTAAGAATTTAAAATTAAACAAACAAAAAATTGTAGTTGAAAACGTTTTGTGGAAATTTATTTTTGTATGGTTGTTTCAGAAAAAAAAATCCAGGGTTTCAATGTGATATCTTCGACTTGAAATTTGCTCACCAAAACTGAAAGCAATTTATTGGACTAAAATTTCATATTTATACCCAGATATTGAAAAAAAAAAAAAAAAAAAAAAAATGGAACATATCACATCCCTGGAACTGAACTGTGTAGTGTGGTTACGTAACAAATTCAAGTGTCTTTTCTTGTTGTGAAAATGTCATTTTCAAAATTGGTTTTTGTGGAATTATAAAAATTAATTTTATACTTTGGGTGGAATGTTTGTTTTTTTTTTTTTTTTTTTTTTTTTTTTGAAATAAATAAACAAGATTGGCTTTAAAAGAAATATAAACACTTTTAATTTTTAATTGGAATGTTTAATGTAATAGGTGTTGTGGTTTTATAAATTTATTTCCCAAATTTGTCATATGTATATTTTTATGTGTTCAATGTGTTTTTAAATGATTTTTTTGTTTTTAATACAGCATTGGTCTTTTTTTGATGTTTTTAAATTTCGATTTTACTATATCTAAAAATTATGACGATTTCAACTTAATTATAATATTTATTAAGAAACTCAAAACAATTTGTAAGTATTGTTTCTTTTTTTTTATAAATAATTAACTGCAACTGGATAAAATAGAGAAATATCTCGGAGGAAGGTTTTTATGAACTCACCTGAAACTGAGGTTCGTTTGACCTTTTAGGAACTAAATTCGGAAACTTGTGCACCTTAAACGTATTTTCTAATACTTTTTTTGTATCACTTCCCATAAATGCCGATTTGTACCAATTTTAGTTCAACTTTCTGTCAAAGTTTACCTTTTTTAAATAAATTGGACTAAAATTGGTAGAAATTTTCAGTTTTTTAATTTAAATGAATAAACCAACGATAACCACTAATTTCATTGTTGTCAAAATTTGTAGAAATATTTAAAAAATATTATAAAACAATTTTTAACTCTTTAGTGGACTTAGGGCCAGTTTCACAGTCAACACTTACCGGAATAAGTGGCACTTAAGCTTCCCATATGAGGAGTTTAGGCTAAGTTTCATGGCCAGTGTAAGTGGAACTTAAGTCACCAACATCGGAGACTTAACTCCTACTCATTCAGGTAAGTGTGCATTATGGTATTGCGCCTTAATCTTTTACATTGCCCACTTAAGTTCCATTTTTCTGACTGTGAAACTGGCCCTTAATGTCTTGTTTGTAGTTAATTTTCTAAGATTTGACGACTTTTTGAAACTACAAACCAGACTAAAGAGTTATAAATGGTTTTTTTTTTTTTTACCTGAAGGAATATTAAAAAAATAATATGTAAATCATGTTTAATAAATTCTACAACTTTTTTGTACCCATAAGCGAATGGTATGAAAGTATCTTTACAAATTTATTTTAAATATATAACATTTTCGATGGACGATCTTCTGTTTTCCTCATCGAACAAAATTAACCCATAAATAGACAGAAAGTTCCATAATGCCCACGAAAGCTTGATATAAATCTTTTTTAACCTTCGTAATTTTTTTTCTTCGAAAAACATCTTGTATGTCAGTTTTGTTTTCGCAAATAAAAACAACTCACCAAGATTGCCAAGACAACATCACTTCACTTGAAAAGCAAACCATACAGCCGAAATCATATCATCAACACATTTTTGTTTTCTTTACAAAAATATTTTCTATTTTCCCCCCAAGCAAACAAAGATTACTGACTTGGTCAGAAAATTCTATAATGTAATTCCTTTGAAAAAAAAAAAAAAAAAAAAAAAAAAAAAAGATCCATCTGAAAAAATCAGTTGTTTTTGTTTTCTCGAGAATATATTTTATTTTTCAACCCTGTTCTCTTCCTTTTAATAATTACTCATAATTTAAAAGGTTTTGAAAACCTGGCCAAATTTTAGTCAGTGCAATAACAAATTTCTGTCATAATTTGGAGTAGTTTCGATATAACTTTGCTTAAAATATTGGATTTTAAACCTTCAAAAACATAGAACTTGTTGTACTTTTAGATCTCATTATTACTTCTCTATCTCTCTCTATAGGGCAAGTATTGGTTTCGGGTAAAAAAAAATTGAGGTTGTAATCAAAACTAACACTACTATAATCGATAAGTCCAAAAAAGTGGGTTTCGTCATGCCGTCCGTCGGTTTGCTCGTCTGTGCGTCCACTGTAATTAGCTAAATGAGCTAGATCCTGAACGGGTGGAACGATTTGCTTCAAATTTAGTACAGAGCATTTTTATGTGATTTTAATTTTTGTTTTAGCTCATCTAGAACGGGTAGCTGCTATTTTGTTTTTTTTTTCAAATTTTCTCGAAAACGGGTTTAACGATTTTGATTAAACTTCTTACCTTTAATAAACAAATTAATTTTTATAAAACTGCGTTTCAGGTTTTTCTCAAAAAATTTATATAACAGAATTAGGTGTTCCACGTTTTTTTGACAAAATGGTCATATTTTTGGGTTATTCGCGTATATTTTTTCCACAGTTATACCGATTTTATTATAATTTTTCAATCTGATGCTTCTTAACAGTTTAAACAATAATGAATTAAAATTTTTTTAAAAACGTTTTTTTATGAACAAAAACCATGCATCCTCAATGTGGGGTTACAGACAGTTTTTAACTCGAACTGGGCTCAAACCCACACCTCTATAAGTGAGCATTCGAGCACATCCACTGCGCTATTGCCATTCATATAATTATTGATAACAATTGTGAGAAGATGGGTGAATGCCATGCCCCTGAGTGGAAAATTTCAAGTTTTTAATTTTTGATTTTGTTCGCACTTTTATAATTCTACAACTATTGGATATGTTCCATAGAACTTATAAGTTTTCTGAAGAAATAGGTGGATTCCACACTCACTCAAATATTTGATATTTATTTCCTTTATACGCACAACAAGGCCTAACCCTAATGCTGAAGAGTTGAAATTTGCTCAGCTTAGCAAATATTGTGAATTTGAATTTTCTGACTTTTTTGGTACAAAAGTTAGAGCCGAAAAGTTAGCTGATATGTAGGAAATGTAAAGCTTGAAACGAAAATTTAATTTTTGAGCTGGAACTGCACTAAAATCTTTGGCTAAATTTTTAATAAAATTTTGTATGGGAACTTAAATTTAGTGCAACATGCGTTCTTTTTTAATCAAAATATTTTCACTCTTTCAGTGTAATTTCATAGGAATACATTTTTTCGCAGATATAATTTGGAAGTAAAACAGCAAATTTGAAAACAATTTGTTCAAATCGCTTTTCCATGTAACCAGAATTTACTCAAATAAGACTTAAAAAATTGTTCAAATTGATTTTAATTTTTCACGTTTCGAGAAATAAATTTATGCGTGACACAAAGTATTTCACGTCTTAAGCGCGACACAGATTGAACCAGCACCAGCAACGTCAACAGCGCCGTTTGGCCAAAGTTCTAAATTTCCTATTGCTGGTCCATTGCTGACAACTTTAATACTGCGATATTCAGAGGCACCACGCTACAAAAAATTATAAAATCCATGCATTTCTCTTTCACTTTGATGCGAAATCTCAAAACAAAAAATGAGTGACGGTGCTCTGATGGCAATGTGTTTGAAAAATATTTGCTGGCCAGCTTGCTGTTTGCTGTTGACAGCGCGGCGCTAGTTCTGTTGTTGGTTAATCTGTTTCATATGCTTTACACTTATTTTTGCAGCTTGCGAAGGGAAAACAGCAAATTTGCGAGGAAAATTTTGAAATTTTGAAATTTTTGATGTGTAAACATCTATGCTGGCGGTAGAGTGAAAAAAAAACGTGAACGTTCGTGTGCAACGTTACGTCGTGCACTTTACGTTGTAGCACGTTACGTTACGAAATCTGATTTGCCCCGACCAAAACAAATTGATTTTAACGCGACCGACAACTACATTATACTTTATCGCGACCACTCATTTATATTGTTTTTGCCAACGACGAAAGCAAATTGTTTTTAGCGCGACCGACGATTTTATCATTTTAACACTTATATTTTTATATTTTTTCTTTAATTTTTAATTATTCCCCGAACAAAATGGACGTGACACTTGTAATAACAAAGAAAACAAAATCAAAACAAAAATAATAATAGTCAGCTGTAGGGATTGACAATTGACTGTAGGTATGGTAGATCAATGGCTGTAGGTATGGTAGGATATCGGGTGCGTTCAGTGATACAAATCTGAACTTAAATTCTACGTTTACATTATACTGCTTTTAAACGATGCAATTTCTTCTTGCAATTTGTAGGCTGTGATATACAAAATAGCTGAGGTTGAACAAATTGCAGAGTTATCGGCTACCTTTGTAATTGCACAAAGTTAACATTCATTAAAAATCACAGCGTCCAATTCCATAGGGCGATTGATGGTGTCAATCGATTGAAACTGCGATTTTAGTGATTTCCACTGACAACAACTGCAACTAAATATTCTAAAAACTCAAGATATATAATTAGCTGGCTATCTCATAGTGACATTCATTTGAGGTTCGTTCAGTATAAAATTAAGACTGAACTTTATGTAAGTTTTACTCGATGGAAAGATGGAGTTTCATAAGGGTTGCAAGTTCGTTGACAGTTCTAACTGGATAGTTTAATTCGGCCCCTGTCAGTCAAACCATTAAGTTCCTTTGGAATTTGGGTACGGTGTCATTTAATTGAAACCACGATTTTAGTGCTCTCCGCTGACAGTTGTTGTTTGTCGATGCTCAGAGAGTGATTACCATAAACAATAACCATGTGTAATGTGAAGTCATCTTAAAGTTGAGAGTGAACTACGAAGCTTTTCAGTACCGAACCTTCACCGTTCGTTGGACGCTTCACCACCAGCCTTATAGTGCTTGGAATTTCGTTACAGCGGTTCCCCCACTGGGTATTTCGCTGCCGTTCTTTCAACACTAAGCTTTTTAAGCACTGCCTACAGATAGATAATGTAGTGTTAATTATTCAATATGTTTCTTTTGATGACGTTCAGTAACAAAAATCAGGCACTTGGACAAACGTTGATGTTTACACATATTTAACCGTGAGTCCCGGCACTCACATATTTTTTTCAATAAATTTAAATAACTTTAAATCCATCTTTATGGTATGGATATTTCAAGAATATTAGAGCTATGTAACTCCTAGACTTCATGCTTCTTTATATTTCTTTCAAAAACATGTCAAGGTGTCCTCCCTCAAAGCAATACTGAATGGCTTACAGACCCTTTAACTGGCAATAATATTCAATTTTTGGAAACGCTTTAATATTAATTTATCAATTAATTGAATTAATTTGAAAACACAAGCTGTATAATGTAAATAAAAAGATTCCTATCAAGAGCTCAGGAATTTTTGAAAAAAGATCAAACTTTGAAAAAAAAAAAAAAATACAAGAAAGCTGAATTAGGGTATAGCGAGATTTATTTGTATGTCTTTATAGCATTTCCTACAAACTATCCTTAATTTTAACCAGGGTTTTTAATTGCATAAGGTCAACATTTTGCTCGAAAAATATCAGCTTTTCCCTCAAAGAAACTGCAATTTTTGATTTTCTAACATATGCAAACAAACATGTTTGTATTTTTGTTTCAATTATCAAAACAAAAATATAAAACCGAACACGACCCTCTCGACTTGATATTATTAATTTTGCTTTGAAACAATGTTGGAGAAATTCAATTCGTTTGTAAGAAAATTTATGGGCCGAAAGGTCTTGATTCTATGACATTCAATCTATTCCGCATACGTTATTTTGTGTTTTGTATTTCTATTTACATAATGTATGTAAATGATTCTTTCATCATTATAGAGTGATGATGTTTTAAATGCTTTTCCAATGTTTAAATTGAGCATCATTTAAAAATAATGATAAATAAATAAACACAAATTCCATTTCTTTTTTTTTTTTTTTCCTAAAAATTCTTTCAAAACGTTGTCAACATTTGAGATCATTAATGATTATTTATTTTGTTCAGTAAATATATGTATAAGACATTAGAAAACCTTTTAAGATTCCCTTTCGTATGTTGTCTCAAGAAACCAACCATACCTACATATAATTATATATTTATAAGAAAAGAAAGGACGAAAAAAAAAACAACAACAAATTCGTCCTTTAATATATGTACATATGTATATGAATATATGAATGTATGTTGGTACTGTCGCTTACCTAAGGTGACATATGATGGATGATATGTTTGCATTTCTAAAAATAATTCCAATTCCTTTTAATGGATTAAATTGAAGAAAACATAGACACAAGCAAAATGTTTGTATACTCCAGCAATATTCACGCATTCATTGGAGAGAAATAGATATTCAACCAACCTTATCCAACCAATATATACCCCCAATATACTCACTTCTTCAAATACTCCCAGTATCAGTATTCCTATATAATATACTTCTATACATATTTAATGGATAAGTAGTAGTAGTAGAAATCAATTTACCATAATGTGATACACATACAATGGAAAATAGTCTTTTTTCCAGTTGACGTAGCTATTGATTGATTAATCTGATAAACGATAATGTTTTCTTAACAACACTCTATGGGTACAAGAGATGGCATCGAACAATAGAAGTAGTTTTAGCTACATATATCAAATGGTTCAATTGGTCTTGAAAACTTTTTTATTCGATTGGTATAGTTTCGATGTTTGGCGTTTGAGGAGTTTCCAGTTTTTGTTATGTTTGTCCGAAGTAAATTTGAGAAATATAGTACATAGAATAGTTCTTGAAACAAATTCTAAGCGAGAGTGTATTCTTGATAATAAACAAGACATTTTGAAATTCGATTAAATTTTCCCGATCTTAAGGACTTCTTTTTCCACTTTTTTTTTACCTTAATGAACTTTGTTCAGAAATGAAATTAATTGATATATACGTAGATTATCATTGTATATGATTTTCTGTTAATGTGGAAAATGTACAATATTTTGTTACCGCGGAGAGGTCAATCCTTACTTTTCGTTAAATGAAAAATTAATGTTTCAGCAATTTTCGGTTCCATTAAGACCCAACACTAAGATAAAAGTTTTCTGATCTAATAAAGGGTTTTCCAATAAGAGGTGTTATTTTGAATAGCCCGCTATTTCGGTAGCTGTCACTTTTGAAGGTGTCATTTTTTGACATTTGACAAGTAGAAACTACGCCATTAATAAAAATGGAACGATACACGCTTCAACAACGCATTGAAATTATTAAAATTCACTATAAAAATGGTGATAATTTGGCAGAGACGGTTCGTAAAACTAAAACATTTTTGGGTCGTCGTGAAGCACCTTGTCGGACCGCAATACAGAAATTGGTAGACAAATTCGAGCTGTTGGGACAAGTTAGTGATGTGAAGAATAAAACCCGTGCACGTCGCTCAAGAACAACTGAGAATATTGCTGTTGTAGCCCAAAGTGTTGAAGAAAACCCAGGTTTGTCCATTCCTCGTCGTTCTTTGGAATTAGGCATTCCACAAACGTCATTACACCGTATTTTGCATACAGACTTGGGTCTTAAGGCTTATAAAGTTCAGTTAACACAAGAACTCAAGCCGGCTGATCATCAACAACGTTGTGTCTTTGCTGATTGGGTCCTTGAAATGCATGAAAATGATCCGGAATTTCATCGACAAATCATCTTGACTGATGAGGCCCATTTCCACCTCGGAGGATACGTCAACAAGCAAAACTGTCGCATCTGGGGCTCGGAAAACCCAAGAATTATTGTTGAAAAGCCTCTAGATCCTCAACGCGTGACTGTTTGGTGCGGTTTATGGTCCGGCGGGGTCATTGGACCTTACTTTTTCGAAAATGAGGCTGGAGCAACAGTTACGGTCAATGGATTGCGCTATCGAGAGATGATTAATGATTTTTTTTGCCCGGAATTGGATGGTATTGATCTGGACAACGTTTACTTTCAACAAGACGGCGCTACGTGCCACACAGGCAATGAAACCGTCGATCTTTTACGGGAAAAGTTTCCGGACCGTGTTATCTCTCGAAGAGGTGATCACAATTGGCCACCGAGATCTTGTGATTTAACACCTTGCGACTTCTTCCTTTGAAGCCGCGTGAAAGATAAGGTCTACGCCAACAGCCCAGCGTCGATTCAAGACCTCAAAGATGGAATTCGTGAGGCTATCGAGGACATAGGGCAGCCACTTTGCGATTTGGTTATGGAAAATTTCATGAAAAGGATATGGTCCTGTAAGCGTGGCCGTGGCGGCCATTTGGCTGATGTTGTGTTCCGTTATTAACGGCATACCTTCTTGTTTATAATGAAATAAACATCCGATCATTTATCTCAAAAAATGCCATTTTTCTTTGAATATCAAAATAACACCTCTTATTGGAAAACCCTTTAAAATGCAAATGAAAATAAAAATTAAAACGCTCATGAACCTCAATTACACGCCATAGTTGAGTTGTAACTAGGATAAATGTTGCTTAAAAGTTAGTACGTACCTACCTAATTAATTTTCGTGAAATTAAACATTAATATGTTTCATCACCACCTTTTCTACACTTTATTTATTTTAAAATTAAGATCGCATGACAATAAGTCAAACAGCTGAAACAGTGAACATTAATTTCTTTCAATTAAACAAATTCATTTAAAATTTCAAATAAAAATAAATTGAATTTAAGTACGTATACGGCTCCACAGTCTTTTTTCGTGAGCATGCGACCACAAATGAAAAGGCTCAAGATTATGTTGACTGTTCATATTTTTAATTTTTTTTCAATTAATTAATTTTGGATCAAGAAATAGTTGTAGAATATATAAATTTGTAAATTTCACAATGGAACAAAGTGGCACAAAAGCTGGCAATAATTTAAAAAAATAAATTGAGAATATTTAAACTATGCATTTATGTATATTTATATTTACATATATAGTTTCAGCATGATTTTCTCTGAGTTGAATCAGAATTAAAATTGGCTTAAAGCCTGGAATTTTGTTTATCTCCAAGTAATTCAAAAGTAAAATCTAAGTATAGAGTCTTCAACTTGGGGTATGCAACAATTGTTCAAAGGTAAAACAAAAAATGTATACAAACAAAGGCAAAAAATTAGTGATAACAGGTAATTAGTACCTATGTATGTCTTTAAAAAATGTATTTTTAGAAATTTCTTAAATCTCGGAAACTTTTAGTAAGGTTTTAAGCTATAAAGAGTCGTAATTTATAGTTCATTAAAAAGTATGTGATATTTGTGATTCTGTCAAAAAATCCAACTATTTTTCTGCACTTTTCGTGTTTTTTGGATGTTTCTAATGGTCCTCTAATCGACATTTAAAAAAAAAAAATTGTGGAGTAGGAGGGTCTATTTATTCCATTTAGAAGGGTCAATTTTATAAGAACAATAACAGCAAATTAATAAAAAAAAAAATAAATAACGTCAACACTTTTTAAAGTCAGTAGGACAAAAGTAACGAAAACTAAAAGAACTGTATCCGACTTTAAATTGATAGGAGCATTGAATATTACGAGCCAAACTAGTATGCTTAGGCCCAGTTTTTCAATGATGAGTTAAACCAGAGTAAGTTAACTCTATAACTAAATTAACCCACAGTTATTTTTGGCCGAGAATACATACAGAGCGACAAAAAATAAAACATAAAAAGCATCTGCTCAGTTAATCCTGAGTTTACTCAATAAATTTAATGAGTTAACCCGGATTTAATTTTAATCTTGCACTGAAAATCTAAACTTTATAAAAGCGAATGGTTTTAGGAAAGTCAAAACAAATAATTGTTTTCAATTTTTTATTTTTTTCAAAATTTTGATTTAAAAATCATTTTTTTCAAAACCTTTTCTCTGGAACAAGAATACAATTTTTTTTTAAATTTATTCGTATATTAATGAAAATACTTGATTTGATAATAGTATACAACATTTCTGGTTAGAAAAAAAAAACACTATTACCTTAAGTAGAAAGTACCGCCGTTTTTTTAATCTTTTTGAAAGTTGCCAGTCCTGTCTAAAAAGGCGGATAAGGACTCCCCTCCCGATAATTTTTTCTAAAAACAGGTTCAAGAAGTATTTCCCCAAGTATTGTAAAGGTGGAAACACCCTGTAGAAAGAGATTAATAGATGATTATGAAAACAGATATTTTAGTAAGCGAGGGGTGGGTTTTGGAATACATATTTAAATATTGGTCTCAGAAGCAAGCGTGCATATTTTCAAATGCCTAGCTCTACAGGCTGATTTGATTTCAACTTTTACTGTCTTCTGCTCCACTGTGTGGTGGTTATATATGAAAATTTAAAATAAGGCCCAAAAATAGAACGATAAGTTAAGTATAGCTTGTTTTAAAGCAGGCTTACTTATGTTGGGGTTGAAGGTATTTATGTTGTTGGCTTTGCTTTGCATCCGAGTCAATGAATCGTTTAGACCATAATCGGTATAGTGGTAGGCAGTGAGAAAGAAAGAAAAAGATCTAACGGGGGTTTGCGTTCAGGCAGTTCTTTTGGAGCAGATCAGGGCAACCAATGACCCTGTTTGAAAATTGGTGAACAAAAAGGATGTCAGCAGTATCACGGTGGCGTAATTTGAGGGGTTGAAGGTTCAGAAGTTTAAGACGGTCTGCATAAGAAGGAAGGTTAAAGGTATCATGCCAGCCAAGACCCTGCAAAGCGAAGCGTAAAAATCTGCGCTGGTTTATAAAGCTCATTTTAAACGTGAATTCCATGTTTTCAAATTTTTCCAAAGTATTCATCGAAAGTCACATTTGACTGGTGAAAAAGATATAGAGTAATTTATAAAAAATTTTGTTGTTCTTCCATTACGTGTTAGGTTTTAACTATATCTGGGTTGAGTAATCTCACTATGAGAAGGCTAATATTGGAGATTACAAAAGCTAGCGCACTCTGGTGCTAATGTTCCACATTTTCTTATATTTTTATATCCAATTTGTGGAAAGTTAGAATTTAGCTTACAGCAGATCTTAGTCCCCACCTTATTTCGTGAGGCTACAAGCGTAAAAGCTGAAGCAGTGTGAAAAACTTTAACTTATACATTGAATTAACAGTGAATTAGTTCGATAAGCTTTAAATTTGAAGCTCTAAAATGTAAAGTTTGGCAATTAAGCTTAGACTTTGACTTAGACTTTGGCTTTGAGCTTCAAACTATGTATAAGTTAGGATTTTCGGAAAGACGTGAACCAATAGTTTCTTGTTTTTTTTTTTCTGTAAGGGTGTGCTTGTATCCTGCTTGTATCCACCTGAAGAAAAGTTTGATCCATTCAAACATTAAACATAGTTGAGATATGTATCTGCACTACGATCCAACATCATCCTCCGTCGCAGTCATATTTGCATATTTCCTGCTCTCCTTCCATTTTAAAATTCAATTCTCATTGGAGTAAGAAATCTTTCAATATTAATTAATATTTAAGTCAAAAGTTTTTAGCCGACGTTTATGTTTCGAACACAGAGATAATAAAAAGACCAAGAGGCTTTGGTAAAATATTATATTTTTGACAGTAATTAACCGGCACTAAAATAAGCAAAGAACAAGGTAGGGAGAATATAAGAAACTACCTATACCTCTATATATAAACGAAGACTTCTGCCACTTTTCTTATATAGCTGAATTGTTGGTGCTGCTGTTGCTTTTGCTGCTGCTACTGCTTCTTTCACTACAGAGCTCTATTGCGTGTCTTAAGCAGTATAGGTACCTTCAAAACCAAAACCCAGTCATACTTCAAGTTAAAATAGATTAACCACCCTCCATTAGAGCCGCAAGACCGCAAAATAAATTATCATTTTAACAGAGCTTCAAGAAATACTTTTATGCTTTAGGATGGAGAGATATTGTTGTGTAATATGGTACATCCTTAAGATATAAATGTATCTATACATTGAAAGTTTAGCTTCTATTTCACAGACAAATCTGAACTTTACCCTCTAGACAGTAAATTGCTTACTTTTATTCCTGGTACCAAAAATATAAAACATCCCCTCCCTCCTGCCCTACTATCCCTATCCTGTCTTGTTTCCTTATCCGTGTACAAAATTTGTATACACCATTTAAAAGGACCCATAGGTATTGCAAATAATTTTCAAGTTTTACCTAAATTTCTCTGACTATACAACTTCTTCTTTGGTTTTTTTTTGGGAACCAGAGAGTATAAGCAAGGAAGGAACAGTATAGCTCTGTATATCCCTATCAAGGATTAAAGAGAAACATTGCTCCTGCTACACCGCACACTCAGTTTCATCATCGCAGTAAGTCTCTCAGTATAGAAGAAAACGGAGCAGCAGAAAAATGTTTATGAATCCCTAGAGGGATGTTGTTGAAATGAAATTTGATTAGCAGGCTTTATATAAGAGGCATACTAATCCATCTTAACCATTTTTTGGTAACCATGGTTTGGTGGGGTTCCGATTATTCAGCTTTCTTCTTCTCTAGATAGGTATATGTAGCTCGTGCTTGCTGTAAGGATCAGAAATCATTATTTGGGCATTTGGGTTCGGTTTTTTTTTTCAGGGTTTTTCTTTTTGAATTTAGGGCAGCATGGTCCCGTGGTGGTGGTAATTCATCATTTCACTTCAGTTGAAAGCAAAAAGTTTTTGTTTTGTTTTGTTTCAATTTTTTTTTTCAACTTTTTCTTCTTGCTTGGAAAACACACCTTCTGCGTGTTTGAGAAACTTGGCAAATGTATCCTTGAGGTATCTTTCATTTAAGAAGGTGGAATGGGGAAGGGAGGTGGTGTTTTGGATTTAATTGAATGCAGGCAGTTTTTCTTGTTAGCCACTATGGCATTTTAATGGATGACTGGAGTCCTTGATTGTCAGAGACTTGTCCTTATAGATTTTTTTTTTCGTTTTATTCCTTGAGGCTATCTTACTTTATCGGGAAAATAATTAAAAATGTTAAATAGATTTATTGTTCTTTTACTGTTTTCTTTTTTCGTTTGTAATTTTTATCATTTTCTGTATAAGGACTTTAATTTTTTTTTTCCTTAATCAAGTCCTGTTTAGTAGGTGAGATAAATAATAAAAAAAAATAAAAAGAATTTTGTACTACTTCCAAGCCTTTAATTTAACAGTGTACTCACTTCATATTTTAAATGTGATCACAAGAAAAAAAACAGTCGCAGTTCAAATGTTGTGTGTTGAAGTCTTAATTGGTCTTATATTACTGGCGTAGACTTTAATTTTCAAATAGCCTCAAAAATTCTAAAAGAATTAAATCAATCAACTGCTCGTTTGAGGGAATTATTGCAATCTTCGAATTTCGTTTGCAGTAATACGAGAGCGTTTTAGGTAGTCAAAACGAGAAAAATATCGGGGAAAATAGGAAAGAAATTATTAAAAATAAACTATAATAATAATATTATGCTATAGTTTAGTTAGAAAAATAATTTTCAAACTTAAAACCTACTTCTTTTGTTTTCAATATTTAATATTCAATGCTTTTATCACATACTAAAAAAACAGATAAAGGGTCCGCCATCTTACGTTTTTTTTTTCAACTAGTGCTAAATTCGTGAATGGTAACACTTAGCTTATGTCTGATTTGACAGATAATTAGTTTTATCCTTCCGCTGAACAAATAGGGTTGTGCATACGCTTCGCTAAGTGGGCCTGCGATCGACTTAGAGAAGATGCCGATTTTGCCAAAAAAAAATCATCTTTTCAGATGAAGCTCATTTTGATCTTGGCAGGTAATAAACAAGCAAAAGTCACTGTTTGGTGCGGATTTTGGTCCAGAGGCATAATTGGGCCATTTTTCGAAAATGAGCAAGGTGTGGCCGTTACAGTCAATGACGATCGTTATCGGGCCATGTTGAACGAATTTTTGTTCACAAAAATTGAAGAGGAGGATATTGGCAACATTTGGTTTCAACAGGACGGCGCGCGCTACGTGCCACACAGCCGAAGCTACACTCGATGTTTTGCGACATTTTCAAAAAAAAAAGTTATTTGGCGGACCCTTTATTTATGTGTTTCAGGTTTTGAGAAAATTGAAATGCATTCCCTCACTAAGAAAAGCTGTAGGATGACTTTGTTAGTGTTGCCATTGTATTTTATTTAATTATTGTTTCATTTTTAGTTTTTTTTGTTTGTAAACAAAATGGTCAATTCAATTTGAAAAAATGTTAGTCGAAGAAATAAAATTCTGTCATCATATTGTTGCCATATTCTTCTTTCAGAAGCAATTTTGTTAAAAAAAAATATTTTCAAATATTCGATACATCGCATTTTGAGCTTAATAATTTGAAAGTTTTCAATTAATATGTATCTTTTTGAAACAACACAAAAGACTCTAAATTTTTACATCATAGATGGACGAAAAAATATCGAATTTTTATATAATCTTAAATGTCTTTATACAACCAAAAATGTTGGCCTCAGCAAAATACTCCACCACCTCCTTACAGCGATAATAAATTTCTTCATTGACTCTTTATTCTAAAAAGTAAAAAAAAAAAATAAACAAAATAAAACCACCAGACACACATTAATAAAAAACCCATATCTCTGAGATATATAGATATACGATGGTGCATTTTGCCTTCCCTAAAACCAAAATTATATTCTCTTAAATTTTATGTTTATTATATCCAAACTCTGGCTTCTGGTATTTTTAATGCATCCCACCTTTATGCCACTGGAAAAATAAAAAAAATAAAAATAAAAAAAAATATTTTATGTGGTAACAACTTTTTAAAGGTATACAACCGCCAGAATACCAAACCCTCAAACGACCTATTTGCGCATATAGAAAGCACAATCACAAGCATTAAACATGAAGCCGACAATTTCGCATAAATAAAATTTTCAACGACTTTTTTTTCTGCAGGACTTTACAGGATCTACACACACTCACACACCCACATACACACGCATACACTAGCAGGTGGAATAATGTACTATTATGGTTTTATAATATAATTTTATAGCACGACGCATATACGAGATACCGTCGGGCGGCTCCGGCGTCGTCGTCGTCGTCATTTACATTAGATTAGGTTTATTGTGCAATTTATACACTTTGATATTGTGGTGGCCAGCAATACCAACAACACAATGATTCACTTCTGTTTGAGCCGTAAAATGAATATACAAGTGCACTAAAGTTCTTGAAAGAAAAAAAAACAAAAATTACAACACCCAGCACACTTTCATTTATACTGCGAAAGCCACCCCGAGTGATTTTCATTATTTTACTATACACAATGCCCCTAAATTGAAGTATCAAAATTATATCAAGGGAGATGAAAAAAAAAAATCAAATAAAATGTCTAATCCTTGACGACTATGACTACGACTATACGATGAAACAAAACGATGCCGATGAGTCCTTTCAAATCGTTACGTCAAAGCAGCATTGCTGACGGGCTCTCCTTCAATTTAATTGCCTAAACAGAAGAAGAAGGAATTAATTTCGCAAAAAAGTAATTAGATACATTTTTGAGTATCTAAGAGGATAAAATAGATAAAAATCCATAGGCAAAGCGCACAGCTCAAAGTAAACAACTGGCGGGACGGGACGGGAACAGAACAGAGTTAGAGATAGGAATGAGAGATTTATAAGAATTTCGAATTTCATTCACGAAAAACTGATACAAGAGATAAAGTGACTTTATTAGGCTTTTTCGATGTCAAAAACGGCAGAGGGCGGCGACAATGGCGACGGATGTTTTAAATTCATAACATGCTTTGACATTTTTGCCCTATTGTGCTGCTTGTGATGCCAAGGCCTTAAACATCTACTTTACTTATAAATAGAGAGTTGATAGAAGATAGTAATAGAGAATCTGGTCACGAGCATAAAGAAGTATCACTGTCATGAACATGAACATGAAATAAGACAATGTGACGGCTGAGTGGATTTTATTTTGATTTGCTTTTTAAGATGAACGATTTGCCACAGATATAAAAGGGGATACACTCTAACTATATCCGGGGAATTTCGTCATATTAAAAGGGGACTTTATATCCAATAAATCAGACAGAACCATTGAACGTGTTTTTTTTTTTTTTTTTTTTAAGCATACGAATGATTCAATTCGAAAATCACAACATTTACTTTTTGAATTTAATTTCTTGTGTTAACCCCACAGGGACGTCGCCGTAGCGTCGTCCATGTATCGTTGGGAAAACGTTAAGCAGCTCTTTTGTTTTAATTTTTAAATTGTGTGAAGCAGGTCATACCCAATATTTACTTTTTATTTACTCTTTAGAGGCGCCCGTTTTCCACTGTTATTTGACCCCGAGCTTAAACGGATAAACCGATTTGCTTGAAATTCGGTACAGAGCGTTTGTATGTGATTCGCTAGCAAGCAAATTCGAATTCTCGTTAAAGTTTACAAAGAACGGGTTCCTGTAAGGACAAAATATTATTTTAGAAAACTGCGTTTCAAGTTTTTAGAAATTTTAATTTCTAATTCAATAAAAAATCGAAGCATTGATATAAAATTCATGTACCTACTTTTTTTTATATTTAGCGTGCACTAAAGGGGTTGTGACTACCCTTAAAATAAAATATACACAGCACGAGTAATTAGGTAGATTGGAGGGTATTGAAGATCACAATGGGAGGGGAAAACTGGGCTGGGTTAAGAATTCCACATTCGTGTAGTGCGACTAAGGAAAGAATCTCTGTTATTAACAGTAGGTACGTCCGAAGTTGGGCTCAAGGGTAAAAGGGTTTCGCTAAAAGAGGTTATTGCTAAACTATGAAGTGCGACAATTCTCTTTTTTTTTCTCCAAAACGGTGATAAACTTGACTTGACTTGCAATAATTGGAATTCAAGAAGTTGGTGATGTTATAAGTTTTGTTTGCATTCGTTTTGATTACTTTACTAAATCACTAATTTATCTTTTAATTATCTTTGAAAGTTGTTTCTCTTAAAATCACCCAAAAATAAAAACCGAACCCGCAGCTGACTTAACCCAATCATCCGTATAATCCTAACCAGCTTAAATCCAACCACATGGAATTTTCAAATTAAATTAAGTCTGTCTTTATTTTTTTTCTGATTTCCCAAAGTCGCAAAGTATAGAGAAGACCAAAAAAAAAAAAAAAGTGAAGAAAAAGTTTTTTGCCAAGTTAACCAAAATAACTTAATTTTAAGTCCTTTGTATCTTTATTTTCGTTCTATAGAACTTCACTTTACACCTCATACCCCAACCCCAATTGAACCCAAACTCCAACATATTGCCCCAACTTTGAAGAACCATTGAAACAAAAGCGATTAAATGTGTCGTAGGATGAAATAAAAAAAAAAAAAAACCTTTCTGTCTGGGTCGGTCGGTTGGTTGGTCGGGCCGAATCCGTGTGGTGTCTCATACCTTTACCGCTCCGTGTGCTGCAACTAACTGGAACTCGTACAAATATATACTCTAAGAACCGTTTTCGTCGTCCTTTAGTTTTATTTTTTCGCTCTTCAATTTTCAGTGTCGTTCTCGTTCTCATTGTCGTCGTCGGAGTTGGTCGTTTTGTGTAGCTGTTTCTTGCTCATTTCACATGCCAATGCCGACATGGGAAACATTTGGGCGGAAAAGATCATTAGGCTCATATAGACAAGTTAAGTGGTTCTTAACGTCATATGGCTAATGTGATTCTCTTCTCCTCTATATAAGGTACCTATAGAAAAACTGCTTCAACCCGAAAAGACATTCCCGTGGCTCAGTTGAAGTTTAAGGGTTTAACCTGGGAGCTGTATTGTACAGCAGGTGCATTTTTATATGGCTGATGTGTCAATTGTATACCTTCTCCTGGGTGTGCTAGGATTTTATTTTTATTTTTCTCATCACCGCCGCCACCACCCAACCCCATCCACAATCTTGCCATATTCGGGTTATGTGTCTATTTGTGACCTTTTTCGCTAACATGGTTTAAATGCTCAACATAAAGGGTGAGAATTAAGTCTTTTTTGTTTGATATCTAGTAAAAATAGAAGGGTGATCAAGGATCGAAATTGTATGGGTGAAAAGAATACAAAAAAATAGAAAAAAGTAATTGCGCTTTAAATAGGAGATCCATACTAAAGGGATACAAATTATAAAATGAAATGATAGAACGATGACATGGTTTTGTACATACTTGCATTTATGTTAGTGGAAATTCGCAATAACATGTAAATTAATATTTAATGGTGAAGACATCCATAAATGTCCTTTGTTTCGAATTTGGAAGAATTATTGACAAACCAAAATTGCAGTTAGGGATTTTTGACCGAGTAGCTAAATATTGATTGATTTTTAATAATGGTTGAAAGGATAAATGATGATTAAGTGAGGCTGTCATTTTTTAAATACAAAACAAAAATATGCTGATAACAATTGTTAAAATGACATATTTTAATAAGTCGTTTTGTTTGCATTTATTTAGGTAATACATATTTTTATAAAATAAGAAGTTAAACCGTTCAAGTTCATTCACTTTTAAATCAATTTTTATTTATAAGAAAAATTATGTATTCAAATTTTAAAATTGGTTTTACGATAGAGAAGCTCTCAATCTCTCAAAATTATAACAAAATCGGCTCAGCCATTTAAAAGATATGTGTGAATTACTCAAGAATAGGGCAAATTTATCAAAAAACGTTAAAACCCTATTTTCGTTATTCGATTTTTTAACCAAAAACCTGAGGTATAGTATTATTTAAACTGATGTAGAAATTACAAATACAAAGTTTAATCAAAATCGCTGTAGCTGTTTTTGAGAAAATTAAAAAAAAATACAAGATCATTGTATATGGGAGCTATTAGCCATACGCCCCAAACAGCTTTTGCCGATGGCTTATAGTTAGCCTGATTAATATGACTATAATGTTTGCTAAAAATATCTTACCCAACAATGCACAACGTAAGAAATCCCACAGAGACCATATACTGCCATTGCGATCAGAAGAGTTTGCGCCTCGAAGCCATTTCGTCAAGTTTAGTAAAGAAGCCTATAAGTCGTTCATGCGATAGTTTATTAAGATCGTCAAAAAATTATTTATCAATTGGTTTGCATCCCAAATTTGCATTAATCGGGCAATGATATTAGAAATGAAAAAATGCTTTCTTTTCCGGCTGCTTTCCAAAGCTTTGACAATGACAACCACAAAATATTGTCAATTTTACCTCGTACTCTCCTATTTTTCAATGTTCCGTAAAAAAATTGCAATTACCTTGGTTTATATCTTGCCTTGTTTTTCAGTCGCTTAAAATTAATTATAGGTGGATCTCATCTCATTAAAAATAGAATAGATCATTTAAGAATATCCCGCCCTTCATAAGTCTAGAGGGTATATTAAGTCTTTCCATTACTAAGCAAAAGCGCCTTTTAACCTATACTTTAATATCACTTCCACCCAGAAATCAAATTAGAGTGGTCTTGAGGTGTAATTTCAAGCGAGCAAGCTAATCTAGATCCAGTGCTGGGGGATCATGGGGAAATTTCCTTTCTCTGGGAATTTTCACCTGTAAGGGACAAAGGGAAAACCGAATCTTTTGTACAGGAATTCCTTGTTTATTAAATTTAAATCGGAAAATAGATTACAAACAAATATAATAAATTTTTTCAGAACTATTGAAAACATACAAAAAAATTCAAGAAATATCAGAATAATTTTTTTTGAAAATTTTATAAGACCAGGTTGAATACACTGCATTTATAAAAGATATATAGATGTACAAATATTTATACCAACATTAAAAAAAAAATTATTTGAAACGATTTCTAAAAAAATGAAAAAAAATTTCCTTTCAAAAATCCTTCAAAGAATTGTTTAACTCAACTGAAAAAATAAATAATAGCGAAAACTAAACTAAGAAGAAGCGATAATTTCATTAATTTGTATACTTTCAATAATTTCAAAGACTTCTGGGATAAAATAGAAGCATATTTATTTTTTAACAGGAAATTTAATTTACTCAAAAAAAAAAACACTTACAAAATTAATTTAAAATACATAATTAGAATATCTTCTTTTCATTCTGTGGGACATACAAAGGGGAAAAAACAAGGATTTGTAAGGCAAAGGGAATTTTCTGACTGGCTAAAGGGATTTCTCTGAAAAATAGCCCCCAGCACTGATCTAGACTCTGCTGAATCATCAAAAATAGATGTCTTAGTAAGGACTTTCAAAATATCAAACAGCTCTTTTGCTAGTATATCAATGAAATGATTTTTAATATTTAATTTTTCCTGTCCTTTTTTATACAAATTTTGAACTTCTCCTAAGAGGGCTTTAGGTCTTGTTTATTAACATTAACTTCAAACAGACGACGTTTCTTAATTTTGATAAGATCGTTTATCGACTTACATTTTACACCCCCACAGTATAAGTATAGCAAAAATACGTTGCCGAATAATAAATATTTTTTAAGACTTCAAGATTTAAATTTTACGTAGAATAGCCTTTAACTACTCTAACTCTACTCCTTATTCCCTTGCATTTGGATTGAAACAAAAATATTTATTTAAAACTTTTTATTTAAGTACATTTATGTATTTATTATACTCGTACATAGATTTAAATGTTAAAAGAGATGATGTAGATACTAAAACTGTATGCTTATGTGTGTGTGTATTTTTTAATTATAGCACAATTCAATATAATTGCAACAACAATTAATAGTATCTTATATCTGTGTCTCTTTTCTTTTTTTTTCTTCTCTCTGTTTCTCACCGCTTCTATGTATCTGTCTTCGTCCTGCTGCGATATCGATTTAATTCTCTCCACCTGATCTACATTATATTGGCAACACACACAAACATGTATCTTCACCTCGTCCCTCTCTTGGATTGTTAAATCACATCAACGCAATAACATCAACATCAACAACAACTCGTAACAACGCAATAACAACAACTCGTAATGACAACACGAACATCATCATCGATGTTATATGAATTTTCCTGTCCGATGTCATCGTCATTGTCGTTATCATCACTTTACTGGCTTTGGATGTGAATGAAACACACAAAATCTCTCCTGTGTGGAACAAACCAACTATATCTACATATAACCCTTCAACTCCAACCATTTTGTTGGTCGATTCAATTCAATTGAATGGGGATTCTGAATGTATCTCTGGATGCATATAACATACGCAAATGATTCTTCTGTACAACGACGTCTAATAAAAAAAACACAAAACCTGTCTCCACATCGTCCTTTCTACTACAATAACAATAACAACAACAACACAAAACATACAACATTAAAAACAATCGACAAATTGCAATGATGCTGCGAATGAATCTTGTTGTTCTTCGTTTTCATGTTATCGATGATGATTATGATGTGGGCTTTGGTTCTGGTGGTTCTCGTCCTCTTTTGCATTCGCTCGGTTCGACATCCTTCTCATGGACATGGAATTGGCGTTCTATTATGGGATGACAATATGCAGATCGTAAACTGTTTGTTGGTATGCTAAGTAAGCAGCAAACGGAAGAGGATGTAAGACAATTGTTTAATGCATTTGGAACAATTGAAGAGTGCACCATCCTACGAGGACCAGACGGCGCCAGCAAGGGTGAGTTCATAAATACAAAAAAAAAAAAATGTTTATATACATATTTACTTAAATCAATCAAAATTATTGTTGTACATTATGTTCCTCTTACATATACATATCTACCATAGAACCTTTTATTGAGTATTATTTTTTAATTGTGAAATATCAGCCAATTTTTTTAGAATTTGTTGTTTTTTTGTAAGTGTCCTTGTAAGTGATGGCGCATGCTTGTTGTTCATCGTAGGAGGTGCTTTTTAATGTTGTTTACATAAGTGCTATAATTAATAACACAACGAATATTCTTTCTTAAAAATTATGTAATTGAACAAAATCAGGTGGGGGGGTGTGGTGGGTGTTCAAATTTTAAAATTCTTTCATAGAAGTGGTGTATGGCGTATGTGAAACATTTTTTTAAACTTTATAATTTTTTTTTGTTATATTGCAGAAAAGTTTTGTGAATACGATATTTTTTCTCATTGGACATCATTGTCCGATAGTAAAATAATGCAAATAAAATGCACGACTGGATAGCACGATCTCGCTTTTGTGGTTACAGAAGCAAAAATTAAATTTAAACCTTTTATTAAAAATCAACAAAAAACACATGAAAAAATTATGTATTTAAAATTATTTCAAATGATAAGAATGACCTGTATACAAATTTTTATCGAAATCCGATGAGAAAGTCGAAAATCAAAGAATCTTTGTAATAATATAAAAGAAGCTGGCCCGCCCGGCTTCGCACGGGTAGACAATCCTATAAGCTTCCCATAAAAAATTACAAAAGAAAATACTTAAATATAAATAAATATTTAAACTACTTTTTGTAATCCAATACCACTTTCTGGGTTTTAATCAACTTCACGTTATGAATGGCTAATTTTGTAAAAATATGATCCCCTAAGTCCAACACAGAAAAATTTTTTTTATTCGAAATCACTGTTTTATTTTTATCCTATTTCACTCTATCAATGGCATTTTATTTAAAATAACTTTTTTAACACAAACTGAATTTTTTGAAATCGGAAATGATCTGTTTTTGTCTAGGTTCACCCCATTTCACCCTACAAACATTAAAATTTTGAAAAAGAATATCCCTAAATTCATTTCCTTTGAAAAATGTTCAAGCAAAAAAGGATTTCTTAAATTAGACCATGTTTTTTATTTCTACCCCAGTTCACCCTGCATATAGCAAAATTGAAAAAAAAAATATCCTTGAAGCTATTTCCTAAGAAAGACCTTTTAAACGCAGGTAGAGTTTTTTTTTAATCATATACCTTGTTTTGCATTTCACTCCATTTCACACTACAAAGTGAATTGTTCCAATATTTTAGTAAATATTCTGCTATTAAGGGACAAATCAGAGATCATTAAAATCGGTCCAGCATTTCTTGAGTTATGAATGGTGTAACTAAACTGACTTTGTTTTATGCAACCATATATTAAGATGAACAAAGTGCCCAATATAATTTTTAACTAAATCGTTAGAACCATTTCCGAGAAAAAATATTTTTTCACAACGGTTGTATGGCAGTTACAGTTATATTTAGAGCTAAAAAAAACCAATTTCGTCTTTAAGAAATTTCTAAAAAACTTTTAGTTGAAAAATTTCGAGAAAATCGCTTCAGTGGTTTCGAGTGTAAGTCAAGAAACAGACAGACAGACAAAATAGCGGGACCCACTTTTTTGTGACCAAATCAAACTTTAAACAGGAAATGATAAGCGCGCATTGTTGTACACCGTCGCGTCAGTCAGCCATTCAAACCCCATCAAGTGGTGTTAATGAATATTACAAACAAACGAACAATGTATTGCAATTTTAAATCTTATTTTTGGTGACAGGCCCAACATCACATCTCCTTATATCCTACACCACTATGAAGTAAAACCTACTATTTGGGTATTTTTTTTTTTTTGTATATTCCCCCCCATTTATACAAACAAGGGTGTTTCAAATAAAATTAAAAAAAAAAAAACAACTGCCCATGGAAATTTGAGACTTTTTTGAAAGGCGCCACGAACAGTTTATAATATGCAATACCACGCTATAGCTGTAAGAGAATGTTGTGGGTATAATATTAGGTTGGGGTTTTGTCCCTTTAGGCTTAATTACTCTTCAGTTTAAATGTTCTTTATGGAGGTTTAAATAATAAAATAGTAAAGTGATATGGGGACATTAATAAATAATTCCTTTCATGTTAATTAAAAAACGTTGGTTATTCTCTATTAAAATTCCTTATGGTGAACGATGAATTGAAATTTAATAGCTAGCAGACACTTAAAAAACAATTAAAAAGCTGAAATTCATTGTGTAAATATTTGAGTTAAGGGTTTTTTTTTTTTGTAATTTTCAAGGCAAGTAGGTGCTTTTCGTATCAAATGATTTGGTTTGAAAGAGTTTAAAATTTTGTAAAGTACATATTTCCGTGGACTTTACACTGTCAAAGCATATTATATTCTAAGATTCTAGGGCAACTTATTCACCCTACTTGTATCTGGTATCTATTACATCGATAGTTTGGTCCTGCATCGTCAGTATAGGCTTTGCACAAATGATAGGACATCTTTTCCTTGTGCTAACAATAGCTCATAGGCTGTTTTGAAGGATATTTTGTATTCCATATTGAACGCGCGATTCTTTGCCATACTTCCCACTGAAAAAAGATAAGATTTGGTCTTGCCAGGTTAACCTTTTAAATTGTTAATAATTGAGTATTGAAATAAAAGTTACAAAGTCTACCAAATGTAACGATATAATAAAATTCTCTAAATGCTTGCAAATTTTAAGTTTCTGACTTTTTAGTACTGGAGGGTCAAAAATCACTTGATTTGGTTCTTGTAAAAAACATTGTGAGAACTTTTCTGGGCACTACCGTGCCCTTTGGTAAAACCAAATCTATATAAAGCGTGTTTTTTTTAGACGTGTGGTTTTCAATCTGGCAATACTTTTTTCGGAGTTGGTCTTTTTGACAGCTGTCACTTGATTTATGCTCAATTATTTGGTTTGCCATTTTATAATGAATAGACAATTTTCAAACGTTGTTCAGGAATAAGTCTCAATTTTAGTGCATAGCTCCACTTACTACCATTTGTGTCTTTTACAAATCACTCTTAAATCAGCTTAATAATTATATTTTGAGCAATTTTTAAAATCTGTGCCCAGAAATATTGAAAATAAAAATTATCATTACAATTTTCATTACATACATTTAATTTAATGCACAAAATTGATTCGCTATACAAATCTCCACCATATAACGATGTATCACCATCGAAACTCTATCATGAGATATACCAAAGAAGTATTTAAGCTAAAATCCAATCTTCTGTATCCCAAGTGCATTCACTTCAAAAGCTTTTAAATTAATTAAAATTAATAAACCTGTGATGTGCGGAAAGAGATGTTGTCACACAGCACAAGCACAGAAAGTTCTATCAACCCCAACTCATTGGGGAATTTTATTTTATTGCAATATGCTGCAAAATACCCCAGTGACACTTTCATTAATCCTTTGCCAAGAGAGAGGAGAAAGGACACTATGTCAAGCCTCCTTCTGTTTGTGTGTGTCTGCCATTTTAATAGCTCCCTTGTCAATCAAGGGATTTGTTTTTTTCTTCTTCTTTTTGATGGTATTGTTGTAATTTGTTGTTTCATTACATTTATAGATTTTTTTGTTGTTTTTTTTTTTTTTTTTTGTGTTCCATTTTCTTCGTCGACACTTTGAATGGCACTTTCGAAATTATGTTTGGGGGTGTTGCCAGCATACAACTTTATATTTCTAGATACAAACTTTACACATATCTGGTATAATGTTGGTAGGTATATCTCTATTTAAAAATTTGTCATTTATGATTGCTTATGTCACGAAATCAATTTAGAAACACACTCTTGTTTTACACAAAATTTAATATTCACCTTTCATGTCACTTACACTCTCATGTGAAAAAGAACATCAACGAACAAAAAAAAAAAATATTTTCATGTTAACCACAAAATGAAATATAATTTTTTTTTTGTCTTTAGTAAAAGTTAAATTAAAATCCTTCCCGCTGTGTTTTGTGTGACCCGCAACAGCAGTTTTTGTATATATGTATATGTATACAACTGTAGGTTTATAGGAAAAAAAAAGTCATACACAAATTTTAACTTTATTATGATATCGGACCAAGGATTACCAGTGGGTGAAAGTTAAGCAAAAATATATTTATATAAATAGGGAGTCGTATCCTGAAATGAAAATGTCCATCAGAATGTCCAAAAACCACTTAAGAAAGCGAATGCCTTTGTTTTGACTGTGATGTTGGGGCATCAACTTTTTTTGTTGCAAAAGGCTGAGTATGAAAGGACATCAGAGGTTGAATATGAATGAACAAAAAAAAGTCTTTGAAAATAAAAGAGAAAATGATATTCTTAGGGTTAAACTTTCTGAAAGGTTAATCTGAGATTGCTACAGAAAAATTGTTTTGATTTTTATAAAAAAACTAAAAAAAAAAAAACATAACCATTTTTATATTTAAATAAAATTTTGAGTTTGAAGCAAATCGTTCACCTTTTAAAGTGCGTTAGTTTCGAATTGTCATATTTGACATATCGTCGCTTGAAAAGCAAAGTGACATATGTCAAATTTTAATTTTCTAGTATAAAAATCACAAAACAATACAAAAAAATTTGCACGACTGGGTCTCACGAACTTAGTCTTATGTGCAATCCCATTGTGGTTCTATAGTCTGAAATAAATTAGCTATGGGAGTCTATATTTTATCCATTTGCCAAAACTTAGTTTTGTTGCAGGTGGTAATATGTGAGTATACAAAAATTAACAATATAGCCCAATGTTGCACATATGCAATATGCATGAAAGGAAATTCTATTATTTAAAATGGTAAATTTTTTGAAATCAAAAAAATTAGAAGGAAATTGATTAAAATACTTTGAATCTGTTTTTACCCAACGCGATGTACACCATCTGATTTCTTACATAAATCTTAATTTAAGAGAAAAAAAATTTTAAAATCGTAGGAGTGGTTTTAAAAATAATAAATTTTGTATATATAAAATTTCGTTAACGTTGTTCAGAAAAAAAATTGGTGCGCCAATTTTAAGTATTTACTAATGTCAAGTTAAAAATTGAACTTCAAAAAAATATCTGCTACCCATTTTCAAACTATCGAATTCTCAAAATATAAATTTGAATTTTTTTTTTTAGTCCAAAAATCATTTTTTAGAAAATTTTGGTACGCACTTTTATTTATATTTGTTACAAGCTTCTGTATAGAAAATCTAATTTTATTCGGTTGATCGGATATTGAGATAGTCGAAAATCAGAGAAACCGTTCCATGAGAGGTATTGTTTATAAACGTAAATTTAAAAATTTTAGATGGTAGATCGTACTAATTTCAACACAAACAAAAATTTTATGAAAATCGTAGGAGTCGTCTTTGAGAAAATAAATATTTTTTAACGGTTTTTAAACATTTGTATGGGAGGCACCGTTATTTTTGGGTATTAGAATAATTTTTGTCAAAAATCTTCTAGATAAAGTTAAAAATCGGCTTTTTACCAAGTTTAATAAAAATCGTCAGTCGTTTTTTTTTTGAAATATTGAGTTTTCAAAAAAAAAATTTCAAACTTTTTTTAAAAATCCAAAAAATATCTTTTTGTAAATTTTGGTACACGCAATATCATTTAGAATGTGTCAATAATTATTCATACAAAATTGATCAGCATCAGTTGTACCGTTTTCGAGAAAAGCGAAAATCATAAAAATGGTTCTGTGGGAGGTGGAATTAGAAACCATTTTTCTGAACCATTTTTTTTATTTAAAGGCAACTTATAACTATTTAAATTTATTGAGTTTTTAAAAAAAAATTCTGTGCAGCCGATTTTGAAAAAAATACGTTTTTCCTTTTTGGCCAACAAATTTTGTATGACAGCTACTGTTAGTTTTGGTCTTAAAACAAAAAGAAAATAACGAGTGGTGGGAATGTCAAAAAAACGCTAGGTACCAAGTTTAAAGAAAATTGACCCCTCCGTTTAGGCTGTATTCGAACAGACAGACAGATACACGGACGTTTTTGTGAGACCCACTTTTTTCGTCTTCCCTATATCATCGTAATGCAAGTTTGATCAAATCTCGAGTTCGATTTTTTGTACGAATTAACCGAAGGTCACCGTCAGGTCATACTAATTCATAACTTGCCATATAGTATGGTACTTATATTCGCAAATGAAATATTAAAAAAATCAAACAAAAACACATTGTTCTTACCCAGCGGCTCCATTGGCAATAAGTTATTAAGGCAATAAAAATTGCTTCGCGTATTGCCATTTCCTTGAATAATGCCAATCATGGAGACGCTTTGACAATGACAACGGAAATATTTATCTATGCAAGGCAGCCATCTCTGAGGCAATACATTTTGACGTTTCGCCTTTTTTAAAATTGTTTCTCCTCCATTTCAAGTGACTTTTCCTTAGGTTTTAAATTAAAGGTGAAAATATAAAAACGCGCTCCAAAAATTAGGTGAATTCAAATATTTTGATGTCAAACACAGTTAATTTGAAGATAAGAAAATTAGCGTTTGGTCGCCATTTCTATAGTGACATTTGAAAATCGAGATAACTTGGCAATGAAATGCCCACCCAAGCAGCAAAATTTCCATTGCCATTGAAATTGACATTTCTCAATGGAAGGAGTCACAGCGTTAGAATCAATGAAATCCTTAATTTTGTTGAGTTGATGGGATGGTATAGAAGCAATTTAAAGATGGTTTTCATACTAAGATCTTTTTTTTTATCCTTCTAATGGGGCACTAAAAAGTTCCTTTAAATCATGAGCCATATGCTTAGATTTCAGGGGACTCAGGATATGTTGCAGATGGTTACATTCTGCTTGGATACCTATACTACTCTTAACATTTTTTTTTTTAGAAATTATAGGTTCATATTGATGGTTGTCTTTATGTCTTCATTTTAAAGAAGATAAAATAATACTGAACACCATATAATTTGGCCCCATCATATAGCCCTTTTAAAAGTGAAAAAGACCAAATTTTTAGAAGAACAAAACAGCACCTGCAGTGAAATTATAACGTCTGTTTTTAAACTTAAATTTTATATGCAAAACAAATCGAAGCCATTTCCTCTCGGTTTTTATTTTTTTTTTTCCTAAAGTTTTTTTAATGAACCATAAAAAAAAAAAAAAAAAAAACAAAACAAAAAAAATACAATATTCATAAAATTATACGTTGAACTTTACCATCCAAGTCCACTCAAGCTTAACATAATGTCTACTTATTGCATACTAAAACTTTTCTCCTTCGTGTACCTAAAGCCTCTTGTTTTCCGCATAAGGTTCTGAAAAATCCATATCCATATACTATACATATATACCGACACCAAATAGCTTTTTTACGGCTTACAATAAAAAGATTGTGCATTTTCCATCATGCTCTTGCTTTCTAATGGTATAATATAGCCTTGTGCAAAAATGCATTAACTCCTGTGGCTTATGCCATAAAAATGCCTTCAATCAAAAAACCTTTTATGTACATTTATTACACAAAGGACACTGGGTGTTTTTTTTTTTTTGTCCATGTAATTTGATTTTTTTTTTGCAATCCTGTGCATCTCTTGAAGCACATAGGTATAAGATAAACTTATCCATCATCTTTGCATACCTATAAAATAAAAATACCTTAAAACCCCTTGTTGCGCGATGTCAGATTCTTGGAATTTTTTTTTATAGAAAAAAAAACATCAATATGCAAATATCCTTCTTTTGCTCGTTGTCACAAGTTTCATGAAAACCATCGGTGGGGCTGTACTTAAAATTAACTCTTCAAAATCCATAACTAACACACCCCCATCAGATGTCTCCATCCAACTGTATATCCCTAAATAGAGCACTTTTATATTAATCGTTGAAATAAATCTGAAACTATATCTATCCATTTTAACACTGGCTGTGGTAGTCGTTAAAGACAACAGTTGTATCTACATATACATATCTACAGGGATACAGAATACCTATAACAACAACAGCAAGAACAACATGCGATATGATATTATCATCACCACTGTTCACACAAAACCAGCAAAAAGGACCAAAAAGTAGAAGGAAGAATTCAATTACGAAAACTTTTACTTATTATCCTCCTTCCCCCCCCCACTTATCCCTCTCTTCAAGCACTATAAGAAAAAGAGGTTAGACACAAAAACAGCGGCTCGTAAGGATATAATCCTTGCCAATGGAATTAATAAAATAAACTCTCCCCCGCGCGACACCCTAAACACCAAAACCAACATCCCATTTATGAAGGTCACCGTCAGGTCATAGTAATTTAGACTACAGAAAATAAACAAAAAAAAAAGAAAAAACAAGACTAGAGGAGTGGGAGTGGAAGTAGGAAGCAAGGAATAACGGAAGTTGATTGTAACCACGACGGCAGCGGCGGCGCCACACCTTAGCAGGACGACACTAAAGGAAATATTTAAGGATATATTTTTTATTTTTATGTATTTTGTTGCTCCCCTTTTCCTTTGTTGGTAAACTAAAAAAAAAAAAGTATTTTTATTTGTATTTGTATGTGACACGAACTATCTCATTACTGTCTCATAATTTAGGTGTGAAACCGACCAACCAAAAAGGGACAAACCTGAACAAAAAATCCTTTACAAAGGTAAAATCCAATAAAAGTGTCCTGGTGTGTAAAATTTATTCCTCACAAAATCAAATACCTTTTCAAAAAAAAAAAAAAAAAAAACAAAATAAGATAAAAAAAATTCCAAAAAAGGGTAAAGTCGATCGTCCTTAGAAAATGAACTACGAAAAGTAAATTATATCCTCTTTTTTTCAAGTTCCAAGTAAGTTTGACATGGGTTGCAAGTTGCTGGTGGCAGCTCCACAAGTTGACGGCACTGTTTTAAAATTAATTAAACATTTAAAAGCGAAAGGGAGATATAGAGGGAAAGAGAGAGAGGCAAGAAAATGCATCACCATATATAGCTAGTTAGAAAAAAAAAAGAGTCTAATTAAATTAACTGTCACCAGGACCATATTCTCTACATCCAGATAAGGATTCTATTTCCAGTCACGACGATAGCAGTAGGATCAATCCTTTCAATTAAATTAACATAGCTAATTGTTCACTCTTCGTGTTATATTTTCTTTTTTTTTTTTTTTTATTTAAGAAAATCACTTTTTAATCGGATGAATATTTTGCCCCCGCCCTAAAAGTATTCTTTACTAATGAACTTTAATTTTTAAATTCATATAATTGAATACGTAACCAATGATTACACATCAAGGGGAATCGTTAAAAAGGATTTATATTTTGCTATGTGTATTTTATTGTTACCCAACACGCCAATGCCAATGCATAGTTTAAAAAAAAAAAACATTTCGATGATTTTATAAAAGGTATTATCTCTTTTTGTTATTTTAATTAAATACGGAACTGCCTTGAGCGATTAAAAATAATAAAATAAAAAGAGTAGGGTACCTACCATTTTGCGTAGTAATTTTTAATGACGCATAATGAATGGCGAGGTATAGCGACCAACAAAATAAATAATATATACAATTATTTAAAAAAAAAAAATTAAACACAATCACAAGGAAATGATGATAATTAAAGGCCCCGCCGATATCCCATTTCGGATGGATACATTTTTTTTATTTTATTTTAATCGGATTTTAATGTTTCCAAAGTAAAAATAGAAACCATTTTTTCTGTATATATGTAAATGGGTGTGTGATGGGAGTATGGGCCACCTGCTGCCCTTTATGAAGTTACTTTGTAGCTATAATAACTTTTTTATTCAATATCTAATTACGGTAATTCAGATTTAATTGTTTTAAATCAATACATGCATAAAAATTGTTGTACAAACAAATAAAAAAAATAATAAAATTAAATTAATAAAAAAAAAATTAATAATATGTTAAATACCTTAAGCTGTTAATGGAAATATAGTTGCTTTATAAAAATTGAAAATAAAATTTCAGTTATAAGTAGGGTAATTAAAATGTAATAACCAAAAATAAAAGTTAAAAAAGAATGGTGCGGTATCGGTGGTGTTTTGGTCAGTAAATATGCTTTATGAACTATAATTATGTATTCTCTGTGGGAGTATAGGAATTAACATCTGCTACTACTGGTAAATACATTCAAATACAATCAACTTTTTTTTTTTATTTATTTTTATTTTTTGTCGACTTCAAGCTGAATTATTGGCCCCTTGCACTATGGGAACTCGAACGGAGATATAATCTGGTAACGAAAAAAAAAAAACCAAGACCTGGACTCAACAGTCGCTTTTGGTTGGAATCCTAACGGCTTACAATTCAATGAGAACCCACATTAGTAGAATGGACATAAGCGACTCTGACTTATATAGAGGGTATCTACATAGATGAAGAGGCGGAGGAGGGTTCCTATCTTTCTTTGTGAATACCCTTAGCAAGAACTAGACAGGCAGCCCTCGAACATTATTTTTTCGACGAACTGGCTGACGACGTATCCTTTCCGCCACTAAGAAATGTTTTGGAAAGGCACCCCATACCTAAGCCTTCTCATTCACTCCACTATAAATCCTTTCCCTACCCTTCGTTTCTTTGATCCTGGGGAACACAATGGATCCATTGAGATCTGAGTGAGGTGATGCGGCTTGCCATATCATCACTCCTTTTAACCTTAACTAATCTAAAACAACTTTAATCATTTCCACCATTTTCTGCAAAAAGTTTTCTGATATGAAATGTAATTTTGAAGTAAGAGCAGAATATTATAATAATTGCATACAGTCCCAAACAATGAATATTGGGCCTTCAAGTTGTATAGGAAAGGTAGGTAGAAATGGCGGCCCAGAGCAAACTAGCTCCGTGGCCCAATTAGCCCTGGAGTGCGCCGTTTTGATACCATAAACTCGTATTGACCTGTGGGTTGAAAGTGGTTTTATTTGAGGGGTTTCCGGATATATTCCTTTATGAGTCTAAAATTAGACACCCTTTTTCAGCTGAAATGCTCTCTAAGGAGTCTAACGGATACGGTAAAGAAGTTAAAGTCGAAGTTAAACCTAGATCCACTCAAATCTTTGATCTTTATCTCAGAAAGTTCGTTTAAGTCTTCAAGAAATGCCTTTCCAAATGATATTGCTCTCAATCTGGCCAGAGGAGGGCATTTACAGAGGAAGTGAACTACTGTTTCCATCCAAAAAAAATTCCCAATGTTAAATTGATTTTGTACATCTTTGGTATAGAGTTTGTGAAGGTGCAGGGAAATAATAGTCAAAAAATTCAGTCTTCTCCAGATCCGTTTGTTAAAGTCAAAAGTGTTGGTAAAAATGGTATCCTGCACACTTAAACCCTACATTTTTTTTGAAACTTTCCTAAAAATCATGTTTGAAAGCAGAACCTTGTAGTAAATATATTCTATTTAATGGAAATTAAATGAAATTAACCCTTTTGCACTATATCTAAAATTTACCTCTTAGTATTAAGCTATACTGCAAGGCTGAACTGACTGCTGCTGTATTTTTTTTAATATATTCCAACACAAAAACGATGTTAATTAAAAAATAATGTTTAATGAGCAGATTCCAACACATCATATAGGTATAAGCATTACGGAGCTATGGACATATAATTTCCATGGCCTGCAACGTTGCAATTTTATTATCATGCACTTTCAGTCTTCCTGATGATGATGGCTTTTCTGCATTCTCACATATTTTTGTATACTCTTAAAGCAAACAAACCAAAATAAATATATCCAAGAGCAACCTACTACCTTCCTGGACCATCAACTCACATAGTACCCATCAATTCTCCCCTCCTCCCCCATCAAACCCTTTTATGGAACAACAACAAACCACTTTCAATTAAACTGTTAAAAATCATTTAACTATATGAAGCCATTAAAAATAATATTATTACGAATTACTTGATTTTCCTGATGGCCTTTTTTAAGTTTACCAACTACTCACCCCTTCCGCTGCTCCTTTCCCCCATTGGCCTCTGTTCATACAGCTTCAATCCAGGGAGAGAGAGTAGTTTTATTGAAGAAATATTCTTGATTAACAGTTAATGATGAAACGTCGGTATGTACAGAATCTACACCGATACTGAAGAATCAGGTATTTTATCTCAATATTTGTCAGATATTAACATTTTACGAGCCTTTTACCGAGGTCATCAATAAAATGAAATCAGCAAAAAAAACCCTTTGCGGATATTTAAGGACATTTCATTTAATCTGCTGCTGGCCAGGCCAGTCCAGGCCAGGCCATCTATACTAGAACTTATGCCAAAGAGAATGTGATTGGTTGGAAGAGGAGAGTAGACCAGATGATAAACCAAAGTGGACACAGGGAAAATTGAATTTTTCATCGGTCCAAGGATGCGCCTAACATCATAAAGTTTAATTGAACAGAACTGTTTTTATATAGCTAGAGATACTATGACATAGTTAGAGAGGGAATAGAGGATGGATTGTATATGGTATAATCCCAGGACGAGAGTGAAAAATCTAATTAAATATCGATGTTATGTGATTTGTGATTCATCTCTCACTCTCTCAAACTGCCCATCATCAATGTGTCCCTTTTTCTTTCCACTTGACCAATAGCAAATGGGCCGCAGGACATGCAATTTGATCAATTTTTGATGGAAATTTTGAGGATAATTTCGTATTCAAGTCCTGGGATGCGAGGATGTTTTCTCTCAAATATATATATATATATTTATATAAAATATATAGGTATATGAATACATGAATGCAATGTGGATTGCAATGACGTGTCGTGTGTCCTCTAGGGAGGATATAAACCGAAAATGGAGAGATCTATCTCCGGCATCACAAACGTGAGTGTCATTTCAACAACAAATCAACAAACCGTATCCTGACGATGGTCGCGTTGTTGTATCCTGCTTCTGCTCCTGCTCCTGCTCCTGCTGTTGCTGTTGCTGTTCTCTATTTGCTGGACTGATGATGAGCAGAAAGGCAAAAGGTGGCTTAGGATGATGATTTATATACAATTTACCCGGGTGGACACTTTGTGTGTGACACATCAACTTGCCAAGCCAAATACCTATACCGCCTACATTTTGGGTAAGGTTTTGAAGTTTTGGGATCTGGTGATGCGAATTTAGTAGTCACTACGGCCAGCCTAACAAACTTCCAATTGAATTAATTTGCATTTTCGGATACCTATACATATATATTCTCTATACATACGTTTAAGTATCATCGGTTAAGGATGGAAAATTGAGAAGCGGTATAAGGAAAAGGGTGAGGGTGAGGGTGAGGGTGAAGGTGTTAGGGTAATGGAGGAGTTGGGGGCAATTGATGGTTGGTTGCAGAGTCATCGATAACATTTGCTGCTACATCAAATTACATAATCTACATATATATATTCCTTCAACAAATTAATGCATTTGTTGACATAGGAAATAAGTGTGTTATCGATATACCAGCGAGTCTTAAAGGTTTAAATTCTGTAAGTCTAATCGAGGAATAATACTTTAAATTTAATTTTTATTTGTTACCATCAGGAAGAATTGTAAAGTACACTTACTAAATATCTTAAAACGATTTTCTACAAAGAGTTTTTTTTTAGGGGATTAAAAAAAAAAAAAACCTTGTTGATAAATTAGTCTTCTAAAGTTTTAGATCTTAAATTAGTTAGTATAGTTAGGTTGGCAAAATAATAAAATTATAGTTTTGAGCAAAAAAAAAGCAACTTATTGGTTACAACAGCAAATTTGTGTAATACAGTTAAAATACTTGTTGACGATTCAATGCAATTGATAGACAATAATACCTATATTTAGATAGACCTTTAATCACGTGACTTCGATAAAGTGTGATGCCTATTCCAACCAGTGATGGAACGAAAAGCTAACATAGTAGGCTAGGGACCAATTAAAAAATCTAATAATTGGCTTGGTACCATGAAATAGTCTATAAACTATGGTATGGTATAAACTATTATGTTGTAGTTTCTTTCAATCCTTCAATACTATTTTTAGGTATTTTCAATGCAAAATTGAATACATGGCACTAAAAATAAGGAATGAGAAAACAGGAATGAATGTTTGTAGGTATAACAGATTTAGAATAAGAAGAAGTGCAAAAAACTGCTTAAATCCTTTCACCTTTTTTTTACACTTCATATCAACTTTGAATGTTGTAAACTATGTATTAATTAATATACAGCAACAATTTAAAAAAATATAATATGTTTATGTTAATAGATTCGAAAAAAAGCTATAAACCATGCAAGAGAAATTTAGCATACACTGGGGCGTATACGTATTTTTTTTTTATTTTATTGAATTTTAAAAGTTTTTTTTCACTTTTTACTTGCGATATTTATTTATGTACACAAGGCCAAGTTATGGATTCTTTAAAAATTGAACTTGACATTTTGATCAAACTTCACATTACCGATGATAGAGAAGTCGATAAAAGTGGCTTTAGAAATTATTTTCATCTGTCTGTCTGTCGTCTAGAGCCTTAACGGATGAGTAGGTTCTCTTAATACTTGGTAGCATTTTTTGACCATTCCCTGGGTACAGTTTTTTTCATTTTTTTTACCAAATATAATGGTATCTCCCATATAAAATATTTATGCAGTTAAGGGAAATTTTATTTTTCTCAAAAATGCCTTCACAGATTTAAAGATCAGTTAATTTTAATTTAGCTACTTTTTGGTAACCAACAATTTTCGGAAAATAGTTATTAATAGCACGATTTTAACTTTTCTCAAAAACGGTTCAACCTATTTTGATAGTTTTTTTAATGGGAGAATATTTTTTAAGTTCCAATTTTTTTTTAAAACTCTGTACCTACAAAACAATTTGCTCGATTTTTATTAGACTTTGCACGTAGCTGGTTTTTAACTTTAGATATCTAAAAAATTAAAAAAAAAAATATTTTTATAATCAAAAATTGTCGGTAAAGAAAATCTTTTTTTTTCTCTAAAACGACTTCTACGATTTTGGTAAAAACTTTTCTGTGTGCTATTAAGTTCTTCCATTAAAAAGAACAAAAAAAAATACATTCAGCCATTATTAGCAGTAGGTACCTCTCATTGATATTTCAAGAACGAGTTACTGAAAATTCAATTTTTAACACCAAATTAATAAAAACTTAAAATTTTCCTACCAAATTTCGTGTCGTAAAAATTTTAAACAAATTATTTATTTATTTTAACAACCCCTCCAAAAAAGAATTCGTCATAAGCTTATACTTGTTAAAGTTATTAAGTGATGTTGTGCATCGCATTGGTGTCAGTCAAAACAGTTTCAGAAGTTGTTTAATAAATTTATTTCAAATTATGTAGATTTTTAACAATTTTTTTTATTTATTTATTTTAAACTTCCTGATATTCGTTTAAAAATTTGATTTTCGGAACAGGAACAGTTGAAAAGCCGGCCTCACCCTACTGACAAACTGAAATTATTTCTGTGAAAAATGTGAAAAAATAATGAAAAAATAAAATTCATAAACAATTTATGATTTATTCATTTAATAGTTATTTATTTATATTAATGCACTTTCTTTCAGAAAAAAATTAGTATGCGATTTTAAACACATAATTTAAATGACGATTTTAACTTTTTTCGGATTTTTTAAAAAAAATCTTAATAATTGGAAAATATAAATGCTTATGAAAATAATAGTTCAGAGTCTCAATTTACACAATGAATTCAAAAATGATTAACAACTGGAAAAAAAATAAAACAAACTGTCAACTCAGATAGTACTTGAATAATTTATTAATTCAAAAAACCTTGTCCAACATGTAAGAAATTTGATCTTCTTCTAAAAGCTGTGCTTATATTGATTTAGTAAAATTGTCTTCCCCGTTTATTTTCATGGTACAAAAATTGTTTTGACCAAAATTATACTTCTATATTTTTCCCAATTTTATGATTTCAAACTTCTTAGAATCTAACTTTCTATAATTAAATTGTCAACACACTAAGAAATCAAAAGCTCTTTTTCCATTTCAATAAGTTCAAAATACATATACTAAATAGTTTAAGGTGGCAAAATCCTGATAATGATAATATATAATATAGAATGCATTCAAACATCTTCATTTAATAAAGGTATTTAAGCTGGAATCCTGCAATATTCCTTCGACCGGAATAGATTTTCATTTAACTGATAAATAATTTGTGGTTATTTTAACTTTACATCCACACCTCTCTTCATTCATGCATATGTACATATAAATAATAATTAGCCACAAATAACCTACAATACGATACCTACACGTATCTATTCATAGTATTTAATCAATTTGCCTTTTTATTGAACTTCAATTTAATTTACATCAAAATAACCACAGAAGCCATTTGATAATTTATTATCTAAGCTCTTCTTTGAATTTTCAAAAATTTAGATGAAAATTTATTTACATATAAACTGACTGTGTGTTAGTCAAACCGCGAGAAATTAATTAACTTATTTGAAAAAAAAAATATCCTTTCGAAAGAAAACAAAACAACTATGCAGGTAATGCTTCTTTACCTCAAGAAAAGCCAACAGTATAGTATGTATGTGGAGTGTGGATGTGTGTGTTTGACTGTGACATACACTCCTTTTGGTTAACCACTTCATCACACAAATAATGCATCTGGCTACGACTTTGGTTGCGGTTACAACTTCCTTGGGCTGGGATATTATTTGCTTTAACTTTGGTGTTTTCAAATGAGTGTCTTTGAACATAAGAACCACAAAATGGTGTATTTGTATGTTTGTGTTGTGTTGGCTCCATAAGCCCACACTAGAGTTTGTTTTATAAAAATAAATAAAATAAATTTGGTGGCGCAAAAGCTTGTGAAGAAGCAAGTCCTATAGTGACTTCTAGACGTTATGCGAATTTTCGCCAAAAACATGAAACGCAGTTTTCTTCAAATCACTTTTGTTTTATCAAAATCGTTAAAGCCTTTTTGAATAAAAAAAAAACTGGTTCAAATAAGTAACATTCAATAAGTTCAAAATCTTTGAAGGGTTATACCCAAAAAACCTTAACTTGAGTAGGTATTGAAATTTAATTAGTTCTATTAAATTTCCTTAGTCCACTTTACCTAACTTAACTGTCATTTCCACAAGCCCCTTTATCAAAAAAAAATAACTTAAATACATTTCATTCAATCTTCCTAATTAAATTCTTCTTCAAATTAACATTCAAAGGATATCTGCGCAACCATTAAAAATTATTTTCATTGAAAATTCCACAAAACAAAATCCTGGCATTCCATCTTCTGTGTCGTTTTTATTGCTCAGAAACTAAATATTTATTAACCTGCGAGTACCTTGAATCCGATAGTCCTTCTTCTATTTTATACATCATAGAACCGTGAATCTTCCTCGTATAATAATTTGTTATCCTTGCTTTAGAATAACAATTTATTTATGTACCTACAAATAGATAGATAGCTATATTTATCCGCGCGCCTTGATAATTCAATTGCCTATCCAAGCCCAAAGTACCAGCAAAACAATGTGACACCGCGAAAGCAATTTTAATCCATAAAACTGAACGAAGAAAACACCACATTCCACCATTCTATTTCTCCCTTCCGTCCTATGCTGGGAGAGGTATTTATACAAAAAAATTAACAAAAGAAGGATGTTTTTCTCATACCTTCAGCGGGGTAGGTATAGGTATAGGATAGGAAACAAAATCCTTTTTGTCGTATTTTTGGTGTGACTATACAATGAAATCTCGTTAAAGTGTTAACACAAACCATTCCGCCGAATGTCGTCATGTATACACAGAAGGCTCATTCACAAAGTTTGTCTCGTTTATTTCTCTCTCTTCGCTAAGTCGTTTTCAAGAGCAGCAAAGGATGTTTGCTTAAGCAGAGGTTTTTCGGCAGAAGGACATCATCTTATATAGCAAACAAAATAACCCACCTCCTCCGATTGCTTGGCATTCATTTGATCCTTCCTACAAACTATTGTTATAAAGTGCGCGCATAAAATTAATTTACACCATCGTATTTAGTTACCCCGCCGCGGGGGTATTTCGGGTGTTATATATATTTTATAGAGAAGGTCCTGCTCTTAGAGCACGCGATAGATTCTGAAGAAAAATGACGCTAACGAAGATTCCATCCGCTCGCCGCCCGAGGCGAATATTTATATTTATATGTATATAGAGATATAGAGAGAGCAGAGAGGTAGGGTAAAATGAAGAAGGAACGAGAGGGCTACGTTGGGTTGGTCCTTATAGAAGAACGCTGCTGGTGTAAATTTCGGATCCTTAACAATATGCCTATACACAATTTGTGTAGGTAGGTACGAGGCGGAGGAAAGTAGAGTACTTTGCTTGTAATGCCATTTTAAATTGGAATTTATATTGCTTTGCTCCTGCAGCATGAGAAGGGCGTGATGCCTCATACTAAATGCTGCGAAATTATTTCGTTATTTCGTTGAACGAAATTCAACACTTTTTCGCAAGAATCAAATTTCCAAGAAAGATGCTATAAGCATATAATATAGGTACTCGTAACTGGATCAACACACAACCCAATTTTTTTTTCATTTTTTTCCCTTATGAAGAGGCGTCTGACTATGTAGATGTAGGTATATTAGGGTGTGTCCTGGTCTAATTTTATAAATTTCGATGAAAAATTTCACTTCGTACAAACTATTTTGAAATGTGGCGCAAACGGCCATCATTTTGTCATAACTATACATTTTTTTATGGGACTATTGCACTTATTACTTTTTATTTGTGTTCTCACAGATAACAGGAACTACTTTTGATTCTTGTTTTATAACAATTCAAAATTCTGTGTAGAAACATTTTATTTCAAATATTTCAATTTTTTTTTTGCAAAATTTCATAATATTTCGAAAACACTTAGGATATTTATTCCAGGACATCACGAACCTAAATCAGCTTTATCAAAAAGTTCAATATCCTAATTTTAGAGTGCGATCTTTGAAGTGATGACAAGAATTTATGAGTAAGACGATAAATCTCTTAACAAAAAAAAAATGCCCATAAAAAAATGACACACCCTAATGTATATACACTACTTTCTACGCGGTAGTGTTCTGCGGCAGGGTTAACAACAAAACAGCGAGTGGTAATAGAGACAACAGCAACAAAGAATCTTCCGCTCCATCCTACCTCAGATCTAAGGACAATGCGAATATACGAAACAAAAAGAAAATATTTCCGCATGACAAAAACATCACCATCAGGACCAGGTTTGCTTCTTTGCCTGCACCATCAATGTACGTTCTCGCCGTCGCGTCGTCGTCATCGTCATCGTCGCTGGTTGGAACGAGTACTTTAAATGAGAAGACTCAAAGAAGCCCAAAGAAAATAGCGAGCTTAACAATTTATTTTATCTCATTCACACCTAAGTGCTATATAAACAACAATTTGCCTCTAATACAATTTTGCTATATCCTTTTGAACACCTTCAAATGTTTTTTTTTTTTTTTTGTTTTTCTTTTTGTGTGCTGTTGTTCTGGTCGTAGACAATCAAATAAACAAAAAAAGTGTTTTCATGTTGTTGCACAAAATCTGCACAAATAAGATAAATATTGTAAGCTAGGCTACAAAATATATTAACTAGCAGCTCTCTCATTCTCTCGCTCTCTCTCTCTCTCTCTTAGACAAGACCAGAAACCATCAGAGACACAGAAACAGGACACACTTTTACCTACATTCCTTATGGGGAGTTCGAGTTCGAGTTGGGTAATGGTTGTGTCCTGTTTTGTTCAAGTCTACTAGCCTCTTAATGTAATGACAAGGACATTTAATTTTAGTCGACAATGCTAAGTGCTTGCAAACATTGTTGTGTCAAGTCAAGGAGGACTACAGACTTGGTGCAATAGAAAGAGAGATTCATTGTGTCTGGGAGCAGGATTTAGGAATCACAACGGACCGATTAGTTTTGTTCTTGTTTTTTTTTTTTTCTTGTTGCGAAAATCATTTTTAACAATGTTGTAAAATTTGAATTTGGAACAGTGATTTGAAATTATACCCTGTTTTTAAGGAAACGAAAAAGTATATTTTTATAAGTGAAATTGAATGGAAAGAAATGGTGGGTTATTCGTTATTTTATTTTTTAAAATTTGTATAAAGAAAAATATATTTTCCAAAATTTTTAATTTAATTATAGAGAGTTAATTTTTTTGGTTTCGTTTATGTTAAATTATTTGATTTAAATGTCCATGCTGCGGTTAAGTATATTATAATATATAGTTGGCCCGATTTTGTTTTATTATTGTCATTGGCTGCTATTTACTAGAAATACAAAATTTGGGCTCTGTTTTTAGTGAAACTTTATGGTATTTATGTATTTGAAAAAATGAACTCAGTCAAATTGTTGTTCGCAAGGCATCTGGGTCGAAATAGGTGATTTTTTCTTCTTCAATAATAGCTTTTTGCAAGACTGTTAATAATGTTATGTATCCGAAAGTCGCAAAGAGAGAAATCTTCCGCGGAATGATCTCGTGATTTGATCAATTTTCAAAAGTAGTGTACGTTTGACGCCAGAACTTTTTATATACAAGCTTCCTACCTAGATTTAGTTACTTAAACTATAAGGCTTTTTAGAACAATGTTGGTGTTTTCTTGATTTTTAAACCATTTAACTCTGAAGTGACTCGTGTTCTATGCTTTAGCATAGTACGCTGCTAATTGTAAAGGTGATGGTCTCCAACAAGAGAACAAAACGTTAACAAAGCGAAAAAAACCAATGGAAAGTCTCACAAATTGCCCAAAAATGACCGTTAACCTCTCTGTATAATGTATATTTAAAATAAAAACACGAATTAAATTCAAATAACATTTTTCCACAACCAATTGTTTCGGTCAATTAATTCTGTGTGACAAAAGAATGGGGACCTATCCAAATAATCACAGTAATCAAATCAGCTTATCGAACAGCATACTGCAGAACGAAAAACTGAACTTTTTTTCGTTTTTGCCTTCGTTGTGTGGTTTTTTTTTTGTAATGTGATTTTCGCATCAGCAGCATACTCTCGCCTTAAAATGAATTGATATCGCTATCCATAATTTCGAGAATTTACAAAAACAATCAAAAATTTAATAAAATTAGACATTGACTTCAAACATAGATTCGGCCAGGACTGGATTAAAGTAGAAAGCTTTGTTTTGAATTTGAATGAATAGTACTGGGCTCGTTTGCGGACTTTTTTCACAAAATATATTGATCTTACGAAAAAAATTATCCGTCGTGAATTTGTGGTAAAATTGTTGTAAATTTGTAATGAAAGAAAACAAATAATTGTCCTGCTTGTTTTTTTTTTTCTAATCAACAAGTGGTTACGCTAACTTGACAACCACGTAAGCATTCAAACGAACTAAAAAAGTCTGTGATAAACTTTCTTAAATTTTTCGTTAAATAGTCGCGCTTTTTTTGTCAAAAAAAATTCCTTAAATATGTCAAAAACGCTAAAATAGCTTTTTTATGAAATTACATATTTGTTTTTATTTTTAAAAGACCAATTTGAAAAAAAAGCATTTGTGGTTTCAAACTTCTTTCCGTAGAATCGTATAATGTTGCAATATTTTCCTTACATATTTTTCAAATAACTGAGCTAAATGCCAGTACCTTAGACCCTGAGGAACAATTTAAAGCCTTCTATAAAAGCCCTCCGACCTTATGATTTTGATAACCAAAACCTTATTTTTTTTTCAACTATCTCGAAAACTTTGGTTAACTTAATACTTACACATATACAATTTTCAAAAACTCCTTTTTATGATTAGAATTTTTGGGTGCTAAATAATAATTTGTCTTCACCAAAATTTGCATTCGTTAAATGTTTACACTAAATTTGCTTACATCGTCCTTCGTCTCACGAAGTGACAAAACAGTTTTTTTTTTACAATTTTCAAAGGCACATATTGAAGTTATGGATATAATCCAAAAAAATGGATTATTTGTTTCAAAATGTAAGTAATACCGATAAAGAAACAGTAAAAAAAAAATGTTTAAATAGGAGTTAAAGCAAGCGGTGCCGGGGTTTTACTGTATAATGAAACAAAACAATTGCATCACTTTGTGAAATGAGGGGCTATAAAAATAATCCCTTAAAGACAACATGTTTCAAATAAGTCTTAAAAATTGAATGTCAGAAAACATTTGAACATATTCCTCGAGCCTCCTCCAAGGTGTCCTTCTATAGCTCATAAGTTTTGTAAGAATCATAACAGAATAAATTCATCTCCATATAGGCACACACACTATAGCCCCGTCTCCATTCCACATCAATGACATTTATTAAAAAAAAACACTCACCCATTTCTGTCAACATCGTCAGTCGATTTTGTTTTTTTTTTTTTTTTTTAAGCCACAAAGCTGTCACGAACGTGACAAAATCTATTTCATTCAACTTTATCATATTGAAAAAGAATTCAAACCCAATGGCGGGCCTGAACTGATCTGAGTTTCGGCATTGCACCAGCAGAAAGAAAGTCATCAAATTTTGTGTTTTGTTGTTGAATTATGTAAATTTTTGCGATACAAATAGAGAGAAAAAAAAATTCACACAAATATACCATCTCACCCGCACTAAAGGATGAGAATATTATCCTGTCATACACTGTGAAGCGTCAGTAACGATAAAATTCTGAACCAACACAATTCAACAAAACACTGACTGTGGGTCTGAATTTTCTACCCAGTACCCAGTACCTACATATCTATAGAGATAGACCGGCGTATCAAACCGGGTGCCTTATAAAATTGCCTTTGTTGTGTTCCCCATATATCTACATACATATAGCTAATACGATAGATTTCCAAAATATCAGAAAGGATAGCACATGGTAGATGTACGGCATATATTATGTATATGTATGAAAAAGAGACAAGAGAAAAAAAAAAAACATTGAATGAAGAGGTGACAGAGAGAGAGAGGGAGGAAGGAGAGAGTTTATATTCCGACAGATTCTCTATGATGACTGACAATATCCTGTCAGCTGGCACATTTACATATTCATGCATTTTTACGCGTTGCTCGCTTTGCTAGCTATACTAGAGCCCTGCTTGGCTGAATGGCTCGCTGCTTGGCTGGCTGGTTATAGCTGGCACTGCTGTGTGTAACGTTATGAACATAAACATTTCTCAGGAAATCTTTTCTTTTTTTGTATAATATGGGCTTCGGAACAAGGGTTATAGGGACTGAAACAAAAACAGAGATGTTATACATATTTGCAGAAATACTTTTTTACAGAAAAACTCGATTGATCGATTTTCGTCTTTCCATGTACTCAAATAAAATACTGGATTACAGAATTCAACTGGTTCTAACCTAAGTAAGATATTGTTCTTAATTACTTTGATTCCTGGGAAGTAAATTTCCCTTGCTAACATCAGAAAACTTGATGTTTTCTCTGACTAGGCCCGGTTTTTCAGTGGTGAGTTAAACCAGAGTTAGCTGACTCTAATATTAAATTAACCCACAGTTAACTGAAGAAGATGTTTTTCGGTGGAGAATGCATGCGGAACGACTAAACTCGGTGGATAAAACATCAAAAGCATAATATTCAGTTAATCCTGAGTTAACTCACATAATTTGATAAGTTGACTCGTGTTTATCTTTAATCTTGTTCTGGAAAACTGTAACTCAGTATTTATGTTAAAGCTGTTTAGAATTTGAACTCGAAAGATATAAATACTTGTTGTGAAATCTTCATAGTTATTTGATTTTCATTTGTATAACATCCCTGCTCCACTATATGAACATAAACATAAAGCAGCACGCCCATGTTCCATAATATACAAAATAGTGCGGAGTCCAAACTTCCTCGCATGATGGAATTTTTGAAACGCGAATTTTAAAATACAATACGCTTCCATAGGTATATATGTTTATGTAAGTAGTCGACTCGCACCAAAAATTGTTTAGCCTTACTCCTTGTTTGTATCTACCTCCCTGGCGTACTCGATCTCATACTTTCATCGTTCCAAACCCACCCACATGTCATGGCCAGGCCAGCAAACATAGTCCAGTTCAGTTTAAGTTAAAATAAAATTGAAAAAAAAAAAAATAAGGATGGGCAGTGGGCACATATTTTAAAGTTTATATCACCCATTTAACCACCCGCTGCAATGATATCAAACAAAACAAAACAAAACGGCAAAATATTAACATAACATACAATTCGCATATCTTCTACATACCTATACATAGCGATAGAGGATATATATATTAATATAACTAGTATAGGTACCTATGTAGATATAAAAAGGACGCACACAAAATATAGACAATAAAATGTGAAAATATTTACAATCAACAAAAACAGGACCAAAAAAAAACAAACAAAAATAAATTTTTAACAAAAAAACATAAGAATATAATAACAGAAACGATAAAATATAAATAAAAGGATATTCTGTTGGACGAAGTTTAAATAAGCGGAACCATCATCATCGCAGTTTGTTGTTTGTTCAGAGGATATAAATCCATAAATGTTTGAACTAGTTTGTTTGTTTGCATCCATATCACTTTTTGGCGGCTTTGTAGTTTGAACAAAGAATGGAATGTTCGGAATATAACATAACTTTTCTATTTTGGAAAGGATAAATATGATTGAAGACAATGCTAGTGCTTTGGGGCTTTATAGGGCAAATGGTCAATATCCGAGAATAGAAGTTATTTTTGACTGGTAAACAACTTTCTATATAAATATCAGAAGAAGAAGTTTATGAAAAAGGTTTAAAGCATTGAGTTATCTTATTTAAGCCTCATCCTTTAAACAACTCAATACGAGGGAAGCTTTTGATAATTATGATCTGAATACGGTATGTGCTGGTGTTGCTTATGAGTTGAGGTCATCAAATTTATTGGCAGATTGACTTCCACCGCATTAAGCGATATTAGGCGTTGTTCCTTTGGAGGTGGCGAAGCACTAACAAGAACGCACAAAATTAATTTTCCTATAAATCTCATCTTCTCGCCATGAAAGCACACTAGTAGTTGATTGTACTAGATTATCGTTTGGATCTACTCATGAGTAGCTCGCCACATCCAAAGGAACACGGCTATTGTGATGACAGGAAGTTAAAGATTAAGGGGCTAGTTATAGCTGTCATTAAAATTTAATTTTCTAGTTTTGACACATTTTTATTACGGAAAATAAGTCATTATTATTATGTCAACCGAATATTGGACGCAGCGCGCGATGCGTCGCCTGAACCGAACAATTATTTTGATAATAAATTTGCACAATTTTCAAACTTTGTTCAGGAGTAAGGTCTATTAATTATAAAATGGCAAACTAAACTGAGCATAAATCAAGCAACAACTGTCAAAAAGATCAACTTCGAAAAAAGTATTTGCCAGATTGAAAACCACACGTCTAAAAAAAACACCCTTTATTTTGTATACAAAAAATACAGAATTGGTCCTAGGACACTTCCTTGTGGTACACCGGCTTCAATTTTCCAAATATTTTTCTTCTCGTACCCTTACTCTTCAGAGTCATTCACTTATATAAGATTTCAGCATTCGTAGAATAGTGCCTGGAATAGTTTGGCATAAGTCTTCTTTCTTCTATTATTTTGTTAAGGGTTAAATGAGGGACTGATTTCTCGGAAACTTTTGCTGTAAGGGGTATAATAATTGAAATTGGCTTGTAAGATATTACTTTTTTTGATGGATTAACTTGCTTATTGATGGATTAACTTGCTTTTTGATGGATTAACTTGCTTAGATGACTTTTGCAGTGTTTTTCAATGATGTGGTGCATATTGAAGCTTAATTTTCAATTTAAACAACTTACAAAATTCCTTTATTTCTGCCAAATTCTAGCCATTTTTTCTATTCATCCTAAAATGGTCTAATATCTGCCATATTCTAAAGCACTCCGCATACATGGTTCAACTTCGTTGTCAATTTAATGTCAAGTTCATCAAATCAACTCATGTGTTGGCTTTTCATTTGATTTATTTGAAGGTTGACGATTGAGTTGTAAAAAAATCAAAAGATTTTGAATTTTTTCAAGTTGATTTGAATGTTTTCAACTTTGTTGAGATGTGTCATGTGTCAAATCATCTGATTTACTGTCAAGCAAAAGGCATTTTAACTCAAAGCGAAATTTACACGGCGATCGATATGTAATTAGTTCAACCTCACTAACTTCAAACCTCATTCAATGTGAGGAAGTTAATAGTCTAAATTACTTGTAGTATTGTCTGTGATCATGTCTCGTCAGTCGGCTGCTGTCGTTTAATTATTTTTACAGTTGAAGCAGAAGTCTCTCAACTAAGTTTAGGTTTGTTCGTTGAGCCTCGAAGTCACCCTGGGGTCGCCACAAAGCGTTTTTTGAATAACCTGAAGTCACCCTGGTGAAAAAATTCTGTGTTTTTTGAGACCTGGGGTCGCCCTAAACTCGCCCTGAAGTAGAACTAGGTATTTTGCTGTGGTGAGTTCAGGTAAAGCAAAAACTGCCAAAGTGACATGAGTTGTTATGCATACGTTTTGTTCTGGATTCACGAGCTGCAGGTTATTGTTTATTTTTGGAAAACAAATTGCAAGAATAGCTATACAAATTTAATTTAATGCTAATAAATAGCAATATAAAATGGCAACGGTAGAAGTTGGTTTTTATTCATTTTAAAGACATATTTGAAACAAATTTTAAGTTTTAATTATCGGACAACAGAACTTTTTTTTCTTGCTTTAAATGTCAACAGCCCTTGAGCGTTTTTTCAGAACCAAACAACCCAGGTTTTTTTGACAATACTTGGGGTTGTCAAGAAAACCTGGGTCAACTCTGGGTAAAGTTCAACGAACGAAGCTTTTATGTAGTTGACAACTGAGTTAAAAACCAAATTGAATTGTGTATGGAGTGCTTAAAATAAATAAATTTGCTGACGCAAAACTTCGTGGACAGCCAGAGGCCAGTAATTTACAGCTATTTACCATTTTTTTGTGCGTGTTCACGGCAGGAATTGAGGGAAACTATACAATTTTCTGCCAAATCCGATCCGAACGGCTAAGGTGAAAGCACTTATTCATGAAAATAAATACTTTTGGTGGATTTTTCCTATCCTAGCAAGAGAAAAGGACGAGGCTGGGAATCGAACCCAGACTTCTGGCATAATAGTTCTACATACTAACCAATACGCTCCTGGCCATTTTTCAAATTTATAGTAAAATGTGAGAAAGAATGAACTTGCTCATTCTTTTCTGGAACATTGCAAGTATCTTCTGAGCACCATTATAAATGACTTCTCTAAGTGTTTGTTATTAAAAAGGGGGTTTCACCAGTATTTTTTCCGTTTTGTTACAAAAATTCTGCCAATTTATCATTCGTGTAAATCCAGCATTAACAATGCGTTGAATGTACATCTTAGTGGCTTCATACCGTCCCCGATGCATTCCTCTACTTATAGACAGTGTGGTACCTCTAAAGAATAAAATGGGGATTCCGTTTACCTAGTTCGCTTCTCAGTGATGGAAAATAAAATGAGCAAAAGAGATTAAGTTCCACTTATTTAACTATTGTCTTCAACCTTGATAGGTACGTGCAGTTTCATTTGACTTTGATCATTTCATCAAATCACTCAAAACCTTAGTTTGATCTTTATACAAAATCTTAAATTCTTTTAAATCCAAGAACTTGGCAACGGCAATCGTACAGAAGAATCCTTATTTTTAAATCCATCGTTTTGTAACAATTTGAATTATTCAAACGCATACCTTGTAGTGTATAATATTTTTATTCAAAACGACATTTTGAGGTCTTTGAATTATTAGTGAACAAAAAAAAAAATAACTAAAAGTCGCTCCCAAAGCCAAAAATTGCTTTTTCCTTTGGAGCTGATTTTGTGAGATAAACCTCTACCTGTTTTATTCATATTTATATCCTTAGGAGTTAAAAACAATTTTTGTATCTCCCCGCCTGCCAATACCTAAGCCTCTATTTAAAAAAAAAAAAAAATGCATGCATTTATATGTAGGTTTATACATAGGTACATATATATTCGTCGCATAGGCATACATATGTACATACCTAGGTAATGTAAGAAATCTCTTTCCTTTGAATATTTTTTTTTTATTTTATTATATTCGTGGCAATATTTCTTATTCCTCCCTCAAAATCAATTTGAAGGGATTTGTTGGAGCTTTGGGAAGGTTGAAGAAAAGGCAGTAGGTTTAGGTACCTCAACATCACATAAAAGAAAAAATAACATACATCAAGCCTTTGTACTTCTTTTCCTCATACATATACATATGTATAATTTATATATACGCCACAAAGAGACTTTAAATGTGATTTGAAGATTCTTTAAGGAGACATAAAAATGTCAACCTTAATTCGTTTCGAAAGAGATTTTCTGTTTTTTTTTTTTTTTTTCTATTTCGTTTGTTTGCAGTATTTTGCTTATTTTTTCTGTGCGAAACTCCTGGAGTTTAAATCTTCTTTGGCGTTATTGTATGTTTGTGTGGAGCAAATTTTTGGCAAATATCCTCATTTTGTTAAATACCACAAAGTTGATGGTGGAAACACACCTTTGAGGGTAATTTGTGGCAAGGTTTTATAGAGTTCATCATTTATTTGTATATGAAGCTTGCACTTAACCATACAACATCCTTAAGGATAATCATCATACAACATGGATGAGAAGTTCATTCGGGTGCGGGATGCGCCGAGTCCTTAATCTCAAACTCTGAAGGGTTTTTCTGCATGACGATGACGATGATGATCATGATGACGACAAGGTAACCGCAAAATTGCTCCTTCGAGAGGTAAAAGATGTTCTGAAGCACGTAGTGCACATTTAATATTTGGCAATTAGCTGGTTGTGCACCTTGAGTTTAAGCTATAAAATTAATGTGGTTGCGGTCGGTTGGGGATTTGTATGTGGCTCACCTAAGGTGTGTTTGTGTATGTGTGTATGTGTGTGAGGCAAAAACTTTGTATATTACCTAAATGAAAGCAAAAGGGTAAAGTGTGAGTAGTAGGGTTGGCAACTGGCGGGCGGTATGATAGTGGCGATACAGGTATAAACGCGGAAAATGTTATTACTTTTAGGTGTATACATGCAACATAGTGGGTAATTAGGGCGAGTGAAACATTTTAATTGGATTAAGGACTTCTAACTTATTCAAGCGAAATCAAATGAGAGTAGAGGTTACTGTAATTATGCTTTATGTGCGGGAAAAAGGACTTAAGAGAGATGTGAAAGTCATAACGGTGGATATAATTCGATGCAGATAGAAGCTTTCACTTTGTATTTGATATTTGGTATTATATTTAGGATTAATATATAAAGGCTGTTTTTTTTTAGGGGTATAGAACTTTGAAATGGAATAAAAAAAGATGATTTTTTTTAAATTGATATGAAATTCAAAGGATTATCTTTTGGCATTATAATTTAAATATGATTTTTGGCATATGACCGCCATGGCTGGCTCGGACGTAGTCTAATCTGGACGTCCAACCTTCGATGACTTTTTCCAACATTTGTGGCCGCATATCGGCAATATCGAGGCAAGTGTTGTCCTCCAAGTGGCTAATCGTTTCGGGCTTATCGGCGTACACTAGTGACTTCAAATATCCCCACAGAAAATACTCAAGCGGCGTTAGATCGCATGATCTTGGAGACCAATTCAAGGGTCCGTAATGTGAAACTATGCGGTTGCCAAACGTTTCCTTCAATAAATCAATTGTGGCACGAGCTGTGTGACCTGTTGCGCCGTCTTGTTGAAACCACAGCTCCTGCACATCATGGTTGTTCAATTGATGAGTCAGTTATCATGGCTCTATAGCGGTTACCATTGACTGTAACGTTCTTTCCAGCATCGTTTTTAAAGAAGTACGGACCAATTATTTCACCAAACCATTGAGCACACCAAACAGTCAGTTTTTGTGGATGTAACGGTGTCTCAACATACACTTGACGATTACCATTACTCCAAATACGGCAGTTTTGTTTATTGACGTATCCATTCAACCAAAAGTGAGCTTCATCGCTAAACAAAATTCGCTCATGAAAATTGGGATCAACGGCAATCTTGTTTTGGGCCCATTCACCGAATCTACGCCTTGCTAGGTGATCCTTTGGCTTCAATTCTTGCAATGCCAAACTAAACTAAAAATAAATCACTTAACAACTGACAAAATGGCCGCCAGTTAAAATAGTGTTGCCAACTTAAAGTTATATACCTTAAAAAAAAAAAACACCCTTTATAATTAGGGACGATTTTATTGGGATACATAAAAAATGATTCTGCGTGGACAAATTCAAATTAAAGACCTTTGAAGAGACCTTTGACTATGATATTTATCAGAAAATTCCATTAAAATCTTAAGAATATTAATAAACTCAATTTTTCAAGTGATAAGAAGTGAAATTGAAATAGAAAAAAAAAATATCTCCTCAAAAAAATTCATTATAGAAGCAATAAAAATTTCGATTTAAGGAAAGTATTGGTACCTACGTACATATATATAAAAAAAAAATTATTCCAAATTATAAACTAATTGCAAGCATATTTAATTTGTTCTTTCCTTTCATTTCTCATTAAAATATTTTGATAACATCGACCAACCATATACCATCACATCACCTGTACAAACAAAAGCAGCTAAGAATCCCCTCATTGTATTAAAAAAAAAAAACAATTAAATTAATTTATAATTACTATGAATACTTCCTCCAGGAGGAATAATAAATAAATATTCATATAATTTCACAGTGAGAGTCCCACGCATAAATAAAAGTCAATTTAAAGATAATTTAAAAAAAAAAAAAAAAAAAAAAAAAAACAGAAAAAAAAATATTTTATGCCGACAAATTTTGCAAAAAATTAAAAATTCAATCCAAAAAGTCATTTGATGCGGGTAGCATCAGAGAGGAAGAGAGGAAGAGGAGGTAATCTATGGATGTGGAAAAATGGAAAACAAAAATTATCCGACCACTTGAATTAATTGCAATAAAATTGAAATGGAAAAACAATACGAAAATGAAATGAATCATCAGATCGCCATTTTTCTCATCTCTCCCTCGAAAAAATGTCCTGCGTCCATCCTCCTCTTGTCACCATAAATGATGTAGGGACCTCCACTCAAACCATCACTGACCACCACTGCAATCTCCTTTGCCATGACCACCACCACGCCTCTCATGCGGTGATGAGTAAAATATGCAAAATAAGAAGAGAAATACAGATATATATAAAAATGTGTATAAATTCTTGCATGAGAAAAAGGATTTCACAGAAAATTAAAAAAAAGTAATAAATTCCATTAGTAGGTCCTGGGCGCACTCTCATTAATAATGCTTTAAAATTCACTTTGCCATCATGACAACGTTCGTTCAGGGACGTGCGTCGTGCATATCTTTTCCTGCATTATTAGTCCTGGTTTCCTTTCTATATTTTGCGTTGTTGGAATGATTTTTTACTTTTCATGGACGCTTCTTTCGTATTTCACTGTGTAAAATATGGGTAAAATGTTAAATAAAATTGGTAATTTTTAACCAATTCTACCATAATAATAATAATACAGGAAGGATGACAGAACCAGTGCCAAAGAGCACCCAAAAGGAAACAAACCAAGGGAGGAATATTGCAAGGTTCCCAAGCGTTTTAATTGAAATACAATTTGTTTTTTTTTTTCACTATTTTTGTTGTATAATTTTGAGAAAGAGAAAAAATGATATATGAGAGTGTGTGCAGATGATGGTCTTGTGTTAAAAGCCAAAGGGACTTAAGGCAATTTGTAAAGCAAACAAAAAGCTCAAGAAAACAATCATTTTGATGTGCTGCAATACTGTGCGGACAAAAAAGCCCATCTGGCATGTTATAACGTTACGCACTGTATGGGTACATTACGTAACGCATCACTAAGTAGCGTTTGTTAGCCAGGTATGTCTGTACTCATTTTATTAATGCCTTTCAACTCCTTAATTCGTCCTCAAATAAAATTAAATCATTTTATGTCTATAAAGTCAAATAAAACTCGGTTTAATTGCTTTTCGATTAACAAAACTCAAATTTTGTATTTTAAAAACCCCATTAAGCCCAAATTCATCCCACTCCATATACCGCTACAGAGAAACGCCTCCCTCGAGTATATGCTCAACATTGATTAGACATGATTGTATTGTGCACATAAGCGGAATTTATCTAAGTCTTCTGAGGCTTACTTCCTTGCACATATAAAAAGATAGGTATAATAAAGGTAGCAAAATATTAAAATTCAAAAGATAATAAAATAAGGAAAACATATAAGAAACAAAATTTACTGACAGAAAGGACATTCAAATAAAAATGCCTCTCACACAGTCGCACATCATGCACACAAATTCGGTCGGTCCCTGAACGCTTAGCTGTCACTTCAAATAACATTCACCTCACTGATCGAATATTATGCGACAGCAAAACAGAAATGATATCAAATATGGTATATTCTTTTATTCCCAAGGATATTCGAATCGATGCCCTTAAATAAAATTGAAGCTAGAGATAAGGACAAAATAATAAATTGAGGGAGGGATGAAGATGTAGTACAAAACATACTGATATACACTAAGCCTCCCCCAGGTTTTGGGAAAATAGGTATAAGGAAACAAAATTTCATCAGTGTTTCACTTATTTTTTGACAAACGTAACTTCTTGTTGTCCTGGAGATGCTATTTTAATTTTCTTATATTTAGGTATATTTCACATGAAATAACTTCGAGCGATTGTTTTTTTTTTTTTTTTTTTTTTTTTCTAAAAGTTGGAACACAAACTATACTACATAAATTGTAAACCAAAAGTCCCCATGACTTTTATATACGAACATTAATATTGGTGAATTTGGCTAAAAGGACATCATTCGTTTTGTGTATGGTGTTTTATGTCCTTTCTCTGGATGTTTTTATAAGAACAATCAAAACATACCCACTGGTCGTGTATCCTAGAAACTCTAAAATAAAGAACAGAACAAAAAAAGATATGTAAGTATAGTAGGTAATGCAAATCATTCGACATCGAGTTTTGTGTATAAGGATATGTACGATATATGGAGTGTATTATCTTTACTCCCCTCCTCAAAAAACTTTCAGTTCAACATAAATGTATGTATGGATGTACATATGTATGTTGGTAGAGAGAGATATGTTGTGTGTAAGGTATTTATGTTCCTCTGGCATGTATGTAGGTATATTTGTTTGTTTGGCTTTTGTTTTGTTTGTCATCCCTAAAATAATTGGAATAAACTCACAGGATATCATTCATTATAAAATAGGACCAAAAGGCAAGCCAAAGAGAAAACCAAGAGGAATCAACCAACAAAATAACAGCACACACATATTGCTATGGTAACTTTTGTGCTCTTGACAACTGTCCATGTTCTCCACCCACTCTTATCCATCTCTTTCCCCCCCCCCCCCTTCCCCCATATCCTTTGAAACAAGGAACAACGAAACAAAGCAAGCATCAGAGTTGAGATAGATGTATGATGGTGTTTCTGTTCATATACACGAGGATTGTAGGTTATATATCTATGTATACGAGTATATTTATGCAGTAAAACTGGGAACAAATCGAAAAGTGTAATAAACATCAATTAGGGACTTTCATAACATGGCCTGACTTCAGGGCTTGAAAAGATGTAGATTTACCATATGAGAGTTATGTTGAATAAGGTCAGAATACAAAATTGTATATTTGCAAACTACTTTTGTCTTTTATATATCGAGTGAGTGAGTATGCCGGAGGAATCAATATATGTACATATAGCTACAAGCCTATGCATATAGGGACAAAACATGAAATTGTTTTTGTTTATTAAAGGAAATTCTTTGAAATCAGATTTTTTTTTTTTACAAAAACACGACTTTTTGAACATTTTGTTAGAACCAGATCAAATATATTCCTCTCCAGCAATTTAGAGAATTTTAGTTTTGGATACCTATATTGCAATGAGCCTAATGAATTTTTCCATCAAAATATGCTTAGCCTAGAGCTTAACAAACATGTAGAGAAAGTGGTGTTGATTTTACTTTAACTTGAATTTAGCATAGTTTCTGTAACTGAATTTGGTACAGGAAAGATGCTTTGTAAACTTTTCGTAGGAAATTTCATAGTTTGCGGTGAGATAATAATAATCGTTGCATTTAAACGGAACCTTTAGGAAATGGTATCTATACTAATTCATCTGTTAGTCTGTGAGGATTTTCTTCTTTCTATCTGAGCCCTGGCGTATATCAATCGGTCTCCAGGGTTCTTTACGAAGAAACTAACCAATCTTGAGTTTGGGAACATTAAGTCTCACAATAATGCCGTTTTTTTTAAACTTTCTCTAAAGCTAAAGTAGCACCAGTTGGGATTCGGAATGAAAGCCTCTGTCATTAGCGCGCAACCCAAGGAAATTTCGATCAAATCGACATCTCGGCGGGAACCTTGTCCAAAGCTCGTCTTTTGTAGGCAGTTCCTGAGGATGTTGCGTAACCGGTAACATTTGAGTTCCAAATTGGAAGACTCTTCTCCACTTTTGAATATGTTAAGCTACCAAAAATTATGATCGGTCAAAATAGAGGGTGAAATCGTTGGACAGTAAACAGTTGCTTTCCTTTATTTACTGAATTTTCCAATCTACAGAATCAAATGGCCACGAGTCCTTTGTAGGTCCGGACTTCATATTTTTGGCACATGATAATTTTATAAGGGGGACGAGCATGATTTTCTTCTCTTCGATTAGGTATGGTATATTGATTTTTTCGTACAAGATGGATCGTAGAAGATGCATTGATTTTAAATAAAGGGTCCGCCAAATAACTTCTTTTTTTTCTGGAAATGGCGCAAAACATCGAGTGTAGCTTTGGCTGTGTGGCACGTAGCGCGCGCCGTCCTGTTGAAACCAAATGTTGCCAATACCATCTTCTTCAATTTTTGTGAACAAAAATTCGTTCAACATGGCCCGATAACGATCGCCATTGACTGTAATGGCCACTCCTTACTCATTTTCGAAAAATGGTCCAATTATGCCTCTGGACCAAAATCCGCACCAAACAGTGACTCGTTTTGGGTGTATCGGCTTTTCAATGTATGCATGCGGGTTTTCTGCACCCCAAATGTGACAATTTTGCTTGTTTACTACCCGCCAATATCAAAATGAGCTTCATCTGAAAAGATGATTTTTTTGGCAAAATCGGCATCTTCTCTAAGTCGATCGCAGGCCCACTTAGCGAAGCGTATACACAACCATATTCATTCAGCGGAAGGATAAAACTACTTATCTATCAAATCAGACATGAGCTAAGTGTTACCATTCACGAAATAAGCACTAGTTGAAAAAAAAAAAGTTAGATAGCGGACCCTTTATAAACAAACTGGTATCACACAAAATTGGAAAGTTGAATTTATAACCAGTTTCAGTTGCAAAAATGTAGTGGTCCGTTGAGCTCTGCGTTTTTTGTGTTAAAATCGTCTTTGTGAAATATGGGTTTATTTGAAATTGTACTATTTTGTGGGTAAATGCTTTCAGGGGGAAGGAAATGTAGCCACGATAAAAAGCGGACCTCAGAGGACCCGTTCCAAGTCAGGATAGCATCCTAGCTTCAGCTGTGATTGCACAATTCCTGGAATTTCGAGATGCTGCAAGTTCCATTCATCTACAAAATGGAAGCTATCCAAAAATTGCTGTTTCGTGATTATGAAGCCAGAGAACTCGCAAGTGAAAACATGCTTGCCACGTTGCCTCAAAACGATATCGTCTTTTTCTCTAACACTTTCCTGATTTGACCCCATACGGTATGCTCCTATGCCTAATCCTTTACCAGCTCTGCAACATTCCTTTAGCCATGAATAAATCAACTGAAACCTTCATTTCAAAGACTCGACTTTCCCATCATCTTGGTGATGAAAACTAATTATGATAGCAACATAACTTTTTACAAAAGAAAAAATATTTTAACACCAAAACTCATTAATAATTAACTTTTATTAATGACTCTGTGGCCACATATGTTTCTGTAGATTCAATGAGCCATTCCTTCACCCACGGCTGATGACGATTAAAAATCCATAAAAACTCACTCAATTATTCATTGTATGCACTCTGTGAAGAATTGTGTTCTGTTCATATGTTTGTTGATGTAGGATTGGTATATGAGGTATATCTAAACCACAACAGAAAACACTTTATACCCATACCTACCCTTTAAACACAATGAAAACATAGTACCTATATGTGTGTATAATGTGTAGATAGATTCAACCCAACCAAAATCATTCCTGATGGGTGTCCCTTAAATGAAGTCCCTCATATTGAAGGCAATTAAGCATCAACACGGATGTTTATCTTTCGGACTAAAAACCCTTAATTCACTCTGGGAGCAAAACTGAATAATAAAAACGAACCCAAAAATAACAACAAAATCCCACCCCTATTACACCAATGGACACCGTTACCGTGTGCAAATACAAAGCGAATAATCAAAAGAAAAATTTGTCCGTGGAAAATAAAGAGTTTTCAACTTCAACCCTCTGTGTACTGTGTATATCTTGTCCTGTGAGTACCTATCCTTGTTTTGTTTTTTTATTTTTTTTTTCTATGTTTTATATAAAAAGAGAATTTCATTAAGGTGACCAGTGACCACTGACCATCAGTGCAACACAACGAACACCATCGTCCGCCGACTCAAATGGAAAAATAATAGCAAGAAATTCAAATAGGAAAAAGAACTACATTCAAAAATTTCGTGGGGTTGACAAAATAAAAAATTAATACAAAAAAAATCACCCTTTAACCATAACAACCATCAAAATCACCCACTAGGACATGGCATCCTTGGTTGCCGCTTACAACACCATCAGTAGCAACTAGGTATACCTATGGGGTTGGCAATCACATTTTGTTTTTCGTCCTTTCAATCTATATGAGTATGGACTTGTTTCTGGACAAGAGAAAAACATAGAAGGCAAAAAAAAAAATAATAAAATGACCACTTTTACTGACGAGGACGCCAAGAGCCGACTGCTCCTTGAAAGCTGTTGATGCGCTCCACTTATACACCATTATACACCACCAACGCACCATTCTTCTCTCTCTATTTCCTTCAACTAACCAGAGTTGATGTGTTGGGTGAGATGAAGAAGATGATTTGAACGCATGAATAAACATTAAATCAACTCAAATTTGTGTGACTACAAACCAAAAAAAAAAAAACAAAATACAATAAATACAAACTCGGGTTCTAGAGGGTAAAATAAAAATCATTGTTTCGTGGAAATGTTCCCCCAGCAACAACAACAAAAGATAAAAAATAGAATAATTTCGAAAGTGCAAAGAAAATGGAAAATTAAATTCTTTTCATTGACGGCTATTTGTCCATAACACAATCATGCCTGGGCAAAGGATATAGAGTGTGGGTGGTATAGTATATGTAGGTATAGGCGAAGTTAAACATGGAGGGTTTGGAAGGAAAACAGGTCGTTATGTTTTTTTATTTTTACTGATTGTATGAACAACTCATTTCGTTTTATTTAAATGTGACAATGATTGCATATACCTATGTACATAAAGGGTGATTTTTAAGCTGGTTTGGTTTTGGCAACACTGGTTTTGACAGCTGACGTGTGTTTAGTACCTTGTGTCACTGTCAAACAGCTTCAGTTTGGTTTGCAATTTAACCATGGATCGTCTTACAAATGAACAACGCTTGCAAATTATTGAATTTTACTATCAAAATTCGTGCTCGGTTCGAAATGTTCATCGCGCGCTGCTTGTGTTCAGCGATGAGGCTCATTGTTGGTTGAATGGGTACGTAAATAAGCAAAATTGCCGCATTTGGAGTGAAGATCAGCCAGAAGCATTGCAACAGCTACCAATGCATCCCGAAAAAGCCACTGTTTGGTGCGGTTTATGGGCCGGCGGCATTATTGGGCCTATTTCTTCAAAGATGATGCGAATCGCAGCGTTACTGTCAATGGTGAACGCTACCGAGCGATGATAACAAACTTTTTTTTGCCCGAAATGGAAGTTCTTGACTTGCATGATATGTGGTTTCAACAAGACGGTGCCACATGCCACACAGCACGCGAAACAATGGCGCAATTGCGAGGCGAGTTTGGTGAACAGTTAATTTCACGTTTCGGGCCGGTCAATTGGCCGCCTAGATCGTGCGATTTGACATCATTAGATTATTTTTTGTGGGGGTATGTCAAGGCTAATGTCTATAGGGACAAGCCCGCTTCGATTGAAGCACTGGAAGCCAACATCCATGCATTCATTCGTGAGATACCGGCCGATATGTGTGAAAGAGTATGCCAAAATTGGACTCAGCGGATGGGCTACCTGAGACGCAGCCGCGGTCAACATTTGCATGAAATTATCTTTAAACATTAAATTGCAAGGTTCAAACTATCGATTCAAGTAAATATTTCATTCATTTTTTCGAATTTTTTGTGTTCTTTTTTTTAAAAAAGTTCTAAACCTCTTAAAAAATCACCCGTTACATGTCAGGGTGGAAAATATAAAGAGAAAAACTCTGTAATGCATTATTATTAGTCCTAAATTGATTTGGTATTTAAATTTTTTTATTGTATTACTAGGATTTTTGATAGTTCGAAAAAGTTTTGGTGTTGAAGTTTAATGTATTTGAAATATTATATCGGGTTTTTCAATAAGAGCGCTACAAAAGTTTTTTTAAATAAAACAAAAACGGTTTTGGATATCAATGAAATTCTGTGAAATCAATTATTTCTGTGAAAGTGAGTTCGATGCCATTATGTATGGAACTCGATTTTTTGCATGCCCACCACGGGCACGTTTGCAGAAGTCTAGACTCTGAACCCAATTTTCGACGGTTTTCAAGCATAAATCGGCCGATACTGCTGCAATTTCACGTTCGATATTCGTACGAAGTTCATCAATCGTCGCTGGCTTGTTGGCATAGACCATAGACTTGACGTAGCCCCACAGGAAATAGTCTAACGGCGTCAAATCGCACGACCGAGGTGGCCAAGCGACTGGATCATTTCGTGAGATAACACGTTCTCCAAGCTTGGTTTCCAATAAATTGATTGTGACATTCGCTGTGTGGCTTGTGGCGCCGTCCTGTTGGAACCACATGTCCTCCAAGTCCATATCATCCAATTGAGGCCAAAAATATTCGGTTATCATTGAACGGTAGCGATCCCCATTCACAGTAACGTGCCGGTCTTGATCATCACGGAAGAAGTACGGCCCAATGACGGCGCCGGCCCATAAACCACACCAAACCGTAATTTTTTCGGGATGCAATGATGACTCATGGAGTACGTGTGGATTGCTGCCTGACCAATACCGCATATTTTGTTTATTGACGAAGCCATTCAGCCAGAAATGAGCCTCATCGCTGAAGATGATTTTTCGATTTTTAGCGCTCTTAACGTTGAGGCCACTGGTTCCTAATTTCGGTAGTAAATTTTAATAATTTTGACTCCTTGTTGGCTCGTATATCTTTTCATCATGAAATGGCAAACCTTACTTAATAGAACTGTCAAAAGAGCGGCAAGAAATATGGCGTCGTTTGCTGTCCCTGTTGCTCTACTTTTGTAGCGTCCCTGTTGAAAAACCCTTTATAATCAAGAAATAAGAAATAATAACGGTAAATAAGAGAATCCCAAGATACATTATTTTTACTTGCTCTATAGGGCAAGTATTGGTTTCTTGTAAAAAAAACATTGGAGGTTTCAAAACTACAACTAGGATAATCGAAAAGTCCCAAAAAAGTAGGTTTCGTCATGCCGTCCGTCGGTCTGTGCGTCGGTGCGTCCACTGTAATTTGAGCTAGAGCCTAAACTGGGTTGACCGATTTGCATGAAATTTGGTACAGAGCATTTTTATGTGATTCCCTAGAAGGGAAATTCTAATTTTTGTCTTAGCTCATCTAGAACGGGTAGCTACAATACAAATATTTTTTTCTCAAAAACGACTCTAACGATTTTGATTAAGCTTCGTACCTGTAATAACCAAGTCAATTTTAAGAAAATTGCATTTCAGGTTTTTCTCAAAAAATTCACATTACGGAATTATGAATTCCAGGTTTTTTTGAGAAAATGGTCTTATTTTTAGGTTATTCGCGTATATCTTTGCTATGGTTGGACCGATTTTGTTATAATTTTGCAATCTTATGCTTCTCAATAGTTTAAGCAATAATGCATTTAAGAATTTTTATAAATTTTTTTTAGAAACAAAACAACAACAACAATTTTGTATTGCTTTTCACTCTTTCAATATTTTCTCGTTAAATATTTAGGTACATCATGCATCTTCAATGTGGGGTTACACACAATATTTAACCACAAGAGCAAGTTCGTGCGACCAAGTCGTACATATTTTTTTCATAGCTAAAGACTAGCTCAAGCATACATTAATTCTTAGGTCTATGCCTAGCTATTATCATCAGCTAGCTTGCTTACGGTCTTTTTAGTTTCACTTCCAACCACTGCGAATAATAATATGTGTAATTTTTGCATCAATTTGATCAGAAAAATTGTTAATCTCGAGTCTAATCTTTATACTCTTTGCTCGAAATAGTCTTCAATTCACATGCACTTATCTGTTAAGAAGTATCGTTTCAAGGTTTTCCATCTTGGGCTTTCAATACTGTCATGAATCAGCTCTCTGTGAAGTACTACTAAATTAATTAAAGCTTACCTACTACCTTTGATCCTGCACGTATTTATGTATGTGTTGATTCACAAAATCAAAGGACCTAATTACATGTCTTTTAAACTTCTCCTCAGTAAGTATAGATATTCAGTCCCTTTAACAAAAAAAAATTTCAGAAAGTTGACTAGCTTCAAGCGATTCCTTGTCAGTGATGATGCTTGAAAACATTGTTATTCTTCCCTGATGAAGAACCCTGATAACCTTCTCCAAGATCTCCCTAACAAGTCGCTAATTCCACTTAAATTCTCATAAGATATTTCAATTGATTTCTTGCATTTACATCCTCTTATGATTTTTTTTCAAAGGCTTATCATAGTTTAAACAATTTGTGCTACTTCATCTTTTTAAGTATTTTTATAATGACACTCATATTGGTTTCAAAGAACTTTATAAGATCTATCTGATATGCGGTATAGACTTAAAAAAGAACATCAAGGAAATTACTGCTAACAGCATCACTCTCCCCCTCTCTCTCTCTCTCGGTATGTTTACCTCTTGCAAGCAATATCAACACAAGTGGTAGGTAATTAACCTCCAAGCATTCAACAGAATCACTGCCTCCTTCATCATAGCGCGTGTTTTACTATATGCAAGACCCCCTCAAAACATTGCATGGTGATGTAATCAACTTGTATGCCCATAAGCGTACAACACCAGGATTCAATTAAGAGGAAAGTAAAAATAAATAGAAAAAAAAAAACAAGGATTGCAAGCTACAATCCACTCCACTCCACCACCAGTCAAGCCGGTTCTGATGCTATGGTGATGCCCCTAGACATTTAGACCTCCCCACTGTATATGATGCAGCTTAAACAGTAGAAGGTACTTAAAATCCTTTTACGCTTGACTATACACAAAGTAACCTGTCACCAGCAAATTACAACAAGAGAAAGAAATATTAACTGAAAAGGGGATCCAAGGGAGAACTGAGCAAGTGGGAGAGCGAGTCACAAAGCAACCCACACAGAGAACAACAACAAAAAAAAATAGCTCATAAACAACCATTCTTAACAAACAGAAATGCGCCCCAAACACAATGTCTGGTCTTGAGCTCAATTACCGTATATACGTCCTACATACAGATAGTGCAATCTCAGCGAACCGGCAAATAAAGGATGGAATTTGTTGCCAATTTTAATTTTCTCTCACCCGCTGCGCCCACAGCCAATGTTGACAGAGATTTTTCATTTAACTATTTTCTTTTTTTAGTTGTTTTATTTTTCTGAACTTTCACCCGAAGCCAAACACCACTACCACTCTCAGTTCGGTTCCAGTATTTTAAAATCCAATTAAAAAATCCCCGTTCTGACCGAAAGGTATAAAATCGAATTTCCGAACGCATTCTCACTACCCTCCTTCCGTTTGCTCTCTGGGGAGGCACGCTAAAGGTAATCGAATATACGGTGGTCAATTTTTGTCCATAAATCTGACAAAAAAAAAACATACCTACCTATCGCAATGACTATATATGGGACTGTTATCCAATACAAGGGAAAAATAGTACCAGGACACTCAAAACAACTCATCAGGGTGTAAATGGAACGAACCAAAAAAAAAAACACACAAAAAAAAATCATTCTACATAACGAGGAGTGTGTCCGAACATTTTTCCCATTAAGGGCCCAAAAGCAGAATTATAGAGAAGCAAAGAAAAAAAATATTTAGAAAGACTACAGAAGAGATAGAGATAGAGGGGGGGGGGGGGGGGATAGATAGAAAAAAAAACATTACTCGAAAAATTTGTCCGAAAAATGATGTCCTCGGGAAACACGCACGTATGTGATGATCATGTACATGCGGTGGCAAAGAGGGGTCTTGAAGTCCTTGTCGTCGAAGGCACAACGAAACAAACATCCTCTGTCTATTAATTTAATGAGATAAGTTTCAGGTGACGCGCAACTTTTTTCCAGGTATGATTTTTTTCTTCTTGGAAGCTTACCCTCACCCCCGCTGCAGCCGCTATCCGCTACCGCCCCCTGACTTATTCATTAGAGGACATTATATTGAAGTAAAATGACACGGACTGTTGTTTGCCTAAGGATAAATTAGTGAACAAACTCATAAAAGGATAATGATGTTATCGAAAGTTTTTTTTTTTTATTTATTTGGTGATGGCAAAGTAAAGAAAAACAAATTATTTAATATTCCTAATGATTTAGGGAAACTTTATACCTACATTAAAATATATTTATTTAGACAGTTCCATGAGGACGCCGATGCCGACGCCGACGCCGCCGATCATCATAAAAGAATTTAACATTTTTTTGTTGGATCCTTTTTGTTGTGAAGATAATTTTTGGTTTGAAAGTACATAAATACATAGATTGAAAGCGTCGATAAGTTGTTTTGAATAATTATAGCAATGTAGATGCCTATGAAAATAATTGGAAGATGTGTAGTCTAGTCTATGTTTGACAATATAATTATCTTAAAATCCATTAATATTATATTATTCATCGTAGTTACACTTAAATAAAGCTAATTTGAAAAAAAAAACCAAAGTTGACAAAAACTATACAGACAGCCTATCGTTTACTTTAAGAACTTATAAAAGGTGGTATTTTTAATTTAGTACATTTAGTTTATTTATTTTTAACTAAGAAGGAATATAGGTACACAAAGAACAACTTAGTCCTTTTATTTTAATATCTTAATTTAAATTACTTTCCCAACATATGCAAGGGCTCCGGGATCTTAACACCTCATATGCAGGATATTCGCAAAAAAGGTCAACTATAGTTTCAGAAATTGGTAAACCATAAAACATTATAGTTAAAGTACAACACAAACAAACACCTCATTTGTAACATACTTATTTAAAAAAAAAAGTTTACCGTCTGAAAGGTGTTCAACGAAAATCGTCTGTACAGTGGCGCCTCACGACACTGAATTGGGAAAAATGCCATTAAGAAAATTAACAATCCACTGGGCGCGTTCAACGCATATCTGAATTTTGAGAATTTGGAATTTTCAGAGCTTCTGATTAGCCAGCTGTCATAAAAAATTCTGAAAATTCAGATGACACCTAACTTTGTATGACAGCCAATCATAAGATCCAAAAATTCAGATATGCGTTGAACCCGCACACTCACTTAATTAAACGAATTGTTGTTGTAATTGTCAGCAAAAAGTCGTACACTCCACCATGACCATTGAATTCTACTTCTATTATTGATGAACGATCAAGCGCGCTCTTCGTCGTCATCTACGATGTATGTATTGAAATTTTGTTCATGAAACAGAGTTACCTATCCAAATTATAAGCAAATTTAAGAACTTTCTCAGTGATTTTATTAAAGAGCTTTTGGGATTTAAAGCTTTTGAGAACAAATTTATGAAGTTGAGTATGTGAATTGTGATTGTGAAGGGTAATTTATAATTTAAACTACGTAAACCCTGTGAGAGCTTTAAAGAGCGACTGCTTTATGCAAACCAATCCAACTAGACTGAGAAGCAAACGTCCTATCTTCCCTGTACTGGCAATTTTTGTTGAACAGAGCACAGTATCGTCATAAAAGGTCAGCTGATTTCAGTTATTGTTCAGCCGTATATAAGCTTTTTTAATTTTTTTTTTAAAGATTTTTTTAAGTTCATAGAGATTTTTAGCACCTCATTTGTGGGATATTCGAAAAAACAATATACCATCTGAAAAGTAACTAAATCCTCATTAAAAGTCAACTAGTTTCAGAAATTGGTTTTTGTGATTCTTTTAAGTGACTTTCAAAAAATCTTTAAAAATTCATTAAAAAACCCATGGCTGACCAATTTTTGAAACTAATTGATCTTTTATGAGGTTGGTTGTTTTTTTTTTGCTAAAGCTAAATTAAAAAAAAAAAGTTTAAGCCCTATTGGAAAATTTTGAAAAATATTTAGTCATTAAGTCCATCCTCTTAATATTACCTTTCAAACACAAAAAGAATTTCTAAATTCGAATACCATTTTTTTTTGTGCCTTTAAAAAATATATGCAGCCCTGAAGCCATCGGCCTAGTGTCATTTGTGGAGCTCAAGATTTCTTTAAAGTCAGATGCCATTATTTTGTTTTTTTTTTACCCCATTTAATCATGTAAATAGTAATTTTTTGAAATACAAATACACATTCCTATAAAACATAGATAAAAAGAATTTTTAAAATCGGAAAAGCTGTTTCTGAGATAAGCCTGAACAAACAAACAAAGCATGATTTAGCTTTAAGAAGAATAAAAGCCCAAAAATTTCTGAAACAAAGGGAGTCCGGATTTACCCAACAAAATTTCCAAATCGCGAAAATGTATAATCCTTTTCTGAACTAAGTCATTTTCAAAGAATATTTCAACAATGATCACTTTGGAGAAATTTGAAGTTTTCTCTGGAATGTCATCCGAATTAAAATTTCTTTTCATATTTCTTCAGTTGGCTTTTTAAAAAAGCTCTAAACAGCGGCGCGGTGGCCCGATAGATTTTTCTTATAGTTAAGTCAAGCCTAATACTATATTGGCTTTAGCGGCTTATAAAGACATCAATCAAAAGATGGGGAAATTATTTCTGAGACATTTTGTTAAGAAAAGAATTTGCTATAGAATTTGGTTTTTTTGGGTCGTATTCAAAATTGACACGTTATGATAAGCAACTCAGAAAAAGTGGCTTAGTCGTCCTTCCGTTAGTCCATATTCGTCAACGATTTTTCGCAAAAACCACCCAAAAGATTTTGATTAAACTTCGTACCTGAAGTGACCAAAGTGATTGTAAGAAAACTGCGTTTCAGGTTTTGGCAAACAATTCACATAACAAAAATAGGGTTTCAACGATTTTTGCCTTTTTTTTTTGGGTAATCACGTAAATCTCTGTAAAAAGTAAACAGACTTTGTTAATGATTTGCAAACTCTGATGCTTCTACATAGTTCATCAATATTACGATGAATTTGTTAATAAACAAATAAAAAAATAAAAGAAATAAATCCATTTTTTAGTAATTTTGACATCTTTTTAAAATGTTCTCGCTAAAGATAAACATTTTTTAACCATTAAAATACATCCTCAATGTATATTTTGGATTTGGATTCTTGGACAGATAATTTTGATGAAAAAAAAAAAATTTTTAAACTACAGTGTTGCCTGTTTTTGTGGGAAGTGATGCAATTAAAATGCTTCAATTCTATTATTTTCACCCGATGAATTAATTTAACAAAAAAAAATCGTAGATAGGGATTTCTATCTCACCAAAGTTTTGGTGCCTTCAAGCTACAAAACTGCCTATCATAAGCAATTATTTTCGTCTACCAAAGCCGCGATTTCTTGTAAATTTTCAATTGAATCACATTACAGAAAAAATTGTATATTTAATTTTATTCACCAACCAAATTCGAACCACAATAAACTGGTTGGTAGAAGAAAATGTTTGGTGTTATCCTGAAAGTTTCAAAAATTTATTTCTCATAATAAATTTCTCCATGCCTTTAAGGGCTTTTTCCTTATTTTACGTTTTTTCTTAGTTTTTGTTTGTGAAGCCCAAAAATTTCAATTTTCTTTAGAATAAAATTTTGCCTTAAGCCCGAAACCTACACCTTTTGCACCCGCACTCGCTGCAGCAGTGGATGTTTTAAAGATGAAGGTATGATGTGCACATAAATAGGATCAGGATCGCATCCATTTAGGAAAAAGAGGAATATTCATTAGCATTCTTGATTAAAGTCCAAACAAAACCAAAAAAAAAAAAAAAAAAAAAGGATTTTGTGTAATTATTTCCGAATCATTTTTTATTATAATGACTTTTGATTTCGTTCCATCATTAGCCCTCATCGTTTCATCCTTCATATTATCCAACAAAATCTTGCTTCTTCTTCTCTGATGTCCTTGAATACCTGGCCTTAGGGATTTTTTTTTTTTTGTTCCTTTCTTATTTCACTTAAAAGACGAACAAAATTGAAGAATCAAAAACCAGAAAAGAAGTCGAAGAACAAGTACTTCAAGAGGGTGTGTATGGTGATGGAATGGGGTAGGGGTATTAAGTAGAATTTGTAATTACAAGTAATTGTGAGAAATGGCCTAATTAAAGATTTAAATGTCGCTTCTTTTTGTGTGTGCGGGTATATAAGAAGAAAGAAAGACTTAAAGTGCGCGGGTTTGACAAGAACCCAAAGCAGCAGCTTTTTATAGTTAATTTTCATTTCAAGGATTCTTAACTTTTGAAAAAGGATCTGACATCAGAACTCACCATATACACCGAACAAAACAAAAAAAAAAAAGATGAGAAGGATTGGTCTTAGTTGGAAGGTAATTACTTTGAAGAGGTAACGAAAGTAAGAAAACAAAAAAAAAACCGACTCATGAGACTACAGACTGGAAGACTGCTTTTGATGATGAAAAAAAAAAATGTTAAATAAGACAAGAGGCCATCAGGAGAGCTGAGAAGATAGATAGAGATGATGATGATGACGATGGCGACGATGAAGGAGAATCTGAATTCGAATGAATCGAAATTAAAAGGAAACTGAATGCCAAGGAATTCTCTTGATTAAAAGGTGGAATCAATTAGGCTTGTAATTTAATTATTTTACAAAAACGTAAAACGAAAACAAATCAGTCGTAGTAGCTATTGAAGAAAATGTTTTTTTTTTTCTTCATTTTTTTGGTTTTCTTGTTATTTATTAAAAGACCTGGACTCTTGAGTAATTAGAGAGCTTAAGGTTTTTGTTTTCTTCATTTTTTAATTTAAATGCAAACCAAAACTCACTTCAATTCTTATTGCCATCAATTCCAAGTGGCTGTTTATTTTTGGAAAATTCCTCGAATCGGATTGCAATTAATTAAATTTAGCTTTGAGTATTCTATGTTCTATGGCATGATGAAGATAGGGAAAATGTTTTGATATCAAAGCAGGGAGTGGATTTTATTTTTTTTTAAACAATAAGTTTTGCTTTTTACTTTATAACTCTTCAAAAATCACTGATTCTACTGATTCTAATGACAGAGTAAGAAGATAAATTAGTTATAAGTTTTAAATTCACTTTATAAATTTTACTCAATTCCATTAAATTCATCTCAAAAACCAATTTAAACTAATTAGATATAGAAACCTACCTACTCGTACTCATGCCAATGCTCAATTGCCTAAGATAGATCTTTGCATAATGTATAGAATAATAATAACAATAATAGTCCATGCCATACTCGTAACTAATTAAGCCCTCTTTATCCTTCTCTATCTATATATTTTCAGGTTGTGCTTTCGTAAAGTTTAGTTCCCATCAGGAAGCTCAAACAGCTATAACTAATTTACACGGAAGTCAAACTATGCCGGTAAGTGTTGCACAATTTCACCTTAAAGATAGATATATATAAAATACATTAATACTAAACCTAGAAAATGGATATAGGGAAGGGGATATTATACCAAAGTGTGCCTGTGTCAGTGCCTGTGCATTTAGAAGGATACATCTGTGAACACATCCTCTGATAATAAATTGAATTAATGCTGCTTTAGCTGCTCAATTAAGTTGTGCAGAAGTTGTTCGCTGCGGCGGGGCGTTCATTCCTTCTACTGCCACTTGGCGCGATATGGGCGCTGTTCTACATAGTTCTCTCTATATATAGAAATAGATACACAATTATATAGTCATGGGTTCTAAATAATTGAGGACACTTCGTAAGGTGTTATCTACGGTGTATCCTGTGTATTTGCAATGATTAATTCGTCCTTAGGAAGATTTATTTGCATATTTTCGAAAACGGAGGCTCTATGGAGCTCCGGAGCAATTCAACGTTATCTTCCTATATTCATCTAGAACTCGTTCTCACTCTGAGTTTAGTTTGCCATGGAAACACAAGGATTCCCTTGGCTTTATGATTATGACATCAAAAAGTCAATTAAAGCCGCAGACTTAATTACATTTTATTTTTTTTTTTTTTTTATTTGCGTTCATTTATTTATTTTGTTTAAGGATTTTTTCTTTTGGTTTCTAGACAAATGTAGGTAATTTCTTGACCGGAGGTGAATTTGTTAAGAAATTTGGTAATTTATTTTGAATTATTTTTTTTTTCTCCAAGGAAATGTTTGTCTTATAAGGTATAGGTATATATGTTCTGTTAAGGTATTTTTACCTTCAGAAAATAGGAGGATATGAACTTCGTCGTGCGATGATTTTGTGTTTTCTTAATTTTATTTTTAAGATAAATGTCTAGGCAAAGCATCGTGGCAGTGGCGCGTGTCATGCTTTCCTATTGGGACACCAGTGTGAGGTATAAATGATCTAAATTTATCAAATTTAACGTCGTGTCAGTTGGGGGTGTTAGTGATTTTTATGAACTTTTGGTCGATTTGTCAAATGAAAAAAAAAAAAAATGTGAATTAATGAATACATACGTGCGAGAAGGGTGGTGGTGTGTGTTTATGTGGTTGGTGCGGATTTAGAGTTTGTTGAAAAAAAAAAAAAATTATATTAAGTTAGAAATGAGGCGGTAAATAAGAAACCAAAGTGGATTTGCTTCAGCTCGATGCCTTTAATCTTAGCAATAATTTTAAGAAATCTTTTAATCTTTTACATAATTTAAGAAGACAGATGTCTATGGGGGTGGAAAATTATAATTTGAGCTTGAAAAGGATTGTTATAATCGTTATTTAGGAATTCTAAGCTTTCCAAAAATATGACAAATTTCTATCCTATGCGAATTCAGACCTTTCGTTCCAGCTTTATGAGCAGTTGTTACTCTTGTTTAGTGGGATTGAAATTTCTCTTATTCTACTTAATATGAAGGTTCTAATGAAAAAAGGTAGTTGAATTTTAATGGTTCAACCAAAACTAAGTTAGTTGCCCCAAAAGTTTTTAAGTGCGTGGTTGTTGAAGGTATTATATTCATTATGAATGAACTCGTCGTGGTCTCGTTTAGTATACTTTCACATTGTGCGTACTCCACCTATGGCGTTCGCGGCATTGAGTTCAAAAAACTTGAACAGTCCTTCCAACAAAGCTCCATCAAAAGGTTATAAGAGATACAGGTACTTATAATGCACCATATGTGCGAAGCTGATGAGTGTATAGAGAAGAAAATGCTGTTTCCAGTGGGAAACGAGCCTATAACTCGGAGTTAGCAGTCAAACACTGCATACACTGTACACCATAGTCACCAACATAATCATCATGAAACTATCTATGTATCTGAATTGAATTCTCTTCATTATCCCTTCCTGTGTCTGAAGTCGATTGGTATGTCTAAATCACTCTGATAAGGTTAGCTTTAGTTTCTTTCTTAGCTTGAATTATAATTTTCTGTCTAAGGAATGGGGCCTTGCATCAAGTCATTTGCTGACTTCAAACTGATATTGCCTCTTTATACTGTTATTCTTGTATTTTAAAACAGTATTTCTTGTTGCTTATACAAATCGGAGTCAAAATGCTGAAGATTAAGTTGCCATGAATTAAATACAAATACATGTTAAGACTTAACAAAGTCGTTTGTATTTTTTTTTTTTCAAATCCCAGCTTCATAAGCGTAGATATATGTACATATCCCAACGACGCGACGACCCGACGATTACTCAAATCTTATGATAAATTCCGCGAACAAATACCAAACATTTATTCTTATCCCTTGACAGATTCCAATCTTCATCTTCTGGCACAACATTTCATTCTAATTTCATCGCAAGGCTTTAAAAAAAATATATATATAATTTTTTCTTCGTTCTTTTTTTTAATTCGTCATACAGAGGCACCTATAGCTAACTCTCCCACCTCATTTCATCTACCTTAAGGCTAGAGAATTAATTTCATTTCACAGGGTTGTCTCAGTTTAATTCTATATACCCAGAGAGTCAGCCGCCATCATTCCTATATCCTTGTATACCTCCATCCAGAACAGAAGATTAATTTTTGAAACATTTGCTGCGCGAGTACCTATAGTGGGAGTAACTAGTAAAGCAGAGTATACGAAAGCAAAAAAAAAAAACTCACTCAGATCTCTCCGACACACCAAACTTTAATATCCTCTCCGACAGCTGCAATTTTTCACCTGGCTAATTTTCTAGATGAGACGACGGCTTTTAATGTTCTTCTTGGTTTTTTTTTTTGTTTTATTTTCTCCAATGGTTGCTCGTAACTTTTTTTTTAAGCTTGCGTTCTATGTGTCTTTAGATAGGCGGTACCCACACTAACTTACTTTACTTACAATCTAAGGAAGGAAAAAAGGTAATTAGTGTTCTTCATTCCTATACGCAAAACAACAGCCTGCGTTTGAGATGATGATAAAAGTCGCTTCCTTTTTCTCCACAATTTGGGCTGACGAGCCAATCAAAAAAAAAAAAGAGTAATCAACAAACTGTGCCACACTATATACCTACCCCAAAGTGCTACCCAGCCCCAGAACCAACATATAATTTTTGTTGCAAGTTAAACTTACAGAATAAAACAAAAAGGACGAAAGTCCTAAAGGAATATTTTATTTCATAAGCCTCGAAGGAGGTTTGAATTAAAAATTCCTCCATAACTCCGCAAAAGTGAACAACTCTAACTATTCACATGAATTAATTCAAGACATTGTTTCATTTTCACAAAAAAAAATAAAGAAGAAAAATATAAATTAAAAAGGACCTTTTGTGTATGCGCGCACTATGAATCCGTTAATCTCAATATTTATTCAAAAATTTTGTTTTTTTTTTGCTGCTGCTGCTGCTGCTGCTGGTTCTATAAATGTACTCGTACATGCAATTGATGTTGAAAGTTACTCAAGTAGAGATGTCCTTTTTTTTCATTCATTTGCTCAAAATATAACTCTTGATGGCACCTAAGAACTGCTAGAATGAATCCTTAAATTCTATAGGGATATATTTATCCTGATGGAGATGGAGTTTTATAATATTTAACATTTTAAACCAAAAAGCTACAATTTTTTCTTTTTTTTTTTTTTTTTACTTTTTTTGGTTGCAAATAATTGAAAAGTTGGAAGTGAGTTTTATTTGAATTTGCCAAACTCTTGGGAGGAATGTAGAATCTATGTGAAATCTCTTAGGGGGGGGGGGGCGAAAAGGACGAACTCTCTGATGGACTTAAAAGCCAGTTTTTTTCGAGTTGAACAATTTGACTGTGTGCTGTGTCCCTCTTGGACTTTACTTAAGAGTTCGAGTTTTTTCTTTGTCTCTGTTAAGTTAGCGGGTAAGTTACGAGTTTATTTTTCATTTAACCAAAGTGCACATTAAGTAGGTAAATGTTAAGTTCTAAATGTTATTTTGCGGTTGGGATTTTATTTGTTTTTTTTTTCTCTGAAGATATATTTATGTGAGGAATGTTTTTGGTAAATGGGGGGCTCTTAGAGTCAAAATTGAAACTGAAAGAAGTTCATAGAGTTTCTTGATTCTCTACCACTTATAAGGGACAACATACACATCATTATAATCTTGTAGATATATTTACTAGAGAGAAATCAAATCAGAAGTAACTTAACAAACGAAATTGAAACTTTTAGGTATTTTAAAGTTCCATAAAAACCATGATGCAACACAAAAAGTGATTTTATTGTATAATTTTACAAAATTAGGACACTACTGATTTAGAAGTTACCGGCCGGCGGCTTAATGGTTAGTGCATAGGACCGTCAAACTGCAGGTTCTTGTTCGATTCCCTGCCTCACCCTACCTATCTTAATATCTGCCTCTTCCGAGGAAGTGACAAATTATTCCCAGGTATCATGACTAGCATGAATAAGTGCCTCTCGCACCTAGCTGTTAGAATTCAGCAGGCAAATTGTAAGTTGCCTCCATTCATGCAAAGAATATAATACCCACAACAATAATTGTTGAGAGTTGTAGGTCTTACTAGCCTCTGGCTCCCACGATCTGTCGCCCTTCCAAATATAATGGGTGATTTTTTAAGAGGTTTAGAACTTTTTTAAAAAAAAAAACACACAAAATTCGAAAAAATGAATGAAATATTTATTTGAATCGATAGTTTGAACCTTGCAATTTAATGTTTTAAGATAATTTCATGCAAATGTTGACCGCGGCTGCGTCTCAGGTAGCCCATCCGCTGAGTCCAATTTTGGCATACTCTTTCACACATATCGGCCGGTATCTCACGAATGAATGCATGGATGTTGGCTTCCAGTGCGTCAATCGAAGCGGGCTTGTCCCTATAGACATTAGCCTTGACATACCCCCACAAAAAATAATCTAATGGTGTCAAATCGCACGATCTAGGCGGCCAATTGACCGGCCCGAAACGTGAAATTAACTGTTCACCAAACTCGCCTCGCAATTGCGCCATTGTTTCGCGTGCTGTGTGGCATGTGGCACCGTCTTGTTGAAACCACATATCATGCAAGTCAAGAACTTCCATTTCGGGCAAAAAAAAGTTTGTTATCATCGCTCAGTAGCGTTCACCATTGACAGTAACGCTGCGATTCGCATCTTCTTTGAAGAAATAGGCCCAATAATGCCGCCGGCCCATAAACCGCACCAAACAGTGGCTTTTTCGGGATGCATTGGTAGCTGTTGCAATGCTTCTGGCTGATCTTCACTCCAAATGCGGCAATTTTGCTTATTTACGTACCCATTCAACCAAAAATGAGCCTCATCGCTGAACACAAGCAGCGCGCGATGAACATTTCGAACCGAGCACGAATTTTGATAGTAAAATTCAATAATTTGCAAGCGTTGTTCATTTGTAAGACGATCCATGGTTAAATTGCAAACCAAACTGAAGCTGTTTGACAGTGACACAAGGTACTAAACACACGTCAGCTGTCAAAACCAGTGTTGCCAAAACCAAACCAACTTAAAAATCACCCGTTATTATTATTTTTTTTTTTAACTGCGGATTTTGAAATGAAATGTTTAAATCTTTTGATAAAATCTTGAAAATAATTCTAATTTCTTCTGGATACTGTTGAATAGAAGAAGCACATTCTCAAATAGATATAGTGAGAAAGGACATCTTTAGATGACACGCTGTGGTTTAAATAAGTTATCTGGTAGTAAAAAGTTGCAAAAGTGTGAATAGTTTTAAAGCCCCTTTTCAGAAGAAAAAATCTCACTTTATGAGGTTTCGAAGAATTCTAGATGAACAATAGAAAGCAGCAGATGAATTTTTCTAAAAAATCTTTATACGTGTTTACGATTATAGAAGAAAAAAACCCTGGAATCCTTCTTTGAAAATAGATTATTGGGAGTTAAACAAAACATTAACCGTTTAAGAGTTTGAGTAACTAAGTAATGGTGTTCCGCAAGGAAGTGTTCTTCGTCCAATCATGTTTATTCCTAGCGTATCTTCACAATATTTCTCGAGGAGACAATATTATTGTTTCATTAGGTCTTTCAATTTTTTTTTGAATTGACTAAGACATGAGACCCTTCTTTAAAAGATCAAAAATCAACATTCAGGAGGCCTGGGATCGATCCAAGTCTATTCCACTTAAGAAAAAAAAAATTATTCAGATGTACCGCTTTCTTTGCGAGGGAGTGAAATTTTCTTCCATAGTATCTCTTTTCATCATGAAGTAGAACCCCTCCATTTCTGTAAACTAAGAACACGAAGAACGAACACACGAATGGTTTAGAAGCCACTAGGCCCTGGTACTCTACGATGGAAAAAAATGCAAAAGTTAAGATTTTCCTCAAGGGGCATACCATCGAAAGTTTAGTTTTTTTCTGATTTTCAAAAAAACTTTTGATGTAATGTGCTTATCTTGTGCTGCCATGTGTTGTAAATAATTAAAAATAAATTCGCAGATTTGCAAATTTGAATTCTTTTTTTTCAAAATTTCGATTTTTTTATAAAGGGTGTTTTTTTTAAGACGTGTGGTTTCCAAGAAGAAATAAAACGCATATAATTGAATGGTATGGCCAAGAATTTAGCTTTATTATAGAGATAAGGGTTTGTCAATATGTTTTGAAAATGATTTCGGGTAAGTGGCTGCCGCGACTGGATCGAATAAATTCCAGCCGAGAGGCCCAATTTTCGACCACTTTTTGCAGCAATTGGGGCCGTATGTCAGCAATAATGCGCCGAATATTCTCTTCCAAGGAGTGTCAATCGTTTCGGTCTTATCTGAGTAGACAAGCGACTTCACATAACCCCACAAAAAAAAGTCCAGCGGTGTTAATTGACACGATCTTGGAGGCCAAGCCACAGGCCAACGACGCTAGATAATGCGCTCACCAAAAGTTTCCTTCAATAAATTGATTGTTTCGTTGGCTGTATGGCATGTAGAGCTGTCTTGTTGGAACCAAAGGTCGTCCACATCAACAACCTCCAATTCAGGCATGAAAAAGTCATCAATCATGGCTCTATAGCATTCCTCATTGACTGTAACATTATGGCCGGCTTCATTTTTCAAGAAATATGGACCAATGATTCCCTCTGTTCATAGAGCACACCAAACAGTGACTTTTTGAGGATGTAATGGGGTCTCAATAATGGCTTGTGGATTATAATCACTCCAAAAAAGACAATTTTGCTTATCAACGTTCAACCAAAAATGAGCTTCATCGAATATTGGTCCCAGCGCGCGATGCATCACGCAAACCGAACCATTATTTTGGAAACTATAAATTTGCACGATTTGCAAACGTTGATCAGAAGTAAGTCTATTCATAAGGAAATGGCAAACCAAATTGAGCATAAATCAAGTGACAGCTGTCAAATAGACCAACTCCGAAAAAAGTATTGCCAGATTTAAAACCACACGTCTAAAAAAACACCCTTTAAATATTTAATACACATGGCAGCAGAATTGCAGCACATCCTTTTTTTAAGAAAATTGAAAATATTGGTGCTTACTTCAACCTCGTAAATTCTCGTCTATAGGTAATGTTCCATTTAAGTAGTATTTCTTATGGTTTGTGTGGAAGAAATATCGATCTAGAGCTTGAATCTAGAAGCTGCTAAATATTAATATTGAATAATTTAATTTTAAAATACAATTTTTAATTATTTTTTTCTACCGAGGCTATAGAGCTTCTTCGTTAAAATTTCAGTATACAATACACTGCCTCGTCTTGAATACTTTAAGGGCTAGTCTCTCCGAAAACCGACTGATGTTTGTCTATTGTCTTGTGTCCACCCAGCTCAGTTTTTAAATGGTGAATTAAACTAGATTTAGCTAACTTTAAGCATAGATCTATTCTATTCATCTAGATCGTTCGCACTTTCGCTTCTCAGTGGAGGATGCATGCATCAGATGGACTTAACAAGCTCGGAGGATAAATCATCGAAGACACCTGTTGAGTTAATCCAGAGTTTGAAAACTTCGCCTAAGATCATTAAAGACTTAAATTTTCGTTCAGTCGAATCAAGATCAAAAATGAATAATCCAGTGTATATCTAAATAAAATCCAAGAAAATTATGATTTATGTAAAAAACACATCTTTTACATTACCGCTTCTAACTTGTCTGCTGCACTAAAAACTAAATCAATTTACCTTAATTTATATCCTTAAGAAGGTACATACCTACATACATATACCTATGTTTCCGACGCAAGGAAACTGTTTGCTATATACAACGTGCCTAGAGGTACAACACTTTGAAACATCCGTGTCAGTGCATATAAATTTTGTAAGCAACTCTCAACTCAACAGGACATAACAACCTAATTTTGCCTAGAAAAGCAACACATGTGCTGCGTGAATATTATTTTTTTTTTTTTTATTTGTATTTTCTTTACTTAAAAGGAACAAGAATTGAGCCAAATCTAAAAAAAAAATCCTCGAAAATATCTAAATAAAATATGAACGCACCTACATACGCTTATATATAGGTACCAATTTTCGTCCATAAATGACGCCATTACTTGAAGATGTTTCCTCATGATAAAGGATATAGAGTGAAATTCCTTTTAACATTGTAAAAAAAATGAAAGAAAATAACATTGAATATAAGGTGACACCAGGTGTAATATATATCTATCTAGATTTTCCTATTTGTCTCCTGTATGTTCTTGCTGTATTGCGATCCTTGTCGACGGCGACTCACGGCGGCACGACCGACGCGGCGCAGCGCGGCAACGCGAAGTTCGTTCGCACTTTCGTTGCTTAGCGTTTGGGTTATTTTTGTTGTATGAATATTCTGTTAGAAATGAAAAACGATGTGTACATAACACTCAATTTGGATTCCCATTATTCTCCCACACCTACATATATGTATGTCCTTCAAACCCTCTACCATACATATTCATTCATTCCCAACAACAACAACAGATCTCAGACGAAAATCCATGAAACCCACCATCCGGGAAACACGAAATGAGAGTCTTCCTTTAATTTGTAGCTCCTCCGCCAAAAATAACACAATGATGTCTTGGGACAAGGACCCAGAGAGGATTTTTTATATCCTTTTTTTTTTGTTATTGAAAATCTGCGAAGCCTTCAGAGTCCTTTCTCCCAGTTTTTTTTTTTTTTTTTTTTTTTGGACAGGTGATTGAAGATTATTTCATCTAGGAATGTTGGCTGTAAATTGAAAGGATACCGCCAAGCAACACATGTGCTCGCCATTCGGGTATCGGGTGTTTCGGTGTGGGTGGGTAAAGAAAGAAATTTATGTTGATGTTTATTGGAAGTGAATTGAACGTACAAAAATGCAAAACAGGGCCAACAACAACTACCTACCTAAACCAAACCTAAAGAATAAAAAAAGGAAAGAAATTGCAAACCAATCTCGCAGGACGTGACTATTATAAGCAACACACACTGACAGCAGTCACGATGGGGTTTGTGGAATAAAAAATAAAATCACTTTCGTCCTTTTTTCTGTCTTTAGTTTGCCAATCTTTGGCGGCGCGGCGCGCGGGCGTTCGGCATCTTCTTCTTCTTCGTTTGGAATGTTGATTTTTGTTGTTGCTGCTCTTTTTCTTCATCTCATGCTGTTTGTTTTATTTCGTTTTATTGCATACCGCCCGCCGCCGACACCTTCGCTTCAAATATACATACACCATAACCATATATACCCCACACACTTTCACCTCCATTTTGAAGTCATGGTCTTATAGGTGCGAAGGTGGTTTTATCAAATTAGTTGGCAATAGAGATTATTGGGAAGATGCTACCCCAAACTGAAGTAATATATGTACCTACAACAAAAATAAGAAGATCCTCTGTCGAGGTAAATTGAAATTGATGGTAAAATCTGTCTGCTTTTAACCTATGATTTTTGTTTTAAGGTTTTAAAATTCAGGGTTGGCATCGCAGTGCGTAATACCTACGCAGAGGGGATGTATCCCTCCTATACGGCGCGAGTGAATAATATGTGTAATTTGCCCAAAAGGCTGACTATAGGTATAGATATACATTATAACTGGTCTGGAAATATGTTTTTTTCTTTGTATAGGCAGGGCACGCAAAAGGTGCCGCCGCGCCGCGCCGGCCGCACCGCCGAAACCAAAAGCAATATAAAGCTTCAAAGTGAAAAATTAAAAGAATACCGTTTTTTTTTTGTTTCTGTTGTTCAATTTTCTTATGTATTTTTATGGTTGCGTGCATTTGAATGGGATAATTAAACGGAAACGGAATGTGTACTTATCACAAGCCCAATAGATTTATATGCAAAGCTTATAATAGGCAGTTAGGGAAATATAGGAAGTCTCAGAAAACCGAGGATGTGTATATATAGATGTGTTTGTGTGTGATTTTCAATTGATTAACGAAAAGGGGTGGTTTGATTTTAATTCGCTGCTATAGGTAGGTAGGTATAGCGAGAATTAGGTTGAAGGGTGTTTTTTCAACGATTTACCAACTGAACCGCGGGGATATTACCTATTTAAAAAATTTTAATTCTAAACTGGAAAGATTTTGGGGTTGGATATAATTAGCATATTTAAGGAGCGTCCGGTGGAATAGGGAAAGAAATAAAACTAAACCACGCAATCAGTTTTTAAAGCGATTTTAATTTGGTTCCTGAATTAAGGATTCAGTATTTCCGATATGCCTACATATGTATAAGTTTGAATTATAGTTTTTAAGTGGTGTCCTGTGATTTCTATTTTTTTCTAGGCAGCTGAAATTTCATATATCCATTGAAGATTCAAAAAAAAGTTCGTTTTTTATGCTGTTTTAAAAGAAGTAATTTTGTTTTTGTACTGTGTATGTACCTAACCATTAAAAAAAAAATCACATTACCTATAATTTTAAGTAATTATTGATTTGAGCTTTAAAACTAAACTTGAAAAATTTCTTCAACCCTTTTTTTTGTGTAATTTTTTTTTTTCAATCCAATCCAAAAGGGTTGGTATGCAATAGCTTTTTGATTTATAATTTTAATTTAAAATCAGTAGACGCTAGGTACTGCATAGAAAGTAATTATTAAAGTAGGTCAAGCCATTAAAATAAAAAAATCGATAAGTAGTATCTACCTATCTCCAAAAAAAAAAAACAAAACTTAATTTCAAAACGTATAGGTATATCAAACCTGAAACAAATTTTCATTAAAATCGAGAAAATCGTTTTTGAGATAAATAAAATTTTCCTCTAAGACTGATGCTTAACGGTTCTATGGTAAGTTAAGAACCACACAATGGTCTTATCCTAAAAAAATGTTCATCAAAATAATTGCAGATAACTGCTAATTATCTTCAAAACTCTTGGAGCTTAGAGCTTACTGTACAGAAAGAGGTACGGAAACAACTTTTTCGTCTTCTCAGAGTTTTGGTGTCTTTAATTTAATTTTTGTAATCGAATACTACATTATGGGTTTTAACCTACTTTAGTTTATGAATGGCTAAATACGTAAAAACATGATCCTCTAAGTCCAACCTTTATAACTTTGTCAACACAGAGAGAAGTTTTGAAATAAAAAAAACACTTCTTTGTTTTCATTCCCTTTCACTTTATAAATAGCGAATTTTTTTACATAACCTTTCAAACACAAAAAGAAATTTTGAAATCAGACTTTACTTTTCGTACATTTCATCCTATAAATGGCAATTTTCTGAAAAAAAAAATGTCTAAGGCCATCCACTAAAACAAAAAACAAAATTTGAAAAAACATATACCCCAAAAACGAAAAAGATTTTCCTAAATCGGACAGTTTTTTTATTTTCACCCCATTTCTCCCTACAAATGTTATAATATTGAAAAAGAATATCCCTTAAACCTTTCAAACCATTGACTTATTATATATGGACTGCCAGGAGCCAACTTCACGTTGACGCCACTTTAAGCTATGCGTTACAAGCGCCGAGTTCAGGATTTTTTTCCATCTGATTTCATTTTTCATTGGGTACGTTCAGCAGACACAAGGGACTACATTTATGTAGTCAAGTGCTTTCATTGAACGCAAATTTTAAAAAGGAAACTAGTTATTTTTTGAGATGTCATTAATACCAAAATTGAAACTTTACTTCCAACCTTTACCTTCCGTCGATAGTGTAGATAGTATTTATAATGATATTTTTATCTGAAAAACACCTCACACAAATGAAATACGAATTGTATATTATAATTTCTTCAATACATGCATTCTGTCTTTCCGACATCCTTCACGTTGTGTGACGCTGAACGTGACTGAGATTTTTCACTTCTTGTCTAGGAGCAAATAAAATTTTCTTTCACTTAAATCGATAACCATTACCGCTGTTTATTGATTTCATTGGTTGCTATTGTTAATAAGTTTCGCAATGATTCAACTTTGTTTTCATACTTTTTTTTAATTAATAACAACAAACTAATAAACAAACATCATCGAGAAGAATTCTGAAACTGAATTGCAAAATAAAAACAAACAATAAATGTCAAACCAGTGCTAAGGGTTATTTGAAAAAAAAAAAATCCCTTAACCAAATCCGAAAATCTCCTTTTTTTTACAAACAACTTCTCGCCTAATTCATACAATTTTTAGTCATGTCGAAGTTCATAAAATAAAATAAAATTAGTAGAAACTGGCAGATTTGAAAAGTAAATGAGTAGAGGTAGTATTTTGCTTTACACTTTTTGCTAAGAATATTGCATATATGATAAGAATATATAATATATTTAGTAGGCGTGTTTTTTGCAAGTCCATATGGATTTGTCGAAAAATCGACATCGGGACTTCTTACTTAAAGTACGTAAGTCCCGATAATTATCTGGATTTAGCTAAGTCCATATAGATTTAAGTTGTTGTTGTATTTACGTGTAAAACAATTAGTTCCGATGTTGTTTTTTCGACAAATCCACATGGACTTGCAAAAAAAAAACGGCTAGTAGTTTTAAGTGCACAGTTTAAGCGCGTTTTCATAGGGAATTCTAATCCTCTACAGTTTCGGTTAAGATAAATTTTACTAATAAATTAAAAGTAAGGTTCGTTCCTTTACTCCAAATTTTTGGGCATTTTTGTACAATTTTATTGTTTTTTTATGAACTTTGACAGAACTTTGGACTGAAATGCACAAAAATCAGAATTTTAAAATTAAGAAATGAACCTATGAATAAGTTATAATTAAAAAAATACGAACGTTTTCAAGAAAAATAAGATATCTAAAAAGCTGCTCGGAAGTTGCCTAGTGGGCGAGTCGTATTTATTAGATTTTTGACTAGTTAGACAGTTTATAATTATTTCGAAATAGTTGGAAAATACTTTATTTGATATATACAAAAAATATTGCAATATTGCAGGTTTAGACAATAGATTCCATTGTCTTAAGGTAGGTAAAAAGTTAGAAAACTTCAGACACTAAAAATGTTTTTTTATAACTTGGACGGCCGTCTAAAGTAAGACGGCGTTTATAAATACGATTGTACGAATTTTTCCTTGAAATAATGTTTTAAAAATATCTTCCTTCACTACATCTCTTGAAATGGAGAAAATAAATTTCATTGAAAAATCTTTTATTTCGAATATGACTCTAAAATCAAAGGTTTTATAAAATAAATCAAAAAAGGATTTTTTTCAGTGCTCCCCCAACACTACGCCGATTGGTGACTTCCTATGACCAAAGATGGCCTTACCTTCTATGAATGAAATTTCATTCTAAGGCGAAGTATGTAACAGATGGCGCTAAAAATAGTATTTATTATTGTCGGTAGGCCCGAACTTGTCGCTGATTTCGCTTTGAGAACTGGAACCATCATCTCCGCAGGTTATGTATGGAATTGACAACCAACTAGCAGTCCATATATAATAAGTCAATGTTTCAAACAAAAAAGAATTTCTTAAATCTGGCAATTATTTTATTTTGACCCCATTTCACCCTACAAATAACAAAAGTTGAAAAATAATATCCCAAAAGCGATTTCCTAACCGCCTACAGCGCCACGTGTTCAACGTTAATTGAATTGAACTGAAAAATGAAATATGCGCCTACAGCGCCACCTGTTAAGAATTTTCTGATTTGTCAGTCGTTTTCAAGTTTTAAGCATCCGAACCCACCACGATTCATTTTTATATAAAGGGTTTTTCAACAGGGACGCTACAAAAGTAGAGCAACAGGGACAGCAAATGACGCCATATTTCTTGCTGCTCTTTTGACATTTCTCTTCAGTAAGGTTTGCCATTTCATGATGGAAAGATATACGAGCCAACAATGAGTCGAAATTATTAAAATTTACTACCGAAATACGGAGTCAGTGGCCTCAACGTTAAGAGCGCTACGTCCAATTTATGGTCGTCATAATCGTCCTAGCGATCAACAATTGAGTGTCTAGTGGAAAAATTTGAATCCACAGGCACAGTACAAAATGTTCCCGTGCCAGTGAGATAAAGAAGTGCCCGATGTGTCGAGAATATTGCTGTCGCTGAGGCTTCAGTTGCAGAAAGCCCAAATGTGTCTCTCACACGTCGTTCTCAAGCGTTGGGCATCTCTGTGACGTCGTTGTGGCGAATTTTGCGAAAAGCTCTTGCCCTACATTCTTACAAGATTAAATTGACGCAAGAACTGAAGCCGCTTGACCACCAAAAGCGTCGTATGTTCGTGAATTGGGCTGAGCAACAACTTGAAAATGATTCGGATTGTCATCGAAAAATCATCTTCAGCGATGAGGCTCCAAACCAAGTTTGGAGAACGTGTTATCTCACGAAATGATCCAGTCGCTTGGCCGCCTCGGTCGTGCGATTTGACGCCGTTAGACTATTTCCTGTGGGGCTACGTCAAGTCTATGGTCTATGCCAACAAGCCAGCGACGATTGATGAAATTCGTACGAATATCGAACGTGAAATTGCAGCAGTATCGGCCGATTTATGCTTGAAAACCGTCGAAAATTGGGTTCAGCGTCTGGACTTCTGCAAGCGTGCCCATGGTGGCCATGCAAAAGAAATCGAGTTCCATACATAATGGCATCAAACGTTCTTTCACAGAAATAAAGAATTTCATTGATATCCAAAACCGTTTTTGTTTTATTTAAAAAAACTTTTGTAGCGCTCTTATTGAAAAACCCGATACATTGAAGGACATTAAATCCATCGTTGAACAAAAATCTTATAACATTAAATCATATTGATTGCATCCTATAACTAAAAATTAAATATCGCGTTCATAGTCTTACTTCCAACTAAATTAGTTATGTTGATCACAATTCGAGCAACCGGAAACATGTGTCTCAATCAAGAAGTCTGTTGTTTTTACTTTCAAAAACCTTATCACATCTTCAGTAGGTACGATTGAAAAAAAAAAAAAAAAAAAAAAAAAACATCACTGCAAACGCTTTATGCTCTGTATTTTCTCTCGCAACAGGATACTATCCTGTGTCCTGTCTGTCTATTTGTCTGTCTGTCTGTCTGTTTACCTCTGACAGTACCATTTCACATTACCAGTAATAGTCATCGTTGGATGCCCACTGTTATTTTTATGAGTGTTTCCTTAGTAATTTTTCTTCTATCGCACTTCTCCCAAGAATAAGATTGTCTACTTTATGTGTTTTAAAGAAAAAAAAAATACATACCCAAGAAAACTAAAAGGAAACCAAGGACTTATATCTTTGAGCTTGGAGACACAAATTCTTCGTTTATTTTCCGGTTGCGAGCAATGAGCATCACGTTATAAAGGAAACAGAAGCGCACCAATAAATTTGTCTTGAAAAAGAAGTTTTTGTGTGCGAAAAACAGACAACGCGGAATATATTTTTTTTTGAATTTTTTTTTGTGGGAGTCCTTAGAGAAAGGATTTTTTTTTTAAAGAAATCTGTGCAAACTTCCTTTTTTTTTTGGTTTTATTTTATTCTGGCTTAGTTGGTCATTGTTGAATCCATTGTGCTTGTTTGGAGGAAATATCAACGTTATGTGACAATTTTTAGCTTAACAATACATAAGAAAAGTATATGAATATAGTAGATATGTCGTGGCATAAAAAAAAACATAACTATACAATGTGTGGGTGACTATGCTAGAAATTCCGATAAAAAAGACGATGACGTTGTCTGGCAATATCAATAAAATTTTATTAAGAATCCCGGTTTGATTTTTTTTTTTTCTTTTCTTTTTTTATATATTTTGGCTGGCTGTTGATGTTTTTTAATGGTTCATCTAAAAAAAAAAAAAAAAAAACAAAAAAGATGGGCAGATAAAAATGCAAAAAAAAAACACAAAGGACGGTTTTCGAAGGATATTTTTCTCATTTTATTATGTTTATCTGTTGAAATGAATCGATTGGTGAAAGGAAATGTCTTTTCTTTTTTTTTCTTTTTCTATTTTGTGTCGTCGGTTTTTGCTGACTATTCAACAATTGAATGTTTTGACGAAAGAAAAAAAAAGTCAAACTCCCACAGAAACGAGAGAGGATAAAATGTATTTATGGACTTAAAAGTTCAAAAGAGGTATTTTTTGAAGTAATTTTCATAAATTTTAAGGATTAATGGTCGAGGTCAAGTTTAACAATAAGAAGAGTGGTCTGATTTCGCTCTTTCTTTTTTGTCTGTACAAAATAGAGAGGATTTCGTACGTTTAAGTTTAATTCTTTTGTATGTATGTACATAAGTTTGTGGTCAAGTGAGTTGTCATCACAAAATGGATGACAAATAAATTTGATGTATGCTTTGTTCGAGGGTATGAGCGTGGAGGTAGCCGCGCCGAAGGATGTAAGAACATTCTGTCTATATGTACAAGAAGATGAAGGACTCGAAGAACTATGACGATGGAATAATTGTACTACATATATACAACATACATGTACATAGGAGTGTGTTTGATGTTTCGTTTTGTCAAGTAAATTGGCTTATTTATCGTGGGCTTTTGAACTTAATTATTTAGAGACTTAACAATTTTGTTATGTATTTAAATTAAGGTTAAATAATTTAGTTTGTTTGATAAATATATAGTTTTGATGACTTTTTTTATTGATTTTGTTTCTATAGCTATTTTAGTATTGGTAAGCAATCTAATCAAAACTCAATCGTAATATTGGCACTTCTAGAAATTCACATACATTTACTCGAACACAATGTTGGCCATTACTTTCGTGTTTACAGTTCCTCTTAAGCAAGACTACACGAATAAGATATGCCTCAGATGGCTATTTTTTGGTCGTTTTTTTTTTTTTTTATATTCAAGGCCAATTATATGACCGCCACGGCTGGATCGGACGTAGTCTAATCTGAAGGTCCAATAACGCGGCGAGTGCTGTCCTCCAAGTGGTCAATCGTTTCAGGCTTATCAGCGTAGACTAACAGAGAAAATACTCAAGCGACGTTAAATCGCACGATCTTGGAGGCCAATTCACGGTTAAGGACCCGTGAAACAATGCGGTTACCAAACGTTTCCTTCAATAAATCAATTGTCTTGTTGAAACCACAGCTCCTGCACATCATGGTTGTTCAATTGATGAACGAAGAAGTCAGTAATCATGGCTCTATAGCGGTCACCATTGACTGTAACGTTCTGGCCAGCATAGTTTTTTTAAGAAGTTAGGACCAATTATTCCACCAAACCATAAAGCACACCAAACAGTGACTTTTTGAGGATGTAACGGTGTCTCAACATACACTTGAGGATTACCATTACTCCAAATACGGCAGTTTTGTTTATTGACTTATCTATTCAACCAAAATTGAGCTTCATAGCTAAACAAAATCCGCTTATAAAAATTGGGATCAACGGCAATCTTGTTTTGGGCCCATTTGGTCACAATTTGGAAGCGTTGTTCAGGTCTCAGTCTATTCACGTTGAAATGCCAAACCAAACTAAAAATAAATCACTTGACAGCTGACAAAATGCCCGCCAGTTAAAATAGTGTTGCCAACTTAAAGTTATAATCCTACCTCTAAAAAAAACACCCGTTATTTGCTACCATATTGCTTTCATATATTCCAAGACATCTTATCTTAATTTGAATTTCATTAAATTGAAGTTAAAACTGATTTCCAATTTCATAAAAGCATCATATAGCTTTAATTGTAAATTAAAGTCTCTGGTTAATTGGTATATAGGTATACCTACTTGACCAAAAGAAGCAACACTATACGCACCTTCTCCCTATAGGATTTATGTAGGTAGGTACTTTAAGAATATCTTCAATAATAATTGCTAGCAATCCAATTATTAAAAAAGCAAACAAAACACTTTTCATCAAAAGCTTATACGATAACATCTTGCCTGTAATCAATTTAGAATCACACATAAACACTGAACATATTATAGGTATACAAATATGTGTGAAGCAGCACAAAAGGATAAACCTCCTCAAACAATTGAATGTTATTCCAACATACCAGCTTATATGGTTAATTAACGTACACGAATAAAAAAAAAAAAAAAAACCAAAAACAACTCCTTTACCATCATAAAATATATGTACATACATTGCAATAGCCACAAAGTGAGAGGAATATAGGAATAATGTAGAAGAGAGAATTAAGTAATTAAAAAGCCGATAACGATTAAGTGTTTGTATGTAATTTAGTGTGTGTATTCAAAATCTTTTTTTTTTTCATTTTATTTCCAACACGCCAATATTTATACCTACATTATATTCCTATCCTTAGGGATCTGATCCATCGATAAAAAAGACTACTCTTCTATAGTCCTTTTCTTCTGGTTCTGTATTACCAACCTATACTACTGTTTTAATGCCGCCATCAATCGTCTTACATCGAAAACTCAATGTGGGTGCACAATTTTTTGGATGGATTTTCACCCTTTTCATTTCCGAATTAATTAAGAACTTTGTATCTAGCGGGAAAGGCAAAAAATCAAAACAAAAAAATTTCAACGATGTGTAGGAAGTTAGCAAGCGCAGCAACATCAATTCCAAAGGATAAACATAAGTGCGAGAAGTAATAATACAAGAAACCAACAACAAAAAGAAAGCTAACAAAAATCTAGAGGAAGGAAGCTGAAGAAATAAAGAATCGTGTTCTTCTAATGTCAACACATATACATCAATGCACACACACCTATACATAAGCTGTGATGAGTGGAATAAAGCAAAAAGGGTTAAAGGATGTTCGATGTTCACCCTGCAAAATATACACATCCTTATAAGTCAATATTTGTCCGAAATCGACGTTCCTTTTACTTTAGAACCAACACCAGTAGTATAGCATCAGCAACAGAAACAGCCCTAGAGTCAGGAAGGAAGCAAGAAGGATTCACATCCTGAATGATTTTTTTTTTTTTTTTTTGTTCGATTTGTATCTTCTATCTCTTTCTCGAACTGAAGGCTAAAACCCTTCAATTTGATTGAAAGGCGTGAGAGGCGCACAAACATTTGAGAAGAATCTCTAGTCAAGCCATATAAATACAAATAGTACAAGAATGGAAAGATATGCCTTAGCAAGCAGCAGAGCATCCGGGTCTGATGGTTATAACCGAAAAATTGCCCTGCAGCCGACCAAAACCAGAGCCCTTAGAATTCAAACTTTCATTGGAATTCGTTAATTAAAAAACTAAGATAAACACACTACAAGTCGATGTAGTCTAGATACGAACGTCAAAAATAGCTCCCCCTCACCACACCATCATCCTGGATCATTCGTTCTGGAAAAGGAATAAAACAAGGAATTTTTAACCATCAATGAGAAGAATTTCGTATATAACAATCGATAGACTGGATTTATTTTATATCCTGTGAGAGAGGGAGAGATAAAGAGAGAGACGAGACGGGAAGATCCATCAGATTGATGCTTCTGGATAATGATGATGATGATACAAGATGGAATTTTACGAAACCACAAGTGGCCAAACGATATGTATACCTATAACACCAGAACGAGACACTATATATACCTACTTTATTTTGAAATTGAATAACCTTTGGGCTTTCAATATGGTTAGAAAGATAATATCTTTCAGCTATATATTAAACATAAAATATGTATGTGTGTGTGTGTGTGTGTTTACTTTCATGATCCCAATCACTATATGAATAAAATATTCGTGTTCGTGTATCAATTTTCATTAAAATTGTGTAAATTTACTTTTGACCATTTTATTTTGGAAAATATCTTAAAACATTGAGGAATATAAATAAACTCAGACAAAAGACCAACAAGATATCTACCTACTTGAAGGACGAAGAAGAAGATAAAATGAAATTTGATTTACGAACGAAGGATTTTCTTTATAAAGTTTTCAATTGTGTCTTAGGTTTATACCTATTTAGAATTTAAGCAATAAGTTTGATGAGAGAAAAGCGCCGCACGGTCAGTTTGATTAAGTGCGGTTAGCTGGGGACATCAAGTCATTTGTCTTAAAAGGATTTAGGCTCCCTGATGCAAGTTTTGATAAATTAGTATAGGTAAGGTATGAATATGTATATTGCCGGCAGGTTTGTGAAGAAGATTTGTTAGGAAAATGCATTTATAGCTATGTATCAGGAAGATATTTTATCATTGTCACGATTTTGGCACTTCAAGAAATTTATTTTATTTATGGTGAAATTCTGTGAAATAATATGGATTTAGTTCTTTCAATTAGTGCAATAGATAAGCAATAGCAAAAATAAGAGACTAATGGCTAGGTATACATCAAGAGCTAATTGACCGAATTCATTCCAAACCTATAAAGCCCCAAAGCTTAAAACAATCTTGAAGAGATAATTGTCAATCAATGGAAGATTTAAAAAAAAATCCTACAAGGCTTGTCAAAATGTTATTCAGTGTTTTTCAATCAAAAAAAAAAATAGTTAAATGTTAAATTTTGGCGTGGATATTGGTAATGAGACTCTACATTATCTGAGAGAGGTTCTCACAGATCCAATGATAGCTAGGTCAATTAAAATGGGCAAAGTTCATGAAAATGTTTTTTTTTGCAAATATATATATTTAAGAAACGTCTAGTTTTAAAGAAAAATTTTGCTCTGCAATCTTGGAGCCTTACCAGTCTATTGGACTGCGGATACCACATAAAAGCTCCTTCCACTTCACCTTCAAGGTGGTGTGGAAGAAAGGCCACAATTTTTTTTAGTGTTGTCATTTGTGATGGGCTTTAACTTTTTAATGATAAATGCTACGAACAAATTTCTCAAAATCATTTTGCAAAAAAATCAATAGCCAAAGAGTAGCTTCCACAGAACCCAAACACAAAAGAGTAGCTTCCACAGAACCCAAACACTGCACCTCCTACCACTCAACCTGTATACAATAATCAATACTAATACAATCTTGCATTTAAGTTTAGACCTAAAGAATCAGATTTAGCTCAGGAAAATTAGACAAAGAAATGCCAAATTTAAAAAAAATTCAACAGAGTTAAATTTTGCTAAAGAGATTTTTTCGCTCCTGTAGGATTAATAAAAATTCCTAAGTTTGAGCCAGTGTTTCTGATTTTATGGAGTTAAAGGGACAAAATTCTGATTATTTTTGTGATAGTTTCCAAAACTTTCGGTGTTTTTTGAAAAAAAATGAAACTTAACAATTGTATCGTAAGAGTAACATATTTTGAGAAGAATATGCATCAATGTCAGTTGTTTTTTTTATAATATACTTTTTTGCACTGATCAAGTTTGCGTACGTTTTTCTTAAAATCCATTGCTCTTACGAAAAAAAGTTTTGTAACAAATTGTGTGTTGATTTTTATAAACAATAATTTTTACGTTAAGATTTCAATTAGTACCTTAAAATTTCTTTGAAAAAAATGATTTCGAACAATTCACAAAAAAACTGAATTTTGCGCTTCTCACCCCAAAAGCTCAAAAAATCCGATCGAAATTTAACTTTTTAGAAAATGCTTTATAAATAATAATATAATTTTTTACCAAAATTCAACTGTCTGTCAGCTGTGACGCAGAATCATTTGCAGAAAGAATGGGAACTCGGATAGAAATTATTTTTGTTTCCTCAAGTTTTCTTCTACCATTCCACAACATTTTAAATGCGGTATAGAAAAGGTTTAGAATTTCGATATGAAACACTATGAAATTGGTTCTTGAAGACTAAAGCCCAGATGTAGAGCTTTCCGTTATCTCACTCCTTCAGACATCCCATGAAGTACAATTGTACTTAGTCCAATCATGAAAACATTACAAATCTGATCTTTGAGTACAATAATTGGCTTTCTTTTCTCAGATAACAAAATAAATGTCTGCCATTTCTTCGGACGGAAAACTTCCAGGGTAGGTTTTTTTAAGAAATAAAAAATAATCAAACATAAAGAAGTTAAAATAATAAAACGACATTCAAGCTTATATTTCCATAGAGAGGACAATTCTTTTGGTACTGAACTATTTATTTAATAATTTAATCATTTCGAGAATTTTAATGAATATCTTGAGATTTCTATGGACTTTACATTTTTGTTCTTTATCTTGCCCTCCACATTGTTTCACATTGAACTTGCAAAAACAAAATCAAACACAAAAATCAGTTAATTTCCTTCCTTGTGGTGGTAAATTTTTACGGTTCTATTATCTTGATAAAAATTTAAAAAAAAGAATGAAACGAAACGAAAACCTTCAAAATCATCCTGAAAACATTTACATTTACTCAACTAAAGATATCTCCTTTTACATCAGACGGAAAGCAATTACCTCGCACATGTATCTCCCATTACAACTTCCAAACAGTCCCTCTATACGAGTATACAACAAGTGTATAGGTAAGTACTAGGTACCCATATGTATATGTATGTTCGTTGGTATACTTTGCATTGTAAGCCGGTGTACCTACCTATACCGTGTCTTGAAAGTAGTTTTGCTAATAGAAGACATTGAAGATTGAAGAAGAGAAATTTTCTTCATTTTTTATTTTATTTTTATTTTCTTAAGGACTTTTTCACCAAACTACAGATATAGAAAATGTATAAGATTCCTTCACATGTTTTTATGTATTATATCAGCAGTTGTTAGCAAAAGGATGTTTCGTGCCTGCAACATGATTACGAGTAACACTTCGTTTATATTTTGTTTTTTTTTTTTTTGTTTTTTTATTATCATTGCATCACTCCTTGCATCATTTCTAGCAACAAAGTTAACTTGTATGTTAGTTTTGGTAATAAAGAAGACAAAAAAAAAAAACATTCAAAAAAGTTGTCTGCTTTTTCTTCGTCTTCTTCTAAACTGACTGGTTTTCATCATGTGGAAGAGTAGAAGTATCATCATTTTTGTCATCAACTTCTTTGTTGGATTTGTTGGAGTTTCGGTCCTCCTCGCCTTCTCTGCCATTTTTAGTCCTTAATGTCATGATTATTAAACTAAGATTTTCCGCTAGCGTTTTATGGACTTTCTGCGAGTTTGCACGAATACCTACATAATATTTGTTCGCGCGAATGGGCTATAGAGTGAAAACTTAGTACCTATCTTTCTACAACCAAAAAACTTTTTGACATTTCTAAGTTTTTCACTTCATACAAGAGTAGGTATATACCAATATTTTGATGCACACAGCACCGAAATGGTCAATGAAAGTCGAATGACACCACTATTATTTTTTTTTTTTTTTGAAAGGATAAAGTCGTGTTCATGCAAAGGATGCAGTATGAATGAGTTTCTCAAGGATAACAACTATCTGGTCTAGATGTGTTTGGATATACCCACATATATTATTATGGAAGTTTATATGTGTTTGACAAGATGAAAGGAAGTTTTGCAACATTTTGTTCGAAATGATAGAGTTGTTTGTTCACCTATGAAGGAAATAATAAAATTTTATGGCAATGGATATTTTAAAAGTTTTGTTTTACGATCACTGATGCAGATGAAATTGACAAATATTTTCAAGGAATGCTTCTTAAAGGAATTGAGAATGAATAATGGAGTGAAAAATAAGAGAGTAACGCATACATTGCTGTTGAGTGTGGAATTTTATTGAAGCATTTTAGAGACATTTATAGTCAGACAAAGCTTTAATATAATTGGGGATAGAAAAGATAGAACAAGTCTTCATACTTGTAAGGTAACGCATTGCTCTATAATCAGCCCATTAAACTTGATCATTCATTCTTACAAATATTCGCAATTCCTTCACAAGTTTAAATCATTGTCCCAATTTTAAAAAATACTCAACTTATAGCCGTGTATTTAATTTTAAACTAATATTTTTTTGAAGAAGAAGATTTTGGCAGCAAAGGAAAATTTTTTAAAGAATTTCAGGTTATCAAAAGTCGTCATATATCCTGAACTTTCATTAAATAAGGTTTCTTAACTCAAATAATTTTTTTTTTAGTTTTTTTTATATGAAATTAACTTTAATTGTTTTACTTAAATTTTGAACAGCATTATCTACGATTACTCTCCGTCAAAGTTAGGGTAATTCCTTACTGAACATAGTTAAAAAATCTTGAAACCAATCTCAATTTAATATTGGTAACTCAACTTTACTGAGGTAACTCTATCAACTTACCGAGCTCCTTTTTTTTATTAAATACTGTCTTTCAAAAACAAAAACCTTTGATTGAATTCAACTACCTGACAATACATATCTGCTTATTGCACATTTGCCTCTTTTGTTCAGAGGTGTTGTCTTGGTGCAACCATATCAAATCTACTTTAACAATCCGTGTTCAACCACCATTTTGTGCGCAAATATCTTTCACCTAAATAAGACTCTTTCATCGTAATCTTTTATAAAAATGTTTACAAAAACAAATCCCTTCGCGGAAGTGTCCTTATTCATACCTGTATGTTGGTATACTGTAGAAAGTATTATTATCCTTATGCAAAGAGCAAACATTTTTCTCGCTCCGACGGGTCTCTTCATCAATTTAAGCCACAATTTGCACAATCTTCCAACATTTTCTATATACCTACCTCGTAATATATGTATAGAGAAAAAAACAGGACTAACCTACCTACTCGCCATAGGTACATATGAAGTTCTCAAATATTCAGACTTCTAAGTAAACAAAAGTTTTATGCATGCATAGGCTCTAGCCACATATCCTTTTCACATCAAATATAGGTATACTAACACCACCCTCATATGTATATATGTATGCATGTAGCAACAAACATCAAAAAATATTATGATTTAAAAAAAAAAGACCATCTCAAAGTTTTTATGTGGTAGCGGTGCATTTCACTGAATATCAACTTCCAACTTCCTCACCGCGCTCCCTTTCATAATCTCGTCCTTGTGCGAAAGGATAAAAATTGTTTTGAACAACTGGCGTTTTGTGTATTCGCTTAGCAAATATTTACACACAAAGCGAAGCAACAGTTCGGAAACACAACCTAAACCAAGCATTTTCGTTGCTGCGGAGAGTAATGATTACGCACGCACACACAAATCCCTATAGTCAAAGGACATGTCATGCAACAAGCATCGTTTGCATTAAACAAAAAAAAAATAGTATAAAAAAAAGAAAAACAAGACAAATCTAAGGAGAAACTAGGAAAAGGTCTTTCTTAAAATAACAAATGGAAAATCCATGTCGGAGACACTCTTGCTCAATGATGTCCTTTTTTTGTGTGTTTACCCAAGGATTTCGCTGCCATCGCATCGCACCCATCATGATGGAAGAAATTTTGTCTCTGAATGCTTCCACTTCGTTGAACAAACAAAACCTAGATCTTCTCCATCACTTTATATAGAGAACTTAAATTCCAGCCAAATAGAATCGTTATCCTTGGAACGTGCCTCAACATATTAAACTTAATCATTTTTAATTGATACATTAAACTAAGTAAACAAGAAAATTTTGCTACTGTAGGTATATGCTTTATAAATCCCTGGCACGCAGACAGGCAGCCAGTCCCAGCCCCAGTCCCAGTTCCAGTTCCAGTTCTAGTCCCAGGCCCACTCTGCCTATTGCCTATGTCTCTATATAACAAAATTGTCTAATCCCCAACAACAGACAAAGCCAACGGTAAGCTGTAAGCGTAAGGCAACTGAGCAACATCCTTGTCTCGATTATCATAAAATTATGATTATACACAAAAGGATGAACACACAATTATACGAACGTACTATAATAGGATATAGAGAATGCATTAAATAATATTAATAATAATTGTACAAATATTTGTAATTACTTAAAAGTAATCTTTTACATGTCCTTAGGGTGTCCTGTGGTATTACATTTGACCCATGTGCACTTCGATGTAGGTTGTACTTGTATAGTTACAGTTGTTGCAAAGAGGGAATAATTATACTTTGAATAGAATATCCTTTGCCAGAGGCGAACAAAATAATTGTGTGTCTGTGCGCCGATACTAATTGACATGTGACTTCTCAGGATCGGATATCCTTGACATATGTCATGAGTGTGGGTGATATGGTTGATATGGCTGATGGTTTCAGTTTAGTTGCTTTGATTTTCTTATGCAATGTGACGACGATGACGACAATCGACAACGATTTAAGATTCTTTGTTCATTTTGCGAGGACTGTCGTTGCGCTTCCTTTTCTTTCAAGAAACCTATTCCATCGATATATCTTTATTGTTTTTACCCCTATACCAACCCCCTTCCATCACGTTAAAATACAAGTTCCTGATGGTAACATTATTGGATTTAAATTGAATTGAAATCCCCCTTAAGCTGACGAGGGATTTGACACTTTAAACAAAAATCTTTTGGATTTATACCTTCCGATGTGTGTGTGTGATGTGATGTAATATTGAGTGTATAAGCTATATTTAGGAGTATAAAGAAAAGGAGGTTCTGTTTGAATAGTTTTCATAGTTTTGTTTTATCCTATAAGCAAAAAGGATATATACTTCATGGATACAGTCATACATATATGGCTTGAGGATTTCCGTTCTGAATTGTTCATACCAACTAAGCAGGTACATATACCATTGCCATATGATGTAGGAGAATGCAAGGAGTCGGATACTTGAAAGAAATCATCTCCAAAATTTAAGAGGAGTTGTACATTTAATTAGGATGTGACGATGAGATATTGTAACATGCACTAATATTTGTCATGTAAATTTGTGTAGATTTTGTATAAGATTTTAAAATTTAATTAAAAGTTAGTAAGTTTAAAAATGTAAATAAAAGATTCCAACAATTATTATAGGAGGTGACTTTCATATGAAATGTATTGAATACATATTGATGTATTCAATACATGAAGAAGTAGACTCCTGGCACGTTGCATGTACCCTGCACATAACTTGCTGTGATAAATACATTTTTTGGGATTTGGATGGCTGGGGGGTTTTAATTATTTTTCCACAGATACTTTTTGAGTATATACCTTCTCCTTCTGTATTCAATACACATCAATATACTCAGCACATATTGGATATAATTAATACATGTTTTCTATTTAGACTGTAAGCAGATTTAAAAAATGTGTATTGTCATTACAGATTGAACTGCAGATTTGTATTGAATACATAATTTCTGTATGCCATACACGAGCGGTGATAAATTTTCTATTTCTTTTTTACGTACCTATCATGTACCATACATTGAATTGTTACTAGTGCTTTTAGAAACTATACTTAGTAAATAGAGCTTCTATGGCAATCGCATGCAAACTTCAGATAATACTTTTTACATAAAAGTCTCTATACTCACTGCATATATTTTTCCCTCAGTGTATGAAAATCAATCGTATTTTCAATATAAAGACAAACATTTAGCTGAAAGGTCTTTAAGGACTTGAGAATTGAAACTGTATCTCTAATATTTGAGAGATTTTTTTTCATATTGGGTTATGGGAATAAATATTACAACTAGCCACACTTTTCCGAGGGATCACAAATACCCAAGCCTTGAGGATTAAGTCTCCTTAGAAATGTTCACAATCACGATAATGTTTTAATTGAAAAGATGAATCCCTAAGCCAAAAACTGTTTGTAGATCAGACATAAAGTAATCTTCGGAAAAACTTCTTCAACCCTTCATTTTTGCCTCCACCACAATGAAACAAAAAAAAAAGTTAACTGGTATATATTCAGCTCTCTAATCTGCAGTAAAATTTCTCAAGGTAAAATCTAGGATCAAAAAATTTTGTTGGAAATGTTTCTATTTCAAAGTCCTTATGATTGAATCTAATAGGATGCTCTTGGACAGTATTTTCCAGCTAGTCATTGTCTAAAGAATTGAAAATATTCTTATTTATAAACGCATTCTAACATTTTTCTATGGCCAAATTGGAATGTATTAATGAATTTTAGTGAACTAACTAATTGAATAACTATTCAATTCGAAACTAAAAATTTGCTATGAACGGTGCCAACTTAAGAATAAGTTAGGCAATCAATGAAAAATGTTTAAAAATAAAGTTTTGGAGTTGGACAGCTGTTTAAAGTTAGACGTACTTTAGAATAGTTTTATAAATAAGACTGTGTAAATGTATACACAAGGACCTACATAGTAAAGGGTAACAAAATTTACACCGTCTCCAAAACATTGATGCTTGCAATGAATTAAGTAATTAAAAAAATAGCTGGAGCATTTCATATATAGTCGAAAAAATTCATCTTTAAGAACTCTTAACAATTAAGTGAAATTTTTTATATACGTTCAGTGCACCGCCCTTCTTTTCGTATCTCAATACACCTACCTACCTACATATTTTGGTTTTTAATCAGACAATTGTTTTGCCTTTTAACGGATGCCTAAGCCCGTGGTGTGTTTTCTTATCCCGCCATGCACGCAAACATTTATATCCCAACTAACTACACAAAAGCAACTTTAATCCTTTTTTTTTTTTTGTATCCACCCACCATATATACACATACTTTACGGCCATGGCTGGTACTAACTTGCTTCTCTTTCAATTACAAGCAACAGAAACCAGAGATATACTCCTCCAAGCTGCTGGGCAAAATATCTCACTCTATATGTTGCACTGCATGAAGGTTGAAAGGATAACAAACGAACACATAAAATAAAATTAACAAAAAAAAAAAAAAAAACAAGGATGCGCTCCCTATATCCTACATAAGCCTTGCTGAAGGATTTTACTTTCTTAAACAGTAATTTTTTTTTAGTCGCTCTTTGCTTTTTATAAACGCGTGTATGAATAGAAGATATATACTACATGTTTTCTGTTCAGTTCAGTTCATCCTGTTTTCATCCGCTCCTGATACACACAACACTTTGTTGTTTGTTGGTTTGAATTTTTAATTAACACTTTGAGTTAACGTTATTAAATTAAAACTTAAACAAAAAAAATAAAAATGGAAAGCAAAATCGTGTAGAATAGAAATATTCACCTATTCTATTCAAAAAAAAAAAAAAAAATTATAATAATTAAAACAAAGGGATATAAATACATTGACCTCGCTCCTCCTAGTTTGTCCCATGCACCCTCTCTGATTGTTACTTGCACACACAGTTAGCTGCAGGCAGGCAGGATAAAGAATAAATAATTGCTGACCATTGAAACTCGTTGTATAATTATCAAGAGAAAAAGAGTGCAAACAAAAAATTGTGTAAAAATTAAAAAGAAAAAAAAAAAAAACAAATCCCTGTCGTATCCTTAGAAAAAGAATCAATAAACTACACTGCCATGTCTACCCGCAACAAAACACAGCCTGTGACGTAGTCGTCGTCGTCGTCGCCTTCGTTGGTCGTCGAAAGGATAATAATTGTTGTACACTCTCATTCTTTTGTTTGCAAAACAGTTATAAACAAACAAAACAGAAAGGTTAACCGACGAAGTGTGTATTAATAGTTATTTCTGTCGAACACAAGAACGCTTTTCCGAGAACTTTCGATGTAGCGGAGGTATGGCTTTTGCGGTGTTCGATGCGATGGAGCCTCCAAAACTCACTCTTCCTAAAGACTATAGTGGCTTTGTTATATAAGTTCTCGAGTGGTCGCTTGTGCACTTGAAGGCAGCTAGACAAATTGATGGCGTTTTTATCTGATGTCTGCAATTAATTATTGAGACATTTCTTCTCTTCTCTTCGGTATGTTGAGTTAGGAAAGATTTTTTTTTTTATTTACAGACTCATTAAAGTTACAAAAATAGCAAACAACAACCTATATACCTACAGGTCCTAAAAGGCTACTTTGCTCTTATAGTTCAGAGAATATGCAAACAATGTTCACTATATGTATATGCCCTATATTATCTTCTATAGCTACACATTACACTAGCTCTGATTTAGATAGAAAGCGTAAGCAATTAATTCTTGAAACAGCTGTTGAGTGGTTTGGTTAGTTCAGTTGGTCACTTGCATTAAGGATATGCACGCAGGGTAGGTAATTAGATTTGTAATTGGAATACAAGGATATTAGATGTATTGCCATTGGCAATTAGAGAATAGGATTACTGTGACAAGCCGTTGGCTTATTAAGTTGGGCAAGTTTTGACCTAAATACTTTTAATTAGAGCAAATGTTTTCGAAGGGAAATTGTAAAGTTTGTGAGATTGATGTTGATCGATAGAATAAAAAAAAACAACTGCTAGCGATTTTTTTTTTTTAGAAGAATCATTAAGTAAGATCAGCTAGATTTATATTAGATCGAACGTAATATCAAGCCTGTGTTAACCAGATGGTTAACTTAACTATTTACTGAATAAACTTAAAAATTAAATAAATTATTCTTTCCCATTGTTACCACTCATAACATTTGAAATTTGAATAAGATCTGAAAAACTTGAAGATCGAATTCTTTTTAACTTTTCATTTTTTAAATAAATTCAAGACTCGTTGATTAGTTCAAATAATTTGAAAACATCACTAAGAAGCTTTTTCGAAGCCAACATCTGCATTTCTTGTAATTATCGGTAAAGTTGTATTGAGAATTAATCTACATTCAACTCTAGATTCCAAATTGAATTGAAAAATCACCTAACGAAAATTTATAGTGGAAGCCATCTTAATTTATTTTTAGTTTTTAAAAAAAGCTTTATAGAAACTCAAGCCCTAATTGAAAAGTTAAACCAGGAAAATTGTTTGTAAGGTTTTACTGTTTTCTTGAATCAATCTAAGTTGGCGATGTTGGTACAGCAATGTCAATCCAGAAAAAATTTTAAAGAGGGAATACCATAACTATGTTTTGAATTTGGAAGAACTTAACTGAGTAGGTATACTAAGCAATAGTGAAAGCGTTAGTTTAACTTCTAAATCTGCAATACTGATGGTATTGTTAAAACCAAATTTGTACTTAATAATAATTAAAAATGTTACCTATAAAAATAGTTATAACAGTTTTTTGTCAACAAATTTCACTCTTAACCCCAACCAACCGTATCATATATTTGAAAAATGACTATGTTTGCCCACCTATGATTAATTCTCATGTCATTTCAAACAGATGCAAATAGTTAAAACAAAATAATTTTCCAAAACAAATTTCGAAATCACACAAATCGTTATAAGTATACTTTATACCGGGGGTAAAAAGGACTTGTGTTCATTTTACCACACTAAATACCTAATAGCGAAAATTTTTAATTTATAAATAAAATTTAAGTAATTATCATTTATAATGCAACTTTTCATGCAACATCATGCATTAAAGAGGATTATAATGTTCAGGGCTATCGTGCTTATTTAAACCGCAAATGTTACATTTGGTTGAACGTGGCAGAGGTTGTGTTGGTTTTTTCGCAGCAACGACGCACGACGACACAACACGGTAGGTACCAATGAACCAAAGGACCTCCGAAGTCCCAATCCTGATTAAATGTATGTATATTGTATAGTTAACATATATGTAGTTGTCCTTATCCGAGTATAAAATGTATTTTGCCATCAGGCATACTGCACAGGATGTAACTGCAATATTTCATTAATCATTTATAATGGCTAAATCCTGTTAAACAAATATCAATCACACGCACAAATAATAATAATAATCGGCTTGGCTTTGTATATATAGCACACACAATCAGGCACTTGCACATATTCCTTTGTATAATATAGTTGTGTATAGGTGATGACCAGAGAAACCGCTGTGCGTGTGAACACAACTGAGATATAATAATTGATAATTTCCCTTCTCTAATTGAAAATCATAATTATTTTTTTTTTTATTTTTTCCTGTATATCTATGGGTTTTTGTGCAAAAATGTAGTTATGGATGTTTTTTTTTTTATAAATACACCTAAATACAATGGGAAATAAATTAAAAATCAATCATCAATAAAATCAGCCTCGATGAATAAAGATCCGGAAAAAAAGATGAAAAAAGCACATGGTATGTAGGAAGGCAAACAAAATAAAATAAAGCAAGGTACTTAGTTCAGGATGCACCACATAAACAATGAACCAAATTGAATGAATTGAAAATCATGAAAAGGACTAATTATATGCATAAATATAAACTGAGGTAGGTAAATGAAGATTTAGAACCGTGTGTGCGTTTGAAGTGATGGTATGGTAAAGGTTATGTTTTATAGAGCGGAAATAATGAAAAAAAGGAAACTTAGTATGGGAGTGAGAGATATTATTACGCCATCATGTTTTAGATAAAGTTGACGGTGATTGTGCGATCGCGGGTGTGAGCTGAAAATAATAGTGAAACAGGAAATGGCTTGTATTTGGGTTTATTGGTTATGCATCAATGGATTTGTTGGGAAATGTTGAGTTTATTTATAAAATATTGCAGGATGCAAAAGTCCTGCGGCAATAAAGGATATTTTTCAACTACTAACATGAATAATAATAATTAGTCGATGAAGTGCGGTTGGGAGTTAAATAAAAAATAATAAATTACCAGAAATGATAGAAAAATAAATGCAAAAATATTGTATGTGTCCAGATTAATAAATAGCTTTAAAAAATTTAAAAAGAAAAAAGGAAAATGCAAGGTTTTAAAAGGTTTCTTCATTTGCTAAAGAACAAATTAAGAGTAAGAGAAAAATTATATTAGATTATAAAGGGTTTTTTTTTTAGACGCGTGGTTTTCAATCTGGCAATACTTTCTTCGGAGTTCTTTTTGACAGCTGTCACTTGATTTATGGTTAGCTTGATTAGCCATTTCATAATGAATAGACTTACTCCTGAACAACGTTTGCAAATCTTGCAAATTTATTACCAAAATAATGATTCGGTTTGCGCGACGCATCGTGCGCTGCGTCCAATATTCGATGAAGCTCATTTTTGGTAGAATGGGTAGGTTAGTTAATAAGCAAAGTTGTCGGATTTGAAGTGATCATCCTCAAAAGGTCACTGTTTGGTGTGCTCTATGGGCAGAGGGAATCATTGGTCCATATTTCTTTAAAAATGAAGCGGGCCATAATGTTACAGTCAATGGGGATCGCTATTGAGCCGTGATTAATAATTTGTTCGTGCCTGAATTGGAGGGTGTTGATGTGGACAACCTTTGGTTTCAATCAATTTATTGAAGGAAACTTTTGGTGAGCGCATTATGTCTCGTCGTGGGCCTGTAGCGTAGCCTCCAAGATCGTGCGATTTAACACCGCTGGACTATTTTTTGTAGGGTTATGTGAACTTTCTTGTCTACGCAGATAAGCCCGAGACGATTGACGCCTTGGAAGAGAATATTCGGCGCGTTATTGCTGACATACGGCCCCAATTGGTGCAAAAAGTGGTCGAAAATTAGGCCTCTCGGCTGGAATTTATTCAAGCCAGCCGTGGTGGCCACTTGCCCGAAATCATTTTGAAAACATAATGCCAAACCCTTACCTTTATAATAAAGCTAAATTCTTGGCCAAAACATTAAATTATATGAGTTTTATTTCTTCTTGAAAACCACACGTCTTAAAAAAAAACACCCTTTATGTATGTGCGCAGATTTATGAAGAGAATGTTACTAAATTTTTAATGATTAATTTACTTTGATTTACCAGAAAATGCTAGATTTTAGATTTAGATTTAAACATACATATTATTAGATTTAACATAAGAATAGTAGAAAAGATGACATTATTACTTTCATACTTATCGTAGGAAACATTTTTTATTAAAAATAATTCCACGCTCAAAAATACGAGCAACACGAGTTGATCATGGAAAACTGATGACGGATTTGATACTCTTTTCTTCTCGTGTTCAAAATTTTTTAAGGCACTGTCTTCTTATTAAATGTCCAACTACTTAATGGTATGTTTATGCGGATGACACTGACATAATCGGCTACTCCCAACGTGTCGTTTTAGAATTCTTCATCGACATTAAAAAACCTGAGAAACTTTTCTGACTTAATATCAACAAACAGACATCCTTTCTACCACCTAAGACAAAACGTCACTAGAATATCTTCTTTTTTTTTTTAATCCATGTTTTGCTTAAAGTATAAGCAAAGCAATATCTGGTGATTATAAGGTCGAAAAAGAAAAACAAAATCTCATAGTTGTGGTTCGTACACTATGGCGTATACTTTTTGTTTTCATGAAATTACATTTCTAAATCACACTGTGTTATGAACTTCCTTAAAATTTCTAGGAAAACAGGTCTTAAGATTACATTTCGCAATTCATGAATGCCCATTTTATCATACCTTTTTCTATAAACCTACCTATCTGAGAACAAGAGGTCTAACATAAGGATCCGCTTGATAGATTTTTTCTTGAAAATTGAAAACACATACCTGCAAGAACAGAATAAAATTCAATGTTAAAAGAAAAACTGTTTAATTAATAGAAATATTATACTCTTTAAATTTATAGAAATACATAATAAAAATATTCAATATTACTTTCTTTTTTAAATTGTATTTTAAATAATTTATGAATATTTTATAAAAATAATAAAAATAATTATATCTTCAAGGACCGCAATTTCCGTTTTTAATAATTTTGTTTTGTTTAAATAAAAACTCATTTTTCATTGTTATTAATTAGCTCGAAAATTCTCAGTTATATCCATTACCTTCGCCCGCTGCCCGCAGCACGCCGGCCAACCAGCAAACTTTGCAATAAAACTTCTGAGCAATGAGCCTTCTAAGTGACTCAGAGATAAAAATCTGATACCTTATCTTATGTCTGAGCACGATTACACTCGCCTTCCTCTTTCTAGTATTATATAGAAAAGCAAGAGGAGAAATTAAAGGAAAAACAAAATAAAACGAAATGAAATAAAAATGTAAGCCATTACAAAACAATAAAATAGAACAATTACGCACGCAATACTTCAACGCTCGTTGGAAGTTACAATCCACTTTTATTGCTGCTAGTACATTTACACGCAACGAATGACGACGACAAGATGGTGTAGCTTTTTACCATGCCATCGTCATCATCACCCACTCCATTGCACAACAATATGGTAACTTGATGATAGGTGGAGCCACACTATGTATATATTTATACCATGACTTAGGTGACCATTTTCCACAGAAAATAGTGATTTAGATAACTATTTAAAAATATTCAATTCATATTTAGTGGTAACTTTTTTCTAAATATTTTTTTTTAATTAATTTACATTTAAATCTGTGTTTCTATTTTTTTGCAATTCTTTCCCTTATTTGCTTCGAAAACACTTAAAATTGCAGAGTATTTTGTGACCAAATCACGGTCCAAGTTTTAATTTTCTATTCCTTCGAATTTTGTTTAAATACTTTTTATTTTTCTTAATAAATATGGTCACCCCAACATTTACGAAAATATAAAAAAACTCATTCCGAGTGATTTTGTTACCAATTGCTTGGCATTAATTTTTCAAATTGCAAAAAAAAAAAACTCAAGTGGATTTTTTTATAGATATATACCGGTTTGTGATATACGATAGTATAGAGTGTTACAAGTGGCTTAAGCAAAAGTGATGGCAAATAATGTTGAATATAGTGGAAAAGGAGTAAGGTCCTTGATGGTATTAAACTTTTAAAAAGTTGTCTCTTTCTCTATACCTATTCGATTATACCGCACATTGCATCCAAAAGAAGAGTAGAAGAGTGGTGGTACATCAACACACGCTTGAACGCAGTTGGTGAAAAGTTTAATTGACTTGAAATGTTTTTCAAACTCCTTGCCAGATCCTTGTGAATATATACATATGTAGGTATACATATCCTGTCAGACAACCGCTTAGCTTAGTGAGATATGCTATTGACACATGCACAGGTATTGCAGTCATATAACTTTCTTGTTACACGGAATACTGAAGTGCTGTTTTCTTCTATACTAAAAGTCGATAGGTTAACAGAAGTAAAAGCAGCAGCAGCAGCAGCGTAGCAAGAATTATTAATGCGTTAGGTCTCTTTTTGTTAATTTCAAGGAAGGAAAGCGAGATCGGGGACATGAAAAGGATTTACTATTAGTGCCGAAGAAGCAATTTAGCCAATTTTATTCTTGGTAATTAGTTTAAGCAGGATATGCGTGCGGATAAATTGAAATTGGAGGATTTAAGAGGTGGTAAGAGTTAGGAATTTACAATTTTATAGTGCAATAGTTTTCTAAGGACCTTTTAATCTTTAGTATATGTATATGTAATATATGGATATTACGTGTACATACAATGACTTTTGTACACGATAAGGCAGCAAGTTGCAAGCTAGCTTGATGCTGGTTTAATTTAAAATTATTTTTATTTTTAAACTTAATGGAAATTTAAATTTTATGGATGGATTTTATAGAAATCATCGTGTAAGTGAGTTTGCATGACAAAATTACCAACTAAAATTTACAATATTTCCTGTTTGGTGACCTTTTAAGTTACATATATATTTTACAACAGTAAATTTAGCATAGTGTTGATTTTAATTTTAATTTAATTTTAATTAATATTTGCTGTCATATTTAAGACTTGTTTTACAATGTTGTTTCAGAAAAAGTTGGAAATTATTATTCCTTTTACGTTTCACAATATCTGAATAGTCAAACTTATAAGTAAAGTCTTAAGTAATTTTACTGGCCAGATCGACACTTCGATTATCAAATTTCCATGACAACGAAAATTTTAATTAGTTTTTATTGATTTTTTCATCAGTAAAGCTATGATTAGACGGTCAATGTAAATGGTCAACGCATTGACTCTGTGACGTCACCAAAAAAGTCATCAACACACTGCCAATGGACCGTCAACGTTGATCATGTCAGTGCATAACACATTGACGATCACACGAATGACGCTAGTCCGTCAATGTCACACGGAAGTCAACGCAGTCTACGTTGACGTGGCAGAAAACTATACCATGTCAACGTTGGAACTATGGTCAACGCTTTGCATCAATGTGTTTTAACATTTGCTCAGGGTGATTACACGTTCAACAAAAAAAGTCAATGCGTTGAAGGTTAAAATAATGTTAACGTCGGTGTCAACGCAGCCCTCAACGTATGGACAGTATTCTGCTTTGACGATCACATGACAAGAAGATTTTGGAACGAAATTTGACGTAATTTTGACGTCAGAGAGTCAACACGTTGACCATTTTCGTTGACCGTCTAGTCGTGGCTTAAAAACTATTTTGTCTGGAAAACTAACTAACACATACATTTATATAATTTCAATAAATTGTGAAACGCTAAGTTTTTATTGGGAGGATTTAATTTGCGGATAATTTAAATGTCACTTAAGTAATTGGAACTTTACTCAGACATTGTGAAACAGACCCTTAATATTTATCCTCCAGCACACATACATTTTCCAAATAGAAAGAATTGTAATATAATTTTGATATAATTAGTAAGGAATAAGACACATGGCTCATTGTTGAGTTCTTTCTTGCACAATACTATACACAATGTAGCAACGCAATATTCTGGTTACAGCACGAGTTGTCACACTTTGTTAGATTGAAAAATAATTATCGGATGTTTTGATTAGGTGGTTATTGGGAGAGAAAAAAAAAATCATTAACCTCTCTATTAGTAAACGGCGAAGTATTGCAATGAGACTACATTTTTATGAAATGTTGCCGTGCTTGCAGTTATAAAGACTGGAAAGATATCATAAAGCAAAAATATGTTTATTGATAAGAAAGGTTTTCAAGCAGACAAGCTCCCTATTGTTTGCTGACACACGAATACTGTTTTTTTTTTTATTAATAGGTTTGTAAATGAGTTATTATGTAAGAGTTGCTTAGATTTTAGTTTTCTTTGAAGTAGTTGAAAATAAACTCACATTTCTAAATTTGACAGTTCTTCAGAAGAGCAAGTTGAGTTAAATATTTTATGTTTTTATTAATAACAACAATGCTGATACAGTTTTTAAATTTAAAATAAATTTTTGAAACAAATGCAGCTAAAGTAAACGTCAACATTGTTTTTTATGTTTATATCTGTGCAATATATCTAACTTGATGTACCTACATATATATACCTTATTTGTACTAAATAAGGAATTCAACCAAACTTACTGTGAAATCATGTTGTACCCAACTCAACACTTCAAATATTTATATGATTGAAAGAAGCAAAAGCAATAAATAATTATATAAATAACTTTTTCTTCTTTTTAACGAAATTAAAACTGAAACCATATTTTTGCAAAAGGTATTTATCTTGCCTTTGAAATAATAATTTTTAATATCTATCTTAAAAAAAAAAACTTGGTCCATAGGTATCTTCGTATATATTCAAAGGAACCAATTCAATTTGAAATACATATTACAAAAGAAACCTTTAAAAAATAAAATTAAATTCCAAAAATTTAATTTTGATGTCGTTTAGAGTTTGTATGGGCGTTTTTTATACATATATAAAAAGAACTTCCTCTCGTTAAGTCTATACTATGTCTACTTTCAATTTCTTCTCTCAAATAACAGTAGGTAGGTATAAAATCTAAAAAAAAAATAAAAGATAAACCTATCTCGGCAAGAAGGAAATATTTTGCCATGGCCTGGTGGTTTAATGATTTCCTCTCTTTCTTTGTCGTTGTTTCATTTTGTAATAAAATCATCATCATCATTATCCTTGATAGAGAAGCCTCTGCACTACTATAACCACTTACTATATAAGCTCGTGTGTCTGTCGCGTCATTGTGACTTTTGACTAAAAGGTAAAGGAAAAGAATGTGTCTGTCTGTCTGTCTATCTGTAGATATGTCTGTTTAAATGAAATGTGTATATGTTTGTAATATAAACCACTTGAAAAAGATTCACTTGAAATCAAAACCCAAGTTACGAAGACGAACAAAATGATCCTAAGAGGTTTCTCATACTTCTTAACTTGGAGCCTCTTCATTGCCTCATCTTCCAATAACAACCATAAGAATAAGAACCTTCTTCAAAATCATTCACTATACTCTCGCTCAGGATCTGAGAATGATGTAGTTGTTGTTTTTGTTGCTAGGACAACGTCGTCGACGATGATAATATCTTAGGTACCGCGTACCGCTCCTCTACTTACTCCTTCCTCTCATAGGTCCTGATTTTTTTTTCTGCTTGTATCCCGCCGTCGAAATGAGACGACAGCACGGATCGGAAGCAGGCAATGGAAAATTAAAAGCTTTTTGCGTTTATTTCTTAACATTCTCAAGTTTTTTTTTTTTTTTGTCTTCTTTGCTTGCATAAAAGATACACCAAGACGCACCAAAAATAGAGCAACAACAAAAATGGAACTACCTACCTCCCCTAACCAACCAGCCAGCACCGCCTATACTCAGAACGTTTACTTAGAGGAGAAAATTGGGCCCGGTAACCGGGTACTTGGCCATGTTTTTGTTCCAACTTAATGAATAATAAAATGTAAGAGACTCCACTAGAAAGAGGGCGTACTAAATTGGGAGGGAGAGTCAACCTCCGCATCAGCAGTCTTCGAAGGCCAAAAGGCGCAGTGATGTTATAAAAATTCCTTTAGTTCAAAGCTTGGTTCGAACGTTTGGGCCAGTATGACATCCCTGTTCCTCAAGTATAATATTCATCTCAAAGTTTAATGATGTCGTTGTCGTCGTCGTCTACTTTTTTGAAGAGGGCTACGCGCTGCCTTGCGACCCACCCCCAATTTCCCTTTAAGGGTAATCTATTCTTTTCTTTTAGCTTTTTACTTGCGATTTTATGGGTTTTTTTTTTTATAAAATATTTTTTTTTTTTTAGCTGTTTTCACTGTCGATGGCATTGTACTTCCATTAAGGAGTATCTATAACTTTAAAAAAAAAAAAAGAAATATTTAATGTCCTTATTGCGGGAGGTAGATTTTTCTTTTGAAACGCGAAGGATGTAATAAATTTATAACACAAGAAAGGTCAAGAGTGGAAAGATGCTGTTTTGCTTCTTTTTTTTTTTTTTTTTTTTTTTTTGTTTCTTATTTTATTTCTGATGTAGCATAAAAGTCTATAATTGAATTAATTCATGTCAAAAGCATCACTTTGTTGTAACTTGATTGGGATTATTATTTCCACATAAAAAGGCTTTTAGACCGATTTAGCATGTTTTGTTTATTTTTTTTTGCTTCGTATTAGGGGGCTTAGATATAAAAAAATCGCATAAATTAAATAGCCTGTTAGACAAAAGTGGCTTATTTGATGGATGTTTTATTGTTATGTTCAAAGTAAACAACAATAATATCTTACTGTTTTAATCTTTAAAAGCAAGAATAAGTATAAGAGGATCCCATTGAGCTGTAATTCTTGTCGAGAAAGCCAAAAATATTTGCCTAATTTTGAGTTATAAATAAGAAAATGATTCTTGAAATACAGTTGATACCTAAAACAACAAACAATTTTGGCTTTTTATTAATCCAACTTTTTGGAGAAAAACGATATACTTAGGTTTGGTATCTACATTTTTTAGAACTTCCACATCGATTTAAAGTTAAAAACCTTAAATCACTTTTCAAATCTCGATCTTTTCCCTTAGAAAAAAAAACAACCATTACCATTAAACAATTTGTCACATACCTACCTATTTTTGTTTTCCTTTAAAAAAAAAATCCCGATAAGCAACAGGCAAAGGCACCGCAATTTAAGCGGAAAATCCAGTGTCACCTACACAAAACGTGTAATTCATCTGCATCCTTTCAACTTTGGCAACACATGCAAAAAAAAAAAGAAGTCCTATAGAGCTCCCACATCGTTGGGACTTTGGAAATATTTTCCAGAAGAAATCACTCAACCGCAGTACCTTAGTTCAACCTCAAAAATTCAAAAATGGAACTAAAAAAAAAACGGTTAGGTATAGGTAGTTGCCCTTAGATACCTACTCTTTTCGTATATTTTGAAACAAGAAAAAATATTCCGTTTGGAAATGTTTTACCTATGTATATGAATTCGTGTGTGTGTGTTTGTAAGTAAATTTGTTACTCGGTGTGGAGCTTTCAGGATTCAATGATTTATTACCGTTTGTGTGAGAAATTTTCCCACTTTGTGTGCAACTGAAAGGCGACACTTTTGGCAAATTTATTTATTTGTCACACTCAATCCAAAAATTTGCAGACTTTGTCTCCCACTTGAGCCACCATCCCACCCAACAGTCACAACAGAAATAAAGCCCTAAAATACATTTGTCTATAGCTTCGGTATAGGTTCATATATATGCTGTTACTGCAGACACATTGCTGACATGCAACAAACAAAAGTGGAGGCCAAACTTACATGGTTGAGTCGTATAAAGAGGACTATAAAGGAGAGAAGAATTTTTGAGGAACTCGTCCTTACAGAAGAACTCACAATCCAAAAACAACCTACCTATCTAGCTTTGGAGCACAACGTGAGAGTATCAAAATACAGTTTTTGGAATTTAAGCAATAAATTATCTCGAAAAAGAAAGACGTTATGAATACACATGCGAAGGACAAAAAAAAAAATATAACTCAAACAAACATCCTGATATAGAAAACCCCACCAGGATCAGAAGCAAAAGTATAGTCACATATGCAGATACTCTAGAAATAGATGCATCATCATCGACCCAAAGTAAAGACACAAGTTTGCACTTAAAAAAAGAGCAAGAATAAAGATGAATTTATTTAGAAAAAAAAAAAAAATAATACCAAATGCCTTCACACCTTGAGGTATTTCATATGCGCCTTAACTATAGAAAGTTTCCTCTGTGTTGCGAAACGAAAGGAGAGGTTTTTCTCTTGTCTTCTTGTAATTTTTTTTTTTTGTAAAATTTTGTTTGTGAGTGTCAGAAAATTTTGTAAAATATTTGCTTTCTACGAGTATTTTAGGTTTGGTTTGCTCTGGTGGTGTAGTTGTTGTTGTTTTTTTTTTTGTAGTCTAAAAACAAATATATGCAGAAAGGATATTAAAATATCGTTTTCCGTTCAAAACAACAAACACTGAAAACTGCTTCAGCAACAAACCCATATACCTCAGCACCCATATCATAAGGATATATAGGAGAACAACTTAAATTGCAAATGCAAAGAGAAAGGATATTTGTGTTTAAAGTAATGTTACGGTACAGTGATGTGCTAGTTCAAATATTTGCATTTTGTAATAGGAAAAATATTCTTCAGTTCGTTTTTACGTATAGTCTTCCTATATTACTACAACATAGAGGTATGATAGATATGTTTGTTTCAAGAAGAGATTTAATTTTTTTCAAATGGGTGTTTTATGAAATTTAAAGTAAACAATTGGTTTGTAAGAGCTTTAAACTGGCCCAAAATCATAGAAGGTTTTTTGATTTTTTTCAACTGTGATTGTAGTCATAAAATATGTGAATATAGTTTTTGATGTGTAAACATCTATGCCGGCGCGGTAGGGTTTTAACTAAAAATGTGGGCATTAATCTGTTATACGTTACGATGTCACACTTTACGATGTAGCACGTTACGTTAAGAAAATCTGCATAGTTGGATATCGGGTACGTTCAGTGACAAAAATTTGAAGATCGCCTTCAAAAAAACTATGCATTCCGTTTTGGATCCGCGCAAGTAGCAACAACTTATGGGCGACTTTGCATACGGATCCAAATAAAGATTCTAAAAACTGCACTTAAGCAAACGTGGATGTTTATAAATATATATTAACAGTGAGTCCAGACACTCACACATTTTTTATTTGTTACAGCAAAAATTGATTTAGAAAAGTATATCTATCACCTGTAAACTGTAAATATATTTTAAGTTCCAGCAACTCTTGTTGTCATATAACTGAATGGTATAAACAACAGACTTCCTCCATCACAACTTGTATTTGGTCTTATTACTCCGTTTTCATATCCAAAGCGACCCCAAAGTACAAACTTTTTTTAATTAATTCACTGATTGGTATTAACTATGGGTCAAATAAGAAATGGGTTAAATTGGAGTCTCAAAATATTTCAACCAAAAACAAATAAAATAAAATAACAATAAAAAAAAAATAATAACAACCCTGTTCCTACGTTGAATGTAAAGTATATCTAACGCAATTATTTACAACCGTTTTTTTTTTTTCTTAAATTCGAGATGTTGATGAAATTTCTTTTGAGACGAAAATCTAAATTATTGATAGGACTAAATTTAATATTTCCTGAAGCATTTTGTTATTAGACTTTTTCAATTGTTCAAACACAACTTACTTAATTAAGCTAACATTTTCTTTCTTTTATCTTACAGGTAAGTTGCATCATAATCGATGGTGTTCAGTCTCTTTATGCGGTAAGATATACTTGAATTTTTAATGCAGACCTTTAACAATCTCTTACTGCGTGTTGGACTTAGATTTTTACTATTCAAAGTTATTTTAACATAGCTAACCTTGTAAAGGGTGTTGTTTTAGACGTGTGGTTTTCAAGAAGAAATATAATTTAATGTTATGGCCAAGAATTTACTTTTATTATAAAGATAAGGGATTGCCATTATGTTTTAAAAATGATTTCGGGCAAGTAACCGCCGCGGCTGGCTTGAATAAATTCAAGCCGAGAGGACCAATTTACTACCAGTTTTTGCAGCGATTGGAGCCGTATCTCAAAAATAACGCGCCGAGTATTCTCTTCCAAGTAGTGAATCGTCTCTAACGCGTTCCCCATTGACTGTAACATTATGGTCATTTCTGAAGAAATATGAACCAATGATTCCCTCTGTCCATAGAGCACACCAAACTGTGACATTTTGAGGATGTAACGGCGTCTCAACAATGGCTTGTGGATTATAATCACTCCAAATACGACAATTTTGCTTATTAACCTACCCATGCAACCAAAAGTGAGCTGCATCGCTAAACAAAATTCACTTATGAAAATTGAGATCAACGGCAATTTTGTTTTGGGCCCATGTGGGCAACTGTCAAAAAGACCAACTTTGAAAAAAGTATTGCCAGATTGAAAACCACACGTCTAAAAAAAACACCCTGTACAAAAAAAAATAGAGAACATTTGCAAATCTGTTTATTCAAGAATAGTTATACTTAATTATAAAAACAAATTTTTTTTTAATGTTTTCACAAGCAAATAAGTCAAAAACAAAATCCCTCACAGCTGAATTTTTTGTGTTTAACATCTTAAACTTATTGTAAAATGCACCATGAAATTGAACCACTGCTTTCGATTTTCTGGGTAAAAGATTAAAAATTCATTTTTTGTAATAACATCGAATACCAAGGCTAATTTTGCAATTTTTTTTCTATAGAATTTTCCAAGTTACTGTTTCGAATTTTTTTTCCAAAAACTGAAATTTTTCTAGCAATTACAAAAAAATTATCATTGAAGAAGGTCAAAAGCCCTGATCCAAGTATTATACTCAATAATTAAGCTCTCCATCAATTTTCAGCATGTTAAAAAATTTTTCGAAGTCAAAGTTTAATTTTTCTGGGCAATAAAATTTACCAATCAAAATAAGTGATAGATCTCCTTTTAATAAGAAAGATATGTATGAATCTTTATTTGACAGGTTTTTTGTTTTATTTTTCTGAAAAATAATTAATGATCGATGCGGGCGTTCAGCGCATCAAATTTGAGTACCAACTAATTAATCAAATTTCTGAATTTTCGAGCATCTGACTTACTAGCTGTCATAAAAAGTTAGATGACTATACTCTGTTGCCTTGTCAGATGACATATGAATGACCAATAAATATTCAGTGCTAATACGTGAACGAGTTGTTTTCATTTATACCGTGAAAAATAATTTCCGCGCTATATTTATATCCCATTTTTCATGGAAAATAGAAAAATCAAACGACGAGTTTTCCATTTCCATTAATGGTGGACTTACACGACAGACAAATTGGCAGTATAATGTCAGTAAACTGTCAGAAGAATGGACAAATTCATTCTTTTGCCAGTTTACTGACAAAAAACTGCCAATTTGTCAGTCGTGTAAATCCAGCATAATCCTAGATTATAAGGCTTCATTTAACCATGAAGATTAGGTACAATTTGCAACAAAAAAAAAAGGGAGTGATTGCTGAAAAAACACGCACACAGGAATGGTTTAAAGTTGTATGTCACTAGGCCCTCGCTCTCAACGAGTTGTCGATTTACCAAATTTATTTATGTATAAAGTGAGTGAATTTCTGCATCTACCAATAAATGTCGTTGAAGTATTACAGAACTTTTGGGCGGATTGAATCGCATGAACTTGCAAATTTGTATGCAAAAACCAGAAATGTTGTATTATTGCATCAGTTGCTCCATCGAAGATTAATCAAAGCAGTAAAGTCATTTTCGAGTAAATTCAAAAAAACCCGAATTCGTTCTGGATTCGAGTTTCCTCTAGAGATTTATATTAAAATACCAAATTTTAACCAAATAGATCCATATCTCAATGTCATTCAGGAAAACCGCAGCTTACGTGGTGGTTCTACTAGCTATAGCAGGAACATGGAACACATCTTTAGAATAAAGTGGATATGTGAATTTCGAGAATTTTAAAGAATCAATTTATGTCCGTAAGTAAAGGTAAGGTATCATAAAATTTTATTCAGGGCACAGTCAGCAGCAAAAAACGCTGTTAGTCTTAGTTTTACTCCTACTTTTGAAACATTGGCATCAATACATTTGGTGTTAATTTTAATCACTTCGATATTTTTTTGGAATAGCACCGTTACAGGTTGGCAAGATTTTATAAACTGACCCTGATGGGAAGATTTAACATCGGAAACTTACTTCTCTAAACTTAATAGCTTTCTTATGTGTAGATCTTTTTCTTCCATTTCTTTCTTTGATGATTATCAGCCCAGCAATTCTGAGTATAGCCTTTTTGAACTTTTTCCCCTTGTGGGGCTGTAAACTAACACTCACCAACATTCTTTATTGTAATGTCAAGGACTTCTTCCAAGATATAACGTAGGCTGGAAAGCATAACCCCAACAAAATTTCATTCAAATCTTCCTTCCAATGTTGGGAAATTACATCAAAAATGTATTCGTCTTTCAAAGAAAACTGACCTTGAGTATGAACTTCTTTCTCATTTTGTCCTCTTTTAGTGACTATTTATTTTAAATATAGTTACGATTTTGTTCTTATTCCACGTTCTATTTTCAATCTAGTAGATATTTCATCCTTTAATATAACCCCTCTATATCGGTTTCCTGATGCTCTACAAGTTTGAGGCACATCTTCTTTATACAGACTCTCTTTTGCAACGTCTGTAATTTGGAAACTTTATACATTAAATTGAAAGTAACAAGCATTTCCTTTCAGCCTGTTAGCCTATGCTAATGAACAGCCTTTTCTATATAAAACACACAGAAAAGATTACAAGATTCTTCTGTCTTTTGTTTCAAATTCAAAAGATTAAAGAAACTATGTATTTGACAAAGAATGCAATCCTTGTTTCTTATGTCTTATGCCTTGTCCTGGCCCCAGTCCTGGTTGGAAGATAAAGTTGCAAAACATTAAATGTCAAGGCTTTTTAAGGATGATAATTTACCATAATTACAGTTCACAATCAAAAGATATACTAAAAATAAAAGATCATGAAACCCAACAAGAAACATAGCAGCACCAAAAAAGGCAAAAAGGAGGGTGTATCTGTTTTTAAACAAAAAGGACATTTATTGCATATCTATCAAATTAAATCCGACTATATCTTTATATAAATTATAATATATATAGGTATGAAAAGAACACGGAAGGACGACCATGAGGCATTTCTCAAGTCCTTCAATGCGGATTAAAATTGTAACTGAGTTAATTCGTTATTTTTTTTTTTTTTTGGTTTTTCGGATGGGAGGGGTAAAAGTTTCCTGGACACATTTTTCGGCAAAAAGATAGATAAGAGAGTAGCATAGAAGTTGAGTTAAACTAAAGGACCAAAAGCAGTTGTAGTATACAGCAGCAGGACCTAACTGGATGTTGAATGTATCAGAAAGTCAAAAGTCCTTAAGGCATATCTTATAGTGAGAGATGGCAATGTAGTTTTGGACAGAGGGATATAATTTTGGGCAATGTGATGGTGTATATACCTATTACCTGCCTATACTACAACCATCCTATATTGGTATAGGAAACCGAAGTAATCCTGTTTTGTGGATGTTTTCCAACATCAGACATTTTCTCCTCCTCGGTATTGCAATAGAATTTAATCTAACAACTTTTTACAGACACATCCCCCCCTTTCCCCCTTCTTTTTGACCGATACCACCATCACCAACTTCTAAATCTCTCTGTGTGTTTTGAGAGATTTTTGTAGATTTGGATGGAATTTATGCAAACGTTACGGTAATTGCATGGAATTGTTCCCTATAGAAGGTCAGATAATAGAATATTTATTTGTGTTTTAGGTTTACTTTTTTTGTTTTTAAAAGATTTGAATTTAATTTTGAGGAAGATTTCTGAAATCTATTATAGAATGAGAGTTGTATAAAATTGAAAAGAAAAAGTTTTTGGAAAATGGCATTTCTAATTTTTGTTTAATTTTATGATTTGTTTTAATCTACAGGGATAAGTCAGTCCTAAAGGTATATATTTACAAATGGTATAACAAAAAATGATCTTGAATTCTTACATTTTGATATAGATTCGGATGAGGGGAAGAAAAAGAAGAACGTTTAGTGCAAAAGTTAATGTAATTAATATTATTAATAATAATAGTTTGAACAGGCATGTAGCCTGTCAGACCCTGCAGATTTTTTTTTAAAGTGTAACCTCTGATCATATCCAGGCATTAGTTAGACAGAATTTTTAAAAAAAAATTAAAACTTAATGGATTATTTGACGTTTTCTGTTCTCTTTGTTTCTACTTTATTTCTGGCACTTAAATCCTACAGAATCCAATTCTATTCAATTGGATACATATTTATTAAATAGGATTTAAATTTTGTAAGTTATAAAGCTTGTTTTTTTAGAGCTATAGAACTTTGAAATGGAATAAAACAAAGATGATTTTTTTAAATCGACATGAAATCTACTTTATTCGAAAGATAATCTTCTGGCATTATAATTTAAATATGACTCATGGCATATGACCGCCATGGCTGGCTCGAACGTAGTCTAATCTGGAGGTCCGATTTTCGATGACTTTTTCTAACATTTGTGGCCTTATATCGGCAATAACGTAGCGAATGTTGTCCTCCACGTGGTCCATCGTTTCAGGCTTATCACAGAAAATAGTCAAGCGGCGTTAAATCGCACGATCATAGAGTCCAATTCACGGGTCCGTAACGTGAAACTATGCGGTTACCAAACGTTTCCTTTAATAAATCAATTGTGGCACTAGCTGTGTGACATGTTGTGCCGTCTTGTTGAAACCACAGCTCTTGTACATCGTGGTTGTTCAATTGATGAACGAAAAAGTCAGTAATCATGGCTCTATAGCAGTCACCATTGACTGTAACATTCTGGCCAGCATCGTTTTTAAAGAAGTACGGAACAATTATTCCACCAAACCATAAAGCGCACCAAACAGTCAGTTTTTGTGGATGTAACGGTGTCTCAACATACACTCGAGGATTATCATCACTCGAAATACGGCAGTTTTTTTTATTGACGTTTCCATTCAACCAAAAGTGAGCTTCATCGCTAAACAAAATTCACTTATGAAAATTGGGATCGACGGCGATCTTGTTTTGGACCCATTTGGACACAATTTTGAAGCGTTGTTCAGGTGTCAGTCTATTTATGTTGAAATTCCAAACCAAACTTAAAATAAATCACTTGACAGCCGACAAAATGGCCGCCAGTTAAAATAGTGTTGCCAACTTAAAGTTCTATACCTCTTATACAATTTAATGTTAAAATAGCAGTTCTGGGAACAAAAAGAAAGCTTTCCTGTAATCAAATTAAAAATATTACATACTTACAGAGAGCCCATCGTCAAGTGCTTTGGTTAATTATCGCTTTAAACCGCATTGCTTTTACTATTTTTTAAGTGAAAATATAAAAAAAAAACAACTTAATTGTTGTACCTACTCCTGTCAGCCTGTCAGTATACACCCAATAAAATCAAATTAATTAACATCATAAAAATTAACAAAATTCACATTAAAAAAAAAATATTTCAATGAAATTAAATTTTCAACCCAAACGCAAAAAAAAAACGTATATTTATTCTCAATTTTGTTTTATTTTATCAGAGTGAACTAATTACTTACCTATACATATACCTACATACATATATAAGTTTATTTATTTTTCTGTTTTTGGATAAAATTTATCAACAACAATGTATGCCACAGGAAATGCACTTTAACCTCATAAATGAAAATGTATAAGCCCGCACTATATAAATATATACAATACTTTGAATATAAATATAAATAGAAAAAAAATCGACACATAAATTAAATCGTAATCCAAATGAGTCCCATTGTGTAGGCTGGTTTTTTGGATTAAAAAAAAAAACCTACATACATACAAAAATGTCCCACGCCGGCCGCACTGGCCGGTGTATCGCTTGAAAGCATTAATTAATTCCATGGCTACTCTCATTTTGCTGGATAAATATTTTATTCACAACTTGATAATTCACCCGGATTGCAATTAAATACCTCATTTATGCTCAATAATTTAATATATATTAATTATATTGTACAGCGAGAGAAAGTTTAAAATTAGAGAAGAAAACACTAAAATAAAATTCCCGAAAAATCCCTGCAATTATATTGTTGGACCAAAAACAGATGTATCCTGTTTCTGTGTAATTTAATGATATTCACAATGAACTTTTTCCTGTGTAATAAATATGTGTGTCTCTTTTTTTTTAACTATTTTTATTTGTGGTTTGGAAAAATGCAAATAGAATTTGCAAATAAATATTTAAAGGCCTTATCGTTGACAATTCGATGACACAAAAATATAATAGGAAAAAAAATTATAAATTTAAAAACAAGACTATTTACATATCAATAAGCTAGGAGTTTTAATTATAATGAATTGGCGAGAACAAAATTTTGTTTTTTTTTCATTTGTATAAGTTAACAGATAAAACAATTAAATTCTTCTTTTTTTTTAGAGAGATAATTAGTTATAGAATAAAAGGGAATATTTAATTGAATTTTAAACAAAAGGGCAAATCCAGAAGGTGTTTTCTAATTTAAAACAATATTTTAATTCTGTTTCGAATACTTTTTTTTAGCCTATAAGAGCCACCTACAAAATGTCATTGTTCTTGCTGGCATTATTTTTCTAACAAAAAAAGCATCATAAGTGTACTTAAATTATGTTTAAAGTTTTTATACGAAATTCAGTTATCATTAGTTGTTTTAATATTGAAGTTGCTGCCTGAAATTTATCTGAAAAATCACAACAGCAGCATTCACTCCATTAAACACTGAAACAATTTCATCAGTATAGGTACCGAACGTGACTCAATGGAACTGGCCTATCAAATCTCATAATTTTGCTGTTAAGTGACGAACATTAATGTAATGAAACGATAGTCCTGATATGTCATAAACTCATAACCATCAATTTCAACAGAATCCAAGGATATCCCTTAGACTGTATAGTTACATATATTTCTCCAATCTCGTAGTTTGCTGATTCACTCTCAGCACTCATCTCTCCATTATGTTCACTCTCAAAATTTGACACATTCCTAATCATAATCAATAAAAGAAGACGAAGAAAAAAAAAAAAAAAAGGACCCCATCCCCATCTCTGGCTCATTCAGCAGAAAGAACTCAGTCCAGTGAGTTTGCTTTTATATAATTTCCTTCAGCTTCATCCTTCCTTTCAAATCCATTGGTTCGTCAAAATAATAATAAAAAAAAAAGCCCCAAACTCTCGAACCAGAGCAGACATTCGCTGAATACTTAAGTAGAATATTATTGAAATGCCAAAATCGTATAATCTTCAAAATGAAATATTTTTATATACGCACTTGCCTCTTCTCTCTCACACTACTTTTGGCGTTGGCGTTGCTGTTGCCATCGTTTCCTTCAAGGACTTAAGTAGTAACCTTTCGACTTTGGTTCGTTTTGGTTTTTTTTTTTTTTTTGAGTCAGTCTCATCGATCCTTCTATTATTTTAGCTTGACGTCGTATTAATTTTTTTTGTGCTTCTTCGCTTTTCTTTTGGGTCTTTGTGTGACCAAAGTAGTTGTAATAAGGATTTATTTCGTTTTTTTTTTTATTTTATTTTCATCAGTTCTTGGAATGTCCTTTAAGACGTTGGAAAAATACCGAAGTTTGGAATTTTTCAATATTGATGCAAAGTGGCGTGGAAAAAACTCTCTGTATAGGAAGTTAAAGAAAAAAAAATGAGAAAACTTAAAAAAAAATCATCAAAATCATCGACGAAAAGGACGAAAATAAAAATTGTAAAGTAAGTAATAATAACATTGTTCGTTTGAGTACAAAAAAAAAAAAAAAAAAAAAACAAGAAATCTCTCAAATGTGCAAATTCTTATTGGTTATGGATGCTGGGTATAGGGACGAAGGAGATACCTACAAATATATGTATGTATTTTTTTTGTCAGATCCTCTTTCCAAATTTAAAAGGAATTGGAAATGATTTTAAATCGCATTAAGTTCTTTTTGAATTTTCCTCTTAGCGAAAAATAAGAAAGTAAACAAATCCTGACAGGTCCTTTCCCACAAAAATTATATGAATGTGGTTAGAATTTTTTGTCACAAAAAAAAAAAACCACTAAATCTGTCACGGAAAGATATTAAAATAGTTCAAGTCTACATTTATTCATATGTTTATGGCTACATGTGTTAAATCCAACTCGAGTAGGTAACCAAAAAAGGATCCTGTAGAACTACTATGGCGTGCAGGACATGAAGGACACAAAAATGAAGTGAATTTAGATATAAAATTCAGTATTGTGAAAGTAACTTTGCCGAGAGTGCATTGCACAAAGTGCGAAAATAGTAATTGAATCGAACACACATGATGGGGGAATTCTGGAATTTTTATTCAATAGTGTTGGTGTTTTGTGCTTTCAAAAAGATTCAGAGTATATTTTTGACCATGGCCATAATGTACTTGCGAAAAATGTTAAGGTTTTTTGTCGTCACTGAAAATAATTACTCCCAACACTTTAGGTGATGAAATTTTTTACTGAAGCCTGAATCTTGAGTGGTTGAATTTTAAAGCTCATCATCAATCAGCATTCAGTTCTTTAAATGTTTGCTTTGTAATAACAACACTAAGGCTCATTTTCTGAAACGAAACTTAAGAATTTATGTTCAACATAAGAGCTTATGTCACAGTTTACGCTGAGGAAAAAGAAGAACATAAGTGTTCAATTACAACATAAATATTTATGTTTCGTATCAGCAAATGGCTCTTAGTCCCAGTTTTCCAGTGTAAACAAGAGTTAGCTGACTCTATATAAGTAAATTTACCAACCGTGAACTGAGGAAGCACTTTTTCAGTAGAGAATGCATGATGCGGAATGACTAAACAAACTCGGTTAATCCTGAGTTAACTTACCAAATTTGATGAGTTAACTCGAGTTTAACTTTAATCTCGCACTGAAAAACCGGACCTTAAAGTCTAAGCTTTTTATGATTTGATTTAAATCTACAAGAAGAAGGTCGTTATTCTGAACGTCCATAATTATTTATCCAAGACCATTATTTATCTAAAAACAGGTAAATATAAGATCTGTATATAATTCCTCACTGTAATTCTAATACCTCATAATCTAGATAGGTTAATTTTTTTAGGGAAATTTATCAGTATTTAAACGAAGTTTCGTTTATTGATTGTGCTTGATGTCTTACTATCAACTGCTTTTAAAAGTGCAATTTAAAATTAATTTGGAGTTTTCTGTTGCCGCTAAGCTTTGGTTCAACTGACTGAACACGATAGACGCGCGTTTTAACACGCGTTCGCACACACATGATTATAAACACATATTTAACTCCCAGAGCCGCGTTCGCAACTGCGTCTCCATTGTATTCATTTCAAGGAGTTTTTATCTGTTTTAACTCTGACAAGTGCGAACACGCGTTCGAACAAGCGTCTATTGTGTTCAGCCGGTAAAGCAACGGAGCGTATTCATAAACGTCAAAAAATGCGTTTGCAACAATATTGACTGATATTGATTGATCAAAGAGATTTTGTGCAAGTAGGACGATTTCATATTGATTGAACTTTTTTTAAAAAAATGACAATTAAATTGACGTTAATTTGACATTTCCGAAAACGGCCTACAGTTCTTAAATTTTCATCTGTAGTTATTGAAAAATTTTATCAGATACGAGGTTTTGAGTGCAGAAGTCGTCGTCTTTCTGTAAAAATTTCGTAACTCGAAAATTTAAAATTATTTAGGAGACACAAAAACCTGATTGAACTTTCTGAACTTACGGCGCAACCACACAGTGCGTGGCCGAGCCCCTAAGTTTTAAAACTGTTCGATAGAGACAAATTTTATGGAATCACAAAACATTAACGAGGCATAGGTATTTGAATTCAGTAATTTTTAATAATCAGCAATACATTTTTTCACTTACAAAACTTGACAGAAAGAAAAATAGTTCATGCGCTAAAAGTTGGTCGCTGACATTGGATTTCACTATTTAGAGCAAAAGATATGACTGAAAAATGAAATTAATTTTATATCTCCAGTAAAAACGTGATGTTTTCAAATTTATTGTATAAAAACAAAAATTAATTGTCTTAATTTTTGAATTGTTTCAATTAGAGACCAAATTCAAAACCTCAAAACAACAAAACATCTAGTTAGGATTTTAACAGCGAGTCAGTGACAAACATCATTTTGCAATCGATATGCCTAAACACCGTGTGTAATTGATTTGATTATCAATCTTATTGCACTGAATTTTAATTAAAACATAATCGCACACAATAACCGTGATTATAATAAAATCATATCTCTCTCTCTCTCTCTCTCACAATCTGCCTCTTGTTGTGTTGTGTTAGTCAGGTATGTGCAGCTCGTACAATGCCATAATTATATTTCCAACATTCCTCATCCGCATTGAAATCACGCACATGCAATTCTATTTAAGTTTACTCCTTCCCTCGCCCCCCTTCACCCCCCCACACACTAAAACCCTAATTTAAATATAGTAAATCAAAGCGCTTGCATAAAACACTTTAATCCTATTTCTTGCTGTTGTTTTATTTTGCTAAATCAGAAATTGAAAATCCTGTTGAATGTGCTATTACGTTCGCTTGAATGATGAATACACTTACAAACCCATTACCCATACATGGATATGGATAAAGGATTTTATATTAAAAAGTTAAATAATCACTAAGTAAGAGTACTCGAGTACTTGAACCATTCAGCAACAGGATGGATTTTTGCCAAACAAAAGCCGCCTTTCTAACCCTTCCATAGTCCTCGTCGTCATCATCATCATCATCATCGTGCACTGTGTTAAGAAGGATGAAATATCCTTATGGCAATTTGTGGTAGAACAATATGACTCTGGCTCTTTGGCAAACACTCAGAGTTCTCTGTGTGCAACTAAAAGCGTTAACGTGCTTCCTTCCTCTTTGGCTTTTGTGTGGCTTGGCGATTTTTTTGCTTGTTTTATATTTTGTTTTCGTCTTTTTTTTTTGTTGCAGAACAATTCCAGGAACAAAATGCAAAAAAAAATAGGGAAGAAGAACAAAAGGCCAAATCAAATCGACACTTAAATACAAAACCGTGGTTTGGCATTGTTTTATATGAAAAATGCAACAGGCTCAGCAGGTTCGAAAAGAAGTTTTGTAGAAAATCCTGGAAAACACTAGCCTGCTGACAAGCAGGCAAGAAGAATTGCCCTCCAATTGGCCCTTCGCTGGTGATGTTGAAGGAAATGGAAAGCTATACAGCAGCTAGCGGCAATGTTGGCAAAGTTTCAAGAGTCCTTTGCTATAATATGTTAGAATGCGCTTAAGGGAAAATTCTCCAAAAGTCATTTTATATGTTTTATTATATTGGACCTGTTTGCTTGCCACTTCCTTCCGATATTACCTTCTGAGAGCTATAAGGACGTACCTACGACCGACCACCGACAGGACGATATGGCAATGGCAGCGTATATTTCTATGAAAATAAATAGCAAAGACGATGAGTGGAATTGCAAAATTTATTCAACAGGAGAAGCTATAATCGGTTGCATGACTTTTCGTTAAGCATGGTTAGGTTTTCAAGGAGTCTATAGTGCTAGTATAGATTATATTCGATCCTTGTGTGACCCTCTGTGTTGGACTCAAATTATATCAAATTTTATTCGAAGCATTTACCAACTTGTGCATCCTTATGCTGTGTGTTTCTATTCATGGAGGTCGCGTGAGCTCCTGTTGAATATATGCGAAGGAAATGAGATATGGTTAATGCATGTTCGATTTGTGGGAATACATCAGCGGAAGAGTTATTAGATGTCTTTGAATGACTTTAGGAAAAAGGATATTGGGCGCCACCTAATGAATACTAGATACATATAAAAAGACACGATGTCTGGAAAAATCCCAAATGGCAATTCAATACCAAATAAAGTAATGGAAATAAAATGACCGCCTTACTTATTGGTGATGGTGAGATATGGATTTCGGAAGAGGATTTTGTTGAATTTCAATTGCACTGCATCTTTTTAACTATATGTTTAGGTCTAGGTCTAGATCTAGACCTAACTTTAAGAAAATATCAACTTTGATCAAGTTTAAATGAATGCTTCTGCTTTAACAATTTCGTTTTAAACAAAAAATGGCGCCCAATTTTTGAAATAAAATGCAAGACTTCACATATTTTTTTTAAAATTTATTTAATAATGCATGTAGGTAATGATTGATGTTTAACTTCATTAAAGCTCAAATCGACTGTAATAATAGTTGGTTTCAAGTTGGGTTTTTCACAAATCGGAAATTGGACATATTGACGTTTTTTAGGGAAAATAGCTTTATCTTTTAGCTATTCGTGGATTTCTTTTTAATGGCTCGAGTTCTAACAGATAAAGATCCAAATTTGCAAACAAGTAATAATGATTAGCTCAAGACTGCCTGCGCTAACTAGCACATTAGAAGCTAGCTAGTGTAAATTGTATTACATATTACAATGTCACTGCCTTATTCAAAGCAGACTTCGCAATAAGGAAAGATCAATAGTTTTATTTTAGTGTAAATATGAAGAGTGGAAAACGCGGCCTACTTAAATAGTTTCACATTCATTTTAGGTATTTCATATAGACATTTGAGACCAAATATCTCACATATAAAAGTTTAAGAACCTTAGCTGCGTTTTCAGGAAAACGTTTGTATATTTCATTGAAGATACATTAATATATATTACTTATAACCAAAAAGACCATTATATTTTTTCTTAGAATTGTTTTAAAAGATATACATAGAACCTTTAATTTTATTTCATCAAACTACTAGTTTCTAAGCAGTTAAACAAAATATCTACACCAAGCTTCGTAACACTATATATTACCTACCTTATATTATAGAAAAAAAAACACAACAAATATATATTACGTATACGACCGAGTGCCCTTAGGGTTTATTGTAGGTCCTTACACGATGTTATATAAGCTCAGCAAAAAATAACCGCAAACTTAAGAAAAAAAAAAAAAAAAAACAATTTACAACCTTTCTAGATTCTTAACAGACGTTTCACGTCCCTTAACATCCATTTCCTAATTGCTTGTCTAAGGACTATAAAATAAATGTCCTTCCACACTCGGTCATGTCATGTCACATCAATAAACACAAAAAGGAACAAGGGATAGAAAAAAAATAAAAGAAAAAAAAACTGTATACCTATACCTAGATATATCTGCGGACAAAACCAAAAGCAAACAATTTTCTTCATTAATCATCGAGGGTATAAACTTTGCTATAAAAGCATCAACTACACCTTTCCATAAACCTCACCAACACCATAAACATACACACTATCGCTTATCCACCAACTATACGGATGGAACATGTCAAAAGTATTTAACCACTTGGTGCAAGGATATCATAAAGCAAAAAAAAAAAAAAACCTTCCAACCTGATAAATATCAAAGAATCATTTGTCACTGTAAAACATCATCATGTAATGTTCATCTTCACATAGTTTTTATTTTCTTTTTTTTGTTTTAAGTTTTCCTTTTGATTTTCTAATTTGATGAAAGAAAAAAGGATACCTACTACCAGGTGAAGGAAAATACAAACAAAATCAATTCAGGTGTATTTAGAAAAAGGGCCTTAATCACTTAAACCAAATCGTCTTTTGTTAGAATAATTCAACGCAAAACAAAAAAAAATAACTCACTCGTGTGTGAATCTTGCCATGGTCAAATGATTGTCATTGTTTATAGAAAGGTCCCCTTATCCTTTGTGGTTACACCTTATATCTTTTTTAATCTTCATTATTTTGTTGAATTAGACTTAAGCATCAATTTGAATTATTATTATTGCCACACACAAAGAACATGACAGACACTCTTATTCACAGACAACAGAAATAAATAAGTCCATAAATAATGCATATGTCATTTCGCTTAGGTATATCAAAATGTGTGTGTTGTACTTAAGTGAAAAACCAACAAAATAAAGAAAAAAGAAAACAAGAAGAAAATTGACAAGTTACTTTGACACAAAATTATTGGTGTTGGCAATTTTGTCGAAAATTACTTTAGATTCGTCTCATATATGTGTGTAGTCATTGTTGTCGTTGCTAGCAGAAGTCCTTATATTTTTTTACAGCGAAATAAAGGACACACATGTGTTACACCAAACGATACACTCTATATCAGCTAAATTATAGAAAAGTACAAACAGGACAAAATAGCATTTGAAATGACAGAGAATCGAATGAACGGCGAAAAGATTGTCAACAATTCGACAGGGTTGAGTTGAATAAAGAGGGGGTATTGGGTTTTTCAAACAAGCACAAAATTGAATACAAAGGATACAAAACTATGGCGGCAGCTATAGAGAGATCCTTTCAAGTGTTGAGGTAACGAAGAAAATAAAATAATAAATAGGTACAATTCTCTTAGATTTCTAGTATACGAGTCAGCAAGTATATACCTAGAGTGCTATGTATATTAATACGAAAATCGAATTTCGTTTGGAGGTTTTTCTTTTTCAAATAAAGCACACCTGGAGCTTTCACGTAATTTGGCAAAGAGGGTGACTCTTTTCTTTTATTTTTTTTTTTTTGTTTCTTCTCCATCTCTCTGTTCTTCAATCTTTTTTGTCCTTCATCTACCATCATCATGCTATCATGGTTGGGTTTCTTGTTTTTTGGTTTTTGGGGGTTATATTCCTTTTGTGGTTGTTGCATTACTCTGATGGGGTCCTTAAAGTAGTAGAGAATAGTGGAGGATTTTGTTTTCTTATCTAATCTTTAATTTGAATTGTCTTGGGAGACTTTTTCTTTTAGTTCGTTATTTTTTGGGGAGGCAATTCGAAGGGATTATGTAGTCTTTCAATGATGGTTTTCACACCGTTAAGATTAAAATTGTTTTAATAAAAACTAAAGTGCTCACAATCATGGATTTAATTGGATGGGATTGCTACGGATTTAATGTGTTCGGTTATTATCAATACCGTTAAAATAATTTTAAGTCATAACGCCTAATGAGTAGTAGATAGTGGATTAGGCATCTAAGAGGAACTTGACAGTTAGGTATGATAATTCTACTGTCTTATAAAACAGCAAATGGCGTTATAGAACTTACACATCTGTCAACTTGGAATTCATATTAAGCGGATAACTTTAACTTGGCAAACTTGGCACTTAAGAGACGGATAACTTTTTAACACTCACATGCAAATATCTCATAGAACCGTTTACAACCACTAGCATATTATCAGTGCATTTATGCGACACACGTATTACAGTGTTACTACATTGTGATGAAGTGTTACCGTGCTTCCAGTTATGAAAACTCGAAAGATATCATAAAACAATATTATGTTTATTGATAAGAAAAGTTATCAAGTAGACAGGTTCTCTATCCGTGTGCCAGCTAAAACATGTTCTGAGGAGCTAATAGTATTTTTTCTATTAAAAGGGGAGTATTCTAAAAATTTTTTAATGTTATTTTTTAGAAATTTGGCGAAGCTAGTGTCTTTCCTAGTTATCTGTTTGGATAACAATTATTGGCACCTTATCTTAAATTGACTTTTTTTCTAAAGACGATATTACACTGTCATATATATAAATATTTCCCATCATGCCATATAATAAATATATGACAACATATTTTTTGTATGTCAAAGTAGTATTAAGGCGATAGTACACTGTCATATAAACTTTTGTCGTAAAACGTATGTCAAAGTAGTATTAGGCTCCATGTATTTTGTGTCATATAAATTTGACTATCACACTTATATGACACTTTTGGGACATATTTATTTGGCAAACTTGTCATATTTATATGATAATGTAATACTGCCTTAAGTTCATATATTTATTTGGAATCATTTAGATTTTAGAACAAAATTGTCTTTGTCTTAGTCTTATTTCCAAAATGATTTAAAGATTTTTCCCTTCCCTTCTTCCCTGCGGAACACCTTTTCTTTTCCCTTCTTTCGTTTCTTGTTCATCTTCAAAAGCAGTAGGATTTCAGAATTTTATGTAACTACACCTAATTCAGAAATTGTGTTTTTAGCAAGAACTTCAAACCATCGTCCAGCGTTCGGACTTTACTGCGAAAGCAGTAGATTTACTTCGCTTTTTCATACATTATCAAATCTACTGCATCACTGCGCTTTGCTAACAATCTACTTCTATTTTCGATTTCGATTCTTTTTGCTCGAAAGTGGAAATGTCAAGAACGAAACCAACCTTTAGAGATGCCTGTGTGGGTAAAAGGGTTTTTGATTTGTCATTTCAGATTGATTTGACAGATTAAGCACAATTTGTTCGAAAACAGGGATCTCTAAAGTATGTTTTTGATTTTCATTTTTCCACTTTTGCCACTCTTTTGCAAAAAGTGTTGAATGTAGTAGCCTTTAATATAAATTTTTTTTCACTGCGATTCTTATTTCGATCTACTTCGAAATGCGATTTCTGAAGTCCGAACCCTGCCTTCGTCCCGGTCATTTAAGATATTTTAATTCTCAATGAACTTTATCTTATTAAATTTGGAATTTTCTCCATGATTATAGAAACTAAAACCAACCGTAGAATAGGCTAAGTCTGAAATTGAGAATGACTCAAGCCCAAAGAGTACGGGACTTATTTAGTTTTTTTTTTTTTTAATTAAACTAGAATTAATTTTCTTGAAAAAATAAGTTCGGTTGCAACCCTGGAAAAGTACTTAAGCTGATGGTCTTTCGAATGCAGCCATTGTTTTTTTTTTTTAGATTGCTCGATTCGCTTGCTTTGGATGCTCAGCCCTGAAGGGCTGCATCAGCACACTGTTTTCAATAGGAAGGCCTTGAATGGTCATATCCGATTTTTTTCAGAGGAACTGCTTCTCAAAAAAAATTTAAAAAAACCTTCACCGCAATAACACAAATTCTTAAATAATTTCTAAATGGAGTAACTTTTGTTTAAAATTTAGTCTTTACATCACTTTCAATTTTATTTTAATTCTAGTAAGTCTACTATGTATACTTTCCAAAGCCCCTCTGTTATTCTATATGTTATTCTGATGCAGTTGCACAAATTCCACTATAAATGTATTTCACTTTAAAGTTAAGTCCTTTGAGAAAAAAACAAAATTCAAATAAATCTCAAAAATATAATTGAATTAAATTGTAAAAAAACGAAGAGGACGAAAAACACTTCTTTTCATCTACAGTAAATTTGTTAATCCACTTCAGAACGAATGTGGCAATCGTTTTAATATCCTTCATTCAGTTTTTTCCTTCAATCATTTTTAAATTCACTTAAAAGAATTTCCTGTACGAGTATGTCCCCCATCCACTCCCACTTTGTATTACTCTACAATATGTGATCTAAAAAAAATATATATGTACATAGATATGTATTCGTTTTATCCCTAGGAGACAACACTTTCAGATATTAAGATACATTTGCATTCAAATCATTCCTATGGGTGCCAAAAAATGTATAAAAAGAACTATAGTAAGGACACATTGGCATTGCATTCCCTTTGCATGACCTCCTATATAATACCCCTCTCCAACTTTAGTTCCTCCCAGAGTCAGATGGATTCCCAACTCAAGCGTAACGATTCAACATGCTTTTCAATAGATTTCAAAAAGATTACATAGACACAAATGCATACCAATTGCTTCCTCCTATACCTACTCCTTTAGCAGTCAACCAACCACTATGTCGTCCTTGTCATGATGTTCCGAGCAAGTTCTTTGAGCACAAACAACAAAATGAAGAACATGACAAAAACAAAAAAAAAATGAACCTCATAGGCACGAGAGCCAAGTTGCAGCTGCTTCCATTTCGTAAATTCATTTAACCTTGCCATCGCCGACGCCAAGCTACTGCTGTTGCTTTTGCTCAAGCCGTCACCGCTACCATTGAGGACGACTTTCTTGCGGAGTCCTATTTGTAAGGACTTCCACACATATACAGTCCTTTTCTCTCTGTATATCTACTATAAAACACTTCGGAGCCATTTCGATGATTTCCCTGCATTTATTTTAGTATCCTTTCTATACTTTCTCTCATACTCTTCGACTTGGAGCTGGATTGCAAACAAGTCGAAGTCCCATTAGGGAAGAAGCACGAGCCTTTGCTGCACACGATATTCAACAGGCATATAGAAAACTCTCCGGCTTGTAGCTGAGGTTTATTCAAGCAAAAGGAATTCACCAAACTTAACAACTCCAAAAGAAAGAACTCTTCAATTTGAACGAACAGCCAGAGCTGTAGGATATAGCTCTTGATGTATTATATAGGAATGTGTTCTTGGAAGAAGCAATGTTCCTATTATAGGACTACGGCTGTTGCTTTTCTGGTCCTGGTTGTGGGTAATACTATTTGCCAAAATGATTTGTTATATATCCCTTTGAATATGTTGCAACATTCAAGACGAAAAGAAGGAATAAAACTTTCTCTTTGGCAGTCTTTGGCAGCCTTTTGGCGTTTTGTACACTAATGCGGTTAGGAATCTGCATATATTGAGACACACTGGGTTTCCTAAAATATAAGAAGAGCATCTTTCATTCTCTCGTTGCAGTGATGATGGGGGAGAAATATCTTCGACCTCTCATCAACATTTAAATAATCTATACAAATAATATTTTGAACAGTTTTGTGTGTTGAAAAGGACATTTAAGACTTTTCATAAGTTAATACAATGACTTATGGTGATTTCTTGACATCAGCCACAACCAGAGCGAACTCAACCGACCGCTCTCTGCTCTGGGTGTGGTTTCAGTATTCAGCCCCGCAAAAATCAATGCGGTTTCCTATCTAAAGAGTCGAATTGCAAAGTGTTGGAAATCCGTTCGGTCGAGAGGGAATTTTAAATGAGATGCAATTTGTTGAAAATCCTTCGACCTCCCCCGCCTTCCACTATATACATTTGTATGTACTATATACAAAAAAAGGATATTTAATCGTATTTGAGTATCATACAATTTAGCGAGGAGCTGTGCTACTGATGAGGATTCAAAATACTGTTTTTTGCTGTCATCATAGTTTATTCACCATCATTTGGTTAAATGAAATTATAGTTGAATTAGTTATGATTTGCATGATTTGATTGGATAAACTTCATTTGAATTATTAGTGTTCGTAATTTGTTTTTGATTATTATTTATTTTTTTTTTTTTTTTGTCATTCAAATTTAAATGAAAGATATTTTGTATGAATATGCAATAATTATGCTTAGCAGTGATGCGAAGCTGAGTTGATTAAATTTAATTAAAATTTTTTGTAGTGTTGGAGTTTGAAGAAAGGTTAGAAGATTCGAAGAAACAATATTATAATGGTTTTGTTAATTTTTAAAACTTTTAATTTGAGTTTTTATACTGAATTACTTCCGTTGTGTGAATTTGAAACAAAAATTAAAAATGCAGTTTAATTGCAAACAATTTGTATTTCGTATAGATACGGAATTTAATCAAAATAGTTGGTTGACACTGGTCACTGAAACATCTTAACTTAATTTAAATTTAATGTTAAATAAAATAAATGAAAATAAAATATTCCTGTTTAAAAAAAAGCTATCGCACAGTATTGCCCCTCCATCTAGATCAGCAAAAATAGACCTTGCTGAAATAATTTTTTGTATATTCGAATCCCAGTTATGAAAAATTAGAGATTTATTAACTATAAAGGATGTTTTGCATGAGATGTTACAAAAAAATAGAGCTATAGAGAGTATATTTCCTCCGGTTTAGGTAGAAAGGACAATTTTCAGTTAAGGGTTCTTAAGCCTAAAATCGATATTTTATTTCTTAACCAACTTGTTTTAGTGAATGTTTTGAAAAATTAATTTTTAAACTCAACATTTTGAATTCGAAAATTTCAAATTCATTTGATAAGTTGTTAAGTACTATTTTTTTGTTTTTCAATCCTCTTATTAAGTTTTATTCAAAGACTTACAACCAGGTAGGTATCTACTTAAATGCCTTTCTGTTTTTTTTTGGAAATTAAAAAAATAACAAAATCTCTTTTACTAAATATAAAGCAGCTAAGGTCTTGGGATGAATGGTCGGGGATGAGTTGAATTGTGACCAGTTGTCTTGGGATGGGCTGGGATGACACCCAACTAAGATCCAGTTTTTCAGTGTGAGATTAAACTTAAACCCGAGTTAATTGATCAAATTTGGTGAGTTAATTCAGGATTAACTGAACACATGCTTTCGATGTCTTATCCACCGAGTTTACTTAGTCGTTTCGCATGAATTCTCCACAAGAAAACTGCTTCATCAGTTAACTGTGGATTAATTTACTTCTAGAGTTAACTAACTCTGGTTTAACTCACCACTGAAAAACTTGGTCTGTTTTTGTATTTTTCAATTTTCTCAAAAATCTCTTTAAAAAAACAACAACATCACCTTTTATTCCCTCTTGTCAAAAGCGTTTGTTAATGTATTTTCAATTCTTAAAAAAATATTATTTTACCCTGAAAATGCAATGAGAAATCTGCCCTAATATCACACAATCTTAATCCTGATATCTCAACTAATCTCCCAACTTAAAACCCCAATTAAACAAATTAAATCTTCGGTGGTCAGTCACCTTTAAACATTGTCCTTCGCGAAAAACCAAACAACAAAAATTCAAAATAATCCAACACCACAAGCCTTCGATTTTCAACCTCCAACCTGTCTACTGTTCATAAACATACATATATCCTGATGGTGCGGTAACAATTAGTTAAAAAAAAAAGTATTTTCCTATAGCTCCAAAGTGATGACATATTTACAACTCCAACTCTATCTCCCTCTTATTTTTCTATGGACAAATCGAAATTATTCTCCCTGCAGGATAACACAGTCATGTAATACAAAAGAAAATATAATTAATTAAACTGATGGCAACTGGAGCGTATAAATACGTTTCTAACATTTTGTAACAAAATACTGAAAATTTACTGAAGCATAAATCAATTCCTTTTCAACTATGCTGTTGTTTAAAAATTATATATATCTATACATATATGTGAGTCTATGTATTTGTAGCTATATATAGACGCACAAAACGATGCAAATTTGCTTTATAGTAAAAGGTTTATCCTGCGAATCCAGCCATGTAAATGCGTGTGTATATGGAGATTTTAATATTTCGCACAAATTGTCCTTTCCGATTCTATTGTTTCGAAAATAATTCAAATAAGTATAATAATTTAGTATGACAAAGCAAGAAAATAAAAAAAAAATAAAAACAAAAAGGATTTGTGGCTCCTAAAACGCTTTGTAGTTTTCAATTAATCGTCCTGCGAATGGAAAACTCATGTTATGAGAGAGTTCACACGAAAGTATTCGAGTGAGAATGTTAACAGGCATTTGGTCAGGATCACCACTGCCACCGTACCGCGCCGCCAGCCGCAGAGTTCTAGGAATTTGATTAATAGCATTTGAGAAATTTATTTATTTATGAGTGGGCTAGTTACCGTTTGGATTTATTAATATTATCGAACATATTTTCAAAATCAACCCAGCAATGACAATGGATAAACATTTTGTAGTCGTGGCTGGGTAGCCATCAGGCTGGGCTGTTGCCGTCCAGGCCTCTTTGGTAATGTTGTTTGTTTATTGTTTCGTCATCGTTAGCGAACCATAAAAGTTGCTGAGAAACGAGAGATTATGATGAAAAGTCTAATTGAATATAAATTATTATAACAACGAAAAGCATCAACACCAGCAACAAAAACTACAAACAAAAAAAATCAATAAAAATACCGAATCCTGAATGGGTAGGGTAGGTGTGTAGCTCGGAAGCTGTAGATAATATCATGTTACATTTGGGACAATTATAATGTGATATCTTTGAACGACTCCATGCACAACAAAACCGATGGGAGGTAGATTTCCCTAAGGGTGGGATGGCATACAATTTTGTATTGTCATTGTGAACTATAATTAAATTTTGTTTGGATGCTGCTGGATCAAGAGTATCAGGTTGTAATTACATTTTCTATTATAATTGATGTCCCTTTCTCTCTGGCTCCCCTTCATATATCAGGGTCCTTTATACCAAAACCCCAAACACAATCGAACGATAATAATAATAATTTGTAATGTTTTCCAGAATGTAATTGGAATCTTTAAACAATGTCACAAATGAGTACAACAATGTTAATGGGTGCATGTTTAAGGTTTAACGAAGGGATTTTTTGTATTCCAGTTACATTTTATCATTTAAAAGATATTTTTATTCTAACATTTAAATTCAATTTTAACGTCATTTGGTATAATGCCGGAAAACCATTACTTTGTATATATTTGCACAAACAAAATTACCTTCTTTTCAATTACTGTGATTTCTACACGAAAGAGAGGGTGTTACCAAACTTAAAAAGGTGTAAGAATTCTACCTCGGAACTTTTGTGCTAAGTTGCGCAAACTTTGGCGCCAAAACTAATTGGTTTCCATGGACCTCTTAACTGTGATGGTGACAAGACTCAGTTACAATTAATCAAAAAAGGAATACAGTTACTCGCATATTTGTCAAAAAAAAATTTGTTCCTATTTAGAATTGTGATTTCTGTAGAAAAATTGAAAAATTTTAACTCCATTAGGCTTTTAGAAAAACAGAAAAGAGAAAAAACATTTTTTCTTAAATACCTTTGAACGTTAGGAGTTTATTAAGGATTAAAAGAACTTAATACATATTTCTTTTCTAAGTTCAGGACACCAACAACTGACACCAAACATGTTAAATGACAAATACAAAAAATTGTTGAAATATAAAAAGTACAAACATACCAAAATACGAAAAAAATTGTTCAAATACAATAAAAAAAAATTTGCAAGTCTTGATTGTTAAATAATGTGTGTAACCCCACATTGAAGATGCATGATGTGTATATTGAACGAGAAAATATTAAAAGACTCAAAAGCACTAAAAAATTGATTTTTTGTTTGATTTTTTTTCGTTTATAAAACAATGTTTTTAAAAAATTTTAAACGCTTTATTGTTTAAACTATTAAGAAGCATCATATTGCAAAATTATAACAAAATCGGTCCAACCATGGCAAAGATATACGTGAATAACCCAAAAATAAGACCATTTTCTCAAAAAACGTGGAAAACTTAATTCCGTTTTGTGTTTTTTTTTTTTTTTGAGAAAAACCTGAAACGAAGTTTTCTTACAATTGACATTTTTATTGCAGGTACGAAGTTTAATCAAAATTGTTGAAGCTGTTTTTGAGAAAATTAGAATAAAGCAAAATATTTGTACGGCAGCTACCAGTTCTAGATGAGGTAAAACGAAAATTCGAATTTTTCCTCTAGGGAATCACATAAAAATGGTCTGTACCAAATTTGAAGCAAATCGGTCAACCCCTTAAGGATCTAGCTCAAATTACAGTGGACGCACAGACCCACAGACGCCATGACCAAACCCACTTTTTTTGGACTCCTCGATTATTGTAGTGTTAGTTTTGATTACAACCTAATTTTTTTTTTTACACGAAACCAATACTTGCCCTATAGAGCAAGACAAAATAAACAAAATAACAGCTTGAGTATGGAGTGGGTAAACTTGTTCTCATCCGAAGTAAATTATGCACAGTAAACCAGTTTATACCAATAAGGGAGTATAAAAAGGGCAAAAATATGTAGACAATTTGATTTTTTTACAGAAACTTCCCATCAGGAGAAAAAATATGTGTTGATCCTTTGAGAAATCAAATTGTCTCTACATGTATTTGTTTATTTACAACCACTAATTGGCATAAACTGGTCTAACGTGCATAACTATTTAAAATCAAGTGAAAATACTCTGAAAATGTCAGCTATTGAAACAACAAATAAAGTTTCAAAATTTCCTCAATAACATCCCCTAACATAAACATTTATACGGGCTCTACATATGCCAATTAAACAATATGGTGTATTATCTTCTTTGGAGACATACAAAACTATAAGTTCTAGCAACTGGTTTATGTAATATACATAAAAATATCTCGAACGATTGTCGCATCTTTCAAATATAATTCCATAGAAAAAAAACTAGTCTTTTAGCTTTCAATGGATTCTTCCTCTAAATGAAACCGTATAAGAACCTCAGAATTCCTTTTTGAATAAATATTTCCGTCTTCGTTTTGTAATTTTTTTTTTTTTTTTTTTGAGTTTTCTTTATACCTATCCACATTCATTTTTACATCAGCTCTTTTATGATAAAAGAACAAAAATTACATTTTCCCCATAGCAACAAAAAAAAGACGACAAATATAATCAAAAACGAATCTCTTGAAAACGATAAGCTGATTAACCATCCACCATCACATTCATAATTTCATCCTTCAGTGTTATTTGCTTATTACTCTCGAGCTGGAGCACAAAAGTACATGCCCATTACACATCCATTACATTTGTGATTCATATTTTATAACAACGGAGAAAAAGAGAGAAAGCAAAAGTCCCTTTTGGGTTGAAGTCTGTTTACCAGTGTGCACACGTTTACCAAGACTAAGTGCCTCTCCCGCAGGATAATTCATGTTCAAGTTTACATCGCGTTTCAATGTGTATAAGAGCCTCATCCTAGGGCAACGCATTCAGCGAACCCTGATGTTATAATCCCAAAACTAAGTGCATTTCCTGTCTGCGACTTTTTGCATCATTATATTAACCAACCCTGTCTCTATGTCCTTCTGCCGTTTAAATTATGGCTCCAAAATGTTGAACAGAAAAAAAAAATTAAACCACGTCCTGATGGTGTGTCCTTCTTTCACATTTTTTTTTTTTTTTTGTTGCTGTCGCTGGTTGATTTTCATTTCAAGCCCTCAACAACATGTGATATCGTGTTAACAATATTCTGGGTAGGTTAATGGTCGGTTGGAGTTGAGTTTTGTGTAGGTATATGTTGCACGGGTTTTTTCATATCGTCCTTGTGGGCTTCCATTTTATGCAACACGTTCTCTTTTCAACAGGTATTTTTGATGCAAAATCAGTTTTCCAGGCTTTAATTTTTTTTCTCTTTATAGATATACGTACATATCGTACTTTTACCTATGTTAGGACTTTGGGAGGGTTAAATTGGATTTCAACATTGGTGGATTATTCAGCCAAATGGCGTTGCACTAAAATTCAACAAAAAAAAAAAAACTTAGACACATGATAAATTTATTGAAGAAATTTTTTGACACATTTATAAAACATGTCAACTTTGTATAACTAAGTAATGTGTTAGTGTATTATTTTAATATTTTTCTTTTTCTTCTCTACCTTTGCAGGGTGCATCATCGAGCCTTGTAGTAAAATTTGCTGATACTGAAAAGGAAAGGCACATCCGACGCATGCAACAAATGGCGGGGCATATGAATTTATTAAATCCTTTTGTATTCAATCAATTTGGACCTTATGGTGCTTACGCTCAGGTGCGTTCATAGATTTATATATTTTCTCTCTCTCTCTCTTATTTTTGTACTTCCTACTACTCCAACCCCCCATCGCCTACCACTCTTTGGAGGACAAAAAAAAAATATAATAATTTCATTTATGTATATATTTTTGTATGTGTTTTATATAGCAACAACAAGCCGCACTTATAGCAGCTGCAAACGCCCCAGGGACTTATATTAATCCAATGGCAGCATTAGCAACGCAAATACCTCACGCTCTAAATGGTAATGGTCAGCCAGTTAATGGATCGATTCCATCACTACCATCGCCGACAATGCCAACATTTAATATGGCTGCACAAACTCCAAGTGGTCAGCCCGGTGGCACCGAAGGTGTTTATACAAATGGAATTCCACAAAGTTATCCAGGACGTAAGTAAAAACTTATTTTTTGTTAATGAAAAACAAACAAAAAAGACAAAAATGTTTTTCTGCATATTTTCTATACCTGTACATTCGAAATATTGTAAGTAATTCTATGTAATTAAGTAATTCTATGTTCTATGCAACAGTGCTGTTCAACAAAAAAAAAACTTTACCGTAAATTGCTTAGTCTATGTTTATATTTTGTTTAAATAATAAAATAAGTTGCGCATCAAATTAAAATTTATTTTTACTATTCCATACATCGCAACTCTTCGGTCCAGTTTTTCAATACGAGATTAAAGTTACTCACTAGTTAACTCACCAAATTTTGGTGGCATTTATCAATACTTTCAACATATACAGTCCTATTAATAATAGCGAGTTATCGGTAATTCATGGATTAAGTGCAAAGTCGCATAAATTAAATGTATGTATTAAATGTAAACTGACGTTTACTAACTGCCAGTAAGCTAATTCACCAAAGAGGGTGTAGCGAAGGCAAATTTGCCCAAGTTATTTCTTTCTGAAATTTTGACTTGTGAGTTAACTCCTATTCTATGGCTAAATCAACTCACGGAATGGAGATTGGTTGAACGTTTTTCAATAATAGAATTATTAAAGTATGATTGGACAACCATCAATTAGGTAGACGGAAGTTCATAGTTTTTGAAAAATATCAACTTAAAATTGTTGAATTTTGTTCTCCATTTTATATTTTAACAATGTCCCTTTGACTCTTAATTAAGGAAAAATCTTGGAAATAAATTGAACCAGAGTTAATTGTTTAACCAGTTTTTCAGTGCAGGATTAACTTTAGTTAGAGTTGTCAGAAATATTGAAATCGATGTATGGCACTATGAAAATCGCCACTTTTATTTCTAAAGTTTTCTGACACGCACAATGCATTATCAGTCAGAAATATTTGATCAGTAAATTCAGAGTAAACTCACCAAATTTATTGATTTAACTCCTAGTAACATTGACATTAAATTGATTGAAAATCAGGAGTTAACTCAGTTTTAACCCCAAATCTGGGATGAGCTTGCACTAAATAAACAACAATACCATTTTAGTTGGCAAATTATTTTTTCCACAGCAGTGTTTGTATTTTTCAATACCACCTTACCATAAAGTAAATCTGTTCTCTAATAATGGTGTGGAAATGCAAAAGATTTTAAAGGATTGAAAAAGGATTTTTGCTAATGGACGAAAGGGATTTTAGAATGAGAAAATGTTTTGTAATAGCATTTATGAATTATAATTCCGTTGTATCTTGACCAGGTAATGTTAAGTGTGTATAGGAATGAAAACAAATTGCATTTGCAGAACACAAAAAAACTGTTAAGCCAGATAATATATAGTGTTTTTATGATTGAAGGTAAATCCGAATATAATGGTATTTTTTTATATTTTTTACAGTTTATCACTTAAATTCTAGTGCTATAGTGTCGTTTTTTTTTTACAAATGCTATTTGGATGTTTTTGTTTTTGTAATATAAAAATATTAAAGAATGAAATAGTGTGCAGGCACCTGTTTTTAAGAGAAACTTTTAATTCATTTTTGACACACTCCTAAAATGTGAAGTTTACTATGTAAGTTTGGGTTAGTCTTTAAGCTTTAAGGGTTGCCATCAAAATGCCAGCATACTTGGATCACTATCAGGGTTTAAATATTATCCAATTTCCTTTATATAATTATATGAAATTTAACAACAAATTAAAAATGAATCTTGGAGCAAAACACAAACTTTTTTTTTTATATTTATAGACAACGGAATATTGCAGCAAGAATATTTATGTTTTCCAGATGCGTTGCATTTATCAATTCCTCCACAAGGTTTACCTAACGGTGAAGCGTCACTGCAACATGCCTCCTATCCTGGCATGCAACCATATCCTGGTGTCGGTAAGTTTCAATTTAAACAATCAAATTATCCTAATACAAAAAAATTAGTGATAGGATATTTTAAAATATTTATATTATTCCCAATTATATAAGACATTGCAAAAAAAAATGAAATCTCTCAAAGCTATTTTTTCCCCTTTTTTATAATTTTATCTATTTATTTCTCATTATTTTCTTATTTTTATTTATTTAATATTTTGTTCTCATTGCATATAACATTATTTTTAAATTAAGTTTATTTTAAATGTTTATGTAAAAATAATTTAAAAAAAAATCTTTAGATTGTAGTTTATATTGAGTGTTTTGTGTTTAAAACTGAAAAAATATAAATTCATTTTTATCTATTGTTGGAAGGAAAAAAAAATTGAAAAAACTATCATAAACAAAATTAAATAAAAAAAACATTGCAAAATGAAAAAAGAAAAAACATTTTAATGCTTCAATTGCTTAGATGTTAAATGTTAAATTTGTTTGTGTGCATTTTTGTTCGATGTTTCTATATAATTAATTAAGTTTGTTGCAAATCTTAAAATTCGGGAAATTTGTTTTATTAAAAAAAAGATACGTATAAAAAAAGATTTATAACAAACTTTTTATCATTGTTATATGTTTTATTAAAATAGTATTTGTGGTATTAATTTTTGTTAATAAATGTTACTAAATACACAACTTTCTTCTAAATATAAAAAAGGAGTAAAAAGGAATTAAATTATACCGTTATTAAGATATTATTGTCAGAAAATACTTTCTTCTTTTTGCATTACAACATACAAGTTCAGAAGGTATTTGGAACTTGCTATAGGATCAAGCTTGAAAAAAAAAAATCATAAAATTTACGTAAAATAGATTAAATTTCTCTATTGCTTTATTTGGCCTTCATTTAAATCTCTGATTGTGGTTACAATTTGATTGGTAAAGTTTAAATATTAAATATCAGTAAAATTTAAAAAACAAAATGGCCAAAGTAATGCTCTTTGATTTTTCTTTAATTTATTTTCTTATATTTTTGTTTCTGTAGCTTAAGCTAAGCAATCACATTTGTATATAAAACATACTCGCCTCTATAAGTTCTTTTAGTTTCAGTATTTTTTATTTAATTATAAAAATATAATTTTTTTTTATATAAGAATATTTTTTTTTGTTTAATAAAAATAAATGTTATATACGTTGTGATGTCTCCTTAATGTGTTTTTGACTATGTGAACAAATTATTTATAATGCAGCATATCCAGCCGTTTATGGACAATTTCCACAAGCTATACCAGCACCAATAGCTGCGGTTGCACCGTCTCAAAGAGAAGGTAAGACTTAAAGTAAAACATGTGTGTGTTAGCTAACTAAAATACAGGACAAACTTAAGAAAAAAAAAAAAACTAAATAAATAAAAAATACACTACTAAAAAAAATAAAAAATATATTAGATGTTAATTTTTGTGTTTTTCTGTTGAATATAAAATAAAATTTCTTTAGATTTGTAAAATTGGCCGCTACATTTATTTTTATTATATATATACATCTGTCGAAATGGTGGTGATTATTTAGTTATATAATTCTATTTTACTGCAAAAATATTAAAACCCATAAAAAGAATCTGTATACCTTTGTATAGTACAATTCATTTTGGAAACATAAAATTGAAATTAACACAAAACTTAAACATAAAAAGGGTGGTTGAAATATAGATGAGCTGAGCATTGGGTTTGCTCTGTTGCCACGACCTTTCAACGTAAGTCCTAACCCTTTTATACGATTGAGATTAAGAAGATTTTATTTGAAAATTACAAAATGAAAGGCGATTTATTATGGTAATAAAAAAAGAGGGAAACGCCTTTATTTAAACTCATTTTATTACATATATAACCTGAGGCTTATATACCTTTGCCTCTATACCACTGCCACCACTACCACCATTTCGCTTTGGGCCATAATATAAACAATACAAATTTAAATAAACGCATTTTGTGTTATTGTTTTTTGGATTTACGTTTAATGTTTAATGCATGTGTTGTAAAACTTTGCTCCCCATCCCTTAACTTTTTTGATATTCGATACAAAAAAAAATATAAATAAACATATAAAATATAAATATTTATATATCTATGTTATATTTATATGTTATGTATTAAGCTATAAATGTTTATTTTATGTTCTCCTCAACAATAACAAAAAAAACAAATGATAGAAAAACATGCACGCAACAATTTTTATTTTATATTATTTAAATTTTTGTAAATAAATTTATATTAAATAAATAAAATTAAAGCAAAAATAAATTATAAGATTTTATTACTTATGTTATAGCTTTGTATAGGTAGTCTTTTGGTACATTATTTTAATTTTTAATATTTATAATTTGTTTATTATTTTATTAAGATTTTTTTTTCTATATTACATAGGTTGTTTTCATTATTATACAAACGAAAAAAACTTCTCCAAGGTCCAGTTTTAGTGAAAATTGTAAAAAAAAATATTTGTATGACTTTTTGTCCCGAAACACATTTGCGCTAAGAAATTCTGTTTATTTTTTCTAATTCATGTAGAACATGTAGGGTTTGCAATACAAAATTTAAGGGAGGTTTTCGAGATCATTTAGAAAAGGTTTACAATTAGTGAGAGATGATTTAAAAAAAATATATTTTGATTTTGTTTAAAAAAAGAAACATTAACTTGTGTTGCAAGTGGAAACATAAAAAATATAACCATTGTGGTAAAATCCGAGGACAAAACCCGGTGGGATTAATTTGTTTTTAATTAAAAAAAAAAAGATATTATTTCGGAATAAATGTGTGATTTTTATCTTTATCAATTGACCATAATATGATGGAGTTTTGGCTGGAAATATTTAAAATGAAATTGATGAATATGATTTTTCCAGAAAGGAAGTTTTCAAATCTTCATTGATAAAAACAAAAAATTATATTTAATATAGAATAATTTGAGTCACTCAAAAATTATATTTAATATAGAATAATTTGAGTCACTCACCAATTTCAAAAACTCTTGTCTCATGCAATTTGGATAGATGAAAAGCAAAACTTAATAAAATATTGTAACTTAATGAATTTATAAAATGTTTCTAAAGTTTTTGATTAGTTTTATAAAAAAAACTTTGATAGTAAATAAGAAATTAATTAAAAGAAACTTCTTCGTAAAATTTAAAATAATATATAAAGTCGGATTTTTTTTCAATGTTATTCGTTTATTTTTAAAAGCATTAATTTATTTTCAAATCGGTTAATTTTTGTATTCGAAGGGACCAATAAATAATTTATTATTGTGCTTGAGGTACCATTGATTTTTTTTCTCCTGTAGAGAAATATATAAATGTACGTGTTCGTTCTGTAATCAATTTGAAATAATCCGGCAAATTCTATTAGGCAAATGCTCTCTTAATAAAAAGACGAACGGATCTCAGGATTCAAGGAAAGCCCTATTTGATTCAAATGATCGACTTTTAAGTGTTTAAGCCATTGGCGCAGAATTCTAAACATTTAAAACCTACTCTAAATCATTTTTAAATTCGATGCCGACTCTAAAAATGAGTTTAAGAATTAGAGTCGACGCTTTGATAATTTTAAACGATATAAAGTATACTTTAACGCTAAAGCACTCGTCTAACTTTAAAAGCAGCAAAATGCTTCTCTATCTTTTTTAAAGTATACATTATCCATTCAACGTTTGTAATTTCATAACAAAAATTTAAAGAAAAATCTTTTTTGAAGATGAAGATTTTGAGCTTGTAAATCAACAATCACGAAAGCTGTCTTAGTTTCAATTTGTGGTGCATGCACCCAGTAACCACAACCACGACAAAACAACACCATCTCCACCCCCCGATTCAATAGACTACGACACCAAACAATATACAATACAAACTTGTATTCGGTCGACCGCCCCAACAAAAACAAAAAAGAATGTGGTACATAGTGTTGGACTACCATATCGCGGTAGATCATTTTCTGCTCACAAAATCGCCCGTCATCTTAGCTGGAAAGGTGAAATAGCTATAGGGGAGTTAAAAAAGAAAAAAAAAATTTATAAACAAATTTAAATTTCAAAGGGGAAACCCGGATTTGCACCGGGGACCTCTCGATCTGCAGTCGAATGTTTTACTACAAATCATAAAAAAACCTTACAAATGCGCTAAAAACCTTCATTAGTTAGAAGAATGTTGTTTAAAGCGTTTAAAATTAAGAAAAGGTTAGACAAGGGCTCACAACTAAACGACTGCGTTAACTAGACTCGGTTTTATTCCTTAAACGAGGACTGTTTAAAAAATTGCCGCAATGTTTATACAATTGTAAGAAATTCACATGATCAAGCACTTGATTTGATTAAAACACATTTTTTTTCTTAAGGGCCGCGTTATCCATGATGTTTCGTATTGAAAAACAGATTGAGCTTAGAAAGTTAATTGCCCACTATCATTCTCAGCAATTAAGATTTAATTTATAAGGAACACATTCATTGTCGATTTTTCATCACTTTAATCCGTTTATGCTAAAAAATGTGTAGGTAAATACCTACTGAGTTCCAAAGATTAGAAAACAATATATTTACAACATAATGTTAGATCAGTTTACATAAATATAAAGTTTCAGGCAAGTGAATCGAAACCTTTTTTAGTGTTTTCCTCTTTTGTTCACCAAATAGCACCTCTTGGGGCGTAGTTTAGCTAGTTTTTTGTTAACACCAGTCATACGGTTCTTCTGAAAAAGCGTATTAAATTTTAATAAAAAAAAAAAACTATGAGCTATTGGAATTTGTTTTGGTAAATACTAGGTACAGAAGATTATTTTAAAACTGGCAGTCTACTTTCTAATGCAATTCTTATGTGGTAAACTGTCTTAACTCATTTTTTTCTAATTTGTTTCCTTTATCTTTACGAAGTTTTTTTTTCTGAGAAAATTTAAAAACAAATTAAAATCAAATATTATTATGTTAATATTAGTAATTGCGTATTTTAATTTTATTTGAATCTTATAATCTTCAATTTTTCATTAATATAGAGACATAAAAGTGGTAAACTCACATTACATATATAAAATAATAAAACAGTTTTCCATAAGTATATAAGTATAATTTAATATATGATAAAGTAGCTCTGAATAATTTATAATCGATTTTTAAAGAATACTTAACAAAACTACTCTTTTTATTGGTTTTAATAAGTCTACAAAAAAATAATAACATTATTCAGACAAGGAAGCCAGATCAGTAACTATGTTACCATATTTTTAAGTTCTCTTTGTAATTCATAACCATAATGGAAACGGAAAGTACGTAGAACTTTCATGCCAAAGGTTTGAGATCAAATCCCAGCCTTATGCCACCTAAGAAAAATGTCTTTTTCTTCTTCTGGGGCGCTGCCTCTTGTGAGAAAAAGTGAGTGAGTTGTAATGGGTGATTTTTTAAGAGGTTTAGAATTTTTTTTAAAAAAAAAACACAAAAAATTCGAAAAAATGAATGAAATATTTATTTGAATCGATAGTTTGAACCTTGCAATTTAATGTTTAAAGATAATTTTATGCAAATGTTGACCGCGGCTGCGTCTCAGGTAGCCCATCCGCTGAGTCCAATTTTGGCATACTCTTTCACACATATCGGCCGGTATCTCACGAATGAATGCATGGATGTTGGCTTCCAGTGCGTCAATCGAAGCGGGCTTGTCCCTATAGACATAAGCCTTGACATACCTCCACAAAAAATAATCTAATGGTGTCAAATCGCACGATCTAGGCGGCCAATTGACCGGCCCGAAACGTGAAATTAACTGTTCACCAAACTCGCCTCGCAATTGCTCCATTGTTTCGCGTGCTGTGTGGCATGTGGCACCGTCTTGTTGAAACCACATATCATGCAAGTCAAGAACTTCCATTTCGGGCAAAAAAAAGTTTGTTATCATCGCTCGGTAGCGTTCACCATTGACAGTAACGCTGCGATTCGCATCATCTTTGAAGAAATAGGCCCAATAATGCCGCCGGCCCATAAACCGCACCAAACAGTGGCTTTTTCGGGATGCATTGGTAGCTGTTGCAATGCTTCTGGCTGATCTTCACTCCAAATGCGGCAATTTTGCTTATTTACGTACCCATTCAACCAAAAATGAGCCTCATCGCTGAACACAATTTTTCGATAAAAAAGCATTTCGAACATTTCGAACCGAGCACGAATTTTGATAGTAAAATTCAATAATTTGCAAGCGTTGTTCATTTGTAAGACGATCCATGGTTAAATTGCAAACCAAACTGAAGCTGTTTGACAGTGACACAAGGTACTAAACACACGTCAGCTGTCAAAACCAGTGTTGCCAAAACCAAACCAGCTAAAAAATCACCCTTTAAATCACTAGGCCCTGGTTCTCCACAAGCTATCGCGCCACTAAATTTATTTTAATAATAATTTTACTTGCAATATAGAAACTGTTGATATGTATTACAACTAAACCCTGAAATTGTCTTTTATTCCTATAGGTTAGGTAGTTCTTTATTTAAATTATGGCAATTTCAAAAGATCTAATATAATCAAAAATTGATAGGAACAACCTTAGAGGCAAATCATATTTAACTACAATTATTATTTTATCAAAAATAAAACCAAACAAAAAACCTTGCAAATATGCCTTTTCTACTAAAAAAAAATAGTCTCAAAAACCTTCTGCTATAAAAGCTTTCATAAATCTCTACGAAAGATATAACTTAACATTACTTCCAACTAGAAAAAAAAAAAATAACTTCTCAACCGCTGGACCTTGGTAATAAACAAATTATCTCCTCCGAAAAAAAAAAATCAATAAAAGGATCAAAAATAAATCTCTTCATATGACTACTACTGCAATTTTCTACAAAAAAAAAAAAAAAAAAAATCATCCACAATTGACGGTAAACCCTTTTTTTCCTTGTTTGCTTCATTTTAGATTTCCTGATGTTCCCAGGATGTTCAATTTCTGGCCCAGAGGGTTGTAATTTGTTTATCTACCATCTACCACAAGAATTTGGTGATGCCGAACTAATGCAGATGTTCCTGCCATTTGGTAATGTAATCAGTTCGAAAGTTTTCATCGATCGTGCTACAAATCAGAGTAAATGTTTTGGTAAGTTAACTTAATAACTGTACGTTTGTACATAATCTACTTACAAATTCCTGTATGTACGGATATGTGCGTGTGTGTGTGTGTGTGTGTATGTGCCTATTTAAAGAAAAAGGTCTGATTATGTATATTATTACACAACCTTCAATCCTTCTATTGACACAATATGGATTTGAACTTATTTTTTTTTTGTCGGCTTTCTTCCCCTCTTTTGACCTTCTGTGCGAAGATAAATGTGATTTAAATGTGCACCCATCACACACAGTTTATTTACCCATACATCCTTTATAATAATATATTATTTCCGTTTTGCTCCTTTTTCAGGATTTGTATCATTTGATAATCCTGCCAGTGCTCAAGCTGCCATTCAAGCAATGAATGGCTTTCAGATTGGCATGAAAAGACTGAAAGTTCAATTGAAGCGGCCAAAAGATGCTAGTCGACCCTATTAACAACACGAGTTCTCGAAAGTGAAGAAACTAATGCCAGGTAAGAATTTGAATCTTTTTTTTTATTATCATGGGTGACATCTAGTACATCAATATGTGTTTATTATTTTGAAAAATGTCAAGGTATTGACAGTAAAAAATAAATTTAAGGTTCAACCTCAAGAAGAGGGGCGAAGATTGTATTTCAACAGAAACCACTTGCCCTAAATAACTTGCAGATTAGAAAAAAAATATTCAAAAACACAAAACAAAGTAGATACGGAACCTTATAGTTCCAGGATGCGACCGTAAGATATCACTGTAAGAGGACACCAATCGATAGCTTTAGTCCAAATGTTAACAAAACTGCTGGCCGGAGAAGCTTTTCAGATTGATTCGGTTAGAAAATTAATCTTTTAGTTGCATTTTCGGCTAACTATATGTATCATATTTGGGGTATGACATTATAGCGAAGCCTATCCTCTTTGCGAAAAGACTTTGTTGATTGTTGACGCAAACCCAAGCTAGACTTTAAAAATTTAGTAATTTTACGTCTGCATCAGCACGAAATATTGAATATGACTCTCTTAGCTCAAAATGAAAACAATTTTATATTTGTGGCATAAAATGAAGCTCAACTTCTTTGATCAAAACGAGGTTCCACAATCCACAGTCCACAATTGTGATTTCAAATGATTTCAATTCGCACTAGTAGAGATATTATTAGGAAATATTAAAAGTAAAATTTTACATTCCACGGATTTTACTTTGAAACAATTTTTTTTTCATTTTAAAATGACAAATATTCCTCTCCACGTCAGCTTTTCACTTCAAAATATGCTAAAAATTTTACCTTGAAATTTCCTCTTGTGGAATGTGTTGAAAATGTAACCAACACTAGTATTTAAATAAATCTTTTAGTTTACCTATTATATTTATATTGTTAAATTTAACTCGAGTTTTAAAATCACAATTCTTTTTCTTTTCAGATGAGCCTCCGGAATGGAAAATTCAATAAAAAAAAACTCGATTTGATATAAACAAAAATAGAAAAATTTGCCAAATATCGTATTTAAATTTATAAATAAAAAAAAAACACAACATGAACAACAGCAAAAAAAAAAACTTTAAAAAATCATTTGTTAGCGTATTTTAATTAATGATAATTATAATATAAAACAAAAAAAAAAACACAATATTATATTGTATAAAAAATATATATATATTATACACTGACTGGAGAGCGACCAATATGATCTGGGGTTTTCAAACAATTTTTATACAAAAAAATAAGAAAAAACATTAAAAAAATAATTTAACAAAAAAAATGGGAATTTGAAGGAATTTAATATATATCTTTAAATATAAACAAAAATCTAACAAAAAAAAATTGTATTATAAAAAAAAAATTACTTTCATCAGCATAACTTGGAAGCTACATTATTAATAAAATATATATACATATATATGAATATATATTGAAGGATATAAATAATAAGAAAGGAGAAGTAAAAAATAACAATTCGAATTTACCTTAATGTTGTAACATTTATTTGAATAGTTTTTTGTTTTTTGTTTCAAAAATAAAAATAAAAGTCGTTGATTTAAGAATTTTTACTAATCTGTTGTTAAATTTTTAATCGCAAACAAAAAAAAAATAAACAAATAAATCTAGTTAGATTTAATTTCAAATTAAATTTAATAAACATAATAAATACAAATTATGAACACATACTAAAAACAAAACAAAAACAAAAAACAGAAAGATAAGAGAGAAAATGCTTAACTATTAAATTTAAGTAAGATTAAAAAAAAAATTGATTAGATATTACACTAATAAACAAAAATAAAACATAATTCATTATAATTATAAACAAAAATATACTATATTATATTACTATACATATATATACATTTAAAACAAAAATATCTTTAGTATTTTTATAAACAAAAAATGCATAATGATTATGCCATTAGTATTTATATAATTTTGTTCCTTATCATTTTAGTCAAACAATATTTAATAAGTTAAAATCCTTTATTTTGTATTTGTTATGTAAACAAAAAAATTATTATTATTATTAATAATAAAATTAGAGAAAGAAATGTACAAAACAATTTTTGACTAAAAAATTTAAAATTGAATCTACAGCTAATAAGCCAAATAAATAAGAAATTTCACTGAAATAAAGAGTATTTCTCTAAAACAATATATAAAAATAAAACAAAACTTGTAGATATAAATTATTTAGTTTGTAAAAAAAAAAGAAAATGGTAGAGCCGTGTAGAAGCATTTTATATTTCATTTTGGGTAAAATGGTGTGCTTATTTTTAGGCGCAAGGGGTGTATGATTTTTCTTAAATATAGCTTATCGATATTTTATATTTTCAATTAAAACATCCTCTGCACTTTAAAATCACACTCACAGGAACCCCAAACTAATATTTCTGTATATATATATCTATATATATTTTTATATGCAAGGCACATTTTTTTGTATAAAACAATATATATAAATATGTATATAAGGCGGATGAAAGTCCCCCCCTAAGTAACACAATTTTTATCTGTGCGTTTGTAGGTATAGTAGAAAATAAAAAAAAGCCTAAATGATAATACAAATTTTTCTCAATTTTAATTTTTAGATTTAGAAGGAAATAATTAAATTAAAAAAATACTATATATGCCCTAATAAATAAAACATCCAACATTTGAAAACAAGTAAAAAAAAAACACAATTCTAGTCAAATTCTACTTAAAAAAATTAATCTTTTTAAAACTATTTGTTAGAAACTAAGCCAATAATGTTGTTTAAACATAAAACAAAAATACTACCGAACAAAAAACATTGATTTTGGCAATATTTTAGGTGTGTTATCTATCATACTTTTTTAAACAAAAACATTCAACAGCTTTAATTTTTGTTATCAAATTGGTCCGAAATAAACAAGGAAAATATTTTTCTTCAATAAAAAAAAAAGGAATATATTATATAAAAACATGTATTTAATATGTATGATTTTTATTTTTTAATTAAATTCCACGAATGGGCTGTGATTTGTCTATAAAAAATATAAAGAAATCAAATGAGTATTTAAAAAAAAATCAAGTTTTAAAAAACTTTACACATGAAAAAATTAAAAAAAAAATATATATATACAAATTTATGTCATTGTACAGTTCGTTTATTTGTTACACAATTTTATTCATTTGATTGATTTCTATTTTCATGTTTTTGTTTTCGTTAATTGTGGCATTGTCAATACGAAAATTAATGAAAAATAAAATTGTAAAAATAATTTTTAAACAAAAAAAAATTCGGTGTCGTGAAAAGAACATATTTAAATAAAAAAAAAAAAGATAAATATTTTTTAAAACAATAAGAACAAAAATGCAAAAATCATACATTTTTATTATGCATACATTTTAGCAAAATTTTCGAACCAAATAATAAATAAAATTAAATTAAACAAAAAGAAACCATAAGCATAAGAATAAAATATCATTAAATAAAATATACGAATAAAAAGACACATAAGGTTATGTGTTAAGTATATTGAGAAAATGTACCTTTTTACAAAGTATTGAGAGTTAAAGAAAATGAAATTTTATTTCCTTGCAATTTTTTTAATTTTTTGAAAGATCAAAACGTTTAGAAAACATAATTGATTCGATTTTGTTTCTGATAGGATAGCGTTGTAAGCTAAATGCCGAAGCTCAATTTAGTTTTATCTTAGAAGCCCTTTTGAGATTTTGTATCAATAAATACTTGCTAAACTCAATTTTTCGTATTATTACATTTTTGTTGACACAGTTTTTGGTTGAGCATAGTCAAATTAATATGTTTGTGCCCGCCTTTGTTTTTTTTTTTTAATTTAAATTATTGAAAAAAATAAAAAGCAAAAACAAATACGCCACAAAATTTTCGGACAAGAGAGTTCTATTGCTTTTATTTTTGCGATTTAGGTATTAAAGGAATTATAAGGCCAATATTCCGGAAGGCAAGTCTCTCCTTGCAAGCACATCTGCAACTAAAATGACTTGTATAAATACAGGAAGTTTTTTCACTTCACCAATGCTTAGTGTTAATATAAATACTATAACGATACCTCCAGCATAGTATGTGTGTTCAAAAACGAGGACCCCAAACATTACGACAAGCACATTAAATTTTACCGAATTTTTTTCACTGTTTTGTATCAGGGATGTATGAAAAAAAAAGGAACTTTCGTTATTCTTTCATTCCCTAAAGGTAGACCAATTCCATAGTACAGGAAGTTCGGAAACTGTTCGGTTTGTAGAATGATATGTATATTGCACTTTAGCGAAAGGAACTTTACGTTAGGGCACTACTTTGGGAGAACTCTTAACTAACGCCGAAAGTAAAAATTAGTGTAAACTGGTTGTAGTGCAGAAATCCATAATTATTTATAAGAAATGAAATTGTGGTCACATTTGTATGTGTGTTTATAAAGTGGTTGTAGCTAAAGCAGAAATTACTATACATTCCAAAAACATAATATGGAGACTGATAACCAACAATAAAAATATGTAGAACTGTGTTAATTTACTTTCTGTAAAGAAAGTCCCAAACTTTGCAAATTTAGAAGACTGGGGATGAAATCAAATCAAATATTTATTATGACACTGTGAAACATTAAATTCCTAGTATCCCCTTACTTAATGTGTGTAACCAATCACGACTAACTATTTTGACACAAATACAATCGGCTTGAAATGAAAGCAGATATTGTTGGCTATCAGCTAGGCCATCTGGATATCCAATTTTCTTGCAGATATCTTTGAGTTGTTGTTGCATAAGCTGCTACCAGCTGTGCACTCACAAGTGATCATTTCACACACCAACACAAACGACGTTAATTAGCTTTGAATAGGTAAATGAATGCGGCCCGGGAACGCACATCTGATTCATCTCGCTCCCTTTGTGAATGCCCCAACCTAGCTTACCGCATTCTCCTTTAGGAGAATTTGTTTCAACAAAATGAACGATACCTAACTGAATTATGGCACTTTTGGTCCAGTTTTTCAGTGAGAGATTAAAGTTAAACCCGAGTTAAGTCATCAAATTTGGTGAGTTTACTCAGGATCAACTGAAAAATGCTTTTGATCTTTCATCCACCGAGAATTTTAGCCATTCCGCATGCATTCTCCACCGAAAAATTGCTTCATTAGTTCACTTTGGGGTAATTTACTTCAAGAGTTAGCTAACTCTGCTTTTTAACTCACCACTAATAAAAATGGGCCTAAGGAAAATCCTTAAATTCATTCAGAATTCAGGTTGGTTCAGGGAGGCACCCTTTACCTGAATTTCCGCTAATTCATCGCCCATATCCTCTGATTTTATATATCTTTAAAATTTTGATTATTTTAAACACTTTTTAGCTAGTATGAAGCTTAAAGTATTATATTAATAAATTCCATCTGCACACGCAATTATCTTAGCAAACATACTTTTTTGACATTTATAAATGTCAAAGTGTCATCTGGAGTTAGTAAAAGAAATCATCTTTTTTACCTTGTATCACTCTAAATGCTTCAACATCGTACGAAATCGACTTAGATTAAAAAAAAATATTCATTAATTATAAAAATCAGTTTAAAAAAAATTTATATCTCTTTTTTTTTCCTTTTTTTTCTTTGTTTATTTATGATTCTCATAAAATATTTCATTCTCAAAAAAAGTATTAGTAGTATTGTAAATTAAAGGGGCTTCAATATCTAAGAAAAAAAAACCACAAATTCATTTGAAATATTGCCAAACATCAGTATTTTTCATATATATTATATACACTGTGTATAACTTAAAATCATACAACTAACTTATGTAATTTAAACTTTCGCAAAATTTTTGGACTCTCCGTTCATCATATCAATAAATTTTTATTTTTTTGTTCTTATAGAGAGGAACCACATTTAGCGAATTAAAATTAAATATACACATTATGTAACTTAACTAGTTGAAAAATATATTTAAAAAAAAACAGAAAATAGCATTTAATTAAAACATCGGAAATTCGTTTTTTATTTTTGTTTTTTTTTTGTTTTATTTTTTATTCTTGTTTAAAAATTAAAATTAATTCTTAGAAATCAATTAAAACTTATAAAATATATATTTAAAAAAGAACAACCAAATTTATTGTAAAAATAATTAGAAAATGAAATTCAAGTAAAATGCGTCCGAAAAAAATAAAATAAAATATTATAAAATAAAAATTTAACAAAAAGAATTACATTATGTATATATTCCCTTTGGGAATGTTAAAAATAATTTATTATTATTATTATTATCATCAACACATACAACAACAACAAAAAAATATATAATTAACTAGAAATTTTGCCTGTTTTAAGCACAAGCACATTTTCAATAAAAGGAAATAATAATAATAATAATATATATACATTTGAACAAATAAAACAAAATAAAAACATTATTTATACATTAAGGGCTACTATATTTAAGTATAAATAATATTATTTTTCGAAATATAGAAATTATCAAATTAAACAACAACAAAAAACAGGAAAAAATATTTATTATTGTACTATAATCTAAACCAAAAAAAAAATGATAAAACAAAACAAAATGTTATTTATATATACACAACAAGCATATACATACATATTCTAGTCTATTTAAAAAAAAAAAAAACAAAAAACAAATAATACACTAGAAAAACAAGGTACCAAGATTATAATGGAAGAATTAATTTTATTGCTAATTTTATTTTTATTTATTTATAACATATACAAAGTATAAAACAATATAAAATAAACAGACAAATTAAGAGGGACGTAGCTGAATTTTCAGACAATAGAATCTTATTTCTGCTAAGCCATATTTAGTAATTGTTTTTTGTAAGCATACTAATACAAAATAAAGCAGTTCCTATGATATTAGTTGCAAGTAGTTTTATGCAATTCAAAAAAAAAAATAAAACAAATTATAAAAATATTCGGAATTTTTCTTTCTTGATTTGTTTCTTTTTAATATCCCATTATGTTTTTTAATTTTCAGCAACACTAAACCCTCTGTCAGGTTTAAATAAATATCTTATTAAATAATAAATCTCAAAAAAAATTATAAATTAGCTTTAAAGAAAATATAAACAAACAAATAAATTAAAAAAAAAAAATCATAAGAAAGTGGATGATTTCGTTAAGGTTTCATCTTTTTTATTCAATACCTAAACTTACAGTGCAATATGACTCTTTAATTTATTTAAAAAAAAAAAACAAATATAGAAGAAATGCTTGATTTTTATTTATTTCCAACAAGAAAAAAAAAATAATATAATGATAAAACGTACGCTTAACAAACTTAAGATTAAAAAAACAATTACACTCTTTCTATTATTTTAACTTTAACAAAAACAGAACTCGATACTATACCCGTATGAAATTAAAAAAAAAAAAAACCTTATATACATTTGAACATAATATATATTTAAAGTGGAAATAATTTTTTTAATAAAAAAAAATTCATAGAGAACAAATAGTATCAAAAATAGTGAAATTGAAATTTTCCAACAAAAAACAAAAAGGATAAAATTAAGGCTTTCCCACTTGTTACCATCCAAAGTGACTTAATGATCATTTAAAGATTAATTTTGTCTCACTTTAAGTTAAACTTTATTTATTAAACTATATTAAAATAAAATTACTTTTTATTAAATCAAAAATATACATAATGTATTGTATTATCTGAATTGCGATAATGATAATGAAAGTTTACATCAACAAACCAAAACTTGTAACTATATTATCGATACAGTAAACTACAAAAAAAAAAATTATATGAAAATTATTATTATTAAAAAAAAATATTAGTTTAGAAAAACAGAACTTAATGATAGAAATGTTTGCTAAAATGTAATTTTTTTACAAGTAAACATATAATAATAAAAAAAAAAAGTTATATTATATTTACAGGAACTTTTAAAACATAGAATAAAACAACTATTATTATTATTAAATAATTTTGAAAAATTTTGTTAGAAAAAAAATAACTGAGAAAAAAATTTAAACATTAAAGCATATTTATATAAACGCACATTAAAAATAAAAACAAAATATTACAAAAAAATAATATCGCATTAATGTTTTATTTATGTTTATTTTTTTGAGTTTTGTTTAATTTCGTTGATTTAGTTTCCTGGATTTTTGAATCGTTTTTCACTTTTGACAATTGGAATAGATTTATAAGACTCGTGACTGTTGTGTCGATCTTTTTTATGAAAACTAAAAAAAAATAAAGAATTTCACTAAGTTCGACCACCAGTTAATCAATTTGTTTTGTTTCGAAATGGAAGCCAATAAAAAGGAAAAGTTGCAAGTTTATTATTGACAATACTTTCGTTTTCCATCAAACGTTGTACTAGGCTTAACTTAAGCTTATTAAATCTTTAATATAAGCCGTGTTTTGGTGAAACTTTGCAATTTATTCCGTTAATTTGTAACATCTGGAACAACAACAAACAATTTACAAGTAATTACTTACTTTTGTGCTTCACTCAAAAGTTAAATACCTACTCTTACGGAACAATTTGGTATGGAATGAATCACTAGAAAAAGTGCTTTATAATTAAAGATTGGTAAAAAGCTTTTCATTTGCCAACAATAATCCAGTCAAAATTTAAATAAATACTTTAGAACGATTGGGCATAGAGTGGGGCATATACACAAAAGAAATTTAAAGCTAGATTACTGAAAAGCTTCTTATTTGCTTTATGTGTCCATTTGTTATTGTTAAAATTATCAATATTATTACCTGCATTTGTTAGTTCGTGCAATCCAATAACTAACAAATCCATCACTTAGATTTTAAAAAGATTTTGAAATGTTTGAATATTTATCTCAATGTTTTATTATAAAAAAAATGTTCGATAAGCCTCTATGGCAGAGGTAGTCACTATCACGTTTTACGCGCTTAAGGAGTGTATAGTAGATTTGTTCAATGCGTTCCTGTATTATTTAACAGTCTAAGCCCTCTTTGAGAGAATTTCAATCCCACTCTTCAAATTGTTTGTATCAAAAAGTCCAGAAACGAACATAATATTTCATCAAACATCAAAATATTTTTACCGTTATTGAAATATTTTTGAGGTTTATTCTTTTCATTTTGTCCTTGATGCAGATATAGGTAGGTACTTCTCAATTTTCAACATTTTAAAGGGTTCTGAAAACAATTTAGGTTTTCTCGAAAGGAATGCTTTAGTAGAAGGTTTTATTTGGTCAGTACCTATTTCAAGCTACATTGTCGGTGTCACTGTAGTAAAATTACTTTAGATCAAAATATTTTAAGACTTATGTCATTAATTTTTATTTATTTTTTTTAATTATTTCTGCATTATGAAAATACAGGGAATGCTGAAAATAAAACTATCGGATTGAATTGACTGAACATCTTACCATTACTAGCATTGTCAATGTGAAACAAAAATAATTGCGACTTTTACTGGAGTCTTTACTTAAAGCCTAATACTCAGATCGTGTGAAATCAAAAAAATACATTTTACAATCTTCGAACATCTTAAAACTAAGAACCTGTGAAATGAAAAATTAACTCGTTCCACACTGTTTTTCACATGAAATTTTAATTTTTGCAACGAACTAATAGACACTGAAAAGTATTTAGTACCGCTAAAAATTTTGATATTAAATTATTATTTTATGTCGATATTTTTGTTGATACTTGAACTATTTACTAGTATTAAAAGAAAACTGTATCTGCCACTATGAATATTGCAATGCGCTTGTTTTTAAATCGTTCCTAATCAATTCTCGTAAAATGAATTTTAATATGTTCCACAATCATTTTCACTTCGTGAATTTTTTTCATTTCGTTTATAATAAACAAGTTATGTTGAATGAAGTTCGCATTCGTAAAGTGGAATGTAAAATTTTGATTTTCACTCAAGCGCTTTGTGTAGCAATTTTGTTTGTCACTTGAAATAGATACCTACTAGTTTTTGATAATGAAGTGAAGACCAAATTGAAAATTTGGAAAATTTTAAAATTTCTAATTAAATAAAAAAATAATAATACAAATATTATATAAAAGCTTAAATTAAGTTAATATAGAAAAATACAAAGAGAGTCAAAATTCATTTTCTCCTTATTTTAACAATATTATATTATCTTGCTTAAATCGGCTTTTTCTTAGTTCTTTTTTATGTAAGCTTGTTTTTAGTATGTCGATAATAAAATAATTTTTTTTAAGTTTTATATTAAAATAGTGCATTATAATAATAATAAATGAAAAAAAAAAAAATTGTGTCATAGTAAAAAATTTAAGAAAATAAGAGTATGTATGAAAAAAAATAAAAAGTTTTTTTAGAAAAACAAAGCCTTTCTTCGAAATATAAACATAAAATTATATTATACCTATATTATTACCACAAAAATATAATTAAAACTTAATTAGGACTCTCAATTTTGGATGAGCCTTTTTTAAATTAGATTTAAATCGGAGTAGTAAGTAAACAAAAAATACAAAATAAAATATGTAAACAGCATGGACATTTTTTACATTAAAAATTTAAATTTAACAGACAAAAATTTTGCCTTGCATTAATAATATTCATTTAATATAATATTATATTTGTTTTTAATTGATAATGTCCGCAGCTGTAGTTTTTTTTTATAAAAAAAAAATATGAAAATAGAGGATACAGGGTATTTCATGCAATTATTTAAGTAAACAAGGAAAACAAAATCAAATGACATATGTATTACTTGTATTGCATATATATTATAATATATTTATATAAATAGAGATATAACTTAGAGACAAAAAAAAAAAAACAATTAACGATAAACGAAACGCAGAACACAATTATATCAGCATTATTTGTTTCTTATTTTACTTTGCATGTACATAAATCCATATTTTTTTTGGTTTGATAATAAATTTTACTATTCAGAAAAAAAACAGAAATACGGAAAAATACAAAAAACAAGCATTTAAAAAGTAAATGATTGATAAAAAAGGAGGAATATTTTTTCATTTGGAAAAACATATAGCTACAGTAAAATATTTATACACTAGAGAGTCAGAATGTTGAGTAGTGATGTAGAGGATTATAGCTGGTAATTAAATAACAAAAGTTATTTAGGTATAAATCAGAATGAAAATCATTTTTAGGTATCTTCAATTTTTATTAATAATTTTGTATTTATTTATACATTTTTAAAGCACGGATAGATTTGTAAAAATAAATATTTTACTCACAGAAATTACTCAATTTTTAAAAATTAAATAAAATAAAATAAACAGAAAATGTGACTTAATTTTGTATATACAGCAAAAATAACTACAACTTCATGCTTTTAAAAAGTGGGCTGTCAAAAATTAAATACAAACATAATTATATGCAAATTATGTGGTGAATTTTGTTGCAGGATTTTTATGATTGAGAGCTTTTAATAAGTTTTATTTTGTTTACTTTGAAAAAACCATGGTAAAACACAAAACTTGTTGTTTGGTATGAATTATGAAGTCATAGGGTGTTTTAAATGTTCATTGTCAAACACGATCGGAGTAAATGTGCCTTTAATAGACCTCTCTGTATCATCATTGATTACTTTGGTTTCAAAAACACCTTTTACGTTGTTTTCTAAATAATTACTCTGCAAAAGAACACTGAATCTTTTCTCGAATAATAGACTTTCAAAGGCTTTCCAGTGGAATTTTCTAAAATGCTGACATGTCATAATCCAAATTTTGTTTTCAATTTAAAAAAAAAAAAATTAAAATAAAAATTTAAAATTACTGAAACTCTAGCTAAAATTCAAGTGAAACTAAATATATGTCACCGCATTATGCTAAATTTCTGATACTGTAACAAAAAGCCTTTAATTTTAAAGGTTTTATAATTATTATAATTTCTACAGCACGATGTTGCCTTTTCCATTAGTTATCCAGAAGAACAATTTGATACTGGAACAATTTGGAACTGGAACGAAACTGAAAACAAATCCAGAAGCAAATTTCTTTTCAGAGGAAGAACTTTCATTCTAACGCCAATTGAAAAGGCCATAAGTGCCTGATTACATGGGTGGTTTTGCTGAAGAGCACATAAAATCTACCTGTCTCATACGATGCGCTCTTCAGTAAAACGACCCATGTAATCAGGCACTGAGAGTATGCTTCGGAATAAAGACAAAATTGACAGTAGCTGTCAACTGTTCTGCAGTTGTTTATTAACCAAGATTTACATGATAACTCAATTAAATCAGTGACTCGAAGAACAGTATACAAGCGCCATTACAGGAAAATTAAAAAAAAAAAGGTTTTGTTGTTTAAATATTTTGTAAATAAAGAATTTATTGAACTATTAAGTCAAGAGCAATCTCTAATACCTATCTATGTATGTTATCATAAATAAACAAAATATTTTGCCTGCGAAATACGAAGTTAATTCTATTGTTGCTAATGGTATAAATTGGCGCTTAACAGTTTTTGCACTCACCGATTCAATTATCTTACTCAGATTTGATCGATATATGGAAGATTATGAGCACAAAAATTCCAACACGAGATTTAGTGGTGTAATACCTAGATAATGATATGAAATGTGTACAATAAAGAAAAGAAAAAAAGATGCTGGTGAAAAATGTGAATTATCAAAATCTGTCAAATTTCAGAAACTCTGACTGTCAAATTTCAATTCACTTGTATTTAGTATTTTAAACACTTATTCACTTCATTTTGAAGTACTTATATTTATATTTAATTTTAAAGATCTAAGGGCTGCTATTGTGCCCAACAATCTTTTTGCCAGTTGTCTGTGTCCAAATGCATTCAAACTGAAACGAATTTTAATCTTCTCTGTTGGTATTGTAAGTAGCCCTTCTCCATACTTCAAATTGCATTAATGTCAGCTAGAAATTATTTCATACTTAAAAAAAGTCGTATGAATACTTGTCTGCCACTTTAAAAGCATTTCTGCCAAAAGGGAAATGGCTATTCTTATACGATAATGTTGTCGATTTTTAATTGAGTGAAATTTAAAAAAATAAAAACTTCATCCCTGGTCATCAAACAAACAAAATTCACCTTTGCAAAAATTTGCTTGAAATCAAAAACTCAATAAACAAACAAATCAAAATAAATAAGAAAAAAATGTAAAACCTGCATCTTATGTACAAAAAATATCAATTTAAATTTCATTTAAAGTCTTTCTTTTTTGTTATTCAAAAGCTAATTAAATTAATTTTCCAAAAAAAAAAATATATTATAAAAAAGAAACAAAAACGGAAAACAATAATCGGCGCTTATATCAAGCTCAGAAGTGCATTTAACTTTAAATTAAAAAAAAAAAAACATATAAGATTATCAAATTATAAGAAAAGAAGAGAATGTTAAATAAAATACATAAATTATGCAGCCTTTTTGAATTATAATATTGAAAATATTATTTAAATATAAATATTATGTAAATAAAATTGCATTACATAAAACACATCGGCGTAGGAAGAAAAGCGAATTTATACTATATAAATAAAATTAAATATTTATAAAAAAAAAGAAATACTTTGTTAAATTAAACATAAAAATTACAATTAAAAAAAAATAAAAATCACATTTTTATGCTTATATATATTATTTTGTTTAATATTATATTTTGAGTCTATTCGATTTTTTGAAATACAATTTCTAAGTAATCATGTAACAAATATTTAAAGTTTATTTAAGAAAAAGAGATAGTTAAAAGCATATTATAAAGCATGAATCCTGCTAACAGGATGATAAAAACAACAAACAAATTACTAGGGAATATCGAATAGTTTTAAAAAAAACTAAAAAAAAAATCTTAAAAAAAAAATATCCAAATAAACTGTAGAATGTGGAATCTCAATTCTCAATTGAATAAAAAAGATACAACAACAAAAAAAACATGCAATAAGCTAGGCTTGGCATTATTTTATACTATAATCATTTTCTATTGTAGCACAGTTCCTTTAATTATATTTAGTAAACAAAAAATAAATAACAAATAAAACGCAGAGGTCTAAAATACAAAAATAATTTATATATTAGAAAAATTAATAAAATACATAACTATAAATATTCAAAGATTCCAACCGTGTCGTCGTCATCTTATGTAGTTGAAGCAAAATATTTTATGTATATGATTTTCATTTATGGCAAACAGACAGAAGAAAAATAGTCTTACTTTCAATTTTTTTTTTCTTATAACAAAAACAAAGCAAAATAATAAATATTTGTACTTTGAAGAGCACCTTTAACATGAACAATAAAATTAGTAAAATAGTATTGAACAAAAAAAAAAAACATATGCAAAAACAAAAGTCATAAAAATCAAAACCAGATATTTTATTCCAAAAACTTACACCTACTATTTTTTTTTTGTTTTTTCTGTTCGTTAATTGTTTTTATTTTTAAAATTTTATTTTAAGGGAAAGTTCTTATTAATTCTGAAAAGTACAATGACATAATTTACAGCACAAATTGTATGTTGTTAGTTTGTTTAAGTTTAAGAAAATCTATGTCAAGTTGATTTAAAAATTAAGGTGTACCCAAGATACTTGCTGTAGAAGCTTAATATCTTGGCCTTTTGGGTGGGTCATCCAGAAGCGTTCAAAATGCTTCTGAACCATTCCTACAATGTTCAGTTCGTATTCAGAATGACAGTTCTTCTCCTGACCAGAGAAAAACACGCTGTAACTTTTGATACTTTAGATGACCGCTGTGAATTATCTAATCTAAGAAAAAAAAATTGTTTCACATTGAAAATAGGTAATTTTTTCCTTATCAAACTAACAACATTAATTTAAACAAAAAGAAACCATCACATGTAAAGTAGTATGTACATAAACAATAACAAAACAAAGGAAAACACAATAAAATTCGTACTGATCCAAACGTCCAACCACCAACAATTATAAACTTAAACCATATAGTTCTTCTTTTTGCCATTAACTCAACAAAAAAAAAAAAGAACTGCATCATTAAGAGATTGCATAAAATTTATGTTCACAGATATAAATTAATTATAATAATATTTCATCATTACCCCTCTTGATATTATATCAGCTTAAAGAAAATGTAAATACACAAAGAGAAATTTTAAATTTATATAAGTACATCGTCAAAAATAATCTCAAAAAGAAAGAACATACAATAAATAATAATTCTAAATAAATGATAAAAGGAATTAAAATAATAAAAAGAATGTAAAATAAATGGATACATACACTTGAGTAATGGTTTCAATTAAAATTAAATGAATTAAAACTAAATATGATATAAAAAAAAAAAAAAAAAACCAACAAAAAAAGAGAAACATAACTATTTTGAGCAGGGACGCAAAATAAAATTTTAACCAAAACATTGTTAATAAAATAGAAAATTTATAAAACATGAATTATTATAATTTGTTTAAAAATAAAAAAAAAATAGGTATTATGCATATGCAGTCTCTGTATCATTCTTTATACTTATTTAAAATATTTTGTAACTCATATTATTATTAGTACCTATATAGTTAAATCAATATTTTATCATTCTATCTAAATTTTATAAAAATTATTTAGAGAATTATTTAAGAAAATGTATATTACACGAATTTTGAACGCATCAATATTTTTCATATTTATCCAAAAAAAAAAAACAGAAACACACCCAATCAAAATCTTAAATTGAAGTCATTATAACAAAACAAACCAAAAACGTGGAACACTTACAAACAAAAAAAAAAAACAAAAAGAAACTATTTAAACTGCGGCTATTATTAACCATATCAGCAAATTTAACTTTAAACAAAACTCTTTAAATAAAAAAAAAACAACAAAGTTTACAAAATATACTCTCGATCAAGTAAGTTACTAATTTACACAAAATATTATATACATGCATACATTTTTAAAAGTAAATATTTCACTTAAAAAATATATGTAACTTTAAACAGATTATACTTTTTTTTATTTTAAGTTTAATTTTAATTTTTAAAATCGTATAAGAAATAATTAAATAATGCGCCAGAATATTCATAAAACCAAATTCGGAAAAAAATGTATAAAACAATATCTATATAGAAAATGAAACAAAGTGTGTATATTAAAGTACACCAAATGCTCCAAGTCACACGTAGAAAAATTGATATATATATACAGATACACATAAATGTATGTAATAAAAACAAATATCATCTTATGGTGATTTAAAAAGAAAGTAAAAAAAGATGAGTACTAAACAATAAACCGTGTCAAACATTTACTTAGGACTTAAGTGAAAACTTGCCATTTTTATTATTTGTGATTTAGTTTGTACCACTTATTATTATTATTATTATTATGAAACTTAAAGAAAAGTAAGCTTACAAATATGAAGAAAAATAATACAATTATGTAAATTAGGGCCGTTATTTGAACGGGGAACAACAACATAATAAATATAAACAACAAAAATAAGAAATTATTGCATAACAAAAAAAAAAAAATTATATATTTAGTAATTATATTACGTAGAGTTATGCAGTATTAACTTAAATTATCCACATCAAAACTGAAAATGTGCATACAAATATTTGAAAGTATAATTTATATTTTTTATTAGAAATCTAAAATTTTCCTTATGAAAAAAAAAAATATATAAGCACACATGCAATGAATAAAAATTGAAAAACAGAAAATAAATTATAGGGAATTAAAAGCTAAATAAAAAAAAAATATTTATATAAACATAGATATAGATTATACAACACATATTGTAAAAATAATAAAATTAACAAATAAAAAATCTGTAAGAAAAATCAGACAAAAAGGATGAAGAATACACCGACATTTTTTGAAATAAAACTTAAAAGAAAATCATATAGGATATAAATATATGAAAATATAGATATTTTAGTTTTTTTCTTTCCTACTTTTATTAGTTTTATAAACAAAATATATATACATGTAGTATATTTAAGGCATAATCATTTCAAAAAAAAATACAAAACTATATATATATAAAATATATACATACTATATATTTAATAAACAATTTTTATTACAGACAAAAAAATGATAAATTAAAGAAAATAGTGAAAGTAAAACATTATTAGTATACTTATTATTATTATCATCATTACCTATGATTATTATTATTATTACTATCGGGCAAAAACACAGAGAAAATAAAAAAAAAAAAAAACATATTAAATTTAAACAAACAAACAAAATAAATGAAAATAAAAGAATTTATAAATTGTTGTGTTTGCTGTTGAAGTAAACACCCTAATTTACAATTTGAATTAACAATTATTATTATTATCATTATGGCTATTATTATTATATATACATAATATGATGGTATAAAAAGTAAAAAAATATATATATTATATATACTTTATAAACAAAAATGATGAAAAACGGAGAAATAAAGTTACAGATACACTTTTAAAAAAATTATAAAAAAAAACGAGTTGGTTTTATTTTCGGATTTATAAAAAAGCATACCTGCGTAAGTATGTACGATTCGTCCGTTCCGACCGGTGGACATACTTCCTCTTATGAAGCCCGTTGGTGCTTTCAATGGTGAAAAACAGTCATCTTATCAGTTGTAAATCGACATCTCTCGTTCTATTCTCCTCCATAAAAAATCTTCAAAAATACCTCTGTTCGTTTACTTCTTAAAACCGCCTATTTCCACCAATTGTAGGCAAGTTCTGTCAAAGTTTTTATAAAAATTAAATTGTAAACAAATTGGTAGAAATTGACAGTTTTGGGAAGTAAACGACCTATGTCGATGCCTATTTTGATAGATTTTTACTAGTGCCTTCGTTCTGTAACTCCCGCATCGATAAAATTAGTCGAGAAACGATGAAAATTTAAACAAATCGTATGAGTTTTGTTCCATTTCTCAATGTTTCTCGATCAATTTTATGGATGCGAGAGTTTCAGAACGTAGGCACTTTATGTTCTTTTCTGCTCTATTTGGTTCTGACAGTTTTCACACACCTATGTCTACGTTCTGTAATTCTCGGATCTATAAAAGTTCAAGAAATATTGAAAAATGGAACGGAATTCAAATACTTTGTTTCAAATTTCATCATTTCTCGGCTGATTGCGGCCGCGTTCAGAATTGTATCCAGAGCTATCTGTGCTTATGTTCTGTAATGTCGTTTTCGTTTGGATTTCGGAACTGTTCCATTCCTATCGAAGATGGGAAATTTGGAGTAAAAGGAGTGAAAAAGGAGTAGCTCCGAACGTCCACTCGAAAACGACATAACACTCGCATCTATAAAACCAGTCGAGAACGATGAAAACTGAAACAAATCTTTATGAGTTGTGTTCCATTTTTCAAAATTTCCCGACCAATTTTATCCATGCGAGAGTTATGGCGTTTTCGTTTGGATTTCGGAACTGTTCCATTCCTATTGAAAATTGAAAATTTGGAGTAAAAGGAGTGCAAAAGGAGTAGCTCCGAACGTCCACTAGAAAACGAAGTTAGAGAACGTAGGTACTGGATAGCTTTGTGTTGTTACAATGCCTTGTAAAAACACTTCTGACAAATCAAAGCTAGCTATTTGAATTTTTTGGATATGTAAGATAAGACGTGTCTGAATACCAGCAATGAGTGTGCCTCCGTTGGATTTTCTCAAGATGTTCATAATCCAGGGCTGGTCATCACCGTTACCTTTTTCAAGATTCAACCAGCCTTAAATTGCATGGCAATGGCTAAAACTGCTATAGCTATCCTTTATTAATAAACAAACATCATTTGCAGGTACATAATGCATTAAGCTGAAATTTATCATTTTATTACCCACTGTAAATTATAACCTTGGATAAATAAATGCACTTAAAAACTTTCTTGACTGTAGTTGTCATTTTTATGTCTCGCTTTTACCAATGCTTACTATTTTTAGTTGATGACGAAATAAAAAACAAAAAATGTTCACCTTCCTCTTGAACATCCCTGAACTGCCAAAGAAACAAACAGTCTATGAGAGAAGGTTGATAAGAACACCCCTACCTGTGTCGAAAGCAACAACAAAAAAAGAACTGAGGAAATTTTTACACCTACTGGAGAATACAAACAAAATTCGTATAAACCAGCTGTTTGTGGAAAAGAAGACATTCCACTATTTTGCGCCGTTCCAAAATCAGCTGCTTTAAACCTCCACTAGCGAAAGCGAGTAGAAAAATCAAAGAATCAAAGTTTTTTCGTTTTTTTCCTATACGACAGTTTCTGGAATAACTTGCAAACTGGCGGGTGAAGGGTCAACGTTGTTCGACATGTTTAAATTTTTGGTAAGTCAGATAAAAATGTTTATAAATCATAATAAAAGTGAAAGTTAATCAATTAAAAGAAGTTTAAAACAAAACTAATTATGCAATTTTTCTATTTTTAGTTTACTTTTGGCGCAGGTGTATACACGGGAATATACATCACTCAAAACTATGATGCATGTAAATAAAAATAATCAAGCCAAAAATATTGAAATAAATTTTGTTTCAGGTTCCTCGGGTTGATGAGCCTGGCAAAATTATCGAAAAAATAAAAGACTTCGCTGATGAGCACCGTAAAAAGTAATAATTGGTTTGGATAAATGTTAGTTCATAACTATACTTATGCCTACATGTTGCTCGTTTGAATGCTTTCCTCTTTGTTTAAATTATGATGTATGTTGATAATATTAATAAATAATGACGATTTATTTAGAAACTTAGGTGGCTATGCTCTTACCAAAATATGATACTTTCTCCGTGTGAGATGTGTTGTATGGATCATAAATAGTTTTGCTTTTGAATTTAGTACAAAAAAACCTTTTAGGTAAGCAAATAATTGCGTTTCACTAACAATAACTCAGTCAAAATCGATAATAATTGTTACTGCCCTGTTTAAGACAGTATATAATCGTCATAAAGGAATATTCTACTCAAGAAAACTCCTTCATCCACAATGTTTAATGGAGCTAATCAACTAGTTTTACCTATTATATGTTATATGGTACACTTAACAAAGGAAGTGACTAAACATGCAAATTTATAAAAGTTTTGTTTATACATAAAACTACCTGTATGCGACCCGGCAGGGCCTTTCGTTGGTGGCCATATTTCAGGAACCCAAATAAGGGACGATACTAGAGAAATTCCAATTTACAACAGTTCCTGATTGACATGTATTTCAACGTAGCTGTTTGGGAATATTGAAAGTATTCGCTTTGAATTAAATTGAACAAATAAAATCAATCGAAGGAAATCAAAATTAAGTGGATCCTAACAGCCGACAGTCGCTCATATAACAGATCTGTTATACCCCCGCAGAGCCTTAGTCATCCACCGATGGGCTCTTTGAGTACATACCTAGTCATTGAGTAGTTCTGTATTTCGTCCGAGTATCGCTGTTCACTGAAGACCATACTTGACCAGGAGATTTTTGACATTCCTTTTCACTCTTGACGTGACCTATGTATATATGAATGAAAACTACAGAAAATCTTACGATTTTGGTTGTTCGTACAAATACGAAAGGTACAAGAGATACTAGAAGAAATTAAAAGAAAACTTCAAAAAATCTGCAGCAACTTGTTTATTAGTGTGAGAGGATTAACTTCAATGAGCTAGAGAATTTAAATTTTAAACAAACGTCGAGTTAATAAAAATGTTTGAAAAATGACTCTCAAACGGAAACGCAAATATACCGCTCTCCTCCAATCACACAAAATAATGGGACAAATCTAATTTTGTTCCCAACCTCTTTTTATAAAATGTGAACGGACTTTGACAATGGGTAAGTGAAACTACAAAAGGACGATTTGCCTCAGTCTCCATAAACAAAAATTCGTAGCTCCGGTGTTTTACCATACACCACCAGTAAAAGTTCCACTTTTTTTCTTCTGAAACAAATTACTACAATCGTTCAGAATAGAATGAAATTTTAAATAATGTCTATTCCTTAATTCTTTTATTGACAATCAAAACATAAATAATTCATTACTAAATCCAACCGAACATAAAATGGAAATATTTTTAGCTATCAACTTAATTTTGTTTTCTTTTAGACAAATGATACCCCTCCGCCGTAGTATTCAAGTCTCGTCTGTGGCTCCACAAACGCTAACCAATCAGAAGCATGAGTTGGTAGCAATCCCATACTCTGGCACTTGTACAGCGCCAAGGCTACATTTGCCAAGTTTCCCAAGAAATAAACTAGCTTTTGTCCACTGCCTTGTGCTCCATCGGCCAACTTGGAAGTAGTTTGTGTTGAGAACATGGCTTTGATTGGGCGTATAAGCATCATGCCCACCATCATGATGGGAAAAATGGAAATTGAATTACCAGACATGTACATGATGAAGAGATTCATTGGAATCTAGAGAAGAAATGAAAATGGTTTAGAAGTTATTGTTAAAATCCTTATAGCTTAAACATTACCTGTTTCAAAGGTCCCAATGCAAGGTCCCATGATTTCTTTATGATCAAGTGATGATCTCGAACAACTTCGGTTTGGTTAATCAATGTTGAGTGATTATAACCTGGTGGCGATGGTAAATCTGTGTTTTGTCTATAGGAAGAACCGTTAGCTTCAATTATACTTATAAATATTTTCTACTTACTTTGAACTAAAGTCAAGTGACCATTTAGATTTCTTTGATGTATTTTTTGATGCCATATTCTTTGGTTTTTTCGCTGCAAATTAATGTTCTGCAGTTGATGTTGATTTCTTGGAGAAGAGAAAAAAATTAAATTCATGTGTCAAAGTTTATATGTCAAAGTGGTGCGGTTGATTTTGATTGGTTGACCGATTTCACCACGGGTTTAGGAAGTGTTCCGAAAGAACTTACCTCCTATTTTAATTTAAGGCCAAGATTACACAAAAGAATTTGCTGAAAGTAGTTTCCTTTCACACGAGAAAGCTTTCAGTTTTAACGGAGAAAAGGGTGATTAAAATCAAAACGGTCATGAACAAGTATGTCTAGAAATGATGCCTGTTTGCGAACAAGTTGTGTTTGGTCTGTCAAATCATTCTGAAAGTGAAATGATAGATAAAACACAATTTTCGAACGTTTTTTATCTCTAGTCCATGTTTTTGTTTTTCACTTTTCCACGTTTTTCAGATTCTTGTATTGGAAATCAAATTTTGATTATATCTGAGGGATATCAAATCCACATTTTAGTTCAATCTTAGGCCGTATGCGTTTATTAGGTTATAATTAAGATTCAGTTATTATCTAGATTATTTTCTACGTGTACAAGTGCCAACAAATTTTAATTTTGCGGTAAATGTTTTGTGCATCCATTTGCCATTTTAAATATACTTATAAGTATAGGTACGTAAAAATGTACTTTATATTACTCGAGATTCGACGAAGATCAGTCTTAAGCTCAAAAACTTCGGGTAAATTTTATTAAAATTGAAAAAAAATTAGGCCAACTCAAGTTTTTTTTTTTTTTAAATGCATACATTTAAAACCAAACAAATTTTGTATTTAAATTTTCAAACATGCAACTTAAAAGTTATACATCAAGAAATCTTAACAAACTTCGCTATAAAGAAACCAATGCTGTCTACTGCACATCCTCTATTATATTCTGTGGGACCAAAACGTTGGACTAGATATCTGTAAAAATAAAATTTTGAGAAAAGATATCACAATTATTGTTTATCAATTTTTATTTTACCTTTGTTCATCATTCAATCCGGCATCTGCCATTCCAGGTCCGCCAAAAATAGGTATTGCTTCAGTCAATTTCATTTCGGGAAATTTCTCTAAAACCCACCCAACCATACCTTCATTCTCGTCCTCAGTCACACTGCATGTACTATATACCAATATACCGTTCGTCTTAAGCAATCCAACAGCATTTCTTAAAAGTTTTTTTTGCACGTTGGGATATGATTTTAACATTTTTGGTGTTAAGTTACTAGACAATAGTGGTCTGTTTCCAATGGCACTGCATGGTGCGTCTAACAGAATCCGATCAAAAGAACTAGGTCTGAAAGGTGGACCATTATCTTCAGATTGGTTATCATTTTCTTTCAGTAATAACTTAGTCGAATCAAATGCAAACACTTTAACTGATTTTAATTCATTTGCTTTTATTTTTCGTCTTATTAAATCAGCTTTATTTTCAGTCTTATCTAAGGCTATCACACTGCCTGTATCGCGCATAAGTTCCACTATGTGTGTTGTTTTGTTTCCAGGAGCTGCACACATATCCAATACTAATTCATTTGGTTGTGGATCCAATACACGTACACAAACGATTGAAGGGAAATTTTGTAATAGAGCATCTTTGGAGGATAGGTCACCGATTGATGGTACTCCAGATATATTGGAATGCATTTCAATCGCAACTCCATGGTTTGATATATTTTCTCCATACAATTGGTATCTCTGCATTTTTACTTCTCCTGTACCAACAAAGACCTTCTGTTCGGATTCAAAAACTATGCTAGTGCCCTTCTTACATTTTCCTTCTAAGTCAACGAACACGTTTACCCTTTCTCCAAGCTTCGTTCCACTTTGCATTGAAAGAACGCCCGGGGCAAATATGTGAGCGCCTCGTAGGATTGCAGCTCCACAGCTACTATCAACCATTATTTCTTTGAGGTTTTTTGAAGGCAGTTTCGAAAATTCATCGACTTTTGATATGCATATGACTTCAGGAATTTCATGGATAGGGAATATTTCAGGAACACTTTTATATTTCGTGGATAAAATCAATTGAAGTTTGGCAGTGACGTCCGGGATTGAAGATGATAGAAGATTTATTCGATAAGTTGTCGTTGAAGGCGTTCGACACAGCCATTCCAAAAATTGACTTGTTCCTGATGGCTGTTTAAACAAACAAGTGTTAACTTGATTAGTCCTTAGAAAAATCGGATTTTTTCAAGCTATGAGGGCTATAACAACACTGATGGGTTTTAAATATTAAAAAATAACTACAACACTATGTAGATCTTATTCCGAACAAATATTTTTCGACCCAAATTTAGTAATTAAATATTAAAAATCGTTTCTTAAAAGCAATTCACTTGTTATTTGGATTGGAAACAAACATTTATATTATTAAAAGTACCAAAATGTCAGGCAATTTGTGCGTCGATGACGTAGATATGCGCACAACAAAATACAAACAGGAAAGCGCTATCAGTTTAGTTGTATCATGGGTTAGTTATACTACAAAAAAGTGTATAACTGCAGTGATGTAACGTGCTTGTAAATTCACTTTAGCCACGGTGTTTATAGGCAGTGCAACCGAATTCCCTTAAAAAAATCGAAGTCCGTTATAATCTGTTCAGTACAAACACGCCTTTAAATAGCAATAAAAACTCAACACACTACGTCATCGAACAATTAATTTTTGACATTCAACATACTCAACACGTCGCTTATTCACCATTCTCACATCATCGTGGCTGAGTTGACATTTTATGTGTGGTGCAAAAAACTGTTCGTCACAGTAAAATTGTTCCTCCCATCAAAATTGGAAAATTTATTTATACAATATTTTCCATTTGAATTATATGTAAAAGAAAGTGTTTACCAAATATTAAAACAGTGTAACTTACATTCCGTGAAAACAATTGTGATTCAACAAGTTGATTCTTAATAAAAGGTGATTTTGGATAAAACATAATAAATTTTTCTTCGCGATGGCCTTTTCAGTTTCCAATAAGACAGGATTTTAGCTCTTTATTTGCTAACACAGCGTGGTCAATTTTCTGCGATATCGTTTTTTTGTTTATTAAATGAAAAAACAAATAATTGAACTGTTCTTTTAGAAAAAAGTGCAAACGTAAAAAGATTTCTTAGTTATTTTTTTCACAATTATTACAACGAAAAAAAAATATTTTTCCGATAGAGAATTAAGTTTGGATTTTTTATTTAACTAAAGGGGAAATTAGCAATATGGTAAGATGTGGTGGCGCCATCTAGCATTTCTCTCTAAAAACGTTGTTATACGCCGGTTCTTTATGCAAATTCACCATTCTCTACACAACTACATTTCGACGTGGCAAGTTTTACTCCCTTTCTACCTGACCTGGTGGATATACTTGATTCACTCTATCCTCTTTCAAATTCCGCAAGTGGCCATTTTGAAAATTTTCAGACTGAGATGGCGAGCTAATTGGATAGTTGGCAAATGTGGTGAATTTCTTTTAACACTGTGTGCTTCACTCGAAGAAAAGTAATTTTTCTTGGCAAGGTTTTTCGCTGTCGTGTTTGCTGTAAATTCGTATGAATTATTAAATCTGTTTGGGATAAAAATCCACTTAGGTAGTGTATTTGGTTCATATTTATTGAATTACTATTAAAAAGTTCACTTGGAAACTCGTTTTATCAATGGAACGGTAATTTTCATCGACTCGGGAGTTTTTTCTTTTCACTTTTGATGTGCATGATGGTGTTCTTAATGTACAATGTACATACACAATATTTCTTTTGTTAGACCAATTGGAATTTGTCCGATCCGACTGTTTATTTTTAAAGATATCTAGATGCTGGAAATAACGTAAGTGTTTTTTTTATAAAAATGAAAAAATTGCGTCTGGAATATCATCAATGCAGAAGGAGGAAAAAAAGATTTTTTTCTTTTAAGAAAATTGTTGAAAAAAAAACTAAACCACTCGACGCGTCCCTTTTTTGAGGTGAAAAAGTCGAAAATATTTGAAGGAATGAATGAGACAAATATAGAAAACATCTAAAGAAGGTGGCGAGCAAATCGGTATAAAACTATAAATTGGAAAAGTCAAAAAGTTGTAGAAAGACGACGGAACACGAAGAACAAAAAACAATTTTTACTATAATTATTGTATATTTAATTAATTTATGAGTTGAGATATTGCTAATTTGTACTTGGTGAATTTTCTTTTCTTGTGGATTTTCCTTTTATTGCATGATGGTCATGATTTATAATTGTTTTCTTTCGTATGATGTGGAGAAGTCTTGGGTCTTTGCTTTAACTCCTAGTAGCTGGATTGCTGCTGATGCTGAGTCACTTTCATATGCAAATTGAATACAGTATTATGATGTGTCCATAATTCCTTTGAATTTTTTGTTGTAATCAAATCAACAAAGAGATTGCAATATGGTCCCTTTAATCCCTTCTCTTATGATACATTCGACTTGCGCTACCTCCGATTAATCTTCTTCCTAAAGTTTTTCATCTTACAAAAAATTGAAATTTAATTCTTATCAGTAATAAGTTCTCATAAAATCAATCGATCGATATCTTATCACTAGAAAAAAAAAGTCACTCAAAACGCTCGCTAGGAAAATGAGCTCAACGGAAGATAACAATTACATTTGTTTCTGAGATTTAAGGGAAAATTGAAGATGATGTTATTTATGTAGTTTAGTAAATTCTAGAAAGGTACACGTTAGACAAACTTATACTATCTGCATCTAATATAATTCGTCTCCGAATATTGCTGCAATCTTAAAATTTACATAAATAGCTGCGAAGGTATAGGGTTTAAAATTGATTTTTTATTCACTAAAGTTATGGTATAACCACTTAAATCTCAATATATCGAACTTATAGTATCTGGCTACAAAAAAAAAATCTTTGAAAAAGACAGCTATCGTCAAACCTATAATCGCTGAGTCGATCGATCGTGTTCAACAGTTGTGACTTTCTATTGGAACTAATTCACACACGAAAAGTTTTTTATATCCTGATTGGTTCATCATTTTGCTGTATGTTTTATATAATTGTCAGAAAAACAGGATCTTTATTTCCAAAACACTAGCGTGATTTTGAAAACGGTTTTATTAAAAACGAAATTTAGCTAATGTCATTTTTTGTTCAAACACTGTAGATTTGAGGCTTGAGATCTTAAGTCATTGGGGGCATAGAACTTGTCCATAAGAAACTACCTTCTTATCAACTTGGACAGCTATAATAATCGTAGTCAATCAATCAGTTCTCTCTTCTTGAAGATTTCTGACGGCCCGACTTTTCCTAAAATTCTAATTACGTTATATTGTCTAATTACGTTATATTGCGTTCAGAAAAAAAGTGGGACATGTTCATTCTTAATTTAGTTATTTTCAATTTTCACAGGTAAAATTACATTCAGGGGAATCAAAAAATTATTATTTAAATAAAACTTATTTTAGAAGTCCCATTAATTTAAAAAGCACAACTTCACAGACTTATTTATCTCGAGAATTTGAGATTTGGCAAACAAAAGTACTCGTATATTCGATAACCTAGCTAATGCAAAACTGAGGTACAGGTTTTTACGTTTGCTTAATTGTTTCTAATTCGTACCATCAACTCAAACAATCGTCAACAATTTATAAAACATCTAGCAAGATGTTTTTCTTATCTCTGCCTCAGATAAATTTAAACCTGGTTAATTAATTTGTCTCGTTTTCTTTCGAGTTTGTTTTTAACTTTTATCATTTAATTTTTTTTTTTTTTTTAAATAAAACCCGAATTCAGCTAATTTTAAAATGAGGTCAATGAAACACATAAACAATTTTCTTTATAAAAATGTATGATGGTCGTTTTAAAACAATTGCGGATATAAAATGAAAGTTAAAAAACACATTAAAAGAGATATGGTGAAGAATGTTGTGAAAAATGACTGCGTGTTAGACATGACTCATCAATAAACAATCGTCTGCTATAATTACTCACTATCTTTGAATTCAATCGTGCGTTAACTTACTGTCTGGAGTTTATAAACTTTCGATGTTTATTTTACAAAGTCGAGATTAATGAGCTGCGAGTTGGTGTGAAATTTATTTGACTTTACCTGTGAGCCCCAACTATTGATCTCAGTTTATTTGCTCTTTGTTTGATTCTTTTATTTAACTTAGTACAATTTTATTTTCAGATAACCACCCCAGCCAATTGAACCGCAGTTAAAGATCTTCGGTTAAACATTCTCAACTACATCAAACTTACTTCTACCCAAAAGCTTAATTTAATTTTGTTGAAGTAAAAAAGAAGAAAAAAAAAAAGAAGGATGGGGAACGTTTTTGCGAATCTTTTTAAAGGCCTTTTTGGCAAAAAAGAAATGAGAATACTTATGGTCGGATTAGATGCTGCTGGTAAAACCACAATTCTGTACAAACTCAAATTAGGCGAAATTGTAACAACGATACCTACTATTGGTAAGTTTTGCATGCAAACTACATTTTCTTGTATGTTGTAATGATTTTGTTTATTAATATGCAGGTTTCAACGTCGAGACTGTAGAATACAAGAACATTAGCTTTACAGTGTGGGATGTGGGTGGCCAAGACAAAATCCGACCATTGTGGAGGCATTACTTCCAAAATACACAAGTGAGTGAAATTTTGTTAATTATTTTTTGTTTTTGCTTAACCAACAAAATGGGTATTGTTCGAAATTAAAAATTAAATTGAAAGTCCAATTCAATAACAATCTGACTGCAGTACTGACTTTCGAACATGCTTATTTTCATGATGATCCAAATGTTCCCAGATGTGAATGCTGATGGCTGAACTTGTTTCAAGACGGGACTGATTAATTTTAAGCCAAATCTTCAATGTATTTTAATATTTTATTAACTTGTGGAGATTTCGCTTAAAATAAACATATATTCTACTTTAAGTCAGCTAAAAAAGAAAGTGATGAATCTTAATTCTATTTTATTTGAATTTTTGCAGGGTCTCATATTCGTCGTTGACAGCAATGACAGAGAACGTATTGGCGAAGCGAGAGAGGAATTGATGAGAATGTTATCTGAAGATGAACTCAGAGATGCTGTATTACTTATATTCGCCAACAAACAGGTAAATTTATTGAAACATTTTCTTCTTTGTTTTTTTTTTTTTATTGAAAATTCTAACCAAAAACAATGTAGTTATGAATAAATATGATTAGCACATTGAAGTTAGTATTCCTCACTTGTGTAAATAAAAGAAATTTATTTAAATTTTGCTACGTAGTACCCTTTGAATATGCTTATCATTGAACTATATTTACCGGTTCTAACGTAGAGGTAATGAAAGAGAGTTAAATTTATTATTTGTATACAGACAGGTTTTTTTGTTTGCAAACTATTAAAGTTTGGAATTCCATATTAGTCAAATTTTGTTTTGATTTGCTAGCACCACTTCATGTGAAACATATGTAAAATATGTATCAATACGAGCATCGGTGTTACTATTCTTGAAATCTTCTACGTGGCCAACGCCAATCTAGTAAACACGAAACATATTTTCAGAAAGGGATCTTAGAAGTATATTTCGCACAACAATAATTTTGTCAAAAAAATTATCAATAATTGGTTGATGACACTGACTGGGTATGATTATCCGGACAAAGTTTTCAGGAACGTGCAATTCTTCAAAATATTATTAAACTCGCGTTGATCATAACATTTCAAAGCTACATTTCGTTCTAGTTCACAGTAATTTTCATACTTTTTGGTTTAGTGAAAAGAGATTTCTTTTTTGTACTAATTCGATAACGTTCGTGACCCATCGAAATATTTCACATTTTAAAATCTCTAGTATCAATATCAGTCTCTATACTTCTTGGCGGCGATCATGTTTTTCTTTTTATAGGTCCAGATTGTGTGTTCCATTTGTGTTTTTCTCTCGAGACAGTGGATGATGTGTCAGAACTCCTCTTTGAATACATACAAATATTGTTTTATTTTTTATTTTCTGATGGTTCCCTCAACTTTTACCAATCATGATTGATTTTTCTATTTAATAAAAGCTACCGACGCTACGTACATGGTTTTGAATTTCTGAACACTACAATGGGAGCGAAAACTTGATGAATAAAGATACAATTTTTTTTCTTAATTTTCAAATTAGAAATCCAAAATATCCCACAATAGGCCGCTATCTTTTTGCTTTTAATTCAAAATATACGTAAAACTTAATTGATTAATTTATATACACATATATGACATATTCTATGTCATTTATGTTTACATAACTATAAAAATTTTAATAAAATAGGCAGTAAAACCCTTCCACCAGGGAATTTCCCACCGATTACAATACAAATATTTTAAAGTAAACAAAAGTTTCATAGTTGAGCCCTTTCTTATGACAGTAAATTATCCAAGTAAACCTTTATAATAAAGGTTCTGCCTTAAAACTTAAAAAAAAAAACTGTGTTCTAAGCTTAACTTAAAACTAAAATCACTTTCCTTACATTTCTTCTAGGATCTGCCAAATGCAATGAACGCAGCCGAAATTACTGACAAGCTTGGTCTGCACTCACTCAGAAACCGCAACTGGTACATTCAAGCGACGTGTGCAACAAGTGGCGATGGCCTATACGAGGGTCTCGATTGGTTGTCCAATCAGCTTAAGAATGCCAACCGCTAAGATTGAATTAATAAAAAAAACAAAAAAAAATATATAATAATAAATAAAATAAAATTAAAAACAAACAAAAAAACAATTTAAATTAACTTAAAATCAACCAACAACAAAATAAGAAACTTTTAAATTTATATATATATGTTAATTGAAGAAAAAAAGGAAAAACACAAAGGAAGAATAAAAATTATTAATTTTTCTTTCGTACAATACAAATTTCGAAGAGAGAGAACAACAAAAAAACACGAAAACTCAACAAACAAACATTATACCACACCAACAATCCAAGCAGAGAACCCGAAATGAGAATAATTATAAATATTTATAATTATATATAAGTTAACCGGGCGGGACACCTAATCATTTATAATAATTATTATTAATAAAAAATTATATTATATAGGAAAGCACCACGGAAATCTATGAAAAGAAATATTTCAACCAATTAAAAGGAGGAATTTTTCCTTCATACGTAAATTAAATTTTAGCATAAAGTTCTTAATTGCGTTTACACACATTTGGTTTTAAAAGGCATGAACGACGATCGAAATTTGTTGCCTCTTTCTCTACTCAACAAATTAACCCGATGAGGGCTACGCGACATTGTGTTTCTCCTACTTCTAAAAGAATAAAAGTTATAGATAGTAATGTTGTCCAACTCAGTTTTAATTTTATTATGATTTTATAAATAAAGATAAATTACAAAACGAAAAAACAAAACAAATTATTTATTCGTGAACTTATATCCTAAAATCTTAAACATAAACATAATATAAACGTCGATATAGATATTTCTGCAATAATAAATGAGAATTATAATATTCTTAAACTCCGCTGATTTATCTGTTTTTTTTTCCAGATTTTTCGTTTCTTCAGTTTAAAAATTAATTTTTTTTATTATTAATACAAGAAAATTAAAAAAAAATGTAAAATAAGTATATATATATAATGAGTAAAATAATTTAAAACAAAATAAGAACAGACAATTTTTAGTATTGTAAAACTATTTATGAAGGTAAAAATAAAATTTTAAAACACACTTGGCTTGGGTAAGCTTTTCTATAATAGTAACACGAACAAAAAACAACAAACAAATATATACATACATACATAAACATCGTAATATTAAATACACAAGACTAGCCTTTTCTTATTTTGTCGATTAGTTTGGCATTTAATTTTTCAAATTTATTTGTTGAAATAATATTTAACAATGGACAAAAACAAACTGTGTTTCTTTTAGAGTTTAATGTTGATTGCCTTGCTAGGAGGAATAGCGAATAGCTAAGATCAAACTGTCCTAATTTGAATTGAAACTTAAATCTAAGGCCATGCTCTTTCTATTCTATTCGGAAGTTAAACCCAGGCCCAAGATTTGTGTGACAATTATGGTGTGACAAGCTAATTTTCAATCAACAATATTTTCTGTACGCCAAAAACATAAGTTTAGCAATTCTCTTAACGACAAATTATCACAAACTCTAACAAGTAGGGCAAATAATGAATTTCTCGCTTTCTGTACCAAAAACCGAGAATTGTTAAAAATTATTGTTAGATGTTGAATAGTTTTAACTGATTGTTAGCCATGAAACTGTTAGCTACAGTTTTAAAATCAATTTTATACAATGATGACCTCGATTCGAAAATCTAACATTTTACGTGTAAACATAGAATTATTCAGCCTTATTGTGACTTTCACGCGAACAACATTCCACCCGGAAAATTCGACATTTCATTTTTCGCCTATTGTGAGTTTCACCCGAAATTTCATGATCGAGAAATTCCCCTTATTGTGAATATGTATTCATTTCGGGCGGAATGTAATGCCATTTTCACTTTTTTTGGAGGCGAACAAAAATTCTTTCGGGCGAAATTCACAACAGCTTTTAAAACTCTGGGCGAACAAAAAATTTTAAGGTGAAATCTTTTTCGGGTGAAACTCATAATAACCAGAAAAAAATCCACATTACTTTTCATATTTGTTGAGAACTTCTCAATATAATGATTCAGAAAAATGCAGAGAAGGAAGGAATGTACACTAATCAAAGCAATACAAGCATCTAGTTTCGAAGCAAAATTGAAGTCAAGATAGAAACAGAGGTTTAAGTGCGAGTTAAAAACTTACCTTTGTCGATATGTGTGATGTTGATTGTTGGCTGTAGCAGAAAAATATTTTATGTGCCACGTTGAACATCGAAATAAAAAAAAATACCAAACCAGGGCCCTGGTCCTGGCCCTGCGGGGCTGCATAAAAAGTACTTTTAGAAACTATAACTTTTATAATTGGTATGTCGAGAGTCACTTCCGTTTATCGTGGTATCACCTTTTCAACTTGTCAGCTTAAGTTATATGTATTATCCCAAAAATCAACAAAAAAAAAAATTAACTGCTACTTAAATAGGTACTATAAATATTTTTTAGACTACCTGTTTAAGGTTAATAAAATAGTAAAATATCGCTCATCAAACAAAAGACCGTCATAACTCAAAATATGCTGTTTCGAGATAAATGCGATTGAAAACTTTGTTTTTTTGTGAAACGGCCCGTATTACGATTAACGAAAGGCAAAAAAAACGATACCCAAGAAAACGATAGTCATGACAAACCGATTATGATTTACGAGAATGGATGCCTGAATATAATAATGATAGATAAAATAAAAAAAACAGCAGAACCAAACAAACATAATCAGCCCAATTCTAAACATTCCCCGGGAGACGTGTTATCTCGGGAGTAGTAGTACCTACTCTTATTCCGAATTCCCCAAGAGAAATTCCCGGGAATTTTTTGTTTAGAATACGGGAGTAGGGAAAAAGGAAAAATTTCCCGGGGAATTGTCATTTAGAATTGGGCTGAATAAATAATTGACAACACAACATAAAGTCACGATCCAAAACTAGTATCGGTTTAAAAAAAAAACGACTATAGTAAATCGTAATCGCAAACTAACGATAACGATGGATTTTGAACGTTATACAGGCCCAGGTATGGAAAAACGGCATTAGGGCAACAAAAACGATACTCGTTTTTATAAACGAGTGCCTTCGGCTGTCGTATTGGCTGGCTTTCGTTTTGAGTTTGTTGTCAACATTGTATTTTGGTTTGGTTTTGTGTTGTTTTGAGTGAAGTAAGGAAAAATGTAAGAAAAATAATAAATGTAGTATGATTGCATTTTCGTTTTTTATAATCGCACTACGCGCTGACTATCGTTTCCCTGGGCTTCGTTTTTTCTGCCGTGCGTTTCGTAATACATAATAAGGGCCCAGCGGTATCAAAACATATTTCGTTTGTGAAATATTTAAAGTTCAAAAAATATTTCCATATACGTGACTTGCAATATAAAACAATCTTTATCTCTTCAGTTTGTTTTGGTACAAAAAAGACCTAAAGCTCACTGAAGAGTTACGACGTTGTTTTACTTGAAGTTCGTAAATGTTTTTGTTTTAAAAACTAGCGCGCCCGTGCTCGTGCTGGTATTCGTCGGAGCGAAAAATTCTCCGATTTCATACTAATCGGAGGATTTTTGTTGTTCAGAAAAACTTCGAAGCAAAAATCCTCCGATTCGTTTGAAATCGGGGAATTTTTCGCTCCGACGGTTATCTCGCTAGGGCTGATAATTCAATAAATTCACCATCAAGCACGTCGCACGTTCGGTGAATGGGCTCAAAACGAGACGGCCACCGATCCCGATTTTCACAAGAAAATTTTGTTCAGCGATGAAGCTAATCTTTGGTTGAATGGGTACGTTAATAAGCAAAATTGTCGTATTTGGAGCCAACAAGCCATTGTTGAGACGCCGTTACACCCTCAAAAAGTCACTGTTTGGTGTGCTCTATGGGTGAAGGGAATCATTGGTCCATATTTCTTCAAAAATGAAGCCGGCCATAATGTTACAGCCATTATTAATGAATAATGACTCTTTCGTGCCTGAATTGGAGGATGTTGATGTGGACGACCTTTGGTTCCAACAAGACGGCGCAAGACATGCCATAGAGCCAACGAAACAATCAATTTATTGTACGAAACTTTTGGTGAGCGCATTATCTCGCGTCGTGGCCGCTGGACTATTTTTTGTGGGGTTATGTAGTCGCTTGTCTACGCAGATAAACCCGAGACGACTGACGCCTTGGAAGAGAATATTCGCCGCGTTATTGCTGAAATACGGTCCCATTTTCTGCAAAAAGTGGTGAAAAATTGGGCCTCTCGGCTGGAATTTATTCGAGCCAACCACGGCGGCCACGAGCAAAATCATTTTTAAAACATTGGCAAACCCTTATCTTTATAATAAAGCTAAATTCTTGGCCATAACATACAACAATTGTATGCGTTAAATTATTTCTTCTTGAATGCCACAGGTTTAAAAAAAACACCCTTTACAATTCGAAACTCACATTTTTATTTTTTTAGGAAGCAAAAACTCATCAACTACAAATTTACGATTGAAAAAAAAATTGACAGATAACAAGAAAGACGAAGAAAATTTTGTTTCAAAATACCGATTTATTCATTCAAAATAGATTATTGATACAAATTCACCGTTATCAATCAATTGACAGTTGTTGAACTAACAATACCACTTAATGAAACTGGTAGATAAATATCAATTATTATTAGTTTTAGATCTTCACAATTAGGGTGAATATTTAAACAACAAAACCTTTTTTTTGTTTGTCTGCAATGGCAAATGAACTGTTCTTCTACTCACCGATTAAACTATTGTTTCTTTCCAATTTAGCTTATACATGTGTACGTCATAGTTTGGAAAAATGTTTACATGGGGCTATTGCGAATAAATTTTCCCTCGGAATATTTCCATCCTTCGTAAATTGGGAACTATGCTCGAGAAAGTTTTATTTGTACCGGGAATATATTTATTTGCAATGGGAATTTTGATGTCATTTCATTGAAATTTTTGTTTAAAAGGAATTTATTTTCAAGAAAGCTTCGCTACAGCTAGACGAGTGATCATTATTTTTGATGATAGTTGACATTTCTAACACCTTTAATTATTCACAAAACTGAAGTAAATTTGTATACCTATTTTACCATTTTTCTGTGACATCCCCGTAGTTCATCTGATTCAACTGATCGTCAAATAAAGATTCTTTAAACGATCCTTGTGCATCGAATTTGTTTTGAAACAATATAAAAATATTCACGAATATGCAATTTGTTTTTTTTTTTTTTATTAATATTCTTTTATTTCTTACTTTAAAATTATACATTAATATATATATTTTTATTTAACGATGAATGTTAAACAGTTAAATTTTCCATTATCTTCTTTTTTATTTAATAAAAATCGATTTAATCTAAATTTCAAAACAAAATAAAACAATATTTATGTATATAAATCTTGATTTGCGTTCTTTTCAAATTTCAATTGAATGAAAACAGGGAAAACTTTGTTTTAGTTAATATAATTAAAAAAAGATATGATTACAATTTTCTTCTAGTATTTATATCGCGGTCAATTAGTCTTTAAAGAGGTTGATTTAAGAAAAATAAAACATACTTAGAACTTGATTTGCTTACCCATTATAGTTTTGGGTAGATCAGAGTTTGGTTAAGAAACGCGAGTTTTTCTTTGAAGAAATAAATGAATCGAAAGAAGTTTACCTCTTTCGCCAACAGAAATATATACAACAAAAATTTTGTTCAGCGAAAGAGTTTGCGATATAATGAAAAAGAGTGACAAAACAAGGTATAAAACAAAGGGTATATTATGTATGTATAGTAATATAGTATGTGTGCATATACATATCTATCTACTATTTCTGGGAAGTAGGAAGAAATGGGATCTAACACGATACTTAATTGTTTAAATTATTATAAACCTACTTAAGTTACATGATAAAAGTGACACCTAGTTACATTATGACGCTATGTTAAGAGACTTATATTCATCGTCCTGCATTTGAGTTATCATAAACGTACCATCTTGCAGTAAAAGAACTACGCGTCTTGTTCCACCTTGAAAATAGAAATGAACATCATAAGAAAAACAATGGAAGGTCGGATGAGCATGAGCAAACTTACCAGGTGATGGGAGATCAGCTTGGACAACTTCAGCGGGTATATTTTGGTCTTGTGATTCGCCACTTTCGCTGCCTGTCTGAATGCACAGCTGACCTTGTTGCGCGGGATTCATTTCGTTTGCTTCATTCATACTAACCAGTTCGCCTCCAGTGCCATCATCTTGTTTTAAAATGTACTGGCCAGATTCAGCAGCAGCGGCGGCCAGCGCTTCAGCTTGTTGTTCAGGTGATAATTGTGCCACAGCTTCTGCAACAGCATTATCTAGCGTGAGCACATTATTATCGTCGCCTTCTGCTGCAGCTACATAGGCGAATTGCTGTTCCCCGTCAGCCCCTTGGGCGACAAGTATTGTTTGGCCCTCGGCATTCTTTCCAGCTACTTGATAGACAGTACCATCTTCACCTGTAACGAGCAATGGTGAGCCATCCTCGTTGGTCATGAGTTGTTGATCACCGGCAAGCTGTAAGAGATCGCCAGATTGCTCCATTTCTTGGAAATCTCCCTGTTCATGGTGTTGTTGCTGATCGGCTGTCGTAAGAAGCTGCGTTTGTAGAACACCAGATTGCATAGATGTGATCTGGTGGTGTTGTTGTTCTTCGTGGATTTCCGTTCCCTCTACATGACCAAGTATCTTACCTAAAACACAAATATGTTTAAATAAAAAATAATTTTATATATTGAATTTTTTCAGTATTGAGTTGCAAAAACATTTTAATGAGTTTTTCATTTACTACACAACATAAAATAACACCTTACCTGTAATTGGACACAACGTCGCAGGCTGGTGTTCTTCATGATTAAACGACGAAACGTCCATCACAGCGGTCTTCACTTGAGACTGCTTCTGTTTCGGCGCCCCAACATGCCGTATAGGTGGAGCAATCTGTTGCACTTTCTGTATCTGAACTTGTGATTGGTGTCGTGCAAGTACTTGTTGTTTTGTAGTTTCTTTCGACATAACTTTCTTCGTCACCTTCAAGTCTCCCGATTTTGAGAGCTGCAGAATCTTTTGCTCTGGCGTTTGAGTTCTTGCAACGCCTGATTGTTGTGTATTGCCACTAGCTACCTTACCACGAGGAATAATCATTTTCCCAGATGTTGGCGATGTCTGTTGTATGCCTGGCGATTGAGATTTTCTTTGAGCAATGGTCGCCGTTCGTGGTTGACTCTGAAGCACACGAGTGTTTGTCTGTACAGGTTTTGGGGTTCCTGATTGAATCCTGGGCTGCTGTTGGTGATGATAAACTGCTGATGAAGTCGATGATGTAGTACGTGCAATTGTAGTTTGACTGTTGATAAGTCTTGGACTCGAGCTTCTAGCAATGTTCGATTGTTGAACCTGCGTTATTTGAATGTTTCCAATGTTTGACAGAGGGTTTGAAGTTTGCGTTTTATTAACTTGATTACGATGAATTGGAGTCAATATTGTACTCGGGCCGGGTGATGAAGCTGCACTTATCGAGATTTGGTTGTTTGTAATAGGGCCATTCTCATTTGTGTTTGAAGTTAAAGATGCAGCAACTTCGCTACCCATTCGTACAATTCCACTATTTTTTTCACCCTTTGAAAGAACGCGAATGTGAGCTTCAGTTTTTGGTGAAGACTAAAAAAATATGTTTATTTATAGACATTGGCATCATGAACTATTAGATATAACAACACTATTATAATTACTTACATTAATTGATGTTGTCCCATTAAAGCCAGCCTTTTTGACAACTCCAGAAGTATTTGTATCATGGGTGATGATCACATCAGCCGAAAACGAGTCAGGTGTATTTGTGTTTTTAATGTTTCCATTGACTTTTATTACTTTAGACTGTAAAGAAATCGGTTTGAAATAAAAACTAAAAATATTATGTTTTAAAACTGACCTCCACTGCACGCTCATTTTTTGTCTCAACTCTGACCGAAACCGTATCGCCATTTTTCATTCTTTTTACTGTGTGTGATGGAATAAGATCTTCCTCCAAATCCTCGTCACCAATCATTGCCGAGTCATCAAAATCACTATCATCCAATTTTCTCTTTAATGCGGGATTACTTCCAGGTCCGAAATTACTTGATTGCAATATCGGATGTGCGATCTGGGTTGTCAGTGGTGTAGCTGCTACACTAGTTATTCCAGTGTTGAGGGCATTATTTTCCACTGCTTCATCGGCACACCATTGTTTTACTTGATCAAGAGCCTTGCTTTTAGATGTTCGTGATAGCCGACTCGAATCACTGCCGGGCGATGATAAATTAATTTTCGGTGTCTCTTCTATTTTATTAGGATCCTTTATGACATCTTTCTTCAAGTCAACTACCTTTATAGCAGCAGCGAGACTTGCTGCCTGTTGCTTTGCTTGTTGTGCAGCTCGTTGTTCTTTTTGACGTGCAAGTTGTTTTTCGAAAGTTTCCAAAATTTGTGGGACATTTTCCAAATGAACCTGTGGTTCCCAAGTATTGTGCTCATGCGAACAGGATTCCCACTTCACTAAGTACTCGTGCATTTTTCTCCGGGGATTAAAACGTTTGGCGACGATTTTCTCAACGATTTCATCTTCTGTTTCACCATTTCCATTCGGAATGGTACGCTTGGCACGACGACTAAAAAAGTGTTAATGTTATCAATATTTAGTTTAGTATTATAGGAAAAACTTTCAAACTTACATTGGAGCACGTTGAAGAATGGGTGTACTTGTGACCAATTTATTCGGAATCTGTTGTACTGGCAGTGCTGGTTTTTTAACCACCGCACTGCGGATTGGGGAGATATCATTGTCTTCTTCTTGTTTTTTTGTTATTATTGGGGGCTTTGTGTTAGTTACAACGGTTTTGGCTTGTGTAACCGGTGGTTCTGTGGAATTTAATAAAAAGTAAAACTAACTCTCATTTTTAGAAAATAGTGAACAAACTTTTTACTTCCGCAGGAGCAGCAGTATCTACAACTGTTTTTGTTATTTTAACTGGCATCTCTTGTAGGCCACCATGACCCATTTTAGCAAAGGATTGTATCGTTTTGCCTGCAACAATCCATGTTTCGCGAATACTTTCTTCCATTTTTACCCATGTTTGGTACAGTGCCCATGAATTCTGTTGATTATTGCTAACATTTATGTTACTGTTAAAGCTGCTATTGTTGCTGCTGTTGTTGTTATCTTTATTATTTATTTGGGTCGCTTTCCAAAGAAGAAAAGCCCAAATTTTAGGTTTCGTATCTGGTCCATCGCGAATTTGTGTCTCTTTGTCACACGAGAAACGCTTGTGGTCTTTAAATTCTTCAACAAAATGAAAAACGCCCAAGCATCGACCACAAACTAGCACATCGATTTGTGACATGTCTTCTTGAGCGACTGTATGAGCAATTTAATGCGATATTAGATGGATAAATATTGTGAGTTATAATTTAAAAACAACTTACTTTTTATGAGCTTTTGATGTTTTCCGATATCGGATGGGTCTATTCCAACCATGATTCTTGGATTCTTTTGTAGAAAATGATATTAAAAAATAAATATTATAAAAACTCACAAATTTGTTATAAAAACTTCAAATTAATGTATAAAATATGTTAAGAATAATTTGTTTTCTCATTAGTTATAGAAAAATTACTGCAGTAATATTTTGTTCAAATCTTGCATTTTTGGTTTTGCGCCTCATTGGGAATTTCGGTTGGTTTCAAGAACATATATTACGTTTTCAATGGACAAACAATCGTTTGGCAGCTACATTATTCTTTAATTTTACTTGTTTTCTTATAGAAAAAAAAATATAATTTGTATATTTATCTCGATTATTTTTTTCAACATTTTGTACCTATTTTAGAAATTCTTTTACCCACTAATTTTCAATTTCCCTAACCACATTTTTAAGGCAAGATTTTATAATAATATTATTTTGTTAAAATACTGATTTCCAACTATTTCATAAAATAGCTATTAATGGAAATTTGTAAAAAAAAAAAAACATTTAAATAGGTATTGAACTTATTTTACCTTTACTACATACATACGAACGTAATATCTTCAAGTGTGAAAATATTTCTTTCTAACCCATTATTCGTTTTTATATGATATGAAACAAACCATAAGCTATAATCTCAATAGAAATTAACGTGAATTTTGTATTCGCCGCAAATATTTCGGCATTAATTTTTAATTTAATTATTTCAGAATTAATTTTAGCTTAGAGTGCCACGCGGTAGTGCGGAAAATAATTTCAATAAACTTGATTTGATATTTTGCAAGAGCCGTATTTTGGTGCAGTATGTTATACCTAGTAATTTTTACACGCAAACAATAATAAATCACTTTTTGTTTGTGTACTGTTTATTTAATGTGTAACGTTGTGTAATCACGGTTTATATAAAAATTCAATAATATGTGAACGAGCGTTATTTGCGGAGGAGCTCCCATATATTTTTTGATAAACTCCTTTTTCTTCCATGACATGTACCTATAAATAAAACATGATAAAGATCCTTGAGCCGAAAAAAAATCGATCATTATAATGATGGAATTAACGAAGCAATACTAGAACTTTTAATTTTATTCTGCTTTTAATTATTTATTTTCAATTTTCTGGCAAAATTTGGCAAAGAAAACGTGAACATTTAATTAAAATGTAAGCAAAGCGAGACTCTTTGCTATTTAAACTTGAAAAAAAAAACCAGACTTTAAAAGGTTAATGGTTTATGCTTAAATGGTTTGTTTCTGACATCAGGAAAAGAAGAGAATAGAAGAATAGATCATAGATTTGTAGGGTACAAAAACAGGGTTCACTGATAATATAGGTACGTTATTCATAATCCAACAATTCTTGGGTCTATATTTATTGTTTTAAAAATCTTAAGAAATTGGTTTCCAATGCATAAACTTGTTATGTTATTTAATTTTTTGGTTTTTAATGAATCTATTTTATCTCGACAGTTTATTTTAATGACTGCAAAAAGTTGTGTGCGAGTGCTGACAGAGTATTAGAATTGTTGATGTGAGCTTATGCTATTCATCAAAATGCTTTACCAACAAACATGTAGCAGTTTTTAGAACTTGGGGTTAAATATAGCAGTAAACTTAAACTTAAAAAGAAAGTTCTAACTTCCTGATTACTAAATTATATTCTGTCAACGAAAATCGGTAAGTAATTTCTTGGAAAAGTCCAGAAAATAAAAAATTCCTATCATTTTTCAAAACTTCGACTTTGCATGAATTATGAAGCTACCAAGAAATTCTTAAAAAAATAAACATTTCACCACACGTTCTTTGTTTGGCCGAAAATTTAAAAGCTATTGTGAGTTTTAAATCGAATCAGAAGTTCAACTATTAAAGTTATAACGAGGATAATCGCTGATCGCTTTCAAAATGATCTAACAATCCAAGCCATTGCGTATTTCTTAAAGTTTGCTCATTTTCCAGTCTAGTCGGAATTATGTATTATAAAATCCGATTTCTTCTTTTTAGACTAAATTTTAATAAATACTGTGCATAGGAAAACACTATTCATGCTCTCTATAACAGTAAAACCTCGAGTTGGAGTTGTCTACGAAAGCAAAACTTGTCCTACATCTAAGAACTTGGATGCTCAAAATTTTAATATACAGTTTTTTTTTTAATCAGATATGTAAACAGTTTCGATCAATATTAAAGATAAGAAATGCTTATGTTAGCAAATTTGCTATTTGAGTTTTTATAAAAGAATTCGTCTTTTACTAGCAAGTAATAATCAGTGTTTCTTCACACTTGAAACAAAAATTATAGAATAATAAAGCAAGCCTGCATTAATAGATATTTCGATACTTCTTCTCTAATTTGTCCCGAAATTTGCAGAAAGAAAAAGTACAGTTTCAAATAAGTAGGTTGTACCTAGATATTCGCTTAACCATTATTTTTGATTCTAATAGGTTATGCATAGATACCTACAAACAAACTAGCTCTCGTGGAAACTCTTGTGGTCCGGTGGAATTCCGATAGCCATTTTTGTAACTCCATGCAAACCAAAGTTAAGTCATCCCTTGAAAATGTATTTTAAGTTTGAAACTGTCTAAAGGCACGTAGTTTCGCGTACGCGAAATTTGTTCTCATACCTATATATACTGTGAGGGTTCTTTAAATCCAAAAAAACTGCATATAACCAACCTTGCACCTACCCCAAATCCTATAGTGAAGCCAAGCAGGAGGGTTGCAGGGGGGCAGCATGCCCCCCCAAACATACCTCACTGTTTAGGTATGAGAATCTGGTATGAGAACTTATTTCGCGTACGCGAAACTACGCGCCTTTAGACAGACTCTTTAAGTTTATATAAGAATGATAGATCAAACATATATAAGTTCCTCATAGACTAGACCCAAACTGAACATGAAGACTAGAAAAACTAGATTCGAAATAAAATTAAAAAAACACATCACTAGAGCAGCACAAAATTGACAACTGGAGTTGTCAAATATTTGATAGATATAAATTTCCCCATCAAACGGAGAGCCCCCGCGGAAAAATATATAAAGAATTTCTGCCGCCAAATTTTCCAATTGCTTAGAATCAATTCTTATCAAACATGCAGAGGTTTTAAAATTCTCAGAGGCGACTTTTCGTATTTCGAAAATCTATTTATGTAAATGAAACATTCATAATCTGCTATCTTTTAAAATTAATTCCAATTACAAATTAAATCCAGAAGTACGCGCGTCGTCGTGGACTTTCGTTGTTCGCTGCAGTTTGTCGGAATGAGCAAAAAAAAAAACAAGTAATCAAACTCAACTTTGGCAACACATATTAAAAAAAAATATTCAAATAAATTAATTTTTCTGGAAATAAATTACCAAAAAATAATTTAACCCACCTGGAAAAATTTTTAAAGTGCAACTTTGTTATTCAAAACACTATAAATGGTTTTTTTTTTATTTTTTCAATCAGTTTTCGGTATCCCCCTTGTTCTGCGGGAATAGCGCGAAAATTTTCACTTTATCAAATTGGATTTTATTTTCATTCACATTTATTTAGTTCGATTGTTGAATTTGTTTTTGAAGCAATTAAAATACGAATGATATTATTTTATTGTTTAATTGCGATAATATTTAGGAAAATAGAGAAGATGCAAAAGTAGAAAGAGAAACCAAAGTATAATTTGTTAATTTTCTTCGTCCGTTTATTAAAATGTCGCAGTCGCTTGGCCAATGAGCGACGCGTGATGAAGTTGACTTGACAGCCTGCCCAAAAAGAAAATTCAACGAAACAAAATGGCCGAACTGGCTTTGTGCATGGGTTTTTGCGTTGCAGACGGAGTGTAGGGTTTTGGGGTGAGCTTATACTTTTTGGCTGATTACATGGGTCGTTTTACTGAAGAGCGCATCGCGTGAGAGAGGTAGGTAGAAGTGCGTAAAAAAGAGAAGGTGGAATCTACCTTCTCTTTTTTACGCACATAAAATCTACCTGTCTCATACGATGCGCTCTTCAGTAAAACGACCCATGTAATCAGGCACTTTGACGATATAAAGAAAGTTTGAACAGCCTGACTCAAAATTTTGGTCGATTCGAGTTGCGTTGCCAAAACTTTTTGAGTGGAAAAAATGTAGGTGTCGAGAAAAAAAAATGTTTCGTCAAAGAGAAAATCTATGTGGTGAACTTAAATTTTATATTCGTCATCAGTCTTACCGCCATATCATTCACTAGATACATCCACATTAGCCGTGTTTTTTTTCCAAGTCCATATGGTTTTGTCGAAAAAAACGACATCGGGACTAATAGTTTTACAGGTAAATACAACAACAACTTTAATCCATATAGACTTAAGTCCAGATAATTATCTTACAAACACTTACTAATTTCAAGAATTACTTCAAATAGGAACAATTAAGAGAGAAAATAAGCAAATTATGACTTTGATAGCAGCTGTACGATATTCTAAGACTTTATCTAAACCGAAATAGCGCCCCCTATCAAGTGCCCAGGCGTTAGGGATAGAAACGAGAACTCCATATTATATATCCTATAAGTCATCAGCCTACAGTTACAGTTGCCTAAGTACGCTGCTGATGCGAAACGTAATTTGTCGGTGGTCTCCAACACGACAGCGAAATATTTGCGGAAGCCACTGCGAAAAAATGACAACTGATAGCGTCAGAAATTGCAAAAAAAAAAAAACAAACAGTCGCAAAAAAATCTCAGAAATCCATGCTGTAATGAAAAATAAAACAAATGTCACTTTTCCGCAAAAAATTATGGTCCGGGCAATTAATTGAGTGCGAAAAGAGAAAGAGATATTCGCGGTGTTTTGCCTCACTTCAACTTCATAACATGTCGCCTCCACTGGGCATGAGGTCTGTTTGGTAGCGTGAAATTTCTTGCGAATTTGCACAAATTTTCACAAAAAAGCACAATTTGTTACAAATTCCTGTTTGTTAACTCAAAAAAGTTGCAACGAGAGAGTACGTCGAAAGAGAAAAAAATTTCCCCTCCATTGGATTACTTGCGAATTTGTGCTACATAAATTTCTGTATGCAAGAAGAGTAAAGACTCTCAAAACACCCAGCGGTTAGCATCTTTTGCTTTTAATTTGAAATTTTTGTATATAAATAATAACAAAACCAGACTTTTGGCATATGATTGTTGATGTGAGGAGTAAAATTCTGACATATTTTACACAAAAGTGGTTCAATGCGTTTGTTAACTTTCTTGTAAGTCTGTCAATTTTTGATAAATTCGTACCCTTTTTGGTGTTTTGACAGGTTTCACACATTTTGCTGAAAAAAGATACCAAACAGACCTATTATATAAACATGTCAAGAAAAAAATCAACGAAGGCACAAAAATGCATGTCCGTGCAGTCAACAAGTCGACAAAAACTACATTTTTAACACGACATGCCAAAAAGTACAAAAATACGAAAGTAAAAATATTTTTTTTCCCGCTAGCGCAATTGTGAAAAAGAATATACAATTTTTTTTAAACCAAAATTTAATCTTTCTGCATCATTTTTATAAGTTTTCCAGTCAGAAAAACTATCAAAAAATTAGTTTGAAAATGTTCACTTTTGTACTTTTTCACTTTTTTGGCTTACCCTGAAGCCACACGGGCAAGTACTGGCAAGCAAGTTGGGTTCATACATTGCCTGCCAAATTCGTATCTGTGTACTGGCTGTGACGTAGGTGGCACTCCTCTTGATAAGCAAGTTGCTTGCAAGTAGGTCGTTCCTTTTCTCTACTATAGTAAATAACTTTGGTTGATCTTTCAAACAAAATGGATTGAAAAAAATCAAAATACATTTGGAACAAATATTAAAGAAAAATGCAAAAATGGTTAACAAACTTTAATAATTGAAATTATGGACAAACAAAAGAGGGAATAACATATACTTTAACTTAAAATTCATGTACCAAAAAAAAAACTACAGACTTCAAAATACAGTTTGTTAGCTATCCGTCTGTTAAGCACAAAACTTTCAAACGCCATTGAAGGTTGTATACGATGTCAATGGATTAAGAAACCTCTAAAAATCCGAAATTTGTTCCACTTTTTTTCTGCTCCGGAAAAATTAATTTTCAGGGCAATCGGTTTGACATTTGGAACGAAATATTCACGATACGATCAAATAAATATAATTTGTTCCCTCTATGACAAGCCATTAACTTTCAAATTCCATTCAAGGATGTCTACGATGTCAATGGATTAAAAGATCTCTAAAAATCCGAAAAAATTGAAATTTTATTTTTTGAAAAGGGCAATTTTAGAGCTTTTTGGTGATTTGTAACGAAATATTCGCAAACGTCAAATATTCTGTCAAGCAATATCAAGTTTCGTATGAAAGTGAATTTTAACATTTTTAGAATGCAATCAAATTCCAAACTAAATTTATTTTAACTTATATTTTGCACAAAATCTTAAAATTCAGAAATTTTAATAAAAGGAACGATGATTGTTGACTATAGGTTAAACAAAATGAACGCCCTACTTTCTTCTCTACTGGCTTCGAAAAAGGCAAGCCAGTTGACGAGCAAGTAGTTGCTTGGCTTTATATCTGTGAGTGGAAAAATGTGTATGTATTGCAACTTGCTTGCCAGTACTGGGTCGTGTGGCCTCCGGGTTATGTATATAGTTAAGCCTTTAAGCCTTAACTACCTTGACCACTTTTTGCAAAATTACAAAAGTAAAAATATTTTTATTCCCGCTATGGCGTAGTTGTTTTGTTAAAAAGAATATACAAATTTTTTTTAAAAACAAATTTTAAGCTTTCTGCATCATTTTTATAAGTTTTCCAGTTAGAAACACTAGGCGTGTTTTTTTGCAAGTCCATATGGATTTGTCGCAAAAAACGACATCGGGACTTAGGAACTTCTTTCTTACAGTCCGTAAGTCCCGATAATTATCTGGACTTAGCTAAGTCCATATGGATTTAAGTTGTTGTTGTATTTACGTGTAAAACTATTAGTGCCGATGTCGTTTTTTTCGACAAATCCATATGGACTTGCAAAAAAAACACGCCTACTATCCCAAAATAATTTTGAAAATTTTCACTTTTGTACTTTTTTGGCCAATGTTGTTAAGGCTGGCTTTAGGAATATAATTAATGTTCTTTTATATTTTTTTTAACTAAATCCTTTAGGTATATTCAAAAATTTGAAATAACAACTTTCCTCAAAAATTCAGATTTTTTTGCGTTCCAACAACAAAAATTCAGATCTGAGAATTCAGATTTTGTGATTGAACATGCCTAGTTTCTTCGGTTGGCATACCATCGCTTCGTATCGCATGTCATTGCTTAATTTTTAAATTTAACGAAAACAGTGCTCCGAGGCTTTAAAACAAATTTGATCTATGGTGAAAGGTGAAAATAATCTGTATATCTTGCGCATTTTGCTTTCTGTCATATTTATGACATTTCCTATTTGTTGTTTTGGAATTAAGACATTTACGTTTGGAGTTTCTCGATACGATTTAAATTGTTTGGGATTGAATAAAAAAGTTAAACTAAAATCATGGATAACATCGACGGAGAAGATCCCAAGGAATATCGCTGGGAAACTGGCTATGAGAAAACATGGTAAGAAAATATTCTATCGTAAAACCAAGAAATGATCTAAGGTAACGAATGCTATAGGGAAGCAATCAAAGAAGACGACGATGGACTCCTGGATGGCGTGATAGCCGACATCATCCAAAAGGCCAAACGCAAACGACAAGCCGAAAAAAACATTAAAAATCGTTTGGGAATGATGAGGCATTTGTATCTGGTATTAGATTGTTCCGAAGCCATGACCATGCCTGATCTGAAACCAACAAGATTTTTGTGCACATTGAAGGTGGGGAGAGCTTAAATTTTCTGAGAGAACTTCTACTAGACACTTTTTCTTTTAAGCTCCTAGAGATTTTCATAGAAGAGTTCTTCGACCAAAACCCAATTAGTCAAATGGGAATCATTACCCTGAAGAGCAAACGAGCTGGAAAAATTACAGATCTCACCGGAACCGCTCAGTGTCATATGGAAGCTATCAAAAGGTATAGCAAACATAAATAAATTAAAAGCAGCTTAATATGAATTTTAATTCGTCGTAGTCTTAGTAAACTTACCCTCGTTGGGGAACCATCTCTCCAGAACGGCCTTGATCTTGCTATGAAAACCCTAAAAGTGGTCCCTTCCCATGCAAGTCGGGAGATCCTTGTCATCATGGGTAGTCTAACCACTTGTGATCCCGTTGACATCAATCAAACCATTGAAGCGCTCAAAAGCGAAAGCGTTCGCTGCTCAGTGATAAGTTTGTCGGCAGAGATCCATGCCTGCCGACGGTTGACGATGGAGACAAATGGTACTTTCGGCGCTGTTCTCGACGACTGCCACTTTAAAGATCAGCTCTTAGCTCACGTCGACCCACCAACTGCCGCACAACTGCAGGAGAACTCACTTATCAAAATGGGGTTTCCTCATACCAAAGTCGAGGAGGGCAAAGATCCAGCGCTGACTATGTGCATGTGTCACGTAGACAATGCCGATGAACCCAGCAAACTAACTTCGGGGGGCTACCACTGTCCACAGTGTTACAGCAAATACTGCGAACTTCCCGTAGAATGCCTCGTCTGCGGCCTAACGTTGGTCTCGGCGCCGCATTTAGCTCGCTCCTATCATCATTTGTTTCCGGTAATGCATTTTACCGAAGTTGAGTTCACGAATCAAACTCAACAGTGCTTTGCGTGTCAGAAGGTCTTCTCCACTTCAAATGAAAAATGCATCTACCACTGTGGGACATGTTCCCAATACTACTGCTCTGACTGCGACGTTTTTATCCACGATACAATGCATACGTGTCCGGGCTGTAATACGATACCGGGAATTGCGGAGATGGTTGCTGCAAGAAAACCGGTGGCGCCTAAATTTTAAGTTTAAATAAGTTCCAATGTTCCAAACCATCGAATGCAATGCTGCGAAGAATTTATGAAATTAATAAAAAAAAAACAATTTTATAAAACTCATTGTATATACGTTTGGTATATAATATAAGGTTTTATGTAAAAATAATATTTTATATTTTATAAACACCTATAATATGTTATATAATGGAGAAGTCTAAAAAATTTTAGATTGCACTGATTCATAGGCTTATTTTGTGGAATATTCCATTAAGATCGTCACTAACTAAAAATGTATTTTGAAGTCATAACGATCTCTGAAAGAAAATCAAATAGATAGATAAATAAATAAATTGTTAAACAATTTTTTCAAACATTAACTAAATACCTATAGCTAGGAGCAGACGGCATATGAAAAGTCGCAAACGTTTGCGACTCTGACGTCACGTAAATAGTCGCAAATGTGTTGCAAATTCTATACCTACATCATTGCTCGCAAACTTGCATATGGGGGTGTTCACACGATATGCAAAACTGTCCCAAAAGTCGCAAATGCATTTGCGACCAAGGCACTCGCACATCATGTGTCCGCAAATGTGGTCGCAAATGTTGTGATGGATATGCGAGGTGTTCAGACGATGTGCTATAAAGTCCGCATATCACCCAAATCCAATCATATGCAGGTTTGCGAACATTTCATATTTTTTTGGAACTGAAAAATTCTCATCTAAAAATTCATAACAAATGAATTGTGGTGGGGAAAATATTAAAAGCAGCCAGAATCGGAATATTGTGGAATACTTTTTTCTTTGAACTTTACATTGTTTTGCTGTATTTTGTCAATAAAAAGATTAAACAAAAATAGAAAAAAAAATAATGTACTTCATATTATAAAAGCAAACAATTTTATTGAAATTTTTAAAACCCTGTTGCTGCTTTACATTATAATATCATCCCCAGAACTACCCACGCTTAATTTTAAATTTACGAATATAATAAATTAAGTTCCATTTTATTTCGTTTAAATGTAAATCCTATAGGCTATAGCTATGTACATGCAAGAATTTGACACAACAACAACTCTACTAGTAAAATGAAGAATCACAGCAGCTGATATGCTGCATATGTGGAGATGTGCAATGTTCGGTTTTCGTGTCATCGCAAATGCTTGGGATGGTCGCATATGGCCGCACATGCCCGCAAACTTTCACAAATTATATGCGAGGGTGTTCACACGATATGCAAGAAAGTCGCAAACTTATATGCAATTTGGGTGTCGCACATAATCCGCAAATGGTTTGCGAGCATATGCGGACTGTCCCAAAAGGGTGTTCAGACGATATACTCTCAAAGTCGCAAATGATGACGTAAAAATGACGTCAGAGTCGCAAAGGGTTGCGACTTTTATATGCCGTCTGCTCCTAGCTTATGCCACTAGCATAACCTCAAAATTATTTAAGTTATAGAATATAAACAAATACCGCAATTTCGCATATATAACATTTAAGATGTTTTTACTATCTAAAAAAAATCAATCTCGAGATTTTGATCAATCTTGACATTACGATTAAAGGAAGAAGAAAAAAGTGGGTCTCGCAAAAACGTCTGTCTGTTTGTTCGGCTACAGTCTAAAATGATAGGTCGGTATTCTTTGAACTTGGTACCTAACGTTTTTTTGACATTCCCCCCACACGTTTTCTTTCATTTTTTAATTAAAAAAAATTACGGTAGGTACCTGTCATACAAAAATAATACTTTTATCAAAATCGGCTCCACAGATTAAAAACAAAAATCAGTAAAATGTATCAGTTATTAGTTGCCTTTTAGTTTAAAAAAATGGTTTCGAAAAATGGTTATTAATGGCAACTCCCAAAGAACCATTTTTCCGACTTTCTTGAAAACGATTCAACTGGTTTTGATGATTGATACAATTTAAATAATATTGTGTACCAACATTTTTAAAACAATATTTTTATAAAAAGTTAAAATTTTTTTTTGAAAGCACAATATTTCAAAAAGAAGAAGATTTTTAACCAACAAATATTCTAATAACCAAAAATAAAGGGAAAATCATTTCTTGCTCAAAAGCGGCTCCTACGATTTTGATAGAATTTTTTTGTGTATCGAAATTAGACCATTTAAAATTTAATTAAATTAAAATCTCGAGTTCGAATTTTTTTACGAATACATAACTAAATACTCTTATACAGAGGTAGGACCTACATAAATTATGTCTATCGACTCGTAAGCGAGACTGATCATGCTCACCCAAGCCAAAGCACCATCGATAGCGGTTAGCTTAGAAATAAAACATTCACTTGCATAGATATCTTGGACATGATCACATCGATCGGAAAGAACCTTCTCCAACTTACCAAATCGCAGCAATTTGTGAATTACAAAAGTTCATTGCTAAAGCTTCGACCAGGAGATTTTGTCGTTATAATTACCTGTTTATCTAAATTAAACATTTGCTCACACTCACGTCTCACATGTTTTATAACATGGCCAATTAAAGTTGATACAACAACAAACAAAAACCAAGCAAAAGAAGTTAAAAAAAACTCGGTTGTGTTATTGTATCTACAGTGATACTTTAGTTAATAGTCAGATGCTTTCAAGCTATCGATCTGTTCGGTGTACATCGTTCGTAATGAAATCAATTTTTTTATTTCAAATTAAATTTTAAATTTTTATTAGAAGAAATCAATTATAAGTAATATCAAAGTTTTTTTTCTGTTTGTTTTTAATTTTGATTTTTATTGAAAATAATATAAAAACAAAAGTGCATACAAATATAATTCATGCGTGAAAATTTTCGTTGGGCAATTTTTCTTTTTTAATTATCCAAAGTGATAACGTTTAACGGTGTTGATCTCATTTATTTGGGTACACCTATTCTGTGTGATTGTGAAACAAAATAATAATCAAAGTTAAGTTTATTGTGCACCTGTAATAAATACAAAATTAACAAAGGAAGGGCGTAAATAACATTCTTACGACAAAGGTATGAATTTAATTGCATGAATAAATTGTTTATACTTTCAATTAATTAAATTTAAACATAAATCAAAACATAAATTGGTCAAGGCTTAATGTTTGGAGGCAAATAAAATTGCTACGTAGAATAGGTATAACACAAAACATAAAATATCGCAGTTGGAGTTTGGTTAAGTAACCGCTAATTTCTAGTTGATATCTGATTGTTCTGTTAACATCTTTGAGCTTGTTGTGACTTTAAGGGAGACACTACATCACAGATAGATAAAACGATTTAATTGTCTCGGCGAGGTTTTATTACTTGAATAAAAAAGTCAGAAAAAAAATAAATAAAAATATATATTTCCATTTATCTCGACTGTGAGTAAAATAAAATAGATAAACTCTATATATTTCTATTCAATTTATCAAAACCAGATTTGAGATAGGTGCTTTAAATAAAAAAGTTATCGTTTTCAAAGGCTTACTTATCGAAATACTCATAGAAAGTGAATTTATGCAAATTTTCGATGCTAATGGGTAGGTAATTAAACCAAATCAATTTATTTGTACTGCAAGACTACGGCAACTGATAAAAGTTTTTGAGATGTTAATAATCTTAAATTGAATCTTAATTTACAACCTGACATAATTTATGCATTTAATATGAACTATGATAGGATTTGTAGGTAGAATAGGCGGCGCATACATTTCAAAGCCTATGCAACAAGTTGAAGTGTAGGTAATGGAAAAAAACCAAGTTTGGGAAATGTCTCTTTTCTATTTGGGTATGTTCATTTGTTAATGAAGAAATTGTAATTTTAACGACCTGGCCGGCCTGAGAATTTTGTTTATGAAATTTTAGAAAGATCTTTCAACAGTCCAAACTAATAGTTATGTCATGGCAAATTGTATAGGGAAGGCTAAAATATTGCGGTTGTTTTTTTTTTCATTATCAAAGTCTACAGGCAAAATCCAGATTTTGGGGGGGAAAATCATAACCAATTTTTAGTAAGGTTCTAATCACGGAATTATGAATAAATGTATTTTGTTAAGTTTTAGAGTTTAACAACCCGCTTAAATTGATGGCTTCGGTTTTCTTTTATTTTAAAGCTGTTCGATGTTTTGTAGTACCTACCACGTCCCCGTGGCATATTGGTAAATGCATCTGGGGATCGGATATTAGTTTGTCACCCGAAGAAGTGAGAAATCCTATTGCCAAAAAAAAAGTGTACAAACTTTTTCAAAAAAAAAAAAAGAAAATCAAAAATTAATTTTGTAACTACATAAATGGTAATCAGCTTTCTCTTAAACTCTCCTTAACTACGTTACGTAGGTATGTTATTGAGCTAATAAATGTATATAGATATATGTAGGTGACTTCTATCTGCAATGCTAAACAGGTCATAGCTTTAAACCGCACCAAAGCATGTTATGCGTTTTAATTACTTTCTTTCCACTCAATGTACATAATTTTATTAATCTTAATTCATTGATGCATATTTTGACCCGAGTATTTTCAAATAATCCAGATTTTCAAATAATCCATTGCAGTATTATCAAAAAAAAAATATCTACATAAATTATAATAAACATATCTACTTACACATGTAACATGCATAATAATATAGGTTCCTAAAGAGATAATTTAAAAAAAAAGAATAATCGGGGATGCCCTGAACTTTCTTGTTTCGTTTAAACAGAACACTAACTTCAAACCAAAAATGAAAAAAAATTAAGGAATACCACAGAGAGTTTAATTTTGGTTGAACGTTGAATATTAAAATATCGATTAATGCATATTTCGAGAAAAAATTTCTGAATTCCACAAAAAAAAAAAAAATAAAAAACGTAATTAGAATTACACGCCACAAATGTATTGGTGTTTGGTGCCAATGCACTTTGGGTATAAAAATACATTTTTGATTCTTGTTCGATTAACAACCCACCAAACCTACATGCAGGTACATTGTGTACGTTGTCATGATATTTCGAAGCGGGGATATACAAATGGAATTCTTCACTGGATTTTTAGGTATACCTATACCTATACGTTTTTATTAACATTATGGTTATATTATTCCTAATGTGCGACTAATTTGTATTTGTGTTGATACTGGTACTAAAGTGCACATGAAATTATAAATAAAATGATTACTTCTTTTCTATCTCTACAATACTATGTTTCCACCGACCACTTAACCGAGCCTTGATAAGATTTGTCCAAAATCTTCTTCAAATCTCGAAGATTTACCATAAGATAATGTATTTCGTAAATTTAGTAAATTTCAAATAAATCTTGTTAATTCTTCATAAAGCTGATAGTTTTATAAATCGAACAAATCTTTTTAAGTCACGCGGAACGCATTCATTGGAAAATCCAACCTTTTTTTCTTCTTTTGACAAACAGGGAGCTTTCTGTCTCACTACAACTACATACAAAAAATGAAAAAAACATTTGAATTTTACTTAGCACTGAGGGAGTATGGTAATGGCTTATTTTTACAATTATATACATAAATTGGAAAAAATAGAAAAAAAAAATAAACAGTCTAATGTTAAGGTTTTACTATGATACTACTTAACAATTTTCTAACTTTAAAGCTCTTGACTAAAATGTTCTTAGTTTTAAACAATTTTTAACTAGTATCATACATACTAAACCTATTATAATAACCTACAACTGAACACACCTAAAACAGTGACTGTTCGAACGTTAGGGAACGTACTTTTTTCAAAAAGTGACACATGAAGTTCGTATGATGCTAAAATAGTCATATGGTGATACTAGGCGTGTTTTTTTGCAAGTCCATATGGATTTGTTGAAAAAAAACGACATCAGGACTTAGGAACTTCTTACTTACAGTACGTAAGTCCCGATAATTATCTGGACTTAGCTAAGTCCATATGGATTTAAGTTGTTGTTGTATTTACGTGTAAAACTATTAGTCCCAATGTCGTTTTTTTCGACAAATCCATATGGACTTGCAAAAAAAACACGGCTACTATGTATGGTACTAACTCATTTAAAATAAGGAAATTTCTCTTTTGAACCTTTTTCGTAAAATGTTTGATCGCTAAATTATTTAAATCGGTTATGTATGTATTAAGAAATTCAAGCAAATCGGTCGACTTTTTAAGGCTTAAGCTCGATGGCTCGATGTAAGATACTTAAAAAAACCTATGGTGTTACTTATTTTCGAATTATGTTCAATATCCCTACATGCCTGAGACAGGTTTATAGCAATCACATTATGTAAATAAGAAGTATACATTTTATTGAAATGCTTATTTTAAACAATGCAATTTAATAGCAAAAAATAAATAAATAAGAACGAAAAAACGACAGAATGATTAACAAACCCCTTAGCCACGGACATGTCTAAATTAATAGGAATTCAATTACATATTTCAAATAACACAATTTTTGCTGTGCATACTTACATAAATAAAACCTCGAAGTTTCTTTAAGCTGAGTAAAATTGTTTAAACCAAGGTAAACAACGTCAAGATACACCACAAGAAAATTTCAATAAATAGATGTACTATAGTATAACTGACCAATACGTTATGGTAACTTAAGACTTAGAGTTAAGCTTAACTGTTAAGTCTATATGTTTGATGGTAAACTGCCATTCTATATGCGCCAACATAAATTCATATGGAAGTAGGTATATCTTTGTGTGAATATTATAAAAAAAAACTGTATTGCAACACAGTTTTGCTACCTACTTGTTTGAAGTAAACTGATGTGTATACGCAGGTACCATTTTGATAATTTTTTTATTGATTAATAATAATTTTTTATTTTATTTATTTATTTTATTATCAAGTCTACAAGGTTGTTTTCAATCAAAACCGCTATGTGTTAAGTGGTTATAGCTAGCGCCGGCCGCCGCCAGCCGCAAATCTCGCGCGCCGGTAGCGTCGTCGTCGGTCGTTCTGTACATACCTATAAATTATATTATACATAAATACTATTTTGTATTTGATTTTGATCGCTTATGCATGATTATTTCTCAATAGGAATTCAATGGTACCTACATTTATATATAACTATAAAATATAAGTATTTTTGACTAGGAATATTTTTTTAGTTCAGATTTGATAAAACTTCTGGTATACCTAAGTGATGGTGTTAAGTAGTGATAAGTTAAGTAATAGATTTGTTTTGCGATTTATTACTATTTGATCATTTATCTAACACTGATTAAGAAACTTTAATCAGACTTTTCTTTGAATCAGCTTTATCAGCGGTGGCCGGCGCAGCGTGGCGATAACACGTTCTTAAGGGAAATTGCAATTCAGTATACCTATCTATAAAATAATATGCTCGACTGGGTCGCACGAAGTTGCTGTTGTTGTTCATCGCTATAAAGTGGCTATAGTTATTCAAGATTTATGGTACCTAATTGTTTAATAATGCAATGACATTGTGAACGACAAAGTATTATGAAGAAAAGTCAAAAGAGTCATAAAATTAGGACTTTTTTTATTTGTTTTTTTTTTTTTTTTCTGTAAGGGGTGCAAAAAATTATTGCGGTAACTATGTTTATTTTTTAAAAGCGGTATTATTTGAATTACTCAGAAAGATAGAAATGTTATAACTTATTAGGTAAATTACATGAACGAAGTAGCTTAACTAAATCGCTGGAGTCGTTTTCGACAAAATTAAAAAAAAAAAAAAAACACTGAGATTTGATTAAAATGAAAAGATTAACACGAAACCGAAGCCCTCTATGTCCTTTACAATAAATACAAATTTTCACAAGTAACATGTACTACATATACGTATAGCAAGTTATAATCTCACAACAATAAAAATCGTAGATATTTTTTAATGTTTGTGTTTTTTTAATCAAAAGATTAAATATGAAAATGATTTTTCCACGCTGCCACCTGCGAGGAAGTGAAAAATCCTCCAAGAATATCTCTTTCCATGAATAAGTTCTTCTCGCACAAGAGAATTTATATAAACAAGTGATAACAAAAAAAACATTGGATGTATTTCTTTATCTCTTATCAGTCTGGTTTAAATTTTTAGATTTGAAGTAAACCATTATAATTATAGAATTATTTTTTTTTTTTAATTTGTAACTAACCAGAAACAACAGACAGTTAAACGAGTCCGTTTGTCACCATTCAACATTTCTAATTTAATTTTAAATTAAAGGTTTGTTGAGAAACCTTACTGATTGCAATGAATAAATTAGGTACATAAGGTATGTATATTATATTTAGTAGGACTAGTAGGTAATTAAAAGAAAAACCTCTAGGACTTTGATTTTAAAACTTAACCCGGAGGCCACACGAGCCAGTACTGGCAAGCAAGTTGCAATACATTCACATTTTTTCACTAACACATATAAACCCAAGCAACTTGCTCGTCAACTGGCTTGCCTTTTTCGAAGCCAGTTGAGCAGCCAGTAGAGAAGCAAGTAGGGCGTTCATTTTTTACACTATAGTCAACAATCATCGTTCCTTTTATTAAAATTTCTGAATTAATTAGATTTTGTGCAAAAAATAAGTTAAAATAAATTTAGTGTGGAATTTGATTGCATTTTAAAAATGTTAAAATTCACTTTCGTACGAAACTTGACATTGCTTGACAGAATATTTGACATTTGCGAATATTTCGTTACAAATTACCAAAAAGCTCTAAAATTGCCCTTTTCAAAAATAAAATTTCAAAATTATTCGGATATTTAGAGGTTTTTTAATCCATTGACATCGTAGACATCCTTTAATGGAATTTGAAAGTTTATGGCTTGACAGATAGGGGACAAATTATATTTGATTCTATCGAGAATATTTCGTTGCAAATGTCAACCGATTGCCCTAAAAATCCATTTTTCCAGAGCGGAAAATAAAATAGAAAAAATTCGGATTTTTAGAGGTTTTTTTATCCATTGCCATCGTATACAACCTTCAATGGAATTTGAAAGTTTTGTGCTTAACAGACAGATAGCTAACAAAATGTATTTTGACATCTGTAGTTTTTTTATTTGTTACATGAATTTTAGTTTAAGTATATGTTATTCCCTCTTATGTTTCGTTGTCCAGAATTTCAATTATTTAACCATTTTTGCATTTTTCTTTAATATTCTTTCCAAATGTATTTTTTTCAATCCATTTTGTTTGAAAGATCAACCAAAATTGTTTACTATAGTAGAGAAAAAGAACGACCTACTTGCAAGCAACTTGCTTGGCAAGTGGAGTGCCAACTACGTCACAGCCAGTACACAGATACGAATTTGGCAGGCAATGTATGAACCCAACTTGCTTGCCAGTACTTGCTCGTGTGGCCTCAGGGTAACTGTTTGTTACAAATAATTTTCTATGAGGTGTTTTGTTTATATCAATTCCAATTGCATATTTTGACAACACCAACAAAAACGAGTTGGTATACTTGATATAAATAATGTACGTAAATTGCGGTTCAGTATTACTGAAATGAACATGAAGCCTTCTTCTAACTATTTCCATTCGTTCCACATTAATCAAGTCCATGATTTATGCACAAAGTTATTTAAACAAATTAATATCTTTTTAATATTTTACTAAACCCGTGTTTGGCGGTTTATTTTTTGTTCTGTAGTTGTTTTGTCTTGTGTATATATAATATAGGTAAACCCACTAAATTATAATGAGAGAGTTGGAAGTTTTGGTGGTTAGGTTAGTCAGCGGAGTGTGATGTTTTTCCTTTGCGGATATTTTAATTTGCTTCCCCCTTAGTCAATAGTCATTACAAGGACATCTTTAACTATGACATTTTCTGTCGTATAGTGAAACCTTCTTCTTCTCAGGCCGGAGGCTTAATGCACTTTCAAAGAGAATAATTTAATTCGTTTTGAATTGTATTTGAGATGTGAATATAAACGAATTAAACGAAGCATGATGCTTTGTCATTTGCAAAGTTGTTTTTGATGTTTCTGTGTCGCTTGAATGAGCCTTTTGCGGATGCGAACTTTATTTTTTAGTTAATTGTTATAGCCCAAAGGGATTTTAATGATGAGTTTGTTTATATATTAATATTAATTCAAAAGAAAATGAAATGCAAATTATTTGAAATGAAACAAAAATGCTATTCCCTAAGCACAGTGGCATGCACATTAGGATTTTGAGGAGGGGAGCTATATAATAAGAACGATAGCACGATATATAGCAATCCAGAATTGGTAGAAGAAAATTTGAACAAAAAATCTGCCAAATTTTCCAATTTAATCTTCAAATGAAAACGATAAAAGAATTACGATAAATTAAACGATAAATTTGTACATATGTTTATGTTAAATCGGCCTTTTTTGGTCACTTCCTTTTATGTATATGCAAATAAAACTTTATTTCATACTTTTCCCTACGTTTCGTCGTAATTGCTCGACTTCATCAGGGGTTATAGTTTATTAAACATGAAGAAAACTTTTGTAACATTTAATAATAATAATTGATAGATGACAATTTCTTATTTTACACATCACTTTAGAAAAACTAAATAAATTAATTATAATTATTACTGAAATTCTTTCTCATTGAATAATTCATGCTATGATTTGATATATGTATGTAGAGTAGAGGGATTGAATCGAGGCCTTACAACATACAAATTTAATAATAATTTGCTCGGATTTGTGAATTTTCGACTTGCTGAAAATCCAATGGCTCGGCTGAGCCCAATCACATGAAGCATTTGTGTGTATGTATTGCAAGTAGCAAGTTTAACGAATCTTTCTTTCTTTTCTATCTAAATATTTCTTTTCGGTTATTCTTTTCCGTCTAATGAGTGCCAGGTTGCAATCTAAAGACCTTCTTATATGTAAATATTGTTATTGTAAATTACATACATATATGACCAAGATATTAACAAAAACAATAACAAACAATTTCTAAAGTAAATATTTAAATGAACTGCATCATTAAATTGTAATCACGTTAAACACACCTTGTCAAACTTGTTTAATAAAAATCGAAGTCGGAATAGACATGTTAATCATTCTATAAAAATTTTAATAAATATGTATACATGGATTTCAGTGAAGGAGGACATTTTAGTTTAATTTATTATTATCATTCTATCAGTCTCCCGGAAGTAAGCTTGCAGAAAAAATCAGCAAAATATTGGTAAAAAATATTGCACATATACATATAATAATGTTGTTTGTTTTTATTGCCAATAATTGTACAAAAAGGGCACGTGATGTATTCGCCCTAAAAATTGGTGCTTTCGATGTATAATATGTATGAATGTACATATATATGTATTATATCTATGGGAGAGGTATGGTAACCTAAAAACGTAAGCCTTACGCGTTTATTACGTTACGTGTGCTGCATTTCATGTCGTACATTACATATTACATGGTCACATTCAAAAACCTTAAGTCGTTGCTTAAGTTGCCTAAGGATTTAGTTATTTTCAATTTTCTCAAAAATTACAAGACATTTAAGCATCCAGTTTTCTGTTTTTGACTAAACATTTATAAGAACTTTAATTTTTTGAATTTAAAAAACAAAAATGATAATTAATAACGTACATTTTTGAAAAAAAATCAGTTTGAAATTCTTTTTTCATTTTTTTTTGAAAACTGAATTGAAAATTAATTTTTCAAAAACTGTTCCCTAAAACAACTTAATTTAAAAAGAAAATAATAGAAAGCAAGAATTTTCAGTTCAGAGTTCAGTGACCTTGAATTTATAGGATAGGTAGCACTTAATATAGTGAAATTAAAAAAAAAAAAAACGATTAAAAATAAAATTAATTTCACAAAAAGTATTCAGTCAAACAAGTTGATTTAAAACGTAAGTTGATAAATTGAATTTTACCTTTAAGAAAAGTTATAACGAAATATAGTGAGGGTCGCCGTGGTCTTGGAATAATTGTTTTATTTTAAGGCTCTTTTTCATAAAATTGCCCCCCTTTCACCATACGATTCCTTTTTTTTGTTTTGAACCAACCCACATACTTAAGGTTTTTGAAGTATCTTATGCACTCATACTGTATATATGTACCTACAAAATGTCAGTAGCAAAGAGAAGAGGTACGGTTAGTGGGTACAGGTACAGGCCCACTTTGACCCCCCTCTCCGTAGTTTCGCAACTGCACTGTGAGTCCCGGAACTAACACACTTTTTTCTATACTCTTGTTGTAGTTAGTCAGTTCAGTTTTTTTAATTGCTTAAACCATAAACACCAAAACAGGAATTCGTGCAAATCAGTCGTACATTTTCCTTTATATAAATTTAACACAAAATCAATAAATTTAATTTTGAGGCTTATCAAGCTACATTAAATAAATGAAAAAATGTACAACCAAGTTACTGTTCTTTATTTCAATAATTAATTGAAAACAACAGGTTTTTATTCTTGTGAAATGTGCAAGCAACTCTCTCCATTGACATACCGAAAGGGACCTTGCATAATGTTCCGAATGTTATGGACTTCTTCAAATTAAAAGGTATACACGAACACAGGTTCATTGGCCCACGATGTAGTATTATTTTTTCGTTTTTTTAGAAACTCCCTACACCAGCATGTCGCTTTAAGTTGGTGTGAATAAAAAATGTGTAAATTTCTCTCATTACGATGATTCAGAGGTTTGTTTTTTACTTCCTTGTTTTTATTATTTTTTTTTGCCAAAAATGTACTTAATCAAGGCAACTGATGATTTTAATCGCATAGATGATATTTTTCAAAATTAAACTAGAGCAAGATTTGAACTTCTGCTAAGTGGGCTTTAGGTCTATACCATACAGATAATCATAATATAATAATACCTATAGTATTTATCATAGGCGCCCGCAGGATTTTGTCCAGGGGGGGCAGACACAAACCCAATTTTGAGATATCGAATTTTCGAAAAAAATGTGTATTAAAATTTTTTTTTTTTTTTGAAAATTTTGACATGCAAAATAATTTGAGCTTTGTGGAAGTTTCGATAAATAATTTAATTTTATTACATTCAGCCAAAAATGAAAAAAATCAAAAATAACGTTCTATGGGAGGTACTGTTAATAGTTGTCCAGCGTAAAAATATTTTATATTAAATAGTAGACCGTACTTACTTATTTTTTTTCGAAGTTTTTGTATAAAAAGCAAGGTTCATAGAACGATAAAATATCATTCGTTCTCTCATGAAAAATTCAAAAGGGAATTTTATTTTTGATTCGATCGCGAATCTTATTTTTTGGATCCTTCGAAATAAAATTAATTTTCACGATCGAACCACTAGGATGTGGATCTATAAAATATCGTTCGTTCCGAATTTATCATGCGAGAACTATTGAAGATCCATTCACGAACCATTCAAATAAGAAAGAAAAATGTAATTTTACAAAAGGAAAAAAGTTTCGAAAAGCCAAAATAACGCAAGGAGAGTTTCAAAAAAAAGGTTTGGAAATCCTTTGGCCTTCAGTGTTCCTTGATAGATTTCAGAATTAAAAAAGAAAAAAATATTTTCAAAACGTTCCCATTAAGTCAGTTAAAAAGGAAGATATAGAAAAGTGTATTAATACATATATAGATATTTGTTTTTTATTTTGATACACAATAATTACTAAAACTTTTGGAATTCAAATTTGCATGGAATAAGTATGGCTTTAGCCAAGTTCCTTTTTTTAGGCAATGCAAATAAATAATCAGACTTGAATTACATTTTGAGAAAATTACTAACAGCCATATTATTGAGTTTTTTCAAAACTAGTTTCACGACAAAACTAGTTCTATAGATGTTTGTAGGTGCTCAAATCGGTCTTATTCAAAAGTATTTTGACACCTAAAGCTCGAAAACATAAATCTAACTTTGGATAAATAGCTTATTTCATAAAACCGTGTCAATCTTGGGACTCCAAACTTCTATAAAACTAGTTTTGCTATTGAACTAGTTTTGAAACATGTCAATAATATGGCTGTAAGCGATTTAAAAATTCAGAACAAAAATTTCGAGTTCTGAATCAAACTTTTTCTTTTAAATAAGAAACTTAATTTTTTCGAAAATCTACACTTTTTATTTGAAGGTATACAAAATTAAAACATTTACTTCATTATTCAGCCTTATCACGAACTTCAACAAAAAAAACTAACAGAATCCATCGAAGTGCAAAACTTCACACAAATTGCTATCAAGAACACATCCTGTGATAGTTTTTGTCGGGGTTCTTAAACAAATCCGATTATAATAGAATTCGTGATAGGGCTGATTATAAAATAAAAATCGTTATATCCGTTTAAACAACTGACCTAATAGCCCACAAAACAGATCAGCTTTAAATTAAAATTGTATGCTTACGCAATAAAAAAATTATATTAACGTTTATAATTATTCTAAAGACTACAGTGTATGTATATATTTTACTTCATTCCTCTACATTTCTACACCCCTCACCAAATGTGTCAAAAAGACGAAACACGAAACGACCGAAAAAACGAATCGTGTAATCAGGCTCTATCTCTGTCTTGTTCATTTCTAAACGTCAAACTCATGAGTTTGGCTCTTATGACATTAAACTCCCATTTGTTTTTTTATTTTGGAGGCATATATACAGTCCACTTCAACTGAATAAACACACATTGTCCAGAGCCACGGGGGGCAAGTGCCCCCCCTTGCCCCTACCTCCGGGTGCCTATGGTAGATATAGTATAGTATTTCCACCGCTCAAAAATTTTAACGAAAAAGATTAAATAAGTTTCAAAATGCGAATACTGTTCCATGAAAGAAAATCGATTCTCGAGTGAATGCTTTCAGCGCGATACTCTTATAACAATAATAATAATTTTACTTGGTGTGCAAGGCTTACATTCCAATTTTATCACTCAGTTTATTGATCAATAAAAATTAAGATTAAAAGGTCACATAATACAGCATCGCTTTAGAAATCCTCAAAATTGTTTAAATGTTTAAATGGTCAATTTGGCATAATAATTATATGTACATATTTACCTTCTACTTTTGATACCATACAACAAGATTACACCTATATGCATGTATCTTTTTCATTAAAAAATTACAATATAAAATATATCTATACGTTACGCATAAACAAATTTTCACGAACAAAATTGCAATGATTTCCGCTCTTTTTCAATTGAAATTCATCTGATGACAAATAAAAAATAAAAATCCTGTGAATAATTGAAAGACTAATTAAATGCATGTAGGTAAGGTACGTAAACTGATTGGACAGATTGGTAATCCACCTTGGCTGTTCGGTATGTTACAACTCCTACTATTTTTGTAGGTTTCATTTTTTTTTTATTAAATTATCAGGGGGGGGGGGGGGGGAGGTGCAGAGGGTAAACTCACATTTTATTTTATTTTGTAAACAAGTTATTGGTCACTCCTTAAGTCCAAATACTATAATGGAGATATGGATAGCACCTTTGATATAATTAGTGCATACTAGTTATTTGAGTTAGCACATGTCAAAATTTAAATACATTCCAAATTCTATCATTTAGTAAAGATGGAAGCTTGATTTTAATAAACAAAGGATTTGCAAATTTTTACCATTTTTGAGACGAGCTTAAAAGTAGAAAAACACTAATTGGCTCAAGCCCCCAGGTATAGGAGCAAGCGCTCCTACCTGGCCCCCTTATGTATACGCTTTTGAAAGCGAATGTTTCAGATATGTACGATATAATTGATGGATTTCAAATAGCTTCTCGTTTACATATAGGAAAATGTTTTTGTTTTGTTTTTAATTTAAACAAAAAATCGTATATTTTGCAAAAATGTATGCACATTTTTTGTATTTGATTGAGTGGGTTTATTCATTTTTATAAATTCAATTTATGCGTATGGAAGGTATATTTTTTGTTTGTTTTTTTCTTTTTTTAAATATTAATTTCCACTTTAAAATCATAAAATATATTTGAGCTGTTTTCAAATCTTCTCAAAAATTCGTTCAACAATTTCGTTCAAACTTCGTAATTGTGATTATGGAAAGTTATCGTACAATGAAATACGATGTTCGTACAATTAATGAATACTACAGTTTTAAGATTAACAATGAAAAAATACAAATACAAAAAAAAACAGATAGATTGGATGAAAGAGTCGCTGAAGAAATAAAAAAATTCAGGTCAATTTTGAAGTTAGGTTGAACTACAGATCGACACCCTTGTTAATCTGGCCTCGAATTAAGATGGGTTTGGTTTGAGAGTCAAATGACCACTTCAGGGAAATTCACTGACCCAGCTTTTTCCGTCTTTCTTAGATCATTGAAAAACAGAGTGAGGTGTTCTCAGAAATACATATTCCAGATGGTCTGATCCTGTTTTATTTATTATCATTATTGAATCAGTCAGACTCACTTGTGTCATATTCATACGCATTATCCATTCTATATGAAACCGACAATACCCGGACTATTCACGTTCCGCGCTGTATACAAAAAATGTCTCTTCATTTCCGCACCAAAAAGTGTTTTGGATCGAAAACAATACCGCGCAGTTTGGTACCCAAAATGTTTAAAATCCACATCTATTGGGAGTTAAATGTTGCCGAGACCATATTCGACATTGTATAACTTTCATCTTTAAAAAGACCGACAGCAGAGAAATTTACTTTGGCGAACTGACAATTATGCCAATTTGCGTAATGTTAATTAACTCAAAATTCGACAGTGGGTATATATAATACATACCTAGTGTAGTTCTCACGTCAATAAAACTTAAATTTCCTTAATTCGCTCAGTAGACAATCTAAAAATTGTAATACATATACTTTTGTAAATATTCTACATGAATAATGTAGTCATATGTAGATGCCCCATATGATTTAATTAACTAATATTTTGATTCAGTTCATCAATCAAAATTTCAATTTTTATTTTTACAGGCTCACGAGAACAGAGAACACACTAGATAGCTTTTCGATAACATATATACATAATATATGTAGTTTTTTTTTTTAATTTAAATTCTAACGTTATTTAAAATTATGTGACGTAATTACCAATCTCTATTATTGTATTCATATTTTCGAGAAATATTTCCAATCAGTTTTATCATCGATTTCCGTCGTGTGTACGTCCGTTGTCAAAAACAATAATTTTCCCTATCAATTTACTGGCCAACATTGCGTTTTATTACATTTTCCTGAATAAAACAATGTTATTTTTTTCGTCTTTATATTGATTAGTACGAATGATGATGAACTCTGCCTATGCCTAAGTCTATAACCTAGAATAATTTACATATAATGATTGTATGGAAAAGACACATTGTATGGTCTAAAAATATTTGTGTTTTGTTGTAAGTGAAATTGACTGTTAAAATGAATTTCCTGTGCGGTATGGCGAGTGATGGTAGATATATGTAGGTACAATGAATTTTCGAATCAGAATGTTATACACACAAAAATTCCGTTCAGGATGTCAATTAGTTCATTATTTCGTTTTCAATTAATAATAATTGACTAATAATGACCTCTAGAGTTCTATACAATGGTCATGTTTTGACAGTTGTTTTATATGCTATCAATATTATGTAGGTATAGCTTAGCTTTAGTTTATGTAGACCAACCCAAAACTTCTATAATTATCAATTTCGCGATGGATTTTAACTATACCTAAATATTTTAAGGATTGTGGTTGCATATTTCGTGAATGCAAAACTATGGAAACCCGTAAGGCTTCTAGTAAATTGTTTTCCGCATTAAATCAATTTATTTATATTGAAAGTATAGGTAGGTACTTAATATATAGAGAGCTCACATCTAATTAGGACGTGACAAAACCAATTTAGTCTGATTCAACCGTCTTTGGGACACGTCAATGTTATAATACATCCAAAAATTAGTCAGCTATTTGAAATTCCGCATTCAAACTTGGCTGAGTTATTGACGAGAGTAATTGAAAGTCAAATCACATAAAGGTGCACTTTAACATAACACACTATACATAGTACAGTTACAGTTGTTGTGATGGATAACTTTGTATGCAGAGAGCTATTTAAATCTGGTTTACCTACTATATATAGGTTGGTATAAGCGAGTGAGGCAGTCTAAGCGGCATACAAGGGTTTAAAGATAATTTTTAACCTTCAACATTTGTAAATTATTATTCAAGTTCAAACTTCTCTCTTGCCTCAAACACCTGGTTGTGTGTTTTTTATTTCTTTTCTTTTATTTTACAGTATAATCTCCCATTGTAGAAAGATGTCTGACGCGTCAAGACGACTTGACAAAAGTATCGGGATTTTTGTATGTTTATGATGACTTGTAACTTATGCATGTTTATTTCTGAGATAATGGGAATTTCTTAATATTTTAAGATTTTAGAATTATACGGTTCTTGCCATAAAACCAATCAAGTTTAACACCTTTTAAGACTGTTGCACAATGTGACATTAGTTATAGGTATGGAGTTTTATGTGAAGCTATACTATAATTAAGCTCATTCTAAACAGAAAAGAAAATGATTGAAACTAAAGTTAACGGGAGTGCTCGCTACTAAGCGATTATCACAATGAAAAATTGATTCCTAAAAATAACCTGAAGGCGGTGTACGACCCAATCGTGTTTTTTTTTTGTTGAATTTTGATAGGTACTAATTTCAGGATCGCTATTAAATAAATTACAATATTGAAAGCGTGTCTTTCTTTTGGGTGGCAACTAAATTGATATCTTAACAAAAATTCATTTTTAGAGAGATCTCACTGTAATTATGGGAAAATAATTCTACTATGTGAACAACAATTGGATGCCAGAAAAAGAGATTAAACGGCTTAATGAGCGGTTAAATTGACACTTAGCTTTGTGGAACTCCCTCCTACGCTGCGTCGAAATGGCCCAAGAAAGAGATAATTGACATTATATTAATTATTTTGTGTGGTGTAGGTAGCTACATTACTTGATGCATTAATATTTTGTCTGACATTAAAGTACCTATACCTAATAGGTGATGCCACATTTTGTAATGAAGGTGGTGAAGATATAGTGTAAAGCATGTGATTAATAATAATTTTTGTGCTGTATAACATTTTTTAATCGTTTAACTTGTTTTTATATAAATACACTGTGAATTAAAATATTTGTTGGAAATTAATTTTTCGACATTTCGTTTTTATATAATTCGGTAAGTACTGATTATTTTCGTGCATCGTATATATTATATATTTACCAACATTCGAGCATTTTTATTTTGCAATTTTATTTGTTGACTGTGTTTTAATTTATTTTTTTCACGTGGTGGTTTGCTTGCGCATTATGTGGCACAGTTGTCAAGGAGATTTTTTGAATAAAACCTAGGTATAGAAATATGTATTTTGGAAAAATGAACATTTAATAATTTCATTAGTGAAAAGTGCCTTGAAATGTTGATTTTGTATAGATAACCACCTATAACCAACGCAATGGTTTAAAAAAAAAAACATTTGTTATACATATAGCTACGTTATACAGTTGCTTAGACAAAGCTGCATAGAATTATTTATTCACCGCGAATAATTTATTCGGAGCTATACTCTCAAGCAAGAGTCATATAACTCCGATTTTGGAACTAAGTTTATCTTGCTTCTTTGTTTTGTCTGACGTTCGTACACAGATTCAGTAATTATAGCATTCACAAACTGTGTTTTGCTTCAGTGGGGCTAGCTATATAGGGACCTGATAAAGTTTATTTGCAGCTGTCCTGGAAAATAGCAGGAAAATATCGTGTGTCAGACGAATTGATTAAAATGAGTTATTTAGGGCCATTTTCACAGGCAGAAAAGTGGCCCTTAAGTGGAGAATATGAAATATTAGGGCGCAATATCAGAGTGTAGTACACTTACCTGAATAAGTGTCACCGATGTTGGTGACTTAAGTTCCACTTACGCTGTCTATGAAACTTTGCCTAAAGTCCTAATATGGGAAACTTAAGTGCCGCACTTATTCCGGTAAGTGTCGACTGTGAAACTGGCCCTTAGAGATGTATTTGACGATTTACACTTCATTAACGACGATCTTAGCTGAGTGCATTCGCTTTCACAATCATTTGAATAATTCTATATCTCATATTCGATTCGCTACCATTTGTTTGATTGTCAGATTCAAATAGAGCGAATTCAAAACGATGACGATGACACCGATATTTTGAAGCGTGATGAGTATAAACCTATGTACATATTTCAAAAATCGTAAAAATTGACAGGAGGTACTATTAATAACGATTTTTAGTAAAATTGTTTTTTTTTTCACCAATCTATAGATCATGCCTTCAGTAATAAAATCAAATTGTTTTATAATAATTTTTGAAATTTTGATATGCAATATTATTTTAACTTTAAAAAGTCGTTTTCAAAATATTGAGTTAAAAAAATTAGATTTTATATTTTAAGTCGGAAATTATTGGTAACATTTCTCTTTAAATTTTATAGGAGATTCTGCATAAAAATTGATCGAAGTCTGTTGGTTGAACTCTTGTAGTTCAAGTAGCCTAGAATCAAAGATTTTAATAATTATTATTTATTTATTCATATGGGAAACTGAAAATGAAGCATGAAACTCATTCTTTACTGGCTCTACATCAACAACTCCAAAAATGTTTTAATCTCAAAATGAAGAACGTTTTATTGAAAACAAATTAATTTATGGCAAACAAATTTCAAAAATAGTTATGAACCAGTTTTCTTGAAAAATAATTTTTCAAAAAAAAAATGTTAATGGTTTTTTGTTTTTAATCCAAAAATATTATATTGAAAATTTGTGTATGTAATAGGTATTATTTTCATTTGAAAGTACCAAATAAACATACTTATATAAAAACTTTAATTAAAATCGTTAGAGAAAGTGGACAAGGAAAAAAAAAAACAGTTCGATAAAAGCTATATTTCTGTTTATTTGCACACAAATATTTTATCCAAATCGTAACAGTCGTTTCCGAGATACATTTTTTTCCATAACTGTTGTATGACAAATATTACTGTTATTTTTGAACCTAAACTAAAATTTTCAATTTCTCCTTATTGGAAAATTGAACCTCTAATAAGCGAGAAAAACGAAAATAAAAAATTCTTTGGCAGATAGGTATCGTTATTAGTTGTAGGTACAATAAGTTTTTAGGAAAAGACCCTACGCATTTTCAGCCTGTATAAGTTTTTATTTAAATCGTTTAATATATACAGTTACCAAATTTATAGGAGATCAACCTAGTCGGTATAGGTACCTACTTCTTTAAATCATCTCAATCATATTGCTGACCGAAATAATTTTACCTAAAGATTTATAAATTTAAAATAAAACAAACGAACACAACATACTAACAAATATTAAAATTAAAATAAATTAGCGTTCGATATAGTTCACTTCCTCTCTTCATTCAAAGAATCCGGTAATATATGTAGGTATGCTAAATTGAACAGAGCAAATATGATGCCGTGACGAACATACCTATACCTCTACTATAAGGTGAGGTGCTAAACTGCTAATGGATTCAAACTTTATTTAATTTGTTTTTATTTTTTTAGTTTGTTGTTGTTTGATTTGGTTTAACATAACATGCTTTGGATGACAATTATTTAAGCAAATATTTAAGAAAATTAGTGTGGGAAAAATTGTAAATCACTACACATGTTACATAAGGCAAAATCCTAAATCGAATAAATTGGAAACGAGGAGATCGAAAACCTCTTAAAAACATACTTTCTGCTGCTTGATTTTAAGACTATATGAATCTTAAGTATGTTGTTGTATTTAAAAATGTTTTTATCACGCTCTGAGAATAAAAATGTAAATTTATAACTCTGAGCTTTGAATTTAATAATTCAGGATCTGCTCTTAAGCATTTAGCCATGTGCGTGTCAACGAGAAACAATTATGCAAGATGAAAGATATTCAAAAAAATTAGAAAAACAAAATTTTTTTATTATGGTTTAATTTGCATATATTTAGTAACAAAAGTTAAAAGACCTATAAAAAAATGTATTATAATTTTTTGCTGGTAACTATATTTATTAAGAGTTTCAATAAAAATCTCCTCATCCAATCGATATTTTATTAAAAATATTGATTCAATTATTCACTTTTCAATTAATATTGATTGTTCGTTTGTTTTTCAATGACATTATTAATGAACATTGATTTACCCAATAATCAGAACAAAAAAACTATTCGGCTTTCAATAGAATTCATTAAGAGAATTTGATAAAAAAATTTACGATTTGACACATTTTTATGTAGGTATGTAAATATCTACATATATCTTGTTCAATGTTAATTTTAGTTTTTGGTACAAGATTTTGTATTCATCATTACCATTTGTAGGCGTGTTTTAGTGTTTTATTGAAATTTTGAATGAATCTAAGGTGCCAGCTTTCATTGAAAACCATCATTTTAAAATGTTAATTGCTTATTATGAGACTTTTAGAAAGCAAAGATTGTCATGACTTAAATATTAATTCTTGTTAAAATAAATTTCATCTTGCAGTTGATCGATGACAAGTTGATATAAATATACCACACTTAATCAGAATAAAGCCTTCATATTTGTTATACTACTCTCGAGTTAAAGTTTCTGTTTATAATAGTTTTACAATAAATACAAAAGTTAAAAAAATAAGAACGTCTGCTCTCAAGTAAAAAAACGTGCGTACAAAATTCCAAACAAAAACGGCCTTAAAATAAATATAATCCCGGATGTCTAACCCTAACTATCGTACTACAATTATGTCCTATGACGCAAATTAAAAAAAGACTGATAAAATTTTATCGTTTTTGGAGGCCATAAATTCCATAAAATTTAATCGTTCAAGTCGGATAAAATCAGGGAAAGAGAAATTAAGATATAAATATTGTGTAATTGAAAAAAAAAAATAAAATAATAATTTAAACAAAGGTATTAGCTTTAGAATTGTTAAAAAGTCTCAGTTTTATTGTGTATTATGAAAAAATCTTTAAAATGAAACTAGTTGACTCTAATCAGGTCACTTAGACTTAAAATTTTGTTGCGAATATCTCACCAATGACATGATCAAAATAAGTTTGACCAAAATTAAAGTTTGATTAAAATTAATTAAGTTTAATCAAAATTACAAATTTTGTATGGCTATAAAGTACCTTTTTGACCGATTACTGATTTTATAGACGACATACTTTTTTTGGGAATATCCCACATATGGCGTGCTAAGTTTTAAACAGCTAGCTTGACGTTAAGGTATTATAGCATGATACTTCTTAAAGATTTTCTTAACTTCAAAGATTTGAATAAACTGTTGAGATAAAAACGCGAAAAAAACTGATTTTAGGGGACTATTGTCACCATCTAAGATTGTTGGTATAATAACTGCAGGGAGTTTGACCTATGACCTATGAAATTGGCAATAAACACTTAAAAGGCCAATTTTAAATTCTGAACTCGATTATAAATAATGATCCCTGATATAGAATGTTTTTCTTGTCTAAGCGCTAAGACCCCCATCATCAGACACCACTTTGTATAATATACCTACCCGTATACATAAAATTTTCTAAAATTAATTAATTGATGTGCACTGTAAATTCTGTAGCTTTATATAATTGGCCGCATTCAGCGGAAACACAACAATACAACATTAAAAAGCTGAATATTGTGGTCTAAATCATATCCTAATACACATTTCGTGTGTGTCTGTTTTGTATAAAATAATTAATAATATTTTTGATGTGGTATGGCATTAAACAAAAAAAAAATAATTCAAAACACCACAAGTTCATAAAACAAAAATTCAATCTAAATCCAAAACCGAAATATTTTATGGAAATTATAATGAAAAGCCACCATTTAAACCATATTTAATGTTTGTGGTTGAATCTGGAGCTTTGTTTGAAATCACAAAAGTAGAATGACATTATTTTTTTCTTTTTACAACATGTTATTGTGCTCTATATTCATACAGATGTATTTTTGCATCATTATAGTTTGTTTATATAGGTTCTTTCTATTTATCGAAATCTAATTTTACGAATAATCACTTAAAAACAAGCTGTAAACACGTTAAAGCTATTCTTTAAGAGGGCACTTAAAAATAAAAGTGTTTTTTTTGTAAACAAAAATCGAACAAAAAATTTTGGTTACCTACATTACATGTATAAAACTATCTTAATATCTACATTCTTATACAAGCAAAACATGTGATAGCTTCAATTGTTAACTACTTAGTTCTACCTAATGATTAGTGTAGCTTTCAAGTGGCATATAAACAGAAAGAACATGCCTATACCTACTTAAAATGATAAGTTTCATAGTAAGAGGGATCAAGAAAAAGCGACACTTTATCTGTGAGATATGTATTAGTTTAAGAAAAAATTTAATTAATTTAAAAATCAAATTCGCAATTTTATTTATAAAAATGATAGATTAAAATAAGAGGCCATGTTGTTCTGTTCTCCTTTACCTACCTGCTGCTCGGAAGCAATTTTTATTAAATATATGATATAGGGTCAATGTGGGTAAATGTAAACAGAGGTTAATGTAAACAGAGCTCAAATTCCATACAAATAATGCAGTCTTGAACCCACCACCTGAATAAACCTTCGGACGCATTCATTATCTGTCACATATACGAGACTCATTCGTGTGTTTACAGTTTTCAGTTGGCAGTTATTTTTTTTTTTTTTTATTAAATGTTCAATTTAAAAGTGTTTTACAAGTCTGGCAGTCTGGACGCTTCGGGATTAATATTTTTTTTTTTAATTCAGACGCACATTTTTTTAAATATAATTTTTTCTTATAAATGTGATTGGCGTAGATTCATTAAACTAAAAGAAACAAAATTTCGAAGGGATTTAGTTTTTTTTTTCTCGTTTACATTTAGCCCAGAAAATATTATGTTGAGGGTAAATGTAAACTAATTTTGGGGTAATTGTAAACATCAAAATTTGATTGAAAATTAAAATTGGTAAAAATTTAAGTGAGTTATTTTAAATAATTTTTTTTTGAAATACATTTCTTTCGGAAATATCCTACGAAATTACTATTCTTTCATACTGATTGGACGTTGCCATTGACGTTGGCAAAGTAAGAAATGCTGGGAATTACAAATTATGACCTTCAAACGTTCAAACCATAAACCTTTAACTATCATCGAATGGTTGCCCCTGAAATAAAGAAGATTTACAAGTTTTAAAAAACCAATACGTTGTTTATAACAACATAAAGCCTCTGTTCCAAATCTTCAAGATGATTTACATTGCTGTTTACATTTACCCCATAAATTAGAATAAAAATAAAAACAGAACTGGGTAAATGTAAACATAATAATATCAACCATTATTTTAAAATTTTTAAAGTAATTTTTAAAATCTTTAATACAGAAATATTGTATTTTCACTCTATCATTCATAGTTTTTCGTTAAATATCAATTACAAAAATTGAAAAAGTTCTAACTTAAATTTTTCAAAAAAAAAAAAAAAAAAAATGAAATTGTTAAAAACTACGCACATTGAGCTAAGCCTACTTATAAATTTGTCTTTGATATAAATGGCACCTTAGAAGAGTTGTTTGATCTTGACGACATTCCTCAATCTTGGAGAGAAGTTGAAGTTGTATTTGTGTACATACAAAGCTGAAAATGATTTCCATGTAAGCCCAAAAGATCTCAATCGTTTCTCAGCATTCCTTATAAATATGCTAGTATATATGAACGTTGTAATCCATTCACGGAAAATATTGGTACAACACTAAATTGCAAACTGAGTTTTAAAGAAAAAATTACTTGGTTTCACTTAGTTCTTATATTCGTCTTATTTACTTTTCCCAATTAAGTTAGCCAGTTGCTACAAGCAAGGTTGCACCGACTAGTTTCAATTTTAAAAGGCCAATCAACAAACCAATAAACGAAAGTTCCATTTTTCATCAGTTAAATTTTGAAATTTAACTACAGCACAAAAAAAAAAAAATTTGCAATTTAGTTATAGAGTTTAAATAAAAAGGAAGTGACCCTAGACATGGCAATGACATCAGTTATGGTTTATAAAAGTACTGTTTATGTGGCCTGGCAGGGCCAGGGTCCTCCGCCGCCGCGCGCCGGTGGGGATACTTCAAGCAACCAGAGTTTTTTTTTTTGCAAAAGCACGCCTGCTTTTAATGGTGAAAAACTGTTATAACTGTTACAAATTGGCATGTCTCTAATCTCGTCCATGATGGCAATTACCGTTTATAACAGTTTTTGGTAAAATTTTGTTTACTATGTAAAATCTGCGTGTTCGATTATTTTTACGAATCCAAAACTTGACCTACACAAAATAGTATAGATATACCTACCTATACATATATGTACCTACACCATGTTGCATGTTGTATAAAGACAACCCATATATGTTTCAATGGAGTTTATATAGGTAAACGGTGTATTTTTTTCGTATTTTAAAAGACTTACTCACAGTCATACAAATCTAAAATGGAATTAGCATTTGAATGACACTTAGTGGATGCAAACACCTGGTGTTGCCTCTGTTTCCTGATTTGAAATTTTAAAATATAAAATTTCCCATGCGAAAGTAAAAGTGTGCAAAATATGGTATAAATGGTGGCTGCACACGTTTCTAGGTTCTTTCAACCCAACTGCCTATCCTGGTTTTCCGTTCCCAACCCACGCATTATGCACGAGCGCCTTATACCGTTAGGACAACCTAAACCTACATTATGCATACCTACCCTGCCTACATTCCTAAATACGTATGCTACGTCATAAAATTAAAAACGTGCTTTGCATTGTGAAAATCACAAAAAATAGTAGGTTTAGGCATAAAAGAAAATAAAAACATTATTTCGATTAAATCATTTGTTTGACCTTCCGTGGTTTTGGATTTTATGATCGCTGGAACTTTGTCAATGAGAACTGTTAAGCTTTAAGAAATTTAAATTCAAGGTAAATAATGTATAGGTAGCTAAGCATGAAATGTTTTATTGCGAAAATTTAGTGTTGATATTTTGATTGCGAGGTAAAAGTGAAAAAGACTACATATCTCCAGGATGACAAATTAAATTTTAAATTAAGTAAAATTGAAATGAACGAAATGTTCATTTTTACCCAAAATTTCACTCAAAGTCATTGTGCGCGTTCAACGCATATCTGAATTTTCAGAATTCTGAATTATTGGAGCTTCTGATTGGCCAGCTGTCATAAAAAGTTAGATGTCATCTGAATTTTCAGAACTTTTTATGACAGCTGGCCAATCAGAAGCTCCAATAATTCAGAATTCTGAAAATTCAGATATACGTTGAACGCGCCCATTAATTCAAGATTGACAGATTGTAGATATGTCAGTGAATATAAAGGGTGTTTTTTTTTAGACGTGTGGTTTTCAAGAAGAAATAAAACGAATATAAAGCATCATTAAATAAAGATAAGGGTTTGCCATTATGTTTTCAAAATGATTTCGGGCAAGTGGCACGATCTTGGAGGCCACGACACAGGCCCACGACGCGAGATAGTGTGCTCACATAAAGTTTCCTTCAATGAATGGATTGTTTCGTTGGCTGTATTGCCTGTAGCGCCGTCTTGTTGGAGCCAAAGGTTGTTGTTATTATCTAATTCTTCTAATAATCGTGGCTCAATAGCGTTCCCCTTTGACTGTAACATTTTTGGCCGGCTTCATTTTTGAAGAAATATGGACCAATGATTCCCTCTACCCATAGAGCAAACCAAACAGTGACTTTTTGAGGATGTAACGGCGTCTCAGCAATGGCTTGAGGATTATCTACATTCCCAATGCGGAAGTTTTGCTTATTGAAGTAGCCTTTCAACCAAAAATGAGCTTCACAGCTGAAAAAAAATTTCTTGTGAAAATCGGGGTCAACAATGATCTCGTTTCGTTAAGTCTATTTATTATGAAATGGCAAACTAAATTGAGCATAAATCAAGTGACAGCTGTCAAAAAGACCAATTCCGAAAAAAGTATTGCCAGATTGAAAACCACACGTATAAAATAACACCCATTATATGAGGAGATATTTAGACAACTGTTTGGAATGTGTTTATAAAAACGATGTTCTTGTTAGAGTCTTTCTTAAAAACTTAATTGCCAAAAATATTTTGAGGGCCATTCATTTGATTTTAGACATCAATTTTTACTTTCTAGAATTTGCAAGGTGTCAGATGTTTTTCAATGGGCTAAACTCCTGCCAGACACGTCTAAAGTTCTGAAAATTAATTTTGTTTTTTTTAACTTAAAATTACTTTTTGAAACATTTACGTCAAATATAGAGGGGTCATATATGGATTTCAATGAGCCACATGCCTGCTCAAAGGTAGAAACCTACTGCCATTACTTTAATTACAGTTTTCACAAATTAAAGTACTCAATACAAAATCGGAAATTAAGAAGTATAACAAAAACATGGCTTTGTATGTATACTAATTCTAATCTATTTACATTACCTACTAATAGATTGTACTAATATTAATCTATTAACATTAAGTGATCAATATAATGTACTGATGGTACTTCACCTGATTGGATTCATTAAAAGGTAATTATTATTTCTTAAAATATAATATAAAGTGTTATTTTATGAACAATGACCGAGTTTTTCAACATTTTTTTTTGATATGAATTATTTATATGCGTCGCTGGTATTAATGATAAATTAGTCAGAAAAATGATAAGAGTTATTTGTTGATTTGTTTTGATACTTTAGAAAGACAAGTTGTCTGTCAATAGTGTTGAAATTGTTATGACATTGATAAGTAAAAGTAGTAGATATAAGTATACGTTTGATAAGCTAATTTATTGTATTTTTAGTTTTAATCAGAAGATCTAATGATAAAGTTTTTGGTCATATAATACTCCTTTAATGCATGTCAAATAACCTTGTCAATTAGGTAATCCGCTTTGTATGCTCATGACGTAACTAAGTCGACGAAGAATGATACAAATATATGTAAAAAAGTAATAACATACTATAGTCGATAATTTTTTTTTGAGATTCTTACTTAGTAGGTATGCCTCAGCAACCGTAACATCGCTTTTCTTGAAATATTCCTTCAACATCTGATGACATTATTTTAGAAAAAGATCGAAGACATAGATACCTCAATATATATTGCGTATGATTTCAAAAAAAAATTGAATTTTTGTATTAACTTTTGAATTTAGAACGCCAAGATTTTTACTCAAACACCTTTTAAGTATGAATTTTTTCGTCATTTTGAAATAAATTTAACACACAAATGTATGTAGCTTGACTTTTGCTAGTCTTAAAGAACATATTCAAATTCAAGTTTAATTCATCAATATAACTAACCTTATAAGTTTTAAAATACAAATTTAAATTCTTCACAAAAAATCCAAATCGATAAGAGCCATTATCTTTCAAGCTTCTTAACCCACCCTTTAAAAAGATAAAAATGATAAACCATAAATAATAAAATAAATATTGTATAATTTAGAAATTTAACGATTTTCTGGTAGCAGGAAGCTGAATTCTACACATTTTCGACCATTTCAAGAAAAAACTGCCAGCAAAAATGCTGCAAACCGATAACTAGATACTTCTCTCCTTTAACAAGAAAAAAAAACTAACTAACTCTTTGGCTGTAGTAAACGATTTATTTTTTAAAGCGCTTAGAAACCGCCAGATTTCTGATTGAATTATCTTCTAAACCTAAAATAAAGTCCCTGTCTAGCAACTCTTTCTTTAAAAAATGTTTTTTTCTTTCATCAATTAACTCACACCAACTGCAAAGTGAAAGTAATCTTCTTTCAAAATATGACTACCAGAAACAAAAATGTAATTACTCAAAGTTCTTATTGCTCTACTAAATATAACAACTTTTGCCTTGTGACTAGATTTCTGAACTGCGATAAATATTTCACTTAAATCAATTTTTTTTTTATTTTTCTAATTATAATGATTGATCATCAAGTGTTAGTAGGTATACTTAAGCATTTATACTTACTCATTACCGTTATTTTATCATTTAAAATGTCATTATGAGAAAATACTCTTGATTGTTATTTTTCATGTGATTCACTTTAATTTAATTCGATAAATGGCTAAAAGTCATTACGTTATAAAATAAATCCAGATTTATGATCGGTTTAAGTTATAGCACGTTCTTGTGAAAATAAGATATGACAAAGCGTAGAAACGAGCCCATTAAATCTTGTCTAGCGTAGTTTGTTTCAAATAAATTGATTTTTACGTGGCTAATAAATTCCTAAAAACAATTACTACACTCACTCATTCATAAATGCACTTACAGACGTGTAAAGCTGATAAAGTTCTATAGAAATAGGTATCTTATATTCAAAGAAACGAAAAAGATAAGATTTCTAATTGATAACCATTGAATTTGATTTACAACAATTTTACAAATAATGTATGAATGAGCACTCATTCAGGAAATGTTTATTGTGATGAATTATATTTTTATTATTGAAAACATTATTATATTACAAACGAAATCGTCAGAATACTACTTTATCGCCTATGCGTATAGTTTTTTTTCCATTAAATTGCATACTTTTCGGTGTTTAAATAACTGTCATGATGTTGAATAATAATCAAAAACGAAAAAGTATTGCGAGAACCGGAAATGTATAGGTATTACCATATTGATAATTCCTCCGAACAATTACAAACATAAACCGTGGTAAGGAGTACATAGTACTCAGGGCAGCCGTCAACACGGATGGTGCTTTCTTTAGATATCATAACATCATCGGGCACTTCCAACGAACCATAATAGAGTTCTTCACGAAGCGACGATTGAAGAACAGACGAAAACTATTGGTCTTGAAGTAAACGAATCCAAAACCCTAAGCAAACAAACATAATTATTATGTCTTCTTCTTGTACCGCCTAGGACAAAACGTCACTTTTGATAGTAGAACCTCCGGTGTGTAAAGGACTTCATCTACCTCGGTGTGAACATTAACTCCACAAATGACTCCGTTTTGTTTTTTTTTTTGAAGTTGGTGAAACTTTCAATGAGTATTTTTAAGCTCTGCCTTCCGTAAGCATTTTGTTGTCGTGTTGGAGACCACAGAAAAAAATCGTTTAGCATAAGCAGCGTACTATAGGCTTAAGACGAAGTGCACGCGGTACAAAAGCCTTATACTGCTAGCCCTTCCTTACGGGCGGTCACAACAAAAGTATACGAAACTAGAAATCTAAAGCTAAAGTTTTCGAAAAAAAAAAAATCGGAAAACAGGATTTTTGGCTCTGTTTGAGGTGGTCCAATACACGAGAAGATACAACCACGAACTTGAAAATTTTGCCAAGTCAAGAGAATTTTGGCATCTCTGCCAGAGCACCTGGTCAAGATGACTGGAAGCAGTGTCCTGGATCCAGGCAGGAACCCTTCACGGATTTGAAGCCCACTACGCAAGTATTTATAAGTACCTAAGTCATTTTCGATTAGTAACAAAGCTCGCAAACTAAGAACAGTAAATTCTTCACTGTATATCTATTATGTTAAGACCTTATAGACCCGCAAAAATTATGATGAATTCGTTTCCGATTTCAAAGCTTATAAAGAATAAAAGTTCGCTTGTCGAAAAGATTCCACATCAAGTTCAAGACCTTAATCTACTATCTATTTCTGCTTCTAGTATTCAAACTTTAAACTAGTTTCGAAAAACTAGTGGTTCCAACGACGCGACGTTTGAACATAAAGGCCATACAACGAATAATCAAGACGATACTATACGCTAGATTATGTTTGAAGCCAGAGGCGGCGCTAGACCAAAATGAGGCATATGCGAGATTAAATTTGCGGGGCCCCTGGCAAAATGATTTCAGACTGCAGCATTACGAAAAAAGTCCAAAGTCAATAAATTTAAATTAAAAACTGTTAAAACAAATTTAAGACAATGATTTTATACTTTTTAAGCGTTTTCTAATTTACAAATAAAAAAGTAATGAGCTCACTTTCTGAATACTGAATAAACGAAAATTTAAATAATAAGTAGGCATCCGATAGAAAATATTTTATCTTTTTACAACTTATATTAAAGTTACACCAGCTTTGAGTGAATGACAAAATGACTGACTATTTAAAAACAATAGTAATATTAAAATATTTATGAGTTGGAAATCAACTCAGAATAGTTTTCTTTCATCAACTCAATTTAAAAGATATAAAAAATCAATTTGAACAAAATATTTAATTTTGTAAAATATAGATTGCAGTTTTACCTTATTTTCTAAAACCATCTTGATGTAATTTCTTATTTGATTTTTACCTGAAATTCGATTATTTACTATAGCATCATACTAAAATCAAGTAATATAGTCTAAGATCTGGCAGCATATTTTTGGTTTGGAAATATAACCAAAAATTATCGGCTTTTTTTTGGAGATTTTTGTTGTTTATTTTTTGTTATGCATAAAATCAACAAAACTCTCCAAAAAAAAGCCGATAAGTTGAGTTCTATTAATCGGATGGTCAAGCTAATTTTCAAACCCCCACCACCGGCGCCAAAACAAACCTGCCAGACTTTTGTTTTTGATATCACCACGGATACACCTGCAAACCCTCGTACTCAATTTTTGGTTATAAATATTTCCAAACCAAAAATATGCTGTCAGCTCTTAGACTAATACGTTTATATCCATTCTGCGATAAAGATTAAAAAGTGAAGTAAAGTATAGGCAGGTTTGGATTTGGACTCAACTCCACACAGTCAGTGAAATCGGGTCGATTCAAACCAATTTCAATTATTTTGTTTGTTCGATGATTATGAGTGAAGGAAATAGACATTGTTTGCTGATTTTTTTTTTTTTGATTTGATGACTCGGAGACCCCTATAGAAGCGCGGGGCCCTGTGCCGTGGCACAGTTCACACACTCCTTCCACCGCCTCTGTTTGAAGCGATATGGTCTGGGAGAATTCTACTAACGAAATAAATTCCTGTTTTTTTTTGGTTCTTAGCTTAAGTAGATTTCATATCAAATAGTAAACTTGAGCTACCTATATCTTTTTTGGGCAATCGATTCACATGTGGCGGTTGCCGTACTATAATTCCTTAGAAGTATTTGAAATTTGTCTGAATGTAATCTTTTTGCAACATTTATATTGACATTGATAAAGGTATAACATTGATTTGCTCCACATTGAACTTGATATTCTTCAACTTTGTTGCAAAATTAAGAGCTCTCGGCACTACCAGTGGTTGGTAAGAATCAAATCAAAATTCAAATATCAATTTTGAAAGGAGGTTTTCATGGATAAAAGCTACAAAACTTTCAAGTTATTGATAAAAATATTGAACATTTTGTGTTTTGAACTTCTTTACGTTCTGAATAGTATCTTCTAACTCATTTATTTGTAAATCTTGTCTTCAATACATCTGTTGCAACTTGTCTTATTGTTCCCATTCATTTAACAATCAAGCATTTAATTTTTAACATCTATGATAAACCAAACTTTTTTTGGCCAAAACGTTAATCATTCATCTATATTGTGACTTAATCATTTGCCAAAAGCAATGAAAATTTGATTAAGATGAGGAATTTTGTCAACCCCTAATATAAAAGCTGAACTATTTTCATTCTCATTCAAGCCGTTAATTAAGAAAGAAAAGTCAATCCCTCATTAGACCCAGACGAAGCAAATAAAAACAACCAATATATTAATATGGCTGCATGTTGGAAAGCGTTAACCCGTCGAAAAATGCCCGATGAGACTGAATCGAAGCTATCCCGTGTCCTTACTCTCTTTGATTTGACAGCATTGGGAGTTGGCAGTACCCTTGGTCTTGGGGTTTATGTTCTGGCTGGGTCGGTGGCATATGAACAGGCTGGTCCTGCTGTTACTTTATCGTTTCTTTTTGCTGCCATAGCATCAGCTTTTGCCGGTTTGTGCTACGCTGAGTTCGCTGGACGAGTCCCGAGGGCAGGAAGTGCCTATGTGTACAGCTATGTGACAGTTGGCGAATTTGTCGCCTTCACTATTGGTTGGAATTTAATTCTGGAGTACGTCATCGGTAAGTGTTGATGATGAAATTTATGACACCTTTTTTTTTTTGTTTAAGGTAGAGTGGCTTAATTTTAATTTGTATTGCTTTAAGGAACGGCCAGTGTGGCGAGAGGTCTGAGTGGATACCTGGACGCACTCATTAACAACACCATGTCGGCAACACTCAAAGAGGTAATGCCAATTAATGTCAGCTTCCTGGGTGAATATCCTGATTTCTTCTCCTTCGTCATGGTTTTACTTTTGGCTTGCCTTTTGGCCTTCGGTGTAAAAGAGTCCAGTGTGCTGAATAATATTTTCACATGTGTAAATTTGGTGACGGTGTGCATTGTCCTTGTAGCTGGAGCCATAAAGGGTGAGTTAAGTGATTATATAATGTGAGTATTTCGGGTTTTGATCGTTTCTTCTTTAGCTGATCCGGCTAATTGGGCTCTGACTGACGTACCGGAAAATGCTGGTGTTGGTGGATTTATGCCTTACGGTTGGGCTGGGGTAATGGCTGGAGCCGCGAAATGCTTTTACGGTTTTGTTGGGTTCGATTGTGTGGCAACAACTGGCGAGGAAGCTATCGATCCCAAGAAAAATATTCCCCTGTCAATTGTTATCTCCCTAATAATTATATTTTTGTCATATTTTGGAGTGTCCACTGTCTTGACAATGATGTGGCCCTACTACTTACAGGTTGGCTTCCGCAAATCAACATTTTCAAAAATAATTAACATTCTTCTTTCAGAATGCCGATGCCCCGTTCCCCCACGTCTTCCAGCAGGTTGGCTGGATTACAATTAAGTGGATAGTAACCATTGGAGCTGTTTTTGCTCTCTGCACCAGTTTGTTGGGTGCAATGTTCCCACTTCCTCGTGTTCTCTATGCCATGGGGAAGGATGGAATTATATTCAAATTCTTTTCAAAAGTGAACGGCTACACCAAGACTCCCCTGCTTGCAACTATCTTTTCTGGAATTTTCGCAGGTAAGAAAATCGGATAGTTATTAATCTATTTTCATTACCTAATTGATTTTGAAATCTTTCTAACAGCTAGCATGGCTCTGATCTTCGATCTGCATCAGCTCATTGACATGATGTCAATTGGAACTCTACTGGCTTACACCATTGTGGCTATCTGTGTGCTTGTTCTTCGTTACCAGCAGGACGATATTAAAATGAAAAACGTCAACCTTAAGGTGCCTGTCATTATCAAGCAGCTCTTTAACTTGAACTTCATCAAGGAGCCCAATTCGCTCTCATCGAACATTACCAAAATAGGAATTGTCGTTTTTAGCATTATCTCCATCATTACTTGCGTGGTAATGAAAGTTGTTGATATAAGCACGGAAAATCCCACAGGAATCATTGCAATATGTGTCCTTGCTGCCGCTCTCTTGCTCATCTTGTTCTCCATCCAACGGCAACCGGTCTCGGGCACTGAGCTGAACTTTAAGGTCCCTCTGGTTCCATTTATTCCTTGTATCAGTGTCTTCTTCAATCTTTATTTGATGTTCCAACTAGATGTTGATACGTGGATAAGATTTTTGGTGTGGCTTGCAATTGGCTACCTAATTTATTTCCTGTACGGAATTCGTAAATCAACTCAAGGCCTCGACAACAAGCAAGGACAACTTGATATGGCTCAACTGCCCGAAAATGGCTTGAAGCATAATTTCGGTGGTGGAAAATCCCATGGTGATGTCGTGAGTGATAAGCCACCTAATGGCAAACGATACAGTGTTACCAATTAGAGATAATTGTCTAATATTATATAACAGTATTTTGTTGGTTGTTAAGAAAGTATTGTTTATTTTTCTTGTACTTAAATTATTAATATTATTTCTTAAGAGAGTATAGATTTCAATTTATACATATACACATATACAATTAAATTTTTTTTAAGAGAGTATAGATTTCGGACAATATGAATTTATAGGTTTACCAAGAGCTATTACATTCCGTCCTCTCGATAATGACCTATAAATCATTTTTGTTCGACAATTTTACAAACAAAAATTTAAATGATAACATTTTACCCTAAATTTTATTTGTTAAATATATTTTATATAAAAAAAAATCTATCAGGTACTTATTTAGAAATAGGTAAAAGATAAAAAAAATAACAATATTGTGTTGTGATATTATATAGAAAAAATACAAAAATCTTTTAAACATTTAATTTTTATATAGACAATAAATTAAGTATGTATGTATGTACGAGTACATTTAAGTACATTGGGATTCCCGGTTGATTCTGTTAAAAATCAAGGAATTTGAAAACTTTTTTCGCTTTAATGTATCCTTAAATTAAATTTGGCAAATCTATTTTTAACAAAATGTTAACCAGCAAAGAGAATATAGAAAAGGAACCCATTTTATGGCAGTCCCTTAAAAGTATGCTTTCTTTTTTTGTGTTTTTTTTTTTTTTAATTTATTTGCAATCTTTTAAATTCTTTCAATAATTTTAAAATAAAAATCTGAGCTTTCAATTGTGAAAATAAATGCAAATACTTTTCATAAATTAAAAACACAAGTTTAAGGGTTTTATTTTTAAATATAAAACATTGTTTTCGTATCAGATAATTTAAACAAACTAAGTTGCAGTATGAACATTTAAATTGTATTAAACCTTTTAAAAGGGATATTTTTTTTGTACATACTTTACTTAGGTATTGTTAAGTTTTTTTTTATTTTTTAAATATTTTTATTAGTTGTAAGTATGAAACGATTTTATTTTGTCAAATTTAGTTTTGTAAGAATTTACCTACTATTTTGTTTATTTAAAATAAAAAAAAAATCTTTAAAGTGTTGAATTTTACTTACCTACCTTTTACTAAACTTTTTGGCTTTCAGGTTTTGGATTTTATACATCTACAATTAAAGGAAATACATTTGAAATGATTAAATATTTGTGTGCTAAGATTGATTGAGCGTCATTCGGTTACAAATGAAGATCCAACTGTTTAGGTATCTGGAATAAGTAAATTTTCCTATGTACCGACCATGAATATGAATAATTTTTAACCAAAAGAAAATCGATATGCGTCGCCGTGCGTCACCGTCCTAATGCCTAGTACGCTGCTGTTGCGAAACGAAATTTTTCGGCGGTCTCCAAACTCCAAGACGACAACGAAATGCTTGCGGAAACCACAACGAAAAAATGACAACTGAAAGCGTCACACCAATAACCGAAAGCCATGCTGCAATGAAAGATACAACAAATACAAACACAAAACACCTCAAATGTCAATTTTCCGCACACAATTAATAGTCCGGGTCCGGGCAATTAATTGAGTGCGAAAAAAGAGCGGAAACCTCTCCAAATAATCTTCTACAATAACAATTGTCAATTTCGCTCATCGAACAGCGTACTGCAAAACGAAAAAGAGGACGAAATTTTTCATTTATGATTTCGTTGTGTCATTTTTGTATGGGATTTTTCGATCCGCATCAGCAGCGTTCTAGGCTTGAGAAAAAAAAATTAAAAGAAAATTAGTTTGAAATGGTTCGATTTAATTTTAATAAAACACCTTTCGGTTTTATTATAATTTTTTCCTTCTTATATGGTTATTTTTGGAATTTTTAGATTTAGATAAAATACTTACCCATTCTTAGAAATCACACTTATATAATTTTTTAAAATTAAATTCCTCCTCTTAAATTAAAAAGTTGTTTTTAAGCAATCGATGGAATTCCGTAGCATCGATTCGAGCATATTTGAGAAAATTTGCACACGGTGCTGCAACGTTAATGCATGCAACAGTATTTAGTCATTTAAACTTACTTAAGTTCTTGGAATTGGGCTCCTGATCTTGACTACCCTTATTCGTATCGACAAATCTTTACTTTGCTTACTTTTTGCGTAAATGGATTTGTGAATAAGCCAAATTGCTCAAAAAGGAAATGTTATTATTCATCGTTGAAAATAAACAAATCAACATAATTTTTGAAAACCTTGCGTTTAAATATATTACTCATTATTATAATTTATAAGTTGTGATTTTGTACTTTTCTTTATCTATTTATATTCATATTCACCATTCGCCTTGTTAAAAATAATATTTAATTCGTCTCAAACTTAAAATTAATTTGCTAACGTAAGTTTTTTTTTGTAGCATGAAAGTGTTTAGGTATAAATACGCCTTATATAAAATATAATAAATTTCATTATATTCAATTGAAAATCCCCGTCGTTGATCCGCCTTTTATGTTGTTTTTTCCTTAAACTTTCATTTTTGGACTTTTTAAAGTGATAAAATATTCAGATTCAAACGTGTAAGGCTTCGAGCTAATAAAGTTGATTTTTCTTCACACTCTTTGAAAATATTAATTGCGGTTAACGCTGTAAGTGCATTGGAAAGCTGAAGTGCAAAATAGACATACATTCGATTAAAGCTCTTCCATAAAGATATAACGCATTGCAAAACATCTCTGAGCAAGGTATGTACTTATGAGACATCATTTCGACCCACAGTACACAAATCTAAGGTAATATATTGCGCAGGTTGTCAGTCAGAAATTAAACATGGCGGCTCGAGTGTCTACGAAAACTGCACATGGCATTACTAGAAACAACAACAAATATAAGCATTTTGACAAGTAAAGAGACACTGGATCCGCCATTTTCACAGATGAGCAGAACTGAACAAAAATTTAAACGCTAATGATATTACCTTTAATATATGTACCTTGATTTCGACCTGGGATTTACTAATATCTATAAACATAGCTTATGCTTATAATAGTTATAAATAATAAAAACTAATATACATGTATGTTTCCACTTGAAAATAAGTGATTAAATTTTTAATATCATAATTCATAAAAAAATTGAGGTGAAATAAAAAGATTAGTATATATACAACTCTGTAAAAACTAAAACTCTTTCGCTTTTGGTAACTGGTTTTATAGGTGACGTAGTTTTTCCGACTAAAGATTATAGTTTGCAGGAAATGTGTGCCGATATAAGGCACCCGCCGAGCTCTGCGTGCCGCCTGCGCCGAACTGGGTTAAAGAGCGGGAATAAACCCTCTAAGTGCGAAATTAATTTCAACAAATATACAATGTAAGAAGGTACCTGCAGGGCTTCAGGTACAGGGTCCAGAAGCGATATTGAATGAAATCTATTTTTGTCATACGAAAAATTGCAGATTGGTTGTTGAAATTTGTATTTATAGTACAATCAAACTAGATAATCATAAAATATTTCATAATTATTTAATTGTGACAGACTGGACTTTGCATTTTATTGTTTCTCAAAGTGTGAGGCATACCTGTATTACCAAAAATTTTGTTTGGTGTATTTCTCCAATACAATAAAACAAAAATTAGCCTACAAGTCAAAGTTCTGAACTCTGTACTTAGTTAAATTTTTTTTGTAGGCATTTCTTCGCTTCAAATAAAGGACGAAACCAATTTATAACAGTTATAACAGTTTATGGCTAGAAAAAGTGGGCGTGCGTTAACGAACTTCGCGTGACTTGAAAAAAAAATTCTCTAAATTCCCGAAGAGTATGCCAAATTGCCAACCTATAAAAAAAGGACGAGAAATGAGACTAGAGACATGCCAATATATAACTGTTATAACTGTTTTTCGCTATTAAAAGTAGGCGGGCGTGAACGCTCTTCGCGCCACTTGTAAAAAACTCTGGGTGTCTGAAGTATACGCACAGGCGGCGGCGCGCGGAAAGCCCTGGCCCTACAGGGCCACATAAACAGTACTTCTATAAACCAAAACTGTTATAATTGGCATGTCTAGATGTCACTTCCCTAAAAAATACGCCATCACAACCTACCCCATGTACGTAATAACAGTTAAAGTAAATAGTTTTATAATTTTGTCTGTATATATGCACTTAGTTCATAAGCGAACGAATATAACGTGGTAATATTTTTAGGAAGCGACTCTAGACATGCTAATTATAACAGTTTTGGTTTAGAAAAGTACTGTTTATGCGGCCCCGCAGGGCCAGGGCCCTCCTCCGGTGGGCAAACTTCAGGCACCCAGAGTTTTTTTTTCGAGTCGCGCGAAGCTCGTTAACGCAGCCCTCTTTTAATGGTGAAAAACTGTTTTAAATTGGCATATTGTCTCTAGTCTCGTCCATATTTTTAAGCGATTATACTTGCACTATAACCCACAGCTATTAAGCTGTTTAATAACTTAACAAAACGTGATTTCTTTGAGATCTGGTTGTTTGTTGAACGCTAGTTTGCGATAAATGAAAAAAAACACAAAGAACTATTCCGTCAATCAGCCGTACTGATCAGCCATTTTGTAATTAATAAAAATTCTTTCATTTGACAGCTCAAAGATATTTTGACGTTTCCATACAAGTTATGGGGGATTTAAATGTATTTTCTGCAAAAAAAAAGAGATGTATTGAGTGTTTCAATCACAGATTAGCCACATGAAGATGAGAATCCCCGGCAGCCATTTTAATTTGCCTACAAGCTTGAACTGGCAGTTATCAGATAACAAATGAGAATGTGTGTATAAAAATCTCACACATAGACAGTAGGGATCTTCACACACCTGGTTAAATTGTTGTTGCAATTCACATCTATTCATCGACGCGGGAAAAAATTACAAATACAACAATTTAAACAAATGGGTTTTGGAGGGTGAAACGTACGAAACATTCTCATCTTCATATGGCTAATCTGTGGTTTCAATTCTTAAATAATTTCGTCCGCTCTCTCAAAGTGATGCACGGCTTTTGGAACCATAAATATTTTCAATATCCATTTAATCAAGAGAATGCCAGAGAAATTTAGTAATCATCCTTATAATAAAATGAGTAATGTGACTAACTGTGATGAATGAATGAATATTCGCACTCAACGTAGTTAAGCGACTCATTTTACAACGAGTTAACAACAAGAGACAAACACTTCGCGAAACTAAAGCAACAACTGATAAAAAATAATCTAATCAAAATGATAAGTCATATAAAAAATGATAAAAATAATGTTGCCAAGATTGAAACAAAAGAGACAGACGATTCAAAACCGACAAAGTATACAAGCGCAAAGACCTGTTAAACACAATCCTCGCACTATTTATATTATTACTAATTACCTGTTATTATAGTCGCTGTAAAAAAAAGTAATTTCGAGTAAGAATATAAGCTATTCATTAAAATCTTTCTATAAAAATAAAATGAACGGCTAGGTCGCACAAACCAGCTCTTGTGGTTAAAAAGCTTTAAGTCATTGAAGATAGACCTATACTATGGTAATGGTTCAGTAATGTAAAGGTAGTTTTTACTAAAAAAATTACAAAACATTGTTTCTGTAAATTCATTACAAAATCGGTTAAGCCATTACCGAAATACCTATATTTAATCCAAAGCAATTTTTTTCGAAAAAAAAACTTCAAAAGTCACATTGGGCACGTTCAACGCCTTACTGAATTTTCAGAATTCTGAATTTTTGGAGCTGCTGATTGGTCAGCTGTCATAAAAAGTTCTGAAAATTCAGATGACAACTAACTTTTTGTGACAGCTGGCCAATCAGAAGCTCTAAAAACTCAGAATTCTGAAAATTCAGATATGAGTTGAACTCGCACATTTTTACTATGTGAAATTATAGCCCTTGTTTAGAAAAAAAAAAACAAAGAAATCGTTGTATAGAAACTGCCCGTTCTAGATAAGCGAAAACTAAAATTATAATTTGATTAAAACCTCGATTTTTGTTTTAACTTGAAACCAATGCTTTCCCTTAAGAACAAGTACAAAACTATTGCTATCTCTAGATTAACTAACACATGGTCCTTATATCCCCCCCAAAAAAAAAAAAAAACGCTTATTTTTTGAATCACTATTGCCAAACTCTATCAAATGCAAGCATCATTTTTATGAAATGTTAAAATAAAATAAATTAAACCAATATCTAATCTGCGACCTTAAACGCCATGTTAACCGATTATCAACCTTTTATAACTATAAATGATCAATTAAATTTTTAACCATTTTGATGACATCTGATTGTTATCGGCTTTGTTATCGCTAATGCCCACTCGAAGACGTGTTTTTGTTTTATGGTCTGAAATACAACTCGAAGAATTCGAAAAGTCGTCTATTTCTCATAATAAAATTGATTTCAAATTAACCGATCAAGCATGTCATACTTAAGTTTTATTAAATCCTCATGTGCTAAGTAGCGGGTTTTATCAAAATAATATATATATATTTAACTGATAAACCTGTACATATTATATTTGAGCTTATTACTGTTTTAACTGAGTTATTACAATCTCATTCTCATTTTAGCCAGCGTCTTCTTCAGAAGTCTTATTCTTAACTGGAAGTTGAAAAATCAAATTACATAAATGGCTTGTTGTTGGAAATCGTTAACCCGTCGGAAAATGCCAGATGAAACCGAATCGAAGCTGGCTCGCGTCTTAACACTATTTGATTTGACAGCATTGGGAGTTGGAAGTACCCTCGGTCTGGGGGTGTATGTTTTGGCCGGATCTGTGGCATATGAGCAGGCTGGACCCGCCGTTGCTGTATCGTTCGCTTTTGCTGCCGTAGCATCAGCTTTTGCAGGTCTTTGCTATGCAGAGTTTGCAGGAAGAGTCCCGAGGGCAGGAAGTGCCTATGTATACAGCTATGTGACGGTTGGCGAGTTTGTTGCCTTCACTATTGGCTGGAATTTAATTCTGGAGTACGTCATTGGTAAGGGACTATGAGAGTTTGTGGAAAACTATCGAAATGTGCGTGGTGTTAATTTGCGGATTTGTTACTTTTTTAGGCACCGCCAGTGTGGCAAGAGGACTGAGTGGTTATCTGGATGCACTAATTAACAACACCATGGCGACGACGTTGAAGGATGTAATGCCAATTAATGTCGCCTTCCTGGGAGAGTATCCAGATTTCTTTGCATCCGGAATGGTGATTTTACTGGGCTGTCTTTTGGCCTTTGGCGTTAAAGAGTCCAGTATGCTGAACAATATATTTACGTGCGTGAATATGGTGACAGTGTGCATTGTTCTGGTTGCTGGAGCAATAAAGGGTGAGTTTTGGGGAGGTTTAATGTGCGATTGTTTCGGGAATTGATTGATCTCTTTATATAGCCGATCCGGGTAATTGGGCTCTGACGGATGTCCCCGAAAATGCTGGTGTTGGTGGATTTATGCCCTATGGATGGGCTGGGGTAATGGCAGGAGCAGCAAAATGCTTTTATGGTTTCATTGGATTCGATGTTGTGGCCACTACTGGCGAGGAAGCTATCAATCCCAAGAAGAATATTCCTCTGTCAATTATAATTTCGTTGATAATTATATTTCTGGCATATTTTGGAGTTTCAACGGTACTGACAATGATGTGGCCATATTACTTACAAGTAAGTGGGGGTAATCGGAAAAGTTTTTTTTGTTGAAATTTTTCGAATTTGTAAATTTGAATTTCATCGCTAGTTACATCGATTATCAGAATAACTGTGGTCATATGGTTGCCAGGTTTGGCAAGCAAGTATTTTAAAATTCTTTCTTTTTTTTTTAGAATCCAGATGCACCATTTCCGCATGTCTTCCAAGAAGTTGGTTGGATAGCAATCAAGTGGATTGTTACAGTTGGAGCTATTTTTGCGCTCACCACTAGCTTGTTGGGTGCAATGTTTCCACTTCCACGTGTCCTTTATGCTATGGGTAAGGATGGAATTCTCTTTAAAGTCTTTGCCAAAGTAAATGCATACACTAAAACTCCGCTACTTGCAACGATCATATCAGGAGCTTTTTCTGGTAAATATACAAAAAATAAACAAAAAAATTCCTAAAATTATACAAGATTTGATAAATAAAATACATTTTTTCCATTCATTTCAACAGCTATAATGGCCCTAATTTTCGATCTCCATCAGCTAATCGATATGATGTCAATTGGAACTCTGCTGGCCTATGCTATTGTGGCTATTTGCGTTCTAGTTCTTCGCTACCAACAAGATGACATTCAAATGACAACAGTCAGAGTGAAAATGCCAGTGGTCATTCGACAGCTTTTCAACTTGAATTTCGTTAAAGAAGCGAACTCGCTTACATCCAACATCACCAAAATAGGAATTGTTGTCTTTTTTATTGTGTCTCTCGTAACATGTAGTGTTATAAAATTTGTGGATATGCATAGTACATGGGGAATAGTTGCAGTGTGTATACTTGCGATCGTGCTTCTATTGATTCTTTTTGCCATCCAACGACAACCGGAATCAAACATGGAATTGACGTTCAAAGTTCCTCTGGTGCCTTTTATTCCATGTATCAGTGTCTTTTTCAATATTTACTTAATGTTTCAACTGGACATTAATACGTGGATACGATTTTTGGTGTGGATAGCACTTGGCTACTTAATTTATTTCTTCTACGGGATGCGGAATTCCACACAAGGTATTGTCAATAAAACGCGAATTCCTTCACCAGGAAACGGTCAGAAATTGGATTGTGAAAAATCATAAGATGCTATTGCGTTAGAAGGTCGTATCGTCGTTTCGGAAAAAAAAAACATCAAAAATTAACAAATGCAATTTTAGTAAATCCCGGAATATTTTCCAGAAACAAAAATTACCAACTGCACACAAATATGTCGTTTTAATTTTTTGTTATCTTCTGAAAAATTAAGTTTGTTGAGTTTTGTTATTTTTTTCCAAACCGACGGAGAGATACATTTTTTTTAAGTAGCTTGCTTGCCAAAACTCACATGACAGTATTTTTGTTTGTTTATAGAAAATATTGTTAAGATTCTAATTTTATTTATTTAAGAGACTAGAATTATATATGATAACGATGATGACGAATAGTTAATTTTTTTTTTCATTCGAAAAACTTGCAAACACACAAAGAGATTAAGTCAAAGAAATTAAATTAAACTTAATAGGTATAGTTAAAAAGAAAAAAAAAAACACACAATCAAAGTGTTGTGATATAGATTGATGATGCAAATTAATTTGTGAAAATTTTAGCATAAAGTTCAAAAGGCATAAGAATTTTTAGTTTTTAACTAATTCATTTTTGTTTAAGTATAAAAATACATACTTATATATTTTTAAATTTTGAATTATAAAGTTAAAAAGAAGCTTCGTTTAGTTTTTTTTTTGTTCAAAACCAAATTAATAAACATAATAAATTATGAAGATATTTATCATTAAGTTAATATTAAAAAATAAAAAATTATCTACCAGACCTATTTTTAACTTTTATCATCCGAAGTAGAATTAAACTGTATTAAAATGATAATTGACTTATCAATTATTGTTTATACCGAATTCAAAAGTAATCGAAGAATGATTAAGATAAGGTAAAATATTGGAAACTTGAGCGAAATGAATTTAACTGGTTTCGAAGTTATAGCTATTAAAATGTTATTTTGTTATTTTTCGATAAAGATTTAATTGAAAATGTGTCGATTTTTATTTCACAAATTAACAAAAAAAAAAAAACAATTGTGTGGCCAAAATCTGAGATGTTATTGTTATTGGAAGCGATTTAGATTCAAATTCCCATTGAGTGTGATTTCATAGAAGGAAACAAAGAAAACCGTTGACTACTGAACTTTTAAAGAAGCCAATTCTTAATCCATATTTTTTTTTCGCAAACATTCTATAGCCCAGTTAAAGCTGTTTTTTTTTTTTTTTTAAACAACACTCGTTTGTGTGATATAAAGGGTGTTTCTTTTATACGTGTGGTTTTCAGGAAGAAGTAAAACGCATATAAGAATTTAGCTTCATTATAAAGGTAAGGATCTGAAATAATGTTTTGAAAATGACTTCAGGCAAGTGGCCGCCGCGGCAGGCTGGAATAAATTCCAGCCGATAGGCCCAATTTGGAAGTCACGCCACAGGCCCACGACGCGAGATAATGCGCTCAGCAAAAGTGTCCCTTAATAAATTGATTGTTTCGTTGGCTGTATGGCATGTAGCGCCGTCTTGTTGGAACCAAAGGTCGTACACATCAACATCCTCCAATTCAGGCAATAAAAAGTCATTAATCATGGCTCTACAGCGTTCCCCATTGACTGTAAAATTAAATGCGGCTTCATTTTTGAAGAAGTATGGACCAAACAGTGACTTTTTGAGGATGTAACGGCGTTTCAACAATGGCTTGTGGATTATGATCACTCCAAATACGGCCGTTATCTTTATTGACGTATCCATTCAACCAAAAGTGAAAATGAAAATTGGGATCAACGGCAATCTTGTTTTGGGCCCATTTGGGCACAATTTGGAAGCGTTGTTCAGGCTACAGTCTATAAATTATGAAATGGCAAACCAAACTGAGCATAAATAAAGTGACAGCTGTCAACAAGACCACCTCCGAAAAAAGTATTGTCAGATTTAAAACCACACCTATAAAAAAAACGCAACTGGATGGCGGCGGCTCGAGACCGGGATGGGTGGAGAGACTTGTTGAAGGAGGCCAGGACCGGACCCCGGTTGTCGAGCCGACGATGATGATGATAAAAAAACACCCTTTATAATCATCCTACAATATTGCAAAATAATACAAAAAAAAAAACATATCAACACAAAATTGATAAAAAACTCAGTTTTAATGATGAGCTAACAAACCGAATGTGTGTGTTGACCATTAATATTTCAAAAATTGAACTGACGACAAAATTATTATTTGCACACCTTTCGACGCAATCGCTTCGGCATACCTACTCATTCCCCGTTTCACATTGCAAATATAAGTGCATGTCCTGTGCAGGTGAAAGGACTCCTGCATTGTTAAAAAATCAATGCCAATCTCTGAGCAAATATCATCGCATCGAATAAGGACCATACCACAGAGTGGCATATCAAGTTTTTTTTTTTGGGGGGATAACGGTTCATCCATGACTATGTACCTATAGTATATCCTGAACGAGGTAGAGAGTACACGCCTTTCAAAATTTGTTTTATTCCTGGGGCGAATTTATTTATTTACTTGCAAGTTAAGCAAAAAAGCTACTCACATATGCACAATATCCTTTCGGGGGGGATAAAGTAAATAACAACAATTTATCGAGTGGCAGACAATCAAACAATAATAAATTGTATAAACGTACCTTTACTATATGTACGCACAATCTACCCATTTTGATGTGGTATCACAGAAAAGACTTTGCATACAAACTGCACGAGTCTCATCAAAACCTACCTGAATCAGCCTCTAAAGCTTAGAGATTTTTTTTTGGTATTTAAATGGATAAAATCATAAAATATACCTGGTATTATGGGGAAGAGATACATATACTTACACTTTTGATGGTTTAACTGCTTTTGTTCCTTTGAATAATTCATTAGATAAAGCATTTCAAGTGGAAAAAACGCATCGAAATATTTATGGGAACACTTTGCATTTGCCACCTTCGCAACAAAACAAAACGGCACAGGGCACAACAATGAATGCGACGTCCCTTAACGAATTTTGTTTAATTGATTGGAAATATTCATAAATTAATTATTTCTAGAGGCTGCTATTGAATTTGCGCAAAATTTTATACCACACTACACTATACAGTGTTTTTACGTTGGGCTGCGTTGATATACAGTGTATAGTGGGACAACAAATGTGGAACATGGATAAAAGTAAAATATGTGCGTGAATCAAGTGATTGCGGTTTTAAAAATGTTTTGAAATATTTTTGGTATAAAATTTGACAGTTGTCTATAAATTATCAAAAAAAACAAATAAAAATACTAAAAAATAAATTTTTTTTCCAAATAAATAGGTAAGTACACATATTTATTAAAGAATTAAAATTTGTATTTGAAAATTTTAAAAAAGTAAGTATAAGATTGTTATATCGGAATTGGGGGCAAAACCGAATATTTAGTGTTTGTTCGATTTAAAAAAAAAAGTTGATCTGAAATCTCATCTTTTATTTTATTTAAAAAAAAAGTTGTTTTAGTGAATAATTTTCGGAAAATTAATTTCCAAACTAAAATTTTTCGAAAAACGTTTTTAAAATTATGTTCAAATTTAGTTAAAAAATTTTGTTTTTACTATACAAAGCTCAAGTTAGTTCTTAAGGAAACTGAACATTTTTGTTTTTCATTAATTTAACACACACTCGCCGGTTTTATCCCTATCATCGGGGTTTGCTTCAAACGTATTTTTTCGGAGTTCTAGAATTTTATTTTAGTAAACTGTTGTTTCTTCTGGCTTTGTATGTTATATTAATAAATTATTATGCACCTTTTCCAATAGTAAAAATGATTTTTTTTAAATTATTTTACTTGTAATAACTAAATACTTATACTTTTTTCGCGAACTGTAATGTTTAGACAAAAAACCACAAAACTGCCGTAGTGTTTTGACGCCTGCAACGAACTACATTATTTTTTTATATGTATATGTCATTCTGTGGCCAAGTATATTTGCAATGAAAGTTCTGCTCTTGATTTTAATGCTCATACAACGTGTAAAAGTGGATTTGCCTCATGTGTAGTTTTACTTACACTTCCCCTACATTTTTTCTAGGAGGAAGAGGCTTTTGGAAAAAAAACTACTGCTAACGGCCAGCGTTAGAGTATCAATTTTTTTATGTTTAAACTTACAATTTTCAACACCACGGCTGCAGTGGTTTTTTCTTTGTTTCTACAGTAGACTATAAGAAAAATTAATTCAGTCATTCAAACTAATTCTCTGGATGTAACACAATAAAATAAGTTTTTGACTTCGACAAAAATTCGGAAAAAGCTGAATTTTGGTGGGGGTTTTTATTTTCGCATTTTAAAGCACATTCTGCAAAGTAGCCTAAATTTTCACCACTGTTTTTGATTATGTGGGGCAAAAAGGGCAAAATTTAGTTTATTGTAAATGTCTTCAAAATCGCCAGTTTTCTTATGGAAATATCAAATAAGTACCCAAAATGGATTCAGGCACTTTTTAACATAAGAGTAATAGACCTTGGGAGAAACGTGCACAAACATTACACTATTAGTTCTTTGTTTAATAGTATTATTTTCCAGATCTAGTGTTCCCACGAAACAAAAATTGTTAGTATCTTCAATTTTCGCTTTGCTATTTCTCCAAAAAAAATTGGTAACTTTCGAGATATTTGAGGTTTAAAACATTGAAATTTGAAGTTCATTGCTCGAATTGATTTTTGGAAGTCAAAATATTAACATCATACTGATTTTTGGAACTTGTGCCCTCTAATTTATTGAGCACTAAATACAGAGAGTTTAAAATATCGAGATAAATGTTCGAAATTGCAGGCTTACAACATTTTATCCCCATGCACATTTTCCCCTCAAATCAAAATCAATCGCAATAAAACGATTTTTATAAAAATTCGTAAACGTAGTGGGACTGGATACGCCAGTTGGGCACTAGCCGTTTTGTATTATCTATACAGATCTGGATCAGGATCATCCCATGAAAATACAACGATATGGATCTTAGTGACAACTGTGTCGTATACATATCTCTATTTTCCTTACGTTGGTTTATTTTTCATGTATTTGTTGTCTTTTTTCCTCACAATACATTTCACACTACCTTACCATGAGAAGCCATCTACCCGCAAGACTGTCGGATCTTTAAAACAGATCCAGATAGAGAGCAGGTTCCATAGTTGTTTTTGTATTACGTGTTAAAAAATGATCCTAGTCCACATCCGTAGATAATAAAACACGGCTATTGTATGCATAAGACATTTCTCTACTCGATCAACCTAAAAAACATACAAAATGTTAAATGAATGTTATTTTTGTTCCACTGTAAGTTTTAGGGTGACAAAAATAGTTCGTTCCCTCATCACTTGGTGTTACATTTTGAATTTACTTTTTGCATTGGTATAGTTAAAACCGGGTGGACCTTTGCGGTGTTATAATAGAATCAGCAGGTAATAAATAATTAAAATTTTGCAACGTAGGTACCTAGTTTAAATGCAATTCGATGACATTATTATTTGAGGATTCATTGTTGTATGAAGGAGGGGAAGATTTAAATAAATATATATAGGGATGCAGACAATAGTTTTATACCGACTAGACTATACTGAGAATGTTTAATTCCGTTGAGCTTTCGCACATTTAAGTTCCAGCTTTGGTAATCGTATTTAAATTTATTTATAGTATTTTAACGAATTTATAACAATATAAACATAGATGAAGGCTTTGAACTTAAGTGTGTGAAATTGCAGGTTAAATTTTAAAATAATCCGATTTTGTCGGTGATATAGTGGTGCAATGATATTTAATTTATTCAAACCAATGAATTTGTGACAAATTTTGTAAATATCTGCGGGGCAGAATTAAATACACAATTTAAAATAAATATTTATAGATTTAATAATTTTAAAGGATTTTCGTTAGTCTGTATGGAATGCTGTTTACATGAAAATAGTTTTTCATTCTTGTTTTACTTTTATCCAACCACATTTTGTTAATTTAACCATGTTATCCATTACATGTAGTCAAATTAACCATTTCAAAATTATGTATGTTGATTAAGGCGCACATACTAGATTCACTAATTGGCACCACTTTCCCAGTATTTGGGGTCTTAAAAATAATAGTAATTAGATATGGAAATCGGTTACTGGATTTCCTAAACTAAATTTGGAAAAGGTCATATTGATACAATACATTAATTTAGTATGTTGATATGAAAATTGTATATATTTAAGTAGGGATAGGGACATTAAGGCACAGTTATTCAGTGATGAGCTTTACCAGAGCTATAGCTAACTTTAGAGGTAAAATATCCCCCAGTTATTTAAGGAATATGTCTTTCGGTGGATAAAACATCAAAAGCATCTGTTCAGTTAATCCTGAATTAACTCACTAAATTTAATGAGTTAACTTGGGTCTAACTTTAATCTCGCACTGAGAAACTGGACCTAAGTGTAAAATTTGAACAAAATTGAATCTTGGCACGCGCTGGTAAACATCATTCCTTAAACAATGATCTGATTCAATTGAATTCATCATTAACTATTTCTTGTTTTCCTATCCCAAATTAAAAACAAACACTTTTAAAAATCCAGAAATTAATAATCCGCATTCCTCAAGCACAAAATATACACATTCAAAATTCAGAAATCCTAGATCCACAAGCCCAAATAAAGGCGCGGATCCAGGATTTCAGTTTGGGGGGGGGGGGGGGGGGGGGTTGTCATGGTCCTTACTGGCAGTCAATGAGTCAACCGAGAAAAATGTATAGAAAATACATGCAAATAGGTAGATACCTAAAAATGAATATGCTGTACCTACATACTTAGAATACACTCAATAAAAAATGCATATATATATAAACAGTTAAACAATAAATGACGATTTATTCTACACATAATGTGCATATGTATGTATGTTTGTATTTAAAAACATATCTCTTTAATTTGTTTAGAATTCACATAGTAAAATCAAGTTTTTTTTTTTTGTTTTTCTAGGCAAATCTTGTAATTATTTCATCAAGATATCGATATCTAAATATATCTCGATGAACATTCAGTAAAGCAAGGCAGATTTTTTCACTTTTCCAACGAATTCTATTTTTATAATAAAATATTTTCACTGAAATTTTCTTGGCTGTCACATTCGTTGGTATTGTTTTGTCTATGAAGTGGCGTAATCTTGTATTCTTTGCTTTATGCTCTTGTGGTTCAAGTTTATTAGAATTTTTAAGATTTCATATTATTAAGAATGGGTATAATAATAAATTAGAGAAAATGGTAAAGTAGCATGTAACTCGTTCCTTAAATTATTATAACAACTCCTAAAAAAGTTTTGAGCTCAAAATAAAAAATACCGCCGCCTGAGTGAAATATTATGTAAAAATTGACCCCCATGACCCCCCCCCCTGGATCCGCCACTGCCCAAATTATAAATTTCCAAATGCCAGCCACTGTTTGTTAATGCTTCAGCCCAGTGTTAGGAAGTATTTTTGGTTAAAATCCCAGAATTTTTTTCGTTTTTCCCTTTTTTTCTAAAAAAATAAATTTCTTACATAAATAAATGTGACGACACCTAAATTTAATTTATTTTCCAGACGTCTTCGATTGTAATGACAAAAACTTTTGCTTATTAAAAAAGGCAAAACGACGTGGTAATCTGTTTCCCTTTCCGGTTTAAGTTTATTTAACAAAGAATTCCCTCTAAATTTCTAGGTTTTCTGTTTGTCCCTTTTGAGGTCGGAATTACCAAGAAAAGGGATTTTTTCCACGCAGTTATAGTGACAAGCAACAGAGCGACAGACAAAAATTAAAAAATATATATGAGATGAGAGTATGAGACTGTCGTCTATTTCTGCTGAAACTAGAAGGAGAACTTACATTCGATAATGTAAATATCGACAAATCGAAATTTTCCTCTACTTTTGTTCAAGATAGTCGACTTTTTGTCTAGATTTCAAAATTTTGAAATTTTGTTAATCGGTTAAAAAAAATGTCGCCAATTTAACTAGGTATACAAAAAATTCTCTTCACATAAAACGACATTTCGACCAATTGACATTTTTTTTTGTTGGCGATTCGTACGTTACCCGAATAAATTTCTTTGACATTAGTAATGAACACGAACACTTTAAATTGGAATATCTACCATTTTAAGAAAACTGCTCTAACGATTTTTGAATTTTTGTTTTCGTTCGGATGGTATTCTTCGTTTGACTATCAAATTTAATCCATATATATATATAAGTAATATTTTTAGAATATCCATTATAAGCATTTAAAACAACAACACTTTGAATGATCTGTACGGATCAAGTTAGATATAAAATCTTTTATTCTTCGAAAAATAAAAAAAATAAAATTCTTGTAAAATTTTGTATTTGATTAAAAATAGTGAAAATATTTAAAGAGTTTGAGATGAACCAATGTAAGCTTCTTAGCTATGAGATCATAATAATTTCATTTAACATATATTTTTAACATCAAAACGTCATCTATATATGAATCTGACTCATTTTTTTGTACAAAATTAAATAGCAGAAGACAACGAAATTTGATTAATTATCGTGGGCTTCCGTCTTCACTTAATCAATCAATTAGGCATGGATTGGTTTGAAGTAGGTACCTCTGTATATGAAACATGGCCAATGTGGTGGCGATGACTTGTTGTTGTTCTTGTATTTATCTTTACTTCAAAAGATCTTGAAATCCAAAACTCAATCGTGATGTTATAGATGATCTTACCATCAAAAAAAAAAAAAAAAAAAAAAAAAAATATACAATTTGAAGTACGCACAGTAATTATAATTGATTTTAAACAATGTATAAATACCCTAGGCTAAGACTTAAAATTCATCATTCACTTGAAGTAACCTTCTGAGGTTCAAACAAAATATTAAACAATATGGTAAGCTTGGATTTATTAGTTTAAAGAAATTAAGGACCTATTGGTTTATTTATTTCTAGAAATTCTTTGTGGTATCACTCGCCTTTTTGGCAATTGCCGCTGCTGCTGTTTTACCATCCAGTGAGTACTTGCCTCCTGATGCGGAGCCATCAAGTGAGTATATACCACCATCTGCTGACACCAAACTCGCTGAAGACGGATATCGCTACAAAACAATTCGCAAGCTGAAACATAGACATCGTCGTGATCTGTCTAGTGAATATTTGCCACCGTTGTCAGAGCCAATAGTTGAATATCTGCCTCCTGCTGCTGATACGAAGGTCGCTGATGACGGATATCGCTACAAGACTGTCCGCAAGCTCAAGTACAGGGCTCGTCATCGTCGTGATGTCAATGAATTGCCAACCAATGAATATTTGCCACCAGATGTTGAAGCAGTTGTGCCAGAGATCAAGAGCGCTGAATTAGCTAATGATGGATACCGGTACAAGACTGTGCGTAAGCTAAAGTATAGGAACCGTCATCGTCGTGAGGCCAATGAAGCTGAATCAATTGCATACTTGCCACCATCTGATGAAGTTGTTGAGGCTGAGCCAAAAAGTGCAGACCTAGCTGAAGATGGATATCGTTACAAAACTATTAGGCGTTTGAAGTACCGTCATTAAATTTTTTTATATATACGAACAAAAAAAAACTTGGTAGATTTATGTAACTTTCGAGCCATGAAACCCATCTTAGAAATACTGCAATAAATTATTCGATAAAGAATACAATTTGAATGTCTTTTTTTTTAATGTAAATATGGTGAAATTTTAAAAATATAAAATTTTAAATGGTTATAAGGCTGAGGCCAGAACCACTCAATCCTCAATCGAATGTATCCAATATCTCTTCTAAAATCAAAATATAAATCCCGAAAATTGTAATTTCTGAGAGATTTTTATTCGACTATTACCCTCTGGATGCGGGCCAAGACGAAACTGAATAGAAAAAAATAATACAACAAAAAATACTCTAATAACGGATTTCGGACATCCTAATGTGTTCAAAAAACTCTATAATGAAAAGGGTGTTTTTTTTTTAGACGTGTGGTTTTTAAGAAGAAATAAAATGCATATATTTTAATGTTATGGCCAAGAATTTAGCTGTTTTATAAAGATAAGGGTTTGCCATTATGTTTTAAAAATGATTTAGGGCAAGTGGCCGTCGTAGCTGGCTCGAATAAATTCCAGCCGAGAGGCCCAATTTTCGACAGCTCCAATTGTTGCGCGCGATGGCGGATGGACTCATTCGAGTCTTCTTCGATACTCTACTCCACAGCAGCAATAGCGTCTTCGGTGCGCACTGTACGGTGTCTCTGAGGATGCGCATTATCCACTAGAGTAAACGTGCGATTATGTCGACCGAATATTCGACGCAGCGCAAACCGAACCATTATTTTGGTAATAAATTTGCACGATTTGCAAAAGTTGTTCAGGAATAAGTCTATTAATTATGAAATGGCAAACCAAACTGAGCATAAATCAAGTGACAGCTGTCAAAAAGACCAACTCCGGAAAAAGTATTGCCAGATTGAAAACAACACGTCTAAAAAAAAACACCCTTTAGATGCATCCAAAGCTTGCCAACTTAAGAAACCTTGACTTTCAACATAACGGACAAATTCTATAATTAAGACGAAGACAACTTATTGGTTTTGACAAATTCTTTATCCACAGACAAAAAGGAAAGCTCCTAAATTGGAACTCATTTTCTAAAAGAATACCTTAAGACTTTTTTTTATTTATTAAACTGTCGTGGGTGAACCTTGAATTTGTTGACGTATTTTTTTTTATTTTAGTTGGTTGATGTGTTATATTCCTATGGAGATAAAGAAAGGAACTCCTTTCAATTTGCCACATTCTCCGGTCACAGAGCCAACATTAAGTCACACGTGCCTTAGGTATATTTATTCCAAACATGCAGGAAGTATTCTTTTCGGGCGGAAATGGAAAGTTCAAAGAAACGCTTGAAAAAGTAACGAAAGATTTACCTGATGGGCTAGAAATACTTTCTTATATGTATATACTGAAACCGATTGTGATGCTATACATATTTGTACAAACAAAGAATAAATCTTGGGTATAGGATAGGATGCATAACAGGTTCTCTTGTCACCCTTCGAATGAAATTATTGGCAAACGGGCGTGTAGCGATTTTTAGGAATCCTTTGGTGGGATGCACTCTTCGTGACATCAGTTGCTATCTGCTTGGTTGACCACATTACATTCCTTTGGACCGCAGTTGCCCTTTTGGTTCGACACTTGGATATGTGTTTAAGTCCAAAAGGTAAACCTTTGTTACACATCAATGTCTAGATGGTGGATGGATATATTTATATAAGATAAATAAAATTGAGACAAAAAAGATTTCTGCCACATCTTGTCAGGACGAAAAGTGTGAGGTATTGGGGATTTTGTGACTGTAACTATAGTGCAGCTATTTTCTATATATAAGTTGAACATTTTTTTTCCAGATTCTGCTTTGAGGCGAAATTTTCCGTTGAATCCATTTAGACCAAAGTTTTTTTCTTCGGGTTTCACTTTTTTCGGAGATAGATTTAGTGAGAAATGGATTTTTGCTTTCATTTCAAACCTTTCTAGAGCTTAAGTTGGATTTAGCTTTTGTTTTTTTTTTTTGTTGATGTTGGTAGGTAGGTATTTTGAACTGGAAAATCAAGGATTAACAAAGAAAAAAAAAAAACAAAAACATCATTTTAGTTTTATATGCAAAAGCAGACACAGAAGAAAGCGGATATGGCAATAATTGAAAATAAAGTTAATCCGCATGGGATTTGATAAAGGCGATTGGTTTCTTAAGCCCGAAATATTGGTTGTTTCATTTAAAATATCAAATACATTTAACATTTCGAGGATATAGCGGTTTAAAATTGAGTTCATAATTTTAACACGTTTAGTGAATTTTTGTGAGATGGTTTATTTAACAAATACAGACATCTAGAAATAGATTGCCTCATTCTCATTAAGTACGCAGATCAAGACAAAATTTATCTCTCATATAAAATTTTTCCAAGCGCCAATTTTATCTCGGATTTTTTCCCAAGCAGTACGCAGCTCCAGCTCAGAATTTGACAGTTATAATTTTGACACCTGATGTCCAAACTGTTTAAATAAACAAACAAACATAAAGCAAACAAGGATTTATTATGTAAATAAACAAAAATATTTATAATAAAACCGGATAATGGAATTCTTGGAATTTTGTTCGTTTCTGCAACTTCAAAAACTTGTGCGGATTTTGTGTTTGTAGAGATAAAATTTAGTTTTTCCTGATCTGCAAGGATACTAGGCTTATTCATTTAAGCCTCTCGTACGCAGTTTGAACAAAACTAAATTTTATCTTTACATTTATTTTCTGAAGCGAAATTTTGAAGATGTAGAGATAAAGTTGAAATTCATCAGAGAAATTTTCAAATTTTTTTAGAGCCCTCCCATATTTTACTTTCTCTGCTCTATTTTTCATGTTCAATTAATTAAGTCAATAGACGTGATTTATATAGTGCATTTTATAATCATCTCATGGAAATAAAACGATATACCTACCTGGAGAAATAAATCGATATAAGCCCTTTTGGTCTTAGCTAGGCACAGAGAATTTATTCTCGGCGCTTAACTTAAGCACACGGAAAAACTTTGTTACCGGCATGAATAGCATACTTGTTATCGATAGTTTGTATGGAAACTCCATTTTGTTTTTGCAATGGCGTCGCTAATCCCCGATGTCGTTTTTTTTTTCAACTAAATAATTTTCAAGTGTGAAGCAAAAGTTTGAATTTTGCGCTCAGATGCGTAGGTGCTACTGGAGAACAAGCCAAGGAAAAATTTGTGCTGCGAAAAAATTTGTGTAAGAAATAATTTTGATCCCGAACTGCATAGCAGAGGCTTTAAGAATGAAACTGTAATTTATTACTTTTTTTTTTCGATCAGTGTATTGAATTTGCTAATATTTATTAATTCAAATAGCAGTAATTGGTATAAACTGTGTCAATATGTGATAATACCTATTTAAATCAGATAACCTCATTCCCAGTATTAGTTCATCCCTTGTTTGACACTCACTAAATACGGTTTTATCGAAAATGTCAACAAATTGTCCAAAAATTCAACTGCCACCTTTCATGGCTTTGCTTTGCACCTTGTTTTCTAAACTAAAAATAGGGCACATATAGTAAAATATATATGTAAATGTACGATGTTCGTGAGCAGAGAGAGGATATGGATTAAATTTACCATCCACTTAAACAAATCCAATTAAATCTATCTAAAAACGCGTCTATTTACGCAATTTAATAATGTAAATGCAGTCAAACACTATATAACGCAGCATCATCATCATCGTCACGCCACCAACCACCACTAGAGGGCAGCACAACGTTCCTCTCGGCAACATAATCAACTTTTTATGTTGATGCATACATGAAGGAGATGGTACCTACACAAAATTTACGTATATATAGATATATACGTATGGTATGACTGAACTAACAGTATATTGTTTTAAGGACAGCGGGTGGCTAAAATAAATTCGAAAATGTACCTACCATCCAATCTAAACACACGAAAAATCAAATAGAAAATTATCTGATTGAACATTTTCTATATATATCGCGAGAGTGATAAAGTTAACGTTTAAACATATGAACCAACGGACAGGACAGTGCGGCTGTTAAGGCCTACAAACGCGCCCCGCCCAATTCAATGGATAAACATCATCAATTTCACCCGCGGGACGCGCGTCGTCGGTCGGTCGCATCGACACGGTGTGCGATGGAAGAGTAGTTTGAAAAAGATAACGATGCACAGCCTGGACATATGCAATTACCTTTTTGTAATTAGCAACGGGTTTGGGGGCAAGGATGTGGGATTTTGGGTTTGGTTCATAGGTATACTCCTGCGATCAGTTAATTGGAACACCCTCCGTAAAGTTTAACGCTTGTGGTAATTTCCTGCTAAAAACTCATTGAAGTTTGAATTTTGTGCGGTTTCGATAGTGTTTGCTCTGAAGTTTCAATTAAACGCACATAAATACAACCAGCAAATGGACTGATTTTATTTATTTTATAGAATCCTCATATAGAAAACTGTTTTCTCAAAGGTGTTTTAAATGTAAATATACATATTATATTGAATATTTTTCAAAGGTATTTTGGACTTATATTTTGTCCTAAGTAAGCAAAGTTACTTTATCCAATTGAATTGAGAGGAATTCATCTAGAAGTATAAATATCACGTCTTGACCTAGTAACATGTCTGCTAAACAATTTAACACACAATTCACCTGATACCAGAAACACTTTAATCAAAGATTTTTCATAAGTTTCAAAAACACGACAAGCTTGTATTTGTTTAAAGTCGAATCATTTCTCAATTGCAGTTCTTGCGCAAGAATCTTCAGAATAAATTTTTTAGAGGTAGGAAGAGAGTCATGTGAGGAGAATCTTAGAAAACCCTATAATTTTGATTTTCTGTTGTGGTCAGTGTTGCCAAGTAGATATTTTCAGAAATCTGCAATAATGACGGACAGAAATCTGCAATGCAGATTTCTAATAAAAAGATTTTTCTTTATAAATAAATAAATATTTTTTTATGAAAAAAAAAACAAAAACAAGAAAAATAACTTTAAAATTCAATAAATAGAAATTAAAATTAATTAGATCACATTTTTTCATTATTAATATTTAAATCATTACAATTATAATTTTTTTTTGAGAAAACGAAATCTTATTTTGATAGATGACTGCGTTCACACAATTTAATTCATGATTTAAATGCTTACAAAAATGACAGCATACAGTAACGATGAATTGTTGTAAAAAGAACAAAAAGAGAACAAAAGAAGATCAACATTTTTTAGGCACATTATGCAGACAAAATCTGCAGTGCAGATCTGTAAATTGCAAAAGTCTGGCAATGGGTGGAAAATCTGCAAAATGCAAACGCTGGTTGTGGTGTACCTAACTCGATGGACCTAAGATGATGATACCTATTGTAATGTTCGACCTAGGTTCGATAATAAAACTTATTTCCTTTAAATAATAATGTCCACTTATTTACTTTACAAAACAAATACACTTTATTTCACTTCAAATCTATTTTATTATTCTCCAATCACAATAATATGCAATTTATAATTCACTTCCGAATACACGTTTACTTCTTACTTTACGTTATCACATTCAAAATTAAACTGTCCCTACTCGCTCGAAAACATCTCCTTATATAGGGAAGTAAATAGTTCTAGTCTTCACTAGTATCCACTGAAATATTCGAGTATATCTCCTTCTAGAAGTTTCCTTTCCAGTCGCTGACAGATGGAACATTAGAATTGATAGTCAGCTGAATCACAAGGTGGCGCTGTGAACGGTTGAAGGTTTGATGTTTAGTTTTTTTCCGAGAGATGGCGCTGCAAACAGTTAGAGGATTTTCTCTTGTTTCAAATTCAAAGTAGTTGGGTTATTATTAAATCGTTACACTATTATGAGAGGCGAGAAGGACAGTAAATCCTTTTCCGACCACAAGAAAAAGAGGAGGTAGGTATATCAACTCAACCATTTAGGTATATCAACTCAACCATTTAGGAAGTTTCAGTAATCTCAATTCTCAACAAGCCTGAATTTTCCAAAGACACTATTTCGAAGAAAGTACAAAGCTTAACACAAAAAAGTACATACATCTACGTACTATCAGAAGTCAGGTTTTTTACCTTTTCCTCTCGATGCCAATCGCCATGAATACACCAATATCAATATTAATAGGAATGTCTTAACCATTTTCCGCTGCTAAGTTTTGTAGATGCCAACAAATAATGTTCTTTCATATTTGCATCGATAGTTTATTAATTTAGCTATCGCTTGATTTAAAAGAAAGTTCAACTACAAAAAGGTAAAGTGATTGACAAAGTTCATAGAGTCTGCCAAAAGAACTAAAACTTTGAACGACAAATTTCCTTCATCTCTTTATCTCAACACCCTAAATATCAAAATGTTGCAAAAAGAGGCTGAGTAATAAATTTACTTATTTGTTGTATCAATAAATTTCCATTTCCATCTATAGGCCAGGCCAGCCATCACCATCATCCTATTTTAACTTTTTTAATTCCGGCTAAACCACTTGGAGCTTTGCTATGTTTATCTATCAGTTTCCTTTCCTGGCGTGGTTTAGGTAGGTACTATACATAAATAGTGGTACTGGACCTATTCGTCGTGGCTCTCGTATTTTACTTTTGGAAGCTTCATTATGATAATTTCTATTTGGCAAACAAAACTTTTTCAATAATATTTACCTCCCACCAACAACCTACCACCTACGAGCGACCATCAGCCATAGCACAGCGACGAGCCAATGACCAAAACGGGAAGAAGGATTCAACTCTCCTCCGGTTGAATTTACCACGAGATTGGTGGACAAATATTTGTCCATTGCTGGAACGTTATGAACGTTCGTTTGCAAAAACTTTTTCGTTTACCAATTTTTGGCCAGTCGGAATTATTTTTAACTCTCTCTACTTTGAGTGTATGTATAGGTATGGGCATTTTTTTTTCAGGGTACGGGTATTTATTTCGTCCATCGGATGTGGATGTCGAGGACGCGACGACTTTGATTCTGTATAATGAAATTGAATTCTGATGTAAACAACACGAAAACCGAAGATCGCTTCACGGCTGGACACATTCATAGTGTTTGATAGTCAGCTTCAGAGCTAGTTAGAGGCACAGCATCAGTCCATGATTTGTGGTAACTTTAAGTAAACAAAAATATGGAATTTATTATCCTAAACATTTGGAGGAAGCTCGGAAACTTTTTTAAGGTTTTCAATTTCATGTACCTATGTACATTTGTTACACACAAATAGCCAACTGAAATGGGAATAATTTTTTCGAATTGACTTTGTGTACCGTGTACGGTTACGGTCTACGGATGTAGGGAAGGGGTTTCGCCATCAGATAGTATTTTCCACCCTTGTTTGTATTTTATAAAATAAATGTTAATTATTCAATGTCCAGGTGCAATTTAGGGAGTTCGTCTGATTGTTATTATTGAAGTTAAAAAGAATATATGTAGATAGATGTTATGAGAGCCAAAGTTGATTTTGGAATTATCTATATGATGTCAGTGTATAGATACTTGTAAAGATATTGACGAAACGTTAATAAAGATAGGGTTATTGTTGTGCTAACTTGTTTAAAATTAGTACCTATAAGCTAATTTAAAAAAAAGCTACAATGGAAAAGAAGCATGAGACTGGTTTTTCAAATAATTAAAACAACTCCCAAAAATATTTTAGTCTCAATAACGCCGTTTGAATTATTGGAAAATTGATTTTATGGAAAAAAAAAAATTCAAAAATCATTGAAGCGGTTTTGTTAAACAATATTTTTTTTATAGATAAATATTTAAGAAAAAAATTGGGAGACCATGTTTAGGTATTTAGTAATATACACTTAAATTCGATATTTCAATATTTAAAGTTTGATTTTTTTTAAACTCAAAACTATGCGTTTTGAAAATTTTTGAATGCATGATCATTTGAATTTCAAAGGACTTCCTGTAGATACAAACATTTTGATTAAAATTACTCAAAAAAATAAAAAAAAACGGTTCCGTTAACTTTAGTAAAATTTCTTTTTACAAAATTGCATATCATATAGAGGGTGATTCGCATAAGGTGTGACAAAAAAAGCTAGAGCGTGTAGGTTGGGTTGAGACAAGAAAAAAAATTGTTCAAAAAAAAAAATTGACGTAAAACAAAAAAAAAAACTATTAAAAACAAAGGTTACACTCTTAATGTCCTGATATACTATTTTTGTAAAGCCAGAAATCTCTTTTTTTTTCTTTTCAAGCAAAGTTAATTTTTTTAATTTTCAAACTCAAATTAAAAAAGAAACAAAAATTTCAAACTAAGTTTTTTTTTTTCAAAATTTTACGTAATTAAGTACTAATTTTGTTTTCGAAATTAAATGCTCTTATTAGTTTTTAGTGCAAAACAGAAAACCCGATGCTCAAATGTCTGGTACTTTTTTGAAAAAATTGGAAAAAAAAACTAAATCTACTTTACTACTAGTGGAAATAGGATTTTTAGAGCAACTTAAGCAACGGATTGGAGTCAAATCAAGAGAATATTATTTCTGTTATTTTCAATTTTGTAGAGAACTTTGACTAAAAGTTTAAATTTTCATTGAATATTAAAATTAAAAATACTACTTAATAAAGAAGAGATTTCTGGCTTTACAAAAAGGTATATCATGGCATTGTGAGGGTAATCGTTGTTTTTTAATATTTTTTTTCGGTTTTAAGTAAATTTTTTTTAGAAAATTGCCTTCATGGCTAAACCGGGGCAGTACATCCTCCCTTCCGATACGATTTTTTTCTTGTCTCGGCCCAACCTACACGCTGTAGCGTTTTTTCACACCGCATGTGAATCACCCTGTACCTATAGCAAACAAATTTTTACATCAAAATCGTTAAGGTCCTTTTCGAGATATTTTGAGAGATGAAAAAAATCAATTTCCCCTTTAGGGAATCATTAAAAAACGTTAGGTTTAAAATTTCAAGAAAATCACACACACAGACAGACGGAATCACCGAAACCAATTTTTTCGTATTCCCTATCATCGTAATGTCAGGTTTGATTAAAATCCCGATGTCGATATGTCCTACTAGTACATTCACATAAATATTATACATACAATTGTTATTAAATGTCATGTCAAAATTTACAACAGTTACATTGTATCCTATTGTAATGGCCATAATTCGTTAATTGCGTATAATACATAAGACAAAACACTCTACACATACATAATATAATTAAAATTCCCCATTTTTTTTTTTGATTATTTTAATCTGGCAACAATTTCACAACTTTACTATTAAATTCTGTTATATCTCAAAAAAGCAGAACGCGCCTTATTATACTCCCAAATAATAAAAAATATAATTTCTTGTTCTTACTCATGTCAAACAGAAACACATCACTCAAAAAAACCAAGCATTTGTTAAAAGTATAGTCTAATCTCTTATCATTGTCATCAATTTCATTTAAATTTCAAATTACAATATACCACTGGCATCAACAACATCTTAACTTAAAATTTCACTCAAAATCCCCTTTTTTCTGCTTAACAAAATATTATGCTGGTATTCGCAAACAACAAAAAAAAAAAAACGAGTACACTATTTGGGGGAAAGAATCAATTAACAAATTGTACCAATTTAAGAGCAACTCACACTAGCAAAGATAGATTTCAGTTTTATAATTGAACCTCTAATGCATCTGTTCTGTATTGGTAGTAAAAATAAAAAAATTAAAATCAATTGTCATGCAAAACACTAGTCGACGCAAAGGCAGACATTTAGATCTTTTATTTAAGTAGACTTATAAGAGAAATATGAATATGAAATAAGACTCACAATGTTTAAACTTACTATACATATAATACAGAAGGCAAATATCGCTACTGGCAACTTTTAAAGTAATTACTTATACGTAGTTGATAATTACACTCTTACCACTCAATATGAATAATTATTGTAGAGTATGATTTCTCAAGCTTATATTGTTGTAACATATTATAGGTAAGTGTTAAACTAATTATACTGTGTCATATTCTGAGTCAAGAGCGGTCACCAAGCATTATTTCGTGTTAAATTCTTCGAATTCTTTTTATGGTTTAATTAAAAGCACAATTATTATTTGACTAGATATGACTAGAACAGCCGTATCAAGGGGGGAAAAGTGTATTATAACACAAATTTTTAACAGTCAGCAATTCTAGAATGTTATATATTGATCAATTTGTAAGTGCATTAAATATATTTACATATAAATAAATTTCAGAAATTTTGAATAAAACGCTCAATTTTCATATAGGGTATTTCCAATAAGAGGTGTTATTTTGAATAGCCCGCTATTTCGGTAGCTGTCACTTTTGAAGCTGTTATTTTTTTACATTTGACAAATAGAAACTACGCCATTAATAAAAATGGAACGATACACGCTTCAACAACGCATTAAAATTAAAATTCACTATAAAAATGGTGAAAATTTGGCAGAGACGGTTCGTAAAACTAAAACATTTTTGGGTCGTCGTGAAGCACCTTGTCGGACCGCAATACAGAAATTGGTGGACAAATTCGAGCTGTTGGGACAAGTAAGTGATGTGAACAGTAAAACCCGTGCACGTCGCTCAAGAACAACTGAGAATATTGCTGTTGTAGCCCAAAGTGTTGAAGAAAACCCAGGTTTGTCCATTCCTCGTCGTTCTTTGGAATTAGGCATTCCACAAACGTCATTACACCGTATTTTGCATAAAGACTTGGGTCTTAAGGCTTATAAAGTTCAGTTAACACAAGAACTCAAGCCGGCTGATCATCAACAACGTCGTGTCTTTGCTGATTGGGTCCTTGAAATGCATGAAAATGATCCGGAATTTCATTGAAAAATCATCTTGACTGATGAGGCCCATTTCCACCTCGGAGGCTACGTCAACAAGCCAAACTGTCGCATCTGGGGCTCGGAAAACCCAAGAGTTATTGTTGAAAAGCCTCTCCATCCTCAACGCGTGACTGTTTGGTGCGGTTCATGGTCCGGCGGGGTCATTGGACCTTACTTTTTCGAAAATGAGGCTGGAGCAACAGTTACGGTCAATGGATTGCGCTATCAAGAGATGATTAATGATTTTTTTGGCCGGAATTGGATGGTATTGATCTGGACAATGTTTACTTTCAACAAGACGGCGCTACGTGCCACACAAGCAATGAAACCATCGATCTATTACGGGAAAAGTTTCCGGACCGTGTTATCTCTCGAAGAGGTGATCACAATTGGCCACCGAGATCTTGTGATTTAACACCTTGCGACTTCTTCCTTTGGGGCCACGTGAAAGATAAGGTCTACGCCAACAGCCCAGCGTCAATTTAAGACCTCAAAAATGGAATTCGTGAGGCTATGGAGGACATAGGGCAGCCACTTTGCGATTTGGTTATGGAAAATTTCATGAAAAGGATATGGTCCTGTAAGCGTGGTCGTGGCGGCCATTTGGCTGATGTTGTATTTCATTATCAACGGCATACCTTCCTCTTTATAATGAAATAAACATCCGATCATTTATCTCAAAAAATGCCATTTTTCTTTGAATATCAAAATAACACCTCTTATTGGAAAATAAGAAAAAATTGTAGGTCCCCTATACTCCTGCCGTTAAGGAAAACACGCACAAAAACAAATCACTCAATTATTTCAATATTACCTACGCGTATAAAATGTAGGTATGCATTTGGAAAATTCCTACATATAACTGATCAATTCAATGAAAATTACCCCTTTCCCCAAAAACTGAAACCTTCGTGACGCCCCTGTTGACTAGTGAAAAAATATTTAAGTGAATTGTGCAGAAATAAAAAAAATGTTAGAGGATAAGTTATATGTAATGTTGGTCTAATGATAAAATCCAAGTTTTCAACATCGAGCGCCGAACGCAGAACTGCCTAAATTCTACAAATATTTTCAATTATAATTGGCGGGTTTAACCTGGGATGACTAGTTCGCTATTATAACTATTATTCGTACACTCTCCGACTTCAAACTGAACTACCTAAATATGAGGAGGAAAAAGATTTAGTTACTTTCGGTTTTCATAAAACTTGAAATCAATTAATTAAGGTTTTAAGTAAAAACATAAAACATAACATAAAAGCATTGCATAGTTATAAAAAGAAGTAGGTAGGTACTAAATGACGTAAAATTAAAAGAAAAAAATAGTTTAAATACTATTCAATAATGTATTATTTATGGTTTTTATGAAAACTATGGAATAATAATGAAGGCATTGCAGTTGTTTTTATAAATTTTTTATTTTTTAGAAAATTGACCCTCCCTGTACAATTTTTTTCTTTTGATCTAACGCTCTGGTGTTTTGATGCTTCTTATGGCAGACACCCTATATTAGTTAATTTTCTGTTTACTTATTGTTAGTAGTGGTTTTGAAGAGGCGAGGCAGTCCTGCATGCAGTGATGCATGCATTTTTTGTGAACGTTTTGGTTGAAGGTTGAAAGCAGTGCCGCAAGCAATGTGACTACACTAAAACGGAATAGCAAGTCACTCTACGGTTGTTGAATCAGATCGTTTTAGTTCGGCATTCGAAAAGGTTTGCGAATATAGAAACCAATATAATAAACCAAGAGTACTGTGAACTCCAATTGCAAAATAATTCAATGTACAAATGCGAATCCTGAGGCACACCAATAGTTAGTTGTAGTGTTTCAAACTTTAAGCCATTACAGGGAACCAAAGAAAGGTAATTTCTAATTTAAGAAGGCACTGCCTAACAGATGCCAAATAAATTTCTTTTTTAAGCCTAAATTATAGAAATCGCTTTTGACATATCAACTGAAATAATGATTTGTTGTCTGGCTTAGACTTGAGACTTAATAGACGATCCAAAGAATTTTCTTAGACAACCTCGAAAACTCTCGTAGATTTGTATGGCTATTTGCTGTATAAGCCGACACTTCTATTAGAAACGTGAAAGTGTTTAAAGAAATTGGGTGAGCCCGGTTACTCATGGTTAAACTAAGCGCAGTTTTGAGCATCAATTTGTGGATCCATATGCGAAGTCGTCCATACGTTGTTGTGACTACGTGGACGGATCCAAAACGGACTAGTTTGCTTAAAGGGGATCTTCAGATTTTTGTCACTGAACGTAACTAATATCCTACTATACAGATTTTCGTAACCTAACGTGCTACATAGTAAAGTGTGACCTCGTAACGTAGCACAGAGGAAAGTCTACGTTTTTATTTCACCCTACCACCAGCATAGATGCTTACACATCAAAAATTCCTCAGTATTAATTTTACCCAACCCACACATCACGTCAACCAATTAAGGCCAATCTTCTAATTTACAACAAATTTTCTTTAAGTGTTGGCAACATCATGTGGAGGCAAAAACAAAATAATTCAAAATGAATCTGCTACGGATATTAAGATAAATTATCGTTTAAGTGTTGGTAAAACCATCTGAGAAAATGATTCTATTTACACAAAGAATAACGAACAATAAACAGAGTTTGCATTTGAATTTCATATACCGCTGGGAGTACCTATCCTATACCTACTTTGCATTAGGACAGTCCCAGAGTAATTTCACTCACTTTTTTCAACCTAAATTGGCATAAAGATGTTCGCGAGTATTGCTTGCGCACTGTGCCAATGACGCATTTTGAGTATAATTTAACATCAACAAAAACAAAAAAAAACAAAAAAAACTGCTCAAATCTTTATACATTACGAGATGGTAAAGCGGGAAAAAAGAAATATGAAGAAGAATATTTTTTTTTTTTAATTGAAAGTCTATGGTTCATTCGTATAACCACTCAGCATCTTATTTAATAACAACGCTATATGTTGTTAGTCACAATCAAAATGGATTGGAATTTGTTGGTGGATGACCGAATGGTTCATGAGTTTATATGGATTTGTCTCTGGATACTTTTTCAAAATCATATGCTGGCTGATGGTTATGGGTTATGGCTATACAGAACGTGAATGCGGGCATTTAACTGCTTCCGGTAGGTAATACAGTGGGGCCAAAATAGTTGAGTAGGTTTTATGAAGATATAATCATTCCGTGATGCGCCTGAAGTTTTGCGAATATACTTTACTTATAAGGGAAGTTGAGGATTGTAAAAAATCGGCCTCGAGATTTTAATCAAACTTGGCATTACGATGATATGTAACAAAAAAAAGTGAGTCCCACAATTATGTCTGTGTGTAAACTTCGAGCTGCAGCCTAGACCATACTCAAGCGATTGTCTTGAGATTTTGAATGTAAGGTTTTGTACTTCCTTGAAATTGGAATTCATTTACCTCTGCCATAGAATCTTTGGTAAAGGGTGTTTTTTTTAGACGTGTGGTTTTCAATCTGGCAATACTTTTTTCGGAGTTGGTCTTTTTGACAGCTGTCACTTGCTTTATGCTCAATTTGCCATTTCATAATTAATAGATTTAATCTTGAACAACGTTTGCAAATCGTGCACATTTATTACCAAAATAATGGTTCGGTTCGCGCAACGCATCGCGCGCTGCGTCCAAAATTTGGTCGATATAATCGCAAAATCGCATAAGTTCGAGCGACTATGGATCGGTTTCGCACCATGATTACTCTAGTGGATAATGCGCACCCTCAGAGATGCCGTACAGTGCGCACCGAAGACGCTATTAGGCGTTTTTCTTTTTTAGTTCAGAGTTGGTTCAGAGCAGAGCACTGAGCGAGCGGAGTAAACTGAGCAGAATGTGTTCAGAGCAATCCGATTTGATTATGAAACAAACCTGAGCACTGAATTGTCATATCTGTCAAATTGCATGAAAACTATATGAAGTTGGCTGCGCTCAGCATTTTACTCCGTTTACTCTGCTAATTTATTCTTAACTCACAGAACGCGCTCTGAGCATGCTCAGAACTAAAAAAGAAACACAAATTTTTAGCTCTGAACGATCAGAGCTAAAAAAGAAACACAATTGTTTTTTTGACAGTTCAGGTTCTGCTCTGAACTAAAAACAAAAAAAAAGCCTATTGGTGCTGTGGAGCAGAGTATCGAAGAAGACCCGAATGAGTCCATCCGCAATCACGCGCAACAATTGGAGCTGTCGAAAATTGGGCCTCTGGGCTGAATTTTATTCGAGCCAGCCGCGGCGGCCACTTGCCAGAAATCATTTTTAAAACAAAATGGCATACTCTTATCTTTATAATAAGGCTTAATTCTTGGCCATAAAATTAAATTATATGTATTTTATTTCTTTTTGAAAATCACACGTCTAAAAAAACACCCTTTATTTACTCGTTAAAAGCGTACACAGAAGGTCCTTTTAAGTGTTAATAAAATTGCTAAAATTGCATGTACAAATAAAAAAAAAATTGAAAATCAATATTTTGAGAACACATTCATGCATTTTTTTTAAATTAAATGTTTAGGTCTATATTATAAAGTACATAAGAATTAAATCTGTTATTAAAAGCAAATTTAGTGGACCCATTTGTCTCGACTTCCCCAACATGCTAGGTTTCATATTGTCTTTTATACCAACTGAAAAAAGACGTCAGTGGGAAGACAGTTTGTGGATAAAATATATTTTTTTTTATCAGTTTCTTTTAAAAAAGGAGTTTTTCTTCAGTTGGAAAAAGGCAGGTGGAAATTCGGTTTGATCAAAATCTCGAGATCGCTTCTTTTTTTTATTATTCATTGCCATGCAAGCAAAATATAATGTTTTTCGATGAAGTTTATTCAAGATAAAAATTGTATGTTCGTTTAATTTAAAAAGGAAAAAATGTACTTTAATATAATTGACAATGTTCAAAATTGTGCGAAGGTAGGAGGAATAGTTTCATCAGCTAATTCTTTCAATTTTCAAAATTTACAGAAATATTGGGCATATATTTTATTTGTCTGTAAAAAACAACTGGAAACATTAAATCTTATCATCAATATAATGTAAAAAGCGCTCAATTTACTAAAAGATCATAAAAAGGGTTGTCAATTGTGTACTTTATTCAAACTTATTCTAAAAATCGTTCCTCGAAGTCATAAAAAGGTCTTTAAGGAAATCAATACCAGTTCAACCACTAGTTAAGTGAGATATTGATGCTAAAAACAGAAAAACTATTAGTTTGACCAAAACTTGAACACATAAAAGCTGAAAAAAAAAGAAACAAGTTAATTAAATAATGTATTAATAAAACTGGGAACATTTTTCGGGAGCCCTTCACAAAAATAAATTGGAACATTTTTTTCTCGCGCTATATTCTTCTTGATTTCGCTATAAAGCCGGAATCATAATAGACCTATGCGAACTTAACTCAACCTAAGCAACCAAGCGAATACACACTCTTTTATGGTTAACCATAATAGTCGTTTTGGTCAACTTCGATATAACTTTCGCGAACTTAAGCAAGAGCCATTGAAATTGCTCTGAACTAAAGCAAATGTTGCAGCTGAGTTCATTTCAGATAAGTCTATTATGGCTCGGCCTCAAGCTTAGCTCAAAAAAGTTTCCTACTTAAAAATCTCAAAACGAGAAGCTTAAAGCTTTTTTCATCTCGATACGGCTATTTTGTACAGGGCTACAATTTTTTAAAAAAATACTACATAAATTAAAAACTTATATTCTTCCCTTATAGTTGTTTTGATAATTTAGTGTATATATTTGTAGTTTATGCACCATCAAAAAGAAAACATTTAACTATTTCGAGTGATTTTGGTCGCACTGTACTTCTTCTACTCAAAAATGAAATTAATTTGAGTGTACATCTTGCTATGCTCTATCTCTGATGATGGGGGCTGCTTGAGTGGCTGAGTGTGATGCTGGTGTTGTAGTGTTTTGTTGTTGATGCCAATTCGCCGCTGAATAAATCTCTCTCTTCTAACATCGTTTCGTTGGATGCGGAGATTTGCCAATGTTGGGAATTATCGATTTTCCCATTTTAGCTGTTTGTAGATGTTTTCATCCACATGGAAGAGCATCTAGAGAAAAACAACAACAACAACAACAACAAAAACAATGACTGCAATCTTAAAACGAACGAACAATAAGTTTTACGCCCTGGAATCTGTGTGCTATGAACTTTTTAGTTTTAGGGTGGTAGCGATTCGAAGTGGTAGTATAATTTTTCGAGAGCGAGCAATATTGGTACGAAAAATAAAAATAAAAATAAAATAAAACTATCGGTGAAGAAAGAGGTGCGAAAGAGGTTTACCATCATGTAGGTAGAATGTGTGTTTGCTTTAATTTGTTGACAAATTAACAATAATAATCTCAGTGTTGTTAATTATAGACAGAAATCTTTGCAGCGCAACAACAATACAAAAATTACAAATAAAAAAAAAACCAACCTACCTACTCCATCATCTACAACATTGTTCGAAATTAATCTTAATTCGGCGCAGTAGTGTATCTGTATCCACAACTTAGCAGCACACATTATATTGGTTGTCAGTAGTTAACCAACTCGGAGTGGTGGCAGTTTTGAGAAGGTACGTTTTTTTGCATGCCACTGCTGCGCATTCTATTTTTAATCGAGAGTAGCAGCACTCAGCAGCAGATTTTTTATTTTCATAAAATACCTACTAAATAAACTAATTTAAAACATCTAAACACGCGCCTTAACGTGTATAGATGGCATTTGCAAGGCATAACATCGAGAAGAATCGTCTGATTGAAATGGTTCGTCAGAATCCGATTCTCTGGGATTGCCGGTTGCCGCATTACAAACGCTCGGATAAGAAAAAAGATATCAAATGGTGTGAACTGGGACGGGCATTTAACGTGTCCGGCGAACGTGTCCAGAGGACATTCACATCGCTCAGAGAGATATTTCGACGTGAGCTGAATCACGAGAAGCTACTTGGGGCTCGATTCACATCCAAATGGGAATACTATGGGGCGATGAGTTTTCTGAAAGATGTAATACGAGAACGAAAGTGAGTATATTATTTTTGTATTAAAAATGATATATTTACATATACATGTATATACCTTAACTACCCCTCTATCGTATTGCATTCAACACAGTTTGGGTTTTGTTGACAAATTAGATTTGAAAAGAAAGATTTTGATTTATTCGAGTATCAAAACAAAAAAAAAAGTAAACAAAGTGATACTGGACGCGAAGTTATGCTCTATTATTTTAGTACCTATACATATTTAGGGAATTACAAATTATGTAGGTAAATATAAAGTGAGGAGGTGACTGGGGAGTGAGGAATTTTAAATTTGATTTGATTAAAATATAGGTGAATTAAAATAAACTGATTTAAAGTGGAATATGTAAATGTTAGATAAGTATTCAATATAAGTTCACATTATAAATACTTTTATTGTCTTGAATTAAGCGAGGGTTAAGTTTTGTTTGCTTAAATGTCCATATTATTAAGCCACTTGTTTTTATAGATTTATTAGAGGATATATTTGAATATTAACTAATATAAGCTCTATAGAAACGAAGACTTTTTGCACGTACTTACATTCGTCATTCAATTGAACATTTGATATTGGTCCTATGCAGAATGACAAATACTGAACATTTTTTTTTTAAAAATAGTAGGAATTTCGTAAATATTTATATATAAAATCTGAACACCAAGCGGATTTTTTCAAAATGAAGTTTAAGAACACAAAAACTCATACAGTTATCGGAAAATCTTTTTCTTATTTTTTTTGAGTCAAAATCGACTCAAACGATTTTGATAAAATCAATGTGAGGGTCTAATATACAAATAAAGGGTGTTTTTTTTTTTAGAGGTAGGTATAGAACTTTGTAATGGAATAAAACAAAGGTGATTTTTTTAAATTGACATGCAACTTACTTTATTCAAAAGATCTTCTGGCATTATAATTTAATTATGATTTCTGGCATATGACCGCCCCGAAAGCCTCGGACGTAGTCTAATCTGGAGCTCCAATTTTCGATGACTTTTTCCAACATTTGTGGCCGTAAATCGGCAATAACGCGGCGAATATTATCCTCCAAATGGTCAATCGTTTCGGGCTTAATGGCATAGACTAGCGACTTCACATATCTCCATAGAAAATAGTCAAGCGGCGTTAAATCGCACGATCTTGGAGGGAAATTCACGGGTCGGTAATGTGAAACTATGCGGTTACCAAACATTTCCTTCAATAAATCAATTATGGCACAAGCTGTGTGACATGATGCGCCATCTTGTTGAAACCACAGCTCCTGCACATCATGGTTGTTTAATTGATGAACGAAAAAGTCAGTAATAATGGCTCTTTAGCGGTCACCATTGACTAGTACGGACCAATTATTCCACCAATCCATAAAGCACACCAAACAGTCAGTTTTTGTGGATGTAACGGTGTCTCAAGATACACTTGAGGATTATCATCACTCCAAATACGGCAGTTTTGTTTATTGACGTATCCATTCAACCAAAAGTGAGCTTCATCCCTAAACAAAATTAGCTTATGAAAATTGGGATCAACGGCAATCTTGTTATGGGCCCAGCTTGGAAGCGTTGTTCAGGCGTCAGTCTATTCATGTTGAAATCACTTGACAGCTGACAAAATGGCCACCAGTTAAAATAGTGTTGCCAACTTAAAATTCTATACCTCTAAAAAAAAAACAGCCCTGAGTTTAAATTTTTGGTATGAAATATTTTAATCAAAAATACTAAAGATACCATTAATAGATTTGCCTTATTGAGTTTTGACTTTCTTGACTTAAGCAAAACAGAAGTGCATGACATTATATTTAATAGTTTTAATAATATTACACATTAAAATTTTCAAAAAAAATGTTTTGGGCATAAATTAGATAGTATCATCTTCTTTTGAAAATTCTATATTTCAAATACTGCGGATTGATTTTTTGCTTTAAATAGTTTTAATGAGTTAATTAATTACAGTAGAGGAAATTGGCATACCTTTTTTTTCCTAGCTTTACAAATGTGGAAAAATTTGATTTTTTTAAGAACCACTACTTAAAGAAATGATTTTCATTATTTGCGTAAATTTTGGTTAGTTCCAAGGTAGTAAATCAACTTAAAGAACAAGTTTATTTTTTTGACACAGTGCTGTGTTCAAGAATTTTTTTTTCTCCACAACTAATTTACAACAAAAAAATTTCAATTAATTGCGTACTAAGTTAATCTTAATTTCCCAAAGTGTAGTGCTAACTTGATATCGAGTAAGCACTACATACCATTTTTTTTAAAATAATAAAGCTAAATTTTTGTCCACTAGGCAACAATAAATGTCTTAAAAACATGAAATAAAAAAAATAAAAAAATATCGCCTTAAGGGCTTAGAAAATCTAGTTTCCCATGTACTTTTTTTTTGCCTACCATTCGTTAATCCGAAGTTATAAGAGTCTTTTATCGTATTTGTTTTTAAAGTTTCATGGTTTAAAAAGCTAAATTAAAAAAAAAATAACTAAGGAACATCGCCCCTAGAGAAAGGTACATACATATGTTCCACGTATTGCAATTTTTATTTTGTGGCCCAGCTTCATGAAAAAGCAACTAGAAAATCGATTTTTTATACCTTTTTAAAAGCAATTTGCGACCGAACATCGTGACTTAGCGACATAAAAATGGCACTCCGCCACCGGTCATCTATAGACCTTTCCATCTAAGTATCGCGAGATAGAAATAAACAACCTTACAAAAATCCGAGTTTTTAGCTTCGTAAATAAATCATACATTTGAAGCAAATGTGAAATCTGTTTACTCGATTTGCAGCCCAACAAAGAGCCCTATAGAAACCAAAAAATAAAATATTCGTACATCGGTTTTTCCAATCCAAAATGATTTGAGTACAAAAACCTAAATTTATGGTAACTAGTACTGGGCCATTTGTATGTAATATGTTCAGCTATGTTTCTTCACTTTCAAAGCAAAGCCTACATAGCGAGTCTGTAGCCTCTGTATTATGCTTTATACAGATGTTATAAGTCACGCTATAAGCTCTGGCGAGTCGCAGCCGCCAACAATTCCATTAGTAAAAAAACTTGAACTCGAGATTTTGATAGGAAAGACGAAAAAAGTAGGTCTCGCAATTCTTCCCGTCTGACTATAATTTTAGCTGCAGCCTTAATAGTTACACATCTTTGGCCGAACCTTGCATTGGGTTTGTAGGGTAGATCAGTGTGTGGATACTCACTTGGTTTTCGGGGTTGAAAGCCCCCCTATTTGGCCAACACCTTGGAACAGTTGGCGTAAAATGTTTTTTTTTTTAATTTTTCAAAAACTGTTAATTAAAACAACTTTATTTGAAAATAAAGCAAAATAACAGATTTCTGGATTTACAGAAAGGTTTAGCATGGTATTGTAAGTGTTACCGTTTTTTTTAAATAATTTGTTTCTTATTTTAACTCAATTTTTTTTAAATGTCCCCTCTCTTCTAAACGGGGAGAATAGACCCTATTAACAATCTAGTTTCCAAATACAGATGATAGAATCAATTAAATTATTGAAAGTATGAATGTTACCCCCAAACATATTCATTGTGCATAAAACTTCCCTTATATCCATCCCCCCAACAATACCATCACTTAGAAGAAGTCAACAAAAATAAAATATAATTCTGATTTTATTTCCAGAACCAGAGAACGCTATAGACAAGATGGCATATTCAAGAATTTAGTCAATGAATACTCATACACCGTTAAACGCCAACATGGAAATTGTCTACTTTTACAACCGGATGTTATAATAAATGATTCACCTCCATTCAATCAAGAAATTTTTTCATCCCGATCATCGACACCATCTATATCGATCAAAGAAGAACCCACAGATCATGATGGGGACGATGAATGCAACGAAGATTCATCAAAAAAGCCAAACACTCGTCGTCGTAAAAATCTTCAAGCTATACAAAAAGAAATTTATCAACGAAATGAAGTATCACCAGGACCAACACCTTCTACATCAAGCCACCATCAAGAACAAAGTGCCACCACAAAAATTGCATCAACTATAAACTTTACTAAAGGATTGAGTCAAAGTAATGAAGACGAAGATGAAACCGAAGAAAATTCAACCAAAGTTATAAAACAAACACCTCGTGAAATTCTCTACACAAAATTTGGAGAGTTTTTATCAGCCCGACTGAATTCACTAAATGAGACTGTTGCTAATGAGTTAATGAATAGAATTTTATTGTTAATTGCTGAAAATCGATAGGAATTGTTTTGTATAGTAATATTAGATATACCTATATAATAGATATTTTAATTATTATACCACTACATAAATATTCTTACAAAAGTGCCATAAATAAGAAATATTATATTATTCGCTGAAATAAGTTTGTCAAAATACAAAAACGTTTTAATGTATTATTTTTATGATCATCAATCATAATAAATTTGATGTGTTTTAAAAATTGTAAAAGAATATTTATAAATTTTAAAACTTTGGAAATAAGGTAATATACCTATATATTGACTATAAGCCTGTAGCTGCCCTTAAGTGGAAATCTGATTGAAGATTGTTAAAACCTAGTACATTAAGTACCTTAAACGTGATACATACATTGTCTAAAATGAGTAACTTTATACCTTATACTTATGCTTTCGCAAGCAAAACTTGCGGAGTAAATTTATACTAGCAAGAGCCTTACAAGTATTTGACAAACTTTCCAGGCCCTTGACTAAACTTGGCAAAAACGTGCAATTCCTCTTTAGATATGTCATTTTGACAATACAAAATTTGAATAAAGTATGTTTGATAACTTTTTTGCACGAACTGTCACTGTTTTAGGTGTGATCAACTGGAGTGATACTTGTTAAAAATTATTTAAAACTAAGAACATTTAAGTAAAGAGCTTAAAAGTTAGTAAATTGTTAACTATAGTATCATGCTTAAACCTTTACATGAGGCTGTTTAAAATTTTGCGCCACTTAATCAAATTTTTTTCCTGTGAGGCTTATTAGTTTGACTATAATTTCGAGTGCCTTTCCCTTGCAAGGATTTATATTTCTTTGTTGGATTTATATAGATATACATATTGGCGCAAATTTTTAAACAGTCCTCGTTTAAGGAATAAAACCGACTCTAGTTAACGCAGTCGTTTAGTTGCGAGCCCTTTTAAACACTTTAAACAACTCTTCTAACTAATGAAGGATTTTAGCGCTTTTGTAAGGTTTTTAACGCACTTGTAAGGTTTTTTATGATTTGTTGTAGAGCATTCGACTGCAGATCGAGAGGTCCCCGGTTCAAATCCGGGTGTCCCCTTTGAAAATTAAATTTGTTTGTAATTTTGTTTTTCTTTTTTTAACTTCCCTATAGCTATTTCACCTTTCCAGCTAAGATGACGGGCGATTTTGTGAGCAGAAAATGATTTGCCGCGATATGGTAGTCCAACACTATGTACCACATTCTTTTTTGTTTTTGTTGGGGCGGTTGACCAAAGTTGACAAGTTTGTATTGTATCGGGTTTTTCAATAAGAGCGCTACAAAAGTTTTTTTTTTAAATAAAACAAAAATGGTTTTGGAAATCAATAAAATTCTTTATTCTTGTAAAAGTGCGTTCGATGCCATAATGAATGGAACTCAATTTCTTTTGCATGGCCACCACGGGCACGCTTGCAGAAGTCCAGACGCTGAACCCAATTTTCGACGGTTTTCAAGCATAAATCGAACGATACTGCTGCAATTTCACGTTCGATATTCGTGTCATAGACGATAGACTTGACGTAGCCCCACAGGAAATAGTCTATAGGCGTCAAATCGCACGACCGAGGCGGCCAAGCGACTGGACCATTTCGTGAGATAACACGCTCTCCAAACCGGTTTCCAATAAATTGATTGTGACATTCGCTGTGTGGCTTGTGACGCCGTCCTGGTTGGAACCACATGTCCTCCAAGTCCATATCATCCAATTGGGGCCAGAAATATTCGGTTATCATTGAACGGTAGCGATCCCCATTCACAGTAACGTGCCGGTCTTGATCATCACGGAAGAAGTACGGCCCAATGACGCCGCCGGCCCATAAACCACACCAAACCGTTATTTTTTCGGGACGCAATGATGACTCATGGAGTACGTGTGGATTGCTGCCTGAGCAATACCCCATATTTTGTTTATTGACGAAGCCATTCAGCCAGAAATGAGCCTCATCGCTGAAGATGATTTTTCGATTTTTAGCGCTCTTAACGTTGAGGCCACTGACTCTGAATTTCGGTAGTAAATTTTAATAATTTTGACTCGTTGTTGGCTCGTATATCTTATCTTTCCATCATGAAATGGCAAACCTTACTAAAGAGAAATGTCAAAAGAGCGGCAAGAAATATGGGGTCGTTTGCTGTCCCTGTTGCTCTACCTTTGTAGCGTCCCTGTTGAAAAACCCTTAAATTGTTTGGTGTCGTCGACTATTGAATGGGGGGGGGGGGGAGGAGATGGTGTTGTTTTGTCGTGGTAATAGTTACTGGGTGCATCCACAACAAATTAAAGCTAAGACAGTTTTCGTGATTGTTGATTTACAAGCTCAAAATCTTCATTTCTTATGAAATTACGAACGTTGAATGGATAAAGTATACTTTAAAAAAGATAGAGAAGCATTTTGCTGCTTTTAAAGTACGACGAGTGCTTTAGCATTAAAGTATAATTTATATCGTTTAAAATTATCAAAGCGTCGACTCTCATTCTAAAACTCATTTTAAGAGTCGGCGTCGAATTTAAAAATGATTTAGAATAGGTTTTAAAAGTTTAAAATTTTGCATCATTATCTCTTATTTTAACACCACAATAAAAGCTCATACAGTCGTGCTCTAATTTAAAATACAAACTTTCTAAATCTAATATCATTAAACTCACATAACTGTCGAAAATTCTGACACAAATTTCATCTGCGATATTATAATGTTAGCAATAAAAGTCTTTATATACAGCATTGCTGTTTATAGTTCAAAATTGAATTACCCCATAATTTGTGTCAAATAAACTGCCAAAAACTTATAAAACGACCAAAAGAGATAAAAAAAAACCAACCAATAGAATGACACTTCCATTAAACATTTGTCTCTCTTTCATGGGGAACAACTATGAAGACATTAACAAATTTATGACCAATCCTTAAAAAAAAAATTAAAAAAAAAAAAAACTTCGAATGTCAAAAAGTTTAAAGCTTTCCTCCGCGGTATAATTAAAATGCATCGCATACACTACCACAATCACCCTATTAACATCCTTTTGACAGAATACACCGGTTGCAGTATAGTTGTTGAACTAAAATAAAAAAAATAACCCAGGCGGCAGAAAGAGGGACCTGCAGGCAAAAATTAGTTCAACTTTTCCTTATTTTCATGCAATGCACGTTATACTTTTAGTCCTTTTTGATGATGAAGTTTTGTTTCCCCACCTTATAAGTATTAAAAAAAATAATAAAAAACCTTATAAAAGTCATTACTCCGTCTGCGGTGTAAAATAAATTATGACAAAACGTTCGGCTTTGCTTGTGATGCTGATGCGGTTACTCCTCAAGATGAGGTTATAAATATTGTTAGTTTTGAAGATGCCTGCAGCAGCTTAAATGTATGTGATGAGAAACAACAAAAAATGAGTATTTAAGTGCTTCGGAAAAAATACATCTATATATTGGATTTTATGAAACGGCTATAATCAATAATGTCTTAAATATGTATGTAAGGTAGGTAGGTACATAATTATATGTGTTTTTTTGGAATAGGAAATGTTTAAGGGAGTAAATAATTCGTTTTAAAGTTACCAGCTGAAATTTTTGAAAGCAAATGAAAGCAAATTTTGAAAGCAATTGAAAATAAATCAAATGTCAACTAAATTAAGCTCTACCCTCACTGGGATTTGGTTTTCAAGAGCATCTCGCCACTTATTTATTTTGGGTGCGTGTTTTCGAATCCCCGAGAAAATTGGACGAAAAAAACGAGGTCGGTGGATGGTATACAATTTATATGTTAGCTAAACCCAAAGAACTTTCGGGACTTAAATTAAGCGCAGAGAAAAACTGTGTTACCGACGTGAATTACATACTTGTTATCGATTGTTTGTATATGGAAACGTCAATTTTTTTCTGTGATGGCATGGCTAGTACTAGATTTTTTCAACCAATTTCTTCCCAGATTGGGAAAATACACACCGTTTATAAGCACAACCCAAGGCAGATTGAGCAGTTTAAACTATGTAGGTAGATGAAAAAAACGACGAATGTCCATCGACTATGGTAGACTCACTCTATCTCTGTCGTATTCTCGGAAGTAAACGTAAGGGGACTATGGCCGTATCCAGGACTAAATTTATGCGTGAGATCAAATGTGTTTTTGGAGAGCTTAACTTTTATAATGAAACTAGCTGGCCCGCCCGACTTCTCACGGGGGAGAGATACCTAAGCTTCGCATCATAATAATTAAAAAAGAAAATATAAATAAATATTTAAGCTAATTTTTGCTATCGAATACCTACTACTTTATGGGTCTTAACCTACTTCACGTTATGAAAGGCTTAATATGTAAAAACATGATCCTCTAAGTCCAACGTTTATTACATTTCCAACACAGAAAGAATTTTTGTAATCAAAAATCACTTTTTTATTTCTATACCATTTCACTCTATAAATAGCAATTTTTTTTAAATAACCTTTCAAATACAAACAAAATTTTTGAAATCAGATACCACTTTTCGTGTTTACCCCATTTCACCCTATAAATAACAAAAGTTAAAAAAGATTCAGATTTTAAACCAAAAACCAGTTTGACCTAACACACACCCTATTTTTTTTAGAAAATTGAAATTTTGGCATTTATTGTTCCATATTCTTCCATTTAGTTGTTCTGCACATAGTTGTTTTTTGGAACAATTTAAATTTTCGAAAATATGAGCTTGCTCAAAAATGTTTTGGATTTGAAACAATCAAAAAAGGGGGCTAAATTAACACACGCTATAACAGCCACTTTCTGACGTTCGCGTTTTAAAAGCCTGGGGTCAGAAAACCGAAGATCAAAATCCCGCGAAAACCCAATTTTTAGTCTATATTTTGGGATTTTGGCACAAATCATCTGTCAGCTGTTAAATTAACTGTAATAAATATAAAAACCAGACCTATATTCAAAAATATATGATTTATTTTATTTTTATATTGCAGAATTATCTCATAGTTAATGCAATAACTAGCTCAATAATTCGCAAGTCTAAAATTTTTTAGACAAATATTTTAAAATGTCTGCGATTTTTTTTTTTGGTGAGCTAAGCCTCATTCATTGGGGGGTAGAACACAATGACAGACTCCAACGCTAAAAAGAAATTAGGTTAACAAAAGCTTTACAAAAGAGTGGTCACTGAATTTTTATTGCTATAGGTCTCTGTTGAGTTGGTAAATCTTCCCTTCACGTAAAAGTGCCTCTCATCTTCAGCAAAAAATTGTATGTCCTCTCTATTCCTGTGCCGATAACACGCTTACAGGAGTGGTTGAGAGGCCTAAGCCACTAGACCTTGGTTCTTAACGAGCTGTCACGCCATCACCAAATTATTTTGTTTTTGAATCATGTTTCAACTATAAACCGTTATTGGAATTATTCTGGTCACTCTATTCGAGACAGAGGTATGTACCTGCTTGCATTCTTCTAAAAACAAACCATATCATAGCACTTTTTCTCTAGGCACGTATAGAACTCCCGTAACTGATGCATGCAATTGCAATGTACACAAATTGATGTCATCTGTGTCATAAGGGGTATAGGTATCTCTATCTTTCTCTGCTATCTGCTTACAATTTTGATAAACCTTGCTTGGCATTTCGCTTGGCCTATCTGTGAGCTCATACTATACTTATTGATTTTGCGCTCATTAAAAATTCACAATCCATTTAACGGATAAGTATCGAAATGCTGACGACAATTAAAACTATACCTGCAGGCTGCAGGGCAGATGTGTATCTTTTTGATTATTGTAGGTACTACATTACGATTTGTACGAGATGCCATCGCATAAACCTTCCCTTTGGATGTATGTACCTACCTATGATGTATTCCACACGAGTTGATGGCTGCGCTGCATGCTGCATCCATTCTAGGTACAACCATACTATAAATATCAAAGTCCATCAAACGTTCTTGCTTGCAGATGAATGCTCTACTAGCTTTATCAATTTCAAGAGGCAAAAACGCGAGACGAAAGAGATATTGTAGATATCTATAGTCTATAGACACTAGAGATGGATACAGTAATTGGTGTTCATTCACATATGCGCCACGGCCAGGACATCGTTGGGTTTATTGAAAGGACCTGAATCGTAATGAATCCTTTCAGAGGTACTTATTGTCGTCGTGTGGCACGGAGTTCACGTTCCAGAGAAGCAGAGAGCCGAAAGACTTTTCAAAACCCGACTCTGTGACGAAATGATGACGCTACGCGACGAGCAGCTTCTGTGTTTGTATACTAGTCAAGCGTATATATAGCATCATTGGGGATCGGATAGTGAAACGAACTTCGATTATGGCCCCGGATTAAGTCTTACATCACTAGCAGAAGCACAGAGCGAAAAAGAGATAAGGATGGAAAGAAAAAGAGCTGAACAGAATAGATGAAGGCGCGGCAGAGGAACCCTTTTTACTATTCGGAATTCGGATTTGGACGCCAATTCAGCATGTACATTATTATACGATGATATATTTGGTAACAAGAATAAGTGTAAATTTGTGAATGCATCGCATCGTTCGTGGCGCGCCGCTGGCTGGCTGGCTGGCTGGCTGGTATCCGCATCAGGAAGTAAATTTAGGAATATATCCTTAAGTGCTTTTGTCGATAGACATAAACTTCGATAGAGGGGGGGGAATGGAATGCATCTTTCTGCGAGTTAGGCTACCATATTTTTTCTTTGTATTTTTATTTTTGAAAGGTTCCTCAACTAGCAAATTGGTGGTAGGGATAGGCCAAAGGATTATATTGGAATGCACATCATAGGGTAGATATAATAGAAAATGTTCTTCGAGTTGAAAAGGGCTTTTATTCACAACTCCTTTTAGCATAGTAATCTTCTGACAGTAACATTTGCTGGAGTATACTTTGGGCCCTGAGATGGGAGAGTTTTGTTTTGTGTTTTTTTTTTGTTAGTCTTCCTTCTTATGTTAGGGATTTTCATTAGTGTAGATGAATAAATATCCTTTGTGTGGTGTTTTTTTGTTTCCTTTTTTTTGTTTTAGAGTTGAGAAACCTAGCGCCTTTGGGAATGACGATACTAATAGTGCAATGGATGAAGTGTTTGCAAAAACGAGATTAGAAAATATTTTTTTTTTCCTTTCCAACTAAGTCTGGAATGAACGTCAAAATCACAAAAAAGACAATTCCCTAAAAAGCATGTTTTTAAAAAAAACAGAAAAAAAAAATTGATCAAAGTATAGAATGCCCTTAGGAAAGTCATCGGCATTTACATAGACAAAGGGTAGGGATTTTGGGGATTTCTTTTTTGTCTGTGGGAGTAGTTGGTATTGGTAAGCTCAATGATAGAAAATTTCGTTTCTGTGAGTGCTCCTACAGTGTAAATATTTTTTGCTGGGAAAACCAGCTTTCGAGAAAACTGTCACATAAGCTCTTATATTGAACCTAAATATTTTAATTTCGTTTCAGCAAATGGGCCTTAGTGTCTCAAAACTAAAATATTCAATTATGGTTTTCAATGAAAGCTATAACTGGTTCATCCACATCCTAGACTAAAGTGCAACGTTGTACAATTCAAATTATTTAAAGGTATGCCTTGACCAGAACAATACCAAAAATTTTCATAAATATTAAATTGTATCTATCTTTAAATAAAAGCTGATAAATGGAACATGTGCATCAACATAGTTTTTAAGTTCAAAGAGATTTCCCTACATTCTATCTGGGTCAATGACATGGCTTGTGTGGATTACCACGAGGAAGATACCCTAGCTCACTATTACAAAATCATCTTTGTGTGTACTTAAAGATAAGTTAAACAAGTGAACCAATCGATTTACTTTAAATAAAATATAATCCTCTCGCCTTGTCCTACTTTCAAAAGACGAAAGAAGTCCGAACAAAAAAAACCATGCACACTTTTCCTGTGTTGGTATGCTAATTCCCAAAAGAATTCTATACACTAACTCATACACAAGCTCCCATTTTCTTCCCATAAAGTCTCTTCAACCAGTTCAACACCGCCACCACCGCTGCCATACCGTCAAACTCAAAGTTCTACAAGTCAATTTTAAATACATTCTTTGGATATCCTTTCCCGAATATATATATGTATAATAGTTCCACATGATGCAAAATAAAGTTTTCATATACAATCACACATTTATACTTCACTTCACTTCACTTCACTTCCTTAAATATGTTCAAACTATGTGTAATGTTATGGTATACTATATACGTACATAGATCTATATACCGGTGTATTAAGAAGTCCATTCTTAATGTATTTTCAGGACGATTCCCAAAGTCCTTATCACTTCGTCATTGTTGCACTCTCTAAGGCACATACTATAATAGAAATTTCGCATAGCAAAACAGTAACAGGTAACTAAATGAATGTATCTATCTGACATCTAGGAGTAAGTAAACGTATGCCAGGATGTTCATCGATGAACGGTCTACAAAAAGGTGAATTTTTCCGAACTAATAGTTTAACTAGGTACATTCTAAGGCTCAGTTTTAAGTTAAACCAAAGTAACATAACTCTAGAAGTAAATAATCGTTAACTGACAAAGCAGTTTTTCGATGGATAATGCATGCAAAACGACTAAACAAACTCTGTGGATAAAACATCAAAAGCATCTTTTCAATTAATCCTTAGTCAAACCACCAAATTTGATGATTTAACTCGGATTTAACTTTAATCTCGCACTGAAAAACTGGACACCTAAGAAAAGTTTTTGTTAATACTACAACGAATGAGAATCAACAAGAACGAACATTTACAAAATTTCATTTTCAACAATACCTATTGTTACAAGTTTTGTAAAATTGTATTTATTTACGTAGAAGTGAGTCTATATATGCTAATTATAACAGTTTTGGTTTATTAAAGTACTGGGGCCAGATTCTGTAACAAACGAAACGAAAGCGATCATTCATTTTTCAAAAACGAAAGAAATTGTGCGAAAACGATAATTGGTATTCTGTATCGCATTTCGTTTTTGTTTCTGTGTTCGTTTATGTTTTGAATCAAACAAAATTTTATTGCATACTTCTAGGATTTTGACAGTTGTCAGATGTCTTGAGAGATGAGAAATAAATTTTAATCGATACATAAAACTTAAGAAAATCGATAATAAGTACATGATTTAAGAGATAAAATGAGGAAAAACTTAGAAAAAATGGTACGTAGTTATTTTTTTAGGGACTTCAACTTTAATTTCAGTGATGGTTAAGTAAAAAACACATAAATAATAAGAAAACATAACAATCAATTTTGAAGGCTCATCACTATTATTGTGACAGATTGTATTTATTTGAACAATTTAACTTTTAGTTGGAAAGGAAATGTTTAAAAATTAAGTACTTCGTTCACAATGTAAGTTTTTCTACAATTAAATTTTACCAAAAATTATTCTCTTGTATTTTCTTTGTTAAGGACTTCCAACACAACACCGCAGCCCAAAACGGAAATTTTACTGGGATACATGAATAAGTATTCAGAAATGGCCACAATTGTCTTGTATTTGTTGAAAAAGTATCGTTTTGTCTCATCCTCTTCGGATTCTGATCCTGATTCTTCTAACGATCGCAAGACTTCGTCGAAAATTTTTGAAAAAAGTGCTTTGGGCAAGGGAGCAAACAAAATCATTTCCAACTGACCATTGGTAGCTTCCTCCAAAATGGGAGGCACATATGATATTGGCATCCCTCTTCTTATGCGCATATTTTAGTCGAAATCGTTCAATAAAGCTAAAAGTTGTAACAGTTTTACTTAGCAACGTTAAATTACAAATAATTGAAACCCACCTTTGGTCTGGCAACGTAAATGGATCCGAAAGGTCTCTTAGATTTCTTCTTACATTTCTCAAGACCAATAATTCCGAATCATTATTTTCTTCTTCACTGTTGCTCAGAAACGCAATACATTCACGGATCATATTTATTTATTTATAAAATTAATTTTTTTTGTCAAATTTATTACAACTGATGTACTCACGCACAAAAACGTCAAAGAATAAGCTGTCGTAAAATTCTTTTCGCATGTGTGAACGAAAACTTTCGTTGTTTGTGTTACATGAAGCAAATCGTTCACACGCGCGAAAACGATTGTTCGCTTTTGCCTTACAGAATGTCACCCCTGTTTATACGGCTCCGCAGGGCCACGGCTCTCCTCCAGTGGGCATACTTCGGGCACCCAAAGCTCTTTTTGTCAAGTCGCGAGAATTGCGTTAACGCACGCGGCCGCCTACTTTTAAAAGCGATACTGTTATAAATTTTCATCTCTCTATAGTCTCGTCGATATTTTACATGAACTCAATGTTTTCGACTATTGCTGATGTTGTATTTACCAGCAGTGGTGACTCCTTTGGCCCTTTATTATTGTGAGCTTGTAATATTCCGCTTTCCATAACGAGCGGGTTTAGTTGAGTCCCATGGATTTTTTTTCTCATATAGAGTGTTGTTTTTCCGGTGACTAGGAGGATAAAGAGAAAAAACTTCTTAAAGAAGTTAAAAAAAGCTTAAAAACAGAGCATGTTCCTGTGGTACTATTTCAAATGCTTACTTATTGAAGCACAATACCCAAGAGAGGTAGGACGTAGGGGGGGGGGGGGGGTATAAATTTTTATATATGGACAAGCGAGGGACACACCATGTGCGGAGTTGAGCTTTATGCTAAATTATTCCATGCATAATGTAGTATGATGGTGGCATAGTGAATTTCCGTTGTGTAAGCTGATGTTTCATGTTCGTGCATACGGTTGAGGTGGGGTATGTATAGTATTGAAGTGGTCCTATACTGTAGTTTGCGACAAGTGGAGTTGGATGGAAACTATACATATTACATATATTTATATGGGAGGAGTTGGTCTGAAATCGGGATGTGTAGTGTAGAATAATCGAAGTATTTTGTGGAGGATAGATTCTTAGAAATAAGGTATATGTAAGTCGGTGATAGAAAATTGTTTTTTTTTTTTTATTTATTAACTGAGGAAGATTTAGTGTAAGTTAAGGTTAAAGGTTGGATCTAAGAGTTTTTATTCTTAGCAATCGATAAATCGTTTTGATCCAGGTGAAACTTAAAGTTTACATAATGCAGGTATATAAAATTTTTGTACTAGATTTAAATGAGGTTAAAAATTTCTTTTGCAGATATTTACATAAAATAAAGTGCATTCTTTGGTGACACGTGGCACTTTTTTTTCAAAATTTTGAGAAAATAATTAAACAGTTTTTTGACAATAGGACTTGCATCTTACAAATGTCTAGTTTTGTCTCATCTTGTCTTGTGGCCAGCCCAAGTTGACAGATTAGTTCACTTACTAGGTTGACAAAAAAAGGGAGGTAAATTTAAGGCGAGGGTCCAATTGAGAGTGAAAACGACTCTTTGAATTTTTTGGGAGTCACTCGTAAGTCAACACATATTTTGATCATCAGAGGAAACAAATCATATTGAATAAAGAAATAGGTGCTCTTACTCAATAAATTATATACTTCATCCAACTGATACCAAAAGCAGAAGTAATTTATCAACTGGAAAGTAGGACTCGCAGGGAATTAACTCTCAAAATTCTACCATAGAACTCTCAATATTAAAATCTTGAAAATATCACCTTCACAGTTTAACTCCCTTTATAGGATATTATAAAGGGTCCACCAAATAACTTTTTTTTTTTTGAAAATGGCGCAAAACATCGAGTGTAGCTTCGGCTGTGTCCTGTTAACCAAATGTTGACAATATCCTCCTCTTCAATTTTTGTGAACAAAAATTCGTTCAACATGGCCCAATAACGATCGCCATTGACTGTAACGGCCACTCCTTGCTCATTTTCGAAAAATGGCCCAATTATGCCTCTGGACCAAAATCCGCACCAAACAGTGACTCGTTTTGGGTGTATCGGCTCTTCAATGTATGCTTGCGGGTTTTCTGTGTCCCAAATGCGACAATTTTGCTTGTTTACTACCCGCCAAGATCAAAATGAGCTTCATCTGAAAAGATGATTTTTTTTTGGCAAAATCGGCATCTTCTCTAAGTCGATCGTAGGCCCACTTAGCGAAGCGAATACACAACCATATTCGTTCAGCGGAAGGATAAAACTAATTATTTGTCAAATCAGACATGAGCTAAGTGTTACCATTCACGAAATAAGCACTAGTTGAAAAAAAAAACGTTAGATGGCGGACCCTTTATTGTTTGAGGTCAGCATGCTGATACAAAATTTAAATTTTTACCCAAAAATCGGCAGTTAAATTGAAAATTGAGTTTATTAAGCAAAGTGTCTTTGAGTCAAAAACTTTCACAATATGCCAATATTTCAAAATAAAATACAAAATGCAGACGTATGTTTCATTTGACTTTATGTTCATAAACTTTGTTTAAAAATTAAATTTTTATTTCATTTAATTCAAAAATACTTAAACTCTCAAAATTCAACTTTCTTTAAAATATTTTCAAGAGATAATCTTAAGTTTTTGCGTCTTCAATTTAACACTTCTTCAACTCTGCCAGAACAGAAATGCCAATTTTCATGAAATTCCTTTTGAAAACTTGAAAATTGCATTAACTATCCAGCAAACAATACCAATTTGCGAAGAGTAATTCCATCTTTCATCATCCAATGTCTCTTGTTTTCATCGTAAAATTTTATATGAAATATCTAAATTTTCAATTTTCCTTTAAAATTTGACATGACGGGACGTGACGTCCGTCGTCGTTGGCTGTTTTGTCGCTGATGCTCTCGATGTTCGTTCGTTGCTTGTCGCTCGTTTTGTCTTCTCTTTTGTCACATTAATTGATGGAAATCTCATCCAACAAAAAAGCAAAATTCCCTCACTTTCCGAACATTCCAAAAGCAAATCCAATAAAACATTCCATCTCTCATAGCCTGCTCACTGTTCAATTTATACACTTGTGTCCTTGAGAATTCAATTACTTTCTCACCGCTTCGCCGGATGATTCATATCTATGCCTCATTCCAGTAACCCCATCAGTATCAGCATCATCATCATCTTGAACTCCCAAGGAAGCACCTATTACGAAAATACTCCGAAAAACACGTATCAATATTTTGGTGCTTCCTTTGAAATGAAGAAAAAAATGAAAGATATGAAGGATTGTTTGACTTTTGTATATGGACCTGGCACTATGTCCGGGAATTCATCGAGCTTGAGCAATTTTGAGAAGTGCATACTCTGATGGAGCAACGAAAATAAAAAAAAAACAGACATTTTACTTGACAGATTTCGTCCTTGATGCCAATAACTAGTGAAAATCCTAAAACAAACGATATATTTTCTCTTTCAACGTCAAAGAAATAAATCAATTCAATTCACGAAGAACTTTGACTTAAGCTAATATTTACATAGAACTTTTCAGACCAAATAGATAAGGATGGAGAAGGAGATGGAGAGAGAGAGATTTTATAACGAATTTAAAATGTCCTTAACTGAAATGACTCATCCCGCCATTCTCAATTAGCGCCTAAATTTTCAATTTCAAAACAAATTCACCAATCTTGTCGGAGAAATGAAATGACATAAAATATATATATACATAGTCAAGTCAAGTCCAATTCAAGCAATAAACTTCTCTCCAAAACTCCAATCAGAACTTTAATTTCTTCATCCAGAAGATTCTTGCAATTTTAATCAGTGCGAATTTTCAGAAAACTATGTTATGAAGAAGCAAGAGACGAACGATTTTATGCATAAAACGAGGTAAAGTCCATGATGGAAAAACTGAGTTGCAGTTGTTCACTTCAGATTTCAGATGCTGCTGCTGCTGCTGCTGTAGCAGCAGTCATTTCTCTAGTTCTGATTTGTTATGCATTGAAAATTTTCCTATACCTACTTTACTTTAGATATAGGCAAAGTAAGGAAGAAGAAATTGAATCATCCCGCAGGACATTTGACGATTGCAGAACTGTGTGCAAGTGTTTACAGCTGATGGAATGTTTTTGAAATGTAGATACGCGTGTTTCAAATTTAAATATTACAACCAATCCAGAAGCGAATGGAAAAATATACACATACTTAGTAAGTTTTTGTTGGAGCGCAGGTTATCTTGTCGAAGCCTTGTTTGCATAGACAAGGTTTAGAGTGAGGATAAATGCATGTTGTAGTATATAGGCTTGTGTATTTAAAAAATGCCCTGCGGCTTTTATAAGAAATAACTACAGATGCTTACTCACAAACGCATTAGGCATCAAAAGTATTTTTTTTGATAATTTGAAAATCAAGACAAAATGAAAAAAAAAGATGTTTTAAGTAAAATAAGACTTTCCATCGGAGAAAACTCCGATAAAGGCTGAATTTTGGTGAAGAGCTAGAGCATTTGTTTTCAAGTTGCTCGTCCCGCCTAAGCCGGGGAAAACAGACCTCCATTCCCTTGATAGTATTTTGTGGAGCCTAAGTTATTGTACTTTCCCCGGTTCAACTTAGTCGTACTTGGTATTTTGGCATTCAAATCAATGGTGGTTGTACCGTATTGTTGATGGTATGAAAATTTCTAAAAACCGTAGTATTAGCTTTTCACTTGGCCTTAGAAATCTCAAATTGGATTTATCCAAAATCAACAGTAGAAACTTATCTCAAAATTCTAAAATATTTTATCCTTTCAGGCTTGGATATTCTATCTTCTATCCTTATTTCTATTTAACATTATTTTGAAAACACAGACAAAAAATTGTTCCAAGACATTGCCAGAAAACATATAACGTATACATACATATGTATGTCAAATTATGAAATTATTAGATCCTTTCAGAAAATAAGGACACATTTTGCCTTTGGAGAATTTCAGTTTCAAAGAAGAGATAGGGCAGGAAGAGAGAAACTCACAAGAGACTAAATATACTTACCTATAGTCTTATATGACAAAATTGCTTCTAACATCAGACAGTAATCAACAAAACCTCCCATTCAAAAAGCAAAAAAGAAAATCAAAAAAAAAAAAAAAAAAATAAGAAGTCTGTCCCCATGCAGTCCTTAAACTATTTATTTTTGTTTGCTGTCCCTATTTTGTCCTTTGTTTTACCGGAATCAACAGTTATGATTGGAACATTATGCAAATTTAATAGCAACCGTTATGATCTTCTTTTGGCGGAACAAACGAAAGAATTATTATGAAACTCAGAATCATCATCATACTAGAGAAAAGACTTTTCCTCTCCCAAAGGGAAAAAAAGGAAAAACAAAATCATCAAAAACTCCTTAAAACAACAAAAGAAAACATCAATAAACAAATAATCAATAAATGAAATCTGCAGGACTCTCGTTTTTGTCTCGCATCAGTCTCTTTGAAGGACTATGTGATATGATGCTCTAACAATTCATTGATGGATGACATAAGGGAAAAAAAAATTATGATGATGTTTTTATGTTCAATATTTTGTATGGTTGAGATTGAAACAGAGTGGACGAATAATGTCAATACATTTTACTGACTTGTATCTCTAGAGAGTTTTTTGTTGAAGTTCAATTGAAATGATTCGAGTTGACTGAAGGAATATTCCGGTCCATCCAGGGTTGTCGTTTTCGCTGTGTTCATATTTGCTTCAAAATGTATTAGAAAGCAAATTCCTTAGGGGAACAAGTTGTTTTTTAAAGGTTTGTTTTAAAAAAACCCTAATTTCAATTTTAACACCCTGAATTGATCTTCCTACATGCACATTTTTTCCCACTACGATTTTTATAACAATATTAGGTACTTCAATTGCTTCGACGGCACTGGTACAATGTAGCACAGACGTGGTGTGTTTGCAGCTTTGCTTTCTATGTGAGTCCAGAATGAAATATGAATGTAAACCGAAGTATTTTTGCAAGTCGCTCGAAGCACGTTACTGCACAGCACCCCTACATTTAACTACGAAAAACTGTTATAAATTGAAATTTCTCTAGTGTATAGTCGACTTTAAATAGCGATAAACTATTATTACTGTTTTATAAATTGGCATTTCTCGAACCTCGTTCAATTTAAAACTGTTATAATAAGGACAAGTCTAGAGAAATGCCAATTTATAACAGTTATAATACTTTTTTGCCATTGAAACTGGATGATATAACGCGCTTCTCGTGACTTGACAACAAATTCTGAATGTCCAAAGTGTACCCATCGGCGAAGCCGAAAAACAAGACTTTTATAAACAGAACTGTTATACATTGGCATTTCTAGAGTCACTGTTTTTATTTTAAGGACGAGACTATACTCTGTCCAAGAAAAACAGGCAGTACACGTCTTATGGGAAAGCTTTTTCAAAATCAGTAGCGTGCCATATTTTTGCACCATATTAAATTGAAATAGCTCCTCCACAAAAAGTAAATTTCCAATAGCATCGGAGACAGACCCAACGTCTTAGTCAAGGCACATCTGAGTGTGGCAGTGTGCACTGAATTGCTGTGGCCAATGGCGATTGGCTGCTGCTTGATGTACATTCAGAGTTACCCGTGTCCATTTGGTAATTCGTTCAGCTTTTTTTCCTTGAGTTTCTGTTAAGGTGCTTTTGATTTTCAAGCTTTAAGAAAAAGCTTTTAATGACGAGTGTTATCTTGTACACTATACGACAACCCTGTGAAAGCTTTAATGAAGGACAGACTTATGCAATCCACTGTAGCCAGAATGAGAGGCAAACGTCCTTATTGCCTACACCTCTCATTTTTTGTTGGACAGAGTATAGAGACATGCCAATTTATAACAGTTATAACAGTTTTTCGCCATTAAAAGTGGGCGTGCGTTAACGCGCTTCGCGCGACTTGAAAAAAAACTCTGGGTGCCTGAAGTATGACCACCAGCGGAGGGCTCTAACCCTGCGGGGCCGCACAAACAGTACTTTTATAAACCAAAACTGTTATAATTGGCATGTCTAGAGTCACTTCCGTATTTTAATGGTTCATTAGCCATAATAAAACGCGGCTATTGATGATAAACGACAACATATTGATTTAAACCGCGTTAATGTGAGGATATTATGCTGCTATAACTCTTGAAGCGCATTTATAAGTAAAATATGTCGGTGTATGAAATATTCCAAACAGAATCCAGAAAATTCAAATTTTCTTTATTTTATTACCGTCATTGACACGTAAAAGCGTATCGTCCTGCTGTAAATGTCATTAATTTGAAGGTTTTACCAATATGCTGCTAGCGTAAGTGTATTTGTAATTAATCATCATCATCGTCGGCTCGACAACCGGGGTCCGGTCCTGGCCTCCTTCAACAAGTCTCTCCACCCATCCCGGTCTCGAGCCGCCGCCATCCAGTTGCGCACCCCAAGGCTCCGGGCGTCCTGGTCTACGCCATCTCTCCAGCGCAAGCATGGTCTACCACGCTGTCGTCTACCATAGAATGTACCACAAAGAACTTTCCGAGCAGGTTCCTCTTCGCTCATGCGAGCTAGGTGCCCTGCCCACCGGAGTCTACCGAGCTTAATTTTTGTCACGATATCTGCTTCAAGGTAGATTGCGTACAATTCATGATTGTACCGTCTCCGGAATCGTCCTTCCTCACATATGGGGCCAACAATTCTCCTTAAGACTTTTCTCTCGAACGCGGCTAAGAGGTCGGAGTGCCTTTTGCTAAGCACCCAAGTCTCGGATCCATATGTGAGTACTGGCAGGACCATGGTCCTGTACAGCAGCAGTTTTGAAGTTATGGTGAGATTTCTGGATTTGAAGAGCTTTGACAGACTATAGTAGGCTCTGTTGGATTTGAGAAGCCGCCCGCGTATTTCTTCTTCTATATTGTTATCGGCTGCTACTATTGACCCAAGGTATTTAAAGGATTGCACCACTTCAAATTCGTGCTCCGCTACCTTGATTGTTTGACCAACTGTTCCTCTCGCATTCGACGCCACCATGTACTTTGTTTTACCTTCACTAATGTGCAGCCCCAGATTTTGTGCCGCCTGCTCGATCTGGATGAAGGAATCATGTACAGCTTGCTCAGTTCTTCCGATGATGTCGATGTCGTCTGCGTAAGCCAGTATCTGGCTGGACCTGTTGACGATGGTCCCTCTTGTTGCCGTGCCAGAGTCACGGATTGCTTTCTCCAACGCCAGGTTGAAGAGGAGGCAGGCCAAACCATCCCCTTGTCGGAGTCCATTAAAGATGTTGATTGGTTTGGATAGCAATCCGGCTATTTTTACTTGGCTTGTTACGTTGGTCATGGTCAACCTACATAGTCGTGTCAATTTATTTGGGATGCCGAATTCTCTCATGGCTTTGTAAAGTTCTACCCTGGCTATGCTATCGTAGGCGGCCTTAAAGTCTATAAACAGGTGGTATGTTGGGATGTTAAATTCTAGACATTTTTCCATCGCCTGCCTAAGGGTAAAGATCTGATCAGTTGTTGATTTGCCTGGAATGAAACCGCACTGATATTGTCCGATGATGGTTTTAGCGTATGGGGTTATCCGGTCTTGTAGGATAGAGGAGAGTATCTTATAGGCGGTACTCAACAACGTGATACCTCTATAATTGCTGCACGTTGTGACATCTCCCTTCTTATGTATGGGGCAAATGATACCTTTTCGCCAGTATTTGTAATTAATACCACACAAAAAAAAAACACTCATAATCGCCACAAGGACATTGCATTACTGCTTTCGAATGAAGGTATCTAGTAGATACGTAACGTATGTGTGTAGTTATGTATAAATATTTGTAGATACGTAGTGTTCTAGGTAAATAAATAAATCGAGCGAAATCCATCATTACCGCCAGGGATAAATAAATTTAATTTTTAAATGAATAGCAAGGACATTCGTTTTTTTTTTTCTTCCTCACTTACAGCAACACACACATTTTTTTCCAACACCGCACCGTGCCGTAGATGATAGTATCTACCTTCACATGCAGAGGTCCAGCAGATGCAGATGTAAAATGCAGGGATGGCCTTTAATGCGCTTAATTACTTGCCCAGTTGATTCCGGTTGTTGATTTCGTCTTTCGCTAGATGCATTAATGCGATATTACGTGCAGCATTCATTTAATTTTTTACACATACCAGCCATATACATACTCGCAGGAACATGGGTATTAAAAAACTACACTAATGTCCATAAGTGTGTAGTATGTGATGTATGAATTCAGGTCACATTATAATTTATTTGTTTAAATTAAAATTTTTTTTACTCTTCCATTTTTATGTTTTGTTGTAAATATTTTAATGAGACGTTCTTCGTTAATTAACGCAAATTAAAAATTGAGTTCAAAGGAGAGTTTTAACTTTTTGTCTGCAATTTACATGGGGGAACTATAAGTACCTATAGAATCAAGAATTTTTTTTTGTATTGGGGCTTTTGAAATTTTTGTGACTTTAAAGTGTAAGTTGGTTTGGTAACTGTGTTTGATGATTTTTTTCAGAAATTCACAAATTAAGGAATGGCTCAGGGTCAAGGTGCCATTGTGTCTTTGAGTTCTTAGTCTTTTATAAATATTTTCGAATGATTTTTATTATTTATGAAATTCTTTTGCAGATGACAGTAAAATGTTAAATCGCTCTCTCATCTGATCTTGCTGAAATTAAGAAGCCTAAGGATGATTTGTATATCTGAACAGGTGCTCCTTTGATTCACATGAGTTTCTTAGTGAGAATTCAGGACCAAAGCTTTTAAAATGAAAGGGAAAATATAGAAGGTTAACAATTCTATAGCACAAGTTTTCTTTCACACACTATAATACCAGCTGCCAAAGTTTTTCAAGATCTCAAAATACACTAATTGGCTGATCCTCAAATAGTGAGATCATTGGTTCACGCTGGTGGACAACAGCTATCTCTATGACATCTTTATGGGCAGTAATAAAAGTGAAATCGTGGAAACGGTGATCAATTAACTGACACGATGGTCTCCTTGGAAGTTGATTAAAAACAGATTTTGTCCATCCTTAAAAAAGACGGATTTTCTTCCCATTACTTTAGACGAACTATCAAGTACAGAGAATGTCTGTTAAGTCGCACAACACGAAAGGGGAGTAATTTACCCTGTAATTTTTTATGTGTAAACATCTATGCTGGCGGTAGAGTGAAAAAAAAACGTGAAAGTTCGTGTGCAACGTTACGTCGTGCAACGTTACGGTGTGCAACGTTACGATCTGCATACTAGGTTGGGTGCGTTCAGTGAAAAAAATCTTAAGATCCCCTTCAAGCAAAAACAAGTCCGTTTTCGATCCGCGCACGTTGATGTTTACACATATATTAACCGTGAGTAACGGCATTCACATTTTTTTTCTATATAATTGCAATATACACGAAAAAACATTGCAGGGGTAAAAACAACGAACTCTTGTGTATAAACAGCCGATTTACATGATAACCATAGCAAATACTGAGTTTATCATCAGGAAATACCCGTATCAACTCGATTAAGAAATCTCGTGGAAAAACAGCCGAGTTAATACAAATAGTCATTTCATTATCATTTCCCCTCGGAAGCCTACTAGGGTGTAAATAGAAAGCCAACTCTATCAACAAAAGCAATTAACCAACCTAAATTTACCAACCTAGAAATTTAACTTGGTTATAAATAGCCAACCAACTCGGTTATAATTTATCATTTTACTTGGATAAAATAGTGATTACACTTAGATGAATGTAGACAATCTTCTCAGTTGAATTTAGCCTACTTGATCTGTTGTATACACATACAGACATATAGGTGGATTGTCCACCTTTCCACCTTTAATCTTCTAAAATGTAAATCCTTTTAGAAAGTGTCTTAATTAAATTAAAAACCACCAACAGTTTTTGTTGTTTGTTAAAACGGGGTTTTACAAATTTCGAATGAAATTACAACACCTTACAGGCCCACATTTACCTATTTCAAGGATAAATTTTGATCAAGAAATTCATTCGGTTAAACTCATTCTTAAATTAAAACGTTTTTTAAATATTCAATATGGACATTAACAGAAAATTCAAAAGACTGTAAAATATATGTGTTCCATTTCTTCAATAATAATGCCGCGAAGGTAACTGGAACTGGCAATACAAACCCACACCCGTGCCATAAACCCCAAAACTTGTAGGTATAGGTATACTTTATTCAAAATAAATCCCTACGACCTCAGACGATTTTTCGACCAATTTCTTTCCGTCTCCATATCATGACTCATTTATAAAAATTTTTCGGATTCTTGGAAAATTGCAAAAATTCTTCCGATTCCTTTTAAAACATCTAGGTACTAATGTTCAATAGTTTAGACCTATTGCAGACGTGCCATATTTAAGGAAGACATTTTAAATATTAATTCTCCAGGAGTCAACACAGCTGCGTTATTGAGCTCTGTTTAAAGTAACCGAGGATATACGTTCTGGGTATATAGACACTTGTAGTTTTTCTTGATTTTTCAAAAGCATTTGATCCAGTGGGCCACAAAATTATTCTTCAAAAACTTTCAAGCCAAATTGTTTGTGAATGTTCAGCCTGCAGACTAGTGGCATCATATCTTGAAAATCAGATCAAAGGTATTGTCTGTGAAAATAAAAGCTCGCCTGATCCTCTGCCCGTATGTCTTGGTGTTCCTCACGGCTCTGTTTTGGGGCCGTTGTTGTTTGTACTCTTTATTATTATATTATTCAAAATGTATGCATCACATATTTGCAGACGATGCTTAAACAGATGCTCAGATGAAAGTTATACTTTTTAAATATTTTTTCAGATATCTACTAATTTTTTAAATAACTATTTTCTTCTTACTAAATATTGTGTAAACCACTGTTTAATTTTGAATTTAAGTCTGTATCTTTTTTTCATACCAAATATATTCTTTTTAATTATGTAAAACAAAAAATGTAAACTTGTACTTTTATACTTGCATGTACAGTTGATAAACATAAATAAATCTAAATCATTGAAAAATGGGCATCCATCACAGAGTTGTCTGGTTCTTTTCGTCTCTCAAGAATATCCATCAATTATTTACAATTTTTTCTTGCCTTATAATAATATATGTATAGCTGGCATCAGATGAACTTTGCTTTAAGGTGTCATTTAAAAATACCATATCATGGGTAGGGAAGTCGAAGGACACGGCTGGAATAAAAAAATATAAAAGAAAAGACTTTTAAGCACAGTTGCTTTAACCATGGCTGGAAGAAATAACATACATATTCGCATACACTTATATGTATATATATTTGTCAAGGTCAGACAAATGAAAATTTCGGTCTTCGTCGACGTTGTCTTCATCGTTGTCGCCGTGCGTCGTCGTTGCTCGGTGTCAACCTGTCTCGAAAATTTCAACCTCCAACACCTGTCCTATAGCACACTCAAACACCACCACACATCTTACACACCCTATGATCCTGATTATATTTAAACTTTCAACCTAAGTAAGTAGCAATACCATAATATATACCTACTCGGCTCGGTGCTGGAAAACCCACAATTTTCCAGACGATATATCAAGAACTTCCCGCATATATCCTTTCATTTTCGTATTTTTTTTTATCGAAAGCCGGCTAAGGTTACCTCCTGCTACTTGAAAATAAAACCTACGTCTTTAATGTCGCACTTAAAAAAGTTTGCATACATTAGAGCGGAAAAAAAGTATAAAATTGCTACCTGTGCCCGGACAAGGTATTCCACTTCTATAGCTGGCTTGTGTTAGAAATGTAGCTGATGGTGTGTTCCTCCCTCTACAGGAAGGACATTTTTATAAACCTATTCCGTTAGGCAAAACACTGATCCCGTTTCCGAAAACATTTTCCCATTCTAGTTTCCTGTGGCGGTTTTTATTTCATGCAAATTTTTTTTTTTGGTATAGGTCTTTACTCCTCCTGTAGCCGAGGACGATTTTTTGTCTGCATTTTTCTTTTTATGATCGCATTTTTAGAGACATCCTGCATTTTTTTTTGTTTGGCGGTCGGACGGTCTGATGGTGGGGTTTAAAGACCGAAGGACATACATTGAGATACATGGTTATCGGTGGCGTAAAAGTCATAAGCTTTTAAGGTGGGTACTCAACTCAACTCACACACTCACTATCTATGTTTTGTATTGCGGTGTTTGGTTATTTGGAAAATACTGAATATACTATTTGTAGAGATGAGGTTTAAAAGAGTGCATGTCCTTTTTTTTAAACAGCAATGTATACCTCTACCTTTTTGCCTGTAACTATACCTATACTAACTTTAAATGCGGGAATGTAAAGCATGAAAAATAACATTAAAAATCTACTAAAAAATATATAGAGCGTAGCCATTGCGGCCATTGAGTTTTGGTCTGTCTCCCTTTCTGATGCTCTTACTATAAATACCGAGTGTGGATGGTATATGTATACATGCATAAGGCTACCAAGGATAGTGTAAACATAAACAAATGCGGTAGGTATAGAAAAGCATCAACAAAAAAGACTGTTTTATCTAGCTTGGAGCCGAATTTATTTACTTAAAACATTTTGCATACAAATCTTTGTTCTGTGAGACAAAATCGTTAAACGTTAGAATTTGCCAGGTTTATATAGAAATTCCGCAGTAAATTTGATAGTTTTTTTTCGCTTTGTTTTTATTTGATTTATTAGTTAAATATTATAACATATAGTTAATTATAACTGTTATTTATATTATAGTAAATAATTTTATATAATTATAATTTTTTAAGTTTCGAAATTATCATTTTTAGAGTTTTTTATTCAGATTTCTTATAGCGAAACATATTTATGTTATTTATGGTCAGAAAAGCAACAAGACATAAACTGAGTGGGTATACATATATGAAGTCCTTATTGACTTACCGATTTCTTCGGGAAATGAAATCACTGACACTGAGTTTTTAATCATATAAAATCCCTTAGGGCATTACCGTTTGACAAACTTGCAACAGATATAATCTGCCCATTTGCACTAAACCCTTTCGGCAGTACTTTTCCACGATTTATGTCATCAGACTTTCAATTATTGTTTCTTGTCTCATTGTTTTGGGCTCGCATCAACAAGCTTTTATTTTATACCCCATTTATAGAAAGAAGTCCTTTAGAGGATAGTAGTTATACATACTTAGCCCAAAATTTAATCAGAAAAGTGTATTTTAGAACCGAAGCAACCTCAAAAGGCTTGTCTGACCAGTGTTTTTGTTTCTTGATAGGACTAAGGACCAGTTTTTTCACAGTGTGTTAAGTTTGTACCATGACTTTTAGAGGTTACTAATTATATGAATGGCGCTGATCAACCGAAATGGACTGATTAGCGATTTCCACTATTAACAACTACTGAAATTATGGATTCCTTGATAAACACGATTGGTTAACATGCACATTTGCTGATTTACCAGTGGATTTACCAACTGTCCCTAAAGGTATATCGGTTGGTATCCTTCATCAACAGCCGCGATGAGATATGCGGATAATCTTACGGTCACCTCCAGGACTATCTGGCGTTTGAACCGATACATTATGTATAGGCACTAGATATATGCTAAGTTACGGATCCGTTAAATAAATTGAACTCGAGATTTTGATCAAACTAGACATAACAATGATAGGGAAGACGAAAAAAGTGGGTCTCGCAATAACGTCCGTCTGTCTGTCGGCTACAGCCTAACGGATGGGTGGATTTTCTTTAAACTTGGTACCTAGCTTTTTTTGAAATTCCCTTATTAGGACCAAAAATAGACGTACCATCAGTATTAAAAAAAGTTTTGCCCATAAATGAAAATCTTATTTTTCTCAAAATCGCCTCCACAGATTAAAAAAAAATCAGTAAACTTTAATAGGTCATTTAAAAATGCTACTTTTCAGTAAAAAAAATGGTCCCAAAAAATGGATATTTATGCCACCTCCCAAAGTAGATACCTACCATTTTTATGATTTTCGTTTTTTTTCGTTAAAGTTTCAACTGATTTTGATCAATTTTTTTTACGGAGAATGGTCACTATATTTTAAATAAAATTGTGTACCAAAATGACCAAAAAAGTGTTTTTTCTTTTGGATTTTTGAAAAAAAAAATTCAATATTTCAAAAAAAACGCAATATTTCAAAAAAAAAAACTATCAATTTTTATTAAACTTACAAAAAGCAGTTTTTTAAATATTATCTAGGAGATTTTTACCAAATGTATCTTTTAACAAAAAATAACGATACCTCTCATACAAATGCTTTGAAATCTTATTTGCATCACAAACGACTCTTACGATTACGCCGATACCTCTCATATAAGTAACATTGTATCGCAAAATACAAAAAAAACAGCCTTCACAAAATCCGATTTTTTAGGTCCGTAAAGAAGTCGTACGTTTGGAGCAAACGTGAAATCTGAACAAAATGATCTAATTTCCATGCAAGTATTTGTGCGACACGATATTTTACTGTTAATTTTTCTTAACGCACATAATTCTACTTTTTACTAAACTATGTGTTTTTGGCAGGTCGATAAAATTAAGGCTCCCAAACGAATTCATTTAAGGCTTTAGAACTACATTTTGATTATACACATAACAGCAAGTTCGTCCGAACCATCGTGCATTTTTTAACTTGAAATTATGACTTAATGGGCACGTTCAATCACAAAATCTGAAAACTCAGATCTGAATTTATGCTGTTGAACGCACAAAATATATGAATTTTCAGTCGAAAGTTGTTGTGTCAAATACTAGCATTTACCTAAAGGATTTAGATACATTAAAACGAAGTAAAAAAGAACTTTACTTATATTCTTAAATTAAAAATTAAGCGTCAGCAGTGGCGGATTTAGGTTTTCTGCCACCCTAGGCCCGGTTGAGTACGCCGCCCATCTTATTTTTTTTTAATTTAGATAAAACTTCCTTTATTATTAATCGTTCGTTCGCTACCAGAAAACGTCCGAACATTTTTAACACGCTTTTATTGGGTTGACCTACAATATGATATTATGTACCGTCATCAGGCGAGGGAATGTGGGGTCAGATACCCCCATACATTATATGGCAGAATCGTTATTTTAAGACTTAAAAATTAATTATGGTTTTAAAACTAAAGCTCTAATAGAGAACCGAACTAAAAAGCAGTGATGCCACATGAACACAAAAGAAGTACCCACACCATAGACAAACAATCCCTACGTTTTCCCTACACCCTCACAAAATGCATAAAATAAATGAAAATGACAAAAGGATGATATTTTTTTTGTTTATTATTGTTTATTATTATATATTATTTATGCGCAAATAAATAATTATAAAGTTAACAAATACTTAATAGTATTAAAAAAAAATATGCCCCAAAGAAAGAGATAAAATATAAAATATTATTTTGCCATTTTTTCAATATAATTGAACTTTCTCAACAAATTATCCATAGTCCTCCTAAACTACTTTTTCAACACAAAATATTCTCAGGTCTGTTGCCGCTAGCGCCCACGGGCATCATCGCTCATTTTGAGAATCAATTATTTTTCTGCGCCCCAAAGATTTTGCCGCCCTAGGCCCGGCCTCACGGGCCTAAGCCTTAATCCAGCACTGAGCGTCAGTAGTTCTGTTGGTGATATATATACTAAATCACCAACAAAATACAGCATGAATATGTGCATTTCAATGAAAAAAATAAAAAACAATACCGCGATGGAGAATTCTGGGGAATTTTTTCTAAGAATATTCAATCTTTTGATTTAAAAACTCACTTATCAATAAACAATAAGTTCTTTTATCTAAAAAAAATATTAATTTGTTCGTGACGAAAATTCATCATCACGAATCAACCACTAACCAGAGCAAAAACCAGAAAGTTCAACTTCTATGTATAGTACTTCATCAATTCCCCCACCACTATCACTGTATTCTGAATTTTCAAATGAGAATTTTTGGCTGAAAATTCAGATGAAACGTAAGCAAACGTAACTAAAATTCACTTAAAGTCATCAAACTTTTTATGGCAGCTAGCCAATCAGAAACTCTAAAAATTCAGAAATCTGAAAATTCAGATGTAAAACGGAATGCGATGAACGTACCCAATAAAAACACATGGGTCTGTCGCTGCATGCAGGCCCGCACCGTTTTTTAACTTTAATATATATTTATTGAATACATGGCAAAGTTTTCGAATATGATGGGTATAAGCTTGTTTTATTTGTTTGAAGACATTTTTGAAAATCCTTAATTCAAACTTTGAATTTTTGCATAACTTTTTTTGTCATTATAAAATAAGACTCAAAGCAAAGTCTTAGGTTTTAAGTAAAAGAAATATCTAAAAATAGTTTATATTTATTTTTTTTCTTAAATAACTTCACCTGAAGGGACAATTTGTCAGTCAAGTAAGTTAAACTTTTTGTAGACACAAAGCCAGCCAAGGAAACAGATTCCAGAGACTACATATAAACTCATCCGCACAAGGTCCAAATTTACTCATTGCAAACCAGCATCATAGTGTCTCTGTCGTCACATATACATATATATAGATGCAATGCAGAAACCGGGCAATTGCTGGAGTTGAAGCATTTCATTTTTGTCCCATGGCTTTGTTCTTATACATACACCTATACAACAAAATCTTCAAAACTAAGAGGTTCCAGTTAAACTTCCCTATTTATATTATTACCTTAAACTTTCACATGAGCACGAATATTGTGTCTGTCTGTCTGTCTGTAGTTTTGTCTTCGTCCATGCTGGAAAATTTCTTGTCATGTTGTTTAATATTTTATTCTCTATTTATTACATAGGGTATCGTCAATTTGGTACCATAGAAGATAAAATTAAAAAGGGAACGTGTCGTCAAACGAAATTGACCAAAATTCTATGAAGTTGAATCAAAAATTCTGTATGAACATAATTCTGTATTTCATAATTCTGTATATTCATAATTCTGTATTACAAAATTCTGCAAATCCATAATTCTGTCTTTAAAATTTCAAACTTCCTCCAAACGTTCTAAAAAGACGGTTTTGTCATTGTCCGTGCGCATCTAAGCGCCCGTGTGTCCACTGTATTTTAAAGTAGACCCTAAACGGGTAGGCTGATTTGCTTCAAATTTGGTACAGAACGGTTTTATGTGATTCCCTAGAGGGAAAATTCGAATTTTTGTTTTGAGTCATCTAGAACGGGCAGCTGCCATACACAATTTTTTTTGTTTTTTTTTCTAATTTTCTCGAAAACGGTTTCAACGATTTTGATTAAACTTCGTACTTGTAATTTCTAAAGCAATTGAAATAATAATTCTATAATAATAGAAATTTGAATGAACAAAATGGGGCATTGGCGTTAACATTAAAAAAAAACCAAAAAAAAAAAACAGTTAAATTCCCTTATCTTTGAACGTGTCATAGGATATCATTCATTTTGTATGTTAAACATAATAAGCTTTCCTATTTGGTTCGAAGTCTTTGTAAGTTTGTTTTTGCGCGTACATTGTGTTCTTGAAATTCTCTGTGAAATAAAACAAAGTTGTCCTTGACGAACAACCGCACAAACAACGAACAACTTACAACTTCTTTAAGAATGAATAGAATGAGAAGCAAGCCTGTAGTTACAGCAGGTACCTATACACCTTACACCCCATAAGCAAGCATACCTGCTGGTAGGTAAGGTACCGTTATACCTTTGAAAACAGCAGCATCCAGTTGCACTTGCAGAGGAAGAATGACACTTAATTATACTTTAATGTTGGAAATAGTTATCCTGGATAAAAGTTTCATATACACACGGTGGGTATAGGGCTACAACTACAACTACAACTACGACGACGAAAACTTATACGACCGCTAGGATGGGCAGGTATAGGTATCATTATATCTTTTGGATGAATTTTGGGCGTGTTTGAAGACACAACAAAAAGATGGAGATAAACTAACTAAACGTTGCAATGGCTTGACGGAGAATATACGAAATAGTTTAGTTCTATATAACGGGTGATTTTTAAGCTGGTTTGGTTTTGGCAACACTGGTTTTGACAGCTGGCGTGTGTTTAGTACCTTGTGTCACTGTCAAACAGCTTCAGTTTGGTTTGCAATTTAACCATGGATCGTCTTACAAATGAACAACGCTTGCAAATTATTGAATTTTACTATCAAAATTCGTGCTCGGTTCGAAATGTTCATCGCACGCTGCTTGTGTTCAGCGATGAGGCTCATTTTCGGTTGAATGGGTACGTAAATAAGCAAAATTGCCGCATTTGGAGTGAAGATCAACCAGAAGCATTGCAACAGCTACCAATGCATCCCGAAAAAGCCACTGTTTGGTGCGGTTTATGGGCCGGCGGCATTATTGGGCCTATTTCTTCAAAGATGATGCGAATCGCAGCGTTACTATCAATGGTGAACGCTACCGAGCGATGATAACAAACTTTTTTTTGCCCGAAATGGAAGTTCTTGACTTGCATGATATGTGGTTTCAACAAGCCGGTGCCACATGCCACACAGCACGCGAAACAATGGCGCGAGGCGAGTTTGGTGAACAGTTAATTTCACGTTTCGGGCCGGTCAATTGGCCGCCTAGATCGTGCGATTTGACACCATTAGATTATTTTTTGTGGGGGTATGTCAAGGCTAATGTCTATAGGGACAAGCCCGCTTCGATTGACGCACTGGAAGCCAACATCCATGCATTCATTCGTGAGATACCGGCCGATATGTGTGAAAGAGTATGCCAAAATTGGACTCAGCGGATGGGCTACCTGAGACGCAGCCGCGGTCAACATTTGCATAAAATTATCTTTAAACATTAAATTGCAAGGTTCAAACTATCGATTCAAATAAATATTTCATTCATTTTTTCGAATTTTTTGTGTTTTTTTTTTTTTTTAAAGTTCTAAACCTCTTAAAAAATCACCCGTTACATGGGTGAATATGGGGAGTGAGATTTGGGGGTCATCCTCATCCGTATATCCTCCAAGTAGAAAAGACAGGATTCGGTGACGACAGATAGAACAGATGGATGGATAGATTGCATTCTCTGGGTGCTAGAACTTTATACCGGATTCGGTGTTGAATTGAATTTTCTTTGTGGAAACGTGGAAATGTTTTTTTTTTTGTAAGTATTCCTTCTTCCTCTGGATAGAGCTCTTTCTATACTGCTATGTGTGTCTGACTCTCTGTCTGCCTCGACATTTTTTTGTATGTGGTTGAGATGAGTATTATCTTTTCGATCGATTTTGTGTTTGTTCGATTTAAAGTTTCTGATGTTTTTTTTTTGTTTCTTTTTGTTAGCAGCACTTTGATGAAGTTTAATTAATTTTTTTTTGTATGCTTTTGACTATGGATATTTTATTGGTTTGGATTGTGTAAGAGCGGTGTAGGTATAAAGTTTGAAAGGATTTAATTTTAATAGTCTTTTTGATATTTTTCTTGTCGTTTCTTTTAGGTATGAAGGTATAATAATTGAGAAAGCTTTTGAGTTCCTAATTTTGGGTCGATCGGAAATAGGTTCACAATTTTTTTTTTTTGAAAATGGTTTGATTGATGCAGATGCACATTTTTCAAACTATGAAAATTTTGTAGAGGAGCGCCTAATACTTATTGACCATGGCTCAAAATTAATTCCCACATCAAAATTAATGAGTTCAGGCACAGGTATTGTCTCTCCGTGCCAGTTTTGGTGAACTTGATTTAAGCCAATGAAAAGCACATAGAATAATTTCCAGCTTGTTCTGTTGCAATCTGACTTCGGAAGCATTGTATTAGGTCAAGATTTTGAAATTTTCTGATCTTCTTAAAAATTGCAAAAGAGAAAAACTCAAAAAAAAAAAAAAAAAAATACATTAAAACATCTGAATGAACTGAACACAACACCACACGAAAGAATACGAGATTTTTGTAAGTCTCGCCTCAGTCTCATAACGTTTTCTGTGTTTTTCGTGTCATGTGGACAAAAATTACAAGTTCTAGTATTAAAAAAAAAAAACTATAATTTTTATATAAACTAAAAGCGGTTTAGTTACAAAATAAAATTTTAAATAATCACAAGATCTATAAATTGTCATGTATTTTACAAAAATAGAAGTCTCTGCCAATTTGTACGGCATTTAGAAAAACATTCATCAGTTTTTGTCAAAACAAAAGTAAAATAATGGAAATAAAGAAACAAAATTGTCGTTATGATTTTTTTGTGTCATTCCACGAGGAAATTAATTATACTGCGTGTCAAATAGCACGATTGTGTCTCCTTTTCCTCTTGAGAAATCGATAGTTAGTTGTGAGTTAATATTTAGAATTTATAAATTTGAAATAAATAGGTATTTCTTCGAGTAGCTACTTTGCTCTTTCAGATGCCACAAAGAGGTTTTTTTTTTGAAGAAAATCATTTTATTTTCATTTATATCACGGGAAAAAACACAAACGTCCTTAAAACAAATTATAAATCAGATTAAAATTAAACTTTCAATTAAAGCAATAATTCGCCAATTCAAAATCATCCACATTTGTTTCGTCTCGCCATCGCAAAACAAAACCACAAACATTTTCAGTGATGGTCATGGTCTTCCTATTATGTCTTCCAACCACTTCTGATGTCCTTAAAGGATAATTTCAGCTATGTATATCACAAAATCACCCTTAATAATAACCAAAACCATTTCGCATCACTTAACATGGCAATTTCAGTTCCATCATCATCATTATCAAAGTATGTATATTATACACTTCAAATATATATGTACCATCCAAGCTTGCCATAATATATCCCATCATTTGCATCCTTCGATTATTGTCAAGAGACATTTGGTGGTTTTGTCCACAACGCCTCCTGCCTTTTGTTTCGAAACCATTTTTGCTCTTTAAAGGCATGTTTTTTGGGAGTATGCTCTTATTTTCATTTGGGGAGCTTAGGTCCCTCGAAGTCGAAAAGTCATCCTCATCACCATCTTCCTCCTCCTATTATCTAATCGTATAAGACCAGCTTTTGCCTTTTGCGGCCAAGATGACAACAAGTGTGCATTGTGGTCAATCATGGTCAACCGTGTGTATAGTAGAGAAGTTGGTATTATTTTCTCTACAGGGCCTGATGCACAAACACACAAAATGACATCTAGTCAAATGTCTTGAGGGTTACGGGATGTGCCCTCTTGTATACTTGAGAAAGAGAGGGTTTTTGAATTTTTGACTCACCACAGATTTGCGTGTTTTCCAAGTCACAACCAGATAAATATAGGTACCTATACGAGTATATTCCTAAGGGAAGCCCATTTTATAGTTCTGAATATTTTGTGTCGGTGGCAAAAAACTGACATAATAAAGTTTGAGTTTGAAGTGGTTGAGGCTTTCGTATGGAAAAGAAGGTGGGGCTCACAGCACAAAGCACACTCAGATGATTTGTCTTCTGAAAAAGAAAAAAAATCATCCCCAATGTCCATCAATATAAAAGAATTGTAGTTTTAGTTTTTAATTTTCTTTTTCTAAGAAGGCAAGGGTTGAATGATCCATAAAGCAGGTTTATTTTTATATATTTTTTTTTTGAAGAGTAAAACTAACATCATAACCTGTTTTTCGGAATATGTATATTATGCAGGCCAACATTTTCGTGATGGGGAACTCACAAATTTAAAGATGAACATTTATTGTATGTACCTACTGATCAACTGTATTTATTCACCTATAATTATAAGGGGTGATTCATTTAGATTTTTTTTTTCTTCAAAAATTAGATAATTCAATTTTATGGGGTAGTCTTTATTATCATATAAAAGAAACCACAGTTCGCCGCAGTAACGGTCAAAATTTGGAAAAAATAAACTTTAAAAAATAAATTTAAATGGAGATCACCCGAAAAAATATTTTTTTTTGTGAAACAAATAGATATCTTTTACTGAATCACCGTCCTTTATATGAAATTTGTATTTAGCACCAGGAAGGATAATTTTTTTCGACTTGAAAAAAGGCTCATTTATTTAGATCTGAATGAAGACTATTCGTAACGCTTGATTGCGGGTTTTCGGGACGCCACGACCTTGGCGAATTCTGACAATTTATAAAATTTTTTGATCAATATCTCAAAAATTATTGCTTGCAGCGGAGAAATTGATGTAACCAAAGTTGTAGGCAATGAAACAATCTTTCATCTGTCGAGCTTGTATAGGAAATTAAACAATCTTTTATCTATGCATACACATTTCTTTTTACGCAGGCAATCTTTTTTTTTTTGGGATAAGATATCTTTTATAAAGAAACCTAAATTGTAGAGAAAAACTTTTGTTTGAAGGTAGTTGAGACAAAACCAACTTTTCAGGATACAATATATAATAACGCTATGTGTTTGTGCCACATTTGAAGCAACCTTGATGTATCTACCTATATAACCTACCTGGAAGCTCTAACGCGCAGATAAACATATAGGTAAGTTTTTCACGACTTATCCATCATCGTAAAATTAGGTCTGATTAAAACCTCCACATACATTATCTTACTCGGAACTAATTAACTTAAATGCCCTAAATGTAAATACTATAGTTGGCCCGCCCGGCTTCGTACGGGTAGACAAACCTAAGCTTCAAATAAAAATAACAAAGGAAAATATTATTTTTTTAATTTGGGTTTCGAGTGTTTTGACCCACTTCACGTTATTAATGGCTTAATTTGTAAAAATATGATCCTCTAAGATCTAAGTCCATCCTTTATTTCTTTCCCAACACAGAAACAATTTTTGTATTCGAAAACCACTGATTTATTTTTATCACATTTCACTCTATAAATATAGTATTCTTTACAGAATTTTTAAAATCGGATACCACTTTTCGTTATTACCCCTTTTCACCATATAAATACGAAATTTATGAAAAAAAGTTTTCCTTAAGCCATCCACTCAAAATAACCTTTAAAATACAAAAAGAATTTCTTAAATTGGACAATTTTCTATTCCATTTCACTCTACAAATAGCAACATTAAAAAATTCCATTGAAGCCATTTCTTTAGAATAACGTTTTAAACGCAGTTGGGGCTTTTTTCAATCGGATACATCTTTTTTTTCATTTTACCCCATTTCACCCTACAAAGTGAATTTTTCCGATATTTTAATAGTTATTCTGCTATTCGGGGTGGAGGCGAAACCAACAAATCCGAGATCATTTAAAATCGGTCCAGTCGTTCTTGAGTTATAAATGACGTTACCAAACCGACTTTGTTTTATAAATTGACATAAGGAAATATACAATTTCGTGTATCCATTTCTACATTGCTAAATCATTAGATCATACATATAAAGCTCACAACTTCATAAAGCCAATTTTCCTTTTCCAATTATTTGATTGGATGTCAAGGACAATCGCAGGATATAAGGCCAAAATGTTTATTTGCAACGAAAACAAAATTGTCTGACTTACAATTTTCCCATTGAATTGAATTTGCTTTATGTACATACCATACATATATATACCGTTTTCGATTGAAGAAATTCCAATTCAACCTTGAAATTGAAATCAAATTATTTATTTAAATTCAACAATTTATCGAAGCTTCATTGGCCACGTTCGGGTGCCAATCCGATAGGCTATCCAAGATACCTTAGTATCCGATATGTTTTCGAACGACCAAAACCAGATAGGTTATATTTGCTGTCAAAAGACAAGGCAGCTAATTAAAGGCAAAACTATTGAGTTTTTAACGCGACGATTTGTTTTTAATTTTATTGCAAATACCTTCTGAATCATCAATTAAGTATTCAGTACCATTTAATATCACACTGGTATACATTTTAACCCTTATTTGTTATTTTATTCTTTAAACAAACAAAATCAGACGCGACACCAAAAAGCAAAATACGTAGTCGGCTGTAGGTATAATCAGCTGTGATCAGCTGTTCCCCAAATTTCCATCGGATAGTTTAGTATCGCGAAAATTTTAGGATAGCTTGGGATTTGTTTCTGACAACAGCTGATTGGTTTATCTGCTGCATTTTTCTATGCGATTACAACAACACAAACCTATCCGGATAGCTTTGGATAGTTGCCCGAACGCGCCCATTGCTAAAAGGTAATCTGCCCCCACAGAAATCACATCAGTGCTGCCCAGTATTTTCTTTTTCAAAATCGTTTCCCACATGCGTCCGACTTAAAGTTTGTATTAAAAAATCCTTGGTGGTGGGATTTCGTTTTAATTGGTGGTTTCGAGAACATTTTTAATTTCATCAGAGTTATTTGTTTGTTAAAACTTCAGCAGACCGTGCAGATATTTCCTTGGTACAGTAATTCTTTTTTTCTGATTCATATAGATATCAGTCTATCTAGTGATTTGGTGTGAAGCATTTTATTTATACCAACACGATTGAAGAAAATAAAAAAAAATACAATTTTCAAATTCATTTGAAAGGACTTGGACAGAACACAAAAGTAATTTAATTCGAAAAACACAAAACTTTTCTCGAGGAATTAAAAAATAAAAAAAAACAATCAACCATCCAAGGATACCGATATGTATATATGAGTTAAGTTGAACTCCTCTCTATGGAGTCTGAAACTCTAGGGAATTATATTTGAAACGGTTGAATGGCAAAACAAACGCGTGGAATTGTTGTCTGTTTGTTCGAAGGAATTTCTAAATGCTGACTATGAGGTATTTTGTTGTGGGAATTGATATTGTCAGTCTTGTGTATGAAGGGGTTAACGTGACTTGAGCTTCAAGGGATGCGTTTTCCAATTACTTCAACAGACAAAAAACATTCCCCGAAAAGACAACAATTCGAAAGACATCAAGGAAATTACATAGGTATTGCTGGAATAGCGTTTGTATTGATGCGTTTATATAGAATGCCAACGTAAAGTATTGGAAGAAGTTACCTTCAAAGCGATTGTTAAATAATCTTAAATTTCACAGACAAAACTGCTTAGATGAAATCACAACAAATATAAGTATTATTTTATTTTTTTTTATATTTAAATCATTTTATTTATTTTATTTGTTTTATTTATTTTAACTATTTTTATTAATTCATTTAATTAATTTATTTTAAATCATGTGTAATATTTTGAAAATACATATTCACTAGCAACCCAAAAATAAGACCATAAAAGCAAGTTAACAGAACTTCTCATTGAAATAAGCCACCAAGAGCTAGTGATACAAATTTGAAAAAAAAGAAATTTTAAATTTTTTGCAACTGATTCAGCGGGTGAGCCCAAATGGATTTTGTTATGAACAACACATAGATTCCTACTTAATTTGTAACCAAATAGGTAGTTGACTGCTGGCACTGGTAGCTTAGCTACATAGGTACATTTATGTTCTTTAATCTAAACCTTTATAATAATTTACCTCAGTATGACATTGAAAACATAACCTTCGAAACAAGACCATAAATATAGATGTATTGCATATAGGTATTTTGTCTTTATAACTATGTATGTACCTACCTATGTAAATGTATACTTAAATTACAAGAACCCATTTCCCAAAATGCAGGACAAGGACTTTCATTTCAAAACCACACACACATATGCCACAAAATTTCATTTAAAATTTCATTTCCCACCAATCGGTTAATTGGCAGAAAGATAAACCCTTCACGTTCATCTCACTATCTGTCTATCTCACTAGCTTTCTCTCTTTCGCTCTCCCGCTGTGTGCTATACTATACTCACAGTAATACTTCAATCTGTTTTCGATTCAACTTGCATTCGGGAATCGGGAGTGGACTGGAAATGCAATTGGCAACGACATCAATTAGGCTCATTCTATGTGAAAAATGAGTTCACCTAGCTACCTATGTGAAACAGCAAACAGCACAACACTCTTCATTTTGTGAATGCAACTAACTCATCATTCCAATTCAATACAAAACTCATAGACCAACATATTTTTACTTACATATACCGACAAGTGGGTCTGTCTATCTACGTATGTACTTACAATCATCATGCTAAACTAAGGAATTAAATTTTGATTCCATTAACACACGCGATAGTGGCGCCCTCTGCTGCCATTTAAAAGAAAAAAAAAAACAACTTAAAATAAAAACATCTAGATAACTTAATTACTTTCCTAATGCAATGGTGATCCGTGTTTTCTAATGTATACGAGCACCTACTATACTAACCCGACATCCCTCCTTCTGTATGTACATATGTATCCGTTGGATGTATCAAGTGGATTACTAATTACTTCAGAATATCATTTGGTGCTAAGCACGTAGATGGCACTGCGGTGCGCTAGTATGTACAAGTGCAACAGTACCAGGCGAGCACATGTGAAATGTGTTTTGTGTAGCATGCCACATGATGATGCAGTTCTTACGTTTTTGTTCGTTCGATTTGCCGCCCACCCATTGATATCTTTGAGGTGCAAAGGATATACTTACACTCCATCTCCTTCTCCATTCCATGGAGTGTGTTTATCTAGAGTGAATTACTTAATCCTTGAACAATCGAGCTTCGGGGGGCCAAACAAAAAAGGTTAATTAAAATGTACACAATTGTTCACTTTCATTTAGTGTGTAATTGCTGTTTAATACAGCACTCGCATGTTGTATCCTACTTGCTATACTTATTTAATGTAATTTGCCATAACACACACACAGATAAACTTGCATCCATAGATTAAAGGATATAAATGGCGAAAGGTCAGGTACAATGTTGAAGGATACGTGCTCAGCTCACTAACAGGCCACCACGACCATCCATTGATGGTATTGCATAGTCTGCCAGACAGACTGGATTATCTGAAGGATTTTTAGGGATTTAAATTTTTTTTACTGCTGCTGGTCTTCCTCCATGAGATTGGCCTCTCTCGCCAGCTTTGGGTGAACCTATCTTGATTGTCTTTCTCAAAAAATAAAATATAATTTCTTATTTTCTGTTGTGTGGAATTGAAAGGGATTATGCTTTTTTAATTATAATTACACTTACATATTTGTAAAGAAAACCTAGAAGATATTTCAAGATTTTAATCAGGGAATGTCGTCTTCCCTGAACCGTCATCGCTTCGTCTAGCTAGAATACCTGAAAGAGAAATTAAAAAAAAAAATAAAAAAAAAAAACAATTTTCATAAAGTAAATCTGTTTGACTAAAACAAAAATACCAACATTTTGATACTGAATATTTTTGTTTTGTATACAAATATTAATGTGAGAGATAAGCGACGATCACAGTTTCACACTTTTGTGTCTGGACGTCTATGAGCCCAAAGAAAAATAAGGAGGTAGGAGAGTTTGAAAGAGAAAATTCATATCATAGAATTTCTTGTCGGATTGAATTTTATATGATGTTTTTGCACATTCATATTCAGGTAAGGTAGGTATGTGGTTGTCCTTGTGAGAACTTGGCAAGCTTCCCAGTAGGAAATTTCCAAAAATTCACCGAGGAATCCTCACCTTTTTCATCAAGGAATGGGAGCTACACCCGAGGAATTTGAGGTGAATCTATCGATGAAACTAACATGGGGATGTCATTGGCGTTCACCAAGTGACTTTCTTGGTGAATAATAATCAGCAGTGAAATCAGTTAGTAGGTGTAACTTGTTTATTCATAAACGAGTATGTTTGATGGAAAATACCATGTATATACAACAGTGATTTCACTAGGTAAGTAGAAGTTGCTTATTCACCAGCCCATCATTCTTTGAGGAAAAATTATATGAATGTTCACCATTGAAATCATTGCAGATATGTATCTCGGTTATTCATTAATGAATTATATTCGATGAAAAACGAAATGAATATTCAAAAGGGATATCACTAGGTAAGTACCCAGCAGGAAATTTCCAAAAATTCACCCAGGAATCCTCACCTTCTTCATCAAGGAATTTAAGCTATACACCCGAGGAATTTGCGGTGAATTTTACGATGAAATTAACATGGGGATGTCATTGGCGTTCAATAAGTGACTTTCTTGGTGAATATTCAACAATGAAATCACTAAGTAGGTGTAACTTGGTTATTCATAAATGACTTATGTATGTCTGATGAAAAATACCATGAATATGAATCAGTGATATCACTAGGTAAGCGGGAGTCTTTTATTCACTAGACCGTTATGCTTAGCTGAAAAATGTCACTAATGTTCACCAATAAAATCACCTTGTAAATAGAACTTTTGTATTCTCATAAATTAATTTAAATTTTTTTTTTTTCATTTTATTTTTATTTTACAATACAATACTTGTAATACAATTACTTGTAACCAATTGTGTTGATACTGAATGTGAGTAATAAGAATTAAAAAAAAAACAAAGAAAACTTATGAATCTGTGTATTACTCCTCTTCATTGAAATCCTCGCATTTGTCGGGGCAGGTAAAGACAAGGCAATTTTATATTCTTTATTTATTCTCTTTCGCAGGAAGGTGTCTGAACAACACAGAGGATCCAACTAAGTTCACTAACTCATGAAGCTATGCATTACTTTTCATCAGTTAAATCATTGCATGATTTTATTTACTGAATTTTTTGGCTGAACTGCAAGCATTGAATTCATTTGAATTTTTGTACGAAGTAAAAGAAAGGGTAGTTGGTTAGAAAATACCAAATTGAGGAAAAAGATAATACCTTTTTCTAATGAAATCATAACATGCTGTTCCCCCTTAAAAGTAGTTCATGAATTCATTGTTCTTTTCACCTAAATTTTTCATTGAGGATGAAATTTCCTACTCGGTTGTTTCTATTTATAAAATGTGTTTTTTAAGTGTTTGTGTAACACACCTTAAGTAGCAAAATTAACGGTATTTTTGCACTTCATACCTATTCGAACCGGTCAAAAGCCTGAGTTGATAGAATATCACTGAACACTGAAGGAGGATTAAGGCTTAACTACATAAGCCCAAAAAGTGAAAAAGTACAAAAGTGAAAATTTTCAAACTCATTTTGGAATAGTTTTTCTGACTGGAAAACTAATAAAAATGATGCAGAAAGATTAATTTTTGGTCTAAAAAAAAATTTGTATATTCTTTTTCACAAAACAACTGCGCTAGCGGGAAAAAAAATATTTTTACTTTTGTACAAAAGTACTTGTTGGCTTATGTAGTTAAGCCTTTAGAATCCAATGCATCAAAACACTTGGAAAAAGTTTAGTCTGGTTCTAAATAAAGAACAAAAAATGTTGAATTTTACGGAACATTCTAATTTTTGTCTCAGAAAATATCAAACAATTATCGTTTCATGTAAAATTTACATATTAGGCGTTTTTCTTTTTTAGTTCATCAGAATAGAGCTCTGAACAGAGTCCGAGTATGTATGTCGAGCATGTTCTGACTCTGAGCACTCTGAACTATTTATCAAACACACCTGAACTGTCAAACCTGTCAAATGCTTGTGTTCAGCATTTAACTCTGTCTGTTCAGTTATTTTATTCTGAGCTCATAGAGCGCGCTCTGAACATGCTGAGAGCGAAAAAAGAAACACAAAATTGGAGCTCTGAATGCTCTGAGCTAAAAAAGAAACACAATTTTTTATTTGAAAGTTCGGGCTCTGCTCTGAACTAAAAAAAAAAACGCCTATTGTCGTTATAGCGATATTGCGGTTAGGGTTCGGTATAACATAAGGTAAATTCGGTATTTTCATTTTCTGTAAAAGGTTTTTTACTTTCGTAGTTCTCATTCTGACTTGGTTTTTTGTAGGTATATTTTTTTTGATTGTTCACAAAATTAAACAAACACTTTATTTTTAAGTAGGTACTTGCATAGACACTTTGATTTCTTTCAATTTGTTCTGTATACCAAAATTTCGTGACGTTGTTAACATGGTTTTGGTAAAATGGTGTTTCAGCTTAAAGGTAAACCATTTTTTTGTTTTTTTTTTTTTTCTAAATTTATTTTATTTATTAATTCAAAAAATATTACAAAAGATACAATAAGATTAAATCTTTGAACAGTATCCTAGTTTAACATAACAAATTTTGATAAATAAAACTAAATATAAAAGATAAAAGTCATTATTATGTATACATAATTACGAGAATCTTACAAGAATCATTTACAAATTAATTTGACTGAGAGATACAAAATGAGCAAAAGCTTTACAAACATAATATTACAAATAATATGATGTACCTATTTAATAAATTTAACACATTAATAATATATAGTACTATAGATTTAATTAGCATAGTATAAGATAGAAGCTTTGACTGAAATCTTGATGCATTGACAATATTTTGTATATCAATTGGGAGAGTATTCCACTCTCTAATCACTGAAACATAGGAAGATGGCTCTGCAATGGTGTGCGAAAAATATGGTAAAATGAGCTTAAGGCCTCTACAAGACTGCGCAAATTGCAGTTCGTCTTTTAGATATTCCGGGCACCTGGCCATGGATAATATTATTCAATCTTAAAATATTTCTAAAATTATAATATGCCTCTAAAGGAATTCCCAAAATAGATCTGTTAAGGTGAGATATACTGACATATCTAGGTTGATTATAAATATAACGTAAGCAATCATTGAATGCAATATTTAACTTGCGCTTACATTCATAGTCTAAGCATAAGCACGGGTAAACTGAACAGTTAAATATAAAAAATGGTTTTAACCAAACGAAGCTTCATGTCAGGTGAAAGTAATTGATCAGAGTATCTAAGACTTCGAAGACTTCCATATATTTTTCTAATAGTAACTGAGATTGAATAACAACAACTAAGACAAAATAATTTGTTCACTGAGAATAATTGGGGGAAATCCACAGAATGAATTTGGTTTTTAGAACAAATCATAGCAATAGTTTTAGAGGGGTTGAGTCTGAGTTTATTCTCACTTACGCACAGTTTAATTCGTTTTATATATTCATAAGTTCGAACTACAGCGTCTTCCATTAATCCAAGTGGACGATTGATTTAAAACGTCATCTGCGTACATATGAATTGAACAGTTTTCAACAACATCAGCAAGATCATTGATAAAGAGTGAGAATAGAAGTGGTCCCAAAACAGAACCCTGTGGTACTGCTGTGTTTACAAAAAAGGGGTAAGAGATACCGCCTTCAACTTCTACCGACTGTACTCTATTTTTCAAATAGTAACATAGTAGACGAAGAGATGCATTTGAGAACTCACAACTATGTAGACTCCTAAAACCCGCCTGCCATTAAGAGAGCTTTTGCAGGGCGTTGAGGAAGCTTATAATGGGTGATTTTTTAAGAGGTTTAGAACTTTTTTAAAAAAAAACACAAAAAATTCGAAAAAATGAATGAAATATTTATTTGAATCGATAGTTTGAACCTTGCAATTTAATGTTTAAAGATAATTTCATGCAAATGTTGACCGCAGCTGCGTCTCAGGTAGCCCATCCTCTGAGTCCAATTTTGGCATACTCTTTCACACATATCGGCCGGTATCTCACGAATGAATGCATGGATGTTGGCTTCCAGTGCGTCAATCGAAGCGGGCTTGTCCCTATAGACATTAGCCTTGACATACCCCCACAAAAAATAATCTAATGGTGTCAAATCGCACGATCTAGGCGGCCAATTGACCGGCCCGAAACGTGAAATTAACTGTTCACCAAACTCGCCTCGCGCCATTGTTTCGCGTGCTGTGTGGCATGTGGCACCGTCTTGTTGAAACCACATATCATGCAAGTCAAGAACTTCCATTTCGGGCAAAAAAGAGTTTGTTATCATCGCTCGGTAGCGTTCACCATTGACAGTAACGCTGCGATTCGCATCATCTTTGAAGAAATATGGCCCAATAATGCCGCCGGCCCATAAACCGCACCAAACAGTGGCTTTTTCGGGATGCATTGGTAGCTGTTGCAATGCTTCTGGCTGATCTTCACTCCAAATGCGGCAATTTTGCTTATTTACGTACCCATTCAACCAAAAATGAGCCTCATCGCTGAACACAATAAAATGGAAGCAGCGCGCGATGAACATTTCGAACCGAGCACGAATTTTCATAGTAAAATTCAATAATTTGCAAGCGTTGTTCATTTGTAAGACGATCCATGGTTAAATTGCAAACCAAACTGAAGCTGTTTGACAGTGACACAAGGTACTAAACACACGTCAGCTGTCAAAACCAGTGTTGCCAAAACCAAACCAGCTAAAAAATCACCCGTTATTTTGGTTGTACATGAGTTTCTCAAAGACTTTCGAAAAATATGATAGAACGCTAATGGGTCTGAAATCAGCTGGAATACACGGGTTTGTTTTTTTGTGCTGCTTTCCAATCTGAAGGAAATTGTGATCAATATATGCAAAAGTTTACAATATGAACAACTAGATGCAATAGTAGGCAGATACCCAGAGAAAAATTCATCATAATTATAGTAGAGCAATTTTCGGGGAAAAAAAATATTTCATACGTGTACCTACCTTTCTCCCTCAGCTGGTTCTCCCCTTTGGACTCTTTCAATACTAAACAAGGTGGGGCAAAATTAATGTCATAAATTGATGTTTCAAAATCTCCAACGTTGGCCGAGCTTTGATAGCGGTTGCTGATGCCTGTTGCTGGAACCGAGAATGCTCGAGACCCAATTCAGCATCTTGTGGCAGAAAAAAATCGCGTAACATCTAGTCTGCAGACATTTAACGCCATTTTATAAAAATTATGGCATATTCACATTATGTGAATTGTTTAAATTCATTGGTTGAAAACTTGACAATTTCATTTCATATTGAAGATAAATTCAAGGAAGATTTAACAGATTTTCACTCTAACAATAAGCCAATTTTCAAACAATATTTCTAGCTTTTGAGAATGAAGGCTCTATGTTATCGCAACAACTCTTCTTGTGTTTAAAACTATAGTTTATACACATCTCACAGAAAATAATCCATAGGATAGTAGATAGGAATACCTATAGAGTTTTTTTTGCAATTTTATGGAGATCCTCTGCTGAAGATGATCATGATTTAAGAGATCATAAAAAGAAAATGGTTTACTACCGAGAAAACCCTAGGTATGTAGGTATATCTAAATAATTTAAGTTTGGCTTGGGCAAAAATAATATAAACATAATAATATAAATAGCTAGTTAAGCAGGTAGAAAGGTATACAAGCACAAATATTAGCCAAAATATTAAATGTTTTCCTTTCTATACGCACAATATGTATACCTACCTTAAGTTCTCTAACAATAGTATACCTGGCTTCCTGGCTATGACTATGCAAGTTCTCAAGGGTTCAATATTGGCTGCATAATTTCGACGGAAATGCATATTCCTTGAATACCAAAAAACATAAAGAAACCAAGTTTATAATAAGGAAAACGAAATTATTCCAGCTGCAAACACTTTAAACCATCCGGGGTATTGTGTTACAAATAAAAATTCAAATTTACCCAAAACCTGGAGCTGGAGGTATGGTTCATTCAAATAGCTATGGTACCTCTATGTATGTATGTATGTAGGTAGAAGAAAGAAGGTACCTATACATTTTACAATATGGGACTAAGACCGTGTTCAACTGTGTCAGCCGTGTCCATAAATATTCAAAAGAGCGCATGTGCCAAAGACTATACCATTACCATTTACCACACCATCGCATCGCAACGCTCTGATATCGCTTATTCTGGTTGTGTGCCATGGCTATCGAGATCGAGAGGCTCAAACTTATTCCTATCCACACCACAGTCCAGAATTTATGGATTTTTTTTTGTTTTCGTTAGCCTGGTCAGCTCCACGCACTGAGTACCTATATAGTTGCTGTAGTAGTCGTAATCAATTCGATTTGCCCTCAGCCTCGACGGAACCCCCTTGATCCAAGATCCGATAGAGTCCATTATTCATCGACGACGACGTAGATGGCAAATAGCCGAGGAATTATTCCCATTCCCACCCTAATCATGACAAGAGAGTGGTCGACAGTTGTGGAAGTGGTGGCGAACAGCAAACTGGATGACGACGCAGACAAAAGTTCAAGTCGAACAACAGTTTTGATGGTTCTGACTGAAATTTCTAGGTAAAGTAGGTACTATACAACTCAACTCGACGACGACGCCGACGTTGGCGATCAATTGCGCGATCGTCTTCCTGCACTCACTTTGCCGTTCCGTTTGCCAACAACTCTGACTCAACGTGGTTTTTAATACGAAAAAAATTCTTTCGTTCGACGGGGTAAAGTGTAAGGAAATTATCGGGGTTGGTGGTGAGATATGGTTATTTGCCGTTGTTGTATATTTTCGAAATAAATATAATGCATTAAGACAAGTTTATATTGCTCGTGCACAAACACAGCCACAGTTAAATGAGGGTTTCATTCTATTTATGAGAGTATGCCAGGTCAATTTGAGTGGCCATAAAGAACATTTAATTTATATGGAAATTCTCTACTGTACTATACTCGCACTTCGCACATAGAATTTGTAGATACGACATACGATTATATGGAAGAAGAGCGGACCCGATCATATTGTGGTCTGCGCCAATTTCCTTTGCTAACAACTTTCAATTGAATTCGTTTATAGCTTGAGGGGCGTTCCCCCTTTTGTATATATTCTTGTGTTGAATTGATGATATTTTAGTGACAATGTGCGCAGCGATAAGGCTTAAAGATTTTTTTTTTTTCTATACATATTTCATTCCCATATATGAATCATGACCATGAGGGATTATAAGGGTGAGCCAGTTACAGTTGTATACGTACCTACATACTTAGCTGTGTTCCTATCTACCTAACGTACATTGGTATTACATAATGTAGAAAAAGCATCTTTAGCTTGGTACATACGAAGATTCTGGTTTTGGTTTAGACATTCAAATGATGGTAGGTACCTACCTACCTAACTTATATCATACTTGTTTTATTAGGCATTAATCGTTATAAGCATCTTTGATTTTTTTTTTTTAATATATATGTAGGTACCTAGTGTATGGGTGAACAAATAAGTATTCCGTCATAAACTAATATCAGGCCAATTTCTTCAACAAAGCTATTATACCTATACAACATGCAAAATGTTCTTAGTTTAACCGACTGAACACAATGGTGAAGCTGCAGCACGTAACACTGTCAAAGTCAAAGTTGAAAGGTACGAAAATAGTATAGGTACAGCGCTACAATGTGAAGCTGCATAGCTGCAGTAAGAAATTTAGATGCATCAAAAGTTGACTCAACTTTGAGATAACGTAATATACCTAGGATCGTTCAATACTTTTCTCTTTCTCATGCCAGCTAGCCATATAGGCAACCACGCTACACCAATATAGACTAGGAACGTCGCGTCGTTTGCTACATGATGAAGCAACCGACTTAAATGACTAGCGATTATTGTGCTATAGCGATTCTTTAAGCTGCAGCTACATCCCATTGCATTCAGCCAGTTAGGGTTTCTGAGCAAAGTTCTAGTTACTTACTCGACAGCTACATAACATGCAAATAAAATCCAACCAATATCAAACAATGCGTTTCGCAATATTATTGACCTAATAATAGCTAAGTATTCCAGTTTTCTATAGACAAACTAGTTTGGATTAATGACACAAATTCAATAAATAATTAATACTTACCTAAATTGCACTTCATCTGGCCAATAAATAACTCAGGCCCAGTTTTTCAGTGGTGAGTTAAACCATAGATTTAGTTAACTCAAGAAGTAAATTAACCCACAGTTAACTACGGAAGCAGTTTTTGTTGGTGGAGAATGCATGCGAAACGACTTAACAAACTCATTGGATAAAACATCAAAAGCATCTGCTCAGTTAATCCTGAGTTAACTCGGGTTAAGCTTTAGTCTCGCACTGAAAAACTGGACTTAACTAATAAGTTCCAAGTTCCTTAGTTAAAACTTTAATCATAGACATTGTGAAACGAACCATAAAGTTTTTTTTTTTCAATTTGTTCAAAAAACTTCTAACGGTTTTTATTTTGCAAATCCGTTGCTTGGTAATATAGTTCAAAGAATAAGTATTTCATATTTAAATATGTTTCCAATAATTTATTTATAAATACAAATCAAATCATGTTTTTATTAAAGTTGTGTTTTTTTAACATTTTCTTGTGGACGATATCATTTACTATTAAAATGTATCTTAAAAGCGTAGCTACATTATAGTTTTTTTTTACCACAAGAGCATACCAAGTCGGGGATTAGCGACGGTATTACAGAGTTCCCATACAAACAACAAACTATCAATAACGATCGATTTCGATTTTCCAAACGATTTCCTCCGGACTTGCAAGCAATCAAGCCTAATATTAAAAAATTCAAAAGCCAGGTACTCATGAAAATTGAGTTTTTGATTGATTTTTTCTATTGTTTAAATGCAATATTGTTTAAACTATTAAAAATCTCCAGAAAGCAACATTATATAAAATCGGTCAAACCATCAAAATCAAAAAGATATATCTACGTGAGTAAGCCATAAAAATGTTAGACCATTTTCGCAACAAAAAAAAACGTGGAATGTCTCCGTTATGTGATTTTTTTGCCAAAAACCTGAAACGCAGTGTTCTTAGAACATTACAGGTACGAAGTTTAATCAAAATTGTTTGAGCCGTTTTCGAAAAATTTGAAAAGTTTACCAATTTTTAACTTTTGCGTGGATCCCTTGACATTTCAAATTGTTAGAAGACAAAAAATCGGCAGATTGGCGATTTGTGTCGCCAAAAAAAATGTAGGTAATTAAAAGAAAAAATATTGAAAAATGTTTCTGTTTTATTGTAATCTCATAGCTGTTAACTTAAACGATCGAGTTCGGTTTTTTTTTACGAATCTAAAATTTGTCCTATAGACTATAGTAGATACCTATAGTAGATCGCAAGTAAATAGTAAAGGTAGGTGTACCTACTTCCGACTGTTGCAACTAGAATAAGAAAGTCCCTGAAATTTCTTTAAAAAAAGCAACAATAATGAATATTATGGTGTAAGACGAGGAAATTCACAAGCTTCCTTTAACATCTTAAAGAAATAAAGTGAAACGGTAAGACCTTCCAATAGGAACCTAACCTACCTACATATTAGCAAAATTAAGTTGGCAAATCAACGGATGAGGTGAAAGCTTTGGCATATCTTAATTACTGATCATTATACTTAATAACTAGATAAATACCGATAATGGTTAGCGAATATAGTGATATTCGTATCAATCGAGAAATATTATCTCAAAATCGCTCCTTAAGCTGCGTATAGACGATTGGCAGATCTTACAATTTTGTCAGATCTGTCAGTAAACAAAATTTGTACCAAATGTCCTACAACCGTGTGAACTTACAATTTTGTATGACACTATTGCCAGAAATGTCATTCTCAGCCATTGTCAGAAGACGATCTTAAAATGATATTCTCAGGTAAGTATGTGAAAATCGTCTAAACACACAATTATTATTATTGTCAGACGATTAGGACATTGTCAGATGTCGTTGTGACATCTGACAGTGAAATTTTCAAGACTTTTGGACAAAATCTGCCAACCGTGTGAACAGACAATTTTTCATTGTAAGCTTCCTACATAATTGGCTATTTCCAGCTCATTGTCAACTATTGTCAGGGAATTGACAGATATGAAAATATTGTAAGATCTGACAATCGCCTGTACTTAGCTTAAGAACTTAACATCACAAGCAAAGTTGGTTAAGGCAGGTAGGAAAACTCGTTTTTTTTAAGATTGATTGTTTGACTTGAAGTCAACCGTTATCTACTTAATTGGATTTTTGTACTTTTTGGTCGTTTGTTAGCCTTAAATATATCCATATCGTGGTTTCTTATCAATAAATAAAAAGCAAGCAAAAGAAATCAATATCAAACAGTTTTTAAATGTAAGTTTTTGAAAAAAAATAAAACATTTCTCAGAATGTCTTTGTTAACAAAAAATAAGTCCATACCCTCATCATTTCAATGAATTTGAAAATAACCAAACCTTGTGTTAGTAAGAAGGTACCTAACCTATACATAGCTACCTATACATAGAACTTTCTTATCTTAATTCAAATAACCGCGCTGAGAGCAAAAAAATTGTTTGAGCCGTAATCTCTTCGCAAGCACTGCCGGTCTTTATTCAATTAACCGTCACTACCCCTACCCTCTATCCTACCTCATCCCCTCACTCCACTCCGGATACTTTACTCAAATATCTTCTTGACAAAAAAAAAAACACAAACTTCCCTGGCTCCCTGAGAACATCAACAAGCTGAAGCTACATAACAATACGCTAACCTGGGGAATGAATATAAAATCTCGGTTCATATAAAGAGCCAGCTTGCTTGCAATGTAATGTCTCTGACTTGCCTGGTGGTGCCACCACAATTCTACATTCTACAAGCGATAGCCAGCCTAGAGGCAGAATCAGCAGCAGCGCAGCCGTACACATATTAAAGCCACGATTATACTCGCTGTCGCCGCGCCGTTTATATCCACGGCTGTTGTTGTATGTCGTCAATGTTCATCCCGCCATCCCTTCACCATTGTATAATTCGTTTGGCTGTTTTTGATGTCTGCCTGACTCACTGCCCTCCTCATTGCTCGCAATCACAATCCATATACCACAAACAACAACAAAATTGTCGTTTTAAAATAGTTCAGTGTTGTTTTGCCGTTATGTTTTCCCGATAATAACCCCATGTACTGGCCGCTTTGTGCGCATATGTTTTGGGTTTCCGTTTTGGTCTTTGGTCTTTGGACGGTACAAAATAAATATATAATTCTGGAGTGCGGTTTTCAGCCAAAACGAGATAAGACTGCCTATTTATTTGCCAAACAAGCTCATACACACACATCTATATTGCATATACTTATATACAATGTCAAATAGGTCATATACCTAGTAGACCAAATTAATACATTTACATCTGTCATTTTTCTATTAACTGTCAAATCAATGCCAGAGCCACAAATACTTTTTTTTTAATGTTCCAGCTTGAATGTTGATCACATCTCACAATGATCATGATCACCCATCTTTATCTCAAAAGGGAGATAAGACCACTCTACTGAGCCAATCGTAATTGTTTAAAAGGGAAGAAAACTACAAAACATGAGAAAACAGGCCAAAAATACGAATATTAAAATCACAGGAAGAGGCTTAAATTGAAATCAGTACAGTCTTGTGCAAAAATAATGCAACACTCTAGGATAAGAGTAACTCTACGTTCTGTAACTCTCGCATCTTTAAAATTGGTCGGTAACCGTTGAAAAATGGAACACAACTCATATGATTTGTTTCAATTTTCATCGTTTCTCGATTAAGTTTATCGATGCGAGAGTTACAGAACGTAGTCACAGGGTACTTTATTTATATTATAAGTAGGTACAACAGTGGTTTAAAGAGGTACAATCCACTAGGTTCTTAAAATGCAACGGCAACGCGTATTAAAACAAACAAATTATTTTTGTCTCAAAAACCCAATTCCTTCGCGTTTTGTAACGAATGTTTACACATCTCCTCCGCGAGTCCCGGTACACGCACAATTTTTTTATTTTTATAACAACGATTATTCTTTAGATTTCCTAATGGCCCGGAATAAATATAAATATTTTGCGCACACCTACTTTAAATGGAAGTGACTCTAAACATGCCAATTATAACAGTTTTGATTTATAAAAGTACTGTTTATGCGGCCCCGCAGGGCCAGGGCCCTCCAACGAAGGGTATACTTCAGGCACAAAGAGTTTTTTTTCAAGTCGCGCGTTAACGCACACTCACTTTTAACGGCGAAAAATTTTTATAACTGTTATAAATTGACATTTCTCTAGTCTCATCCACTTTTAATGGCAAACAACTGTTATAAATTGTCATTTCTTTATGCTGGATTTACTCGATTGACAAATTGGCAGTTTATTCATTCTTCTGCCAGTTTTTTGACAGTTAACTGCCAGAATACTGCCAATTTGTCAGTCGTTTAAATCCAGCATTAGTCTCATCAATAATGCACACCCACTTACTAATGGCGATAAACTGTAATAACCGTTATAAATCTCTCTAGTCTCATCAATTTTTATTACAGTATTTTTCATTTTTGTAAATAGTTGCATAAATATATGAACCAAATCAATTTAAAAAGAACACCCTGTTAGTATAACCAGCCATGCAATTACAATCTTCTCGCACTCGCACATCATTAAACACAGCAAGTAACCATATTCGTTCTTGGCTCGATAATAAATAATTTTAAGCATGTTTTCGCTCCTTATGGCGTGGTGGTGTTTTACTTGTGACTTCCCCTGTATTTTGGATTTTTGGTGTGCATTGTGTACATAGGGTAGTAAATGATCGGTTGGTTTGATTCATGTGCGATCCCGGGTGGTAGTTTAGTTTAATTCGAATCGTTTCTTTGGCAGGGTAGCTAAGCAGCACGTTTACTCGCACTTTAGTGAGCTCGTTTGGCTTAGAAGAAGAAGAGCCATAATATCGACAACAAAAACGTTTATAATAAATATCTACATTAATTGAACTAAATTAAATTTCGTCAGTGTAGTTTACAGTTTGTGTTCTGTCTAAGTTTCGTTTTTTTTTGTTGTTCTTTGTTCTTTTTGCCATCAAAAGTTTGTCTTTTTTTTTAATTTAAGCCATGGCGACAAGTGTAAATAAAAGTAAGTTATAATTTAGTTCAAATGTATAAATTATATACATGCATACATACCTAGTTAGAAAAAAAAGAAAAAAAATAATTCTGGCTTTAAAAATTTTAGAAAATAAATTAAAAGATTTTATTTTATTTATTCTGTTCGGTTCTAGTAGTTCGTCGAAATGTTCACGATAAGCTGAAGCTCATCAAAATGGTCAATGATAATCGGATACTGTGGGATTCGCGTTTGCCAAATTTCAAAGGGGCGGAAGAAGAGAAGACACATGCTTGGCAATTGATTGGCAATGAATTTAATGTCCCTGGACGCAGAGTGGCACGAGCATTCAAATCATTACGGGAATCCTATCGCAGAGAATTGGCGTTGGTAAAAACAATGGGCGAGGGATTCCAGTCAAAGTGGGGATTATTTACAGCTATGGATTTTTTGCGTGAGGTTATACGTGAGAGGAAGTAAGTATAAATATGTATATGTTTAAATGTGGGTACATTTATTATAATTACGAATTGTATTAGATTTAGGTCATGTTGTGTTGACTGGATTAAAATAGCGTTTAATTTGGTCCTTAATTTAATTTTTGACACTTTATTGAAGTCTGTCTAAGGTGGAAACTTCAAAATTTAATAAAGGAATCAAATTTAATTCAATTTTAAATCCAATTGACGCAAGACCTTAGTTAATTAGGAAGATATATTTTTACTAATTGAAAACAAAAAAAAATGCACTCAATAAGATGGGTGGAGGTTTCTGATAATAATTGTTTGATCATTAATTCCTTTAATCAGTTCATTGCCCCTGCTCTCTCTCTCTCTCACTCTCTTTGTTATTGTTATTGTCCGCGTTTTTCGTTCAAAACAAAAACTAGTGACGTGATTCATAGAACAATAACAACTTTACAGAAATTAGAATAAAAAAAGCAACAAATCAATAATTTTTTACCTGGGTTAATTACCTACCTCACTTTAGGAACAGAATTAGCACAGAAATAAGGGCGGAATCGTTTAACTTTTATTACCTGCAGACGTAGGTAGGTATATACATAACTTTTCAATCTTATACCTAATTTATTTACTTATCTAGGTATTCCCTGGTCCTGGGTTGTAGGAAGAATATCTAATGTTCGCTGATTATTCTTGTTTTGTTTACATAATTGTTAATCATTGTTGGTTAGCTTACCTGTCTATACCTACTATGCTAACTATAAGTTCGATACGCTTTTGAAATATTATCCATCGAGTTTGTTTAGTGCATTCTCCAATGGAAAACTGCTTCCTCAGTTCACTGTGGGTTAATTTACTTCTAACTCTGGTTTAACTCACCACTGAAAAACTGGGCCTTAGTAATTTAGACCGAATTTTTTGCATTAGTTTCAATCCATTATAATATCGAGCTTACCTACATTAAATTCTGCCATTTTTATCCGTTACTTACCTTAATATTGACTAATACCACTTAAGAATGGATGAAATACCTACATTATCTCACAGGTTTCTTTATTATTTCCTTCTAGGAGTACATCTGTTGTTCCAGATGCGAGCTTGGGTCTCAATAAAAGCGCCACCAACTATAGCAACAACAATACCAGTACCAAAAGTCTCAATCGTTCATCTATATCCGATGACTATAGTTTTTTTGTAAAAACCGAACCAGCAGATCACGACAACAATCCAGACAATCACATTTCGAGCACCCTGAATGGAAACTATGATGACATAGATGACATGACTTCCGACGATAGCAACCAGGTGCATCGTGGTCGGATCGGCAAGCAAAAACTCCATCATCAGAATACTCAAATAACTAACAATGGTCCAAATGGAAACGATGTCGAAGAACTGGAAGCTATTGATGCAGACTTTCCTTATCCATTAATCATAGACAATTCACCACCGTCACCCTCGTCAGGAAAGAGGAAACGTAACAATTCCTCATCCGATGACGACATCAATCCCTACGACCAGCATCATCATCACCATCAAACGAAGATACAACCAACCGTTCGAGAAGTTTTGAATTCGAAATTTTGTGGTTTCATAACGGCTAAATTGAATAGCATGGACGACTCGGAAGCGGATAATTTGATGAATCGAATTCTCATGCTGCTCGTTCAGACTCAGACTGTCAATGGTAATTCCAAATAGTGCCAAATGGTAAAGACCAAAGTTCCTATAAAGGACATTTTTTCTATTTAGTTTATTTTTTACCTTCTTAATGTTAAGTACCTACCTACATTTAAAATGAATGTAAAATATTTTATGTATGTTTCTTGAGTAATAATATATATATCAGAAGATTTCGTTAATATAGGTTTTTGAATTTCCTAGTGCTATGCTGTGAGTTCGCGCCACTTGAGATCCTGATTTTGTTCGAACTTCGTATTGACCTCATTTTGCTTATTTGTTCGCCTTTTGTTAGGGATGAACCTTCTTTATTTCATTCTATTTCTATGCAGTACCGCCTGCGTGTAATTTAATATTATGGGCGCACTTCGTCCTTTTTTTTTCCACATGGGTTCATTGAGTTTCTTTCTTGCCTTCCTGTCTGTTGTTGTTCCTTTGCCAGAGGGGATAAAGGCGACAAGACAAAATACGGAAAACATCTGGCAAACACATTTTGTCCAGAATGATGGCTTACGTTCGGTATGAGAATGAGAATTCCTTACGAACCTGGTTTTGTGTATCTCATCTCGACAGACTGCAGCTGATTTCTATTTCTATCTATACCAATAAAACTATTCATTGCGTTGTTGGTCTATTTGTGTATTGCCAGAATCTTCCCTCGTCCATGTGGGCCAGATGATATGGGAATCAATTTTCAATGGTTAATGTCCTTGACAATAATAATGTGAATAGCGGATCACATACAAATAAATCATAGTTTTGTGTACCTATCTATGTATCTAGATTTAGACTGGATTTCATGCGGGACTGGTTCGTATAGAGGAAATTTTATTGTTAATTAAAGGGGTTGTTTCCGGTTTAACCCTTTTTTTTCTTTTGCAGTATATAATCCTCCTATTGTTATTGGCAAGAAAATATGGGTATGGGAAACAGTCAGTATAAAATGATATTTCTTTAGTATAGGGTTTTTTTTTTACAAGAATATGGCAGGAGTTGTATATAATGTTGTACCTACCATGTTCATTTCAGGAAATTGCGGCTTGAATTGTATACGTACCTATGCAGAAAGTTAATGCAAAAAATTCGTTAGAATCGTTTGTTAAGAATTTGAACAGTTGTCTTGCTTGCTTGGAAAATAAAATTTTTGACAATAATTAGGTTCGCCAAAATAGCTATAAAAACTTTCTATTACAGCTGTCATTATTGTTTGATTTTTATGGTGCTAGGAAAAAACCTAGGTAGGTATGCTGTAACACTAGTAACAAAATTCCATTAGGTATTGCTGCCATATTTTACACACATAACACCTCTGTTCGTTTTCTTTCCAAACCTGCCAGTTTTAGTCCGAAGTTCTGTCAAAGTCCATATAAAAAAAATAAAATTGGACCAAAAATGGTAAAAATGGGTAGTTTCGGACTAGTACGCGAACACACCTATAGTGTCATTTTGTGTTCTATGACAAACAATATGTACAACATGGCATTATATTTCGAATGCATTTATCTACAGTACACGACTGACAAATTGCCATAATTTTTCCAATTTTCTTATCATTTATGAGTTCAACGTGTTTTAGATAGTCTTAAATCTGCCAGTATTTTTATCATAAGTAAACTGAAAAAAAGCAACCGATGTTAAATATTGACTTTGAGTATAATGCGGTGTCTTGTTTATGTCCTGACTCAAATGGTTTGAACTTTTTTACCTTACTAGTGACATTCAGAAGGCGAAATTGATTGTTGACTTTCAGAAAAAAAGTTATGTTTTGTGACTTAAATACATAATTGTTTTCAATAATTTACGAGTCGCTGCACAAGGAAGAGTGACCTAATCACTGTTTATTCGTAAAAGCACTATTTAAATCAAGAAAGGCTGCTTTTTGCACTGCTCTAGCCTTTTCCGCATGCTATAAACATATCAACCTAGCAGGGTACTAGGGTAAAATGAGGATATTGAAAATTTTAAACAAATACCATCGTATAGGAACTATCTTTTAATAATAATATTAATATCACCAAGCGACCAAACGCCTATTTTATCTTTTAAAAATCGTACTAGCTTCCTTCGTTGCACTTTACCCAGGGCTGACCCAGGTTTTCTTGACAAACCCAAGAATTGTCAAAAAAACCTGGGTTTTCGGTTCTCAAAAACACCGGTTGACATTTAAAGCAAGAAAAACAAGGTTCAATAGTTGGATAGTTTAAACTTAAAATTTGTTTTAAACACCTACATGTCTTAAAAATGCATAAAAAACAACTTCTAACGTTTCCATTTTCTATTTCTATTTATTACCATTAAATTAAATTTGTGTATTCGTTCAATTTCTTTTTCAAAAATATACAATTACCTGCAGCATGTAAATCCACAACAAAACAAATGCTTCACAACTCATGTGACTTTGGAGGTTTATTCGTTACCTCAACTAAACTTAGGTCTAGTTCAGGGCAACCCTAGGTCTTGGTCTAAAAACGGTGACTCCATAATTTTCAAAGCGACCCCAGGGTTACTTCAGGGTTCAACGAACAAAGCTATACTAATTCATATGACTCTTTGACAGTTAAAGATGTTAAAAAAATTTATGTTTGCTGAGCTGTTTCCATGAATTGAACTGTTTTATGGTGTTTTCCTTTGGTAAATTCTGATTTTTATTTGAAATTTGATTTTTTTCGTGGCGAATGGAACACGATTTCAAGTTTATTTATTTTTGGTCGTTCTATTTGTGTCAATATTTCGAAAAATCTTCATTACATGAAGCACTTTAAGAATAGAAAGATGAGCTTCATGAATTTACCGACTCAGTAAGTTAAAAAAAAAAACATATTTGCAAACTGACAGCTGTGAATTATTTAAGTAAATATAATAGGTCTGTTTCTTTACTCGCCCGCGGGATCCCGTGGTATCCCAAATCTACCCGAAACGTGTTTCTTTACTTTTTTCTGGTACGAAAATGCCAGAGCTTTTGAATTTTTTGTTATTTAATTCATTTCCCCTCCAGCAAGAATCTACCCGAACATTTTACCTACTGCACTTTCTTGCTTGCCAAACAAGAAATCAGCTGATCAGAAAATTTGAAAATTAACTTGTCAAGTAGTGTCTACATAAATAAAATTAAAACAAAAAAAAAATTTATTAAATGAAGCAATGGCAACAAATATAACAATAAATATTTCTCCTGGTTCCTTTGAAAGAGCCCAAAATGGTAAGTGCCAATCAGAAACATCCCAAATGCGTTTCTTTACTTTTTATTTCTGGTAAAAAATTACAACAACAACATCAAAAAGCTCCAGCCCAAACTTTTTCCCAAACTTTTCCCAAAAGTAAAGAAACAGACCTAATGTATATATGCAAGAGTATATCTGCCGAAAAATGTATATCTGCAAAATTGATTTTAAATCAAAACTAAATCAATTTATTTTGGCCAATGGAACACAAAAAAGGTCAAAAACGGTTTTTCGGCAGATCTAAATCAAAAATAAAATAATTTATTTTATTAATGGAAAACCTCATTAGTATTGGTCAGCTAAAATTTATTTAGAAAATTATTTCAGTAAGATACTTTCTGAATTAAAAATGGTTAAAATTAAGATAATGGGTACGTTCAACGCATTACGTTTTACATCTGAATTTTCAGATTTCTAAATTTTTAGAGCTTCTGATTGACCAGCTGCCATAAAAAGTTAGATGACTTTGAGAGACTTTTAGTTACGTTTGATTACGTTTCATCTGAATTTTCAGCCAAAAATTCTCATGTGAAAATTCAGAATAAAGTGTTAGTGGTGGGGGAAATGTTGAAGTACTTACTATACATACAAGTTTAACTTTATGATTTTCGCTGTGGTTAGTGGTTGATTTGGGATGAATTATTTTCATCACGAACAAATTAATACTTTTAACAAAAAAAAAAATTTATCGTTTATTGATAAGTGAGTTGCTAAATCAAAAGATAAACTATTCTTAGAAAAATGTTCCCAGAAGTCTACATCGCAATATTGTTGAATTATTTTTTCATTAAACTTCACATAGTCTTGCTGTAATTTGTTGCTGATTTAGTTAAATAAATCACCACCAGAACTGCTGACGCTTAATTTTTAATTTATGAATATAATTAAAGTTCTATTTTATTTCGTTTTAATGTAAATCCTTTAGGTAAATGCTAGCATTTGGCACAATAACTTTGGACTGAAAATTTAGATTTTTCGTGCTTTCAACAGCATAAATTCAGATCTGAATTTTCAGATTTTGTGATTGAACATGCCCAATATTAGTAAAGTACTTTTTAACTAGAAAATTGTTAAATAGTAGATATTATCAGGCTATAATTTTCGCAAGTTTTTCTCGAAATCTATTGCTCTTACGAAAAAAAGTGTTATAATATTTTTTCTTTAGAATTTGACAAGCATCATTTCTCCAAAAAAAAAAAAAAAAAATAGTTTAAAAACTGTAGCCTTTTTATGAAATATTTAAAAGACAAAGTAACAAATAAAGCTCCAAAATTCAGATTTGTTGATTTTTTTTTTTGTTAAAGTTTTAAGACTATAATGAGACAAAACTTAGTGAATTTTCGAAATCCGGTGGTATAAAATAAAAAAAACATTAAATAATCCTGTATACGAATTTCTCTTTACAGCAAATTGATTATGGAGCTTGGTTCTTTCCATGCAGAAAAAAAAAACAACAAGAGTGGGACGATATGTGAAACTAGGGACAAGTTCGAATGTTGGATGAGCGTCTATCGGTAAAAGAAAAAGGTGTCCATTTTGTTGTCAGAAGTGTCTTACTCAATGACAGATCGAGTTTACAATAATTATTTATTATTGAAATAAGTTGAAAGAATTGATTTATTTTCTCAACGTGACGAAATAAGTCTGAAATAACGATAATGTCAGTTGTATTATTACGTCTTTTCGAGAAACATTCTATGATTTTTAAGGAGAATCATATGATGCAGTGAAGCCGGGGTTTCATGGATGAATTGGAACCTTTGCGGGAGAGAATCTTTAAGGAAGAAGACTGACATCCTTTTAAGAGTAAGTGCCGAGATTCTGAGCATCAAGCTGCTGGACATTTTTAAAGGAGATTATATCGAAATTTACATCTAGAGAGTCTAAAGTTTGACACAGTTTTAAAGCGTGGAATATGCCGAGCGTTTCAATAAGAACGCTGGGCATATTTCATAACACCATTCGTGTAGTATTGTAGAGCACAAAATATTCTTTTCTCTATGGATATTCTCATGTTTTCTCGGCTAAGTACCTATAAGCAGATAATAAATCCAATAATAAAAACTCCAATCTTCCCTTAACTGTAATGTTGTCATAACAACTATTAAAATATTAATGATACTTAAGTAATTCAAAAACAAGTATTCATACCTGTTGAAATACCTATTCCACTCACATTGCATAATAAAACAAAAAAAAAAAGAAAACAAAAAATCAACACTTGAATTTTCCCATAAAACTGCAAACATTCTCGCATACCTATCTATATGAGCCAAATAAAAACAAAGTCCTCCATACTCAAAATTTGCATTGCAAAGGATCCTGATTCTAACCTTGTTTGCTATCGGAAGACACTTTGGTTAAAGAGTTGCCCCCAAATATACATACATACATTGCTTACAGCTAGCAACAGCCACTTTTTAAAAAAAGAACAGGATGAATAACAAACAGAAAGACATCCCAACCCAACCCAACCCAACCCCCAAACCCAACTATAGGTGCTGGTGCATGTGATCTCAATAATTCATTTTTTTATGGCAGCAACCAGAAAACACAGGCAGATCCTTTTCAAAAACAACAACAACAACAAGAAAAAAGGAGTAAAACTGAATAGCAGTCAACAGCAATTTTTGTTCTTCAAATGCAAAGATTGTGGTTGTTTGATGGAAGCACGAACGCTTACCGAGTGCGGAATATTTGAACAGAGCAACACCAATCACAAGGACGATTTTCTTCAAAGAAGGACCAATTTTGTGTGTCGTGGATTTAAGGAAAATATAAACACAGAAACGGACCAGTTTTATAGGTCACGGGTTAGTTTAAGACAGGGGTTAGGAAATACTTAAATATATATGCATGTTCCTGCATGCCCAGAGAGTAGGTATACGGAACGCAATCTGCAAGGACACAGATACACATATCTTAAGATAGACAGAAAGAGATAGAATAAAAGATAAAAAAAAATCACAAAAATTGTTAAAATATGTATACAATGTTTTGTATGAAAATACCCAAAGAATTCTTCGAAACAGGAATAGAGGATTTTGCCATTGGCGCTACTATCTGTATCTGAAACCGTTGTTCATTGTATCTGGAACACGATACACGAGATATCATCCTGCTTGCCGCCAGAACAACTACCTACTGATAGTGAACCACAAAACACAGAAGAAATGTTTTGCATTAGAAACAGGAATGTTGATGGTGAGGCTGGGCTCGGGGCTGGCTTCTAGAATCCACCTTCATAAAGGAGTGAGGGAAAATTGTAAACAAACTCCATTTCCTATAGTTCGATGTCAAAGGTAAATATTGGATAACCACACACACAGATACACACAAAACCCAGAAGATACAAAGTATCGAAGAAGGACCCCGGTCTTCGCTTGCTCGGGTATGGCTCAGGAACAGATATTTCGAAAGAAAAACTTCTCGGACATATGTGGTTTGGTTTGAGGTTCTTTCTATTCCTCGACTAATATGTATAGAATGTAGCTATTGTTATTGAAAATACATCGTCGTCGGCGACAAAAAAGATGGCCATAAGTTATCTACCTTGTGGGTTTCTGAAGGTACCTACGAATATAGGTATATGTATATTATCATCTACATACCTACATATAATATACCTTTATTGGAAATCGCCTTAAGCTGAACGACATTTTGTTTAATTTCGGATCTTCGGTTTGGATACCTCTAGAAAGGAAATGGAAAAGTGCAATGTTTCCGTTGCTCTGCGAAAACAAAAATGCCAAAAGGACCATAAGGATCAAAATCTAAACCGATGTATTTGTTCTTTTTCAGTGTGGAGCAGGTATAGATACCTCACCTAGTTTATTTTTTGTTTGTTTTGGGTTAGTATTTTCAACATAAAATAATAAATATTCGTAAAGATTTTTTTGAACTTTGAATGAGGTGAGTTACCAGACTGCAAGCAAATAAGGTTTAGGTATGTAAAATTGAAAGTTCAAATGTGTGTTTATTTGGATTTTCAGTTTTGAATCGATAATGAACAGACTTTTCTTTTCATGTAGAGACCGTACCTACAAAGATACCTTCCTATAGGTGGTACATATACATATTATATATATAGATATTAGACACAAGGTTTCTGAGGGAAAACAAATAATTTTAAATCATTTACCCTAAGAAATAATGTTAGGTAGGTGGTTATATATATTCAATGGGCCGTTATCATTGGTTCCTATGTCTTTAAAAATGATAATGGTCAAAACGTTACATATTCAACGGTGAGAGGCACAGAGACATGATTTGGTTCCAGTGATGCCAGACATTTCCAAGTGATTTACCTACGACTTGGACGGAAAATTCCCTTTTTGCCCACAAAGTTGTCGACAAATGCCCTCGATGTTGCCCTCAAAAATAAAATTAAAAAAATAGAAAAAAAAAACACTAAATACAGGATTATAACAAAAATAAAAATCAGTAGTAAAAAAGTTTGTACTGGAGGTGTTGTTTTTGTTGACTTTAAATTCAATAAATATTTAGGGTCATTGGCATACCGCATAATTTCAATTTTTCGACACAAAAAAGATGTGCCACACGTTTTGCAGAATGCCTTGAAATCATTATTTTCAACTGGAATTAACCATCACGTAGCAAATTTTGGTTCCTCTTGCCACCTCATCTGGAAAAGTTTCTTACTTTCCTTAATTTTACACATTTTACTAAATATATAATTAAATACTTAAAATAACAGTTCATAAATAATAATTAAGAATATATTTTAGTTAATTACCAGTCAGCAGAACTCATAAGCATTTAAGCATTCGCGAGATAAAAAATAAATATATTTGACATTTTCCCATTTGGCGTTTGAAAAATAAAAAATGAAATCATTCAATGAACAAAAATACAAATGAATTGCTTCAAAGTATGACTTTCGATGGCCGCAATTAAATGTAAAACTAATATACATATCTTAAGTTTGAAAAATTAAAATGCCCTTTTTTTTAACTAAGAGACATCGCCCACGATCTGGCATCACTGTTTGGTACTTACCTTGCTTCAATTGGAAGGCATGTTAATGTTGACGAAGGACGGCCAGCGGCGCCACACAGCGCGTGATACAATTAATTAACTGAAAGACACATTATTTGACAAAATGGACCTGCTACTAACTGCCCACTTTGTTGGTGCCATTTGACGCCATTAAATTATTTGTTCTGGAGATATCAACAGTCACTTGTCTACGCCAGCCGATAAACCAGAAACGATTTAACGATTTTTGGAAGGCAAAATTCAACACCGAAATATGGCCTTATTTACTACTTAGAGTGTGTATGATAATTGGACCACCACAAGCCCAAAATCATGTAGGTACATATTCAAACATTAATACCATAAAATTATTTGTCAGAAAAATGTGTCTGTGTTTTATTTCAATTTATATTTCTCCGCCTCTAAGAAAAAAATTACTCCCTTTACAACAATTTAACAAACAAATACAAAAGTGGTTCATCCTTGAATTAAGATTTGAACAAACATTTTTTGGTGGATTAACTGAGGTTCAACCTAAATTCAAGGTTCAAAAATTTAAATTTTCGTTGAACCTCAATCAAACCTCCGAAATCGGTTTAAAATCTTGAACCAAGGATCGTTTGTGCAACTGGCCCTTAAAGGCTTAGGGCCAGTTTCACAGTCGACACTAACCGAAATAAGTGGCACTTAAGTTTCCCATATTAGGAATTTAAGCTAAAATTTCATAGCTAGCGTAAGTGGAACTTAAGTCACCAACATCGGAGACTTAAGTGCCACTTATTCAGATAACAGTGAACGGTGATATTGGGAATTAATCTTTCACATTCCCCACTTAAGTGTCACTTTTATGACTGTGAAACTGGCCCTTAAACCATCGAAAAAGGACCCATTGAGAAGATTAAAAGAATTTCTTATAAAAACGACTGTTTCTTACCTCTTTGTAAGTTACCTAACTATAGTTATTCAGTGGAATGTGCTTCCTTCTAGTATTTTTTGCGTAATAAATCTCATTTCAATTCACCTTGACACCAAAAAAAGTTTGTTTCATTTACCTATCTAACTTTTTTTGATATCCTTAATATAATAATATCTATTTCGTAAGGCTCTATACGTCTACATGTCTATAATATTTATGTATACAAAACCAAAACCATATTTTCGGTGCAGCATGAACAAAAAAAAAAAAAAACATGATTTTCAACTTCTCAGGGCTCTGTTATAGGTATACTTTTAACTATAATGTAGATATTTGTACAAGAAAATGTCTCCAAGGCCAAATAGAAGAATGGATAAACAGCTTCTGTCAGAACACAACTTCAATTTCAAATGAGATTTTCTATTTGCAGACAGATAAACCAACGAAGGAAAGCAACAAAAAAAAAAAAAATAAATAACTGAAACTTTATCCTTAAGGATGAGAGATGAGACCGAATATAGAAACGGTAATATCAGGAAGAAGGAACAAAAAAAAAAAATGCAAACCTGCCAAAACCATTTATGTATGAAGAAATCCATTAAAATTCACCTTTTCATCTTGTATTTTGAAAGCAAATTCCCAAAAAAATGGTAAATAAAGTTTTCTTTCACTCTGTATTTCTGTATACTGAAACTTTCACATTTATCATAGAAAATTTAAGGTTTAAGGTTAATATTGGTGGGTGAGGGCGAGGGCGAGGGTGAGGTCGAGGGCGAGGGCGGATGAAGGGATATTTATATCTTCTTATTTAATTTTTTTGTCTTTGGGGATTTGTTTGAACGTATGATTGTTAAGTAATAAAAAATGATCCCATGATCATCTCCATTATAATTTTTGAGCTTATAGTTAAATATGTTTTAAATTTCAGTTAGGTAAATGCGCAAAAAAGAACATCAATATGGCAACAAAACAACTCGGTACCTACCTACCCTTATGAATGTATTTAAAAACTTGGTGGCACGAGAGCCAGAGCCTAGTGACGTCCAACTCTCAACCAGACATGTGTGCGTGTTGTTTGTTTGTAGGAATGGAGAGACCTACAATTTTCTGACGAATTCGATTATTATATACTCTTGGAGGATTAATTTGTCACATCCTCGCAAGAGACAATAGCCGATTTTTGTTCTTAGGTGCGGATGAGGCTAAGAATCGAACCCACCTTCTGGCTTGACTGCCCCACGCACTAACCATTACGCCACTGGCTACTTCTAAATAATGGGTGATTTTTTAAGAGGTTTAGAACTTTTTTTAAAAAAAAAACACAAAAAATTCGAAAAAATGAATGAAATATTTATTTGAATCGATAGTTTGAACCTTGCAATTTAATGTTTAAAGATAATTTCATGCAAATGTTGACCGCGGCTGCGTCTCAGTTAGCCCATCCGCTAAGTCCAATTTTGGCATACTCTTTCACACATATCGGCCGGTATCTCACGAATGAATGCATGGATGTTGGCTTCCAGTGCGTCAATCGAAGCGGGCTTGTCCCTATAGACATTAGCCTTGACAAACCCCCCACAAAAAATAATCTAATGGTGTCAAATCGCACGATCTAGGCGGCCAATTGACCGACCCGAAACGTGAAATTAACTGTTCACCAAACTCGCCTCGCAATTGCGCCATTGTTTCGCGTGCTGTGTGGTATGTGGCACCGTCTTGTTGAAACCACATATCATGCAAGTCAAGAACTTCCATTTCGGGCAAAAAAAAGTTTGTTATCATCGCTCGGTAGCGTTCACCATTGACAGTAACGCTGCGATTCGCATCATCTTTGAAGAAATATGGCCCAATAATGCCGCCGTCCCATAAACCGCACCAAACAGTGGCTTTTTCGGGATGCATTGGTAGCTGTTGCAATGCTTCTGGCTGATCTTCACTCCAAATGCGGCAATTTTGCTTATTTACGTACCCATTCAACCAAAAATGAGCCTCATCGCTGAACACAATTTTTCGATAAAAAAGCGGATCCTCGGCCAGCTTTCCAAGAGCCCATTCACCAAAAATTCGGCGTTGTGGTAGGTCGGCTGGCTTTAGTTCTTGCACCAGCTGTATCTTAAAAGGCTTTACGCCCAAATCCTTCCGCAAAATTTTCCACGTAGTGCTGTAACAAAGGCCTAACTGCTGGGAACGGCGCCGAATCGACATTTCGCGGTCTTCTGTCACACTAGCTGATACGGCCGCAATATTTTCTTCACTACGCACAGTACGTAAACGTGTTGGTGGTTTAATGTCCAACAAAGTAAATTTGGTGCGAAATTTGGTCACAATCTTCCGAATAGACTGCTCAGAAGGTCGAGAATGCCGATCATAAAATGGAAGCAGCGCGCGATGAACATTTCGAACCGAGCACGAATTTTGATAGTAAAATTCAATAATTTGCAAGCGTTGTTCATTTGTAAGACGATCCATGGTTAAATTGCAAACCAAACTGAAGCTGTTTGACAGTGACACAAGGTACTAAACACACGTCAGCTGTCAAAACCAGTGTTGCCAAAACCAAACCATCTAAAAAATCACCCTTTACAATAACAGGGATGTAGATACGAATTTGAAAAAAAAATAGAGATAATCACTTCTATATTCTTTATTAAATGTTAACAATTCTTGAATTAATAGTTAACAATTCTTATTGTTTCCGCGGGGCACTTCATTTAAACTTAAGAGAATACATGAATAAATTTCCATTATTGCGTTCTCAAAAAAAAAGTATACATTTTATGTTCATCGACTTCGACGTTAAAGTTTCTTTAGAAGTCTGAACTTTCATTTCTAAATCTCATATTTTATTCCCTTTTCATTTAAAGTCCACTCAAAACCACTTAACTTAAACTGAGTTATAACGTTTATATTCATTGAATTGCTAATCTAACCGGAACTAGGTACCCATCGTTTTGTAAATATACCTACACATATTTTTTGTATATACATTTACTATCTGTGTATGTGCGTTTAAGAGTATCAATAAAATTTGATTGCCTACCATTACACACATCATTTGGGTTGAAATTTGATTTTTCAATGAAACCCGCATCAGGAAATGCCTTGATATACGATAAATCTTATAACTCTTCGGGCCCCCTTATACGACTTTTGTATGAACTCAAAACAATTTAACTAATTACGCGCCTAATGTTTCAAAATAGTTAAATAAAAACATTGCTAAAGGCTTACAGGTTTATGACCGGCCGGCGCGCGGTATATGAAAATCTGCTTTTGAAGTGCCGTTTTAACTCTATTGCACACGCAAAGGTCCCAATTTAGCCAACAACCATAACGAAACTTTGCCTATGCTCACATCAGAGGACAGGAGTTTCGAAGTCCTTCTATGAACTGAACTGAGATTTCGTGATTGACGGTCATTATTTTTAATCCTCCTCCGCTCCCACGCAAATTAAATATATACACATAACCCCTAGAAGTCCTGCACTCATATACCTAACTACCTACTTATACACAATTGTGCAGTTTTTATTTTTATCCTATTTGCACATAAAATCCGTTTATAAAAATGCAGTGCATTGCAAATCCCTATATTTTAAAATCGGACAGTGAGAGAGAGAGTGAAGGGAAAGGCAGTTTAAAAAACTGTTCGTTTGCTCGTTTGAGGCACCAATGCAACGCAAACCATCTATATCCAATTAATGGGTAAATCTGGAACTTTTTCGTAATGGGCAGGTTCCTATACTTTTAGTAGGTATATGTATAGTTTTTTTCTGTACGTACTTTTTTACTTGCGATATAGGTACTATATGGGAAGTTATGGATTCGTACAAAAAATCGAACTCGAGATTTTGATCAAACTTTACATTACGATGATAGAGAAGTCAAAAAAAGTGGGTCTCGCAAAAACGTCCGTCTGTCTGTCTGTCTGTCTGTTCGACTACAGCTTAAACGGATGGGTCGATTTTCTTTAAACTCAGTACTTAGCGTTTTTTGGTCATTCCCCCGACCCGTTTTTTTCTTCTTTTTTAAGACCAAAAATAACGGTACCTGTCGTACAATATTTCTTGGCACAAAAAAGAAAACCTTATTTTTCTCAGAATCGGCTCCACAGATTTTTTTTTTAAAAACTCAAAAAATTTAAATAGTTATAAGCTGCCGTTAAATGAAAAAAAAGGTTCTGTAAAATGGTTATTAATGCGGTACCTCCTAAGGAACCATTTTTTGAATTTCGATTTTCTCTAAAACTGTTCAACTGATTTTGACAATTTTTTTTGTGAAGAAGGATTGTTATATTCTAAATAGTATGGTGTACCAAAATTTTCAAAAAAAATTATTTTTCGATTTTTGAAAAACGTTTGAAATTTTTTTTTGAAAGCTCAATATTTCAAAAACGACTCAATCGATTTTTATGAAACTTGGGATAAAAAAGTTTTTTAATATGGTCTAACATATTATTAGCGAAAATTGTGCTTATATCCAAAAATAACGGCACCTCCCATACAAATGTTCAAAAACCGTTGAGGAAAATTTTTTTTTTCTCAAAAACGACTCCTACGATTTTGATAAAATTTCTTTTGTGTATTGATATGAGTACAAACTACTTTTTTAAAATATTACATTTAACATTTTAGTTTCATTAACAGTACCTCTCATAGAACGGTAGTTTTGATTTTCGACTATCTCACTATCGGGTTCACCGATTAAAATAAAATTTTGTAAATAGAAGCTTGTAATCAGTTAAAGTAATATTGTATATCAAAATTTTAAAATAATATATTTTTGGATTTTTAAAAAAAGAATTCAATATTATTTTTTGAAAATTCGATATTTCAAAAACGGGTGAATTGTTTTTTGTTTAATTCAATTTTTAACTCCTCATTAATAAATACTTAAAATTGGCGTACCAATTTTTTTTTCACACATGTTTACAAAATTTTATAAATAAAAAATTAATTATTTTTGAAACCGCTCCTACGATTTTTAAAATTTTTTTCACATAAATTAAGATTAACATAACTATTTAGATGTTGTACATCGCGTTCGATTCACAACAGTTTCAGAAGTGTTTTAATCTATTTTTTTCTAATTTGGTTGATTGAAAACAATTTTCCAGTTTAAATAATATAATTTCCCTGCATGCATGTTGCATATGTGCAACACTGGGCTATATTGTTAATTTTTGTATACTTACATAGTTTTGGCAAATGGATAAAATATAGACTCCCATAAATAATTTATTTCAGACTATAGAACCACAATGTGATCGAAACATAAGAGCAAGTTCATGCGACCCAGTCGTGCATATTTTTACAATGTGACGTACATTTGAATATTCAGGTTGAATTTAAAAGGGGTTATTTGCTGATGCGAATCGAAAAATTTCGTATAAAAATGACAGCGAATTCATAAATTTAAAATTTCGTTTTGGAGTAGGTACACCTACGTTATTAGAAATAGAGAAATCTTAATTACCTATGTATATAAAACAACGTCGGCTTAGTTACACCATTTATAACTAAAGAACGTCCGGACCAATTTTAATGATTTCATATTTGTCGGATTCGTCTCCACCCGGATTAGCAGACTTTGTAGGGTAAAATGGGGGTAAAATGAAGGAGACGTATCCGATTGAACAAAACTATACTTGCGTTTAAAATGTTATTCTTAAGAAATGGCTCCAAAGATATTTTTTTTAAATTTTGTTATTTTTAGGGCGAAATGGGGTAAAATGAAAAAAAAAATGTATCCGATTTAAAGAAGGGCATTCCTACGGAAATTGCTTTAAGAGTATTATTTTGTTTCAAATGTTTTTCTCAAGAAATCGCTTAAGGAATATTTTTTTTCAAAAATATGGTATTTATAGGGTGAAAGGGGGTAAAAACGAAAAGAGGTATCCGATTTCAAAAGTTTTGTTTGTGTTTGAAAGATTATTTTGAAAAAATGTTATTTATAGAGTGAAATGGAATAATAATAAAACAGTGGTTTTCGAGTAGAAAAATTTATTCTGTGTTGGGAAATCAATAAAGGTTGGACTTGGAGAATCCTATTTTTATAAATTTAGCCTTTCATAACGTGAATTGGGTTGAAATCCAGAAAGCATAGTATTCGAGTAAAAAATTCAAAAAAAAATTATTTTCTTTTGTAATTTTTATGTGACGCTTAGGTTTGTCTACCAGTGCGAGCCGGGTAGGCCAACTAGTTGAAAATAATTACCAGATTTGTCTACTGTGTTTTCGCAAATATTTTGTTGTTTTGTGGGAAACCTTTTCTTTTCTTTTCTTTTCTTTTCTTTTCTTTTCTTTTCTTTTCTTTTCTTTTCTTTTCTTTTCTTTTCTTTTCTTTTCTTTTCTTTTCTTTTCTTTTCTTTTCTTTTCTTTTCTTTTCTTTTCTTTTCTGTTCTTTTCTTTTCTCTTCTTTTCTTTTAAGCTTAGTTTATTTTCCTCAAATCAAGTTAGAATGCTTTAGTGATTACTTTTCACATCAAAACAGCGTAAAGGGAAGAGCAGCCTTCCGTAGTGCATTCGGCTTCTTAATTCAACTTCATCTAGGTGTAGTTGTTAATTGTTATGTCCCACTATTGAAAATTATTTTTTTCTAATCCTATAACAACTGAAATTTGATCTCCAGCAAGACAAAGAAGTAGTTGCGAAAGAAAAAAGAAATGCTTATGGGAAAAATATGCAGAGGTAGAGTTTAACCAATTGCAAACAAAAAATCAAAATTGAACTAAAACTATGCTGTAAAATAAAACAAAAACGCAGAATAAAACTCAAATTTCATTTTTCCAAAAATAAAAAATTTATTCTCCGACCGGTCATTCCGATGTGCAAAAAAAATAAACGGATACTATTCTTTCTTCAAATAATCTGCTACAATAATTGGCAATTTTGCTCAATGAAGAGCGTAGGTGTACTTAGCTACTGCAAAACGAAATTCTAAAAACTTTTTAGAGAGGATTGAAGAAAATATAAAGCTGCGTCCAATTTTTCAGTTCGAGATTATCAACGTTTTAAAAAATTAAACTTGAATTAAACCTTCCAATTTACTAAGCTCACTTGAGTTTTAGTTTAACCTTCCATTAAAAAAGTGGACTTTATTATATTTTCGGCTCACTAATCAAAGTCTGAATTAATAATGAAAGACAAATTTCAGCTTTTCATTAATAAGTACATTACCATAGAAAATGCAAGTATATTGTTTCATTTTTAAATATTTAAACCATGAAGCCTTTTGTTTTTTTTTAAATGGTATTTATTTCGTTAAACTCCACTGTCGACCATAAAGCAACCTCTACGTTAAAAACCTTTTTTTGCATTCCAGTTAATGTAAAGCCATCACCAACACAAAAATGACTTTAACAATACTGCCCATTCATAATTTTCACAGCTAATTGAACCTTATTCAGTCCTTTGAACAAGTTCGTACCTACAGACATATGTACATACATAATATAAGTAAATAAATGCAAGCTTCAATAAGCCTTCTGTAAAATAATGTAAAATTAGCTAAAAAAATCATTAGCTTTGATTTTATTTTATTATAATATTTAATTTTATGAAAATAAAAAAAGTACAAACAGTACAATACCACTTTTATTCGGTCCGGTATTAACTCATGTGTGTAAGTATAAAAAAATTACATATTATAATAAATGCAATAATTATTTTATAAACCTCATTAGTTGGGAGAGGATCTGACCCAGGAAACAAACAAAAATTCTATAGGAACGAGAAGGAATAAACATAAAAACCTCTCTGTTAAATCAGCTTTTGTGTTTTGTATTTAATTAGCTTTTGCTCGCTGACCTCCAAATCGATTTATCGAAATGGAAAATATTAAATTTTAATTTAACCGCACACATTATAGTGTGCATATCTACATATATGAAAAACTTTCTGAATAGAAAATGTCTACACATTTATTTATTAAAAACAAAACAATGTGGAAAATGCAAAATCATTCAATAACCGCCAAACGGAAACATCAAAAATGTTCAAATATTTCCGAGCTCATTGGAAAATATCCATTGTTCCAGAACAAAAGGATTGAAAATATAATAAAAGAGGAAATAAAAATTATATGCTCTTTAGACGTTCTATTCCCTCTGAACAGTGCTGGATTCAACGATAAAGCAGACTGGGCTTAGTCTAAATATATGGGTGCCTACTGCTTAAATCATTTCCTGATTATAGAGAGCTCAAAAAAAAAAAAAAAATTAAAAACAAAACTTCATATGAAGTTTGTTCCAGAATTTGACAAAAACTGTCAATTGTCACAAATTATCACCAATTTTCACCAAATCCTGTTCCACGCTTCATGAATTGGGCATAGTTTTGGACAGAAAGGAGGGCTCACACAAGAGACTACAACATTTGCCATTCCTGGGTTGAAATCGGCAGATAAGTGCTGTCAAAACTGCCAGTTTGAATTCAAATATTAAAACAAACATACAAACAAAGCTGTTGCCCAAGGGTTGCCTAAGGGTTACTTTTATTTTTATTTTTATTTAAGTTTTGATAAATGTCCATTTTGTTATTATTATTAGTGATTAATCTTAAATCCGTGGAGACTCGTTTTAATTTTTACTTGCGATATAGGTACTATATGGGAAGTTATGGATTCGTACAAAAAATCGAACTCGAGATTTTGATCAAACTTTACATTACGATGATAGAGAAGTCAAAAAAAGTGGGTCTCGCAAAAACGTCCGTCTGTCTGTCTGTCTGTCTGTCTGTCTGTCTGTCTGTTCGACTACAGCCTAAACGGATGGGTCGATTTTCTTTAAACTCAGTACTTAGCGTTTTTTGGTCATTCCCCCGACCCGTTTTTTTCTTTTTTTTTTTAAGACCAAAAATAACGGTACCTGTCATACAATATTTTTTGGCCAAAAAAGAAAATATTTTTTTTCTTAGAATCGGCTCTACATATTTCTTTTTTAAAAACGCAAAAAAATTTAAATAGTTATAAGCTGCCGTTAAATGAAAAAAAAGGTTCTGAAAAATGATTATTAATGGTACCTCCTAAGGAACCATTTTTTTGAATTTCGTTTTTCTCTAAAACTATTCAACTGATTTAGACAATTTTTTTTGTGAAAAAGGATTGTTGTAGTCTTAATAGTATGGTGTACCAAAATGTTCAAAAAAATTATTTTTCGATTTTTGAAAAAAGTTTGAAATTTTTTTTTTGAAAACTCAATATTTCAAAAATGACCAAGTCGATTTTTATGAAACTTGGGAAAAAAAAGTTTTTTAATATTTTCTAACATATTATTAGCGAAAATTGTGCTTATATCTAAAAACAATGGTACCTCCCATACAAATGTTCAAAAACAGTTGAGGAAAATCTTTTTTTTCTCAAAAACGACTCCTACGATTTTGATAAAATTTCTTTTGTGTATTGATATTAGTACGAACTACTTTTTTAAAATATGAAATTTAACATTTGAGTTTTATTAACAGTACCTCTCATAGAACGGTATTTTTGATTTTCGACTATCTCACTATCGGGTTCACCGATTAAAATAAATTTTTGTATATAGAAGCTTATAATCAGTTAAAATAATATTGTATATCAAAATTTTAAAATAATATATTTTTGGATTTTTAAAAAAGAATTCAATATTATTATTTGAAAATTCGATATTTCAAAAACGGGTGAATGATTTTTTTTTTTAATTCAATTCTTAACTCCACATTAATAAATACTTAAAATTTGCGTACCAATTTTTTTTTTCATACATGTTTACAAAATTTTATAAATAAAAAATTAATTATTTTTGAAACCGCTCCTACGATTTTTAAAATTTTTTTCTCATAAATTGAGATTAACATAACTATTTAGATGTTGTACATCGCGTTGGGTTCATAATAGTTTTAAAAGTATTTTAATCAATTTCTTTTTATTTTTTTTTAAACCATTTTAAAGTTTAAATAACATAATTTTCTTTGACTATGTGCAACATGGTGCTATATTTATAATTATTGTATTGTAACTAACATAATAATTCCTTAAACAAATCTAGGTGTGGCAAGGGGCATTACTAATATAGGGCCACATATAGGTAACTAACTTATGTATTTAATTTAGAATCAGATCAGGTTGGTATACCAACCTCTATGGGTAACAATATTATTGATATTGGAAGGTAAGTGCTATCTGCTTGAAGCATAGCTAACCATTACCTACTTGAAAAATTGAAACTTTAGGTAGGTAGATATTTACTTAGGTACATAATATGTAATATACCTATTAAGTACAAAACATTCCAAATAACATCATAAATAAAATCCACGATCTAACTTCAAATATACGTAATTACAAACATATGTATGTAGGTACATACCTACATATACATGTACATACAATGTATCTGTATACCAATGTACCTACATAAGTACATAATAATTATAAATAATAAGTAACGTACTGGTTCACAATCTAGGTAGTTACCCCATTATGGGGTTATAAGTGCAAAACACCGGGTTTCGTTTTGAAATCCACGCTAGAAACAAAAGCTTATTCTACCTACCTTTTCATCTTTAAACCTTTTTGATTTGAAGCAGGATAATCTTGGAATTATCCATCCAACAATTCATGAGGCACTACTGTAAATCATTCTGATGATAACTTAATTATTAATTATTGCAACCCACTTAAGATTTGCTTAATCCTCTGAACATTTCGACAGTATCATTCTCCACTAAACTCCAAGAATCATACCGAATGCCGATTGTGGAATGATTTTTTTATCAACCTAGCTTTTTTATAAACATAACACATGATTTAGTATCCTCTTTGAAAAAGTAATGTAACGACGCCGACGTACCTACCAAGGTTCATCGACCTTTCAAAAACTTTTTCTATCATACATAATTGTCATCGCCAGCTGAAACAGAGTCTTTGTCCAAAAACATAAACAAACTAGGTAGATAATGTTGTTAACAGATAAAAGCAAAAAATTACGGTTGTCGCAACTTTCTTGTAAACAAAATAACATATTCTTGCTAATCAAAAGGAAAATGAAAAAGAATTCAAGAAATGGAATGATGTCCTTATGTTTATGTATCCCTATTAGAAGGAGACAAAGGACAATGTGGAAGAATGTACAAAAAACGTTAAGAAGTATTTGGCTTTGATTTTTACTTGCGATATAGGTACTATATGGGAAGTTATGGATTCGTACAAAAAATCGAACTCGAGATTTTGATCAAACTTTACATTACGATGATAGAGAAGTCAAAAAAAGTGGGTCTCGCAAAATCGTCCGTCTGTCTGTCTGTCTGTCTGTTCGACTACAGCCTAAACGGATGGGTCGATTTTCTTTAAACTCAGTACTTAGCGTTTTTTGGTCATTCCCCCGACCCGTTTTTTTCTTTTTTTTTTAAGACCAAAAATAACGGTACCTGTCATACAATATTTTTTGGCCAAAAAAGAAAATCTTTTTTTTTCTCAAAATCGGCTCCACAGATTTTTTTTTTTAAAACTCAAAAAAATTTAAATAGTTATAAGCTGCCGTTAAATGAAAAAAAAAGGTTCTGAAAAATGGTTATTAATGATACTTCCTAAAGAACCATTTTTTTGAATTTCGATTTTCTCTAAAACTATTCAACTGATTTTGACAATTTTTTTTGTGAAGAAGGATTGCTCTATTTGAAATAATATGGTGTACCAAAATTTTCAAAAAAATTATTTTTCGATTTTTGAAAAAAGTTTGAAATTTTTTTTTTGAAAACTCAATATTTCAAAAATGACTAAGTCGATTTTTATCAAACTGGAAAAAAAAAAGATTTTTAATATTGTCTAACATATTATTAGCGAAAATTGTGCTTATATCTAAAAACAATGGTACCTCCCATACAAATGTTCAAAAACAGTTGAGGAAAATCTTTTTTTTTCTCAAAAACGACTCCTACGATTTTGATGAAATTTCTTTTGTGTATTGATATTAGTACGAACTACTTTTTTAAAATATTAAATTTAACATTTTAGTTTTATTAACAGTACCTCTCATAGAACGGTATTTTTGATTTTCGACTATCGCACTATCAGGTTCATCGATTAAAATAAATGTTTGTATATAGAAGCTTGTAATCAGTTAAAATAATATTGTATATCAAAATTTTAAAATAAAATATTTTTGGATTTTTAAAAAAGAATTAAATATTATATTTTGAAAATTCGATATTTCAAAAACGGGTGAATGATTTTTTGTTTAATTCAATTTTTAACTCCTCATTAATAAATACTTAAAATTGGCGTACCAATTTTTTTTTTCACACATGTTTACAAAATTTTATAAATAAAAAATTAATTATTTTTGAAACCGCTCCTACGATTTTTAAAATTTTTTTCACATAAATTAAGATTAACATAACTATTTAGATGTTGTACATCGCGTTCGATTCACAACAGTTTCAGAAGTGTTTTAATCAATTTTTTTCTAATTTGGTTGATTTAAAACAATTTTCCAGTTTAAATAATATAATGTCCTTGCATGCATATTGCATATGTGCAACAATAGACTCCCATAGCTTATTTATTTCAGACTATAGAACCACAATGTGATCGCAAATAAGAGCAAGTTCGTGCGACCCAGTCGTGCATATTTTTTTCTAGTCCAATGCATTTATAATCTGACCCAGCAGTTTGTACCACACCTAAATTTTGTTTATTCATATGAGGGAGAGTTGATCGAAGCCCGTATTACCCTCATTTTCTTGAAATCATGAAATTCACCTTCTGGCCGCCATCTTGGATTTTAGTTTTTTTTTTAAATATCTCGGTTTCTGTAAGTACTACAAAAATGTTTATTTAGCAAAAAGTGTATGAAATTAAATTTTCTATTTTTTGTGTTAAGAACTTTTTTTCGATATTATTAAAATTGAAAATTTTACAGGGGAACAAAGTTAAAATATTAAAATTTTCAATTTAATTTCAATTCAATTTCCACAATCAATTTAATTCAAGATTTAAAAAAAAATTATGCAAAATTGTTTCCTGTCAAATTTGTTGAAAGCTCCTTTTTGTTTCTAAGTTGTGGTATCGAAAAAGTTTCTCGCTTCAGACGTATCTCAATTGGCGTTTTTCTTTTTTAACTCTGAGCAGATCACGGAATTGTCAAAGAAAAAATCTATGTTTTTTTTTAGCTCAGACATATCAGAGCATAAAAAGTGTGTTTCTTTTTTACATCGGAGTTAGCTCAGAGCTTGTTCAATTAGCTCAGAATAAAATGACCGAGCAAATCGAGCGAAACGCTGAGCGAAGCCGACTTCACGGGTTGGGTACGAAATCCCGCATCACAAAGTCCCTTATCACGAAATCCCGCATCTGGAACTTGGACAAAGGAGAAATTTTTTTTTTAAACAAATTTCTGGAGATGAATCTGGAACCAGGACAAAAGTTCTGGAGGTGGGTTTGGAACTTGGACAAAGGACACATTTTTTTTTGAAACAAGGTTCTGGAGGTGGATCTGGAACCGGACTAAGTTCTGGAGGTGGCTCTGGACCTTGGACAAAGGACACATTTTTTTGTTTTTGAAAACAACTTTTTTTAGAATTTAAAAAAAGATTCTAGAGGTGGGCCTGGAACTTGGACAAAGGACAATTTTTTTTTGGAAACAACTTTTTTTATTAATTTACAAATTTAAAAAAATTGCGTTTTTGCCAGATAATTTGGTAAGGTTCTGGAGGTGGATCTGGAACTGGGACAAAAGTTCTGAAGGTGACTCTGGAACTTGGACAAATGACAATTTTTTTTTTGTTTTTGGAAACAACTTTTTTGCAATTTAAAAAAAAAATTCTGGGGGTGGGTCTGGAACTTGGACAAAGGAAAAACATTTTTTTTTTGGAAATAACTTTTTTTATTCATTTACAAATTGAAAAAAATTGCTTTTTTGCCAGATATTTTCGTAAGGTTCTGGAGGTGGATCTGGAACCGGGACAAAAGTTCTGGAGGTGACTCTGGAACTTGGACAGAGGAAAATTTTGTTTTGGGAAATTAAACCATTTTCCAAGAGAAAAGTTAATTTTTTTTTAAATATTTTTTCCAAAAAAAAAAAATTTCCATCTCTGTCCAGGTCCAGAACCACCTTCGTCCAGGTCCAGAAATCCAGAAAAATATTATATTCGGAATCACCAACATGCTGCGGGATTTCTTAACGATCCCCAACTTCACACATAACTAAAAATTAAAAATGGATTCCTTATAAAATGACAGTTCAGTGATCAAGTGTGTTTCATAATTATATCTGAGGACTCTGATCATATCTGCTCAGAGCTCTGCTCTGATCGCTCAGCCTCTGCTCAGAGCTTTGCTCAGAGCCAAAAAAGAAAAACGCCAAATGTCTATACAAAAACTTGATTATTAAGTGCATTATAAAATGTGAAATAGTAGTTATAGAATGGTTATATGGCCTCGAAGTGTCCTAATCCAGCACTATGTCAATGCTGCTCCAGTGAATTCAATCTAAAACTTAAATAAAACTTAATACCAAAACACAGAAATGATAGATATTATTCAAGATGCGAAAAGTATTTCGCCTTCCGTGATGCTGGGGTGTGAAATATTTGCAAACAGAGTGTGAGTTGGAGGATAGGGAGCGACAGAATTTTTTGTCTGCATCGATGACTAAAATAAATGTATATGAGAATGTTGAGCTTAGATACAATAAAATCTCTCATAAATTTCCTGGGGCGCAAAATGAATTTTGTTGGTTATGTTGTGTAGGATACATATAGGTATATGAAGTCTAAATTTTAAAATTCATATTTAAGATTAATTCTTTATTTTTTTTTTGTCGTTGTTATTTGTGACCTTTAGCACTATTTTGTATTAGTCAACATACATTTCTGTATGTATCTTTGTTAATAATATTGCGGTTCCTTATTTTAGAGCGGTTGGTATAAGCCATCTTGAATTTCATTTAAATCTTATAGTTCTGAATCGAGTTTTTCGCAGTATGCTTTACTACTGAAAATGAAAACAGAGTAACTTTTAAAAAAAAAAATAATTTTGCTTCATTTATCGATTAATCAGGGTAAAAATAAGGCTCCAAGATCTTAGCACCCCATATGTGGGATATTCGCAAAAAATAGTATGCCATCTAAAAGGTGAGATATTGTTTAAGACTCTACAAAAAATTTCAGAAATTAGTCAGCCATAGAAAACTTTTAATCAATGTTTGTAGTTTTTCAAAGTTATCAGCGATCATCGAAAATGTTACTTAACCTATAAAAACTTGGCTATAGTTTCAGTTAAACTTCATCCATAGATTTTTTTAATGAATTTTTTAAAGTTTTTTTTCAAGGTCGTACAGATAATGACCTTGAAAATTCTTTTAAAATTCATGAAATCAATGGCTGTACAATAGCTGGAACAAGTAGATCTTTTATGAGGTTACTAAGACCTTTCATATGATACCTATACTTTTTTGCGAATAACCCACAAATGAGGTGCTAAAAGTCGCTGATATAACCTTAAAAAAATTAACCGTTATTGATACAAAATTCTCAATGGCTCACAAATTTCCTAAACTCTAGTTGACCTTTTTGACAAATAAATAACCTTTTAGATGGCCTCCTTTTTTTTTGCGAATATCCCACATGTGGTGTACTAAGATCGCGGAGCCCAAAAATTGATGGGTTGATTAACCTACGAATTTAATCCCTTCATGGCTCGACATGATGAATTGTGGATATCATTTTTTCAAATAGTTTTTTTTTTTTAATAATGAAGCTCCACATAATCATTGAATCTAAATTTCAACTACAATTTTGGTATGAAACCATTTCCCCAAAGTGAAGTCCAGTGTATGGTCATCCTGTCCTGATGTGCGTCCATTGCCGGCCGTCGCGTCCTCGTCGTCAGCCACTCAATATAATTTTGCCTTGTGTTGAACGTGAAAACAGGGATTATCCTGCGACAAAGCAAATTGTATTGATGACAACAAGCATTTTGTTACGACTCGAACACTATATACCACCGGCCGCCCAGCGCCATCATTTCTAAGCCTCTACGTTGCTAAATTGTTATCGAAATTGGGGACAACGCATCATGTTCACAGGACATCAAAAGCGCGAAAAAAATATCGGAACTCCTATCCGCTCTGTTGAATTGGGTACAATAGTTGTTAGATTCACTTTCCGGGAAGAACCCAAGCTCTCTCCCAATGGTGTGGATTAAATTTAAATGCTCAAACATTTGTTATTGATGTCATCATATGGGACGAGACACGGACTTACATTACACATCAGGATATACTATGTCCAACATCTATTGCTGCTACACCGTTGTTAATACCCAATGAGGTTGGTGGGAACTGGTCGATAGAAAGAGGAAGAGCAAGAGCATGTGTGTAATCCTTTTATCGTTTTTCGCATGAATCATTTGTATTTATACGTTTACCAAACTCAATTCTAGAATTTCGCAAAAACCCGACTTGGTTTGTGGGCCTGAACTACTTGTTTGTTGGTTCCTATATCCTGACTGTATCTTTGACTATGACTATATACATAAATCACAGTGTGGCAATGGTGGTTGAAAGTGAATAAAATGACTGATGGAATGGGATTCTTTTTGTAGTGTATACAAAGAAATCTATGTGAACCTCATATACATGTACCTATACATTTAGTGCACTTTTGTGTTGCGAAGCAATTAATTCGGCCTACGGATAACATAGGGATTTATTTAATTCAGGGTAGGGTAGCATGTTGTAATTCACACTTTTCCAGTTGCAGATCTTTTATGTATACAAGCTGTTTTTTTTGTCCGTTTTGGCAGGTTAGGTTGACCAAACTGATTGGTAGAAAAGCATAATAGGTATGCGGATTTAAATACGGTCTGAGATTAACGCAGCCTTTTCATGTTGATCCTTCAAACAAAAAATTTAAATGAATTCATGATGAAGTGAATGAAAAAAAACAAAATCAAATCAGTGTTCAAGGAGATTAAGCTTATGAAAGTGACCATTAAAATATCGAGGAGCCCTATTATATACATAATGGACCTTTTCACTCATAGATATAGGTATATGTACTTAAAGGGTATGCGTAGCAAGCTTCAGATATATAAAAGCAAATAATTGATGAAAACCTTTATCGCAAAATTTAAGCTTCTAACATCTTCTAAAGGTTGCCCTTTTGACTTGGTTTAATCTTCAAATTCAATTAAGAAGTTTTTCACCCACTGCAAATTTCCACTTTTTTGTGGCAGAGAGGGCTTTGGAAAAAGTTTCAGTGAACATGAACATCTCACACTTTCCCTAGTTAACATCTAGTTCTTAATTCAATAACGACTCTAGATTGAAGCATTGAAAAGGCAAACTAAGTATTTAATGAAGAAGTTGGTATAAAGTGCATGTTCCTATACTTCAAGACTTTTCTATGTAACTAATTTTCTTTCAATTTAACTTTCTTGAGAAGATTTCTTTTAATGCATATTTCGAATAGGTACATACCATCTTCCTGGAAAGTAAGTTCGCTTCCTTTTAGCTTTTGAAGACATTTTTTCTTGGAATGTATAATATTTCTGAGTATGATATAAATGTTCATAACACATTCATGTGAATGAAATCTCTAAAGCTTGTCTGTAACGTGTGTTTCTTTCACTCAAATAATAAATCTGTATAACAAAAAACAGGCCACAAATTAAGGTAACATATAATTATTTCAAGTAAGCAAATAAAAAATAGGATGTATAGCCTTTTCCAAATGGGAATTGGTTTATCCCTATATTACTGAAGCATGGGAAAGTGTGGCCAAATCTCATGATTTATCATGATTGTCATGATTTTTCACCTTCTTCTCATGAAATCATGAATTCATTGAAAATCTCATGATTTTTCATTTTTTCTTAAATTAAATTAAATTAATTTTTTTTTATATTTGCTTATGTTCAGTTTCACAAATATTTAGCAGGCTTTAACATTTTTAAATGACGTATTTTGTATAGAACAAACGTCATTTTAAGATTTAAAAGTCTGTTAAATAGTTCAAAGGGCTTTATGAAATCGTCCATTAAAGTTTCAAAACAAACACAGCAAATCTTCTATTCAGCCTTATTGCGAGTTTCACCCGAAAAATATTTCACCTTAAAATTTTTTGCTCGCCCGGAATTTTACAAGCTATTGTGAGTCTCGCCCTAACGAAATTTTGTTCGCCTCCAAAATAAAAGTGAAAATGGCATTACATTCCACCCGAAATGAATGTTCACAATAAGGGGAATTTTGCGATCATGAAATTTCGGGTGAAACTCACAATAGGCCGAAAGAAAAATGTCGAATTTTCAGGGTGAAATGTTGTTCGGGTGAAATTCACAAAAAAGCTGATTATGTTTATTGACCGACAGTCGAACTAGAATACTACTACATTTAACTTACTCAAAAAAAATTAAAATTTCTGTGAATCATAAGTTTTAAGTGATTATAAGCTCAACGAAAAACAAGCATTCTCATGATTTTTGTTTTTGTTTTTTTTAATCGGAACAAAAAGGGTGAAATAAAATAAAATAGAAATTTTGATTTTCTGTTTAGAGCCAACTGATGACTATCCAACGTTCAATTTAAAAAAAGCACATACAAAAAGCACATATGGATAAGGAACACCCTAATATAAAAAACATAAATGTACTTAAACCTAAAAAAGGCCTTGCAAATATATTGTGCTTAATGAAAAAGAGACAGTGGCTCAAATTTTTAAACAGTCCTCGTTTAAGGAATGAAACCAACTCTAGTTAACGCAGTCGTTTAGTTGCGAGCCCTTGTCTAACCTTTTCTTAATTTTAAACACTTTAAACAATTCTTCTAACTAATGAAGTGTTTTTAGCGCATTTGTAGGGTTTTAAGCGCATTTTTAGGGTTTTGTTATGATTTTTGGTAGAGCATTCGACTGCAGATCGAGAGGTCCCCGGTTCAAATCCGGGTGTCCCCTTTGAAAATTAAATTTGTTTGTAATTTTTTTTTCCTTTTTTAACTCCCCTATAGCTATTTCACCTTTCCAGCTAAGATGACGGGCGATTTTGTGACCAGAAAATGATTTGCCACGATATGGTAGTCCAACTATGTACCCCATATTTTTTTTTGTTTTTGTTGGGGCGGTCGACCGAATAAAAGTTTGTATTGTATATTGTTTGGTGTCTTAGTCTATTAAATCGGGGGGTGGAGGTGGTGTTGTTTTGTCGTGGAAATGGTTACTGGGCGCATGCGCCACAAATTAAAGCTAAGACAGTTTTCGTGATTGTTGATTTACATGCTTAATATCTTCATCAAACATTTTTCTTTAAATTTTTGTTATGAAACTACAAACGTTGAATGGATAAAGTATACTTTAAAAAAGATAGAGAAGCATTTTGCTGCTTTTAAATTTAGACGAGTGCTTTGGCGTTAAAGTATACTTTATATCGTTTAAAATTATCAAAGTGTCGACTCTCATTCTAAAACTCATTTTTAGAGTCGGCGTCGAATTTAAAAATGATTTAGAGTAGGTTTTAAATGTTTAAAATTTTGCGCCAGTCTGTTTTATAACTCAATGTATAGGCTTTTTACTCCATAGTTCGCATTCTGCACTTGTTATCCCTGTTTTCGCACTCAACAGTTTGCACTCCAGACTCCGCACCTCACCCTTTGCGCTCCACACTTCGCACTCCGCACTTCGCAATTTGCACACCACACTTCGAACTTCAGACTTTTCACTCTGCACCTCGCAAATCACACTTCATATATCGGAATTTGCACTCTTCATTTTGCACTTCGCACTCCACCTTTCGCACTAAAAACTCCACATTTCGCACTCCACACTCCACACTTCGCACTTCGCTTTTGAACTCCACACTCCGCAATTCGAACTTCTGATTTTGCACTCTGCACCTGGTACTTCAGATTTGGCACTTCGCACTTGGCTTTTGGCACTTCGCACTTGGCATTTTGCACTTGGCACTTGGCACTTGGTACTTCGCAATTCGCACTTTGCACTCCCATTCCGCACTCCGATTTTCATATTCATGGGCGTCCAATTGATATAAAATAAAATATGGCTTCGAGTAGCTGTAGCTGTATACGTATCTACTATCTATGTACATATACCCATATTTACACAAGAACAACTTTACAATAACTTAAAAAACAAAAAAAAACCTAACAAGGCTTTATCTAATCCTCCCGAGGGACCATATCAAATTGACAAAATTATTTTGTGGTCAAATGAACGATGTTTGTTGCGGTCAAAGAGACACGAGTATAATATAGAAAACCGTTTGTCAACTCACAATTTCAGGACGCAATCAAAAGTTTTTACTTAATGACGTTTCGTCGAAGTTTTCCCTTGTATAGCAGTTATGTAGGTCTTTTGCTAAAAAGAAAAATATAAACCAAAAATAGTAAAAAAAAAAAATAAAAATAAGAAATTATTTTCCTGCTTTGCTTGTGTTGCAAGAAGTTGTTGTATAGTTGCTGTACTTTCATATACATAATTTAGTTTTGGTACTTGTTCGTTCGGATGGGTTGGGGTTAGGGTTGATTGAAGGAGCCGAAGTCAAATTGAAAATGTTTTGCGGTCAATTTCCATGTTATTCAGAGATAAGTTTTAAGTCAAAAGAATCATCGGTATAGCAATGAAGAAGATAGGGTTCTGTTCGGGGTTAGACGTCAGAATAAGAAGGTGTTTGGCTTGTTGGGTTGAAGAGTGAGATGAGATTATTTCACGGATTGATGATTGAAATAGTGTCTTTGAGAGGAAATTTATTTCGAGCAATTTCATAGCTTAACCTCAAGAAAGTTTTGGAATAGTTTATATTTTTTTTTTGGCGAAGGAGTTTTATTTATGGGTTTCGTGAGTTTTGAAGTTCAAACGAGCGAAATAAGTCCGGTAAGGAAGAGTGAACCGTAATTAGGGGAGTTAAAAAAAAACACTTTGAGCTTTAAAATTTCCATCTCTTTTTTTCAAATTTGGAAATATAATATTTGTATTTCAAGAATGTGGATTAACTTTGTTCCTTCTTTGACTTTAATTCCTCTTGGCTTTTTCGTCAATCCTCACTGACTTCCTTTGAGTACCCTCTTTGTCTTCCTCGTCTTTAGAGAGATATTCCAATTGGGAACGCAATCGATCAATTAGATAACCTTGACGCCTTCGAATATTACCCATATACTCCAGATCTTTCTTCATTTGCGGCAAATTTGTAAATTTCATTTCGTCTATTCCACAAAAAGCAACTTGAGTAAGTTCGTCCAGCAAACGGTCTCGTTCATCAGGCTTGGCTTGGATTATTTGACGCAATCGAAATTGAACTTTAGCAAAATGTGAGGTTAAAGCAAAGAAGGCCACTTGCAGAGATTCGTATTCTTTTTCCAGAGCCAATATGTAAGTTGAATCGGATGATTTGAGACAAGATGGTATGATGGATGACATCCGACTTGTGTTTGAATTCTTTCCTAGGGAAGTTTTTGACGATGGTTTTGGTTGAGGTTCTATGGATTCCAATGAGCTATTTGATGAACGAAAGCAAGAAGATAATCTTGGAATGCGTGAGCTGTGACTGTGACTTTCTTGCGATGGTTTTGGAGGAATTTCTGAGCTTTCCATCATCAATGAATCTTGGGAACTGGATTTCTTATGGTTGGATAGCATTTTTAGAGCTAGGTTATTGCCTGGAATTTTAATTTATTTTTATATTTGTAAAATTTTGACGTTTTATAGAAACATTTGGATTTCAAAAATATTTAGATTGAAGTTAATTCTATAAGATTCTGTAAAATATGGAAACAAATTTAATTAAAACGATCAATCCCTTGACGATGTTCACATTGGACTCACTCCGCGCGACTCAATTTGACATCTCTTTCTTTTATCTCACTCTACACAACTATATTACAAAGTGAAGTAGGATTTTTGAATTTTTTTGAAAATATCCTGCCTCACTAGACTCTCTCTTTCTCATCACAATTCACTGTCTCCTCCGAATTTCTTTGACGTCTCTGTGCTTTTGCTCACTCTTACTTCATGGTGAGAAAGAGATGGCAACGCATTTTTTTGACGTTTTATTTCGCGACATCTGTTTTCTCTGTTTGTAAGTTTATCTTTGGCACTAAAATCCTACAGAATTAACAAGATTAACATTTTGTAAGTGCTAACTTTCTAATAAATTCTTCAAGGTGCAGAGATTTTTGTTTGTTTTAACGACTGCCAAACGTCAAAGTGAGTTGGATGTGTTCAATTTATTGTTTGTGTCTGAATAATACAAGTTGGATTCACCTCAAAAAAAAAAAGTCGGAGGAGTGAGTCCAATATAATGAACACCGTCATAGGATCCTATACTTTGTATACAGAAACTCACAAACTGTCAAATATCTGAACAAAGAAATTTCTTGGACAGAAAATCACAGATAGGTTAAATGTTTTACTTATACTCAGTATGAGTATTGTCTCTTCTGTAAAAAATTGCAACTTTTTGGACTGACATTCACATAAATGCTGCACAGAAAGTGACACAAATTCAATGAAGCTAATAATACACCAAATTCTAATCTTTTCTCAAAAACAGCTTAAAAGAATTTTAAATAAAAAATACAGTTAAATTAAAATGAAAGGCAACTGATTTTGATCAATTTTTTTATGGAGAATGTTTTAACATTTTTGTTGGCCATGTAATACAATTTTTAAAAAAAGATATTTCCTTAGATTTTTAAAAAAAAGTTAAATTTTTTGTTGTTAAAACTCAACGTTTTCGAAAACGGCTTGCTCGATTTTTTTTAAAACTAATCAAGTTTGCTTGCAGCGATTTCCTATAACACAATCTAGAAGATTGAAAAAAATGATTTTATAACCAAAAATAACGCTACCTACCTACCTAGGTCATAAGAGCCATATTTTTCTTGAAAACGGTGAAAATCGTTCATAGGAAATTTTTTGTGTGCTGAAATTAATGGTGATTTTAAAACAAGTCGTTCAGCCAGAAAAATATTTGGTAAAATCACTACAAAATACTTTCGTAAATCATTTTTTCGTTCATAGTACGAAATTTTGTAAATACAGAACGAATCTTTCGTAGAAAACAGAACATACGAAAAATTCTGTGTTACGAAATTTTTGTAAAATCTACGAAAAAATTTTCGCAAACTTTTGTTGCCCGAATTTTAGTTATAGAGTAAGTGCTGCAAATATGGCCCATATTGGTATTGTGGCCCACCGTAATATTCCCCTACTGGAAGAGCGTAGGTAACCCGCTTTGAATTTATTTCAAAGATTATCTTAGTGGTTTTGATATATTAAAAAGTGGAGACTCAGGAGCAGGAAATGTGCGTGGAATTTGAAGTTTGAATTTTTTTACATTGGCCATATAATTTTTGGTAATTTTTTTTAAGTGTTTTTATACTTAATTTTGCGCAAATATTTAAATATTTTTTTGAGACTTTGTTGTGCTTAGATTTATATTTCATTATGTGAAACCAAAATTTTAAATATATTTTTTAAAGTTGGAAAATTAAAAGTACAACGAGAAGGCTATATGCAGGTAATTTGGCCCACCTCATGCATCATATACACCAACCTGGTAAATATTTAACACAAGGCGGTCCATATTAGCAGCACTTTTTTGAAAAATGTTAAAATGAGTGTTTTTAGTTTTTTATTTATATATTTTTAGTTAAGTTGTTTTTTATGTTTTTTTGTTATGAAGGCTGATTATAAAATAATTTATGTATTTAAGTATTAAAAAAAGAAACAAGTCAATTACCGAAAAACTGACTGTTTTGTTGACAAAAAAGTTAAGGGTGTGCCATATTTGTGACACTTACTAAGTATATGTATGTACACAAATTTTCGTTCATTCATGTTTATTGGTGTACTTATGTTCTTTACCAACGATTTCATAAAATAACAAACTTTTTGCAAATTTATCAAAACTGCATGTTTGTATCTGGCCATGGCAAACATTTCCAGCTTAGTGATTAAGAATTCTTGTTGGATATAGTTCACATTTAGTTTTTGTCAAAAAAAACCATGTAAGTACAACTGAACCTTATAAAAATTGAGTATTGACAAAGTCCTCACTAGTGAACTTATGAGTCCAAGTGAGATCACCAGAACGAAACGCCAATTTATATAGACTAAAGGCCGTTAGAAGCTATTTTGAAACTTTTAAATTATTTTACTCAGAAGACCCTTAATGTTCATCATAATTTAATATCCAAAACATCCCACAAATTTTCAAATGAAATAAAAATGTTTAAAAGTCAATTTTGTAGAAAAGAAAAAGTATTACAAAATATTTCGTAGACATATTCTTCAAAATGTTGCTTCCAATATTTTGGAAGAAATACGAAACTTATGTACGTATTATTTAACAATGCGCATTCGTGAGTCGTGACTATAGATGGTTTTGAATACAAACGTTTCGCAGAATGCTTAAAATAATTAGAAAACATTTCTTACAATCTAACGGGTGATTTTTTAGCTGGTTTGGTTTTGGCAACACTGGTTTTGACAGCTGACGTGTGTTTAGTACCTTGTGTCACTGTCAAACAGCTTCAGTTTGGTTTGCAATTTAACCATGGATCGTCTTACAAATGAACAACGCTTGCAAATTATTGAATTTTACTATCAAAATTCGTGCTCGGTTCGAAATGTTCATCGCGCGCTGCTTGTGTTCAGCGATGAGGCTCATTTTTGGTTGAATGGGTACGTAAATAAGCAAAATTGCCGCATTTGGAGTGAAGATCAGCCAGAAGCATTGCAACAGCTACCAATGCATCCCGAAAAAGCCACTGTTTGGTGCGGTTTATGGGCCGGCGGCATTATTGGGCCATATTTCTTCAAAGATGATGCGAATCGCAGCGTTACTGTCAATGGTGAACGCTACCGAGCGATGATAACAAACTTTTTTTTGCCCAAAATGGAAGTTCTTGACTTGCATGATATGTGGTTTCAACAAGACGGTGCCACATGCCACACAGCACGCGAAACAATGGCGCAATTGCGAGGCGAGTTTGGTGAACAGTTAATTTCACGTTTCGGGCCGGTCAATTGGCCGCCTAGATCGTGCGATTTGACACCATTAGATTATTTTTTGTGGAGGTATGTCAAGGCTAATGTCTATAGGGACAAGCCCGCTTCGATTGACGCACTGGAAGCCAACATCCATGCATTCATTCGTGAGATACCGGCCGATATGTGTGAAAGAGTATGCCAAAATTGGACTCAGCGGATGGGCTACCTGAGACGCAGCCGCGGTCAACATTTGCATGAAATTATCTTTAAACATTAAATTGCAAGGTTCAAACTATCGATTCAAATAAATATTTCATTCATTTTTTCGAATTTTTTGTGTTTTTTTTTTTTTTAAAGTTCTAAACCTCTTAAAAAACCACCCATTACTAAATTTTCTTTCTAATATTTTGCAAATATACGAAAGTTTGGGTGATTGAGTGTATTACTCCCGTAGAACCCTTTTTTTTTATTTTCGGCTTTTCATTATCGGCTTTATTTGATTAAATTATATTTTTTGAATGCACATGTTTCTATAAAAGTCCTAATAACAATGCATGTTAGAATTATCAGAAAATTTTGTTTCAGATTTTTTTTTTTTTAATTTCAAAATATTTTTTAGTTTAATTTTTAACTGCACATTAATAAATTGATACTTGAAATTAAAGTAAACATTTTTTTTTCAACAAATTTATGAATACAAATCTTTTTATTTTAAAACCGCTGCAAAGATCTTTAAACATTTTTTTCTCAAAAAATAAAAATGTTTTGAAGAAATCATGTGGTGTGGATCACATTGGTGTAGAAAAACAAAAGATTTTGAAAAATAAAAAATGTTTCTCCAAATATATTAATTTGTTATCAACAAATAATTTATGTTAGGAAAACGTTCCTATTAATAAAAGCTTAAAAAAAATAAAAATAAATAAAATTAGCCTTCTTGCTTAGGAGTAATTACATCAAAAATCAAAAGGTCATATTAATAATAACGATTCGTTCCTAATTAATACATACCTACCTATGTTAGAATAATAAATACTGTCTTCTTTTATTTCTTTGAACTAAAAATACCTAATAATAATAATATTTCAAATAATTTCAACTATTCGCTCCATTGACCCACAAAAAGAATAAGAAGAAAAAAACAGAGCCAAAACTCTATGCCTTGCCCATCCATCCTCGTTTCATCCTAAAATCGTAGTGGAAATAAAAATAATTAGAATTAAAAAAAAAGAAAAAAAAAACGACTTAAAAGACAGAACACCATCATCATCTTATAGAAATTAGTAGGCACTTTGAATGAAGAAGAAAATTTCATTTGAAATTTAAAATTTTTATTTTCTATTCAGTTTAATTGAAGAGCGCAGTAGGTATATAGAGTATACATAAATACCGTTGCTTTGGTTTTTCTCAAAAATTGGATACTTGAATGGTTGAATTTGAAAGTCGAAACTGGAAAGGAAAATCTCTGCGCATTATGAGGCAGACTCCTTATATCCTTATAGTCGGCGTGATGCCAAAATGATTATCCTTGTATTAAATTTTGAAGTCTTTGTTGTGTTGGGTATGGTTGTTTTTTTTTTTTTTATTTTAACTTTAATTTCTATCCAATGTCGTTCTGTGCGAGAAAATCTGAAAAGCTTTTCTCCGCATAGGAATGTTTAGTTCACTCCTTGTCTTAAATTGAAATGATGGTGAAGAGTGAGAGTAGAGGATTTTTTTGTACTTGGAATTCATCGACAGCTGGAGGCTCTGCCCTAGTTGAATATTTTCTTTGAAGATTTTTGTATAATTGATAGAAAAAAAAAAATATTTTAAATTGCCTCAGGATGATGTTGTCTACAGAATAAAAAAAAAACAAAAAAACTATGGCTGGGTAACCCCCTTTGAAGAGCAATAAAGGAAAGTCAATGAATGAAAATAAATTGGGAGACTTTCTTCTTTTTCTATGATCTAATTCTCATATTGGCAAATTTTCCAATAGGCTGCGCTACTTAAGAAAAAGTAAAAATAATTTCCTTTTCAATTTTATATCAATTTAATAGGAAAAAATATTAATTCAAATTTTGTTATAAAGGAAATGTTAATAGAAAAAGTTCCTTTTAAGTTTCTATTCCTTTAACAGAAATATGAATAATATTAATTTTGTTTCAATTTCATTAATGACCGTCAAGAATTAGAAAATTTTAAAATATTTGAGTATGAGTATATAGATATTTTGAGAGAATATTTATATTGTTAAATTTTGCTTTAAGCTATATACGATTGCCTATACATATTAATTCATTTTTTTGTCCAGAGTCATATTAACAGATCTGAAGAAAAACTCCCGGAAAGCAGAACTTATGGTTTATATAGTTTCCTTTTGATGTTTTAAGTACATTTTCTTAAAGTCCCCATTGATATGAACGCCATCTACCTATGAATGATTTTTTTGAGGAAAAATATTTCAGGCCTGTTTTGTAACTTGGAAAATTTCCCTCTAGAAATCTTGTTACTTTGTTTTACCCGCGTCGATATTATTAAGTCTAAACCGTCCATATACAAGTGTTCAGCCTGTTAGGGGGAAAAGGGTATATGATTAAAAAAAAAAAAAAAATGAAAAAAATGTTGAAGGATTTGCCACTTGGTTTTGAGATATTTTTTAAAACAAGATCTTATTGGAGGAAAGAACAATGAGTTTTGAATTAAAAAAATCAACAACGCATTATTTGTTTTAGGAATTAAAGTTTATAATTAAAACAGATAATAGTTTATTTTTTTAATTTCCAAAAAAAATTTTTTTTAGAAAATTTGTATTTGCAATAATATTCAAACACGCGTTAAAGGACTTTATATTATTTTTTAATTTTTTATAATTTTATTATAAACTTAATACAAGCTGAACTTAAAACTTAATATAATATTTTTAAAATCTATGTTTAAACATATAAATTTAGAATTGTTTAAAGTGGTAGAGTTTGAATAAGTAAAAACGGACTAAGAAAATAATGAGGGGGAAAAAATAAAGGGTTTTCCAATAAGAGGTGATATTTTGATATTCAAAGAAAAATGGCATTTTTTGAGATAAATGATCGGATGTTTATTTCATTATAAAGAGGAAGGTATGCCGTTAATAATGGAACACAACATCAGCCAAATGGCCGCCACAACAACGCTTACAGGACCATATCCTTTTCATGAAAATTTCCATAACCAAATCGCAAAGTGGCTGCCCTATGTCCTCGATAGCCTCACGAATTCCATCTTTGAGGTCTTGAATCCACGCTGGGCTGTTGGCGTAGACTTTATCTTTCACGTGGCCCCAAAGGAAGAAGTCGCAACGTGTTAAATCACAAGATCTCATTGGCCAATTGTGATCACCTCTTCGAGAGATAACACGGTCCGTAAACTTTTCCCGTAAAAGATCGATGGTTTCATTGCTTGTGTGGCACGTAGCGCCGTCTTGTTGAAAGTAAACGTTGTCCAGATCAATACCATCCAATTCCGGCCATAAAAAATCATTAATCATCTCTCGATAGCGCAATCCATTGACCGTAACTGTTGCTCCAGCCTCATTTTCGAAAAAGTAAGGTCCAATGACCCCGCCGGACCATAAACCGCACCAAACAGTCACGCGTTGAGGATGGAGAGGCTTTTCAACAATAAGTCTTGGGTTTTCCGAGCCCCAGATGCGACAGTTTTGCTTGTTGACGTAGCCTCCGAGGTGGAAATGGGCCTCATCAGTCAAGATGATTTTTCGATGAAATTCCGGATCATTTTCATGCATTTCAAGGACCCAATCAGCAAAGACACGACGTTGTTGATGAACAGCCGGCTTGAGTTCTTGTGTTAACTGAACTTTATAAGCCTTAAGTCCCAAGTCTTTATGCAAAATACGGTGTAATGACGTTTGCGGAATGCCTAATTATAAAGAACGACGAGGATTGGACAAACCTGGGTTTTCTTCAACACTTTGGGCTACAACAGCAATAATCTCAGTTGTTCTTGAGCGACGTGCACGGGTTTTATTCTTCACATAACTAACTTGTCCCAACAGCTCGAATTTGTCCACCAATTTCTGTATTGCGGTCCGACAAGGTGCTTCACGACGACCCAAAAATGTTTTAGTTTTACGAACCGTCTCTGCCAAATTTTCACCATTTTTATAGTGAATTTTAATAATTTCAGTGCGTTGTTGAAGCGTGTATCGTTCCATTTTTATTAATGGCGTAGTTTCTACTTGTCAAATGTCAAAAAATGACAGCTTCAAAAGTGACAACTACCGAAATAGCGGGCTATTCAAAATAACACCTCTTATTGGAAAACCCTTTAGCTTATTTTAAAGCAGGCTTATTTATGCTGTTGTTGAAGCTATTGAAGTTGTGACCTTACGTTGCATTCGAGTCAATGGTTCGTTTAGACCATAATCGGCATACGGTGGTAGGCAGTCAGGAAGAAAGGAACAGATATAAACTGACAGGGGTTTGGATTCAGAGAGATCTTTAGTAGCAGATTAGGGCAATTTAATAATTAGTGAATAAAAACTATGTTGGCCGTATCACGGCGTAATTTAAAGGGTTTGAAAGTTCAAAAGTTTGAGATAGTCTGCATAAGAAGGAATGATATAGAGATCATCTCATCAGCTAAAACCCCGGAAAGTGAAGCGTAAAAATCTGCGCTGTACTGCTTGAATACGTTCTATGTGAACCTGATAATATAATGACCAGACTTGGGATTGGGAGGCATTCTCAAGTAGAGGTCTAACGAAAGTCTGATGATGGACAAGAAAATTCTTTTGACCACCGTTTTACGAACCCGAGAGTTGAGTTGGATTTGCTTATAATGCTGTCGTATAGTGGGACCGGAAATTGAGTTGAGTGACACAAATGATTCCCAGGTCACGAGTATGGAGGTAACTGTAAGAAAATAGGCACTCCATATTAATCGAGTATTTTCTTTGGGACAAGGGAGGATGCTTTCGAGTGAGGGTTATGGTTTGACATTTCTTAATGATTAACTCAAGAAAGCTTTTTCGGCACCAAGTAAAAAAGCTTTTTAAGTCTGTTTTCAGCATAAGTGCGTCGTCAGTGGTGCGAATTTATTTCAAAATCTTTATAGGTATCGTCAGTATGTAAATTTCCATTTCAGATTCAGGTAAAATTAGCTCAACATCATTTATAGTCAAAACAAAAATAAGTGGTCCCAAATGGCTTCCTTGGGGTACTCCAGATAATGAATGAATAGGTTTAGAGAGACTCTCTCTGAAAAACACACGATACTGGCGGTCAACTAGGTATAACGGAATCCAAGAAGTATATAAAAATGTTAATAGCAATCGGTGAAGCTGTTAACGGGAAAGTCGAAAATAAAAAAACGGTTGTATGGCAGGTACCTTTTATATGTATATACATAGCTTCAATAGTGCACACAAACATATTTCTGTCAAAATCGTTACAGCCGTGATAAATTATATTTGTATAACGGTTGTATGGTATAGGTATCTACCGTCATTTTTGGTGCTAACAAAAATTATAAAATTCAATTTCAGCTCTAGAGAATTACTTAAAAATCTTAAGTTTCAAGTTTGAAATGAAGCTGCAGCTACATTACGTTTCTTTATTTATTTACAGGCTTAAATTCAAGCTTAATTAACAAACATAAACAAAATAATTATGAAATCATAATATAATAATAAAATATAATGACAATATTTAAATAATAACAATTTAACCTAAATCTAAATATGATAAACTTAACATTATTTTTTTTAATAATAAATATATAGGGTTTATTGGAAATAGGAGTATAGGTCTCTTCTGAGTGAGGAGGAACTAGGGCTGAAGTCGAGGACATGCTGTGCGCTGTTGGCTAAGCGTAGCATTTTGGAAATTGGGTTGTAGTGGCCATAATTGGTGCGGTGAGTGGGAAGGCGAAAGAATGGGTTAGATCGAAGGTTACGTGGATTGGTATTAATGTAGATCAATTCCAGAAGTGCCGACGAATCAATAGCACCAGTGATTAGTTGGTGGATAAAAAATATATCGGCCACTGCTCGGCGGGCGTGTTACAAGGGTGTGTAGGTCGATTAATTGGAGTCGATCTTCGTAGGGGGGTAGGAAATGAGGATCAGACCAAGTGAGATTACGCAAAGCAACACGGAGAAACCTTCGCTGTACAGCTTCAATTCTTTTCGAGTGGGTGGATTGATAAGGAGACCAAACCTGGCTGGCGCATATTCAAGAATGGGTCTAACATATGTGATGTACAGAGACTTGGTAACGTAAGGGTTGGAAAACTCTTTAGACCAACGCCTTATAAAACCTAGGCTAGAGTTTGCTTTTGTTATGATATGGTCGATGTGCGTACGGAAATTGAGCTCTTTATCACATATTATGCCAAGATCTCAATACTACGGGAACAGGTTCATTGCGGAAGTAATAAGTTCGAGGGGGTAAGGGCAGGCGTTCCCTAGAAAAGCTCATGGTTTGAAATTTACTGATATTGAGTTCAAGGAAATGTGTATCACACCAAGTAAGAAAGACGTTTAAATCTTGTTGGAGGAGGAGAGATTCAATAGAGTTATATATGACTTTAATAATATTTATATCATCGGCATAGATAGAAAGGTTAGAGTAAAAAGTAATGCAGTCAACATCATTGATGGCAAGGAAAAAGAGGAGTGGGCCAAGATGACTTCCCTGAGGAACACCTGAGGTGGAATAGATAGGTTCAGACTAGAAGGATCTAAACATTACCCTGTATATGCGATTCTCTAAGTAGGTGGGTAAGTGAATAATGGTGGAAAACCGAAGGCATTTAGCTTAATGTAAATAATTTGGTGAGATATTTTATCGCTTCACATTGTAGCGCTTTATACTATTTTTGTACCTTTTAACTTTGATAGTGCTATAAACGTACTGAAGCTATACCATTGTGTTTAACTAGTTTGGCTGTATGTCGAGGTACAGATATAGACAGGCATACAAACATACAGACGAAATTGCGGTATACAATACCCATACTTTCTTTGTGTCATATACATTTGATTGAAATCACGAGTTCGATTTTTATTAACAATCCAAAACTTTCCCTATAGGTAGTGCCTATCAGTATCGTATATCGCAAGTGATAAATTATACTGATGTCCATTCCTTAATATATTTCACCACTTCAAAATCAGTATACTTAACTTACACATATATCGGGTTTTTCAATAAGAGCGCTACAAAAGTTTTTTTTTAAATAAAACAAAAACGGTTTTGGATATCAATGAAATTCTTTATTCCTGTGAAAGTACGTTTGATGCCATTATGTATGGAACTCGATTTCTTTTGCATGGCCACCACGGGCAAGCTTGCAGAAGTCCAGACGCCGAACCCAATTTTCGACGGTTTTCAAGCATAAATCGGCCGATACTGCTGCAATTTCACGTTCGATATTCGTACGAAGTTCATCAATCGTCGCTGGCTTATTGGCATAGAACAAGTCTAACGGCGTCAAATCGCACGACCAAGGCGGCCAAGCCACTGGATCATTTCGTGAGATAACACGTTCTCCAAACTTGGTTTCCAATAAATTGATTGTGACATTCGCTGTGTGGCTTGTGGCGCCGTCCTGTTGGAACCACATGTCCTCCAAGTCCATATCATCCAATTGGGGCCAAAAATATTCGGTTATCATTGAACGGTAGCGATCCCCATTCACAGTAACGTGCCGGTCTTGATCATCACGGAAGAAGTACGGCCCAATGACGCCGCTGGTCCATAAACCACACCAAATCGTAATTTTTTCGGGATGCAATGATGACTCATGGAGTACGTGTGGATTGCTGCCTGACCAATACCGCATATTTTGTTTCTTGCCGAAGCCATTCAGTCGGAAATGAGCCTCATTACTGAAGCTGATTTTTCGATGAAAATCCGAATCATTTTTAAGTTGTTGCTCAGCCCAATTCACGAACATACGACGCTTCTGGTGGTCAAGCGGCTTCAGTTCTTGCGTCAATTTAATCTTGTAAGGATGTAGGCCAAGATCTTTTCGCAAAATTCGCCACAACGACGTCACAGAGATGCCCAACGCTTGAGAACGACGTGTGAGAGACACATTTGGGCTTTCTGCAACTGAAGCCTCAGCGGCAGCAATATTCTCGACACTACCGGCACTTCTTTGTCTCACTGTCACGGGAACATTTTGTACTGTGCCTGTGGATTCTAATTTTTCCACTAGACGCTCAATTGTTGATCTGCTAGGACGATTATGACGACCATAAATTGGACGGAGCGCTCTTAACGTTGAGGCCACTGACTCCGAATTTCGGTAGTAAATTTTAATAATTTCGACTCATTGTTGGCTTGTATTTCTTTCCATCATGAAATGGAAATGGAAATACACTTACTTGTATAAGTGACACGCGTAAGGAAGAATTTCGCGTGGACCAATCTGTTCCCACCTCTCTAAAGAGCTGTAGTGCATTATAGTAGTGGCCGCAACTACACAAGGCTCCGTTCTCCCTCTCATTCTTCTTTATGAGCAGTAACAACCATTTTATTAAAATAATTTTCTTATTGTAACGAAATTTGTTTAACATCATAGATTAATTACAAAATATTTTTATTGTTAAATTAACGGCCGCTGCAGGCCGCCGTGCCGCGCCTTTAGTAATTTTTACTCAAGGTGTTTTCTCAAGTACCTACTACATTTTTTTGGAGTGTGTATATAAATCTAAATCTAATTGAATGTGATAGCAAAAGCGATTGCCTCACAGTCACAGTTAACACATCAAAAAAAAAAAAAAAAAAAAAAAAAAAAAACAAAAAGGGTGCGGCAGTGTGATTGTCTAAATTTATGTTTAGCATGATATTCCCACCCGCATAAAAAATATATATAGGTATTAAGGAACGAACCATTATAATAAAGCCAAACCCGACGACAACACACAGACAAAAAAGTCGACACGTAGCGCCTGCAGGCAGGTGGTTGAAAATGGAAACTTAAAACACCCAAAGAAAATCCACTCAAAGTCATTTCCTTTGGTTTGGTTTGGGTATTCTCCTTTCTGTTTTCATACGCATTTTCTAAACAAAAACACAAAACAAAAATAAATTTGCGTCAATGTCTTTTATACTATGTATGCCGGCTGGCACTCTGATGATGGGTGGTGCTGCTGCTCTCAAGTTTTTCCGTACAAACAGAGAGCATGTATGCGGAAAATTGAAAAAAAAAAACACAATAATAAATATACACGAATTTACGGACAAGGAAAATTAAGGAAAAACTTTTGAGTTGCCAGAGCTTTTAAGAGAATGAGAAAAGTCTGCAAACCATAATACAGAAAACAAATATTTTCTCTTCTAAAAGAGAAACGATAATTTTTGAAAACTATGTGAAAATCTAATTGTAATGATTGCATTGCAATTGCAATTAAGTAAGTAAGTGTTAAGTGAACTGAGTTTTGGTATATGTGTTGGAATTTAGTGGAATATGTGTATAGTTTATGCAATAAATTTTCATTATGCCCTAGGTCATGTTCACACTCGAAAAGTGGTCATCAGTACTTAATTTTGAATAATGGATAGTTAGATATAAGCTTTGGATATGTTAAAATTATTAATAATTTATCTTGCTTCTTCATTCTCATTTGATTATTTTTGAGATTGTTTAAGTTAAAATTACAGCTGTGACTAATGCAATAAACTAAAAACGTAAAACGTAATGAGGCCTGGGGATGTAGAGTGAGCTTTATGCTATATTTATTCAAAAAAAAAAAACAGAAAAGGTATGTCTTTCCGCTCGAGAAACTTTCGAGTCAAATTTTTGTCAACAGAACTTCATTGGATTTATCTTCCTTATCTCTAAAGCCCATATTATTAACTCGCTTAATCCGGATTAAAAATTGAAACCAAATTTAAATTAATTTAAATCCAAATATTATATCGAATTCCGCATTATTCAGTCGTTAAATGCGCAATTTTTTAAAATCAATGTAGATAAATCGATTTCAATTTAAGTTTAAGTACCTACCTACATTGTTAGAACTAAGGGCCTTATAAGTCCAATCTGATCTACACGGCACAAAAGTAAAAACAGAGGTTCACTTAAAATAGGGGGCATATAGAATATAATGGTGTCCAGTGTTTTGCTTGAATTCATACAACTTAATGAGCAGTTTAGCACAACATCTACAGTACCATTTTCACCGGCATTTGTTTAGTTACGGAACTTTAAAAGTTGGTTAATATTATTCAAATAAAATTAAAGTAAGAAATATATTTTTAATAATTTTTAGTAAGATAATGTACCTAGATACAATTTATTTAGTTGTAAGGGGTGTTCCAAAATTCACGCATAATTTGAATTTCGCGCCGTTTGTGCTGTTAACAAGTACTGCCAGTGTAACAAAATACAGCATGACAGATGGCAGTTGAGTATTATTCAAAATTAAGCGCTAGATAAAAGAACAGTGTATTTTCATTGTCAAACAACATTTTAAGAATACCTAGTGAAAGTTTTTGGCACTGATTTTCGAGCAAATCTTTTTTCAGCGATGTGCCTCATTTTTATCTTAATGTCTTTGTTAATCGTCTAAATTGTTGCATTTTTGATTCAGAAAATCCACGAGACATTATGAAAAAAAAAATGCAAAATTTCTTAATCTTAAAAATATTTCTAAACTCAACGTTTTGGAAACTAAAAATCAGGGACACAAATATTTTATATACCTACCTTACTTTTTTTTTTAAATTGTATGTACATATATGTAGTTTATTAACTGAATTTTTATTCAAATGCTTAGCATCAGGTGCACTTCCATAGCTTTTGAAAAAAAAAATTCAAATAAAAGAAAATTTTCATCTAAAATAACAGTTTTCGTAATTTTTCTCAAAAACTTAAATATGTATAGACAAAGACAGCAATCTGGTTTTTAAAATTGTACTTAAAATCGACTGAAGTATACCTACAATACTGAAGGTCGTAAAAGTTTTAAAAAAAATATTTTTTTTTCAATTTTTTGTTTCAGAATTTTTAGTTGGAAGCAATTTTTTTCAAAAAATGTTGCAGTGTATAGATAAATTGAAAATATATCTGGCTTAAAAAAAAATATGGAATAGAATTGTGGATGCGTGCGTCGTTTTCTATAATTTATTTTTTTTTTTTGCAAATTTAAATCAATTTTAAGAAAACTGCCTCTCCCACCTAAACGCGAGAAATAGACCCCTGTTATAGAACAAGAATCGCAACGCATCGCTAACAGTTACGATTTATGTAATTTTTATACACACAAACCAAAAGACTGCGTGAGTCACGTATAAGACTACTGCGCATGCTCAAATTTGTTTCTTATAAAATTTAAAAAAATCAAATAGTTTGATTTGATTTCATTCTAAATCCCAAAAAATGTCTCGTCTTCCCCAAAAAGGCAATATCCCACTTTTTTTCGCGTTGAATTGCACATACCTACATATGTATATGTTAAGAGAGATAAAAATGCTAAATTTAACACCGATAAGGACTTGTGAATTTGGAACCTCCGCTTCAAAAAATTTCTCCTTTTATGTACTTTTTTTTTTATAAAATGTTCAAGCGGTAATGAGAACCCTTAAAATGATAGAAACAGTGTGACCGGACAAGGGCTTAATATGAGATACGACATTGGTTTAGAATTTTTAAATATTATATCAATCAGTGTTTCGAAAAATTGAGATAGGTATAGAGATTCTATACTTGCCTGTAGTACCTCTATGTCTATTGTCTACAGAAGAATTGTCTGTATACTTGCTTGACAGTTCTTAAATCTAAAATTTGGAAGGGTATCTGTCACCTGCCAAAGGATATCGTCAGTGGCACAAATTACCACAACCGTGGACTTATGTTGATTTTTCCTTAATTCAAGAACGTTTCCTAAATTGCTTTTTCCTTCTTCTTTTATAAAATAAATAATAAATAAAATAAAGTCTTTTACAAAACGCTTTCTAAATTTGTCACAAAGAAGAAATCATACATATTTTGAATACCTACCCACTTTCTACAGCAGTTTCAATTTAACAAAAATTTGATATACCTAGGTTTTCTGTTTTTCGTTGAAATATAAGACATTTTTAAAGCCCTACCCCATTTCCAAGCCAAAAAACTACTTATGTCTTTGACCTTTTGCCTATGTGTATAATTTTTTTGAATTTCATTATGATGGATTACACTTAAAATAATTTATGTTTATCCTTACTTTATTCATCCCTCTCTTCATTTTAAGAAAATATGGACCAACGCAACGGTACACAAAATTATCTGTGGCAATTCCTACACAAAAAAAAAATGATCTAAATCAATGCCCTTCATTTGAATTCGAATGAAAATGAACCTCGCATAACAAAAAAGAAAACGAATCAAAAATATACATTTAGCTCCAAAAACATACATATACATAAAAAGGTATGCAAATTGGATAAAAAACACAAACAAACTTTCCTCAACCAGGAGCAGGGCGCAGGCATTCATTAAATTTTCTCTCCTTTCGGCCCACATAACTCCATTGGAGAAATAGAAAAAAAAAAAAACAGTATGAAACAAGATTAATGTTTTGTATCCTCAAAAAACTTTCAAGGATGCACATCAAATGCACATCGGCTATTAACCCGATTTCAACAACCAACAAACCTCAACAGAGAATTTATTGCGAAACTTGGTAAAAACAACAACAACAACACAAAAAACAAGTGTTACCATTATCGCTCTCTCTCTCATTTTTGTATTCTCATCAGTTCTGCACAAAAAGCTCTCTCTCTTTTTCTCTATCGGAGAAAGAGCGGAGATTTTCCAAATTCGTAAAATTATTGACGAAAAGGCAAAAGCACACGCATCCGAACCGAATTTTCCGCAAAGGAATGAATGGAAATAGAAAATCCTCCACCCATCTTGTTGTTGTATCTGGCAAGGAACAATCCACAAATCTGCGCCATACTCAAAACTCAACTTGTCTCAACAACGACAACAACAACAACGTAAAAAAAAAAAAATAGAAGAAAAACCAATGAATTTTCTTTTCGTGCAGAAAATGTGTTACCCGCAACAAACCATTTCAGTTTAGAACGAACGATTTGGGTGCTAAGGTCAGTTCTATCGTGCGGTCAGAACGTGAAAGGTGTGTACCTCAGATAAGAATACAAGAAAAAAAAATTTGAGGAAAATTCAGAAAAAATTATTTTCCTTTCCAATGATAGATTTGGGTTAAGAAAAAAAAAATGAAAATTTTTTCCTTCACATAACATACAGTTTTTTTTTCATCATTTCCCCATACAAATTTGAATAATAGTGCAGAAAAAATATCAGTTTAAGAAAAATATTCACATTGGAAATTTGATCCTTGTTGTTTTTTTTTTCACTCCCCCGGTGAATATGTGAAAATTACACATTACCCTTATCGGTGTACAAAAGATTTTCTTTTTGTAGTTTTCGTTTCGGGGAAAATTCGCGATAAATTCTCATAGGTTTTTACTCGCCCGTCATACAATTCGGGGAAAGGAGGAAACAAATTAAAATTAATGTGTAACGTTTGCGACAACACGACAACGTGCTTCGGAGCTTAAGTGACTTGACACATCAACTCGGGTCTTTTCTATGCAAACCGGGGAAATAAAACGAAATTCATAAAAAAAAATATATATAAATATATAAATTGACGCAATGAAATAAAGATAAAATTAACAAATATAAAAAAAGAAGAAAATAACTGAAAATTAAAAAGAATACTCATAAATACCCGTATGTATATAAATTTTCTGTCTAAAAATATTTGTATATCTTCCGACACGCTTGCGATATCTACATTTTTACCAACAATTTTAATTTTATCTTATTTTTGATTTAAATTAACATTCAATGACTTTTGTATGATTTTTTTTTTGTTTAGATTTATGAACATATTTTATATTCGTCAAAGCAAAAAATGAGGGAATGGAAATTGGTTAGAGTTATTGTGTTGGTTTCTTTGGCATCAGAGGGTTAAGAATTATTTTTTTCTCTTTTTGCTGTGCGATTTTTTAGTTGACTTATGGTTTGAACTTGATAGAATTTATTAAAAATAAAAACTGATGGTTTAAGGACTAATAAATTAATTTTTGACTTTTTAAGGATTATTAAAATTCTTAATTTCGATTGGACTTAATAAAAATGCAACCATCACAAATTCAAAATAAGAATATATAATGGAATTTGTGTTTTTGAATGGCCTGCTCAGGTCTTCGCGAGAACTTTTTACCAATGGCTGGCGGCCATAAAGGGGTGTACCTATATTATCACCACCTTTGCCGGCATTCCAAATTGAAGTTTATATGAGTATTTTCATTTTATATTTGGATATAGAATGGAAGCATATTTAAGGCAATAATCCCCTGCATTATCTCCATATAGGTATAGGTAAGCAAACAAACATGACTTCTAACATCTTCTGCAAATACTTGGAAACACATGTGGCTTCAAGGATTAAATACAAAAAGTGCTTACCAACTTCGAAATGGAACTTTTGTGTTGTTTTTTTTTTTTTTTTTTTTTTTGGTGATTGTGTGGAATCCAAACGAAGTCCAGGTGTTTGCAAAGTCATTTTGTTGAAAAGTTTCTACTTATTGTTAGACTTTTTGAGAATACAAATGAAATCGGGAGCAATATCATAAATGATGGGCTATGAAAAGTTTGTAAGAAACTTATCTGAATGAAAATGGTAAAATGTTCTTGAAGGAAAGGATTTTACTTGAAATGTCTGATTGTGTAGGTTGGTTGGTATAGATATAGATTGTGGGTATGTTATTTTTTGTTTGTTGGTTTTACTTTTTGTACCAATTTTTGTGTTTCATATCAAAAAAAAAGACTATTAGTTCTCCAAATGTGTTTTAATTGCGAGTTGGATAGTTGGTTAGCAAACTTGCAACATGAAAAACCGGTAGTTATAAGGAGAAGTAGGTAGTTCTTCAATGGAAACTCCCAAGAGGTTGTTCTCTCTTTAGACTTATTTCCAATTGTTAGGGATTTTTTGGTAGGTAAATCTTAATAATATTTGAAAAATGCCTTAACTAAATTAGATAATGTTAATGGATATTATAAATGGACTTCGTTTTGATTATTAAATACTCTACTAAATATTTTCCAGAATTTTAGGAAATAAAGTTTAGCTTCTTTTCTGTGGAAAAAAAACTTCGAAGGCTCATTTTGAACTGATTTGATGGTTTAAAAGTAAAATTAAAGATGAATCTTTTTGCTGACGTTTCATCTCATTCCAAGCGCAAATATTTTATTCTCGTTTAATTTTAGTGTACAGCCGCTAGAGTTAGGCTGTGGAACAGAGACTTAAAGTGGAATGTTTCACAGGCAAACAAAAATAATGTTTCACTCGGGATTAAGGTATGTAAAATCTTCACACATGTGAAATCTATATAATTTTGCTTTGGGCAAATGATAACTGAATAAGGTTTGAAATCAAAATTTTATCAAAAGTGAATTTTTAATATTGAGTTAAAAAATTTCTAAAGACTTCACATTTTTTTGCTGTTAAGCCTAGTACTCACCTCTTTGTGAAATGAAAAATAAAACCATTTAAAAATACACGTGAAAGATAATTAAGAAAACATAATAAATTGTCCACGTGTATTTTAGATACTCAGTTTGTATTTTTTAATACTCACTTTTAATGAAAAAAGAAAATGATTGATTATAATGAATAATTATTTTGACAGACCCTTGAAAAAAATCCCAATAAAGATCTCGCGGTTTGTAGTTTTTAGCTTGTTGGGAGCATAATAAATTCGCAAAATGAGACGATGGTTTCATCCCAGAATAATTCTTAAGGTATATCGTTTTTATTTATCAGAATTTTTTTTAAATTAATTTACAAATGTCACACCTTTTCACATCTCTTTAGATTTTCCTAGTGGTTGTACGTTACGAAATGAAAATTAAGCTGTGAAATCGATTACGAACCGCTTTCATATTTGGTTACTCACTTCTTGTTGGTAATTTCATCGTTGTGAACTAACGTAATTTCATTTAAACTCGAACTGAGTAGGTACTAGGCTTTAGTGTAAAATATAAATTTCAACTAAAAATATTAAATAACTTAGATTCAATCAATTTATTATATCCAAAAAGAGTTGTTTTGTAAACGGACAGGTTGTTAAGAATTTTTTTTTCTATTTTTTTTAAGGTAAGGTATTGTTTATTTTTTAACTAATAAAATAATATAATAAATTAATTGTTGATGTCAATGTGAAATTTCTCTAGCTAACTTACACATTTTGATCTTGATAATGTTTTAGTTTTTTTTTGGGGGATAATTTAATTTAAGTTTGGCTCAAGTTTAACCACGCCATGAGACTTTTTTCGAGTAAATAAAAGAGCAAGTTCGTGAGAGACCTTAGTACCAACATTTTAGTTAAAGTTTAGAAGTTTAAAAGATTAATATACATTAATGTTGAAATGATGTGCCAAGCCACGTGGTCAGTTCTCAATTCTTCGACTACCCATCTATATCTGTCTCAGGTTACGCAGATTATTATTTTTAACAGCTAAGAAATTATATTCGTATTTGTGTTCGTAGAGATAACAGAATATTGGTATTCAATTAACAAACAACATTTTTGATTTAGCAAATATATGAGAATAGAATAGCATTAATCACGACGCCATTTTCCAATTTTGTTTTGCATATTTGTTTAACGGTAAATACATGTAGATCCGATTCTATTGTATTTATTTTGTAGTTAAATTAAAAGTTCAAGAGACCTAAACTCCAAAATTCAAAAACTCACATTCTGGTCTATGCTAACCGACTCTTATAAAAATCAAAACGTGGAAATACTGTGAATTATAATTTTCTAACAAGAATTTTTCGGATTTAAAAATAAAATCAATATTTTTCATTTAAAAATACACAACATTTAAGACTTTAAAATGTCATACACTTTGTTTGTAATTAATCTAATATTTCTGGTTAATATCTAAACTGATGTTGGTCAGTTCAGTTTAGTTATATCGTAAACAAGTAGCTTAGGCCTAAGGGCGTTCGTATGTTTGAGGGAGAGGAGCCAACTCCCATCTAATTTAATTTCTTACAATATATCCGTCGATCCAAAAATCTTATTGAAAGTAATCCAGATTAACAAAATTATTACAAATTATTGTATATAAGGAACAACCATGTCAAAACCTTATGACATTCGAACAGTTATTCAAGAAGTTAAGGTGAATAAAAAAAAATTATTTAATTTTATTAATCGATGCAGGGAAATAAATCCCCGGGAACTAAGTCCACAAAGGGTTTTCTATTCTAAGTTCACACGTAAACTGAAGTGGACTTAGCTTTCATGCAAGGTTTTCGTAGAATAAGAGGATGGCAGTCGCCTCTACTGCCCCACTCTTTGCGCACGCCTTTTGGTAGTTCAATCAATAATGCATACAAGTTTATTAAAAATTTATCTTTTTAATTTAAATTACTTTTTACTTTTTTCACACTTCACTGTTTTTTTTTTTTTTTTTTTTTTAAGATTTGTGTAGGCACCTAATTAAAGGTTTTGTAATAATACTGCTTTTGAAGTTCCTATGGCTACAAATATTTTTATCGATTTTTGTTTTCAAAAGTTTCTTACTAAAGTTGATTAAATTATATTGCATGTACCAAACATTTACAAAAATCATATTTTTTGTAAACCTAAAATTATATCTGATTATAAATTAATGAACCACTTCCTTATTCGTTTTTTTTTTTTTTAATACTTTTTATTAAACAAATGAATTAAATGCTATTTGTTCATAAAAAATTGATTTATTTAACTAATCTTAAAGTGTATGATGCGAACAACAGTAGAAATAACCATGGTTTTGGTTAATAAATAAAAGACTTAAAGATTATGCTAAATAAAAATAAATTAAAATTTATTTTGCATCAGAAACTCTTCAAAATTAGAATAAATGTTCTCTAAAAGATTTTAAATTAAGATAATAAATATTTAAAATTAAATTTCTTGAATTTTTTTTTCCAAATGGAATTTAACTAGGTACCTATATTAGAAGTGTACACAAATTAATAAATAAAACATTTATTCGTGTATTGCTTTTAATCTTCTTATAAAGAAATAGTTAAAAATAGTAAAAAAAACAACTGATGTATGAATAAATGCCTTTTTTTTTAAAGAGGCTCTAAGGGGTCCGTATAGAAGTTCTTGTCAAACTTTTAGCAAACAGCGCCCTTACTAAAAAAATCAAAAGTTTTTGTAAATTTGAATATTTACCCGAACAGACGGTAGAAGGAAAACAAATGCATTTTTGTATTGAATTTTTAACCTTTTGTAAATATAATAATTGATGGCTACATTTAAAATTTGGTAGAAATATCATCATTTATACAATGTATAACAAGGTGTACTGGAAACATTTTAAGACTGTAGTTTTCATATTTCAAGTAGACAATGAAGTAAAAATGTCTAAAAGTAAGAAAGTATTTTCCTAAAAATTTGCCCCTTGCGCCTTTAAGTTACTAGGTACATCTGGTATCATCTTGGGGGTCGGGGTAATATTAATAAATACTAAGACCTGAAAATTTGACGGATTATTTGTTATATAGAATAAGTGTCCCAAATATGGCCAACCCTTAACCTTTTTGTAAATTAAACAGTCAGTTTTTCGGTAATTCACTTGTTTTTTTTTTTAATACTTAAATAAATTATTTTATTATCAGCCTTCATAACAGAAAACATAAAAAACAACTCAACTAAAAATAAATAAATAAAAAACTAAACAAAATCATTTTAACACTTTTCAAAAAAGTGCTGCTAATACGGATCGCCTTGTGTGTTAAATATGGACTTGGGTGGTGTATGTTGTACACTTCTTGGTGATGGGCCATATTACCTTTTTGTTGTTCTTTTAATTTTAACCCACTTTAATAAATATATTTAAAATTTTGGATTCACATAATGAAATATTAATCGAGGCACAACAAAGTCTCAAAAAATAATAAAATATTTTCGCAAAATTTAGTGAAAAAACACTTAAAAAAATTTACCAAAATAATATATGGCCAATGTAAAAAATTAAAACCTCCTATTCCGCGCACATTTCTGCTCCTATGTCTCCACTTTTGAATTTATCAAAACCACTAAAAGTATCTCCGAAATAAATGCACAGCGTGTAACCTACGCTCTTCTAGTAGGGAAAAATAACGGTGGGCCATATTACCAACATGGTCCATGATTGCAGCACTTACTCTATATTTTATATATTAATTTAATTATATACAAATTTCACAATATTCTTTATAAAGACCTCTTAATAAGTTCTAATTCAAATTTGTCTAATGTCTAATCCAATTTTTATTGAATTTTCTTTAATGAAATAAAACCATTAAAAAATAAATAATAAAACTCATTTTAATACTTAAGTATTCTTAACTAAAATTACTAGAATTTGAACAGTAAATTTGAACACTCATCCATCTTTTTATTAAGTGATGATTAACTACCCACATAATGTATTAGGTATTTTTTAAGATTAAATAAAAATGATTAAATTTTGTTTAAATTATAATCTGCTTCTTATCGGCGGAACGTTAAAATCTGAAAATATTAAAAAAAAAAAAAACATATTTAAAGACTTTTCTGATGTAGGTGCATATTTTTGTGTATTTTTCTTTGGTTGGATTTCAATTCCATTCAAGTGAACTTGAGCTCAGTGAAATGTCTTGTTTTTTTTTGCAATATCAATGGAGCTTTTAAATTTTCTTAAAAATTTTATTAAATGCACAAATTTTAATTGAATTCCTTCGACTTTTGTAAGCAAAGGCAAAATAAACATATCCAGCAAAAATAAAGTGCACGACTTTAAGAGTTTTTAAAAATACATCAGAAGTTAAAAAAAAAAAAATGTATGTAGGTATTTTGTTATACAAATTTTTAAACATTTTTTCAGAATAGATGTTGCTATACAAATTTTAAGTGTATATTTATAATTTGTGAAAAATCAATCTGTTTTTGAAATATCAAATTTTCAAAAAAGAGTTTTAAAATTTTTGTTTAAAAATCTAAAACATATTTTTTTTTAAGAATATCTATTTTTTAAAAAACCATTAATGACGCGCCGATTGAGTGTTGGATCTTTAAGTCCTGCTATTTAGTGCTCAATATTTGAGTGCCATCCATTTAAGCGTCAGATTTTTCGTGTCTGGATTTTTTTTTTCGTGTTGGCAAAGTATAGTGAAGATTTTATTAGAAATGGTTAATTCACAAAAAGAATTTATTTATATTGTTTTCAATAACAAATCGTGTTCTTTTTCAGCTTATTTTATCATTTGCATTTTATTTAGGAAATTTTGCAGTACAGCGACTTTTGCAAAATAAAATACAAAAATTAAAAATAAATAATGTAAATTAATAGAAAATCATGTATTGCCACTTTTTTTTACTGGTGAGAGGCAATTTTTTCATGTTTTATTGTCAATAATAGCAAATTGAAATTTGCGCCAAAAATTAAAACATACAGAATTCGCTTGTTTAGAAGATTTAATTTTGCATTGCATAGTGAATAAAATGTTCTAAAATGTTACACCATGCAAAAGTTGTAAAAAAACACGGGTATTACTGATGGCTAATCTGTATTCTATTGTGACTAACCACATTTTTATTTCAAATGAAACAATGGCCATATTGAATAATTAGGACTACATTACCTGTCTGTAGGCAGAGTAAAAAAGTCTAGTGTTGAAAGAACGACAGCGATCTACCCAGTCGCGGAACCACTGTAACGAAAATTCCAACCAAAAAAAGGCTGGTGGTGAAAATAAGGTGGTGAAGTGTCCAACGCTGTAAGTTTGGCACTGAATGGTCCCGCTTCGTACTTCGGGCATGTAGAGTTTTCGTACAATTTTATTATCAAAAAGTATATACTTACATAGTCTGTACCTAAAATAACTAAATCGTGAAACCGTGTTTTAGAAAAATATAATTTTCCTAGCGGTACATAAAAATTTGTTTATTAGATACTGTCATTTTTGGCCAAAAAACGCAATAAAATTGTTTTGCTTTTTTGAAATTTTCTCAAAAACCATTTCTATAAGGTGATGACAATAAAATAATGCTTGAGGTTTTTCGTCTAACCAAGAGCCAACTGACTAGTCTGAAGACGTTAGCCTTGACGATTCGGTTAGTTGAACTCATATTTTCTCTAAGCTTAATACAAGCATATATATCTTAAAAACTTAAAACTAAAAAGAAAAAAAAAACAATTTTAAGCTTAAAACTAAAGAAAATAAAAAAACAAACATAATAGGAATGTTAGGAAACTAGGACAGCAAATGATTATGATTGGAGAGCAAGTTTGATAGAAGTTTTGAAATGGTTTAAATTAAAAATGGTGGAGTTATTTACTTTGCGAAGTATTCTAGTGATTGGTTCATTCTGGCCGTAATCGGTACGGTGAAAGGGGATACTAAAAAGTGGTATGGACCTCAGACGACGATGATTTGTGTTCAATTTTATTTTATTAGCCAAGCCAGCGCAGTCAATGTTTCCAGTTAATAGCTGGTGTACGAAAAGCATATCTGCATTTTCACGACGTCTACTTAAGGTATGTAGGTTAATTAATTTCAGACGGTTTTCGTAGGGGGGTAGATTATATGGGTCATCCCAACGAAGGTCGCGCAGAGCAAATCGGATAAACCTACGGTGAACGGCTTCTATACGTTGAATGTGGACATGATGGTATGGCGACCAGACTTGGGAGACATATTCAAGGAATGGTCTAACGAAGGTGACATACAGAGACTTGGTAACATATGGATTGGAGAATTCTTTGGACCAGCGTTATATGAAACCAAGGGTGGAATTGGCTCTATTGATAATAATTTCATAGTGAGCACGAAAATTAAGTTGCGTATCACAGATAACACCTAAGTCACGAATGAGATTGACTACGGCAACAGGTTTGTTATTTATGAAATATTGACGTTGTAACAAGGGAGGGCATTTTCGAGAATATGTGATAGCTTGACATTTATTCACATTGAGCTCAAGGAAATTGTGTTGACACCAGTTAAAGAAATTATTAAGGTCAGTTTGAAGTACTAGAACGTCCTCCATACATTTTATAGGTTTTGAAATATATACGAATGTCAACAGCGTAAATCTAAAGGTCCAAACCTTCTAGCTTAAGATCGACATCATTAATAGTTAGGAAAAATATGAGAGGACCTAAATGGCTTCCTTGAGGGACACTAGATGTTGAACAAATTGGGTTATATCTGCAGGATCTAAACAGAATTGTATAACGACGATCAGTTAAATACGATTGAATCCAAGATATAAACATTAATGGGAATCCATAAGCCTTGAGTTTAAAAATAATAACACTATGGGATACTTTGTCAAATGCTTTGCTAAAATCCGTTGCAATCGCATCGACTTTATTACCAGCTTCAAGGGAGCAAAGAGTATTTAAAACAAATTCAATTAAATTAGTGGTTGTAGATCTTCCATGCAGGAAACCATGCTGTTTATTAGAAAAGAGTGGTTTACAATGAAGTACTAAAATATCATATATTAAACTCTCAAATATTTAAGGTATGCATGAAAGTTTAGCAATGGGTCTATTGTTTGAGACATCAGCCTTGGATCCTTTCTTATGAACAGGGATAATGAAAGAGTCTTTCCATATGATACAAGCTTTTGAAATTTTTTTTTTGATTTGTCTATAAAATCTACAAAAAAATAGGTACAAAAAAAGCATTCATACAAGTATAGGCCTAAGCAAACTCCTTGCTTAAAATATTTACTTCAAAAAACAATCAAATACAAAGAAAAACAAAATTGGACCCTTGGTATATTCGTTGTAATTATTTTTGCAATATAAACACAACCCAGCCAACGTCGTATAACATTTTAACTCTTTCCAATTTTCTGTTTTCTTTTCCCTACCCTCGAATATGCCGGATTTTTATTTATTTTGTATATAATTAAATTTTATTTCTTCTCATAAATTATTTATTCTAACCTAACCAGATGAAAATTTCTATCTCTTCTTTTTTTTTTCTAAATCAGCTGCATGAGTAAGACTTCTCATACCTATATACCTACTGGTACTATTATAACAATAAACCATCTATACTCACTTTATATTTTATTCACCAAAGTATAGACTAAACATACATACAGAGAAAAAAAAGCCAAACAACAAGTGGAAAATCTCAAAAAAAAATAATATTAAAAAAAAAAATAAAACCCACCAAAAGAAAACATCAAAAAAGAATAAAAAAAAAAAAATTTCAACGAAAGCGAAGAATTTATTAAGAAATGAAAATAAAAAAAGTTAAATAAAAAAATAAAAAAAAAAAATATTAAAATTAAATTTAAAAATAGATCAAAAGTTTGTTTATTTGCTTCTCTTCTATCGAATGAAAATTCGTCCAATAAATCTATTCTGTGTGCGTGTATTTTTGTGTTCAATGTGTTCTTGGTTAAATTAAATTAAATAATAATACTCAAAATTCAAATGAAAATCCGCTATGAATTCGAACATTTATAGCCAAAAATTCTATAGTTTCTGACTGGATTTTGTGAACTTTTGTATGTCCAGTCCGAGAAAAACAAGAAAATATTTGTATCTCAAAAACTGTTGCTGTTAAAAAGGGTAAGTTTTTATTTTTTCTACTTTACCTACCCATTAACTTTGTTAACATGAAATGTGAGTTGAAAGAAAACAACCTGTTGTTTAAATTGAAAAAAGAAAAATCGCCTATAATCTCAAGGTCTTAAGTTCTTCGTTAAAGTTTCGTTTAAATTTACATAAATTCGCCAAGAGTGGTTCTTCTTTCCGGTGCGACGAAGTGTGGGATGTGGGCGTAACGACAACTAACTTTCCATCAGACTCTACTGATAAGATTGTCTTTGGATATTTTTATATTTATAAGTCTATGTCTTTTGTCAATACTTGTCCTAATGGCATGCAAATTACATACGCTCTTATCCATATGGGGGTAAGAGCGTTCAGAGGGTGTTTAAGCAAAACACATATGTCAAGACTATCAGTGGGTGAAATATAAATATTTTGTGGTTATAGAGTTAGTCATTATGATGGGGTTTATGAGCGCCTTTAGGATATTTTCTTTGGTCTCTTGGGGTTTTTAGATGTTTTGGTTTTTTTTTTTTTTTTTTTAATTTTTTTGGCATCGTGTATAATGTGTTGTGGTTATACTAAAATAACTGAAAACACATGTTGTGGCATAATATTTTATGCATGTACATAAAAGTAAATTTAACTTTTGTGAATATGGGTACATTTAATAATAATGTCCTTTAAGCGGAGGTGAATTTATGGTTGCTGTTGCTGTTGCTGATGCTGGTATATGTATTTTGTTTTATTGCCACATTAGCTTTATTGTTTCGTGGTTTGAGATGTGTAGAAAAACAATTTCATACACTGATGATTGGCATCAAATATCTGGGGTTATAGTGGATGAATAAGTGTAACACAACACCGCAAAAGGGTGTTAATTTATTTTTGAAACACTGTCCTATATCTAAAGGACATAATTGGTGGTTATAATGAGTTTTCATATACTTTTGCGTATAGTTTGTATGTGGGTTGGTTCTTGAAGGTGTTTCCAAACGACGGCAATTGGCACTTTAAGAGCGCTTTCAAATTCTTTATCTGATCTTTATTATTTTACTCGGCATCAGTATATAATGTAGCACCGTCTTGTTGGAACCAAAGGTTGTCCACATTAACATCCTCCAATTCAGGCACAAAAAGTCATTAATCATGGCTCTATAGCGTTTCCCATTGGTTGTAACATTATGGCCGACTTCATTTTTGAAGAAATAGTGACCAATGATTCCTTATGCCCATAGAGCACACCAAACATTGATTTTTTGAAAATGTAATGGCGTCTCAACAATGGTTTGTGGATTATGATCACTCCAAAGTCGACAATTTTGCTTATTAACGTACCCATTCAACTAAAAATGAGCTTTATCGCTCAACAAAATTTTCTTGCGATGCGTCGCGCGAACTGAACCATTATTTTGTTAATAAATTTGCACGATTTGCAAATGTTGTTCAGGAGTAAGTCTAATTATTATAAAATGGCAAACCAAATTGAGCATAAATCAAGTGACAACTGTCAAAAAGACCAACTCCGAAAAAGCACTGCCAGATTGAAAACCACACGTCCAAAAAAAAACACCCTTTATAATTAAGCATTGTTCACTTTTACGAACTCTGGGTATGGATAGGAAGATATTTTATAGGTGAGAACCAAGTCGCGCTTGCATTTTAATTAATTTCAAGAGACGGGATATTTAAGTTAATAATTTTCATTTTTAATACACTTTATTAACAATTATTTTCTTTTGTCTGTCTGGATGGACCAAGGCGCAAAATCTTTTTGATCATAAGTTTGTTTAAATGTCATTGAAGAATTTCTTGGCATATCTCCAATATTTGGACGTTTAGAAGCAAATGATTGTCAAATTAAACATCTATTATGTTCTCATAGTTTAAACATTATTTTTAAATATGTTTTTCTGATTATTTATGATTGACACTTTAAAATCGTGTTTTATTTTCATTCTGATTGGGTGGTATTTTAATATCCATAAATAAATACTTAGTTAAATTAAATATGCTTAAAATTTTGTGTTGAAATATTGAACTTGACAGATTTTATGAAAGAAATAGGTATAGATAGGTACTTAGACTTACTTATGTTAAAATTAATTACAAAAAATAACAACAAATTTTGCAATGGTGCTTAAACTTTTTTCGACAACAAATCTTAATTTTTACTTGCTCTAAAGGGCAAGTATTCGTTTCGTGTAGAAACAAATTTCGAGGTTATTATCAAAACTATCTCAACGATGATCAAGAAGTCAAAAATTGGGTATATTCCGTCTGCGTCGGTCTGTGCCCCGTGTGTTTTTGTGCGCATCCATCGTAAACTGCGTTTCAGGTTTTTGGAAACAAAATTCACATAACGGAAATACAGGGTTAGCCAAATACCTGTTTTACAATAAAATTAACAAAATTAAATTTTTTCCATGTATTATGACTTTATAAGTATGAGCAAACATTAACATTAATTATGGAATCCAACATCGTTCAAGTGGCTCCCCCTGCTGGCTTTATAGTAACAATTCTGTCACTCCAATATTCCAAGACCTTGTTGATGGTTTCGGGCTGTAGCTCACGGATTTCTTGGATGATATTGGCCTTAAGTGCTTGAATCGTTTCCGGATTGTTGGCATAATATCGGTACTTCAAAGTTTCGCACCAAAAAATTCCAAAGGGCTCAAATCGCATCTTCAAGGCGGCCAATTGACATCGCCAGTACGGCTGATAACACAATTTGGGAATTTGGTGCACAAAAGATCAATTGAGGTATGAGCTGTGTTGCATGGCGCGTAATCCTGCATGAACCAAATGTCGTCCAAATCCATGTCTTCAATTTTAGTAAAAAAAAGTCGGTTTCCAGCCTCATTTTCGAAAAAAAAAAAATGGTCCAATAATGCCATCACCACTCTAAAATCCCCACTAAACTGTCACTTTCTGTGGATGCATTGGCTTCTCGACAATAACGTATGTGTTTTCCGAGCCCCAGATGCGGCAGTTTTTTTTTTGCACAAACTTGCGTACTGCAGGGGTGGATGCTTCATTTAAGCCAAAACTTCTTTTCAAAAAACGCAGTGTTTGTGCTACACAGCGCTCACTTTGGAAATGACTTTCTGTCAAGATTTCGAGCGGGAAACAGCTGTCAGTGTCAAAATAACATATGATTTAAAAAGAAACCACTAGATGGCCCACCCGTTAGGTATTCCACTTCTTGAGAAAGAAACTATGGTCTCATTTTTGGCTTTATCGCTTATGTATTTCAAATGAAATTGAACGATCTTTTAATAATTTTGAAACCATATATATATTCATAAGTATAGTTCAAACAATATTGCATTTAAAAATTTTTAAAATAAATTTTTTTTAAAGAAAACAAAATTAAACAAAAAAAACAATCTTTTAGTTTTTAAAGATTTCATTATAATAATTTTCTCACAATTAGATACTTTCAATATTTAACATCTACATAGGTTGAATCTGAACGAAAAAAAATCGAACGAACGAAAGGTTTTCGCTTGTGTTAACACTATCTATAGAGGGACTGTTTTCCGTTATTTTATTTATTGCTCCTGTGGGTAGATGGTAGATAGGCTACGACTTCAAGTTAATTGCTGAAGCTTTTACAAGCACCAAAGTGTTTACATTTTTTTCACATCTTTTTTTTTTGTTGTATTAATTTATTTGGTTACCCATACTGCTTCTTCATGGTGGTTGACTGGGGTATATCCAAACTTAATTACAAAGTACGAGTACCTGCAGATACCTAGATATACCTATACATATACTATTTCCAAGCAATTGAATTGCAATTTAATTTTATTCAACATTTTCAACACGACAGCAGCAGCATCAGCAGTAGAGTAGAAGTAGAGTTGTTGTGCCCATCACCAGGTGAAGCTACAATGATGCTGCGTAAAAGTTGGGAAGCTATTTATATGTATACTTTTACTAGAAACATTTGCTTGTAAATTTTCAATGTTTTTTAATAAAAAAAAATAAAATACTCTCAACTGCCATTGACACCTGATCAATAAAGATTTGTGTTTCATCATCGACCACCTCTCAGGGGTAAAAATATATCGCCGAATTGGTACCTATATGATGCGGCTTGTGAATTTATAGATGAATTCAAATTGGTATTTATTAATAGATGAACTAAATGCTCACAAATAAAATACGTTAAAAAACATATAAATTAGTTGCAGGTCCTATATGCATGCATACCTACATATGAGCTCTGAAATCAAATTTTATATAGTCAAGGAACAATTGTTGGATTTTTTTGAAATTTATCAGTTAATTTATATCGGGGGTTAAAGTGGGTTCTACATGTTTAACTCCAAATAAATATGCTGATAAAATATTTTTGATTTTATGATTTTGGTGGAAATAAATAAAAATCTCGATAAAATCATAAAGTGACTTTTTATTCTGTTGCAACTATAATTCGTGGGATACTAGGTATCATTTAAATTTATCAGTTAAACTTCAAAATCAACGTTCGACTTCTGTATGAGATTCAAATTAATGATATGGTATAAATTTGTGTTTAATGTTAAACATTTTGTTTGTATTTATATATTTTTGTTTCAATAAAAATGATATCAAAAAAACAAAGTTGTGTTCAACATGTTAAATGGTCTGGGGTTCGAGTTGGGTGTTTGATAGGTATAATTGTGAATACAGTTTTGTATCTTTTAAGTTTCAATGCAATTTAGAGGTATTATTCGACTGTGGAAAGATATTTATATTTTGGGGAGAAATAAAATAGTTATATGTGCATAAATTGATGTACATCCATTAATCACACTTGAATAAACACCGTATATACTTGCATTGGTAGTGGGTGTTAGTATTAATTTATTATAAACGATTTGTTTTGTTTGAATTGCAAAATGAAAATAAATAAAATATAGACAGTACGATGATTTTTTCCAAATGTACCTATACCATTACTAATAGCTTTTTATTCAATTAACATCGACTTAGTAATTAAGAAGGGATATTTAATTAATAGGGTTATTTTAAATACATGTTACTTATACTCAACAGCTAAATTGAGTTAAATGTTAATTGGTGTCGGTCAATCAAAGTATTAATATTTACACAGTTTATGTTTTAGATTATAAAATCTAATGAGGTGATGTTTTTTTTTATTTATATCTACAGCCTCATAAGTATTGGATTTTTGACGGATTATTCGAAATTTGTATACCTGCATTTATGTATTAACATTCAAATAAACAAAGGGATTTTGCTCTAGAAAAGGTTTAGAAACCCCATTACACTGTTTTATCGAAATTTCAATTTTTTTAAAATGTCTGAATCTAAATATATAATTCCGAATGATAAACGTGGAAATATTATCAAATTAGGTATTCTGAACATGCAGCTTAAGAACTAAATGTCAAGGGTATTTTTTTAGAGTTATAGAACTTTGAAATGGAATAAAAATAAAAACGATTTTTTTTAATTGACATGAAATGGCATTATAACGGGTGATTTTTAAGCTGGTTTGGTTTTGGCAACACTGGTTTTGACAGCTGACGTGTGTTTAGTACCTTGTGTCACTGTCAAACAGCTTCAGTTTGGTTTGCAATTTAACCATGGATCGTCTTACAAATGAACAACGCTTGCAAATTATTGAATCTTACTATCAAAATTCGTGCTCGGTTCGAAATGTTCATCGCGCGCTGCTTGTGTTCAGCGATGAGGCTCATTTTTGGTTGAATGGGTACGTAAATAAGCAAAATTGCCGCATTTGGAGTGAAGATCAGCCAGAAGCATTGCAACAGCTACCAATGCATCCCGAAAAAGCCACTGTTTGGTGCGGTTTATGGGCCGGCGGCATTATTGGGCCTATTTCTTCAAAGATGACGCGAATCGCAGCGTTACTGTCAATGGTGAACGCTACCGAGCGATGATAACAAACCTTTTTTTTGCCCGAAATGGAAGTTTTTGACTTGCATGATATGTGGTTTCAACAAGACGGTGCCACATGCCACACAGCACGCGAAACAATGGCGCAATTGCGAGGCGAGTTTGGTGAACAGTTAATTTCACGTTTCGGGCCGGTCAATTGGCCGCCTAGATCGTGCGATTTGACACCACTAGATTATTTTTTGTGGGGGTATGTCAAGGCTAATGTCTATAGGGACAAGCCCGCTTCGATTGACGCACTGGAAGCCAACATCCATGCATTCATTCGTGAGATACCGGCCGATATGTGTGAAAGAGTATGCCAAAATTGGACTTAGCGGATGGGCTACCTGAGACGCAGCCGCGGTCAACATTTGCATGAAATTATCTTTAAACATTAAATTGCAAGGTTCAAACTATCGATTCAAATAAATATTTCATTAATTTTTTCGAATTTTTTGGGTTTTTTTTTTTTAAAAAGTTCTAAACCTCTTAAAAAATCACCCGTTAATTTAAATGTGATTTCTGGCATATGACCACCACGACTGGCTCGGACGTAGTCTAATCTGCAGGTCCAATTTTCGATGACTTTTTCCAACATTTGTGGCCGTATATCGGCAATAACGTGGCGAATGTTGTCCTTCAAGTGGTCAACCGTTTCGGGATTATCGGCGTAGACTAGCAACTTCACATATCCCCACAGAAAAAATTCCACTATCTTGGTAGCCAATTCACGGGTCCGTAGTGCGAAACTATGCGGTTACCAAACGTTTCCTTAAATAAATCAATTGTGGCACGAGCAGCTGTATGACATGTTGCGGCGTCTTGTTAAAACTACAGCTCCTCCACATCATGGTTGTTCAATTGATGAACGAATAAGTCAGTAATCATGGCTCTATAGCGGTCACCATTGACTGTAACGTTCTGGTCAGCATCGTTTTTAAAGAAGTACGAACCAATTATTCCACCCAACCATAAAGCACAGCAAACAGTCAGTTTTTGTGGATGTAACGGTGCCTCAACATACACTTGAGGATTATCATCGCTCTAAATACGGAAGTTTTGTAAATTGACGTATCCATTCAACCAAAAGTGATCTTCATCGCTAAACAAAATTCGCTTATGAACGTATTTCGAACAGAAGCATGATTTTCAAAATAAATTTGCATAATTTGGAAGCGTTGTTCAAGCGTCAGTCTATTCATGTTGAAATGCCAAACCAAACTAAAAATAAATCACTTGACAGCTGACAAAATGGCCGCCAGTTAAAATAGTATTGCCAATTTAAAGTTCTATACCTCTAAAAAAACACACGTTATATACATATGTATGTACTTATTTTGTATCGCTTGATTATTGTATCACAAAAATTTTTACAGTTTAAAGAATGAAAATATCCATTAAAAGGGTCACAGACATGAACAAGAAAGAACATATTCCCCGAACGAAAAATCTGAAGCGTTCAAAGTTAAATATCAATTTTTTGCTTGCGCTAGGGCAAGTATTGGTTTCGTATGAAAAAATTGTGTGAGTGCCGGGACTCACGGTTAATATGTGTAAACATCAACGTGCGCGGATCCAAAACGGACTTGTTTTTGCTTGAAGGGGATCTTAAGATTTTTTTCACTGAACGCACCCATCCTAGTATGCAGATCGTAACGTTGCACCACGTAACGTTGCACACGAACGTTCACGTTTTTTTTCACTCTACCGCAAGCATAACGTAACGCTACGAAGATCGATAAGTCCAAAAAAGTGAGTTTCGTCATGCCGTCCGTCGGTCTGTGCATCGGTGCGTCTGATATGCGTTCACTGTAATTTGAGCTAGAGAGCCGATTTGCATGAATTTGGTGCAGAGCGTTTTTATGCGATTTCCTAGAGGGGAAATTCGAATTTTTGTTTTGACGGGTAGCTGCTATACAAAAGATTTGTTTTTTTTTTCAAATTTTCTCAAAAACGGTTCTCAAGATTTTGATTAAACTTCATATATGGAACTATCAAAGCAATTGTAAGAAAACTGCATTTTAGGTTTTTGGACTAAAAAACACACCTATTATTGAACCATCAGCATTTATCTTCACGGTGTGTCTGCACTACAGTTGTTAACCACAACCGTTGTTAAAATATCTCTTGTTTTTTTTTTAATACAGAGTTTATAGATTCAATTTTTAGAGGTGATAAAATATTCTGTTGAAGTTCAAGTAATTAAGCTCTATAGGGACTGATATTTTGGTTCGCTTAGAAAGTTGTTTTCTGAGGGCTTGAGGAAAACTTAAACTAACAAAAAAGAATATAAATCAAAAGAGTGAATTTCTAGTCAAAACAGCTTAAATATTAGGGACAAAAACCCCTTTTCCCGTTCTGATTTCAAAACAAAGAATAAAAGAGTTAAATAGAGTTAAAATGTAATAATTTCATAAAAAAAAAACAAAAAACTTTAAAAAATAATAAATATTTCCACTTTTTCTTTACAAACAAATTATTTAAGGGTGTTTAGAGATGGAGTTTTAAAAAACTTAGATATTAAATAAATATTGTTGCCCAATGGACTTCTTTTAAGCCTGCAGCATTTATTAAATTTTTTGTTCTTACATTTTATTAAAAATTCTTTTTCATTCGAGTTTTGTCTGAAAAGTTTAGAAAGTAAATTGACCCAAGACTCCCACTTCCAACACAAGAGAACAAAAAACGAAAGACTTCAACAAATAATATAATAAAATCTAAATCTATACCTACACCTACACCTCTCCTTCATACATACATACATACATACATAAAGTCTTAACTTTTCTTTCTCTTTTTGTTTACCCATAAACTGCAAGTAAGATTTGTGCTTGGGAAAAAGTTTATACCTTCGCACAGAGTATATATTTAGTATCTAGTTCATTTAAACACTTTCAAAAGAATCCCTTCGACCGAAACGAAACAAATAAATTCAAATAAAGTCTTGCAGTGAACACAGACATCCTTCACTCAAATAGATCCTGACAAGAATAAGAGACAGAAAAAAGATTCCTCTTTCTTTTGAACGAAATAAATATTATACAACAGAATTTGATTTTAATTTCGAAAAAGAGTGCAAATATACTTTTTGACAAAAAAAAAAAAAAAAAAAATAGAAACAAATTTGTTCTCTAAAATTTAAACAAGTCCTTCGCACATAAGGATCTTCGTTTTATTCCATTTCCATCCGTGTGCATTCTTTTACCTCTATTTTAAGAGATGTGCCTCAGGAAAGGGTTTTAATAAAAGAAATCCTTTTCATATGCTCTCTATGGTCCTTCTAGTTCAATGATTGCCTTGAGTTAGGTTGGTGAGCATCAAACAAGAGCTTATAGAATTGTTCAGAAATTGACATAACATTGTATCAATAAAATGAGTGAATTCTTAACATTCATTCATCACACGCAGCAGTATGGAATCAGAGTAATATCCCCCTGATGATGAAGATGATGTGTATCCTTGTACCGATGACCTGGAAAAAGGAATAGAATCATTGGTAGTTTGGAAGATTTCAGAAAAAAAAACTATGCGCAAAAATGGCCAAAGTTTGCCTTCCTTCCACTTGGATTTTCTATTTTCTTTTTGTAGGTATTTGACAGTGTTGAACTTTGGGTGAAGACCGAACGTTTATATTATAAATGAGATGATTCGAAATTGTCAAGTGGAACCGGAGATTGGAATTGAAGCGCAAAAAATAACAACTTGAGACTCCTTTGATGCGAAATATACTCTTATTCTCTATGTGTATTTTGTAGATACTTCTATTTTTTCGTTTTTGAGTGAAAATTTCGTCGTCCTTTATTTTTAGTTGGGAATGTCTTGAGAGTGGTTGGGGTGTCGGATAAGTTTTGATTTTTGATTTTATTTTTTTGTAAGCTATTCAAATATTTAAAGAAACAAGAGTGGGCGTTGGTCATTGGATATATATATAGGGTGATTTTTAAGCTGGTTTGGTTTTGGCAACACTGGTTTTGACAGCTGACGTGTGTTTAGTACCTTGTGTCACTGTCAATCAGCTTCAGTTTGGTTTGCAATTTAACTATGGATCGTCTTACAAATGAACAACGCTTGCAAATTATTGAATTTTACTATCAAAATTCGTGCTCGGTTCGAAATGTTCATCGCGCGCTGCTTGTGTTCAGCGATGAGGCTCATTTTTGGTTGAATGGGTACGTAAATAAGCAAAATTGCCGCATTTGGAGTGAAGATTAGCCAGAAGCATTGCAACAGCTACCAATGCATCCCGAAAAAGCCACTGTTTGGTGCGGTTTATGGACCGGCGGCATTATTGGGCCTATTTCTTCAAAGATGATGCGAATCGCAGCGTTACTGTCAATGGTGAACGCTACCGAGCGATGATAACAAACTTTTTTTTGCCCGAAATGGAAGTTCTTGACTTGCATGATATGTGGTTTCAACAAGACGGTGCCACATGCCACACAGCACGCGAAACAATGGCGCAATTGCGAGGCGAGTTTGGTGAACAGTTAATTTCACGTTTCGGGCCGGTCAATTGGCCGCCTAGATCGTGCGATTTGACACCATTAGATTATTTTTTGTGGGGGTATGTCAAGGCTAATGTCTATAGGGACAAGCCCGCTTCGATTGACGCACTGGAAGCCAACATCCATGCATTCATTCGTGAGATACCGGCCGATATGTGTGAAAGAGTATGCCAAAATTGGACTCAGCGGATGGGCTACCTGAGACGCAGCCGCGGTCAACATTTGCATGAAATTATCTTTAAACAATAAATTGCAAGGTTCAAACTATCGATTCAAATAAATATTTTATTCATTTTTTCGAATTTTTTGTGTTTTTTTTTAAAAAAAAGTTCTAAACCTCTTAAAAAATCACCCGTTACAACACAAGATACTAACGTTTGTACATATGGACCTTATCCATGGAAAAGGATACTGGTTGGGAAGGAGAGTGGCAAAGTTTGTGGTAAAATCCAATATAATCAAATCGACACGTATTTCATTTTATATTGTATATATGGCCATTGTGCGATGAGCGAAATTGAAAGGATTATACTGCGGGCGGCAATGGCGAAGGAAACTTATTATGGTTTTTGGTTAGGGGCCAAATTTTGAGGGTGGTTTTATCAAAAATAATTTAAAATTTGATGGTGGAAAAAAAGCACGTACAAGTTGCATCTAGTAGAAAATTATTAAAGCAACTCTACCGATTTCTATTTCTGGCTTTAATAAAATGCTGGAAGACCTGCTTTTATATAGTATGTAGATTATTATTGAACTTGAAAGAAAAGCTATTTTATCCAAGGTAGATACTTTAGTCCTTTTTTTCTTGCTCTATAGGGCAAAACTGTTTGTGTAAAAGAAGCTTAAACTAACAATAAGATGATGGAGAAGTCCGAAAAAATGGTCTTCGTGGCCGTTCTTCAGTGTGTGTGTCTGTGAGTCCACTGTAATTTGAGCTATAGTCTAAACGGGTACACCATTTTGCTTCAAATTTGGAACAGAGCATTTTTATGTGATTTCCTAAAGGGGAAATTCGAATTTTTAAAAAATTCATATTTTTCCAAAATTTATCAAAAACCAGTCTTACGATTTTTATTAAACTTCGTACCTTCGTAATGAACGAAGTTATTGTAAGAAAACTGCGTTTCAGGTTTTTGGTTAAAAACTCACACAACTGAAATAGGCATTCCACGTTTTTTTGAGAAAATCGTCTTATTTTTTTTGTGTTATTCACTTATATCTTTTTGATGGTTTGACCGATTTTATTTAAATGCCGCTATCTATAGTACTTCTTAATAGTTTAAGCAATATGCGTTTATAAATTTTGAAAAATATTTGTTTTTTACAGAAACAAAAAATCAAACAGAAAATCAATTTTTAATGCTTTTGATTCTTTTTAATATTGACTCCTAAAAGATTTCATAACATCATGCATCTTCAATGTGTGGCTCCGCCTACATACAGTTGTACACCACAAGAGCAAGTTTGTGAAATCTAGTCATGCATATTTTGTTGTTATTGATTCAATCCCGGTATATGTTTCATTGATATTTGACCTGAACTTAAGGTACTGTGTCGAAAGAGGTCTCGAACGGTCACCAATTTGAGACGCTTAGAAACGTACCTCCATAATATGTGCATAACTGGGAAGGCGTAGGACCTCGTGGCATAGTGGTAAGTGTCTAGGACTGTCATGCCAGGTCTGGAAAAAAAACCCACACAGGAGTGGTTGAGAGCTGTTTGTCACTAGGCTCTGGTTACACGAGCTGTCGCAGGTCGCACCACCAAACGTATTCATTATTTTACTGGGAGGACGAAGCTCCATACTACCTCACTTATGCCATCCCATCAGTAAAGATTGGGACTGGAAGATTTTGCGGTTATTTGGAATTAAATGCTCTTATCGCAAAAGCGTGCTTCTGGTTTCGATTACGCTGAATAAGAAATTACTTGAACCTCAAATATGAAATTTACAAATAAATGCTGATGGTGTACTCCTTGATTCCTATTCACTTCCTCATATTTGTAAATGGTCTATTCTCTGAATCTTCCAATTCATTAAACTGTTTCTCTGACTACAGTGTTTTTGTGAAATATCTTACCTTCTACTACTATATTTGCCCAATAGTTTTGTTAACTATTCTTCATCAGAAGAATATCTACCGCTACCACAAATGGTGGGTAGCTATTCCTATACTCATGTTCCGTAAAAACTCTTACCAGCATCTTAATGGAAGTTTCTCATGATAAAGAAATATCTTTAAAGTTGAAACAATTTCTATATTTCAACTTTAAACGATATTATTCATAACATATCGGTGCATTTTCTTTTAAGAGTTCGGTACTTGAATATACAGGCACAGTCGACTCCACCTATATGCCCTCCGTTTAAATTAAACTTTTCGTTATAGGTATGCAACAATAAATTTATCACTGGTTTTTTTTCAGGGTTTTTTTACACAAATTAGTTCGGATAGCTGCACTCCGCTTATTTGAAAACTCCCTTTAATTGAAACATTTTTCTTTCACCCAAATAATTATTTTGTCCCGAAACAACTCCGCTTAAGTGAAACACTGAACGCTTCCATACATTTTTTGAAGTTTGAACACACCTTAAACATGACATTTTAAGTTTCATTCCATTCTCATCTTTCCAATCCTTTCAACTGTCACAATTATTAAAAGCTGTTTTGTTTGTCGTTCGGGGTTATTTATGTTTTATTTTTCTATCTGTTTAAATATTTTACATCACATCGTTTAAAGGCGAAATCAAGTTGGAGTTAAACGAAGTTTGGTTAATTGCAGCAAAGTTGCATATATCCGAAGTTCGTTTATAAGAAAACTCCTCTTAATTGCAACAAATTGTCTGCATTTTTTGAGTTGCAAATACGCGGAGTCAACTGTATATCCTAAAGAAAAATAAGATTTGCAACTGATTTCCCTTTGTATTTGTTCGCTCCATATATGCAAATATGAGCCACAAACCAAGCAATTGATACAAAAATAATGTAACTGTTGAAATATAAAAATATCAAAAGTAACCTGAAAAACATACTCCACCGAGTCATCTCGAATTCAATTAAAATTCACTGCATTTCACCATAGTAATCATACATAATTACAAGGTATACCGTCTCCTCTATATGTAGGTATATTGCAACCAACACTGATATACCACTGCCACTACTTCTGCCGCCATATCCTTAATAATTGTAAACCTCTTCCGACGATGGATGGTCTGATTGTGCTGGTAAAGACTATGGTTGCTTCACTTCCAGTCGTGATGTTTTTTTTTTTATTTTAATAATAATTTTATTAACCTACTGGCTTCCATTTTATGCTGATTGTAACTATTGAAGGCCACAACAACAATTTTTCATGAACTGTTAACACGCAAATACCCCCAACTCCAAGCTACATCCATCTATATAAAATATATGACATAGTTAGTGGTGAAGAGCAAAAGGACATTATTTTTTCTGTGCACTTCCTATACTGTCCTCTGATGATGTCCTTGTGGCTGGGGTTTCCTTTGTGCGATTCAATTTTCATAGGAAATGTTTTCAATTAAACTTTGCAGCTTAAGCAATATAATTAAATAATAATGTCCAACCGAAAAAGGGGTGTTTTTTTTTTTCTATCCCTTCCCTTCTCTTCGTTTGTTTTGAATCCAAATAACGTTGCCTCATTTCCACAATGGCGACTTCAATCAAAGGATACAAAAGAAATAAAAATAAAAAAAAAAACAACAACAATGTTGATTATACGTACTACTATGGTGATCAATTTGGTAATAGAGGCTACCAGCGCTGTAATTGTTCAGAGCCATTAAGGCCTACTAAGAACCTCCTATTCCTACTCCATCAGAGATAGAGAGCTAATCGAATAATTACAGAACTGAAATACAAAGTACCTAATTGTGTTTTGTTTTTCTATTGAGAAAGAGCTTGCTGGATATAGGAGGTCCACAGGTCCAACTCTCAACTTTCGATTATAAACATCGGGCTTACTGCAGAAAGGGCATGAAAATACCCATTATTTGGAAGTTAATTTAATTTTCAACCTCCCAATCCAAACAAGAACCATCAGAAACAAGGATCCAGATCCAGGTGGAGAGCGATGATGATGACGGTGGCACTGCGTGGTGGGCGGGCACAGCAGTGCATGTTGAAGGCCGTGTATTATCTTTGTTCCCCAAAGGGGTAGTTTAGGTATTTGTATTTAAATTTTTGCTCATTGATGTAATCGATTTTCGTGTTGTTTAACGAAATTGGAAATGTAAACGAAATCATTGAGTTTGAGTTCGATTATACGAGTAGACTGGGGGAAATTGTTGTTCCCTTTTTTTTAGCTGTGGTATAATTATTGTAACGTTATGTCGAATTAGAATCATACACACAGCTAACAGTTTATCGTTGTAAAATGTTGCAAATAATATCCGACAGTTACCTAATAGCATTTGGAATATTCTTTTTTTTTATTCAATTTGGCGAGAGAGAGGGAGATAGAGAGAGAGAGAGAGAGAGAGAGAGAGAGAGAGAGAGAGAGAGGGAGAGAGAGAGAGAGAGAGAGAGGGAGAGAAAACAAAGAAATGAACAAGTTATTGAACCGGAATAAAAGAGAAAATGTTATCGTTTGAAACTGCCTTTCAATTTCAACGAAGTTAATTTTAATAAATCTGATTAAGATATAAGTTCTTGTTGTTTATCGGTGGATATATGTATAAATTGAGAAAAATGAACTTCTAATAACAATAACCATGAAGCATTATTATAGATCTCAAATAGATTCCTGAACAAAAGTGAGGTTAGGCTTCATTGTTTTCAATATTACCAGGGTTTTTTTTAGGTGGATGTCTAGGGATAAAAATTGCTTAGGATGAGACTAGAGTAATGTCAATTTATAAGAGTTCAGACAGTTTTTCGCCATTAGAAGTAGATGTATGTACCTACATCACCGCATACTTCCCAATACTTGAAAAAAAAAATCTCTGGGTGGGAAGATATATTGAACTTAAAATTGAATCTGAAAGTTGCTTAGAATTTACATTGAAAAGTTCAACTTTATAATTTAAAAATGCATTTTTTTATTCTTAATCTTTATTTGTCGAGACCATTTAGTCCACCGAGACTCTTGGTAAATTTCAGTCTCGTATCTGATGCTTTGGAAATAGTATATCGACTCTGTAACCAGAGATGAGGCCGTCATTTTGCTGGACTCCTGTCGACTTTATTATTATTTATAGTCCAGTCTCCAGTGTCAAGGCCAAAATATAATAGGCATTAGACAAAATAAACTAGTCTCAAAAGCCATCGTGAAATTAGCTTATGTTTGCAAAAGTTCTCAGTACAGTTATAATTGACTTATGCGGGCATAAGTAAAACACCTCTTCCCTTTCGCTTCACACTCGGTTTTCGTAGCTATTCCTTCTTCCGCATTTCTAAATAGTAAAGTTAAGAAAAATATCTCGCATATTTACGTTTTAAAAATTGATTCATGCATAGGTTCAAAAAAGCTATTAAAATTACGAAATGTGTGGTTTATCAGATTTGAAGCCAAGCTTAACAGATTTCAAGCCAAGCCCAGCATTTCAGTCGAATACAATTTTTTTTTCTTATTGTAAATACTTATCTGGCAACATTTAACGCACAAAATAGTTGTTTGGCGAATTAATTCCCGAGCTTAATTTGACAATTCTTGAATTTTGATTGAATTTTACTTTTTGAAATAATGAATCAAAATGGAAGAATATTTGGGAACGATTGGTTTAATTCAGCTTAAGTAAATTATCTATTTTTTTAAATTCAATTCACTGAAAATAATGGAAGCAAATTTTTTGAAATGATTGAATATTATTTCTTCTCAGAGAACAGCGTTTTTCTGCTACATATTCTCCACAAAGCTCATACGCCAAAATTTAGCTGGGGTTTCAGCTAATGTTTGAAGAGAAGAGTTCCAACTAAAATTTACGCAATCTACGTACTAGGCTTTAAGAAACAACAACTTTTATTGTACCTATTTAGTACGCTGCTCATGCGAAACTGCAGTCTGCGGTTATTTTAAATAATTACAATCATTGGACTTCAGTAATATATAAGAATTCGTTTTTTGTTGACTTCAAAGCTGCCTTCGACCTTATCAACAGAGATGCTCTTTTCTACAAAATGTCACAACTCGTTATATCTTCAAAGTTCATCAGAGTAATCAAAGAAATGTACACAAATACTAATGCGGCAGTTTGGGATGGCACAACGTACTCGGAGTGGTTCGGTACTAATTCTGGTGTAAAACAGGGCTGTCTACTCAGTGCATTGTTGTTCTCGCTCTTTATAAATGACGTAGTAGATGATATACCCGGTGGAGTAAGAATTGCAAGTTCTAAAATCAATGTGTTACTCTACGCAGATGACCTCGTCATACTCTCTGAATCACCTGAGCAGATGCAGTTAATGATAAATCGTTTATCAATCTATTGCAAGAGATGGGATCTATCAATCAATACCGAAAAATCGAAAATGATGGTCTTCGAGCGTCACTCAAGAACACATAATGAGAGATGGTGGTATTATGACGGACAAATTCTCGAAACCGTAAAAGAAATTAAATATCTAGGTGTGAGACTTAATTCAACCCTTAATTTCAAGAACCACCTAACCGACAAAACCAATAGCTCACAAAGCATGATTAACCTTGCTTGGAAAAATGTGTTTTCAAACAAAAGAATCGTTTTATCTGCAAAACACAAAATATTCAATTCAGTTGTCAAATCGACCCTTTGCTACGCTTCACAAGTCTTGGGTGCCGATGAGTACGAGGAAATAGAACAATTTCAAAGGAATTTTCTGAAAAAACTATTTAACCTACCGCAAAATACACCAAATTACTGTATATATTACTTGGAAACTGGTCTTCCAAAACTCCTAACGAACACCCTCAAGTCACAGGCTCACTTCATAATTAAGTTATGTAGTCATTATGATGAATCTCGACTTTAGAAAAAAACAGTTTTTTTATGAGCTAAGGAATAAGGACTGGTGGTATAAAAGCTGGCAGTCTATTGGTAACGCTTGTGGTGAAAACTTTATTATTGACACCAACAACTTAAGCAACTTGAAAGAAAACCTCTACAGCATTATCCAGAAAAATGATGACTCAACTCGTGATGTGTTAATCGTAAAAGCTCGAGAGTCCGTTAGCAGAGTCTTATACAGCCAATTGAATTTCAATTTAAACCAAAGAAATTACTTCCACGATTCGTTGAGTTATGATGAAATATCTATAATCTTTTAAGCAAGGTGTGAGGTCCTAACTCTTAATGGCAACCCCTATAATGGAAGCTTCGACCAATTTTGCTCTCTTTGCAACCTAAAATCGAAAGAAGATTGTTATCACATTATTAGTATATGCCCTTTATTCAAACCACAAAGACTTTTTCATTTTGGTAAACCCACTTTAACATTACAAGAATCTGTACAACTTATGAACAGGTGTGAATGGAAAACCCTTAGCAAGTTTTTAAAAACAGTTTACAAATACAGAAAGTTGTTAATATCTGAATACTTTTAAGTATTTTTATCATATAATTATTGAAAATTTATTTATATTTATAAAATTAATATATAAATTTGCCAATCAGGCTGACGGCTAAGCCATAGCTCTAAAATTCAAATATTGTAATATAATTTTGTATTTAATTGTTAATAAATGAATATCTTACTTACTTACTTATAAGAATCGAAATTCGAACTTAGCCTAAATTCAAATGTATTCCAAACTTCATAGTAATAAACCGCCATCACTGAAAAATGCTAAGTAGTGATGGTTTACCCATATTTATATTCAAGATGAGTGGTGAGAGTGTTTATTTAAAAAAATAAAGAAGAACAGAACGATTATTTTGCTTATGCACCACTAATTATTTTCTTGAAAGTTTTATACTTGATTGAAAAACCTATAATTGGTTGCATTCGGACTAAGGTCGAACCAAACCAATTTCAAGAGATGAAAGCGTAGTTCAAGCACGCTTCCATGGTGCATTTTAAATCATAGTTATCTGTCAAAACTATCTGTGTAAGTTCACAATAACCAAATTATGAAATTGAGTCACAATAATATTGCGTTGAACGCGGGTTTGGTAAGATCGATTTATTGCTAGGAACTTTTAAAAGCAATTTAGGTACCTACATCTAACAAAAATTTATTTTAAGAGTGACTTTACCCCTTTGCTCTTTCTATTAACTGCTAAAAGCCAATGAATTAATTTTTATTTTTAATAATAATAATATCATTAAACCAGGGAAATAGTAAATTGTAATTACTATATAATTGTTATGAAATTATAAATGAAATAATTCGTGTTGGAATATCTACAATCGCACGTTTTACGATTGCAACATTAAAAAATATGTTAAGGATATATTGTTTATGTACGTTGATATTGAACAAAAATTATCAACAAATTATATTGAGTAATAGTCCATTATTCAGAAAAAGGTTTTTTAGATTTAATTTCTCCTCAAATTCAGTTTTCTTTCTAATGATTCTATCAGCAGAAGAACTATAATACATAAATAAGTGCAGTTTAATTTGCTGAATAAAGCTTAAATTTATTTTCTGCAAAACTAGCAATAAAAGGTATTGCATCAGAAGATAACTCTTTAGTGTCGAACAAAAAAGCTTCAAAACAATGTCAGTTTTTAGAAAAACCCTTATAATCGCGGTTTTGGTTTTGATTAAACCTACCTTCGATCTTGAAATAAATATAAATCCAAAGAACAGTAACATAGTCGAATGCCTTCAAGCCCTTGTTAATAATGAAGATATAAATTTTTATACTCCATTCGGATTAATTACCACGCAAGAGAACGAGCCGCAGAAAAAATAAATGGATTTTTGTAGACATGATTGATAATTTTTTGACAAACAGAATTGATATTACTGATGTGGATCTTTCAGGAGAGGCCATATTAAAACATAAAATCAAAAGATATATTCTTGTTATTGACTCCGCAAATACATTCAAGTACCTACATTTTTTTATTTTTCCTTGACTAATTATGTTACAAAAAAACATACAAATATTTTCAGTCTCTTAGTTGAACGCATTTTGCGAAACAACTGGGATACGTCTGGATCATATCAAGGCTACTATGTGTTGTTACCAAATTCCGAAAATGATATTATCAGCAAAATTCTTGAGTTGTGCCTCGTAAAATTGATTGCTGGTATAAATGTACTGGTTGAGGAGCATAAAGGAACCGTGGACATTTACACTTACTATCCTTTTACTGAAACTAGTTGCAGAAGTCAGCGACCAGTGATTTACAACCGTTTTAGAAATGGCAAACTGGAATTCAAGAAACCAACTTTTCCACGAAAAAATCATAATCTATGGCAGTGTCCTATCAATAGCAATAGTTTCTGATAATCGTCCATTTATAAACTTCCATACATATTACATTGATGGATTAGAAATTTCACGTCTGAACGTACTTGCTGATGCTATGAACTTTACATTGTAACTGGTGATCTCTCCAAAGGGGAGGGGTGCCGTTTTTGAAAATGGAACAAAGAAAGGTGCTTTTGAAATGGTATGTCCAAGAATAGAAGTGAAATCCTTAAGAACTATTGTGCATTACCAAATATCTTTTTTTTTCAGATCAGTGGCCAAGGCCAGGGCGATTTGATGTTTGCTGGAAAGGTGTGCACACCGCCAAGAATACAATTTTTGGCTTCCACCAGAGAATATATTTCTTCAAAGTTGCGTATCGCCTTGAAACTACCAAAAACTTATAGTAATTTGGAAATTTTATTTGTTCCATTTGAAACCTCTACTTGGGTAATCATTTTGATAATTATTATAGCACATTCCATTTGGAAAGTTCTTTTGAAAACAAAATTTAAAGGAAAAGTTTCCATTTCCAAAGGATGTGCATCAACAAGGATTCAAATTGCCGTTTGGCTATTTGGCACTTTAATCTTGCGCAGTTTGTATGAGGGTTCAATGTTTAAATTTTTCCACTAACGACCTTCAAAGAATCTACCAAGAAGTTTTGAAGAATTGCTAGCCCAAGAGTATATACCTTTATAACAAAAGAAAGCTTTGTGCCTCTGTTGAAGCCAGCGCTACAAAACAACATGCTTTTACATGAAGATAATTGGGAGGATGTATTCGAAAAATTCGAAAATAGCCAAAACGAAAAAATTGCCTTAGTGTCTATAGAACAATTCATTGAACCCTCTTCTGAAGTAACAAGAAACAGACAGTATAGGATATTAGAATTCTCGGTTTTTAAGATGGACTTTTGTGGGTATTTACCGATATTTTCATTCTTAACTGACGAACTAAACATACAAATTGAACGATTGAAACACAGTGGACAGCTGGATAAGATTTACAAATTTAACGTTGTGAAAAGCAAAACTTTCGAGGCCCCTGTAAATTTTTTGTCACTTGAACAATTGTGGGGAGTATTCCAAATAAAGGGTTTTCCAATAAGAGGCGTTATTTTGAATAGCCCGCTATTTCGGTAGCTGTCACTTTTGAAGCTGTCATTTTTTGATATTTGACAAGAAGAAACTACGCCATTAATAAAAATGGAACGATACACGCTTCAAAAACGCATTGAAATTATTAAAATTCACTATAAAAATGGTGAAAATTTGGCAGAGACGGTTTGTAAAACTAAAACATTTTTGGGCCGTCGTGAAGCACCTTGTCGGACCGCAATACAGAAATTGGTGGACAAATTCGAGCTGTTGGGACAAGTTAGTGATGTGAAGAATAAAACCCGTGCACGTCGCTCAAGAACAACTAAGAATATTGCTGTTGTAGGCCAAAGTGTTGAAGAAAACCCAGGTTTGTCCATTCCTCGTCGTTCTTTGGAATTAGGCATTCCACAAACGTCATTACACCGTATTTTGCATAAAGACTTGGGTCTTTAGGCTTATAAAGTTCAGTTAACACAAGAACTCAAGCCGGCTGATCATCAACAACGTCATGTCTTTGCTGATTGGGTCCTTGAAATGGGTTTACTTTCAACAAAACGGTGCTACGTGCCACACAAGCAATGAAACCATCGATCTTTTACGGGAAAAGTTTCCGGACCGTGTTATCTCTCGAAGAGGTGATCACAATTGGCCACCGAGATCTTGTGATTTAACACCTTGCGACTTCTTCCTTTGGGGCCACGTGAAAGATAAGGTCTACGCCAACAGCCCAGCGTCAATTCAAGACCTCAAAGATGGAATTCGTGAGGCTATCGAGGACATAGGGCAGCCACTTTGCAATTTGGTTATGGAAAATTTCATGAAAAGGATATGGTCCTGTAAGCGTGGTCGTGGTAGCCATTTGGCTGATGTTGTGTTCCATTATTAACGGCATACCTTCCTCTTTATAATGAAATAAACATCCGATCATTTATCTCAAAAAAATCCATTTTTCTTTGAATATTAAAATAACACCTCTTATTGGAAAACCCTTTACTTACTACTTTACTTTGCGTAAGTGTTTTTGTTTTTCTATTGGAAATTTATTCGAAGCGTAACAAAGTTGTGGGAAAAATGATGGATTTCTTTCACTAAAAAGTTTTTGTATTGAAAATATTAATTTAATTATAAGAATTTGTTCATTTAGATGTTTCATGCAAATAAAGAAATAAAAACATATTTCAAAGTATAAAATAACAGATATTTAACATTCGCCAACATATTAAGATATTGGGAGCAGCGCCCATTTATGGCGAATTATTTGGAAAACATCTAACGGGTGTTTTTTTCAGACGTGTGGTTTTCAATCTGGCAACACTTTTTTCGGAGTAAGTATTTTTGACAGTTGTCATTTGATTTATGCTCAATTTAGTTTGCCATTTTATATTAAAAAGACTTACTCCTGAACAACGTTTGAAAATTGTGCAAAATTGACTCGAAACGAGATCGTTGTTGATTCCGATTTTTTTTTCAGCGATGAAGCTCATTTTTGGATGAATGGCTACGTCAATAAGCAAAACTACCGCATTTGGAGTGTAGATAATCTTCAAGCCATTGTTGAGACGACGTTACATCCTCAAAAAGTCACTGTTTCGTGTTTCGTGTGCTCTATGGGCAGAGGGAATCAATGGGGAACGCTATAGAGCCATGATTAATAACTTTTTCGTGCCTTAATTGAAGGATGTTGATGTGGACGACCTTTGGTTCCAATAAGACGGCGCTACATGCCATACAGCCAACGAAACAATCAATTTATTGAAGAAAACTTTTAGTGAGCGCATTATCTCACGTCGTGGGCCTGCGGGGCGTGGCCTTCTCAAAGATCGTGTAACTATTTTTTTTGTGGAGTTATGTGAAGTCACTTGTCTACGCAGATAAACCCGATACGATTGACGCCTTGGAAGAGAATACTCAGCGCGTTATTGCTGCCATACGTCCCCAAATGCTGCAAAAAAGTGGTCGAAAATTGGGTCTGTCGGCTGGAATTTATTCGAGCCAGCCGCGGCGGTCACTTGCCCGAAATCATTTTTAAAACATAATGGCAAATCCTTATCTTTATAATGGGTGATTTTTTAAGAGGTTTAGAACTTTTTTTAAAAAAAAAACACAAAAAATTCGAAAAAATGAATGAAATATTTATTTGAATCGATAGTTTGAACCTTGCAATTTAATGTTTAAAGATAATTTCATGCAAATGTTGACCGCGGCTGCGTCTCAGGTAGCCCATCCGCTGAGTCCAATTTTGGCATACTGTTTCACACATATCGGCCGGTATCTCACGAATGAATGCATGGATGTTGGCTTCCAGTGCGTCAATCGAAGCGGGCTTGTCCCTATAGACATTAGCCTTGACATACCCCCACAAAAAATAATCTAATGGTGTCAAATCGCACGATCTAGGCGGCCAATTGACCGGCCCGAAACGTGAAATTAACTGTTCACCAAACTCGCCTCGCAATTGCGCCATTGTTTCGCGTGCTGTGTGGCATGTGGCACCGTCTTGTTGAAACCACATATCATGCAAGTCAAGAACTTCCATTTCGTGCAAAAAAAAGTTTGTTATCATCGCTCGGTAGCGTTCACCATTGACAGTAACGCTGCGATTCGCATCATCTTTGAAGAAATATGGCCCAGTGGCACAGTGGCATTTTTGGGATGCATTGGTAGCTGTTGCAATGCTTCTGGCTGATCTTCACTCCAAATGCGGCAATTTTGCTTATTTACGTACCCATTCAACCAAAAATGAGCCTCATCGCTGAATGAACGCGATGAACATTTCGAACCGAGCACGAATTTTGATAGTAAAATTCAATAATTTGCAAGCGTTGTTCATTTGTAAGACGATCCATGGTAAAATTGCAAACCAAACTGAAGCTGTTTGACAGTGACACAAGGTACTAAACACACGTCAGCAGTCAAAACCAGTGTTGCCAAAACCAAACCAGCCAAAAAATCACCCTTTAATAAAGCTTAATTCTTGGCCATAACATTAATTCAAATGCATTTTATTTCTTCTTGAAAACCAGACGTCTAAAAAAAACAACCTTTATATGATTCAAATGCTCAAATTTGTAGCCAAGACGAATTGAATAGACCACAGTTAATAGTGAAGCTATAGAATCCTTTAAATGTAGTAGGCGATGCATGCATGCGGAAGTCAATACACTTATAACACGAAGAGATGGCTGTGAATGGTTGTATTTGAATGAGTTTTGTTTGTTTTTAATTAAATCAATTGGCTTGTTATTGATTAAATTTGAAATAGAATGTAACGAATGTAAATACACAATTTATTTAAGGTAGGTAGTATACCTACATTTTAACAAAATGTTATTCATTTATTTTAGAAAGGAATTTCCACTGGTTTTAACCAGATTTTCCAGTTTAGTCTTTGATTCCATTTCTGGCTGGTGTTATGAAAATTACTTTTGCTTGAATAATTTTAATTAAAGATTGCTGAGAATGGTTTCTCCTAACTTATTAAACCTTTACCTTCTTAAAATTTTATAAATTCTGGATGAATTTTTAAGATTCGATAATAATCATTCCACAAAAAATATAGAAATGAGAGAGACAGAGGAAGAAAGAGAGAGAGATATGAAAGAAAGTTCCAGTTCTTCGCACATAAAACCCGATATTAAACAAATCCTTAACATTTATGTAAATCTATGAACACATCATTTTATTATCTAAACCATATTACCATCGAATTTTCAATCATTTACCGTTATCCGTTGCTCTCGGAACGAACGCTTACTTAAAATTCAAATCGATTCGCGCCTATTCGCGTGATATGGTGTGATGGGTGAAAATTTAGAAATCCTTTTTGGTTGAATTCGAATGAATAAACTAATAGGCGGGCAGCCTGCGATACCTTTTTAAGTTGGATAGAATAAAACATTCACTCAACTTTTAGAATTTCACGCGCTTACCATGAATAAGTTGAATTTCACTAAAATACCAAAACCAGACTGCCAAACTGATGGCGGTGCTGGAGTGTACCCGCGTGGAGGTAGGTATAGAAAGGCATTTGAATTCGTGAGCAATTTTCTTCCTTGCACACACACACACATATCCATCTATATATCCGTGCAAATTTCATCGGTTGGGACTTGGAAACTCAAACTCAGGGATATTGAAATTAGTTTTGATGAAATTTGCATTAGCATGCGATTCATGTTAAAAGTTTTTGAATCATTAATTGGTAGAATTTTATATAGAAACCACCAACCGTTTTAAATCCTCTTTTGGGAAATTGTTTGTGACCACCCCCTTCACTCTCGTTATCCTCTATAATTAGTCGTTAAGTGTATACATGTGGGTTACAGTGAAAGGCCGATTTGAAATCAAACTATAGTTTGACTATTTAATGGTTGGGGTCTTGTCCTGACCAAGGGCCCCGGCCTAAATCAACTCTCGCTCTACCTTCGACTTGAGAGATATTGGAGAACTTGTCATGATCTCATATGAAAAACTTTCAAGAATAGGAGCTAAGTATATACAATATACATCCTCACAGCTTTTATCGTTCAGTTGAGTCACTAAGGGCCAGTTTCACAGTCGACATTTACCGGAATAAGTGGCACTTAAGATTCCCATATTAGGAATTTAAGCTAAATTTCATAGCCAGCTTAAGTGGAAGTTAAGGCACCAACGTCGGAGACTTAAGTGCCACTTGTTAAGGTAACGCTGCACTGTGATATTGGGAATTAATCTTTCACATTTCCCACTTAAGTGTCACTTTTCTGACTGTGAAACTGGCCCTAAGCCTCTCATTCAGTCCTGAGATTGAAAGTTGGACTACATACGACCTTTTGACTATTAAATATGCTTATAGGTAAAGTGTATATCGTAGTTAACTATATGCAATCACAAATTTCAGTTGAGGGAGTGAATTGGGTGAGAAATGTGCATCCCATCAACTTGTTATTTGGCATGCAATCCAATTGGAAGGGAGGGGAGAAGGAGAAATCTATCTAATATGTTGTTATATTCCTCTAATTCCATGTAGATGGTTAACATATATGCCAAAACTGAGCGCGGTCGGGTAGGTACTGATGGGTATAGTTAATTTTGCTGTAGTATGTTGAACTTCAAAAAAAAAGAGGAAGGAAACCTTGTTGCCGATGTTGTTCGTGCGTCAATGCGCTGATCTGAGGATTAGTGTCTGCAATAAAATTCTGATTGAACAGCGAGCGGTTAAAGTTTCGATTGATTTTGGTGTTTCTCCTCGTGTGCGTTTGGTTCTATACCTACATACAAATGCATGTCTTTGGGTTTGTATATATTTATATATCTCTGGTTTAATGAACACACCCGTTACCCACCTTCACCGCAGTATAACGTCTGTCTGACTTTGGCAACCAATCGGTTGATGATGGGAAGCAGTGGCGTGTTAAATTGAAAGACGATTAACATCCGCAATCTTATGTTGCATACATACGAACGGAGGAGTTAGAGCCCCATCAACGATTGTTCATGTGCAATACATGTCAGATCGATGTTTGTATGGTTTAAATTATGCTAATAAATAATGTTTAACATGGCAACGCTATTTATGATTAGAAAGTTAGGAATTTTGTGGAAGTAAGTAAATTCTAGTGAAAGGCAAAGCTTAAAATTGACAAGCGAAAAAGTGCAATTTCGAAAATACGAAAATTTAATAGGTAACAAATTTTAAAAATCTACATCTTTTTGATGAAAGCTGACGTTTTGAAAAGCGTGTAAATTTAAGGGAGGTATAGATGATTTGACACCAAATCAGCTACGTTCCTTTTAAATATTTAGGTAGAGGCTTTGCGAAATAGCATCCATTCATTGCTAAATTGTCTCTCTCTTCGTGAACTTTGTCAAACATATTTTCAAATATCCTTGGATGAAACACAATATTTTTAAACGCATCACAGAAAAACTTTTGCGTATAAATAAGCAAATTGAGATGTGATTTTTACTATGGAAATTATTTTATAAAAATATGACAATAAGAAATTTAATAATGCAAAGATAAATACTTTTTGCCTATTATGATTCTAAGTATGAGAATTTTAATAGGCTGATTAAATTGTTTAAAAAAGTTAAGCGAAACAACGTAAGAAGGGGTCTACTAGTATATCTTATATACACAGTGATTCGCATAAGGTACACAGTGATTCGCATAAAGATAAAACGTGTAGGTTAAGTTGAGATAAGGAAAAAAAAACATACAGAACGGGGGTCGGTTCCCCCCCGTTTAGCCAGGAGAGACAATTTTCTGAAAAAATTGGCTTAAAACAGAAAAAAAAAATATTAAAAAACAACAGTTAAACTCACAACGCCATGATATACTTTTTTGGAAAGCCAGAAATCTTTTTTTTTAATTTTGTTTTACAATAAAGCAGGTTTGGGGAAAAGTTTTTGAAAAATTAATTTTCAAACTTTAAATTTTGAAAAAAAAAATTCAAACTAATTTTTTTTCAAAATTTTACGTAATTAAGGATTAATCTTGTTTTTTAAAATTCAATGCTCTTATTAGTTTTTAGACGAAAACAGAAATTCCAAAACTCAAATGTCTTTACGATTTGAGAAAATTGAACATAACTAAATCTACTTTACTACGTACGTAGTGGAATTATAGGATCTTTAGCGCAACTTAAGCAACGGCTTAGAATAGATTTTAACATCAGGTTTTTGGTGTTTGACTACAAATTAATAAGAGCATTGAATTTCAAAATCAAAAATTCTACTTAGCAGTAAAAATTGATATAAATTAGTTTGAACAAATTTTTTTAAATTTTTTCTTCAAAATTTTGAGTTTGGGAATTAATTTTTCAAAAAAAAATTTTCTTTAAAAATGATTTAGAGAGATTTCTGGCTTTACAAAAAGGTATATCATGGTATTGTGAGTGTAACCATTGATTTTTTAGACCCCCCCTCCATTTTTTTCTTGTCTCGACCCAACCTATACACTTTGTGTAAATCATCCTGTATAAATGTTTGGTCATAATCATGGAAATTCCTTTTTGAAAAAACAAAACATTCAAAAATTTAACAATTTCAAGAGACTGTTTAAGGGACAGTTTTTCAGTCCCGAGTTAACTCTTAGTTAAACCATATCTTCGGCCAGTTGTACAAATGTGGTTCAAATATTGATGCGTGGATCAGTGATTTTAACTCACCGATTTTGGCAGATCAGGTAACTGAGGTTCAATGATGGTTCAAGAATTCGATAGTTGAACCTCAGTTAATCCGCCGAAATCAGTGGGTTAAAATAGCTGAACTATGGATCAAATTTGAACCAAGTTTACGCACAACTGGCCCTTAGTTAATCTTGCAAATAAATTAAACCCGAGTGAACATCGAATCAGTTCTTCAGTGCAGTACACCTATAGTTGTCAAAAATATACTGAAATCGAGATGGCGCCACTATGAAAATCACTCTTTCCAAAGTGTCGTACCTTGATTTCAATAGATTTTTTGAACGCATCTATCAGAAATATACCTTTTCGATAATCCAGATTAAATTCACCAAATTTGTTGAGTTAACACAGAATCTAAATTGACTGACAAAATATGTTTCAGGAGTTAACTCGGGATTAACCCCGAAACTAGGATGATCTCACACTGAACAAAATTTATCTGTAATTTATTGTAAAAACCATTTTTTCTGTTTCCATTTTGATAATAATTTCAAAAGGCATCCTCTTAACCTGGATTACTTTACAAACCCCCTGATTCAAATACAAACTATATGAAACAGCTAACATACGCCATGTAGCACCCACACGCAGGTCTAGGTATACATAAAGTGTCTAAACTTTGTCCTTTATTATTTTAAAATTAATCCATTCCCAACACCTTCGCACACATATGCACCACCAGCACGATCCATACTGATGGCTCTTCCTTTTGTTTTTTTTTGTTATATAATTCTTTGCTCAACCACTTAACTCAACACCTGTCAAAGGATTGGAAAATAAAACACATAAGTACGAAGTACTATAGTTACTGATGTTGCTTTATTTCGTAAGAATATTGTCGAACAAAAAAGAAAAAAAAAAAAACTGAAACTAGGTAAGCCGTAACAAACAGAAAAGAACTATTTTACGGGGTGGCGACAACAAACAACGCATATAAAAGCAATCAAAGCCCTGAAAGAAAGTTTTTTTTTTTCCAGAAAATGTTTTAATAATGACGGTAAAGGCTCTAATGTGAAATTGAATTGATAACCTTTTTACTATTAGTCCTTCTCTTTGGCAAACGGAAACTTCCCTTTTTCTTCCAGAGCACGACCGACGAATAGATGGATGCTTTGCAAAGATAAAATACTCCGCTTAGAGATTAGCATAAATTTGAAATTAAGACTTCCACCGCTGTTTGTTCCGCAAAAGTTTTAGTTTTATGTAATGTTAGAAAAAACAACAACATTAACAAAAACAAATGGGATAACCAACAAGAAAAAAAAAACAAACACCAGAATAACAAATTAACACACAATTCAAAGCTTTTAGAGGGCGATGAAAAAGTGTAGCACAAGGATTAAGGCCAACCGAGGATGCCAAATATAGAGTGAGAGATTACCAACAAAAAGGGTCAATCCAAATGCGTTCGTGGTAGATATAAATGTACATACATAAACAAGTTCTTAAAGGAAAAATATTTTTTGGATTTTGTTTTTTTTTTTTCATTAAAAATGAAAAAAAAAAAATATATAGAAATTAAAAGCTACAATAGAAAGGATTCCCTCTGCTTTTGGCCGCAATTCAATTGCAAATCCTTTGAAATCATACGGTTGATTGTTCAACATGACAGATTGCGAGATTAAGGTCGGTTTTGCTTTAGCTTTTGATCATCACTTCTCCTATATTATTGTCTTCGGTTATTGTTTATTGTTTATCTGAATTTCGGTTTAGATTCAGACAACCGGAAAATTTTTAATCAATCAAGATGGAAAAACGTGCGTGTGTGGGTAAGTGTGCAAGCTTAATTTCTCAGATACGCTTCTGGCACGAGTTAATGTTGGGGATTTCTTGATTATATTTTAAAAAAAAAAAAATTATATTTTTGTTCGTGGTTATTTTGTTTGCAATTAAATATCTTTCTCTTTGAGGATCAAAGGCTATAAATAAAAATGTGTTATTCATTGTTGCTCCTTAAATTAGACAACGATAACAGTAAAAATCTAAAAAAAATGGAGACATTTTTTGTATTTAGTGTTACAAACTATATCGAGTAATATTTATAAGTGATCAATACGGCAATTAACAAATTTTAGCTAAGGTTCCAAAATATCCCAAGAAAATTAGACTAAAAAAGCGAAAATTCGAAAAAAAAATTCTGACAGAGCTGAATTTTAATGGAAACTTTTGTGACTTCAGTATTTCTTATAAACTATCCTTAATTTGGACAGGGGGATGGATAGTTTCAAGGAGTAAGTGAAATGAGGTGAAGAGGGTGAAAGAGGAAGAAAGGAGGTAAAAGGGCGTGAAATTTAGTGCTTTTTGTGTTGTAAATATCTTAAAAACTATAATTTCTTTTTGAAAATTGTAAAGAAAAAAATGTTCCATCTTCAATTCTACACAAAAAGTTGTTTATCACCTGCAATGCTTTTCGAGAAAAATTTGCGCAGATATTAAACAGAAGCCCTAATCCACGAGTTGAAAAACCATGACAAATAAAGGGTTTTTTTTTAGACGTGTAGTTTTTCAATCTGGCAATACTTTTTTCGGAGTTGGTCTTTTTGACAGCTGTCACTTGATTTATGCTCAGTTTGGTTTGCAATTTTATAATTAATAGACATATTTCTGAACAACGTTTGCAAATCTTGCAAATTTATTACCAAAATAATGGTTCAGTTTGAGCGATGCATCGCGCGCTGCGTCCAATATTCGGTCGACATAATCCCAAAATCTCATAAATTCGAGCAACCATGGATCAGTTTCGCAACACATTTACTCTAGTGGATAATGCGCATCCTCCAGAGACGCCGTACAGTGCGCACCGAAGACGCCATTGCTGCTGTAGAGCAGAGTATCGAAGAAGACCCGAATGAGGCCATCCGCCATCGCGCGCAACAATTGCATCTGTCGAAAATTGGTCCTCTCGACTGGAATTTATTCGAGCCAGCCGCGGCGGCAACTTGCCTGATATCATTTTTAAAACATAATGGAAAACCCTTATATTTATAATAAAGCTAAATTCTTGGCCATAACATTAAATGATATGCGTCTAAAAAAAACAGCCATAATGAAAATTATAGAAAATAAATTTCATCGACTCGAACTTTTTTCAAAAGATGTAACCAAGTAAAATTAGCCTTTGACTTCGATAATATTTTGGTGGAAAGGTTAGTTTTGCCATCTTTAGCAAATTCTTAAAAGTACCCTATATTTTGCACCATTTATTTATAGGGTGAAAGGGGCATAATTAATCTTTTGTATAATATCTCATAAACTGTATAATTTTTTGGAAGAAATTTCAAGGCAAAACTTGAAGCCTATATAAAATTCTATACAAAAAATATTAAAACAGTTTTTTTTTTTCTAAGAGCAATAGATTTTGACAAAAACGTGCGCAGTCGTTACAATATCCAGTTGTTTGTTTTGATGTTCTTTTTCCACATCTAATGTGTAGGTACGTTTTTATCAAAATCGATTGCTCTTACGGACAAAAATTTTATAATAGTTTTTGTAAGGACATTTTTAAGCTACTATTATTGCCTTAACATTTCTTCCAAAAACATTTAATTTTCTAGATATTTATAAGGTATCTATGACGAAAACCAGTCTTTTTGTCTTTTTGAGCACTTTAGCATTTAAAATCATGATTGATTTGCATTTTGGTATGAAGGTAAGAAATTTCTTTAAAACAGAAAGCAAATACAAAAAAATCAAATACAAGAAGTTAAAAATTGGTTATTTTTCAACCGTTTTCCAACTTAGTCCACATTCCCTATTCAAATTTAAAAAAAAATTATATAATGGCTTAGAGTGCAAATAAATTAGACACACAATTTAAACCACTTAATTATGTTAAATCAACAGTGATTACTTTTTTCACAAATAAAATAAACTATTTATAATGTATCACGCACTAAATTCTATAAATTATATTCTTGCTTCAAACTATACCAACTGTATTATCTGCGGGGAAAAAAATTTCTCTGCCTGTGGCTTTGGCTTTATATATACCAATACAAAATGCGGCTTTGTGCCACTCCATTTGTTTTGTTGAATTAAGATAATTGAAACCAGGGTGGTAAATCTTCATGTCACAATATTAATGAGTGGTGAACATTTTGCACAAACCCAAGGCAAAAATTTAAATCAACAACAGTAAAGAGTATGATGCCCCCAAACTCTTGCTAAGATACAGATTTACCAAAACGAACAAAGCAATAAATCCTTCCCCAACACCAAGAACAACAAAAAAAACAAAAAAAATACAAGAACAACGCACACAGCTCAACACACACAAACGTTATATACATACATATGTCAACTGTTTTATATGTAGGTACTGCATCACTCTGTGTTTGGAGATGTGAAGAATAAGGATATAATGTTGGGGTAAAGGTTCCACAAAATTCGGAGAAAAGAATACAACAGGATGTGAAAAATTTAAGACTTCCAGTATGGAAAATGTGATGGAATATTTAGAACAAAACAAAACAACCACAAAACACAACCCAAACATCCAACAAAATATCCTTTTTTGCATTGTCCTTCAAAACCTCTAATACAACCCATAACACACGACGACGCTTAAACATGCACCACCCCAACCACAGCCCATATACTACAGTGAAAGCAATAACAACAACAAAAAAAAAAAAAAAACAAAAAGGAAGCCAAAGGACACTCTCATTTCTGACCAAAGAAATATGTGATTTCTTGTTCTTGGCATTATTCTGTTTGTGGACTCTGTGAAACGACGAATGCAAATAACAACAACAAAATGCAAAAGACATCTGCATTTGACACCCAAATATATATAGGGGTTGGTAATAATGGCATCTTCTCTCGCTGTATGCATTTTTATATTCAACCTATTTGCAGAGGTGGGTGGCTTCTGTGCTGATGCTGGTTGGTTCCGGAGCTGTTTCCGGTTTATCTCCAGAGCCCAACTATATACACCTCGACCTCCTCAACCCACCCTTTCACACAACAAAACGGAAATAGTATAGGTAAGGTATTCAGAAAATGTGAAAGACGAGGTGCAAACATTTTGAATTGTGTGCCATTTGCACATTTGGGTGCATCCAACGGTAGGTACAACACAATGAGGAACGAAAGGAAAAGGATTTCAAATAATTAGAGCAATGAGTGCCCAGGACATCAATTTATTATTATATTTTTCCTTTTTTTTTTGTTTCTTTATTTCTCCTGCCGCATCACCTGAGTTCAGGTGGAATTTTAGTTTTTTTTTGCTTCTTAACTCTTTTGTTGCACGCGAGAATTCCTAACTATAACTTGCCGCTTTCGCCCCAATTAATGTGAAACGGAAACAGAAACATTTTGTTGTAAAAATATGCATGATGCTTGAGATGCATATAAGCTTATTTGGCTACATCTGCAAATTATGTAGTGATGCGAGAGTGTATAGGTGACCTCATTATAAAAATGAAACTTTCTAGAGAAATTGTTTAGGTATGTTGTTTATTTTTGAAATGTTTATGTGTGGGTATGTGTGTGTTTATGATGCAGACTTTAATGATTTTTAAATGTTTAGTTTTTATGAGGTTCACACATTTTTTGAGTTAAGAAAAATAAATAAAAAAACGTTGCTTTGAGGAAAGGAAGATAGATAAAGGGGTGGTGTTTTGCAACTACGGTGAAAATACGGAGTTGTGGTGGATGCGAGTCAAGATGCTTGATTTTTGTGAGAAACAGGTCGAAAGTTTGTATTACCATGAGTTGGCATTACAGTGAACGAAGAGGAGAAGTATTTCTGGAGGTATCGATGTTTTCAAAGATAAATAAATCCCTATTCTTCATTGTTCCACCATAAATCCACATTGCACACCTTTTCTTTTCAGTGTATTTCAGTGCAGCTTAAATTTGAACCCTTGTTTTTGATTCTCTATAGACTTTTCCACGATCCTAAGAACCCTATTATTTGAACTTCTTTGACCAATTACTGACCTTTCAGACGGTATACTTTTTTCCCACATATGGGGTGCTAAGATTCCCGAGCCCTGTATATCCAAGTTTTGAAGTATTTAAAACCCTTTAATCCATTTTTCCATAAACCTTATACTGAAACATGAAACACATTATTTTTTTGATTCTTATCAATTTCATCAGAACGTTCAAAGGAAGTGACACCAAACATGCCGCAATTATAACAGTTTTGGTTTATAAAAGTAGGTACTGTTTATGCGGCCTAGCAGGGGGCCCACCACCGGTGGGCATACTTCAGGAACCCAAAGTTTTTTTTTAAGTCGCATCAAGCGCCACGCCCACTTTTAATAGCTAAAAACTGTTATAAATTGGCATGTCTCTAGTCTCGTCCATATTCAAAACTATACCTAGAAATTGAATAATATCTCTTATTTTACCACAAAACCTATACGAAATAAGGCTACAAAATGTTGCCAAAACTATACTGTCTTTAATCATACATATATGTATATGAACTGACACAATCAACTATTATCCTCCTATCTTGAATATTTAATTCATATCCTTAAATCTCAGAACAATTACCCAACTAACAACCAGCCATACCCCCTAAGAAACAATAACATCAATAACAATTGCGTTAACAACCCCACCAAACCACCACCACCAACATGTCATTCGCCATATCCCCATCCCTCGCATCCTATAGGTATAGTTGCATTATTCGAAAATCCCCAACTACTAATCAAGATTCGTACCTGCATGATACACATTTACGCACACTCACACATAGTAAACTCTCAATTATCACTTTATTACCGTAAATATTTATCTATCGCCGCAATAGATTCTCGGTCGGAGAATATAAAGCCGGAAGCTGTATTCCTACCCACTTGCTATTGCAGCATTCTGTATCTTAGCTTGGTGTATATATAACACGCCGACACACCTGTCACAGATTAACCTAAAGTAATCGCTGTCAGATGGGAAAAACGGAACACTATATGTACCACCAGCGCATCGTCGATATCTCCTCAAGGCTAAATCACTGGCCAGGTTAGCTAAACCTTCAGTTAAAGTGGGGTTTGATGTTGATGGAGCTTAAAGTGCATCATTTACACAATGTAATGCCCATATATGCACGGGCAAAATTGCTGCAATTAATTTTGAGAAATACCACAACGCTATATCTTTGGACCACTGTGTAGTGTGTATAGGGCATTATATTATGAACTCGGGAGTCGGGATATGTCGTTTCGTAAATAAGGTTCGAAAACATTACGTACATACACCCTCCTATTACCTTAAGTTATAACACACGGAGATGTCGGTTGCACGGGGAACATCAGTGGATTTTACAATGACATCAGTGCTGTAACATTCTCCCTTGGTGATGACAACCTCTAGAGTGGTCATGTTAATGTCTTCCAAGGACACGTCCTGTTGAATGATAACCGCTTCAGTTACAGGGTGAAGATGAATATATTTATAGGTATATACCTACGCCAAGGAGTGAGTGACTTTAAAGTTATAATGAGGTGAGAGTTTGTCTCTTGTGATGATGTCTGTAAATACCAGGGACGTAACAACCTTGATGGAGGCCTTGTGGGAATACCTTAAATGACTATTTAAAACTTTTGTAATTAATCTTCTGGAACAGCTTCCTTCAAATTCTAGATGTCTTGCGGGAATTGAAGAAAAATCCTACTCGTAGACAATTTAACCAAAAGTGTGCTTCATCACTGAACAAAATTTTTAAATGAAATTTTCAAATTAATCCATGTTTTTCAAAATAAATTTTGAACAATTTGCAAACGTTGCTCCGGTTGGAGTCAATTTATGATAAACTGCCAAACCAAACTTACCTCAAAACAACCGAAAACTTTCAAATTGGCTATCACAGAAAACAGTGTTGCCAATTTGAAAGTTCTCCATTTCTAAAGAAAAATTTCTTTATATGTAACCCTGATGGATAAATAATATAGAACGCATTGAGTTTCTTAACAAACATGTAGGGTTTGATCTAAAAATGAATTAGCTATTATATAGGTATACGCAGAGACTCAGGCGGAGGTTACCACTTGGAAGACAACATTCGCCACGTTATTGCCGATACACGGCCACAAATGTTGGAAAAAATCATCGGAAATTGGACCTCCAGATAAGACTACGTCCGAGCCAGCCGTGGTGGTCATATCATATTTAAATTATAATACCAGATGATTCTCTTTCGAATATAGTAAATTTCATGTCAATTTAAAAAATTATATTTGTTTTATTCCATTTCAAAGTTTTATACCTCTAAAAAAAACACCCTTTACAAATTTACGGCTACACTTATTGTGTCGAAATGGATGTTTGCAGTGTGCTTGTAAGATTTAACTATTGGTAGACTTTCCAGAGATGCGGTATCGCTATATCGCATCGTCTTCATTTCATCAATAATATTTAAAAATAGTGGAAAATAGGGTGAAAGGAACAATTTGCTTTATCTTTTTTGGGAAAGTTAAAAATGCGAAAAAGTAAAATTAGATGCGAAATGATATAACCTCAAAAATTTTGACGAAACAGAAAAAAAAATGTACTAACGTATAAAACAGTATTTCACTGCCTACAATTATTGTGGTCTTAACAACTTTTCGGCTAAAATTAATAGTTTCACGGACATATAAAAATTCTCGTTTTTCAAAGTTACGGAATTTGCCAGGGTCATATATGACCTCCGCAAAACTTGGACTTTGACGTTCAGATATTTTGATCAAATTTTCATTAACAAAAAACAGGGAGCCCCAATTGAAATTTATAGCATGTCTCATACAGTTGCAGCAAACCCTGTATGTAATATGTGTCGTCATCTGCTTATCTCCACTAATTATCGCCACAATCGATCCCTAGATAGATATTCCCCCATCATAGGGTGATGCATTTGCGGAAAGGGAAACCAAAACGACCACTAGATATAGACTCAAGAACCACTCGGCACCGAAATCACATCCGCAACTTTTTGACTAGGGCGGTGGAGGGTGGATGCGGCACGGTGTTTAGTTGAATTCATCGCATCGCCATTCTCCACTCGAAGGTGTTTCTAAGTTATGAAAGCAGATTCGGCTCCTCGAGAACAAGGATAGGTATATATAATATACAGAGAGTGGCTATAAACTGTAATGGAGGTTTTAGAGAGCGAAAGGATATACCCTCCCCTTCAAGCTTCACTGCCAAAGCCCATCAGCCACCTTCGCCTCTCACACCAAAAGCGGTTAAGTGCAATTGGGGTTAAGTAAAAATATAAAAGATAAGTGGAAAAGAGATTGTCGAATAATGATTGTGTTGCCTTTGGCTAAGGAGATAAAATTTCGATTCAACAGTTCAATTGGTTTTGGAGCACATTTTATATCTCTCTTCTTCATGAGTGGGTGAGAGGTATAGAGGTGCCGGAGAGTGGTCGGCGACCGATGGGATGGTTGGTTGGTTGGTTCACTTGAACAGGAACAAGAGCTCCTTTTACCATGCTATGGTGTCATGTTTTATTGATTGGAGGCGGGACATTCAAGTAAGATTTATCTTCTTCAAGGTGTTTCTTAATAGGGATATAATAATTTGTTGCTCTAGGTAGAAGGATTGCATTGAAATAGGTTAATGTCGGTTCATAGTATTTAGAACACAAAAGACTGTAGTCTGGGAGATGTTTGAACGGATCTAACAAAAATCTTATATAGGGACATAAAAGACCTTATTTTGACTTAAATAGATAAAAGAAAAAGGTTCTTCTTAAATATTTATATACCTATAGGTACATGAGCATCCCCAATCCCGTCTAGGTATAGATATATGAGGTTGAACGAAATCGGAAAGTATTTTGTTTTCAAATAAAATTGTTTCTTCTTTGAAAATAGAAATATTCTGCAGAGGGATGACCCACAAGGGACTCGTCAGTGTCGCCTATAAAAAAAAGAATATAATTTCTTGAAATAAATTAGGTTTTCAGACTAGACGTGTGGCTTATGCAAAGGTAAAATTAATTTTAATTGAATTGAATATAAGTCCAGTCCAGGCCAGGCCACCGTAGCATTCATATTCATGCATGCTTGATATATGGCTCAATAGAAATGCGTGACTATAATACATACAATGTAGGTCAGCATATGTATATAAATACATATATCTAATAAATGTATGTGATATACCTTTAAACATATAATCTATAATTATTATCGCATAACGGAAACTAATAGGAATGCACAGAAGATTTGATATTTAATTAACCAATAATAATCAATTAACATTCCTATTGATATTGATTTACAAGTTTGGCATTTCTTGTAGATTCTTAATTGGATAGCGATTATCCGTTGCGGATAAAATTATAATAGGTAGGACGAATATGTATTAAATTTCAATTGGGGGAGGGGGGATTTGAGAAATCACTTACTTAAAGACCTATGTGAAATTTGCCATCCCTTAATAAATGTATTAAATCTACAGGGAACAACATCGTTTTCAAACTTTAAGTCGAAAAAGTTGCTTAACAGAAAAATAAGTCGGTTTCATAATTGACAGATGCGTGCGTGAAAATAGCATCGACGTAGAGAGGGCGATGCTATGGACATAGCCATTTCAATAGTGCCGAAAAATGTCGCCTTCCATGTTTTGCTAGTGAAAACGTATTTTCGTAGTGTTGCCCTTTGATTTAGATACATATTTGATAGCTGAATGTTAAAATTAATCCTGATTCAGCCCGAGGCAGCACATGCGCTCCCAATCTGAATCGGTCACTTTTTCTTAAAGTGCAAAACTTCACCGATAGAGGATCAAATGACTTCAAATTTCATTTTTTCTGTTTCTGAAAATCTGTTGTTGTAGAAAAACTGGTAGATTTTTTTTTGGATTTTTATTCAATTTGCAATTTTGCACCACATTTTTCTGCTCTTCGATATTCTAGGTATGCCCTTCTATGCCATGAGTGCACCACCTGATGGTTGAAGATTATTCTCCTCTGTTTTCAATAATCACTATTTTCAACATAATTAAATCAAAATCTTCATGCCACAAGCTCTTCCGAGTCCATCTCTGATGTATCCAATGAAAGATAAAAAAAATCAAGATAAACCCTTTTGTAAGTTTCCAAATGATTTGCATTTTTGCAATCAACCTGCGTCATTGAAGGCAAACCCTTCAAAGAATTTCTTTCCTTCCTTTAAGGAAGGAAAAAAAGCAAAAAAATACAGACGAATAAATAGAAAAAAAAATACATAGGTATGAACTGAATCAATTTTCCATTATATATACCAACAAGGAATCCCACCTGAGAGCAGAAATGAAGCTTTTAAAGATTTCAACTATAGAGAGATGTCTTCTGCACAGCTGGATGAAGGATGAACAAGTTGCAAAAAAAAAATCCTTAAAAAACTAAATTGAAGACCACCATCTCATATTCTTCCCAGATATATGGTTCGACTACATATGAGTGACAGGATGGACCTACATGTACATACATACATAGATATCCTGACACATGAATGGGTTGTTTGTTGTAGGTACTTCCATATACAAGTACGTAGGTATATGGAACTTGTAGATATTATAACTGCCTAACCATAAGACTCAAGAATGCATCCTTAAAGTTTTCTTATACACATCCTGATTCTGACGAATATACATACATAACTTGCTTGGAAAGTTGGAATACTTTTGGTGGTATACCTACCCTCTTGAAAAGACTCTGGAGTAAATTGATTCTCAGCCAATTTGTCGGATTATTGTGCTAAAAGGACGAGACCAGAATAACAGCCAGATGGACGAGACGAACGGACAGACAGAAAACACACTTTTCCTAACTGCAGCTGCAGCTGCTGCTTATGCTGTTGCAAGTTCTTTCTAACCGATACTATATTATACGAAAGACCACCATTCTTGGAAGAATACTTTATATTAGTTTGGTTGTCGTTGTGGACGTTGTGGTTAGGACAGAGATTTCCCTTGATGCGATATTTCCTTCAGAATTTATCTCATCCCACAGGCAATTGCAGTTTCTTCCGGCCGGCGGTCGTCGAAGGCGTCTTACAAAAGGACTTTAACCGTTCTATGTATATACCTACTTTTTGTATACGTGTGTGTGTGTGTCAGTGTGTAATAGTTTCTTGCTGCGTTGTTGTTTGACTTTTTTCTTTAACAATTTCTCTTTAAATTAACAATATACAAAAAAAAAACAACCTTTGGAGAAACTTTGAAACGTTCCACCACATCGTATAACCCCCCGACAAACCTATCCTGAGTTTTTAAATTAAAAACTAGGTACAGAAAAAAGGTTGAGTTGTGGCAAAAGGGACTTAGGAACCTAACATATACTATATTTGCTAAATTGCCAGGGAAGATGTTTGTAAGAAGTGGTTAAATCATATGAAAAATATGTAGTATGTTTTGTTGGTCAAATGTTTCTGAGTGTTCTGAACCTCACGACGAGATGTAATTTTTATTTTGTCAAAACTTTAATAAGGTTAGTTATAATAGAAATTCTAGAAGAGGACAGCAGGGAATTAAAAATGTTTCCACTCACATTTTTCGCACAGAAGTTAGTCACTTGATGGGGAGCGTTGCTAAAAAAGAATCAATATTTGCTTTAAAGAGAGTCAGCAGAAGTTTCTTATAATTAATTTATTAATAATCCTTTAACTGTATCAGTCAAGGTAATGTAAGTTAGATTAAAGACGGTAGTAGCTTTGAAAGACAGGAATCTAGGTAGAAGCAAACGAAAAAAATCAAGGAAATGTGTAATATTTTCGTCTACTGCTCGCTATATGTAGATATATCAAAGATGAACAAATTTATACCAATTAGCAAATATACACATCAAGAAAGTGTACTTGTGTAAAAAGTGCTATGTGTGCTAGATTTGTGTATACCAATTAATTAAGGATAAGACAATCTTATGTGTTTCCTTATGCTATTTCGTCTACTGTGTACTATATTTTATACCAGTCAGCGGATACAAAAAACAAGAAAATGTTATTATTTATAAACTGCTAAACAGATAGTGTCACTTGGCATCAACTAAGTTGTGATTTTTTTTAAACATTTTTGGAAAATAAAGTAAGTTTTCTATACCAGTCCTGGACCGAATAATTAACCTTACACAAAAATCCCTCTTGACACGTGAAAATAATCAAATTGAATACCTATACACAAAGTATTTTTTATGAATTATAGTACTGTTAGTTTTTCGATTAGGGATATAGATACTTCCCCCAATAACATTATACCAGTCAGCCGGAAATATATCTGGCTTCCACAAAGCATTCGAAATCTCTAGTCGTACAGAGCTCAATCTGATGTGAGTTACGTTCTACCATGTTGATTTAAAATATAGAAGACTCAAAAGTAAGGCGGCTTTTCTGTCATTAATTCATCTTCTATCTCTCTCATCAGAGAAAACTAACAGTTTTTGCTCGTAATCTTTATTTCACTTTATCTGTAGAGTATATATTTATTTAACAGGCTTCTCGTTCTATATAAAATAGTGATTTCTTACTTCTTTTATGTTTTGGCTGCCTAGGTTTTTAGTTCTTTTTTTTCACTTATCCTTTCCTTTCGCACTTAATACTTCATTTTGGGACTCCTATAATACTCTTCCTAACTCGTTGAGTGAGACACTTAACTGGTTGTGTAATCAAAAATTCATCAACACTCCCTCTGGGTGTAATGTCATAGTTATGGCTTTTCTCCTTTAACATCTTCTGTCTTTCCATAAAACCGTCAAACAACTTCAAAAAAAGCAAATCTTTTCCGTTCTTATTATACGAGTGTGTACGTACAACTTGGTGAGACATTTTTATTTTATGTTTGTTATTTTTTTTAAGTTTCTTTTTTGTTTGCTTCTGATGTGATGTGCTTTGTCGAGCAAACTTATAATAATTGTTACATTCGGTCATAAAGTAATTTCTAGGCCCAAAGCGGTAAGCCTTACAAAATACAAAGTATCTATATACTGCCACTATTCTTTCCTTAATAATGTTCTTAAGGGAGTGCCGAGTGCCCTACAGCACACACAAAAAATAACGGTTCATCCTTTGATATCGGAGTCGGAGAGAGTGCTTCACTTCTCTTTACAACATTTTGTCTACCAATTTCATTTTTATATTTGCTGCACAACCCTATATAGGACTCAACCACAACCGCTATCACCATTCCTGTGACACGTTATGCACTCAAAAAAAATAACTAAACATTGTTAGAAGTTGAAATTTCCCTTGAGAGAAGTTGTAGCCTGGACTAACTAGACGATTCAACTAGAGCATCTCCTCTAGGGGTGAAAATAGCATTTAAACTACGATCTTCAAAGGTCTTCCATAAAGGAAGGTCTAATAATGTTGCTGTAGCATTTACCGGTTGTCGATTTTTACTTTGGAAAATTGAGAATACAGCCCAGGAGAATTAAACAAAAATATGACAAAACTTCAAAAAAATTTCCATACCTAACGTGGAATTTCGGGGAGGAACTTTACCTTTAAGTTCTTAGCTGGGATTTTTTTTGTGTATTTAATTATTCCCCCCATTAATGGTATAAAAAACTCACTGTCTTTTCAAGAAAAGTCTTAAATAAAGCAACCTAATTGATGCCAAGTAGTGACACTATCTGGTTTACAGTATAATAGTATCTGAGAACTTAACAAATTTTCTCTATAATGTATAGGACGTTGATTGGTATAAATTGGTTCAAACGCAGATATCAAATGGTTTAATGTTTATCAATTGGATTTAAATAAAAGTCCAAGATCGATTTAGCGAATAGCTCACGGAAATATATCAGATTTTCTTATTTTTACTTATATTTAATTGGTATAAATTAGTCTAGTGCACATAGTACATATCACTCCAGTATATTTTCTTGATTCTGAGTCCGCTGATTGGTATAAATTATTCCATCGTTGGTATATAGTGAACAGAGTATACGAAGTAGCATACGGAAATACATTGGATGGACTTATCTTTACTCGTGTGTGATTGGTATAAATTAGTCTAGTTTATAAAATTCTACAGAAAATATGTAGATTGTACAGGATTTTGAGAAAAACATGAGTAATAGTGAATCAAAATATTTTTGGTCGTATTCTTTTCTCAATCGAAGTATATATATAGAATTCCTAGAAAGTAGGCCTTATTAGTCCAACGAAAACACGCTTACATAACAATTTTTCAAAGTGTACGACGAGGTGTAAGGCCTGATGGCGAACCAAAAAAAAAGCAGGTTCTAGAAAAGTTCATTTCCTATTCGAAAAGACTTTGTACTTACACTTAAATGGCAAGCACATAGTACGGCCCATGTCCTTATCATAATATCATTGTGTCATGTCCTGGCGGCAGCTCCAGCGTAGCGGTGACGTAGGGGGTGGTAGCGAGTGCTAAAGTTAAGATTGAGAGGCGGAAAGACTTTACCACCATTTGCTTCGAGGAATTACTGTCAATTTATACTGCCGGTCGTTCTGTCAAGCGAGAGATATGCAATAGAGAAATAGCTGTGCCAGAAGTCTTTAATCGCTACCCCTACTATTCTATATATGTACTGCTATGACATGATCTTCTCCTTGGATGAGGCTTGTGGAAGGATGTGTATATGGTGGTAAGTGGAAATTTCTCATAGTCACAGGCAAGCTTCCCCCAGGGTTTGGTGGTGGTGAGAGGGGGGGAGGGGTTGTATATTTGTGCTTCTAACCACTATCCAAGAGAAGATGCGAAATGGGATTTGTGGTCGTCGTCTTAACGTTTATGTTCTTATTTTGTTTAGCAGGATGGCGGCAAAAGATGAAACAGTCTTCTGAAAGAATATATAACTGTGTTTAGAAATCATCATCACCATCATCCCCATGTACCTATACATAGTTTTCACTTAATAGTTCTTTTTCAGCAGAAAACTGGCCCTTTTATGGATTTTCATATTGCTATAACCAACAACTACTGCCCTCATTGAATTGTATTTTTGTTGCTTGCGCTGCCACTTCGTGATGTTAAGTAGTTTCAAAGTAAATTACAGACACGATATGCGGCTCTACTTTACATTGAATATTTAAACTGAGATTTTTCGCAAAATGAGGGTCAGCAGGGAGCAAGGGGTGCGGCGGCGGTGGAAGGAGAAATGGCACACAAATTGCTACCGCAAAAGAGAGGATAATTGATATAATTTTAGACTCTAGCAACATAGAAGCGTGGGAAGAGGCCACAAAAAGTCGGTTGAAGCTAATTTAAGATCAGCTGGTAATAGGATATCATTTTTTGTTCAAAGGGGTTGGATTCGGAGCTATTAGCAGCAGTTGAGGAGTTAAAGACTTGTTTTTTAAGTAGTTCGTCGTGAGACGTTGTTATTTTTTGAAGAGAATTTTGGATGGAATTATTATTCTAGGGCTTAAAAAAGTATTACTGAGGATTTGAGTAAAAAATAGGTTTGACACTAGGTCAAACATTTTGAATTAATAAATTCTTCGTTGCCATTAAAGGGTAGAGGTATATACTGAAGACAAAACTTCAACTTATAACAGAACCTAATAAAACAATGTTCTTAGATAAATCGTATAAAACATGTCCAATATTTTGAAATTTGAAGGTATTTTTAATAAGAATAACAACATTGATGAAATATTCAAAGAGTTGTTTACAGGTACAAAATTACTGTCAATATGTTAATTCAATAGCGTATATGTATGTCATACAATAAACAACGAGTTTCTTGCTATACAATACTTAATTAATATTAAGTAATGAATTAAAAAATTACCTAGATAAAATCTTTAAAAATTCATTAAAAAAACGACCAATAACTGAAACTAGAGTTAAACTTTTATGGGGTCCCTAAGACCTTTCAGTTGGTATACTTTTTTTGCACATATCTCACAACTGAGGTACTAAAAATCGTTGTGTTACAAATTTCCAAGGAAAACCACTTCGATTAGTAAGTCAACGACGTAACTGTGCATTCCGGCGCTTTTTATTTAATTTTTTCTCAATTTTCGGTTGAACAAAGACGTAAGTGTACGATAAGGTAAACCAGCGCTCTTCTATACGACAAAGTAGTTGCAAAATATAAATTTAAAGCCCGCATACTTATGAATGAATGAATGAATTAGTTGGGGGTATATAGTTGCACTGCGACCTATGGATCTATTGCTCCCCCATTTAGAGTTGAATGAGATTGCTCACTCTATAAATCTTCTTCCAAGTTTATTCCTCTGAGGAATTTGAGTATTTGGAATATTTTCAATGAGGGTAATTCACTCTCTTCTATCTGGTGGTGGCCGAGGTATCTGTGTCTTTGATGCACAAGTGCATTACATTTGCCTAATAAATGGTCCAGAGTTTCCTCTTCTATTTTGCAGAATCTACAGGTTGGACTACTCACTAAGCCAAGAACGCAGAGGTGTCTTTTTAGTTTGCAGTGTACTTATAGGTTATTCCTGCTTAGGCTGATGCAGGATTTGTAAAGCTCTTGGTTTTAGTTTCCAAGTAGTAATTTGGCTTGTCCCAGGGAGTTCTTTCCAGATTTTGTATCTTTTGGCCTCCTCTTCTGCTTTGGTCTTACCTTTGATCACATTTTCTCCTATTCCGCAATAAGGCTCAGGCCCAGTTAGGGGGTTCGTTGCTTCTATTTTGGCTAGTGAGTCTGCCTCCTCGTTACCATGGATACCGGCGTGGCCCGGTACCCAATAGAGTGTGACATTGTTGTTTTTGCCTAGTTCATTTAATTTCCTCATATATTCCAATACCAGTCTGGAGGTGATGGTGTATGAGTTAAGTGCTTTGGGAGCAGCTTGGCTGTCTGAAATGATGGCAATGTTTTGTTTCCTGTAATTTCTTTCGAGGTTACGTTCTGCACATTTTCCTATGGCGTTAACTTCCGCGTGGAAAATACTAGTGGACTGTCCTATCGGTAAAGAAAGTTTGGTTCTAGGCCCAAAGATTCCTGCTCCAGTCCCCTCGGACGTTCTCGATCCATCAGTGTACCATTTGATGGCATTTGCGTGTAGAGTGTAGTTCATTTCGCCTAACCACTCTTTTTTGCTAGTAAGTTTCGTTTGAATTTTTTTTTTTTTTTTTTTATCTAAAAAACCATTGGCACCAAAGAAAAAAGGAAGATATATTAAGACTGCTTAAAAATAGTATTATTCCAAGCTACTATGAGCCTTTTTTTAATAGAATTTTTTTATGATTCGTTAATTTAAAATGACTGCTACCTTTATTTAAATTGACATTTTTATTTGTATTGCTTGTAGCACAAAAAAATAACTGAACTGCACAAAAACTATGTTTCATTCTCTTTTTAAAAATAGTTTGTTTCATAAAAAAAAAATATTTTCTTATGTTTTTTTACATAAAAAAGATTTTCAAAATGTTATATTGCGTTTGCTGAAAAATCTACATTTTTGCACTTACGTCGTTGTATCACCGGACGGACGTGCGACTTGATCTTTTTGTGACCATTCACTGACCTTTTAGATTTCATACTTTTTTGCGAATATTGCCTCAAAACTCGTTCGGAAATCATATTGATTTGTTCACAAAAGTGATTTCCATATGTTTTATTTTCGGTCCTGTGCAAATATAAATTAAAGAATGTTTTCAATCAATAGGTAGCTGTTTCTCTATTTTTAATAAATTTTTAAACGCAATTTTTTTATTTGCTTTTAAAATTTATTGTTCGCAACAACTACAGTCTTTCCAAAAGCTATAAAGCAAAAATATAAATGGCACCCAACAGTGTACTTAATTGCTTTATATCCTGATAAAGAATAAAAAAAAAAATAAATATCGAATGAAAATTAATTTTGAAAAGAAAACAGATCGAAAACAGAGGAAACAATATTCCTTTTTCTTTATTGCCTTCCTCTATTCTATCTCTCGAAAATGATAGAGCTTATGATGGAGTGAAGTTGTGTGAGTTGAATTACCCGGTTCTCACCTACGACCTTTGGCTTTACAGGTTGGCAAAGAACAATTAAAATCGTCCTTCTGTTATACTCTCTCTCTATAGGAATTAAAATGGCAAAAATTAAACCCTCTACAGGGTTGTTAGTTCTTGCTCGAATGGGTCTATTCATTCTTGTTAATATAATAATAAATATTTTTAGTCACTATGCTGGCTCTACACAAGCTTTTATACCACCGATTTTGATTTTATGGGTATCTTATCTATATCCATACAGAATGAATTTATATTAAGCTGACAAAGGTGTACAAAAATTTCTTTAAGGTCCTTAAATAGAGTTTTTAACTTTTAAATTTAAAACAAAATCCGTAATTTATATAATAATAATTATTATATTTTGTACCTAAGCATATGTATGGAAGAAACTTAAAGAACAAATTTTAATTTATTTAAATCAAGTGCAAATTGGAAAACAATGCATCCCAGCCGTTTAGATTTTATACAAAAAAAATTGAGAAGTTTCCAAAAAAGCAATATCTTATCAACTTGTCCCTTTAATCACATTAAAATCCTTATTCAATAAAATCTTAAATTTAATTTTTTTTCGAGAACATAACTTCTTACCTTTGTGTTACCTTTAATTGTCATTATTGCCAAAGAAGGAATAGAAGTCAAGGAATTATTTCTTCAAGTCACCCTCGTTCATTCGAAATTTTACAGCAGCTGACTCTAGTTTTTTTTTTTCTTCTGTCCTTCTTGTCAACCATTATAATAAAACTAAGAATGAAAATGTTGGAAAAATGAGTAAAAACGGTAATCTTTTAATAATTTTCTTTATTGAGCAAACGAATTGTTTGCTCTAAGGGAACGAAGAAAAAAATAAAAATGCTGCTAAGAAATAAGAAAAAAACTTTAAGGTTGAAAAAGGAAAAATAATCAAGGAAGATGCAGAAGATACCCAAGAATTAGCTGCCTAAGTGAGGTTTTTGTTGTAAAAAAGAGAGCGGGCTGAAGTATCAATTGTTTTATTTTAGTTGGGAGGGGGGGGGGGGTGGTGTAGACTTGATTGTTATCCTGGCATTTTACTTAACACAAAAAAAAATTCTTTATTGAGGGGCATATTTTGTTTTTTTTTTTTTTGTTGTTTTTGTTTTTATATTCAACACCTCAAAACGAAAACACTGAAAAGAAATAATGAAAACAAGGATCATTATTGAATAGACACAATGATGGGTGGTGTGCGTTTAAGTGAATGAAAAGTACTTCAATATATCCCTCGGCCCGCGTGCCGTCTTATTGTACGGGGTTAAGGTGTATGAACTTAAGAATAATGAATTTTGTTTGGTATCTTTTGTATCAAGTTTTCTTTTTGTTATAAACATAAATTGTGTTAAAAATAAAAGTTCACTGAAATTAAAAAAAAAAAAAAACAAATAAAAAATAAAGACACAAAATAGAAAGTTGTGCTTAAGTATTGCATTTTTTGATTATATATATGTAGGTACCTTCTTATAAAATGTAAGATGTTGAAGTTGATAAATACCTACAGTCAAGCTTTATCATATTTTAAACCCTAGTTGGCTCAGTAGTTTCTACTGCATAGATTATGTAGGTATACCTACTTGCTTACTTAATTTTAAGGTAGTCCAACAAATTTGGTATGCCGTTCTCGTCAATTTGTTTTCCAAAAACTTCTCATAAAGGAAATATGTACAACAGGGATTTATTTGTTTTCCAAAAACCCCGATATCAATGCAATTCTGTTAGTAACTTTAGGTGCACTCCGGAGTAACTGTTTACGTCTTCTGAAAGAATTCCATTTGTTAAGGGTTTTTCAACAGGGACGCTACAAAAGGAGAGCAACAGGGACAGCAAACGACGCCATATTTCTTGCCGTTCTTTTGACATTACTCTTCAGTAAGGTTTGCCATTTCATGATAGGAAGATATACGAGCCAACAACGATTCGAAATTATTAAAATTTACTACCGAAATTCGGAGTCAGTGGCCTCAACGTTAAGAGCGCTACGTCCAATTTATGGTTTTCAGCGATGAGGCTCATTTCTGGCTGAATGGCTTCGTCAATAAACAAAAAATGCGATATTGGTCAAGCAGCAACCCACACGTACTCCATGAGTCATCATTGCATCCCGAAAAAATTACGGTTTGGTGTAGTTTATGGGCCGGCGGCGTCATTGAGCCGTACTTATTCCGTGATGATCAAGACCGGCACGTTACTGTGAATGGGGATCGCTACCGTTCAATGATAACCGAATATTTTTGGCCCCAATTGGATGATATGGACTTGGAGGACATGTGGTTCCAACAGGACGGCGCCACAAGCCACACAGCGAATGTCACAATCAATTTATTGGAAACCGTTTTGGAGAGCGTGTTTTCTCACGAAATGGTCCAGTCGCTTGGCCGCCTCGTTCGTGCGATTTGACGCCGTTAGACTTTTTCCTGTGGGGCTACGTCAAGTCTATATGGTCTATGCCAACAAGCCAGCGACGATTGATGAACTTCGTACGAATATCGAACGTGAAATTGCAGCAGTATCGGCCGATTTATGCTTGAAAACCGTCGAAAACTGGGTTCAGCGTCTTACTTTTTTAGCGCTCTTATTGAAAAACCCGATACATAAATTCTTATACAAGGATTATCTGTGTCGCACTGAATCTTGCCTAAAACAAAATTGTACAAATCCTAAATAAAAAAAAAGCTCAAATGGGATACCTAATTGCATGCAGTATTTGGAGACAACATCTATACCAACATAAATACTATATGCAACCTTTGCTAATTTTGTTCAATTGCTATACTCTCCACAATGTGTTCCCCACAATTATTCATCAATTTGAAGTGATAATTCCATCAAATTAAGTTGCAAAGATATTGAGTCAGCCTTAAGTGACCTCAATGATGATAGTCACCTGGAACCTGATGACATTCCACCAATTAAATTGAAAAACTGTGCTGTTGTTATTTCAGGGCCATTTACTCTACTCTTCAATGTTTCATTTGAAAAGGGTCTTTTTCTTGACGATTGGAAATTTTTCTATATTGTTCCTATCCATAAATCTGGTTCCAAGCAAGATGTTTCTAATTACCGTTACATATATTAGTAAACTGTCTACGAATCCCAAGATTTTTGAGAAAATTTTTGTATGAAAAACTACCCTTTATTCTTAAATTAAACAATTTTACCATCTCAACATCGATTTGAAGGTGGAAGATCCACTAAGACAAACCTAGAAACTTTTTGTAACCAAATCACTAAAAGTCTCGAAAATTGTTTTCAAACTGATGTTATTTTTACGAACATCGACTTCTGTTCAACCATCAACTTTGCATATTTTCTCTACGGTAGAACACAGTTTGTCGGCATTAATGTTTTATTTTCTGAATTACTTTAGGTAACCTATGATGTTCCTCAAGGTAGTCACTTGGGGCCCATTCTGTTCCTGTTGTTGATCAATGACATACCAACTTTTATTAACAATGCTCTTTGCCTAATGTTTTCGGATGATATCAAAATTTTAAGTTGTATCAGATCGTTAGATATGAGTGCCTCTTACTTCAAAGTGACCTTGAGCGCTTATCTGACTAGTGCATTGCTAACCAGTTATTTTTAAATGCCTTCAAATGCAATTCTTTATAATTCTCTCGTAGTCTTAGACCAATAATAATTGATTTTGAAAATGAAATCGATAAAACAAAACTCATTAAACTTAGAGAAAAGAAAGACATTGGCGTGATATTCGATTCCAAACTAAGTTTCACCTCTCACATTGATTTTGTGGTTGCAAAAGCTAAAATTATTGTAAGATGGGATTTGTAATTCGCAACTCAAAAGAGTAGGATATAGTCCCTTTCTTATGTAAATCTGTTATAAATTAAAGATAAAAACAACTATTGAACAAAATTTTTAATTAAAGTTTATTTTGCTATTATTCGTTAAGGCTTATCTTCTCGTTCATAAGTTATTCTACAGATTTACATAGAAAAGGGACTTTTGGTCCACCCTGTACATAGGACAGAGAATTTTGACCAACCCTGTACATACATACTATTTTCCGTGTTTTCATGATTTTGAATTTTCTAGATTTTGATCTTTCGAAATTTAGTATTTTTGCCGTCTCAGAAATCCGAAATTTTTACTTTTGGAATTTTGTGTTATCAGGATAGGGTTATGGTTTTTCGGGATTCAGAGCCAAATTTTGTTTTTTTAAATGTATACAGAGAAGAAGTCCTCAAATAATGCACTTACTTTGTATCTCTTTAATCAAAAACATTTTTGTTAAAAGGGCATACAATGTTTTGTATATAAACAGAATTATAAAAAAATATCAAAAGTACGTCAAAGAAATTTTATTTGACTTTACTTTGCTTTAACTTTTCTTGATGTTGGGACCTTCCGTTCTTAAGATTTAATGATGTTCGCCAAGATTGAGTGAGCTTAAATACATTAGAGAAATAGAAATGCATCTAATACAATATTATACACATAGACACAAGGGAAGTAAGGAAGTATCCTGTGGAAGTTTTCACTTGATTGAGACGGAAGGGTCAACATAAAAGGATTTTAATGCGCACGTTTGTGTTGTAAATACTCGTACATATCGTTGGTTATATTGTACTCGTATTCAATAGAACATAACCTGCTCGCTCTGTCGTCCTTTTTTTTATGTTTTTTCATCTCGTACAGCTTCATGTCATTTTTTGTTGTTGTAAAAATTCATTTTACTTATTTAATCATATTTCCCATATTTCTTTTTTTTTGTATTGAAGCGTAAATATACACGATACAATATACACGAGTGTGAGCATACACATATCTACATATGAACATACAAGGATATCTTTATTTCACACGACCTGACAAGGGAAGGGATGTATAAAGTTGTCCTCTCGTAATTGAAATAACGATGAAAGACACGATCCCTTCATAATTTTTTACGTTGTAGAATAATAGAAGCATTTACTTCAAGGATATTTTCTTCACTACTGCACAAAGTAAGACGACGTCTCAGTTGCACTGACATATTATTACGTCTCAATAATATCGTATTTATATGAATAAATCTTTAGATATTATAAGTAAAGTGCAATATTAGATATTACCCTTTTTACGCATTTTTCAAAGGACCTTTGTGTTTTAAAATTCCATAAAAGAATCACATGCAAGAAGGAATAAGTATTGGTTATATATTATTACTGAACACGTCGGTAGTTACCTAGAATAGATGGATGGAGCTTATGTGATTGGAAAATAAGACGACGACGATAGAAGAAGAAACCAAAGAAGAAAAATAATCTTCAAATGTGCATGGAATAGTGCTTTATTTCTAGTATACGTAGATAGGTAGGTATATCGTCTGGGAAAAGGGAAATTGAAAGAAAGAAAGGCAATCTTATTTGCAGTGCTATTTCACAGAATTTGCAGCAGAAAAAAAGAAGAAGCTTATTGCTATTTAAGAAAGGTAATCCAAAATGTAAAAAAAATTACTTGAACTTGTGCGCACAAATTGTTTATCCCTTCAGACAGGCACCTGGTCTAAATGAGTTTGAGCTTTGAGGGATATAGTTGTATAGTATAGATTGTAAGTCTTGTTGTTGAATGAATAAGGTGGGTATTATTTTTCAATTAAAAATTTAAATGGATGCTTAATGGTGTAATTGAGCTTTCCACGGATTATTGGATGATTACAAAATTATACAAAATCTTTGATGGGATTTGACGCCCTTGTGCAAATGGGAAATAAGTGAATGATGCATGTTTGTAGGAGAAGAGATTGGGCAAAAATATTGAAATATTATTTTTTTATTATAAAAATATCTATGTTATCATTGGTAGGATTAAACGAATAGACCTATATAAAACTTAAGAAATGTTTGACTTTTTAGATTTTAGCTTCCGCCATTCATTTTGTTTTCAAAACTTGTCTTGGCCTCACTCAGTAGATTACGAAAACTTCAAGGCTTTGTAAAAATGAACCAAACACTCTTCAGGGTTCCGCACACCTATTTGGTCATGAAGGAGTGGGAGTAAGATTTTTTGAGTTGCATCTGTTTTTGAAAAGCACTTGGGAAGTCCTTCAGTTTTATACCATTCTTTTAATTGTGCAATCAGTTTTAAGGAATTTTTATTTTTTTATTCATGCATTATTAAATTTTTGTAATTCCTTTGTACCTTGTTTTTGATAAGCTAAAATTGAATGACTAAAATTAAAATTCAAAATTTTTGTTCCCACTCCCGACACCAGAAAATAAGCTAATTGTGTAGTTGTAACTCCTCTGACATTAAAGTTTTATTATCCACCTCTATATTATGTCCCTGAAGTTAGCATCGCCATTTTCAATTTTCAAAAAAAAAAAAAAAATGTTCTGTAATATGCCCAACTTGCGCTGCGTTGTGCCGTAATTATTATTGGAAAGTTCGCAACCTTGTAAATTTTACGGATGAAATTTTTTGAAAAATCAAGATTTCTTTAAATTTAAAAAATCTGCTGTACTGTGCACAATTCTTTCTTAGAATCGGAAAGATAACAACAAAATTCGCATATTTGCAACTTTTATTGATGAAATTTTTTGAAAAATTACGATTTTCTTAAAAATCAAAAATTTGCTGTTATGTGTTTAGTTTGTGCTGCTTGTAGCCGAAGAGATAACAAAAAAATTCGCATATTTCCAACATTTACGACAAAAAATTAATTTGGCGAAGCGTAAAGTTAGCACCACTATTTTTGATTTTCAAAAAAAAATTTTGCTGTAATGTGCTCAACTTGTGCTGCCTTGTGCCGTAAATATTTTTGCGAAATTCGCAAATTTGCAAATTTTAGGGATGAATTCTTTTTTGCAAAATTACCATTTTCTTAAAAATTATTGTTGTGATGTCTTGTGCTTAGTTTTTCGTCCTAAGAACCAAAAAGATAAAAAATATTTGAAGCTTGTATGGCCGATACTAAATTTTGCGAAGCACCATAGCGTGAAGTTAGCATTGCCATTTTGGATTTAAAAAAAAAAAAGAAAATTTGTGCTGTAATCTGTTACATTTGTGCTGTTTGTTCCGGAAATATTTTTTTGAAAAAAAATAGCAATTTTGCAAATTTAAGACGCGAAATTTTTTGCAAAATTACGATTTTCTTAAAAATCAAAGTTGTGCTGTTTTGTAATTAATTTGTGCTGCTAAAGCCGAAGAAATAAAAAAAAAATTTGCATAATTTTCTACGGAAACAAATTTTTTTGTTTTCAATTAGAGTACCTTCGGAAAAGATATCTCTCTGCACTCTTTACTATACTTGTTTATGCGAAGTTATCTGAGTGGACGAAAAAAAAGGTCAACAAGTTTCAGAAATTAATCAGAAATTAATCAGAAATTAATCACCTCATTTGTGGGATTTTCACGTAGATATAGGCCCCAAACAATAACGTTTTCTAGCCAGCTTGATCCCCAGCTAGCTATCTCCACTTTTGTATCCCAAAGTTTAAGCTCGGCTGTGGTGACTTTATACGTGCAAAAAACCAAGACATCGGCGTTGGCTGCCTAATATCCTTTATGACTTCTCAAATTGACTGTTGAACCCACCTTGGCCACTTTCATCTCAATTCCTGCTAATATATAAATACCTATACAATATGATAATGTATGCATGACCATATTCTCCCCCACTAAAATTAAAAAATGAACTAAAATTATCATACGTCCTAAAATAAGTCTTCAATTCAAATAATTCAGATTAATCTAGGTCAAAAGTTCAAGGCCGTTCGTTTGAAAAAAAAGTAAAAATCCCAAATATCGTTAACCTGATGTGATCCTAACGTCACTCACTCCAACAAAAATAAAAATAAAAGCAAAAACTTGTTTATTTTAGTCAATCTAAGCCTTAACCAAACCGAATCGGCTTTGGGCATATTTTTGCAGAAATATTTTTGTTGAAAGTATAAACCATCAAAAACGCCACTCGGATGTGCATTTTAGAAAACCTTTCTCTTTATAATAGAAATATGTATCTGTGTATAGGGTAAAGGCTATAGGGGTTATGATGATTTAAGCTCGTAAATACCTACATACATAATATACCTATGTATGTACCTATACTAGAACGCTATCGCCACAAAAATTGTTCGTTTTCTAAATACATAGCTTCACTTTCTGCATCCAGCATCGCTGAACCACGAACTGTATTCAAAATATTCTCATCCCCGGAAGCTGAAGCGACCATAGTTACCGTCATGAAAACTCAATTCAAATGCAGAAATGAAAATTACACATGCGGTCGACGACGACGGCTGGCCGTCGCGTAGGTTGGGCAATGGGGAAGTAGACTGTTTGTTTATTTTGTTTGTTTCCAAAAAAAAAAAGAAAATGAAAATCAAAAACTAGACCATAACTCCACATCACCGAAAAAAAATATCCTCCTCATCTTAAGCGCCATCATCTCCGGGTGTTGGATGAGAGTCCTTTTTGACTTTAAAAAAAAAACACTAAACAAACGGCCTGAATGATTTTGGGGCACGTCGGCATTTATGTTGCCGTTGGCCTTTGCACTTAACTTGTGTGTACCAAACCAACTCTCATTTGCCAACAAAACTTGCACAAAATATCAAAATGAGAAAATCCTCGAAATATTGGATTTCCCTCACACATTTGGGATATCGCACGGCATTAGAAAATCAATCCCACCTTGGTGAAAATTTGCACTTACGTTAGGTATGTATGTACGTTCATACACCCTTTTGCTAAGTGTTTTCCTAAGGACATCGTGCGTAAGTATAAAACACATTGAAATTTGAAAATTGGTTGATACTTTTGTGTTAAACGAAAGCACAACAATGCAAGGATAATAGGAGACAGAGGGTAGTGGAATTGAAAACATAAATGAGCTTGTATTGGATTTCTGATAGTCCCGCATAGCAAGCAAATATCTCTTTGGCCTTTGCAGCAGCAGTAGCAGCATCAGCATCAGCAGCAAAAGCAGGACTTTTTGTTTTTAGTTTTTATTTCTTTTTTTTTTTTGGCTGGTTTTTATGTCCTTTTTACAGAGATAGACAAAATGCGCAAAGTCTTTTTGTGTTTTGTTTTTTTTTTTTTTATTTTTTTTCTATTTTATCGTTTTAATTTTATTTCATTATTAAATATATAGAATAAGATTGGTTGATTCAATTTGCAATTCGTTTAGCGAGGATTTGTTTTCGAGCACAGTGGTGACACAGGATTTTAACCAATTTCGTATTCAATTGTCGCTTTTGTGTGGATTGATTTTTTTTTATTTTCTAATTTTATTTTGATATTCAAATACGTTTTCCACTTCAAAGGCAGTTTTTTTTTTTGGTTGGTTGTGGGTTGGAAATTAAAAGGATTTTTTATGAGTTTTTTTTTTTGTCTATGTGGTTATAAAGTTTATATAGAAGTGCAATTAAGAAAATTACAATTTAGAGTCCTTTATCGCTGGAATTTTTATAGCTCTGACGAAAGCAATAAAAATGGACGGTAACAGGGGATCTATTTATGTATTTTTTATTATTGGATTTTTCTGTTTGTTATTTTGTTTGGGTGGCCAATGCCAAACACACATTATCACGTCCTTTTGATGCTTATTTTTTTTTTTTTTTTGTTGCTTTTGAAATAAAATTAGCGAATGAAATGTGCACAACATCTGATAAGGATACTTTTTTTTTTGCTTTTGTATATATCTACCTATACCTCCCGTGCGTGATGCGATAAATAAAGTAAATGCGAAAAAATTCCATGGGGGGACGTTTGAAGTTATAAGAATGTTCTTTCTGGAAAATAAAATAATATTTCAACTTAAGCCAGGTATTATTTCGTTTCATTATAATGAAAAAAAATATTTTTTTAATGACAGCTTTGTTCATTATGTATGTATGTATGTATATGACATACGGGGAATGACAAAAAGTCTTGCAATAATTTATTTTTTAAATACCTAAACATTAAATGAAGTAAAAATAAGTTTGAAATTAAATTCGAAAACTTTATTTTATGCTAACTTCAGTCGTGTGCAAAAAGTTAATGGTTTAAATGGATTTTTATTTGCTTCAATACTATCCGTCTTTAGTCTGTAAGTCTTTCCGTCTCTCTACACAGGGTGTTTTGCATATTTCCCTGTCTCTTGTTCTTGTAGCAAAGATGCATGCGTTGCGCCCATTTTACGGTTTATATAATTATATGGTTGGCCTTCTCAGTTGACTATTCAACGCTTATTAGTGAGTATGACACCACAATCTTCACCGACGGCTCAAAGATGAATTTTGGAGTTGGGGCGGGTGTTTTCTCGGAGGCATTGAAAATAAATAACTCTTATCGCCTACCTAACACCTCCAGCGTATTTCAGGCCGAGGTACTAGCTATTAAAGAAGCCTGCAGGGTACTCAAACAAAAAATAATATCTAACCAAAATATCCACAATGTGGCCATCTGTATAGACAGCCAGGCTGCAATCAAAGCAATTGATAGCTGCCTGGTAACCTCAAAGTTGGTAAATCAATGCAGAGTTGAGCTCGCAGGCTTTAGTGAAAGCACTAAAATCTCACTCATATGGGTCCCAGGCCATAGTGACATCCAAGGCAATGAGCACGCAGATGAGCTTGCCAGGCAGGGATCAGCCCTTCCCGTCTCTCAGGCAGAAGAAGTCGACCTTCCACTGGGATTCGTGAAGGGCAGAATATATGACCATTTTCTATCTGAATCAATAAAAAGGTGGCAAGGTCTGTCAAACTGTAAGATATCTAGGAAGATATGGCCTACCTATGACAAAAACAGATCAATTGAATTAATAAAGCGAAATAGAACAGATACGGCCAGGATCGTTGCAGTCATCACTGGCCATTGGCCAATAGGAGAACACGCGGCTAAGCTACGGATACCTTTTAACAGTTTCTGCCGAAGCTGCAAGAATCCCCTAGAGAAAGAAACCATCGAACACTTTCTCTGTGACTGCCCAGCCCTGGCCAGGTCTCGCTTCCTGGCATTTGGAAGCCCTTTTCTCGATAACCTAACTGTGCTGTCGAACAAAAGGATAAATGACTTTATCTCTTTTCTAAACAGCACCAGATGGATCAAATAGACTAAACAATAACTTCACCACAGCACTTGCATTGGAAGGCGATGGCCTAACGAGGTTCGGTGAATCGGTAGTCGTGGACTGTATCGCTATCGACTCCGGTTCGGGCCGATCCCCGATGGACCATTGCTGGGCTAATAAGTTAGGTAAAACACTATAAATACAAAAATCATATACAAATATCGTCAATAACTCCCCGAACTACCTCTTAATCCATAACTGGGGAAGGACTTAAAAGTCTGCCAAAACCGAACCAGGTTTACCTTGACTTTGAAAAAGCCCAACCACAAGTAAATCTAGTGATAGGTTATACGGACGGCTCTCAACCCAACTACCTAGCACACAGTGTGAGCTTAACATTCCCCTGAGGTCGAGAGTACAGACCAAAACCTAGTCCCTATATCAATCAACAAACTCGGCTTTAACTTTTCGGACAATCACCACCTCTATAACTGGTGCAAGCCTTAAAGCACCGATATATACCTATTACCTTGCTTAGTATAGGCACAGCCACGAGTGGATCTAGTGAAGGGCTATATGGTTGGATCGCAACCCTACCGGAACCACCTAGCACACAGTCGTGAGCTTGGTGCTCTTGTAGGGCTGCGTGATAAAACAATAACCTAGTCCCCCAAGTAATTTTGTCTAGTTTAATAAAAGAAAAAAAAAAAAAAAACAACCCCTATATCAAGAAACAATTCAGGTCAAACGAGTTATGGTATCAAAACGGCGCACAACAGCGCTAATTGGGTTCTTCGGGAACAGGTGTTCTCAGAACCGCCATTTTACCTACCTACCTACCATTCAACGCTTGGTGTCCAGAATTGAGTCGACCGATTCAGTGAACAATAAGCCAACACTCATACGTCAATGAAACGCAAGATCTACCGAGAACATCGGCGATGCTCGTGAGAGTCCGGACTTCTTCAAAAACGACTTGCCTTATTCCATTTCAGCATCTATCCGCCCGTATTGAAAAACTCTTATATAGTTTTGTTTGAGTCGGGTGGTATAACTATGATTAGAGGAGAATATGGCAAGTGAACTTGTTTTTTTTATATTTCCCAGGACGTATTTATATTTTACTAGCTGGCCCGCCCGGCTTCGCATACAAATTACAAAAGAAAATGTAAATAAACATTTAATCTTATTTTTTAATCGAATACCACTCTATGGGTTTCCCGGAGACGGTACAATCATGAATTGTACGCAATCTACCTTGAAGCAGATATCGTCACAAAAATTAAGCTCGGTAGACTCCGGTGGGCAGGGCACCTAGCTCGCATGAGCGAAGAGGAACCTGCTCAGAAAGTTCTTTGTGGTACATTATATGGTAGACGACAGCGTTGTAGACCATGCTTGCGCTGGAGAGATGGCGTAGACCAGGACGCCCGGAGCCTTGGGGTGCGCAACTTGATGGCGGCGGCTCGAGACCGGGATGGGTGGAGAGACTTGTTGAAGGAGGTCAGGACCGGACCCCGGTTGTCGAGCCGACGATGATGATGACTCTATGGGTTTTAACCTACTTCACGTTAAGAACGGCTAAATATGTAAAAACATGATCCTCCAAGTCCAAGCTTTATTACTTTACCAACACAGAAAGATTATTTGTTATCAAAAACCACTGTTTTGCTTTTTATTTCACTCTATAAATAGAATTTTTTTTTAAATAAACTTACAAACACAAACAAAAATTTTGAAATCGGATGCCACTTTTCGATTTTACCCCATTTCACTCTATAAATGGAAATTTTCTGAAAGAACACTCTAAGGCCATCCACTAAAAAAACAACAACCTTTCAAACACCGAAACAATTTCTTTAATCGGATAATTTTAATATTTACCCTATTTCACCCTACAAATATTAATATTAAATTACCAACAGCCATTTTCTAAGAAACCCCTTTCTAACAAAAAAAATAATTTATTAAATCGGAAAATTATTTTATTTTGACCCCATTTCACCCCACAAATGACAAAAGTTGAAAAAGAATATCCCAAAAGCCAGTAGCTCCACCTACAGCGTCACCAGTTGAACGGTAATTTTATAGAACTGAAAAACGAAATGTGCGTATATAGCGCCATCTGTTGAGGATTTTCCGGCTAGCTAATTTTAGAACTAACTAATAACCTTAAATAGCGCATATATTTTTTTTTTGTTAAAATCTTAACAATAACCCTAAAAATATATTCTCGCTATATTCAGATGTGCCTTGCAGAGTTGCCATCTTTTGAAAAATGTTTTTTCAGTAGATTTATATTTTCAAGAAAAAATTTCGATTGGTTAGTTATTGAAAGTGTTTGGTCCTCAGCGTCGTCGACACTGTTATTAAAAAAACGCTTATTTTTAAAAATCTAACCAAGAATCTGCCTGCCTTTTACAATGTTGGAAGTACATACTTAAAAATATATACTTACAAGCTTCTGCTGGGACCAGCAACTTGATCAACACATTGATTTTCCTCTTCTGCAGCCTACTCTGTGAATCACTACTAAACAAATACAATTTTACCTACATAGTGCAGATTTAATTAAAAATAAATGTAACTATCTTTTACCCTTTTCTCACAATAAAAACAAACTCAAATAAATAAAACCCTTGCGTTGACAGATTTGCTGTGACAGCTGTCAATTGTCATCAAAAGAAAGCCGATAGCCAAAGCTGTAAGCATAAATTAAAGGGTGTTTTTTTCATGAAGAATGAGAATGGTTGCATTCAATGACAGAATTGAAAAATTATTTTATGGATTATTAACTGGAAGTGCTGTAGATTTGATTTAAAGGCAGTAGATTTATTTTTGGAAAAAGTGCAGTAGATCTACTGCAATTGCAGTAAAGTGACAACCCTGGTACCTTGCGGAATATCCAAAATAACAACCTACCTGTTGTTAAAATTATACAGAAAAAGTGCAGTAGATCTACTGCAATTGCAGTAAAGTGACAACCCTGGTACCTTGCGGAATATCCAAAATAACAACCTACCTGTTGTTAAAATTATACAGAAAATCACTTGCCCTTTATGTTACAACAGTTTGTGACATAAGACGGAATTAACATAGATATCAACTTTTTCAACTTCTCACCCTTCGCAATGTCTATTTGTTCGCATTAAAAATTAAAGAGTCTTACACGGAATAGCTATTTTCCATGCATATAGAGTTTTGGTAATTAAACGTGAATTATTTAGCGGTGAATGAAAAATGATTACTTTATCACAATAATTAATTAATGATGTTTTTAGTAAATTTTAGCTTCACCCAACTCTCTTAAGTCTCAACATTTCACGCCCTGGTTTTTATTATTATTCAAGAATCAAGATAAAAGTGTCTTACCCATAGGTTATTGTTCTTATTTGAAATTATTGTTCAGTGTTTTCTTTCCATTCATTCTTTGATATTCCAGGGCTTCATCGAAATAAAAACATTCCACATAATATTTTTCTTATCGAAGAATCTCGATGTAAAAACAAGAACAAACATAAAGTGAAATACAATTTTCCAGTGCGGTGCGTATAGTGACAGTGAGTCCATAAAGTGAAATGGAACCACAACAACCGACAAAAAAAAAAAAAAACAATCTTTTCATCTTGCTGTCAATATGCATAAATTCAGGGTGTGGTGTAATAGCAACATAAGAATTTCTAAATCCTTAACCCTGCGGTATACAGTCAAAGGTAAAATATAAGAAAACAAAAAATGTTATTTGTTGATTATTTCGCTCCTATTACGTCGTAGTATATTTTCAAATATTATAGGTACAAGTATATGTATGGCTTTAAACTGGCGGGATTTCTTGAAATTGCTCATATACACATTTCAGAAGTGGGATATGTCAATGACATCATTTGATACTTTGTCATTTTGTGATGTTGTGTTGTCTTGAAGTAAACAAGGATTTCTTTATATGTATACGTAGGTACCTTTAAGACGAACAGGAGTGACAAAAAATTAAAACAAAACAAAGAAGGTTCGGCATCAGGAACATGCGGATGGCTGCAAATAACCAACACCAAAAAAGTACAAATGGCAAATTCAATCCCCAAGACTGCGGAAGAATTTATTGTTTTTTGATTATTTTGCTCCTTTTTTTTTTTTGGTTGTCGTCGTCATTGGTGTCATGTTATCCTGATATGTGCCAAGGCGATGTGTTCAGGATATTTATGTGTTTTTTTTGTCAAAGCCCTTTTCGTTGATGTCAATTACATATCATGGCAATTTTGTCATTTTGTGCGTTGCTACTTGGGGGTGCAAAACAAGGCTGTTTTTTATTCCTTTGAAATAATTTTTCGGTTCGTATCTATATAGGTTTGAAAATTTATATCTGATAGATTTTTTTTGTTGATATTATAGGTGTATAGGCAGGTAGATGTGAATAAGATTGAAGACCTGATGCTCTGATGCTGATGGTATAATTTTTGTTTTCATGTTTGACACTTGAGAAATTGGGGAAAGGATGATAAGTGTGTGATGGATATGATTCTCATACACACCATCAGGTTGATTCAAAGTGTAAACACATATATGTTTTTATAAGAAGGACAAAGAATTGATTTTCTTCATTTCTAAGGAATATGCTTCGTTGCTTATAAAGTTGTTATTCCTTTAATGGTGCTTTAATATTCAATAGAAATATACATACATCTTTTCAAAACATTATTGATTCTTAAAAATATACTTTATAATATGTTAATTTAAATTTGTGAAGCCAGAAAGTACATATATATTTTTACTCTTTAGGTTTAAGAAGAAGAACATTTGGTGTATATTTCTATTTTTGAATGAGAAAAGTTGATACTTACAAAAAAATTATTGGTTACATGACAGCTCGTGGATAACCCAGAACTTTATTACAATCGCCTTTTTTAATTTCGATGAAACTTATCTAAGGATTTAAACATTTTCTTCAGAAAAATCTAAAACAACTTCAAACCGTGTTGTTAAAAAGAGTCTTCCAATAGGTACTGCCGAACTTTGACAATTGATAGCGGCCATATTGTTGAAGCAACATCTTTCAAATTGGCTGTCATTTATTCAGTCTGTTTTGCCAAATTACCATGGATAGATATAGCGTTCAACAACAAGTGCAAATGGTACATTTGTTTTATCAAATTGTTGGTGAAAATGGGTGTCCTGTTTGGGAAACGTTCCGCCTGCTTTTCCCATTTTACGTTCGCCATAATCGTCCTATCGGGAGGACTCTTCGTAGTGTGATGGATAAATTTGAGTCCGCTGGTTCAGTAAACGATCAACCAACACCTGTACCTCGACAAAACGAAAGATCTGCCGAAAACATTGCCGCTGTCCGTGAGAGTGCAAAAGAGAATCCGATGCAGTCGATTTCGCGTCGCTCACAAGAACTCAGCTTTTCGCAGACCACAACTTGGCGAATTTTGCATTGTGACTTGCGCTCGCACCCGTAAAAAATTTAACTGTCCCAGGACCTGATGGTAAACGTCCATAGACAACGACGGCGACGTGTGTTCGCTGGATGGACTCTGCAGTTGGAAACAGACTCTAATTTTCATCGAAAACTCATCTTCAACAATAAGGCCCATTTCTGGATGAATTGGTACGTCAACAATCAGAATTGTCGAATTTGGGACGATACCAATCCCAAGAGGGTCCAATGCACCCCGAAAAATCACTGTTTGGTGTGAAGTTTGGGCTGGCGGTGTCTATGGCCCATATTTCTTTGAGGACGAAGTTGGTCAGGCCATCACCGTCAACGGGGAGTGCTTTAGGTCGATGATTCCCAACTTCTTTTGGCCTGAATTGGATTATATGGACAACAACGACATGTGGTTTCAACAGGATGACGCTACGTGCCACACAGCTCACGCCACATTGCCACATTCTGCACTAGTGATTCGAGGACATGGTCATCTCACGTGGAGGTGATGTAAACTGGCCTACCAGATCGTGCGATCGTGAGACACCCTCAGACTTTTTCTTGTAGGGTTTTCTGAAGTTGCAGGTCTATGTAAATAAGCCACAAACTACAGTCAAATTCAGCCTGATTTATACACTAGAGTCATTGAAAATTGGACGTTTTGGATGCGTGCCACCCAGAGAAGCCGCTGCGGATATTTGAACAATGTAATATATAATATACATAATGGCATCGATAGGCCTTTCAAACGAATAAAAAAAATTTCTATAACATCTCATACACTCTTTATTTTATTTCAATTCAAAGATATAGGAAGTGCTTAATGAAAGACCCTGTCGAACAGATTTCAAAACTCCTACCTTATTTAAGTTGTATTTTTTTCCAATTCTGGTGAGATTTGGTTGAAAAAAAAAACAAAACCAGGGATTTAGCGACGCCATCACAGAAGAAAAAGGGTTACCATACAAACTATCGATAACTAATATGTAAATTACGTCGAAAACAAAGTTTTTTTTTTCACAATTAAGTTAAGTTCTGAGAATTCTCCGCACTTAGCTAAAAACGAAGAGGATTAGTTGTTGTTGCATTAAATATGCAAACTGCTTAGCCCTGACTTACTTTTTATTCGACCAATATCCCCCAAGCTTGCAAAAAGACACATTCGATATCTCAAAACCTTAAGTATACCTAACATTTCTTCCAAACTTACTTAGATAAAATTATCTCCAATTTTCTTCAAAATGAAATAGTTGTCAATTTTGAATTTCCTTCAATTTTGTCAAAAATTCTTTGGATATACTCTTGAAAGGTACTATTTTGTTGAAAAACCACAACAATCCATCAATTATAATGAAAAATAACTTTTATTGTGCCTTCCTTGCTGCGCAACATCTATATGTACATATTTTGCATGTTGTTGGCACTTCCCTTAGGGTTTTCTCACTAATTCCTCTCCGGTGGTACCTTCTTAACTATAATACTCTTTTACTTTTGTATACAAAACAAAAACATAACACGAGAGCCTACACGAACTTTAGTGGCAAATTTTCTTAGAATCCATTAAATCGACAAGAAGTTGAAGGATTTTCTCTGTCGTTTTGTGTTTTTCTTTTTTCTGCTTGTCATATAGCTTTGTCTTACTTTAGTTCTTTAGTATTATATAAACACACAAACAAACAAAAAACTATATACCAAATTAAATGAAGAAGTATAGACACAATGTCCTTTCCTTTCCTACAATAGAAGCGTTTTGGAACAACTAGAAGGTATATGTTATGTATGTACATAAAAACAGTAGCTGCATCTGACTCAAAAGCGTTGAATGTAAGTAATTGCTTTCTCTACCGCATCATATAACGGTATAAAGTTGAATAAAACAAAAGAAAATGTCACACAGGGACTAACTTTGAAGATTGTTCTTGTCTCAAGATGGATCTCTCATCCACAGCTCCAACAACACACAACAATTACTTTCCACCTGGTCCAATGTCTAAACTTTTGTGCTTTATACTTAAACAACTTTATATGTACCTTGGGGTGTTATTATTAAAATAGGGTGTTAAGTAGAAAATTAATTTCCTAGTTCATTGAGTTTGTTAAAAAAAAAAATATTTGTCACAGTCTTTTTCACTTAATATCTCGAAATGTATACGTTTCAAAAATTAAATGCCAGAATCATTTTTGTAGAAAATTAAATTATCTAAAACTTTTTCATAGACCATTTGAGTGTGCCATTAATAGTTTTTAAAATAAATACAAAAAATCAAAAAAAATGGAAGTCAAAACTTGCTAGGTATACCTAAGCTGGAATGACTGTATTTAAACAACAATATTTTCTCGCTCATTGAAAACATTCATGAAAAATAAATGAAACACCCTGCATAGCGTAATTTTGTATACTGCATTCATAAATAACATGAAGATTCAGTTGTTGTATTACCTAGACATCCCTTTTAGCTTATGCAGGCTTAGAAATAGACAAAGTTGCTACGCTTTCCTCTTGAAATCCTCTTAGTGGCAGTTGTGATGGTGGAAAACCTATCTCAATGATGGATGATGGATGAACTTTTAATTGCACCAAACGGGTTGTTGTGCTGCTATCCATCCGCCTGAGCCCCTCGTTCCGCACTTAGTTAAGCATAAAAGAAGCGACATAGATGTTGGAAAAGGTTCCCGACCAACTGACTCCTGTCAGGCGGCAGTCGCCGCCGACAACCAACCAACCCAACCACCCACCCGCTTTTTCTCTTGAATAAACATAAACAACCATCAAGCAACTGCAACAATAATTTCTCAATTTTCTAGTGTAAACCCGTGGCCCTTAACAACTTCAATAGAGGGAACGACGACGACGATGATGATGACGACGAACGATAGAGAATCAGACATAGTCCTGTAGGAAATCTCTGGTATTCAGCGAGATGATAGAATCAGGATGCTCATCAACTTTTAAGTTTAATCACTCAGATAACAACCTTATACCGCACGGTTTAAAGAGGATTGGTTAGAGAGAAGCAAAGGGAAGGGCATGGCTTGATAACCGAGGCAACGAAAGTTACAACGAAATTCCTTGCAATTGCATTTAATTAGGGAATTTTTGAAATGTTTATAAATAGCGAATAAAAATAAAACGATGGATGTATACGAATGATTTTAGTGGTTTTGTGGTAAACTTGAAGTTCTTAAGAATTGAGGGTAATTTTGTGAAATCGACAAGAGGTTGAGTTGAAAGGTTAATTTAGTTTATTGTGTTAGAAAATAAAAAAATAAACGTACTTAACCCAAAGTTGAACTTTGTATTTTAAGAGCGTTGTTTTCTTACAAAAATTTACTTATCAAAATGTTTATTTATTTTTTAATTTCAGATATCAACAGAAACGGATTCATTTGGATTGTTTTAAAGGTAAAATAAACGCATATTCATATTTAAATATTTGAATTCTTTGATCTGAATAGACTTTTCTTATGTATGTATGTAACGTAATGCATTAACTTTAATATAGGTTAGTTACTACTCCATAGATGTGCAAAATTTCTTCGGAATCCAATTTATATGAAATTAAATAGTACTGGACCAAGAATACTTCCTTGTGGAACAGTAGTATTTCTATAGATTAAAATCTGAATTCCTGGTCCTACGTCTCATTCGTAGTATTCGTTTTTCAAGGAAAGATTCCAGAATATGTAGATTCAGAAAACCTGTCACAATTAAAGCTTAAAAATATCATTGCAGATCTTATCGAAGGGTTGGGACGTGAAAAATGTGGTTCAGCTTAACTTTTTTCTTCTATTCACGCTTCTCAACTTGAGGTGGCAAAGCGTCAGTTTGACAGATCACCATGAAAATTGGAAAATATGTATATGTTGTATATGTATATTTTCATGACGTAGGTACTTATATCTACTGATCCAAAAGGTGGCGCTAGAGTCAAGTATTTTTTATTTTTAAATTTATAGATAAATATAAAAGGGTGTTTTTTTTAAGACGTGTGGTTCTTAAAAAGAAATAAAATGCATATAATTTAATCTTATGGCCAAAAATTTTACTTTATTTTAAAGATAAGGGTTTGTCATTATGTTTTAAAAATGATTTCGGGCAACTGGCCACAGCGGTTGGCTCCAATAAATTGCAGCCAAAGGCCCAATTTTCGACAGCTCCAATTAAATTGATCGGATAGACTCATTCGGGTCTCCTTCGATACACTGCTCCACAGCAGCAATAGCGTCATTGGTGCGCACTGTACGCCGTCTCTGAAGATGCACATCATATCCACTAGAGTAAACGCGGTGCGAAACCGATCCATGGTTGCTCGAATTTATACGATTTTGCGATTATGTCGACCGAATATTGGATGCAGCGCGCGATGCGTCGCGCGAACCGAACAATTATTTTGTTAATAAATTTGCACAATTTGCAAACGTTGTTCAGGAGTAAGTCTATTAATTATAAAATGGCAAACCAAACTTAGCAAAAATCAAGTGACAGCTGTCAAAAAGACCAACTCCAAAAAAAAGTATTGCCAGATTGAAAACCACACGTCAAAAAAAAAACCCTTTACTTATTTTCACAAAATACATACCTATAAGGTTCAGAACAGAAAATCACACAATCTTTGCTCAAATTCTTTATTAACATATGTATACAAATTACTCATATTTACAATATACATACATATATTGTTCTAGTGTCAAAAATGTAAACCAATTAAAGGAATAACAACAAGAGGAACATTTGCTGCAATTTCACTATTTTCAAAAATGATGGTTCATTAAATATACATATAAATTAATATTACTATTTACGCTTGATAACTTTTCTTATTTATAAACATATATTTGCGTCGAATTTGGCGAGTTAAAGATATCCGCTCGTCACAGGCCATTCCACATTTATTAATATGTATTACAAGTTGACGGATATATAAGTTCTATCACGCCATTGTTCACCGTTTATTAATAGAGGGGTTAGTTTTTAAAGTAAAAATAAAATAAAATAAAAAAAAATTAATATTACTTTGTATGTCGCTTATAAAGTCAAAAACTACTCAACCGAATTTACTGAAATGTTCAGAATTTATTCCTATTAGTAACGGAAAATGTACTTTGAGTGGAATCCGCTTATTGCAACGCCCACTTTTATCATATTTTTGTTATATCCATACTCAAGAGGTCCCTATAAAGTTAACATTTTCAGCTTTCTTAAATCTTTTGCATCACATGTAATTTTGCCTGCCCACTACCACACACACTTATTGATATTTCAATTTTCTCCTTAATTTATGTCAATGCCACACCCTGCAGCAAAGTGGCACCCAGGGCCTGTGCCCCCAGCCTCATCACTCTATGTCACTGATTTGTTGTTCTATAAGAACCTGCTTAACTATACTGAGTGATTCTGAACTGGATAATGAAGAATAAGTCGTCTAAATTCACTTACCGCGGAGCCCTTTAATAGAACAAATAAATTGAAATTTTAATATTAATTTTAAGTCCGAATCAGAGAGTTCTAGAACCTTTATTTTATTGAATTATTTTATTATTCTGCTCCACTCTCCCCATAAAAAAAAAAAAAATATATATAAACTGCAACCAATATTTCACCAACATTTTGCCAAATATTTGCCATACATTAATGTGTCAACCCTGTTTTCCATCTCATTTGCTATAACCATAAACGATGACAACATCTGTTTGCAAGGGGATGAACGAAAAATAAAAAAAAAAAAAACTTTCTTAAGAAAATTCATTGCTCTAAGTGATTCCACATCCGCCCCAAAATAGAAAAACAAAATCATGAAATCTCCCCATTGCAATCATCACAAAACAAAACAAAAACACAAACGTAAAAATAAAAATAAACCACCAAAGCGAAGGACATTCCAATTAAGGAATCTAAAAGAAAAGTGTGAAAAATCACTATCAGCTTGTTGACAAATTGTCCGACATTAAACTCCTTCCAAAACAAATTGTTCCATTATAAATGCTTGTATATCTAACCTATACACTGGCATGCGGTTTCATTTCAGCACAAAGTTTTGATATTTATCCTGTTTGTTTCGTTAAAAAAAAAATTCAAACTCTTTCTCCCTCTGTCTTATACGCTGCACAGACTTAGACCCATATAGTCAAGTATAATAAAATAGTTAATCCTAGTTTATAAATCGAATATGGACTTGTAACACTTATTTTTGGAGATGCAACCAAGGACAACTAAGGACTTTCTGTTTTCTGAGAACGGACGGCACTCACATAAACACGAAAACAGAAATAACCAAGGAATACAAAAATAACTCCATTATATTATGTGCTTAAGGACATTGCTTTATCTTGTGTTATGTAGGTTTATCCTTAAATGAGCATGTCCTTCGATAATTCACGAATGAAGAACGGGAGTGTACTGCACTTTGTGTAAGGTTTATTTTTCAGGTTGGAAAAAAAAAACAAACCAATCCTAAAGGAGAAAAGAAAATTGGAAAAAGGCGGGTTATCGTTAGTTAGACTTGTTGGTGGTAAAAACAAGGTGCAGTTGTAGCTTTTATGGAAACGAGAAATTTCAAGTTGCAATTGCAAAAGGATAACAGCTTAAGAGTATTTTTTTTTTTTGGTTTTTTGTTTTCTTGAATTGCCGTTGTCTACTTCAGGCCTAATCTCCACTTGCTGCAGGCACCAAATAGGTACATATAGAAATATAAATAGGTACACGAAGAGTTTAAACAAACATTTTATTTACTCCTTGTTATAGCCCTAGATATTTCTCAGTAGAAGTCCTTTGTACAACAAACTTTTGAGAATATTTTGTTCACGTAAAAAACATAATGCCTTATATGCGGCTTTTTTTGCTTTGGGGGACTAACGTGTTACGAGTAGATATACTTGTGGAAGAAAAATTATTTTTAAGTGCTTAGCAAAAGAAATATCCGGTATGAGGAATGTTTATAGGAAAAGTTAAGACCGGCATGCCCAAAAGGAAAACAATTTTAGCTCAATCAAGTTGTAAAGTATACTACTTCTTCCATTGAATCTGCCAATTATTTAAAGATTTTATTCATAGGTACAGATTTAGTGTGACCATATTTTATTTAAATTTAAAGCAAATATTATTCGAGTGACCCTCAGCATAGTGGTCAATGGGTTGGACTATCACGCCACCGTACGCCACTGACGTATTAACTACAAAATACAAAATTTAGTTTTTAATAAAAAAAGTTCTATCTGTAGAAAAATTAAATATAGCTATCTTCGTTCGATCGTTTTCGTTTTACATAAATGATTATGTAAATATTCCTCCAAGTTCCAAGAGTATCTCTTGTCAAGATAAAATGCCTCTTTTCTTAGCCTTTACGATTCAGTAGAAAATTGCAAGTCTCTTCCATCCCTCCCAACCTTACACATAATCACGAATGACTGACGGATGTTAGTCAGATAAAGCTATCGCGCCTTTAAATATATTACAGCTCTATTAATAAAACAAGCACTATCCGCTCCATAACACAAGTATGTTTGGTGGTTTGATTCGATAGGGAACTTGTCCGCTTGATAACTTTTCTTATTTATAAACATATTTTTGCTTTATGATATATTTAAAGTTTTTATAATGTAGCAACATTCCAATACGTATGTCAGATACATTTGTACATGAACTGTACTCTGATCGTAGAAGTAAACGGTTCAATGAAATACATGCATATCTATGTGTGTGTAAAGGAGTTATACGTCTCAAATATGTCAAATTTGGCGAGTTAAAGATATGCGCTCGTCACAGGCCATTCCACATTTATTAATATGAATTACAAGTTGACGGATATATAAGTTCTATCACGACATTCTTCACCGTTTATTAATAGAGTGGTAAGTTTTTAAAGTAAAAATAAAATAAAATAAAATAAAATAAAATAAAATAAAATAAAATAAAATAAAATAAAATAAAATAAAATAAAATAAAATAAAATAAAATGAAATAATATAAAATAAAATAAAATAAAATAAAATAAAATAAAATAAAATAAAATAAAATAAAATAAGAAAAAATAAAATTAAATGAAAAGAATATTTAAAACTTTAAAACCATAAAGGCCTAAACATCATTGGATTTTTTTTCGCATTTGTTTTGAACGTTGAAATAGTGGTTACGCCCTACTCTACGACTATATAGCTGAAGTCTCTCGAGCCAATACCGCCAATTTATTGTAAGTGACAAAATAAAAGGGGAACAAGAAACTTACTTGTTACTGTTTTGCTCAGCAACAATAAATACCTAATAATAATAAATTTTCAGCATCAATCTTTATTTTTGACCATCGTCAACAGGTCCAGCCAGATACTAAATTACGCAGACGACATCGACATCATCGGAAGAACCGAGCAAGCTGTACATGATTCCTTCATTCAGATCGGGCAGGCGGCACTAAATCTGGGGCTGCACATTAGTGAAGGTAAAACAAAGTACATGGTGGCGTCGAATGCGAGAGGAACAGTTGGTCAAACAAAAAGAAATACGCGGGCGGATTCTCAAATCCAACAGGGCCCACTATAGTCTGTCAAAGCTCTTCAAATCCAGAAATCTCACCATAACTTCAAAACTGCTGCTGTACAGGACCATGGTCCTGCCAGTACTCACATATGGATCCGAGACTTGGGTGCTTAGCAAAAGGCACTCCGACCTCTTAGCCGCGTTCGAGAGAAAAGTCTTAAGGAGAATTGTTGGCCCCATATGTGAGGAAGGACGATTCCGGAGACGGTACAATCATGAATTGTACGCAATCTACCTTGAAGGAGATATCGTGACAAAAATTAAGCTCTGTAGACTCCGGTGGGCAGGGCAACTAGCTCGCATGAGCGAAGAGGAACCTGCTCGGAAAGTTCTTTGTGGTACATTCTATGGTAGACGACAGCGTGGTAGACCATATGCTTGCGCTGGAGAGATGGCGTAGACTAGGACGCCCAGAGCCTTGGGGTGCGCAACTGGATGGCGGTGGCTCGAGACCGGGATGGGTTGAGAGACTTGTTGAAGGAGGCCAGGACCGGACCCCGTTTGTCGAGCCGACGATGATGATGAATCTTTATTTATAATATCTACTATATCTGAAAGTCGGATTGCTTTTGAGGCTCAGAAAAAAAATTAAATAAGTTTGTTTTTTCGGTTAGGTCTCCGCCTCAATGTAATGCATTGCTCCTGTTTCTTTATTGTTACATCTAAGTCTTGATTGTTCATTCTACTTTCTAAAAAGCCAACAAAATATTCTTCCGATCACTGACCCTCATTCAGCATGATAACACCAAATTTAAGAAAGTTCAAGCCAATCTCCCTTGCTTATATTCCTAGCCGAATTATAAATTACTTACCAGTTGCTAGAGTAAATTTAATTCATCATTTTTTTTGTGTCATTTGCCTATCGTCTTTGGCTATGAGTATACAATTTAAATCATGTTCATACGTTTGCCTATAAATGGATGTAAATGTTGTAGTGAAATTGAATTTAAAACCTTTATTATAAACAACCCTACTGTGTATAATTTTTTTGGAACAACTAATTTCTCAAAAACACTCCTTCCTCATTTACATGGCAATGTCACTTGTATTTAAGTCATATATTCCGAAAACAAACGAAACCTCTATTTGATTATAACTTATTCATTTGTGTCTAACCAAAAGTCCCTTAACCACACATAATAATTGCATCTCATTTTGAACTAATTTAAAATTCCAACATGTGGTGTCAAATTTAATTCACAAAACTGCCTTAACAAATTGACACACAAAAGTCAAATGTTCTCGACTAACCTATAAAATTAAATTATTCTGAATATCTGAATATCTGAATTGTAAATTATGATTTAAGTCGAAGAAAAGGAAACTTTAAATGTTTTCTTATGGCAAAGTTCTATTGTAACGTCTCTACCTCTATATCTAATAATGTCGTTCTTCTGTGTGGTTAAAAAAGAAAAATAAAAAAAAAAGGTTAACATGTTCACTAGGGCGTATGTGGAATATTTTTTTTATAGATATTTTTTTATTTGTCTTTTCCAAGAAATTAAACCAACCAAAAAACCAATGGAAATGTAATGTTTTGTTTTTAAAATTAAAATCAACTTTCTAGTCACATGTTTTGACAATTTTATTTGTCATCGAACTTAAGTTAAGCAATAACATGCAAAAATCCTTACCTTGTCCTTCAAGTTCGCACTTTGAGTCGAACTTTTATTTAATATCGAACTCATTTGCATAGTTTTTTCTACCTATTTTTTTTTTTTGTTTGAGTTGCTCTCTCTTCTTGTTTGGGTCTACAAAATGTGTCAAGGATGAAAATAGTTCTGTCGACTGTAAACTGTTTATACATTTTTAGATACATATATAGAGGATATCCTTTTTCTACTTTAAGGTTGTTGGTTCATTTGGTTTTTATTTTGTTTTTATATGGCATAACTTCCATCCTTTTTGTACGGTTTATAGCGGTGAATGATTTTAGTTTGAAAGGACCTTTGTCAAAGAATAATATTTTTAGAGTTAAGGAACTGGAAATTAACTCTTAAATTGGTTTTCACAAGCAATATTTGAACTTTAATTTTTTTGGGATTGACTTGAAATTTGTTTTCGGTTGAATTATGTGACAAACCTTAGGGTTAGATTTCAAGGTTTCATATTTTTGTTATAAAATTTTATGGAGAAAAAAGTTGCATCTACCTTAAATTTCGTTTAGCTTAAAGGTTGATATATCTACATACATATTAAAGTCCTCGAATTTAATTTATGGTATTTATTTTTAATTTGAGGAAACATGGAAATTATAAACAAATTTCCATTTAAATCAAGGGAATCATTTGAATTTAAATGAAAAAGTAAGAAAACTAAATCGCAATATGAATAAATTACTTTAACAACATTGTGTGTGTCGATACCAATTATTTTCTTCCAAGAAATATCAATTTATGTGGGCTTGTCAAATGGAAAATTTTATCTGAGAAATACATTTAAGACACATATTTCCTTGAATTTACAGAATACCAGGTCTGGAATTCGTTAAGTTGATGTGTTAGTGTAAGATTTTGTGGTCAAATCAGATATGTATGTCTAGAAACAGGAATGAAGCCTCTAACTATAGATACAAATTCAATTTAAATGACTTATCCTGTATAAAGTTATCAAGTTATCCCTAAATTTTGTGTTAGAACAGTTATTGAATGGACCACAATTCGACAGAAAGACAGATGCTCCTGTGCTTTTGTTACCAACGTCCTCAATTAATAATTTATTTTCGAAAGACATTTAAAATTAGAAAGATCAAATTAAGAAAAGTTTTGAGGACCCAGACGACTTTTGTATGTATTGTATTGTCGTAGACAAAGTCTACAGAGAATTTATACTTATATTTACATTTTTTTTTATTTTTTTTAAGTTAAGAATTGAATTTCAAGATAAAATAATATTAAATTTAAATAAGGCCAGACATGTTGGTTTCATGTTCTTAAAGGGAAAATTTCATGATGTGAATTTAAAGTATTTTTGTAGTCAAATTAAACAAGTATACATTAGACATCCCAGAGGGATGGAATTTCTATTTTGCAATTTGTTATTGTTTATGTGTCTGAAGCATGCTTTTGATAATAGTATATGGATGCTTTGAGAAGCCTTTGCAAAATCTTTATTCAAACCATATTTAAAGCCTTAAATGCCGAAGGTGTTACCTGTCTTGTTATTTTACACAAACATGGATTCTGAATAAAAGAATAATAAACATATTTAAATGAAAAGTATGTGCAATTCTACCTCATGCCAGCTTTATCAGTTCTATCCAGAAAAAAAAAAAAATGAAAGAAATCTTGTAAAGTCTCAGTGATTAAAAAAAAATTAGAAAAAAGAAAGGAATATTGAATTAAAAATTCATAATAAATTTCATTCACAGATATTTAACCCAAGGAAGAAAATGTGAAAAATTAAAATATTAAAAGTTTAGAATGAAGTGAGAAAAAAACTTAAAAGTAGGTTGATGCATCTAGGGTAATATTAAATAACAGGTATGAATACGTATACTTACATACAATTTTCTCCGTGGTAAAGAGAATTAACCGAAATCTTTATATGCCAAATCAGAGTTTTTTTGATCGCCAACGAAGAATAGAAAAAGAACAAAGAACAGCAATATTTTTGTGTGAAGTATTTTATTTTAAGTTGTAAGGAAGACATAGTATTCTGAGAGACTTCTAAGAGTATGCAAAACACATGCATTAACAATGTGAATAAGTGTTTTATTTAATATATAACTCCAATGAATCATGTTGAGCATTATAGAATTTTGAATACAACAACAAAAAAAAAATGAAGATATTAAGGCAGTAGTCCAGAGGGTAAGAGTGTTCATTATTTTAAGCCAATAATCCTGTGAAAAAAAATACAAATATCGATTCTTACAGCTAAATTTTAATTTTAAAATATTTAAATATTGGGTTTTTGAATTTTTAACTCCGACTTAAAATAGTTTTGAATTTTCGAACAACAACAACTTAAAGGTGCTACCACCAATTGCTTACGAATTAATTTATAATTCGTTTATTTTGGCTAGAGATACAGCTGTTTCAAGGGATGCCAAGCCGTCTATCATCAGTCTCCTCTTTATTAGTGGTGCTGAGCCTTAATCCAATTTTATTATGAAAAACTTTCTGCATGCCCACTATAGGGATCGAACCCACGATATCAGATTTGCTCAGTCTTAGAAGCCGTATTTACTACTCATTCCGCCACTTGAGACCACTGACGTCACAGATCGAAAATTGGATGTTATTGTTTATCAAATGCATTTGGAGCATCATCATTTTTCTAAGCGCCTTTAAGTATGCTGTCTTGGGTCGGCCAAATAACTTCTTTTTTTTTTTGAAAATGGCGCAAAACATCGAGTGTAGCTTCGGCTGTGTGGCACGTAGCGCCGTCCTGTTGAAAGCAAATGTTGCCAATATCCTCCTCTTCAAATTTTTTCGCTAAATTTCATTTTCTATTTCTAATTGTTAAGACAAAAAAAATTAATTTGAATATGAATTATCAGCTTTTAACTCTAACAGAGCTTATGTAAAATGTGAAAAAAGTAGTTGCGCACTCTTACCCATTCTCCTGCACACTCTTTCTCTGAATACGTGATAAGATGATGCAAATTGTAATTTAGTTTGAGTTTATTTTTGGTCTATTTTGTTGTATCAAATATAAGTTAATAACGCACACTCTTCTTATCGTACTATTATCTATTGATATGCAATATTATTTTGGAAAATTATAGAAAGAAGGGAACTTACAATTTTTGTTTCCAATAATTATCACTCTTTCAAGACAAGGAATATTCTTGCAGAATTTTTTATTTCCTCAGTATCTGTGAAAAAAAAATGTCAATTCGTAAACAGTTAACGAACATTTTTTTCAAGTGTAGGTTAAGTTATTAGAGTAGAGACAAAAGGGTTCATAGCAAAAGTAAAAGTAAAGGGTGTTTTTTTTTAAGTTATAGAACTTTGAAATGGAATAACACACAGATGATTTTTTTTAAATTGAAATTAAATTTACTTTATGAGAAAGATAATCTTCTGGCAATATAATTTAAATGTGATTTCTGGCATATGACCGCCACAGCTGGCTCGGACGTACTCTAATCTGTAGGTCCAATTTTCGATGAATTTTTTCAACATTTGTGGCCGTATATCTTCAATAACGCAATGTTGTCCTCCAAGTGGTCAATCGTTTCAGGCTTATCGGCGTACACTAGCAACTTCACATATCCATACAGAAAATAGTCAAGCGGCGTTAAATTGCACGATCTTGGAGGCCAATTCACGGGTCCGTAACTTGAAACTATGCGGTTACCAAACGTTTCCTTCAATAAATCAATTGTGGCACGAGCAACTGTGTGACATGTTGCGGCGTCTTGTTAAAACTACAGCTCCTCCACATCATGGTTGTTCAATTGATGAACGAATAAGTCAGTAATCATGGCTCTATAGCGGTCACCATTGACTGTAACGTTCTGGCCAGCATCGTTTTTAAAGAAGTACGAATCAATTATTCCACCAAACCATAAAGCACACCAAACAGTCAGTTTTTGTGGATGTAACGTTGTCTCAACATACACTTGAGGATTTATCATCACTCCAAATACTGCAGTTTTGTTTATTGACATATCCATTCAACCAAAAGTGAGCTTCATTGCTAAGCAAAATTCGCTTATGAAAATTGGGATCAACGCAATCTTGTTTTATGCCCATTTGCCAAACCAAACTTAAAATAAATCACTTTACAGCTGAAAAATTGGCCACCAGTTAAAATAGTGTTGCCAATTTAAAGTTCTATACCTCTAAAAAAACACCCTTTTCTTAAAATAGATATTTGCGATAGTGAAAATAAGAGCATTAGCCTTCTTTCATCTTAAGAATTTAGTCTTTCCTCTGTCCTGAAGTAAAATTCTATCCATTAAATCAGGAAAAGAATGTCTGATTCTAAAGCAATTTTTTTTTTAAGAAAATTTCCTTAAAATGTTCCATTTTTTCTAATAGGTTCATCGAATTTAGTGGACAAAATATTTTACCTATAATTTATAGTCCCAATAACACCCATTTAACTTGTTTGGTGCGTCAAATCCAAGAATTCAAATTTCGGTATCTGCCATGAAAAATGACCAAATATTTTAATCAACCCAAAGTCAAATAAAGGTCTTTAAGGTTATGTTTTACTTTAATTTAAAAGTATCATCGAAAGAACTTCCCAAAATTTCAAAAAAACAACTCAAATTTCAAAGGTAATCTTGTGGATGGAAAATAAGCTCCATTAAGGTTATGCTTCACTAACAAATGCTCGAGCCCCAATAACTTGTGACATGACATGACATTATACATAATATGGCCAATGTCAGGCCCTAAAATCAAAAATCCTCTATCACTGTCTGTTCGGCATAAATTACCCAAAAATCATAAAAATTTTTAAATTCCAAACTCAATAGAAAACATCAGGATGACGAAAAAAAAGCAAAAAACATACCACAAACATCGCATCATACAGAAATTGGCTCCCTTAAAGAAAACGACCCTTATCAAGGTAGACTTTCTGTTCACAGTGTTTACAAGAATATTACGCATAATAACATTTTCAAGCTGGCATCAAAAATGGAGTTAACCTTAAAAAAATGTAATAATAAAAACCCACACCACTCTAAAACAGAAGAAATATCGAAAAATAATATTATTACCAAAATTGATTCAATTTATTCCCAGCTTAGTTATTTGACAGGTACCATTAATAGGTAGAAAGTCCTTGCTTGGACAATGAGAGCCAAAGTATCTCAGATTTCGCAAATCTGAATTTTGCCCCGAGAAAAGGCTCAGACAGATCCCTTTTTTTTGTTGCTCGTTTTCCTGGTATTATTATGTTTGTCTGGTAAAGAAGCAACGCACTCAGCCGTTATGATGGCACGATGGGTCTTGTGCTTCTTCTCTATTTTGCATTTTTGTGTTCGTATCAAGGGTTGAGTCCCGCAAGGAAACCCATCTCTAACTACGTTCAAAGAATTTCAAATGAAAAATATGCCAAAGAAACAGGGTTCCTTTTCCAGCTGAATTCTCTGTGTTAATGGTTTTGGTAACCCTTGCGGATCACAAACATTCAATTTGGTTTCAATCAAGATAAGTATAACGGTTATAACTGAGAAAAAAAGCTTCACTTTTTGAAGTAAATCCACACAGGGTACTTATGTAGGTTAACTGAAGAAAAAAAAAAAAAAACAAAACAAAAAAAAAAAAAACGTTCGTTACGGCTCGTTTGGTTTGTTGTTCAACTGAGGCGTTCCTTGGAAAGGCATAAGCTAATGTAATATTACTTTTATAATAGGCCAAGTTATATAGCCGCAAAAAAAGGTTATGAAATTATTATATAAAGGATAAAGATGGTATATTGAAACTGCAAAAATTAGGAGTTCCACAAGGCTCAATCTTGGGTGCCCTACTTTTTATTATGTACATTAGTGAACTTAAAAATAAATAAAAAATGATAGTTCAACGCTCTAACCTTTGCGCCACAGGGTATGCTACACATAAAGGAAACTCCTTCGTTTTTCTTACACTGCTTCATTGACATTTTATGCTGAATGATGTTTAGCTGCAGAAAAGTTCTACTTAGTTTTTTGAGAATTGACCATAAGAACAAAATGTTGATCTCAAAAAATTAATCTGTCTTCCAGACTGGTCGAAATTCAATGGGTTTTGTCTTTAAACCCAATAAATTCCTAATACTTATAAGACGGTAATATCTTCTAGTAAGCCCATTGAAACACCATGGCTCCGTCAAATTGCTTTAAATGATAATACCATTGAGAAAGTTGACTTCATAATAAGTCTTGGGATTATTTTGAACAATAATTTTACCTGAAACAACCACATAAAAGCAATTATCAGTAAAATATAAGTGAATATCAGCAAATGTTTAAAGCTACGGAGAAGATAACACTAGTTATTACGTTAAATATTTTCGCAAACAAAAATAATCAATAATAACCAGAGCTATTATAATGAAATTTTTCAATTTAAATGAGACCGAGATGAGACACACAAAAGTCTCGTCTTTTCTCCCGAGCCAGTCATTCTATCCTTGCAGTACCAATTTTTTTTTTTTTTATTCGAAACACTAAAATGGGAAAGAAATCAATAAATCAATAAGCAGATATATACGACCTTAGAATGGATTTAAATTCATGTGAATTAAATGTTTTATTTACTTATACAGTTATAGTCGAGTATAGATAAGTATTAGTTAGCGTGTATCTTAAGCTTTCAGGATGCAATTATTATTATGTGATTTTTACGCTCAAACACTCATTCATAAATTGATTTTTTTCTGTAAATGTAAACCTAGAATTACAAGTTGGTTTTATTGAATTTTGCAAACAAATTGTAAGGGTTATGATGATTGCGAATTAATTACCTCACTGGTATAAGAGTTAAGAGAAAAGGGGAAGGTAGTTAAAAGTTCATAGACTGAACACATATTGGTCTAAAATTTTAGCGATTAAAGACATTAATGTTGTGCTTATAAATTTAGGTACCTAAGTTGAAAACTATTTACATACTTTTGACTTTTCAACTTTTCAAGATCAGTAGCTCGTAGTTAACTAAACGAAAGACAGGTTCAATAGTTTGATTATTTCAATTTCAATTCAATTTCAATTTCAATTCAATTTCAATTCAATTTCAATTCAATTTCAATTCAATTTAAATTCAATTTCAATTCAATTTCAATTCAATTTTAATTCAATTTCAATTCAATTTCAATTCAATTTTAATTCAATTTCAGTTCAATTTCAATTCAATTGCAATTCAATTTCAATTCAATTTTAATTCAATTTCAATTCAATTTTAATTCAATTTCAATTCAATTTCAATTCAATTCAATTTAAATTCAATTTCAATTCAATTTCGATTCAATTTTAATTCAATTTTAATTTCAATTCAATTTTAATTCAATTTCAGTTCAATTTCAATTCAATTTTATTTATTTCAAAATCGTAGAAGGTAAACAAAGCAAATGGACGGCATTGGTCTACCCTGAAGGTCGTACGGTCCATTCTGCCTACTGTTTTATTGACGATATGATTAAATACTATCTATTACTAATCGAGTTTCTGCGATTAGACGTCACTCGATTTCTTCCGGTGGGGTTATGATAAGTTTGTATGTTGATTATATTGCAATTTATTATGGTTTTGATGCTCAATATTCAGGGCGTTACTAGTAGGTAAGAATGACCCTAAATCGACACCAATATATTATGCGTATCCTCAAAATACCGTCTGCTATAGTGTTCATGTTCAATTCACGAAGTCATTAATCTTTCTTAAAGAATGAAGACTGTCGTTTTTATAAAAAACAATAGTTCTAAAGCTCTGAAAATAACCTTTATAATTTTTTTTTACATTTTTTGATAGGTGTAATGTTTTATTGAAAACATTATTTCTCACATGGGTATTGGGTAAGCTAGTTTTGATAGATTTTCCAGATTTGAAAAACACAAATTTCTTCACCTGGTGTTAGCTGCTGTGTGATAAATAAATTCAAGTTAACTTTCTATCGTATACAAACATAGGTACAGGTACAGGGTAGGTACACATAACAAATTCCTTACATCCATTGCCACTATTTTTTAAAATGTCGAATAAATTTCCATTGAGAACGAAATCCAGTGAAAACCTCAACCTTCGCTGCAAAAAAAAATACAAATTTATTTTAAAAATAAAAATATATGTAACGAGTTTTCTGACAAAATTTCGAACAGATGTTGTTTTTTGTACTTGTATATGTATATAAAGGTATGTAGGTACGACGAATATGACGATGTGCAACCCATTCACCCTCAGGGGATTGCTGTTCACTAGACAAATTGGAGTGTGGCAAAATTTGACGGATGATGGTATAGAAATTCCATTTCATCCCTGCCCCTTCCGAACTACCCCTTGATCTAAAAAAAATACCTCAACTGAAAAATGTGTTAAGGAAGAAAATGGCAGCAAAAGAGAAAATTCACATTCCAGTGAGTCAGCGAGAGTGTGTTACATTTTTCGCTAAGGGTACAAAAAAAAAAAAAAACATCAACGGTTTTTGGTTCCCGATTCTAAGGTTGTTGGTTATTTTTTTTTTTTTTTTTTTTTTTTACTTTATTTCCAGCCCACCACCTCAGAATCGTTTTGTGTACTTTGGCCCTTTGCTCTGTGATGACTGACAAAGTATTTTTTTAAAAGTATTTTCGTTACGAAATTTCAAATCAATGTGTATCTAGATCTACGACGAATTTGTATCTTTTTTTCTGTTTAGTTTAGTTGTTGTTGTTATACTTTTTGGGTATTTTTATTTTGTCATCGTTGCCAGAAATTCATTTTTAACAATGGAACCAAAGCACTGAATAGCGGTATTCAGCGATTTTTCGTATAAAAACGTCCAAAGTTCTTTTGAGTTGTTGACGAAATTTACATTTGTTGCTCAATTTCTGGTTGTGTAGCTATAGGAACGGGCGCATAAACGATATGCGCGTGTGTATGTTGGGTACCAACGGATGGAGAATGCTGCTGGTATAGTGATGATGGTTTTTCGTTTCTATTTTATTTATTTTTTTTGTCAAGTCTTTGATTGAAAGTCTTTTGGGAGTTTGTTGAAAATACAAAAGCAAATGCGGTGATGACGGATGATAAATGTAAAGCTAGAAGTTGATTTGTTTTCGCAAATTTCCGAAAATTATTTGATAAATTCGCTAAGAGAAAATACTGACGGGTGGTTGGTGATTGGCGGTGGTGGTGCTGGTGGTGCACCATACGGGCACCCTTATGGAGAATAAAAAGAAGCCATATGGTGTCGACAAGAAAGTTAATCGACTCAATAAGATGGTTTTTTTTTTCTGTGTTCGAAATTTTTATTGCTTTGTTTTGATTAGAATTGTCTCTTTTTCACGCTGTTGTTTAGTAAATTGATATCAAATATGTAAACGATGACAAGAACGTGGTTCAATTAGAATAGTTGTAAAACAAGTATTTCTATTGCAATTTTTTAACATTTTGAAGTTGTACTTCTTTTACCTATCAGGGATCAAAAAGAGACGAGATGAAGTTAGCTGCGTTTTTACTTCTTAATTCTCCTCCTAGCTTAAATACAATTTTGGACTGAAGCCTACAGTATAGAAACAAAAACTTTTGAAACAAAAAATTTTTACTTAGGTGAGAATAAAAAACTTATTGGACTTTATTTCGTTCCTTATTTTAGTGGGGCTGCTTCAAGTGAACTCAAGAAATGGATAAAAAAATTGAGAAGTATACCTACAAGACGCTTAAAAATGTTGTCCAGCTTGTATAGGTGCAGAAGGGAGTCATTTTGAACAATTTTTGTAAATCAAGTCAGAAAAAATTTGGTCAAAATAAAAATGTTTAACAAAAAATATTTTTTTTTGTCGTATTTTAGAACCCTTTCAGATTGAGTTGAAATTGTTGACTTTTCATTTAAAGCTAGTTTTAGTTAGCTCAATGCATTTTAAGAAATTTAAAATTTTTAAAAATTAAAAATCAGTGTTCAGTCAAACAATTTATTTCTCTTTTAAAAATTGAAGTAAATTTTAGGTTTGACCAAAATATTATAAAGGGTGTTTTTTAGACGTGTGGTTTTCAAGAAGAAATAAAATGCTTATAATTTAATGTTATGGCCAAGAATTTAGCTTTATATAGAATAGATAAGGGTTTGCCATTATGTTTTAAAAATGATTTTGGGCAAGTGGCCACCGCGGCTGGCTCGAATAAATTCCAGCCGAGAGGCCCAATTTTAGACCACTTTTTGCAGTAATTGGGGTCGTATGTCAGCAATAACACGCCGAATATTCTCTTCCAAGGCGTCAATCGTCTCGGGCTTATCTGCGTAGACAAGCAATTTCACATAACCCCACAAAAACAGTCCAGATGTGTTAAATCGCACGATCTTGGAGGCCACGCCACAGGCCCACGACGCGAGATAATGCGCTCACCAAAAGTTTCCTTTGATTGTTTCGTTGGCTGTATGGCATGTAGCGCCGTCTTGTTGGAACCAAAGGTCATCCACTTCAACATCCTCCAATTCAGGCACGAACAATTAATTAATCGTGGCTCTAGAGCGTTCCCCATTGACTGTAACATTATGGCCGGCTTCATTTTTGAAGAAATATGGAGCAATGATTCCCTCTGCCCGTAGATCACACGAAACAGTGACTTTTTGAGGATGTAACGGCGTCTCAACAATGGCTTGTGGATTATGATCACTCCAAATATGACAATTTTACTTATTAACTTACCCATTCAACGAAAAATGAGCTTCATCGAATATTTGACGCAGCGCGCCATGCGTCCCGCGAACCGAACCATTATTTTGGAAATATTTGCACGATTTGCAAACGTTGTTCAGGAGTAAGTCTATTCATTGTGAAATGGCAAACGAAACTGAGCATAAATCGAGTGACAGCTGTCAAAAAGACCAACTCCGAAGAAAGGATTGCCACCTTGTATTTTATATTTGAGTAAAAAACTTTAAAAAAAAAAAAAACAAAAATCAATTATGGAAAGGGTGATCAAAAAACTGGTTTAAATTAGGTGTTTTCTCAAATTTAAAAAAAATCTCCATTAATCGAAAATTGTTATAAATCGGTAACGACAAGTTACTAAATTTTGAGAGGTCATGACTTGTCCTAATACTAGTTTCAGATTGGACCATTCATTATGGGACACCCTGTATGTATACCATTTATATTTATTTGACACTCACCTACAGCATCATCAATTCAAACAAAATCATAAACGAGATTCTGTTGATAGATAAAGCACTTATAAAACAATTAAATTGGGTATTATATATTTTATTAGCTAAGTTGTAAGGTATACAAAATTAATTTGTAATTCTCCTAAGGGAGCAAGAATTAAATTTCACTAAAAGCTCTACTTGTTGAATTCGATCGGAGCGACAAAAAATGTATGTAAGCCTGTGAATTTTAAAGAAATAATGCATCCAAATCAACATCAAAACTAAAATGCACACATTGACCTTTAATTGCAAAAACTATATTTTTTGAACAAAAAAAAAAAAAACATTAAAATTTTAAAACTTTCCGCGTGATAGTCGTATTTAAATAAATACAGCTAGAATCCACTAGAAAGGTGTAAAAACTTTTTTTTTTCAGTTGTGCATTTGCAATTTTGTTTGAATAATTCACACCTTTATTTGTTTGCCCTTGGGTTATTTTATTTATTTATTTTTTTTCAAAAGAGGATTAAAAAAAAAAATATACAGTGAAAGTGAATGTATACGTATAACAGCTATGGTGGAATATAATGCTAAAGGATTTGTAGTAAAATAAAAATAAATCAAACAAAAATATCAATCAAATAATATCAGAAGAGTTGTGATGGTCAAAAGTAAAATAACAATTTGAAAGTGAATATGATTAAAAAAAAAAAATAAAAAATTTTGGCTGATGAAATATTCATAATTATTATTTCTAAATGCATAAATCAAATTCAAATGTGCGACATTTTTTGTCACACTCCTCTTCTGAAAATAAAAAAAAATAAAATAAAATATAATATAATCAAAAATTCGTAGCTTGTTTTAAAAATTGATTTTAAAAATAATCACAAATTTTTCAAAATTTAAATAAAGACAGTTAATGGAGATTTTAATTTGATTTTTGGTAACCTACTGCCTTAAACTTATTCAGTCACTATAAAATTATAGGTGGAGCCAATTTTCTAGTCCTATATGGTAGGGTAGCCCCAATAGAGAACAAAAATGGCTGAAAATAATTTGTAAAGTTATTGGTACAAATCCTACATTTTGGGTCCAGGATCATTGTCGAAAATCCAAGAAATGAATAATTTGTTTATTTATAATAGGGATGTCCATAGAAAAAACATATCGATGTTGTATTCGATGTATTGTATAGAAATGTTATATCGATGTTTAACGATATATCGAATACAAATATCGATGTTTACCGATATATCGAATGAGAACATCCATACATTAGTATTATATGAGTTGAGTAATATATGTTAAAAAATGAGATAATATCCGAGGTAATAAAATTCAGTTTTATTAAAATAAAAACTTAAAATTAATTATTCATACATGTACATACACAAAATTTACTTTTATTTTAATATTAGATATCCCAATACTTCCTTTCCAAGCTTTGTATAAATAGAATCTTATTGACCTGCTTTGCTTGGATTCTGTTGCGTTGCTGATTCAACACTTGTGAAGCTTTTGAAAAAAGTATTTCTGCTGGGACTGAGCTGGCTACCACAATTAAATATTTATACGAAATTTTGAACAGTTTTGGAACCTGTACTTTTAATTGGGACCATATTTAGCTCATAAGGTCACAATTAAGTTGTGTTTCACATACATTCGAATGCATCGTGGGTGTTCTCTATATTCAATGTTTTTGCAACTAACTACTACGTTTAATTGCAGTATAAAGAGATCGAGTTGGATTTTGAAGAAAGGGATAGCAAGATATCGACTCAACTTTACTATGCAAGCGCGATTGAATGAAACTAAACTCATTTCAATTCGTAGCTACACAAAATAGTTGATGAAACGTAGTTTAAACTTTTATTCGATACATCGAATGAAATATATCGATGTATCGTTAAATATCGAATGTCATCGAATAAGAAAACATCGATGTTTTCGATATATAGATATAAAATGTGCAACCCTAATTTATAATCCATTAAGGTGGGTCAAGATATACTTGCGAATGTACCTCTGGGACTTATGACCCTGTGAAAATATTTAAGTTTTGGGTTAAAAATCAGAACTATACCTAAACCCAGTTTTTCAGCTGTCATTTAAACCAGAATTTATTTACTCAAGAAGTAAATTAACCCACAGTTAACAGAAGAGGCAGTTTTTGGTGGAGGATGCATGAAGAAAGACTGACAAAAACTCCGTGGATAAAGCATCAAAAGCATCTGATCAGTTAATCCTGAGTTAACTCGGGATTAACTTAAATCTCGTACTAAAAAACTGGACCTTAGACATTGACAAGCCCTTAATAATCTTTGATTATATTTATTAAAGAATAAACTTATCTTTTTTTAATAATACCTCTATAATCGTCTCCCAATTTGTATCCACAACCACAGTCTATTAATGTGTGTGTAATTGTAAACATTGTCACTTGCACACTTTTTTCATATTTAACCTTAAGAGCAAAAGCTAGAATAGTGTATACAACACATAGGTAAGCTTTTAATTTTTTACCGATCCAACAATGCCCGGAAATTATTTTTGTACAAATAATACTCTTCAGTGCTAAACTCTGTCACTGCAGAGGACACTATCATTAATCCTGCTCCTTGTCCTGCATTATATCTTCGCATATAATGTCCTTGTATGCATTATCTGGCAAAGTGCTTTTAATGCTCCTTTCAGGTTGGATAAACATGTGTCAGGGCGACCAGAAAAGCTGCTCCTACAAATGCATAATTATTGTTTCGGGAAATAAAGGTATTTGTAAACTTTCAAAAACAAAGAAAAAACCCCAGCAGAAAAACCCTCTTAACAAAAAATATGTAATGAAACAGAAGAATAATATGTAATGTGTCGTCCATGGCAACCGCATTTTTCCAGTCCAATACTAATGGGTGATTTTTAAGCTGGTTTGGTTTTGGCAACACTGGTTTTGACAGCTGACGTGTGTTTAGTACCTTGTGTCACTGTCAAACAGCTTCAGTTTGGTTTGCAATTTAACCATGGATCGTCTTACAAATGAACAACGCTTGCAAATTATTGAATTTTACTATCAAAATTCGTGCTCGGTTCGAAATGTTCATCGCGCGCTGCTTGTGTTCAGCGATGAGGCTCATTTTTGGTTGAATGGGTACGTAAATAAGCAAAATTGCCGGATTTGGAGTGAAGATCAGCCAGAAGCATTGCAACAGCTACCAATGCATCCCAAAAAAGCCACTGTTTGGTGCGGTTTATGGGCCGGCGGCATTATTGGGCCATATTTCTTCAAAGATGATGCGAATCGCAGCGTTACTGTCAATGGTGAACGCTACCGAGCGATGATAACAAACTTTTTTTTGTCCGAAATGGAAGTTTTTGACTTGCATGATATGTGGTTTCAACAAGACGGTGCCACATGCCACACAGCACGCGAAACAATGGCGCAATTGCGAGGCGAGTTTGGTGAACAGTTAATTTCACGTTTCGGGCCGGTCAATTGGCCGCCTAGATCGTGCGATTTGACACCATTAGATTATTTTTTGTGGGGGTATGTCAAGGTTAACGTGTATAGGGACAAGCCCGCTTCGATTGACGCACTGGAAGCCAACATCCATGCATTCATTCGTGAGATACCGGCCGATATGTGTGAAAGAGTATGCCAAAATTGGACTCAGCGGATGGGCTACCTGAGACGCAGCCGCGGTCAACATTTGCATGAAATTATCTTTAAACATTAAATTGCAAGGTTCAAACTATCGATTCAAATAAATATTTCATTCATTTTTTTGAATTTTTTGTGTTTTTTTTTTTTAAAAGTTCTAAACCTCTTGAAAAATCACCCGTTATCTCCACTCTGTACTTAAGTACTTGTCGTTTGCCCTCTTCTACTTTCTCCCTCTTTCCAAATGAATATTCTACGCCAACATCACAGGCAGGAGTAGAAGTGGAAGAAAACAAACGTCAGAGAAAGAAGATAAATTAAGTAATTAAAGGCAATCGTTTAAAATTGCAACAGGATCTTTAAAGGTTCTTATGCTACAAAAAAAGGGTTTTCTCTGTAATGAAAGTTTCACACAAAGCAAACATAAATTGATGGCCAGGATAAGAAATTAACGTTTGAAAGTATAATTTTCCTTACTTTTCAACATATTAAAAAAAAAAAAATAAACAATATAAGGAAGAAAAAAAAGTGATAGCCAAGAAGGAAATTTAATTAAGTGGAAAATTTGTAAGTTCCTTGAGCCTGTAATTAAAAAAAAAAGCAAAAAAATAACAAGTAAAAAGTTATACATGGTCTAGTGACCAAGAAAAAAAAAAGCAGCAAATTTATCATTCAAATTGAGGTCGAGGTAGATTTAACCTTAATCGGGATTATGATTTTAAAAGAAAAATATTCTTGCTTGTTTTTCTTGTATTATGGATAATTTTATCCATCAGCACAGTGGAAAAAGTAAGAGAGATAAGGATAATTATTATACTGTGAAAATTCGTGTTTTGGAAGGTATGGTAATTTGTTTCCTTTTTTTTTTTTTCTACGTTTTTATTAAAAAAAAAAAATTTAATCTGGTGTGAGGTATGAATTTTTGTATCGAAACTTTATTTTTATAAAAAAATGTTTAATTTTTGAATAATTTATTGACTTTTAAAGGAAATCTTTTTGGTCTATATTAAAAGGGATTAGTTTTTGTTTGAGTAAAAGGTGTTGGAAATAAAAACGAAAGATAGAAGAAACAGGAAAAAATGAAGAAATTATCATGACTCTTCCTCATTTAACACTTTAAATATGTCTTTATAATTTGGCAATTCCATTTTCTTGGAAACAAATTTCAGAATTTTTAAAAATTGTAGTTTAAAAAGATAAGCACAGTAAAGTTAGTTAAAACACAATGGTTTTTTGGAACGAAACAATAGGGCGGCTGATTTTTTACATATCTGAAAGAGAGCTATCAGAATGTTTAAGTACAGGTTTTCGGACGCCATATCTCTGAGGAAATCCGCAATTTGTTAAAATCTTTATTGATTTACATCTCAGAATCTATTGGCTTAGCTGAAAAAATGTAAAGACCAATAATTTTGGATATAAAATTATCTTTAATTTTTTTTGAAAATTTTTTTTTTTAGCACGTACGATGTTTTTGAAATTATGTTGTTTTACTTTTTATTTTTTTACACTTTTTGCATTTTTCTTGTTTAAAAAAAAAACTTACGAAATTTAAATAGGTATATATAAATAGGTGTAGAGAAACTAATTTCCAATATTTTGATATAAATGGCTGTCCAACAAAAACGCACGATGTTAATTGTAAATAAAACAAAAAGTTTTCAGAGAATTATCTTAATATTTTTTATTATGATAGAATGATCAATGAAAATTATGTGTGAAACAAAATATCGGCCAAATGCTCGCCACGGCTTCAGGGGCATACCTCTATCCGATGGTCCACATTTTCAATGACTCTGAGACATAATTGAGGTTCAATGTCTTTAATGTGAAGAATTATTTCATCCTTTAGCTCTTGAATTGTTCTTGGCTTATTGTCGTACACTTTTTCTTTTAAATATTTCCAAATATAGAAGTCCAACGGTGTCAAATGACATGATCGTGGCGGCCAATTAACATCGCCACGACGTGAGATAACACGGCCATTGAATTTCTCACGCAAAAGAGCCATTGTTTCGTTGGCTGTGTGGCAAGTGGCACAATCCTATTGGAAACACATATCGTCCAGATCTATATGCTCAATTTCTGGCCACAAGAAGTCCGTTATCATCTCGCGATAGCGAACACCATTCATGCTAACTGCTTGGCCGACCTCATTTTCGAGGAAGTACGGGCCGATGATGCCGCCAACCAGTTTTCCTCAGAACGAACTGGGCGAGCATGCACAGGTGTTTTCACATTTTCTATAGACCAGGTTTGCTGAAATTTGCGCACAATTCTACGGATTGTGGACACATTTGGTCGATTATGCTGACCAAAAAAATCACGAAGTGCACGAAATGCATTTTGATTTGAACGCCCATTTTTGTAAAAGGCTTCAACAATATTAACAGGCTTCTCAATTGTGTACCTCTCCATATTTGAATTTGTCAAACACTGAAAGAAAGAAATGTCAAATTAAATTGGGCAAAAAACTTGACATTAAAGTGTGACTCACAATATAAACATCGTGCATTATGGTTTTACCACCCTTTATTTATGAAGATGAGGGAATATTGTACTCCAAAGGTATGGCTGTAGAAGTTAGCCAAGTACTTGAAATAATTTAAATGAAAATTTCTTCTCCTCTTGAGGAATGGTTGCAGAGAATATTTCTGCTGTTGAGATAATGCACCTAGGATTCTCCTTATTTTCGCTTGCGTTGTAATCTCGCCATTGTCCTCTGATTCGTCGGCGTCAACTTCGATTCAAAATGAGCCATTAGATGGACAAAATAATGTAACTGGGCACTTGAGGCCAGCCTTCTGACATCCAAACGCCTTACCACTTACTTTTACACATCCGTAGGAAATTATTAGATCTTCAAGTTCCAGATTTTTCAACAATGCTATCGGTGAAAGACTTTCTTCTGTCCTCTTCCATCGACGTTCAGCGGTGACCAAACCACTGCTGTACCTGACGATGTTTTGTAAATGTGATAATTTGCTAATCCGCTATTTGGAGGTTAAATAAATATTATTTTTAAACTGTTTTCTGAAAGTGTATAAGTGTCGTGGGGTCCATACAACACGATTCCCACCGCCTTCCCTTTTTAAAAATTTCTTTTAAACAATAAAAAATTGTTTCAATTCAAATAATTTGTTCTTATCAATGTGATTTGGATGCAGTAAAGAGCTTACAACTTGAGTTCTGGTTTTCGGATATTAAAGAGTGAGACTTTAAAATAACGGAAATAATAGGTTACAATTTGTGGTAAGGGAAAAACTAGCGAATTTTTAAAACAACCTTTTATTTTCGTTAATTTTCATTCATAGAATTACTTTAAATTTTCCTTAAATTATATAAAATTTGGATTTTAAGAAAGGCTTCTTTGGAAAGAAGGTATTTTTACTACGCCTATCTTAGGTTTATTGTATTTTTAAATCTGTATTAATAACTTGAACTATATACGAAAAAAAAAAACATTTTCTACCTTAATGTGGAAAACAGGTGTACCTTTATACAAGCTCTATTGTTTCAAACAGGTACAGAGAACTAAGTTTCTAAAGTTTGCAGGTTGTTTTCGACTGATTTTCAGCTTAACTGAAACTGAAACTCTCCATTGTTTTGGCTGTTGTTGTAACTAGTTTGTTTGCCTATTGATTATAGCCAAAAGTTGGTCAAGGCTTGTATGTGGGTGGGTTTGGTGAGTATTTGTTTTTTGATGAAAAGAACAGTGGCGTCGTTCAGGAATTTCTTAAAGGTTGTAGAATTGTTATATTTCGTTATTGTTATTGTTATAAGACGTTTTACATTTTTATACGATTCCCCTTTTTAGAAATTTCAGAAAAAATATTCAACTTTAAACCTGATGCACCCTCAAAACCAGCTTACATGTGCAAGTTTAGCCTTTCAGCCTTCCAAAGTGCATTACAATCTCACTAGCTATTGCTTACACATTTGCTGCGCCAGCACATTGAAGCTTCTTAAAAGGTATGGGTTATAAAATGATGGTGGTGGGATTTAGAAGGTGGCTTTTAGCGAAATTTTGAATTTTATATTTTTCATAATTTTTTTTTTGTGGAGTTAGCTCGACTTTTAAAAAACCTACCTCGCCATAAAAAAAATTAACGAAAAAATGTAAAGAATGAACTAGCATAAGCAACGGGACAATCCTTCAGCTATATAAGGGGATTGCGCGCTGAATAGTATACTATTTTTTTTTTTTTTGTATAAAAATATCCTGCTTGTTCGTTTTCGAGCTTTCACTGCAAACTTCTCTCTTTATCTAGCAGCGCACAAGAATCAAAAACTGTATAAACCTATACCTACCTATGCTAGGTATATCATAACATTGAATAAAAACGTAGGTACAAAATGCAGAAGTCCTCTTGTTTGTAGCGGTGACGTTCAAGTTGTGCTTGATGCCTGTCCAGATTACTGAATGGAAAAATATCCAATTTAGTTGCGCTACCTTTGAATATGAAAAAAAAAAACGTTTTTTCGGTTTTTTTTTTTTAATTTTATTTTTTATACAATTTTTATTCTTCATGGTATTTTTATGCTTTTTTGTCTGCAAGTTTTTTTGCTTCTTTTTGAAATGCATTTTCTGCTTTTAGATATGATTTAATGAAACACTCTAATATACCTACACAGAAAAAAAAAAGGAATAAGAGGAATGAAAGTAAATAGCTGAGCTATAAATGTTGGAAGCTCTAAGTTCATAGAAAAGAACAATATTTAAGGTGATTTTTGATTTTCTTCTTCCTTCTTGATGCTCCTTCCGCAATCCGCTTACAAAAATTCTTTCGGTTGAAAGATTTTCGTTTTTAACATATTTTTTACTTGCTGTTTTTATTATGCAAAGTTTAACAATGAAAGTTGGTTTCTGAAAGTATGAAATGGTATTAGTGAATTGTAATTGGTTTTGATATGAAAAAGTTTTATCCCTGCTTCTTATCCTCTTATATACCTACACAACGCACAGGCAGCAAAAATGAAGTTGTTTTTATTTGAATTTCTAATAAGGACTTATAACTTACGGTGTACGCTGAAAATTATGTTTGAAATACAAAAAAAAAAAAAAGAGAGAAAACAACTTGAACCTTGCAATAAATTGTTCAGAAACTCGAATGGTTTAAGCTTGGAATAACTTAAACAACTTTTACAAAAGGACTTAGTAGAGTATATTAACTGGATTTTTTTTTTTTTTTGGAATACGACTCTGTCCTGAATTAACGTAGGTACTGTGTTCGAATAAGGCATAGCTCTATATACAGATGATTAGGAAAACTGGATCATAAACAGCTATCATTGAAGAACAGCTTGAGAAAAAAAAGTCTTAAAATTGAGTTAATTTTATAATTCACAAAAACTTTGTATGCTTTAAAATTAAGATTTACCTTAATGAGTTCAAATTAATACCGATGTTAATTTTATTCAGAGAAAAGTTAAAAAATGTAGATTTCTTATGAGAATTGTAATGCAAACGAAGAAATTAATCTTATGGAAGTAAATATTTTAAATAGAAAGGAGACGAGCTGTTAAATAAATTACCAGAAACGATTTGGAAACTAAGAACCTTTAACTGCTCAAATCAGTGTGGACGTATATTGTATAAAGCTTTGGAGTTGTACCAAACCAAGGAACATAGAAGCATTCATGTCTTATACGCTAACGAATTATAGCAGCAATCGTTCATGCTCCTTCGGATGAAAAAGGGTCTACAGAATGTTTTGCATATAAAAAAAATGTTAAAAAATCTTTGCTAGAAATCTAAGAACTCCCCAAGACGGCCATTACTCCAGCATTTTACTACAAACACCAAAAAGAACTTCGGTGAGGCAAGTAAATGGACGAAGCTGTTTGATTAAATGCAATATTCTGTTTTAAGTTCAAAATGTGGCAGCTGGAGCTGCATGTCCTCTCACTGGGAAGCTATGTACCTGCCAAACATGAAGTTGAGCTTCAGAGACGAGAAAGGTCTGTATCTCATCTGGGTCTCGTCTCAAAAAACAGGAATGATGGGTATTGTGAATAAAAATGAAGTAAAACTTTTTTTGAAGGAAGCTAAAGCCAATTAGTCATAGCAGCTAAGGGTAGACAGTTCTAGTTTAAGCTTTGTTTATGTGAATTCAAAAATGATAATGCTAAATAGCTTGAGCTGGAAAATTCTAGCTTTAGCTTCGTTTTTGAAGATCTCAGTTTTTTATTCACATGTTTTGACTTAGATAGCTTTAGCTAGAACTGTTTTTATATAGACCGAAGCGTAAATGGAAGAACTGAACAAGTTGTACATGATTCCTTCATCCAGATCGAGCAGGCGGCACAAAATATGGGGCTGCACATTAGTGAAGGAAAAACAAAGTACATGGTGGCGTCGAATGCGAGAGGAACAGTTGGTCAAACAATCAAGGTAGCGGAGCACGAATTTGAAGTGGTGCAATCCTTTAAATACCTTGGGTTAATAGTAGCAGCCGATAACAATATAGAAGAAGAAATACGCGGGCGGCTTCTCAAATCCAACAGAGCCTACTATAGTCTGTCAAAGCTCTTCAAATCCAGAAATCTCACCATAACTTCAAAACTGTTGCTGTACAGGACCATGGTCCTGCCAGTACTCACATATGGATCCGAGACTTGGGTGCTTAGCAAAAGGCCCTCCGACCTCTTAGCCGCGTTCGAGAGAAAAGTCTTAAGGAGAATTGTTGGCCCCATATGTGAGGAAGGACGATTCCGGAGACGGTACAATCATGAATTGTACGCAATCTACCTTGAAGCAGATATCGTGACAAAAATTAAGCTCGGTAGACTCCGGTGGGCAGGGCACCTAGCTCGCATGAGCGAAGAGGAACCTGCTCGGAAAGTTCTTTGTGGTACATTCTATGGTAGACGACAGCGTGGTAGACCATGCTTGCGCTGGAGAGATGGGGTAGACCAGGACGCCCGGAGCCTTGGGGTGCGCAACTGGATGGCGGCGGCTCGAGACCGGGATGGGTGGAGAGACTTGTTGAAGGAGGCCAGGACCGGACCCCGGTTGTCGAGCCGACGATGATGATGAAGCGTAAATGAAGGTTGTTTTGCATTAACTTTTTATCTATTCTATAGGGCAAATATTGGTTGCTGTTAAAAGATCTTTTTATCATATTGTCCGTCAATCTCTGCGTCTATGCGTTCACTATGGACCAATTTGTTTCAAAGTTGTACGTAATGCCCTAGAAGGGAAATTTGATTTTGTAATTTGTAAGAATATAATAACATTCTAGGCCTAGCCATCTCATGGCAAGAGCAAATTCTTGTGATTGAATCGTAAATTTCATTAATGCTGTAACTGGCAACGACAATTACGCGAAATACAGAAGATTGATACTCGTCGCTCCGGGAAACGTATATTTTTCCGCCCATTTTGGCTTTTCTGTTTCAATTTCTCTGCGACTCGACGGGAATCTAATATGAATTTGAGTCTTTTCCATAATCTTGTTGGCCACGTGCTAAACAATCTTGCACACAGAAGTGCGTTTAACTCCAAGATCTTGTCCTATACTGCACTGTAATCCAGGTTCACTTAGATATCTCAAAAATATCTGCTTTCTCTGCTCAGAAGTCATAGTGCACCTCCTCTACGTTCTGTTGAATCTGCTTAAAAGTAATCATAAATCCATTGAACATTTTCTTTTGAAAACCGAATTAAACTATGAAAATCCTCATCACTAATTTCCAACCGTTATTTGTACAATTTTGTTTTTCTTACGCATATAAACTCGGCCATAGTCGCACTATAACTAAACACATTACTAAAAGAAGAACTAGTCAAAGCTTTATAGACAAGTAAAAGTAAAAATCTTGATTTTTTAGTAGCTTTACCTATAATATTCTAGTTTAAGCTATTTTTATTCACACAAATTGAAGCTTATGCTGGAAAAACAAGTTAAAACTGAAAACTTCAAATAGCTATTACTAAAAGACATCATTAACTAGCTATGTTTAAGCTTATTTTTATTCACTAAAAGCCTAGCTTTTACTTAAAAATCCAAGTTTTAGCTTTAGCTTCTTTTTTATTCACAAGACCCGATACTTCCTCCAAAGCATCCGAGACGAGACCATATTTTTTTTTGACGAGAGTTTCAACAGAAATGATTTTCAATATAAACAATGGTATTTTTAAATTAAGAGAGAACACAAATATCAGATACGAGACAACTTTGAAAACAAAAAATCAAGTAAATTTTGTTTGTCCCTTATATAAAATAAAACAAACATTTTAAATCTTAATGTGTACTATACCTACTGATTCCATCAATCCGCCTTTTTAAATCTTCAAACACACAGCTTGAGGCGGTACGGCATTCAGGGATACACATATAGAAAGGGAGATCAATTTTTTAATTTTCATTTCTTCAACAAAAATTTTTTTTTGTCTAAATATTTGTGTCTAACCATCTAAACGTTTTCTATTTTCAATTATGATATAAGACCAATCAAAAAAGTTTTTCCTCAGAATATATTTACTGCTCTCAGTTTTATAGGAAGACGAAAACGACAACGTTTTAAAAACTATAAATATCAATCATAAAAATTAGAGCCAAATGATGTACAATAAAATCAACATTAAACTTGACATCATCTCACAGTCCGCAAAGCTTGAACACTTTTAAGAATTAATACAAAAAAAAAAGAAAGAAGAAATTGTTTATACCACCGCACAAAAACAGATGAATGAAAAAAAAAAAACACTTTAAAATTAATTTCGTTCTATTCTATACAAAACGGAGAAAACTTTTCTCAACAAAAATAATATTGAGATGAATTTTTACAAAGTGAAAATAAAAACAAACATACATACATACACGAACAAAAACAAAACAATACATTAACACAAATAGATAGGATATATTTTTGTATATAAACAAATTGTCAATGAGGTAATGGCTATTGTATAAATATAAAATTAATAAAAGTTTCCTTTTTGTTTCCTTGGAAGTTTCATTCAGAATTGCCCTATATAAGCTACTTGTTCTCCTTTTAAAAAATTATGGATAATATAAAATGGAAACAGCTGCACTAGCCGGTCTGAAGCAACTAAGCGCCTTTAGGGAATGGACAAGACTAAAAAATGCCAATTTATAACAGTTTTCTGCCAATAAAAGTACGAAATATTCAATACTAGCTGATCCGCCCGTCTTCGCACGCGTAGACAACCCTAAGCTTCGCATAAAAATTATAAAAAAAAAATATAGATAAATATTTAATCAACTTTTTGTAATCAAATGCTACTTACTGAGTTTTGACCCACTTCACGTTATGAATGGCAAAATTCGTAACAATATAATTATCATCTAAGTCCAACCTTTATTACTTTCCCAACGTAGAAGGAATTTTTGTATTCATATTTAAAACCATTTTTTTGTGTTTATCCCATTTCACTCTATACCTTAATATAAAATTGTGAAAAATAACCATTCTAACAAAAACAGAATTTTTGGAATAGGATAACACTTTTCGTTTTTATCCCCCTTTACCCTATAAATATAATTTTTTTTAAAACAAATTTTCCTAAGGCCATCCACTCAAAATAACCTTTCAATCGGACCGTTTTTATATTTTTACGCCATTTCACCCTACAAATAAGTAAATTTGAAAAAGAATATCCCTAAAGCCATTTCGTGAAAAAACCTTTCCAATAAAAAGAATTTCTTAAATCGGACCGGTTTTTATTTTTACCCCATTTCCCCCTGCGAATTGCAATTTTTTAAAAAGAAATATCCTTGAAGCCATTTTCTAAAAATAACCTTTCAAACACGCAGGTATAGAGTTTTTTTTTTTTCATCGGATAAGTCTTTTTCATTTTACCCCATTTCACCCTTCAAAGTGAATGTTTCCGATATTTTTATAGTAATTCTGCTATTCGGGGCGGAGACGAATCCACTGTTAAAAATTTAGTAGAAACGTCAGTGAAATTGTCGAGAGCTTACGTGATTGCCAAACTTTGGAAAACTGTTGCGAATGCAGCTTTTCGACTTCAGAGTACGTTTTCGTCAAACTCGTTATGCAACTAAAATGATAATTTTACAAAATAGCAAAACAACAATTATTTCCAGGTGTTTACTATCAAAGGTTATACCTAGTTATTATTTTAAACTATGTTTTATCGTTTATCTGTAACATTTCCTTAGTCCAATCAAAATAAACTGTCAACCTGGAATAAATTCGCTCAAAGCTGAACTTTGTTACAGAGACAGACCGTTGAATCATCATTAAAGATGGCTTGTAAAAAGTCTCCATCAATCCGAAATGTGAAAAAATAGTTTTTTTTGTCAAGGTTTGGACATTTTTTTTTGTCTATTTTGACTGAACTATTGCCACACCTTTCATTCTGGCGCCTCAGGTGATGTATTCAATTATCTCATGTTCGAACCGCCTCTGACGCACTTTCAACCTTCACGATTTTATATATATTTTTTTTGAGATAGTTTTCCCTCATCCCACTCACTGTCAACCATTTCACACAGAACTTTTAAGAAGAAAAAATGTATATAACTTGGCACAGATATCGTTTAAGCCAAATAGGACATTTTGACGCCAACACATGAGACTCTATACTTTCAATGATGTCACTTTTACTATACGGCCGCTTAAAAATGTCAACCTGTTGGCGACACAGAGGGGGTGGGACATTGAATAGTTTATCGAATTATCAAGTACTTTATGCAGTGACGAACAGGTGATGGGGTCGATAATGTGTAGAGGCCACCCTGTCTGTTCTTAAAAATACCATTGGCGTTAGGCATTTATTTTGTAATTGAAGCTACTTGCTCTGAAAAAAAAATTTAATTTTCTTAATAAAATCAAAACAAACAATGTGAGATATTTTTGGACTGTGGCGGTGGAATGATCTCATAGCCACAATATACATCAGAACACATATCTTCTATCTTTTACCTCATCGATGTGATCAGAATGAGTATATCTTTAAATAAATTGCAATTGCAAATAAAGTTTTTTTTTTGTTTTGAATTGCGCATTGGCAATTTTCATTTGAAATTATGTCAGATTCCTTACCTACTCAATTTGTGAATGAGCGCTGACTAATTGATTTGGCGTCAGACGATATTTGTGTGTTCTGATTTTTGTGATGAAATTTAGTTGTGAATTTTGTATGAGAATGAGTAGATATTAAGAATAGATAGAAAAACGATGAATAAATATTAGCTAATAAAATTATAATTTCATCAAAAACATAATTATATTGAATTTTATGTAAATAATTGTTCATAAGATTAAAACATCTGTCGATTAATTTTGTAATGTAATAAGACGCATTTCTGTGTCTCATCAGATAAGGCCCAAATTAATCCACTTCAAGTCCCAAACCACTAAATTGTGTGCGTCAATTGTATCTTGAAATGTAATCCTTCTTAAGCTAGTTGAGACATTTTTATCGACGGTTTTTGACAAGCTGGTCAAAAGATGAAAAAAGAAGACGAATTTGTAAATTTTTTTTTGTTACGGAGGTCACAAGTATTGAACTAAGAGACATAAATGAATGATCTCTGAGGCACATACGTCAGAAATGAACACTTTTTTTTTTAAACCCAAGCTTAGATTTTTTGTCCCAATTGCTTTGATCTAAGGTAACCGTGAGCTAAGATTTACGGATATTTAAGAGTTAATGATTGACGTAACAACAAAATTGTTTATGTTGTCATGCGAATTATTTTGAAATCCAAGAATTTTGAAAACTTTTCTCCCCAATATGTGGGATATTCGGAAAAGAACTATGCCATCTAAAACGTCAGTACATTATTGATCAAAAAAGGTTAACTAATTTCAGAAATTGGTCAGCAATAGAAAATTTTTAATCAATTATTAAAGTTTTTCAAGGTCTTAGCGATTGCTTTGCTGGCACCTCATTTGTGGGATGTTCATAAAAAGAGTTTACGTTAATATCCCACAAATGAGTTGCTAAAAGTCGATGATGGCCTCGAAAAATATAAGGCATTTCCAATTTCTGAAAATAGTTGATCTTTTTTGACCAATTACAGTGGAACTTCCATAAGTCGAAACCTCAAAATGAGAGAAAAGAAATTCGAGTTATAGAAACTTCGATTTAAAGAAATGAGACAAAATTTTTAGTTTTACTGTTTTATTGCAGTAAATGGAATAATAAAAAGACGACCTTGATTTTTGAATAATAGGAGCTTAATAAAAATCATTAATCAAAATTTCAATCTCGTGAAATACATCGAAAAAACGAGCCAGTATGTTTTTTGAACAATGCCATTTCTAATTGAAAAAAAATATCGTATATAAAATTTTGTATGCTTTATAATTGTCCCTGAAATTGAGAGGTTTTCATTCCTTGGAGACTGCCTTGCCAACACTTAAATTTAAAAGGTTTTTTTTTCTCATTGAGGTTTTTTCGTTTCTTGAAGTGTCAGCATTTTTTTAATACTTTCTCTGTTGTTCAATATAATGGAAAGTGTACTTTGAGGTAAAATAAATTGTGTGGCCTTCAGTTTTTGTTAAAAAAGGAAGACGCTTGAATTTTCTTCCTGACATTAAAATTCGTGAATTCATCCTTTTCCTGCAAAAAAATTGAAACCTAACTAGGAACTTCTGCGCATGAAAAATGTTTAACCAGTTTAAAACAGAAGTTCAAATAAAAAACATACAAACTATGAACACAGCCATCCCTCATCCCCAAAAAAAACTTTCGAAAATCATCACAGTTAAAGGCTCTTCCAAACCAACGCGAAACATTTGGATCGAATATGCGACGACTGGAAATGTTCGAAGATTGGCATCGCGCCAGTGTGAGTGCTCTTATTGATCTACATGTAAATAAATTAAGACAGGTGAAAGTTTTGTCGTCGTTCGGAAGTATTCGCGTTGGTTTGGGAGAGGCTTTAGACTCAAGTACTTTTCAAAAAATTGAAACAAAAGGGATTTCCCCAATAAGAGAAAAAGTTCGAGTTGAAGAGACTTTTCGGCATCAAACGCAATCTAAAAAATTCGAAATATAGAGGAATTCGAGTTACAGAAATTCGAATTATGGAGGGCAAAATTTATGAAAATAAAGTTGAAAATGCAAAGTTCTCAATAAAACTTTGAGTAATAGAGAAATCCGACTTAAGGAAGTTCGAGTTATGGAAGTTCGACTGCACTGACCTTTCAGATGGCATACTTTTTTTGTGAATATCATATAAATGGTGTACTAAGCAGGGCTGTCGTTTAAGAAAGTACTTCAAGAAAAAAAGCAGTACACGGAAGTACGCCAGTAAAATACAATTTTTTTCATATACATAACACCAAAATCGGTCCAGCTGATATTCACTAGATAAATCTATAAAGTTCAAAAGAGCTCTCCACTCAGATTCCAGATCCTCAATTCTTAAGTTCTTCGTAATGCTTGGAAATATATATATGAGTTTTACTAAAAATTCACCCAAATTTCCTATTTTTAGTTTTGCATTTGGAATAGAGTTTCGTCTTGAAAATCAAATCTTTTTTATAGCCTGGCAAATAGGTTTTGTAATATACCTTAGGTAAATTGATTTTATTTCGATTCCTGGTGTCTGCTTTTCTGCTTTCATTAATGCTTTATGGCCGATAAAGATATCTTTAATTCGTAATAGGAGATGGTCGACATTTGCATTGATGTCATAAGCATTAGGCTCCGTTAAATATTCCTGTTTTTTAAAATTTGACAACGCCTTCAGGAGACATAGCCATATTGTGAAAGACAGTTTTAAAATTTTATTATTTCTAATATCGAAATGCTTCGGATTTTTTTTTTTTTTAATCTGTTGGCCTTTTTTGAGCTATGAGAGAGGAACTGCATTCAGAGAGCAGTAGAAACAGTTAAAATTATTGATTTGAAGTTTTTGTACGGCAGTACGGGGTTTTTAAAAGCAGTAAAAATACTGCAATTGCAGTACTTCGACAGCCCTGATACTAAGACGCTAGAGCCTCATCTTATCCCATCAGCTGATGTTAATATTTCCTTACATCGATCTGTCCTTCAGTTTCAGCTTAGAGGAGCTTAAAATTGATCGTTTGTACATTAAGTGAATAAGACATATGTAATTTAAAACAAAAAAAAAATAAGTCTAGGTTTTGTCAATAAATTTGTCCTACAAAGGCTTCTATTGAGAAGTAGAGGTATCTTTGCAATATCTAAAGTCTAATAAAAAATTCACGACTGTCTTAAACTCTAATCTTGCCGCTTCAAAAAAATCTCTCCCCCTCTCTCTACATTCTACAATTTTAATTTTCAACATATGTTTATTTCCAGCCTTTTTATTTTTATGTCCGTACCTTATAAATTGCTTACTCCTCCAGTAGCATCGCAATGTACCCACTTCATCTCAACCAAAAAAAAAAAAAAAAAAAAAGAACTAAAACGAGGTAAATAAAAGAAAATCTCTGCATCTGTTCCAAGCCACTGAATTGCCCTCAATCACTTTGTGAAATTCAATAAAAAGTCAATTCGAATGAAAGGAACCTGCTGAGGTGTATCTCTTTTTACATTATTTTTGTATTTTTTCCTCCCAAAATGTAAGAAAAAACAACAACTCTATACCCAACCTTTGAATCCTTTACAAGTAGGTACAAACATATATGGATAGGGATAAGGACGAATATGTTCCTCTGCACTTTAGATTTTTTTCCCATTTCGTTTGTCGATATGTTTATGTGGAATGGGAATCATGTGCAAGGAATATAGGATCAGCTATACCCCAACATCAAGTCTCACCCACATTACAACCTCTAAACAAATAAAATTCCCGCACTTAGTTCAAAAAAAAAAAAATACCAAAACTCTATACTAAAAACGAAAAAATCCAAATTCGTATCCTTTTTTTTTGCATCGCACAGCAACAATATTGGTAGATACAAGTGTTTGGGATTCTCCTTAACATGAAAACATTCAAAACGTACTCCTTTAAGTATGCCATAGGGGTATTCCTACCGTAGTACATGTTCGCAGTGTTCACATACTTCATATGACCTGAATAAGAAGTGTATAGGCAAATAGTCCTGACGAAGGAAAAAAATAAAAATAAACAAAAAAATTGTATAACATCAAACACAAAAACAACAAAAGCAACAACAAAGACGACGACTACGAAGACGACTACGACGACGATGAAAACAAACTGTCAGTGTCGTTGTCAGAATAATCCTCTTCGAGTTTTACATGACACGCATTGTGAATTTCGAATTTGCCTCCATTTATCCATCCTTAAATGAAATAAGACTAAGATACGGACATTCAGACTCACGACGACGACGACGACGACGACGACGATCCCAACAAATTCAGGAACAAAAACAACAACAACAAAAAAAATCCAAGGAGCCAGCCAAAGCCACGATTACGATATAAGCACACCATCATTATGATAATCTCAGATCGATATGTTTTATAAGGATATGCTTTTCCAAAAACAAAAAAAAAATTCCAGACTTGAGTTTGTGCGTAAGTCTTGGCTAATATTCGAACTGGGTGACTTTTATCATCTTTTTTTCCTTCTATCTCTCGATTTTGGTAGATTGTGTGCTTGGAATCAGGATAATTGTGAGTTATCTTTAAATATCCTTATTCCTTACTCCTGACTGCATGTATATTTATTTTTTTACACAGGGTCGGAGGAAATCATGTTTCAAAGGTTTTATAGGTTAAAGAATTCTCTATCGTTGTCTTTCGCTATTTTTTCCACACATTTATTTTTCTACTGAAATTTCAGAAGGAATTTTCGAAACAAACCATTATGCGTAAGCACTGTCCGAAAAAACAAATTCTGCTAAAATTACTTTTTTTCGAAATCTTTTGTAACAATTAAAAGGAAAAATGTTGAAAAATAAGGAACTCTGCGATTTTTCCTAATCTTCACCACAGTCTAGAAATTAAAGTTGTTTTTTTTTTTTTTTTTGTTAATTTAAATAAGACATCCAGTTGGTGTTAAGGCCCATGTAAAAGTTACTGCAGCCCTGGGCTCACCTTCAAAGAGTTAGGGAGGAGGCTACAAATGTTTTTACTCTGCGTTGAGAATATTAAAATGTTGGATCTTTTGTCTCTAGGGAATTTGATTTGTATGTGAGACCGTAAAGCCTACCTCCCCCCCTCCTCCCTAAAATAGGTTGAAGAAATATAGTTAAGATGGAATCAACCAGCAGCTAAAGGTCAATAATATTAAATATTTTTTTTTGCTTATTTTTCTGTGAATGGAAATTTATTGAATTATACCCAGACAAGGATATAAATTATTCAAAAAAAAAAAAAAATATTGTCACGAACGAACAATTTTTTCACGTCCAGAAATTGTGTTAGGTTATGATAATGAGACTTGCATAACATCAAGCAAATTGAGAACGATTCGAATTAAAAAAAAAGAGTCACGGTTTCCACTTTGGAAAATTTTTAAAAATACCAAAATGTTTATAATTTTTTTGAATGAGTAGAAAATTAAGGAATTTCAAAAAAACTTATATTTTGAATTTTTTGAAATTGGAAATGTTCACCATAGTGTATTTTTTGAGGTGTTAGAAAAAATAAATTCGTGGGGCAACAGTGACTTACAACTCTCACTCGACCATTCCTGTATGCTTTTTGTTTGTTTGCAGGAATGGATGGGACCTAAAATTTTCTTTCCAATCGGAACAACTAAGGGGAGAGGCACTTATTCATTATTAGCTCATTGGAAACATAGCTTAAAAAAAGGTGTTGCCATTTTGAGAAATTGCATTAATGAAAATTCATTTCCAGATTTTCGCCGTCTTGAATTACAACAACTATTTATACTTAACTAAAATGTTTATAACTATCTAAGTAAAAGTCTTATGCTGAGTCATTAAGTTATTATTTAATTTTTATGTACGGATAATTAGGTAAAACTAAGTGCCTTTTACTGCCACCAACCATCAGGGCCATAGACCTCCTTGAATTATGTTTTGTTTTTATTTTGTTAATGTATTTTTTTTTTGTTTAAAAAAATGTTAAGTATTTTTAGAAAACCAAATTGGGCTTTCAAAATACAAAAGAAAAATTGATACTTAATTCATGTTTTTGCAAAATAAGAAAATAACGAAATCTAAAAATACAAAAAATGGGTTTTTGCTCACAAATTGTGGAAAAACCGTTATTATTGAAATTTGTAGGGCCTCTACAACCTTTTAAGTTTTTCGACTTAAATTTACCTCAGGAGCCCAAGAGTTTTGTCTTGATGCAACCAAGGTAATAGACTTAGAAGAGAAAGAGAAAATGTTGTTTTGAAATCATTGTTTTAAGTTAAATTCAAAAATATTATTCTTACTCGGGCGCCAGTTAAAAAAACAATATTTTCTCCTCTACATTCATTGCAATAATTTTGCTTAGTGAAGAACTACTAAAAAAAACTATGAGGTGACATGACGATGTCTGAAATTTTTTTAAAAACTTGGAACTGATGGAATATAGATTAGTTCTATCCACTTCAATTAGACACAAACTTTTTGCAATACCCCAAACTATGTATAAAACCATCAAAGAGAACAGATCCTGTCATTTAAAATTATACTCTAATAACTGTTTTTTTTTTTTTAATTTACCAGAAAACAAAAAATTTTAAATTAATTGCATTCATGTCAATCTCGTACAAATTTGCATACACTGACTTCATTAATATTCTTCACATCAAAAAAAACTTAATTAATTTCTAAAAAAAATCATGTAATAATTCTCTTAATTCTGTTATTACGTTGGTTCACGAAAAGTCAAAAAAAAAAAAAAAATAATGTTATTAAAATAAATAATGACGTCGTCCCCATGGTTTTTCCTAATTGCACATCGTATACAAAGACTATACTCGAAAGTTTTTAATTTCGTCCTTAGACAGATATTAGGGTTAATCCTTAATAATTACGTTTTTTTTCTCCTTTGTTTTTGGTGAGTGTAGGTGTACATAGTTTTTTCTTTACATATCACAAATAAAGCTAACTTCGACATCAGCCAGAGACTAGTTATGATGACAAAAAAAAAAAAGAATTAAATTATGAGAAAAAAAACCATTTCAAAGCTCCCAGCTCGAAAAGAGAAAGAAAACAAAAAAAATCACTTCAATAATTCCATTACAACCACTACCACTACGTTTCGTTAAGTAATGAACTCACCCAACGGGCCAAAGCTAATCCCTTAAACCCCAGAACCGACTTAACCCTTATTTTTTTGTATTGTTTTTCAGTCACTCGGTCTTCTTTTTCTTCTCTCAGTCCAGGTCTCCTTCCTTTTCAACACACAGCACCAACTATTTAGCGCTCCCCTATATATACAGTAATCACTTTTTAACGCGAACGCTCAGCGTCAGCCATATGTGAAATCGCAATGAAAGCTTTGTCTTCGCTTATTTGCCCTCAATCGAAAAACTAACAACGAATTCTGCCAACCAACACCCCCTTCCGCATAATCCAAAAACAACAAACTTTTACTCCAAGCTATTACTTAAGGCCAAAGCAACTAATGGCGAAAAAATTACACCCTCAGGAGGCTAAAAGGAAAAGAATATAATTTTCCCGCAATCGTTCTTGTCCCCGTCGCGTCCGTCGTCGTCGTAGTCGTTGTTCGAATAAGTTTTTCAATTAAATTACACACAGAAGAAGGAAGATATATGCTGCTCAGCTCATACACATTCAGACCATAGGTGGAATAGGGTTGATTATGGGGGTTGCCACGAGACAAAGCCAGATCACCTATATGGACAGGGTCGTATTTAATGCAGATGAAAAAAAATAGGCGAATATGAAGGATTTATAGTTTAGAATCGAATATAAAATTTTTTAATAATTTAATAGACTGAAAAAAATCAAAAAAAAATCAAGAAGTAAGTGCCTACTCCTTTATAAAATTGTAACAAAATCGGGTAAGCGGTTAAGGCAATCAAAGGAATTTTCGAAAATGAATCGTCACATTCCTATTTCGCTTATCTGAATTTTATTTGACAAATTTGAATCGCTGTTTTATTGCAATAAATTAAAAAATTAAAGATGCAAAGTTTCATCAAAATCGACATAGCCGTTTTTGAGAAAATTAAAAATTAAAAAAGAAAATTCTTTGTTTGGACGAGTTCTAGATGAGCTAAAACGAAAATTCAAATTTCTGCTCAATAAAGTCAAATAAAATTGTTATGTATTTATAAAATTTTAAGCGAATAGTTAAGCCGTTTAAGTTCTAGCTTAAGCTTTTCGCTCAAAGACCTCTTGAGAAGATTTGCCAAATCCTTCAATAGTATCTATCGTCATAAATAAGTGCGTTTCCGCTAAGACATTTGGATTTGGCAGACAAATTGTAAATTCCCTGCATTTATTCAAACAAACAACAAAAACATAGCAATGTTTGATAGTTGTTTAAGTCACTAGGCCCTGGTTCTAAACTATTTGTTGCGCTACCAAATTCATTTATTTTTATTTTCTATTGTAAAACTCTATATCGGTCAGATTTAAGGATTGACCGGTAAAACATAGATATCATATTCCATTCGATACATGCAACCATGTACAGCCGTATAGAATGTTCTGAAGACCATAAACCAAACGGTGCTTTCCATTGTGCCAGTGCTGTCGATCATACTTTCTAATTTTTGGTACTTTTCTGCTTTAAAATTTGGGCAAAATGTAGCTCGTGTGAATTTTTAAATTTTGGATAATTTTTTTTACCGGTGGTTTACAGTAACGTATAATTCTTATCTTATAGAGCAAAAAATAAACCGTGGTTTAATATTTACAAAAGTAGTTGATACCAGCAGCTGTGATGCTCCTTGTGTTACGTCTTCTTCGGAAGCTTCTACCAAACTTAATTTTAATGTGGAAATTAATGACATTTTTGGTTTGAAATATTTGTATGCAATTCTTCGAATTGAGTTATTTTTTATCGTGCTCTACTATTGAATTTTAACCATTTTCAAAACCCGCTTGAAAAAATAAGTTCCAAAAAAAATCTCCATTACATCGTCAAATTAGAAAAAAAAATTGTGTGCGTGATGCTGGGAGACACGGTTAATACTTGTGAACATCAACGTTTGTCCAAGCGCAGTTTTGAGGATCCATATTTGGATCCGTATGCGAAGTCGTCCATATGTGTTGGCTACCTGCACAGATCCAAAACGGACTAGTTTGCTTGTCGCTAAATGTACCCAATATCCTACTATGCAGATTTTCGTAACGTAACGTTCTACAACGTAAAGTGTGACCTAACGTCACACAAAGCAAAATCCACGTTTTTATTTCACTCTACCGGCAGCATAGATGTTTACACATAAAAAACAGCTTTAACTTACCGGTTGGCGGCCTTAGCAATCTACAGTTGCATAAATTCAGTCCTGTGCAAAGTGATTTAAAGGCCAGACGGTGACGACCTTATACCTACTATAAGCTTGTAGGTATAAAATATAATTCACTCGAGACGATAAAATAGGGGCGCAGATTTTGCGTTCCATTAAGAAGTCCCCCTTTGTCTTCGGATGGGATTTAGTTTTTGAAAAAAAAGTAAAAAAAAAATAGTAACTTTGATATTCCCTTAAGTGGATACGATTTCCTGGGTGGTGGACAGGTGGTGGGTTCTAGTCTTTTTATTAATTCAACCGGAATAGCGCTGCAAGTCATATAGATTACGATGATGAGGCTACGCTAACGTGTGAAAACACACTTTATTACCCACACTAAATGACGAGCTGGGTTGACAAGCCACCTGTTTTGTAGCTGATTACATGTTTTGTGGGATATTATAAATAATTTTTTCACCACCTTCAATATCCGCCCTAACCCCACCTGAGGGGAAGAATACATTCACACTATACAGTATAGCTGAAGTGGGTGTTTTTTTTTTTTGTTTTTGGTTCTGTGGGGTTAAATGATTTTGAATGACATGAGTTTACTTTATAATTTTACGATCGGGGATATGTTTTATCTGAATATAAAAAAAAAAAATTAAAACAAAAGTGTCGAGCTTCCGGAATAATTTTTTTTTTTTGTCTTTATGTGTGATGACTTGCTGCAGGGGTTGACAGTTTAATGGGAGTTTAATTTAGTCGAGTACATTTTTATTTATAGCATGACAAAGCGGATGAATTATTGAGTAAATATAGACAGGACCATGATATTTTTACTGTTTTTTTTATTTTTACATAAATATAGGCAATGTAAATCGATATAGGAAGTGACATTATCGTGAAAGCAATAATGGCACAGGCAGAAGTTTTGGAAGGAAAATTATATCAGGGAATAATTATGTTGAAGTTTTATTCTGCAAAATATTTAAATATTGGTATATGTATGTTGTGATTGACGTATATCTCTACTCAAGGAAAAATGTAACGATGGACCTGTAACAACAACACTTACACTGTAATGCTACACTTTTGTTTAAAGCCCGAAATCCTTTTTTTAATTTAATTTGTTAATGAAATTTGTGTAGTGAATAGTTTTGGAGAATTTATTTTTAAACTCAAAATTTCAAAAAAACTTGTTCAAAACTATTTCATTTATTACTAATTTCGTTTTTAATATTAAATGATCTTATTCATTTTTCAGTCAAACACTTAAAATGTCTTCTTTATTTTTGAGAACATTACAGAATTAAAGAATTAACATACAGGGTGATTCGCATACGGTTTAACAAATAACTAGAGCGTGTAGGTTGGGTTAGGACAAGAAAAAAATCGTATGAGAGGGGGGTCTATTCCTTCGCGTTTAGCCAGGAGGGGCAATTTTCTAAAAAAAATGACTTAAAACAGAAAAAAAAATATTAAAAAACAAGAGTTACTCATATAATCCCATGATATATTTTTTTTCAAAGCCAAAAATCTCTTCTTTTATTGTGTTTTTAAATGAAGTTGATTTAGAGAATAGTTTTTGAAAAAGTAATTTTCAAACTCAAAATTTCGAAAAAAAATTGGAACAATTTTGTTCAGAATTTTACGTTATTAAGTAGTATTTTTGTTTTTAATATTCAATACCCTTATTAATTTTAAATCAAACACCAAAAACCGGATGCTAAAATCTCTTCTAGTCTCAACCCAACCTATACACGCTCTAGCTTTTTGTCACACCGTATGCGAATCACCCTGTATATTTATGACTTTTAAAAAGGTAATGACATTGTATAGGTATTCGGGTTGTTTTCAATGATATTTTTCTATTACAAGTTGGTTTTTTAAAAAATTGCCTGTTTGACTTGAACAGGTGGAAATAGACCCCCTCACATGCGATTATTTTCTTTTCTCGACCCAACCTGCACGCCTTAGCTTTTGTCACATCTTATGGAAAATCAACTGAATATTTAGCAGCTAAAAGGTCTAGGTTCCACAAAAAAAGAGACTAAGACGTATACCAAGACAATATTGAAGTTACGAAGCCAACGATTCTCAGTAAGAGCTTTCTCTCTAACGTGACTAGGACGTGAATGTGCCTTTTGCTAAGCACTCAAGTCTCGGATCGATATGTAATCACGGGTTAGACACGGGAGCTGCTCATCCATTTTACATAATCCTTATTGAATTCCATCATAAGTTGGTCAATGTAAAATCACACTTCATGATCAGCCATATAGTACCTTTAGATATGGCATCGACTCCCAGAGATTTGTTGAGTGTTAACCCAGCACTTATAATGGGTGATTTTTTAAGAGGTTTAGAACTTTTTTTAAAAAAAAAAACACAAAAAATTCGAAAAAATGAATAAAATATTTATTTGAATCGATAGTTTGAACCTTGCAATTTAATGTTTAAAGATAATTTCATGCAAATGTTGACCGCGGCTGCGTCTCAGGTAGCCCATCCGCTGAGTCCAATTTTGGCATACTCTTTCACACATATCGGCCGGTATCTCACGAATGAATGCATGGATGTTGGCTTCCAGTGCGTCAATCGAAGCGGGCTTGTCCCTATAGACATTAGCCTTGACATACCCCCACAAAAAATAATCTAACGATGTCAAATCGCACGATCTAGGCGGCCAATTGACCGGCCCGAAACGTGAAATTAACTGTTCACCAAACTCGCCTCGCAATTGCGCCATTGTTTCGCGTGCTGTGTGGCATGTGGCACCGTCTTGTTGAAACCACATATCATGCAAGTCAAGAACTTCCATTTTGGGCAAAAAAAAGTTTGTTATCATCGCTCGGTAGCGTTCACCATTGACAGTAACGCTGCGATTCGCATCATCTTTGAAGAAATATGGCCCAATAATGCCGCCGGCCCATAAACCGCACCAAACAGTGGCTTTTTCGGGATGCATTGGTAGCTGTTGCAATGCTTCTGGCTGATCTTCACTCCAAATGCGGCAATTTTGCTTATTTACGTACCCATTCAACCAAAAATGAGCCTCATCGCTGAACACAAGCAGCGCGCGATGAACATTTCGAACCGAGCACGAATTTTGATAGTAAAATTCAATAATTTGCAAGCGTTGTTCATTTGTAAGACGATCCATGGTTAAATTGCAAACCAAACTGAAGCTGTTTGACAGTGACACAAGGTACTAAACACACGTCAGCTGTCAAAACCAGTGTTGCCAAAACCAAACCAGCTTAAAAATCACCCGTTAGCTCTGCTTTCCTATTTTTACTTGGAGGAAAAAGCATTTGGTCTCCAATCAATTCGTTTAAGTCCACTTCACACTTTCATCATTGTTTTCGAGATTCGTTTTTGGTCTCAGCTCCTATAAGCTCCTTTCTATATTCATCTCAAATCAGAATTTAAAAAATTTAATTTTAAACTTAACGAAGCCTTCATAAACGGTCTCTTTAAAATACCCATTATCATAACTTCAAACGAAAATACATACCAAATCGAAGGAGTCCTTTTACCATCTTAAATAACCTGTTCGAATGAATATTGATGATTAACATATTTGATCAATTTTTTCTACAGCTTCTGGTTTGGCATTTTCCAGTTTTTTTTTTCTAAAACAGCCAAGGCCACACAAACACATTAAATAGTCCATTCTCGTTTATGCAACACAAAGACCATAACGACGACAACGACGTCGACATTAACAAAAAAAAAGTAGACAATTTTTAAATTTCCAACATTTGACATTTCCCATTATATTCTCTTTAACGTTTCTTTTTTCACTTCCTTGGAAATGTCTTCCTTTTCGAATATATTTACCATTTTTTTTTTTTTTTTTTTTCTTGTGTCAAGATGTAATCTGCCAAATGGTATCCGACCTCATTCATTATCAATGTCGTTTGTCGGTCCCGTTTCGATATTCGTTAGTAAAGTATTTGACTTTTCGACTTTTTTATTTTATACTCACATTTAAAAAAAAATTTAAGAAGGAACAAATTTCAACGAAGACACACAGCCAATAAACTAATTTATGGCTTACATTTTTTTTGGAATGAAAAATAAGGGTAAATCTAATAATCTTCCGCCAGATACGAGTATGCTGGCCTGGCTCGTATAGGGAAGAACGTGTTTCTCCCTCTTCAGATCGGATGTCATCCATTGATGACGATGATAATGATTTGAGTATTTTTTCGAGTGGAAATTGACTAAAGGACGATTTCATTGAACAAGGAATCGAATATTGTAACATATCCAACCTTGGAGCAGAAAACATAAAACACCCCAAAAATGGCGAACATCACCAAGGAAAAACAAAGCTACCACAATCCAATGGATTAAAATAAAACAACAACAGCAAAAAAAAAAAAGATACATTACGTATGTATTTGTCGTCTGGTCGTCTATTTATCTGTGGCTTATTCACCAGACCACGAGAAGATAAAATTAGATTCCGTTGTCGCCTGCAGCAGCAGCATCGTTGTGGAATTCTTTTCCCGATTTTTCCTATTTTTTTTTGCTTGTAACCTTTTTGTGGTTGTTTTTTTTTTTCGTTTTACTTTTTTGTTATTGCAAAGTGGTAAAGTCTTTTGTCCCCTGGGGTGGAATTTATACGCGCTTGGCGATCCTCTGTGGAGAATTATTTCAAAATTTAAATTTATCTTTTCATTTCAAGATGCTGATGCTGGAGAGATAAAAGCATTCGTAGAGAAGGATTCTCAATTATCCAAAGAATGGATCTGTGTTAACAAAAAAAAAAAAAAAAATAAAAACAAGAAAAATGCATTCGATTGTGGTACGCTGTAATAACGACCAACTGACACGATGACAACGAGTATACTAGAAGATATCTCCTTTGTCGAAAAGTACATTCCACTTTAGATTCGAATAATTTTAGAAAATAACTCTGACTAGCTATTTACGGTTCAGTAGAGCACTCAAGGATTTTTGTTTTTATTTTTCATTATTTTCGAAGAAGTTTGGTTTGAAGTTTTTTAACGGATTAAGAGACATCTATTTTTTATCAAAAAGAAAACATATTTATTTATAAGTAATTCGATGAAGAATAATTTACAAAAAGTCCAAAGAGGTCCACCATATTTTTACTCGCTCTACACACGGCAACTATTGGTTTATTTATTTATTCGAAAAAGCATTCATACATACCTAAGATTTTACTAAAAATCGTCAAATTATGAGACGTTTAATGAGGTTCTTCTTGAATATTTCGTTAATGGAATATTCCATATTTTAAGAAATAGACCGTAGGTAAGAAGATAATAAAAGTAAGGGCAGACCACGCACCAACTTTTAAAACTTCTTTAAGAACATCACAAAAAAATAAGTTTCTACAAACATTTGCTCTTGTATAATAAATGTTTATTTCACTGCTTCTAACTTCCAACCAGCAGACAAAATATAGGAAGTGATGGACACCAGCTATGAAAATTCTCTCAGAAAATGAACTCTTAAAATTCTAGAAGTGAACTAGCGGTATTAAAATATACAAAAATTAGCTGCCAAATCGACTGGGCACTCGTGAGTTACACTCGTGAGTAACACTCGTGAGTAACACTCGTGATTATATTAGCGAAAAAACTCTCTAATGGACGGGCAACTTATAGATTGAAGCCAAACAAACTCTTATGATAACTTTCGTTCGATTTTGACATTCAATCGCTTCGTTCCAGTGGCAAAATTTAAAACAACAAAGATAATACAATCACAACCCGTTTAAGGAGTCACATTTTTAAGCTGTCATTTATTTTGAGGCTAGAAGTTAGTTTTACTGTATGTAATAACAATGGAGTAAAATTCACGTCCACTAAGTACAATCGTAAATGATTTTCAATTTGATACTGGGTTAAAAAGTGGATTTTTCAAATTTAAAATGAGTTTAGGATCGTTCACCTACAACCATTTCGACATTCTATTAAAGTTAAAATTACAAAGAGCCTTTTTTTATATTATAGTTATAATATACTAACTCTACATATACAATACCACTTTGACATTAACATTTAAATGTCAAAAATGATACGTTTGCACAAACTGTGAAAAATAGATTTAGTATGTCACTTTTAAAACATAGTTCTATTAATAAGAAAACACTATCTGATCCTTAAAAAACATATGTTAGCTGGCACATGGATAGGGAACTTCAGTGCTTGATAACTTTTCTTATCAATTACTATAACCTTATTTTCTACCTAGGTTCGATAATAAAACGTTATTCCTTTGAATAATAACTTCCACTTATTGACTTTTCAAAATAAACACACTTTATTTCACTTCAAATCGTTTTTATTATTCATCAATCTCAATAGAACGCAATTTAAAATCACTTCCGGATACCTTTAACTTCCAACTTTATACTGGCACTTTTAAAATTAAACTGTGTCCATTCGCTCGAAAAAATCGGTTTATATAGGGAATTAAATGGTTCTAGTCTCAAGTAGTACCCACTACAATATTCGAGCATCTCTTTCTAGCAGTTTCCATTCCAGTCGCTGACAGATGGCACACTGGAATTGATATTCAGCTGAATCACATGATGGCGCTTTAAACGGTTGAAGGTTTGGTGTTTAGCTTTTCAGAAAGATGGCACTGCAAACAGTTAGAGGATTTTCTTTTGTTTCAAATTCAAAGTAGTTGGGTAATTATTAAATCGTTAAAATATTTTTGCTTTATGATATCTTTCCAGTCTTTATTTGGAAGCACGGAAGCACTTCATCAAAATGTAGACAACACAAAATTCGCTTATTTATGAAAACTATAAGACCTAGGTACCAATGGTAAACATGAATAACTTTTTTATTTATAGATATTTTTTGAATTATTTTGTATTGTGTTTTAGACAAAGAGATTATGGGGGGAATACTACACGGTCACATAGCGAACAAAAACTGCCAAATTATTTTTGGAAAATGGCTGGTCAATAATTTACACATTTTACGGTTATCAAATTTTTCCAATAGCTGTGACAATTCTTCCTGTGGTCACCAAATTTAAGCGATATGGGAACGTTAGAGATGTGAGAAGTATCGGCAGGTTGGTCAAAAACATCCACGTCATTTCTGCTAGTTTTGCCGGTTCTGAAATGTCGAGAAATAATTCCAGTTGGTCAAAAATCTCAATCGTGGTGATTCACAATAACGTTTAAAGTATTTTCTTTAGAGCTGTTTACATTTACATAGGAAGGCGCACCCTGTATAGTAGTAAACGTTTCTATGAGATGTATGCATATACACAGTCATTCGTCACTTAAACGTGAGTTAAAGTTATCCGGTTGCTATCACGTGTCACATTTTCCACATTTATTAATATAAATTACAATTTCAAAGATATACAAGTTCTATGACACCGTTGTTCCCCATTTATTATAATAGAGTGGAAAGTATGTAAAGCAAGGAACATTTTAGTAAAACTAGTTTTAAAGTTAGAAAATTGTTTAAAGTAAAGGGTCCGCCAAATAACTTTTTTTTTTTTGAAAATGGCGCAAAACATCGAGTGTAACGTCGGCTGTGTGGCACGTAGCGCCGTCCTGTTGAAACCAAATGTTGCCAATATCCTCCTCTTCAATTTCTGTGAACAAAAATTCGTTCAACATGGCCCGATAACGATCGCCATTTACTGTAACGGCCACTCCTTGCTCATTTTCGAAAAATGGCCCAATTATGCCTCTGGACTAAAATCCGCACCAAACAGTGACTCGTTTTGAGTGTATCGGCTTTTCAATGTATGCGTGCGGATTTTCTGTGCCCCAAATGCGACAATTTTGCTTGTTTACTACCCGCCAAGATCAAAATGAGCTTCATCTGAAAAGATGATTTTTTCGACAAAATCGGCATCTTCTCTAAGTCGATCGCAGGCCCACTTAGCGAAGCGTATACACAACCATATTCGTTCAGCTTAAGGATAAAACTAATTATCTTACCATTCACGAAATAAGCACTAGTTGAAAAAAACGTTAGATGGCGGACCCTTTATAAGGCTAAGAAATGAACCTTAAAATAAGGTTGCATAACATAACCTTGGAAATCGTATGATTGCCATTTATTTGTCTTTTAACAAAATAATGTTGTAGAAAACAGAGCAGACAAAATTGACAAAAATCGCACAGTCACAGAACACAATTTATTAAATAAATTGGATCGAAAAGTGCCCAAAATGGTTTTGAGTTACGGAATTTTGGCATTTTACACTTTTGACTATCAGTATAATATCATATAAGAAATTATTTTTGCTTGAACTTATTTCTTTGGTATCATGTTTAATTAATTTCATATTTTTTTTTTAACTTTCAGAATGATTATAAATGCAGCTAACGGATAAACATAAAAAAGGTGAGTACTTCTTTAATTTTTGTTTTAAATTTTGGCATGAGTAAATATTTTTGAGTAATTTTAATTAAAATTCCCATTTTATGGGAAAAAATATTAAAATATTTAACTTTGCATCCCTTATCACACAATATATTTTCTACAAATACACACTTCTTCCATGTTTTCAAATTGTTTCCAAGTCATTACAATGTTGGTACTTTCCATATTTTCCATTCAAAAGGAAGTAATTTCCTTCTGAAGCATTACGAATTCAATAAAATCAACCCAAGTCGCAAGTTTTTCTCATTAGAGTGTCATTTCTTTTGTTGATACTCCTGTACATAAAATTTCCTGTTTTCATTTTTAAAAGCGCCATCATTTGACCAAGGGTGTAAATTCAGATAAATCTCAGTTATCATTTCTATAGCGAGATCACTGCAATTAGGTATTTAGTTCGGCATTTAAATTTTTTTTTTTCAAATTCTACATAAATTACACTACTTAGTTGACTATTAATTCAAATAAACGACTTATTCAGCACGCGGTTCATTATATGTATGTATATGTCAGGAAATAATTTGTTATAGTGCGCACGACAAAGCATATATCCCTAGCCTAATTTGCTGGCTAAAACATTTTAACTTTGAGGGTTAATGCTTCTGTTGGGAAATTAAAGCTTAAATGAAAATAAATTAATGTCTTATGCAATTGGACTTCGGCATGCCATTCATGTATAGTGTGTAGATTGTACACACATGTGTGTTTCGATAACAATACAATATCAGTGAATAATATTACATAATTTATATAGGATTTTCCCTCCAAGTAGTATGTACTTTGAAAAATAAGGAAATATAACAACAACAATAACAATGACTAATATTGCATCCAAGGAGAGACCCACGCCTGATGGGAATCCAGCAATGAAACAACCGAAGGACGATTCATTGTGTTTAGAACTTTAGATTAATATCGTATAAAGCGTTCGAAGTGCTTTTTGCTCTTTAACCTCGCATTTGGGATATAAAATGTGAACTCGAAACAACAACAACAACAACAGCTACTGAAATTTAGGACAACAGTGTTGCATGTTTGGATTGAAATTAGAGTTGGTCCAACTTAGTCTAAAATGTAAGGCACAATAAGTATTGTACAGTCTGTTCGACATGAAAGAACTCTTTTACAGATATTTAATTTGTGTGTAATTCATCTTCTAACAAAATGTTAAAGCTTTTTACACTGCTTGAGGGAGACTACAATAATACTGCAATTATAGTTCTACGTTAAATTTACAGCTTTTTTAATTCTATTTTAAAAACAAAGCAGCTTCTGATACTGAACAAGAGCAGACCATGCGTCAAAGCTGGGCTTTTCTCACAATAAATAATTGCCAAAGCTGTGGGTAGGCTATTCAGAAATCAGCTGTCCAAGACTTAAATATAAATAAATATGGTGGCACAAAAGCTAGTGGAGAACCAGCGCCTGGGGACTTACAACTTTTTTACCATTCCTGTGTGCGTTTTTGTTTGCAAGAATGTGATGGTAGATACCTGATGTATTTTTTGAATTTTGAAATTTTCAGAAACGAGTCTAAATTTGATTTTTTTTCTAAATACAGGTATTGAAATTTATAGGAGTCGTACTCTTTTCTTCTTCACCACACTGTATACAACAACTTCGTTTAAATAAAATCCACCATTATCGTAAACAGTGTATATACAAATGCAAGGCAATGCAGCAGCTATACAGCAGCAACAGCATTCGTTCTCGGTGTGAAGTCTTGTGCAAATAAATCATGAAAATGTCCCTGCAACCGGAAAGTGGAAAAACAGTAAAGCAGAGAGAGAGTAGGTATATACCAATGCCCTACCATCAGTGGACTATATCGCATGAAATAATTGAATTTATAATTAGTGCGTGCTGTGGGAATTATCGTTACATATTCTGGTTTTCCATCACGGTGCGCAGTATAGATATCTAGGTACTCTTCTACATACTCCTTTTCTAGTAAATATAGTGTGCGCCCACTCATACAACCAAATATTACATCGATTTGAATAAATTTACGGCGCAGTGGTTAGTTATGGTATGGTAATATGGTTCCTGCTGTTCCCGCTTCCCGCTTCCCGTTCCCGGTAATCGGAAATGACTAATGACATTCAAAATGACAAAATTACAAAATTACAAAATTGCCCTCCTGAAAGATAGAGCGAGAGCGAGAGGGATCGACGGCCGGCGCGGCGACGGTCGAATGCTGTGCCGACTTTGGTTTAAAAATATAATAATAATTTTTATTTTTGCCATTTTCGTCCTTTCATATTACTCGTATATTTAAAAAAAATAACCCCGCAGGCATGTAATCAATGCTTCACAAGAAAATTAATTGTGAAGATACCTGCTTTTGTATATTTCTCAATTCTTATCGCAACAAAATGACAGATGAAGGACATTTGTTCAAATGGCAAAGTCCACACTGTGTCCTTGCTGCGTTTAAAGGGGGGAATATCTTATCACCAAAACGAGGACAATACATCAGAAATGAAGTAAAAAGCCCACGTAATTGCCTTCGGAATTAGAGCCAACAAAAAAAAAAGTTTTCCTTTTCATACAAAAAACACGTCTTGACATTGAAATAAATATTATGTGTCCTTGGTCCTTGACTAAGTACTAAATGGAAATACGAGTCAAAAGATTGTTATTCCTCTTGGTAAAAGGTATTACGTAGGTAGGCCTATGTATCTATACCAGAATTCTCAAAGAAAACTCTTAAGGAAACAAACGAACATATAAAACGAAACAAAAAGTTTTACGGCAAATCCTTGTTGTTGTTGTCGGTTGTGTTGTCAGAAAAAAAAAATCGACATTTTATGCGGCCGGAAGGATATTAAGTTCGGTGCTTTGAGCACTATGAAAATCAAGAAATCTAATAAGTAAAATATTTTTATTTGTCGTCAACTTATAGAAAAACTGAAGAGATATTTTGGATTCTTATTCCATATAGGTATAAGCCTATAGCCTTCTCTAAATATAATAATAGTATTATATATAGAAACCAAAAGTTTCGGGTGTCAGCTGAACCGTGCGATGATGGGCTGGGGTGGATAAATTGTGTGTTTGTTGTTTTCGGTGTTTTTGTCGGAATCTGGGAAAATAATAGTTTAATTAGGGTCAAATGTCGCCCTTAAGCATAGACATTCTGAGGGGAATTAATTGAAAAATCGGTGGTAAGTTATATAGCAATCTTATATGAAATTGAAGAAGTTTTCTATCGCAAACAATAATAACTTATGCCTTTAATGTTTTCTAATTAGATTTTGGTATAAAAGTATTCTACAGAATTGCTGCTGGGTTATAATGATATTACATTAAATTGTTTTTTCTTTTGTATTTATAAATAATTTTCATATTTAAGGATCTTTGCTGTACAAAAATATCAGAGAAAGATAAATAAATTCAGATTGATTCAATATTTTTTTTAAATTTCACAACTTCAACAGTGGCTGCACTCTAAATCAGTGCTGGCAGATAATGGCAAAAAATCCATTTCTCTGGGAATTTCGATAGAGGAAAAGATTCTTTCAATTATATCGAAGACTTGTGGGATAAAATTGAGTCATATTTAATTTTCAGCGCAAATAATCAAAATATCGTTTATTTTTTTACTTGATCTACCTATTGGGCAAGTATAATTGGTTTCGTGTAAAAAAAAAAAATTCGTGGTTGTAATCAAAACTAACACTACGATAATCGAAAAGTCCGAAAAAGTGGGTTTCGTCATGCCGCACAGTGGTTCAGGTTGTATGGAGAGGCGGTCATAAATCTATAAAATCTGAACCAGCCAACCGATTTGAATGAAATTTTCAGACACGGTTAAGGATAGCATTAGGTATCATGAGAGAAATTTTTCGCCCACATGACACGTCCACTTAAAAAAAGGTTTTCTAACTGTCATAGTTGATATAAATGAGGGGTGTGTTCTTTGAAAAAGTTGTAGATAGCGTCATTTCATATTATTCGTCAGTCCAAAATTTTTACCACGCCCACTTTTGGGGTTGTTTTTTTTTACAAAAAATTGATTTTTCGACCGATTTCTTAGCAAACGATACAAGTTGTTGTACACAAAAATAATAATGAAAAATATTTACCACGCCTACTTTTGTGGGCGTTTTTAACAAAAATCTTATTTATTAAATCTTTTCCTAAAAAAAATGAAAAATCAAACAACATAATGTGTAGAAAATGCTTTTTTTTAACAAACATCCCTACAAAGTTTTTTGCCACACCCACTTTTTGGGGGTGTATCGGGAAAAATCGTTGAAATACAGGTATTTTTGAAGTGTTCTTTTTGTATAATTAAAAACTGTATTAAATTTATAACTTAAGTTTATTTGTTTGCTTAATTGAATAAAATGTAAATAAATTATAACTAAATACCAATTTAATTTTAATTAAAAAAAAAAAAAATAAAAAAATAATCATTGGTCTAAATTTTCGTTTTCTTCTGTTAATATAAGGTCCTTTACATCGTCTAATAACTCCAATTTTTTTTTTTTTGGCTCTTGTCTTAAAGAACTTCAAAAAGGATCCGATGAAACAAAAAGCATATTTATAGTGTCATTATTTGTAGCTAACCGAGAACATTTCCTCGATAGCTAAATCGGTAACGACTATAATCCTTGTTACGAGCTTCTTGTGCTTCTTCCGTTAACATTCCAATGGGAAACATTGCAGATTTTATGATTTCTTCTCCATGTATCAAAATCTTGTGAATCCATGTATAGGTCAGTTGTAGTCTTGCAGTAATTGTCGAACTTTTCTGGATCAAGCGAAATATTAGGATTGTTTGCCTGAAATATTACTGAAAACCGATGGATTAAGTCCTCGTTAACTCCATTTATTTTCGATGTTAAAGTTGGATTGTTGAAAAATCTTCTAGATGTGTTTCCGTCATTACTTGATCCACTGCCACGCTTTACGAAATCCACTTTAAGTCCCGTTCTCGTATAAAATTCCATTTGTATTTTTTGCTTCTCTTCCTCTTTTTTTTTCTTCGTGTCTTCATTTGCAAGCCAACTTTTGAATTCTTTCTTGTATGCGATATTCAGAATGCACTCCATGAACTTTATACGTGCATGGAGAGGTGACATACCCATGGTATATAAATTAGTGTTAACTGATTTTCTTCTCAAAATCACTGAAGTTTCTTTTATCAACTTTGGCGCTCAAAATTTTATACTTACAAACTGATTTTATAAAAAGAAATCCTGATCCTAATGCTTAAACTATTACTTAATCAAACTACAATGTCAAAAATCTAAATATTTAAAAGTCGATACAATTATTTTTGACCGCTCCTGAACCACTGTGTGCCGTCTGTCGGTCTGTGCGTCGGTGCATCCACCTCCACTGTAATTTCAGCTAGAGCCTAAGCAAGTGAACCGATTTGCATGAAATTTGGTACAGAGCATTTTTATGTGATTTTCTAGAGGGGAAATTCGAATTTTCGTTTTAGCTCATCTAGAACGGGTAGCTGCCATACAAATATTTTGGTCTCTTCAAATTTTCTCGAAAACGGCTCTATTGATTTCGATTAAACTTCGTACCTGTAATAATCAGGTTAATTGTAAGAAAACTTCGTTGCAGGTTTTTCTCAAAAAATTCACATAGCGGAATTATGTAGGTATTCCACATTTTTTTGAGAAAATGGACTTATTTTTGGGTTATTCGCATATATCTTTTTGATGGTTACGCCGATTTTGTTATAATTTTGCAATCTGATGCTTAATAATAGTATAAACCATATTGCATTTGAAAATTTTGAAAAATATTGTTAAATAATTAAAAAAAAAATCAAACAAAAAAACATTTTTTTTGACACTTTTAATAATTTCTCGTTCAATATATTATGCATCTTCAATTTGTAATTACACACAGTTGTTGTTCACAACAGCAAGTTCGTGCGATCAAGTCGTGCATATTTTTTTCTATGGGAAATAGAAATGGAAAAAAGGGGAATTTCCCGACTGGTTCAAGGGAATTCTCTTAAAAAAGCTCCCCAGAACACTGGTCCAGAAAAACATTGTTAAGAACTTGGATCATGCAAAGGGTTTCATATGGTGCAAAAGGTTGCACTTATTCATACTTTGTATCCATCTTTTAGCTCTTTAATCCGGGTCTAGTTTTCAGCTATGCAAAAATTGGTGGATGTCATTCAGTTAAGCAACTCAATACTTTTGGTATATTTGTCAACGCGTTCTTTTCAGCCTAAGCAATGTCTGTGAAAAGCTATCTTCAACGATACAATAAACTTCAAATGTTTTTTTTTTTCAATTCGGCTCCTTATTCGCTCATACGAGGTAAGTGACTAGTCCTCCTGCCACAAGACTCTATAACGAGCTATATATTTGTCACCTCTTTGACTGAATGTGAATTTTAAATAATTCAATAAAAATAATACGCAGATTGTTCACTTATTTGACCAGTTATGGCTTCCGAAGTAAACACAAAAGTAGAAGTAGTAGATAGGTGTAAGAAAGTACTTAGTTTATTTATATTGAACGACGGGTTGGATTAATTTTTAGGAAACGATGATTGCAGTATATGTAGGTATTGTATGGTGGATTTTCTTGGATTATTTTGAGTTAGCTTTCTTACAGTTTATGCTTGTAGCGAAGTCCCCGAAACTATATTAATGGAGCGATCTAAAGTGATACTTCTAAGGCCCAACAATTTAAAAATAAGCTTCGCGGGATATTTTTGTCCTTCCTGTATTTTTTTAATGTCGTTTGTAGGTTCGTATTAGGCCGACAAAAAGCAACTCAGTTGGGATATCTTAAGCTTTTACTAATTTAATAGTGGTTTTTAATTACTAACTCATAAATGGTAAATTTATTTTTAGTCATTGCATGCTACCGCGTTTTTGTTCATTTAAATAAAACCATTCTATAAAAATAAACAATTCACTGCAAATTACTTGGGTTTTTGCAAATTCATTTTAATGCTCCACCTATAACAATTCCTGCTTGCAAATGTCCAGCCCATTTAAAACAATAAAACGCAAACTCTCATTAGAAACAAAAACAAGAAAATAAAGCTTGAACAAATGTTTTTCAAATGACCTAATCCATTATGGTTCCTTATTTTATGCCTACATATATGAAAGCAAAAAAAATTAAGTTGGAACCACTCCTTCGATTGTTCGTTAGGCAACCTGCTGTCAGAATTACTGCCACAGGCGCACACATCAAAATGTTTTTATCACTTGGCACTTAACACCCACATTTTAATTTTACCTCGCATACGCCTCTCACAAAACCACCAACACCCGCCACACGAATTCACACTATTCACATTTTTCTGTGCTTTTAAACGAGAACGAGAAAAATCCTTATGAGCATACCTCTATCCTTGAGAAATTCACTTAGCTACACCTGTGAAGTAAACACACATTTGTATACGGAAGAAGCAGAAGCAGAAGTACTCTCATATAAACCTCTGCCAGGATATTTTATAGAGGAATAGGCCTCTGGCATTTATTGCCTGCAATTATAATTTCCTAAGTAGTATTTCAGGGCGACGACCGAACGACCAACCGCCCTATACCGCCTTTCCAACGATGAAGTTGATGGGTAGTTGGGTAGCGAATAAATCGCGTGATGTATTTGCATTAAGGGTTTTTCTTGGGCCGGAAAGGACCCCACAGCTGAGGTTGTATAACACATTTCTTCATTATATTGCTCTACCCCAGTCGCTAATAGTTTTTTTTGTATGTGCTAACTTGTTGAGTAAATGTCGCTACTTATATTCATATACATCCTTTGAAGTCAGCTCAAACATTTCTACTCCAACTGTCATTTAGTTCATGTTCATTTCAATTAACAACAAAAAGAAAAATGGCAAATAAAAATTAAAAAAAAATATATGCACATATTTTCATCAGGATCACGCTCTCTTTCGTGTTTTGGGGAGCCTGACACTCAGCGAGACAGACAGTGACACATATCATAAGAGGACGAATGTCATACACTGCATTAAAGTGTGCAGAAAAGTATGGGTGTGGGGGTTGGTCCATGGAGTACCCTTGCATCAAGCTCTATTTATTTTTCAAAACGCACATGCTCCGCTTAGCCAGGGCTTATCTTTTACAAGAAAACAAAAAGAGGAAACTGTTATATGCAACATAAAATGCATCCTTTGACGGGACTTTAATTACACAATACACAAGGACACTATACACTCATATAAGCGTTAATAGCAACAAAATAAAATACAAAAAAAAATATAAAAAAAAGCTAAAAGCTGCATCAACCATGAGCAAAAGACAATTATATGTGTATGTATAGGTTAGCTACAGCCTGCGAGAGGTATCCTTTTTGTCGCGTGACGAAACAACAAAAAAATAAAAAAGAAACAGGGACCAAAAAAAAAACAAGTTAATATTAAAAATGAAAGAAGTGTCATCATTGCTGTCAGTTGGTGCTGTCAGTTAACTTGAAGAGTTGTTGTGGTTTTAGTGATGATGGAGCGAGCCATAGCCAACCAACAACCAGAAAAAACGAAGAAGAATTGTTATAACAAAAGTTCGTCTTTTATAGTGTGACATCTTCCTTTTTGGAGTTGTTTTTTTTTTTAAAAATATCTCGGCGACAGATGACACGAGATAGACAAGAGGCATTCATTTGAATTAAAAATGACACAACTGTGGCATTTTGGGTCATAGCAAGACAAGAACTTCTTCTTTAGTTCTTTTATCTTTTTTTTTTTTAATAAACTTTTACTACATATAAACAGAGGGTTGGTGCATATTTATGTTGCTTTTATGATGGCATAGTTCTTTCGAAATAAAAGGAAACTACTTAAAGTATCAACACAGATTTGCGATACTCGCTGCAAGTTAAGTGACAAAGTCTAAACTCTAAAGTTTGCAATGCTGAATTATCCTTTAGTTGAACGAGCAGAAGAGGAATGTAGGTAAAGTGTTTATTTATTTTTTTTTTTGTCGAATTCATTCATAGTGGCTTTAATTCTTGGCTTAGTTTTTTTGATACTTAACACAGTTTTGGTGCACTTTATTAAAAAAAAAAAATATAGGTATACGGAAATGCAAATTGAAATGGATTATGAGAGAGGTGTGATTAAGTTTGATGAAGATTTGTGTTTGTATAAGAAAAAGTTTCTATATCTCTACACAATGCTCTTTTCATTATTTTTAAAACAAATTGCATTTTAGGTAGCAGTAAAGGGTCATATTCCTTTTGACAACCAATTTCTAGTTTTTAAATACAGAAAAAAATGGAATTCTTAGATGAAAATGGTTCCAAGTCATAACCGGTATATACAATTTCAATCTTCAGAAATTCAGAATATTAGTCTGTTGCTGTTGAGTGGCATCCCACCCAGAATGCTCATAAATTTACTCTAAAGTCAAATTTTTGACAAAATCATAAATATATTCAGCTTTCACAGGGTGTCCCGTAAATAATGGATAACCTCTTGCAACTGGGTAAAGCTGAACGTAAGAATCTTCAGAAAAAAAATATTGCCCATGTGGCCTCTAAGTTGAAAGGCTCTCCATTATTTACAGGACACACTGTATAAAATGAAGTAGTAGGTTCCCAAAGTTGTAGGTATTTAAGTAAAAAGATTATGCGGCATGCTGTGCATTTAACTTCAATTTTTTCATCGATTTTGATATTTGTTATTGTCACCGTAGATCCTAAAATAGACTATCAATAAGGAAATTCATTGGACTCAAAAGACTAGAGAGCTGTTGTGAAAAAGTTAACTGAGGATCGCGATCATGGTATAAATAGCCAATTTGTGAAACAAACTTTATGAGACTAAACTGAAGCATGTTAGTACTGAATACTTTTTGAGACCAAGGCATCACTTTTAGGACTTTTTCATGTTTCACATCAGTCTGTCCAATGAAAAGTAGTCTCCAGTTACATCACAGAAAATGTGTGTAATTTTTTTTCGGTTGGATTGACTTAATTATAATCTTTTTTTAAACATAAATAAATAATGTTATAAGAAAGCTCTTAGATAAGGGGACTTATTTTATTCTTTTTTGACAATTTATTTCAAAATGCAAAACAAAAAATCCAATTTTGAAAGTTATTTAATTTTCTGTTTGGGGAGTTATTTCACGGAGCCATCAATAACTACTTCCTCCCAGCGCAAATTAGTTTTTATTTCATTTCATAGATACACTAGAAATTGCATTACTCAGTTAAGAAGAAATTATTATAAGGATTTACACACTTTTCTTGCTTCACCGGCGCGGCGCTGCTTATGTTAAATATGATATACATTAAATCATGAATCGGCTGATATTGCTGCCATCAGTTTTTATTATTAATAAATTAATTGACGCTAAAGTAGAGATTATAGTAGCTTACTCTACCATCAGTATAGGTATATTAAAATTGGCAACATTTCATTTGTAAAATTGAATTATTTTTTTGGCAATTTTTTGTATAGTTTCAAATAACACTTATCATGAAAAATCAACAACAAATTTCCTGCATTTAACCAATGATGCATAAAGGGAAATAACTTCAATTAAAAAGTCCCCAAAATGCACATCAATTGATGCCAGAGAAATGTTAAATTAAATACAAACAATACAAAATATTTATATATTACAAAAAAGAGCGGAGAATTTTCATAATAATGTGCTACAATTATCAATTTCGCTCGTTGAACATAGTACTGCAAAACGAAAAGAACAACATCATCACAGTATCATTTATTTAAGGAATTTTTCGTTTTGCATCAGCATGTGTTCTAGCCTTATAAAGTTAATTAATTATTAATTCTAAGCAAATACTCAGAAATCTCCGTTTCTTTGAAAGATCAGGGAAAATAAGTATAAACTAGGTTTCTAACACACATATGTAGTATAGCCAACAACATTTTTATTACTTTTCTTCTAATTTAATTTACTGCGACAGAAAATAATAATTACTAACCAAAGACTAGGCCCGTTCAGGAAAATGAGAATTCAGAGATTTCTCTGGGAGCAAGCGAATCCAAATTGATGAATTTTGCTGAGGAACCCTGTTCTTTTTATAACTGAGATATCATTTTCCTAAACTTGCCTATTCTAAAAATTTGTTCTCACTTCTTGAGATAAAAAGTGAATAATCGTTTTATATTTTTAAGTTTATTTCTCTGACATCTCATAATTAAAAGAGCAAAAATAAGTTTTATTAGAGAAGAGGCACTCTGGCGTATACGTAACTTTTTTTTTTCCAAAATACATTAGGGTGTAACAAGATGAAGTAAAGGCTTTGAAGGTTTTATTTTTCCGTAGCAGAGTCGTGATAGCTTGGGAATCCAAATGAATCCAATATCCCTTCTTATTTTTACGCTATTCTCGTTTCAGTTAAGGGCTAAGTATTCTATGTTAGAATTGTGATAAATTTCTTTCGGCAACATTTTTCGTTTCATCAGATGACCGAATTTTTTCATTAAAGTGTACTTCAACTATAGGCGGAATTGATCGTCCTAATTTCTGTTTTATTTTGTATGCGAGCTCAGTATGGGTTATTGAAATCCGAATCGAAACGCACACCAAATAAATTTTCCCACTCAAACCAACAATTTTAAATGATTGCATTAATTCCAATTTACTTTGATTGCGTTTCACAAGCCAATCAAAAATTAATTAAATTTTCACAAATCCATCATCACGTATTATCTATGTATATTGTATACAGATACACAGTTTGACCAAGAGGTAGACTGCAACTTGACTCCAACAGGGGGATTTTATTTCCCGAGTTTAACTTTACCTACATTATCGTACAATTATTGAAATATCATTTAGAAAAACATATCTATTTATTGGATAGGGTTAGAAAAGATTGTGAACTGGAATTTGTATGTTACTTTAATATCTGAAAGTTATCAATAAGTTATGTCGGAAAATCACGAAGTTGACTATTTGACTTCAATATCCAGAGCACATAGCTTCTGGTATGATTTTGATCAAAACTAACTAATTTGACCAATGGACACATATTTATATATGAACACATCTTAGCGTCATCATTCACCCAATTTCCAACTAAAACAGCAATACGCTACTGTCTTCTTTTGAATTTACAATCCTTCCACACTCGCAATCTGCATGAAAAAATATATACATGAGAGTGTCAAGCTGAGAAAACAGTATGCAGAGCATAAGTTACAAAAAAAAAAAAAACACAAAACTTTAATAAAACTTCATCATGAATAACAATTTCCGGATGCAAATCTAAACCAACAACCCCAAACATTGGAGTTATATTACAATACCAACAACACCAAGGTTCTAGTTCTGAACTGAAGTAGGTATGAAGTAGCAGGAGCAGTGCTAAACTATAACCCATCCCTAATTATGGATTATTTCGCCAGCTTGTTTTGCCAAGGGACAATGGATGGAAATGGAAATGGAAAGGTATATGGGAACATCTCCCCTTATGTTCTGCACTATATTTTCCAATTGTTATCCAGCCAGGAACAGAACTGCAGCACTCTGGGTTGTATGCAACGTCATCATTGTTGACATGGGAAAAAGTTTCTATGTTTATTTCAACCAAGCCGTCAGCAACTTGTTGTATACTCATAGTGTGGACTCTGTACAGTGTTTTATCCTTTTTAGTTTTTTTTTCTTCCTGTCAAAATTACAACCATTATGATGATGGTGCTAATTAAAAGTACGTGACTGCAACTGTAAAACTACTGTGGGGCTGTTATTTTTTGTCTGCATTTTTGTTCTAAAAAATTCATACAGCATCCCGCTATACTCTTCAGTTCGTCCTTAATGGAGACAACTCGTTACACAAGAAATGTTGGTTGGGTGTTGTTGCTATAATGCCCGGAGCTATAGCTCCAAGGAGGATGTTGCACAGTAATGTTGTTTGTGATGTATTAGCCGAACACTGATACTCATTTTACTCCTCCCTCCCCATAGCGTACCGTCGAGGACCGACCAATGAGAGGGGCGACGCGACGGTGAGAAGCGATGAATTTATTTTTGTACATCTGGTGAATTGTTAAAAGTTTTTACCTTCCTTCTCGTGCTCCACAGTTATAGGGAGTATATAATATCCTATGGGATTGAGTCACTATTATAGTTGCTAGAGGAAATGTATGGTTATGGTGAAAGGAAAGTTGAACATTGCAGGAGTGTTGTTTTCTATTATTACTTCCTAACACTTTTTCGTTTGATTAATGGAGAGAAGTTTTATTTTTATTTTTATTTTTTTTTTTTAGATTGATACCTACACATGCATTAAGAAAGATTTATAATATTTATGTATGTATGTATTATACATAGGTTGAGTTGTGTTGGAGTAAGTAATTTATATTGAAAAATTATAACGATATATGGGAAGCATATGGCCATATACGGATGCGTGAGTTTGAAGAAAAGGGATTTTTCTTTTCTATTATTTTTTTGTTTCATTTGGTTGGTCAAATATTTAATCATCCTTTATTATAGCGATGGCAATCTGGACCGAAACAAAAGATTGTTTTTCACGCAACAATAACAATAAAATGACGGCTTGGTTTGACTTGAAGTTGATTAAGTGTGGGAATTCTAATGAGTTGGCAGGGAAAATGTTTGTTATACCTACATATTAGAAAGTTTTCATTACATTCGCATATAAATTGAGATTAAAGATAAATTGTTTCCAGTCTAATAGGCCATAAGCCGTTAACAAAGAACAAATCAAATAAGTTATTGAATTTATAAAGTGGCGGCCCTGGTATCTTTATGAAGGTGAGTTGATCTGAAAATTGAAACTGTCATTATTTTACACAAAATATTGATCACTCAGTCTCAGGAAAATGAAGCGAAATAAATATAAGAAATCGCCCTTATAAGAACAAAAATACAGATGAACTAAAATAGGACTTAGCATTGATTGGTTTAGTGTTGATTTATGGCAAGATTTGACTTGGAGCTGAACTATGATGAATTTTTTTTTTTAGTGTAATCAGAACAACTTCGAACTCATATATTGCTAAATTGAGGTATTCGTTTGTTTATAAAGGGTGATTTTTTTAGACGTGTGGTTTTCAAGAAGAAATAAAATGCATATAATTTAATGTTATGGCTAAGAATTTAGCTTTATTTTAAAGATAAGGGTTTGCCATTATGTTTTAAAAATGATTTTGGGCAAGTGGCCACTGCGGCTGGCTCGAATAAATTCCAGCCGAGAGGCCCAATTTTCGACCACTTTTTGCAGCAATTGGGGCAGTATGTCAGCAATAACGAGCCGAATATTCTCTTCCAAGGCGTTAATCGTCTTGTGCTTATCTGCTTTGACAAGCGACTTCATATAACCCCACAAAAAATAGTAAAGCAGTATTAAATCGCACGATCTTGGATGCCACGCCACATGCCCACGACGCGAGATAATATACGCTCACCAAAACTTTCCTTCAACAAATTGATTGTTTTGTTGGCTCTATGGTATGTAGTGCCGTCTTGTTGGGACCGAAGGTCGTCCACATCAATATCATCCAATTCAGGCACGAAAAAGTCATTAATCATGGCTCTATAGCGTTCCCTATTGACTGTAACATTATGGCCGGCTTCATTTTTGAAGAAATGTGGTACAATGATTCCCTCTACCCATAGAGCACACCAAACAGTGACTTTTTGAGGATGTAATGGCGTCTCAAAAATGGTTTGAGGACTATCTTCACTTCAAAGGTGGTAGTTTTGCTTATTGACATAGCCATTCATCCAAAAATGAGCTTCATCGCTGAAAACAATTTTCTTGTGAAAATCAGGATCAACAACGATTTCGTTTCGAGTCAATTTTGCACAATTTGCATGCGTTGTTCAGGAATAAGTCTATTTATTATAAAATGGCAAACTAAATTAAGCATAAATCAAGTAACAATTGTCAAAAAGACCAACTCCGAAAAAAGTATTGCCAGTTTGAAAAATCACGTATTAAAAAAAAACACCCGTTCTATTTATAGCAGAATCAATATTTTTGTTTATTGCCAAAATAGAAAATAAATATGTAATAATGAAGTATTGTAATGTTGTTTAACATACGTATTTCACATTTTTTATTATTTATATTATGTCGAAACATTTTGTTAACAATAACACATCATTATTTATGTTCTTGAAAATTTGCGCAAGCTTCTATTGACACTTTTCAAAACATTGGATGCAATTAAAAACCAGATGTAATTAAACTCATTACAATTAAAACAACATCAACATGACAAGGCAATGTTAAACAAAGCTCTCTCACCAGAGCCAGAATTCTCCCCGTTTTTGCACCCACAGAACCGAGGATAAAATTATAACAAAGTCTGAATTATTATTATATACGAGTGGACCCCCTCTGTTAAGTGAATTAGTGCATCCATTCTTCTCCACTTCCACACCGGCCATTCCATCCTTTTGAGTTTATCATAAATATTACTGCCAAAAATAACAATGAAAACACCGCATCATTTAATATTCATAAATTGCAAGGTAAGATTGCATTGTGCAAAACCATTCAGCGCCCTCTTCAATTCAACGTTCGTTACATCGTAATAATAATTCCATTCCCACGTATAATGTTTATTTAAATATAAATTGTTTCTAGCGGGCACTTCATTGTATGAAATACACATCTGCACTTGCACCTCGCCTCCACCGGGAAGCCCTTTAGGCATTTATTTTATTATTTAAACTGTACTCAAACTCAAACTCAAACTCAAACTCAAACCCTTCAGCCTTCACTCAAAGTTCGGTGCGGTATGGTGCGGTGCGCCAGTCGTGATGGTGGTGGTAGTGGAGCAGCAAACAGAGTTAAGTGCATAATATGGATGAATGTTCAAATGTGTAGCATTAAATTTAATTGTTTGTTTGCATTTATAGTTTAGTGAAAATACTCTTTATAGTGCACTACTAATACTCCTACTCTTATCTTTCCCCGGCACCGCGCCCGCTTAAAACCCCTTTAACAATATATTTGGATTCAGTGGAGTGGCGGCATGTCCTTTGAATCCGTTTTTTCAAACAGCCATGTAAATGTTTCCGTTTGGCCATTAACTGCAATTGCATGTTTCACGATTTGACTAAACGCGACCAGCTTGCATGGCATGGCTGCCATGCACGGTTATTTTATTCGATATCAACTACAACCATACCGCCCTCTGATGGTGGAAAGAGGAAGCAACTCCAGCTGCAACATGAAAAGAAAATTCTAATTAATAACGATTTGAGGTTAATTCGCAGTTTAAACCGAAATCGTTGGGGATGGCTGCAGAGTTGTCGGTGGGTCAAATGGAATGTGAAACTGTCAGCATGGATCAAATTTCCATCAATTACATTCCGCACACTCACAGATAGACAGATACACAGCCAGACAGACATACACACCTACACACTCCACCTGTGTCCCACAAGGCTTGATCTGGATTTGGATAGAACAGATAAAGTTAGGAAAACGCATATAAAAGCGAATACAATTTAATTGATGATGAGGTGAGTTCCCGTGAGTTTTTGTTTTTATTGCTCTAATCCATGAAAGCGACTTTTATAGCTGTGTATGGGCGTTGTGCAGGGTATTTGTTTTTATTGTTCTAAAATGCGATACCTATCGATTGCATGTTGAGCATTTAAATTGCATTTTTAATTTTTCTTTTTGAGAATTCCGACCACATCAACAAAAATGCTTTCTAATAATTACAAGGACATTCCATCAGGAAACACAAACATTTTTCATGACTGAAATTTTTGTTCGTGGGTTTTAGGGTGTGTTTGTGTTTTTAGTTTGAATTTGATAAAGTGATTTAATGGAGAGAGCTTATAATACGCCATGATATAGATATGGACACATTTTGTTTTCGTATGAGCGATCGATGGCATAACAACGGAAATGGAATGCATTTGAATTAATTTCGGATTTTTATCAGCATCAGGAAAAATGGAGTGGGTTTTTTTTTAACAAATAAACAGACCTGTGGTTTTGAATGATATTTATCTAAATAAAATTTAAAATCGAGCAATAATACAAATAAAATGAATGTTCGTTGGTAAAACGGGTGGAGAGATTTAGCTCATTTCTTTTTAATGTTCGTAAGGTTTCAATGGAAAGAAAAACTGGAAAAGTCGCTCAAAGATTGTAAAATTCAGGAAAAACTTAGTATGCTTTTTCCATAGGATTTTCGAATGAGGGAGCACGATTCGAACCATCGATTTGCATTATTATTTTTTCTTAGGCATTTATACTGTGTTTGAAGTGATTTTAGTAAAATCCGGCCACTGCCACGCCCATTTTTATAATATTCGAATTTTCTCCCCTTATTTAATAAGCATAGAAAATTAAAATTTAACTCGATTTAACATAAAGTATGACAAAAAATATATTTTATATTTAAATCCGCCTACCGTGGTTTTTAAATATGATCAACGTATTCAACATTTATAGAACTTTGGCATTTTTTCAATGAAGCTTTCTAGAATAATATGCATTATGCGGGACCCACTGCCACCGCCATCTATGCAAATAAAAAGGAAATGTCTTTTGTTGAATCGATAGTCTTGGAAACCATTTGACCGATTTGTATGAAATTTTCAGAATTTATTATCATAAGAATCGAGAGCAAGGTTTAGAAAGTGGTTTTAAAAAATCCGCAAGCTGCCACGTCTTTTTAATTTCATATTTGAGTTTTCTCCTTACTAAAAATTCTTGAAAGGTGAAAAAAGTTTTCTTAAACATAAGACATAATATATGCTTTATTGTTCCCTTCCATTATCACGCCCTCTTGAATGTTCTTAGAATTTGTATTTAAGTTCACTTCAACTCAAATTAGGTCTGTTCGTTTACTTCCCAAAAGTAACAATTTCGACCATTTTTAGTCCAATTTTTATTTTTAATTAATTGAATTTGGTTTGTAAATGGTGGAAAATGGCAGTTTTGGGAAGTAACTGAACAAAGGTAGTACATGATTTTTTTGAAAGTCCGCCTACTACCAGGCACATTTTTCTTATACACATATGTATAGAAGTTTGAAATCTTGTTCTTAAAATATCTTATACCCAAACCATTAAATGTGCCAATTTGTTCGCAAACCGCCTATTTTGTAAGACTTGAGTATACCCTCATTTAACTATCATAGAAATTTGAAAGGTTCTAATTAATTTTGCTGTAAGCATGATGTTTGTAATAATTGGTTTGGAAATTAGCCTATACTGCCAATCCCACTTGTGGTTAAATTTTCTTTATGTTTTTTAAATCCTCAGTTTTCTCATAAAGGTTGTTTTTTTTTTAGACGTGTGGTTTTCAAGAAGAAATAAAACACATATAATTTAATGTTATATGGCCAAGAATTAAGCTTTATTATAAAGATAAGGGTTTGCCCAGGGTTTGCCCTTATGTTTTAAAAATGATTTCGGGCAATTGGCCGCCGCGGCTGGCTCCAATAAATTCCAGCCGAGAGGCCCAATTTTCGACCACTTTTTGCAGCAATTGGAGCCGTATGTCAGCAATATCGCTTAGAATATTCTCTTCCAAGGCGTCAATCGTCTCGGGCTTATCTGCGCAGACAAGCAACTTCACATATCTCCCCAAAAAATAATCCAGCCGTGTTAAATCGCACGATCTTGGAGGCCACGCCACAGGCCCACGAAGCAAGATAATCATGGCTCTATAGCGTTCCCCATTGACTGTTGGCCGGCTTCATTTTTGAAGAAATATGGACCAATGATTCACTCTGACAATAGAGCACACCAAACAGTGACTTTTTGAGGATGTAACGGTGTCTCAACAATGGCTTGTGGATCATTTATGATCACTCCAAATACTACGATTTTGCTTATTAACGTACCCATTCAACCAAAAGTGAGCGTCATCGCTAAACAAAATTCGCTTATAAAAATTTGGATCAACAGCAATCTTGTTTTGGACCCAATTTGCACAATTTTGAATCGTTGATCAGGAGTAAATCTATTCATTATGAAATGGCATACCAAATTGAGCATAAATCAATGAACAGCTCTCAAAAAGACCAACTCTGAAAAAAGTTTTGCCAGATAGAAAACCACACGTCTAAAAAAAACACCCTCTATTTCAGTTTCTCTCTTATTAAACGTTCCTAGAAAGTTGAAATTCTCGAAGTTAAGATGTCTTGAACACAAACAATTTTTTGTGAAATGTTTTGGAAATTTAACAAATACCTGTTATTAAAAATTAATTTAAGCTTTAAATAATTAATGAAAAAAAAATTCGACTTTTCATTTACCTATTCACATTTTCTGACTAAAAAATAATAATTTATTTGTATATATTGATTTTTTATTTTGTACAGTACGCAACTAAAATTTTGTGTCTACCCGTGCGAAGTTGGGGCTGGCCTGCTAGTTAACTATTAATATTTCGAATAATTATATTATTTTTTTTAATTTTTTTCTTATTTTAGATAAGGTCATGTGAGCTATTATTATGCGCCTTTGGTCAAAATTTCTGGAATGCCATATTCGACTTAAATAACCTAAAGCCTTTTTTGCCAATTTTCTTTATAAAGTTGGCAGCTTTTATATTATAAGATTTTATTGTTTGACCATTTGTAGAATACCAATTCTAAGGCTTTACATATAACTCTCAGGCTCAACTCAAAATAATAAGTACCTATTAAGAGTCTAGTCATATCCTTCAGTTATCCTCGAACACGAAAAACTAGTAAATAAAATCTTGCTTATGTTACTCTCAGTCAAACTCTAGTCTTTTTTAGTTGTTCATATAAGAATTTGATTGACTGCAAAGTAACTTAAACTAACAACCATATATACAATTAAATAATTTGATCCCCAAAGCTTCCATAATTGCGTGTTCTCTCATTAATTTAAATTGTTAACATAAATAAATAATACCCCCACTCTCTGCTCTTCCATCTGAATACTGTAATGTAGCTATAGGTAAAGTAGTTAAGTTGCTACAACTCAAATGTCGCACATAAGGCAAAAGAAAACTCCGATACTCGACGCTATTCGCCACTGTTCCGTTATGTTTCTAATTACAGTTCCGAAGTACAGTTACACAATTACGCTTTTAAGCATTCGGTTGCATTTTCAATTAAATACCTTCTCTACCGTTTAATAATTATAATTTGTTTATGCTGTGGCATTTCCGGTTAAAAGGATTCCTGCTGGTGGTTTTGGTTTGGTCAGAAATGAGGGCATTATTCTTATGAGCGATCGGAGTCATTTTTTTTAATTAATTACGATTCATTAATTATACTTTTTTGCTTTCATCTGGGTTTTTAAGTTATGTAAGGTAGAATACCTTTCCTTAGGCGGTGGGCAGTGCGGGACCCTTTTTTTCATACCACCGTCGTGTAAATAACTGTTCTTATCAGAAATTACACGAGAAAAGATTGTTGTTTTGTGTGTAAAGATAAAGAGGATAGGTATTGAACAAAAAGGCAACATAAAATAAACTTTATTCTGTGGGGTTGGTACCTACCTACTGTGATGGCAGAGGAAATTAAATAAATAGACCTTGACCTCGTTTTCACGCCATTTTTGTTTTGTATTTGTATTGATTCAGAGTCCTTTATTTGTTGTGATTTCATTTATGCTCAAAAATCTTCAATAAAAATTTAAAACTTGATTCAAATTTTAAAAATTCAGAGGGATGGTCCGCAAAAGAGGCTTAAAAGCAACAGACATTGAAATATTCATTATTTAAATGAACTACATGTATTCTAATTGAAGCTTAATTGATCGAATCCTATACATTTTGACAAAGTTTGTTTGATTAGTAAATTTTGATCGGAATCATTGCGTAACACTGCCTCTTTCAGAGTAGGTTATAAAAAGCTTATGAAGCGAGAACGCGAATAAGACACTCATATTATAGGCTACGTATATAAAGACCAAGAACGAAGCGCTAAAGTTGGTAGGTATATGCAAACACGCAGGGACTTAAAAGGAATTCCATGAACGAGAAGAAGGACACGACTATTTGTGATATATATTGGGGGTCGGAGTATTTCAGGGGTTGAAAAGTAATTTACAGTTTAAGTGACTTGTTTGCATATAATAATTAACTTAGTCACGTTGTGTAATTGAAATTTAATGAAAATTCTTCCCCTCGGTTTGTCCCATTGACTTTTCAGATCTTAGATATAAAGCGAGTGTGTGTAGCTGTAGGTACAGTGTACAGTCTACACGCAAAGTGGAATTTTTATATTTTTTTTTTTTTATTTTTGGAACTCAGTTATAATTGCGAAGTTAGTTAAGTTAAGGGATGATTGCGTTGTTCTAGTTGTTGTTGTAACATCAAGGAAATATTTTAATTGAATGATGGAAATGGAAGGAAGAGTGTGTTGCTTTCGTATATATATTCACTGTCGAGCAATGTGAAATTAAAAGTAAGAATTTCGTTATCAAGATGGGTTTTGTAAGCCATTAAAATGGCGTATCTGGGCTTATTACTTCTTTACTCAACATGACGTATTCATACAATTCTAGTACCTATGCATATATCGTGATGTAAGGCTTTTAAGATTTTGTTAAATTTTATTTCTTGGGTTGGGTTTTAATGGTTTTTTTTTATTTTGTTTTAATTTACTAAACGGATAACGGTTATTATACGGTTATTCTATTATAAAATTGGGAAAAATGTGTGTTCAAAATAATTATTTTATTTAAATTTCGTGTGTGATTTTCCATTGAATATAAGGAATCTGATGGGCAAGAGTTGGAACTTCACTGTTTATTAACGACAACTGATTGGATAGATGATAACTGAACAAGTAGAAATATTGTTTTTTTTAAATAAAAAAATCAAATCAAATTTAAATACGAATTTGTCATTACAATTACTTAATTCAATGTAGTGTATCGTAAATGAAAAAAATAATCCGTAAAAAATTAGTAATAGTTATCGATAAGTTTGATTATAACATGCATACATATGTAAAGGGTCCGCCATCTAACGTTTTTTTTTCAACTAGTGCTTATTTCGTGAATGGTAACACTTAGCTCATGTCTGATTTGACAGATAATTAGATTTATCCTTCCGCTGAACGAATATGGTTGTGTATACGCTTCACTAAGTGGGCCTGCGATCGACTTAGAGAAGATGCCGATTTTGCCAAAAAAATCATCTTTTCAGATGAAGCTCATTTTGATCTTGGCGGGTAGTAAACAAGCAAAATTGTCGCATTTGGGGCACAGAAAACACGCACGCTTACATTGAAAAGCCGATACACCCAAAACGAATCACTGTTTGGTGCGGATTTTGGTCCAGAGGCATAATTGGGCCATTTTTCGAAAATGAGCAAGGAGTGGCCGATAGTTATCGGGCCATTTTGAACGAATTTTTGTTCACAAAAATTGAAGAGGAGGATATTGGCAACATTTGGTTTCAATAGGACGGCGCTACGTGCCACACAACCGAAGCTACACTCGATGTTTTGCTCCATTTAAAAAAAAAAAAGAAGTTATTTGGCGGACCCTTTATATAAGACATTAGAGGACTTTTAAGTACAACTAGGACCCATATGTTCTGTTACTATATCGAATCGATAAAATCGGTGGAGACACGATGAAAAATGGAACAAAACTCATATAATTTGTTACGTTTCTCTACTGATTTTATCGATGCGAGAGTTACAAAACATGGGTCCTAGAATGCAAAGGGCTCTTGTTGTAAGGAAAAGAGAGAAATGCAAGAAATAGTGTGAAACCAGCAGACTAAGAATAAAATGGTTTCTTTATTACAAAATTTCACTTCAAAAAATGCTGCTCACAGAGGAGCTTAAATTCCCTAGCTCCAAGCAAGCAATCCAATTGCTCTTGTTTTTCTATTAACACATCTTTCTGAAGCCTATTTATTTTGGAGGAGTTAATGAACGAATTCAAAGATATTCAACGAAAATCTTTCAATTCTGATGCTTTTTTTCAAGGCTGAGGTAAGCTATTTCGAGTCCAAAGTAATCCTGAAGAATGCAGGTAAACCTCGGGTTTAGAATTCTAACTAATTACAAGTTTTATTTATCAATTTCTTTTTAATTGTATTTTGAGACTTTAATCCTGATGCCTATTGTAATAGCTACAGGAGAAGACTTGGTCAACAACTATGATATTCACTTATAGAAGAATTGAACCAAGGACAAAATGATAGGAATCCGACGTCCTTCCAATGCTAGTCTAGCGGAAAATTACTTAAGCCAAAGATCTAACTCAGAAGGAACAAGCCGGTCTGGGAGAGCAACGAAAAGAATCTGATTCCTATACTCAAGGCTAATCCGAGAGAAAACTACATTAACCAAAAATACTTGAAAAAGTATACACTAGCAAAACGTTATTAAAATGTTCTCAGCCTTTGTTGGAACCTAATTTAATATCGAAGAAATCACTAAGAAAAAAAATGATATGCTTCATATAGAGTCCTTTAGAGCTGTGTAAATTTTAAGAGCAAGGTTTTATTTGGCCCACCCTGTACATACATTACTCATTGTAAAGTATGAAATTGCGAATCTATTTGACACAGGTATTTAATTAAATTTATCATCTTGCTAGTGTATACCTAAACTATAGATTTTAATTATATATACAACTAAAAGTTTGCACTTTTAAAAATTATGTACATGAAAGAAGAAGAAGATAACAAAATGATTTAAATAATCTAATTTTAAAGCAACCCGTACATGTTAGTTCCCCTGAATAACTCACATAAACGCCCATATGACAGGAACACGACTTAAAGCACGAATGCATATATCTCTATCAAATCCAAACGCTCCGAATTTAATCTAAATCTTGAACAATAGCAAGTTTTAGAAAAACATTTCTTCATCACCCATATCTTCCACTTGCTCTTTGTGTCAGAGTCTCGACACACCGATGAATCTTCAATATCTTCTGAAAATATATTCGACAATTTTGCACCAAAATTACGTTATTTTCCATTGAGCGAATATAACCAAAGAGCCAGAGTTCGGCAGCGCAGCTCCAACAAGAATACTCCATGACCAGCTGCTGTTTATGCATCTCTCGCATATCGAATCCTATTTGAGGTAAACAAACACGATACTATAACACTCGCAGGAGGAATGATCTGTAAAGAAAGATGGCGGAAGAAGATGGGGGTTGTGAGCATGGGGAGGGGGGGGGGGGGGGTGAGGGCGAGAGATTTAAGACTGCTGTGCTAAAGGCAACTTTTGGAAGCATCATCCAATCTACTTTGCGATTTGTGAAAATATTTCGCAAGAGTTTTAGCTAAACATGCGAAAATCCGATTTTGGATTGCATGCGAGTGCGAATGTGTGTAGTTGAACACAATTTTCTATACACCTTTTGTGTGTAAATCAAATCCACACAAACACCCCCTAAGCTATACGTTTTTCGTTCAATCTTATAGCAAAGAGTTTTCTGGAACCGATCCCAATGTTAGCCATCTCGGCATGGTGGTGGCGGCCTTACCATAACGTGCTGGTAGAACTTCAAAATGTTTCCCAATTTGTACATGGTAATGAAGTGAGCACGTACTCGAACGCAATTTCGCATAGCGATACGTTACCTTTGGGAAGGAAACACAAGTTTCATTCAATGCTATATGTGAACTTCATCTTTTCCACTCCAAAACCAAGTCTTCTGTGTGTGCGTACACTCAACCACATCAAAATCTCATCCACCCCTCCCTCCCCCATCTCTTCTTCTATCAAACACAATTCGAAGTGAAAATTCATCACACACCCACACTCCCAGAGAAAACTATTAAATATTTTCCGCTGCAGATTGTGGTGGTGTAAAAAGGATTAAAGCAGTGCCAGGAAGCAAGGAAAAGCACGATGGCAACATGCCATCACGTGGTTCGAATTCGAAAAGCTTCGATTTATTGCTCTGTAATTAGAAACCCTGTTGATCATCATCAAAACTAAGGAGTTGTGGGAGTATGAGAGGCATCAGCAAGGATATTCCAGGAGCTCAGGCTGTGATTTTATAGCAACTTAGTACGTCATTAAATGGGATGTGACTTTAATTTGTTTGAGCAGCAGATAAAAGCAAAAACACACTCCAAAGTCAGAAAGAAGCAAACTAAAGAAAGGAACAAAAAAAAAGGTCAATTGAGTGATTTTCAATTTAGTTAGAAATGAGTCCTGATGGAATACAATCTACTTACCTGATGTTATAAACCATCAGAGTTTTTCCTATACCTTTAGATTGTGAGAAGATATATCTAGATTCTACACATGGGTGTATCGAATCAGACAAAAGGATTTCACTGGCTTTTGGTTGAATATAAGTAAAATCTGAGTGTGCGGAGGTATACCTACATAGGTTTTGATACTTGAACTAATGAGCCTAACGATTGAGAGTAGGTATTTGTAATAATGGTTGCGATAAGGATTTTACTTCAATTAAGTAGGTTATTGAATTAGACTGATGACAAGAGAATAGAGGATCAGGGTAGGTATTCGTGTATGGGGAAATTTTAATGGGGTTGGATATTGAGATGAAAGTTGAAAGATTTGAAAAGTAAAAAGAATTAGCTACATTTTCAAATCTATTCAAAAAGGAATTAAAGGAAATTGCCATCAGAGTTTGTATTATAAGCTGTTGTTGATAGTTTCGGACATTTAAACGATTATACGTATTTAAAAGAGATATGTTTGGTTGTCATCAATATTATCCTCACTAGACTTTATCTCTATGAAAAAGCTTCATCACTGTTTTAGTTTAATTTAAAATGCTATAGAATAATTAACTTTTTTGAGATTTAATAACAACATATTGAGATGTTAAGAATCTAATCATGAACTTCTTAGAAATACAAAAATGAAGAAATTTTTTTCAACCGTTTTGACATATTCAATTGTTAAGCTTTTTGGTGGTAGCTGAGTTGAACACGTTGGTAAAGATGGTCGAGTTATGTTCTAGATGGCATGGATGGTCTGCAGGATCCAGATAGTCCAGATTGTCTAGATGGTCTTGATTATATAAATATTCTTGATTGTCCAGATAAACTAGAAGGTCTTAATGGTCTATATTGTTTAGATGATAAAGGTGATCTTAATGGTATATATTATGATCTAAATTTCCATATGGAATTTATGGTCTAGATGGTCTATATTGTCCGGATAGTCTTAGTGGTCTAGATAGTTCTACAGGTCCAGATAGACAAGATGATCTTAATGACCAAGATGTTGTAAATGGTCTAAATTCCCAAATGGTCTAAATGTATAGATGGTCTAAATGTTTAGATGGTCTAACTGTCCAGATGGTCTTGAAAGACTAGGTGGTCCAGATATTCTAGGCGGTCTAAATATTCCAGTTATACTAGATGGTCTTAATGATCTAGATTATTTAAATAGTCTGAATAACTAAATGGTCTAAATGTCCAGATGGTCTAACTGACCAGATGGTCTTGAAAGACTAGATGGTCCAGATATTCTATGTGGTCTAGATGGTCCAGTCATACTAGATATGGTCTTAATGAGCTATTGTTTAAATGGGCTAGGTCGTCTTATGGTCCAGATGATCTAAATCTTCACATGGTCTTGACGGTCTAGATGGTCTTTATTATTAAGATAGTCTAGGTGGTCTTGATGGTTTAGATGGCCCATATAGAATAAATGGACTTAATAATCCAGATGGTGAAGATATGGTATACATGATATAGATGGTTTATATGGCCCATATAGTCCAATTGATCTATGTAGATGCTCTAGACTATAGATGGCAGAGAGGTTTCATATATGGTCTAGCAAGACCATCTGGCCTACATGGTATGAATGTTCTTGATGGTTTGGATAATCTACATGGTCTTGATGATCTAGATTGTTTAGATAGGCTATTTAGATGGTGACGAAAAAATTTCAGAATAATTTTCATTTTAAAATATTAAAACAGCTAATTTTGATTGTTTTCACGAATCATGAACACGATCACTAAAATAATAAATTGTAAATGAATTCATCTTAATGCAATATCAAATAGGGCCTATACTGCCGTGTTAACTGAAAAGACGTATCTAACATTTATGGTTTTTTGGATTCAGTGACAAGTTTGAAATATTCGGCATAGTTTTTAATAACAACAAAAGCTATAAATCGCGTTTTAAGGGGTAAAACATTCGAAATGCTTCTTTTTTCAATAAAAAAATACTATTATTAGTATTAAAAAAACGGCAAAACTAACCCTTAAAATCCTTTAAAAAATTATGTAGATACATCATTTTTAGTTAACACTGCAGTATTTGTCGTTTATCTTTCATTTTTAACATATATTTTTCAATCATCAATGAAGATTGTTATATCTTAGATTTTGCAACATCTTTCTAGTTGATGAGATATCTCTAGAGAAAATGGAGAAATTACCATTCATTGAAAGTTTAAAAAATTTTATCATCACACTCAAAATGGTTCCAATTCTTCTTGATAGACATTACTCATGAGAAATTTGTAATCTTCATTTTTTATTAAGAAAAATTACTACATCCATACCATACATATAATACTCATAAAATATCAATACAAATGTAGATACACCTTCTCTTTTCAAGCATCGTTATTTTTTACCTCTTTTCTGTTTTGGCACCGGCCTCAACAGCTACATATATATACATTATGTTGTTGAATTTTTCCTTCCATCACAAATTTTCATTCATATCATTTTTCGTTTCCACAGTAAAAATTTATGATTCTTATTACAATTCGGAGTGCCATCTGTGTATATACTTTAATTTTATCCTGGATTTCTGGCTTAATACAATCCAATATACTCGTATATGCTCGTGATAGTATGTCGACTTTTTTTTGTTATGCCAGTAACGAAACCAACGAAAATCCTTCATCCTTTCACCGAAATGGTGGACGAAAAACAACAAAAAAAAAAAAATAGAAGAGGATTTTTTTTTTATTAATTTATTTCTGTTTAATTAGTATTCCTCAGAGCGGGAAACGAAAAAAAAAACTGGAGGAAATTAAAAAAAAAGGATTAAATAGAAAACTTGTGTATACACAAGGACTCTAATTTTAATCAACGTATTACATATTCCGCTAGTAATTACGGTCCTTAAATCAACAAATGGTTTTTTTTTTTTCAATTGGGTATCTATATATTTATTCATTTCGGCAGATTAGTTGAACAAAAAAAATGAAATCGACTTGATTTGGAATGGGAAATGGGGAGCCTTGGTTGAACTTAAAGGAAAATGCTATCTGTATTCGAATTATAAAAAAAGATTGCACTTTAATTAATTGCGACATCTTTTGAATTAATTAAATACAAATTTTAATCATGGAAACTATCATCAAACAATAACCATATATGTATAGTCAAATATTCTTGATGAATTTTAATTGAAAGTCTTCGAATGGAGACTTATTACCTACTATTTAAGAGATTCGTTTTTTTTTTCTTTTCGAAAAAGAAAGTGGACTCAAAATTAGAAGTAAGCACTCCTGAAGCAACACTTGTCAAATATCGGGTTTTTCAATAAGAGCGCTACAAAAGTTTTTTTTTAAATAAAACAAAAACGGTTTTGGATATCAATAAAATTCTTTATTCCTGTGAAAGTACATTTGATGCCATTGTGTATGGAACTCAATTTCTTTTGCATTGCCACCACGGGCACGCTTGCAGAAGTCCAGACGCTGAACCCAATTTTCGACGGTTTTCAAGCATAAATCGGCCGATACTGCTGCAATCACGTTCGATATTCTTTCGAAGTTCATCAATCGTCACTGCCTTGTTGGCATAGACCATAGACTTGACGTAGCCCCACAGGAAATAGTCTAACGGCGTCAAATCGCCTGGACCATTTCGTGAGATAACACGTTCTCCAAACTTGGTTTACAATAAATTGATTGTGACATTCGCTGTGTGTGCCGCCGTCCTGTTGGAATCACATGTTCTCCAAGTCCATATCATCCGATTGGGGCCAAAAATATTCGGTTATCATTGAACGGTACCGATCCCCATTCACAGTAACGTGCCGGTCTTGATCATCACGGAAGAAGTACGGCCCAATGACGCCGCCGGCCCATAAACCACACCAAACCGTAATTTTTTCGAGATGCAATGATGACTCATGGACTAAGTGTGGGTTGCTGCCTGACCAATACCGCATATTTTGTTTATTGACGAAGCCATTCAGTCAGAAATGAGCCTCATCGCTGAAGATGATTTTTCGATGAAAATCCGAATCATTTTCAAGTTGTTGCTCAGCCCAATTCATGAACATACGACGCTCCTGGTGGTCAAGCGGCTTCAGTTCTTGCGTCAATTTAATCTTGTAAGGATGTAGGCCAAGATCTTTTCGCAAAATTCGCCACAACGACGTCACAGAGATGCCCAACGCTTGAGAACGACGTGCGAGAGACACATTTGGGCTTTCTGCAACTGAAGCCTCAGCGGCAGCAATATTCTCCTTACTACGGGCACTTCTTTGTCTCACTGGCACGGGAACATTTTGTACTGTGCCTGTGGATTCAAATTTTTCCACTAGACGCTCAATTGTTGATCTGCTAGGACGATTATGACGACCATAAATTGGACGTAGCAGTTTTAACGTTGAGGCCACTGACTGCGAATTTCGGTAGTAAATTTTAATAATTTCGACTCGTTGTTGACTCGTATATCTTTCCATGGTGAAATGGCAAATTTTACTGAAGAGAAATGTCAAAAGAGCGGCAAGAAATATGGCGGCGTTTGCTGTCCCTGTTGCTCTACTTTTGTAGCGTCCTTGTTGAAAAACCCTGTACATCAGCTCATCTGAAGTGTACATTTTTTAGAGGTTAAGTTTAAGAAAGAAGGTAATTGTACTCCTATGTTTAAAACAACGAATTTTCTAGAAAACAATGTCACATCACTAAACATCATTTTAAAAAATAAAATCACTCTTTTCCAAACAAGAAAACCACCATTTAGTTAATCAAGAGCTTTTTCGGTCCTGTCTAAGTTCCAGAGCTTTAGTAATAAATTAATTATTGTTTACCAACCTGCAAATTGCATTATTTATCTCCACCGCCACCGGTCTTATAAGGATAACAGGTATATCTATTGCTTTATCCTTTGACTTTTATGCTATTAAAATGCATTACACTGTTTAAGATGTTGCGCGGGTTGTGCAAACATCAGAGGAAAAAACTCTTCAACTTTTCACCCTGGTTTTCTTTTTTTTTTTTTTGTTGTCTACTCTCAAACGATGGTGATGATTATGTTGAGAGTTTGTTGAAACTACAAATTATTTTTATGATAATGCCTCTGAGTAGCGAGATCGTGTTGCATAGTCATTATATGTAAAAGCCATTCTCTGTGGATGGTATAAAATCCTGCTTCTATGTATACTTTGTTGCAGGAGAGTCTTTACTGGTGCCATTGGGTATGACAATCGCGTTTCAACTATCTTACAGGGTGCTGCGAAATACTTGTCCTTGAGCTAGCATATTTAAACAAAAAAAAAATAACCAAAGTACAAAGGAAATTAGAAATTTCAAATAATTTTCATCTACGAATGGACTCGATTAAAATTTCAATTTTACATTCCAAACATACAATAATGAAAAAAATGTGATTGTCTGACAGACGTCAAAATTTTCTCCTTTAGATAGAAACGTCAGATTGTGAAACGCATTAATTTCATATTTTATGGAGAGAAAGTTTTAAGAAGAAATTGAAAGCGTGAAATTTAAAAGTTTTAAATCTGTGTGTTTTATAAGAAATCAACCAAACTGTTCCAAATCACCCTGTACTTTAGTTTGCTTACTTCAGCTTGGTACATATACCTTCTTTCTAAATATACCAAAGGGATTTTTATTTTTTTCTAGTTTTTTAACTCTTTTTTATTTGGTTCAAAAGGCGAAACGAAAGGACTAAAAATGACTTTCAAGGTTTAATGGGAAATAATTAACATTGACTCTCTGCAATGTGCTACTGTCTCAGAAGGATAAAAATAAAACATAATTTTTTATTTAAACTTTTTTTTTCCTTTATCACTGCAACATTAGTTTGGTTGTTAAAGATGTTTATGGTTAATTTACTTTGACCTTAATGCCAAAGCTGCACGGAAAATTACACAAAAGAGGAAATTTTAAATCGGTGTGTTTATTCAGTTTTATATGTATGTAGATAAAATAAGCTCTGATGAAAATTAACCCAAATGGAATGAAAATTAGAGAGAAGTGATTTGCATTTCGAGTTTGTTTAGCTGATTTAGTTGGTTATGATTATGCTGTTGGCGTTATGAAGAAATAATTTCATCAATTTGTTATGATTTGTTTGTTTTTTTTTTTTTAGGGACATTTTCAATCAAGTTCTGAACTTTTGTTCGGGAAAGTTAAAGGTTTTGAGTTAAATATCAATAGAAAGTTTGTCCAAGAAAATTCACAACGTGGCTATGTGAATTGGTTTTAGAAGGCAAATTGAGGTTTTACTGAATTTACTTAAATCCATTATTCTGTGTTGGTATTGAATATATAGACCCCAACCATAAAATTGTTATTTTCACCGAAAATGTTTAGGATTAAGCTTGATGAGGATTAAGGTAACGTTGAAAGGATATATGAAATGATTTTCGTCAATAGAGGTAGCGAAATAAAAAAAAAACTCATAATTTCTCCCAACCCACGCATGTACTTTACAACCACAAACAAACAAAAACCCAAATATTATTTCGATATAAAAAAAAAAAAAAAAAAAATAAAATAAAAACAAATCCATAAAAGGTTTTGACTGCCTAAAAGCTATATAGGTATCTGCGTGCAAACGCAATGAAAACCAACTTCAATTTTTTTCAACAACCCAATAATGCAAGAGTCCTTTGAATTGAATGGTCTTTTGTCCTGCGGAGGATATAATATTAAAACCGCCACAACAACGTCTGCAAAGTAGCAATAACTGCACGGAATTAAATTTTAATTGGCTATATCGAGGCACAATAAACCCGGCTCCATTCTCCAGCTCTTGCAACATCAAGATAAGTGTTTTCCATCGATTTGCTTACCTTTTCTGGTTGAGTGGTTGAATTTTACTGCTAACGTTTAGGCTACATAAAAAAAAAAAAAAACACCGAAGCTATAAAATTCAACCAACAAAAATAAATGAAATTTCATCTAAACAAGGGTTCGTTGTAATACAAAAAAAAGGGTGTCCCAACTCCTTTGGCTCGTAATAGATGGGATCTCCCCATTATACAGCACACAGCGGGTCAACACAAAATTGCAGATAAATAATTAAAAAATGAAGAATAACCCAAAAAGATGGATAGATTAAAAAAAAAAAAACCATCAGGTGCTTCGAGTTGGAATATAATAATATATCAACTCACCTACAATACCGTCGTTGGTATTTTTTTTTTAATCTTTTTGATAAATTAAATGAAACAAGCATCATGCTGAATATACAAGAGCTACCACTTAAGGACGCAACACTTCATGGAAACAATAAAAATCTGTTATGCGCCCAGTTGTGTTTGAAACATTTTACATCCTGTGAACGGTAATTATAATTTTTATTTTTGAAGGACACACCATATTGTTTTTTTTTTTTGTAAAATTGTATATATGAAAAATTTAATCAATCTTAATTGCCAATTAAGTTCTTTTTATACAAATTATTTATTTTTTATTGGTTCGATGGTAAATATTGTACGCTCAAGTGGCTGTTTTTTTCGTTTAATATTCCTTTTAGTTAAAAACCATTGACAGCTTTTAATATCAATCCAAAAAACAAAGCCTGTAAAGACAAACGATATTTTACACTTCATGAGTAACGATCAATGGTAATTAGGAAGAAACGTCACTTTTTTGAAAGTCATGGGAGCGCTACAACATCCAATCAGCTCAAGAGATATATTAAGGCTTGTAAGTGACAAGAACTATTACTCTAGTAGTAAAAGGTCAACTACTCTGGATGATCTGTGAGAAGTGGATGCAACCTTTTTAGTTTTGGATGAATTTAAATAATTAATAAGAAAAAAAAAATTTAAATCGTAGGAGCGATTTTAAAAACACCTAATTAATTTGTATATAAAGGGTTCGCCATCTAAAGTTTTTTTCAACTAGTGCTTACTTCGTGAATGGTAACACTTAGCTCATGTCTGATTTGACAGATAATTAGTTTTATCCTTCCGCTGAACGAATATGGTTGTGTATACGCTTCGCTAAGTGGGCCTGCGATCGACTTAGAGAAGATGCCAATTTTGCCAAAAAAATCATCTTTTCATATGAAGCTCATTTTGATCTTGACGGGTAGTAAACAAGCAAAATTGTCGAATTTGGGGCACGGAAAACCCGCACGCATACATTGAAAAGCCGATACACCCAAAACGAGTCACTGTTTGGTGCGGATTTTGGTCCAGAGGCATAATTGTGCCATTTTTCGAAAATGAGCAAGGAGTGGCCGTTACAGTCAATGGCGATCGTTATCGGGCCATGTTGAACGAATTTTTGTTCACAAAAATTGAAGAGGAGGATATTGGCAACATTTGGTTTCAACAGGACGGCGCGCGCTACGTCCCACAAAGCCGAAGCTCCACTCTATATTTTGCGCCATTTTTTTAAAAAAAAGAAGTTATTTGGCGGACCCTTTATAAAATGTTGTTAACATATTTAAGAAAAAAAAAATGGTACGTCAATTTGAATTACTTATTAATATGGAGTTAAAAATTGAATTTTACAAAAAATGTTCCACTCATTTTCGAAATATCGAATTTTCAAAAAATAATTTTGAAATATTTTTTAAAAATCGAAAACTGTTTTTTTTTTAAAGTTTTGGTATGCAATATTATTTAAACTTATTACAAGCTTTTGTACAAAAAAATTATTTTTATTCGGTAAATCAGATAATAAGATAGGCGAAAATCAAAAAAAAAAAAAAACCGTTCTATGGTAGGTATGCTCTTAATTATAGATCAATGTAAAATTAAATAATTATAAATGCTAGATCTTACTAATTTCGACACACAGAAAAAAATTTTCAAAATCGTAAGAGTCGTTTTTGAGAAAAAAAGATTATCCCTAATGGGTTTTAAATATTTGTATGGGAGGTACCTACCTACCATTAGTTTTGGTTATAGGAATATTTTTTTTTCCAAAATTTTCTAGATAATTTAAAAAAACTGCTTTTTGCCAAGTTTAATTAAAATCGAAAAAGTTGTTTTTGAAATATTGTGTTTTCAAAAAAAAATTCAAACTTATTTTAAAAATCCAAAAAACACATTTTTGAAAATTTTGGAACACAATATTATTTAGAATATGTCAATAATTTTACATACAAAAATTGATCACAATCAGTTGAAGTGTTTTTGAGAAATTTAAATTTATATTGAAGACTTTTTAAAAAAAATCTGTGGAACCGATTATGATAAAAATAAGATTTTCCTTTTTGGCCAACAAATTTTGTGTGACAGGTAGGTAGGTACCGTTATTTTTGGTGATACAAAAAATGAAAAAAACGTGTGGGGAAATGTCCAAAAAATGCTGAGTACCAAGTTTAAAGAAAATCGACCCAGCCGTCTATCTATACAGACAGACAGACGCACGTTTTTGCGAGAACAACTTTTTTCGTCTCCTCTATCCTCGTAATCTCAAGTTTGATCAAAATCTCGAGTTCAATTTTTTTTTAAGAATCCATAACTTGTACCTATATTCGCAAGTAAAAATATATTTTAGGACTGAATTTTTAGGGTCGATCAGTGACTCAGAATAAAGTTTTATGTTTTCTCTTCAGGTTGGTTTGGATTGAATTTATTACGTATGGAGCACTGCTCAAACCCCCATTGTCGTTTTTGTCCAATCCTATTTCCGTTTGCTTTAGATTTAGAAGCAGTAAGCAACACTAAAAAGCAGCCTGATGATCGGGTTGGTCTCCGTTATATAGCTCCAGTTTCAACTTGGTGGGAGTGCACTTAAGTTATTGTCGTTAAACTAAGTTCTATTGCTACATCAATTTAAATGGGTTTTCATAGGATCAAATCAATATTCCCGTAAAATGTGTCATATCTATGTTGTTATAATTATATTGTTATAATTATGTTCTCCCTCTCATTTATCCTTTAATCCTTGTTATAGATAAAAAAAAAACAGGATATGTTGTAATCAAAAAAGAAATATTTTCATTCAAATGAGCGCAAAAAATTGAGGAAACATTAACAAGGCGTTTATAGTGTCAGCACATCCTCAGGCTATTATAACCCCTCTCGCTCTCACTGTCTTTACCCTTTGTTCGTCTTTTTCGAGAAACCCTTTTTTTGCGATAAACATTTCTGATGGCATTTCCTCTCTCTGCTCACTGTATTCTTTCTTATAATTCTTCATTTCTATTTCTGGCAGCATGTACTGTAGTTTCTAGCCCTTGCGGGGACATACGCCTCATTAATTGTATTCAACGCTAACAAATAGCAAACAGCTTTAGAATCATCATCCTTTTTTCCACCCATCAGCGCATCATCATCATCAACATTATCATCATCATCATCAGTATATAGATACAGAAGTATACTTACTCTATACAGATATACGTTTACATTTGAACGAAAATTGTGTGTTTGGGTGGCTGATGGCTATAAAAGCATAGAGCATTATCCTTGCCATCATCAGTAACAAGGGAGTGTCTGTTGTTTTGCTCCTTGTTGATGTTTTTGTTGATGCAGCTTGCATCCAGAAACAGCAATCTATATAGATGTGAAATAACAACAACAACAGCAACAAACCTTCACTGCTGCATATTTGTGTGTTTATAGAATGGCATCACTGTTTCCTGGCAAAGTTTAATGAAAAAGCATGAAAAATCCTTTTCTGTACATATATTTATATATCCTCGTTGTTTTTTTTTTTTTTTGTTTGCAAAACGATAAATGAGATGCGCACTCAACTGCATTCACATTCGCATTCCATTTATTGCTATACTGCCGCCGCCGCCGACGACTCAACATACAGACAGATTAACCCCCCCCCCGCCCCCATAACCCTTCCCCCTTGGTACTGGCACTCATTCTCAGCAATACATGCTAATCTTTTGTCCTCTTTCGCATCATCATAACGGTGAAGGATTGAAACGATGACGACGCTGATGATGTAGAAACTCAAGAGTAGGGAAATTAAATACAAAATGCTCAGCACGCAATTTAAAATATCAACTTCCGGAGGAAAAACATCTGTACGAGCTAGAATCAGGACTAGGACTAGGACTAGTATTTGGTCTGAAAGATTGAAAATATAAGAGAACTTGGAAGCATTACAATAGCATCCTGCGAAGCACAAATATCCCCACCGGACAATACACAATATTTTTTTTTGAATTTACTTTTAAATAATATTTTTTATAAGGATATGTTTGAGTTTATTTTTTTTTTATTAATTTTGGTTGTGTTTCAAGTCTAATTCCACGAAAAATGGATGGAAGTCCCATTTATGATTTTTGTCAGACTGATGTACAGACAAAAAACCTCATACATTATTTGAGAGGTTTTCAATGAATATTTTTATAACGTAGGATTTCGAAAAAGTTGGCAATGTCCTTGAATATTCACTTGGTATCCACATTTTGCTTGTTTATTTTTTTGTTAAAGAAGTAAAATGTCTGCGGTCTGTCTTTCGGTATAAAACAAATAATATGAGAAATTTTGTTGGAGAGTGAATGTGATGGTAAATTTTCTTAATCAAGGATATATTTTAGGGCTTTGATGTAATAAATCATTGAGTAGGATGTCTTTTTTTTTGTTAAAAACAAAAAAGGTAAACAAACATGTTTTGATGTAGGAAGAATTTAATTTAGTAATGGCGACAGATAGAATTGCAAATATACACACGATACAAACGATAAATACAAAAATATAAATATTAATATCCTCTATTATAAATCTATTTTAAAAATTTCAAAAACGGTTAATACTAAATAAAATTCGGTTTTTGTTGAAACGAATCTTAAAAAAAAAAATATAAATGCTATTGCATTATATAACGGGTGATTTTTAAGCTAGTTTGGTTTTGGCAACACTGGTTTTGACAGCTGACGTGTGTTTAGTACCTTGTGTCACTGTCAAACAGCTTCAGTTTGGTTTGCAATTTAACCATGGATCGTCTTACAAATGAACAACGCTTGCAAATTATTGAATTTTACTATCAAAATTCGTGCTCGGTTCGAAATGTTCATCGCGCGCTGCTTGTGTTCAGCGATGAGGCTCATTTTTGGTTGAATGGGTACGTAAATAAGCAAAATTGCCGCATTTGGAGTGAAGATCAGCCAGAAGCATTGCAACAGCTACCAATGCATCCCGAAAAAGCCACTGTTTGGTGCGGTTTATGGGCCGGCGGCATTATTGGGCCATATTTCTTCAAAGATGATGCGTGAACGCTACCGAGCGATGATAACAAACTTTTTTTTGCCCGAAATGGAAGTTCTTGGCTTGCATGATATGTGGTTTCAACAAGACGGTGCCACATGCCACACAGCACGCGAAACAATGGCGCAATTGCGAGGCGAGTTTGGTGAACAGTTAATTTCACGTTTCGGGCCGGTCAATTGGCCACCTAGATCGTGCGATTTGACACCATTAGATTATTTTTTGTGGGGGTATGTCAAGGCTAATGTCTATAGGGACAAGCCCACTTCGATTGACGCACTGGAAGCCAACATCCATGCATTCATTCGTGAGATACCGGCCGATATGTGTGAAAGAGTATGCCAAAATTGGACTCAGCGGATGGGATACCTGAGACGCAGCCGCGGTCAACATTTGCATGAAATTATCTTTAAACATTAAATTGCAAGGTTCAAACTATCGATTCAAATAAATATTTCATTCATTTTTTCGAATTTTTTGTGTTTGTTTTTAAAAAAAAGTTCTAAGCCTCTTAAAAAATCACCCATTATTATAAATCCATAAACTTCATTAAATTAAAGTACATTGAAATAAATACAGAATTAAAAATAGTATTAAAACTGATATTAAAAGTAAACACTTAAAATTATACTGAATTACTCTCATTTAAACTTAACGAATTATAGATATACCTTCCCTCGAATTATATCATTGAACCTTAGATTTAGTCTCTGAATACTCAATTTTGTACGCACGTCACTTAGCAGCAAGCTTAAACTTAAATATATAGTGTAAATTCATAAACGCATCACTGCAATAATGATGCTCGATCCTTAAAGTCAAACGTTCAACATTTAGCTTCACTTAAGACGCCAACTGTTCATTTTTGCAAAGTTTCATAAACTGAAGGGCAAACTTAAGCAAAGAACCATCGAGAAATATATTAATAAGTTGTTGATGGAATCGTTACGAAACTCCGCATCACGAAATCCTGCAGATTACAAATGCAACGAAATCCCGCAAGAAAGTACGCTGCGAGATTTTCAATACTTTTAAAAAAAAATACGATTGGGAGAATTTTGATGGTGATTTCGAATAAAATAATACAATTGGAAGAATGTTGGTGATTTCGAATATAATATTTTTCTGGACTTCTGGAACTGGACAGAGGTGGTTCTGGACCAGAACAGAGATGGATTTTTTTTTTGAAAAAAAATTAAAAAAAAATGAACCTTTTTCAACATTTTATTGAAAAAATTAAAAAACAACATCTTTTTTCCTAAATTTTTTTTTTGAAAAAAATGAGGTTAAAAAAAAAATTGAAAAAGAGTAAAACAAATGAAAAAAGGTTTAATTTTAATTGAAACCTGGAACATACCCTAAACGGAGCAACGGGATGACTACCCGAAAAAGGTAGTTAAAATCCTTAGCGGTTTAGAGAACCGAAAAAGGGAGTTACAAAAGCATTTTTTTTTTATTTGTAAATCAAAGTTTATGAAAAATGTTTTATTTCCAAAAAAAAGTTTCCTTTGTCCAAGTTCCAGACCCACTTCCAGAATTTTTTTTGAATTTGTAAAAAAAAATTTCCCAAAACCAAAAAAAAAATTGTCCTTTGTCGAAGTTCCAGACCCGCCTTCAGAACTTTGTCCTGGTTCCAGGTCCACCTCCAGAAGCTTTGTCAAAGATCCAGAAACTCCGTCCCAGTTCCAGACCCAAGGCCAGAACTTATTTCCCAGGTCTAGGGCCAGAACCTATGTCTCAGTTCTAAGTAGGTAAGTTTTAAGTTTACAATAATATTACTTCCATCATTGATAATTAAACGCCATAAAATGTTTTTTTTTTTTAACGAAAAACAGATAACCGATCAGTATCGCATCGGCAACAGCTATTTAAGCATCGGCATCGCAAAGAAGCAGTGAATCCGAATCACTACACAGAAATTTGACGTTTTTGAATTTATGTACTCATAGATTTTGAACAAAACTTGATTGAATTACTTTTATTTACATCGAAATTAAAAAGTGTGAAAACTATCACATTAAACATTGGTGGCGAAACCCGGGAATATCTTATATTCAAACCATAAAATTCTTAATTAATTAACCTAAATCAATATAAAGTTTATGGTTAAATATTTATTTAAAGTAATAAAATATTATAAGAAATTAATTCTGACGAACATCGGGACGAACGAGAATTGGCCCTACAAAGCTCTATAATAGCTCATTTTGTTTAAATTCTAAGCATTTTAATATATGAGAGAGTATATCTGCGATTCAGTCGTGCATTTTATTTATTAAAATATCCTCAATTTAGAATACCATAGTTTTTGATATGGGTTTAGGGTAATCATTTTTTTCTTCCAGAAAGTAGACCTGTAATAATTGCTTACTGATTTTTATTGTATAAAAATTGTTAAAGCTGTTCAAAATATTAAGCTTTTCCTTTTTGGTTCGAACTCCTTCTGGGTAAAACTTCTAATATACCTACCTATAAAGCAGGTTTTAAGTAAAAAACCGTTTTTTTATAATGGAAACTTAAATTTATTTTGTCCAAAGGTAGCAGTGTTACCATTTTACTTCAATTGAAGTAGATCTACTTCTTTTTTTCCAAAATTTTAAAATCTACTTCTTACTTCGCACCATCACCAAAGTATTGGAATCTACTTCATTTTTAAAGTCTCTGTTTCAACCTTCTTCAATTTTACAAAAAAAGCCAAATCTACTTCTCTTTTCTCTATTTCTAGTATGTAACCCCAGAATTCCCATACAAATTTTATTAAACACTAAACAATAATATGGGTTGGGGTAAATATTCTGACTGGGTACACAATTTTTTTTTTTTTACAAAATTCAGCTTTTCAAAATTCTGCTTTTCAAAACTCTGTTTTATCAAAATTCAGTTTTACAAAAAATCGTTTTGTTTTTTTTTTTTAGAATGCAAACGAAAGGTGGATAGTCTCCAATAAAAAAAAAGAACCTGCCAAATCAGTTCTCTTTAAAATTCAATAAAACTCTGAGCTAGACTGAATTTGATGTTAAATTGCAAAACTCCACCAAATTGAATTAAAAAAACTTGCATATTAAAAATTAAATTAAATTTACATTCATTATTGATTTTAATTTTCTGTTTACTACCGCAATTATTCTTTCCTTGTTTAATTGGGATGGCGGGAAGAAGGGGACATCAGGGCGGGTAATGCTGCATGGTGGATGCTTGAAATAATTTTGATAATGGGAATTGGAATACAAACAATGAAATATACGTACTGTTGGGAGTGAATTAAAGAATAAATTGTGTATTAACAAATGTGTGTGTTTGAGGCAACAAATTTAAATTAAGCTTATTTCGAGCCTTTATAGGATTTTATGTAAAAAAAAATTATTTAATAGAAAGTTTCATACAAATTACGAAATTAAGTTAACATATTCAATTCGTAGATATTCATCAAAATATTTAAATAAAAATCAGTAAAGCCATAGAACCGCATTCTTTACTGATTAAAAAAACAAAAAGAATTTTTTCACCCAAATAAAAAGCAAACACAAAAATTGCACCACAAACGTGTTTGCCATAATGTCTCTTAAAATACAAAACTCAGGTTTCCCTGAAGCCACAGACAATTTGCACTAACTTACATATGACTTTATTCAAACTGCCAAGACTATCGATTTGACCATCCACGATAGACAGAACCTATTACTCTCTCTTTTTGTTAAATAGGCTAAACGGCGTCCTTTCCATTGGTAACCCCACTCAAACTAACACAAAAAAAATCAAACAAACTCCAATTATGCAGATTGAGCTTTTTATAGTGACGACAGAGTGTGCCAAATTAAACAGCCAGACTGGCACTAGGACAAACTGGTATTGCCATAGCCATGCCATTATCATCGTCATCATAATTATTGTCCTTGGTGTAATTTTTCTTTGCGATCCTTGAACCTCGCCTCCACGTCCACGTCCACGTCTACACTGTGTTAAATTTGCTTGTGAGTGTGTTATAATTTCACATGCAGTATGAAAAAGTGCCATTATGAAAATAGCTAATGGCCAAATGAACCAAAAAGGGTCAGAGTAGGAAGTTAATCCGTATGGTAGTTATAGAAAGATGTACATATGCATAATGTTGGACTTTATGCCGTCATTTTACACATACGACATCACATATGTACATCTAACTAACGAGAGTTTGGGTGCGGGTGGAATAAGAATTGCTGAGTATTTTATTTTTTGTCTAATTAAAGCATAATAACGCAAGCCGGCCACATGTACCTACATAATACAACATTATACACATTTCATTATAGAGTATCCGCTGTACAAAAATGTAGTGTTTACTCATGCAGGCATGTTAATTAATTTGAACATGTTGAAGAGACAGGTCTAGATGAATGTTGGCAGGTACATATACACATAAAGGAATAACCGCAACTTTAATAAATGTAAGCAGACGAGTATATCGATTAGATTTTACTAATTTGTGGTAAAGCTTTAATGGAATTATTTGCTTTTACTTTTTTTTTATTTGCTTGATGATCATGTTCATGATGATTATATCCGGGAACAAAGTTTTGTGTTCTTTTTTCTTCTTCTTGAAACTTGTTAACCCATATATACTTGGGAAAATTATAATAAGCAAGAATTACATACACCTATTTCAAAAAGGACACGCGAAGGTCGATAGTTACAAAGTTTTTTAATCAAATTATAACTTCAATAAAGAATATCGATGAATTCGAAACACTTTATAGATATAAGAGATCAAGTGGGCTTATTTACAATTCATGAATACGGAATCGCAAATGAATAGTTAGAAAAATCTTGAATGCTACAATCTCGAATGTCAAAATCTCGATTTCCCAAACCCCGTAAATGGTAAATTCCTGAATGCCAAAAACCCAAATTCCATAAATCGGAATACCAAACATAAAAAAAAGCTGGTGAGTCATGCGGAACTCAGGATCTAGACAGGTGTACGTATTAGTTTCTTGGAATTGGTTTCCAAAATTAATTTTCACATTTTTTTTTTGCTTTTTACTTGCTCTATAGGGTTAGTAAGATAGTCCGAAAAAGTGAGTTTTTTTTACCTATGTCTCTGCCTCGGTGTATCCGTGCGTTCACTGTAGTTTGAGCTGCAGCCTAAACGGGATTACTTAAAAATGTATATTGGCCCAAAATGTTAAACAGCCTGTTGTTAAAGTTTTAGCATGGTACTAAAGGGTGTTTTTTAAGACGTGTGGTTTTTTAAAACGCATAGAAATTAATGTTAAGGCCAAGAATATAGCTTAATTATAAAAATAAGGGTTTGCCATTATGTTTTAAAAATGATTTCTTGCAAGTGGTCGCCGTGGCTGGCTCGAATAAATTCCAGCCGAGAGGCCCAATTTTCGACAACTTTTTGCAGCAATTGTTGCCGTATGTCATCAATAACGCACCGAATATTCTCTTCCAAGGCGTCAATCTTCTCGGGCGTTTCTGCGTAAACAAGCGATCTTACATAACCCCACAAAACATAGTCCAGCGGTGTTAAATCACACGATCTTGAAGGCCACGCCTAAGGCCTACGACGCGAGATAATGCGCTCACCAAAAGTTTTCTTCAATAAATTGATTATTTCGTTGGTTGTATGGCATGTAGCGCCGTCTTGTTAGAACCAAACGTCGTCCACATCAACATCCTCCAATTTATGCACGAAAAAGTCATTAATCATGGCTCTTAAGCGTTTCCCATTGACTGTAACATTATGGCCGGCTTCATTTTTGAAGAAATATGGACCAATATGATTCCCTCTGCCGATAGAGCATACTAAACAGAGCCTTTTGAGAATGTAAAGACGTTTCAACAAGGGCTTGTGGATTATGATCAATCCAACCAAAAATGAGCTTCATCGAATATTGGACGCAGCGCAACCTTACCATTATTTTTGTAATATATTTGCACGATCTATTAATTGTGAAATGGCAAACCAAACTGAGCATAAATCAAGTGACAGCTGTCAAAAAGACCAACTCCGAAAAAAGTATTGCCAGATTTAAGACCACAAATCTAAAAAAAAGCACTTGTTAGTTAACAATTTAATAACTTTAAAGCTCTTTGCTAAAATGTTTGTAGTTTTAAACACTTTTTATCAAGTATCATACTTACGGCCGTAATATTCACTCCGTTTAAAATCTGTTTAAATTCAGTAGTCGGTTTAAAATTATTAAACCGACTAATCTGTAATATTCACGCACTTAAACTGACGCTATCGAAAAATTTTAAACCGAATGATCGGTTTAACTACGATAAACCGACTCCAATTTAAACGAGACATTTTCATGTCGTTTAGGTACGGTTTAAATAGTTTTAGCTAATATTCAACATTTTATTGTTTGTTCAGTCAGTGCAAATATTCAGTCTAGCAGTTATCCATTTTCTGTTGCCATTTTAGAATTTTATTTTACGTTCAAAAATATTCTATTTTCCAAGATGGAAAATGCCATTGTTGGCATAGATGCGGTTTTATTGTCATCATCATCCTCGTAGATGTAGGCCTGAGTGAGAGAAGTGCGAATTTGGCGTCCATATCGAACAATGCAACGTGCGAAGATCGAGTGCCATCCAAGTGCAACGAGTACAAAAAATTATCGCAGTGTTTGTCGTCTTGCATAATATGTATAGATATGGGAGACTTAACCATCAACGATATACCATTGCCGCAGTTACTACCGGGCGCTGCAACCAGATCAAGAAGAATTCAATTGGCAACAAATCCTGCAAGGAATGTCTGGAAGACCCTATGCGGTGGACGTTTGAGATTTTTGCCCAAAATCAACAACGAAAAGGACAAATAAAAGACACTTCTAATTTGTGTGCGTGATACGAATGAATTAATTTTATTTAAATGAAAATTCGAAAATAAATGCATTTTTATTTGTCGTTAGTTATATTAGCGTTCACCACATGAACAAAACGGACATGTTGCTTCTCACCATCCAAATGTTCGATTCAAGAGCCGTTCATTGCTGATAGAGGGAAAGCACAAAAAAATAGAGAGAAAAGACAAATACAAGAATATACAACTTACTGGTCACTACCAAGGCATTGAAAATTCGAGCGATTTCCTCCCACCAGCGTTTGTGACCGTACGGTTTTATAGTATTGACGTCGCTGGCCAACATAAGGTCACACAACAAATCAGTTTCCAATTGAGTAAAGCGCTTGGCCTGAGTTGAATTCTCTTTTTGATTTTATTCTTTTGGTGGCACTTACTGTATTTGCTCAATTTTAGATTTTTTTGTTCATTTCGATTCAATACTGAAACTTGAAAAGATTGATAAATAAATCAGCAAACAGTTTCTCAAAAGCCAAAAAAAAACCTTTTTTATTTTTTTCATACTTGCGATGCTATCCGACGCTCGGTTAAAATCACAAATTTAAACCGACATAAACCAAATGTCATTTTTGCTTAAACGGTGTGAATATTATACCAATTTAAACGATATTTTATCGTTTAAATTCTATCGGTTTACTTCGGTTAAATGTAGTCGGTTTAAGGATTTTTAAACCGAGTTTTAAACGGCGGTGAATATTACGACGGTTAGCATGTTTTCTCTTAATAAACTCCAGCTGAACACACCTAAAACAGTGACAGTTTGTGGAAAAAAGTAAGCAAACATAGCTTTCTCATATTTTGTGTTGTCAAAATGACATATGGTGCGTTAGTGTGATACTAAAAAGATTAAATTGCCATTTGGTGATTTTAACTTTACTAAAATGTTAAAAAGATAGTACGATGCTTACTCATTTAAAATTTGGAAAATCATCTTTTTAACTTAGAATCATACTAAAATCTAAAATATTGTGCCATTTTTTTTAAAACATGCATTTAAAATATTGATAAGTAGAACGGAGATATTCCGGTTTCAAGAAAAATATTTGGTGAAGGCTGAGGCTTAGATTGCATCCTTGCCTTGAGCTAATTTATAACCTCGATCTTTTAATAGCGTATATCAATTCACCATAGAAGGTTATAGCTTAGTAAAATCATCAATTTTGATTTTTAACATCAATTCTCCGTCAGAGAAACGTTTTCCCGACAGCAAAAAAAATCCAAAAAAAATCATCTTTAGCGACAAAGCCCATTTCTGAATATGAATAACGTAAAACAAATTTTTTCCACTTCAAACTTCAATTTCAGAAAACTTATATTATCCCCCCAAAATTTTAATGTAAAATCACAAAATATATCTCAATTTGTTTCCTTCCCTACAAATCCATTATTATTAGCTCGTTGGCAAAATAAAACCGAAACACCCATCCATAATTTCCATACAAAAATAAAAAAAGAAAACATTTCCTAATACCACTTAATAATCAACAAATAAATATAAGTACACACATACATCTACTTATACCTGCACACACTCAAATAAGAAATCAAAAAATGTCCCTTGTAAAAAAAGTCTTAAGTTCAATTGCCATCAACCCGGTCACTCCAAAAAAAAAAAAAAAAAAAAAAACACAAATCCCCATAGAAATAAAAATAAACAGGAAAGCCCACCTCAAAGCCCCTGTGGTCAGCTTCGGTATCCCTCTTAAGGACCCACAAAAAAATATTATTTATGATCATAACCAACGTTTACGGTGCGGTCAAAGGACATTACTTACGATTATTATTACCAATCTCAGTTTCTTTTTGTTATTCTTCTAGAGTGTTCGAGTGTTGTAAAAAAAAAAAAAAAAAAAACTCCAATGCTGACCATTTCTCTGTGAAGGACCTTTGTCGGATCCTTTATCAACGAATGTTTATACTTGGTTCCGGATGGCATGAGGAATGAGGATATACCAAATTTATGGGCGATTTGTTTGAGTTCGTGATTTCTTCCAATATATCCTACCATTTTGGTTTGGCCTTCGGTATTCAAACCCAGCATTTGAACCCACATCCTTATGACTATGTATATTCGACTCATAACATAATCAACCCTATATACGCCGACCTAAGACCAAGACTTATGTGTGTCCCGTTATACCTCTGTATATCGTCTGAAGGAAAATTCCAGTTGATTTGGTAATTTACCTGACACACATTTTTGGAGACCTGCAAAATAATAATAATATAAGACCGAATGAAATTACATGATGGAAATGAAAATGAAAATGAAATCATTTTCATTTTGGACCTTGTTTTTGGGTTTTACGAGAGAGCTAAGACGAAGTTTTATTACCGGTTTCTGGTTTGAATTAACAAATACCATTTAATTAGGGTGTGTGAAGTATATAGCTATAGAGAGTTTAGACTGTATAGAGTTAACTTAGTTGGACTGGTATTGGTATAATGGGTGCTAGATTACAGATAAACTGAAGGTGTTTTGATAAATATTTACATACCGTTGGTATTGTTTCAAAATATCATTGCGGTCTGTAGGTTAGACCTTTCTTTAGCAGGTTAAGGTTAGGTTTCGCGTGGTCGACCTAAATAAATCAAAGACAGTCAAGAAAAAAAAAATCCCGGTGCTATGGAACTTTTTGTAATTTAACCTCGTTATTGAACGAAAACTCAAAATGGTGATTCGGTGAGAGGAGGGATACAGACTCGTGTTTGCACTTAAAATATATACATTGACACTTAATTAAACTTAGGTGTCAGAAAAGGTTTTCATTATCATGAATTATAAATTCTTGAAATAGTAGGTATATGAGATTGAAAGTTATATTATAGATAAAAGTCTGTTATGGTCTAGACAAAAATCATTTGTTTTAATTTACAATTTTGATCAACGATTAATGATAATGAATATAACTGTTTAAATAGACGTGAAGGCTTAGGATGATGATGCACTTACTGGTTTTATGTCAAAAACAAATGTCGTGGTTTTAATCAATTACTAGCTACTTTAGAAAGTTGGGTTTTGTGGGATAACACATGTGTATTAAGGCTGCAAAGATTACGCACCATCATATTACCATTGATTGAAGGTTTGAATGAAACAACAACCACCTGAGTGCTCTACCACCAAACAACAACGGAGATATTCAACCACACAACAACAACCACCTGAGTGCGCTACCACCAAGCCATTATAGGCTGGACTAATATACAACAACCAGCCTGTGTGTAGCTAATACAAATTCTATAGTTGATTCAAATTCAATGGTCAAAAAATAAAACCTACATTGGGTTGGCCCTGATCACGTGACTTCGGTGGCGCAGTGCGTAGTGCGATTGGTTCTGAAGACGCTTGGTCTATACGTTCAACTCTCAGCTGGGCAAAAAGTATTTCAAATTAAAATTGAGGTGCAGTGACAAAAGTCCACAAGTCAAAATTACACAGGGGACTTTTGACCCACTTGGATGGGTTACAAGTCCACAGATAAATTGTGAACTTTTAACCCACCCAAGTGGTCCACAACATTTCGAGTCGTAAGACCATAATATTAAGGAGAAGAAGGGTCATACGTCCACAAATATTGTAATGACCTATGCAAATATTTTCGAAGTTTGTTTTATGAAAAGTTAAAAAAAATCCAAAAAAAAAAACTTTGCATATAATTTTCCTCTCACCTACTCCAAACATATGCTGCCCCCCTGCAATCCCCCTGCTTGGCTTCACTATAGGATTTGGAGTAGATGCGAGGTTGGTATGCACAGAAATTTTTGAAGTTTTATTTTTAAAAATGTACCTATAAAGTCATGGTGAAATTTGTTGTTTCTACACTAAAATGACAAATTTAAATAATTATGGACTTATTACCCACCTAAGTGAGCCATGAGACCACAATCTGCGGGTAATAAGTCCACAAAGAAATTCTGTGGACTTCTGGACCAATTGGATGGGTTAAAAGTTCACAATTTATTTGTGGACTTGTAATTCATCTAAGTGGGTCAAAAGCCATTGTGGACTTTTGACACTGCGCCAAAATTGATTAAGCACCAACACTAAAAGTAGTCTGATGATTGGCCTAGCAGCCGTGAAAGGTGGTTGTAGTTTCATTCAAACCTTCAACACTAGCTTCTTTCTTAAGCCGCACTACACGAACGTGGAATGCTTTAGCTGGCTCTATTTTTACCTCCGATTTTGATGTTCAATATTACAACTTTTAGTGAGCGAATAATTATAAAAAAACTAAAGTTGTTTTCGTCCTCTATACCTGTATCATTTCTTTTTTTGGAAGTTTCACTTGCAAATTTAGATTTTTGGCCTTGGAATGAAGTTATTGTACAATTTTATGAAAAATTTTAAATCCCTTTTTAACATTAATATTTGACATAAATGTAGATAAAATTGTACATACATAAGTACCTATCAAAATGTTGTTATTATTATTATTATTATTATTATTATTTTTATTAAATGTTTAGTTGCATTAAAGTTTTCATAAAATTTTCTTCACAAATCCCCAAAGAGCGTGAAAGAACTTCATAACAAAACTTACTCCCGTTTGTTCCAAATTATTTATATCAAGTGCACCACTGTTTATTATTTCACAATTACCCATCTTCATATTTTACCACCCGTGCCCATACGTAAGTTTGTATATATATAATATATATATAAGACAGCAAGTAAAACCATCTTACTAAAAAACTACCCCCAGGATAGTAACCCTGCATATGAATATCCAAATGCAGGCGATTTATAATAAATCAATGAATGACTCAAAGAGACCAAAGATCCCCCTCCGCATCCGCACCCGGCCACAGCAAGTGCAGGAACCTAAATTTCATATGCAAGATTTATTTGCATGCACCATCACATACTTAGTCCAGAGAATAACAACAGGCAAAGCAGTTCAGGATGCTAGGATGCTACAGGATGTCTCTAGGTGGAGCATCTCTTGCACATACCTGATGATGCAGCTTTTCTAAACATAATATACACAGTAAAAGTTGGTTTTACAAGCATGAAGGTTTTAGTTTTAGTTTTCATTTTTTTTTTTTTTTTTTGCAAAAGAGAAAAGTGAATTTGAGAAGATTCCGATGAAAGGATAATGTGCCATTGCCATTGGGGTTCTCTTGCCACTTGTTAAAGTGTATCTTTGGGTCTGGCAGTTGCATTAAGCTCAGGTATAACCTTTTTGCACTCAGGAAATAAATTTTCAACAAAAAAGTCCTTCTTGTTCTTCTGCCTGATGTGCAGTTAAAAGTGAGAAAAAATATTTTGCTATACAGGTGGAAGAGGAAAACTGATGTGCAGCAACTTCTCGAGATATCCTTCCTGAGTAAGTTGCATTGAAACAATGTGACCCTGGAGTGTATTTCCTGCAGATGGTATAAAGCCAGTCTCTATAATATACAAACTACCGCAACATAAGGTGTCACTTCTAATCACCAATGAGATGGGGTGGTTTGTGGTAATGGTATGGTTTATTCCTTAATAGAATCGTGAAAGGAAGTGGACTTTGTCAGGTTGACGAGGGGCTGACACTGCGGTTTCATAGTGAACTTAAGTTTATTTTATTATTTTTCATTACAAAGGCTCAGTGATAATGGTTTGTAGAGTGTTTTTTTTTTAGGAAATTGTATATTCTTCTCAAGATGCGGCTTATCCCACTAATGGTGTTTTTAACTTTCAACTTTCTGCAGGACATCTCTTTTATCCCTATGTTTCAGAACCGTGAAGGTTTTCTTTTTTTTCGCCATGCAAAAAGCTCATCCCGTGTCTTCTTGTGAGTTCTGACAATTTTGTTTTTTTTTTTTTTTAATCTAGGTCAGGAATTTAAGTCCCTTTTTAATGGACTTGCAATTTGAAATTGTGACAGGCAGTGTCACTTAATTATTGTTTTACAAACTTCCGCACAAGAAGTATTTTTTTAATACCATTTCCTACCACATAAATCTGTTTTCAAATTAAAGGATTATTTTTAGAAATTTTTTGATAAATTTCAGCTTTTATTTCAGACAAACTTTTAACTCTGTCATATAATGAGCAGGATGAGTGTGGGTGTATAGATTTTGTTTTGGAGTTTCATCTCCACAAAGCAACAGGGTGATTTATATAATAATTATTTTTTAATTAAATCTCGAATAGAGAAGACAGTTTTCAAAGCCTCATTCAACATAAAACACAGTGTATAGCTACTGGTTCATAGCATAAAGGTTAACACGCATCAGATGCTCCTTTTCCAACTTAAACCAAAAGCAAATTCAATTAAATGCAGTAATTAATAGAATAAAAAAAACAACAAAATAAAATCCTTACTAAGCTACACGAAAACAAAATGAAAAAAAAAAAGAAAATCACTGTCAAGGAAAATGTTTTTAATTACAAAATAGGAATAAAATAGAGGAGAAACTCGACGTGAAGTGCTTTCAAATAAACTGAATTACCCTTGAACTTGTAAAGGCTTTGAATGATAAAGTAAATAGCTAACCGCTCACTATACAGCACAAGAACGTATAGGCATATACGGTGGCTTTTTTTATATCAGAAGGAGGAAATATAAGCGTTGTAAAATACTTAGTATAGTCTCTTACTATTAATAATTACAAACAAAAATCCTTTAGAAATTGATGGCAAGTACTTTATGTTCATCTCTCCTTACATGTTCAGTACGTTAAGTTTTTCCATACACCCACCCCGAGTCAGCTTGCCCCATTCACTTATATGTATTTTAAAATAGAAAATTAAAAACAAACATTGAAAATGTGAATAACCTTTCTATTGCGTGGCAAGGCTGCCACTTTAATAAAAAAAAAATTCAGAAAGAATGGAAATTATTTTACAATAGAAAAAGCTAAAGTGGTGGTAAAATCTTACGGACATCCTTGACATCAAGATATCCATTACTCTTCAGCTCCGAAAGACACTTTTGCAAGAGATCGCTATGACTCCTGGTAATCACGTCTGTGCTAATTTTAAATCAAACTCAACACCAGGATTAAGTGACAATATTATCAAACAACTTGCCCTGAGTAGTGCCGCTACTTATGTGGCCAAAGGGTTCTCTATTCAACTTTTAAAATGACGGATACAATTTACATCCACCTTCCGACCAACAAGCTGTGATAATAATTGTCATGTTAGGAGTAAAGGTAAGCTGACATACAGACAAACGACACACCTTTCTGTCTTCTCTATATATTTTAATTGATATAACGTGTGTTTTTTTTAGACGTGTGGTTTTCAATCTGGCAATACTTTTTTCGAAATTGATTTTTTTGACAGCTGTTACTTGATTTATGCTCAACTTGGTTTGCCATTTTATAATAAATAGACTTACTCCTGAACAACTTTTGAAAATTCTGCAAAATGGGCTCGAAACGAGATTGTTGTTGATCCCGATTTTCACAAGAAATTTTTTTTTTAGCGATGAGGCTAATTCTTGGTTGAATGGCTACGTCAATAAGCAAAACTACCGCATAATTATGGAGTATAGATAATCCTCAAGCCATTGTTGAGACGCCGTTAAATCCTCAAAAAGTCACTGTTTGGCGTGCTCTATGGGCAGAGGGAATCATTGGTGCATATTTCTTCAAAAATGAAGCCGTCCATAATGTAACCGTCAATGGGGAACGCTATTGAGCCATGATTAATAACTTTTTCGTGACTGAATTGGAGGATGTTGTTGTAGACGACGTTTGGTTCTAACAAGACGGCGCTGCATGCCATACAGCCAATTTATTGAACGAAACTTTTGGTGAGCGCATTATCTCGTGTCGTGGGCCTGTGGCGTGGCCTCCAAGATCGTGCGATTTACCACCGCTGGACTATTCTTTGTGGGGTGATGTGAAGTCGCTTGTCTACGCAGATAAGCCCGAGACAATTGACGTCTTGGAAGAGAATATTCGGCGCGTTATTGCTGACATACGGCCCCAATTTCTGCAAAAAGTGGTCGAGAATTGGGCCTCTCGGCTGGAATTTATTCGACCCAGCCGCGGCAGCTACTTGCCTGACATCATTTTTAAAACATAATGGCAAACCCTTTATAATAAAGATAAATTCTTGGCCATAACATTAAATTATATGCGTTTTATTTCTTCTTGAAAACCACACGTCTAAAAAAACACCCTTCATTTTAGATTTTTATAGCAAATTTGAAAATAAGTGAAGTGGCATCACTATTCCAGTTTACGCTCGTCTTTCCACATCACATTCAATTTGCCTCTCGACTAGCCATTGCTGCCGCTGTTGAAGGATCACCATATCACCATATTGTAAGAGCGTCAGAACGTCAGGTACTTTGCCACTACAACATTCAGTCTGATGTCCCTATGCATGAGGTGCTGTGCTTTCCCTTAGGTCTGTTTATGTTCTCCCACCTTCGTTCAAATTAGCATAAATTTACATCGTTTTATTTCTTCTTTGCTCTCGTGGATTTTTTTTTTCCTCGGTATGTCCTCAGCTCGGAGGCTTCGTCCAAAACTCTTTAAAAAGTAAAGACGAGGAGCACTCTATATCAAGCTCTGGCTCTGGTTCTGCGGAATCCACCATGAATACAACCCTTAACGTTTTATTTTTTGTGATTACTCAGCAAAAAACTGTATTCCCATATAACTTCAAAATGTCGCATAATTCATATTAGTGTGTTACAACGGCGAGGTACGTTTAATGTGTGTTTAATACCATATACGCTTCGCGAAATTCCGGTGGTATCCTTTAAGAGAGTGTTCCAACATGACGCAACGAGGACGAATGAATTCTACCTACATTACGTTTGTGCTCTTGGAGAATTATGTCATTTAATGGCTATATACATACATACCAACTATACACGCCACCAGTGCGACATAATATGAGAATGGTTAATTTACATGTTAACATGTACACGACAATTAAAAATGCTAAGATTTTCAAATACTTTCTTTCCATTTGCATGCAATGAGATTGTTTTGTATATATGAGAAACTTAAACAACAAACTTGCAGATGAATGAAAAATGTTTTTTATGTCTCGGGTTGTAAACGTTAGCAAATGCGTCTTTTATTTGAAAGATAAAATGCTGCTGTTGGAAATGTTTTATAATTCAATCAAGCTTTCGTGTGGGAGAGAAATTGTGTTATGTTTTAAGCTGAATTTCTGCGTGTTGGTTTGGTAAAGGCAATGGGTGATTCATTTGGAAGTCCTTTTTTTTTTAAAATAAATTAAATTAAAAAATCAATTTTATAGGGTAGTGTTCATTATTGTTCAAAATGGCCATTCTTTACATTTAGGTATATTTTAAGGATTATGCTGCGATGTTAACTGAAAAAGACGTATCTGTTTGTGTTTTTTTGGACTGAGAGACAAGTTTGAAATATTCGGAAAACCTGAAAATCGCTTTTTTAGGGTTTAAACATTCGAAAAACATATTTTTTCAAAAATAACCCTTAAAATCCTTTCAAAAAAATGTTAATACGTCATTTTTCGTTAACACGGCAGCATTATTAACACGTTTGAGTATAACTTAGACAACTGAAACCATAACAGGAATCTCCAGTTTGTTTTGCATTTTGTGTCCATTTCTATTTCGGATCTTCCAGTAGTTCTTCAAATATTGGGTCTTCTATGTGAAGTTAGCATGACAGCTCTGATTTTAGAAACCACTCGTCAATTGTAATGCTAACTTCACAGACCAAATAACACCGATGATGTTGGCTTCCAATACCTCAATCGTAGCCGGCTTATCCATGTAGAATTTGGACTTTTCGTAGCCCCAAAACAACAAAAGAAAGAAATGTGATAACCAGTGGCAGATATAGAAGGGGGGACATGGAAGTTATGACCTCCTCTACCCCCAGAAGCCCGAAGGAAATGATTAACAGAAACAGTCGTATTTATTCGAATTCCTTAGAACACTCTTGAATTGATAGGCACTGCCTGAATAACTGTCGCATTTTTACATATGTATTGATATTTTGCCATATAATCAATTTTGTGAACATTCAATGAACCCATCTCATACATTTCAAGATACTTTTCAACTCCTAACTCGAAACTTGCCTTTCATTTTTAATTGAAGGCAAATTCAATTTAGAATAGGTTAAGACAACCAATTTTAATGTGACACAATCGATGAAAAATGTTTATAAATATATGGTCACATAATCTTTCTGTAACGTTATCGCTATATATCCTCTTCATTCATTCTGTAAATTGTTTTTACGAGATTAAAGAAAGTTTTAAAAAAATATTGGATAGTTAAAAAAAAAAATATCAGTCCATAATCAAGTGAAATGGAGTGTACATCACAATAATATTACGCCAATTCCATATAAAGGGTCCGCCAAATAACTTCTGTTTTTTGAAAATGGCGTAAAACATCGAGTGTAGCTTCGGCTGTATGGCAAGTAGCGCCGTCCTGTTGAAACCAAATGTTGCCAATATCCTCCTCTTCATTTTTTGTGAACAACATGGCCCTATAACGATCGCCATTAACTGTAACGGCCATCACTCCTTGCTCATTTTAGAAAAATGGCCCAATTATGCCTCTGGACCAAAATCCGCACCAAAAAGTGACTCGTTTTGGGTGTATCGGCTTTTCAATGTATGCGTGCGGGTTTTCTGCGCCCCAAATGCCACAATTTTGCTTGTTAACTACCCGCCAAGATGAAAATGAGCTTTATCTGAAAAGATGATTTTTTTGGCAAAATCGGCATCTTCTCTAAGTCGATCGCAGGCCCACTTAGCGAAGCGTATACACAACCATATTCGTTCAGCGGAAGGATAAAACTAATTACCTGTCAAATCAGACATGAGCTAAGTGTTACCATTCACGAAATAAGCACTAGTTGAAAAAAAAAAAAACGTTAGATGGCGGACCCTTTATATTACAATTCATTCTAGTCCTAACCTCACACATTTAAAACGAAAACCGTGGGACGCATGCAATAGATACAGTAAGATCCAATTTTACAGTGCGAGATTAATGTTAAACCGAGTTAACTCATCAAAATTGGTTAATTGACTTAGGATTAACTGAACAGATGCTTTTGATGTTTTATACACCGAGTTTGTTTAGTCGTTCAGCCTAGGTTCTCCACCAAAAAACCTTCTTCCTCAGTTTACTTCTGAGTTAGCTAACTCTAGTTTAACTCACCACTGAAAAACTAGGCCTAAGAAGTATAGAGAGTAGCATATGCAAGCGCTACGCGGCTTTAACTTCTGGGGAAGTTAGTTTAAAATCGTATTTAAACCGGTCAGAAAGAAAGAGAAGAAAGCGAATAATCCGACTAATTGTATTGGCTAAATTATAAAAAATGGTACAAGCAATTTGTAGATCATAAAATTCTCTACAAGATTGACTATAAAACTATAATAAGTTAAGGAGTATAGGTAATTCACTTTAAATTTTGAAGAAACTGAGAATTTTACAAAATAAGAAATTTTAGGCTTTTTTTCCAGCTTCATAGCGTCGCGTCCTTGATATTCATCATCATCGTCGGCTCGACAACCGGGGTCCGGTCCTGGCCTCCTTCAACAAGTCTCTCCACCCATCCCGGTCTCGAGCCGCCGCCATCCAGTTGCGCACCCCAAGGCTCCGGGCGTCCTGGTCTACGCCATCTCTCCAGCGCAAGCATGGTCTACCACGCTGTCGTCTACCATAGAATGTACCACAAAGAACTTTCCGAGCAGGTTCCTCTTCGCTCATGCGAGCTAGGTGCCCTGCCCACCGGAGTCTACCGAGCTTAATTTTTGTCACGATATCTGCTTCAAGGTAGATTGCGTACAATTCATGATTGTACCGTCTCCGGAATCGTCCTTCCTCACATATGGGGCCAACAATTCTCCTTAAGACTTTTCTCTCGAACGCGGCTAAGAGGTCGGAGTGCCTTTTGCTAAGCACCCAAGTCTCGGATCCATATGTGAGTACTGGCAGGACCATGGTCCTGTACAGCAGCAGTTTTGAAGTTATGGTGAGATTTCTGGATTTGAAGAGCTTTGACAGACTATAGTAGGCTCTGTTGGATTTGAGAAGCCGCCCGCGTATTTCTTCTTCTATATTGTTATCGGCTGCTACTATTGACCCAAGGTATTTAAAGGATTGCACCACTTCAAATTCGTGCTCCGCTACCTTGATTGTTTGACCAACTGTTCCTCTCGCATTCGACGCCACCATGTACTTTGTTTTACCTTCACTAATGTGCAGCCCCAGATTTTGTGCCGCCTGCTCGATCTGGATGAAGGAATCATGTACAGCTTGCTCAGTTCTTCCGATGATGTCGATGTCGTCTGCGTAAGCCAGTATCTGGCTGGACCTTGATATTGGTTGTACAAAAATACTGTTCAGACCAACATTTGCAGGAAATTTTATTTTCTATAAGTTGCAAAATAACTTTTTCTTACGTAAAAATACAACAGAAAGAAGTCAGTGGCAAAAGATCCAAAAAAGTGCCAATTTTCAGTGTTTTTTCAGGATTGTAAAATGGAGGAGGGGCGTGGTTATTGAAATTTGTATTTTTTTTGTATGTAGGTACTAACCATACCTAATAAAGTATGTTTTTTTATACGTGTGGTTTTCCAGAAGAAATAAAACGCATATGATTTTATGTTATGGCCAAGAAGTTAGCTTTATTATAAAGATAAGGGTTTGCCATTATGTTTTAAAAATGATTTTGGGCAAGTGGCCGCCGTGGCTGGCTCAAATAAATTCCAACCGAGAGTCCCAATTTTCGACCACGTTTTGCAGCAATTAGGGCCGTATGTCAGCAACCAAATGTTCTCTTCCAAGGGCTTAACTACATAAACAAGCGACTTCACATAACCCCACAAAAAATAGTCCAGCGGTGTTTAATCGCACGATCTTGGAGGCCACGCCACAGGCCCACGACACGCTCACCAAAAGTTTCATTCAATAATTTTTTTGTTTCGTTGGTTGTATGGCATGTGGCGCCGTCTTGTTGGAACCAAAGGTCGGCTACATCAACATCCTCCAATTCAGTCACGAAAAAGTTATTAATCATGGCTCAACAGCGTTCCCCATTGACGGTAACATTATGGCCGGCTTCAATTTTGAAGAAATATGGACCAATGATTCCCTCTGCCCATAGAGCACACCAAACAGTGACTTTTTGAGGATGTAACGGCGTTTCAACAATGGCTTGTGGACTATGATCACTCCGAATACGAAAATTTTGCTTATTAACGTACTCGCTTCATCGCTGAACAAAATTTTCTTATGAATATCGGGATCAACAATGATCTCGTTTCGAGCCCATTTTGCACAATTTGCAAACGTTGTTCAGAAGTAAATCTATTAATTATGAAATGACAAACAAAACTGAGCATAAATCAAGTGACAGCTGTCAAAAAGACAAACTCCGAAAAAAGTATTACCAGAATGAAAACTACACGTCTAAAAAAACACCCTTTTATAACATATCAAAAATTTAGAACCTTTTGTAGGGTATAACTTCCTCGTTGATTGAATTACAATGCATTGGGAGCTCCAATACCTATAACGGCAACTTCGCTTAGTGACGTATTCATTAAACCAGAAATGGGCTTCATCGCTGAAAAAAGTTTTAGTTCAAAATAGCGGATCTTCTTCAAGAAAATTAAAAATTTTGGATTGGACCATGGAATTTCAGTTTGGTCAGTTCTGACGTCCGTCCTGTTCGATTTCAACGCCTGTTCTACGACTGACAGAAATATCTCAATTCTTAAAAGTCTGTACTAGATTTCCACCAACATTTTGCCACAAATCCCAACCTATGTTTGTTTACCAAGTCTGTTTAAAAGTAAATCTTGGACTTCGACAATTTTTTTCCAAGCAGCATATTGAGGAAAAAGGTATCCCTTTAAGACTCTATAAATACAAACTGAAAATATACATAGAAATGTCATCGGATTCACTTAAATTGATTTACTTCTGACTCTACAGGAATTCTTCTGATTTTGGTTACTCTTTTTTATTTTATGAAAAAACCCCACACCTTAAATCCATCAGAAGAACCTCTACAATTTTACATCTGTTTTATGTTTTTGTTCTCTTTCTCTTTCAATTTTATTTTATTTTTTTTTTGTATTCTTTTTATTCACATCGATTGGATTGAAAATCTGATTGGATTCATTCCTTATTGCCAGGTGATAGTATTAGTTCTTGCAATGGGATAAACTACCTTCTCCACTGCTGGCACACTACCTACCAATATCCTCTTTCATTTTCCTTTCAGTGGTTTTAAAATGCTATGGTATTGTGCTGTTTTATATACCTAGGTAGGTATATACGCGTCCATATCCTTTGAATTGTAAAAAATGAATTGGGATTTTTATTCGCGCCAGGATTTCTTGTTACATTGAACTTTTTGTCGTTTCTAGAATGTAAAAAAAAAATATTTTTTTTGTGAATATTGATCTGTCTCATTTTGCCTACAAACATAACAGTATTTTTACTTCTTTTCATTTTTCGTGGCAGTGAGTGTGGGTTTATCTAAAGGAGGATATAGTTTGCCTTATCTTTATTTTGAAAGTCAAGTTCATATTAATTTTCCTTAAACGTGTTTGGAATTTTTTTCTTCTATGAAGGTTATTATATTGTACATACTCGATTTCGATTACGTATAAACATGCGCCAGTAATCCTTTGAAAATATACATACATAAATATAAATGTATGCTTGAGAGCAGTAAATAACAACAATAAAATAAGTCCTTAATTGACATGGTAGTCGACGCTGAACAAGATCTTTAACTCTACCAATTATTATTATTCATCTCTGTTGCGCGTTTATCAAGTTTTCAATTAAATTTATAATCAATATTAGAAGCCAAAAATCGGGGCAACTTTTAAGTTAATGGAATAAAAAGGATTTTTTTTTTTTTTAAATAGCTAACAACCTTGAACTCAGAATATCTGTTGAGTATGACAGTGATTAATGGATGAGTTCGAGTGCAAATGACTGAAAACCATTTGGCAGTGTGAAAAGGATTGACAGGAACACATTTTCTATGCTTTTGAAGTTAATTAATTATAAGTTTTTTTTTTTTTTTTAAAGACGGAGTTGATGAATATTTTAAAGCTAAAATAAATTAAAAGCGATATTTTCAAAAGTTGCTTAACATACTACTTCAAACGACGAAGAATTTATTTGAAGCCGGTTTTGAGAAGTTGTACCTAGTAGTTTAGTTATATAGTCGACTTGGCTAATATCAAGAAAAAAACTCGCAAATTCGTATATAATAATATTTATAGACCGATTTCCTTGCTCTCTTCTATTTCAAAATTCTTGAAAAAGCAATTAATGCCAGAATGTTGAGTTATATCCGCTCCACTGCAATTTGGTCTTAGGATGTTTACTGAAGAAGTTTTTTTTTATTGTTTTCTTAAAAAATTAACAAAGGTTTTTCTAAAAAAAAAAACAAATGTTGAGCTAGACTTTTTTTCGACATTACAAAAGCTTTGAGCGCCGAATATTCTATTCTACACTATGCTATAGTTTAATATTAAGCTGATTTGTTTCCTGCCTACAAATGTGTATTAAATGAGTTGAAGAATATCTCATTAGCGTGAAAGTTTTCAATTTAGGTGTACCACAAGGTTAAGTATTCGGGCCTATTCTTTTTGTTTCTATAAGGTTACAAAGATATTTTCAGCTGTAAAAAATGTTGTTTTAAAATTGAAGCAGTAAGATAATATTTGGGGCTGCAACATATTCTTCACCTATATAGAAAAATCAATCCTCGATCAAATACCAACTCTGTATTATCTTAGGCATTGTAAGTATTTCAGGCATTAAACTTTGAAAAAGAACCTATTTATTCTGCATTCTTTCGCATTCAAGGAATAAATTCATGAGGCATAGCGCACTGTGATTCAAGTTGTATGAGAAGGCGATATAGATTCTGAGCCTCTGTGTTACGAATTTGATTAAATTTTAAAAAAATATTACAGAAATATTTGAAAAGTTGTCGTCACTATTCGCCAAAGTAGATAAAAATGAGAGCTGAGTAGGTACTTCAGAAAAAAAATAGATTATTTGTTGTTTAAGAATAATTCTTCCAAAATATTTTGCCACGAGAGGGCACTCATCCTAAATTAGTCTTATATTCGTTTTATACAAAGACTTTTTGGCACGCCCACATTCTTATTTTTTCAGTTTAGGAAGCCATGTAGCTACATTGGGTTGTATTTTGTATGATCCTTTAAACAAAATTTTAAACTATTTAGGTACAAATACAAATTAAGACTATTTAAGTGGTATAGGTTCTTCCATTTTTACTTGCGATATATTTAGGTACTATATGGGAAGTTATGGATTCGTACAAAAAATCGAACTCGAGATTTTGATCAAACTTTACATTACGATGATAGAGAAGTCAAAAAAAGTGGGTCTCGCAAAAACGTCCGTCTGTCTCCCTGTCTGTCTGTCGGTTTGACTACAGCCTAAACGGATGGGTCGATTTTCTTTAAACTTGGTACCAAGCGTTTTTTCGACATTCCCCCCACCCGTTTTTTTCTCTTTTTTTTTAGGACCAAAATTAACAGTAGCAGTCATACAAAATTTCTTGGCCAAAAAGGAAAAACTAATTTTTCTCAAATTTAGCGCTACCGAATTTGTTTTTAAGAACTCAATAAATTTAAATAGTTATAAGTTGCCGTTTGATAAAAAAAATGGTTCCGAAAATGGTTATTAATAGTACCTCCCAAAGAACCATTTTTTTGATTTTCGCTTTTCTCGAAAACGGTTAAACTGATTCTGATCAATTTTTTTTATGAAGAAGTATTGACACATTCTAAATAATATTGTGTACCGAAATTTTCAAAAAAAATATTTTTTAGATTTTTAAAAAAAGTTTTAATATTTTTTTTTGAAAACTCAATATTTCAAAAACGACTCGGTCGATTTTTATTAAACTTGGTAAATAGCAGGTTTTTAACTTTATCTAGAAGATTTTTGACAAAAATTATTCTAATACCCAAAAATAACGGTGCCTCCGATACAAATGTTAAAAAACCGTTAAGAAAAATATTTTGTTTCTCAAAAACGACTCCTACGATTTTCATAAAAGTTTTTTTGTGTATTAAAATTAGTACGATCTACCATTTAAAATTTTTAAAGTTTATATTTTACTTTTATTAACAGTACCTCTCATAGAACGGTTTCTTTGATTCTCGACTATGTCAACATCTGATCAACCGAATAAAATTAGATATTTTATACAGAAGCTTGTAACAAATATAAATAAAAGTGCGTATCAAAATTTTCTAAAAACTAATTTTTGGATTTTTAAAAAAAAAATCAAAATTATTTTTTGAAAATTCGATATTTCGATAACGGGTAGCAGATTTTTTTGTGAAGTTCAATTTTTAACGCAACATTAATAAATGCTTTAAATTGGCGTACCAATTATTTTTCTCAAAAATGTTAACGAAATTTTATATATACAAAATTAATTATTTTTAAAACCGCTCCTACGATTTTCAAATTTTTTTTCTCATAAATAAAGATTTATATAAGAAATCAGATGGTGTACATCGCGTTGGGTTAAAACGGATTCAAAGTATTTTAATCAATTTCTTTCTAATTTTGTTGATTTAAAACAATTTACCAGTTTAAATAGTATAATTTTCTTTTATGCATATTGCATATGTGCAACACCAGGCTATATTGTTAATTTTTGTGTACTCACATTATACCACCTGCAACTTAACTAAGTTTTGGCAAATGGATACAATATAGACTGCCATAGCTAATTTATTTCAGACTATAGAACCACAATGTGGTCGCGCATAAGGGCAAGTTCGTGCGACCTAGTCGTGCATATTTTTTACTTTAAAAACAGAGACTTAAATTATTTTTCCGTATTAAATCACGCTTCATTGTTTAAAATATGATATGAGTCATACCGGAAAAGAGTAAGAAACACTTACTTTTTCTCGTTGAGTGCCAGTCCCTGTAGTGAATTACAACACTTATAATAACCATTTCTGTGGGCGTGTTGTTTGCTTGCAGGAATGCAGAGGACCTACAATTTTCTGCCGAATCTTAACGACTAAGTATTTGTCAAGTCTTTGCAAGAGGCAGTAGTCGATTTGCTTCAGGTGGTCTAGGGTGAGAATCGAAACCAGACCTCCGACATGACTGTCCTACCCATTAAACATTAAACCATCAGCTAGTATTTACTTTTTTAGTTGAATTGAAAAAGAACTTTAACTATTTATTTAGTTTTTTCTTAAATGTATTTAATAGTCAGCTAGAACGCCTTTTCTTTATCATTTTTAAATAGAATTTGATTGTTTTTTTTTTGTATACAAAATTACCTAGAAAAATTAAATTTTTATAGTGTTTAGGTTCATTTAAGGCTGGTATTCTTCAGCTTTAATTTGATATACTAATTACTTTAATTTTTGAAACGTGTTTTTCTTAGTAAAATATAAGTTTGCAATTAAATGAGAAATTTCCCCGGCTTATAACTTTTGATTTCAAGAGTACCACTTAACCGAATTTGAAGTTTTAGATGCCCATTCGACGCAAAATTTAATGTTCTTTAATATTGATTGGAATAACATTTTCCGTCGGACGTACAGTTTTCGAGCTACAAGCAAAAAAAAACTGAAAAGAGCGAAAATTTCACATTTACTTGGCTCCCAAAAGTTGTGCACATCTCGGATTACACGCATTTAGGACCAAATGAAGGCATTAAAACGATTTACAGCTTACTGGAAATTGATTCCTCAAAACGCTTTTTATGAATCTAATTTGATTGGCCTATATGCATGCCTAACAGAAATTCGCTTTGAAATTTTTCGTATCATTTATTGACTAATTTTTTTTATTTCAGTTAAAATATCTACGTATTTACGTCAAAAACCAAATAAATGTTCAAGATTTTTAAATATAAAACACAATCTTAAACAAAAACACCAGCTGCCAGTTTTAATAACTAAAAAAAAAAAAACAAAAAAAAATCAATTGAGAAACCTTATATCAACAATATTTTAAACTCCTTTTAGTACGTTTTTATTATTTCTCCAAGAATTATTCTGCAGAACATAAAAATAGCAACACCTGAATACCTCACTATACCTACCTATAAATTATTTACAATAATATACATTTTTACACCTGCAACAGCCTTAAGTATAAATTTTCAATTCCATAAACATTTCCACCGTGGTGATTTAAAAAGCTTTTTTTTTCTAATCTCTCGAGGTGTTATTAAGTTCTTTTTGACTCCTTAAAATTTATTTTTCAGCGTTATTAAATTTTTCGGACTGATTCCCTCTTAGCACCAGCACCAGAAATATCACACCACCCAGCCACCAACCACCAAACCAACCGTGAGTTTTCCAATATTTTATAGCTGTGTATATCGTCGAATTGGCTTCATTGGTTTTTGTAACTTTTGTGCGCTAACCTAAAAGTGGAGGAGCTCTTATACAAAAACTCCGCATTCAATTTCGAACAAAAGAATAAAAGAAGAAACATCAAAGCAAATTAGTGTCCCATGACCTTCTTCTTTGCACCTTTTAGACAAAACATAATTTCCAAATCACACCTCGTGATGGTTTTTGCAACCATCGGAAACCGATCCGATCACCCTCTTTTATTTCAATGAAAACTCACAATTCTTCAATTTATACTTCCAGTACGCCCCTCCCCCCCTTTTTTTCATCCTCACGCGCCTCGTCATGAACAATTCCACCTCTTGAAAATCGGAAACGTAATTCCTCTTATTTTCCATTTGAATAACAATGTCATCGTTCTGTTTTTAGCTCTCTACCTCTCTACACCCTGAATGGAATCCTTCGATTTATCCATTCCAACCCAACACAGCTCCCTTCGAGGTATATACTATATATTCATTCGCTGTTCCTGTTCGGTTAGATATTTCCCTAAGCTCTTCGAACAACATAATCGAAATGATACAATCACGAACATCAGGACCACCTGTTCTCAACAGCAGCATCTGACGCCTTTTGTTAATACGAGTGTATCTATAAATTTCAAATAAGCCTCCTCTACATCCTTTTTAGGATACCCAAAACCCATCCAACCAACCTAAAACCTATACCTACCTATAACGAGTATCTCATTCTCCGTGCCTTATAAACAGGACGACAGGTGGTAAATGTCATATTGAATGAAAAAGAAAAACAAATCTGTAACACCTTTCAAGGATAATCCTCATTTGAGTTTGAACTCGAACCGAATCAAACACCCTTCCCCAGCGCGGTCTCCAAATTCTCTGGAAATAAATTTACTCGAGTTAATTCCGATCTCTGAGGAATGATTTATTTCTGTTGAATTTTCTTTTTTTGTTTTAATAAACTCTGATTACGTTGGACTCGCCTATTCAACAATCACTATTGGAGAAAATTATTGTCAACACAAAGAGCATTTGGAGTTGGAGTTGGAGCTCACCTTTCCAATTTAATTTAATATAAGACGCATCAAAGTGCGATTCATTGTTTCCTGCTTTGTGCCTGCCTTCTTATTCAACCCACTAAAGCTTTATCCTTTAAATACAAGCATCCTTATGATTTTTGAAGTATTGAGTCGGATGATAAATGTCACACCTTATTTTAGACCAAGGGAAATACGTTACAACAAAATCAACACACCTAAAATTCTCGTACTATAGCAGAAAGGTATAATGGAGAAAATTAAAGCTTGGAGAGCAAAGAGATCATAACTGGCCATTTTATGAAACAGTAATTCCTTTTGGCAGTTTTGTTATTGTTTCATTCGAGAAGGTTTGATAAGAGAAAGTTATTTTCTGTATTTAGAATCACCACACAGAAAGGTTAGAAAACCATTAGTTGGGATAACCTTAAAAGGACTAAGCTGGGTTCATTTTTCAAACACAAAACGAAATTAGTTTGATTTTAAATTTGTTAAAAGCTTTGTGGTAGTAATAATAATTCTTACGTTATGCCTGTAAGACATAAGGTCTGGTAAATGTTTCGGGAAAGATGTTGGGTGCTGATGCTGGTGCATGCTGACTCCTTGCTTTAAATGCGCACATACAAATGTACAAAAGCGCGTATTTGCAAAATTACAAAATTTAAGATGAGTGAATGTTAGCGGCAAAAAAACAAAAACACTTGGAAACCAATCAAATTTAGTGATTGATCAGGAAGTTAGGGCCGGACAAACCATATGTGCAAGATGTGCAAATGCACAGAGCGCAAAATTCTGGGGGCATAAGAAAATGTAATCTGATCTTGCGCAAACAAATATGAAGGTACTGTCATTTGCATTTCTAACACAAAACTTGTCCTAATAATCCCAAAATAACACCCAAGACAACTGTGCTAAATTATTTCTTGCACGCACTAGCTATCGTAAAACTGAAGATCGCTATACCTACGTATTGAAAGTCTACCTCCTGGGTAATGTGGAAAAGTCTTATGGATGTGTGTCAGTGTATGAGGAATCGTTTCCTCTTCCTCTTCTTCCATACAGCTCCTATTGCAGAAATCGTTTGAGTAGACGCCAGGTCTGGTGGCGTGCCTACCTTTTAGACAGTGTCCCTAAGTTTAAAATGATACATTAAAATTTAAATATTTTAGAATATAGGATTTACGTTACAAAATTGTCTTTTTAATAAGATAAATTATTATGTTCATAAATATTTAAAGCTATGTTCATTTATTAATTTCCAAAAACAAACATAAAAAGGGTTTGTACCAAATTTGAAACAAATCAACAATATATTTTTTTTTCTTCAAATATTCTCGTAAACAGCTCTAACAATTTTGATTAAACTTTTTACCTGTGTGATTGTAAAATAAACTGCGTTCTCTTCTTTGAGAAAATTTGTATGATTTTTTGTTTTACTGAAAATCCCTCCAGCCGAAGTACTTGTAGCCCATTTTTTTAGAACATCATTGCAAAAGTCCATATTGTTGTTGTAATGTTGTCGTTTTAAAAACACACATTCAAAGGGTTTTCCAATAAGAGGTGTTATTTTGAATAGCTCGCTATTTCGGTAGCTGTCACTTTTGAAGCTGTCATTTTTTGACATTTGACAAGAAGAAACCACGCCATTAATAAAAGTGGAACGATACACGCTTCAACAACGCATTGAAATTATTAAAATTCACTATAAAAATGGTGAAAATTTGGCAGAGACGGTTCGTAAAACTAAAACATTTTTGGGTCGTCGTGAAGCACCTTGTCGGACGGCAATACAGAAATTGGTGGACAAATTCGAGCTGTTGGGACAAGTTAGTGATGTGAAGAATAAAACCCGTGCACGTCGCTCAAGAACAACTGAGAATATTGCTGTTGTAGCCCAAAGTGTTGAAGAAAACCCAGGTTTGTCCATTCCTCGTTGTCTTTGGAATTAGGCATTCCCGATTGGAATACGTCATTACACCGTATTTTGCATAAAGACTTGGGTCTTAAGGCTTATAAAGCTCAGTTAACACAAGAACTCAAGCCGGCTGATCATCAACAACGTCGTGTCTTTGCTGATTGGGTCCTTGAAATGCATGAAAATGATCCGGAATTTCATCGAAAAATCATCTTGACTGATGAGGCCCATTTCCACCTCGGAGGCTACGTCAACAATCAAAACTGTCGCATCTGGGGCTCGGAAAACCCAAGATTTATTGTTGAAAAGCCTCTCCATCCTCAACGCGTGACTGTTTGGTGCGGTTTATGGTCCGGCGGGGTCATTGGACCTTACTTTTTCGAAAATGAGGCTGGAGCAACAGTTACGGTCAATGGATTGCGCTATCGAGAGATGATAAATGATTTTTTATGGCCGGAATTGGATGGTATTGATCTGGACAACGTTTACTTTCAACAAGACGGCGCTACGTGCCACACAATCAATGAAACCATCAATCTTTTACGGGAAAAGTTTCCGGACCGTGTTATCTCTCGAAGAGGTGATCACAATTGGCCACCGAGATCTTGTGATTTAACACCCTGCGAATTCTTCCTTTGGGGCCACGTGAAAGATAAGGTCTACGCCAACAGCCCAGCGTGGATTCAAGACCTCAAAGATGGAATTCGTGAGGCTATCGAGGACATAGGGCAGCCACTTTGCGATTTGGTTATGGAAAATTTCATGAAAAGGATATGGTCCTGTAAGCATGGTCGTGGCGGCCATTTCGCTGATCTTGTGTTCCCTTATTAACGGCATACCTTCCTCTTTATAATGAAATAAACATCCGATCATTTATCTCAAAAAATGCCATTTTTCTTTGAATATCAAAATAACACCTCTTATTGGAAAACCCTTTATAATTATAAACATATAGTCGTTCGATTCTACATAACAATTAATGTAAACGCTATAATGGTTTGATTGTGTTTGTAGCGTCATATTCTTACCACTTGTCCAGAAGTGTGCAATTATATATTTTGCACGTCTTCGTTGTTATTTGCAATAGTATTGATGAATTGGTGGAGCTAGAGATTGGAACCGGTGGACGATGGACATAGGATCATTTTTTTCTTCAAAATTTAGATAAATTAACAAAAATATTGAAAAGTAATTTAGGTGTGATTTTTGGCAGGAAAAAATTATTTAAAATTTCAGTTGAACAAAAATTAAATATATTTCTGGCAAAAGTTTTGGAGACAGTAGTCAAGTTTAAGGTTTTTGACAACAAATATTTTAAGGCCTTGTTTTTCAGGGGTGACTGAAACGAGTGTTTGCTACCTCGGGACATTAATTAACCTACGCAGTTAACTCAAACAGCAGAGAATGCATGTGGAACGATTTAACAAACTCTGAACTCTGTAATACATCAAAAGCATCTGTTCAGCAAATCCAGTGCTTACTCATCAAATAAACTCGGGTTTATCTTTAATCTCGCATTGAAAAACTGCTCCTCTAGGCCTAATTAAACAATGAAAGTGTTGTCCTGAAAAGCAAGAGCTTACAATTGTTTTTGAATTTTTTGATTTCGTATTTCCTATTACGACAAATGCATAGGTTGTAATACAGGTTTGACTTAGAGGATCAAGTCTTTTAAAAACTAAGCTAATTCAATACGCTAAGAAGGTTAAAAGCTAGAAAAAAAAGTATTTAGATTGCAAAAAGGTAGCTTAAATATTTTTTTATAGTTTTTTTGGTAATTTTTGCGAAGCTTAGGATTGTTTTACCCGTGCGAAGGCAGGCGGGCCAGCTAGTAAATAGAATAAAATCAATTTTTTTTTGGAAAAATTATAAGGATCAAAAAATTATTCAAAGTAAAAGATTATTTTTATAATTCTTTTTCAATTTGTAGAAAATTGTTGTGTTTTAGTCAGAGCTTCAGTTTCTTAATGTCTATTGCTGTTGTTGCGCAATTAACCTCTCATTTCCAATAAGAAACTTTAGGTAATATCTAACTTGAAAAAAAAAACATAATCTTCTGCTACAAGGTGGTACAAAAGCCCCTTTCTTTGCAAACAAACAATTTGAGCGATATGGGAACGTTATAGGTGTGTGTGAGAAGTACCTACGGGCAGACCTCGACTGGCCGAAAATTATCCAGGTCGTTCGTGAAAAATTTGTAGCTGGTTCTGAAACTTCGACACGACGACGACGTTCATCAGAGTAGGTTATAGATACAACTTGGCATACATTTTGAAGAAAGATCTGCACCTTTACCCTAGCAAAATTCCAGTTCGTCCAAAAGCTAAGAACTGGTGATCCCGAATAACGTTTAGAGAAGGTACCTACTTCAGAGCTGTTTATATTTGCATAAGAAGGTCTTATTTGGCCCACCCTGTAGAAGCCTTCTGCCCACAAAGATAAGTTTCTTTCTCTAAGCTAAAATTAACCTTTGAGTTCTGTATAGAACTTCATCATGGAGGTGTATGTTTTTTATATTGCCATATGATGTCTACATACATATGAATATATAAACATAATTTCCCTTAACGCTAAGCTCCTTCTCAGAAAATGTTTATTTCCTGCTTCAGAATCATATGGCCCACACACTACACACACCATAAACCCCGCATATAAGCCGTTTTTCATAAAACGAAAATATATCGCTGGTAGACGCTATAATAGCTTTTCCAGGAAGCTACTTAACGTCAACTTATCCAGACGGGTTAAAAATCCTCCGAAAATGGTTTTAGAGCCCTTGGTATATTTTTTTTTTTTATTTCCCTTAACCCACACAATGGCCGCGAGATTTTTTTCTTCCTCCTATAAATTTTGTAAGTTCAAAATTGTTAATGTGGAAAGGTATGGTTGCCTTATCCTTAAAGGTACATATGTTATAAAATTCTCAAATGTTGAATTGTGTAGGTATGTATGTGTATGTATTTTTATATGGATGAACAGTGGGTATGCATGCCTAGATCCGGAAACCGTAAGTTATTTCTCCGCTTTGCTGCTATTCCAGCTGCAAACAGAAGGCAAAATAATATCCTTGATCCTTGAAGCTTCAAGGGGTGGTGGTGGTATAGAGGCAACAGGCTTAAGTAAAGCGATGAGACTTTTATATACATATATTCTTTTTTCGTATAAGAAAAACAATTTTCACGGTTTTTGATTTGAGGTTTGATTTTTTTGTTTTTTTTTTGTATTCAAATTTTAGAATATCTCATGTCTTTCATGGCCATAGTCCTTTTTTTATGGCTAAAGGATGAAGTGAGCAGAATACAATTTTCTATTTTTATATTTATGAATCCTTTTGCATTTTCCTTAGCGAATGCGTTGATACAAAGAGCTTCAGCATCAGCATCAGGACGTGCTATAAATATTCCTATACACACATTCTATAGGAAAAAGAGGACATGAGTGGAATTGAACAACAAATTGAAGCAAATGTCTGCAATTGAAAGTTTCCATGTGTGACCATAACGACTTGGTTAGCTTCTATTTTTTTTTTAAATTATATCTATGCCATATGATGTTGCAAAAATCAAAAAACCTCGTTGCCTTGATCACTTGAAGGATTTTTTCCCTTGTCCTTGGCGGAGTAAAAAAAAATAAAAAAAAAGTTATTCATGTCCTGTGCGGGTTCTTCGAAGCTGATTTTTTTTTTTTCTACAGTAGGTATACTCAAACCAACGTGGCTATGTCATATCCTGCACTATTTCCTGTTTGAACTTTATATATGAACCTATACTCGTACATATAAAATGCATCATTCTGTATATCTGTATCCTGATGGCTTTGGCTTTACAGAGGTATGAGATGCATGCTAAGCGAGAGAATTGTTGATATAGAGGCAAGCAAGCCAGCATGCCGGCTGGAAGGCTAGAAGGCTAGAAAAAAAACGAGGCATGAATGTGAAATTGCGGTGTATGTTTTTATATCGGTCTGGTTCAGGAGTGTATCGCAATGCATAAATATATGAACTGGAAATTGAAGTTGTATAGTTAAAATTCATATGGGTTGACTTTTTTATGGACTTGAATTGAAAAATAACAACAACCAAAAAAAAAGAAAGGAAAAATAGAAATGCACAGACGTCTGTCATATTTGGCGCGACAAGGCTTCAGCCAAAAATATCTTAGTGACTTGTAGTTAGGTGGTAGAAATACAAATGGGTAAACAATATTTGTATGGAACGGTGTTTAAACAAAAATCCTGTATTACGTAAAAGACGTATAAAACAATGAAAAGCAGCTAGTGGTGATCTAAAATAGACGGACCATTTAATTTGAATTTTGTTAGATATAAATATCACTGTGCTTGGAAAACTATGGCATTTCAGTTAAACATTTCAATTAAACCAGTCAAAAAAGTTATAAACGGGCCTACATACATATCTACATTTCTTGCGTAGCACCTATATAAGAACTGTGTTTTAGCGTATTCCAAACCCTTCCAACCTAACAAAACGAGCAGGTACAAATTTAAACAGTTTATGTTTCAAACAAACCCTGTAGAGTTCTAAACAACCTCAGTATGGTACTACATAGTCACACTGACAGAGTAGCTTGCATGGTTGGCGGGGGTGGGGTCTAGGATTAGCACATGACAAGTCTTTTAGGAAAACGATATTTACAGCAATGATTCGATAATTGCTGGCCTATTCAAAATCTACTTTTTCAAAAATTGTCCTGCTAACATTATTACATTATACCGTTTCGAAAGTAGTGTGTGCATTGCCAAGCAGATGCTTATTTAAGAAAAAGACAAATTGTGTTTTTTGGTTCTGCTGGATTTTTCGAAAGCTTTCGATACAATTGACCACTCGATTCTTATACATAAGCTTCTCCATCAAATTAATTTTTCATCTTCTGCAGGTAACTTGCTATTTTCATATCTGAACGAAAGAAAACAGAGGCTGTAAGTGTGTCCAATACACTTTCTTCTTTTTTGGCAGTCTTGAAAAGTGTTCCACAAGGATCGATTTTAGGGCCAATTCTCTTTTCACTTTATATGAGTGAGTTGCCTTCAGTTTTGAAATACTCACTTATACAGATGTACGCAGATGATGTGCAACTTTAATTGAATAGTCCTCTAGGTGTTATCAAAAACTGTGTTAATAACATAAATCAGAATTTCCAAAGTATTCACCTTTGGTCACAACAAAATGGCCTGTTCGTAAACCCTTTTGAGAACTAAATTTATAGTTAATTCTAAAAAAGCCCTAAGATGCTTCTTATTTCCCTCGTTTAATGCTTAATAATATTAGCCGTGTTTTTTTTCAAGCCCGGAGGAAATTGGTTGAAAAAAACGGCATCGGGGATTAGCGACGCCAATACAGAAACAAAATGGAGTTTCCATACAAACTATCGATAACAAGTATGCAATTCACGCCGGTAACACAGTTTTTCTCCGTGCTTAAGTTAAGCCCCGAGAATCTTACGCGCTTAGCTAAGCCCGAAGGGGATTAGTTGTTGTTGCATTTAACATGTAAATTGCAGGACAGGACGTCGTTTTTTTTCGATCGATTTCCTCGGGGCTTTTGCAAAAAAACACGGCTATTGTTATTGATTTTGTGGAATCAGCTAAAAATCTGGGAGTCATTTTCAACAGGTCTTTAACTTGGGAAAATCACATTAATTTGACTATTGACGGAGCGCTGAGAGTTCTTCGAGATTCCCAATACTTAACTCCGATAGAAACTCGTAAGATGTTGGCAAAAACTTTAATTATTCCTCTTCTTACATATGGTTGTGAAATTTACTGTAATTGTGATGCACGAGAGTCGACGAAAACTTATAGTTGCCTTCAACAACACAATAATTTACATGTTTGGACTTAAAAGATATGACCACATCTCAGGCTTTGCTGAAACCTAATAACGGGTGATTTTTTAAGAGGTTTAGAACTTTTTTTAAAAAAAAACACAAAAAATTCAAAAAAATGAATGAAATATTTATTTGAATCGATAGTTTGAACCTTGCAATTTAATGTTTAAAGATAATTTCATGCAATTGTTGACGCGGCTGCGTCTCAGGTAGCCCATCCGCTGAGTCCAATTTTGGCATACTCTTTCACACATATCGGCCGGTATCTCACGAATGAATGCATGGATGTTGGCTTCCAGTGCGTCAATCGAAGCGGGCTTGTCCCTATAGACATTAGCCTTGACATACCCCCACAAAAAATAATCTAATGGTGTCAAATCGCACGATCTAGGCGGCCAATTGACCGGCCCGAAACGTGAAATTAACTGTTCACCAAACTCGCCTCGCAATTGCGCCATTGTTTCGCGTGCTGTGTGGCATGTGGCACCGTCTTGTTGAAACCACATATCATGCAAGTCAAGAACTTCCATTTCGGGCAAAAAAAAGTTTGTTATCATCGCTCGGTAGCGTTCACCATTGACAGTAACGCTGCGATTCGCATCATCTTTGAAGAAATAGGCCCAATAATGCCGCCGGCCCATAAACCGCACCAAACCGCTTTTTTGGGATGCATTGGTAGCTGTTGCAATGCTTCTGGCTGATCTTCACTCCAAATGCGGCAATTTTGCTTATTTACGTACCCATTCAACCAAAAATGAGCCTCATCGCTGAACACAAGCAGCGCGCGATGAACATTTCGAACCGAGCACGAATTTTGATAGTAAAATTCAATAATTTGCAAGCGTTGTTCATTTGTAAGACGATCCATGGTTAAATTGCAAACCAAACTGAAGCTGTTTGACAGTGACACAAGGTACTAAACACACGTCAGCTGTCAAAACCAGTGTTGCCAAAACCAAACCAGCTTAAAAATCACCCTTTACAACATACAATTTAATCGTTTTCTCCAGTACCGTACACTTTTTCTTCTTTTCAGACGCATCAACCTCATTATAACTAAACTAAACTAAAACTCATGTATTAATAAGAAAGGACGTGGCACTGGGCGGATTTTGTTTAAACCACTTCCTTAAACTTCGCCCGCTAATAAACTCAATAAGAAACACTGAAAATTTCATCCCAATCGTTAAAGTCGTTTCCGAGAAATTTTCTTTGGTTCTATGCGTGCTGACAGCTTTTATGTCCATCAACGAGTTCATCTAACTCTAATTATTATAAATATTTAGATACCTACATTTCATATGATTGGTGTGTTGTGTTTTGTGTAGTATAACAAGTAACAAGCGCATATCTAGATACATTCCGTATTATTTTTGGAAGTGACTCTAGACATGCCAATTATAACAGTTTCGGTTTATAAAAGTACTGCTGAGCGGCCAGGTAGGGCCAGGGCCCTCCGCCGGTGGGCGTACTTCAGGCACCCAGAGTTTTTTTTTTTCAAGTAACGCGAAGCGCGTTAACGTACGCCCACTTTTAATGGCGAAAAACTGTTATAAATTGGCATGTCTCTAGCCTCTTCCATTATTTTTAGTATTTGTGTTTTCATTTGTGGTATGTCATCTGTAGTAAAATCAATCGAAAAAAAACTATATGAAAAGCAACTAGTATTATGAGAAGTAGAAGGATTGGGAGAAAAATTCAAAGAAACGAGTAGAAATGTTTAATATTTGTATACAAATAAATAAAGCCTTTTAGGAACCAAATATCTTAAAAAAAAAAAAAAACAAATAAGTATACACCAATACATATACCTATTTTATATTTTCTTAAGTCAATATTTAGTCAAAGAAATCATTTTTATACACTAAGGTTGGAAACGAAACGAATCAAATAATGTTACCGATCGGGTCGTATAGACCCAGTCTCATATTTTAAAATTAGATACCTACAAAAAAAAAAACATTTTATTCAAATCAAACCACCCGTACAAAAAGGCGATTATATTACCGACATTCTTCAATCTTTTTTCAAGATACTATACCTAAATCCTTTTTCCTATCTATATATAATGAATAAAAAAAAAAACTATTTAATATCCTCTTTCTGTCATTTTGGATTATTTAATGTAAAATATAGGTCGACCCGTGCGGGTATAGAAATTTATTTCGTATTAAATACAATAACAACAACAAAAATTACTTGAATGAAAACATTATGGAATTGGTATTATATATAAAATGTAGGTACCTCTTACAACTTACCTACTATCTCCTGCCTTTAGTATCAATTCCATTTGAATCTTATTATCCTTTTCAGAAATATTTATTCTTGAATAGAAAAAGATGTTTTCCTTTTTCCGGAATTCTTCAATGAAAAGGTATAAAGAAATAGACAAAAAAAAAAAAAAAAAAGAAAAGAAAACAAGAAGCAAAAGTTCAGTCTATTTTACACAGAAATAAATAAACAAAATATGAAAGGAGATAAAAGTTATATAAGGAACTTAAGAACTAAGGAGGTAGCTTTTACGGAGAGAATAAAATAGTTTTTTTTTTTTTTCTCAATAATTTTGGAAATGGATAGAAGATGTGTTTTCAAATATGTTTGATGTGTGTTTTCCAACGGAAAATTATTTATATTAATATTAATAAAATTATGTAATAAGAATTCTCTGTCTGATGTTTATAGCCTTTCAAAAGATGTTTAAATAATATAATATTTGCAGTATACACACTACACGCATCTTCTTTCTTAATGAAATTGAACTTTGTCTCTGAGGTTGGTTTGCCCAAATGAAAGAGAATTATTTAAATAATATAATTTGGATACGTCATCGGAACGTCTTCTTCTCTAAATATTGTTTTTTTTCTTTAATGCTGTTTTTATCATAGAAGGGGGTCGTAAGTTGTAAAGCCCAAGCTGAAGCGCTGAAGGGATGGCAGTCTTACCAGATTCTAATTGAAGAAGAATATATTGATCGTTTTATAAAATTAACATTAAAAAATTATTTGAGTGCCGGGACTTAAGGTTAATATGTGTGAACCAACAACGTTTGTCCAAGCGCAGTTTTGAGGATCCATATTTTGAACCGTATATGCGAAGTCGTCCATATACGTTGTTGACTACGTGCACGGATCCAAAATGGACTAGTTTGCTTTAAAGGGATCTTCAGATTTTCGTCACTGAACGTACCCAATATCCTACAATGCAGGGGCCGAATTACCGCATCAGTTATCGATTAATACGTGACTGAATTATGTGAGTTTGGCATTACCGCTCACGTTATGGTGTCATCATCCCCATAGGTTTTACTCGTTCATTCGATCACTGATGGCACTCACTCCATCAGTCACTGATGCGGTAATTTGGACCCAGATTTTCGTAACGTAATCTTCTACATCGTCAAGTGCAAACCTCATAAAGTGGCACAGAGGAAAGTCCACTTTAATATTTCACTCTACCGCAGCCGGAATATGGTTTTAAAAACTTGATGTCTTCAACGACACTTTCTAACCAACCGTTGTGGATTAATTTGAATTTTTGAAGTGAATCTCCGTAACGCTTAGGTGAGAAGTTAACACAAAAGAAGTCACCGTAAGATGGAGTTACGCCACGGAAATAACATTACACTAAATATCCTATGCTATAAACTTAAATTCATACAAAATTCGAACAAAATGTAAATGTGTGATAAAATCATAGTGACGAAAGTGATTGTGGGTCCCTTCGCCGGTGGATGCCCACTTTTAATGGCGAAAAACTGTTATAAAAGTTATGAATTTTCATGCCTCTAGTCTCGTCCATTTTCCAATGGTTTCGCCCATTTTGTTTCAGTTTTATGATCTGGTGCTTCTAATTATATACAGTTGCAAAATATTGCATTTAAAAATGCACCCAAGTTGATGGGTAAGTGCAGGTGTTCTTAAAACCATGCCAGTGGGTTTATAAAGGTGTAATAGGTTATATATTTTCAGAATAATGACCCATTCTAAATCTAATCATTTTTTTTTGTTTTAAAGGTCAAGTATATAAAGTCTCCACGGCGTTTAGTTCAAACCGTGGATTATTTAATTTGAAGTTTCGCCAAATAAGGAGCCCCTAAATGGAACTTAAATTCTCCATCATTAGTTTTTTTGATGTGTAAACATCTATGCTCGCGGTAAAGTGAAAAAAAACGTGAACGTTCGTGTGCAACATTACGTCGTGCACTTTACGTTGTAGCACGTTACGTTACGAAATCTGCCCCGACCAAAACAAATTGATTTTAACGCGACCGACAATTAGATTATAGTTTATCGCGACAACTCATTTATATTGTTTTTTCCAACGACGAAAGCAAATTGTTTTTAGCGCGACCGACGATTTTATCATTTTAACACTTATATTTTTATGTTGTTTTCTTTAATTTTTAATTATTCCCCGAACAAAATGAACGCGACACTAGTATAATTAAAAAGAAAACAAAATCAAAACAAAAATAATAAAAGTCAATAAAATGTCAATAGTCAGCTGTAGGGATTGACAATTGACTGTAGGTATGGTAGGTCAATGGCTGTAGGTATGGTAGGATATCGGGTGCGTTCAGTGATACAAATCTGAACTTAAATTCTACGTTTACATTATACTGCTTTTAAACGATGCAATTTCTTCTTGCAATTTGTAGGCACGTAGGCGAGGGACGTAGGTGGCTGGGATATACAAAATAGCTGAGGTTGAAAAAATTGCAGAGTTATCGGCTACTTTTGTACTTGCACAAAGTTAACATTCATTAAAAATCACAGCGTCCAATTCCATAGGCGATTGATGGTGTCAATCGATTGAAACTGCGATTTTAGTGATTTACACTGACAACAACTGCAACTAAATATTCTAAAAACTCAAGATATATATATTTCGCCGGCTATTTCATAGTGACATTCATTTGAGGTTCGTTCAGTATAAAATTAAGATTGAACTTTTTGTAAGTTTTACTCGATGGAAAGATGGAGATTCATAAGGGTTGCAAGTTCGTTGACAGTTCTAACTGGATATTTTAATTCGGCCCCTGTCAGTCAAACCATTAAGTTCCTTTGGAATTTGGGCACGGTGTCATTTAATTGAAACTACGGTTTTAGTGCTCTCCGCTGAAAGTTGTTGTTTGTCGATGCTCAGAGAGTGATTACCATAAACAATAACCATGTGTAATGTGAAGTCATCTTAAAGTTGAGAGTGAACTACGAAGCAGGACCTTTCAGTACCGAACCTTCACCGTTCGTTGGACACTTCACCACCAACCTTTTAGTGCTTGGAAATTTCGTTACAGCGGTTCCCCCACTGGGTATTTCGCTGCCGTTCTTTCAACACTAAGGTTTTTAAGCACTGCCTACAGATATGTAATGTAGTGTTAATTATTCAATATGTTTCTTTGATGACGTTCAGTAACAAAAATCAGGCACTTGGACAAACGTTGATGTTTACACATATTTAACCGTGAGTCGCGGCACTCACATATTTTTTTTGTTGAAATTCTGTGTTTCAAAGGTGTGGTGTTCCTAGAGGGATTTTAGTTCCCAATCAGAATTGGAGTACTAAATTAGCACTTAGGCAGCAGGTTAGGTTATGTTAGGTTTTTGGGCTGATAGAGGATCTAATTCCTATCACACTTTGATCAAAGTATATTGTAGCTACCTTTTGATACCCTGGAGGATTGAACGCTCCTAATAAGTTGACCTATAAGTTTTCATGGCAATGTTTAGATGCATTAATGAATTTTGACAATTTAACATTAGAAAAGTTGGTCAGCTCTTCTAAGTTATTAAAGAAGCAGCTTCTTAGGTATTTATTTCTTAGTTCTGAGACTAAATTATCACTTAATTGGAACTTAAATCCTGCATCATTAGAATTTTTAATTTCTGTTGGGGTGAACCCAGCTTGACGGACCTTATTTTTCATTTTCATTTTTTATTCACCAAAGTTGAAGGATACCTAGATAGTTCCTACATTTATCGCAAATTAAACTAATTGTAAGATGGAGGGCTCTAGCCATTATAGGTAAGATTGAAAATGTTCTCGCCAGAATTTCTCTCGAAGAATGAATTTTCAATAAAGTAATATAGTATACATTCCTATTCAAATATTTTAAGTCCTTCATGCCTTTTTCTCTCTTTTATAAACGAACCTTACCTGTAGAACACAAAAATTCAAATTTTAATTTATTATATTTTAGGTACCTTTACATTTCATATCTAACCTTACATATATACGATACACATATATTTATTGTAACTCCTATTAACAGTTTCTTTTTCTTTTTTTCTTCCAGGTAAATTCTTTGTTCAGTAATCCTTGAATTCCGTAAGTATATTAAAATTGTTGTTCCCTTTCAAATGATACGCTTTTTTGTATGTATGTACTTATATGTTGTTATAGTTATTACTTATGTATTTTTATCCCACCTTTTTTATAGCCCAAGAAAGAAAAAAAAAAAAAAACATGCAATAACGAAAGGGAATCCAAAACAACAAAAAAAAAAATCTTTATTATCCTTGAACCTCATTATACCTTTAAAAAGAACTTTTCTTACCCCCAAAGGAAATGAATGAATGAAATTCAAACAAACGCAAAATATAATAAATAAACACATACCTAAGCCATTCAACAAATTATTGTCTGATATTAAATATTAACCAATCTGAGATTAGTCTTCCGCGAGTAAAATATCCACAAATATCCCAGAAATTCATTCCTTGTCGTCCTCGTTCTTGTCCTCGTCGTCGTCGTGGGTTGCGTTGCGTGGAGGCATCAGTTGGGATGAAGATTGAAGTAAGATATTACAAAAATAAGTCTAACCAAGCGCAAATTGAAAGAAAGGAAACTCGAACCTTCTGCTTATGTCTCCTGAGAAAATCAACATCATCCAGATATCAAGAAACAGGAACAAGAACAGGAGCAGCTATATGTATGCGCTACCATCAGCAACAGACAGACGAAGTGGAACATCTGATTCAAATCAAAAGATAGATCCTTTCAACTGTAAAGTTAAAGAAGATGCAAAGAGAAAATGAAGACAAAAATAAAAAAAAATATATGGCAAAAAAGAAAAGCGCCTATATCTTCAGCATCATTTTAATATTTATATCGTATCTAGGAAATTTATTTTTTTTTTGTACCTATTCCATTTTCCTACTCTCCAATGTATAAATGTTCATTTTGCATCTTTTGCAGTTCGCACACACAATGTGGTGTGGCGGTATAGATCCTTTTACGAAAAGCTCCGAATAAAATGGTTAGCAACAAAGCCCTTTACAATGAATTACGAATCAATCTGGAAATAATGACATTCTTATATGTTTCCTCAGCGGCACTGACAAGGGATTTGGAAATGTCTAAGGATTTGTTCGTCCTTCTTTTCTTTCTATCGCTGGTTCATGTTCATGAGACTATGAGACATATACCTAATATCTACTGCCGCTAAGATGATTGAGTACACGATTCTAAATTAGTCGTCCTTTTTCTTACTTGCTATGTATATATGCTAGCTATCATGTTACATACATATACTATACATGTATAACATACACACACACATTTATATATCCTGGCAATTACATCAAATAAGAGATTAGGACTGGTTAAGTTGTCGGTAAGTGTGTGTATGTGTGTGTGCGTGCGAGAGTTTTTTTTTGTTTTGTGCGGCCCCCAAGGATTTGCGGTTGAAGCATGTAAAGAAAAAAGGATATTCAGCTATTTATTAGGGATTAGTAGTTAATTAAGATAGGATGTGCAAATTGAAAGAGAAATTGTGATGGGACTCGAACCTTCGTCTTAGTCCAAAACAGATAACTAGGTTACAATGTTTTGTAAGTATTTAAGGATAAAATATGCCTGTAGCAAGAGAAATGATGGAGTTTGTTGTTTTTGTTTTAGATATCTACTCAGTATCTTAATTAGCAAAAAAAATTAGAATTAACCCACTCGAATAACAACCTCATAATAAACTTATCCTTTTTTTTCTCATTCTACGATATGGCAAGTTGTTAAATAATGTTAAGCCAATATGCGAGCTTAACAATAACCAATCGCTATACACAAGCTTAGAAATATGCCACGTTAAACTTTAGAGACGAGTTATATGGTTTATTATTTAGAAACCACTTCTATATTTAAGACATCTTTAAATTTGGTTTTTGTAAGGATCTATGAGAAGGTAAACAAGCTCGGCACTGAGCAGAACTTAGGGAAAAATCAGGTAAAATTAAACAAAAACTAACAACTTATCAGTTTGTAATTTTTCAAGACAATTGATCATGTAAAATATTTAACAAGATACAAAATTTAACCATCGCATCGTGTTGAATCAACGCAAATAAATCAACTAACAAACTATGGTGGCACGCACCTTCAGAGATTTACACTAGGTACCTCAAATAAATGATTCTGATAAAACAGTGTGAACATCTTTTGATAGATTAAGTTGTGTAAACTAGCTCTTGTTTGAGTAAATTACATGGCTCAATGTTTAATTCAAACAGTAGCGTTGTTAAGTTTGAGCGAAAAATAGGAAAAATAGTTTGAACAAGGCTTACCTGCGAACTTGTTATATAGGGTTTTTCAATAAGAGCGCTACAAAAGTAGCGTAAAACAAAAACGGTTTTAGATATTAATAAAATTCTTAATTTCTGTGAAAGTATGTTTAGTGCCATTATGCGTGGAACTCGATTTCTTTTGCATGGCCACCACGGGCACGCTTGCAGAAGTCCAGACGCTGAACCCAATTTTCGACGGTTTTCAATCATAAATCGGCCGAAAATGCTGCAATTTCACGTTCGATATTCGTATGAAGTTCATCAATCGTCGCTGGCATGTTGGCATAGACCATAGACTTGACGTAGCCCCACAGGAAATATTCTAACGGTAAAATCGCGCGACCGAGGCGGCCAAGCGACTGCACCATTTCGTGAGATAACACGTTCTTCAAACTTGGTTTCCAATAAATTGATTGTGACATTCGCTGTGTGTGCCGCCGTCCTGTTGGAATCACATGTTCTCCAAGTCCATAACATCCAATTGGGGCCAAAAATATTCGGTTATCATTGAACGGTAGCGATCCCCATTCACAGTAACTTGCCGGTCTTGATCATCACGGAAGAAGTATGGCCCAATGACGCCGCCGGCCCATAAACCACACCAAACCGTAATTTTTTCGGGATGCAATGATGACTCATGGAGTACGTGTGGATTGCTGCCTGACTAATACCGCATATTTTGTTTATTGACGAAGGCATTCAGCCAGAAATGAGCCTCATCGCTGAAGATGATTTTTCGATGAAAATCCGAATCATTTTCAAGTTGTTGCTCAGCCCTTCACGAACATAGGACGCTTCTGGTGGTCAAGCGGCTTCAGTTCTTACGTCAATTTAATCTTGTAAGGATGTAGGCCAAGATCATTTCGCAAAATTCGCCACAACGACGTCACAGAGGTGCCCAACGCTTGAGAACGACGTGTGAGAGACACATTTGGGCTTTCTGCAACTGAAGCCTCAGCGGCAGCAATATTCTCGATACTACGGGCACTTCTTTGTCTCATTGGGACGGGAACATTTTGTACTGTGCCTGTGGATTCAAATTTTTCCACTAGACGCTGAATTATTGATCTGCTAGGACGATTATGACGACTATAAATTGGACGTGGCGCTCTTGTTGAGCGTTGAGGCCACTGACACCGAATTTCGGTAGTCAATTTTAATAATTTTGACTGATTGTTGGCTCGTATATCTTTCCATCATAAAATGGCAAACCTTACTGAAGAGAAATGTCAAAAGAACGGCAAGAAGTATGGCGTCGTTTGCTGTCCCTGTTGCTCTACTTTTGTAGCGTCCTTGTTGAAAAATTCTTTATTTAACCTGTGACTATGTTTGACTTGAATGTGAATCAGGATGAATCTAAATGGCAATCTATATTATAGACTCACATTTGGAATCCTCTTGTTTTTAATAAACTCGACCTGTAAAATTATTTAAAATTGCAGGACTGCTAATTAAAAAAAAAAATTTTAAAGTTGAATCTTTGTTGCTTGAAGACGAATCTTACAATCTCGATTTTCTTTATTGAATTAAAAAAAAAAGAATTATCAAAAATTACCACATACATACCTACTGAGCTTAAATCAAAGGTTAAGTTCATCATTTATAGATACAATTGTTAAAAAAAAGTATGTGAGATGTTAAGTCAACAGACTATGTATAGTTAAATTGAAATTTACAAGAGACTATGTCGGAAATATCATACAATTAGTAAAAAATAGCACTGCGGTCATATTACAATCTTGTCAGTTTCTTGTGCATATACAAGAATTTTGTGTTGAAATAACAAGACATCGTTTTGAATCAACTACAATTTGTATCTTCATAATAAAAATGAAATGCTGTCCTTTGATATAAGTGAATCACATGAGAAATGGATGGACTGACTTGTCTACTTTATTTGTTTTAAATTTTCGTTATAGCCCGAATAAAGTCCTTGAGGAAAGAAAAACAGGAAAAGCTGACTGAAAAATTTGGGAAGCACTGAAAGGTAAAGCAGTTTTTCGGTTGAGAATGCATGCGGTACGACTCAACAAAATCGGTGGAGAAAATATCAAAAGCATCTGTTCAGTTAATCCTGAGTAAACTCACCAATTTCAATGAGTTAACTCGGGTTTTACTTAAATCTCACACTGAAAAACTGGACCCTAGTAACGTAAAATTTTTGATTTGATCAATTTTTTTTTTAATTTTTGCTACCAAAACTTGAAGTTTAAAATTAAATTTTTTAAAAACTATTAAATAGAACTAATTGATTTTAAAACAAAATTTAAGAATAGATAGATTAAAATAAAAAGGTATAACGTGACATATTGCAAGTATTGCAGTTGTTTGTTGATGATTTTTCTTCTAGGTCGATTTTTTAGAAAATTGCCCCGAAATAGTGTGAAAGAGACCCCCTCTCATACAATTTTATTTTTGCCGCTCCACCCAAACTACACGCTCTTGATTTGTGTACCATCTTATGCAAAACACACCCTATATGATTAAAGACTTTAGTTTTTCTGTAAGACTAATCTTTTATTGGGAAGATGATGATGGAGTTCAAATAATTATCTAAACGGTCCCGAATGTAAAAGGTATTAACTGATCTTTTTTTCCTAACTGCCTAAAATGACGAGAGGATTTTAACAATTTCAATAATTTTAAATCCATATTTCAATGGATCTTCATTATGAATACAACTTAGGGTCTTGTCACTTAACCTTCGAGAATTGTTACGAATGGAAAAAGACGATTCATATTAGCCTGTTTCTTATGAAAAATTAAAAAAAAAAAAAAAAAACAAATCAATTTCTTAATTATTGTTTGGAAAAGATATTTTTGTTGTTTTGCTTAACAAAATCAATCGTTTCTCGGTATTGATTTTCCTCTAAACACAAATCGTACGCCAATTTGTCTGTCATTCGACTTCACTGAATCTAAAATTGCTCACTTATTATTATTATTATTTAAGATCAAATGAATGATTAATAAGAAGGTATAGGTAGGTATATCGGATAGGTACATTAAGTACATTCGTTATAATGTATTCACGCTTAGAATTGCTTCCAGCTTAAATAAACATCTCTCTTGATAATATTCCTTGATGTCTTTGTTCGTTAGACACGCGTCAAAATCAAACAAAAGGAAAGGACACACGCAAAAAATTATTTAACTAACTAAAGGACAAGCACACAGTCTCACTCTCTCTCTCTCTCTTTCTGTCTTTATGACGAAAATTAATGTAATTTGTTATTCATTTGAATGAAACGAAACACCCAAGGCCCTTGACAAACAAAAAGGTTGGCATATTCCTTGCTGTCAATAATAATGATGGAATGTGAACCTTTTGTGTCCACTTTGAGCCATATAACAGACTATAACAAAGGCTCTTAGCCAAACACTCTCTCTCTCTCTCCACTCTTATCCAACATCGTAAGGACGCTCTTTCTAGCTAAATGACCAAATAAACAAAAGAAAAGGCACAAATTGATGAATTTGCCTGAATCATTAATCACCCATTTTGTCCGTTCGTCCTAAGTCCGCCCTCTTATGGTGCGCGGCGCGGTTTTTTCTTTTATTCTTAACGAAACACAGCAAATTAAGGATCTCTTAAGGATATTTTTATACTTTCACTGTGTTGGATTCAATGAGAGAAAGGAACTATGAACATGAAACAGATAGCCTAATGGGAAATAAAAAGTGAATTTAAGGATGGAAGATTGCTGTGTGCGTGTTTTGTTGCGTTTTATTTAATGAATGCTAAATGCCGTTTTATTTGATTAATGAGTTTGTCTATGCCAGTGATAGCCAACCAATATCTAGGCGTGCCATTTATTATTTAATACAAAAAAAATTTAGGTATTAAAAGTAATTTTTGGTGTACAAAAATGGACCATATTTAAAACACCTTTTTCATTTAAACTGCTCGCATTGAGTCGACGCTGACATGTTAGATTTTCGTTAGGGAACGTTTGACACTCTTTCTTCTAATGCAAAAATAAAATGAAACACAAATTCCTCCATTCTTTTAAACTGAAACAGATGATTATAACAATTTTTTGTTAAAATATTAAAACCAAAAAAAAAAAATAGCCACGTGAATGGTTTAAAAATGGGTTCGCGGTTCGCCACCACTGACTTCGTTATTATTTTTCAGGGGGTGTAACGTTACCCATAGATTTCTTTTGCAATGAATGAAAAAATACAGACAGACTCTTTTGTTGTTACTGTTTTTTTTTTGTTTGTCAAAAAATACCACAAACAAGAAAATATAATCAAGGATATTAGAGCGAAGATGAAAAAGTATATTTTTTGTGTGGGGGGTTCCCTATAATTAGATAGAGACTGGCAGATTTGTGGTTTTGTTTGTTCAAAAAAAGGTCTGCAAATCAAATGTGGTTTGTCTGTGAAATTTCTCCTTAAAGATTTAATATTTTTTTGTTTAAGGTTTAACAAGAAATATAAATATTTAGGTTACCTAAATGAAACTTTTCAAAATACCTGTCTTAATTCCCACGAGCAATTTTTTACGCAATTCAAGATGTTCGAAATAAGTATAGTAACTTTTTCATATAAATTCTCTGGGTTAATGATTTATTTAATATAATAGCTCACAATTTATTCATTATTTTTGTTATCAGGTTCTTAGGGGTTATGGCTTAATTTTTGGCTTTTTGCAATTCGCATTTTGTTCAAGGCAATTCATTTATTTGTATAAAAGAAAACAAAGTTCTTTTGTAGATATATCAAACATTTTTGTAGGAACTATAGATAGTTTTATATTTGACTGTGATAGATTCCGATTAGGTATGGTAAGTATGCTATTTGACTATAAACTGATTATTTTAAGTTTAATGGAGCTCCTGATGTGCACAGATTTTAATCAAAACCGGTGAAGCCGTTAGCGAGAAATTCGAAACTAAAAAAAAACGCTTATGGCGTTACTAACGGTTTTTGGTATTTTTTTGTATGCCAAAATGTAGACCATCCTCTAGGATGGTCACTTGACTTTGAGACTTTGACTTCAAATTATGCGATCACTACTCATTTTACATCGAAAAAGTTGCAACCATTTTGTTTTCTTTATTAATTTAACAGCAATCGATTAAATGCAATCTATTTGGAATTCATGTATTCTTCGCAGTATTTTGGGTTCTTTTTCCTGCCACGTAGGCGTAGGATATTAATTGTAATGATCTCATTCACGCCTGGAAATTTCATCAAAATCGGTTAAGTATAGTTCAGTTGTAATGGATTTTTCCACTCTCAAAGTGCACCACTTTATACGTGACCCTTTCCAAGGGGGGATAAAATAGAATCTGTTTTTGTAAGGTATATAGTTTTTTTTTTTTTTAATAAATATGTAAGACAAAAAAAAATAAAATATCTACTGTATTGGATTCCTAATTTTTACATCAGAGATTTTTGTTGTATTCACTTATCATCATCATCATCGTCGGCTCGACAACCGGGGTCCGGTCCTGGCCTCCTTCAATAAGTCTCTCCACCCATCCCGGTCTCGAGCCGCCGCCATCCAGTTGCGCACCCCAAGGCTCCGGGCGTCCTGGTCTACGCCATCTCTCCAGCGCAAGCATGGTCTACCATGCTGTCGTCTACCATAGAATGTACCACAAAGAACTTTCCGAGCAGGTTCCTCTTCGCTCATGCGAGCTAGGTGCCCTGCCCACCGGAGTCTACCGAGCTTAATTTTTGTCACGATATCTGCTTCAAGGTAGATTGCGTACAATTCATGATTGTACCGTCTCCGGAATCGTCCTTCCTCACATATGGGGCCAACAATTCTGCTTAAGACTTTTCTCTCGAACGCGGCTAAGAGGTCGGAGTGCCTTTTGCTAAGCACCCAAGTCTCGGATCCATATGTGAGTACTGGCAGGACCATGGTCCTGTACAGCAGCAGTTTTGAAGTTATGGTGAGATTTCTGGATTTGAAGAGCTTTGACAGACTATAGTAGGCTCTGTTGGATTTGAGAAGCCGCCCGCGTATTTCTTCTTCTATATTGTTATCGGCTGCTACTATTGACCCAAGGTATTTCAAGGATTGCACCACTTCAAATTCGTGCTCCGCTACCTTGATTGTTTGACCAACTGTTCCTCTCGCATTCGACGCCACCATGTACTTTGTTTTACCTTCACTAATGTGCAGCCCCAGATTTTGTGCCGCCTGCTCGATTTGGATGAAGGAATCATGTACAACTGTAAGTGTATTCACTTATACAGTTGATAAAAGATGTATGTATGTTTCCCGTTTACAAAAATTATAGAAACCATCGTCGTTTGAGAATCTTAAGCTAACAGCAGCTACATTATACTCTACAGAGATAATAGCAGCGTATCGCACAGTGGCCAACGTTTATAGAAATTTGAAGAAAAATTCAAAAATTAATAAAATAATTTTTCAAGACGTCATCGTCACCGAGTTTACCTACTTTTTGTCTTGCTTACTTTTGTTTTGATTTTGTCCTTTTTACTTGCTTTATAGGGCAAGTATTGGTTTCTTTTCAAATCAAATTCGAGGTCAAGGTGGGTTTGGTCATGCCATCTGTGCCTTTGCGTCTGTGCTTCCACTGTTATTTGAGTTAGTGCCTAAACTGATGAACCGATTTGCATTAAATATGGTATGGAATTTTGCAGAGGAGAAATTCGAATCTATGTTTTAGCTCATCTAGAACGGGTAGCTGCCATACAAACATGTTGGTTTTATTAATTTTTTTCGAAAACAGCTGCAACGATTTTGATAAAACTGTAATAACCAAGTCAATATGTAAGAAAACTGTTTTTCAGGATTTTCTCAAAAAACTCACACAACGGAATTAGGTTTTCAACGTTTTTTTGAGAAAATGCGGTCCTATTTTTGGGTTATTCAAGTATATCATTTTGATAGTTCCTACACGCTTTTTTTAAATTTTGCAATCTGGTGCTTCTCAATTTGCGTTTTTCTTTTTTGGCTCTGAGCAGAGGCTGAGCAATCAGAGCAGAACTCTGAGCAGATATTATCAGAGTTCTCAGATATAATTATGAAACACACTTGAGCACTGAACTGTCATTTTATAGGGAATCCATTTTTAAATTTTAGTTTATGTGTGAAGTTTTGAAATTTTGAAATGTTGGTGATTTTTTATATAATATTTTTCTGGATTTCTGGACCTGGACAAAGGTGGTCCTGGACCTGGAGAGAGATGAAATTTTTTTTTGGAAAAAATATTTAAAAAAAATTAACTTTTCTTTTGGAAAAATTGTTTTGTGTCCAAAAAAAAAAATTCTTTGTCCAAGTTCCAGATCCACCTCCAGAATTTTTTTTTTAAATTGTAAGAAAGTTGTTTCCAAAAATAAAAAAAAGTTTTAGTTTTTTAGTCTTTTAATAATTTCACATTGAATATATATAAATCATTCATCTTCAATGTGTGGTTACACACAGATCTTAACCACAATGATCAAGTCGAGCATATTTTTTTGTCATTTCACTGACAGATCTTTCCCAATGTATTTCGCACCGCACAAAATTTTTGAAATTTTGAAATGTAAATGTCATATTCATTTTGCGATTTCAACAGTTAAACCGATTGTCCCCTTTTCAGCAACTCATCCTATCCCAACAACTTCATATTCAATTCCATGCACATCCGCAACCTATACCATCAAGTATAGACTAAAGCTGAGATGTATACCTACCTCTATATAAGAGCTTTAGGGAGTTAAGGTATGTAGCACGTACATGAATATAAATTATGCAGGATGTATGCATGGATGAGTGCATCCAGAGATACAATGACTCGCTCTTGTATGCTACCATCGGGCTTTGTCATTACATGTGCAAAAGTCTTATACCTTAATACCAACCCCATCATATACTTTCTGATGAACCCTCCGCAAAGTCCATTCTTCACTGGCTATGACGACCATGATGCCACGATGACAACAACAATGTTAATGAAGGCGGTGCGGCAGCGGCGGCGGTTATGACCAAATTGTTGGTAAATTGGAATTCTTTTCTTTTACAATCGAAAAGGGATAATGATAGCAGCTCTTGGCTCTTGGCTCTGTTGATGATGTGATCGTGATGTTGCGTTGAGAATCAAGACGAAGGGTTCAATATTATGTATGTATGTATATATTTCTGCGAATATAACCACGTGCGTTGTTTCGTCAGTACACTCACATGACAAGCTATACACGGATACCAAACAGAATGTCAGTTACAAAATGTTGGTATAAGCTAGAGACGGTTTAAAATTTCCCTTGAATCGTTGGTCATCATTTTGTGATGAAGTCAAGTGAAACCTGAGGAAATCATCCTCTTTGCTCAAAAGGGATTTGAGTTTTCAAAGAGAAAACACAGCAACAAAAATATAATGACAGACCGATTCGGTATGCAATTAACTTTAAATTTCTAGTAAATCGCAGGAACGAACATAAAGGAAACGCCAGCAACAACAAGGGGAATTTTATGATTAAAAAAGGGTCTTTTTGGTTGCTTTGTAATTTGGGTATATATGATTACAACTCCTAATGACTTTCTATAGCCTCAGGAATTCCTAGCTATTCATATTGGTTACGGAAAATTTAACATATTATTAGATAGTTTCACTTCCGGTTGCTATCGTTTTGATAATTTTTTTTTTTTCATATAAAACTCCTTTCTTAAGAGGTTTACGGCCAGTTTCACAGTCGACACTTACCGGAATAAGTGGCACTTAAGTTTCCCATATAAGGAATTTAAGCTAAATTTCATAGCCAGCGTAAGTGGAACTTAAGTCACCAATATCGGAGACTTAAGTGAAACTTATTCAGGTAACAGTGAACGGTGATATTGGGAATTAATCTTTCACATTCCACACTTAAGTGTCACTTTTCTGACCGTGAATTTGGCCCTTACTCTCAAAGATCAAATCTAGAAATAGTTAAACAAGACAAACCCTTAATTTATAAGCTACCGCACCTTACTGAGAAAGGTATATGATTACTTACTTTTACCAGAATACTTGGGGGCATATTTATAGTCACTTTAAAACTCCAGTTTATCTTAGACTGGAGTTTATTCAATGTTTTTTAGATAGGATAAACCCAAGTCTATGATAAACTGGAGTTTAAAAAAGACTATGAATATGCCCTTTATTGTACGAGCACACGTGTCAAGTCATTTGTAATTCGTTAGATTAACTTATAAAAATCATTTCGTATTAAATTATTGTCTCGCAGTTTTTATGGAAGAAAATATTCTTCTAAATTTGCGAATATATAAAATCAAATATAATAAATCTAAAATGTAGTGTACATTTGATTAATAGGATTCAAAGAAAAGAAAAAAAGATTGTGTGAGTGCCGGGACACACGGTTAATATGTGTAAACATCAAAATGCGCGGATCCAAAACGGACTTGTTTTTGCTTGAAGGGGATCTTAAGATTTTTTTCACTGAACGCACCCATCCTAGTATGCAGATCGTAACGTTGCACACCGTAACGTTGCACGACGTAACGTTGCACACGAACGTTCACGTTTTTTTTCACTCTACTGCCAGCATAGATGTTGACACATCAAAAACAAGAAAGAATTGCGGCTCAAATTTTACAAATTTATGTGGAAACTTAATCGATAATGAACATTTTTGAAAAACTTTTAAAGAGAAGGAAAAAATCGGCCCGATAAATAGGAAGCTAGAATTTCTAACGAAATTTTAAAAACTAAACCAATAACAAATTTTTGAGCTAAATTATTTAAACGCGAGGACATTATTTAAACTATCAGAATAACTTATTTAAAAAAATAACTATTTAAAAAAAATAAAATATAATTTAGACACTAAATTTTGACAATATTGCGAAAAAACGAATTCAAAGAAAATTTCAATAAAACAAAATACGTAAGTAAAATATTTGGAAAGTATTCAAAATATCATCTTAATTGAAGAATTTCAAGATGTCGAATCTCACAGTCGTTCTAATTAATTTAAACATCACACAGAACTCAATAAATATTGGAAAGAGAGGAAAGTTGTCCATCGTCAATCGACGAGCTTCAAAATCCTTAAAACAGTCGATTATGAGTCTACTTAAGCCTATGACTTTGATTTTGATTATCGGTTTATAAAAATTGGGGTTTATATATTACTAAACACGAAATTTAGTTGTTTTTACAATAAATTTTATTCACGGAAAATGACGTGATTTCAAAATCAGGTAGTTTGTGGATTTTTGAGAATTAAAATAAAATGACGAAAGAAAGTACCTATTAATTTTGCAACTCAACCGTCCACGTCAACGGATCCATTGCCGCAATACATTCGACGGATTGTATCGGTAGGTGCCTTAAGACAGCAGCTTGGAAGTTATGGTTAGGTTAGAGCGTTGACAAAATATAGCAAAGGCTCTGTTGGAATTGAGCAGCCACCCATAACGCTGACTATTTGACCTCAGGTTATGGTAACGTGTCCCTTTGTTGTCTTTTATTCATTTTTGTGTATTGATGTATGTAACTCAATTTTCGATTCATATGTGCAGCGGATCAATGCCATTTCCGTATGCCAGTATCTGGCTTGACTTATTGGCGAAAGTTCATCTTGCTGACGTCCAAAAATCAAGGACATTTATTCGCAATTATACAGGGTGATTTACACAAGGTGTGACAAAAGCTAGAACGTGTAGGTTTCGTAGATACAACAAAAAAATTGTTTGGGAGGGGGGTTTATTACCCCTCCACCACTTTTTTGTAAAGCCATAAATCTCTTCTTTTTTTGTGTTTTTAAATACAGTTGCTTAAGAGAAAATTTTTTGAAAAATTAATTTTCAAACTCAAAATTTTTAAAAAAAATTAAAAAAAATTTGTTCAAACTAATTTTGTTTAAAATTGTATGTTATCAAGTAATATTTTTGTTTTTAATATTCAATACGCTAATTAATTTTAAGGCAAATACCAAAAACAGGATGCTATTAACTCTTCTACTTCTTTCGAAAATTGAAAATAATAGAAATAAAATTTCCATAATTTGACTGCAAACCGTTGCTTAAGCTGCTCTAAAGATCCTATTTCCACTATACGTATACGTAGCTAGTAAAGTAGATTTAGTTATTTTCTCTAAAGTTAAAAAACAAGCATCCGGTTTTCTTTTTTTGACTAAAAACTAATAAGAGCAATGAAATTTGAAAACAAAATTAGTATACAGAATTACGTAAAATTTTGAAAAAATTAGTTTGAAATTTTTTTTTTTCATTTTTTTTGGTCAGAATTTTGAGTTTGAAAATTAATTTTTCAAAAACTATTCTCTAAAACAACTTTATTAAAAAACATAATAATAGAAAACTTCTCTGGCTTTACAAAAATGTATATCATGGCATTTTAAATATTACCGTTGTTTTAAAATAATTTTTTTTCTGTTTTAAGTAATATTTTTAGAAAATTGCCCATCCTAGCATTTTGTCAAAACTTAAGCGATCAATCACCCTGTATGACCCTGTATATCTTGCAATCAAATAAATAAAAGACTTAAGGGAATGTCCTAATCATATTGGACATACCAAGTCATTAAATTTCTATTTCACAACATTTCTTTCTAAAATGTTTGTTTGCTTGAAACATACAATGTATAGATTTACAGGGCTATATTTACAGATCTCGCTCGGTTTCATTTGGTTTTTAGGTATTCAAATTAAAAGGGTACAATAGGTACTTTCCTCTGCACAAAAAGTAAGGTTAAAACGGTACGTTCAAAAGATAAAAATTGTAATTCGTTCTATTTTTTTTTTTCTTTTTTTTAAACCACTCACTCGATACAATCGGATACAATCGAGTTCAAAATTCCAAAGTTCATTAGTTTCTTTAGTTCTCTTGGAGTTAGAATTCAAAATAATTCTTTCTTTGCCCTTCAATATACGTTTGAATTTCACATTTGATGATCTCCATATCTAGGTATCTCCATATCCCCAAAGCAGAGTCCCTATATAAGAGTCGTACTTATACTCCTATATATACAGCTTGCCAACATCAACGCCCACAAGAATTTCTCATTAGGATTCTCTTGTTCTTCCCTTGGTTGTTTTTTTTTTACCGTTTATTGGTTTTTCTTCATATTCATACTCCCTTGATGCTTTTGCTTCCTGTCCATCCATCACAATGTATCTATGTCCTACATTTTTTTGAAATCAGCTGCTGCGGGTCTATCTATCCCCAGAGGACCTACATGAAAATGAGACTCAATTTATCGAAGGACGACTTGCTCCTGCTGTTGCTGCTTGCTGCTGCTTTTACCAGGTATTGCCTGAGGATATCATCTATTCTTAAATTCTAGATATATAGGAACTTCTCTATATAGATTCGAACTAGTTACGTTTTAGGTGTAGGTGTACCCTATTCAGCATTTACGTTTTACGAGTAAAATGTTTCTTGTAGCGCAACAATGTCGATTGTTTATTCTATTCTCATTCGTTTTACAAAAAAAAAATTAAATAAAAGAATAATCTCGTAGAATAGAAAACTGAACGGAGTGCAGTCCTTCCACACTGTGAGTCACTTGATTGATGCCACTCTTAAGTTAACTTTCTTTTCATGCAGGAAGGTACACCATTTCAAAAAATATAGCCTTAAAATGAATTAGGCAACTTTGTACATGAAGTGCATAGAGGGTGTAGTTGCCCCACACTTGATTGAGACCATTGCAAATATTCTGTTACAAAAGCTTAGGTATATGTACATTATCTACAAAAGAAAGATCTACAAAATGTCTCCCGAAACAGGAATTTGCAAAGTTTAAGGATATTTTAGAAGCTGTACCTCCAATAAAACGTCCTAATCTGTTTCAAAAAGTTGACCAAGCCAGTTTAAAGATAAAGACGGCTTAACCGAAGCTTTCAGTGATTTTTGCGCAAATATATCTCTTAATTAAGTTTTAAAAAATAAAAAAAATGTCCTCAACCAAGTGACTCGCAGTGTATTTACTGTAGGATAACTAAAATTACTTGAAGCAAAATTCCATTTTAATGATTTTCCAACATGTTTTTGATGAAAATAACCCCAAAAGACAAAAAGGGCGATGCAAGAAGAGAGAATGTAAAGAAATGTCTAATTAGACGAAGTATAGAAAATCTATCTAACTGGATTGAGTAATGTTTTATGGGTCCAGGAGGAGTATATAATCTATAAGGTAATTTTCATAGCACATTTTATAACCATGACTTTTGTTTGGTTTAAATGTAATGGTGAATTTTCATGAAATGAATTAAAAGGAAACAGAAGAAGAGGATCCTTGAGAAGAAAATTAAAATTAATTTGTTTTAAGGAAATTGGATAAGACAACAGTTTCATTAAAAGAATTCACCTAATAAATTTAACTTTTGTTAAGTACGTACTTTATTAGGTTTACGTAGGTATTGCGATACTGCTTTAAAATATTTAAATAAATTTAGATTCGTTACGAATTTAATTTATTTCTTCAAACAAAAAGGATCAGTTTAATGGAAAACTACATATATTTAAATTTATCTCAATTAATTAATTGATGATGATCAAATCTTTATAATTTAGTATTTTAAGGCAACCTCGCTTGTTGCTGCAGCCAACCTGGATACTCGGTTGCAGAATTAAAAAAAAAAGACTTAAGGGGTCAGTAATGGAGTTTTGTAATGGTCGTCCAATAGTAACCAAATCTAGAACCAATTTTCCTGTTTTCGGAGCAAGAACTGCTAAACTGTTATTCTAATGTAAAAAAACAAACGAAATCAATTTGTGTTTCAACTGTGTCAGAACAGGATGGACTGGAACTGGAATAAATATTTAATTTCCTTAAGCCTGGTTTTGATTTAAGTATGGTTTTAGGGAAAGAAGAAATAATATAAGCTTTATAAATTAATTCGTAAACAATTGGTGGTAGCACCTTTAATTTGTTGTTGTTGTTCAAAAATTCAATGAAATTGACGGAATAAAGAATGGTCAAGTCTAATAAACTGACATTCTAGTATGAATAGTACAATAAATAATAATAATATAAGCTTTCATTTTCATAATAAAATATAATTCATCGGTTCACAACCCTTGCGATATTCAATTTTAAACTTAATGGCGCAAAGTTTTAAACATTTAAAACCTACTCTAAATCATTTTTAAATTCGACGCCGCGCCGTCTCTAAAAATGAGTTTTAGAATAAGAGTCGACGCGTATACTTTAACGCTAATGCTTCTCTATCTTTTTTAAAGTATACTTTATCCATGCAACGTTTGTAATTTCAAAACAAAAATTTAAAGAAAAATGTTTGATGAAGATTTTGAGCTTGTAAATCAACAATCACGAAAACTGTCTTAGCTTTCGTTTGTGGTGCATGCACCCAGTAACCTCTACCACGACAAAACAACACCATCTTCACCCCCCGATTGAAAAGACTACGACACCAAATAATATACAATACAAACTTGTATTCGGTCGACCGCCCCAACAAAGACAAAAATAAAAATGTGGTACATAGTGTTGGACTACCATATCGCAGCAAATCATTCTCTGCTCACAAATTTCCCGTCATCTTAGCTGAAAAGGTGAAATAGTTAAAGGGGAGTTAAAAAAAAAGAAAAAAATTACAAACAAATTTAATTTTCGAAGGGGACACCCGGATTTGAAGCGGGGACCTCTCGACCTGCAGTCGAATGCTCTACGACAAATCATAAAAAAAACCTTACAAATGCGCTAAAAACCCTACAAATGCGCTTAAGACCCTACAAATGCGCTTAAAACACTTCATTAGTTAGAAGAGTTGTTTAGAGTGTTTAAAATTAAGAAAAGGTTAGACAAGGGCTCGCAACTAAACGACTGCGTTAACTAGAGTTGGTTTTAATCCTTATACGAGGACTGTTTAAAAATTTGCTCAAATTATTTTTTCCTAGTATAGAGTAATTTTCTTTTCTTCATTTCACTTTCTTCGGAAAAATGCTTTCATTTCTCATTTCATCCATTATCATGCGTAAAAATTTCATCAAAATCGGTTAAGTGGTCCAATTTCATAGAGTTTTTTTTTATGCTCGCCCATACCATGTGCACGACTGTTTTGTTATTGATTTTAAAGTGTCTTCAAACAAGACCAAAAAAAAAAGTTTAAAACTTTTTTGGATCAACACCATACAAATGCAAAAGCACTGAGCCATTGACGCATTTACGTGTCAACCAAATATGATTGATATTTTTAATTTCATAGAACTTTTTGAAATAGAATCTTTCCTTAAGCATATTTTTCAAAAGTCAAGTTTTCTTTTATTAACTTCTTAAGTGTAAGCTCACACTTTGTGCCAATGCGTAGGAACTACACACCAATCATAGTAATTTGAGTTGGCGTTTAAATTTATCAGCAAATCGAGATATAAAGGAATTTCCTTAAATTTTATTGTAAAACTAAATTTTATTCCTTATTCTCTTAAGTTTTAGTTGAATAAGTTTTTTTTTTTTAAGCGCATTCCTGTGAAAAGTTTGACATTTCAAAAAATGTTTTAAGCAGAACTCTTGAAAAAAAAACTTTGTTTAACTTCCAGAGTCTGATCATTCTTTGCAAAATTTTTAAGTCAAACTATTCATTTTTACAAAACCTTACACACACATTTCTCGAGTAATTGTTAAACGGAAATTCCAAAACTATTGCCTTAACCGCCTTTTTCCGGTTACCAAACTGCTTCTGCGGTTTAACACAGAACAATTAATTCCAATGACACCACATCAGAGGCACACTCAGACAAGACGGTAAAGGAGATCCCAAAATCCAAAAGGCGACCCCGGACGAGGAGGATGAAGATGAGCATAACCTGCTGCCGTCACATACCTAGAATTACCTTTAACAACGTCCTCCTGATACAACCTGTTCTTCTATCTACAACAACAACGTACCTATACGAGTATACGGCGAGTACAGGGATAGATTCCTCCCGCCAACAACTTGAAGATGCATGGTGCTCCTGGTTCCTGCTGCACTCACACGTGCCACACATAGTCGTAGGCTCGGTTCCAAATAGAATTTCAGTCTGGCGGTGAGGCATTACCCCAGGTGCACATATAGGAACATGCTAGGCCTGCTTTGAAAGGGATATGTATGCATATGTAGGTATAACTACCAACCTGCTCCTCTGTGGAGCGACAATGCTATACAGGTGTATACACCTGTTATCCCGGTTGTACTTTCTCAGTGCGGTGTTCATTCAAGCGTAGGGATGATACCAACGCAACGGTTGATTGCTTGGCTCAGAATAAGGATAAGGGTGATGTGCAACAAGGTAACCTGCATTCAAGTCTGCCGTTGCCATCAAGGTAAGGTGTGTGTTTTTGTAGCATGATAGTAGTTATGATGTGCCACTTGTTCCTATCACGATTGAAGCAAGTGAATAACCACCACCAGGATAGGATGGGACTGGCAGACCTTTTTCAAATGACATTAGATCCGTGCAGATACATTTACGAGTATAGTATAGTTGCCTTCGTAATTGTCGTCGATGTCGACGATGAAGTTGCATAATAGAGGCGCCAAGTCGAAAACTAGATGCATGACTCTGATAGTGGTGTAAATTTCATAGGAACATATATGTAGATGTACACATATCCACAGTGTTTTTACTGGCGCAAATCTAATCCTGCATCCTACACCATGCAGATCCTTGGGCGATGTAGTCTTCCCTAATGGGCCTTAGGCTGAAATAAGGTGTGTTTGGGATGAATTTTGAATGGCAAGACATGGTTACAGTGATATGGTTGAGTTGATAGGTACACTCGTTAGCATCTTGTGTCGGCTTCGAAGGACTTCGACTCAATTTTCTTTCGAATTCTTGCCAAGGGATATTTCATCTCGACACATAGATAACGCTTATTCCAATGGAAATCTTACTCTCAAAAAAGTCACATTTGGGCTGAAGTGGAAATGTGTTAATTAGATTGCCCAACTGGTGAATGAAAAACGACTTTTATGTTATTTTTTTTGCCAACTTAGCTCTATAGCCTTTTGTAGATGCTATGGACTTGTATAGGAAAGTTCTGTGCGTTCCTCAAGAAACAATAAATCAATGGAAGTTGACATTTGGGTCAATTCGACCCTTTTCACAGGATTCTGTTGTTAATTTTTTTTTTTTTACTGGTTTTGTCAATATGATACTTATTTACTCTTATTCGCCTCTAACTTTTTGGAAAGGATTTCCTTTAATTTTTTTTTCCGTCATTGTATATGAGTGATACTTAAGGTCTGAACAAAAAAAAAAAAAAATAGATGGTATACTAGGTATATAAACAGCTGAAGATGTTAATAATAAATTTAGACCAAAGGCATTTCTCTTTTCGAGTTTGGTTTCTTAATTGCTTTTGTTGACAGCGGCAAGATGTTTTTTTTTTTTTTTTTTTTTTATGTCTAAGCCCAAGAATCCTTGCCTTGCTCCATCTGTTAGTGAGTCGTCTTTTTGAGCAGCATATTCAATGTAGATATGTATAGAAGTTAAATTTATTGTTTTATTTGGGTTTTGCAGAGGATATGGGTTTAATGATAAATCTGACTGAAAAGACGTATGTGAGTGAAAGGCTTTTAATGTGGGAAAATTTAATCAAACCAGTCCTAAATTAAGTTTATAACAGAGAAAAACCTGTTTAAAAAGTTAAATATATGAAATTTACAAAGAATCTAGACTGGACTCATCTAAAAGAGAAACCTCTTAAACAGTTTAAAAGTTAGTTTCATTAGTTTTGAGATATTTATGAATGAAATATTAAAGTAGATTTTATTAATATTTTAAGCTTCTCCAACGTTCTGGTCTGAAATGGATCTGTTTTGATAAAACCTATTGAAGGCACCATGGGAAATTACGAGCAAATGCAAACACTATTAATCTAGATTTGTGTTAAACTAAACAGTTCTAGACTAAGATTTATTTAATACATTTGAATTTAATTCGAAATTTAGCAAATGCTTTCATTAATAGTTTATACTTTTGAATATCGTATAATAAACTACGAAAGGATTTGCTAAGTTTCGAATAAAATTCATATGCATGGAAAAAATCTTAGTTTATATCTGTATACCACCTAGTATAGCTTAGATTTTAGACCTCTTATTCACAAGAGTTATCAGTCACAAAAATTTAAACAGTTGGGCAATAATTGTTCTTAAGATCCAATTTGTAACAGTTTTGTTTATAAAAGTACTGTTTATGTGGCCCCGTAGGGCTTGGGGCCTCCACCTTAATGTTGGACAGAGATGGATAGTCAATCGATAGTATCAATAGTTTTTAAGATAAGTTAGTTTTTAAGATAAAATATGCCTTATATATTTTGTTTTAAAAATAATTGTCTCATTTTCTCTTTTTTTTTAAATACGTTGATAAAAATATATATATATTTTACCTTTTTCAGCGAAAAAACTATTTGGTAGGCATTTATGTAGTTTTGAAGACGTGTATTTATTTTTTTTTGATTAAAAGACGACCTGTTCAAGTATTTTACTTAAAAGTTGTGTACGTCACTTTAAAAATCTACACACAAGGATTGAAATTGAAGCGAGAGATTGCAATAGAAATGTTAGTTTTTATTTTTAGTTTAGCAGATAAGTGCGAATATTATGCATGTAATGGGTTTTTTTTTATTTTTTTAAGAAAGTGTAGAGTTTTCTAACTGAAAGGAAATAATTGTCATTATTAAGGTTATTATGGATGCTGTTATAAGTCATTACCACCATATCTTATGGTTATATTTCACTTATTAAAACAAGCGAAAAGGGTTACTTTTTTATAGGAAATGCTTATCATTTTGTAAGGATACTATTTTTTAACCGTGACCGATTTTTAGAATGAGCACACAAGTGCACTTGCATACTTAAAATTCATCTGTCTTTCCTTTTGCTCAGAAATAAAATACGATAAAAACTATCGATTGTATCGATTGCTTTTCCGAAATACATCGATAGTATCGATATTGAAATTTTTCGATACTTAACCAACACTACTCCGCTGGTAGGCATACTTTGGGCACCCAGAGTATCGATTGTATCGATATAGTTTTTGAAAAAAACATCGATACTATCGATAGTGAGATTTTTCGATGTTTATGGAAAACTATTCCGCACTATGTGCCGGTAGGCATACTTTGGGTACCCTGTTCAAACTGTTATAAAATGACATTTATCTACTTTCGTTATTATTTAAGTGTAAGCTAGAGTTTGTAAAAAAAAATTACCAATTACATTTATCTGATTGTAATTTTATAATCTTCTCTATCATAGCCAATTTGAGACTTTAAACCCAGCATTATCTGCTTTAAGTTAAAGTTTACGCATGGAACTAAATTGTACGCTGGAAGTCACATTTTTAAATCTAAATTGTTCTGTCGAAGTAAATATAAAATTCTATAAGTGAGTTAAGATTTAGTTTTTAATAATGATTTGTATGGGTGATTTTTTAAGAGGTTTAGAACTTTAAAAAAAAAAAAAACACAAAAAATTCGAAAAAATGAATGAAATATTTATTTGAATCGATAGTTTGAAGATAATTTCATGCAAATGTTGACCGCGGCTGCGTCTCAGGTAGCCCATCCGCTGAGTCCAATTTCGGCATACTCTTTCACACATATCAGCCGGTATCTCACGAATGAATGCATGGATGTTGGCTTCCAGTGCGTCAATCGAAGCGGGCTTGTCCCTATAGACATTAGCCTTGACATACCCCCACAAAAAATAATCTAATGGTGTCAAATCGCACGATCTAGGCGGCCAATTGACCGGCCCGAAACGTGAAATTAACTGTTCACCAAACTCGCCTCGCAATTGCGCCATTGTTTCGCGTGCTGTGTGGCATGTGGCACCGTCTTGTTGAAACCACATATCATGCAAGTCAAGAACTTCCATTTCGGGCAAAAAAAAGTTTGATATCATCGCTCGGTAGCGTTCACCATTGACAGTAACGCTGCGATTCGCATCATCCTTGAAGAAATAGGCCCAATAATGCCGCCGGCCCATAAACCGCACCAAACAGTGGCTTTTTCGGGATGCATTGGTAGCTGTTGCAATGCTTCTGGCTGATCTTCACTCCAAATGCGGCAATTTTGCTTATTTACGTACCCATTCAACCAAAAATGAGCCTCATCGCTGAACACAAGCAGCGCGCGATGAACATTTCGAACCGAGCACGAATTTTGATAGTAAAATTCAATAATTTGCAAGCGTTGTTCATTTGTAAGACGATCCATGGTTAAATTGCAAACCAAACTGAAGCTGTTTGACAGTGACACAAGGTACTAAACACACGTCAGCTGTCAAAACCAGTGTTGCCAAAACCAAACCAGCTAAAAAATCACCAAAAAATCAAAAATAGATGATGCAATAAAATTTTCTAAATACATACAAATTTGTCACTTAATACAAAACACTAACCGTTGTGTAAAAAAAAGTGTTTTTAAACAGTAGTAAGCTACAGCTATCTGTAAAAAAATTTAATTCCCCATAAAAAGTTGGTGCATACCCAAATTTTTGATATGTAAGGTGTAAGTATTTATGCTGATGGCATGGAAAAATAACATGCGCCTTACGTGTAATACTTTCCGTGTAGGATGTTACGTGCAGCACTTTACGCGTAATACGTTACGATACGGTTGTTTTATGTGTATTGTATTTATATTTACACATTTTAACCGTGACTCCTAACAATACTTGTGCGCAAATATATTTTATCTGATTTACACTGTGCTAAATGGAGTGATATGATTATGAATTATCAAAAGTGTTATTTAAGAGCACACCATTTTTAATTGTATTTATATTTCATTACCTTAGCCCGTCTTCCTAGATTTTGTGTGTCTGAGGAGGGAGTCTTTGTGTAGTTCGACGTATTTCCTGAAATTTAAATGAATCTTTCATACACTCTGATGATTTACATACGCAGTGATTTCTTTTCTGAAGGAAGTGCTTTTGAACCATAACAAAATACCCATCTTAACACTTACCCATAATTGTAAAAAAAAAAGAACATTATTTATTTTTGTCCAACAAATTATGCAAAATGTTTAAATTTCATCACAGAAACATAAAAGGCGATCAATCACCAAGGTCACAGCATGTCATAAATCATTTCTTGACTGTCACCTAATCGTGCAAACAACGACGCCTTGAGCCCACCTCCCTGCCCCCCCCCCATCCCAACGTACACCTTTTACCATATAATTTATTAATTCCCATAAAACATTTTTGTGTCAACCCCCTTCTGTATAAGTAATACCTATACTCACACATACACAATCATAATTATACACACCCCAACATCCGCCAAAATATAATTTAGGAATTAGATAATAACAAAAGCTATCTTCCTCTCCGCTGAACCACTTGTGTCATCGTCGTCGTTAGTTGCTGGGCTGAAGGTGTACAGCTCACCTATGTGTAGGAGGTTTCAATCATCGCTGTGTGTCAGAATGTTTCCTTGTCTTGAAACACCCACTCGTGTAAAGTCAAGTTCTCTTAATTTTACAGAATAATCTTTACAAGGTTATGCTAATGCTTATGCACTTTCCACTTGTGTCCCCTCGCTATATGAGTGTCGGCTCGATATTTATAGTGTTTGACTGGAATTCCTTCAAGTCTCGCGACCACCAGGCGGCTTCATATGTGTAAGCTATTTCATCTTAAATAAGATGACCAAAAGCCCAAAAAAAAATATCAAAAGAGCATCTCTAACGAACCTCATAAAGCCGGCATCATCTGTGAACGTGCTCAATTTATTTTCAAGGTTTGGGGGGGCAATTTAAAAAGGGTATAGGCTACAATGTCAAAGACACAAAAAGCCACCACCACTATATTATTACCTACTCTATTCAAAACTACAAAAACGACTTTGAGACACAAAACTCACCAAACCGTGACAAGTCACTGGCTTCTATGATAATGTGAACAGAATATACTTCCCTCGGTCCGAACCCCAATTTCCGAATTCAGAGACCCCTCACACCCTTTCTCTATTAAAATTGTTTTATCTTTTCTTACTGACTTTAGGACTAGGAGTATGGGGTACTGTGGCTTGATAGAGGCTTTAGGTTGGGGTGATGATGAAGGGGGATGAAGTTATAAATTAAATGTGAGAACGAGTCTAAGAGAAACAAAACAATAAACCAGACAGAAAAGACAACACACACAAAAAAAATCCCATTTAAGATGGGAAATTCTAAAATTGTTAACAAGAAATACAGGAGACAGACAAAAAGAAAACACTAAGAAAAGCACACTAAAAAAGTACCTTCAAATGCGTAGCTATAATGAGGGAAGTCATATATAGCTGAGGGAAAGCTTGTTGCTATCTTCTAGGTTTGTCTGGTTCTGGATTCTGGTTTTGTCTGATTTGTCGTGGAGATTTTTTTTTTTTTTTTGAGACCTCTGTTCGTACAGTAAAAACAAGAAACAGAAGAGAGTAAAGGTACTGAAGTTAAGGCAAAATGCGGGCGCAATCATAGAAAATGGTATTGGTTTTCAAAGTCTGCAGAAGAGTTGCCATGAGGAAGGGATTAAAATATCAAATACAATAGGGTTTGTCACTTAAGGCATAGTGAATATTTAATTGAAGAATCTAAAATAATTTAGGATTGAAGACAGTACATATTTAACACAAACTAAAGTCTTGGAAGATTTCTAAAGCTATAGGGCTTTCTAGGACATGAGAAACACAAGATTTATAATCCTCGTTGAAATACCCGTCCGACAAAAAAAAATATTAGGAGACGATTAGGTTAGGTAGGTATAGAGATACTTAAAGAAAATTTATTTTCAGTCATAGGTACGAACCGTACACAATTTTTTTTGATTTCGTTGGGTACTTGGATGCTAATGTACAGCAATACATACCTACAAGTATTGGCTATGTCCTCTTTATAAAAACTTTGATACAAATCTAGCTGCTTTTTTTGTGTTAAAGATTTAGTGAAAATGAGAAAAAAGGGGAGATGGCGAAGTTTTTTGAGGGTGAGATGGCGCATTACATTGAATAAATTGATTTATTTTACCAGTGGAAATCCCCATTATAGAGAGGAGATCAACAACTCGTCATCATCCGAATATTCAATATGCATCCATGATGATTCCGAAGGACCGGAAGACTTCGGAGCCAAAACAACTGCGTTGATTTCGGAGAGGAGTACAGTTCCACAAAAAAATGATGAGTTGTTGCAGTGTATTTTGTGCCACAGATGGGCAGGGCACATCATTCAAGCACTCATGCAAATTGTGCAATCATAAATACAAAGTGAAACATGAGCCATCTCACCCACCAGGGTATGCCATCTCCCCCAGTTTATAGGGGGAGATGGTTTTTTTTATTACTTTTTTATTTGTTTACTAAAAAATATTATTACTATTTAGAAAACTTTTTAAACTTGATATTAAATATATTATTCAATAAAAAATATGTTTATAAAATTAAAAAATGGAAATATTGTCTATTTTAGATGATATTGGAAAAACAAAAAAGGTATGCCATCTCTCCCTACTTTACCCTATGTATAGGGTTTCAATCAAACTTCTCTTAATTTTTTTTTTAAAGAGGATATCGGTCGGTTCATTAGTTTTTAGGGGTAATCCCGATGGCAGGTGCCTATCATAATAGTTAGTTTTTCAGTTAACATGAATATAAACAAAAGAAACGTCATGTAAAAAAGTGGTTTAAAAAAAAATGACATGAACAAAATCCCAGGGAACTATGTATATGTAAAGTCCATTAGAGGTCTTAGCAATTAGTAGGAAATAAAGTTTAGTTTTGTTGTATTCCAATTTTTTAAAAACGCCTCTTTTAAATTCGTAATTTCAGGATGTTGGCTAGAGCCGTAGATTTTAACTGCTATTGCAGTAGAAAAAAACGCATTCTTTGTTAATTTTCAAACAATCATTCAAAACATTTTGTTTCTATAAGAAAATCAATTTTGAAAGATAAAGTTCAACATCTTCACTTTTAAAAATTATACTAAAATTGTACTCACTTAAAATACATTAGAAATTTAGCTTGATTAAGGGAGGGGGGAAAATGGAGAGTGAGTACACCTATTGCCCTTATTATACAGTATTGGATTTTTAGTTTTTAAGGTTTTCAACTAACTTGTCAGTAATTGACGACCACCTGCAAAGTTCTTACACTGCCAAAGCCATTTTCGAAGAGTTCGTGCACTCTTTCAAGCATTGCGAACAGAATTTGGGCAACTTGGGTGCTTGGGTCCCAATGTTATTTTGTATGACTTCCAGGATAATGAGACAATAATTAATAAAAACAATAAAATTCCATTGAAAAATTGAAGTCAAATCAGGAGAGCGTGCGGGCCAGTTGAGACGGTTTCGAGCCAATGCGGCAAGCATGTTTTTAAAAGCAAGTTGTCTGGCGTCATAATCACGAGGCAGCAGTTTTTAGCTATTTTTAGGGGTGCAAACGAAGACGTATACGCATGTTTGGATAAATGGAACGTTTAAAGCAGAGGACCTGGAAGATTGTTCAATGGGAGCTCAAAGTCGCTCGATGACTTCTAGCGGTCTCCTCCTTATAGTGGACACATTTGCCGTTCCCCTATGAAATTTACATTCACAAACGAAATAATCCAACTTCGAGCAGGAAATCGCTCACGGTGCTGAATTTCGTACCATAATTGGGAGCCACGATACCTACACTATAACGATAAAGTCAGATTTTGAAAAGTATAGCATTCTATACAAAAAGCGCGTTGGTCAACAGACTACTCCATTTTCGCCACCGATAATATGGTTTAAACTCAAATTTTCATGTCGTGTAATACGGCAAAAAAATAACTTTTCTGAAAAGATTGCTCTTTAAAGTTTAAATAATACGAAAGCAGTTTTTCCGTGGTGGAGGTATAGTTTATTAAACAATTTAAAGAATGTCAAAGAGCTGGTTAGAAATACTATTTTTTAAAGAGCTTTATAGCACTCTGCAATGGAGCACTCCGATATATCTCGCAAATCAAAATCTCGAATAACGAAATTTTCTCAATTTCTTCTTTTATTTTTGAAAAAGGGAATATTGGAAATTCATATAATCCCGCTGTCCAAAATCTCGACTATACAAAATCCAGCTTTTAATCATCTCGCAAGATTTACGTATCGCACCCAAAAATGACGTGAATATCAACGAAATCTCGCAAATTAAAATTTTGCAAGAAGCACCTAACGTACTGTTTTCTAAGAGCTGTTGACATAGGTGACTTTCCCTGCAATAAAGTCCAAATTTTTCTTTGGAGTAGGTACCTACAACCTACCGGACAAAGGTTATAATTTTTATTTTCAAATGCGAGATATTATTTTTGGAGGCTTAAGTTTGCAGACTTTTGTATTTAAAATACATATTTTAAAAAACTGTGATGCCTTAATGGCTACATGATCTATTAATAATTGCAAGATTTCGCAATGCAAGATTTCACTTTGAGCTTCAACAAATAAATTACCTATACATTCCACATCTCAATTAATCGTTTTTATTTTATTTATCGAACGATATTAATCTATGTACCTATGTACCTACCTATTTTAACACTTTTTTTTTAATTTCCTACCTGCATGCTTAAATAGTTCATAAATTGTTCCCTTATTATGTAAATACGTAGTTTGGTATACCAATTCTATCACTTATATTTTTATATATTTAACACATTTTCCAAATACATACATATACACATAATATGACACATGCCAACTTTACACAATTATAAAATACAGTCTGACCTTTACATTCAATTCCATTTCATCATTTAGCAATATTTATTTCAAGAACTAAGCATGGCAACGCCTAATGTATTTTTAACATCGTTTATACACAAAATTTCAATGTCATCTTTTTCTTCTCAAAAATAAAATTAATAAAATATCTATACCTACAACTAAACGCAAAAAAAAAAACATCCGCTAGTCTCATCTCATCAAAAAAAAAAAAAAAAAAAAACATAAACTATAATGATGCACAGAGAATTAAAAAAAAACTAATGATCGAATGGATCCTAAAAATAAATTGAAATTTCTTTGAGGAAAAATACGCACGTTTAGCACCACAGCAACACTTTTTCAGTACACTTTCTCTGTGGCTCTGGCACACGATGGATGAAAAAAAGAAGAAAAATAGAAACTCTCTTCGATGTTTCTCTTTCTTTTTTCAACAAAAATTCACCTGCTAGCTTGTCTCGTGCTCGTGGTCTTGTTCGTGTTTCGTGCTTCGTGGGGGAGTAAGCGCACATCCTTCGAGTGCCCTAGAATTCTCTTCCCACAAAATACACACACAATCGTAAAGAGAAATATCCATATCATCCCCGATCCCCACACAGAACACAAGAAGAACAAAATTCCTTTAGGGGATGACGAAACAACCTGCGATACAAGTCTGCCACTGCCAATTGCCAACTGCCACTGCCACTCTGCGACTACCCACCACACTTGGCCACTTGTCAGTTTGAAATCAACCGTCGTACGTTATAGAACAGAACCCGTTATACGTGTGACTTTTGTTTGGTAGAAGATAAAATGACTAACATAAAAATACGTTCGGAATGATGGCAATTCGAATTAAGCAATAAAAAAAGTTGAAGGACGGTCCCCGAGAAACACGGATGAGTGATTGTGTTTTTGGCCTTTAACCTGAATTATTCGGGCAAAAAATAAAATACCTATTAAATTAAAACAGTGAAATACCTCCCGACGAAGAAAGAGAAAATAATAACAAGGCAGTGGCAGTTGAATATCCTTGCCGATAAAGCGGTAAAAGGGAGAGCGATCAAAAAGTTGCCTGGCCTCTTTTTTTTTCTTCTGGTGCCGTAAGGTTGTTTAAAGTTCATTCAAGCGGGAAAATTGATTAAACAGAAAAAAAAAAAAATAAAATTGTTCGTCGGTGAATTTTTGAATTTAAAGTGCGATCCCGCATCGAGCCAACGGATAGAAGAAAAAGGATATCCCATCCGGCGCAATTACGGTTTGTAAAAATTATTTTTTTGTTCATCTCCAACTCTCGAAATCAATTTGTCAGTTGCAAAAAGTCAATTACTAAGTGGCTATATCCTGGTTTTTTTTTGCAAGCCAATTTGTGCAAAAAAAAATATCCACAAGACTAAATTGAACAAGGACTCCATTTAGTCCTTAATTGAATTAGATGGGTTTTTTAGTTCGATGCCTCTTCTAAATTGTACCATGTCCTAAATGGTCACTGTAGCATGACGACATATATCTTTCTAACCCCCGAATCCCCCCCCCCCATTTTGTGACAATTTCACTTGGGTTTCTCCCAGATGATGCCACAAAAAACCGCATAGTTGCCAATGGCCACTTTGTCCTGCGGATGTTCCATTTTTCTGTTTATTCATTCATTTTTGTGTTCGCTGTTCCTTTTTTTTTTGGTTGTTTTTTTGTTATTGTTGCATTGCTCCAGGACTATAATACAGAGTGATGTCATAAGTGAAAATTTCGTTATCACATTGTAGGATTAAATTTATTGTCGTCGCAATGCATCGCAGCAAACCTACACTGTAAGGCATATATTCTCGCTCAACAAAATAAAATCTAAAAACTGGATAAATAGGAAAATAGCGTAACCAACCAACACACATCCTACCCGCCCGAAGGAAAATATAGTTGGTCAAATGCAATTTATTTATAAAAACAATTTTTTTTTGTTGTTAGTAGTAGTTGCACGATAACCATATTTTCACTGTCATACAAGAGTTTGGAGCAAATATGTATATTTTTTTTTCACTCCCACTTGGTGTCCTTTTTCATTCTTGTGGCGAGGCATATTGTTGGTGTGTGTTATCCTTTTTGTCACACAGAGGATAGTTTAAATTATTTCAATATAATTCTTTTGTTATTTTTATTTTTATGTTTTAAGGCAAAAAAAAGGATGAAATTGGTGGAATGATGGGTTTTGTTAGTCTCGCGGAAAGGACATTATGTGTATCATTATTCGGTTGTATATCCTTGGAGTTATTCCTCTGGGGCTTATCCCTTTTAGCCAAGAGCGAAAAATCTATGATAAATGTGACATTTTTATGGGTATGTCTACTTCATAGGAATACATATATACGAATACTTCGGTAAACGAGGTGCGGGATAGATATTTTATTAGTCCACCCAAACCAAACCATCGCCGCCGCTAAAAAAATAGTTCTCGTTTTCGTCGTCCTGAGTTCTGATGGGACTTGTTTCATTATAAAAATGTGTGTAGGATGTGGTGTCATAAAGCCAGACTATACAATAATTTGTTTCCCGCCGCCATCGGCATCACCAATCGTCTGAATAAAAAAATCTATCCTCTGCCATTGAACTTTTGTTGTTTTATTGTATACGAGAATATGTATTTATTTATTATGGTGGGTTTCAGAGTTGTCAACTGGGGACTACCCCAACCTTCTGATGATGGTCATGGCGTATCCTTTTAGTGGTTAGGTGCAAGTTGTTAGATTTATATGTCATCGGGGACATAGTCTGATGCATGCAATATTTTATGATGTTATTTTTTCAATTTTTTTTTTGTGTTGCTTATACATATATCTACGTATTTTATTTCATTTTTTTGCATGATTTGTCGGTATTTTTGACACAAAGCTTGTTTTAGACAGACAGAAGAGTCGTGTTTTGGTGCAGTGATATATAGGAACCGTATTTATATTTTTTTGTTTAATATTGTTGGTTTAGCAATTCTCATCTGGTGTAATAATGAATGTCATTGCACTATTTAAAGGAAGTGAATAAGTGGATTATGTCAGGGCGGTTTTGGTTTACCTAGCTATTTATACTTTAAATGCAGACAGATTTTTGAAAGGGTGTTATTTATTGATTTGTATTAATTTCTGTGAAGTGCTTCGGTTTAGCAATTTTAAGGTTAGAGAAATATTGATTATTTTGTAAGGCTTTATTTTATTTATTTTTATTTTTTTGCTTATTTTAGTAAGTTGTATGTGGCGTATTTGAATCTAAGATATCCCCGTAATAATTCATTCTTCATTGTGTTTGTTTGGCAAAATTGCTTCGATTCCCAGCCTCGTCAACCTTAAAAAAAAACCGGCAAGGAAGTGACAAATTCTTCAAGAGATCAATTGTCATGAATATGTGCTCCCGACTCAGTCGTTTGGCATCAGCAGAAAATTGTAGGTCCCCTAGATTCTTTGGAAAAATATGATTAAAAGTTAATGATTAAAAGTTGTAAATCACTACAGGGCCTGGTTCTCCACGAACTGCCAGCAGCGCCACCGAATTTTTTTTAATTTTATTTATTTGTATAATATATCTGGCATATCAAAAGCTTTTAGTTTTGAGGGCCTCAGTTTCGCAGAATAAATATTCCCATCATTATCCTAGCTTTAGTAGATGTTTGGAATTTACATCCACAGTTGATATATTATGACTTATAAAATATTTTTTCCTACACTGCCTCTTTCGAGGAAAAGATCCTCTCAGCCGTTTTGTTTTCCGAGAAAATTGTAGGTCCCCTCTATACCAGCCAGCGTTATAAAAACTCATGTTAAAGGCTTAATCAAGGCTTCAAATAAGTATATCCATCAATAGAAAGCTTAATACCAGTTCAGGGCGCTCTATGAGGCGGCATATACAGAACTTTTATAAATTGGCATAGAATCACTTCCTTTAAAAAATTGTACATGAACCCAATTTTAATCTCAAAAATCAAATGCAAGATTTATTCGCGAAAAAAAACTATAGTTAACTATAAGAAGATATTCATTTATCATAATATTCTTTTCCTTAAAGTTTAAAAGAAGCTGAATTTTACAAGTTTGTTCAAAAGTCAAAACCCTATTTAATATTGAGCTATTAGATACTCAAGGGTTTCATGGCCTGTGGCGCAGTGGCGGCCATATTGTTTTGGTCACATCTATCAAATCGTTTGATTATTATTATATTCAGTTACTGATGAAAATGCCAAATCACCATGGCAAATAACACGATTGAACAGCACGTCCAAATGATAAAACTTTATTATCAAAATCTATTGTGATGGCAATGATGCGTGCGTTGCGCCAATTTTACGGTTTATATGGTTGCCCTTATCAGACGTTTGGTGGCCAAAATTGAGTCGACCGATTTAGCAAGATCCACAGAAAATATTGCCGATGTTCATGAGAGAACGTTTGGACCTCTTCCAAAACGACGATGGCATTGCCATCACCATCAACGGAGATCGTTAGCAGTCGATGATAAACAATTAATTTTAGCCCAAATTGGATGACATGCATGTGCATGACATGTGGTTCCAACAGAACGATTCAACGTGTCACACAGCACACGCCACAAAAGACATTGTGCATTAACGATTTAAGAGTAAGGTTAACTCTCGCGGAGGTGACTTGAATTGGCCACCAAGATCGTGCGATTTGAGCCCGTTAAATTTTTTCTTGTAATATTTCCTGAAGTAACAGGTCCATGCAAATAAACCACAATCGACCTAAAGGCGAACATCACACAGGCCATGGCTCAAGTTCAGCCGGATCTATGCGGAAGAGTCATTGAAAATTGGACCACTCGGGTTCATATGCCACTGTAAGAAGCTGAGACGGCCATTTGAACGATGCCATACAAAATGGCCTTTCAAACAAAATTTTGTAAATAAATCACACAAAGCTTGTTTTATTCCATTTCAATATCTACCCGTCCTTATTGAAAAACCCTTTATAGTACAGAAGAAGCTCAAATTTTAGTTTATATATCTTTAGTTATTGCAGTTCATTTCAAGATTGTTTGGAAATTTGTACTTTTTTTTTTTTTTAAAAAAGCCAATCCAAAGCAAAAAAAAAACAACAATGATGGGAAAATAACAAGCAAAAATGAAAAGCGAATTTCCCATCGATATAATGAGCCAAAACCCATTTAGCTACTTGGAGTTTAATGAATAAAAAAGGTGTTTTATCTGCAAGATGTTGGAAAATTTCAATTTAGCATCATAGCCCCGAGGGGGAAACTTTTTTTCGCTTTTCTTCAGTTCTAATTTCTTTCGCACACTTTTCTTTACATTGTTTAATTTCTTTCTTCTATTTCTTCTTTTGCTTCTGCTTCTTCCTGTGAGTTTTCCTCGAAGCTATGCACATCAAATACACAGGGTGATTATAAATTTGTATTATTTTTTTTTGTTGTTGTCTATACTTCGTTCGTGTGCTTAATTTTTCAAAGAAACATTTCCCAGCTTTACACAGTGAAGATGGGAAAAAAGAACAAGCGAAGAACAAGCAAAATAAATCAACTAAAAACAGAAAAGGAAATTAACAACAAATAGATTGCAAGAAATGAAAATGTTCAAAAGGGTGTTTTTTGTTTTTTTTTTTTTGTTCTGTCTTGGCGGTGATAGGTTAAGAAATTCAGTAAGGTTTCCATCGATATGAACAAACGTACCTATACATATGCTTCTATTTTTCGTGCGCATTTTTTCGCCCATGGCAAGGGTTTGATTTTTCCTTCACCCATTTTCGCTCTGTAAATAAAGTTTTTTGCTTCTTTCACTATTTACAGCTAATGAAAAATTTCTTTTCTATGTTTTTTTTTAGAAAAAGTTTCTATGGTACATAGGGTAGATTTACAAAATGTTCTTAATCTACAATTTCCTTATGGTTTTAATGTTCCTTTTTTTGGTTTTATTTGATCTTCAAAACTTTTAAAAAATTATTAGTTGGCCATTTAATACTATGTTTCCAATTTAGATTAAATAAATCTATGTAGCGTTTCCACCAACCAAAAAAAGAGGGCAAATCATGGCGAGAAGACAAGTATTTGTTAAAATTCATAGTAAAAATGAAAAATTTGTTAGTAGTGTGGTTTTGGGCCCGCCTTGCCCCTACCTCCGGGCACATATGATAATATATATGGGAATTTAATGTGTCATTGCTTAAGACATTTGTATTTCGCCATAATTACAGTATTTAAATGGAGCGTAAATCCGTGGTATTGTCCAGATCCAGGGGGGGGGGGGGGGGCAAGTGCCTTTTTACTGACTGTGGTACTGCCTTATAAGCTTTTTTTTTTAAACAAAACAAAAACACTTGCACCAGCATAAATAAGGAGCAACGCTTCTCGTAATAACACATTTTACTGTTTTTTTTTCTCAAAATTCTTCAATTAAAAGCTAAACACTTTTCAACTAAAGGGTTTTCCAATAAGAGGTGTTATTTTGATATTCAAAAAAAAATATGGCATTTTTTGAGATATATGATCAGATGTTTATTTCATTATAAACAAGAAGGTATGCCGTTAATAATGGAACACAACATCAGCCAAATGGCCGCCACGACCACGCTTAGAGGACCATATCCTTTTCATGAAATTTTCCATAACCAAATCGCAAAGTGGCTGCCCTATGTCCTCGATAGCCTCACAAATTCCATCTTTGAGGTCTTGAATCGACGCTGGGCTGTTGGCGTAGACCTTATCTTTCACGGGGCCCCAAAGGAAGAAGTCGCAAGGTGTTAAATCACAAGATCTCGGTGGCCAATTGTGATCACCTCTTCGAGAGATAACACGGTCCGGAAACTTTTCCCGTAAAAGATCGATGGTTTCATTGCTTGTGTGGCACGTAGCGCCGTCTTGTTGAAAGTAAACGTTGTCCAGATCAATACCATCCAAATCCGGCCATAAAAAATCATTAATCGTCTCTCGATAGCGCAATCCATTGACCGTAACTGTTGCTCCAGCCTCATTTTCGAAAAAGTAAGGTCCAATGACCCCGCCGGACCATAAACCGCACCAAACAGTCACGCGTTGAGGATGGAGAGGCTTTTCAACAATAACTCTTGGGTTTTCCGAGCCCCAGATGCGACAGTTTTGCTTGTTGACGTAGCCTCCGCGGTGGAAATGGGCCTCATCAGTCAAGATGATTTTTCGATGAAATTCCGGATCATTTTCTTGCATTTCAAGGACCCAATCAGCAAAGACACGACGTTGTTGATGATCAGCCGGCTTGAGTTCTTGTGTTAGCTGAACTTTATAAGCCTTAAGACCCAAGTCTTTATGCAAAATACGGTGTAATGACGTTTGTGGAATGCCTAATTCCAAAGAACGACGAGGAAAGGACAAACCTGGGTTTTCTTCAACACTTTGGTCTACAACAGCAATATTCTCAGTTGTTCTTGAGCGACGTGCACGGGTTTTATTCTTCACATCACTAACTTGTCCCAACAGCTCGAATTTGTCCACCAATTTCTGTATTGCGGTCCGACAAGGTGCTTCACGACGACCCAAAAATGTTTTAGTTTTACGAACCGTCTCTGCGAAATTTTCACCATTTTTATAGTGAATTTTAATAATTTCAATGCGTTGTTGAAGCGTGTGTATCGTTCCATTTTTATTAATGGCGTAGTTTCTACTTGTCAAATGTCAAAAAATGACACCTTCAAAAGTGACAGCTACCGAAACAGCGGGCTATTCAAAATAACACCTCTTATTGGAAAACCCTTTATTTTTCCAAGTTTTTTGCTTCTATGGACAAAATTGATAATTTCGATAAAAGTTCTTGCCCCACAGAAATCCTGAGTTAATTTTTAATTTAGTTTAAGCTTGGAAAATGTTCTGTCAGTTGTTTTAAATGGAAGTGTTAAAAATAGGAAGCATACGGTATCAGTGATACCTTCTGGAAAACTAGAAACAAGACTGTTGTCTAATTCACTCAACAACTAACAGAACTTTTCCTGGTCGCAGATATGCATAATTTAAAAAAAAAAAAAACAATTTTTTTGCAAGCCCGAAGGAAATTGGTCTAAAACACGATTGTTCCTAATCCCCCATGTCTTTTTTTTCAACCAAAAATCCATCCGGACATGCGGACATGCGCCTCTATTTTGGGCACCCCGTATCATCGATACGGCTGATGCTGGGGTAGCTACGTCCCTGTATATAGGTAACAACAAAAATCCAAAAAATATTTGTAATAAGAGTCGATAAAGTGAAAGAAGACTTTTACTAAATAATCTGCAATAAATCAGGATGATATTTTTAATTGTCGTGAATTTAGTATTGATCGAAAGGTAGAAGAAAATTATTTTACAAATATTTACCATAGAAAATTTTTGAAAAAAACACAAATCTTTCGAGATAAATTTTAAAATTAATTATTAGATTCACCAAATATTGGTGAGCGCAATAAATCAAGTTAGTGTATAATGTTAGCAAGACACTTTCCCGAATTCAGATTAAAAATTATGTATAATAATTATCTGCTAGTTAATTGCTAATTAGTTACTCAAAACATAACTTACACGGAGCTTTAATATTGATGTTTTTCTTTGAAATGTCATTTTAACTCGAATTGCTTTACCGGCACTGATTTCAATTTTTATTTAATGCCTTGGTAGAAGCTTGATGATAAATTAAATTTACCCAGAATTTTCTTATTTTCTTTTATATTTTAATTCAAAAGCGTTTTTTGTTTCAGTGAAAGCACATTGAAGGTTTCTTTTTTATTATTTGCTATAGAAGCATTTTGTTTTGATTCAGCAATTAATTGTTGCATGAACCAAAAAAAAAAAAAAACATTGTAGCATGGCAATGCGCCCTATATAGTATAAAGTCATAAGGGAGGGTTACAAAGAAGCCATTAAATAAAGGCTAAGGGTCTTAGCTGTTGCGGGTGATCAGGTGAAAGATATAATGCTAAGGTAAACGTTAAGTAAATTCATTTTGAAGGTAAACAGAAATTAGGTTAAGAGGTAAGCTCTTTAAGTAGATGCTTTCAATGAAAAAAAAAAACAAAAAAACATTCTAACCAGCTATTTAGAGCAATAAAATTGATTTATACCTACAAAAAAAAAGAAAACGAAGTGATTTTATTTTGTATATTGCTATGTAAAGAGGATTAGTGTGATGAGATTTTCTGGAATGCTTCAAGGGATTTTTTATTTGATTTTTATTTTCCAATGGAATTCTTAAGCCAATGGTTTTAAAATTATTATTTGTTTCATTTGGAATTTGCTTCGATAAGATGGTCATCAATGAAAAAAAAAACAAAATACATCCAAGTAACGCTACTAGATTAAGTGCAAACATTTCAAAAATAGCTAGTTTGAGAGCTCCTTCAAAAAGCTTGACCATCGGTGTTAAAATATAAAAAATATTTATCAATACTTAGTAAAGGATGTTTTTTATAGACGTGTGGTTTTTAAGAAGAAATAAAACGCATATAATTTAGTGTTATGGCCAAGAATTCAGCTTTATTATAAAGATAAGGGCTTGCCATTATGTTTTAAAAATAATTTCGGGCAAGTGGCCTCCGCGGCTGGCTCGAATAAATTTCACCCGAGAAGCCCAATTTCCGACCACTTTTTGCAGCAATTGGGGCCGTATGTCAGCAATAACGCCCCGAATATTCTCTTCCAAGGCGTCAATCGTCTCGGGCTTATCTGCGTAGACAAGCAAGTTTCACATAACCCCACAAGAAATAGTCCAGCGGTGTTAAATCGCACGATCTTCGAGGCTCACCTTCAAAAATTGATTGTTTCGTTGGCTGTATGGCATGTAGCGCCGTCTTGTTAGAACCAAAGGTCATCCACATCAACATCCCCCAATTCAGGCACGAAAAAGTCATTAACCATGGCTCTATAGCGTTCCCCATTGACTATAACATTATGGCCGGCTTCATTTTTGAAGAAATATGGACCAATGATTCCCGCTGGCCATAGAAAGTGACTTTTTGAGGATGTAACGGCATCTCAACAATAACTTGTGGATTATGATCACTCCAAATACGAAAATTTTGCTTATTAGCGTACCTTTTCAACCAAAAATGAGCTTCATCGAATATTGGACGGAGCGCGCGGTGCATCGCGTGAACCGAACCTTTATTTTGGTAATAAATTTGCACGATTTGCAAACGTTGTTCAGAAATAAGTCTATTTATAATGAAATGGCAAACCAAATTGAGCATAAATCAAGTGACAGCTGTCAAAAAGACCAACTCCTAAAAAAGTATTGCCAGATTGAAAACCACACGTCTAAAAAAAAACACCCTTTACAAAGTTTTTAAGTCTCTATTAAATTTAAAGATGGCATTAAAAAATAAATAAATTTATGGCACGTGATGGAGATGGAGAACCATAAGGCCTTGCACTGATAACTCCCAACCATTTCTGTAAGCATGTTGTTCGTCGTCAGGAATGAATTTTCTAAAAATCTCAACGGCGAACGCCTTGTAGATGAGAGGCACTTTGTCATGAAAAGAGGTACTTTGGAAGATTTGTTACTCACTCGCATGAGGCAGAGTACCTCCCCCTGAAATGTTCTGTTAGTTTTAAGGTATAGAATAGACAGGATGCGATCCCAAGACCTTCGGCATGACGGTTTAACACACTTACTCTATCAAGGATATGCCATGTTTGATTAAATATCAATTTCAGTTTTACGAACCAAAACTTTCATATAAATACATTGAGGATTTGTAAATTCCTCAATGGTTTGAGGAGCTCTGACCCAAGGACCTTCTTGCCGGTGTTTATTTAAGATTTATGAATATATATGAACATAAACAAGGTATTCAAATTCGGAAATAAAGAAAATTAAATTGAATCCTAAGGTCGATGCGGATGTCTTGAGCAAGGTAATATCTCCAAAGGATACTTAAGATAGAATAGAAACGGATATAAAACATAGTGGCTAGTGTAGATAAACCATTTCCATCGGTTGTTTTTATATTTATTTCTGCTGTTAAACAACAACAACAGCAAACAGTTTGGTATCCAAAAAAATATGTTGCCCCCAATTTTGTCCCCATATTTTTGTATCCATAAACAGCAGACCATATCTCTCTCTCTCTCTGCAAAATGAGACGATTTCGTTTAATCCATTCAATGCAATTGGCTATAAAAATGGTATCGTCTCAATTTTACGATGATAACTTCCCAGAGAATAAGAAAGCCTTTTCACTCCCCTATACAACATACTCGTACTATAATATAGCCTCTAGTTTAAGCCATATAAGGATGTAACGTGTGTCTGTCTCATTGTCGAATCCTTTTTTGTTTGCCTTATCCTTTATTAAGTAGATGTATAGAAGGATCCAATTCCTGTCACAACCTTAAAATAATGACATACGAAGCATACAAAATATACACACTCATATATACATCTTATTTGCTTAACCACGTTCAAGTCATAAAAAGTGTACATCTAGAAGGACATAAATCTTACGCATATAAATCAATTCAATTTGAAGGATGTGTGCTATGCTGTGTGCAGGTCTTTTTTTATTTCACGTTTGCTGTTGTTGTTGTTGTTCTCGTTTGCTTTTGGTGCGAGAAAGCCCATAAATGGGTGCGCAGAGCTTGTTGAAAATGCCCATTATAATTTTTTCGTGAATGGCTTCTTATCAGCGTGCGTTATATTCTTTCATTGTCCCATGGGGAGAGACAGTTGAAAGGATCAAAATACAGACTTTTGGTGAATTTTTTTTTTTTTTTTTGTATTTTTTTTTCTGGCCTATGTCGTTGAGTTATTGCGGTTGATCATTTTTTATTTGGCTGTGACCAACAGATAATAATGGGTCGCTGTCTTTTATTTTTGACGGTGCGGTGTAGATTGTTGAAAGGTATAAAAAAACCATTTTGAAGATAATTCTTACATACATACTATATGAATGGCGAAAAAAATATATATTTGATTTAATGGCCTTGTAAGGTTTTTAAGAATGATGAGCAAGAAAATGAGACTTTATATGAGAGCGAATTGCTATTCAAATGGCCTGGATTAAATGCGATACTTGCTGAAGGCTAATCTGAGATTGAAAATTTGAATAATGTACCTACACAGTAAATCATGGATTTTTTGGAAAGAAAAACAAATAAAGAAAGGTTTTTGAGGTATAAATTGTGTATTTAGCCTAAGAAGCCTTAAGTTGCTCTATTTAAGGGATGAGTGCATCGTTAAAATTTTTAAGATTATTGGTGGTTATTTTTAACGATTTTCATTGAATGCACTTGGCCCAGTTTCATTGTCGTATTAAATGGCACTTAAGTGGTCAACATGAGAGGCTATAGAGTGCCACTTATTTGGGTAATTATATTGAATGTGAAACTGGGCCTTAAACATTCAATTGGACACAAGAAATACATATAATATAAAATGCACAACTGGACCTCACGAACTTGATTGTATGGCTCTAAATTACAATGGCTAGATAAAGGATATTTATGGTAATGATTTAGAAAGTGCAAAAAATGCCAAAAGCACTTAAAAATTAAGCTCAAAATTTTAAAAGAACAATTTTTAAAGTAAGTTGGTACATAGATTCATTTTATCATTTGACTATCTACTTAGAAGTTTTTTTTTTAAAAAATCAGTAGAGTGATTAATGAGATACAAGGCAATTATCTAAAAAAGAGCAATTTCCTAAAAAAGTTATTAAAGTTGTATTTACGTTATTTGAGTTTTTGTTCGCAAAAAATTAAACGCAGTTTTTTGAAATCACTGTAGGCATTAAAGTACATAGGGGCAAATTTTAATTTATATTATAACGGCCGTTTTTAAGCAATTTAAAAAAAAAAAAAACAAAAATTATTGTAGGTATAGCAGCTGCCAGTTCTATAGGAGCTAATATAAAGGGTTTTCCAATAAGAGGTGTTATTTTGATATTCAAAGAAAAATGGCATTTTTTGAGATAAATGATCGGATGTTTATTTCATTATAAAGAGGAAGGTATGTGGTTAATAATGGAACACAACATCAGCCAAATGGCCGCCACGACCACGCTTACAGGACCATATCCTTTTCATGAAATTTTCCATAACCAAATCGCAAAGTGGCTGCCCTATGTCCTCGATAGCCTCACGAATTCCATCTTTGAGGTCTTGAATCGACGCTGGGCTGTTGGCGTAGACCTTATCTTTCACGTGGCCCCAAAGGAAGAAGTCGCAAGGTGTTAAATCACAAGATCTCGCGGGCCAATTGTGATCACCTCTTCGAGAGATAACACGGTCCGGAAACTTTTCCCGTAAAAGATCGATGGTTTCATTGCTTGTGTGGCACGTAGCGCCGTCTTGTTGAAAGCAAACGTTGTCCAGATCAATACCATCCAATTCCGGCCATAAAAAATCATTAATCATCTCTCGATAGCGCAATCCATTGACCGTAACTGTTGCTCCAGCCTCATTTTCGAAAAAGTAAGGTCCAATGACCCCGCCGGACCATAAACCGCACCAAACAGTCACGCGTTGAGGATGGAGAGGCTTTTGAACAATAACTCTTGGGTTTTCCGAGCCCCAGATGCGACAGTTTTGCTTGTTGACGTAGCCTCCGAGGTGGAAATGGAAATTTCAAGGACCCAATCAGCAAAGACACGACGTTGTTGATGATCAGCCGGCTTGAGTTCTTGTGTTAACTGAACTTTATAAGCCTTAAGACCCAAGTCTTTATGCAAAATACGGTGTAATGACGTTTGTGGAATGCCTAATTCCAAAGAACGACGAGGAATGGACAAACCTGGGTTTTATTCAACACTTTGGGCTACGTGCACGGGTTTTATTCTTCACATCACTAACTTGTCCCAACAGCTCGAATTTGTCCACCAATTTCTGTATTGCGGTCCGACAAGGTGCTTCACGACGACCCAAAAATGTTTTAGTTTTACGAACCGTCTCTGCCAAATTTTCACCATTTTTATAGTGAATTTTAATAATTTCAATGCGTTGTTAAAGCGTGTATCGTTCCATTTTTATTAATGGCGTAGTTTCTACTTGTCAAATGTCAAGAAATGACAGCTTCAAAAGTGACAGCTACCGAAATAGCGGGCTATTCAAAATGACACCTCTTATTGGAAAACCCTTTAAAAAAAAAAAAACTATAAAATCGTATGGATTTATCTATCATCGCAATTTTGAAAAAATTTGACTCTTAAGTGGGCTAACGTTTTTTAATAATAACAGACAAACCTAAGTTTCGTATAAAAATTATAAGAGATAATATAATTTTTTGACTTTTTGTAATCGAATACTACTTTCAAGATTTTAACCCACTTCGCACCTTATAGAAGGCTAAATTTGTAAAAATATGACCCTCTTAGTCCATCCTTTATTCCTTTCCCAAAAACAGAAAGAATTGTTGTATTCGAAAACCACTGTTTTAATTTTACCCCATTTCACCCTTTAATAGTTATTCTGCTATTCAGGGCGGAGAGAAATACAACAAATCAGAGATCATTAAATTCAGTCCAGCCGTTCTTGAGTTATAAATGGAGTTACTGAACCGACTTTGTTTAATATATTTGGATTTTACAGCTCTGGTTTATGCCCCGCTAATGCTATAATTGGTATCTTAGTGAGTTTGTAAGTTGATTTTAGCCCAGCTAATGTGAACAAAAAGTTTTACTGAATTAATAAGCAGGCTTTAAAATATTTCCACAATAAATGTATATTCGATTTTTTCAAATATTTATTATGTGGTCAATAATTAAGACCTGACTTCTCCATAATTGAGTTGATTGCCAGAGGATTTGAAGAATCAATTATTTAAAATACAAAAAAAAAAAATTAAAATATTTTGGTGTAGGTACGTATTTCCGCAACCGTATTTTGCGGAAGTTCTTATTTTCAAACGCCTTTATTTTTATACATATTCCAATAGGAGAAAGGTAATTTTTTAAAAATACTTATGCTAAAGGGTGAGCCATCGTTTGGTTTCCTTAAAAAAAATAAAAGATCTTTTCAAAACCTTTTCAATTGTTTTGACCCCTATTTCCCAACCAGCTTGACCAATATTATTCTTACATAAGTGCTTTAATCGTCTTTAGATTATTTGCATAGCTTCGATCTTTATTGACACCAGATTAAAAAAAAAAAAAATCAAACGTAATCACCAAAACGACTTTTTACTCGATTATTATTGAAATTATTGCGCAATAAATTGACTGTTGTTTGCATACGTGGGCCCATCTAGCTGAAACCTAGCAATGGTCCATGTCCAAATACTAAGTTTCTGTCAATTTTATGAAGGCCAAGGATTCAGAAAGAAACCAACATATCGCTGGCCCGATAGCTATTTTAAACTAGTCTTTCTATTGGCTTCTATAAACACACAAGATCGTACAATAAACAACATTTAAATCCACTTGTTTAAGTGTTCGAATTTCATTCCAACTATATCCCACTTTTAATTATAATTTTTTGTATCAATAAGTAAAACTTTTAAACGAAATGTGTTATAAATAAAGTTCTCAACTTCTTAAAGTAGTTTAAAATGTATGTGTACCCACCTCTATAAGACTATGAAAATTCCCCAATCATCACGTTCTTATAAATTTCCCACCCATAGGCGACACGACGTAAATGTTTTCCAATTGTTTCAGCTCGATGATGGACTGACTCTCTTTCTCCCTATATCCTCATTTATCCCTATTTGTTAAGAGGATGAATGAAAACTTATTAGTCAAACAAAATAAAAGAACACACACACAAACACATACATTAAACAATAAAGTAACACACAAAAATAGCAGCAGTAGCAGCAGCATGAAGTAGCAGCGCAGTATCTTGAAACAATAAAGTTAAAGTAAAAATACAGAGAAAAAGAAAAGAAAAAAAAACAAAAAAAAAAACAACCAACATACAACACTTGGGCAAACAATTGCGAACAACTTTTGTTTAAGCCAAAGCAACGCAAAAGTTTCCCATCATCATTTTCTTCACATGCTCGGCTCGCCTATACCAACATGCATAATATACGTTTCTACATATATATATAGATTTAGCTTGAAGCCCCATAAGGAAAAGGCAAAATTAAAGAAGTTCCGCGAAATTCCAGAGTTATGCTGTGAGAGAGATGGAGTCTATAGGGATTTGCAACTTCCCTCGACAATACGACGAGGTTCCCTACCTCATTCCTTTGACGATGCTGACGACACGACTTCCTTGCCACACACCATCTGAAGTTTTTATTCGTTTTGTTTCTCATCAGATTTCTTGTGCACGCTCCCGGCTCAAGGTATCAGAAAGTTTCTTCTTTCATGGTGGTTGCTGTTTTCGGGCCGCAACAATAGACCAACTTACTAACCAACCATCAGCCAACCATTCCAATTCCACCCACCCACCATACCACACTACACCACACCACACGACATGGGAACCCAATTGGCTTTGGGAGCGAATAATATAATATAAATGTATTCGGCGAGTTGAGGTACGAGTACGTTCCCAGATGGTAAGCCGCCTGTGGGAATATTCGCTAGACCTAAGCTTTTGTTTGTTGCCCCTTCGCCAAGTCGCATCGGTTCACAGTTTGGTTTCATTGAATCCAAAGAGATTCACCCACCACCAACGCCACCGCACCGCCATCTATAACCAGGTTTTACGACGGAGAATAATAATATTGTTAGTTTAGCTAATTGTTTTGCGGCAGATTGCGACCTAGTGTTGGTAATAATTGATGCTTTTGTTATTACTTTTTGCCCGGTTTGACAAATAATTTTTTTCTGATTATGGTATGAAAATGGGAACCCGAATAGGTAACGAAACTAACATCTAATTGCGTTCGAATTGAAGAATTTAGGAAAAATATACACGACTATTTATATGGATCTCACGAAATTGCTCTTGTGGTTTGAAGATTGAAGATGAATGTTAATGGTTCAGTAATATCATGATATATTAACCAATGTAATATAAAAAAATAATCAAAAGTACTAAAGAAATTGTTTTTGTTTGATGTTATTTATTTTTGTTTATAAGAACTATGTATTGGCAACATTTTTTAATGCAATATTGTTTGAACTATTTAAGCACAGAATTGAAAATCATATTCATAGGCGGTGCCAAACCTGGAAATTCTGACGCCTTAGGCAAAAATTGATATTTTGCCACCTCAAATAAAAAATAATAAGAAAACGACAACATTAATATTTACATAGTTTTTTATTCAATAACCTAGCAAACATTTTTCTGAAGGTTCAGATTTTCTTCACCAAAAATGATTCCAATAAAGTGAATTAATTGTGAATGTTCATTTAAGAGAAGGGATGATGAGTAAATACCTTCATTTAAATGAATCATAATGCAATCATATTTATGATTCAGAAAAGATAAAGAAATAATTTTATAGACTCTTATATACATTCATTTAAATTAAGTTTAAATGAAGATCATAAATCATTCACAAAAGCGATTCATATCGGTGTCCAAGTGCACAGGTAAAAGAATTCAAATTGCATCATAAGTGAATTCTTTTCCGGTCAGGTTCTTCAATTTTGTGATTTATTTATGATTCAATTTTGAATTAAAATGTTTGCTGGGAAAAATCAAAGGCCTTTGACAAAATACATGTTTACAAAATTTTGAAACAAAAATACTGCTCCGGGCGATTTTATTTTTGCAAAACTTGTAGCGATTTCTTCTTCTTCAATGCGATTAAGCATTCAATTGAATGCTACGTAGGCTCATCAAATCTTACACAACGAAATCCACTTGAATGTTCATTTCATTTTTGTGCTTATATTTACAGCGTTCTTGTATAATGTTTTAAACAAAGATTCATTAGAACGGTTTATCTGAAAGAAGTGTCGCAATTTTTTTTTCAATGCTCCAAACAGTTTAAAAAGTCCTTTGATTTTGATTGAAGCATTTTCTAAAGGATATTTATTTTGCATAAAAACTCGTTACAAAATTACTTTTGACAATACAAACTTGAATTTGTGTACGCGTTTACCAAGTTGAATTGCTTTAAAACTTCAATTTTCATCGAATTCAGAACTTTTTGCAATTTCAATTAAAGCATCTGTAAGAATCCTTCATAGAACGGACAACAAAGAATAAAGCAAAAAGTACAGGGAAGATTGAATTAGACGGATATGTATCTGTAACTTTTTTTCGTTTCAAAATTATTGTACTGATTTTGCGACCCTAGTCCGGTGCTGCCCTAGGAAATTGCCTGTTTTGCCTACAGGCAGGTTCGGCACCGTACAAAGGTAATAGTAAAACCTGTGTAGACTTTAAAAAAATATTCCTACATGAATATCCCAAAAATTAAGCAATTGTCAAAACCCTATTTCCGTTATGAATATAAAAAAAAAACTAAAATGCTGTATTATCTAAATTGCTCAAGAAATTTCATGAACGAAGTTTAATCAAAGTTGTATTTATTTAAAAATTTCAGAAAAAAATATTTCACATACGCCACAGTAACCCACATTAATAAAACATAGTTATTTAATAATTCGATGCATAACAAGTAAGCATGTACAAAAAAACATATCAAAAGAATTCTTATACACTATAACTTATCAGTACTTTATCTAAATTTTGTTCGGAAAGTTGTTTCGTAAGGTTATGACGTCAGCTTAACAAAACGCCCTATTTTACAAGATAGTCAATTTATTAAAATTTTTAGTATGTATAACCAATAAGCAGTTAATTAGGAACTGTATAGTTCGTGCTATGCAAGAAAATATAATGGTATAGGAGGGCGGTTTGTTTTTTTTTTTAATCTTAAATGCTTTTATCAATTTTAAGTTACGTCGTCTTTTGATTTTATTTCAATTCGTGTTTAATTCATTCAAACATCCTTTTTCCATTCAGTACCACTGGCGGAGGGCCCTGGCCCTGTGGGGCTGCATAAATAGTACTTTTATAAATAAAAATTGTTATAATTGGTATAATATGTCTACAGTCACATTCATTTCCTTAATCTCGTCCTTGCTTTTGACGGTATGTAAGTAGGACCACTTTTTTGGTTCCCATAAAAAACTGTATACATAAGTTTCTTGAAAATTCGTTTTCTTATATAATTCAGAAACATAACATGCCAATTTATATTACAGTTTGAATTACTAAAGGAGACATCTAGGGCCCTCCGCTGAGCTGCTGGCCATACTTCAAGCACCTCATATGTTTTTGGTTCAAGCCTCACCAAGCACGTTTAATATTTCTTATTTTTATACGAAAAACTATTATAAATTTTACAAATTGGAATTAAATGGTCTTCTCCATAAATTAAAGAGACGATAGACTAGATAAATGACAATTTATAACAGTCACAACTGTTTTCCGCCAGTTAAATAAAAAAAAAAAACATTTTTGTATGGTTTGACTGTACTATAAGCAATCTTAATTATAAGGGAATTCTTAAGGCAGTAGTACATTATCATACATAAATATGGGAAGTTTTCCACATAAATATGTATTAAAAGTGTCATATAATAGGCCGTTTTCGAAAACGTCAAATCAAAGTCAATTTGACCGGCAACTGATCGTCATTTATGACGCAAAAGTTGCAATTGTCAAATATGCAATCGTCCTGCTTGCACACACATGTCTTTTGATGAACGTCAAATGACTTTTTTTGCAAACGCAGTTGACGTTTTCGAACAGAAGCTAGCACACAACAAAATGGATCCGGTGAAAAAATTTATCGCGAAAATTCTGATTGAAAACCTTTGTGCTGGAAGTGGAATAGTGAAGAGAAAAATTTGGATGAAACTCCGAGGTAGAAGAAGAAACATTCCGAAGTGCTTCCAACAATTTCACCAGAATTTTCAGATTCACTTTCGCTCGTCATTTTCAGCCGCGACGTGTTTTGTTTATCGTTTTATTGACTCCCTGACTGACATCCAAACATTTTAAATAGCCAACAATATCTCGAACAAGCATATATGTCTGTCTTTTTCGTCACCTCCATTTTTTTACTGCACAGTTGCAACGCAGATGATGTTTTCGAACACATGACTTTAGCAAACTGCATTATAAATAGAACACAATGCTAATGCAGTAGAATTTGTATTTGCGTTTTCGAACAGAAGACTTTTGCAGTTTGCGTTTAACAACATTCTGCAAACGCATTTTTTACGCAGATGACGTTTTCGAAAACGGCCATAGTGATAATATCAAATTTATTGCTTTTGCAATTTATTATGTATGTTTGCATGCACTCCATAACTCATACACAACATTTTCTTTCTATAAAACACAAGTCCTCGTGTAATTTTTTCTGTTTTATTTATAAATAAAATATGAGGTTACTCAGGGGGTTTCGAATACCCTTCCTAACCATACAATGTTAAAAACAGGATGAGTGTTAGGAAAATTGGGAAGCATTAAAAAGGAGATTCCGATGCATATTGGTTTTGAATTAAGATATAACAGAATGGGAACTTTCATGTAGTGTGGCTATCAAAGAATCTCTGTATCTGACAGTACGTCCTGGCTCAAGGTTATAAACTGAAAAGCTCCTAGGAGCTACAGAGTATTACTGTGAGTGGCTATTTCGCGTTTTTAAGAAAAGCTAGGTACATAAAATAAGTAGAGCCATGAAGCAATATAGGGAGGACCTCGAGTAACTCAATAGTATTATCTTTATATTTCAGTCGCCAATCATTTTGTTTGTCTAAAAAACTCAAATGAGTTTAGATAACATCTTCTTTTGCAAGCGATGATGAGCTTCATGCTTCTGATTTAATAAAGTTTTTTGGATACTAAAACTCCAGTTGGTATATGAGCCATAGATTTTGAGAATATAAAAATTCATATATCAATAAATTAACTTCAATTTCGACAGTCTAAAGCTAATCACTTTCTTAAGAGTTGGCTCTTAAACTTAAAGTTGCGAAAATAAATCATATGAGATAAAGAATGTTCAATAATTCATCACAATTTAATATTTCCTAAAAAAAACTTTTTTAAAACTTCAATAAATTTCATGAAAATTTATGCTCAACACATATCCTTCGTCATATCATACTGCACACCAATTCTATACTGCCCTATATATTTATCATTATAACAGACAATCTTCTCGTAAAAAAACAAACTCTATTACATCATCGAGAAATTTTCAAAAATTTGATTTCGATTTATATACTCACACAATGAACCCAAGACCATTTATTTTAAATCAAAATATATACTCCCTATGAATATACCATTTTTTAAACCATCTTTACCATTTCATACCTCAAAAGAAAACCACAACAAAAAAAATCCTATAAAAATGCCTATGTATCGTGGTCCTTTGAAACTTCCTTATAAACTTCAACACACAGCCTACATAAAAAACCACAAACTAATAATTTCATTTTCTTTCCAGATGACCGCAACTGAATGACCGTAACGTAGTTGAACCATCATACACAACCAAGCAAAGCAACAAAAAAAAAAGAAAGAAATTTATACGAAATTATACGACAACAAGGCTGCTCACCCGCAAGGCAATAAGGACATTCACTAAAGAGCCAAATGCGAAAATAAAGCACAGCAACAAAAAAAAAAAAAGAAAGTTAAATTACATAAGAAAAAACTAATAAAAAAAAAACCTGAAAACGAAACAGGATTTGAAAGAAGGGTATCCTAATGATATATAGTAGGCTAGGGATTAACAAGAGCTTACACAGGACCAACAGCAACGCATTACGACTACAACTACTATCAACTACAACAACACTGCCGACCATCATCAACACCGGCAAAAAGAGGAAAAAAACGCTTTCTAAAAAATAAATAACATTCAGCAAAGGACTAGAATAAAAAAAAAGGAAAAAAAACGGAAGCGATAATCAAGATTCAGGATATATTTGAAAAGAAAAAGTGAGAGAGAGTAAAAATCCCGAATCCGATTAGGAAAGTACAATTTTTCTTCGTTTTTCTTCGATTTACCGCTTCTCGTCGTCCTCGTCGTTCTCATCGTCGTAGTCTACCTCCTTCTTTAATCGGGAGCAAAATATTTTTCTATTGGTTTATCCTTCCTGCAGTTTAATGTTTGTTTGTGGTCTTCTCAATTTACCATACGGATACACGGGCGAGCTCTAGGATAGTTTGAATTTTTTTTTATTGTCAATATAGCCGTTCTGAACCCACTTCTTTCCAAACCAAACTCGTCTTCATAGAAAAAAAAATAGAAAACGACTCAAAATTGAAGGACTCCAGCAAAAGGAACACAATTTATAGAGAAATAAGGATATCGGTTGTTTAAGATCGTGACTATTAATATTTATGAGGTGCGCAGCAAAGCAATCTCTCTCAATAATATCAGGTTATTCTAGTGCAACATACACACACCATCATATTCTCCTTCCACCCACCACTCACCCATAACAAGGACCCTTCTCTTCGTTTCCATTGGTGGTAAGGAAATATATTAAAAAATATCCTTTCCTACATCATCATAGTTGAAAAAAAAGAAGAAAAAAAAACCGAAAAAAAACGAAAAACAAAAATTAACTCCATGCAGTGGAATAAATTCACAAGGATCCCATACCGCAACCATAGTTGTGTACCATCCACAGCAGCAGCATCCTTTTTTGTCCTTTTTCCATGATAGTGTTGAGAAAAATAAAATTAAAAAAAAAAAAAGAAAAAGTGTAATACAGTGCGGTGTTAGTAATGCAAAGCATTAGTAGCAGGTAATATAATTTTAGAGAAATAAATTTCAAAGATAAATATAAAGAAAAAAAAAAAAATAAATAAATCCAGTGGGTTTGGTAAAAAAAAAAGTTTCTAGAGTGCAACAGTATCTAGCGAACAACCAACCCGTCCGCCGTGACGACAGTTAAGTGTTAATGTGTTTGAGTAACATATGGAAGAGTTTACAGAATTCACACGGTGAATTATAGCACTTAAGGTTGCACTACGCATTATTCCACGCGTTATAACACACCACACACACTTACACACACACACACACATTACACATCCACATCTACCTACCACCATCCTTCGAAGATCCAACATAAGCCAACAGCCCCAACCATCATTCACCGCTCCACGGTGCATTTACAAAGGGATACAATATCGCGACGAGGATTTCAGCTACACGAAGAAGTGTGGCAGTGACAGCAGGCGGTGGAAAACATTTTAAACATCACAAAATGTTGTTACAAGGATTTTTAATCGGATTTACTTTGTTAATTCATGGATTTGGTGGAGGAGCACATGCTGAGGGAAGTAAGTACACTTTTAGTGCTCTCTATATATTACTTTTACAGAGAGTCCTTCCTTTTTTTTGCTAAGTTATTCATTTTGATTTAAAAAACAAAATCACATCAAATCAAAATGATTTAGGTTAGAAACTAGAGAGACCCGGATGATTCAATATTCTGTGAATATTTGAACATTTCTAAACGAGGTACTATACACGGCAGCAGCTCAGTGGGGTTTTATTTTATATTTTTTAGCCTGTGGATTAACTTTGGATGGGCTAGGCATCAGTGTGAGTGATATAGTATAAAAAGGGATTCTCCTGTGATGTATTTTTTTTTTTTTCATTAATTCATGATTGGTTATGGGGTGAATTCTCATTTTTGTAATCCCATGTTGGCCGGATTTGAATTGTGTAGTGGGCAATGTAAAACATTATTAAGTCCATGGATTAAAATTAAACGAAACGTTTTAAAATAAAATCAAATGGTTTTGACATAGAGGTTAGTTAGAACATTTAATTGATTTTCTGCAAGTGTTTTATAATATAACAACGAGGGACTAATGCTATGCAGTAATGAGCAAATTTCTTTTTACGTATAAAGTACACGTGATTTTATCTAAAAGAGCAGTTGTAGCTCCGAACAAGAGCTAAAAACCTATATTTTGGTGAAGAGCTCTATTTTAGTGTGTTAAGTATTTTCTAAGAAGTATATACCCTTAATTTAATATGGACCAGGGTTCTTGATTTTGTAGAGTAAAAGGGATAACCTTTATGTTTTTATTGATTCAAAATAGCTTTTAACGGCTGTTAGTTCATAAACATTGGCGTTTCGTCCCGGCGATCTCACTTGCACTCATCAGTTGACTAGTGAGGGCCTTGTCAATATGCGATTTTGATTAAGTTCAGTTCAACTTACATCAACTTTTTGACAAAAATCCAATGTGAACTATATCCAACAAGATAATGTTCTTATATAAATAACTTGCTGAGATACCCGTGCTAGTCACTTCGCTTACATATTTCTACACGGAGAGAAATATTTGTTGCCTTTGTCAGTTGCTTCTCAGAATTAATACAGAGTGAAGTCTAAAATTTTATTAATCTAAAAATTAGAACTCTAGATGTAAATCTAGCTGATTTGCCCATGTCAGTCGATTCCCAGACGAACCTAGGTGTAGCGTGTTGTTTTATCTTATTTCAAAGAATTTAACCTTGAAAATACGACCGTTTAAACTCAAGTTATAAAATTGTCCGTATATTTACTTCGCAGACTTAATACAGAATGTATTCCGTTATTTTACCTTAATTTCAAAACCTTTTTACCTTGAAAATCCAAAAACCATTAAACACACAAATTATAACAATATGCAATTTACTCGCAGCTTTCACTACGCTTATTTAATTTTATATAAAGCTTGACATTTTACCTACATTTTAAGACCTCAACATGGCAGATTGGTTTATTAAAACCGAAGTTTTTGGTTTCTAAGGGCACGCACAATTGACTATATTCGGTTTGCATTTCTATTTGCACTACATAGGTACATACCGACATACATAAATATATCTGACTGCGAGCCGAGCACCACAACCTCCTCATCCCGTGTTTATTGATATTTCTGTTAAATTTTTTTTTTGTTTTTGTACTTGTGTTTTTTTTTTTTTTTTTCTCTTTTTGTGTAAAATAACTTCATTTGCCGTTCAAGAAATTGATTGTAAAAAAGACTCAATCACGTTTTGAGTATTAAATTTAGTGCAATTTTGGAAAAACTTTGATGCACAATTGTAACTTGAGAATTAAATGCCTTAATATTGATAATCCAACAACTAAACCAAAAGTTACAGGCTCAACTCCTATCGATGGTTTTTAAGATAATCCAACTCTACACTGATGGTAATTGTAGATTTTTTTAGAATTTGTTGGCATATATACGTGCTCGACTTTCTTCAATTTCAAATATCTATTAGTTCAAAAATGAACACTCTACCACTCCCAATTTAGAATAAAGTCTTTTAACCTTTTCCAATTTAACCCTACTTTTAATTGGAATTCCAAAAATCCACTTGTTAGTGGACCTCTACATAAATCATAGATTAGATGAAAATGAAAATGAAAATGAAAATATGAAAATATTTAACTTTAAAATTATCATTTTTTTTAAGTAAACTGTCAAGGCAAAAATTAAAGCTTATAAAACTCTACACAAAAAAAATTATAAAGTTTTTTTCTTAAGCGCAATAGATTTTGAAAAAAAAAAAACTTGCAGTAAACCGCCCTTTACTTTAAAGCGTGGTTATGTGGAAAAATACTACATTATGGCAAATTACATTTGGGTAAATTTTTCTATGGTTCCTAAAAAAAAAATATGCACGACTGGGTCGCACGAACTTGCTCTTATGCGCGATCACATTGTGGTTCTATATTCTGAAATAAATTAGCTATAGGAGTATATATGTTATCCATTTGCCAAATCTTAGTTTAGTTTCAGGTGGTATTATGTGAGTATACAAAAATTAACAATATAGGCTAGTGTTGCACATTTGCAATATGCATAAAAGGAAATTATACTATTTAAACTGGTAAATTGTTTTAAATCAGCAAAATTAGAAAGAAATTGATTAAAATACTTTGAATCCGTTTTAACCCAACGCGATGTACACCATCTGATTTCTTATATAAATCTTTATTTATGAGAAAAAAATTTTGAATATCGTAGGAGCGGTTTTAAAAATAATTAATTTTTTATATATAAAATTTCGTTAACATTTTTGAGAAAAATAATTGGTACGCCAATTTAAAGCATTTATTAATGTTGCGTTAAAAATTGAACTTCATAAAAAAATCTGCTACCAGTTTTCGAAATATCGAATTTTCAAAAAATAATTTTGATTTTTTTTTTAAAAATCCAAAAATCATTTTTTAGAAAATTTTGATACGCACTTTTATTTATATTTGTTACAAGCTTCTGTATACAATATCTAATTTTATTCGGTTGATCAGATGTTGAGATAGTCGAAAATCAAAGAAACCGTTCTATGAGAGGTACTGTTAATAAACCTAAAACATAAACTTTAAAAATTTTAAATGGTAGATCGTACTAATTCTAACACACAAAAAAACTTTTATGAAAATCGTAGGAGTCGTTTTTGAGAAACAAAATATTTTTCATAACGGTTTTTTAACATTTGTATGGGAGGCACCGTTATTTTTGAGTATTAGAATAATTTTTGTCAAAAATCTTCTAGATAAAGTTAAAAAACTGTTATTTACCAAGTTTAATGAAAATCGACCAAGTCGTTTTTGAAATATTGAGTTTTCAAAAAAAAATATTAAAACTTTTTTTAAAAATCTATAAAATATTTTTTTGAAAATTTTGGTACATAATAATATTTAGAATGTGTCAATACTTCTTCATAAAAAAATTGATCAGAATCTGTTTAACCGTTTTCGAGAAAAGCGAAAATCAAAAAAAATGGTTCTTTGGGAGGTACCATTAATAACCATTTTTCGGAACCATTTTTTTTATTAAACAGCAACTTATAACTATTTAAATTTATGGAGTTCTTAAAAACAAATTCGGTAGCGCTGGATTTGAGAAAAATAAGTTTTTCCTTTTTGGCCAAGAAATTTTGTATGACAGCTACTGTTAATTTTGGTCCTAAAAAAAAAGAGAAAAAAACGGGTGGGGGGAATGTCCAAAAAACGCTAGGTACCAAGTTTAAAGAAAATCGACCCATCCGTTTAGGCTGTAGTCGAACCGACAGACAGACAGACAGACAGACAGACAGACGGACGTTTTTGCGAGACCCACTTTTTTTGACTTCTCTATCATCGTAATGTAAAGTTTGATCAAAATCTCGAGTTCGATTTTTTGTACGAATCCATAACTTCCCATATAGTACCTATATCGCAAGTAAAAAGCGTCAAAGTATAGATTATATGTAGACTTTCTTTTAAGCTACAATTTTTAACTTGACATTTCTCCAAAAAAATATTATAAGTAGTTTTCGGAAGAATTACAAAAAACTGAATTTTTCCACTCTCACCTCGAAACAGGTAGGCTAGGCAGTGATCCGCAGTAAGATGTTGTATTTTTAGAACATGTAAGATCCCATTTTAAAGTAGTTTATGTTAGATCCTTATTTACAAAACATGTGCTATGATATTGGAATATCTAGTTTTTAAAGAAATTTTTCGAAATATTAATTTTCTTGCACTTAAATATAAAGCAATTTGTATAATATTTATTTATAAATAAATTGGTTGTGCAACATTTCCGCCTAGTGATTTGGGTATAGTGGCTTAGAACTCTAAACGATTCCTGTTTACGTGTTCTAAGTCAGAAGGAATGGAGGGGGTCTACAATTTATAACTTTCCGGCAAGAGGCAGTAGGTAGGTTAGGTACCCCTGCAAAAAAAAAATCCTGATGTACTTACAACAATTTTTCTAATATAATTAATGTTTTTTGAAATTCTTTAATTTCCAAGCTTCTATTCCGGAGAATAAACCTTCTTTATATTTTAAAAAATATTTTTAAAATAAGCATTCAGTTTACTATTACAGATGTTCGGTACATCAATAATTGTTTAAATATCTAAATTCGCTCAAGTTATCTTCTTTGTCTTCGGTTACTTTTCCTTAAACCTTACTTACTCCATTCGCATCTTTTCTCAATAACAAACTTAGGGATTTCCTTTCCCTATTCTCTCCAATTGACCTCTTAACGTTTAATTAATTGTTTACCAATTTGAGGACGATTGATAAACTGTCCCGAGAGATAGGCTTATTAAAAATATTTAAATAATATTTCTTACAAAATTACGTTTTGTTCCATTTGATTACAGCACCATCTGGTCTTTGCGCAACCAAAAGTTAGGAAATAACACCCAAACTGTCCCGGTCCCGTACATAATTAACTAAATTGGTTCCATTGTCACGCTAACTTTCAATTTCAACTTGAAAAAAAACAAACAACCTTAAATCTTGGGGTAACCCCTTTAACTCAATCGTTGGTGTGTTCATTAAGTTCACACGCAAAATAAATTCATTGACCTTATCTTCCATCTTCAAATTGCTGCGATGACCACCATGACGTACATAATAATCAAAGCCAGCAACAAAAGCCCTATTAATCCATGGGAATCTCTTTTCTCTAACACCTTTCCTCTTCTTTCGCAGAAGAAACAGATATTAAAAAAAAAAATTAAATTCCAAAGCCCATTTTCGTTCTGGTCTGATGGTGATTCATTTAAAATATGTCCGACAATGACTTCCTGTGATAAGTTTTATGTTTTTTTAAGGCTTAATCAAATCATTCTATACTTGCATTCCAAAAAGGTATGTGTGTGTACCTACTCCATCAGCTCCACATTCCATTTCTTTTCACAGCTGAAGCCATAAAAATGTATCTCAGATCTCGCTTTCAAGTGAAAATTGCGTGCAAAAATCGCTTGATCACTCACTTATACCGCTGCTGCAGATGTAGAGTAGTATATATATACATATATAATGTCAGAATGCAGCAGCGCAAGCCAGCGGGAAAATTGGAACGATTTTTCACACGCGTTCTACATTTTCCTTTTGCACAAATGGCGCCCCGTGGGAGAAATAATAAAACAAAAATGGTAATTAATTCGATTCTCTGATGCTTTTCTCCTTGCATGGCAGATGGAAATGGAAATGTGGATGGAGAAAACCAACTGAAAACGATTTTCTATTTTCTTCAACGTTGGCAGTTTTATATTTGTTTTTTTTTTTTTTTTGTCTCTACTGTGAGTGTGTGACCCTCCCAAACGCCCACCCCACTCCGTCCCTGCTTATCAAGCAATTTAAATGGGAATTTTCATTTTTTTGAATCATCATCTCGAAAAATATGTCGTTGTTCGTTGGCCAGAAAGTTGGCGCTGGCAAGAGCATCAGCAGCGATATGGTGGAGCGCTGCCGTGGAGGTTGCGGAAAGAGGTCGTCGGTCACAGTCGCACCGTATATTTTATCCGTCGACGTTGAGTCGTCAGTTTTGAGTTTAACACTCGCACGGGTGGTTGTTGGCTCAACTGTGGATGTGTGCCTGTGCTTTGCATGTGCTGTTCATGGAAGTGGAATTCTAAAAATATCTGGCCCAGTGACTTGCGTTTTGTTTTCATTTAATCGAAATCCGTGCGGCCCGCCACAAAATTATTTTCTTTCAAATTTTGTGACAAAAATGCATTAAAAACATTTATTTTTATGTTTATTGTATGGGAATAAAATAAACATTCACTTATTCATATGGCAGCTACACCAGGTACACCATCTCGAGCTGGAAATTGTTTATAAGCTAAATTCACTCTTTTTTTAAACAGAGTTCTTGAATTTTTTGGAAATGGAATTTTCAAATAAAAACAAAATATTATATCGTTCGCAAAGTTGTTTAAATTAAGTTCAATAATTTAAATAGATTGAATGATGGAGACATTTTATTCTGCTGTTGCGCTAACTTGCTAATCAATTTTAGTTATTTCCAAAATACGAGTTATGTATATAATGATCCTCTAAAAAAAAGAAAAACTTAATGCTCTACTTAAAAACAATTAGAACGTTTTTGTTTCATGAGGCAAGAAAACGTGTTTTATTTTGACACATACTTACCGAAACACAATAAAACAAACGAAATAATTTCACTTTTCAACGATACTTTCCAAATAATTAACGCCAGTGGTAAACAAACACCAAAAACAAAATTTTGTTTCTAAAAAAACATCAAAGTCCCAGCCATCGACAACAAAACATGTTTTTCTGTTTTGCCTTTGTTTGTTTTTTTTTTTGTTTTGTCCTATGTCGGATGCAGTATGGGTTTCACTATAAGGACATGTGTAATAGTCGACAACGTTGCTGATTTCAAACAAAATGTTTTTATTCGGTGTGCGTTGGTTGTATTTTTTTTTTTTGTTTCGCCTCAGAAAAATATGTTTCTTTGTTTCGCCTGGCTAGGTGTGTTTTGGTTCATAAGAATCAATGGATTCTTGCTTCAAAAGACAGAAAATAACGTTTTGACTGATTCGTGTGTTCTCAGTCTCAAGCTTAAATGCATAAAGGGGTGCAGTTGCAGTATGTCAGATTTTTAGGGAAGACACAGATTTGACTGTAAATAAAAAGATTTTCATTTATTAAAGCTTTGGTTGGTTCCAAAGACAATTAATTACCCCCCAAAAAAAAACAAAAGACTAATGTAAAACCAACTAAAAATTAATTCTTAAAAAGTTAGATAAGGGTTTTATTTAAAAAAAAAAAATTTTTAATTTCGATTATTCTTAATTTCCACTGTGACTTTTTTACAATCAAAAGTCGTTGAACTGATCATTAATTTCAAAATCAATTGTTGGAATCGAAAAGAAATGAATAAAAAAATACTTTAGGGTAAAGTAGGGTGATACGGCAGCATGGGGGAAAGGCAACTCTTTATTTTGTCCCAACATTTTGTTATAAATTATATTGGGGCTAGTTTTTGGAATATACCTATTCAATGCAGTGATTTCGGGATATAAAAATTCAGAAATTCGGATATTGAAGAGCTTCAACACCTGGCAAAACTACTGATCACATTTCACTATTTGAAGAGAACTTTTTGAAAAGTGTGATGAAAACTTTGAGATCAATGCGTTAACAGCATATTTTATGGCATTTTTAGTCGTGTGTCTCAGGCTTTTTTTGGTTGCCCTATAAATGTATTTTGAGAGCGAATATATTATGCAAACAAACTAAATCACGTAAGTTTGTGAGTTCTTAATCCATTGTTAGGCTAAGAGTGTTCAGGCCTATTGCTAAGAGTGTGCAATCATTTCTATGTACAACTTACATATTCTTGTTCAGTTAAAAGCTTTGGATTCATGCCCAAATTAAATAAGCTATTTTACCAATTTTTACCTTTTTATTTGACCTATTTTAATGAAGACCAAAAAAATGGGCAAAAATTAAAAAAAATACATAAATGTTAAATGTTTCTTAACTGTTTATTTCGTTGGAGCATATTCATATATATATGTATAGTCATATATTATAAACTCGAGTCTTACTGAACTGCAATCTTAAGTTAACACCCAGGTTAGACACAGCAGCTATTCATAGAGAATTTGGCCGCTCTGTTTAGTTAGAAACAGGTCTTAGTTATATTCTATTACAATTCTACTACAATTTTTGTTAAATTGAAAAAAAAACAACTAAAAACAGCGTTGCATTGTATTGTTTGTTTGACTCATGGTTAATATGTGTAAACATCAACGTTTGTTTTTACCTACTGTCACGGCCAGCTTTCTAGCTTGAGCGGAAACCCAAAAATTTGCACTGTCCAGAATTTAAGTACGGTGGGTCGAAAAACAGAGTAAACCAATCGATTTAGAAGGTGGATATTACCTAATCTCACGCCGCCCGACGTTCTGGTTCCGCTAGAACACTTTTAGTTTGACAGGTGTTAAAATGTGCCAATATTTTTGGTGGACCGAGAAACGGAGTACGCCAATCGATTTAGGAGGTGGAAATTACCTGATGTCACATCCAGTATTCTAGGTTCATTAAAACACCAATTAGATATTGTGAATTTTATTTTAATTCGTGTTTTTGTTGACATTTGGCAGAGTTAAAAACAACTTAAACAGACGTTCTGCCGTGTTTTTTTTGTAAGACTCCAGTTTATCGTTTAAACATGGCTTTAAATTATTTATGAAGAACATAATAGTTTAGCCTAGCAGATATAGAAAATATGAACTTATCAGAGAACTTTATGAATACGGCCCAATGTGTTTAACGAAGTAAGGGTTAAGATACTTAATATATATGAGACGAAAGCGAGAAACGCATATAGCTTCAGTCAAAAAAAAGATTACGTATTTACGCTTTGATAAACAAAAATCTTTAAATTTCCTTAAATAAATTCTGGGAAAGCATTAAATCATATACTAGAAAAACGGAAATCCACCCATGACTTATTTTTTACTTCTTCCACCCTTAATCCTTTATTTTATTTGAACACTTCTGGCATGAATTTTAAATTAAACAAAATGAATACATAAGACACTCCCCACCACCCCTCCACCCCTAAAAGTTCTTCGGTATAATGAAGCACAAACACTCTAATTAGCACACACAGTCAAAAATCTTCATCTCTAGTTAGTTTATTTATGTTTACTCTTGTATTTCTTTTCACAAATATTTACCCAAAAAATATTAAATAGAATCACAGAATATTTGAAACATCTGTCTTTCCCCTTACAAATAATCCTTACAATATATATATAGCACCCTATTCAAAATATTACTCTCAATCTTGATATTTACTATGTTTAATTTTATCTTGTAACAATTCCTAAAAGCAAATTAAACAAACTTACAAGAAATAATCTCATGAAATTCATTTTAATAAATTATATTTAAGCAATAAAAAAAATACAAAAAAATCATCTCGTAGGGATTTCGACTACTATCCTCACCTCCTGTGTCGGTATAATACTGAAAAATGTAATTGCTAATTAGATGTCCTAAAAAAAAAAAATGTTGAAAAAACGACACAAAACAAAACAAAAAATCTTCCTCAACAAGACAAGACGACCGACGACGATGGTTTAAGATTTATTAAATAACACAAAAAAAAAAAAAAAAAATTGAAAGGAGTAACGTGCAGTTGGGAAAAAATTCAAAAACACAAGAAAAATCTTACGAAACATAGGAGCAAAAAAAATACCGAAATGTACATGAAAATCTCTCATTAAAAACTTCCAGGACCAATCCGCCGAACACGAACTAGAAAATCAGGCTATACACACACAGCAGCCAGCTTAGCTTACACAACCAAAAAAGAATTAAAATTATAAAAATGGAGGACAACCCAGAACTGAGAAAAGCAACAAAAAAAAAATAACAAAAAACAAGAAAACTCTAGGATAACGGTTGAAGTTGAACCCATTGCGAACACCCCCGCCCCAATCATAACAAACCAACTAACCCATCAACCTGCAGCCTACCTACACTCCCACTCACACTGCACAACATTTTTCTGCTCTCCTTTCTTTATATTCGTGCTGAGAATCCTTTTGACCGTTTTTCTTTCTTCAATGGGATTTCGTGTGCCATCAGCATCATTATCATCATCATCAGCAGGATAAATATTAGCACAGTTCTCTTTCTGCTGCTTTTTCAGAACTGAACTTCAGCCTCTGATGTCCTCAATTTCTTGTTTTGCTTCTCCGATGAATCCTTTTAAAGCGTTTTTTTACGTTTTTACGTTGTTTTGCTTTTTCCATTTGTTCCCCTGAGAAATTATATTAAATGTCAGACCATTTTACAAGGCTATAATCCATGGTCGTCGTAGTTATAAAGACTTTCAGCTGGCACTTTGCACAGGTGAAAAGTCTGCGAAGGGTGCGCCAGATGGAGCTACTGTGGTAAAACACACGCGACACTGAGGCCAATGTCACTAGCAGCAGCACGAGCCCTGCCACTCGAGTTGTCATTGTCATTGTTGTTTTCTAAGAGGATTCATGAAAAAAAGAAGAAAGTATCTATACAATACAGCACCCACCCATTACCTGGTCTGGTGGGCGAGATAGAGAGAGAGAGAGAGAATGAAAAAATGCTAAAAATTTCTCGTCGCAATCCGCTGCGGATGCACCCACACAGTAAATAAATCTTGACGGGAAATTCCATTCCGTCTTGGTGAAGTTGGAGGAGCTTCTTCTGCTGTCAGCTTTGAAATTGCGCTGCGTCCTGCGTCACCACACCATACCTTCCAGCATCAACATCATTTCCCACAGCCAAAGACCGTTGATCTCACACTCCGCATAGCGAGACATAGCTCAAGGAGCCTAAGACAAATTACAGCATTTGAGTTTGAGAGAACTTATTGTTGGGGTTTTTGTTTAGCATCAGTGCGAGATCTCAATTCTTTGAAAAGATGTCGTTTCGGGACACAAGTTGTGCCAGAATAGACAGCACGAGTATTATTGCAAACAGGATGATGCCAAATTGTAATTCGAGAGAAAAACACAACCTGGAATTGGATTAAGAAGTTTTGTAATGAGATGACACGTCAATGTTAGGCAGCATCAACACTAGGTATATAAATAGAGAAGACTGATAGGTATGTAGGATGATGGTGACAAGTGAAGTGTTGGGGCAGATTACAACCATCATCAACTTCAGCAAATGCAATTTGGCAACAGTTAGGTTGGCGTTGGGGTTGGGGTACAAAAATGTGTAGATACTCTTTGATGTGTTTTAATTGAAACGTTTTATCTTTTTTGGAGCGTTCTAACCGAAGTTGAACATTTTTATTTAAGTAGTTTATATTTCATTTCATTTTTTGAAAAAAAGAGAATAACTTTTTTCAAGGCATTGATTTTTCAAAAAAAAAAAAAAACTTCCAGAAAATATTTTGTTGAAAATTGCAATTTTATTTTGATTTAAAAGGACTTCCTGATGTATACAAATTTTAATGGAAATCGGTTAAGCTATTAACTAGAAAATCAAACAAAAAACAACAATTCTATGGCAGGTACCGTTAAAAACAGTTTTGGTAAAAATATTTTTACTAAAATGCAAACCAAACCCTCAATAGTGCACACAATTTTTTTTATTAAATTCGTTAGAGCCGTTTTAGAGATAAATTACATTGTTCGTAATGGTTGTATTATAGGTACCGTTATTTTTAGAGCTAAACAAAAAAAGTATAGGGAATCATAACAAAACCTGAAATTAAAAAATTTTATGAAAATCGCTTCAGTCACTACGGCTGTAGTTCGAGCTATAGACAGACCTTCAGACAGACAGAATTTTGGGACCCACTTGTTTCGTGTTCTCTATCTTCGTAATGTCAGGTTTGATTTATGTATATTCCGAGGTCTATTTTTTACGAATCCTCCCTAGCCCTAGTGCACCTATATCGTAAGTAAAAATCGATACATGGTCAGCTTATAAAAGGTCTATGACTTTATTACTTGTAGGTTATTGGATCATTAAGGTTAAAATCATTAAATAAAGGTCAAATATGGAGGTGACATTTGTACCTATATTTATTTGGTGGGTCTTAAAAATGTTCATGGTATAGAAGGTTGTTTTAGTCAAAACAAGTTCAATTATGCGTAGAATTTTTGATTTATTTTTGCAACTTATCAAAAGTTGTGTAAGGCCAGGTTTCACCATGTATAACATTTATAATTCTATTTTTATAACCGCACTTAGCACAGTTGCAGGAATGTTAACTGCCGCTCTGTTGTATTTATGTGAAAATATTTGTTCAAAGTAGGTTTAAAGAGGCATACAAGAAAAATCACAAGTATTTGCATAGTGAGAGTGCTGCCAAAAATCACACATATTTTGGTGATCAATTAAATCGTACACACCAAGAATATGTGTATAGCTGATACAACGGCGGTCATCCAGAGTTTTTTTTTTCAAGTCGCATGAAGCGCCGTAACGCACGTCCATTTTAATGGTGATTATATAAGCTTTTATAACTGTAATAAATTGGCATTTCTCTAGTCCCTTCCTCAAGAAAAACAACAATCTTCTATATAAAATCGTATTTAAAGGGTTTTTCAACAGGAACGCTACAAAAGTAGAGAGTAGAGGGACAACAAATAACGCCATATTTCTTGCCGTTCTTTTGACATTTCTCTTCAATAAAGTTTGCCATTTTATGATTGAAAGATATACGAGCCAACAACGAGTCGAAATTATTAAAATTTACTACCGAAATTCGGAGTCAGTGGCCTCAATGTTAAGAGAGCTACGTCATCTTCAGCGATGAGGCTCATTTCTGGCTGAATATGGCTTCGTCAATAAACAAAATATGCGGTATTGCTCAGGCAGCAATCCACACGTACTCCATGAGTCATCATTGCATCCCGAAATAATTAGGGTTTGGTGAGGTTTATGGGCCGGCGGCGCGCTTCATTTGGCCGTACTTCTTCCGTGATGATCAAGACCGGCACGTTACTGTGAATGGGGATCGCTACCGTTCAATGATAACCGAATATTTTTGGCCCCAATTGGATGATATGGACTTGGAGAAGATGTGGTTCCAACAGGACGGCGCCACAAGCCACAGAGCGAATGTCACAATCAATTTATTGGAAACCAAGTTTGGAGAACGTGTTATCTCACGAAATGGTCCAGTCGCTTGGCCGCCTTGGTCGTGCGATTTGTCGCCGTTAGACTATTTTCTGTGGGGCTACGTCAAGTCTATGGTCTATGCCAACAAGCCAGCGACTTCGTACGAATATCGAACGTGAAATTGCAGCAGTATCGGCCGATTTATGCTTGAAAACCGTCGAAAATTAAGTTCAGCGTCTGGACTTCTGCAAGCGTGCCCGTGGTGGCCATGCAAAAGAAATCGAGTTCCATACATAATGGCATCAAACGTACTTTCACAAGAATAAAGAATTTTATCAATATTCAAACGCGTTTTTGTTTTATTTAAAAAAACTTTTGTATCGCTCTTATTGAAAAACCCGATACTTTAGAATTGGCAGCCATTTGTACTGCTAGTTATGGAGTGATAATTGCATTATTGAATTTTCTTTCATCATTTTCATTATCCTTAATGAAAAATGTTGAATTTTCCGTTCTTATTGCAACTAAAAAGATACAAAACAAAAAATATAATAATATGTGTATACCTACCCACCTAATTAACTGATTGTTTTCATGTCTATTTGGTGTTCTCATAAATAAGACACAAACGCACGCACGTCGCATAAGTCTTTTGAGAACGAAGTGCGGGTAGGTATACCTTTGCCTCATATACATATCTTCATACTTATCTAATGGCAAAGCCTGTGACAATAATATTTATTGTCTTTGCCAAGTCAACACTTTTGGCTTTAACAGCTTTTGCGTGATAATCTGTCAGCAATAATTTCTTTTGTTTTTCATCAAAAACAAAGTCTTTATTTTGTCCCGACCGATGACGTTTCCTCCGTCAGGCGTCAACTCATATTCCCATTCCCATCAACAGCCAAATAAACAAGAGCTAAGCTAAGGTAAGCTAAAGCTCTATATTATACAAAAGAAAAGTGACTTCCTCTCACCCTCTCTCGCGTTAAAAAAAAGGATATATGCTGAATGTCGCATGTCAAAAAATTGCCTGAAAGTCTTCATATCTTGTCAGGATTGTCAAAGTGCCCCTATATCACTTTTCTTGTTGCGGCATTTGCACCTCTCTTATAATGATGAAAATTCATCAAAGCGTAGAAGGGGTGAAAGAAGACGACGATAGCGAAGGTGAAGCAACAGATGGCCACTTCATGGTTGGGTTGTTTTTTACAACTCTGAAAAAAATATTTGAAGTTGTTTTCTTTTTCTTCGTTTTGAAGTAAATGTCCCTTGAAAAGGGGGGAAAGTTAAAAAGATAACAAAAATAAAAATATACAATGTGTGATTGAAGTGCTTTTGGTGTACCTACCTATCTGTATCTACTTTCTTAATACATAACTTGTTTCTTTATATCGACCCTTAATAATATAAGAATTGAGTCTTAAGCGGCCGTTACACGTATTAGATAAATTTAGTGTTCTGAGTTCTTTTGTTTTTTTGTTGTTGTTTTGTTCCAACACTTGGGGTGTTTTTGTGTTTAACTACACATGTTTGAAATGGTATCGCAACAAAGGGCACGTAGGAATTTGCTTTATTTCATTGAGCTAAGAATTCTAAGCAGGTTACCCTATACCCTCCTAAGTCGCAACGTAACGTGTTTAACTGAATGGGATCAGTTTTGTTTTTCTTTTTTTTTATTTTTTTTGTTAAAAAAAAGAACAATATCGTTTCGTACCTCTTTAAAAAAAGCCTGCTGGAAACTGGGACATTACAGTTCCCAGGAAGAATTTAATCGGTTTTAAAAAAAAAAAATATGTTTCAAAGTGTAATAATTTCCCAATTTCAAATAATGTAGATAACTTGCTAGAAAAAAAATTCGGGACTCGTGCAACAAATTATTCAGTTTTCTATATGTTCTCTAAGGAAATAATTGATGGTTATTATGCGTGTAGAAAAAGATAAACAATTTTAATATCATAACGATGTTGGGGAATTTAAGGGAAAAGTTACATTTCACCACCCCACAATTTTAGGCGTGTTTATTTCCAATCTCGGAGCTAACTGATGGCTGCAAAAAAATGACATCGTGCATAAGCGACGCGACGACAGAAAAACTTTGACGTTTCCATATTGAAAACATGTATGCGATTCGCGCCCGGTAGCACAGTTTTACTCGACTCTCAAATTAGGCCCTGAAAATTATCTGGGCTTATAGCTAACCCCAGTGGGGACTAATTGTTGTGGATTGTCGGTCGCATTTAGCATGTAGATTACTTAGCAGTGACCTGTTTTTTTCATCCAGTTCCCTCGGGGATTAGAAAAAAGCACATCTTTTGTTACATATTTTTTTTTTTTTTTATTTTCAAAATGTCAAAATCGTTTGTGTGTGGAATTACATAAGCTAAAACTTTTACCTTTATACATTTTTTCAAAAATAAACTGAGAAATTTGCAAATAACTTAGTTATACCCCCTTTCAACCTCCCACCTTGCTCTAAAAAACTTAAGCCCTTAACCTTTTATAGTAAATGCTCGAGACGTCCCAAGAAACATTTTTAGCTGCTTAATTGCTCTAATGGCGCTTCCAGAGCAAATGTTAGAGCTTGATTATTTGAGAAGGAGCTCTAGATGCACCCTTAGAGCAAGTGTAGGGCTTGCATACAGCTAATTCATTGAGTTTGAGAGCACATTTTTGCTCGTAACCAGCTTTTTATCAGTGACGACTGACGAGTGGCTTTGAAGCTCTTTAATATATTCATATGAAATCCTAAAAGGAGCACTTTTGACAGATTTTTGTTTGTATTAGTTTTTGAGATCCAAATGATAAATAAATATGAAAGTAGCACAACAAAATTCATGTGTGTAATGGTAGGAAGAGTAAACTTCATTTATTGCGATGTCAACAAGCTAGTTATTTTATTTATTCCTAGAGAAATAATGTATCTAATTAATTTTTTCTTGCATTAACATCAATGAATTTTAAGTGCGCGCTTAGTTTTTTCATAAATGTTTTGGAGGTACTTCGCAAAATTACAACGCGCCTTCCAAATTATGTATTTTAAGCTGTGAAATGTGAAAAAAAAATTAAATTGAACAATGTAAAAATTGGTTAAATAAATTTATCGAAGCACGAAATAAAATGCTTTGTTTACATTGCAATCAATATTGTGTTTTATATTTGAAGTGAAGGATTTAAATGTTTTTAAATGAATGAAAACAAATAAATCAAATAATTTTCATTTGTGTCGCCATGTTTTTTATTATGGACAATATGTCTCTTTAATAGAGCTGCAATATCGCTTTGAGAGCAATGTTACAGTTTTGCATTCAGAGCTTTGTAGAAAATAGGGTGTTTTGAAAATTGAAAGCTAAGTTAAGTGAATACATAATTCTCTGTTAATACAATTTTTTGACATTTCGAAAGATTATGCATTAGTATTGTGCGCATGTGTTGTTAGCAGCTCTACAATGCCTCTATCTATGCTGATGTTTAGAGTTTGCTCGTTGCAAGATCTGATGAACTGTGTTAAGGAGCATGTTTTCAAATCTGGAAGCGTTGTAAAGTTAATAGAGCTAAAAGTGTTCTAAAACTGCGTATATAGAACATTATTTTGAAATATAATGTAGAGAGCTTTGAAATAATCTCTAACAGAGCTGTAGCTTTGGATTTCACTATATAGGAGCTGTAGAAGAACAGTTTTGCTTCTATTAGCTCCAACGATGTTACTTGGGGTATAAAGCTCTCCACCAAAATCAAGCTCTTTTTGAATTTTTTTTTTCGGGCTTTGGGCATTTTAGTGTATAATTTTCTTAATTTTGGTACAAAAGCATTTAAATGTTATTTTAAGAACTTATTCCGTATTTAAGATTTTCTGGTTATCATATACCGATGATGGTAAAATAATAAAGGGTTTTCCAATAAGGGGTGTTATTTTGATATTCAAAGAAAAATGGCATTTTTTGAGATAAATGATCGGATGTTTATTTCATTATAAAGAGGAAGGTATGCCGTTAATAATGGAACACAACATCAGCCAAATGGCCGCCACGACCACGCTTACAGGACCATATCCTTTTCATGAAATTTTCCATAACCAAATCGCAAAGTGGCTGCCCTATGTCCTCGATAGCCTCACAAATTCCATCTTTGAGGTCTTGAATCGACGCTGGGCTGTTGGCGTAGACCTTATCTTTCACGTGGCCCCAAAGGAAGAAGTCGCAAGGTGTTAAATCACAAGATCTCGGTGGCCAATTGTGATCACCTCTTCGAGAGATAACACGGTCCGGAAACTTTTCCCGTAAAAGATCGATGGTTTCATTGCTTGTGTGGCACGTAGCGCCGTCTTGTTGAAAGTAAACGTTGTCCAGATCAATACCATCCAATTCCGGCCATTAAAAATCATTAATCATCTCTCGATAGCGCAATCCATTGACCGTAACTCTTGCTCCAGCCTCATTTTCGAAAAAGTAAGGTCCAATGACCCCGCCGGACCATAAACCAAACAGTCACACGTTGAGGATGGAGAGGCTTTTGAACAATAACTCTTGGGTTTTCCGAGCCCCAGATGCGACAGTTTTGCTTGTTGACGTAGCCTCCGAGGTGGAAATGGGCCTCATCAGTCAAGATGATTTTTTGATGAAATTCCGGATCATTTTCATGCATTTCAAGGACCCAATCAGCAAAGACACGACGTTGTTGATGATCAGCCGGCTTGAGTTCTTGTGTTAACTGAACTTTATAAGCCTTAAGACCCAAGTCTTTATGCAAAATACGGTGTAATGACGTTTGTGGAATGTCTAATTCCAAAGAACGACGAGGAATGGACAAACCTGGATTTTCTTCAACACTTTGGGCTACAACAGCAATATTCTCAGTTGTTCTTGAGCGACGTGCACGGGTTTTATTCTTCACATCACTAACTTGTCCCAACAGCAATTTTACCCGAAATTGAAAAAAAAAATCCGATTTCGGCAAATTTTAATTTTAAATAGATTTCTCTATTTTAAAATTATATTTGCATTAAGGAAAAAAAAAATTGTAGAATAAAAATATTTCTTGTATAAAGTAATGAAATTCCATCCTTTTACTGACTTTTCTTTTGACCTTGATCTAAAATATTCGTTTTTTTTTCAGGAAGTTATTATTCTTTCTGCTGCATTTTTAAACTTATTTTATTTACTCTGAAGCAATTTCTTCATTTTAATGAAATCTTTCGTAACTTCCTAACAAAATTCATACCTACAATTATATCGTTTCGTACTTCAAGTTGACTTAGCGAAACATTTCCATTTTTCGTTGTGTAAAATAACTAAGCCAGCGAAATAAATAATATTTAGAATCATCAGTTAACGAATAAAATTTCCTAGCTCAACGAATAAATCATTAATCAAATAATACATTAATTAACGAAATAATTTCATAACCTCAACAAAAAATTATTAGATATTTAATTAACATCTCCGTCGCTGCATCGTCGCTGCATGAATGACAGTTCATTGGGCTAATGAATTCCATCATGGACTGAATTTTAATTAATAATTTATGAAATGTTTCGTTTTATATAAGTATATGTAGATACGTAAGGAGTTGAAAAAACATGTTCTAGTGAAGAAATTCTCATTTATAATCCTTTCTGACGCGTGTCTCTGTATCATTAGTAAAACAAACAAAAAATATTTATTCAAACACCTTCAGTTTGTGACATCCTCCCTCCTAACATCATATAGTCGTTACCGTTCTCATGTCGTATTGCCGTTCTCGTTCTCGTCGTAGGTATAGTTGTAGTCGTTATTTAAAACTGACAGATTTCCTTGAAACCTCCCTTTTATTGTATAGGTATTAGGTATGGCATATACAATGATATATACACGTTTGTAATAATAAAACTTTCGAACGTATAATTTATGTAAGTATCCTTCCTGCAATGCAAATGTAGTACACACAGCGGCATAGCATTTGTTTATTGTTCATTTTATTTGGTTTATTTATGCCCATCAACCACATACTATACAAACAGAACAATCTTGGCTTTGTTGCATAGTTTAAAAAAGTTTAATTTTTTTTTCGTTTGTGAAATGTGAGCCAAAAATGAAAGGACTTTCCCGCACCAAAGAAAGTACGAAAATTGTTAAAAAAAAAAACTTTGAAATAAATAGCAAAGCTGTGAGTTTCTGTATTTTTGTTTTTTTTCAGAATGCAAATTCCTACCTCAAGTATAAATTAAAAAAATTGAAATATGTCTTCAACTTTTGTTGCGAGGGAAAAGGTAGGGTAGCTAAAGGTATGTAGGAATGTAGGTGCATCTATAACAAGTTCTGCTTACTTTTGTTTATACCTTAACTTAATCATAAGAAATTGTAACTGCAAATAGTAGGAGTTCTGCTCCGTCTTGACTTGAGAGAAACTGACAAAACTTTTGTGTGACTTAATTATTTGTTCCATTGTAACTCACACACAGTTTCTTCTATTTATAAAACAAATACAATCACATCACACACAGAAGAGGTCCTTGATGTTTACCTATTTTTTTTTTCTTTGAGAGAGAAGTCCTAGTCTAATTTGAAGTTTTTTAATGAAATGATCCAACTTTTTTACATGCGACATGTTGTTGATGGTTGAATTTATTATATGTACGAAGTAGGTACGAGTCGGTATGTATATATATTTCCAAGCTAGAAAACCTCTGAGCTCGAAATGTTTTCAAAAGTATAAAAGTTCTTCGTTTTGATTTTGAGTTGGGAGAATCACGTTGTTTTAATTATAATAACGCATATAAGGATGAAAAATATTTTATTTTTTCTTCTAAAGACGTTTTTTTTTTTGTATATGTATGCATTTTTTTTTTTTTGTTAACTTTGTTTTTTCTATCATAACATCATTCGTGTTGTTTTTCTATAGGAACTTTGTGCTAAGATAAAGTTTTAATGAAACGCATTTTACGCTTGATTAGTGTTGCTCCATCTTTTCTTTCTCAAACATTATTTGAAATGCAAATTGACTGTTTTACTTCCTTAGAGAGATGTCAAGTTGATTAAACAAGGAAAACTTTATAAGATAAAGTTTTTCTTTTATATACCTAGGTATCTATACATCACCTGGTAGTTTGAAGTGATTAGGTTAGATGTCATTCGCAGTCTCTTTAATGTTCATGGGTTTTAGTGAGTTTTAAGGCATTAAAGATGAAAATTAGAAAATGTACATAGATGCGACACAAATTGGGCGGAAATATTAATACGTGGAAAATGTAACTTAAAAGTAGAAATACCAACACAAAGATTTATGTATTCGTTGGTCATTTTGAATTGTGTAAACATATGTACATAGTTTGCTGCATCCTCAAAAATTGTAAGATTCATCATCCATAAAATATACCTACAACAGAAGTAAATATCAGGAGCCGAGCTATGTAACTCGATTTTATAGTAAAAACGTTCGAATTCGCAAAATCTCAGCTCGCTAATTCTATTGCAAGTGCTTATAAACTGAAATAGAACAGCGCTAATTGCAGATTCTGTGGCAAAAAGTAGGAAGCACTAACATTTGATTATATATATTTATACATGTTTATACTTTGTTCCAGGACTAGGCGAGACCTAGAAATTACAGCGATTGTGGTACCAACTTTAAGGGAGCAAACAATGAACTCAGGAAGGACAGTAATTTCATAACATCTGAATGGTCAAATGAACTTGCAAGAAAACCTTGCATCTTATCAAACAGCGTGGCGCACTTCAACCCTCCACCCTCACCCCATTTTGGAGGTTTGAGGGAGGCAGGTGCGTCAAATCTATAAAACACCATTTGAAAAGAGTGATTGGAGTTTCGAAATTAACGTTCGAAAAATATAGGATGTCTTAATTCACGCCCATTATGTCCAATGACGTCAGACTCCGACGATCTTGCTGTTTTAACACCGGGTCATTTTTTAATAGGAGCACCATTAAATTCGCTTCCAGAAATGAATTTCACAGAAAAAAATATAAATACCTTAGATAGATGGAGATACCTGCAATGACTCACACAAGAGTTTTGGAAGCAATGGACCACAAACTATACCTTCATTTGCTTCAACAGCGTCCAAAATGGTTAAGACAGCAAACTAACATTGTACTCATAAAAGAAGACAATCTTCCCCCTTCCGAATGGTTACTATGGGACCAATCATAGATCTTCACCCCGGGTCGGATGGTTTAACACGCGTCGTGACCATCAAAACAAAAAAATTCGATACTTAAACGACCAATCATAACAATATCACCTTTGCCAATATCAAGTATCAATACTCTGGATCTTAAAAATTATTTTTGTATTTTGAAAAAGACCCACGCTTTGATCTTTTATTTTTCATGTCTGCATTCACCTTAAATACGGACATGGCAAAAATTATCCGAGATCCACTACAATCCAAAATAAAAAAAAAAGCTTACAGAAGCTTTCTTTCATTTGATGAAACTTTAAGCAAGTAGATGCAATCTAAAAAACAACCAATATCTATGAATCCTATCATGGTATCCGGTCGGAACGGAATTTTCTTCGAAAAAGGCCTAATAGTTTTTTTATTGGCTAATCTTTTACATTTGTAGGTAGCTGAGTGCTAGTAAGTTACAAGTAAAAATATAGAAAAGTTTTAATCGTATGACGAAATGAAATATTTCACTTTCACAAAATTAATTTTGTATGAATCGGAGAAAATTCCGTTCCGAACGGATACCATGAAAGGGGTGTATACATCGCAACAATCAACATTTCTTTTTTTTGTTTTGGTGAGGGAGCATGTTTTGTTTTTTTATATATAGTTTTTTTTATAAGTTTATTAATTAAGTATTCATGTTGAGAGTAAACACACTTATTTTAAACATTGAAAACCATTTTCGAAACTAGAATATAATTACACAAGGCTGCATACGACAACAGATAGGTACTTATATACAGGGTGATTCACATAAGATGTGACAAAAAGCTAGAGCGTTTTGGGGCAATTTTATAAAAAAATGACTTAAAACAGACAAACAAATATTAAAAAATAACGGTTACACTCACAATGCCATGATATACTTTTTTTGTAAGGCCAGGAATTTTTTGCTTAAATAAAGCTGGTCTAAAAATTAAATTTTTAACGTTTTGAAAAAAGAAATTTAAAAAAATTTGTTCAAACTAAGTTTGTTCAAAATTTTAAGTAGAATTTTTGATTTTAATATTCAATGTTTTTATAATTTTTTGTCAAAAAACAAAACCCACATGCTAAAAATCTCTTCTAGTTCTTTAGAAAATTGAAAATAATAGAAATAAAATTCTCTTAATTTGACTCCATTCCGTTGCTTTAAAGATCCTATTTTCACTACGTACATATGTAGTAAATTTAGACATTGAATTTTAAAACAAAATAAGTACTTAACTACGTAAAATTTTGAACAAAATTAGTTTGAATTTTTGTTTTTCATTTTTGTTTGTCAAAATTTTGAGTTTGAAAATTATTTTTTCAAAAACTATTCCATAAAACAGCTTTATTTAAAAACAAAATAAAAGACAAATTTCTGGCTTTACAAAAAAGTATATCGTGGCATTGTGAGTTTTTTTTATTAGAGTTAATGTTTTTTAGAGTTAAGAGTTTTCGCCCAAAATTAAAAAAAAAAAAAACAAACCAAAAATTCAAACCAAGGGAGAACATTTTTCCCATTTCATTCTGCACTCTTCAACTCTCGCCTTACTTACTTGGTTTTCACCAGTTTGATTTGTCCCAGTGTGCGATGACATGCATATATGAGTCATGCCTCATGGGTTATTGCGTAAATTTGCAGCCTCTCTTGTCAATTATTTTCTGCTCTTCAACAAAGAATGAAGAGACATGGATCTTATACAAAACGGCCACAGAGGTCCTCGAATGGATTAAAGAGGAAGATCCTTTCATTGGTTGGAGATTTTAAGCTGAGCTTAACTCGTTTAAAATGTTTAACTTCGTAGCAAACTGACTAAAAGTATACGTGCGAGATGCGACCAGCGATATAAGAGACTCAATAGGCTTTGTTTGCAATTAGCTCAAAATCTATTAAGCCATAAAGTCTCTCCCCCTTTGATACGTACTATACGAATATTAGTCTATCGAAACAAGGTATGGAGAAAAATGGAGGCAGAACAAGACAGCACACTTAAAGGCGCTTAGAAAAATGCTGATGCTCCAAATGCATTTGATAAACAATAACATCCGATTTTCGATTCGTGACGTCAGTGGTCTCAAGTGGCGGAATGTGTAGTGCATACGGCTTCTAAGACTGAGCAAATCTGATATCGTGGGTTCGATCCCTATGGTGGGCATGTAGAAAGTTTTTCATAATAAAATTGGATTAAAGCTCAGCACCACTAATAAGAGGAGACTGATGATAGGCGGCTTGGCACGCCTTGAAACAGCTGTATCTCTAGCCAAAATAAACGAATTATAAATTAATTCGTAAGCAATTAGTGGTAGCACCTTTAAGTTGTTGTTCAAAAATTTAATGAAATTGACGGAATAAAGAATGGTCAAGTCTAATAAACTGACATTCTAGTATGAATAGTACAATAAATAATAATAATAACATAAAATTTCATGTTAATTCCAAATTCATTGTGGACAATTAAATACAGTAAAAGACCCCACTTAACGCCACCAATTTAAAAACAAAAAAAGCAACACCACCCATCCTAAAGCTTTATGGCTTACTTATACCTTCCTAATAGAATAACCTATATTTTTGTGTTATCTTCTTTAGTATATATTTGTGTCGTTCAGTGAAATATTATTTATTTAATACCTCTGATTACACAAACACTAAGGGAGAAAATAAAGAGACCAATCTTTTGAACTTGTGATTCTTTACAAACAAAAACAGCAGAAGAATGAAAAACAATCCTACTAAGATCTCGATTCTTTGACATGTTTTTCTGCTACATGTTACTGCGTACGATTTTCTGTTATAAGCAGCTTAATGTAATATTATGTGCAATGAAGAAATATTTTTTTTTTTTTAATACTTAATTTTTTTTTAAATGTAGGAGGCCTTTGTAGAAATTATGCAAACGATTACATTTCTGTTTGATATGATTTATTTTTTTTTTTGATGTGAATTTTATGATGATAACTAATGGCCGATTTCATAAAGCCCTTTTAACTGTTTAACAGATTTTTAAATATTTAAATGACGTTTGTTCCATACAAAATACGTCATTTAAAAGCCTGTTAGATATTTGTGAAACCGAACATAAGTGATATAAATAAACTGGTAGAACTTTGATGTTAGTTTCCAATTTTTCTAGGGTTAGCTAATTCTGCAAATAAATGTATCTACAATTAATACAATAATAAAATTTGTGTGGGGTGTGCATGCGGAAGGACCTACAAACTCGGATGATAACACAATAAAAAATTTGTTCAACTAATCCAGAGTTGACTCATCAAAAAAGGTGGGTTAACTCGGGTTTACGTTTAATTTTGCACTGAAAAACTGTGACTAAGAGATTAACAGAATCTTAAAACCTATGTTGATGGGCAATGCAACAGTGAATATGTTACTGATGTAGAACCCCGAAATGTGGAAATTATGGAATTTGCTGGTAAAATTTAGAATTCGGCATGAACATTAGTTAACTAAAACGAAATGATTTTTTTTTTCATAATTCCCATACCTATTGAAAAACCCTTTATTTACACTTTGATGTATAGTATCTTTTCCCCTATCATTCAACAAAACATTCGATTATTTCATTAAAATTCAGCTGATGCCTACTTCATTTTGTCTCAATTTACGAAGCTCCTCATTACAAAATGAATTTTCGTTGAGTCAATTAATTTTTTCATTAACTATTATACAACCCGAATTTGTTGAATATAATTATGAATATTTCAGCAAAGTATTATTATTGAGTTCAATTATTAATTCAAAACATCTTTTAGCCAGCAAATAGCTCTTGTCAGTTTTTCTTTTTAATTAAACACTTGATTCTATAAAAAAAAAAAAAAAAAACAAATTTTGTTAGTGAATGAAAAAAAAATTAATTCTTGTATTTGATTTAGCGTGAACATGTTTTATGTATTAGTGTGGTTCAACCTTACCTTTTTTACTTGCGAATATAGGTACCATATGGCAAGTTATGCCTTCGTACAAAAAATCGAACTCGAGATTTTGATCAAACTTCACATTACGATGATAGCGAAGCCGAAAAAAGTGGGTCTCGCAAAAACGTCCGTCTCACTGTCTGTCTGTCTGTCGGTTCGACTACAGCCTAAACGGATGGGTCGATTTTCTTTAAACTTGGTACCTAGGGTTTTTTGGACATTCCCCCCACCCGTTTTTTTCTCTGTAGCTGTCATACAAAATTTCTTGCCAAAAAGGAAAAACTTGTTTTTCTCAAAACCAGCGCTACCGATTTTTATTTAAAGAATTCAATTAATTTAAATAGTTATAAGTTGCCGTTTAATAAAAAAAATGGTTCCGAAAAATGGTTATTAATGGTACCTCCCAAGGAACCAATTTTTTTGATTTTCGCTTTTCTCGAAAACGGTTGAACCGATTCTGAGTAATTTTTTATATGAACAATTATTGACACATTCTACATAACATTGTGTACCAAATTTTTGTTTTAAATTTCAATATTTAATAAAAAACTCAATATTTCAAAAACGACTTGGACGATTTTTATTAAACTTGGTAAATAGCATTTTTTTTAACTTTTTTACTTTAAGATTTTTGACAAAAATTATTCTAATACCCAAAAATAACGGTGCCTCCCATACAAATGTTAAAAAACCGTTAAGAAAAATATTTTGTTTCTCAAAAACGACTCCTACAATTTTCATAAAAGTTTTCTTGTGTGTTAAAATTAGTACTATCTACCATTTAAAATTTTTAAAGTTTATATTTTACGTTATTTAACAGTACCTCTCATAGAACGGTTTCATAGATTGTCGACTATCTCAATATCTGATCAACTGAATAAAATTAGATTTTCTATACAGAAGCTTGTAACAAATATAAATAAAATTGCGTAGCAAAATTTTCTAAAAAATAATTTTAGGATTTTTGAAAAAAAAAATTCAAAATTATTTTTTGAAAATTCGATATTTCGATAACGGGTAGCAGATTTTTTTGTAAAGTTCAATTTTTAACTCAAAATTAACAAATACTTAAAATTGGCATACCATTTTTTTTTCTCAAAAATGTTAACGAAATTTTATATATATAAAATCAATTATTTTTAAAACCGCTCCTACGATTTTCAAAAATTTTTTTCTCATAAATTAAGATTTATATAAGAAATCAGATGGTGTACATCGCTTTTAGTTAAAACAGATTTAAAGTATTTTAATCAATTTCTTTCTAATTTTGTTGCTTTAAAACAATTAACCAGTTTAAATAATATAATTTCCTTTTATGCATATTGCATATAAGCAACACTGGGCTATATTGTAATTTTTTGTATACTCACATAATATCACCTGCAACTAAACTAAGTTTTGCAAATGGATAAAATAGACTCCCATAGGTAATTTATTTCAGACTATAAGAGCAATTTCGTGCGACCCAGTCGTGCATATTTTTTTTTTGGCTTAGGAGATCTCTTGGAACTAAACTTCAACCTGTCCTTAAACCACTTCTAGAATTTTTTTGATTTTTAAAATGGTGTCTTTTTATACAAAATAAAATAGTTTCTAATTTTGAAAAATTTGTTCATATCAAAATAATCAATCGGAAAACAGGAATCAACTTCCACAAGAATTGAAGTGAAGCTGCTTCTAATCAACATAAGTAGCACTTTTAAATCGATAATCTAAGAAAAAAGTAACACAAGCTGTTGACAATAAAGCTCTTTGAACATTAAAAACTGTGGAAAATATATTTTAGATTAGAAAGTTTAGATATTTTTTTAAACATGACCAAAACAACTAACATTTCCAGAAAAGGAAATTGTTTAATTGTTCAGCTTCTTAAAATCAGTCAGATACCACAGAGTTAAAAATCATTGAGTAGATATTTTACCTACAAATTTAAAAGAAAACTTATTTTTGTTTTTGTTTTCCCAAAAAAAAGAAATTTGTATTTTTTTTTAATTAAAAGCTCAAATAAATTATTATTTATTTGAAAATCTGACAAAAAAAATGCCTCGTGTTTTTTTTTTGACATAGTGATCTTAATGCCAAGAGATGCCCTAAAATAATAATAAAAAAAATGACATTTATGACTGATAACTGATGTAACTGAAGGTTCTTCCAATAGGGATTTCTGAACTTTGACAGTTGATAGCCATAGCTGCTATATTGTTGGAGCTATACATCTGTCAAATTGGCTGTCATTTATTTTTTTCCAAATCACCATGCATGGATGGATATACATAGCGTTCAATAACATGTGCAAATGATAAAATTGTTTTACCAAAATGTGTGTTCTGTTCGTGCAACGTTCCATGTGCTTTGGTCGTTTATGGTAATCTTCAGCGATAAGGCTCATTTCTGGATGATGACTATATCTCTTACGTGGAGGTGATGTGAACTGGCCACCAAGATCGTAAAATTTGACTCCGTTAGACTTTTTCTGGTAGGGTTTTACGAAGTCACAGGTCTATGCGAATAAGCCACAAACCACAGAGGCCCTCAAATTCAACATAACCCATTTAAATTCAGCCTGATTTATGCACCAGACTCATGAAAATTTGGACATTTCGGATGCGCGTTATCCAGATGTTATATTCCATATACTATAATGTCAATAGGCCTTTCAAACTAATACAAAATTTCGATGATATCTCACATGCACTTTGTTAAATTAAAATTTAAAGATAGGAAGCACTTAATAAGAGACCCTTATATACAAATTTTGTTCATAGGTGCTTAAGAAAGCTTTCACCAAAATAAATTGGTCGCTTGAATAATTTTTTGTCTTCATTAAAATAGTAAAACATTTCTCAAACATCACTTTTTAAATTATATTTTAAATTTTCTAATTTCTAATTTCAGTTAAATATGTACACACACGGAATTACATAACCTTACAAAGAATATTATTTGTTCAGTGTATTTAAAAAAGACCTTCAAAATGTCTATAAATCATAAAACCGAAAGAAGGACTTAAGTTATCTCAAATTCCATGTAAAATACTTGGAACATAATATTCTATGTAATCTCTTCAACCTACATTATGTAGCTGTACGTGTGATTAAAATAAAAAAAAAGAAATCGAACACAACCCTTTGATAATAATAAAACTTATTAATTTAATCAATGTTAAAAAAAAATCTTCACAAAAACCCTAAATATTTGTGCCTGTAGAAAAAACCGAAAGTCCCAAAGTAGTCTAATTAATTATTCTTCAAAATCAATAAATAATTTAATGAAAAACCACTTACTCATCCTCGTTTTTTTTTTTTTTTATTTTGCAACAACAAAAAATATATATATGTAGGGTAGGTATTTCCACAAAAGACTTTCTCCTATTTCTATACATATAAAATCATTGAAGCCTAATGCTCTTTTGCAACAACATGACACTGTCATCTACAAGCAATTAATCACTTTAGCTTATGTTGTGTAAATATAACTTCCCTATCTCAATCTGTTTAGGTGAAACACCAAAATTCCATTCCAAACTTCACCACCATAATATAACCACCACACCATTATCATCATCATCGAATCGTCACACTTTGAATAAAACTCGAATTTATAACTCGCAACAGTTAACAATGTTCTTAATCTTCCAACCATCGCCCCCTCTCATCCTTTAAAATCAGAACACACAAATCTTGCTCCCTCTCTCACTCGCTCACTGATGTGTCTATCTCACACCATCACCATCGGAATCGGGGAATTAAAGCAATGAATATATTTTTAGGTTTTCCAACAAAATTTACGATTATCTCCCTCCGATGCTGATGCTGATGCCAGGCTGCTGTGGATCCAATATTTTATGTGTGTGTTTTGAAAATTTTCATAATTTTTCATTTTTGTTTCTGTTTTCTGCAACTTGACTTTTCCAATTCAATAAATTTCCACAAGACGAGAAATGGAAAATGTTTCAATATTATATTTTGCAAGTGCTACTGTACGATTGGGTATATCGGGGTACCTACATCTCTCTTTTTTCGCACAACAATTTATAATTGAAAAACAGGAAACTGAGCATGAAGATGCACGAAACACGATACAACACCCTTGCTTATGCTGGCTGGTTCTTGGATATGTCCTTCAGCAAGGCATAAATTGGGCCTCCTTCCAAAGGATGTTTGTGTTTCTGTGTCATAGGAGTGAGAATTTTCTTATGGTATCGTTATTCATATTTATTGCGAAGAATAACTCTTGAAATGCAAACTTTGATCAGAATCGGAACGAGAGCAAAATGACACTATGACAATTGACGATGAATTATTAGCTGAAATAAAAGACAAAACTCCGCAGAAGCAGAAGACCATGAATAACGCATATATAATATAATTTAATCCGGCGCGGAGTATAATATCTCAGATACTAACATATCTTCAACAGCTGCTGCTAGGTGTGAGTTTAACTTTTTGATTTCCCCCATTATTGAAATCCGGGCAGATGTTGATGGCGTGCTCCCAAGGTGAAAATCTTCGACCTGCGTATCTAATTTCTGTAGCTGATTGATTTTCCTTTCCCAATAATTACAAAGGTAAGAGTATTAGGGAGAACACCTGTATCTACGTATCTTCTACCTGGCAACCGCCACGGCGGTGGCGAGGCGTGTGTGTGTAGGTACAGCAGGTGCCTTCCCATTCCATATATCCTGATTTATCTAATCAATAACTCGTGTTTACTCAAGGGCATCTGCTCCATGTTAATATTTTTAACCTTTCTAAGTAACAGAGTATTATAGGTACAATCCCTTATATGTAGGTACATTTGTAATCAATATTTCGTTGGAAATCGAATTTTCAATTTGCGATGTTCTCTTTTTTTTTTTTTGTTCCCTAACATGTTGGTATCCTGTTTTCGAATGGATATCATTTGAATTCAGATTTCCTGTTCCGTGGGTTCGTTTTTAATTGCGTTCGCAAATTGTATCTGAAAGATTCATTTCAGGTCCTTATATCGAGTATATATCGTATAAGAATTCCCCATACATATGTATGTGAATTTAAATGAGGGAAATGAAAATGACATCCGAATAGGAATTCCTTGGGGTTTTGTCGTTAGCAGAAAATAAGATACAAAATAAATTTCAATTTCCTATTAAATGATGTTGATGCTAACAACAGCTACAACCAAACCATATACCTATAGCTATAGATGGGGAAAAGATATGGCGTGTTAACATCGTTGTCACTTATTTTCAGTTGAAGTTTCCCTTATTATTTATATATACTATAAGAGTGTCAGTATATATACTGGACTGGTTGGTATAGCTATATACGTGATTACAAATTTTCTCTTTCATTTAAATTTAATACCTATGGCTATATGCAGCATGTGTGGTGTGAGTGGAGAATTAGAGATGGATGTGGATAGAGATACTTTATAGCTTCAAATTGGATACGTTGAATAGTTTTCTATATTCAAAAGCAGTCAGGTGTATAGCGGTGTCTATAATGGCATCACCATCGTTATCATCAACAGTGTCTGTGGCCATGGGAATGCTCAAGTAATTGGATAGGTGATAGGCAAATCTGCTTCTGGACACATCATTGATGAGTGGGGGTGATGTCTTTTTAACTATAGATACAAGTACCCACATACAAGGTAAATTTAGATACTATTCTGTTGAAGCAAATGTGTGGCTTCAGTTTGGAATTTGAGAAAAATAATAATAATTTTAAAAGGATGCTGCAAAAGGATAATATTTTATTTTCTCAAATGAAACTTATTTGTGTTTGTATGTATTTTGCATTTGCCTTGGCCAGTGATGAAAAAGTGACCATCAATTGTTCAATTTCACTACTTAAAGTTAAGTTATCTGAAACTGGCTGCGAGTAAGAATGCTGATGCCGGATGATTTGAAAACGTTATATTCAGTGGTACTGCCTATTTGTACTTGCGATCGATATCGGTATATAGGGAGATACTGTAGACCAAGTTAAAGATTCATACAAAAATCTACCTCGGGATTTGATTTAAACCTCTGACATTACGATGATAGAGAACACACGAAACAATTGATTCCCGCAACTGTCTTAAACTTGAAATTCTGAACTTAAGGTTTTTTAGTGATTTCCTGAGTTTTAGCTCCAAAAATAACGGTTCCTTCCATAGGTAGATACAACTGTTATGGAAAAGATAATTTATCTCATTAATCTTAATTTTATGATATAGCTATTATAAATATACAATTGTATTAGCATTTAAGTGAAAGATGAATAAAAAACTAATTGATACAAAAATCTGTAGGTAGGCACGCAAGTGTTCTGACATTTAGCTGCTTTTTAAATAAGCTCCCATTTAATTGCAATATTAAAATGATCGGCCACCTGCAACGAACTGCTGTCAAAAAAGACCTAGGAAATGTCGCGGAAACAATATCTGCTGCAAAAAGCCATCGATGATGTAGGGATAACCATAAAGATCCAAATCCTTCCAATAGCCAACAAGCTTTAGATCAGGGTTTCGAGCAGAATGCAGAGGTTAGGAGTATGTTAGTTACTAACCTGAAATCCTTGATAGTAGGTGTTACGGCAGAATTATTAGATGCGAAACTCAGAAATTTACCCACTAAATCTGACATCGCTATTATTCATGCAGAGGTACAGACATTGCACCAAAGATGTTCCACTTTGCAAATGCTAAGAAAACATATGGAAGATCGATGTATCCACTTGGAGCGACAGGTAGAATTTCTAGAGAAAAATTCGACTGATAAAAGGGTTGTTATTGTTATACATTTGTCACCTAGCAACAACATGAATCCTGTCGATAAGGCGAAATAATAATTATATTTGGCGTTGCTGCAAACGGATAATCCAGCTGTCATGGAAGATGTTAGAACTTTGCGTTCTATATAGTAACAAGACGGTTGCAAATATTACTGTGGAGGTGCACGACAGGGAAAATGTTGGAAAAATTCTGAACTCGGCAAGGAGGCTGCTACAAAGAGGCTTATCAATGCATTGAGATTATCTAGCTGCAAGTAGACAGGAAGAGAAGGAGACGGCCGCTTAAATTAAAAGCTTAAAGAAAGCAAGATTAATAAACTGGATTTCCAAATGAACAAATTTTAGAATTTTGAAAAGCAACTTTTTTTGCAGAATTGTTGCCTAAACTCTCCTCAACGAACTGGACTTTTGATTTCGTGGGTTGAAACGGGTAAAATTCAGAGTATATTAAGCAAACAAAATCTGAAGTTTGAATATGAAATTCTGATCGTTTGGATTATATCCTGTACGACTGTATTATTTTTCGAATATTACACTAAAACACAAAAATATACCTTTCAAATATTTTAATGTGAATCGGGCTTTTTGGTCACTTTCTTCCTAATGCAAATAGAACCTCATTTCATTCATAACATTTCCCTTCTCTTCGTAGAATTTTCCCAATTTCTTCAGTGGGTAATTTTAATAAAATGTAACGTTTGTGCAGGTTTTTTTGAAAATCTATTGCTTTTACGATAAAAAAAACTAAAATTTGACCTTTTTCATTTTTTTCAAAAAAGAGACCCTTTTAGGGATAATGTGTGAAAATCAATGTCCTTCCGAATGTTGGTGTTTTGTTATTGAAAGTCCCTAATTAAGATTATGCAAACTATTGTAACATGAACGTGTGTTACGTAATGTTTGACACGGAACGTAGTACACGTAAAGGCAGTATAACATAACCATATAAATGTGGGAAGTTTACCAAATAAATATGTCTCAAAAGTGTGTCATATAAGTGTGATAGTCCAATTTATATGACAAAAAATAAACATTTAATCTAATACTACTTTGCCATACAACAGATATTGTGTCATATTTTATGTGTCATACTGGGACATATATATTTTGACAGTGTAATATCACCTTAAGGCTCACGTTTTTAGTTTTTCAAAAGGACGCGACTAGAGACATGCCAATTTATAACAGTTATAACAGTTTTTCGCCATTGAAAATGGGCGTGAGTTAACGCCCTTCGCATCCCCACAAGGGAGGAATGGGATGCTGGTTTACAACAACCAGATAAACCGATGGTAGAAATTTACACCGACGGATCGAAGACGGATATAGGAGTAGGTGCGGGCTTCTTCTCAGAGTCCCTCGTCTTAGCCAACTCTTATAGGCTCCCTGATTACAGCAGTGTCTTCCAAGCAGAGGTTCTGGCAGTGATTAAGGCTGCTGAACAGGTCTCAATGCTGGCGATACCACAGGCTGATATCACCTTTTACATTGACAGCCAAGCAGCGATCAAAGCTATCTCTGCCACAGAAATAAGATCCAAGCTGGTTTCATGCTGTCGCGAAGAGCTAAAAGTTCTTGCCGCGCAGCACAAGATCAGACTCTGCTGGGTACCTGGACACAGTGGAATTATAGGAAATGAAAAAGCAGATGAACTGGCAAGGACTGGTTCATCATTAGAACCAAGCCTAACAGACTCCGGTGTTAAAATTCCACCCTGTGCCATTAAACAGGAAATTGGTAAGAAGATAGTAGAACTTACCAATGAAAGATGGAACTCACTCGTAACTTGTACCACTACAAAGAATCTGTGGCCTAGCTACAATAAGAAAAAAACGGACAAAATTATGAACCTGAAAAAAAGATCCCTGAATCTTTTGATAGGAATTATCACAGGGCATAACCACTTAGGTTATCATAGAAAGAAGATGAGACTAAGTACTGCAGACATTTGCAGAGGCTGCGGAGACGAAGAAGTGGAGGAGGATACCCTTCACTACCTAGGTCATTGTCCGGCACTCTGCAATATAAGGAAAAAATTTTTGGGTAGCTATTTCTTCAATGATCTAGCAGAAATCTCGAAGTCAACAGGTGATAACATCTTAAATTTAATGAACTTCATCAACGCCTCCAAATGGCTTGATACTCCATAGGATTTCATAGGTTATATATTTAAAGGGATGGTCCAATCCATCAGGGTACCACAATGGATCAATATTGATCTAAGTGTGACGGGAACAAGATCCACTGTCAGCCCATCAACCTAACCTAACCTAACCTAACGCCCTTCGCGCGACTTAAAAAAAAAACTCTGGGTGCCTGAAGTATGCCCACCGGCGGAGGGCCCTGGCCCTGCGGGGCCTCAAAAACAGTACTTTTATAAACTAAAACTGTTATAATTGGCATGTCTAGAGTCACTTCCTTTTCAAAAAATTGAATTTCAACCTTTAGCCCTTGTCTAGAGTTAGGATACTTTTTAGAAATATTTATAACACCTTAAAACTAAGCTATCCACCAAACTTATGGACAACATATTCTTTTATAAAAAAAGAAATCTGTTTTTGTTTTGTGGCTGATGGACATGATTTATGAAGTTTTCTCTGTTTAAGAATTTATTGGCATAAAATTGACATTTATAACATCATAAGTATGTTTCATATTGTTCGTGGTGAAGACTTGAATCATGTTTTATACATATACACTTAAAGCCAACTGATGTCCCTTTAATCAAAATTCAAATATATATCAAGCATAAGAAAAAGTCAAATTGAAAAAAAAAAAATTAGAGAAAAAACAAGATTAATTCTCCCTCTTATTTCTTCAAATATTTTTTATCATCATTCTACTTGAATGCTCTTAAGTACATATCCTTAGCAAAATATCAAATGATCCTTCAAACTTTTTCTATAACCTCTTTTTTCATGAACAAAAAATGCTTTCACATGAAATCCATCAGTCATTTTATATCATCAAAGTTGCTTCGCTATATTCATATCCTGCCAAATCATGTACATATCTATATAAGCATAGGTAGGTAAGTATATGTATGTATGTACCTTTTTGGTAGTCTCCTGCTGATTCTTTATACTTACGATAATATCCATCTCAAGGTTATTAAACAGGACTAATGGTGTAACGCATTTTTATGGACTTTTTCACTTTGTTGTTTTCTTCTTCTTTTTGTTTTTTTTTTTTTAAATGAATTTCCACACGCATTTTGGAACACAGCATTATCCATCATAGGACGTTTTAACATTTTGGAGAGCATTAGTCTCCGGCTTTTTCATCATAAGGGGTATATTTTTACCAACCATCGCAGCTATACGCTATACCTATGGGGAAAACATTTGATGGAAATTCTGCTAAGCTAGCTTGACCGCGCGTGTGGAAATGGCAATAAATTTTCCAAATTTGTTGTTTCGCCTTGAGATGTTCATTTCCCTGCTGGCCTGGATGGAAAAAATCATATAAAACTCCAGGTCTCGATATTATATGCGTTATGTTTGTCGGTTCGATTTACGATGATGATGATGGCAATAAATGTGCGGCGGACGGGGTTGCATACATATTTTGGGGGCGGCGTAAAGATTTGGGGATCGTTTTCCCTCTTTATGATTTAATTCATGTTTGTCATAAATTTTCTGGACATTTTTGTCGTTCGGTTATTTTTTTTTTTTATTTATTTTGACTTTTTCTGAATTGTTTTTTTTTTTTTTTTTCGTTTTTGCTGTCCCCAGTGTGAGTGCTGTGTGACACATCAAATGCGTAAATATAATAAATTTTATATGATTGCCTTAGCATTGGGATAATTTTTTCTTTATTCATTTAATATTATGAGAAATGAAAAAAGGTATAGATACATAGGTAGGTAGGTAGTAGGTACTTAAGTATATAAAATTTATATCTCTATAGTGTATGTGTATGTACGTGTGTATGAAGTTTGGAAATGGAGGTATTTTCCTGAAAGTTATTTCCATTTTTATTTATTTGAGGGAAAATAGGGTAAATGTATTTTTTATTAGATTAGCCTTAATATGATCATAGAATTTTGGGCTTACCTTGTTTCTTCAGCTGGAAGAGAGAGGGAGAGGGGAAGGGGTGATTGTGATGTGTGTCTTTTTGTCAATGAACCACGACCACCAATCTGACCCAATGTGCCCAATTGGATATATAGAAAAAGGATCCAAATACAGTTATGTATATACATAATACAAAAATGGATAATTTAATGGACGTTTGGATACCATACGGATTATTAATTGGATTTCGTTTTTATATTTGGGAACAATTTTTCGAGAAAATGTGTATCATAGAAATAAATCTGCAATCCTGTGTAGATTTAGATTAAATTATATTTCATGATTTTATATATTTTTCCATTTTTTTTTAATTGATTTGCATATTAGGTATATGAAATTTTTCTGTGGAAACAGAAGGACGATATAGAAATTTTAAAAATGCGTTTGATTTGAACATTGATACAAAAAAAAAAAAACAGTTTTAAGAATATGTATCTATATTGATGCATATCTATATTTTCTATTTAATTTTCAAAGTGAAACAAAATAAGCTTTTTTGTGATAATATTTTTAAAAAGACTCAAGCCTTAAAAAGTATTGTATTGTATTGTAATTATTAAGGCTGAAGCCTTAAAAATTAATGTTTTAAAAGTATTTTATTTTTAACAATGGCTTCTCATAATTTCTGTTCATGTACCTACCAAGCAGCATTTTATCAATATAATATGACAAATAAAATGCACAACTGTGCCCCATTCTCACGTAAACTTTGTCATATAGATCAAAGGTATGGGTATCAACTAGTTAAGCATTGAAGATGTAAATTAGGTTTATTGTTGTCAATAGATTTAGTGAGATGCTTGGGCTACTTAGAAGTGCCTGTTTAAAAATTGAACCATTGATGAGAAATACGGGAATAGGGAAGAAAACGTCAACACCATATCGATGGCCTCCTGCGGCCTTGTCTTATGTTATTTATCTTATCTTTAGTGCTATTTTGTAAAAAACTTTCTTATTTAAAAATCACAGTGCCTCTTAAGTTTATTTTAACTTTAATAAACTCTTATAAATAGAAACAAAGTTAAAAGACACTCTTGAGTCTTGAGTTAAGACAGTTTACAAAGCAGAGTTTAGGAGAAGATGAACTATTATTTAGGTACTCCAAAAAACTGACACAAATCTGTAGGGGGTCATCGATATTTCTGCTATGTTTGTATACATTTTTACCCAAATTATTAAAAAGTAATACATATTCTCAAAATATGTTACTTCTGGCACTACCCAGATATATATTTTTATCAAAATGTTAACAACTTTTTTTTAGAAAAATTTAGCCAAATTTAGAAAGCAAGCATATTGTAACTAAGCTTTCTTAAACTCTTGAGTCCTTTCATAAATAATTTGTAACGCCCACCGTCACCCCCACTTTTCGTATATTTGAATGGTAGGTATACTTCGCTTAATATAAGACAAAGTCGGTTTAGTTACAACACTTATAACTCAAAACCGGTTGGACCGATTTTAATAATCTTTGCTTTGTTGGATTCGTCTTCACTTTTTAGGGTGAAATGGGGTAAAATGAAAAAGACATATCTGATTTAAAAACTCTTCCTGCGTTTGAAAGGTTATTCTTAGGAAATGGTTTCCTGGATATTTTTTTGGGTGAAATGGGGTAAAAATAAGAAATTACCCGATTTAAGAAATCCTTCTTTTGTTTGAAAGGTTTTTCTAGGGAAATGGCTTTAAGTATATTCTTTTTCAAAATTTTATTATTTGCAGGGTGAAATGGGGTAAATTAAAAACTGTCCGATTCAAGAAATTCTTTTTTTGTTTGAAAGGTTTCTTAAGGGATATTATTTTTCCAATTTTGAAATTTGTAGTATGAAATGGGGTAAAAATAAAATAATTTATCCGATTTTAGATACTCTTTTGGTGTTTGAAATGTCATTTTTAGTGAATGGATTAAGGGTTATTTTTTATAAAATTGGTTCTTATAGGGTGTAATGGGTTAAAAATGAAAAGTTGCATTCGATTTCAAAAATTCTTTTTATAGATATATCAAAGAATGTTCTGGTGATGTCTTTTTTCTCAAAAAAATGATATTAATAGGGTGAAGTAGGGTACAAAAAGGAGTATTCAATTACAAAAAGTAGCTTAAATATTTATCTATATTTTATTTTATATAATTTGTATGCGAAGCTTAGGTTTATCTACCCGTGCAAAGCCGGGAGGAGGAGCTAGTTAAATATATCTATGTATAGAAAGCTGAAAATCTGAAACTAAGCTCTCTTGAACTTGAAGTATTTTACCAACAAATTCACCTGTTACCATTCCCACTTTTTCAAAACTCAACTTTCTTCTTATTTATGACCACAAGAAAGCTGAAATGTTGTAATGAAAAGCTCTTTTGAATGGGTATCTATATATGGCATGAAACGTTTATTTTTATTTTTAAAAGTCCACCTATAGCCACGCCAATTTTTCATACATATATCTCCTGTGCTCACAAAAATAGAATAATAATTGAATAAAAATAAAATTGATAACATGTTGAAGTCTTCAAAATAGCTTTTAAAGGCCTTTAGTCCATAAAAATTGGCGTTTCGTCCCGGCGATCTCACTTGGACTCATCAGTTGACTAGTGAGGGCCTTGTCAATACGAAATTTTTATTAAGTTCAGTTCAACTTACATGAACATCAGCCAAGTTGCAGTCTTGTTTAACCCCAATTCGGACTTCAAATTCATCGAACTCAACTCTACACTCGATGATATTTTTTAAAGTACTCTAAAGTTGATTTTTTGCAGCTGTATAGCTTCTCACTTCGCTTCAAAGTGTAGGCCTTATCAAACATATCAACTAAATTTCAACTTTAAAGCTCCTAAACTACCACAAATGTAAGTCTTAAAAAAAGGTAAACACCTCTAAAAAAAAAATAAATTTTCATCCCACATTTTTTTTTTCAACACCTAAATCTTCATCTTTGCAGCGAAGCATTGTATTATAAAATGTCCACTTCAAACTTGCCACTATCTTATAGGTACTTCCCCGATGCTTGAAATCCCTTACAATTGCTTGAATCTGCCCTCTCAAAAAAAAAAAAAAAAACTCCATCAGCTTATCTTTATACTGCTATCAAATCCCGCCGTGAAAGTGCCAACAGAGAGTATGAAAAATAAAAACAACAAAAAAAAAGTTTATCCAAAGTAAAAACAACCTTCAAGTCTCACTTCATTACCTAAGCAAGCTTTCAATTTATTTTTGATATCCTGGGGGTAGGCAGGTAAGGAATAGCTGTACCTTTAACAATAGTGATGCTGATGAGGATGATATATCTTCAAAAATTCAAAACGACATTTGACGCCATATCACTGCCGCCCGTGCGTCGGCTACCGCGCCGCTCCGTGCGTCACGCCATCGTCATAATAGCAGAAAAAAAATCGCTAGTCAAAACAACAACAAAAAGGAAAATACATTCCACTTTGCTACATTATGAAACAAAAGACTCGTGTATGTAAAGGTTAGGTATACACATTTATACATAAAGGATATGAAATTCTAGAAGAGAATAACCTCGGGGAGTAAAGTCATTTAGACCCTATAAATGACTCCTCTCCACTCATTTACCATCCACCAGCAGCGGGAGCGGGAGGTAATGAAAATCATACCAAAAATCTCAGCACACACCACAGCAACATCCGCTTCAGTCCTTGCTTGCAGCCTCCCAAACTTAAGACAAAGTAGAATGTAGGAGGTTTATATTCCAGAGAGCAGCACAAACAAATACAAGTCCAACCAAAAATAAGGTACAAGAGTGTGGATAATGTATCCTTCTTGCCATCAGCTAAGCGAAAAAGAATGTGTTTTGTGTTTTGTGTTTTTTTTTTGGTTGGATAGCCCATTATATCCTGCTTGCCATAATAATCCATGCAAATTAAAAGGAAACGGGAAACTTTATTTTCGTAAAACTTACACTTCTTCTTACCAAAATACCAACACACCTCAAGAAAGGTAGCACACTGGCGACGGCGGGCGGTAGCACTGTCACTATACGACTTCATGGTTGGGGTGCGAGTTGAAGTGTATGTTTATGCCCTTAGTTCCGGTTCCAATTTCTTTGTGCGAACACAGACAGAAAATTAAGACACATTTTTGGCCATCAGTCCCTGGGGTGCCCTTTCCCGGGGATCGTGACATTCATTATCATACAATGGCCTGAACTCGTGGTGCTTGGGTTGTCGCGTCAGGATACGAAAGTTTCGTGTCAAAATGTCAATAAAAAAATAATTACGACCCGCAAAAAAGGGACAAAACTTCAAGTAGTAGCTAAGCTATATAGGTAGGCGTAGGTTACCTCGGAAATGAGTGTTTTCTGGGACGAAAAAGACCCTAAAAACAAATTACAATATGGACAGAGCAATTTGGAATGCCAATGAACATAGAGATACGCACACAACACACAACACACAAACACGAAACACCGTCAGTCAAGGACACACTAATGCCTGGCAATGTGTTTGCCTTTGCGGAAAGTCAAACACAAATAAATTCCCTACTTAGTATCACGGATGTGCGGATGTGGATGTCGAGTTCCCAATGCTCTCGTTTCATATCTCTGCACTGTGCCATCGTCCGTATCAAAGCCCCAGCTGTGTATACTCCAGGCATCCAGGAGAGTGAGTGCAAACAGAAATTAGTCCTGCCAGAAAAAAAAAAAAAAACTTGAATATACCTATTTGAAGGAACGTAGCGACATGACATCCGAAAGTCCTATGCCTCGGTGACTAATGGGTGGTAGCCGGGCAAAACGCAAATTTTACACCTGCCTACGCTAAAAGCATCGTAATTTTTGGTCTGCATCATCATCATTTTCTATTTGTCCGTCGGCCGGCGTCCCCGTCGTCGTCGTCATCGTCATCGTTTGTTGTAGCAGAGGGAAGAGTCCCCAAACGCAAAAGCACGGCACAGGGGAAATGAAAACGGAAAGCCCTGCAAGTTGGCAGGTAATCTTATTTTTATTGTAAAAGTATATTGATGACGATGGAATTTTCGTTGGCTTATGATTTTATTATGGAGTGTAGCGAGATTAATATCCAAAAGTTCAAAGAAGATTTTCTTCATTCTCCTTAAGAGTGGAAGGGAATTTAATGATTTTGGATGGCTTTGTTTTGAAAAGATAAATCGATGAGGATTAGAGATATTCTTATTTGAGAAAGTCTTAACAAATTTACTTGGCTTCATTGGTTTTGTTTTGAAACAAAAACTTGACTTTTGCATTTCTCAGTTCAAATTGCAGCAAGACGCAGTTAGGAATTAGAACTTTGTGATATTGCACATAAGTTCACAGAGGTTGGGATCTCATCCCAACTAAGGTGGCACGGATCCGAGTGGTCCAATTTTCAATAACTCTTCCACATAGATGCAGCTGAATTTGAGCGATGGCCCGTGTCATGTTCACCTTAGCGACATCGGTTCATTATAGTTTATTCGCATAGACCGGCGGCGTCTTCAGGAAACCCTCGAGAAAAAGTCACGTCACCTCATTCATGCAGAATATCCATTGTGGCTTTTGCTGTGTGACACGCAGGACCGTTCTGTTGGAACCAATGTGTGATAAAATAAATTGCATATCTTCGATTGTTAACGTTCTCTATTGATGGTGATGGCAATGCCATCGTCGTTTTGGAATAAGTCCGGACTCTCGCGAACATCTGCGATGTTTTTCAGTAGATCTTGGCGATTTGTTGACGTACGGCTGTTGGCTGATAGTTCACTAATGCCTGATTCACAATGCGACGATGAAACGGGACGTGAGCGTGACGAGAACAGCTGTCATCTTTTTCTAGTTCCAAATCGTCGCCCAATTCACAAGGCAGCGAGCGTCTTTACGACAAAAATTCATTTTTGTAAAAAAAAAAATCAAAAAAATATATCTTAACAAAATAACTTACAAAACAATAGATTTATCAATAACTTTATTTGTTAGACACAATTTGATTACATCTCTTGTGAAAAATCTGTAAATTACTTAGGAAAAATGAAAATCGTCGTCACGTCGCGTCTTTTTTTTTAAATTTTTCCAATTCTTGGCGTGACGTGACGACGAGAAACGCCGCATTGTGTGTATCCAGGTATGCTTTCATTTGATTGAAATTGGTTTGACAACTACAACGATTTCTCGTCACGCTCACGTCTCGTTTCCTCGCCACATTGTGAATCAGGCCTAAATCCGTCAACTTAATTTTAGCCATCAAACGTTGAATAGGCGATTGAAAAGGCCAACCATATAAGCCGTTAAAAGGGGGGCAACGCACGCATCGTTGCCACAAGAGATTTCGATAATAAAGTTTTATCATTTGGACGTGCTGTGAATATTAAACAGATTTGACAGATGTCACCAAAACAACATGGCCGCCACATGCCGCAAAAAACTACCCGCGCCAATTGAAAAACTATTGATGAAAGGTTTTGGTTCGAATATGAAAATGTTAATTTTGTAAAAGTTATGTTGTAGGAATTAAAATAGGGTGGATGACACCACTTGATTCAGAGCTTTCTCAAGAGACAACTGGTCATTATGGAGCGAATTGTGTAAATTCCGTTGCTCAGTAACGTTCGAAAGCATTGTAATCGCTTTAGAGAAATAATAAGTTCTCTGTCGCTCCGGATTCAATATAAAAAAAAGAACATAGATTTGAAAACAGACATCGACATCGACGTAGCTCTTTTGCTCAGAAATGCATCTTGTCGCTCAATGACTAGGTACATGACCGCCATCATGCAATCTCATATGTTTAGATTTTTTTTTCTGTCGCGCAGCATTGTTTCGCTCTGCCACCTGTCGCTTGTCACTCACTCCCTGGCCGAGCGCTAAGGCTTCGTGGTTGAGAAATGTCTATCTTGATCTTCAATTTCGTATCTATCGCACACCTACGTTAAAAATGTGCTTCATTAAATATTCCCCATACAACAAAAAAAAATTGTGTGAGTGCCGGGACTCACGGTTAATATGTGTAAACATCAACGTGCGCGGATCCAAAACGGACTTGTTTTTGCTTGAAGGGGATTTTAAGATTTTTTTCACTGAACGCACCCATTATAGTATGCAGACCGTAACGTTACACATCGTAACGTTGCACTACGTAACGTTGCACGAAGTAACGTTGCACACGCACTTTCACGTTATTTTTTTCACTCCACCGCCAGCATAGATGTTTACACATCAAAAAATCTTTATTATAAAGTAAGTGCAGAGTGTGCCTAACTCCAATTTTTGTTTAAATCCTTAAATTTAATATGCCAATGCAGGGGGTTTTATCAAAGCCCAACACCATCACTTAAAACTAATGTAAAATTTTCATAAATCATTTCACACCCAGTTACTAATGTGTAACTCCCTCTGTTAGAATTTTTGTTTAATATCAAAAACATCTCAACAACAATGCAAAACACCTAAAGTTTCCACACTACATTAACATAACCGTATATAGCGTATACCAATGCCATTACCAAGTGCTATCTAATACTTTCCTCCACACACTCCATTAAAAATTCAACAATTCAATGAACCGAAAGTGTCTACACAAACATTTTCCTCGCTATAAATACTCGTACTCATATCAGTAGTATATGTAGGTACCTATACTTTAGCGGCTCTCATACATTTATGAATTATTTGCATTTGGTTATCGGAAGCAGTGTTTAAAAAAAAGATACTCAGATACCCGTTGCCATTTTTATACCTTGAACAAACAAAAAAACAAACTCTTCCAACATCCGCCCCTATGTGTTGGGGTTTGGGTGCGCACTTTGTTGTTCAGACAACCAACGTACAAGTATACCTACAACGATAGCACAAAAGTGTGCAAAGACTCATGATTCAAAATAATGTTAGAATCTTTAAATACCTATACATATTTATGAAAAAAAAAAAATAAATATAAAACATCGAACAATGCAAAAAGCTCCTTGACGTATTCCTCCTGTGTTCATGCCCACGCTATGCATTCATTGGAAATTGCTTAACCAAAGGAAGAATTTCTACTTTAAAGCTTGTACCCATTGTCACCCCCCTGCGCCTTGCTGGTGCCACTATACTGCTGCTATTGGTCTTGAAAGTCTGTCAAAGTCGTTTGGAACAATTTGTTCTCATAAAAGAGACACTCACTGGCTGCTCCTGGTTCTGTCTTCTGCTGCTGCTGAGCTGATGTCTCACACTTACATAAATAATAGAAGCATTCTCTGTGAGTAATGAAATTTCAATTTAGAATCACTGAATTTCGAAGCTGATGCCAGTGAGAGGAATAATTCTATTTCATGGTATTCCGCATCATTATCGCAGGCATCATAGGCCCACAGATAATAAAACAAAAATCCACCATTAAGTCGCACAAAGTTGCTCGAAGCAATGAAAAATTCGTATTTAACTTAAACATAACATAGAAATAACATAGAATTGTGTATAAGAATGGTAGATACATAGAAAAGAAAAATAAGAAATAATATAACAAAAACAATTTAGAACATAATAATAAATAATAAATAAATAAAAATAAAATAATATAAAAGTCAACATTTTATGAAAATCTTAAACATGGAAACTAATTCCTTGTAACAGTAGCTTCGGAGGATATAATTTTAAATGTCGAAGATAAATGGACAGCATCAGATCTGACATTAGTATTTCTTTATTTCTTTAGTCCCTCTTTGTAGGAAGAGAATAAAATAAAAAACATTATATATTATAGAAACATAGAATATTAACATAGAATCCAAAAGACAAAAAACTAATATCAAAAACAACGAACAAAAATATTAACCGGACATAGCCCTAATAAATATTAAAGTAAAAAAAAACATAGAAAAGCCACTACATAATGTGGCTATGATAAAGCCACCTTCTAAACTTCTCCATAAGCTTTGTCAATTTTTTTTAGATGAAACCAATACTTTGTCATATAGACCAAATAAAAGAATTCATACAAAAACATATAGAAATATAAAATTAACATATAGAACCTTATATAAACAAGTATGATAAAAATCCCTTTTTGGAGTTCTCCATCAATGACATGTATGTAGAATTTTTTTAAATGAAGCCAATAAGTGCATACTAAATAAAAAAAATGATAAAAATAAAGAAACATACCTTTTATAAAAAAGTTAGACTCCCCATCAACGTCATATCAATTTTTTCTTAGAGAAACCATAATACTTGCCCTATAGATCACATAAAATTATTCATAAAAAAACATAGAAACATAGAATAAAAACAAAACCTTTTAAAGTATGATGAAAGCAAACTTTTTGGCCTTCCTTATCATCGTATCATCATCATATTTTCTATGTATCTTCCATCTTTATACACAATTCTATGTTATTTCTATGTTATATTTAAATTAATTTTTATTTTTCATCGTAGAGTCGAATCTCTAGTTTAAATCAATACTTTCCACATAGAGTAAATAAAATAATTGATTAAAACAAACAAACATAGAATTTGTCAGATGACGAAGAAAAGTGAAAATAAAAAATTAAGCAAAAATTAATGAAATAAAAAAAGAAAAGAAAGAAAACGTAATACATGAAAAATTTTAATTCGAAAACATCGAAAATTCTTTTCTTTTGGTGCTCTCTGCATCTTCCCTTTAAAATATGCCGCGTATATGAAGCAAACAACTCACAAAAGGACTAGCTTCGATCTTTTTTTGCGTTTGCGTTGTGGGGAGGTAGGGAGCTATTTTATTTTGTAACCGAGACACTTTGTGTACTCTGTCTATGCGCCTTTCATCTCAACTCAACGCTCTCACAAAGGACTTGAATTTGACAAAGGAAAGGACAAGAGAAGCCTTTTTCCCACCATCATCGAAGAGCGCTTTAGTCTGGGTTTCTCGTTTCGCATTCACGGTTAGCGATAATGAATTCCATTAGACAATGATTGAAAGATTTCCACCTGACTGAGTTTGTGTGTGATTTTTTTTTTGTTCCGTTCGTTTGCTCTTTCCTCTTGAACTTCCAATTCAAGTGAAATTGCCACTCTCAACCTATGCCGATCAATTAATCAATTCGAAGAGGGCTGAAGCTAAGTCTCTTACACTAACGCTGAGGCTAAGGCGAGCAAGGGCACAAATCAGTGTGTCGAAGTAGAAAAGATGGCAGCATTGGTGAATGTTGAATGGTGAATTGCGCCGCGCCGCCCGGCGACAACAACAGGGATTAAAGATTTCCGAAGCAGCGGATGTAAACAAAACAGGAAATAGTGATGCATGAAAGTGGAAGGGAGAAAAAGAACTCATACTACAAAGCAAATAGTATTTTATATTTTTTTTGTCATGTTTATGCTCCAGTTGTCGGATCGTTCGTCCGTGCAAAAAGGTTTTCATTGTTGTGATGATAAAGTGAAGATAGCCTGAGCAAGTGGGGAAGATTGATTGCTTTCTTGACCTCTTAGCTCTAAAGATGTCGGAAGAACTCGGAAGGATGGTGTGGAATTTATTGGAGGAAATTATTTTTAATTGTTTTCATTTATATGCAGATTCTAACATTCTAGGAACTAAGCGAAATGTATGGGGTGCTGTTAAAAATGATGTATCTAGTAATGTTGGAGTTTAATTTGTTGAAAAAATGCCTCGACTTAATTAAAAGGGTATACAAATTAAACTTGGTGTTATACGTGTATAGGTTCTCCACTCAATTATTAGATACTGACGCAAATTTACACTTTGTCAATTGATCGACCAGAGACAGTCGATAAATTGATAGTTTGTCAATTTAATTAAACAGTTTGTCAACGGATTGTTCACCTATTGGATTTTGTTAAAAGGATGATAATCAGTGAAAAATTCGATAGCATCGTTAAGATCTGTAGAAGCCTCCTGCGAGGGAGTAATGAAAGTACTGGTTCGTATTTTTAAGGACGTTATTATAAGAAGGACTTTTTCTAAAAACCTTTCTTTCAAGCTAAAAATGAATTCTTTTATTCAAGGGGCGGTTTTTGTTGGAGTTGTCTTTCCAGTTTGGTTTTGTAAGAGAGAGTTTTCTTGTCCTCCTTGTCAAAACAAAAATACCAAAAATGGTTAACTTCGTTGAAAAATATATGTAAATATTTTTTTCTGTCATGGTCAAAAACATCATTAACTAAATTATTAACAATCGAACACAAAAAAAAAAAGATTTCTATCTAATATTTTTGATTGTCGCATGCCTTACAAGCTACAACAACGCACGGCACGCCCAACCTTTTTGATTTCGTCCTCATTGTCTGCTATTTCCACTTGCTCTATTTTTAGCCCCGATTAACCTAAATATTATCGCAAATCTCTCTTTACCGCCCCAACACACACTCACAAACATACGAATATCATTATGCGAGAGGCGGGAGGGAAAGCGGACAAACAAAGGCATTCATTAAGCATTCAAACTTCTCACGCATGACTGGGTGTTTTTTTTTTTTTTTGTTTTGGTTTGCTTTGTTGTCTTTCCTGGACGTCCAGTAGATTATTCCACCAGCAAAGAAAAAATAATAATAATAAAAGTAACATAAAAATAAGTTCTATTTTTATCTTGCACGCAAAATTAAATTTTCCATGTGTGTTTAATTTATCAGATTTTCCATATGAAAAGCTTAACTGATGGACCTAATCTCATTTTAAGATTGTGTGGGGATGAAAAAACAGTGTTGTTAGACTTTGGAAATTATATTCTCCTTTTTATTTCCAGGAAAAATATTCTTTGTAATAAAAATTAAATAAATTGATGGCACGATAGGTTGTGACTTTCAAGTCTTTATCATACATGTGTATGCGTTTTGTAACCAAGCAAAAAATGGAGGGGGATGTTCCCTATATTTGTTTGCCGAATCCGAAAGGCTATAATATGAGAAGTAGGATAGAATTTTGTTGTTGCGTAGTAGGGGGTGAGTGTGAGAGTTCGGGACCATTTTTTTTTTGACTGAAATCCCCCAAAAGGGGTGTTAAAACTCGATATCTTAAGAACCACAAGCAGCAAAAACACATTTTTTTTATACATTTTCTTTAATTTTAGCAAAAGGTAATTTTTACTGTGGAATTGAAAATCAAAAAATAATAATCAAAAAAATAGACGGACATTTTCAAACAACAATAGATACCCTTAAAGGGTCATATCTTTTTGTCTATAAATTTTCCAAAAACTATGCAATTTAAGAATGCAAAAAACAATTGATGCATGATATTATTGGTGTTGCCGTTGTTTTCAATATTATTTTTTTTTAAATCATAACAAATTTTTTATAATTTTTGTGTAAAAGACCTCCTCTGATTCTGTTCTTGTTTCGATCCAACCTTTAATCACTGGTGTTTTGATGGGTCTTAATCAAATTAAACTTTTTATTTAAATTAAGATAGTGGTTGGTACGAATTAAACGGAGCAACTGCTCAAGACTCCAAGTATACCTACTTGCTACTTCATTTCGTATTGACAAAATTCTGGAATGCTAGCATTTTCATAGCACTTGCTTATGTTTTTTTTTTTTTAACTTAGTAAATGCTCTGAGCAAATGCTTCAGTAATATTAATATCACCCAGTGTTGATATTGAAACTAATTATTACTCATTATAAATCTAGGAACATCCTGAAATTAATTCAGAATCCCGAATTGTTGAGGGAGGCTACCCATATCTAAGGGTTCACTCATTCCATTTCATCACTCCTTTCCCTAACCCTCCTTATATCTACCTTGATTCTGGGGAACACAATGGATCCATTGAGATCCAATTGAGGTGATGCAGCTGACCCTATCATTACCCCTTCTAACTTAACCCAACATTAGGTTTATTATTTAAAGTATAATTTTTTCTTAATGACATCTGTTTACTTAAAGTATGTATTTCTTGCAGATACAATATAAAGTAAACAAATAAAACTCAAAATTATGTAATTAGTGCTATCCACACGCTATAAATATTCAAAGCCATGTCTAATCATTTAAGTAATTTACTGTCTCTCAAAATAAATATCCAAAAGAATTCATGTAACAAGGTCAAAAATAATGTTGGCATCATCTTTTTTTGTAATATTTTTTTTTTTTTATAGAAGGAAAATATGGTTTTGATGCCAAAATAAATAACATGTGGATCATAATTCATCACCCATGCATATGACTATAATATATAAAATAAAATTTAATTCAAAGTTGAATGACACCCCAAAAGCCTAGGTAAACATTAATTTAGAAAGTATTTTTTTTTATAATATTCTACAAATTATACACCACACTATACTGAAGCGATCAATTAGGCCAAGTAAGAAATAAGGTGCTGACTTCTGTGCAATGTGTACCATAAAGTTAAACAAATTATAAAAATTCTCCTTTACGAAAATTGTTTATCCTTTGAAAAAAAAATATAAAAATTGAACTTATTTTTAATTTATTTCCTTTATTTTGTTGTTATTTCATGACATTTTTTTTCTTTTCTGTCTGTTTTTTTCCTTCGTCAATGTTTAGTGGAGAATTTTGGCAAAAATCCAGATTGTACCAATACACAAGAACACATCAGAGTAGGTCTATAGGTTGGCGAACTAATATTTTATACGTGTTAAGGAAATAAATGAAAATAAATTTTAAATTTTACATTCTCAGGCCATCGAAACACACACAATACCCACAACAAATGTAGGTACCACCTAAGTGCGGAAGAGAATAAGTAGACAAAATAAAATAAAATAAAATAAAATAAAAAAAGGAAAATAACTCCAGGGTAATCGTCAATTTCAATTGTCAACTAAGATACAATCTGCTTTTTCCTTGGATGTGCTCCGTATAATGAAATCAATTTCGTTTTGTTTCCCTGTGAGATACTTATAGAGATGAGAAGAAGGAGAATAAGATACTGTTTTGCTTAAAAATATGTTTCTGGAGACGGCAATGTGCCAAAAATATTTTTTTTTTTTGGTTTATTTAATTTTTTTTTTTCTGTTGTGTTATTGCCAAGACAGAAAACATTTGCCACTGGCGATTATTTGTTTGCTTTATGTTTTAATGTTTAGAAGGATATAGAAGATTTTTCGATGTTCTGCCATTTTCAAGTTTAAAATTTAAAAAATCATAAAATTAAATCAACAGTTATTGTAAAATTTGTTTTGAATCTTTTTTTATTTTTTGTTGGAAACACTTAAAAAAAAAGAGTGAGTTTGATATCAAAGAGATTTATAGCAGTTATTAAATAGAAAATAGAATTTTATTTATTTCTGTTAACATTTAGTACTTTAGGCTTTTTTACATGAGTAATAATTGGCAAATGTTTTTTTTTTTTTTTTTTTAATTTTCCTTGAAAGTCTTTTAACACGAAGTGACTCAAGTGCTCGTTCTTTCTAATTACTTTTGAAATTTAAATTGGTTGGTTGGCATTGAGACACAAATTTTGTGGAAAAGTTTCCCACCTGAAATTCGAGGCATTATCGATTACAGAGAACAGAAACTCGGCATGTGGGTGAAGTTAGCATTGCCATTTTTGATTTTCAAAAAAAAAAGTTGTGCTGTAATATGCGCAACTTGTGCTGCGTTGTGCTGTAAATATTTTTGCAAGGTTCGCAACTCAAGATTTTTTGATATTTTGAAGTTGTGATATATTGTGCACAATTTTTTGTTCTAATAATCGAAAAGATAAAAAAAAAATTCGCATATTTGCAACTTTTATGGGCAATACGAAATTTTGCGAAGCCCCATTGCATGAAGTTAGCATCGCTATTTTGGATTTTCAAAAAAAAAAAGTTGTGCTGTAATGTCCTCAACTTGTGCTGCGAATATTTTTTTTTTTAAATTAGCAACTTTGCAAATTTTACGGATGAAATTTTTTGCAAAATTACGATTTTCTAAAAAATCAAAAATGTGCTTAGTTTTTACTATACAAAACCCAAGAGATTTAAAAAAAAAATCGAATATTTGCAACTTTTACGGCAAAAAATTGATTTGGCGAAGCTTGAAGTTAACACCGCCATTTTCAAAAAAAAAAAAAATGTTCAATGTTCTCAACTTGTGGTGCCTTGTCGCGTAAATATTTTTGCAAAATAAACTCGGAAACCCACTGCTGACGACACTGCTGTTCAAGAATCCTGTTGACAAAGGTGCATCCCAGTCGACTGATAATACCCAACCTGGAGCAACGGAGATGCGTGAACGGGACGAGCACTCGAAAAAGAGGGTTTAAATCCTTGGAACCCGCGCAATATAGTCCACCGCCACAAAAGGTACTGTTATCCAAAAGAAGACTGTCTTGAAGCATAGTGTAAAAAGATACAAACAAAAATCGCAAAAAATAGGTGAAGTTAATTCTCACACTAAGTCGGAAATAACTCTATTGTTTAAAGTGTATACGAGTAGATTCTCACCAAAAGTGGAATTAATTTCCATGTGGAGCAGATTCCCTCGGAAGCTAGGTGGGAAACTTAGAATATCGGTATCTCCAAAATAAAAATCAAATTACCTAGTTCTTGCACTCAGGTGGGTGGGCAATAAATTTGTTTAACAAACTCAATTTACTCAACCAAAGATAAACGATTTCCGTGCTATAGACGCACAAGACACGTCAGAGATTCTATATCTTTCTCCATTGACCATTCCGAACAACAAATTTCACATAAAGTATAACAAATTCAAACAATAATTCCCTAAAATTATACATAGCCATCATGATAAACTTCTATACCAATTACTATAATTGACACAAGTGACACACAAAAGAATGTTCAATCGATTTACCGTTAATATAATGATTATAAATTTGATTGGAATCTATCTAACTGTCTGTCTAGATCAAGAAAACCAGAAACCATCACCCCCTCCTCCACTCAAAATAGGCCACCCATATGTCGACTTACATAAATTATCCAGAGGGTCCAATTAACATATCACATTCATTGTTATATATCCGCCCAAGTAGTACACACACACAAAAAAAAGATTTTATGTATGTAGGTATAAATTTTCTCCTTGATATAGAAAAATATGTCCTTTTTCACATAAACCACAAAAATAAATAGGTAGTTGATAAAGCTTAAATCAATAAATGACAAAAAACATCAAGTATAAACACATACTAATACGATCGTCTTACACAAATCGTATCTGTCAATTAACGGGAATCCCTCCAAGGCTCCAACACATATATGGATTGTCCATCCACGCCTTTGTAATTATTCTTCGACAATCTGTATTAAAATCCTTTTTCCCACATCACTATACGACTGCGATGGTCAATGATGTCCTTAAAGCATCAAAATAGGTGGTAACTATCGCATAAAATCACTTTGCCAGACAGACAAGACAGATTTGGACTGAGTTTATCTGGCCGCCACCACCACGGCCGACTAATCTAGTGCCGTCCCTTTCCACACCAGTGTGCACCAATGACAAACCCTTCAATTAACTGCCCTAATGACCACTTGAAGTCCTTTTAGTCTAATTTCACATGACACGACAGATGAACGAGATAGAAGCCGAAGCAGTCAGCAGCTTCAGACACTTCTATATAGCGCCCACTCATATCTATATAGTGCTGTGGCTGCGGGCGGGTATATGGTGAAGGACGACCAGGATATGCAATAAATACGAAGCCCATGTAAACTTAATTGTTGCCGTTCTGTGTGGTTGTCGCCTGGCTGAATCCTTTTGGGCATGGTAGTGAATTACACCCAGAAGGCTTTACAAACTCACCATAGACAAGCTACCTACATTTAGTACCTTCGACATAAACCAACATCCTTCCTTTTTGCAGCACACCTGACTTCGAATAGGAGATAAGTAAGGCACAAAAGAGGGGCAGACCAAGAGGTTGGAAAGGGATACACTATATACAATAGCCATGCAAAAAAGGACCTGAAGAAATTAAGCTCATCCTGGCAGCGAGTGTACTTGGAAAGTTAGTCTAGACGCGATACGATAACTAGGGATGACGACAGCGACAACGACAACGACGACGACGATGTAAACAGAATCCATCCTCTCTATTGAATTTACTTGCATTCGTCCTTTTCAGAGTATGCACCGACTTCATAGTTTAGGACAAAAACGACACACACACAAAGAAAGATCGGATGGAAAACAGTTTAGTTGCGATGGTCTTTTTTCGCCAGCACACTTCTTAAGGTAAAAAGTAATTACAGGTTAAATAAAATTGCAATTTGACGGTTGTGAATAGAAACTGGAGGGCATCGCTGCTGGCGAGAGAGGTGCTCTGTTTGCTGTACCATCATCATGAAGACTTTTTCCCAGTTGTATAGGTTTTTGTAAAGAAGACTGAACGGATGACGTCTAATCACTTCAGCCGACAAAGTGACATTATGTGAAAGCGAGTTTTATCGCTGATGGGAGGTGTTTTTCAATTGAATGTGCTGGATTGGATCTTGGTCTAAAGAACTGCTGCAGGTGGATTTGTAAAAACAATTTATAACTTGTAAGCTGTTAATAGAAAAAGAGCTTTGAAGCTTGGGTATGAGGACTAACTAAAGCAATTCTTGGGATATTTTTTTTTTCAAAAGGAGGCATATTGTGTTACGAAAGAAAGGTTTTTGGTGTGATATCGTATCATAACTTGAAATACTCGTTTAGTTCTTTTTACCAAGTTAACTTAATTATAATTCAAAAAGGGAGATGGTTATGGCAAGTCAAAGACAAGGTGAAGGAATTTTTATTAAAAAAAAAGAAAAAACAACAGAAACCAATATTTAGGGCATTCAAGTCGGGGATATAGAAAGGCTAATAACTACCCGTACCTTGAACCTCAAATGAAAAATAGATACGTTCCACATGTTTTTTTTTTTTTTTATAATTGGCGTGCACTCAAGGGGTATGAATACCCTTAAAATGTTTCATGGCTTTGACCATATGTAAAAGTCTAGAATATCGACAAGACTATAAAGAAGTGCCTATTTATATACCAATTATAACGGGTGATTTTTAAGCTGGTTTGGTTTTGGCAACACTGGTTTTGACAGCTGACGTGTGTTTAGTACCTTGTGTCACTGTCAAACAGCTTCAGTTTGGTTTGCAATTTAACCATAGATCGTCTTACAAATGAACAACGCTTGCAAATTATTGAATTTTACTATAAAAATTCGTGCTCGGTTCGAAATGTTCATCGCGCGCTGCTTGTGTTCAGCGATGAGGCTCATTTTTGGTTGAATGGGTACGTAAATAAGCAAAATTGCCGCATTTGGAGTGAAGATCAGCCAGAAGCATTGCAACAGCTACCAATGCATCCCGAAAAAGCCACTGTTTGGTGCGGTTTATGGGCCGGCGGCATTATTGGGCCTATTTCTTCAAAGATGATGCGAATCGCAGCGTTACTGTCAATGGTGAACGCTACCGAGCGATGATAACAAACTTTTTTTTGCCCGAAATGGAAGTTCTTGACTTGCATGATATGTGGTTTCAACAAGACGGAGCCAGATGCCACACAGCACGCGAAACAATGGCGCAATTGCGAGGCGAGTTTGGTGAACAGTTAATTTCACGTTTCGGGCCGGTCAGTTGGCCGCCTAGATCGTGCGATTTGACACCATTAGATTATTTTTTGTGGGGGTATGTCAAAGCTAATGTCTATAGGGACAAGCCCGCTTCGATTGACGCACTGGAAGCCAACATCCATGCATTCATTCGTGAGATACCGGCCGATATGTGTGAAAGAGTATGCCAAAATTGGACTCAGCGGATGGGCTTCCTGAGACGCAGCCGCGGTCAACATTTGCATGAAATTATCTTTAAACATTAAATTGCAAGGTTCAAACTATCGATTCAAATAAATATTTCATTCATTTTTTCGAATTTTTTGTGTTTTTTTTTTTAAAAAAGTTCTAAACCTCTTAAAAAATCACCCTATACAAGACTTAGTAGCTATATATTAAAAGACAGACATGGCAATATATAACAGGTCCCCGCAGGGACCTCCGCCGGTGGGTATATACTTCGGGCACCCAGAGTTTTTTTCCAAGTCGCGTGAAGCACGTTTTGATGCACTCCTACTTTTAAAGGCAAAAAAGTGATAATATATAACTGTTATAAATTTCCGCTGAGTGTGACTAAAACAAAAACAACTCTCGGCACCTGAGTATGAAAATTGAAAAAAAAATACATTAGGTCCTAGGTAAAATAAGCTTAGACCTTGGATTAAACTGTCAATTTTTGGCTGAAAATCACCTGAGACCTTAGGAACCATAGTTTATTTTTAAAGCAAATAAACCAATTTTTTGATTTCTAATATGTAATCATATTGCTTAGTTGGTGGAAAAAATTATTGTAGCTGAATAACATCCATCCAAAAAATATCACATAAGTTTTTAAGAGAAAATTTCCCCATTTCAAGTTGGAAGTGACTGTAGACATGCCAATTATAACAGTTGTGGTTTATAAAAGTATTTTTTATTCGGCCCCACAGGGCAAGGTCCCTCCACCCGTGGGCATTCTTCATTCACCCTGAGTTTTTTTTTTTCAAGTCTTGCGAAGCGCGTTAACGAACGCCAAATTTTAATTGCGAAAAACTGTTATAACTATTATAAATTGGCATGTCTCTGGTCTCGTCCTTTAATATAGGACGTACTTAAATTGCATTACTTTTTGCATCAAATGTTTGCATCAAATAACACTTTTACAAAATATTAAGATATTTAACGTAATTTTATCCAACTTTTTCTCTGAATGTAGGGTAAACAAGGGTAAATATAGAGAATGGTGAAAATCTATTTATCAATTAAAAAGAACTAGATGATGTTTTTTTTAGATAGATTTTGTATCAACAAGAAAGTATCTTATATAATTGGTATTCTCAAAGTATTGAGTTATTACTCAATACATATGTCAGTGGAGTAATGCTTGGTGCATATAAGACTGTCCTGCTGGAGGTCTAGGTTCGACTCCCAGCCTAAACAAAAAAAATGAATAGTGCCTCTTCCGAAGAAGTGGAAAATCCAACAAGTATATCCCTTGTCAAGACTAAGTTCTCATCTCAACCGTTTGGATACGGCAGAAAATTGTAGGTCCCCTCCATTCCTGCAAAACAAACAACACACACACCAGGAATGGTTGAGAGTAGTAAGTCACTAAACCCTGGATCTCCACGAGCAGTCGCACAACCAATTTTATTTATTTTTAACATTGAATCATTACTGTCATATCACATCCAAATTTGCCCGCCTCTTAACCCAAGTAATATAAATAATATAATCATTGATAATAATAATCAATTGAAATCAAGCTAAGTTAGTGTGTTAGATTCCTGGAAGGCTTTATTCATCAATGCAATTATTCATCTTATGTATCTTTAAGCATCGGTAGCATTTTGAAGTTCCTCTACATCCCAAAGTAAAGCCTTCCAACTGTAACCCACTTTAACCCAAACAAGCAAAAGAACAATAGTTATTACTATAAAGCCACTGAGTGCTATTGAATTAACTTCGCTACACTTAATGGAGCACATAATTATACCCATGTCCTAGAAATTCTAGCTCCTCTCTTTGGCATAGATGCATCAATAAATTCTAACAACTCAATCCCCAGTAGCATCATATTGTGCATCAATTTCTTCCACACGGCAAAACATACACACATATTTATTAAAGATTTCATCAGGATGTTTCTGTCTCTCATGTTGTGAACGTCGGTCGTCTTCGTTTTGTTCCTAAATTCCTGAATAAGAATACAGAACATATCTGGAAGCTTCATTGTGCTTCCACAAGTTCATTCTGTTTTATCCTTAAGAAATTACTTTTCGTTAATTCCAAACCTACACACATACATAGAAATATATGCACACAAATTCTGAGACTGACTCTCTGAGCCTTTTGATGGAGGAAAGACTGGATCAAGAGTATGTAATCTAGACGTACGTAGACTTGTGTGCATACATATTTCCGTATTACACATCCGTTAGTCAATGTTTTTCATCATCATACATGACCCGAAGGCTTCTTCGCTTGTCCCTTGCTCCGGGTGTTGTATAGCTGCTTGCGTCTTGAAACATTTTCAGAACTCAGGGTGAATAATGTTTACACATCAAGTGATGACGGGATGGCTTCAGCCATCGTCAGTTTACCCAAAGCGTGTGGGATCCCCAGATAATGTTCCATTGCTCCTATGTGCTATCCCGACCAAAAAAAACTTCTGCATCACACAAAGTTGGTTGCATATACCTATAATATTTTGAAGGCAAAAGGGATTGTTAACTCAGAGCATGAGCATGGCTGCATGATTAGAATATCTGATAAGGCAACTCAACTCAATTATTATTTTAAAAATGAACAGATTCGACAGTGTTTTTGGGGTAGGTATACCTGCACTAATGCATTTGAATTGAAAACTGACAGAAAAGTAAAGGGTGTTTTTTTTAAGACGTGTAGTTTTCAATCTTTTTTCAGAATTGTTCTTTTTGACAGCTGTCACTTGATTAATGCTCAGTTTGGTTTGCCATTTAGAAATATTAATAGACTTACTCCTGAACAACGTTTGCAAATTGTGGAAATTTATTACCAAAATGATGGTTCGGTTCGAGCGACGCATCGCCCGCTGCGTTCAATATTCGGTCGACATAATCGCGAAATCGCATAAATTCGGGCAACCATGGATAGGTTTCGCACCACGTTTACTCTAGTGGATAATGCGAATCCTCAGAGAAGCCGTACAGTGCGCACCGAAGACGCTATTGCTGCTGTGGAGCAGAGTATCGAAGAAGACCCGAATGAGTCCATCCGTCATCGGGCGCAACAATTGGAGCTGTCGAAAATTGGACCTCTGGGCTGGAAATTATTCGAGCCAGCCGCGGCGGCCACTTGCCCGAAACCATTTTTAAAACATAATGGCAAACCCTTATATCTTTATAATACAGCTAAATTCTTGGCCATAACGTTAAATTATATGCGTTTTTTTTCTTCTTGAAAACCACACGTCTAAAAAAAAACACCCTTTAGAATACAAATTCCAACCAGGCCCCTGACAGCTATACTATATTGAATTTAATTTGACATTAAATATACCACTTTGTGTTAAGGTATATTATAAACAAAATAAGTTCGCCATTACACCAGTCTTGTTTGACTTTAGAACGCCATTGGTTAATATCACATTGCGCAGTTTACTTCAATCATCAGACAGGCATGTACATGTACATAGGTAGGTATAATCACATTGATATCTCTTTTTCCTGTCCATTCGACAACATTCCTGTGATGGGATTCTCAATTGCGTTTATCCCATAATACCAACAGCCAAAAAAGTGATGTGTCATTATATCAGATGATGTTATCTTAAATGAGCCGAGTTTTAAAGCTTTAAGCTAATAAAGTTCATATAGATACCCACCTAAGGAGCCCACTACTGTATATCAGAGACCGCTATTAATATTTTCAATTTAAGTGCATATACGCATTAACTCTGTTAAGTCACAAAATCAATCGATCCGTCCTTATTTCAACTTCAACCCATCTACACCCGCGTCATATAGCGGCCCATGTTAAGCTGCTTAACTTACAAATATTTCCACATTTAAGGTTTCAATATCATATTCGCACACTCTTAGTTGAAAAATTATTAAGTATTCTATGTGTGTATAATGTGTATACCTATGTATTTATATAAACGTCCTGTCTCATTTCCACTCAATTACATCCTACAACAAAATTTCGTCCTTAAATAATACACGCACATAAGCACCAGGCACACACGCTCATACTTAAGTTTGTATAGCATGTCAACTTTAATCTCCTTTTCTATAAATTTTCCAGCTTATTTTTCAATAAAACAGCAGTCAGACATATTATGTTGTTGTTGTTGTTGTTGTTATATGTTATATGTATTATGTTATTTGCGATAAACCCCATTACGAAAAAAATCCCCCAAAGTACCCAAAAGTGACGCATTAAGTCTGAAAATTAATTTCAATTTTCACATGGTTTTTTTTTGCTTTGCTATGTGTAGATATGCGTTTACATGTGCTTGTGTATGCGAGGAGTGAATATGAATGGAAAAATTTTAATTGAAAATCAAAACAAATGAGAAAAAAAGAGTATAAGTCCTTGTTGGCGGTGCACGTGCCCATTCAGAGCCCAATCCTTTTCAATTTCAATCAATTACACAGTTTCACCCTATACCGCAACCAATCTCCATTCAAACCCTATAGACCTATCCGTTTAATGCGTATACCTACCTACCCCGTGTTGGTTGTCACCATCATACACCACCAGCTGCTGCTGCGGCAGAAAGTAATTTCCAGTTTCTGATGATGTGTGTTGACTTTACATTTCAACTTCATTAATATCCGCAATGGGAATTCGATACTTTCCCTTTTACCCTCAAATCGACTCAGTTGCACATTAACATCCGACAACAAAAACAAGAACAAAATTAATAATTAATTCGACGACAAAAAATCACAACTCCGTCCAAACAACATAATTCTGTGGTCTAGCCCTACAACTCTGTTGAAATGACCAACTTATGTACCTACGTGGCGGGGGCCGGCAGCACTTCCACCATCGCATCGATCGGCGAGCTACCATATGTGTGACACTTTTTCGGTGTCATATTACATTATTGCCGTTGACAAATTGCGCTAAGGTGTAACGCCATCGATGACAGGCAAACCAACGGACATGTTATAAGGTTCCACAGGCAACTTACTCTTCTCTTGGCCAAGATGATCGATTTCAATACCTGAGTGCCCGATGCACAGCACATTGCACATCCATATTCCCATTTATCCCAATCTATAACAAAAACAACAACAACAAGCAACTATTTTAGCCTTGGGGTTTGAGCTTCGAGAAGCCATAAAGTACATACCTGAGAGAAAACCAGGTAAAAACTGAATGGCACAGTAAATTGCTAAGAAACCGTCAGAGAAAGTCTCACATTGCACTTCAATGCCAGAGACCAGGAGGACTCGTTAGTCATCGTCTTCAATGCCACTCTGTCTGTCCACCATGGGGTCAAAAGTGTCAAATCGAGAAGGATAGCAGCAGGAATATTGCACACGTTGAAGAAGGTAAAGGGACAGGCAAAACAAAACGGAAAGGAAAAGGGGGCACTTGAGAGTTTTTGCGGTGGTGGTTTCTCTTATCCTGTCATACTTGCGGTTGCTTTAATCGTTCGAAGGAAGTGACTGTTTTTGTGACGTTTTAGCGAAGGCGGTGTTGGTGGCGGCTTCGACTTTGACTGACGGTCACCCGAGGCTAGTTTATTCGTTTAGTCCTCGTTGCACCTCTCTGTAAACGTTGGTCATTGAATATGATGAGAGAGGTGCCTGGGGGGAGGTGGAAGCGAGATTTTAGATATACGAGTATAGGTACAACTGTATAATGTGTGTACTCGAGCTGTGAAAATGTCACTCGGTGTCACTATGTTGGACAGCTTAACGTCGATTTATGGACGACAAGTTGGGTGCTTTATAGCTGCGGGTGCGGTCGGTGATATAGGAGTATTTAATGGCGTTTTAATCACGCGCCTCCCGCGTTGCCGTGTGGGTTTCTCGTCATGATTTTTAAGTGGAAAGTATTTAAAATCGAAGCATTTTTCTTCTTCTTGTGATTAAATACTATGTGTAACCCCACATTGAAGATGCATTATGTATATATTTAACTGGAAAATATTAAGAGTCAAAAGCACTAGAAATTGATTTTTTGTGTGATTTTTTTTTCTTTAAAAAAATGTTTTTAAAAAATTTTTAAATGTATTATTGTTTGAACTATTCAGATAAATCAGATTGACAAATTATAACAAAATCGGTTTAACCATGACAAAGATATACTCGAATAACCCCAAAAAGATGACCATTTTTTTCAAAAAACGTCGAATACCTAATTCCGTTATGTGAATTTGTTGAGAAAAAACCTAAAACGCAGTTTTCTTATAATTGAATTGGTTATTGCAGGTACGAAATTTAATCAAAATCGTTAGAGCTATTTTCGAAAAAAATTGAATAAGGCAAAATATTTGTATGGCAGCTACCTGTTATAGATGAGCTAAAACAAAATTCGAATTATTTCTCTAGGGAATCACATAAAAATGCTCTGTACCAAATTTAAAGCAAATCGGTCCACCCGTTTAGGCTCTAGCTCAAATAACAGTAGACGCACAGACATGCAGACGCACAGACCGACGGACGGCATGACGATACCCACTTTTTTGGACTTCTCGATTATAGTAGTGTTAGTTGTGATTATAACCTCATTTGTTTTTTACACGAAACCAATACTTGCCCTATAGAGCAAGTACAAATTGGAGAAAAACCAAAATCATAAGCCGTGTTTTTTTGGAAAAGTGAATACCCATAGCTCAGCTAATTGTAGAGTGATTATACAATTCTAAGTAATTGCTTATAACACACAATAAAAAAATGTATTTATTTTTGTTTGCGTGTACAAATTTGCTGAGTTGGCAACTCTTTAAAAAAAAAAAACAGACCAATTGTATGTCAGCTTTACCGGATTTAGATAAGCTAAAACAAAAATTCGTATTTTTGCGTAAACCCATTTAGACTCTATTTCCAGCTCGACGGATGGATGCAAATCAGATCGACGGCGACGCAACGCACAGTGGTCCCAATGTTGAGTTGTGGTGACAAAATTCATTTCCCACCCCAATTCATAACGAAAATTAATACAATTCGGTGAATTTAGCAACTGTCAGACTTTTGTGTGTGACTTCAGATTTAAATACGGCAATACAAAAAATTCTATATTTTTAAAACTATTATCTTAGAAAATTTCGAGTTAAATTTAAAATTTGAGTCCACCTTAAATTGTAAAATTTTTAACGGAATCGACCAGATTTGGTGCAGGAATTGCATTTTCAAAGAATATCAAAGCTATAGCAGAAAAATTAAAATATAAATAAATTGAAATCACTTTCCTATAAAAGAACGCATTCAAGTTCAAGTTTTTAGACATTTTATACATAAATTTGACAAAATTACTGACTATAAATGCTTTTCATTTATATTCAAATTTCAGACCATATTCTGACCTTAATTAGAAAGCCTCTATTTTAACTGAAACAAAACGGTGTACCTAATTTCATTACTTTTATTCATAATTTCATTATTTTTTATTCATAAATTGGAGTGGGAAATTCAACAAACGCACCACTGTGAGACTCAGGGACGGTATTTTGAAAACCCTTTCTTTGAACTCTTCCATTATTGCAATTTTAAGTTTGATCAAAACCTGTAAATATTTTTTTTGGACCCGAAACAAAATTCGCCAAAAATGTTTTTAACAAATCTTGAAAAAAGGATATCCTTATGATATGGCAAGTTTCTCAAAAAAAAAACCTCAAACCTGGCTGATACCTAGAGCGAGCTTATTAGGTAGCAGGTGTATATCTTGTACACCGATTAGATTAAAAACGCTGTAGAAGAAAAAAAAAAGATTTTCTTCAAAATCTAGTAGGTATTGTATTTTGTATCTATAAAAGAAGTAAAGGGTGTTTTTTTTAGACGTGTGGTTTTTAAGAAGAAATAAAATGAACACAATTCAATGTTATGGCCAAGACTTTAGCTTTATTATAAAGATAAGAGTTTGCCATTATGTTTTAAAAATTATTTCGGGCAAGTGGCCAGCGCGGCTGGCTCGAATAAATTCCAGCCGAGAGGCCCAATTTTCGACAACTTCTTGCAGCAATTGGGGCCGTATGTCAGCAATAACGGGCTGAATATTCTCTTCTAAGGCGTCAATCGTCTCGGGCTTATCTGCGTAGACAAGTGACTTCACATAACCCTACAAAAAATAGTCCAACGGTGTTAAATCACACGATCTTGGAGGCCACGCCATGCCACAGGCTCATGACGCTAGATAATGCGCTCACCAAAAGTTTCCTTCAATAAATTGATTGTTTCGTTGGCTGTATTGCCTGTAGCGCCGTCTAGTTGGAGCCAAAGGTTGTCCACATCAACATTATCTAATTCTTCTAATAATCGTGGCTCAATAGCGTTCCCCTTTGACTGTAACATTTTTGGCCGGCTTCATTTTTGAAGAAATATGGACCAATGATTCCCTCTGCCCATAGAGCACACCAAACAGTGACTTTCTGAGGATGTAAAGGTGTCTTAACATACACTTGAGGATTATCAGGATCGGCAGTTTTGTTTATTGATGTATCCATTCAACCAAAAGTGAGCATCATGGCTAATTATGAAATTATGAAATTTGGAATCAACGGCAATCTTGTTTTGGGCCCATTTGGGCACGATTTGCAAATGTTGTTCAGAATAGTAAATCTACTGGTTATAAAATGGCATAAATCAAGTGACAGTTGTCAAAAAGACCAACTCCGAAAAAAGTATTGCCAGATTTATAACCACAAGTCTAAGAAAAACACCCTTTATAAAACGAAAAGGTTTCTGTTATTGAATTTCTCGTATCAACAACCCACAAACAGTTCAACTTCAATTTCTTTAAATTTTGTTGGCCAACAATCTTTAAAAACTTCAAAAAACACCCTCATCATTCAAAACCAACCAATCATTTAATTGACAAATTGTAGAGCCTAAATTGAAATTAAATCCATCTCGATTACCAATTCAACCAATATCTGATGTGCCTATATAATCCGATCGATATATTATTTCCTCTTTATACACAAATCATTGATTGAAATCATTTTTAAGGACATCATCACACAAACCATCAAAGGCGCAAAGCAAATCTTAATGCTCTGTTAGCTTTTCATTACGATACCCAATCCTGTCACCAAATATCTCCGAAATCATAAATTTTCACAAAGGATATCTCAAGTAACAACACTACATCTACATCTACATATACAACTACAACAAACAACCAACCAAACCATCATGGGCTAAAGCTAAGGAAGGCCTATTAATTTATCAGCTTTTCAAAGCTCATATCAAATTGCTCCCATCATCCTGCCACAAACGCGAGATTGAAAAGAAACTGAAATTCATCATGTATTCTCGTGTCATGAAATATTCCATTTGGAGCAAAGTAGTTGATGGCTTGAGGAATGCCATTGGCAGGCCTGATGGTATCAGCAGCAGCAGCCACAACAACAACAACTACATCAGTAGAAATAAAAATTTGGTAGCCTTTCTCTGCACGTCATGACTATTCAATAATTCACAAGGGATATGTTTTCTGGCTTAAAGGACGACACAGGCAAAAAAAAATGACCCATTCGACGAGAGACGATGGATATTATAACATGACACACCAGTTTAGGTGCAAGACTTAAAGTAAAGCTAGGTAGACATAGACACCATCAGCATCAGCAGGCAAAAAGGATATCAAATAAAATGGATTCGCCATCTTAAACATTCTGAATGATTGGCATCAGGTTGCCTATTTGCCATGTCATTTGTCATTTGGTATTCCTCGTGCCATTCGGAAGGACATTTTCCAGGACAACCGATGTTGCAATGTGTGTTCCGGACATCCGTATGAAAAATCACCTAAACCGCATTATTAAACCATACCTTTATATGCTAGTTTTGAGTGTGTGTGTGTCTGTGTGGTGGTGTGCTTTTATCGTATTCATACCTAATGTCTGCCATTTCCGTCTTTGGCTATCACTATGGCAGTCCTTGTCGTCCTTGTCGTCCTTGCTTGTATGATGGCGACCTATATGGCGTACTTTACATAATAAGTGACAACAAAAGTGTTGCCTGAACGTGAAAAGATAAGAAAACCTATCACCCTTTCCTTGCTCACTTCATCTCTTCAAGGACTCTCATCGTCGAATGGAGAAATCTTCTTCATCCTTAACGAATATGAAACTGGACTGTATTCTGTATCGTGCGTTCAAGAGAAGGCTTGGTTTTTTTTTTTTTTTTTTTCTTTCGAGTCTGAGATGTGCAGATGAAATTCCTTTCGAACGACTAAAGTTTGAATTATGCTGTGGCTATATTTCCTTCCTGGAAGTTTCTTCCTTCTTTAGTCCTTATTCGATTTTTGAAATTGGTGTAGGTAGTATATATATGTGGGTATGAGTATGGAACGGGTAATTCTATTTTACCCTTATACCTATATCTCAGGCTTTTCTTCATCTCCTTAACTTCAAAGCTTGATGGGGAATCCTTTTCGTTTATAAACATGTTCCATAACCTCAACATTTCCTTATATATATAAATCTTCAATAGTTGGTATATGTATTTACTTATATAATATTATATCGAAGAATGTATATCCTTTTTGCCTGCCTGATGGTATAAAATGCTTACTTCTAAATCTACCATAAATCCATCTTAGAGATTCTACCGCCAGTGAAATGATATAGAATGGAATGTAATTTATTTCAGGCATTTTACTTATGGGCTTGGGGTTTTTGCAAGTCCAATTTAAGAAGAATATAACTTCATACATAGATATTACTCTACTTTTGTCCTTTTATCTCACAAAATTATATTCCATTTAGCAAAGTTATTTATTTAATTGATGTCTTTCTACTACCTATATATTTGGTATATTTATAAAATAATATTAATGACTCTCGTTTGAAATTAAATTTAAAATGAACCTATTTGTAATATAATAAATTATTTAATAATTTTTATTTAATTTCTTTACTTGCAGTAATAGTTTCGGAGCATTTGGGTAAAACAGTTGAAGTGCTATGTCCAGTAGATATGGAAAAATGCGGTGCACTGCATTCGATCAACTGGTTTAAAGGTGATACACGGATTGCAGCTGTGCTGCTAGATGATAGCAATATAACTAGTGTCTCAGAAGGCTATAAAGATAGGTGAGTTAGTTACGAACATTTTTAAGGCCTTTTTTTTACTTGCGATTGCACCAAAGCCTGAACCAACAAATGACGTGCTTTTTTAATTTTATTCACCGTAAATTGGCAATTTTAATTACCATTGTTCTAAATAATAAGTCGGCGAAAATGGCGCCCAACAGAGTCCATACACTCCCAAGGCCTTATTTAGAATTTTGTTGTACTCTTTTGGGGGAATAGGGCTTACAGGATCCTACGATGACTATTTATAAAAAAAAAACAATAGATATCAGGATCCCAGGAAAAACTAACACAAGGTCAAATCAGGGTAGCTTGCGGGTCAGTCGAGATCACTTCTCAGAGAGATGAGACAACCAGAACATCTTTGAGCCACCAAAAGTGCAAACGTGTACTCTTGCTGTGTGGACTGTGGCCTACCTTGTTGCAACCACACGTCCCTTCATCCAATGCAATCAAAAAATAATCTTTTGGATCATGGTTAGGTAACATGCTGAAGTTACAACTCGATTATTTTATTAAAAAAATTGGTGACAGATATCTTACCTTCACCTTCTCCGAGTTTAGAGAAGAAAAGGCAAATTATTAAGTATGAAGATCTTATTGAGGCTGCGAGTGCAAAGGTCCATTATTTTGCATCTGACAAAATCTCTACTTTTCTCTTATTTCTCAACATTTATCAGACAACATGCTAAATTCTTAAATATTTAAGCTTTCAAAAAAATCGACTCTATTCTCTTGAATCACAAAAATATATACAAAATATTAATTAAAGTTTGAAAAACAAAAATGTGGGTTACATGAATTTTTCACATTTAATTTAGCTTGAAATATGGTCCTTAAATGCTGTTCCTAAAATATTTGGATGAAATCCAGCTTAGTTTAAACATCAATGCGAAAGTGAAAAAAAATCGAAGTAAATCACAAGATGTAGATTTGAAAGAGATTTACTCAAAAAAAAAATTAATTTTGTCGTTTGCGTGATTTAGATGAATCCATTGAGTTATGAACTAGGTTTTATTTATTATTGCATTGGATGTTTTAGCTGGTTTGGTTTTGGCAACACTGGTTTTGACAGCTGACGTGTGTTTAGTACCTTGTGTCACTGTCAAACAGCTTCAGTTTGGTTTGCAATTTAACCATGGATCGTCTTACAAATGAACAACGCTTGCAAGTTATTGAATTTTACTATCAAAATTCGTGCTCGGTTCGAAATGTTCATCGCGCGCTGCTTGTGTTCAGCGATGAGGCTCATTTTTGGTTGAATGGGTACGTAAATAAGCAAAATTGCCGCATTTGGAGTGAAGATCAGCCAGAAGCATTGCAACAGCTATCAATGCATCCCGAAAAAGCCACTGTTTGGTGCGGTTTATGGGCCGGCGGCATTATTGGGCCTATTTCTTCAAAGATGATGCGAATCGCAGCGTTACTGTCAATGGTGAACGCTACCGAGCGATGATAACAAACTTTTTTTTGCCCGAAATGGAAGTTCTTGACTTGCATGATATGTGGTTTCAACAAGACGGAGCCACATGCCACACAGCACGCGAAACAATGGCGCAATTGCGAGGCGAGTTTGGTGAACAGTTAATTTCACGTTTCGGGCCGGTCAGTTGGCCGCCTAGATCGTGCGATTTGACACCATTAGATTATTTTTTGTGGGGGTATGTCAAAGCTAATGTCTATAGGGACAAGCCCGCTTCGATTGACGCACTGGAAGCCAACATCCATGCATTCATTCGTGAGATACCGGCCGATATGTGTGAAAGAGTATGCCAAAATTGGACTCAGCGGATGGGCTACCTGAGACGCAGCCGCGGTCAACATTTGCATGAAATTATCTTTAAACATTAAATTGCAAGGTTCAAACTATCGATTCAAATAAATATTTCATTCATTTTTTCGAATTTTTTTTTTTGCTTGCATACATATATTAATTCATACCAAATGAAGAACCTTCTCCGAAAAGTGGAGCTTTGAACAGCTGCCCCGCTTTATTCACACCACCCTATTTCACCCTTAATTTAATTGAGTGGGAATTTTGTTCTAAAAACAATACTTTCAATGGTTGTGCTGTGCTTTGGAATAATGTCATTTCAAAATTTGTATTAAAATATTTTTGTAAATATAAGTATAAACTGTCAAAATAAATATATATATATTTTTTTTTTTCAGAGTAATTGTGGAGCAATCTCCATTTAAATTAATTATTAAGGACTTGCAAATATCTGACGAAGATATCTACCTATGTGATACAACATTTTTTATACCATTAGAAGCTTGTGATAACTACAATGGATATCGTGTAAAACTTAATGTCTTAGGTAAGTTTATTCAATTCTTCCTAAAATTGCTTGTTATAAATTTTTTTTATTAAAAAAAAAAAATAATTTTTTTGTATCTCTGCCTTGAATATGAATTAATTTTTAATTTAAAAAAAAAAGAATTTATTTTACTTTGTGGTATGTAATCTGGTACTATACTGTGTACATGCTTGCTTCCTTCATGTCTGTCTATATAGAATATGAAATGTTTGTCTTTTTGTTTTTGTTTGCCCAAACGTTACATCCAAAATTTATGTAGCTAAATGAATCAAAACAAAAACCCCAAAATTCAACCACAACATAATACAAATATTGCCCTGGAATGAAAAACAAAAATTAAATTTGATATGCCTCCCTCTATCTGCCTGCATGAGTTTATTATTTACGCTGAATGTGTATAATTAGTGTGCATCACTTTTCCCTCCTCCCCCCCCCCCCAAAAAAAAAAAAAAAAAAACAAAAAACAAACTTGTTAAACAACAAAAATTAAATAAAATTGTTTTAATTCACTTTGCAAAACACACAAATAAAATTAAAAATTACGTTTTCGTCCCAAAAATTTGTAAACTGTATTTTGCTTGTTTGAAATTTTTGTATAATTTTTTTTTTTTCATAAAATATTTTCAAGTTTTATAACAAAAGTAAATGCTTTAAGATTATAACCTCTTGTCATTATATCATTGAAAATGATCATTAAAAAAAGAAAAATATTTCCTCCCCCTTCTCAATATGCTCAACTCTCACCTGGATTCAAACAAAATAAATAAATTAAAAAAAAAAAAATAAACCCAACAAACATGCTTAAATCTAACAAAAAAAAATATCATGTCAATGTAAATGTTAACAAAACAAAAAAATTTGAAAAAAAAACGTAGAAAACATTGGTAAATGAAATTTATATACATTAATTGTTTTATTTTCTTATTTATATTTTTTATTTTTTTTTTTTTTCTAAAACATCTTCACAGACTAATCGATTCAATTTTCTTTTTTTATTTTCTTTTTCAAAATCCACATAACATATAAATCAATGAAAACCAACAAAATTATAAATAATTAATATAATTTGATATAAAATAAATAATATTTAAAATTATAATAAAAAACTAAAAACACGAAAAATATCAGTGCCACCAACCGAGGTTGTGATAATTGATGAGAAAGGAGATCGCATAGAAAACGGTACCGTTCTTGGGCCGCTACAGGAAGGACATACACTGAGATCGACGTGTATTGTGAAAAAAACACGACCACAACCAAGCGTTGGATGGTTTAATGGAAATAAGCGGTTGACAACACGTGAGTTAATTTTGTAATTTTATTAAAAAAAAAATATTGTTTATTAAAAATAAAAAATTATTTAATATTATCGTCAATGCTGCTTCTCTTTTGTTGAAGAATTTATCGGTAAGGGAGCAATGAGTCTTAGCCCAAATATTTCCACTCTCCATTAAATTTAAATTCGCCATTAAAAATAGGAAATTTATACATTCTTAGTTATTCAACCGTATTTAGCAGTTTTAAGGGTCGTTTCCTTCATTAAATCACTGTTTATTTATTTTTAAACCTGCTGTTTAATGGAGGTTTTATTGACTCTCAATTAGCTTTGGCAAATCAAGTTTTGTTTTGCTTATGTTTTTCTTATCTGCAAGTAATGCTGGATTTACAGGACTGACAAATTGGCAGTATTCTGGCATTTAACTGTCAAAAAAATGACAGAATAATGGAAAAATTCATTCTTCTGGCAGTGTAGTGGCAGAAACATGCCAATTTATCAGTCGTGTTAATTCAGCATAAGATGTGGATAAACTGACAAAATTATAAAAAAAAAACCTTCTGGTGGAAAAACTGAATATTCTTTATTAGATGCTTTTGATCCACTGATTCCATATCCAACTTCGAAATCGTTTCATAACTCAGGGCAGATGTGCGAATTAAAAACGCAATGTTATTTTTGATTAGAATAATTAATGAACAGAACATTTAATCCAATATTCATAGGTCTAGTTTTTCAGTGGATGAGTTAACTCCGAGTTAAATCAGAGTTAGTTAGTTAGTAGGTTTTCAGTGGAGAATTAAATCTAACTCCCAGTTATCAAAAATCTATCGAAATCGAAGTACGACATTATACAAATCAATGTTTCGCTATAGAATTTGAGATGGCGCCACTATACAAATCACGCTTTCCATAGTATCGCACCTCGATTTGAATAGCTTTTTGACACGCATCTTTCAGATATACCTATTCAGCTAACTCACCAAATTTATTGAGTTAAGTTGAGATCTAAATTGACTGAAAACCATTTTTCATGAGTTAACTTGTGCTTAACCCCGAAACTAGGATAATTTCTCACTGAAAAACTGGGCCTTAGTGATGTCATTACCTTAAAAATAATTTTAGTTAAATCGATAAAATCCATAGTTTTTTTTTGATGGAGTGTGCGAATAAAGTGGCACTTAGAGCCGATTTTCAAGTCATCACATAAACATTCAGTTAACTGTTAGTAAATAAATGGAAAAAACTGTTCGCGCTATTTGAAAAATAGATCCTCCATTAATAAACGGTGCATGATAGAACTTATACATCTGCTCATATTAATAAATGTGGAATGCTTAGTGTCATTTGATAGCGAGCGGATAACTTTAACTCGACTTATTTGGCTTTTAGAGACGGATTATTTCTTAACATTTACTCATGCATAAATCTCAAAGAACCTTTACTACTAAAATCTTAGGCGCAATATTTTTAACAGTCTGGTGATAAGGTGTTAGCACGATAGTAGTTAACAATTTACTTACTTTAAAGCTCTTTATTCAAATTTTCTATATTAGTATCATACTAAGCCTGTTATCTTAATAAACTCCAGCTGAACACACCTTACACAGTGACAGTTTTTGCAAAAAAGTAAGCAAACAATTCTCTTCACGTTTGGTACTAAGAAGATAAAATAGATATTTTGTGATTTTTACTTAAGTACAATGTTAAAAAGGTAATACGATGCTATGTCATTTAAAATTTGGAAAATGTTCCTCTTTATCTGGCATCATACTAAAAATGCTTCAACATCGTACTAGATCGTTTAAAATTTTGCACCATAGTTGTCTTAAATCAGTGCATGTACATTGTACCTACATATTATTATGTGACGCACGTATTAGAATGATGCTACATTTTGATGAACTGTTGCCGTGCCTCCATCAGTGATAGATGTCGACTGGAAAGATATCATAAAGCAACAATATGCTTATTGATAAGAAAAGTTATCAAGCGGATAAGTTCTCTATCCGTCGCCCAGCTAACACGTGTGTTAGAGAGGGGATAGTGTTTTTTTTTTTATTAATAGGGCTGTAGGCATTGACTTATTATATATGGACTGCCAGGAGCCAACTTCACGTTGACACCACTTTAAGCTATGCGTTACAAGCGCAGGGTTCAGTCCTATCGGAAAATACAGATACTAACGTTTGACATTTGTATCGAGGATTTTTTTGAGGGATTTTTTTTCCATCTGATTTCATTTTTAATTGGGTACGTTCAGCAGACACAAGGGACTACATATGTACAGTCAAGTGCTTTCATTGAACGCAAATTTTACAAAGGAAACTAGTTATTTTTAGAGATGTCATTAATGCCAAAATTGAAACTTTACTTCCAACCTTTACCTTCCGTTGATAGTGCAGATAGTATTTATAATAAATTTTTATTTGAAAAACACCTCACACAAATGAATTACGAATTGTATATTATAATTTGTTCAATACATGCATTCTGTGTTTCCGACATCCTTCACGTAGGAGTTTAAAGCTATGCGCAAACCTAAGCGGCGGCGGTGACGATCACGAAAATCCTGCTCACATCAATGCGATATTGCGATATATTGTTCGAAGGGCAATATGTCAAAAAAAACATAAACAAACGTTTAACATTGAAGTCTTAGACACCAGAAAACTGAATTTTTTAAAAAAAAGGAAAAGGTTTAACTTTTAGCTTTGCATCACAAACAATCAAATAAAATAAGAAGATAAAGGAACTTTGCTTTTCTTATTTCCGTTACCTTTTTCACAAGGCGAAGCAGATTTTTCAAAAATAAAGTCTGCTATGTTCAACTTCAATCAAAATATCGTGCGATATGGCGAGCAAATGGTGCTTGCTGCGTTCAATAAAAGTCGCGTAACTGAACGCAGCAGTGGAATGTGAACGCAATCCACATATCGCGTAGATGTGTGCCTCACCATTGATTCTCATGTGCGGCATCCACATTGTTATCGCGACCGCCACCGCCATCGCGTCGGTTTGCGCATAGCTTAAGTTTAGATAAATCGTTGATATATTTGCGCTGAACGTGACTGAGATTTTTCACTTCTTGTCTAAGAGCAAATAAAATTTTCTTTCACTTAAATCGATAACCATTACCGCTGTTTGTTGATTTCATTGGTTGCTATTGTTAATTAGTTTCGCAATGATTCAACTTTGTTTTCATACTTTTTTTAATTAATAACAACAAATTACTAAACAAACATCATCCAGAAGAATTCTGAAATTGAAATGCAAAATAAAAACAAACAATAAATGTCAAACCAGTGCTAAGGGTTATTTAAAAAAAAAATCCCGTAAGCAAATCCGAAAATTTCCTTTTTTTTACAAACAACTTCTCGCTTAATTTTCAAAACTGTAAATTTGTACAAATTTTAGTTATGTCGAAGTTAAAATAAAATAAAATTATTAGAAATTGGCAGATTTGACTTAGGAACTTCTTACTTACAGTACGTAAGTCCCGATAATTATCTGGACTTAGCTAAGTCCAAATAGATTTAAGTTGTTGTTGTATTTACGTGTAAAACAATTAGTTCCGATGTTGTTTATTCGACAAATCCATATGGACTTGCAAAAAAAACACGCCTAGTAGTTTTAAAAATACAGTTTAAGCGCGTTTTTATAGGGAATTTTAATCCTCTACAATTTCGGTTAAGATAGATTTTACTGATAAATTAAAAGTAAGGTTCGTTCTTTTACTCCAAATTTTTGTGCATTTTAGTACAATTTTATTGTTTTTTTTATGAACTTTGACAGAACTTTGGACTGAAATGCACAAAAATCAGAATTTTAAAATAAAGGAGTGAACCTATGAATAAGTTATAATGAAAAAAAATACGAACGTTTTCAAGAAAAATAAAATATCTAAAAAGTTGCTCGGAAGTTGCATAGTTTATAATTATTTCAAAATAGTCCGAAAATACTTTATTTGATATCTACAAAAAATATTGCAATATTGCAGGTTTAGACAATAGATTCCGCTGTCTTAAGGTAGGTAAAAAGTTAGAAAACTTCAGACATTAAAAATGTTTTTTATAACTTGTACGGCCGTCTTAAGTAAGACCGCGTTTATAAATACGATTGTACTAATTTTTCCTTGAAATAATGTTTTAAAAATATCTTCCTTCACTACATCTCTGGAAATGGAGAAAATAAATTTCATCGAAAAATCTTTTATTTCGTATATGACTCTAAAATCATAGGTTTTATAAAATAAATCAAAAAAGGATTTTTTTCAGTGCTCCCCCAAAACTACGCCGATTGGTGACTTAATATGACAATAGATGGCCTTACCTTCCATGAATGCAAAGTATGCAACAGATGGTGCTAAAAATAGTATTTATTATTGACGGTAGGCCCGAATTTGTCGCTGATTTCGCTTTGAGAACTGGAACCATCATCTCCTCAGGTTTTGAATGGAATTGACAACCAACTAGCAGTCCATATATAATAAGTCAATGGCTGTAGGTATTTTCTGATGTTTAAATTGACTATTTTTAAAATTAGCCCTAAGTGATTATAATGTAAGGATTATTACTATACAAGACCAACAAAAATGTGCATCACTGTTTTTGAATGAGATGGCTATAGGGTATGTATCTAATGTATCTACCTATTTATATTTTGAATAAATTTGTAAGGCAACGATAATCGGATCTTCAAACTTATTACTATTTAAAATGTTGGCGAATAAAAAAATGGAATTAGGAAAATTCGACAAAATAAAGATGAACTTTAAAAAATTCCACCAAGGCTGAATTTATGATTATATTTAGCTAGTTATCCGACACATTCATTTTGGGACAGGGTCATGAGCATTTAGTCCAATTTTAATTGACTATATAAATACCATTATTTATTTATTTTTACTTGGACAATTTGATGAAACCCTTAAGTCTCCTTGAACTATACTTATTCTAATCTCAATTTATCTCTAAACGAACAAAAAAGAATCATCATTTAATTACATTTTATAAAAGTATGTACATAGTTCCTGGTGGAATTAGAAAAATGTAAACGTTTAGTCAATTCTATATAAATTTGAAAATAGAGGTACCCTAAGGGCCAGTAGACTATTCTATCCTGCTTAAGGCATTATTACTTTATTAAAAAGATGATGATCGCAGGTTCGCCTTATGCCCCGCGTGCCCATGTTATAGTCATAGTCGTGCACTTTCATTCGTTTATTCATGTGGTGCCTACTTAGCAATTTTATTTATCTTCTTCTTTTTTTTTATTTACCAGCCAGTAGGCAAAATTAAAGTCATTCAAGTTGAGTGCATAGAAAAACCCCAGTAGTGGTAAGGTTTTTATGGAATTTTGTTTCTCTTATATTTACTATTTTTTGTAATCTTTTTTTGTTGCTTTATTTTGCTCTGTTTTTATTTACTTATACTAAGCCCAGAAGAATTATTTCTCATAACTATTTTTTTTTTTGTGCTGGTGCGCTAGTAAGGGGTTTCATAATTGCCTTCAGTTTAATTCTCTTCATGGAAACAAAATAAAGGTAATATCTACCCCTAGAAGAGATTAAAAAATGCAATGAAACTATTTATTACAGGGAAATATTTAAATTAGGGTTATACCTATATATACACGAAGAAGAACTAAAACGAAGACAATTGAAATGCATTGTTTCCTGTTTACCTACATATATATAAATAAAACATAATAAATATTTTCATATACATAGTTAGTTGATATAATTTTTGTTTGCTAAATAATTAAAGAATTAGTTCTTCCTCAATGTTAGATACAAGAGGCGTTTTAAGGAGAGAAACTTTCTATTTTAATGAAACTTATATAAATGATAAAAGGAAAGCAATTTCGTTATTGTTTCTGCGTATTACGACTAGTTTATTAAAATATTTCAAAACAATAACTAAAATTAGTAGACTGTATTGCTTGGGGGACTTCCAAGTTCCAAGCCATTTGAAAAATGAAAAATAAAATGAACGACTTCATCGGATGAACTTGTTATTGTGGTTCAAGTGGCTTAGAATTTAAAATATTTTATATGTTATAAAATATGAATTGCAATAAACTAGAACTAATAATTGAAAGTAGACATGAGACTGCTTCCTTGAATAAAACAAAAAAAAAATCCTCAAGATAGTTTTCAGCTCAAAATAGAGAACGGCTTATACTGACTTTTTTAGTTGCAATAATCATAACTCTTAAATAGGTTAAGATATCGTGAGAATTTTTCTGTCGACTTAAAGGTTTGTGTTTTTTCAAGCAAAATGCTTCATAGGTAATTCAGAATCTTCTGCTAAACTAAAGCTAAGCTAACAGGCATACCTGTCAGAAGGTTTTCAATAGCATCCAAAAAGCTTTCAATTGCAAATTTTTTATCAAGTGAAAATAATTGTCCGTTTACACGGTTGGTTGATATTATCCAAAAATAAGCCAATTTTTGATAGAAAATTGGCTAACAATTGCTGACATTTTTTTGTCTTAAAATTAAAAATTGTCTGTTTACACGATTGGAAGACTTCAAAGAACTTAAGATTGGCAGACTCATTGGAACACAATTGGAAGATGAAGAATTTGAAGCTTTAATTTAGTAGTGAAGTAGTTCTGAACGAATTTTGAACAACTTGTTAAAAAATATTTATAAAATAGGTATTTAAAAGGGAAAAACGATATGATTGGAGCAATAGTAACTATCTCCTGGATGAACTGCAAATTCTGCTCTGGCGTCCATTCCTTTTGATCTTTCTTTTTATAAAGGGTCCGCCATCTAACGTTTTTTTTTCAACTAGTGCTTATTTCGTGAATGGTAACACTTAGCTCATGTCTGATTAGACAGATAATTAGTTTTATCCTTCCGCTGAACGAATATGGTTGTGTATACGCTTAGCTAAGTGGGCCTGCGATCGACTTAGAGAAGATGCCGATTTTGACAAAAAAATCATCTTTTCAGATGAAGCTCATTTTGATCTTGGCGGGTAGTAAACAAGCAAAATTGTCGCGTTTGGGGCACAAAAAACCCGCACGCATACATTGAAAAGCCGATACACCCAAAACGAGTCACTGTTTGGTGCGGATTTTGGTCCAGAGGCATAATTGGGCCATTTTTCGAAAATGAGCAAGGAGTGGCCGTTACAGTCAATGGCGATCGTTATCGGGTCATGTTGAACGAATTTTTGTTCACAAAAATTGAAGAGGAGGATATTGGCAACATTTGGTTTCAACAGGACGGCGCTACGTGCCACACAGCCGAAGCTACACTCGATGTTTTGCGCCATTTTCAAAAAAAAAAAAAGTTATTTGGCGGACCCTTTACAAGGTAAATATCGAGTAATATTTGCAAAAGACAAGGCAAAATGTGTACACATTTATTCTCGAAATACATTTTTGATTAAAAAACAAAACTCTTTAATACATTCCACGCAATCATGCAATGTAGATAATATCTCAATCAAATTTCGAAAAAAAAAAAAATTATAAAACAAAAAGGTCTACCCACCATTTAAACCTCCATAAATTACAATTTTGGCCCCCAATCATACGATTCAAGAATACAAATTGTTTTGCTGTGGTGTTACCAAGATGTCATTCAAGCAGTTATCAGGATTGAAACTTTTTTCTTCTTTAAATTTATATTTATTGCAAAATAACAACAACAAAAAATATAAAAATCTTCACATCTTATTTCTATACCTCTATCTATACGATTTGATGTCCTTTTTGTATTGTGTCATTGTTCGCGCTTTATCTGGGACTTAATTTAAGTGAAAAAGTCAAAAGTGTTTTGAATGTAAAAAATCCTTTTTTTTTGGTTGTTATATTTCTGTTGCTGTTATCCTTTTCTCATCCGTTTTCTTTGTAATTCAAAAATGAATCCTTTTCTTTTTGACTTCTGTTGGAATTCCATAAATCACTCGTATCAGCAAAGATCCTAAGATATTATTCGAGCCCCAATCGGGATTACCATCAGCCATCATAGCAGACAGCATTGACAATAATAAAAGTATAAAAAAAGGATACTCTCCTATTTTCTATGGCTTGCGGTAGAAGTCACAGCAAAAAAAAAAAAGCGTCTGAATAAATTAACTAATTTCTATTCCTTTGTCATGTGTTCTCTTTATCCCTTTTCCAGATTCACCCACCTACGATGAAAAGGATGGTCTCTATACAGCCACTTTGGAATTATCGTTGGTATTATCACGCTCGGAATTGAACAGTACAATTGAATGTCGTGTTGAATCATCGGCAATTCAGGGCACAATCCGCAGCGCAATCCATGTCGATATGCAAGGTAAGTCACAAGAGTACTTAGACCGTCTGACTTGTCTACTGTCCATGCATTCGAAGCAATGTCCTTTCAATTTACTGATTGTGTGAGTGCGAGTCAACGTTGCATTCTATAAGCTAGTTTTGAATGAACTGTAAATGGCTGTGCAATGGAAGAAAGTCAATCGACGAACGGCAATGACTTGCAATATTAATTATGCATCATTGTCCTTTTGTCGGAGTAGTTTTATAGTATACAATCATCTTGATTTTATTTTTGTTTCCGTTTTTTTTTCTTTTTTTTGTTGTTGTCTAGTTCGTCCGACGGGTATTACATTGTCTGGAGTGGAACATCACACCGTTCAAGGCAGCAAAGTTGTGTTAACATGTCATGTAAGTCGAAGGAGTATTGTTGTATTATTCAGTGGCAATAATTGACGTAATTAACATTGATTGGATGTCTCTGCATGTCGTTAAGGAATTCTTCTCTAGACGAAGCTCTTTAAGACCTTTTTTTTTCCTCTTTTAGAGTAGGTAAAAGGTTTTTTTTTCTTCGGGTATTTGTTAGTGCAAGAAATATAGTAGGTACCTATATACCTATTGGTGCGCGGTGATGGGAGTAGGCTAATTGCAAGAACGATGATGTTGGCATTTTCAATGACCGTAATCGAAAGGAACTCGATGGATACGGCTATTGTGACGTCATATACCCAACGGTTGACAAAAAGGGTTTAGGTGTAGGGATATAGCGAAGAATAAAGAATTTAGATTTAATCATGCTGCGAGTAGTTAACTTGTGTAATTGAAAATTGATTTTTTGTATGTGTTTTTTTTTATGTGTAAACATCTTTTCTGGCGGTAGAGTGAAAAAAAAAACGTGGACGTTCGTGTGCAACGTTACGTCGTGCAATTTACGTTGTAGCACGTTACGTTACGAAATCTGATTTGCCCCGACCAAAACAAATTGATTTTAACGCGACCGACAATTAGATTATACTTAATCGCGACCACTCATTTCTATTGTTTATGTCAATAGTCAGCTGTAGGGATTGACAATTGACTGTAGGTATGGTAGGTCAATGACTGTATGTATGGTAGGATATCGGGTGCGTTCAGTGATACAAATCTGAACTTAAATTGTACGTTTACATTATACTGCTTTTAAACGATGCGATTCCTTCTTGCAATTTTTAGGCACGTCGGCGAGGGACGTAGGTGGCTGGGATATACAAAATAGCTGAGGTTGAACAAATTGCAGAGTTATCGGCTACTTTTGTACTTGCACAAAGTTAACATTCATTAAAAATCACAGAGTCCAATTCCATAGGCGATTGATGGTGTCAATCGATTGAAACTGCGATTTTAGTGATTTACACTGACAACAACTGCAACTAAATATTCTAAAAACTCAAGATATATATATTTCGCCGGCTATTTCATAATGACATTCATTTGAGGTTCGTTCAGTATAAAATTAAGATTGAACTTTTTGTAAGTTTTACTCGATGGAAAGATGGAGATTCATAAGGGTTGCAAGTTCGTTGACAGTTCTAACTGGATATTTTAATTCGGCCCCTGTCAGTGAAACCATTAAGTTCCTTTGGAATTTGGGTACGTTGTCATTTAATTGAAACCACAGTTTTAGTGCTCTCCGCTGACAGTTGTTGTTTGTCGATGCTCAGAGAGTGATTACCATAAACAATAACCATGCGTAATGTGAAGTCATCTTAAAGTTGAGAGTGAACTACGAAGCAGGACCTTTCAGTACCGAACCATCACCGTTCGTTGGACACTTCACCACCAGCCTTTTAGTGCTTGGAAATTTCGTTACAGCGGTTCCCCCACTGGGTATTTCGCTGCCGTTCTTTCAACACTAAGGTTTTTAAGCACTGCCTACAGATATGTAATGTAGGGTTAATTATTCAATATGTTTCTTTTGATGACGTTCAGTAACAAAAATTAGACACTTGGACAAACGTTGATGTTTACACATATTACCCGTGAGTCCCGGCAATCACAGATTTTTTTTTATAATTAGCTTAAAAACATTGTGAAATTAGACAAAAATGAGGGGAGAAGGGGGTGATTCACCATAAGAATTTTTAACAGCTTGGACTTTGGATTGTATTCTTCCTCAAAGTCAAAAGCATACAAAACAAACTTGCCTTGCTTCTTGCCCATTCTATTTTTTTAATCGATTTATTTAAACTCTTGTTGGGCAGATATTAAAAGAGTGTAGGCACAAAATATTAAGCTTGCAACTTTGTTTATAGTCCGACTCTTTGATGTTAGTGCGCCTTAGCAGATAGGGGGTGACAAAGTTTCCAGACATCATCAGTCTTTTCTGTTTCTTAGGGCCAGCTTTTCAGTAGTGAGTTAAATCAGAGTTAGTTAACTCTAGAAGTAAATCAACCCGCAGTTAAATGAGGAAGCAGTTTTTTGGTGGAGAATTCATTTGGAACGACAAAACAAACTCGGTGAGCATAAATAAAGTTACAGCTGTCAAAAAGCAACTCAGAAAAAAGTATTGCCAGATTGAAAACCAAACGTTTAAAAAAAACACCCTTTACATGTCCGTTTTTTTTTTTAAGGTCTTAGTGGAACTATCTCTATTGCTTTCCGAAAATGTCTCTCTTCTTTACTTCTCGAGAAGACCTACTTCAAACTTATTTACGGGCACAATATGCTTATGACTGTTTGTTTTAATTACCTAATGTTTGTAGTTTATTCTGAAGGACACCTGCGTGCAATAGAGGCATGAGTTGGATTTCATTTTTTTTTGTTTCAAATTCACATTTATATACATTTTTTATATAAATTTGTTTATATGTGTTGTCTTTTTAAAATTATTTGAAAGTGGAAATTTGTTGCTGTAACATTCTATGTTGCTTCCGATTCTAATACATTATGGTATATGCGATCGCACTCAACTCAACTGGCATTTATATGAACCTAGTTGTGAGCAACTTTTATAGAAAAAAACTCCAAAGAGACAACGAAAAATTGCAGTTTGCACATCAAGTGAAAGTGGATACGTCCGGCCTTAACATTTTCACATTTTATCAAATCCAAATGCGATTTTATTATTTCTCATCATATCGATCAGTTTTTTAGAGTTCCTGCGTTACAACGAGGTATCCAATAAAATATTATGTTAAATTATTGCAGGCAGTGTTAACTCTTCATTCTTCATAAATTCATAAATTTCTCAACAAAAACTTGTTTTGTAAACCCTCAGGTTTATGGAGCCCGGCCACCTGTCAACATTTCATGGTCGAATTCCTCGGTGCCAATTCTTGAGAAAGAGAATGTCCTCACGGAAATCAGAACGCAAGAGGTAAGTAATATTTATGAAAAAACTTTAAATTATAGAAACCAATTAAAATCTCAAACTATATAATCAAATCGGGGTCTAATTTTAATTTTAGAACCTAGAACATGATGGCACATATCACACAAGGAGTGAGCTGGTATTCAACGCCTCTCGCTTTGAAAACGACATGGTATTCCGGTGTGACGCCGACAACGTTGTCCTACAAATGAATCGTGAAAAACCCGTTTACTCTTTTGTAACACTGGAAGTGATGTGTAAGTTGTACTTTTTTTTATTTCTACGACACACAACCTCTATGTCGATTTGATTCGTACTAACTTTTTTTTTCTTGTCTTCCTTTGAATACAGACCCACCCGTGGTGAAAGTCAGTCCACCTCACATAACAGTGAATACAAGCGATACGGTCCTGTTAAACTGTGAATATGTTGCAAATCCAGCCTCGTTGACAAGTGTTAAATGGTAAGTTTGGAGAACCCTCTTTTTTGTTAAATGAAAAACAAAAAACTGCTGTATAATTAATGTAATTATCACTAAAACGTTTGGGGGTGGTCGGAATCGGAAAGGGTGTGTTTTCTGATCAGGTAACTTAGTTTTTGTTTCTATTCCTTTTCTGCTAAACAAGACATGGTGGACGTGATGATTCCTATCTTTATTGTGATTTTGATGTGGGTGCGGGAGTGAATGTTGTTTTGTTTTGTTATAATTCAAACATGAAAGGGAATTGCACGCTAAATGTGTGTCAGGCATGTGTCATAGCTGTCATCCAGTAGATGGCGTGGATGTTGTTCATTGAAATGTCTCACTATATGAGTAGGTATACAAATTATGTCAGTCTTAATTTATGTATATATGCCATGTGCATTGCGGTGCAGTTTTGAAATCAAAGCATACACTTCATAATATTATTTAGAGATAAACAAACAAGATTCTATAATGGTGGTGCTGTTTTTTTGCTTTTGTTTTAACTCTCAAAAAAAAAAAAAATACCCCACACTTTGTATCATGCAACTCTGAGAAGGGACTTTGTCTCTCAGTAGAAGTTTAATTGAATGTTTGTATTGTATTTTATTTGAAAGCTAAAATTTAGTTCACACGGTGTACCTACCTATTACAAAAGTTTCAAAAATTTAAATTAAAATATAACACTCAATAAAGTTAAAGTGAAAATTGATATAAATAGAAACACGTCAGAGTGAAACTTACTTCAATTTTGAAACTAAATCAATTAATTAAGACTTTTGAAAATTCTCAACACTTTTTTAGCTTGTTCATGTTCATGTTCCCTGTTAAAAGCAAATATGAATGGGGGAAAGGTAATGAAACGCATTCATTTTAATTTCCCGGTAGATGGTTAGTGAAAGAACGGATTTGTGGCTTTAAAATAAACTTTTCGTTAAATTCAAAATGCTGGCTGGTTTTAATATTTTTTTTTTTGTTAACTTTTGTCAATTTCTTGGAAAATGTCTCCTTGATTGGACGGCTCTAATTGGTCTTGGACCTACTGATACTGACCTATGACCAAGGCAGTAGAGTTTTTGGGGTTTTCACCATATTTTTCCCCCACTAAACCCGAGAACAATGAGTTTCATTTTATTCATAAGATTTACCAGAGCCTTCGATTCATTTACTTACTTTTTGGTTACCTTCAAAAATTTCCTATAGGTTCTTGGTTTCAACTTTTTCTGTAGATATAAAGGGTCCGCCATATAACGTTTTTTTTCAACTAGTACTTATTTCGGGAATGGTAATACTTAGCTCATGTCTGATTTGACAGATAATGAGTTTTATCTTCACGCTGAACGAATATGGTTGTGTATGCGCTTCGCTAAGTGGGCCTGCGATCGACTTAGAGAATATGCCGCTTTTGCCAACAAAATCATCTTTTCAGATGAAGCTCATTTTGATCTTGGCGGGTACTAAACAAGCAAAATTGTCGCATTTGGGGCACAGAAAACCCGCACGCATACATTGAAAAGCCGATACACCCAAAACGAGTCACTGTTTGGTGCGGATTTTGGTCCAGAGGCATAATTGGGCCATCTTTCGAAAATGAGCAAGGAGTGGCCGTTACAGTCAATGGCGATCGTTATCGGGCCATGTTGAACGAATTTTTGTTCACAAAAATTGAAGAGGAGGATATTGGCAGCATTTGGTTTCAACAGGACGGCGCTACGTGCCACACAGCCGAAGCTACACTCGATGTTTTGCGCCATTTTCAAAAAAAAAAAAGAAGTTATTTGGCGGACCCTTTATTAGAAGAAAATGATTGATGAACTCAAATATCGATTTTCGAAAAAAATAGTATGCCATCTAAAAAGTTAGTAGGTAATTGGTCAAAATCGTCAACCAGTTTCCGAATTTGGTTAGTCGTAAAAAATTTTGTAATCAATGGTTAAAGTTTTCCATCTGTGATATGAAGCACACCATAAATATGGGATACTAGCAAAAAATAGTATACCATCTGAAAGGCCTTCGTGACCCCATAAAGAGCCAACTAGTTTCAATAATAAATTGGTCAGCCATAAGTTTTTTTGTGAATTTTTTAAAGATTTTTTCAATGTCAGAGATATTTTTAGCACCTCATTCGTGGGTTATTTTAAAGAAATATACAGGTACCATATAATAGTATCACCTACATAAGAGCATTTAGTTGATATTTTGATTCCTCAATTGAAATCTGCAAAAATTTAATCTTGAAATTCCAAAAACCCAACAAATTTCAAAATCTACAAATTTAATATTTTCAAAAGCCAAAATCTCAATGGTTGTATTATTTCTTAAATTAAAATATCTCAATTACTCTTAAGGATACTACATTCATATGTATCTTTTACTGACAAAATGACTGTAGTTAAATATTTTCGAGACCTTTCAAAAGAGGGATATTCAAAAATAATGAAATAGATATTAAATTTTTATTTTAATTTTATTTATTTTAAGCTTAATACAAGCCACTTATTCTATTTCTTAAATATAATAATAATAATATTAATAATAATAATAGTTGACTAGAATGACAATTAAAGATCTTAAGTCTAACATTATTAAATTAGTTAATCAAAGGTAATATGGAATGAAAATCAGGAGGGGAAGCTTAGTAGGGCATGTCTCAGTGAGGGTTTAGTAAGGTTTAAGTCGAATATGTTAGAGTAATTAACATTACTCAACATTCTTGTCATAGGTTCATTTCTTCCGTAGTCTGTACGATGGTAGTGGAGTCGAAATAGGGTTGTAGATCGAGAACGATGTGGGTTGGTATTAAAACCGATCTTTTCTAGTAAACAAGGGCTGTCAATGTTACACTTTAATAATTGATGAATGAAAAGAATGTCAGCATTGTTACGGCGCGCATATAAAGACTGTAAACTTAAAAGTCTTAGAGGTTCTTCATATGGAGGAAGATTAAAAGGATCGTCCCAGCCAAGTCCCATAAGGCGAAACGTAAAAATCTTCGCTGGACGGCTTCAATACGTTTAATGTGAACTTGATAATATGGAGACCAGACCTGAGATGCATATTCTAGAAGTGGTCTGACAAAAGTCATGTGGGATTTTGTGACATAGGGATCGGAGAATTCTTTTGACCAGCGTTTAATGAATCCAAGAGAAGAGTTAGCTTTATTTAAAATACTATCAATATGAGATCGAAAGTTCAATTGGGAGTCACATAATAAACCTAAGTCACGGATCGAAGTTACAATGGGAATGGGTTCGGCATTTATAAAATATTGTCTTTGTAATAATGGAAGACGCCCTCGGGTATATGTAATGGCTTGGCATTTTTGAACATTGAGTTCCAGGAGGTTTTTTTGGCACCAAATATAGAATTTATCCAAGTCAATTTGCAGCAATTTAGAAACTTCGATACATGAGATCTCCTTGCTTATTCTCATGTCATCTGCGTAGATTAATAGATCAGAGTTAGAAAACAATTTGTACAACGTCATTAGTGGTTAAAACGAAAATAAGTTGGCCTAGGTGACTTCCTTGTGGAACTCCAGACGTAGCACAGATGGAGGTTGATATGGACGACCTGAATATAACGTTTTATTGTCGTTTCGATAAGTATGATTGAATCCATGAAATCATCAAAGGCGGGAAGCCGAGTTGTTTTAGCTTAAATAAGATAATATTATGGGATATTTTGTCGAAAGCTTTGCTAAAGTCAGTTGCTACCGCATCGACTTCTTTACCTACTTCTATAGCACAAAGAGTAGTTGATACAAACTCTACAAGATTAGTGGTTGTGGACCTACCCTTAAGGAATCCATGTTGATTAAAGCTGAATATCGGGCTTAAGCTATATAAATTATAACAAACTTGTGTTAAAGCAGTTAATATTTAGATGCGTTGTTCAAAATCCCTCAAAAAAGAGAAATTTTATTAAAGTGAATATCCAAAAGTTATAAAATTCAAAATATCAACTGGAAATTTTGTCTCAAAAATGTCAAAAAACCCCAATTTAGTAAAAAATTTCACAAAATTATAAACTTCCTCAGATAAATCTAAAGTAATAGGTATCCTATAAAATATTGAAAATCCCATTTTAAATTTTGAAATGCACCTTTTCAAACTTTTGTATCCTATGGAGCTCATATTTGTATTTATTTTAATTTAAAGTGAAGTAATATGCTACAATCAATGGTAACGTATAAATATAGGAAATAATTTTCTCTAGATTCCATACAATTCAAATTAAGACTTTGGTATAGATTCCTTACATCTCTTCCTTTTCTTTAAAATAATTTCCCTAAATTGAATAAAATTGATTTTCCTTAGCAACTTATTTATTTGATTATCTACAAGATATCATATATCGTTCTGAAGTATAAGAATTGTATCTCAAAATTGTATCTCTTTTACAATCCTTTTCAAGACCATATACATACTACATAGGTAGATGCCTATAGAAGAAAACAATAAAATCAACAAACGTATTTTGGGTATTTATTTATCCACATCCCCCAAATCAATCATTAAGATACAAAATTTCCAGAAAATTTTCAGTTTACTTGATGAATAAATAAATATAAAAATATTAAATTCCGACAAAATTTTGCCCAAAAATCAAATATCATATTCTTATACTTCGATTTGGGGTACACATAGGTACTTTATTATATAAATATTGTTAAACCTGAAGTGCTGTACAAACTAAATGTCAAAACCCATAAAAGTCATTTAAAATTTTCTAGCTGACAGATATGGTATTCTGGCCACAAAAATCCCCCTCGACAACTATATGTATTATAATCCGATTGCATCTATATTCTTCCGTCATTGGTGCAACGAAATGTTAGTATAGATACTTTTCATTGTACACAATTTAGGTAGATGAATTGTTCTATCCAACCCTTGTCCTTGTGCATTTGAATTGGAATGTTGTTTCATAACAAATGTTATTTCCTGGTTTGGCCATAACCATAACCATCTAAATACAACAAAATGACACATTGAATCCTTAGTATCCAGTTTTTGTTATATTTTTATTTTAATCAAGTCGGACATGTGGACAAAAGCTTCGTTTTTATCTAACTCGTTTCAAATACATACACCAATACAAACACACACAAACAAACCTATACCTACCTAGTATAAGGAAAACGAAATTAATTGAAATACGAAATCCAATTTACACAGAAACATATAACAGTTAGGAGAGGTAGAGTCCTATTGCACCCACAATTGAAGCTTTTATAGAGGGGTGATGAGAGAAGGAATCTACCCTATGTCCAAAAAGTCCAAACCTTAAAGACTGACATCATGTTATTCCTGCCATTGACGTTTTGGTTTTATGTTTGAAATTTAAGGAAAAAGATATTGGAATCGCAATTCTATTAAAAATTTGAAGGGTATCTCACCAAACAATTTAGACCAGGTGAATTTTGCCATGTGCGGTGTTCTTGGTTAAGAGGATTTTGGTTTTTGAATTGGTTTTTGAATCGAGTCCGCTAGCAAATGCACAGAATTACCCAAAACCATGTATGTAAGATTGAAACTTTTAAGGGTTGCACAATTAAAATCGTAGAAAATTCATAAAAAATAAGGTTTTAAAAATAAAAATACAAAAATTGAGTTTCACAAGTTAAATGTCAAAAAATTATGTTTACCTTTTTTAAAATGTTGACCTTTTGAAAACTGAACTGAAGTTGATTTTAAAACAAAGTTCTAAGCTTCAAATATTTGAAATTGTTGAATTTTGGCAACATCATTTCCCAAGCCAATTTTTAAAGAAAAACATGAAATTCCATATTATTTAACTGTTGAACTGGATTTTTTTTTAAATTTTGAGCGGAGGCTAACAATTTCGATCAGAATATTGTACAAAATTAAAACAAAAAAGTATTGTCGAACTCAGTTATTTAGTCAAATTTATGTATGAAAAGTCAAAATATGCATAAATATGTACCTAATTTCCTATGAAATTAATTGCAATAGAGATGTGTACCAAATTAAGAGAAGCAAGTCCAAAATGTTGCACAATATGTTCCCAATGGATTCTAACTCACTTTTGTGATATTGTTTTGTTAATTTTGTATTAGAAATGAATTTTAGACCAAATCTGATCACGTTTTATAGAAATTTGAAAATTTTGACATTTAAAAGCTTACAACCAAATTTTAGGTCTTCTACTCAAAACTCAAATGATCTAAAATTCCAGTTTATTGTTTTTTTTTGTGTGGTTCCTATTTTTAAATCTGAAGTCAGACTTAAAATTCTGACAGTTTTTTAAGGAACCGTTAAATTACCATTACTAGTTGAACTAATCTTAGTAATTTATTATGCACTAAATTTGGCTAGTTGGCAACTGTTAAAATCGAATATCTTGCATAGAATTTTGAATAAATAGTTGTTTTATAACTGCCAAAACATTAAATCTGATCTGATGTCAGATTTAAATACACAGCAACCAGAAACAATTATGACAGATTTAAATCCATTATTTAAGATTTGTTTTTTAAGTCGTTGACCAAACAATCGGTTGCCAATTTTCAGTTGTCAAAATTGTCAAGTTTTTCTCAGAATCAATTTTGACTTAGGTTTTTTTTCCAAGGCACGAACCTTCCACCAAAGTCAATTTTTTGTCAGAATCAATTTTGACTAAGGTTTTTTTTCCAAGTCACGAACCTTCCATAAAATCTACAATCCTACTTTCGTCCGGAAAAAAAAGATCGGAGTTACTGTGCCTCAAGACGTTTTACTTCAAAAAAAAAAAAATAAAATTAGGTACCTACCAAAGTTTTGTACAAAAAATTTAAACATTTTTTCGTTAAAATTCAATCCTCAAAATGACAGTCGAAAAATTCAAAATGACCAATCTACAAAAATTCAAATCATTAAAGTTCATTATATTTTTGAACTTTTTTACAATTACGAGTTCGGTGAAATACAACTTGGGCTACAGTCCCTCCAATATTGAATATGGCATATTTGCACAAAATCCAAAAACCCCAGGATCTAATTCACTTTAGAAAATTCAGAGTGATTCATTTGCATGTCCTTGTCCTTTCAGCTGTATGACTGTGTGTCGATGCTATGCAGCACGTTCAGAGTATTCAAACATCATTCCTACCTATACATACCGTTATTCGATATTTGTTTTTGATTAGTATCGGGTTGCACAATTGATATGATCCGCGTCACTGAATGATGCCATTTTGATGCTGAATGTTGCTTACTTAAGGCAAAAGCCTCGGTGGGGCGGTGGTAGTGGCGGTGGCGATGGCGATGGTGATGGCGTTGGCATACAAGTTGATGTGATTTTGTTGTGCTCGATGATGTGAATGATGATGTGGAAAATTATAATCATGGATGATGATTTTCGGATGATATTATTTTGGGGATGAAATTGATGTTCCCTTTTGTTGTACTGTGTCCATATAGATATTATCGTACTCAATATATAGAGGGTGCCCATTGCGGCGCAAAACAATAAATTGTTCGATTTTTACGGGTAGATTTTGTCCGATTCTGTTTACGGTGTATCTATATAAAAGCAATTCGGGTATGAAGCCAAATAAAACTGTTAAAAGGGGATTTAGTGATATCATCTCCCTCGAAATTTAACTTTGTAATTATTTTGCATGAATAGATTTCGATTAGTAGTTTTGGGTAAGGTGATATCAAATAGAAATTATTTGCTAATGGAGCTTTGAAAAGTCGGAAATGAAAACGATGATTGAATTTTCTTAATGCCCGTCAATTATTACTACTTTCTGACCACGTGCTGTGGTGGACTTATTTAATTAAAATAATCTATAACCATACATTGTGGTAGGAGGGATTGTTGGAAATATTTAGATTGTTTAATATAGGAAGTAGAATGTTAAATGCTTCTGTCGACTTGACTATAATGAAATGCCAATTTGCTAGAATTGAGTTTTCTTCTAAGTAGTTCATATTTTCACTTAAACGAAATTCGGATAGCTGAAAAAATATTCATAAAACCGAATCGGATATCCTACAAAAATCCAAGAAAAATCAAGAATACAGAAATTGAAGGGCACATGCTGAGGAGTCACAAGTTAAGTATCAAGTGTAGAAGTACGGTATAGTAGTAGTCATAGGCTTGTTGTTGGTCTCGTAATTCTTAGTAGTAGTAGTCATACTTAAAATTAACTCACCCTCCCCCTCTTCACACCTTCATCCTTGGGAGCGCAATGCATCCACTGAGATTCGAATAATACCGCCGTAACATCACCCCTTCTAGCCCTGTTTAACCTAACCTGTAGAAGTCCGGGAGCAGGTTACCGCTTGGAGTTACTGATTTCAGAAAAGCTGATATTTTCCTACATGCTTCTTTTGATATCATAGCTCGTCAATTAGCGAAAATAGGTTTATATTTTCTTTTATGTTCTACGTGGGTGAGCTGGTGGTCAATTCGCTTGCCTTTGACACAAATTAACTAAGCATATGGTCTAGTGCTGAGGGATGATAGGAAAAATCCCTTTTCTTGGTAATTTGAACCTCAAATGGGATGAAGGGAAAACGGACACATTTCGTTGGAATTTCTTGTTCATAAAATTTGAACCGAATTTCCACGAAAATTATCACTGATTTTTCTGGAAACATTCGAAAAAAAATCGAAACAAGGTAAAAGAAATATCAGAATAGTTTTTTGGAAAATTGCATAACCTAACCTAACAGAAGTACATATATACATATATTAGGCTGAAATATTAAGAATTATTTAATGAAGCGAAAAATAACAGATGCGGACATATACATATTTATGAAACAGCTTATAAAGAAATGAAAAATAATTTCCTCTCAAAGATCCTTCACTTAAGGAATTATTTTCTTACTCAAAGAAGTCTTTTATTCAACAGAAAATAATAGATAAATAAAATTCTTCGTTTATAAATTTGATTGTTAATTTTAAAGTGAAGATTAATTTTGTCTTTATTTTTAAATTTATTTAAAAAAAAAATGTTGAAAATTGAATTGTCGTGCCTAATTTATTTAAAAATATTTTAATTTTTTTGTTGGAAATAAGAAGAATAATTCGAAAAAAATGTGATACAAAAAGGGAAATTTCGCACTGATGGAAGGAAATTCTCTTGAAAATGCCGCCCAAGCACTGACGGGCAAATATTAGCTCTTCACATTTTGGCCATTTAAAACAATCACTCGCTGCCGAACTATATCATTGTCAATACTGCAAAAAAGAAAATGTCTCGAATTTCCCGTGCTGGGATTTTTTTTATTTGCAATCAATCAGATTAAAAAAAAGTTCCATAATTGTAAAAATATCAATTTTGTATGAAAAAATTTAAATAAAATGGTCTTTTCTTGTTTTTCTAAAAATTCCCAAAAAAGTGCAATACGTTTTTTGCAGTTTATCAGCGACGATAGTTAGGCACACTTTTTCAGTGGTGAGTTAAACAAGAGTTAGATAACTCGCCTATAGAAGTACATTAACCGACAGTTTATTTTAAGGAAGCAGTTTTTAGGTGGAGAATGCATGCGGAACGGCTAAACAAACTCGGTTGATAAAACGTAAAAAGCATCTGTTCGGTTAATCCTGAGTTAACTCACCAAATTTGATGAGTTAACTCCGGCTTAACGTTAATCTTGCTCTGAAAAAATGGACCTTAAAGAATAAAATTTAATTATTTTCTGAACAAACTATCTTCGGCAGTGTTGGTAGACTGATATGCAATACCTACACCCCAGTGATATTGAAAATACTTACATGCAAAGTGTTTTCTGTTTTTTTTTTTTTTTTTTAATCTAGATTCATCCACCCGCTAATAAATGCTCAGCTTATACAAATTACTTCTTTTGTAATCCATATCCACCACATCATCCAGTTTAAATAATTTCACAAGTAGTAATTTTTGTCTAATCCGAAATTCTTGCATATTTCTCAACCTTCTATAAATACCAACTCTCGCAGTAATTTTGTACTTGAAATACAAAATGGTTTTGTCCTGTTGCAACGCAGAGCAAAAATTAATTTTCCTTTCTTGACTCAAGGGCGTGTTGCTGCTGCAGCTTAAAATCCTGAAAACATTCCGCATGCATACCGCTTCTAGGTATATTACCGAATGAATTTTAATAATAATTACTTTCATCCTTTCGGTCGGTGTAATGGATATTCCTTACATTTTTTTTTATTATTTTGGTAATCTATCCTAGAACGAGGATTCCTGTTTTCTGGCACTTTCCCCAGACATCATAGGTAATACCTTTGGAGGCATGTCGAAGCAGCGATGTCGTCCATTAAAATCATATCTCAGCAGGGCTGAACTGAACTGTGTTGTCCTCCAAAATAGCGAGAGGCAGGCTTCTGGCCACCATAAACCATACCCAACATCATGACCAACCATCACTAGCCTGTGTGCCTGGTGTAGTCACATTCACATTAATTTCCAGCATCGTTAATTTAATGCGAAAGCGAAGTCGCATAAATCTGCCCAAACAAGAATAATTAATTTTAATTACCAAGTATGGGTGGATAGCTGATGGAGAGAAAGGTGCGAAACCAATCTTCGTCGGTCCTTGAAAAAAAATAAAAAAAAAAACCAAACGAGGTGATAAAACTGACTGTGTGACCAGCGACAGAGACCATACTTCACGATTGTGGTGTCGTCCTTCTTGTCTGTTTCTGTGTTGTCGTTGTCAGTGATAGTCGGTGGTCATCTTTTTTTTTTGTGTCGTATTATAGTGTGGGTGTCGTGATGTCCCAACACAATTCACAGGATATGAACATTTCATGTTGTCTATTATGTATGTATATGTGATGCTGTTGGGCTTAACTATCCTTAGTACAAAACAAAGCTGGTGGGAACTGTGTCATTTATGACAGTATATCGCTGAACAATGGATCCATCATATCGTCCTGCCTGATAGATTACCAATTTATGTGAAACCGATGAAGGATATGATGGTAGTACGTGATTTTTTTTCTCTGACGTTTCAAAGTGGAAAAGGATATAAAAACCACTAATTTATACCTTTTATACATTTTCATAATGAGAATAGGACGGATGGGGGTTGGCGGGAAAAATCACCAAGTTGACCACAATACGTGATTGACTGTGAATAATTATTATGATCCTGGTAAATATGAACGTACATATACTTATTTGAGCAGGCTGATGCACATATGTATGTGTGTGGCTTAAGAGGTTTTAGTATGGTAGTCATCCTATATACAAACACATACAGGTACATATGTATGTTAAGTACGGTAGTCACGGTCGATAAAAACAAAAAACTCTCCTACGACTTATCTGGTATAATTTTTTTTTTAATTTAATATTAAATCAAAGTATGCGGAGCACCATCATGCCGTAACGCATAGAGCCGTTGATTAAATCTGTATAACAACTACCGTTGAATTAATAATTCAATTTTCATTTCCAATTTTTATCAACGATGAAGCGTTTGGCCGTGTAGTTGTTATGCTGTTGAATTTTAATTATTTTCAACTTAATTGATTGACAGCCATGTTTGACAAGGCTGTTGATAAAATATTATGATTGTCATTTGCATAGTGAGTTTTGTCAGAAATTTAATTGCTTGTTATTTATGGGAATTTTCACGTCAACAAGATGCCGTTTAGCCTGTTATATATCCCCAGGGTACCAGGTAGTCTTAGAAGTACCTAAATATTTTCGGTTAGCAGTAGAATCATAAATTTTCTGAACGAAAACAATGATTCGTAAGAACTTAAGGTTAAGAGATTTTCATGTTGATGATTTGTTAGGTCAAACTGTTTGAAATTTGAACCCATAGGCCAGAAATATCCAGGGCAGCCAAATTCTCCAGTTTTCAGTTTTCTTTAGGTTTGCAAAATTGCGAATTTCGGAAAAAAAGAAAAACAATTTGTTTCTATTGCTGGCAAGTTTTACAACATACAGACCGGGAGCGCTAGGAACGGTAGACTTCCCTCATTTCAGCACAGCAAGGATGAAACACAAAAATATTTGTTGCCATCAAATACAAATTCACCAATCTTACAATCCGGAGCAAAAACAGAAATTGATAGTTAATAGACAAAAAAATGAGGGCTCAACCCGAATATGCATGATCCACATACGAATTTCCTTGATACAATATCTCAGAAATTCACTACAAAATTTAATAAATTTTAATTGAAGCTTATTTGTTGCTATTAAATATCAAATAGAATGAACTACATAGGTAATTAATATTTATAAATAATTTATCTTTCAGGTATCGTAACACAGATTTGGTCAATGTGAATGATACTGACCGTTACGAGGGTGGAAATTCCGAGAATGTTGCACTTGTCATAAAGTCAACTGACAAGAGAGACATTGGCAATTATTCATGTCATTTGTCGAATTCCATTACATCTGGCAAAGGAGTTTCCGATACACAAATTGAATTGGATGTACAATGTAAGTTTTAACAGTACCTATCTATACAGATTTCACACACAAACGCATACAACCTTTGTTCTATATTCAAATTTAATATTCACAACACATTCACATGCTATACGTACATATATTTATACAGTACCTACACAGAAAGTCTATAATTAAATTGTGTGTATGTGCGTGCATACGTTTTTGAAATGTATCCACAGATGTGCCAATTGTTGAAGTTCTAATGACACCCGAGGGACCTGTTAAGGAAAGTGAAGAATCAAATGTTACACTTTATTGTAATATTGTTGATGCGAATCCATCGCAGTTGACAAAAGTACGTTGGTATGCTAATTCATCGCTACTTAAGGAGTTACCTGATTGTACGGAAACAAATAATGTAAGTACCCACATATGTATATCTATAAGAAAGACAGTCAGTATTTATAGTTACATGCGAAAGTTCACGTATATGTTTGAGTAAATATATGGTTTATACGTAGATTTGCTTTTATTTTATAATTTTGATTAATTTCAATTCTTTCAGTGATTTTAGTTTTTATACACCATTTTGGAATTGAAACCAACAAATTTTGTCGTAATACATTATATCAAAATGGAAGCACGCACTTTTTGAATAAACTTGCAGTAGAAATATTAAAATTATGAATTTAAGTAAAAAAATTAAATTCAAGCAAAGAGCTATAGTGATCTTGAAAAAAATCAAAAGGGCCATCCCAAATTGGAAACAAGAACGGATAAATAAATTAAAAACTACATAGAAACAGCTTTATTAATTTAACGAGTTAACTACGCACGGGTAGACAAATCTAAACTTCATATACAAATTACAAAAGAAAATATTATTGTTTGACTTTTTGTAATAGAATAATATTTACTTTCTGGGTTTTAACCAAATTCACGTTAATGATCCTCTAAGTTTAACCTTTATTGCTTTCCCAAAACAGAAGGAATTTTTTTATTCATAAACCATTGTATTATTTTTATCCAATTTCACTCTATAAATAGCATTTTTCAAAAATAATTTTTCAAACACAAAAAGAAACTCTTTAAATCGGACACTTTTTTATTTTTACTCCATTTCACCCTACAAACAATAAAATTTTGTAAAAGAATATCTATAAATCCATTTCCAAAGAAAATCCTTTCAAATAAAAGAAGAATTTCTTAAATCGGACAATTTTTTATTTTTACTCCATTTCACCCTGCAAATAGCTAAATTAAAAAAATATCCCTGAAGCCATTTTTTAAGAATAACCTTTTACATGTAGAGTTTTTCAATCGGTCAATAAGTCTTTCTCATTTTATCCCATTTCACCCTACAAAGTGATTTTTTCCGATATTTTAATAATTACTCTGCTATTCGGGGCGGAGACGAATCCAGCAAATCAGAGATCATTAAAATCGATCCAGTCTTTCTTGAGTTATTAATGTTGTAACTAAACCGACTTTGTTTTATAGTATATACAAATTAAGATTAAGAGGAATATAATAAAGGTTGTGGGTAAAGTGGGTAAAGTGGCTAAAATAAATCGCAGTTTGAAAGTTCGATTTTCGACAGCATATTGCAGAATAATGGATCCATTATCTCTGGTTCATCGGTGTCCACTAGATTCTTTGCATACCCCCATGCCCCCCCCCCCCCCTCTTCACAGAAATTGATTGTGGAGCGACCTGAGTCTTGTCTGAAAGGTTGTGTTTCATTGTGGGGAAAGATATAAAATAATGACAACTAAGGACAAAGGTTGTACGAAAACAACAATTTTAATTTTTATATTGAAGTTAAAAAAAAAAAAATAGCCTAGGAAAATAAGACACATCAAAGTGAAACTTTGATAACATTCCCTAAAACCGAATTTTAATTTAGAGGTTTATTTTGATCTCTTGAGTACCTTTTTCGTAAAAAGTATTCTTAGGTCCAGATTTTCATTGCGAGATTAAAGCTAATTCCGAGTTAATTCATCGAATTTGGGGAATTACCTCAGGATTAACTGAACAGATGGTTTTGATATTTTATCCACCAAGTTTGATTACGCATTCCGCATCCATTCTCTACCGAAAAACTATAGTGTTTCCTCAGATTACTGTGGGTTAATTTACTTTAAGAGTTAGCTAACTCTGGTTTAACTCACCTCACTGAAAAACAACACACTCAAATCACCCTTTTCATTTAGTGGATTATAGTCCATGACCTTTAATTGGTGCTATCGGGACAATAACAATAGTTTCGGGTTTGGACTAAAAATACATATGTAAATTTCTCGAAAACTATCAATTTTTGGAGAGTAACTATAATATCAATTTTATGGCACGACAGCTCGTGGAAAACCAGGACCGAGAGACTTACAACTCTCAATTATTTCTGTGCGCCAGTTTTTTGTTAGCAGGAATGGAAAATAGTCAAAGAAATTGAAGCTTCTAAACTAAAAAATATTTTTACATCTTTTTCCGTAAGAGCAATAAAGTGTGAGCAGAACGTGATTAAATGTTACAATATCATTTGTTTGATTTAATGTACTTTTTTCTAAACGCACCCACGATGTGTAGCGTACATTTTTTTCAAAATCTTTACTCTAACGAAAAAATTGTTACAAACTATTCTCTATAGAATTTTACAAGCCACAATTTTTTCTTTGATATTTCTTTCAAAAATTTGACAGCAATTTACAATAAAAATAAAATTTTGCAGCGAATCAAAAGTGTACTTTTTAAGGAAATGCACAAAGGGCAAAGGGCTCTTTAAATACTCAAACATGGTGCAATTAAATTTGGTTCGAATAAAGTCTGCAAACAGTGAAACTAAGCTGAGAGCAAACTACTCAATTTCGAGTGTTTACAGAGCCCTTAACCCCGTTTACATGAGGTGTTGAAGCCACATTCCGACACTTTGTAAGCCTGCATTAAGTTGAAATGAGCTTGAACTGACTCGACTCCACTTTAGGAGCAGAGTCGAGTCGAAATTTGTGCTAAAAAAACTTGGGCTGAGGAGTTGGTTTGACCAATGTACCAATTTACGTGTGTATGTTTAATTTTTTTTGGCTCCCGTCTAGTCTAGTGGCGTCTTGTGTTTTTATTTCTTTGTTGACTTTACTGTCGGCTTTGAAAAATTAAAAAAAACCATACAAATAATGGGTGATTTTTTAAGAGGTTTAGAACTTTTTTTAAAAAAAAAACACAAAAAATTCGAAAAAATGAATGAAATATTTATTTGAATCGATAGTTTGAATCTTGCAATTTAATGTTTAAAGATAATTTCATGCAAATGTTGACCGCGGCTGCGTCTCAGGTTGCCCATCCGCTGAGTCCAATTTTGGCATACTCTTTCACACATATCGGCCGGTATCTCACGAATGAATGCATGGATGTTGGCTTCCAGTGCGTCAATCGAAGCGGGCTTGTCCCTATAGACATTAGCCTTGACATACCCCCACAAAAAATAATCTAATGGTGTCAAATCGCACGATCTAGGCGGCCAATTGACCGGCCCGAAACGTGAAATTAACTGTTCACCAAACTCGCCTCGCAATTGCGCCATTGTTTCGCGTGCTGTGTGGCATGTGGCACCGTCTTGTTGAAACCACATATCATGCAAGTCAAGAACTTCCATTTCGGGCAAAAAAAAGTTTGTTATCATCGCTCGGTAGCGTTCACCATTGACAGTAACGCTGCGATTCGCATCATCTTTGAAGAAATAGGCCCAATAATGCCGCCGGCCCATAAACCGCACCAAACAGTGGCTTTTTCGGGATGCATTGGTAGCTGTTGCAATGCTTCTGGCTGATCTTCACTCCAAATGCGGCAATTTTGCTCATTTACGTACCCATTCAACCAAAAATGAGCCTCATCGCTGAACACAAGCAGCGCGCGATGAACATTTCGAACCGAGCACGAATTTTGATAGTAAAATTCAATAATTTGCAAGCGTTGTTCATTTGTAAGACGATCCATGGTTAAATTGCAAACCAAACTGAAGATGTTTGACAGTGACACAAGGTACTAAACACACGTCAGCTGTCAAAACCAGTGTTGCCAAAACCAAACCAGCTAAAAAATCACCCTTTATAACAAAAAATGGCATCTCAACACCATTTCAACTCAACTCCAAATCGAGTTCTCAACTCTGGCAACAAAAAAACCTGGGTCGAAAATCCTACCAATCTAACTCGAGCTTTCGATCCTGCATATAAACAGGGTAATAAAGCTCTCTTAACCCAAATTCAGCTTTGATTTAATTTACTCTACGTACAAATGATATTTTTTAGTTTATTCGGAAGCCAAGACGAGACTGACAACTCCTCCAAGAGTATATATTGTCAAGAAGAGCAAAACTGTATTCTTTTGCCTTCTAAGAATTCTTCGGAACAATACTGTGAACTGAATTAATTATTAATGGAAACATTTTCAATTCCGATGCACATCACAATCTTCAAAATGAGTTTGTCGAAAAAATTTTCAAATTCGTAATTTCTGTAGGTACGCCACCACACTTAAGACATGTTTTACCCCTGAGATAAGTCTTAAAAATTATACTAGAAAGTATGCAATTTAAAAAAGCTTTGTTAACACTAACCGCATCCGTAGTCAAACACTATATATAGAGGTATAGTAGGTACTTCAGAGCGATCTTAAGGACACCATCAAAATACATCACCATCACCACCACCAGTAGTCATCCAGCTCAAAATTCATAATTTATTTAAAAACAAAATCTTTTCTAACCATTAGTTTCTCTCCTCCCAGGAAGATCTTTGTCACATTGATCCAAGCAAATTGCTCCTGGAGAGCATTGGTCGTGGTTTCTTCTACAACTATTCGTGTGAAGGTTTCAATGCAGCCGGTTGGGGGCCACGTTCTGATGATAAAGAGTTAATGGTAAGCAAAAAACAACCAACTTTCACGTAAATATATTATATTTTTTTCAAAAAAAAAAACTTAAATATTCCAGGTCCATTACGAACCAGGACAAGCCACACTCACCCACTTCCCCCTCATCGCAGTGAAAAAGAAGAGCGTCAGCTTCTCGTGCTCTGTCGATGATCCCGGCTATCCAGAATCGAATAGGTTTGTAGTTGGTAACAAAAACAACAACAAGCATAACCATCATGACCATAACAACGACGAACACAAGCAATACACTGCATGCATCAAATTCACCACCTTTGCCCTGAATCATAATTCCGTTTCCGCTTCCGCTTTCTCATCCGCCATTCATAACAATAACACTAACACATCTACCACTACCACTACCACTACCTCACTGCTAAGGGGTCGAATTTTTCATGCTAGAAATATTGTTTCGCACCGCGATAGATTCCGTTGGTTTCGTGGTGGACGTGGTCCACTCCAGGATGTGGTGACCAAAGATTGGACGGTTGAACCAGTCGGTCTGGACAGTCGCACAAATTACTCCTGCTATGCGTACAACGAGGGTGGCCACGGAGTACCGGCCACAGTCAACCTAGAAGTCTATGCTCCGCCATTTTTCATAAAGAACCTCTTCCCATACACCGGCATTGTGTATTCGAGCAGGAACGCCTCGCTAATGTGTCGCATCGAATGTGTGCCCAGGTGTACGATATCCTGGTACAAGGACGGCATCGCTCTGGAAGCGGATAATGAGCGGTATTTCGTGAAAGAAGAATACATGGCCGCCTCCCCGGCCACAGGGGACTTCGAGAGTGTAATGTCAGTGCTGGTAAGTAGTATACGATGTGTCCTGATTAATTGTTCCTTTGACACTTATTCTCTGCTTATCCTCCATGTCGTTGTGGTCGTTGCCGTCGCGTCGTCCCCGTGTAGCATTTCAATATGTCAGCATGGCCAAATAAGATGTTCGACATTGACGTTGATAGTGCCAATTATTCGTGCGTATCATCGAGCAATGCGGTTGGTCCTGGCATTAAAAGTGCCACATATTTCAGTATTGAATGTAAGTTGTTCTTTTGTTGCTTTCAATATAATTGTGTGCTGAATTTTCATTTATAATGGTACGAGCTCTTTTGCAGATAACCCAGAGAATACAACTGTAACCGATGAGGTCGTGCATGTCCTTGAAGGTAACATTCCCGGGCGTGTTGTGTGCAAATCAAAGGCAAATCCTGGTAAGTTGTCACTGTCTGCGTGATGGGTGGGTATTTTTTAAAGTTTCTTTTTTTTGTTTCAAAAAGAGGAATTTCACCAGGAGGTGTTGTCCTTTTTGCGAGCTTCTATCTTGTTTATTGAGCAAAAAAGGATGTCAGTGAAATTTTTCTCAATTTTTTTTTGTTCCACGTGCCCTGTCGTCCTGTCATAATAATAATTTTTTTCTGCAGAACCATCGTACGAATGGAGATTCAACAATAAAACGATTAATCGTGGCAGCACTCTGATTATAAATAATCCTATGTCAAGGAACGATTCAGGACGATACACTTGTGTGGCATTTAACAAGCATGGCTCAAATGTATCAGATACATTTATCGACGTTCAATGTGAGTATCTGAATTCTGAAAATACCGCCTTACCTACATACAAAATTATTTAAAAATATTGTTTCATCGGATAAAAATTGTATAAATTTCCTGTTCCCCAAGTGGTGTTGATTTTTTTTTTATAGATTTTTTGGTTTAAATTAAAAAAAAAAAAAAAAAAAACAAACGCACTGAAGGACTTCGAAAGCTCTTCATCATGCCAATGACGCAAAAACACATGGATTGGTGTTTATTCAATTGGAATTATAATCGATTAATCCGATTGCGGTTGTTTGAATTGTTTTCAAGTTTTAGACAATAGTTCATCTCATGGGTTGGATAGAAAAATGTAAATTTTAATTTGGCCGCAGTTAAATGTTTATTTTTTAACCAAATATGGTTGAGTAGGTTGAACTGCATTAAATAATAAAAGTTCATTAAAAAGAACTTTGCTGCAAAGACTTATGATTTATGAAAAATTAGGTTCAACAAGCAAAAGTGAACATGGAAAAATGATTCTTTAAAATTCGTTCAATCTCATTCGGTTCAAAAAAATATCCACAAGAAGTTGCTTTCAATATCTCATTAATCATTGATAATTTAACCGATAGATTAATTATTCAATAAGCTAGTGAATATGGGGCGTATTCATAGTCATTTTTAAACTGCTGCTAATTAAATTGTAAGTTCATTTGAATTTGAATTCATTGATTTTATGATGTGTCCCTGTCCAAGCCCAAGGGCGTACGCAAGGGGGGGCTTGCCCTTGCATTAAAGCTAATTCCACTGAGAACAGACAAACCTTAGTGGACTTAGTTACCGGGGAGGGGCTTTAATAAAAATAAATTTGTTTTTTTATTTCTTAAACCCACCTTTAATTTTGGGAATGTCATGAGATTTTGACATGTCTATAGTCTTCTGAATATTTGTGATAAATGAAAATGGAATACGCTTGTTTTATTTAGGGTGCCATACATTTGGATTACCTCCAGGATTTTCTGACCGACGGATATCTTGTTTAAGAAATTAAATTAAATGTGAGTGGGGGAGGCCCTCCTTGGTCGAAATATGACGTACGATCTCGGATATGTCATATTAGTTTTTATGTTTTTTTTTTACAAGCAACTATGAATATGCCCCTTAATCCTTAATTAAGGAACAACTGTGTTCAAGGGTTTTTATTATTAAATATGTTGGCAAGGGACTTAACTATGATGCTAAGAACCCAGAATAGTCGGACTATGTCCCTTTTTAATATAATTATTGGTATAATTTGAAAACTAAGCCGAATTAGACAATTTTACTTTTAAAACTTTTTGTAAAAAATTGAATTTTCTATCGAAATGATGGGTTTAAAATTTTGAAGAAATAAGAAGACACAGTTATCAAGAACCAATAAACAAAAATTATAAAATCAAAGATTTAAATTTTTTTATTAAATTCCTCATAACTTTTCTTCGGAGCAGGAATAGGCGTAATGCCGACGAAAGTGAAGGTTCTAACTTCTAACCTTTAATATGACATGTACAAAAAGTTTATTCAAACTCAAAATTGATGGACATATAACCATTCAAATGTAAACTTATTTTTTTTTAAGTTTTAGCCCTTAAGTCTCTTTTTTACTTATTTTAAGGCATTGGTTCTATTTCCCAAATTTCGTATTCCTAATTCTATTCATACTTAAGATTTTCAATTCTAAAATTTAAATCTTCAAAATTAAGGTAGGGTAGTCTCATAACTTTTCACGTATTCATATAAAAATGAAACTGGAATCCCTAGAAAAAATGTAATTTCGGCTTCGTTAATAATATCAGGGTAATAAGATTACGTCCAATTCACCAAATCCAAGTGGTCCAACTTGCTCTACTAACAGAGCAAGTTGGGCCAGTAGATGGGGTTAGTTGGACCAATAAATGAAAAGTTGATAAAAAAGCTGCATCAACGACAAAAATGCTCTTTATTTTAACTTAAGTAGATCCCAAATTAAAATTCAAAACATACCAAAAGAGTTGTTTTTTGGTATTGCGAATTCAGACGCGCGCCACCCCGCACTGTGGTCCAAAAAGCCAAAAGTTGCGTCAAAAATACAAAATCCAATGTTTTTTATATGTTTTGTTTTTTTTTTTTTTTAATAGAAATATAGACAGGGCTTCAAAAACAGTGAACAAAATAAATTTTCTGGTAAATAGTTTGGTTAATATAGCTTTTCAAAGTTGGGTAATTTGGTTTTAGATTTAAAAAAATGACAAAAATTGAATTTATTTTTCTTTATTGCAATTATGGTGTATTGGTAGCGTGGTTGTTTTATTTGTAAGTAAATTACAATCTTAAACAAAAAAAAAAAGAAATTTAATATTTTTGTATAAATAAAACAAAAAAACCCTTTTTTTAAGAGTTTAAGGTTTGAAAAGGTTTGAAAAATTAACAGGATATTTTAGCCCAACTATTTGCTAAGCCATACGCAAAATTGCAGCTGCAACTTTCTGCAATGTTTTGAGAAAATTTCATTTTTTAAAAACAAAAAAACATGTTTTCGGTGTTAACATTTCGGTCTCAAAAACAAATTTACGTTTGGAATGTTTGAGTTATTTCCTTTATCAAAAGAGCTGAGAACGTGAAATTCTCTTCTAATTTCAATTAGAAAACGTTTTTTTACAATCTTAGCTGCACAAAAATACGCCCACTTCCACGCCCCTTTTATATTTAAATGGCAATTGTTAAAGAAAATGGTCTTAAAATCTGTAAAAAAAACTACTGATTGTTATAATATTGAACATTCAGTTTTTGTAATCCGCGCACTTTTTAAATAAATTCTTTTTAAATTAAGGGCCAGTTTCACAGTCAGAAAAGTGACACTTAAGTGGGGGATTTGAAAGATTATTTCCCAATACCACCGTTCACTGTTACCTGAATAAGTGGCACTTAAGTCTCCGATGTTGGTGACTTAAGTTCCTAGCTATGAAATTTAGCTTAATTTCCTTATATGGGAAACTTAAGTGCCACTTATTTCGGTAAGTGTCGACAGTGAAACTGGCCCTAAGAGTTTTTTGAAACAAAAGTAAGTAAATACGAATGGACCTAGACAAGAAGGAAAACTGTAATATTTAAACCTTTTTGTTTTTTATACCCTGCCAAAAGTAGGAGATTAAGTTCTTTATTGCCTTATCAATACCAGAAAAGTGAAATTAAGAGTTTTGTCTGCTCCATAAAATGTTGAAAGAAATATTTAACTGTGAATTATTATTGTATGGCCCAACAAAACAGGTAGCAGAAAAAATTAAGTTTTTTTGCTTAAAACGTCAAAATTTGGTTCGTTAACTTGATGCATCCAGTGTTGTAAAAAAAATATTTTGGAACACCTTGTAAATAATTAAATAGTCATAGACTTTTTTAAATTCTCAAAATTTTAACTATTTTTATAGTTTTCCTTTAATTTCTTTCTCTGTTAATTCCTTTTTTTTAAGAAAATCTTACTTCAGCCTTTGATTAAGAAATACTCTGTGAAGATATTTTCTCAAAGTTCACTAATTTTATAGTTTTGGAAATTTCCTTTAAGAAGAAAAAAAATTGTAGCGACATCTTTATCCTTTCAGAAGTTATGATTTTTGCAACCAAAAAAGTCATTTTTGACCACAGTGCGCAGCGCCGCTCGCTGGATTTCTCAAAGATTTCTCTTAAAATAAAACATTTCTCTCAGCTGTATTAAGCCGTTCTTAAGACGTCCCTCTTATATCAGTGTTGCCGTTGTATATACGTTCGCATGCTATAAATGATCGTGTTTATTTAGCTTTTGTGGTTTGTGAGTTATCCACGTGGTACAACTTGCACCAACAAACACACGCAATAGTTAAGGAATAGCTTCTATTTCTCGGTTTAACTTATTATATCTTCAACGGTTGGTATTTTCTAGATTCGTATGTTCACCAAAATCTGAATCTTCATCTTACCAAAAACTACTTTTTTTCTTAGTTTTTATTTCAAGAAATTAATTTATTTCATAAATAGAAAAAATACGCCTATCCTTCCCCTTTCCAGGGTCAAAAACCTTTAAGTTACAACTTGTTTTGTTAAAATTACTTTATCTTGTTCCTGCTTAAATTGACGTTTTAAACGTATTTTTACTTTTGATACTATGTTTTTTTTATAACTTTAAGCTAGCAAATTTCCACTGCCATAGGGAAAATAATTTATTTCACAAGATCAAAACTCAAAAGGTTCTTACCATGGAAGTAACCCGCAAAACTCATAAATCTTCTGATATCCTTAGCCTGGTTTTTATAAGACCTTCTAACCTACACCTCGCATGCATCCTGATTCAATTAAAAATCAAAACGAATCCTTTCCCTCCTTCAACTCCTCCTTTTGCTCTCTTCCACAAATGTATATAACGAGTTTAAACGACGTACGAGTATAGGTACCTTTATAAGTAAAATAAAAATCCATTGCTGCGTCCTAGATTTTTATACCCACTCTGATTTTATTTCCAGTTAAGCCAAAATGTGAAATCGAGAGGCGAGAAATCGACGATAAGGACACGTTGATATGCACAGCATTCGGAAATCCTACAGAGGTAAGTTGTATAAGTCAATGTGTGGTAGCTAGAGAAGTGCTGATGGTCCAGTCGATGTTGGTCTGTGTATATTCAATATCAATCTCAGAGTTTTCAAGAACTCCAATCCGTTTATATATATCAAACCAAACCAAAGCATCAGACAGGAAAAAAATAAAAATCTCTCTTTCTCTCTCTCAATAACAAAAAAAAAACTGTTTTATTTGTTTTCCTCTACTGATGCTGCTGCTGCTCCTGGTGATATCCTGAATCCTTTCGAATATGGACGTATACAACATTTCAACACACACCTATACGCTGTCCACTCGCAAACAAAACAGGCCAACTTCTCATGGTCAATTAAGGGGGAGAACGATTCGGTGGTAACACTGGACAATAGCAAAATTATCAAGGAAAAGAGCTTTTATATCGTGGATGAGGATTATGCGATTGCACGGACGTATCGTTGTGTGGCGAATAATTCCGTTGGAGTTGGGACGTTCTGTGAAATTGAAGTTGCCGGTAAGTTTTTCCTACCTACAAGGATTATATTATTTCGATTCTTTTTTTTTTTATTTTCATCGGCACTATTTTCTCGTTTATTTCAACATTTTCATTCACATTTAGTTGTTATGGTTTTTCTAGTGGATTGGTTGATTTTTTTTTTTAATTTTTTTTTGAGGCTGCAGGAGAATTTTCCAAAATACACCGAGTGCAATTTTCAAGCGGGTTTGAGGGATACAAGGTGGGAGATGTGACTCCTTTTGATTTTTATCCGCGTTTTGTTTTATTTTTACATATTCATAATGGAGCGAGTATTGGTTTCGTGAAATTAAAATTAAAATGAAAATAATGAAAAAGTGACCAAAGAGGTGTTTTTTTGTCATACGGTTCGTGTCAGTCTGTTTGTTCTGTGCTACTGGACGTCTATGAGTTAACGATACAAGGCTATTTCCTAAATTGGGCAGCCGATTTCCTAAAATTTGATTTAAGGCTTTGGGCTGAAATTTCATATAGTGAATTACTGCCGCGTTGACATTTATAAGATAATCGCCATACTGCCATTTGTATTTGTTCCCGTATTTCTCATTATACTGGCTTGTATTAAAAAAATAAATTGCTTACATTTGCAATACTCAATACTTTTTTTTAAATATCTTATCACAAGAGCAAGTTCCTACGATCTAGTTGTGCATTTTATTTTATATTCATATTGAAGGTAAAGACTTTCAAGAATGTTTTTTTTTTTTAATTAAATTGAGACCGTTGAATAAATTAAATTTACAGAGCTCCTGATCCAGTATTGGGTGTACCATAGCTGAAATATAGAGAGACATGATGAAAGAAGATTTAAAAGTGGCCAACATATAGCTGCAGCAAGCTTTTCGAAGGATTTATTTTAGTTTAATGAAATAAAATTTAATATATTGATGCAGTTACTTTTTTCAAGCCAAAGTTAGGTAGCGAAATTGAAATATTAAAATTGTTAATTGATTTCCAAAAGGATTTTCACATCCATTTATCTTCTTCTTTTGTTTCAAATATACCTTAATGTGTTATTTCAAATATAAAATTTCTAAATGTCATCTCTAGCTTTCATGTCCTTCAAATTGTGTTATTTCCAAAGTAAAAACGGCGCTAAATTTCAGATTTCGCTCATGGTTTTGGTTTTTCAATTAAAAAGTTAAAAACTAATTTGCGTAAAAAATACACCTTTGTAAAATGTTAGTTATACAAAAAAGTACCTTTTATTAAAAAGAACTCTGAAGATAATCCAAAAGCTTCGTTCATTTTGTGTTCGAACTCAACTTAAAAGGGCTTCAACGACCATTAGAGTATGAAGAACAAAATTACATACCGACGACTTTCTTTTTAATTTTCATAAGTGATTCAGATTAGAAATAAAGGGTTTTTCAACAGGGACGCTACAAAAGTAGAGCAACAGGGACAGCAAACGACGCCATATTTACTGCCGCTCTTTTGACATTTCTCTTCAGTAAGGTTTGCCATTTCATGATGTAAAGATATACGAGCCAACAACGAGTCAAAATTAGTAAAATTTATTACCGAAATTCAGAGTCAGTGGCCTCAACATTAAGAGCGCTACGTCCAATTTATGGTCGTCATAATCGTCCCAGCAGATCAACAATTGAGCGTCTAGTTATACTATTTCCTGTGGGGCTACGTCAAGTCTATGGTCTATGCCAACAAGCCAGCGACGATTGATGAACTTCGTACGAATATCGAACGTGAAATTGCAGCAGTATCGGCCGATTTATGCTTGAAAACCGTCGAAAATTGGGTTTAGCGTCTGGACTTCTGCAAGTGTGCCCGTGGTGGCAGTGCAAAAGAAATTGAAATCCATACATAATGGCATCAAACGTACTTTCACAGGATTAAAAAATTTCATTGATATCCGAAACCGTTTTTGTTTTATTTAAAAAAAAACTTTTGTAGCGCTCTTATTGAAAAACCCGATATAACTGAATTTAAGAAATCAGTACCTCGCAACCCCAACGAACTACTGAAATAGTAATTTTACTATAAACAATATAGAACGTCGACGCATTGGCGTGGGATTGCCCTTACAAGAACGAACAATTTCTTCGACAGGGTAGATGTATTGTGGCGTGTAAGAGGGGTATAAAACCAAAACCTTCACAATTCATGGGTCTTAATTTCAATTTAAAGATTTAAAATTCGACTAGAAATCTATTGAAAAACTTGTATGTCCCACTGACTTATTATATAATTTTTTAGATCGATTTTTCGTCTTTCCTCAATAATGTTAATGCTCGAGGAAAAAAATGCCATAATTCAATAATTCGAATTTTTCAAAATGACGGATTTTTCCAAGGTCAATTAAACCTGGACTAAAACTTTTCTAAGAGCACTCTTTTAAATATTAATAAATCAACCTTCCAGTATTTCATTCTACGAAATAAATCTATCTTTCCCTTATACATTTTGGAATAGAGAATTTTGAAACACAGAATTTTTATAAATCTTTTCACGCAGTCTATCATTTGTACGAACTCTAGTTCAAGGTTCAAATATCTGATTTACACAGGATTCCTTAACCTGTAAATTATTCCAATATCTAAAAAAAATTTACATAAAACAGCGTTTAAGGGTTTTTCGCAGAAATGTTCGTTATAGAAAAAGGGATTTGATATTTTTTCTTTTTTGAGAAAATTTGCTTATGGTTGGAATTTTTGTTTGCACTCCTATCACTTATTCTGAGGGATCTAGCAGAAATTCTACATTTCAGAATCTTATAAAAAAAAAATGTCCAAGAAAAAAATAATTGTTTTAGACTTTTGAACTCTCACCTTTATCTGCCTATGATGTGATTGTATTAATAAACCATAACCTTACACCTTCAATGCTCTCATCTCTTTAAAATCTTGAACCACTTTAAAAAAGAAATAATAATTAAGAATTTGGTCGACTAAAAGCAAAGTGACTTAATACAAAATCCATAAGAAAATCCAAATGATTTTTTTAATGAATTATTTCAATTTAATTGAAATATGAAAATGAAAAGGGTTGGTCATTTTATTCTGTATTCCAAAATTTGATTAATACACTTTTATTTTGTTCTCTAAAATAATGTAAACAAAGAATTTTCATTACCGTTAAATTGAAGCTTAATATTTTTAAAATGTTTACATACACTCTGCAAATCTCTAAAAATTATAAACAATGAATTTCAGCCTCAGTTTGTTAAATTTTTTATTAAGGGCCATATTGTGCACTCGATATATTCAGATTAAAATTTAAATCCTTAAATTAAATGTAAATTAACTTATTTCCAAAAATGTTATCTAATTTAATATTATTCACTTGTTAAATCCAAATTTTTAAATCCGATGTTGGATTTAAACTGGTATACATAAGGCAGTCTAATGACTTTAATCCAGATTAAAAACTCAGTTTCACATTATTTACTTCTTTTTATAGTTTTTTATAAATTTTTTTTGCTCCCAAAAATAAAGAAATTAAATACAGGAAATGTTGATATCTTACAGAAGGCGACATTAAAGAATTATTGAACTATTGATTCGCGTCGAACTTTTCAGGTGCTTAAAATGGCCTGCATCAACGATTACAAAGACAATAATTTTGGGAAGTAACGGGTGATTTTTTAGCTGGTTTGGTTTTGGCAACACTGGTTTTGACAGCTGACGTGTGTTTAGTACCTTGTGTCACTGTCAAACAGCTTCAGTTTGGTTTGCAATTTAACCATGGATCGTCTTACAAATGAACAACGCTTGCAAATTATTGAATTTTACTATCAAAATTCGTGCTCGGTTCGAAATGTTCATCGCGCGCTGCTTGTGTTCAGCGATGAGGCTCATTTTTGGTTGAATGGGTACGTAAATAAGCAAAATTGCCGCATTTGGAGTGAAGATCAGCCAGAAGCATTGCAACAGCTACCAATGCATCCCGAAAAAGCCACTGTTTGGTGCGGTTTATGGGCCGGCGGCATTATTGGGCCATATTTCTTCAAAGATGATGCGAATCGCAGCGTTACTGTCAATGGTGAACGCTACCGAGCGATGATAACAAACTTTTTTTTGCCCGAAATGGAAGTTCTTGACTTGCATGATATGTGGTTTCAACAAGACGGTGCCACATGCCACACAGCACGCGAAACAATGGCGCAATTGCGAGGCGAGTTTGGTGAACAGTTAATTTCACGTTTCGGGCCGGTCAATTGGCCGCCTAGATCGTGCGATTTGACACCATTAGATTTTTTTTGTGGGGGTATGTCAAGGCTAATGTCTATAGGGACAAGCCCGCTTCGATTGACGCACTGGAAGCCAACATCCATGCATTCATTCGTGAGATACCGGCCGATATGTGTGAAAGAGTATGCCAAAATTGGACTCAGCGGATGGGCTACCTGAGACGCAGCCGCGGTCAACATTTGCATGAAATTATCTTTAAACATTAAATTGCAAGGTTCAAACTATCGATTCAAATAAATATTTCATTCATTTTTTCGAATTTTTTGTGTTTTTTTTTTAAAAAAAGTTCTAAACCTCTTAAAAAATCACCCATTATATTGTCGACTGAAAAAGAGAGATCTTTTCGCATGAATAAGATGGTTTCCTTATTTAATTTTCATTCTAAAGAATTTTACATTTAACAAATTGACATTAAGATTAAATGATTTCATATATGAATTGAAGAATGCTTAAGTCCATTGGATTGAATGCATATTTTGGAGTGTATAATAATAATGGATTAAAATGTTTATATTTAATTAATCCTGCTTAAAAAAATTAATTTAAAATTCACTTAAATCCATATTGAAAAATGAAAGGAATGAAAAGATTTCACACAATCCAAAGTTATGAGTCTGTAAAAAAAAATTTAACTTTCTTTAACATTTTTTCACCTAGAATTTTTATTGTTCTGCTTTAATTTTTCTAAATGTTGGGAGTTTTTTTATTCGGATCAAAGAAAAACTGCTTAGATAAGTGGTTTATTGAACGAAGCAATTATCCATAATTTTAAAACAAAATGGATAGCGCCTGTCGAAAGTGCGTCTCCAAATCATAAACTAAACTTGATTTTGTAAAAAACCGCCTTCTCAAGAAAAGTGAACTCAGGTTGGTCAGTTGATCGACAACAACAGACCTGTAAGTGTTACAGCTTTCCCCTGGACTAAAAAGAAGATATTATTACTGATGGACCAGTTTCACCTTCACCATTTCTAAGAAAATAAATATTAATTTATTCTATCAGAAAGTCAATGCAAACCTGATGTAAAAGTTCATTTTTGCGGCGTTAAAAAAAATTACACAGTTTTAATTATCATTTTTTAATAGTACCGAAATTAGGTTATGGTAAAACCATAGCATAGCGTAGTAGGTATACTCAAAAAGTGTACTTCTGCATTTATATAGAATTCTCCTTATCGATTCTCGTAAATATATCTTTCATCCCCAAAACTGCTTGAATATTGCACAAAAGCACAATTAACATACCGAGTAAGAAGTATATTTTAATTTTTATTTCATTTTGATCTACAAATAATTATTATTGTTGTTAAAAAAAAATATTAAACGAATAAACTCCCGTAATTTATGGTTGTTGTTTTTCAATAATTACGGATAAAATTCAGTTAAATGCTTTTGAAAATCAACTTTACTTTTTTTTTTTGTTTTGTTTTTTTTTTTTAAATAAGAAATAATAATTTAAAAACAATAAATAAATATTAATTGCTATTAATCATTCATTTACATATTTTAACCCTTATTATAAATATCATTCTTTCCTATCGAAATCAATCAAAATTAATAATTATCATGCTGGAATATAATTATCATAACAGTAAGACCTAAAAGTAAGTAGACGCACTGAATAAATTGTAAATAAATGTTGTTGTATTTTAATTCCTTTTTTGTTTTAATTACCTATATTATTGTTTTTTTTTTTTTTAGTAAGAAAAAAATTAAATTATTGGAATATCCTGTCATAAGAATATTCAATTTCATACTCATGTTTAAAAATTACTGAATTTTTTTTTACTTTTGTGTGTAAATCCACTTAAGTATACATTCTTTCAGTATCAGCAATCATTATAGTGTATTTTTATTAAGCTCACGAAGTAGACAGCTAGTAGACAACTGAGTAAGACTATATGTGATTGATTGACTTGCTCGATTTTGAAAATTTGTTGGCATAAAAAATGAGCTTCATAAGGTTTGGGTATGACACCGTATTGCTTGATTGAGTTCTTTATTTTAAAAATGAGTTGTAAAAGAATGCAATCTTTTGTGAATGTAGTTTTTAAAAATCATTCAACTAAAAGATTGCTTTTACTGACTTCGCTTTAAGATTTCGACTTATGAAATTATGAAATCACCATTAATTTGACATGAAAAAGATTCCAATTATTTTTTCCCCATTCATTTTTGAGCAATAAATTGTATGCAATCTTTTGGGAATTCATGCATTCTTTTGCATTCTTATGCAATTTTATGACGAAAATGAGACGCGATAACTACACGAAATTTATTTTTCATTACTTCAGACTTCTTAAAAATCTAGAAAAACATTCGACTGACTAGTAGGGTTTAAAAACCCAAAAAAAATTACGCTATTTGTCAAATTTCTGCAGCAAACAATTTAACCATACACAAATCATCATAAAAACGACAAATTATTTTTCTATATATCCCAAAGAGCCCTCAAAAACACTTATCTCTGTCACAACCACATGCGGTTTGAAAATCTGACACAAAACTAATGACCTCTGAATCATTTATATTTCTCCCTGCAAACCAAAACATCAACAACAACAACAACAACAAAAAGTCAACTCCTGTTCCTGATGCCTTTTATTCAAAACCACCACATCAGCACAGAACCATAACAAAAAAGTGCTAATATATTTTAGTGTGTTGCTTTATTTTTTTTATTTTGTTGTTTGCACACACGGAGTAGTACCAAGTACCATCAAAATTGGAAATGAAATCACGTAATGTCCTTGTTCCATATGCTTCGCTCGCAAATAGAGTCTCGATTTTAGTCGGGCAGATATTCCACTCAAATGGTGATGTTTCCATAGAGTAGAACAAGAGCAGATTGATAAAAAATGCAAAAATCATGCAGCAAAAAATATTGTTTAGCTAGGTATCTACATAAAAAAGGACCAAATATATTTCAGTAGTAAATATATGTATTTATTTCTGAGGAAGAAATTACAGGAGCGTATTAAAACTTTTGGTGGCCCAAATACAGAATTACCAAATGGGGCCCGAATAACTTCACGAATTTCTGTTGAAGAAGTAACAATTTTAACAATAAGATAACCTTAGGAAAACTGCCAAATATCTTTAAACTTATCAAAGAAGTAGAGAACATAAGCCTCATTAGGAAAATCGCCCTCCAAATTAGGGGCCCCAAGTACCAATCTATTAAACCCACCTCCAAATCCACCCCTGGCGAAACTCCACACAGTTCCTGCTTGCAATTTCCAACTCTATTATAAATAACTATGTGTTTATGCATGTTGTGTGAGTTAAACAAGAGAACTAAATTTACAAAAATAAAGAAAGACGAATTGCATTTTTTGTATCCTTTCTTATGACATCCATCAAAAAAGTAGATGGCGACGGAGAAAAAACCCAATGCACTTTCCTCTTTATTTTCTCCATTATATCTCTATTCCCAGGAGGGACTCTATCTTTTTGTATGTGTCATTTTTAATGCATTCCTTCTCTAATAGTTCTTTTGTGTCATCCGGACACTGAAACAAAAATAAAAGAGTAAACGAAGGATATTTGCATAAAAATGCATTCCAAGTTTTTTCAGTTGAATTTCCTGTCATGATACGAAGCGACAGCGATGGCTGTCGTCGGCGGCGATGGTAATTCATCCGCGGTGCACTGTGTAAGATGCCGCCAAAAACCTTGCGCCTTTTGTCACTTAAATTTAGTTCTAATTACTCAAACAAAAAGGGAAGCGTTACACGTGTAGGTATATAAAAAATCCTGAAAGGATATTATAGGTACTTCAATTAATTATGCTGTGCTCTCTGCTGGGAACGCGGCCTCCATCGCATTTCCATATATGAACAGCTTGGGAAAAAAGCATCTTAAGTATGGCACTGCTTTGGAAAATACAAAAAAGGAACTTCTGATAAATTAGGTTTGAACTTATACTCCATGCACACACTCAAGGGAGAAATTGTTGTATAAAGTGTAAAACAAAACAAGCACATTCAATGTTAAACTTCCTATTCCAAAGGGAGAACAAAATAGCATAAAGTACCAAAAATAAAAAGTAAAAATTCAACCTCTTGATCCTGACACACATATAATGTCATAGTAGGTATAAGATATTCCTTTTAGCCTCTCTATCTCTCTCTCTCTATGCTCCTGAAAGGTTAAGCGAAGTGAATCAAATCACTGAGATGTTAAAGTCATTTTGGGAGATTTTACCTTTGGGGGCGGTTAGGTACCACTTTGTTGCCACTGAAAGCCTCCCGGATTTTTAGCTTCTTTTTTTGGCATCAGGTGGGCTCTATGCAAAGTGAATCTTATACATTTACTTTTCTTCTCAACGCTTAACCCATATACATGCGATGCCTTCACAAAATTTACAAACAAAAACGTGAGGTGTAAATTGAAGGAGCAGAATTCTCAAAAAAAGTAAAGAAAAAAAAAGTAAATTGGTGTAATATATTTTCTTATGGTGTTGACAAACGGATGGTGCTTTGGAAGCTTTATTGATAAATTTAAGTTAAAAGATCATTTTTTTTTGGAGGAAGTTTATAGTCGTGTCAGTCGTAGGTCGTTGGGGAGTAAATTTATACCTATATGTAAATAGAAGGTGTGTTAATTCCGTTAGGTTTAAGAATCCCTTTATAACCCCTGCGTACGATAAAAGGGGTAAATTGAATCATTCAGTTAAAGTGGAGTCAAGTGAGCAATCTGATGGTTGATCTTTGATGATTAATGTCTATATCTTAGACGGAGGATGAAGAGAAACAAAATATAGCTCATGAAAAACAAGGGCAAAATAAATAAGTCCTTAGTGAACTGGAAGACTTTTATAAAAAAGGTTTCTTCTTACAAGAGAAAAAAAAATAATTACAACTTATGAAGGAAAACATTGACATTTAATACGATAAGCTTAGCTGAGAACCATTTAATTTAACTCTTTAAAATTTTTATTTTACTGACATTTCTAAGAGGTGTCAGTAGTTATACATATATTCAGGGGATTAATATTGTAAGCCAATACCTTTTGTGTTTCAACAAATGCGTAAGAGCAAGCAAGTGGGTGGTGCTCTTAAGATTTTTATTTTGCATAAATATTTAAAAAAAACTATTTTAAAAAATTATTTCAAATGATTTTTTGATAAAATTTTAAATTCGAGCAAAGGTGCATGTTTCAGAAGCTAAGCTCATTTATTGGAATGGACACAGGCCTAGGACTAGGTTAACACAATTATTTAAACTATTTTTGAAAGCTTAAATAAACAGTTATTAAGATCCTAACTTCTATAAGGCTTCGGTAATTCCTGCAAAAAAAACACTTAGATTTATCTATGCATTTTTTAAGTTTTCTTGAACTTAAGACATACTTAGAACTTTCTAATTTGAGGTGTTTTATATTCCCTTTCGAATAAGATAGAACTAGTGTTATGGAACCGTTTTAGCTATAATTTATTTACGAATTCTACGATACATTCCTGGTAGATGAATCAATCCTCTTCTACACGGACGTATCAACTATTGATGACGGAGTTGGTGGGGGGGGTGTACTCAGACATGATGAATTTAAATCTCTCCTTTCGCCTTCCGAATCACTGTAGCGTGTTCCAAGCGGAGCTTTTGGCGATAAATGAACTACTGTCTTGGCTTAAAGAAAACGTGGTATCTAACACAGATATTCACATCTTCTCGGATAGCCAAGCCGCCATAAAATCTCTGGAATCTGTCTCTACCAACTCTATAACCGGCCTTAACTGTCGATCATCTTTAATTGAGATAGCACAGCAGTTTAATATTCACCTATGCTGGGTGCCGGGCCATAGGGACATTCCAGAAAATTGCAGGGCTGACGAACTCGCCAGAAGCGGAACAACGCTGCCTATTTTGCCAGATAAGGCAAATATAGGTATACCATTACTACGTGTAAAATTTTACTGAAGCAAGTTGCAATAGAGAAAAAAAATCTAAGTTGGAAAAACATCAACACCTGCGTGGCAACAAAACAGTTATGGCCAAAGCTAGATCTGAAGCGGTCCAAGAGTTTAATATCTCTTAGCAGACTGCACATCGGCTCAGTAATAGGTGTCATTACTGGGCACTGCTTGACAGGCAAGAACGTAACGAGGCTCGGAGTGTTTTCAAATGATTTCTGCAGGAGCTGTATGGATGAAGAGGAGGAAGAATCGATTTCTATCTCCTCTGTACTTGTCGTGCTCTAACCCAACGACATAAACTCCATCTCGGAGATTACTACTATAACGATCCTAGTGATCTGGCAAAAATATTGACATAAGTAATCTTACACACTTCGTAAGGAGCTTCAAGTGGTTCAACGAATAGGGAGGAAAGTTCCTAGATTCTTGTGGTATCACAATGGACGAACTATGGTCGGACGAAGTGTGTCAAGCTTTCCTACTTCTCAGCCACCTTAACCTGAACTTAACTAACCTACTATACATTTTCGACCCGGAAAATAACCAATAAATTTCGACAAGTCTCAATTTTTAGCAGACTACCCTGAATAAAACTTTGAAATTATATTAACCTGTTCAAGAGATCTAGAAAAATCTTAGCCTTTTTGACTCAAGCAATAATTCAAAGTTTATGCTAAATAAGCTTTATCGAGCAAGTACTCATATATCACAAATTCAGTTCATATGGATCAACTCCTATAGGTCCTTAAAAAAAAAAAAAAAAAAAACAAAATATTTGTCTCACTTAGGCCTAGTTTTTCAGTGGTGAGTTAAGTCGGAGTAAACTAAGTCAAAGCTAAATCTAAAAGTAAATTAACCCACAGTGAACTTAAGAATCAGTTTTTCTGTGGAAAATGCATGCGAAACTCAGTGGATAAAACCCCAAAAGTATCTGTTTAGTTAAACCTGAGTTAACGCCCCAAATTTGATGAGTTAACTCAGGTCTAATTTTAATATCGCACTGAAAAAACTGGACCATACTGTCTTACTAAATATGTATCTTTCACTATAACAAATCAAATTGTTCACAAGCACTCATATCTTCAAAATATCAATCCTTTTTATTTATCTACTTATATCCTTGGAAAAAATAAAATTATTTGTTTTCCTAATCCCTTATAATAAACATTACTAAAAAAAAAAAAAAAACTCTCCACAGAACAACTTGCTTGGTGGCAAAGATGGGACAAGACAACTCTTATCATCCTTGTTGCTGCGATACTAGCCCTCCTTCTGGCTGTAATAATTATCTGCTGTATTATTATTTGCATTTGCCGACGAAGACGCCGACAGGATAAATGTAAGTGAAAGCAAAAATCTGTTTTGAAATTCATATACAATGTGTATCTACTACCAAAAAAAAAAAATGAAACACTTTTAGTTTTTATTTTGTTTTTATTTTTGGAATTTTTGTTTTACTATCTCTTTAAGTTATCCCAATTATTTTTATTCATTTTCATTTTCATTTCATCTTTATTTGTGTTTTCTATATTATTATTATGTTTTTTTTCTTAAGAAAAAAAAAAAAACACTTTGAATTTATCTTTTATTGCAAAAACGAGAATTTATTATCTAAATGGAGTTTGCATTTGCATTTTTGAGAAATACAAAACAAAAATATATAAACAAGTATCTAATTGAGTAATTAAAAATAATTCCATTGAATTACTTTTTTTTTCTATTTCAAACTACGAGAATGCTCTTTTACCATATATCATGCATGAGAAACTAATTTTCTGTTCTGTTTGTTTTGGTTTCATTTTGAGAATTATAACAGAAAATAATTAAAATATTTTGTTTTGTTTGATTTTTGAATTTTATGTGTGTGTCCTTTTTGGAATGAGCATTTTTACTAAAACAAAACATGTATACAGTTTGATTTTGTTCATTATTGCTAATGCAAATTATATTTTTATTTTGTTTTTAACTTATTTTCAAATGAATTAAAGGAAATACAAACAAAAAATTAATTAACCTAAGTTGGTAACTGTGAAATGAAATTTTCTATTTTAAGAATTTGTTTTAAATTTTTTTTTTAATAAAACCCCATGAGTTTGGTTTTGATTAATAATGTAATACATAAGGTTACACATAGTGCATACAAAAAGTTATAGAAAGTTATAATTGATTTTTGAGTCTCACGCGAACTTACTTCAAAACTTACCCTTCAAAAGTTTTTATAAATGTAAATTTTTGGAATGGAAATTTTGTATGTAAAGATACACACATATTAATAATTACATATATGTATGCATATGTTTTTACGAGCAGTGTGCACATATTGAAACTAAATCTAAACTACAGATGGTTCTCTGTAAAACCGGGAGGGTGATTTCATTTAAACCAGTCCTCAACTATTAAAAACAAAATGTGTCTTTAAATTGAAATAAATACAAACAAAATTGCGATAAATGTTTTACTTCCTCGTTTTGTAATTATTTATTTCGCAGTTTGAACAAATAAGCAATATATTGTTCCAGAAGTCATTGTCAAAGGTGGGTTTAAAGATTTTACCTTTACCTTCGTAAAAATTTAAATTTTGAAGGTTTTTTTGGCGTTTGACAATGATATCACGTAATTTACAAATTTATAATTTCAAATAAATCAAAATTCAGTTTTAAGTATTCATTCAAAAGATGCTTAGAGTTTTTTTTTAAAGAAGCTATCGTATAAAATGAAATCCTTTAAGCTCAGCTGCATACATAAAGGGTCCGCCAAATAACTTCTTCTTTTTTTGAAAATGGCGCAAAACATCGAGTGTAGCTTCGGCTGTGTGGCACGTAGCGCCGTCCTGTTGAAACCAAATGTTGCCAATATCCTCCTCTTCAATTTATGTGAACAAAAATTCGTTCAACATGGCCCGATAACGATTGCCATTGACTGTAACGGCCACTCCTTGCGCATTTTCGAAAAATGCCCCAATTATGCCTCTGGACCAAAATCCGCACCAAACAGTGACTCGTTTTGGGTGTATCGGCTTTTCAATGTATGCGTGTGGGTTTCCTGTGCCCCAAATGCGACAATTTTGCTTGTTTACTGCCTGACAAGATCAAAATGAGCTTCATCTGAAAAGATGATTTTTTTGGCAAAATCGGCATCTTCTCTAAGTCGATCGCAGGCCCACTTAGCGAAGCGTATACCCAACCATATTCGTTCAGCGGAAGGATAAAACTAATTATCTGTCAAATCAGACATGAGCTAAGTGTTACCATTCACGAAATAAGCACTAGTTGAAAAAGAAAGTTAAATGCGGGAGCCTTTACATGTCCGTTTAATTGTTCTTAAATTAAAAAGTTTCATTGCATAGTTATCGTGATCCCATTGGTTCAGTTGATTTAATCACTAATTTATCCCTCCAATCAATCAATCTATTAATCGTATTTACCATTTCATTAAAACATATTATTTTAATTTTAACTTAAAAAAAAAAATAACTACGTATCAAAAGATTACAAAAAATATTACACTCTAACATTAAACAAAAAAAAATATATGTATGCCTTTGACTAACGCAAATATTTATTTTTCATTTTTTTTCTCTTTTATGTTTTTCTTTTTTAAATGTTTTTTATCGCTTTAACGAATTTTTTTGATGCGCTTTTAAATCGACAATTTTAAACAAAACAAACAAAAATATGTAACGTGCATAAAAAACAACATATAATCAATCACGCATTTAACACACAAATTAAAACAAAAAATTCATACACTCTGCTGAATTTGCCAACTAACTATATACCTCCTGCAATCAAACGGAATATAAAAATAAAAAAAAAAAAAAAAAAAAAATTATGCATCATCAACTCATAAACTATTTTCACTAATAAATATAAACACTTAAAATTACAAAACATATAAAAATGCTACACACACAAAAACCATACAATCACTTTACGTGCATCCCTCTTATTGCTCTTCTGTTGCATTAAAACAAATTTAAACAAAAAATATATATAAATACATATATATCGCTATAAAACAAAAACAATTACAAATAAAATTGCACAAAAATTTTACTCACATACGTGCAAAAATAAAATATTCAAACACTTGAAAAAAAATATACAAAAAACACAGATCATACGGAAGTGTCCATCAGCGCAACACAAAGGTAAGCACTTCTCAATAATTGGTTGTAATTTTTTTTTTGAATTCTGCATATTTCTTTTTATTTTTAAATAAAATTGTACATAGGTAATAATTTTTAATTTTTTTTTTTGTTTTAATATGTTGTTAAAGATTTCTCTTAACTTTGTGATTGCACTGATTTTCTAATTACTTAACTTTTATATTTTCAAATAATATTTTTAAGTTTAAAATTGACGCACTTTTAGACGAATATAAGAAAATATTTTGAAATCGGATTGGTGATTTAATTGAAGTCAAAAACAATTGAATAATAATAATTTAAAATTTAGTTTGAAGGTGATAAAAAGAAAGAATTACGTTAACGAAAAAATTGAATTTTAATTTGACCAAATTAACGATATAGAAAATCATTCTCTTTACTTTAAGTCTTTCGATTGTAGTCTTTAAAATTGTGAAAAATTAAGCAATTAAAAAATTTTAAATAAAACGTTGAAAACACAAAGATTTTTGAAATTTCAACACAGCTTTATTCTAAAAGGTTTTTCACGATAAGTTTAACAAATTATGATTTTTAAGAGGATACCTTCAAGTTCAGGAAACGAGCCTTACTGACTTGGTCAAATTGTATTTATTTTTTTCTAGTAAAGATAAAGGTTTCTAAACACCCTATATGTTTGAAATTCACAAAAAAATGTATGTCAGTAGTCAACTACTTTCAGAAATTCGTCAGGTTTTTTTTTTTTAATTTTTTAAGGTAGGTAGTTAAGATTTTTAACACTTAATAAATATGTGGGATATTTGCAAAATATACTATTTCGTCTGAAAGGTCTTAGTGACCTCAGATTTTTTTAAAATATTTTTAAGGTCACAACCTTGAAAAAAACTTTTAAAAATTTGTAAAAATCAGCGGCTGATCAATTTATAAAACAAGTTTATCTTATTTATTGAAGATTCACTGACTTTTCAGATAGTATATTTTCTTTTCGAATATCTCAAAAATGCCTTCTAAGAATCTCTACCAACTTAAAAAAAAAAAAAATAAATAAATTTATAAAAAAAACTTATGGCTGACCAATTATTGAAACTAGTTAGCCTTGTATGAGGTGACTAAGATTTTTCAGATGGATATACTTTTTGAAAATATCCCACAAATAACGTGCTAATAACCGCTGAGGACTTTGAAAAACTTTAAGCATTGATTAAAAATTTGACGTTTTTTCACCAATTACTGGCTTTTTAGGTTGCATTCTTTTTTCCGTACATCCCACATAGAGTTTTCTAAAATCCCGGAGCCCGAGGGGTTTATTTTTTTCGTTTGGAGTATTATATATAAAAAGGGCGTTTTTTAGAGGCGGAAAAATTTTATCTGGCAATACCTACTGCTTTCTGTGACAGTCAATTTGACAATTAATCATGAATAGACTTACACCCGAGTGGCGAAGTTTGCAAATTATTATGAAATATAAAATTCATTTCGAGAAAATCATTGGGCATTTTATCGAGCTCATTTTGAAGCACACTTTTGGAAACATAGTTTCCAGCAAGTTTCAGTTTGTAGCAGAGGTGAAACAAAATAGTTTTAACATCCCATTTCACGCACTTAACGCAGAGTGCGTTCAACCAAGAGAATTTATTTGAGGAAACTACAGAAAAACTCTCACGATTTTGTTTCTTCGTGTAAAAGGTTCCAGAGATTTTAGCAGAAATCAATAGAAAATTTCAAAGAATCTACAGCCACTTGTTTCCTCGATTGAAAGGGGAAAATGCTGCAAAAATGTGGTTTCTATAAGGTGGCGCGCGACGGGAGATTCATGCCTGATAAATATGAAAAAAAAAAAATGATTACTAAACTTTCTACAAGAAATTATTTAAGCCTGAAAGCTTATTGACAGTTATAATTTTTTAAAGCTTTAACAATTTATTAGAGAGTGATGATTATAGCTGCTGTCAAAATTTGTTATAAAGGGTGTTTTTTGAAATGGAATAAAACAATGATGACTTGTTTAAATTGACATGAAATTTACTTAATTCGAAAGATAATCTTCTGGCATTATAATTTAAATATGATTTCTGGCATATGACCGCCACGGCTATCTCAGACGTAGTGTAATCGGGAGGTCTAATTTTCGATGACTTTTTCCAACATTTGTGGCCGTATATCGGCAATAACACGGCTAATGTTGTTCTCCAAGTGACCAAATGTTTCGGGCTTATCGGCGTAGACTAGCGACTTCACATATCCCCACAGAAAAAAGTCAAATCGCACGATCTTGGAGGCCAATTCACGGGTCCGTAACGTGAAACTATGCTATTACCAAACGTTTCCTTCAATACATCAATTATGGCACAAGCTGTGTGACATGTTGCGCCGTTTTGTTGAAACCACTGCTCTCCCACATCAAGGCGATTCAATTCAGGATCGAAAAATTCATTAATCATGGCTCTATAACGGTCTCCATTAAATGGAACCCTCTGGTGGCATCGTTTTTAAAGAAGTAAGGACCAATGATCCCACCAGCCCATAAAGCACACCAAACTTTCAGTTTTTCTGGATGTAAGGGCGTGCGTCTCAACAATGGCTTGAGGATTATCTACACTCCAAATGCGGTAGTGTTGCTTATTGACGCAGTCGTTTAACCAAAAATGAGCTTCGTAGCTGAAAATTTTATTTCTTGTGAAAATCGGGATCAACAACGATCTCGTTTCGAGTCAATTTTGCACAATTGGTATGCGTTTTTCAGGCGTCAGTCTATTCATGTTGAAATGCCAAACCAAACTAAAAATAAATCACTTGACAGCTGACAAAATGGCCGCCAGTTAAGATAGTGTTTCCAACTTAAAATTCTATTCCTTTAAAAAAAGCACCCTTTATTTCAATTAGCTTATTTTTCAATTACCTGATGTCTTGAACCAGTAACAGATTTAAATAAACAACGGTTGAAAAAAATTGAAAAAAAAAAATGAAATTGGTCATTAAGTATGCTCTCTGCCAATTTGTAAGCAAACCTCTGCTAACCCGTTAAGGTTCTAGCTTGATTTTCAGCAGACGAACCGACTGACCCACAGATGAACGCACACAGTATGGTGCACTTTGTATGGGAGAACGAAACAAAATCCATAAAAATTGGAGCATCACTTTGTTTAATTTTAATGAAATTTTTAGGCGCTTTAAGGAAAAGGATGGAAAATCAACACAATTAATTTGTTCAGTTAAAAAATGTAATATCGTCGTCAAAATTGGTATAAATCCGGGGTATTGTATGAGTAAATCTTATCGATAATGATTTTTTTAAGAAAATCGGCTATTTAAAGTAATCTCTCACGCAGACTTTTCAGACTTTTTTTACTTTCATATGGAGGGAGTCTTAGTTCGATAAAATGTAAACCACTATAAATTAATTTTAATAACATCTTCAAACATATGAAATAGACCAAAGAATGAACACAGTTTTCCACCCACTAACACGCCCACACAAAAGTTCATCTAACCCTTCTTGGTCTTTGGATCTAATAGTTGTTCACAGCTGTGTAAAGACTGAAGGTGCAAGTTGTCGAGAGTCCTTACAATGTAATACTTTAACGCGCTCAAAACTTTGTTTGCAGGATTTGACCGATGGCTTTATTGCATTGTTCGGCATCTTAGAGAAAACCATCATAAAAACACATTTTTTTCACCTCCCATTGAGCATTGACGTAACACTCTCGGGAAGTAAACTCAAGTTCACACACAAGCGCCACCAAATTTAATTTTATTTAAGTTCGATGAGGCCTTGTGGACGCTTGTATGCTTCGTCCGATACAAATGCGTGGTGTGGAATTTATACAAAATAATACCATTTTGCAAATTAATCTTCTGATGGTCATATTATCATGGGGTTACATTCATTTTCAGGGGCATTTTAGTTGAGCTAGTGGTTCAACCTGGACTTCAAGGAGCATTTTAAGCAATCTCAAAAGTTATACTTCGTAATAGATGCGCTTTGGGTTCATTTTATTTTGCCTTCTTAAACAGCAACATATTGACTTGGGTAAAATGTTCTTCAGACAATTGATAATCTAAAAATATTTATTTCATTCTTTTATCTACCTATAACTGCGGGAAGTTAAAAATATAATTTTTTTAAGTGATTATAGTAAAACCGATTTCAAAAGATTTGTTTTTGCTATGAAATATGTATTTTAATTTTTTAATTCCTTAAAGTATTTCTTATGTAAAATGCACTTAATTACATAATTTGTTTGTCAGCATGTCCAAACTCAAATTAATATCTATAATATTTTTTTCTTTCCAAATCTTAAAACAAAATTTTTTTTTGTTTACAAATTTTTAATTTATGACTTAATTTTTGATTTTATTTTTAATTTTATGTGTGTGCGCCCGCTTGATTTTCATTTGCATCCATTTTTTGTTGCTGCTTACCAAAAACGAAAAAATCCAAAAACACTCCCAACTTGTGATCAAAAACAAAAAAAAAAAGTGTGTTATCCTATCAACCCACATCACCTCTGCCATCATCAACTACATCACAGACTCCACTTGAAGTACCAAAAAGTCCACCAAGATGGCCATTGCGACCGGGCGTAATGGTGCACGTGAAGAACGACACCAAACAAAATCTCGCCGCCAATCGCTTGGTGTTGAATACGATCAGCAACAATAGTGGGGCATCGACAATACCAAGATCATTCTATTTACGTGGAACAACCAAAGCCACTGTTGAAACGCAACCAAATAGTATTAATCATAATTGCACATCAATTCCCAACACAAATATAAATATTAATAATAATAATATAATTCGCACGAAAAGCACTTTGAGCATGAATTCCCCGCCATCATTATCATCATCATCAGCACTTCAGTCTCAAGATAATTCGTCCCTCGGTGTAAGGAGCAATCATTCGATATTACGTGGTGGAACTCAGTCTTTGGGCAGGCCATCCAAACAACCCAAAACGGTCCGAGTTAATCCGAATAATACTATTTTAACAGATGAGATGCCCCGACGACCCGTGGCTCCCCCACCACTGCCACCGAGGAATCCGAGATTGCTGAAGAACTCGGTCAATTCATCGAACCTTTTAACAAATATATCCGCAACTAGTGCTAATGAACTGCTCCCGAAGCCCAACAATGAGAACACACAATGCCACGAGGCATCACCCAGCGACGACGAAGAAAGTCCAATTCAGACACACAACGAAACCGCTAAGATCGTAAGGGGATCTGGGCTTTTCGATAGGTTTGCAACACTGGCCGATATTTTCCGGCGACGAAAAGACGATGACCGCACGAGGGATAGTCAACGGTCACATGTTGGGCTTTTGAATTCGATGTTGAATGCACCGAAGGCATTCTGGAGGCAAAAGGATGATTCAAATCCTTTTTCAACTGAGCATCGTTTGAAGGGAATACGTTGTTCTGGCAGTGGTAATGCTTTTATATATATTTTTATTTTGTACCTAAAAAAAAAAAAAAAAAACAAATAAAAAGATGTCGGATGCTGGTTATTAAAAAAGGAAGTTGAGCATGTTTACTGTTGTACCCACCTATGTATGTTTATTTCGATATCTGTAGTTATTATATATAAAAGTAAAGGGTGTCCCAAAATTCACGCAAAAAGAAAAATTTAAATTGAAAACATTGGTTCTTAGTTAAACCCTTTTTTTTTATTTTAAATGAGTACCTACCACCAACATTTAGCTATTGCTTGAACAGCTACATTTTTGAAGAAGAATAGTCCGATGATGAATACAGTCCAAAATCAGCACGTTGTGGATGCAATTGATTCTTAATAATCACTCGTGAATTTTCTGAATCTCAAGTGCGGCGAAAATTTTTGACGATTAACAAAAGCGGCGCAGGGACCAAACTCCACGGGACATAAGTCCATAATGAAGTCATGTACATGTCTCACTTCAGTCCACAATTTGATTATGGACGAATGTCCCACCCAAGTGTAGGAAAAATGTAATGATACTAATGGACTTATATCCCACATTTTTAAAAACAAATTATGGATCTATGACCGAGTTGGAATTGTGAACTTATGTCCACCGAGGTGGGACATAAGCCCATTATGGACTTTATCTTGTGGACTTATGTCCCTGCGCCTAACTAAGTCATTAAGATGAATATTAGCCTCATCGCTGTAATGATTTTGTTTAATGCCAAAAGCCTTCATTATTTTTAAAATGTTGTTTAACAATGAAAACGCATTGTTCTTTCATTTAGCGCTCCATTTTTATTAACCTTTAACTGTCATTCTGTCTTCTTTTTTCTTTGGCAACACTAAACCGCACAATTAGCGCAAAATTCAAATCTGGTGTACATTTTGGGACACTCATTATTAGCTTCTCAGGGATGTTTTAGCGGCGTTAGGCAATAAAGCCCAGAGAAATAAGGCCCAAATCGATTTGGAAATACCACCCAACAAAATTTTTGTTGTTTTTTTTCTCGATTTGGGCGTTATTTCCAGTTTTTTTATAAATTATTTTTAAAGGAAAACAAGCTCAAAAAAAAATTTTAAAAGATAAATGGGAAATAACTCCCAAAAAAATCCACAAAAAGGTAAAACTCCCAAATGCTAGGAAAAAACGCCCAAATCTAATTCTTGCTAATAATTGTACTGAAACAACTCCGTCTTAAATCAACTCAACTTTATTTCACTTTAATAAAATAAACAGTGAGCTGTGTATGGCGGGGCATGGTGCCCCCCTGCTTGGGCACACTATATCATTTGGGGTAGGTGCGAGGCTGGGTGTATGCAAAGTTTCCTTAAATCCAGATTCTTTAAATGCAAAAGAGAATTTGCATACACTCGCCTTGCACCTACCCTAAATCCTATAGTGTGTCTTAGCAGGGGGTTGCATACCTCACTGTTTATGCGCCGAAAGATTCATTGAAATTTCACATTGGAAATATCGCCCAAAATTTATATTGAAATTATTTGGGCGATATTTCCACTTTTGTTTTGTTTCTTTGGGTGATATTTCCAAATAGATTTGGGCGTTGCTGCCTAACGCCGTTTTAGCTTTTGTTACAAGTAAAAGAATTTTTTAAATCGGTGATTAGATTCGGATCGGTTATTCCAAAGATTTAATTAAAATAGTTAAAAATTCTCTTAAATGATGTTGTTCGTTTATTCATTTTCAACTCATACCAATATTATCCAAGAACTCTTATGCTGTATAAGCATAACTCATTTATTTATAATTTTTGAAACAAAAAACACAAAGCAACCCAAATACCCGAATACCGGAGATATCCTGATCCTGAGACAGTTTTATTTTAAATTTTTGTGAGCAGAAAATCGCCACGCATTTTTATAGAAACAACAAACCCCTTTCCTTGCTATCACTTGCTCTTTCCATTATGCTTACAAAAATCGTATTAAATGTACGCAGTGTATCAATCAAATAATCCCTTTAATTGAATTAGTTAATTTAATTTTTTAAGTGATTCTCATTTTAATAAAGCTGAATTTGTAAAGTTTATTTTTGAATTATTTTTACACAAAACTCAAAATTAATTAATCTGGTTTTACATTTATTATGTAATCTCACTAGCTACGAGGATGTATAGTTAATTAAAGATAATAAAATATAATACTAAAGCTAAATTTTTTTAAATGATATTATTTAGTTCGAAGTTATTAAAAAAAAAAAAAAAAAAACCCTAGCTTATCTTATTTAATTCGTATAAAAGTAATTAATTTGAAATATGAAATCCAAAGACATACCAACCATAGTGATTATATCCTCTTTAATGCTGCCCTACAAAATAGGTAAGCATCATAAAGAAATTAAATATGGCGAATTAAAATATTTTCAATGAAACAGAAAACAAAATTAATTGAACTACAACTAGATACATAATGTATTTAATTCCAAAAGGTATCCTGAGTTCGTGTAATTATGTATTTTTATTTTATGGCTTAATCGATCCAATTAAAAAATGGGAAAATATTTTAATTATAACCAAACCAAACAGTGAACATGCTACTGCGACTCGATTTATACTAATCCGATTCTATATTTATTGAAATTCGCTTATAGCAGCCTAAATAATTAAATTTCTTTTTTATTATTTTTATTTTTTAACTTATTTTTGTTTTTAATTTTATGTTTCCTACATTTATTCCTGCATGTGGTTTTCAATTGCGTGACAATGGTTTTTTTTTGTCGTTTGTATTATTTTAATTGCTACAATAATATTAATCCTGTCGACTGGGCTGTTGTTTTTGCTTTTTGTGATGAAAAATGAATATTGCAAAAAATATTAGTTACGTATAAAAAGACGCCTACCTTGACGCGTTCTACGGCTTCGGCGGCGGCGTCTGATGCACCGCCATCGGATGCTGATTTAGTGGCAACAATCACATCAGTAAGCAACTCTGCGCAGCCAAAGATGCAAACACTGGCAAATGAGAGTAAGATAAACATTTTATTTTTTTTATTATTTCTGTTTCTAAATTCTTATTATTTTAAGTGTAAAAATATTTCAATATCTTATTGTAATAAATTCAAATTCAAATTAATTTCATTTTATTTTATTGTGATTTTTTTTCTGTGTTAAATGATTATACGCACAACATACATTTTATTTATTTTTTTGTTTAACTTTAATTTTTTTGATTATTGTTATTACACACTCATATGTACATATATATGCTTGTAATTTATCTGTGTCAGAACTTTTATGTGTATATAAGAATTATTAACGTTCAGTTGAGTGTTTGTTTATTTTATTTTTTTGTAACAAAGAAAAAAATTATCTGTGTTGCTCTGACTTGCTGTGTGTGTGTATTTATACAAATTTCTTAACTGCACTCGATTTATATTTTCATACCATGACATTGGAATATTGTGTAACTTTTTTTTAATTTACAAAATACATTTTACATCCTTTTTTTGTTGTTGTCGATTTCATACAGTGAACTATAAATTTACATGAAATCCTCGTTACTGTATAGATGCTATAGGCTGGCAAGGACTATATAATAAAACAAAATAACACAAAAAGTTAAAATGAGGAAATATTTTGTGAATTTATGTTTGTAACGAAATATTGAGGGCCAATTTTATTTTATAATATTCAGTAGGATAATGAATATAAAATAAACACAATTTGTTGTGTTTGTATTTGAGGACCTTTGTGTATATTTCGTATTGAAAAACAGTTGAACGAGTATAGTTCAAAATACTTTTATGAATTTATTAAAAGTCATAGGTTATTGGAATACATATATACATTGCTAGAAAAATAAAACTAAGTGGTCTTCTGTATGTAAATACCTTGTAAACTATTTTTATAAAAATTCAAAAACGCAATTAAAAGCAGTACCTGCAGTTTTTTTTCTTTGAATTACATGAGAAACTTTTGCGTTTTGCCGTCCAAGAAAATCAAACATAGGGTTTTTACACGGATCTATGGATGCACTGATACACGGATACACGAAATACACGGATTCAAATCCGGATCTTATAAGAATACGTGTATCCGTGTTTTTAAATATCCGTGTAATAGGGAGCCCTAGTTTTTATTTCGTAAAAAAAAACTTAAGTACGAATGAGAACAAAAATTATTCCACCTGTGCTCTTTCTTTGTTAAATATCGGCCAAAACTCGTCTTAGAAAATCAAAATTGGTTCAAACAAAATGTTTGCACGACGCCAAATGTACACAAAGCTATTATGTTCTCAGCGACACATGCAATATACAAGAGATATGAAATGAATTATGACGCTTTTCAGTGTGGACTTTTGTCCCACCTGGGTGAGTTATAAGTTCACGATTGGTTTAACAACTTATAACCCTCCCAAGTGGGTAAAAAGTTCATTGTGGACTTATGAAATAATAGCATCTGTGGCCTATTTCACCAAATTACAATTACAATCACTAATTTGTACTTGTAATCTGCAATTAAAAATTTGTAAACTTAATTTCTGTTTCACAAACAACAAACATAATTCCAAAAAAAAATAGTAAGAAAAGTAGACGAAATTGTAGTTGTGATTTAAAAATTAAAAAAAATCGGTTTCATCACTTTTTTGCCAGACTTGTAAAAAATAATTCTTCCTCACAAATTTGTGAGAGTCTGCTGAGTAGGTATTAAGCGTAAAGTGCACTATATAGCCTTCTATATTTTCAAAAAATACACCAACAACGACTGCACAAGCACGATGGACTCATCTGACACAGTAGATGTGCAGACCGTGCATGTCTGAGAGCTCATGATAAAATGTCAACATTTCCATTTTGTGTTGATAAAAACATTTTTTTAGGCTCATTATATCAATCGTGGTTCAATTATTCCTATTATTTAATCTACCCTTTTACGGTTTATTTAAAACTTTTCCTTGAAAGCAAATGAATCTGCAAATACGCGACCGATAGATTCTTGGGCTTTTTATCGCAAAATATTCACTTGTATTACTCTCGGTACTACTATGCCTTCGCCGTAAGTACATTTTAAGGATGGGAAAGATATTTCTATTGAAAATTACAAATTGTAAATAAAATTACACATGAATTTGCTTCTGTAAGAATTTTTCTACAACTTAACAAATTTGTAAAATTCTTTTATTTGGTGAAACAGAAATTTATAAAAAAACATCTGAATTTTCAAAAATTTGTTCTTGTAAACGACAAACAAAAATTACTCTTGGTGAAACGAAAATAAAGATATTCCCACAAATTTCCCTTTGTAAATTACAACTACAATTTTGTATAATACAAACATTTTGTGAAACAGAATAAATCGATTTCTTAACAAAATTTGTAAGAAATCGCTTGTAAATTACAATTTGTAAGTTGGTGAAATAGGCTCCTGCTCTTTTCGTATAAGTGTACTGAGTACATCAGTCGTTAAGTACTTTTGTATTTATTTCGTGCATGTACCGCTGTCTGTTTTTTTTTTCACAGCACTTATGTATGTAACATGTTCGTTCAAATTAATTGTTTTAAATTTTAATATGAGTTAGATTCAGATTCACAAATAAACAATTTGGCCCAAATTTTTTTTTTAATGAAATGCAAATAGATGCACTTTTCTATTCGGAAAAGCCCAGAATAGCATTACCGACAGAAGTTTTAGTGACGTTATTTATACATATTATATTAACTTTGATTTTGACAAACTTCAACGACAAAAATATCGCAGACTTGTTTCTAATAATTTGCCTCATTTGTAGTCAACGATTTCCTCATTTGGACTCTAACTTTAAATCAAAAAAATTTACTTGTATTATTTGGACGTTAATCGATAGATTTCACAAAACAGAGTCAACCGGGATTTAGAAACCCGGATAGTTGGATAATTTTAAATTACTTAAACCTCTTCTAGCAACATGTAAATTATATTAATAAATGTGGAATGGACTGTTATATTTATGTGATAATGAGCAGATATATTTAACTTGCCAAATATGGCGTTTAAAGCCCAGGTTTTCAGTGGTGTTAAACCAGAGTTAGCTAACTCTAGAGGTAAATTATCCCACAGTTAATTGAGGAAGCAGAGTTTTGGTGGAGAATGCATGCGGAACGACTACACAAACTCGGTAGATAAAACATCTGTTCGGTTGATCCTGAGTTAATTCACCAAATTTGATGAGTTAACTCGGGCTTAACTTTAATCTCGAATAAGATTCGGACCTAAGAGACGGATAACTTCTTAACACACATATGCATAGGTACGGTACATCTTATAGAACCGTTAAGTAGCTACTAATGGACTGGAAAGATGATGGAAGAACTAGAAGAAGAATAATCAACTGATAAGTTCCTTATCCGTGTGTTAGCAAACATGTGTATTAAGTAGCAGACTGCGTTTTTGTTTTTATTAATAAGGCCGACAATAGATACATTAGTTTCCTCCTTAAGCTTTCACTGCAATCTGCTTGGCCATCATCGCAGCTCGCGTATCTCCTCTTCCGTCTAATGGAAAGTTTTGGATTTCTATTTGCAGAAGGATTTTTTTTCTAAATTACTTATTTATGATGAAGATTTTGACAGAATTTTATTTGACGGACAAAATTTCTTTGTTTACCTTTGTGGACTTAGTTGCTCAAAATCTATGTAAGTTTTTGTTTCAGAGGAAATCATATCTGTTTAAATACAAAATACAAATACTTACAAAATTTTTTGTTACCGCCCCTTAAAACGAAATTTAATCGTTTTCTCACTATATTTTATTTTTTTTTCCCAAATCATAAGTCATTTTCTGTTATTTTTTGTAGGTTAGGTACCTTTTTAACAAACGGCCATATTATTCACTTTATATTTTAATGGACTTTAAATCCATGAAATTTATGTGTTCATGCATATTATTTTTTTCCAAAATAATCTTAATTTAAATAAATACTTAAACTGGTTTTGTAAATTACATTTAAGAAAATGAATTTCAATCAATCTTAAATCTGGATTTAATTTTTAATCCAGATTAAGTGAGCGAAGAATAGGGGCATAAATGTTAAAGAAAAATCATACATGTTCATTAACCGTTCGAAAAGATTTTTAGATTGTTTTGCATCAATTCAATCAAGGGGAAGGAAGGGGGAGGGGGGTAGTACACTAATTTTATTTTGAGCGCTTCAGGAAACTTAAATAAAATTCCTTAATTTAAATTTGCCTTGTCAGCAAACTTTTCAACAAAATGTTAACTTCTAAATTTCTTTGCTTTGATTGCTTTCTTTCACATTTCGAGTTTGTAAATGAAATGACAATAAAATAAAGGTAAATTTAATATCTACAAAGAAAGCCTTTCAAAACATAAAATAAAAAAAAAAAAAACTCTATTAGAAATTCTTTATAACGCCAGAGGCACCACACTGGCATTTTTTTGCCTTGAGTTTCTGGCAACTTGAAGCTTGTGTTTTTTTTGTTTCTGAACAAATTTTAGTAGATATAAAAAAGTGGCCAGCAAAAATTGCCTGGAGTGTATTGCCACCCGAGACCACCCGAATGTTACTCACAACAAACTGCCATGTCGTCACGTGCCCTTAGTTACCTTACATGTGTACAAAATCTTAAATAAAGGGTCCGCCAAATAACTTTTTTTTTTTTTGAAAATGGCGCAAAACATCGAGTGTTGCTTCGGCTGTGTGGCACGTAGCGCCGTCCTGTTGAAACCAAATATTGCCAATATCCTCCTCTTCAATTCGTGTGAACAAAAATTCGTTCAACATGGCCCGATAACGATCGCCATTGACTGTAACGGCCACTCCTTGCTCATTTTCGAAAAATGGCCCAATTATGCCTCTGGACCAAAATCCGCACCAAACAGAGTGACTCGTTTTGGGTGTATCGGCTTTTCAATGTATGCGTGCGGGTTTTCTGTGCCCCAAATGCGACAATTTTGCTTGTTTACCACCCGCCAAGATCAAAATGAGCTTCATCTGAAAAGATGATTTTTGTTGGCAAAATCGGCATCTTCTCTAAGTCGATCGCAGGCCCACTTAGCGAAGCGTATACGCAACCATATTCGTTCAGCGGAAGGATAAAACTAATTATCTGTCAACTCAGACATGAGCTAAGTGTTACCATTCACGAAATAAGCACTAGTTGAAAAAAAAAAAACGTTAGATGGCGGACCTTTTTTATATAGTATCCAAAATATATAAATATTTATTTCAAAAATAATATAGCGATATGTTGTCTATTATTTCGTTGGTATTTGTGACGGAATGTTTATAACGATAAAATCCTATGAAAATGGCTAAGAATATTTAAATAATTGACTTAAATTAACATTCAATGTAATTTTCATATATCATTGATCTCACAAGCTCTACTAGGTAAACACTCTAGATAAAATCTTTTTCATAAATTACGTCTTTTTAATTAGATTTAAATTTAAATTAAACTTTTTTTTTTCTATTAATATTTTAATTAAAATTTATTTTTTTCTTAAATCAAAATACAAATAAATTAAATCTGCTGTTTTTTTTTTCTTTATTTTTAAATTATGATTCTTTATTTCTTCTTTTTTTTTCTTTTTAAAACCAAATAAAATCAACAAAATGCAATCCAATCGTGATTACCAAAACAAAAAAAACCATCAAAATAAAACAAACAAAAAAATAAAATTATAGTACACGACAAGTCATCTTCACTGGGGGATCCATTGACGGAACCTGGAGAGTATGAGAATCTACCATTTCATGGTCTGCAAACGGCTCCTAATAAGGTATTTGCTTAATTTTCTTCTAATTTAGTTTTTATTTTCATTTATTTTATTTAATTTTCTCGATCATTATTTCGTTTCTTATATATATAAATTATTGTGTCTTTAATCATTCTAATTTAAAATGTATTTTTTTGTATTTATTTATTGTTAAATGTTTTCATATATTTCTATGCCTTTTTTTATGATACTTGCTTTTGGTAGAAAAAAAGTAGATTTTTTTTCTAATTATTTATGCTTTTTTTCATCTGGAATTTAATGTTCATTTTGCTCTATGTTTATGTCATTATCAAATTTCTTCACTCACACAACCAAAGTCACACATCAAACACATCACAACAAAAATCATTGAAAATAATATAATTATACAATCAAGAATTTGATGTTTTAGGGGAAAGAATATTTTACCATACTCTTTTTTTTTATAATTCTATGATTTTAATTCCGTATCTACAAGTAAAAACATTATTTTCAGGGTTCGGTCTAAAAGTAAGAAGATTATTTATAGATGAAAAATTGTATTTAACCTTTTCTTTTCTTCAACTCAAAATGCTGTTTGTTTCTTTTCCGAATTTTACTTTGGATTGGGTTCTTTGTCTTCGCTCTTCTTTTATTCTTAGCGGAGTTTTAATTTTAATTTTAAGTTTTATTTTTATTTTGTAAAAAAAAACTATAATTTGATGCTAGAGAATATTGTATTTAAATTGTATTTAAAATTCGTTGTTATTGTAAAAGTGTGAATCCAAATAAGAAACAATTGTAGACAATTTTCCTGCACGTTTTATTTTTGTACAAATCGCTTATTATCTTATTTTTTGTTTAACATATTCTTTTTATTTAAATTTATCAAAAAAGAATCTTTCTTTTCAATTTTCCACTCTAAATGTTTTAAATGATTTTTAGTTTAATAAAAGTGTGATAGAATACGATTTTTATTCATTTTTTTGTGATTTAGCTGAATAGATTCTTTGTACCGGACTAAGAGTCGTTTAGTGTTGCGAAACTTACATATGTTCAACTTAAACGCTTCTTCTTGTTTTTCTTCATCGTAAACTGTCACTTAAGCCCTTATGTTGTACTTAAATATTAAAGTCTTGTTTCAGCAATTAGGCTTTTTATTTTATGAAGTATGGACCCTATCTTTTACTACATATTAATTTGTTTTTTTTTTTGAAAAAAAAACTTCCTACGGTGTAGGTCCTACAACACAAAAAAAGTTTAAAAATTTGAAAAAAAACTGAATTTTACAAAAAACATAACTTAAAACCCTACATCAGTTACATTTTTCTTGAAATTTCCTACTTGGGACAATTTTACTTTCATACGAAATTGCCACCAGGATTTCAGAAATCGTACAAATCAGGACAAGTAGTTCCCAAACTCAATAGTGTAGAAAGTTGATGCTACAGACTATTTGTCCAGCAGTAAGTAAAATAATGAAATAGAGCCTCCAATCTTTGGAAATCGAAATTTCCACGAAAATAATTAGGACCCTATAACCTTAACTATATTTTATATGTGTACAACTTCTCTTGACAATTTTATATGCTGATCATTTTCATTAAAACTAAATTTAGTACGAAAAAAAATATTACCCCAAGGTCCTTTTATTTGGGATTAGGGAAAAATTTCTCATATTTTTTTAATTACTTCCTTCAAATAATTTGTACAAGTGAACAGCAGCCGAGTTGTAAAAAAACCTAATTTTCCATTTTGTGCAATCGAAGTTAGGACTCTAACTTTATGAGGTCTAATCTGTCATATAAACATAATTTAATTTCCTACTGCAGACAAATTTATCGAAATATACCACATAAATTAATAGGAAATGTTCCAAGGTATTGTCGGCAGAATTTAGTACAAACAGGATCAGGACCCTGTAATATATTAATCATTTAGATATACCTGTCCAAAATGTTCCTCATTCGAGTGGGTTTTCTTAAATAAAAATAATAGGTACTTGAAAACCGAAGTTGACACAAACTGAATGAGGACCTCTGACATTTTTTAAATATTCTATACAAAGTTTTTCGTTTTTTTTTTTCGAAACTTCATGCTACAGAGATCTTATTACCTAGTCCAAAATTCCCTCTTTCAGATATTTTTTTTTTGGAGAATTAGGACCTCAAAATGAAGAAAAATTACTTCAAAACTGCACCTCTTTTTTGATACTTTCAGTTGTAGACGGTTTTTCTAACACTTTATGAACAATAAAAAAAGTTCCGAAATGTTTGAAATCGATATTTTAGTAGAAATAAAACTATGACCCCAATCATAACATACTGATGGTATATTCAAAAAAAAAAAAACAAATTTTCGTACTGTAGACAACAACTTTTTTTTATCAAATTCAAGTTTTGGTAATATTGAATTTCATTTGGACTTTTTATCCCAGCTTATTTTGGTTTTTCACCAATATCTATTCATAGTAAAAAAAAAACCTTAAAACGTTTGGTTTTCTAGATTTTCTATTTACATGAAAATATCTCTAAATTTTTGCTCGTATTTGTTGTGAAAAATCATGACATCTTATTTAAATTAGTAGCCAAATTCCCTTTTAATGATTACGATCCACAGAATAATAAATACTCCAATTGTTATTAATTCAACCCAAAATGTATAGATATTGACTTGTTTAAATTTATTGTCTTATTATTTTGTAGAACGTAACAAATCAAAAGTAGAATAAAGTTCAAATAATTTAAAGTATTCTATCACACTAAAAAATATATAAATTTTAATTTCTTTTATTTGTTTTGCTTATTTTTCAAAACTCACTTCCCATTTTCCAAAAATAATGCAATTAAATTAAATATTTTGTTAACAAATTTTAACCCTTACTAATCAAATAACTTAAATTTTTCTTTGCTTTTTTTCATTCCAATCCAAAAACAAACAAAAAATGAAAAAATCCTTCCACAGTTTATTACGACTCCTACAAATTTTAATAACAATACCAATGTGGTACGTGTTGCACCACGTCCCAAACGACTAACCTCAAATCATGACACTAATAATCAACAACAACAACAACTAACCCATCAACAGTATCACTCTAACATTCAAAATCACCATCAACTCCAGCAACAGCAACAGCAACAAAACCACCAGCAGCAACAGCAACAGCAACAACAACAACAACAATCTTACAACACTATCGAATACAATAGAAATTGTAATCAATCAATGAATAACACCATCAAAAGTACACGAAGCAGTGCTGCAATCATGGACAGCAATAGTATAGGCATTCCACCGCCACCACCAGATCATCAGTATCATCCCCAACATGGCCCCCAACAACTTACCTATAGCCTTAACAATTGCTTTCCGAAAAGCTACACCGAATACTACCACCAACAGCAGCAGCAAAAGTTTTCCACATCCAACTCGCAGTTGCTGAACTCAATCGAACACAATTATCCGTATACAGTTGTGGAACGTGGCACGGCAGCCAGTGTCACGGGAACCGGCAATGCAGTGGCCATTAATAATAACGGCAACAATCCCTTTCTTGCAGCGGGCGATTTCAAGAAATTCGACACGAGCTCCGGTGGCAGCATGCATCGAACAAAACGTTCCAAAGGACACACCAACAATGGTGGAGGCAGCTCGATAGGTGGAAGTAGCGGAATGTCAGAAGGGGAGAAGAAGTTCTATTCGTTGAAGTTTCCGGGTAATAAAAAATCGAATCACCATTTGAATTCGATTAAGCCAGTGGCCAGTGGCGGTGTTGGAGTTCCGACAGTCGGAGTAGTCGGAAATAAATGCAAGCGGCATCATTCCTTTGCTGGTGCCGGTGATGGCGATGTCGGTGCGGCGGCGGTGCCCCCACCGACCTATGCAACGCCGATGCAGTCGAAAATGAGATTCTATGAACCACCGGTTTATGAGAATCTAAACGATTCGATTCAGATACACGAATGCCAGGTGGACACTCACCATATCCCGGCATCACAGCAGTTGTTGCAGCAGAAGGACCACCTAGCATCGAATCCGCAGCTGCAGCAAATGCAGCAGCAGCAGCACCATCATAAAAAGCGACATCACCAGCACTTGCACCAGAAAAAGGTTGATGACTTCAATTTGATTGAACCGGAAAGACTGAGCATCTACCGCAGCGATTCGGGCATCTCGAATAGCTCGTATGAATGTGTGACGCCGGTACCGGCTCCCAGAATCGGTGCCGGTGGTTCCACAATTGTTCCTGTTGCCACAACGTTGACGGGCAAAACTCAGACAAATCGCAACACAACCCCCAAGTCACACATAACTCCGGTCTACATGAATGTGGATGGCACATCAGTTGTAGTCGGAGTTGGAAGTTGCACATCTCCATATGAATCGCCTTCTTCACAGCATGATCCCTCAGCTGATCCAACGTCGGTGTCATCTTGTCTTAGTTCGTATAGTGCGACGAATCGTTGTAGTCGGCATCCCCAAGGGGTGTCCGGTTTAGTGGGTAGTGGCAGCAGCCATCAGGAGGCAACGACACCCGAAGATGGTTCCTCATCAACGACCACAGTCACAGGAAACACAACATCATCGTCGGGAAAATGTAAAAGACGAACGCCAAGCTCGTGTTCGGCTTCGCTGCAGAGTCTAGAGGTTTGTATTTTTTACTAAAAATTTACTAAAAAAACTATTTTCATTTTCTTAAAAAAATACCTCTGCTTTTTTTTGAAAATTCGTTCCTCTCCGAAGAAGTGTGAAATGGTTAATTGGTATTAAGTAAAAAGTTCAAAAGTTATCGCAAGGAATTTTAGGATTGGCTATTCGTTTTTAAAAATACAAGTTTCTAAATCCTGTGTAAATGTGTTAGTGGCTATAAGAGTTAAACATCATGTTACAAAGTCGAGTTCACTGATAAGAAACTACATTTTCACATCACATTAGGACCGTGAACTTTGTAATCTTACAATCCACAGCGTCATTATCAGAACAAATTAAAATAACTGACAAATTAAAAATCATTATCATAATAATTCAGCTTTTTGGATTTCCTTTATATTCATAAAGAAATCATCTTTGTGGACTTTTCAACTTTACGTTCCACATATTATTTTCAAACGTAGTTAAAAAAATGAATTGAAAGCCCAACTTACTCAAAGAAAAGACTCTTTTTGGGTAAAGGCTATATTAAAGTTTGTTTCCCTAAAAATTACAACGTAAAAAAAGAGTGAAAAAATTGTGGATCGTATTTATTTTTTAATTCAAGAAAAATCGGAACGTTTCTCAGACATTGTGGAACAAGCCGTTTAAGTCGGTGAAATGCAAAATGGTTACTGTCCACAAATTTGTTTCGCAATATTTCTACAAATGTTTTTATTAATTTCGCAGTGTGGATCGTATTCACATTGAGGGTCATGGGTTTTTATTAGCAAATATTCCCATTCTTCCCATTCGTGGAAATTAATTGAATAAAAATCTCCCACATTTTTTTTCGCTCGAGACTTTTATTTCACGCCATGCCACACCGAAAGGACAAGAACTTGAGAAGCGCTATTGGATTGAAAAGTTTTTATTTCACTTTGACATTTTCTGTTGTTTATTTTAAATCAAGTCAATTCTAAAGGAAAAATTCCAGGTTATTTACTAGGTTTACCGATAACTGTAAGCCCCCGGATTTTTCCAAATTCTAGGATTGACCGGTGAATATGAAGGTTACCTCAGAGACTTTGCAAAAGTTGAAAGATTCATTTCATTTTATATTCCACTTATTCTTCCGCAATTTAACAATGAATGCAATGGTAAAAGCTAGCGTAATCGTACAGCTAAAAAGAGTGTGCTGTACATGCACACCAGATACCAATTGCTGCTCCCCATTGCTCCAGACTTCCATGCTGATGCATCGTAAACTGTCTATCGAGCACAGATTCACTCAAATGTTTACTTTTATTCACACCCCAAATTGATCTTCCCTTGATTTGAATATTTAAATATTGTATTATTTTTTTTTTTCAATTTTATCAATTTTGGGAGCCTTCTTTAAAGAAGTACCAAAAACTGTAAAATATATTTGACGGCCCTGGCGCAATGGATATCAGCATGTTGACTCTTTTTGTGTGTGAAGGACACTTTCTTTGGATGTACGCTTACGCTGAGACGAAAGCTAAGCATTTACCTATACATTTTAAAATTCCGGAACTTCGACCAATCCGGGGGCTTACAGTAAAATATCTACATTATTGAATTACCGAAATAAAATAAAAAATTTTTAATTTTTTTTAACACAGCATATTAAGTATAATTACTCATTACTTGTGAAGTAAAGAATGAACGCGTTCCAATGTATTCCCTCTCTTGTAAATTTGTACCTAAACGGTTTTCTAAATAAGCATTTCACACTTCTTTCTTAAGCCACATATTAAAAAAAGCTATTTTAAAAATTTCCCAATTTTACCTCCAAAATCTATCTTATTAATATACCGAATAATCCCATAACTTTTTTTAATTAATATTTATTTTAATAAACCTTTAATCTAACCAACCCCATTAATATAAATTTTTTTTTTTGTTTTCTTCCCAATTTCCCACTGCCCAATTTCATAACAATTATGTGAAAACTATAACCCAATTCCAAAATAAATTACCCCACACCTCACAACCCACCCTTCTAATGCAAAAAAAAAAAACACACGAAAACAAAACCGCTTCTACTTACAGCGTGCACCAAATACTACCACTAATCCATTTTTAGCAACAAACCATTCCACATCGTCATCATCCGGTTGTGCCAGCAGTGGCGGAAGTACCAGTGCCAGTAACCACAGCCAATCCAGTCGCATTCATCGAACCGCCTCGTCCACGTCCGCGCAATATTCCCAGCCATCACCAGGCATCAAGTCGTCAATCTCACCATCAGGCACCAACAGCACCGGTGCCAGTAGTAGTAAGCAACAAATGCTAATATCCCATAATTCCCAGAATCAGAATCAGAATCACGACCATCAACAACAACAGCAAGAAAACAAAAAAATCCTAGAGCCAAACTCCAGCAGTGGATCAGCGACGGATGGTGAAGTGAGCAGTGAGGATCCAATATCTGCCTCCCACCACCACCCAGCACCAATTACCGCAAAAACAGACATGGATTGCATTAGAAACAGCAACGGAAGTAGTGTCCTTCCAGGAGCCTTGAACAATTCATCCCATAATCAGCAGCATCAGCATCAGCAAGCATCGAAGAAGAATCCTGGTTATACCACCCGGCCGATGAGGCTGCCGCTGCGTAAGCATCACAGCTTCCATTTCCAGCCATCACAAACAGTGGCCGGAATCAGGTCTAAACATCGACTCAAACATCCAAGCTCGGGAAGTGCCGTTGCTGGTCCTGGCCCCGGTGCTGGTAATGGATCACAGCTGGGACTGAGGTCGGCGCTCTTCCTAAACGAAAATAGCGCCTTCAAGCCAATTTCGCCGGTCGAGCACATTAGTAGCAGCAATGGCAGTGGTTGTGGCGCTGTTAGTAGTCGATTAGTTAGTCATGAATTAATTCAGGGAAACTTCGAAGGGATAAAGGCCAAGTCAACAGCAGATGGCCGGCCTATTCCACGGATATGCGGAACCAGCCTCAAGAGGCATCTGTCAAATGTGGATACCTATGACAGCAGCCGCTATAACAAACAACTGATGCATCAGCATTATAATCAGCGACGCATAAAACATCATCGCAGTTCGGACTACGACGACGAAGACGAGGAAGTCGATTCGGATGACGAAGAGGATGACGTATCGTCCAGTATGCCGCAATGCAATCAAGTTGTCTATGCCGATGTCCTGAAACCAGCACCCGCGTCACTCCCGCCCACCCATCGCGACGACTTATTCATCAGTTCCGATAGCGAAATGATTCAACGTAGTCAATTCCACAGACAAAGAGGAGACTCCTCGGGATATCCTAATTGCCGGAAATTAACTACCCCGCGAAACAGTGCAAGGACGAACAGCTGTCGAAGTATAGATGCTGATCCCGATTACACCTTCTATGAGGATGAAGATTCAGCGGCGGATGTAACGATATTTAGTGTGGAAAGTAGTCCTGGCCGACAACGCACTACACAATACGTTTCCGCCCGTAATTTCAACGAAGTGAAAATATAAAATTAAGAAACAAAAAATATAAACTCCTCTATTAAGGACAAAGGACATTGTTTGTCACACTGTGTTGTTAAGTTTTTGTGTGGTTTTAGGTTAAATTTTAATTTTTCTTTTTAATTTGTATAAATGTTAATAATATTAAAATTAAAAACAAAAACAAAAAAAAAACTATAGGTGCGTATAATAAAAGTCGTTAAGTTTGGGCCATGCAAAAGGGTAAATAACAAAATTGTTTTAAGTGAAATATTTTCTAAAACTAAGTGTTTCTACCATATAATACGATTTAATAAAAACATATGTAAAAAAAAAACTCAAAAACATACAACAGAAGATTATTTTATGTAAAAAAAAAAAAAAAACAGAACAAAACAAAATAAATAACCAAAATCAATAAGAACAGGCAAGGCAAAGTGTGTAATATTTAGTAAGTTTATGTTAATAATTTTTTTTTTTTATTCTTAATTTATTTTTAATTAAGTTGTTTTTAATATTTGTTTAAATTATTTTTTTAGCTCAATAACTAGAAGAACCCTTAATTTAACTAATTTTAAGTGCCGTTCATTAGGTGGGCTAGTGATTTTGCTACAAATTTGATTTAAAAATACTTCTTATTGTACTTTTAGCCCACTTAAAACTTAATGGACTGGATTGGTACAGTTTTTAATGCAACGGCGTTTTTTCTGATTCTTCTACGACTTCCCTATGTCTCAAACCCTCTTCTGCTGTCATTTTCAACCAAACCATGGCTCATATTCACTTTTTTGGTTGCAAAATTCAAAACTCTTAAGCTAATAAAGAAATAATAATAATTTCTGCTTAAATTTGTGAATTTTAAGAAAATTTCCGTACAGGGTGTTTCAGATTTTATTGCTGAAATAAAACTATTTATCACAGCGAATGGACACAGCTTAAAAATAGTTAATAATTGAAGTAATCAAACTAGGTTTTAAAGCCAAACAAATCTTATTCAATAGACACAGTGGTGAACTAAAGTAAACGAACAGCAATTCTTTAAAAAAAAAAGGTTTGTAGATGTATCAAAGTGGGTTTTTTTGTGGCACATCAGAGTGCAAAATAAACTATTTCACTGATAGATTTCAAGTCCAGTAGTGGAAGTCAGGTGTAACACGGCTAACAGAAAATTCACATGCGAAATTGATACAAAATTTAAGAAAAATGCATTACAGGGTGTTTCAGAATCTTCTTCTTAAATAAGTCTTTTTATCTAAGGGGTTAGAAAAGGTATTATACATCAAAAAAAAAAAAACTTAGAGGTTAAATACCGAAGTAAAAGTCGAGTGTAATTAAACTAATTCGAGTGAAACAGTGGGGGAAAAAGTTTAAGAACAATTTTCAAAATGCGTGAAGTAACTACCCAATGTTAAAAGTAACATGTATTCTTTTCGTAAATTATGCCTTTTTAATTCAATATGTCTGAGATGAGATCAAGACAATTTAAAACTTTGTATAAGACATTTCTTCATCCACTGTTTCAATATGTTCACTTGCTGGTTTTATGCCCAAATGTGTTATTGATACAAAAATCGCAAATTTGGTAAATATAAAATATTTAAGATAATTTTTCAAAATGAATATTTCTTTGAGGAATACCACAAGCAAAAGGCTGGATTTTTAAAATTTTGAATTTGATGAACAAAATGTAATAAAGATGGGACTCAAGACATATCTAGGTAGAAAACAAACATTTTCTTATGGTAAAATTACACAACTTAAGGGCTAGTTTTTCATTCCTGACTTAACTTTGAGTAAAACCAGAGTTTATTAATCCTCTAAAAAAATTGAACCCGGTTGATCTAAGAAGAAGTTTTTTAGTGTAAAGCTGGATATAATACACCTTACAGGGTTCAAACTCGTGAACAAAGGCGTACGTAATGGTGCATAAAGGGGCGCTCGACAGCGCTTATCATACAAAAATCTGGCGTGAGAGCTTAATCCAATTCAGTTATACCTAGTGCTTATTTCTTTCAGAAAAGAAAAATTCATTCACTACAACGTTAAGTAAGATACATTTGATTTTTGAACTTTTTGACTCGCTGTCGGAATGTCATGAAGTTTTTGAATACTTGTGGTTTTTGAAAATTACTTCCAGTTTGTTTAAAAAATAGAATAATTATTTATTTATTTTTGAGATTGAGTTTTTCAGACTATGGGTGATATGAATAAAACTGAGCACGTACTCAGAGCGGGTGCTCTATAAGAATTAGAGAAGGTGCTAAAAAAAAAAGTACCTGCTCCCGTTTCGTATGAATAAAATTATACTCCAACCAGTGAGCACCTGCTCCTACGTAGCACCTACGTAGGTATAGGCTTTTATTTCATTTGGTTTATAGGAGTGTAAAAGATGGAACTTTTTCTGTTTTGACTCGCATTTTATTGTGAAGGATGGGAAAACGGTGCTTGACTTGTCCAAATCATCGTTCAATTGTAAATCGTTCGTGATTTAGGCACTTATTGAAAGAAGTTTTCTCAGGATTATCTGGATTTTGATACAGAGTTAAAAGCCATCAGGGAGTAAATCCGTATCCTGAATCAATAAGTAAAATGGCACTAGCTTCTAGATTTTAAATACGCGAGAATTTTTCAAAATTCGCGAATCATACACTGATGTTGACCACGAAAGGTCAACACTTGTAAATTCGTCTCTGGTATTGCATGTTGCCTGAACATTAATGCTGTAGAATCCTTTTCTGTTAAAGTAATCGTCCCCATGAACAACTGGTTTGATGATAGGACCATTAGTGAAATCAATATTGCACCTATCGCTTTTGGAAAGTTGATTTTTTCTTGCCATTCGCGTTTTGCATTCTGCAGTTCTTACTAGTTGTAGGGAATTTAAAACGATGGTTTGACTTCTGGATAACTGCCGCACTTACAAGCAAAAACAGTTTTAGAGACCGTGGACTGGTGAACTCCAAGGTCTTCTCCAACTCCAGTTTGAAAACCTGGATCACCTGGATCAGGAAAATTCGCATTTTTTCAATGCTTGTTAAGGCTGCACCCCTTGGTTCTGAACTGTTCCCGAGAAAATGATTCGCCAAGATCCATATTTCGTTTGTTGAATCTGTATAAAACGCGATAGTCATTTGAGAATCCTTCTCTTCTTCTTTTATAAAATTTGAGCTTTCGGTTTAAAATTGGCACGAACTCCGCCATTTATGGAAAACAAGTTATAAAGAGCTTTTTACTTCAACGTTGAGCAATCAAATGAGCTAACTCACCAATAGAGGAGCAGGTGCTCCTTTCGATGGAGTATGTGCTTTGCTTTACTCAAACCTTATAATGAAGCAGGTGCTCATCAAACACGCAGATGCTCAATGCTTGAGCACCTTCTCAAGTGTTTTATTCATACCAAATGGAGGAGCATCTCCTCTTAAAAGTTGAGTTTTGAGCAGGTGCTTCTTTTTATTCATACCACCCTATGATCCTAGTAGTTAAATACTCCCAGAAGCATGTTTCTCAGGCAAATATCGGAAATATGAACTTACCATCAGCAACAAAATGCATCAAAAACTGTTTTAAACTCGTCATCAAAAGTGCTACATTCACTTCTTCCCCATATTTCTTTGATTTGTAGGCCTATAGATATTTTATGTTATATTCCTAAACATTTAACCGATCTTATGACACAATCATGCATTTCCAAAATGTCCATTAAGTATTTTTATACAAAATACATGTAGTAATATTTTTGAAAATGTTCCATGTATTTTTTTAGGATATTTACTGTCTGCCTATTCGCTTAACACGATCATCAAGTGGCCGCCATGGTACAGTCAAATTGCCACTACGTCGAAATGATGGTCGTCCTAACGATTTTGTTTCGACAACTTTACCAATGTTTACAAGTTTGAACAGATAAAATGGTGTTTGTAAATCTTTATTCACTGTGTTTAACTATATTCATCATCATCAGCATAGCGCTGGTAAATTATTTTTGAAAATAAAAAAATTAACTTTTTTTTATTGTTTGAAGAAAAGTGACATGAAAGTTCACTCACTTCACGGTTTTGAATTCTTTTTTTAAAAATTTTTTTTTTGTTGACCCTTGAGTTATAATAAAGCTTAAATTATATTACTTTTTATTTTTTTTTTTTTAGCATGTATCTGACTTTGAGGACATCTACAAAGGCAGTAATACATATATTTTCTAAAAACAAAAAAAAGAAAGAATATCAAAAAAAAAAATCTCCTTCCCAAAATGAAATTTATTGACAAAAATAAATCCGTCTGTTTTACGCGTTCTAGTCAGCAGAAAAAAAAAATGTTTTTGTTGTTAAAGTTAAGGTAAATTTTATTAAATTTAAAAAAAAATTTTGAATGGAGTGTATCAATATTTTTAAGCTGAAAATTTTCTCAAATAAAAAACAATAAAATGAACAGAATATTATTTTCTGTCGTATTTCAATGGTGGTAGAGATAAAATTTATCTGATTGGAATTTAAATAAAATGGTCAACAATATCAAATTCTTGATTTTCTATTTTGTTTTCATTTTGAAATTCAATATCATTCTAATATTGATTCATGTTTTTATGTAGGTACTTTTTTTGGTTTTATTTTGTATTATATTTTGTTTTGTGTTGCATTTGTTTAATGCTTTTATTTTCCAATAATATTTATGTGTGTATAATGTCACTCAAAAAAATTATCATAATAACACCGCCAGCAAAAATACGACAGAATTTAATCCAAATCATATAATAACAATCAATATTGTGTTTGTTTACTAACGCATTCCTTATCATTATGTAAATCGTGAAATTTAATACACGTACATATTGTATCATTGCTAAATTAACAAATACAAATAAATAAAAAGCTTTGACAGGTAACTGAATACTAAATGAATTCCGAAATGAGGTGTAAGATGGCAAGAAGCTGTGCCCATAAATAAAAAGTATCTTCAATTCCCATCACTCTTTTTGGTCTAGGAACAAAAATGTTTTTTCCATGACTATACTGCCTCTTATAAGGAACTGACAAATCCTTCAAAAGTATATCTCTATACACGAATAAGCTCCTCTCACCTTAACCGTTTGGATTCGGTAGAAAATTATAGGTCCCCATCATTCCTGCTGACAAACAACACGCACACGTGAATGGTTGGAAGGTCACTAGACCTTGGTTCTACACGAGCTGTCGTCAAACTTAATTTATACATATTTATTAATTTTGAATTTTTTTTGAAGCTCTTAAATGTAAGTCGTTCATAATATTATCAAATTATACTTAATTATTATTCAGAGCTGACTGGTATAAAAACTAAAACTGACTTCCTATGCCAAATTGTGTTGAAAATAAGTAGTTTTTGGACGAAATTTATTTATTTTAAAAAAGAAGCATTTTCAAGAAGCATATTTTAAGCAAATAAGTATAAAAAAATTACTACATACATTTTTATCCAATGATTAGTATAAACCAGTAAGAAAACAAAAATTAAACAAAAAACTTCAAAATATTTGTAGAAACCTACATAGCTACTAACATTTCAGTTTTCGTCAAATACACTAAGCGGAGAATTCTTTAAAAAAATGAAGTTAATAATAGAGAAAGAGACAAACCGAAAATTTTAACGTTTGAAATTTTTTTTAACCACAATATTATTAACATCAAGTGTTCGAAAAAAAATAACTAACTCCTGCATGTGTGTGTCTTACGTCGTCATCTCAAGTCATAAAATTCATAGCAGTTTTTATTGAAACATCACTTACCAAATTTTATTTTCAAAAAAAAAAAAAAATAAAAATCTAGCCCCTAGCAGCTTCGAATTTTGATGACGAACTACAGTATGCGGATATGGATTTTCACAACTACGGTCCAATCAATTATAAAGCTGCATCGGTATATGCTTTGGTTAAAAAGGACAAGAAGACCGGTGCTCTTAATTCAGTTAAGAAATAGGTTCTTCATGATTTATTTTTTAATTATTTAAAATTTTTTTTTTGTATATAATATAATTTTAAAAATAAATGCCACAAATTAATAAAACTAAAAAACTAAATAAATATTAAACGTCCTACAATAAACATACATGAACAGTGCATTTTTTCTAATCATACAAGTTAACTATAAAAATAAAAAAAAAAAACATACAAAAATTACAATATCACATAGCATCAGTATCAGCATCATACCTACAAAAAAATTATACAAATTACTATTTAAATTTTCAGCAAAAGTACTTAACATAGGTTTTATACATAGCCAAACATTAAAACAAAACATATTTAGAAACAAACCAAAGTAATATAAAAAAAAAAAAAAACAAAACATTTAAACCAAAAAAATAAAATTAACAAAAAAAAAACTACTCGCCAAACTTTTAAAATAAAACTGTAAACTAAACCAAAAAAAAAAATAACAAATATAATTTGAGAATATTAATTTATTTTATATTGTATATTTATTTATTTTTATTTATAATAATTTTTTTTTATTTATATTTTTATATTTTAAATTAATTTTATGATATTTATCAAAATCAACAAAATACATACAAACATGATAATGAGCTTTTTTACCTAGAATATCAACCTATAAGGAAGAACAAAATGCCAGAGATTATTTATTATATCTTAGCATAAAAATAATAATAAAATAAAAATGAAATTGCAAGAATCTAAACATAAAAATAAAATTATAGTATACACCTTTAAATACGCTCACATCTATGCATAAAACTATAAATAAAAAATAGAAATCAATCTGTATTATATTAAAAAAAAAATACTCTTCATCAATAAGAAAAAAAAATAACCGTAAAAACTCACACGCAATCAATACAACCTTAGTGTACCATAAACATTAAATCCAAAAGATATCTTTATAGCAAGGTAATAAACTTAAAAAAAAAAAAAAAAAAACAAAAAAAAGTAATTGTTTTCGTTTTTATATAAATTGTAAATTACTATATAATATGTAGGTATTAAAAGAAAAATACAACTATTTTTGAATAATTAAAAACAAAACAAAAACCATAATTGTAGACAGAAAAGAATTTAATATATAGTAACTGTTAATTGTAAATTAAATTTTTCTAAAACAAAAATAAAACTAAGAAAATTAACATTTAAGAATCACATTTGTCATTTTTATTTAAGTCTTATGGCATAGCGAAAAGATTAAAGAATTAAAAAAAAACTCGATAAAGAACAGAAATGTGTTTGTTGTGTTTACAAACAAATAAACCATTTAATATTACAAAAAAAACTTAAACTATTGTATTTATAAATAAAACTTAAACAAGAAAAAAATTATTTATAATTTATTTATATTAATTATATAAAAATACAATATTATCGATATAAAAAAATATAATATATATTAAAATGTTTTCTTTTGTTATACTATTGTAATTATAATTATATACAAACAAAAAATAAACAAAAAAAAAAACAATGAAAAACAACTAGACACAGCAAAAATACAAAAAAAAAATAAAAATAAAATTATATAAAATTCTAATAGTGAAATATAACAAGGAATAATAAAAATAAAAGATTAAAAGTAAATAACACAAACAAGTGTTTTATTTTTGCAAATAAGTTGGTCACAAATTGAAAAGGTAAGATAAATTTATAGCTTTAGGTCATGCTTGAGGCTTTTCGTACTTTTTATAGACAGGGAAAGTAGGCTCACCAGTTGGCTACTGTTGTTCCGTTCTAAGACTCAATTTTTTGTTAGATGTTTGTTTCAACTGGGTGTAACGAATTTTTGAGCTAAGTTCATTTGAAGTATTACTTGAATAAAATTCAATCGCTTCACAGAAGTAGGTCGTTTTCGAAAACGTCAAATCAAAGTCAATTTGACCGGCAAATGATCGTCATTTATGACGCAGAAGTTGCAATAGAGGTCTTCCAAGATTTGTCTTTGTCTTTTCTCCTTCTAATTTGACATCTAAAAACAACAACAAAAAAAGTCCCTGGTTGGAAAATATTTACATGCTCTTGGCAGTGTTAAAAATCCGGTCATTTGACTATTTTTTGTATTTGGAACTGAAAACTTAAATTTGCGATCGAATTACGTATTAATTAGTGTTTAAACATTTTAGTGAACATTTTATCAAGTGTTTGATACAAAAAAACTAATTTTATTACATATTAATCACTATTATTAAACACACGACTTTTTTGGCTCGCCTTCGTGCCTTCGGCATTTGGTTTTGTTTTCCAACCAGGGAGTGCTGTCAGATTGTTTTTTTTTTTTTTTTGTTTAATTTCACACTGACACTTCTGACATTTGGTGGCAGAGATCCATCGTCAAATATGCAATAGTTCTTCTTGCACATTATGCCTTTTGATGAATGGCAAATGAATTATTTTGCAACCGTATTTGGCGTTTTCGAACACTTGTCACTTCAATTTTTTTTATTGCACCGGAGATTATGTTTTCGAAAATATGTCCGTAGGAAACTGCATTATATCGAACACAAATGCTAGTGCAGTGAAATTTTTATTTGCGATTTCAAACAGAAGACTTTTGCAGTTTGCGTTTAAGAGTTTTTGACAACGGCAGTAATTTTTTTTATCTTCTTTACTGAAGCACCTATGTACATACAATGTGTTTTGCTTAGGCGTGTGGTTTTCAATCTGGCAATACTTTTTTCGCAAATGTTTTTTTTGACAGTTGTCACTTGATTTATGCTCAGTTTGGTTTGTCATTTCATAAAAAACGAGATGGCCACCGATCCCCATTTTCACAAGAAAATTTAGTTCAGCGATATAGTTCGTTTTTGTTTGAATGGGTATGTTAATTATTGTACGTTAAAATTGTCGTATCTGTAGTGATCAGAATAGACAAGCCATTGTTGTGACGCCGGCCGTGCCGTTACATCCTCAAAAAGTCACTGTTTGGTGTGCTCTATAGGCAGAGGGAATCATTGGTCCATATTTGTTCAAAAATGAACCCGGCCATAATGTTACAGTCAATGGGGAACGTTATAGAGCCATGGTTAATGACTTTTTCGTACCTGAATTGGAGGATGTTGATGTGGCCGACCTTTGGTTCCAACAAGACGGCCGGCGCTACATGCCATACAGCCAACGAAACAATCAATTTATTGAAGGAAACTTTTGGTAAGCGCATTATCTCGCGTCGTGGGCCTGTGGCGTGGCCTCCAAGATCGTGCGATTTAACACCGCTGGACTATTTTTTGTGAGGTTATGTGAAGTCGCTTGTCTACGCAGATAAACCCGAGACGATTGACGCCTTGGAAGAGAAAATTGGGCCTCTCGGCTGGAATTTATTCGAGCCAGCCGCGGCAGCCACTTGCCCGAAACCATTTTTTAAAACATAATGGCAAACTCTTATCTTTATAATAAAGCTAAATTCTTGGCAATAACATTAAATTATATGCATTTTATTTCTTCTTGAAAACCACACGTCTAAAAAAATCACCCTCTATATAACCCAAGTAGAAACCTTAGTACTATTTAAGACTTCTTGAATTAATTGATTCTAAATAGGCGTTTTATATGAAATCATGAGTTGACTAGTGGCGACTGACTAGTAGCCATTATTTTGTTACATTCAGATCAGAACTAAATGCCTCTAATAAAAAATTGATATTAGATAAACTCAACGTAAACAAGATTATTAAGGTATATAAACGAGATCAAACGCCAATTTATGTGGACAAACGGCCTTTGCGAGCTATTGAACTTTTTCGAGGCCGCAAACCATCTATCCATAGGTTAACAGGTCAATAATATGAGTATTGATATTTTCATAGACTGTCAGCCGGCTAACAAAGCCATTTGATCAATCTTCAAAAAGAGTAGGTAGGTGCTTTAATGACAATGAAGAGAGGTTAAATCCAAATTAAAGACCATCAAAACGTTTTAGGGTTGCCACCAACTTAAATTTAATAGTTAAATAGTTTCTGATTTTTTTTTTAAATCTGATATGGTTTTTGAATTTTAAATATTTGAGGTGTGAAAGCCAATTTGAAAAAACAATAGAAATGACATTTTTTCTGGTAAAAAAATATGAATTTTAGCACAATCGCATTAAATAAAATTGGTTATTAATTATTAACGGCCCGTTAAATTAGCTCGTTAATTAGATGCTATTCTAGAACAACGAACTCAACTTTAATTGAAGACAGTGGCAACCATACCTGCTAATAGAAAATTTGTATTAAGGCTGCTCTTATTATGGTCCCTTAATGAAATCGAAAAAAATGTCTTCCTTATTGAAATATTAAAAAAAAAACTTTAATATACTGGACAAAGTTAATCATTTAAAATAAAAAAAAATAACGGTATTTCATACCTAAGAGTTTTTTTTTTTCAAAACTGGTATTTTCGTGTTTAAAATCAGTTACCATAACTTACCGAAGAATGAAGAAAAGTGGCCATATTCACTGTCATTTTTAAACTGGTGCTCATGCTGGGTCTACACGACTGACAAATTGGCAGTATTCTGGAAGTGAACTATCAAAAAACTGGCATAACAATGGAAACATTAATTTTTTTTTTGGCAGTATACTGACAGCAAACTGCCAATTTGTCAGTCGTGTAAGCCCAAAATTAGTCAAATGTAGGTTTCATTGAATCTTAGATTAGACTTTATGGCATTTATTTAAACTTGTATGGTTTTAATATTGCAAGTCTTATAATTCAATTCAACTTCCATTTTGATAGAAACAGAATGGAATTTTTCGACTAATCCAATAGATCAATTTAGTAAAATATAAGTTTGAAAGACGGCTATGAATAAGCCCCAAGGTATTTAATAACGAGGAAAACATTAGCCAAAAAGCAAAACTAAAAAGCGAAGGTGTAATCTAAAATCAATTTTTTTGTGTTTCCCTATTTTATTTCAACTATGAGTATAGAGAAGATTACTGCACCTTATACGAAACCTTTTCTGTTTGTGTAAGTTTGAGAAGTAAGTTTGAGAATAGAAAAACCAACATCAATAAATTATGTCATGGGCTATTAGTTCATTCAAAATAAAATATACCCGTGAACGATATTGCATAGAGCTGAAAATTCGTACAGACCTTTAAATCATCCTTAAAATTAATTGTTAAAAAAGTCCCCATCAATCCTCCACATACAGAAAAATGTTTTCAAGGTTAAAAATGTCGTTTCATACATAACTCTTAAACGGTGGAAGGTGAATTCAGTAATAATAAACCAAGATTCCAGGGCCGCCAGAAATACACAAATGCGGTAGGTAAGAATAAATAGACAATTACGATCGTGAATGCTTGAATCATGTGCATACAAATGAGGCACTGTTACATCATTTTATTAAATTCGATTGATACTTGTAGTATCATCAACTTATTTTGGCAGTTGCCAGACATCTACAGTGGAGTCTATAACTTCAGCCAGGCACGTCTACATTTTGTAAGGGTTTTTCGTCTTGTACGTTAGGTAGAGATATTTTATAACCCATTTTCTTTGGTAATTTTTTTTTAAAACACTTACAATGGAGCCTAATATCTGGCAGCTTAAACCAGCTTGAAAAGTCATAGAATTATTTTTAAAGAAATTTGATGAAATTAAACTTCTTTATCTTACATTTTTTTTGGACAGATTCACCAATTTAGAGTAATATATTTCATATATGTTGTTGTTATCAGCACCACCACCTTAACATACCTTAATGTATGAAAATTACATTCACACAAAATGGAAGACATATTTATTCCACATACGCCCGAGTGACTTGCATTTCATATTAATTATATTTTCGGAAAAACTGCATATTTTTACCAATTCTAGTACAGTTATATTTTTAATAATATGAACTTTTTTTTAAACTTTGGAATAAAATTAGAAGTAATATTTAGTTTGGGGAAGTAAACGAACAGAGATATTATGAAAATCAATCGAAAGCAGACTTTGCATTTACCTTATTTTTCTTTTAAAACTTTATCACCGCTTTAAATAAAAACGACTTAGTAATGGCTTATATTAAGTCGAAGATTAAGTGGGCCAATTCATTATTTAACCATATTTCTGCTAACTGACGTTTACTAACTGCGGAGTAAGTTAAGTCGAGAAAGAGGGTGGTTTACAGAAAGAATAGGAATAGTTCTGAATAAAAATAAAAATGGCTCATAGGTTGAACGATTATAAAAACCGTTTGAATAGGCTGGATAACACACCTTTATCGACAAGAAAGACAGAAATATGTAGAAAACCGATTTGATTTGACCGAATGAAAGAGCTTAGTGGGGAGGATTAAAAAAAAAATAAGTTTTCCAAGAAAAACATGGGAAAACTCATGCAAATTGTTGCAGCAGACCTGATTGCGGATACAAGCGGCGGACATATTCCTGTGGATTTGAAACTAATGGTTTCTAAAAGAGACAAACAAACCAGAACTTTCGAAAAAAAAACAAGTTATTGAAAATAATTTTGGTAATCAAAGACTATAAATAACAAAGACTTCTTACTTTGTAGTAGATTTTCTTGAGACATTTCTTTTAATAGGAAATTTTAATTCGCAAGTAAACCCCTATTCCATGGTTTAGTTAAGTAATGGAATAGAGGTGGACTAAGCGTTTTTTATTTAAAAGATTTTTTAATATTATGATATTATAATTTTGAAAGCAAAATAACACCCGGAGAAAATCAAAAAGTACACACCAAAATTTCTCCATCAGGTCAGATTTTTGGAATACTTCAAAATTTGAAAAACAAAAACATTTTTGGCTTAATTTGAGGTCAATGCAAAATACTTCAAATCAGTTTATTCCTCAGAATCTGTTATAAGTCAAGAGTTTCCAAGGTTAAGTAAAGTTGTGGATCTTGGGTCACTTGTTCTAAGCCAAGCTGAAGTTCAATCATCTCTTTTAAGCTTGGATGTGAGAACAAGTGAAGGTCCGGATAATTTTCCTCCTATAGTTCTAAAAAAATGTGCGATTGCGTTAGCCCAGCCTCTGATGTTTATTTTTAATTTATCTCTTTCAAGTGGCAATTTCTTGAATTCGTGGAAAATTTCATATTTGTCACCGATTTTCAAATCAGGATCAAAGCATGAAATAACAAATTATAGGCCGATATGTAAGATTTCTGCTATACCAAAACTATTCGAAAAAATTGTTTATAATAGAATTTCATTTATAACACAAGATAAAATATCGGTCTTTCAGCATGGTTTTGTCGCGGGCAAATCTACATCAACAAATTTAATGATTATGGTGAAAGACATTATATCTAACATGGAAAAAGGTTTTCAAACTGATATCATCTTCACTGATTTTGCAAAGGCTTTTGATAGAGTAAATCACAAAATCTTACTTCATAAGCTTTTCTGTTTTGGTATCCACTCATCTCTATTAATGTGGATTAAATCTTATTTGACTGGAAGGGTTCAAATTGTTAAAATTAAAGACTATAAATCTGATGATATATGTAGATGTCCTATCGGGTGTACCCCAAGGTAGTCACTTAGGACCACTCCTCTATTTCTTCTCTTTGTAAATGACATTCCTACTTTCTTCCAAAACTCATCCTGTCTCCTTTTTGCGGATGATCTAAAACTCTATCGAAGGATTTCCAGCAATTCGGACTGTACTCTGCTGTTATCAGACTTGGATAGATTGGCCACTTGGTACAAAGCCAACTATCTTGATCTTAATGTAGCTAAATGCCAAGTTTTATCTTGCTACAGGAACTTAAATCAAATAATGTTTGAATATAGCGTCAATAAAATCAAGCTAAAAAGAGTGATACAAAAAAAAAGATCTGGGTGAGATTCTGGATGTCAATCTGTCATTTTTAAGATACGTGCTGGAATACTGTTGCTTAGTTTGGAATCGATATTATTCAAATTCATCAAAAAGAATAGCGAACGTTCAAAAAAATTTTACGAGATATGCTTTTTTTTTAATTGAGATGGAGGATTCCAAGACCTTCCTATGAAACCGGATGTTTATTATTTGGAATGAAGTCTCTTGAAACTCGCCGGAAATATTTGTCAGTAATGTTTGTCAGAGATATAATAACTAAGCATATAAAATGCCCTCCGCTTATTGATCGGTTCTATGAGGGTAATGTTCCCTCAAGAGTTACACGTCAACGATTTTAAATTTATGAACACTTTCACCAAAGAAACTATGGACGTAATGAGCCTATTACCCGTTGCATCAGAGAAGCTAATGCAGTTTGCACTAGAATTGATTTCATGTTGGATTGTACGAGAGATGCTTTAAAATCAATGGTTCTAAACCGAATTTAAATTTTATTAAAAATATGTGAAAATTGGGTAATTTATTTATTTATTTATTTATCTTCTAATTGTACATTAATAATAAATTTTAATATATTTACTGTATTTACAACCACCTACAAAAAAAATGTACATATTATAGTCGTATTTGATAAGTCTGTATAAGAGATTAAAATTCTCTAATTGATGAAATAAAGTAAAACTAAAACTAAAACATTATTACTTTTTGAGGTAATTATGTTCATCAGAATTACATTCAATGGCACTTGAGAGAAATTTTTCTTCAAAACTATGAGTTAATTTTTTTAATTTTATTTTAACACAAGAGAAGAAAGACTTGAATTAAACAAACCTACCCTACAAACAAAAATCGTATTTAAAACAATAACAAAAACTACACTCACCGTCAAAAGTTTACACTGTTTGGTCTAAGATCGTAAAAAAAAAATAATTTGCATGATTGGATCCATTTTATCAGTTATTATCATGACCTTAGCAAATATTTTTTTTAGAAAATAACTAGTATAATTATTTCAAGGCTCTTTCTTTCAGAGATTAAACAAATAAAATCCAGCGAAATCCAACTTTCATACATGCAGGTACTGCAGCTCCTGCGAGTCCTTTCGTTTTCATTGGTTACCTATAAAAACCTAACAGACCTTAGAGCTTAAAATTATAAAACATATATTTTTTCTTACGATATGAGAGAAGAAATATTTTATGTCAAAGATTGGAAGATTTCATTTCAAAATCTCATGTATGTATTTTTCCAAACAAAAATCTTAAATCACTAAAACTGAACTACAATCTATTTCTTCGTCAAAATGAATGTTTCCGCAAAATAAAATTTAACTTAAAAACACAGACAAATAAATCCATGCCGTCTCGCTTAAAATTAATATAATTTGTGTTATATATTTTTCCGAATCATACAATTTATATCCAAATCCTCGCATGAGTTGTATGGCTGTGGCGCCAGGAGTGGTTCATTAATGATGCACCCTCATGCCTCTTGCAGGGATCAAAACCATGTCCTTAAATCATCTCCAAATGGCAGACAAAATGTGTGCATATGACCACAATGGCGGCACTAACAACCTCCGCTTCCCTATACACCCCTCCATTGCAGGCCTGCCTTCATCAAAAATTGGAGAAAATATTATTTTCATTTGGGGAAGCGGTCACAGAAAGGACGAACGGATATGCACAGGCCACCGCGGAGCAGACAAAAAACACATATAATAATAATCCTTGAAGAACAGTCAACTTAAAAACAACGACCAAATCATGACCTTTGGTTTGTCCGAAATGTCTGGTGCCAGTTTCAGTGCCATAGTTGCACCATCATCGTGTCGTCGTTCGACGTTATCCTTGGTCATCCATGTCACTATCATTGAGGGCAATTCTACTTTTTGCTGCTCCTGGCGATGCTGCTGCTGCCATCGTCACGGTCAGGACATTAAGATTAAAGCTCTTAATTTGATTTATTCTGCAGGAGAGAAAATATTCTCTCCGGAGCTTATGCAGGTTATTTTTCTTTCTTTAGGTTTATTTTTTTTTGTTTGTTTTGTGAACAAATAAAAAGACATCTCTCCAGCAATTTCCTGTAACGGTTTGTATTGTATATACCTATAGCTGGACTTCCTTCGTATGTGTGTGTTGTGTATCTTTTACTGGCCTTTTCGTTTCTGTTAATATCTGTTACAATTCCTGTATTATCGCCCGAGAGCTCTCATTGTACACCACTATGTCAGAACCACAGGACAGAATTGTAATCATCATCAGTGTCATAGGGCTTAGGACAAAAAGTTGGTCTTGATAGTCCATCCTGTCGTAGTGCGGTGATACTTCTACTCTCTTGGGGACAGAGGACAATTTAATGTTTTTGGTGGAACTGACGTTGATGGGCCTCTAACATCGGTGACAGAATGGCACACAGTAGATATACAAATGCAGAAGGTGGTGACGTGCAAAAATTAAGTTTAGACCATTATCAATGTCGTTTAAAGTTGATGCATAGTAATAAAATAGAATGATCATTTTTAGATGGAAGTTTCATCATCATCATCGTCGGCTCGACAACCGGGGTCCGGTCCTGGCCTCCTTCAACAAGTCTCTCCACCCATCCCGGTCTCGAGCCGCCGCCATCCAGTTGCGCACCCCAAGGCTCCGGGCGTCCTGGTCTACGCCATCTCTCCAGCGCAAGCATGGTCTACCACGCTGTCGTCTACCATAGAATGTACCACAAAGAACTTTCCGAGCAGGTTCCTCTTCGCTCATGCGAGCTAGGTGCCCTGCCCACCGGAGTCTACCGAGCTTAATTTTTGTCACGATATCTGCTTCAAGGTAGATTGCGTACAATTCATGATTGTACCGTCTCCGGAATCGTCCTTCCTCACATATGGGGCCAACAATTCTCCTTAAGACTTTTCTCTCGAACGCGGCTAAGAGGTCGGAGTGCCTTTTGCTAAGCACCCAAGTCTCGGATCCATATGTGAGTACTGGCAGGACCATGGTCCTGTACAGCAGCAGTTTTGAAGTTATGGTGAGATTTCTGGATTTGAAGAGCTTTGACAGACTATAGTAGGCTCTGTTGGATTTGAGAAGCCGCCCGCGTATTTCTTCTTCTATATTGTTATCGGCTGCTACTATTGACCCAAGGTATTTAAAGGATTGCACCACTTCAAATTCGTGCTCCGCTACCTTGATTGTTTGACCAACTGTTCCTCTCGCATTCGACGCCACCATGTACTTTGTTTTACCTTCACTAATGTGCAGCCCCAGATTTTGTGCCGCCTGCTCGATCTGGATGAAGGAATCATGTACAGCTTGCTCAGTTCTTCCGATGATGTCGATGTCGTCTGCGTAAGCCAGTATCTGGCTGGACCTGTTGACGATGGTCCCTCTTGTTGCCGTGCCAGAGTCACGGATTGCTTTCTCCAACGCCAGGTTGAAGAGGAGGCAGGCCAAACCATCCCCTTGTCGGAGTCCATTAAAGATGTTGATTGGTTTGGATAGCAATCCGGCTATTTTTACTTGGCTTGTTACGTTGGTCATGGTCAACCTACATAGTCGTGTCAATTTATTTGGGATGCCGAATTCTCTCATGGCTTTGTAAAGTTCTACCCTGGCTATGCTATCGTAGGCGGCCTTAAAGTCTATAAACAGGTGGTATGTTGGGATGTTAAATTCTAGACATTTTTCCATCGCCTGCCTAAGGGTAAAGATCTGATCAGTTGTTGATTTGCCTGGAATGAAACCGCACTGATATTGTCCGATGATGGTTTTAGCGTATGGGGTTATCCGGTCTTGTAGGATAGAGGAGAGTATCTTATAGGCGGTACTCAACAACGTGATACCTCTATAATTGCTGCACGTTGTGACATCTCCCTTCTTATGTATGGGGCAAATGATACCTTTTCGCCAGTCTTCTGGAATTTCTTCATGCTCCCACACGTGCACTATAATCTCATGAATTGCTTGACGTAAAGCTGGCCCACCGTGTTGAAATAGTTCGGCTGGTATACCATCGGCTCCCGGGGCTTTGTTTTTCTTTAGCCGGCCTATAGCCTTCTCAACCTCTTCTATGCTTGGTGGCGGCAACATAGGGTACTCTTCTTGAAGTAGTGGAGCCTCCACTTCTGCAGTGAGCTGACCATTTAGCAATTCATTGAAGTACACTTCCCATCGCTCCAGTATGCTTTGAGGATCGGTGATCAGATTTCCCTCTCCGTCCTTGCAGTATGTGCAGCGTGGTGTGTACTGCGTCATGTTTCGGACGGATTGGTAGAACTTCCGCGCCTGGTGCGGACCTCGCTCTCGGCTTTTCTCTATTTCACAGATTATGTTCTTCTCCCAGGCTGATTTTTTCTGTCTGTGAAGCCGTTTTTCAATTCTTCTGAGCTCTTTATATTCGTCTTCGCGTGCCCGCGTTCTATGAGATTGTTGCATTGCTCGGTACGCAACATTCTTACGTTCAGTCGCTAGCTTGCATTCATCATCAAACCAGTCGTTCCGATTTCTACGACTGCTGCCTAAGATGGAGTTGGCAGTACTAATGACAGTATTCTTAAGGCGTGTCCACTTCTCATCTACGCCCAGCAAACTGGCTCCAGGACTTACTCTACCCAGTTCTAGGGCGAGTCCTAACGCATTACCAAAGGTGTTACTGGTGTTTTCATTGCGCAGAGCAGCCGTGTTGATTCGAACCTGATCGGCGGATGCAATACGTCTTCGCAAGGCAATCCGCCCTCGGAAAACCATACCAACAAGATAGTGATCCGAGTCGATATTGGCACCTCGGTACGTTCGTACCGTCATCAAGTTCGAGTAGTGGCGACGGTCTATCAACACGCGGTCAATTTGGTTACGAGTGACTCCATCAGGTGATACCCAGGTGGCTTTGTAGATATCTTTACGCGGGAACCTGGTACTCGCAACGACCATGTTTTTCGATGCTGCCAATTCTAAGACTCGAAGTCCATTGTCATTAGTGTTCTCATGCAAACTATGGGTGCCTGCGTAATGCCTGAATACCGGCTCCCGACCTATTTTTGCATTCAAATCCCCAAGGATGATTTTTACGTCATACCTTGGACAGGCATTGAGGGCCCTCTCGACTTGTTCGTAGTAAGTCTCTTTTTCTTCGTCTGAGGACTCCTCCGTAGGTCCGTGAACGTTAATGAGGCTGATGTTCTTAAATTTGCCTCGCACGCGAAGGGTGCATAGCCTTTCGCTTATAGCGTTAAAGCCGATGATGGCAGACTTCATTTTTTCGCCGACTAGGAAGCCTACCCCGAGCACATGGTGTTTTGTATGACAGCTGTAGTATAAGTCATAATCTTTCTTCTGTAGAACACCATTCCCTGTCCATCTTATTTCTTGAAGTGCTGTTATGTCAGCTTTATATTTTGACAGGGCATCGGCTAGCTGCTGAGCAGCTCGAGCTCTATAGAGCGATCGTACGTTCCATAAGAAAATTCGTAAATCGTTATTCCGTTTTCTTTGCGTGGGTTGTCGTCGTGAGATCAGTCCGTTTCCGAGGCTTGTTGCTGGTCTCGTAATTCTTCTTGTTTTACGGAACAGGGAATTAACCTGTTGCCAACCTGTGGAACCAGCCTGATCATATTAGCCAAACCTTTTTAAAGGCTTGTTTCTAGCGGCCGCCGCGAAGAGGCTATGATCACACTTCCACCAGTCCGAATAGTTACGGCACGTGCATGTTTTCGTATGCTACATGTTATTCCCCCTATTCGGCTGATGGCTGACCGCCATGATGGAAGTTTACTTTGGGTTTATTTTTAAGGCGTAAAGAATATAAAAGGGCATTTATTTGTTTGGATAAAGTAATTGTTTATTTTGAAAACGTATGGTTTTGTTGAGTCTTTTAGGACTGTTTGTACATTATACCAATCAACTGAGAAATACATACTTACAGACTATTTGAGGTGAAAATATTCAAAATGATTAAAAACATGCTTAAAGCCGAACTGTTTAGTGTGTATTTGTTTGTTATTTAATTGATTGGTATAAGATACCAATATTTGTACAATATTCGTGAGACCAGTTCATATAGCTAAACTGGACCCTTCGAGTTAGAATTCTTATAAAATAAACCGATTAGGCTTTGTTTTAATTTTATATGGACGTATATACCACTTTATACCAATCAGCCAATAAATTGAAAAAGGTCTGCGTACTAAATAAACTCACTTTAAATGTGAAAATTATCAAATAATCTATTAATGTTTCTGTAAAATCTAGGTTTGAACGATAAGGATAGGATTTGAATGTCAAAAGTGGGCAATATTCATAGTCCAATTCCACTCTGGACCTATGAATAGAGAGTAGTACAACGTCTGTACGTTTAAACTGAGTTATACGACTAGCAATTACTATTTCTTGCATCGAAAAAGTCCAGCATTATAGCTTTTAAATCCTATATTTAATCGACCAAACCTTTTTTTTCGACCAATTCTGGGCTTACAGTAATACAAATGTAATTGTTACAACCGGATTGGTCGAAATCATAGGATTCGACTGGTAAAATATAAATTTTACCTCAGCGGAATGGTAAAAGTTAACCAATTATTTTGTTTCGTAAGTTTGTAGCGTTAGTTAGTCATTGTTTTGTTTATACCAGCAAATCAATTTGTATTTAAATATCTATTTATTTCGTGTAAACAATAATCGACCTTTTAAGACTACTATAAAATGTTCGGTCCGGGAATAGTTTATTCAGCCACAATTGAAAACAAAATCCACCTATTGCCATTCCCTTAAATCTCCCATCAAATACAATATCTGCGGGAATTTTGTTTGCCTTTTCCACCCAAAAGACCGCCTTAATGTTGTTTTTTGTTAGTCTGTTAGTCGATCTTTAACCCTTTCTGAGTTTTGCTCCCTTGAATTTTAAGAATATGGCACAATATTGCAATTCCTGCTTTCGAAGGACCAACGGTCGCAAATATATTTTTGTATAATTTTTTTTTTTTTGCATTTGTTTTTTTTTTCAGTGTGTTTGCTCTCTGCTCTTTGACATAAAGGGCCAAGGTAAACAAAAAAATGGTTGGTCTTTTATATAGCAAGACCGTGATATGAATATTAATTGCAGGACGTGTTCCGTTGTATACAGATACATATTTTTTTTTTTTCATATTTTCAGTAGTTCTCCATCCTCTTTGCTCCCATAGTTTGTTTCATTAGAGCGAGAGAGTATAGCCAACTTTCATCGCTTCGAAAGGCCCCCATTAAAAAAAGAGGTGAAAAACATCATATAACCAAAAGTTTACTAATGCCCACCATGCGGAAGATGAAGGCTTAATTTGCATCCGGGATGCGTGCTTTGACTATATTGGGCCACAGGTACACATTCAGGAGAGAAAGGTAAAGTAGAAAAAAAAAATAAAATTCCAGGCAAACTGCATTAGTTAATGGTTATGTTGTGCCTGGCACAACTTTTACCATAAAAAGTATAAGAAAATTAGTTTCTCATGGGGGAAGAGCTATAGAGAGAAGTCTGTTTGTCTGTTGTTGAAGGCTGATTGTTTGGACTACGGTGGATGCATAGGAGTAGATGGTGTATTCTTTAAGGATATGCTTAAGTTCATTGCCATTTGATGTTGGAAATGAAGAGAAATGCATCCCTTGGTGATACAACAGAGGGAAGTGGTGTGCAGCAATGAAATAAGAAAACTTTAGTAGATATAAAGGTGTTTATCATTTTATTAAATGAAGAAGGTACTTTAGATTTTTGAAAATGAAAGGACTTTGGTCAGGTGGGAATAATAGCTTTAAATTTAGCGAAAGTTTGAAAAAAAAATAATTACCTAAGGCATTTAGACGTAAAATTGGTTTTCAAAAGGGAAAAGACTATTCTGGAGTGATCAGAGCTAATATCTGATTAGAAAAATTGAATATTCTATTCAATAAACCAGTGTATGTATATAATTATTTACACAAGATCGAGCCAAAAGTCCATTTTCTATGCAAACAAATTATAATTTTTTTTATTTATAAATGTTTTGAAATTATTTTTTATTATTTATTTATTTTTGATATTTCTTACATTTGTGTTTGTTTATTTAAGAGATATAGAAAATTAAATTCTTTACAACTTCAATATTATTAATACTTAGAGGAATATATAATTTTAAAGATTTTGACAAAGATTCAAAGGAAAAGCTACAGGAAAAAAACCCTTATATAATACTTAAAAACTAAAATTGCACATAAACCCAAATGCGATTTATAAATAAAAAAAAAAAAAAAATATATATATATATTGTAAATCTAATTCAAGAGATTAAGAATTAGCTCATTATCAGAATAAGAACATCTTCTATAAAAATTGTCTTGTAATTTATATAATACAAGCTTAATTTGCTTAACATTAGCTTTATCATGAAGCCTAACTGTTGAAAAATGCCATGTCAAGTTTAGCATTAACTTTAATATTTTGTTTTGCACTCTTTGCAACTTTTTTAGATGGGCCTCAGCACAGTCAAACCACACTGGAGCACCATATGTGAGTATAGGCTGGAAAGTAGTTTTGAACATCAGAATTTTATTATACGTGCTAAGACCCGATTTACGATTAATAAAAGGGTATAAAATTCGTATTAAAAGATTTGTTTTGTTTATTGTATTGGCAATATGCTTATCAAAAATGAGTTTCCTATCGAGTGTAAGACCTAGATATTTACAACTCTCAGACCATGCGATATCAGTAAAGTTTAGCTGTAACATTGTTTGTGGCAAAAAATCTGATTTTCTACGCCTAGAAAACCAGATTGCCTGTGATTTTTGAGCATTTACTTTGATTTTCCACCTATGAAAAAAGGTTTGTAAGATGTTTAGTGAGCATTGTAAACTTTCGAGAGCGTTTTGAGGCAATAAGCTAGAGGCAAAAAGGGCTGTGTCATCTGCAAACATAACTAATTTTGTGTTTACATCCAAAGATGGGATGTCAGACATATACACGTTGAAAAGTATGGGTCCCAGCATAGAACCCTGTGGAACTCCACTTACTATATGATATAGTGAAGACTTTACAGTACCTGCATATACAGCAAACTTTCTGTTTAGTAAAAAAAACTCCCTACTAATTTAACCAGATATGTCGAAAAATTAAACATAATGGGGCATATTCATAGTCACTTTTAAACTCCAGTTTATCTTAGACTGGGGTTTATCCAATGTTATTTAGATAGGGTAAACCCAGGTCTAAGATAAACTGGAGTTTAAAAGTGACTATGAATATGCCCCAATAAGTTTGTAAATTAATCCCTAGTGCCACACAGTGTCGAAGGCCTTTTCGATGTCTAGGAGTACTAGACCAGTCGATAATTAAGATTTAAGGTTACTTTTCACGTGATTTTTAATTCTTAAGATTTGATGGCTTGCGGAGTGGCCAGCACGAAAACCAAACTGCTCATTAGGGTATAAGCACGCATCCTCTATATGGTTTAATAGACGTTGTTTAATAAGTTTTTCAAACAATTTACTTATAGAACTTAATAAACTGATAGGTCTGTAACTATTAGGATTATCCTTAGCCTTGCCAGGTTTGCAGATAGCTACAACTTTTCCTATTTTCCAATCATTAGGGAAATACGAGAGGATCAAACAATAATTGAAAACCATTGTTAGGAATTTCATCGCCGTTGAAGGTAAGGCTTTAAGTAATCTGTTGCTCATACCATCAAGTCCAATGATTTTTTGGATTTTAATTGTTTAATTAATTCCTTCACTGAACTATTTTTAAAAAAATTGTTTCTATTTACGGTAGTTGGTAAAGAATTGAGCTCAATAAGTTTGTCATTTACAATATTTTCAGTAACAACATCACTGAGATGAGATGATAATGTATGATTTTGGGAAAATGTGTCAGACAGTGCTGTAACCTTTTCCACTTGAGTAACAAGAACTTTGACATTAACTCGTAGAGGCGGAATGATTGAGCTTTTTTTGTTGATTAAACCTTCCAAAAAGGTTTAGATCCCTTAACAAAACTAGATAGGAGGTTATTCCAATTCTTATTTTTGAAAATGTCTATTTCATTTTTAGTTATTTTGTTCAAAATCTTAAAATTATTCTTAAAAATCTCTAGTCTTAATCGCATCCATTTTCTTCTTTCCGAATTTCACTCAAATTTACATATTTTATGGTGTTCCAACAGCTGGTACAATCCATCCTGTGGTGAGCAAATTTTGGGCGTAATGAAAACGTTAGAGATGTGAGAAGTACGGGCAGACAGATCCTTATGGGCGATTAGCTTAAAAAATAGACATCGTTTTTGAAAGTTTTCCAGCTGGTCCTTGAAACATCGACACGATAACATATAACACAGTTGGTTATACCGCGTAGCACAATTTTGAAGAAAGACCTGCACCCGTACACTACCAAAATTCCAGTTAGTGCAAAAGCTCAACGCTGGTGATCCAGAACATTTATATATGAAGGTGTTATTTGGCCAACCTTGTACTATTTTTTTTTTTGACTATAATAGGAATGGAAATTTATTGATTTTTTTAAGAGAAAAACTACAAAACTTTTACTCCTATAAGAAAATCCAAGTGAAGATTTTTAAATGCAACTTATTGTCTTAATTTTCGCGTAAAAATTAGTTAATGCTCTCGAAAAGCAATTTATATAGAATTTGTAGATCATACAATTTTTAACAAAAAATGAAATTAATTTTGAGATTACGATGATAGGCCAAGACTAAAAAATGGGTCTTGCAAAAACGTCCGTCTGTCTGCCCATCTGTTCGGCTACAGCCTAAATAGATGGGTCGATTTTCTTAAAACTTTGTAATTATAGCGTTTTTTGGGCATTCCCCATACACGATTTTTTCTTTATTTAAGACCAAAAACAACACTACCTACCTGTCATAAAAAATTTTGGGTCAAAAAAGAAAATCTTATTTTTCTCAAATTCGGCCCCACATCACATTTAAAAAAAATCAGTCAGTGGATATTAATGACACCTCCCAAAGCATGTACCAATTTTTTATTTTCTCTCCTTTCGACAACGGTTTAACTGATTTTGATCATTTTTTTTTTTAAATAATATGTACGAAAATATATACCTATACATAAAATGTGTTCTAAAATTCTTGAAAAAATATATTTTGGATTTTTAAAAAAAGTTTCAATTTTTTTTTTCGAAAACCCAATATTTTAAAAACGAATGCTATGATTTATTAAACTTGACAAATGCGGTGTTAAATATAATCTAACAGATATTAAACAAAAATTGTTCTTATAACCAAAAATAATTGTACTTCCTATACAAATGTTTAAAAGCCCTCCAAGAAAATTTTATTTTGCTCCAAAACGATTAAAAAAAAAGTCAGTATGTCAAAACTAGTTCGATCTGTGATTTAAATTTATTAAATTTTACGATTTTTAACAGTACCTCTCATATAACTTTTCTTTTTAATTTTGATTATCTCATTATACGATTAAGCTATTAAAACAATATATTTTTCCACATCACAAGGTTATAAAGGGTCCGCCTTGTGCTTATGTGCTTATTTCGTGAATGGTAGATAACACTTAGCTCATGTCTGATTTGACAGATAATTAGTTTTATCCTTCCTCTGAACGAATATGGTTGTGTATACGCTTCGCTGCGATCGACTTAGAGAAGATGCCGATTTTGCAAAAAAATCATCTTTTCAGATGAAGCATTTAATGTTTAACTCAACATTAATAAATAGTTAAAATTGGCGTAGGTACTAAATTTTTGTCTTGAAAATGTTTACAAAAATGTACATATAAATAATTAATTATTTTTTAAATTGCTCCTCTAATTTTTAATTTTTTTTCTCCTCATAAATTTAAGAAGTATTTTAATCAAATTATTTCTAAATTTGTTGACTTAAATCAATTCTCCAGTTTAAATAATATTTTTTCCATGCATGCATATGTGCAACACGGTACTATATTGTTCATTTTTGTATACTCACATAATACTACCTCCAACTAAAATATATCCTTGGCAGGTGGATAAAATTTAGGCTCCCAAACAAAATTTATTTAAGTCTTTGTCACCACAGTGTGATTCCACATAAGAGCAAGGACGTCCAACCACCCGTGTATTTATTTGATTATATTGTCAAAAGTCAAAAATACTGGCTTTCAGCTTTTCACTCTTAAAAACTGTAGAAAAAAAAACTTTTTTATTTTTTTGTACATTTTTCCGTAGCTACTGTGGATCAACAAAATGTTAAGTCCAGCCTATTGCAAATAGTTGTGATTTCTTCCATAAAAAATAAGATAATATTTTACTTTCAGTCAATATTTGTGATTAAAATCAATTAGTAGATCCCTACCATATACAAAATTGCCAAATATAAATGTATAGTGCATCCGATTTCAGCCAACTCCAGTGAAACATACCTTTGTGAGTATTCGTAAAAAAGAATAGTTAATACATTTTAATTCATACTATACCATAACATAAATCTTAAGATTTATTTCACTTGAATTATGGTGGCATTTAATGAATTAAGTTCTCCATATCCAATTTTCTGAATTTCTTGACCATGGATTTTCAAAAAAAAAAAAAAAACAAACACCAATAAAGGCTGCTCCTCAGTTTTACATCTATCTTTCTTATCTGTGCGTAAATGTGCTCGAATATCCCCAAAAAAAAATAAATCAAAAGTCTCCATAAAATGTAAATAATTGCTTCGAAAAATATCGTTAATCCTTTGCCAATGCTGATGCACTTTTATGGAATGGGTGCTGGTTTTTTGGTATATTTGTATTGGTATATACAGCTGTATATGCCCACGCATTTCCATTGCCTCTCACAAGAAACAACCATGATAGGAATTATACTCCACTTGTGCATGTCCTTTTTTCCCCGAGTACGTAATTTATGACCTCAATTTCGGATGCAATTTTCCAAGTTATCCATTTGGTTCTGTTCGGCTACCACTTCCGCCATCACTCACTTTAGTGCATCCATTAACCCGAAGTTATTTCGTTCTTCTCTCTAAGCTTTCATACATAAACGAAAAAAAAAAAAAAAAAAAAAAAAAAAAGAATCCAGACTATGAACGAGCAGAAAAAAAAACAATACTTTATATCCTTTTTGGAGAAAGTCTGTATATGGCAGGGTATATGCGATCAGTTGTAGGACTATAAGGACACAATCCCACTAGCTCACTCTGTGCACGCAAACAGAAAACCCATTTCACCACAAGTTTTTAGTACATATATAGGAGACATACAGAAGGACGAAAAACACTTTGCTGCCATTCATTGGGATGGACAATAGGACACGGATAAGGATCAACAGTACATCTCTCTTCTCGAGTACTTATATATACCAAACCAAATAGGCAAAAACCAAGCCCAGTAAAAAAGAATGCCAACAAAAACTATGCCTGCCTGCCAACGACACTCAAACAAACTTTACAAAAAAAAAAGGAAACAATACAAATGTAACTGAACCTTGTCCAGAACTATAAGTACTTTTACGGCACCTCGCCCACTCATACAAATGGTTCAACATTTTTGTGTTATTTATTGAATTAACAAAAGGACACTAGCAACTAAAAGGAGGACAGTCCCCATATTAGTCAAGTACAGGTTGTGAAATATTAATTCTTATACAGTAGGTAGGTGCCTATATACCAACTTCACAAATCCGAACTATGTCTTGCCGCTCCCATTCCCATTGGCCCCCAACACTCTTATCCGTTCACAAGGATCATAACTGAACATTTGTACGAGTTTGGATAAGAGAGAGCGCTTTGTAAAAGACTACTCTTGTTGAAAATTAATTCATCCTGTAATGAAATCAGTTTTTTTTTTGTCAGCAGCAAAAAAAAAGGATTCCTCCTGCTAATTAATTATGCTAATATTCTGGAATACAAGTTTTGTCGACTGTTTGCAGCAGCAGTCGCACACACACACAAAGTTATAATTGTGAATGTATGCTGAGTGTTAGGGGAGCCAACTGTGAACACCTTTTTTTGTTGCGAAGTCCTATGAGTTCGGGAATGAGGAGGTTTCTACCTACCCATCTCCACTTCCGGGTTCGTTATCCTTTTTAACTTGCAATTTGGATAGTACTCACAGAAAAATTAATGGATTCATTATATATGATTTGAAATCAAAATAGGCATAACATACGGCATAAACGGGCCCCGCAAAATTGTGTTTTCCTATGAACTTGTATAGTTGAAGTCCAAACGATTTCTTCTTTTAAATTAATTAGCCTGGGCAATATTTTTTACTGTTACTAGGGAAAAAATCCAAGTGAAGATCTTAAACCCAATTATCTCTATCCGTATTTTTATTAGGTATACAAAATAATATGCCTTGTAAGTTGTAACGAATTGTTACAACTTACCGTATTGTGCGCCCACTCAGTTATTTTAAATTGCAAATTTGAATTTCCCTACTTCCAATTCGCATTCACTCGTGAATAAAAATCTAACATGACGAACTGTGGAAAAACAACAAAATTGAGTTTTAATCTCGTCTAACGCTGGGTACCAATCTATAGAGTATATAGAAATAGAGGCTAGAAGATCCGTTAAACACAGGCCTATAATTGGCGTGACGAATGAAAGAGAGACACGCTATTTTGGCGTTAGTATACTACCTGAGAAGCCAGTCTTAGTTTTTTTTTCTAAATATTTTAAGAGTAAGGCCGTCAAGTTAATTAGATAGGCTTATACTCCTTTCCTTGGGGTTGCCTCTTGAAGGTTCCTTTGGATAAGGTAGCTCTTGACGGTTCCGAACTTTCCTTATCTATGTATATTTTTAAATTAGTTTGACTTTCGATCAGTGTTTGTACTGGTTTCATGAGCTGCATAAAAACTACAAATTTGGAGCTTTTCTGCAAATTTCTAGTTTGCACGGTTGCTTGGGAAAAGGCAGTCATGTACATTAAAGTCGGCAGTGCAATATGAATCTTTTGATTTTTTATTTATATGAGGACTTCCAAATTTTGGCCGATTTTTTTCTCGAACTTTAAATTTGGAGCCTTATGTCAAATCCAAAGCATGACCTGCTAGTTTCACAGTAAAGTAAGCAGTACCTACAACATACATGCTTTTATATACATTCACTATTTGATGAATACTGCTAAATCCGGAAGAGAAATGCGCCTTTGGCTCTAGATTTACATAGGTTGAAGCAAATAAATTTAAGGGATCTTATGCTACCATTACACAAGTCGGGGTTCAAATCGAGACTAGTCCAACTCTACTGACTCTTGTGAGGAAGCGACAAATCTTCCAAATGAATCTCTTGTCATGATTAAGTGCCTCGCACGCCATATAGCCATTCAGATTCAGTAAAAAAATTGTAGGTCCTCTTCATTCTTTCCAAATAGATAACAACACGCAATAACAACACACAAGTCAATAGGCCTTGGTTCACCTCGAGCTGTTGCGCCATTATCTTATTTTTTTGTATTCTATCGATCGTAAGTAAAAATATATTTTTAAAGACCGCCCGAAAAGTAAGTTTGAAATTGGAAAAATATTGAGGCAAGAAAAAATCGTTGTGCTAAAAATTTAATTTCTCAAAGCTCCGTCAATGTGTTCTTCCAAAAATAAAGTCCTGGTTGGATCCTTTCCTTCCATTATTAGCAAAGAAATTATAACTTTTGTACCATTACCAAAGTCAAAACCGTGTTTTTTTAAATCTGATGCAGCGAAACAAATTTGTTCAATGCGTTCAAGGCTGGATCAGGGCGGATACAATTCTTTTAAACAATAGTTTCGCGTATTCCTTGACATAAATTTCTCACATTTTGGAAAAAAAATTGAACACTTATATGTACATATATCTATTAAAAAGTAAATGAAACAAATTTTTGTATTTTTTCCGCCTCTGTCCCACTGTGTGCCGTTTTTCTTTTTTGAAAATCTACCAAAGTTTTTATTTTTCCAACTACTTAATTTGAGAATTAAACAAAAAATTTCTTTAATTCGAATTGTTTGCAACTGATTTCTCTGAAGGAATTGTTACGAAAGTTTTGTATGATGCGCAATTCTATACGATAAAACACTGAAAAAACTCGTATAAACTGAAATTGCCGTTTTTATCCTTGCCCGCTATTTAATCGTTTAAAACCTTTGTACAAGAAAAGCCAAATTGCATCCGTCCTAGCTATAAAGTCGATAATGGATTGAATGTCCATAAGTCCCCTTCGCCAGCCCCCTCTCCCCAATTGCTCGCTTTGCTATTTCATGAACTGCATTGATATATCACCATCGTCGTCGATTTGTATCCATCGTCCATACACCACTTATATACCTTGAAAGTTGAAACAAAGGATTTTTTATCTTTTTGACTTTATGGCATTTTGGGGCTCTAAGAGTGGTTGAATAAAGCGTTTTTTTTATTTTGTTAGAACTCGAACAAACCATATACAGTATATACACATGGAACGTGTATGAATGGCTTTGTTGATACCTATACTCAAGCTCGAAACACTAAAAAAAAAAACTTTTGAAAAGTTTGAATGAGTGTAAAACGCATCTTGGCAGTTTTATGTTCATTCGCATCGGATGTGAGTCATCTATAGCATGTAGGAAAGTACCAATGAACTCAGCCTGCACAATGATCGTTCTAAGGTGGGAAGATTTATATACTGTTTTTTTTTTTCAATCTTTGCGGTTGCTGCAATAATCATGACAACTGCACAGCCAAGGAACATCCAATAAAGGATCATTATCGTCAGGATAATAGATAGACTAAGTTGGCCCATTAATTTTGCTAAAGTTATCGTAAAATTTTGAGTCACAATTTATGGGAGAAACTTTTTCATTTGCTGAAAACGCACACTTTGTATCTTTTTTTTTTTGTTTTGCTTAGAGAAATAAAAGAAGTGGTGTTCTATTTAAGAATTTAAAGTCCTATAGTCCTTGTGGCATGCGCGTTTGGTTCGTTCATGCTTCAAATAAATCTTTCCACACATCCATCATCTATGAAATGTACCACGTAGATTAGGTTTAAAAGGTATCAAAGGATCCTGAAAAAGGAAATTTTTCAACCACTCGCATTAGAGGACGTATATATACTATAGAGGAGGAACAAGTAGTATGGAGGTAAGCGGTGGAGAAAATCTGTGAAAGGACATAAACTTGAGAGAATTATATCCTTTGATTAAATATTATATTTCGTGTGATGAATTTGAAATAAATATGATGGGAGGAATCTTTTACTATACATGAGTAGGTAAGGTAGTGTAAGCCTAAGCAGCTCTGGTGATAAAGAGTGTTCGTTGGTATGATGGGGGCATAGGTATACAACTCAAGGACAAACAAGGGGATACATATGAACACATATGCATATGGAAATTTTAACGAAATTAAGATCGCTTCGTCGTGTCCTTAGAGCTTAGAGCATCCACAGGAACATTTGTGTTTTGATGACTTTTTGAAGACTCCCAGCTGTGAACTTGATGATGTTACACACATCAAACCATCAAAAGCAGAGCACCCAACTTGGGTTTTTGAGTTTGGAGCATCCAGATCCAGGAGCAGAAACTCAAACACACACAGCACATAGCAACGCGTGTGATGATGCCTTTGAAGGATGAAAACTCATCAATGTCGGAAAATGATGAATTTTTTGAAGTGGCTAGGATGCTCAGCTTTTTAACTAAATTAACAAAGTTTCAATTTCCATTTAATTTCCTTTTCATTTTTTTTGTTTTTGTTTTTGCTCTTTATGTATTTTTGTTGTTTCGTTAGATGTGTGCTTTGTTTGAAGCTCCTTCATTGCTAATCCCTCTGCTTTGCTTTGCTCATAGTCTCTGCTTTCGTGTGTATGTGCGCTCTTCATAAATAAACATAGAATATTACATGGATTGTTGCTATGAAGAAGAAATAATGTCCTTGACAGGCTCAAGAGAAGCAAAGTGTTTGAATTAACATCATGCATATTACTAACAAGCTTAAGGAAAATACAATTACAAATGATAATTAAGATATTTCTTTTTCATGATATAAATAGACAGAGAGAGAGAGAAATAAAGTGATGGAGGGGGGGGGGAAGGAGGGCACTTTTGAATGTCGCAGTGTGGCAAAGAAATTTTATTTGCACTTAATTTTTATTCATGGAGTATATAATCTAGTGAATAAATTAGTCAGAGTTGGGAGATCTTATTTTTATGCTTCTTGATTTTCTTTCTGAACTAAGTTCATATACCCAAATAAAAGATATACAAACTAAAATTAAATCGTAGCCATACCCACACCCACACACCACATACACATTTCCATTAAAAACCTTGGAACCGTTTTCGCAAAATATGATTGTTCTTTGAGGCTGTAAGAAGTTGTATAGGTAAACCGTCATTTTTGATCCTGCAAAATAAAAAACAAAACATCTTTAGAATATCCAAAAACGTTATAATTGCCAAGTCTACAAAATTCAACATCTGGTATTGAAAATATCAAAAAAGTGAGACAAATAGAGAAGAATGCAATCTTTTGTGAATGCAGTCTTTAAAAATTATTCATTGAAGTCAATTAAAAGATTGCATTCATTGACTTTAATTTGAGATTATGCATTCGTACAGTATTCATTTTACATTTAAATGATTGCAATCATTTTTTCCCCGTTCAATTAACAGTAATCAGTTGAATGTAATCTTTTAGGAATTCATGCCAAAGAATACAAAACAGTAAAAAAGGATGAAGGGAATGCAAAATAATGCAAAAAAATGCATGAATTCCCAAAAATTGATTGCTATAAATTAAATGAGGGAAAAATATTATTTAAAAAAAAATACAAAGTTTTGTTTTAGCTCAAATGAAAACTTGGTATAAGCCAACCTCCTTCTTTCATACCTCTTCAGTTTTTGTATTATTAAAGTAATTAGTACTTAATATCTTTAATACTAAGACAGTCTATAGCATTGAACCACCAAAGCAAGTTCGTGGCGATCCATCAGTCATGCATTTTATTTATCAGTGTTATTGGCAGATTAAAATCCTATCTTACTACCATAGTGTGGTCAATTTATGAGGAAGACTTACATATATAATTTGATTGAGTGACTTGGTTAATTTTCCAATATCTAACATACAACCTCTGACTGTGTAACATATGGCAAAGAACCGCATATGTCATTACTGAAAGTGTTAGTAACCGAAACAGAGGAGCACTGTTACACATGAAAATATCCCGCTTTAGACGAGTTTATTGACTTTACTTTTGATTAAGGAGCTTTCTGCCTTGTTTTTTTGCCACCCAAAACCATCCACACTTACTCACGTCCGTCTGTGGTCCTTTCTTTAGCTTTTTGAACCAATAACTCAAATGAAATACTTTGCCCTATTTACTATCACAAAAATCATCGTTTGATGGGATAACAAACCATCAATATCAGCAATTTGAACTTTTTTTTAATCCTCGACTTCCTGAATTTGAGTTTGAGTTGAGCTCCACTGACTTATCTTTGATTATTTACTCACCATGGCCAATTATTGGAGTAAAGAAAACCCGGATCCTTTTCGATAAGGATATTTAATTCTATGAGCCACTATACTAAAACTATAGGAACCCATAGTATTCACAGCGAGAACGAACGAGAGGACACTCCGCCATCAGTTGAAATGGCGATGGCGACGACTACAATAATGGTCGTCACTTGAAATGAGACTATCAGAATAAATTAACATCATTTCTTTGTAAGGATTTCCATCCTTCGTCATCCGGACACTCTAGCTCGCGCCGCCGTTCCTCTTAATTTCAACGTCCTTTTTCATTTATCCCACACAACAATACGGCATGAAAGTTGATGGTGGCGATGGCGATGGCATAGCGGCAGCAATGGCGGACAGACCCAAGGTTTTTTTTTTTTTATTTCTTAAGCCATTCAAATTACAGCGCCCCGAACTACACAATGAATGGCCGGAAGGATATGCTAAGAGGGCGAGCGAGGATGGCGATGGAGCCGACACACAAAAAGCACACTAAAGACGAAGGACTAAGCCGTGTCCGCTAAGGAAACGCCCGGAACTGTAAAGCCAGTGAATTGTAATCTCAATGACGTGCTGACAGCGACCTTTTTTTCTGCTGCCTAGGCTTCGACTTGTCCACCGCTCTGTCGCTATCGTCATCTGTCTGTCTGTTTCGTTTGACTTCAAAGAACGAGAACTACACAAAGCCAAGGCGGCGCGCGCGGCGCGCGTGGCGGTGGCAGGAAACAGGAGACATTCTTTTTTGTGTCATTGCTGGATTGGTGGAACACTAAATGAGCAGAAATCCTTATGGGACAAACGCTTAAAACTAATTTCTGATTGTCACTCTTGTTAAAGTCGGTTGCTATTTTTATTATTAACATGGGTATTGTGTCTTCAGTGGTGGCGGCCGGCTAGGGCGATGTGCGGTATGTGACGGAATTTCTTATAGGCAATTCTGCAACATACTAACACACAAAAAAAAGGACACAATATCAGTTGATTGCGGGTATTTTCCCCGTTCTGATGATTTCCTCTAACCCCAGATGTTTTTTTTTTCTTTTATTCATTCATCCCCGATACCCCTCCCCCTTCCAATGAATCGTTTGTGTTAGATGAATGTGTGAATTGAGTTCAATAGATGGAGTTGATTAGTTGTGGTCGGTTTTTATGAAAAGGGTAAGTACGGGTATGCGAGCGCCATCAGCGCCACACAAAAAAAGGACTTCTCTATTGAAGGACGGCTTTCTACATTGTGAAGACTGTACAATGTACATTTATATAGGGAGGGGATTCTATTCGATAAGTGAGTCAGCAATTTGAAAGGAAATTATAGTTTTTCGTGGTGAAAGTGAACGATGATGTGTGCTCTTTTTTTTCCACATATACTTACCTACATACATAAATATTCTATTCGAGATGGGGTTGGGGCGATTGTGAGGGGGCACAATGGAAACACACTGATAGTTCAGCATAAAAGTTGTGGGTTTTCTGCAAATTGATTCCAGTTTTTATGAGAAAAATGCTTTATATACATACGAGTAGGTTGGGTATAGAGGGTACAAAATAGATTGAATTGTGAGTGCGGGTATGTATAATAGGCAATTTATATGGAATGATGAGTAAGTTTGCGGCGATGTGTGTATGTATAGTAAGACATGTTTATTATAGAGATAATAATATCAACGTTCGATGACATAGTTATTATTGCTTGACTTTTGTGTTCTGATTGTTATCCAACTTTATGGAGTTTGAATAGAATTAAACTTTAGAAATTCTTTAAAAAAGAAAGAACAATCTGAAGATGACAACCACCATTACAAGCCCATCATTCTTACAGGAACATGGGGCTGATTCTGGTTGTAGGAAAAATAGGGCGGTATAACTTTGTATTAGACGGGTTTTTATAGGCGAAAATGATTGAAGTGCCCACAAAGTACGTAGCACACCATGTACCTTTTTGACGAGTGCATTAATATGGTTATCCCAAGTTAGATAGCGATTGAAGGGCACCCCAAGATTTTTTGCTGTTGCAACATTTTCGATAGGAGCTTTGCTCAACACGATCGAAGGAAAATAAGATAGATCTAGATTATTTCTTGACATTACCAGACATTTAGACTTCATTGGGTTTAAAATAAGGCCATTCAGATTGGACCAATTTACAATTTTCTCTAACAGCCCAATTCTAAATGACATTTCCCCTTTCCCTACTCCCATATTCTAAACAAAATATTCCCGAAAATTTCTCTCGGGGAATTTGGAATAAGAGTAAGTAATACTACTACTCCCATGAGAACACGTCTCCCGGGGAGTTTGGGCTGTATGCTCAATGAGCCCAACAAGGCAGCTGAAGTACAATTGTACGTCATCAGCATACATATGCATTGAACAATTAATTCCTTATTATAGTTGGAAGCTCATTAACGTACATCGAAAACAATAAAGGACCAAAAATGGAACCTTGAGGAACACCGGAAGCATTTGGTAGAAAATCAGATAACTTTTCCCCAAATTGAACCGCTTGTTTTCTATTAGTAAGGTAAGAAAAAAGTAAATTTACAGCTCCTGACGAAAAGTTGAATTGCTGCATAAGCTTCTCACATAATTTGACATGATTGACTGTGTTGAAAGCCTTTGAAAAATCAAGCAATACCAGAAAAGTTACTTCATCCCTATCCACCGCCTGCCTTATGTCGTCAATAACGCTCAACAATGCTGTGATACAACTATGTTTTTCACGAAATTCTTATTGCTTTAAAGTGAGCATATTATTTGGAGCAAAGTACTGATTTGATTTTGAAGAATTCTTTCAAAAACTTTGGATAAAAAGGCCAAAATTGAGATTGGTCTCAATTCATCACCTCTTGCATTTTTAGAAATTGCATTTACAAAAACCATCATGCCGGATTATATTTAAAAAAAAAGTCAGTTACAAAAAAAAAACAAACCCTAAAAGGAAGGAGTGTGATTCCTGTAAGTGGGAGTGTCAATGATGTGGTTGACCCTCTGAAGGATTTGCCCACCCTTGAATCTTAAAAGTACCACCCTGGCTACTGCGTCCTCCAATATTAAGCAGTAGCCCCTATTTTAATAGTATAGGTATAGGTACTATTAGCTTACCCAGTCTTCATTATCCGGTCTTTTCCCTCCTCATCAACTACATCTTTGACCATAGGGTCGGTTAAGGTAGCCATCCTAAAATTTTGTTAAAAATAAAAATTACTTTCCATCTGAAATAGTAACCAACAGTGATCAGAGAAAAGACGAATCCTCAGGCTTCAACGCATGCAGAGGAAATCATTGGTCCATATTTCTTCAAAAATGAAGACGGCCATAATTTTACAATCAATGGGGAACGCTATAGAGCCATGATTAATGACTTTTTCGTGCCTGAATTGGAGGATGTTGGTGTGGACGTCCTTTGGTTTCAACACGTCGGCGCTACATGCCATACAGCCAACGAAATAATCAATTTATTGAAGGAAACTTTTGGTGTAAGCGCATAATCTCGCGTCGTGGGCCTGTGGCGGGGCCTCCAAGATCGTGCGATTTATCACCGATGGACTTTTTTTGTGGGGTTATGTGAAATCGATTGTCTATACGCAGATAAACCCGAGACGATTGACGCTTTGGAAGAGAATATTCGGCGCGTTATTGCTGACATACGGCCCCAATTGCTGCAAAAAGTGGTCGAAAATTGGGCCTCTCGGCTGGAATTTATTCGAGCCAGCCGCGGCGGCCATTTACCCGAAATCATTTCTAAAACATAATGGCAAACCCTTATCTTTATAATAAAGCTAATTTTTGGGCCATAACATTGAATTATATGCGTTTTATTTCTTCTTGTAAACCACACGTCTAAAAAAATACTCTTTATATTCCTCCAAAAACAGCAGCGTGAAATGTCAATAAGTTGCTTTCACTTTGCTGGCGTTTTTCTAAAGCTATTATTTTTTTTTTTAAGTTTTAATTTCAAAATGCCATTTAAACAAAAAGCCAACCCAGGCCTTCTAATTAAGTCTCCTTTTTTCTGACCAAAAGTCCTATACTTGCATCTTGACTTGACATCATCAACAAGGAACAACTTCCTCCTCCCGATAGGTTGAATAAGATAAACACATCAATAGGTATTGGTTTGTATATATCTAATTCCTCTTCTATATTTCTTGTTCCTGGAATCTAATTAGTGCTAAGCACAGTTTGTTGTTGTTGTTGCAAATATCAATACAATAATGCGAAGGTATATCATTATCCCTGGTTTGCCTTCGTTCGAGTTGTCCATTCTTGTTTGGGCCTCCCTAACTGCGATCCATGGAACTGACATCATTCGGACAGACAACGAGGCAGGTAATTATAGAAGAAGAACAGATTCCAGGGAGGACAAGACATGGAAAAAAAGCATCAATGCTGAAAATACAAAATCGAATGTCAAAAGTTTGTTACTTGTCTACTCTTCTCCCTCCTCCTCCTCCACCCACAGTCATGTCAGCCTATTTACGTGAGATATTAACGTAATCCAAGTCAATGTTAGCAATGCCTTAGCCCCGACAACAAAAAAATCAGTATCTCTTTTATCTTTGTCGAACAGGAGGGTGGGTCTTGTATATACAAATGTTTTGGGATACCTTATAGCACCTACTTCAAGAATATCTATGTACCTATCTGCTACTTTTGTGTCAAACATACACACCAACTCACACACAACACACAAAAAAAATGTCATATGGAGCAAATTGACACTTTTTAAAATGACATTTGACACGCATAAGACATGAGGTGATCAAATTGATATTTTTCAAATTCGATTCAAGTGTCAAGCTCTCTCACAAAGAGTGCGGAGTACCATTACAAAGATGAATTTACACACGCACGCACGCAAGGATGCTTTTACATATGTATGCTTTCGAGTTTTTGTTTTAGAATTTTTTGTTCGGTTTTGTTTTATTCCTCAAGTACTCGTACTAAGAGCACGTGTGATGGCTTAGTACCTACGTTCATATGTACATAATACGCCATAAATGGTCCTTTTTAAAGTATGGCCTACTTCAAATTATAATTTGATACTCAACATCTAGCAGAATAGATCTGTGTAAATACACAGAGCAGATAGGTTGTTATACCATAAAGCTAAGGGGGGAATGTATTAGGATGAAATCTGAGAGTGAGGCAATTTGACATGGATATTTATAAACAAATCGATTTCGAAAATTCAGTGATGTTGTTTTTTGTCGGGACTTCAAAGTAGGTATACATTATTTATAATGTCCTTTGAAGTTTGTTTTTATCAAAATATGATTTATTGCTTGGAAAGTTGTAACCTAACTTAGGTAGAAGTCAAATACAATTTGAGGAGGGATGTTGGGGTTCGCGCACTTGATCTAACGGAAAACAGCCTTGATAGCTTGCCAAATACATATCGAATTTTAATTAATTGCCTTAGATTTCTTTGCATGAATTTTGAATATTTTTAAAAGCGATTTTCTTGGAAAAGTCATTTCATTAACTTCTTTGACCGAAATAATTTGTGCTGATATAATAAACATAGGAAGGTAAAAGAAAATAAATTGAAAGGGACTAAAGTCACAGAAAAATTGAATTCCGAATCCATAGTCCTAGATATCAAAATCTCGAATTCCAAAATGCTGAATGCTAAAACACCGATTACCATAAAATCATCGCGTTCTCAATATAAAGGGTCCTCCAAATAACTTTCTTTTTTTTTGAAAATGGCGCAAAACATCGAGTGTAGCTTCGGCTGTGTGGCGCGTAGCGCCGTCCTGTTGAAACCAAATGTTGCCAATATCCTCCTCTTCAATTTTTGTGAACAAAAATTCGTTCAACATGGCCCGATAACGATCACCATTGACTGTAACGGCCACTCCTTGCTCATTTTCGAAAAATGGCCCAATTATGCCTATGGACCAAAATCCGCACCAAACAGTGACTCGTTTTGGGTGTATCGGCTTTTCAATGTATGCGTGCGGGTTTTCTGTGCCCCAAATGCGACAACTTTGCTTGTTTACTACCCGCCAAGATCAAAATGAGCTTCATCTGAAAAGATGATTTTTTTGTCAAAATCGGCATCTTCTCTAAGTCGATCGCAGGCCCACTTAGCTGAGCGTATACACAACCATATTCGTTCAGCAGAAGGATAAAACTAATTATTCTTGTTCGTCCTTCTTTGTTGTTAAATGACTAAAGGGAAATTTTCCTATCTATCATGCGAGAAATATTTCATGTGAGAAAGCAATAATGCGAGAAAATAATCATGCGAGAAATATATCATGCGACAAAACTATCATGCGAGAAATATTTCATGCGAAAAAAACTATAATGTGAGAGATATATGTCATGCGAGAAAATAATCATGAGAGATCATATGTCAAGCGAGAAATATATCAAGCGAGAAAACAAAACTATCATGCGAGACATACAACATGCGAGAAATATATCATGCGAGAAGTATATTATATACTGGGTGCCTGAAGTATGCCCACAGGCCCGCATCGGCGGCGGAGGGCCCTAGCCCTGTGGGGCCGCATGAATATTAACTTTTATGAACCAAAGTTGTTATAATTGGCATGTCTAGAGTCACTTCCAAGAAATAAATCATGTGAGAAAACTATCATGCGAGAAAAACATCATGAGATAAAACTTTTATGTGGAAAATATATCATGCGAAAAGTATAATATGTTTCTCGCATGATAGTTTTCTCGCATGATATATTTCTCGTATAATAGTTTTCTCGCATGATATATTCCTCGCATGATAGTTTTCTCGTATGATCTTTTTGTCTTATACATACAGCATATATTTTTCGGTGATTTGGTTGCTTTATTTTTGCTTGTTTCATTTTTAGTTGAGTCTCGTCGTGAAGATTCGCCAGCGAATAAGAACTCAAGAAAAAGGCTTCAAACATAACGAAGTCTCTCCACTGTAGCTCTTTGTAGGAAAACTATTATAAGCAGACAATGTTTTTCGATTTCCATTGATTTTTTTAAACTTCTCTTATATGCTTTAAGGTTTGACCTACTCACTTCCGTCATAGAACTCCCCTCTCGGTCTTTTTTTCTATGCTAACTCCCGCATAGAAAAACTTTGAAAAATGTCTTGCGATTCGCTTTGTAAAATTTGTCTCCTTAGATTTTAAAATGTCACAAATGTCATAAACATAAAAAACAAGCTCCCACACCTCCATTCAAAGATTTTTTATCAACAACAAATTGAAATTAAATAAAATAAGTTAAATCCTATTTACTTACTGTTAATTTATTTGTAATCATTCATCTTGCTTAATTTTTTATTTCAAAAATAACCCCGCTGTGATTTTTCATTCCGTCTTAAATCGATTTCCATTGTAAATCACCGCAAACCAAACCTATTCATCCTGTCACAAAAAAATGCCGCAGGTTTCAAAGTGCTATAGGTAGGACCTACGAAAAAATAAAATACCCAAAAATTTTTCATCTCCAAAAAAAAAATAAATGAGAAAAAGCCCAATAAACCTACCCCCCTGTCCCTACCATCGTGAGTGGAGTAAAGGAAGAGCGCGCTTAGAAAACAATTATAAAGTTCTAGGATCAGGAATTCACCTTTGTCACACGGACTCAATAGTATACCTTGGCAGGACAGGCTATCTAAAAAAAAAATGTCCCTTTTCTGTATCTGAGCTTTTCTCCAAAAAAAAACCAACAACAATAACACATCTCTGGACTCTCACCTACCATCAATATATCCTACTCTACTACTATCCATGTGCGAATGTTTGAAAAATTGAACTCCTTTCAATATAATCAAAAGAATTTCGATGGCAGAGAACGAGAAGTCGAGCAGGTTTAGTCCTTTGGCATGCTCTTAGTGTCCTTGCTCCAAACAAAACGTCGAATTCAATCCAATGAATGAGGAAAAAAAAAACAAAAATGAAAATGAAAACCGCGTCGATAAAACGTTTCGTTGGGAGTTTTACATCACTGTTGATGACAAGTTTTTCTTTTCGTCTTCAATGGCGGCTCCTGCTTTCATTTCGCCATTATTATCCTTAGAGTCCTCGTATAGAGAGTGTGAGTGTGACTCCAACAATACCAATGGACAAACAAAGGCGAAAATTCAATCGAATAAAAGACAGGCAATGGTGGAAAAAAACATTCCTACATACAAAAATTAAAAAAAAAAAAAAAAAACTTGAGGATATCCTTCAGGACAAAGTTTGTCCTTTCACCACAATTCTTCATTGGCACCGTTATCGTTGTGAGTTGTACTCCATTCGTATTGTTGTTGTATCCATCCTTAAAACCGGACGATATTTTCCATTTTGCACACACCCGCTCGTACATATATGAACTTTACAATTCGACAAAGTACGAGTACGTAGGTATACGTTGACAATGACATCAGGTAACGGCGCGACATTTACCTTCATGATGTCCTTATACACACATGGATTTATGGCACAATGATGATAGAGTTGGTTGCCTGACCAAAAAATCAATTCCTCACACCTTGTTCGAGTCTAGTATTTTGGTCATAATTTATGAGATCTGCAAGAAGTCATGGCATGCCACGTCGTCGCGGTGGCGTCGCTGAGGACCCGTCAAATGGCTTTGTCATTTTTTTTCTGTTCACACTCTTTAATATGTTAACAGGTTAGTCCTTGGACATGAAAAAAAAAAGTTCCAGAAGTTGGTTATTGTTTCGAAGGGTTTGAAATGTGTAAGGTTAGTGATGTATGGGCAGAGAGCATAATGGAAAACTTGTTTATTGGAATAAGTTATACGCTTTTGACAATGCAATGAAGCAGGCTCCGATTTAAAAGAAAGTTTGACAGATAGAAATATTTTTATTCAATCTTATTTGCAAACAAATTCTATAGGTAGTTTTTTTTTTACAGAAGTTTGTTTTCTAAATTGGCAACACTGTTTCTATCGACATTAAATTTGACAGTTGACACTACTTGACGGATGATTATTATTTGTGCTTTCAGTGTATTGTGAAATGCCACATTGGACGGTCTCCTCTTACTTTCTTTGTCTCTGTGCTTTTTCTCACTCCTACTTCATGGTGAGAAAGAGATGCCCAACAAGGGCAGGATTTTTAAAACTTTGTGGATTTTTTGACGTTTTCTTTTGTGACATTTGTTTTTTTCTGATTTTTCTCTTCCTTTGGCAGTTTGGCACAGTTGGATTCACGTCAAAAAAAAAATTAAAGAGAAGTGAGTCCAATGCTTAGAGTATATATAATATGGAGTGCTCGTTTCTATCCTTGATGCATTGTAGTGCCTGGGGCCATGATAGGGGGCGCTATTTCTCTTTCGGTTTATATAAAGTCTTAGAATATGCTTATTTTCTTTCTAAATTGTTCTACTTTTAAGTAATTCTTGAAATTAATAAGTGTGTGTTTATTATTTTATAGATTTAAATTTCTTTTTTTTTATTTTTTCTAAAATGTGCAGAAAAATCAGTGACCTAAACCTGAACAGCGACCCCTATGAAAGCTCCGCATTCGAATAAAAACAAGCACTCCATATTATATATCCTCTAAGGTCCAATGTTACGTTGTTCCGCCATAACAATTGCAAATTGTCGATACTTAACTTTTTGCACAGAAACTCGGAAAACAATTTAAAAGAGTGAAATTGAGGTCTGTTCAAGAATTTCGAAACTCCGAAAAAGCATGGGAACTAAAATTCACATAAATTGACAGTTTTCATAAAACTTGTTATGAATGACAACCACATAGCAAAATGTGTGTCATTCATTCTTTTATATCACTATCTAATCTCTAATTGATATTTTACTGAAATGCCCACAGAAATTTCTTGCACAAAAAAATCACTATACCTAACAAAAAGGCGACATTTTTGGCTCTCTTCTGTGAGAAACTACAATTTTGTTGAGTACGAGCACGGCTTTGGACTAAAATTCACATAAATGCACAGAAAACCACGAAAGTTACAAGTACCTACAAGAATTGAACTTTTAAGAGCATAAAATTACCTCTATATTTTTCCTGGGTAAATCCAGTTCAATTTTGTTCGCATACATTTTTTATTAATTACAAAAAGCATGCAACACGATTCATCCAAACCAATACATTAAAAAAAAAAAAAACTTATCATCTTAACTGATTCCAATTAAAATACCTACCTAGTTTGACCAACATTAATTCCACCAGGCAATCTTCAGTCTCAATTATTCACTCATTAAGCACCGATCATTGAATTACCCCCATCACACCCAAGAGCAAATCATGTTTTAAATAATTAAATGATTTTTTTTTTTAAAGTTGGCAATCATTTTATTTCATTCAGGATAAATGCCAAAAATGTATTCCTTTGAAGAGGCAGTATAATATAAAAATGTTTTACCAGTTAGCACTGAGAATGAGGGTACTTCTCAATACTATTGGTGGTAACCTCATGTATCCTTTATGTTAACCTGGGCTATGGTGGCCATCCGTTCTGTATTACAATATATCTCATTTGTTGATTGTTTCTTATGTATTCACCATCCATAGTAGGTGGTGCTTGAAGTGGCAAACTGAATGCAACACAAAATTGCCTTCAACAAATCTCTGTCGGTGTGCGGCTAACCTTAGAAACATTCAATATGATAAATGTATGGGTTGTATAAATCTTTGCTTAATAAGTTTAACTTATTTCTTCGTCAAAAATAAGGAATTTAAAACCCATAGCTTTAATTTTTTTAAGTTTTTAGAGCCAAACTCATGTTAACGAATTTGAGTTTTTTGAAATATGGTCACCACAATAAAAATGTGTCCCATGTTAGTATCTAAGCTACAATTGACTTATGTTTTTTTTTAAGTAAACTTCATATTAACGAATTTGTGCAACTTTTTTTTTTTTTGAAAATATGGTCACCACAATATAATTTCCCCCATGTTGATGTATCTCTTTTTTTTAATGGACGATGAGATAAACATTATCACTACATAAACTCACACAAGCCAAACGGACTTAACAAGTAATTATTTACCAGAAAACAGATGGATAATTCCGATAATTACATAATTTATAATTCTGGAATAAAAGCATGCGAAAAATAAATTACATTAATTGGTCAAAAAGTTGGCATTAAATTCAATATTTGAATTTGTTTCAAGGATGGCGCATAAATGGTGGTGGCTGTATGTTGTTAAAGCATCAAGTATATGGGGTTTTGTGGGAAAAGGCTGCGAGTTTCATTAGCTTATGTGATAGTATGCAGTTGTTGTTCTGATGAGCTTACTGCAGCCTTTCCTTGTTTACAAAATGATAAATGGTTTTAATTAAAGAATATTTTTATGGTAAAACAAAACATACACACAAAATACTCACATATTATTGTATATGACTTAAACTGGATTATTTGATTCCTTATCTCTCTCTCTCTCTCTCTCCATCCGTCATCATCCTCTTGATCATATAAGCATTTGCTGGTTTGTGTTTATTTAATGAATAAACATAAATATCCTTGGATTTGGAAAGTTAAAAAGTTATAAATTTAAATTGTTGCAACTGTTTAAGTTTATTGGCTTAACGCACAATGGATGGATATACTATAATGCAGATAGATACCTATATCAACATTTAGAGAAATGTTTGCAAAACCTTTTGGGTTCATTTTTATATGTTAAGCATTTTGACCTGGAATGCAATATACAGTAAGCAATATTCAAAATTCAATATTTTGTATTTAAACACGTGTTAAACAACCAATTTTAGCAGCAAAAAGTATGTAAACAGTTAACTAGTAACACGACTCCTGTTTACACCCCTCTGTAAGCCTTAACTTAGCATAAGACGAATATACAAACAATTTAATGAATAATAGGTTAGAATTCAGGCCTGTGTTTTTTACATTCTCCATGTTTTTTGTTTTCCTATAAAAAAAAGTCCAAGCATACCTATAACAGACAAACATTCCGCAACTTTAAATGGTCATAAAAATGTCATCTATACAATTGATATTTTTACGCGCAATAGAATCTAGCCAGTGATGCTCTTCCAAACACAGACTTAAAATAATTTTATATCACAATAAACTTATTTGGATATAAACAAAAATAAATAAAATACAAAAAAAAAAAAGTTGTCTTCTGAACATAATCCCCAATCAATCTCAATTTCTTTTACGCGAAAAATAAATTCATATATGATATTTAAGTGTCTATATGAGTATAATAAAAATAATAAATCCTTTTAATAAACTTAAGCTCATCCTTACCAATTACATCGACAAATTACTCCGAGCAATTTGCCACAGCAAAAATAATCCCCTAACGTAGCATTTGATGCCTTGTTGTATAGCAGCTATACAAAAGCTATACCCGCAAGACCAAGAAGCTTTACGAGACAGCGACATCAAAATGAAAAACATAAAATAAATATAGTCCTTACTCGCGCCACCACTTGTAGACACAGTAGATATACAAATAGATACTACCGCCACCGCCATATTGCAATTTAGTTAAGTCTCTGGCCGCTATGCGCGGCGCTAGTTTTATCATCCAATTTGGTAGTCACATTCAAGGATATAAAAAAAAAAGAAAAAAGTAAACAAGGATGAGAACGAAGAAACACCCGAGTCGCTAATAAAAGTGGATAATAAATTTATGAGCATGTCCTTGCTTGGGTTGATTGTAGTATGTAGTTCAGCTGAATTAAAAAGAAGTAGGTATGTATGTCCTTCGACGATAAACAAACAAACAAAACGAGCGCGTTTATTGTTTGCTTCAGTGCATGTCAAGGAATTTATCTTGCAAAGTCATCAACGTTGACAACAACACTATACTTTCAAGTTCTAACGCCAAGGAGTCATCACATGGACTTCCCCCATCCCACTTTGCCCAAACTTAGACGTCCATGGACACAATACGGAGGCACACAGTATACCCACATTATAGAGAAACAGTGCCGCATAAATGAAATTTCATGCATAACAAACATAAAAATGATCCTTTAAGTAGATACTTTCGTCTTTTCCTTCCGATGAGAGATGCTGTGTGTGAGTAGGTATAGACGTTATCCATTGTAGGTTCTGAGAAAAGAGAGATATGGCTGCGACATCGTTGTTTCGCTTTTGTTTTCTGAGTTGACTGAAAATATTGAAAGTACCTATCTATACCTATCTACTGCAGATGCAGTTGGGAAGAACAAAACACAACATCACCACCGTAAACAGTAAATAAACTAGAAGACACCACATTCTTGTCGGCGCAACGTGCATGCATATATACCTTGGAAATTATAGTGTGGCGATGGCGTGCACTGCATCCTGCGAATGTTTTCGCTCTCAATCTCGTCCTCAAAACAGAATAAGACCGAAAGAGCCTCTTCTTAAGCTACCCTACCGGTAAGGGTAACCGCAGAAAACTTATGAGGTCCTTAGCGAATTTCATTATACCCGGTTGTAGCTCGCCAACAACGACTGCACACCACTGAAAGCACACAGAGTAACTCGAAAAAGAAGTAGAGGTAGGTATCTGATATATATAGTGTTATCCTGGCTTGGGTTCTTGTTGAAAACGGAACTCCATTAATTTTGGCTTTATGCTATTGTTCTAGTTTTATACCGTTAAATGGGTTAGATGCACGACAAAAACATGCAACGATGGCTACAAGGATAATGACGTCGTCGATGGCTCAGAATAAAAGACGACGATGAAGACGAAAATTCCATCGAATATCTACCTAGAACGTGGGTCCATTTGATATGGATACATTTATATCCATATATACCCAAATCGGGTTGCCATGGGGAAATTTTCAAAAAGGCTTTGCAATTCTAGCTGAAGAAACAATCAATTTTTACTTCCTTTACTCGATACTCGTATAATATGTCAATTAATGAGTTTATGTATAAGAAAGTTTCGAGTTTTTTAGTCAAACTTAACATCACGACGATAAAAAAGTATACAAAAAATGTGTCTCGTACAGTGCTGAGGGATAGGGGGAAAATCCCTTTATCTGGGAAATTTTACCTCTTGAGGGAAAAAAAGAACTCATTCCGTTGAAATTCTTTGTTTATAGAATTTAAACCGCAAAAAGAGGTTATAGAAAATAATATAGTATAATCGATTCTTTTAGAATTATTGGAAAAGGCAAAGTATGGGAAAAGAAATGCCGAATTATTTTTTAGAAAATTTTATCAAATTACACGATATAATTTACAAAGTTAAATAAAGTATCAACGACTGCATCTGTAGCAGATAACCATATGTATGTTATGTATTAATATTTAAGCCATACATTTAATGAATTATTAGGGAAATAAAGAAAAGATTTATGGGATTAAAAAGGGAATTTTCTAACTGGTTGAAGGGATTTCTCTATAAAATGCCACCCAGCACTAGTCTCGTCTGAGCATCCAATGTACATCGAGGTAGAGTGTATGAAGGTGGACTTCTTCGTCAAATTTTATACAGAGCATTTTTATGTTATAATACCTATCATTAGATGTGAAATTTGAATTTTTGTTTAAGCTCATCTGCAAACGTAGTTGAGCCCCGCTTTAGGATCTTAGCAAAGATTTCGGCGAAATAGCTAAGGTTCAACCACGGTTTCTATTATGGGAAAAGATTTAAGATTTGTGAGACAAAAAGGGAATTTTTCACTTGTTGAAAGGATTTTTCTTTAAATTACCCCCCAGCACTGGTATGAAGGTAAACTGTACATAGAGCTAGAGCCTAAATTGGTGGACCGATATGGTTTAAATTTGGTACATAGCATTTTTATTTAATAGCGATTTCGGAGAATCAACTGAAGTTTAACCAGGGTTGAAGTTTATGAAAATAACTAATCATATACTTGAACCCTGATTGCCGGCAGTAAATCTGCCAAAATTGGTAGATTAAAATCTTGAACCAAGGCTTGAACAAGTTGAAACAACTAGCCATTTTAGTCAATTTATCTAACAACCTAATCTACAGCCATGGACCGATTTTTTTTAATAACCAATCTTTGGCAACCCCTATTGGGCATATCTACCTCTGGGAATTCCCATACACTCATAGACTGGTATATTGCTTTCACTATAGAATTCTAGGAACATGAAAATGAAAACTATGTAATGTTTGTATGTAGAATGGTGCGGCTTGTATTGTTTATTTAAATATAGCCGCGCACGCTTTCACCACAGAGTGGAGCGTCTTTTAATATTTTCTATTTTCATCCTTCCACAAGCGCGATATCTCTTTCATTGGAGTAAGGAAGCGGTATATCTATGCGATGAGCCGCATCCTTGGTGCAAAAGATAAAATCCTTTTATTTTCACGTTAAAGTTATCACCGCTATGCATATTGTTTGTTTTCTTCTTATTTTGAATAATTTCAAAAATAAATTCAAAAATCATAAAGGAGTATAGTGGTATCTGTACCTTCCTAAAGCAGCAGCAGCAGCAGGAAAAAAGAGGACATTCAGCGTTGTTGCATGCTACTGCATCACTTCCTTGTTAATTAAATCTTGTGTGCGGTTTAGGTGAAGGACGTTATTGTGTTGCACTCTATAGCCTATAGCTAGCATACTGATGTTGTTGTATTTTTTGTAGCTAATGGGTGATTTTTTAAGAGGTTTAGAACTTTTTTTAAAAAAAAAACACAAAAAATTCGAAAAAATGAATGAAATATTTATTTGAATCGATAGTTTGAACCTTGCAATTTAATGTTTAAAGATAATTTCATGCAAATGTTGACCGCGGCTGCGTCTCAGGTAGCCCATCCGCTGAGTCCAATTTTGGCATACTCTTTCACACATATCGGCCGGTATCTCACGAATGAATGCATGGATGTTGGCTTCCAGTGCGTCAATCGAAGCGGGCTTGTCCCTATAGACATTAGCCTTGACATACCCCCACAAAAACTAATCTAATGGTGTCAAATCGCACGATCTAGGCGGCCAATTGACCGGCCCGAAATGTGAAATTAACTGTTCACCAAACTCGCCTCGCAATTGCGCCATTGTTTCGCGTGCTGTGTGGCATGTGGCACCGTCTTGTTGAAACCACATATCATGCAAGTCAAGAACTTCCATTTCGGGCAAAAAAAAGTTTGTTATCATCGCTCGGTAGCGTTCACCATTGACAGTAACGCTGCGATTCGCATCATCTTTGAAGAAATATGGCCCAATAATGCCGCCGGCCCATAAACCGCACCAAACAGTGGCTTTTTCGGGATGCATTGGTAGCTGTTGCAATGCTTCTGGCTGATCTTCACTCCAAATGCGGCAATTTTGCTTATTTACGTACCCATTCAACCAAAAATGAGCCTCATCGCTGAACACAAGCAGCGCGCGATGAACATTTCGAACCGAGCACGAATTTTTATAGTAAAATTCAATAATTTGCAAGCGTTGTTCATTTGTAAGACGATCCATGGTTAAATTACAAACCAAACTGAAGCTGTTTGACAGTGACACAAGGTACTAAACACACGTCAGCTGTCAAAACCAGTGTTGCCAAAACCAAACCAGCTAAAAAATCACCCGTTAGAAAAATAAATCTATTCCGAAGGATGTTTTAATGGGCTTGCTGAAGGTGATCTAGTTTACCATCAGAGTGTATAGGTATATGTATAGTCGGCAATGTTGCATCCTTACGGGAAGATTAACTGAGAAATTTCACAACACTTTTACGCTTAGTTGGATATGCATTGGAGATACAGGTGTTGTTGTACGTACTTGCATATTCAACGCATTATGCGTTAAAATTAAGGCCAACGGAATGAGGACAATTTACAAAAAGAAATTGGTATTACATGAATTTTTAAATTGCTAACCGATGGCTGACCTGAATTTTGGAGGAGTTTAATGTGTTTTTGTAGGATTAACACGACCGTTGTTTTAATCCAAATTCATGCATTAATTTAAAATAATAGTAAACCTACATTTTTAGTTCCTCGTCAATTCGAACATATGAACCTAATTTGAAACACTTAAACTTATTTCATGACCTACAAAGATTTTCAACATCCTATAGGTATAAAAACAAATGCCTATTGGGAAAGTTTAGTTCAGGGCCTAATATTTTTTTTTGTTTGTGTGTTCCCTTTCAAACAATCCAAACAAAAAGCCTAAATTAACGAATCATTAAAGTGCGATACTCAATTCAAGATCTGCATGGAAATAAAAACCATGAAACTCCAACACTTACCCTACAATTACTTTTATAGCTATAAATTAGGCCCAAAATAAATCGTGGTCGGTGCGGCGTCGGCCGTCGCGTCGGTGAATATCAGTAAAAATCCTTTAGTCGCTCGTAAACAAATTGGTTCGCCATTCAGGGAACAAGTATTTTGATTGATGTAACGGAAGTTTGCTTGTCAGAGAGTAGCTATAGAAAAAAATAAAACAATATAACTAAAACAATAACGACCCTTTTAACCTGATTACTCGTACTTACACTTAGCTGCCTTATTTCAAGCTTAACGGATGGCGGCGCTTGCGGCGGCAGGCGGAATGATTGTTTTTACCTTGAGTTCTCTTGTTGGTTAACTACAAAACGATTGAAAAATGTTATTCTGTAGAACTTTTAATGGCTTCCAGTCTTTGAATTGGGCAAAAACAATGACAAGGTCGATGGTGATGGTGATGGCGGGATGAAAGGAAAAATCACTGCCACAGTTAATTCAGAACTTGTTAGCAAATCTGTTGGTGATAAATGATTTTTCCGTATTGTTGATTTTTATTGAATAATTGATTTTGATTTACAAATTATATTTCAATTTATTTGGAAGATCATGTGTCAATTTATATCCTTGATAGTAAATTTTGTAGCTGCCGTGAAGGTAGAATTTCAGTTTTCAAGGTCAAAACCTGATAAACTTAAAGGTATTTTTCAGAAAAGCATAAATCTAGGTTTATGGAACCTGGAGAAATCTGCCATTTTGAAAAAAAAACTTCCTTGTTCAGGTATACATATACATAACACATATCTTTGAAATTGCTGGCTTTGGCGGGAAAGTTGTTTAGACCCAAGTTGAGACGATATTTTAATTAACACTACGATGATGAAGACGCTCAGAAGAATTGAAAAACGGCTTCACAGACAGAAAAAATCAGCCTGGGAGAAGAACATAATCTGTGAAATAGAGAAAAGCCGAGAGCGAGGTCCGCACCAGGCGCGGAAGTTCTACCAATCCTTCCGAAACATGACGCAGTACACACCACGCTGCACATACTGCAAGGACGGAGAGGGAAATCTGATCACCGATCCTCAAAGCATACTGGAGCAATGGGAAGTGTACTTCAATGAATTGCTAAATGGTCAGCTCACTGCAGACGTTCAGGCTCCACTACTTCAAGAAGAGTACCCTATGTTGCCGCGACCAAGCATAGAAGAGGTTGAGAAGGCTATAGGCCGGCTAAAGAAAAACAAAGCCCCGGGAGCCGATGGTATACCAGCCGAACTATTTCAACACGGTGGACCAGCTTCACGTCAAGCAATTCATGAGATTATAGTGCACGTGTGGGAGCATGAAGAAATTCCAGAAGACTGGCGAAAAGGTATCATTTGCCCCATACATAAGAAGGGAGATGTCACAACGTGCAGCAATTATAGAGGTATCACGTTGTTGAGTACCGCCTATAAGATACTCTCCTCTATCCTACAAGACCGGATAACCCCATACGCTAAAACCATCATCGGACAATATCAGTGTGGTTTCATTCCAGGCAAATCAACAACTGATCAGATCTTTACCCTTAGGCAGGCGATGGAAAAATGTCTAGAATTTAACATCCCAACATACCACCTGTTTATAGACTTTAAGGTCGCCTACGATAGCATAGCCAGGGTAGAACTTTACAAAGCCATGAGAGAATTCGGCATCCCAAATAAATTGACACGACTATGTAGGTTGACCATGACCAACGTAACAAGCCAAGTAAAAATAGCCGGATTGCTATCCAAACCAATCAACATCTTTAATGGACTCCGGCAAGGGGATGGTTTGGCCTGCCTCCTCTTCAACCTGGCGTTGGAGAAAGCAATCCGTGACTCTGGCACGGCAACAAGAGGGACCATCGTCAACAGGTCCAGATACTGGCTTACGCAGACGACATCGACATCATCGGAAGAACTGAGCAAGCTGTACATGATTCCTTCATCCAGATCGAGCAGGCGGCACAAAATCTGGGGCTGCACATTAGTGAAGGTAAAACAAAGTACATGGTGGCGTCGAATGCGAGAGGAACAGTTGGTCAAACAATCAAGGTAGCGGAGCACGAATTTGAAGTGGTGCAATCCTTTAAATACCTTGGGTCAATAGTAGCAGCCGATAACAATATAGAAGAAGAAATACGCGGGCGGCTTCTCAAATCCAACAGAGCCTATTATAGTCTATCAAAGCTCTTCAAATCCAGAAATCTCACCATAACTTCAAAACTGCTGCTGTACTGTACAGGACCATGATCCTGCCAGTACTCACATATGGATCCGAGACTTGGGTGCTTAGCAAAAGGCACTCCGACCTCTTAGCCGCGTTCGAGAGAAAAGTCTTAAGGAGAATTGTTGGCTCCATATGTGAGGAAGGACGATTCCGGAGACGGTACAATCATGAATTGTACGCAATCTACCTTGAAGCGGATATCGTGACAAGAATTAAGCTCGGTAGACTCCAGTGGGCAGGGCACCTAGCTCGCATGAGCGAAGAGGAACCTGCTCGGAAAGTTCTTTGTGGTACATTCTATGGTAGACGACAGCGTGGTAAACCATGCTTGCGCTGGAGAGATGGCGTAGACCAGGACGCCCGGAGCCTTGGGATGCGCAACTGGATGGCGGCGGCTCGAGACCGGGATGGGTGGAGAGACTTGTTGAAGGAGGCGAGGACCGGACCCCGGTTGTCGAGCCGATGATGATGATGATGATGATGATGATGATGATGTCGATGATGAAGACATCCAAAAAAGTCGGTTTTAGCATTCCGTTCTTCGTTCGTTGCGCCCGGGCGTCCACTGTCATTAAAGGCTAGGTTAAAAATCGTATAATCGAAATAGAGTTTTGAAGTGTGAAGTGAAGAGAAAATGGCCCTATTTATTGTTTATTCACGTATAATCTTTTTAATAGTTTGACCAGTTTTGATATAATTTTGCAGTCGAATATACATTTAAAAATTTGACAAATTATTTTTTTTTTTAACAAAAATAAAATCAAATATCAAATATTTTAGTTCTTTTGATTTTGTGTACACTTTCTCTGTAATGATAACGCCGATCTAAGCTATAACGGTAAATTTGCAATAGCTAGCAACATTAAAGTTTTGAACTGTAAAATCAAGTTCGTGAATTCCAGTCTTCCAAATTTGCTTCTGTTCAGCCAATGAATCGTCGAAGATTTTTTAGCATTATGATATGTTTTTAGAGATGATTTGGTAACGCGATCCTCGGCCTTGTAATTATTGGGTTAAAACCTTATACAAAACTGCCGCCACCGCTACATCAATTGTGTATAGATATGGGTGTTTTTAGAAAGCTGACAATACCTACATACGTTTTTACAGTCCTTGTATACACCTTGAATTCTTAGTGGCTTAGAAGCACTGGTTATTAAAAAAAAATCAAAGTAAAATCCCTAAAGGCAACTCAAAACATAAATCCTAACATAAATAATACTCCTACTTATGTAGGTATATCCTAAAAGAGAAAGCAACCTCCCATAACTTTCAAAAGAAAAAGACAAATCACTTCGCAAGTAATCCCCAACAACATGTCATTTTCATTCTCGTCTCTTTCATTTTAATAATTTTAATCGACAACGAACAAGGAGTAGATGTCATCCTCAGCAGTGGGAGCCTGAACTGAAAGATGGTTTACTCCCACACGCTCCTGATGCTGGAGTTCCAGCGCAGCACACAGCAGCTTCCGCTTCTGCAAAAAAAAAAAAAAAAAAAACAACTAGAGACGTCTTCAAACAGAATTGGACATTATGAATGCAGAAATTAACATTTTATGTTTATTCAATATGCACACTCATATGTTGAGACACATAACACATCACAAAGAAACTAAAAAGGATGCGCCTCCAAGGACCAGAACGATATAGCACTTCATGGCAGCCAGCACCAGTTGACGTTGTAGTTGTATGTCTATATGTAGCCATCATACATCCGTTCAACAAATTGGCGCTGCTGCTTCTTCAATGTGACGTAGACATTAATGTTTCTGTTTCGTGGTGTGCTATGTTAACCCGACCACCAACAATGTCACGACGAGCCAATATCCTTGCTAGTTTATACTAGCAAGGGAGATCCTTCGCTTTTCCATACGAATAGTTTCGCCTGTTTGCCACATACATACATTTCTAGGGAGAACGTCATTGTCAAAGCGAAGACGTACTTAGATGTTGATTTGATACTAAGCTCTCTGTTCCTTTGGTTGTGTACATTTTTCTCTATTCTATTCTTCATCCTTGTTTTAGAATCTATAGAGATCCTTCTTGTGGTGTTTTTCTATGTATATATGTATGTATGTTTTTTTGTTTGTTTTCTATTTGTTTGTTTTAATTTTAGTTTGTCATATATTGCAATTCCCTATGTCATTCTCTGGTGTCGTGTTTCTGAGTGACATTGCTGTGATTTGGCACGTACTCTGGCCTGGGTGACATGCCGTTTCCGTTGCTGTTTGTTGTTTGCTGGTACTTGTACCCTAACTACATAACATAGAAAAGAAGCTGCTTCTTCTGTTCCTCTTCAAAAATCGCTGCGGCGCGATGGTATCTTGAATTGCTGGATGGCTCCTTCTTGTATGCTCGTGTTAAACATTGAAAATGAACAATCCTTATAAAGTGAAATAGAAACAAACAACAGAAAAAGAAGACTAGGTAGGTACCCTCCTGATTTAGCATAGAGATTCTTGTCGTTCTTTAGCAAAGCAATGATAATGTCGAATTTTATGGCAAGTACATAGGTAGTTCTGCAGTTATTTAGTTTATGTGAGGGAATGATTAATTTTCAGACAGAAAAAGCTCATATTAGTATGCAAGGACATTAGCTTTAAGGTTGATATTGCGAGATAAATATATAAAATTGTATTATTTTGATAAGAAGTAACCACACATACTTCTCCCTATATCTACTAATTGTTGTCTAATAAATTAAATTAACGGCACGACAGCTCTTGTAGATCCAGGGTCTAGTTACTTTCTGACTAATTCGAACGGGTGAGATTTGGTACTTCATTATGACAAGAATTACTATTGAAGGGCATAGGCGCCCGCAGGATTTTGTCCAGGCTGGGGCAAACCATGAACTCCATACAGAAGCTGTGAAGGCAAATCATGGAGAGAAGACAAGTATTTGTTAAAATTCATATAGTAAAAAAATGAAAAATTTTGTAGTTGTGTGGTATTGTTCAGAGCCAGGGTGGGGCAAGTGCCCCCCCCCCCCCCCCTTGCCACTACCTCCGGGCGCCTATTTTGAAGGGTTTGTCACTTCCTCACAAGAGGCAGTACCCCTGAAAACAAAGCATTCGATGTGAAATAGGCTGCATTCAAATATAAACTTCCGGTTAAGTGTAACACCAACAAACTTACCAATACGCCAATAGGGTTACTAAGTGTTGGAAACATGTGTTTCCTGTAGATTATTATCAAAAGAATATTTTTCAAATGTTTAAACTGTGGACCAAAGCTTTCGTATTTAACTAATTAAACGGATATTCAGTCTATGAGCAATTTGAGTAATTTGTACTAATTTTAGAATTTTGTTAAAATCGTTGAAGTCGTTTTTGAGATAAATAATATTTTCTGTATTTTTTTTAAGTTGTATGTACATTAATGATATATAAAAATCGCTTGGAACCAAGGTTAATAAAATTTAGCAAAGTCGCTTTCCAAATTGTTGAGTATTCAATTTGTTTTTAATCCGTAAGATATTTGTAATTTTAAAATTTTAGTTGAACACTGCTATTAATTTATATTTTCTAGAAGCTTCTTCATAAGAAATTTGATCAAAATCAGTTGGACGATTTTCCAGAAAAGCAAATATCATTTTTTTGAAAATTTTTGTTTGTTTAATTAAGTTGTTGTGGAGCAGTTTTTCAATACCTACAGGACCAGTGCAGAAAGACATAAAACCCACTGGAGATAGAACATCAAAAGCATACATTTAGTTAATCCAGAGTAAGTTGACCAAATTGCATCCTTAATCTCGGAATAATTGAAAACTGAGCAAACCCTCACAAATTTTATTTCAAATTTTTTAATTTATGTATACGACTGTATAAATTGAAATGTATGATTTTTGTTGTTTAAAAAATCATTTTTTTGAACTAAATTTGCATAAATTTTTGTTTTAAATTTCAAACAAAATATAATAAAAATAATTTCCGAAATAAAAAGTAGGCTAAATCACTCCTTGGATAAACTTCTATACCTGTCTGTTAAGTCCCATCAAAATATGTTTGGTAGTTTCGCTGATTATTCTCGACTAACAGATAGACAGACAAATAAAAGGTGTGTTTTTTAGACGGGTGGTTTTCAAGAAGAAATAAAACGCATATAATTTAATGTTATGGCCAAGAATTAAGCTTTATTATAAAGATAAGGGTTTGCCATTATGTTTTAAAAATAATTTTGGGCAAGTTGCCACCGCGGCTGGCTCGAATAAATTAAAGCCGAGAGGCCCAATTTTCGACCACTTTTTGCAGCAATTGGGGCCGTATGTCAGCAATAACGCACCGAATATTCTCTTCCAAGGCGTCAATCGTCTCAGGCTTATCTGCGTAGACAAGCGACTTCACATAACCATACAAAAATAGTCCAGCGGTGTTAAATCGCACGATCTTGGAGGCCACGCCACAGGCCCACTACGCGAGATAATGCGATCACCAAAAGTTTTCTTCAATAAATTGATTGTTTTTTTTGGCTGTATTGCATGTAGCTCCGTCTTGTTGGAACCATAGGTCGTCCACATCAACATCCTCAATTCAGGCACGAAAAAGTCAACATTATGACTGTAACATTATGGCCGGCTTCATTTTTGAAGAAATTTGGACCGATGATTCCCTCCGCCCAACTTTTTGTTTTTGAGGATGTAAAGGCTTGGGGGTTATAATCACTCCAAATACGACAATTTTGCTTATTAACGTACCCATTCAACCAAAAATGAGCTTCATCGAATATTGGACGGAGCGCGCGGTGCATCGCGTGAACCGAACCTTTATTTTGGTAGTAAATTTGCACAATTTGCAAACGTTGTTCAGAAATGAGTCTATTCATTATGAAATGGCAAACCAAACCGAGCATAAATCAAGTGACAATTGTCAAAAAGACCAACTCCAAAAAAAGTATTGCCAGATTGAAAACCTCACGTCTAAAAAAAAACACCCTGTGTTTAAAACCTGCTGAACTAGCAACTCTGAATTTAAATTTCGAATTACATTTCCATCATGAATTAATTTAATTTTGAGCATTTGAACATGGTTTAAAGAATAAAAGTTCAACTTTGACCTCAACCTCAGCTCTTAAACACCATCAATGCTTGCGAAAACCACCACTTCATTTACTATCATCATTTAGTGTCACAATAAAAAAAAATATATATATAGGTATACAATACATATAGTTATATTCTTCACACCCCTCCTATATTAATGAACGACGCCTGCAAAAAATTGCAATCCATTCCCATGGATTTGTCATAAAATTCCCAAGCCAACATGCATAACTTTGGCTTCTCTTCAAGAATAAGTCATAAAATTTGTTCAAGAAAAAAACTTAAGACTGATCTCATTTTAATTGTTCCTCCAACGTAATTAATCTCAGAAACACTCACAATTTATTCCCATCGAGATTCATTCATCTCACTATATATTGTAAACCCTTCCTGTTTATAAATACGTGTGTGTAGGTATATTTGAAATAAAACTTAAAACAAAAAAAACCCTTAAACTAAGAATAAAAAAAAAGGAAACAAAAAGAACTAACAAATCTTTGCTTCTTAAAATGTTGTGTCGTAAACTTTTGCTCTCTCTCTTTCTGTCTCTGTCTCTCCCATCCTAGATGTATATACAAAAAATAACCTTCTTAACTGACTTTACTTTTCTAACCTTTAGTGTCATCTTTTGCTATGAAAAGTTCTTCCTGATTTAATCCTTGTCTTCTCAAGGAGATGAAGAAGACACTTTCAACTTTTACCCTCTGCTACAGAAAATCAGGATATCTTAGTTTCTTCGTCCATCATATTCAGTCGTTTCGGTTTTTTTTTTCTTGTAGTCTTCGGTTTTATTTTTGGTCGAAAGGACATCTTTGACTTTGATGTACTTTTTGCTAGCCTTTCTCCTATATCACACTCTCTCTCTAGTCTAGGAGATTATTATATCCCTCGTGCCCATTTATTCATCGTCCATCACATTATCCTTAAGGAACAACCAACAAAGCAACAAAATTTTTGAGCTTTGCATATTGTCTTCCATGAAGGATGATGGTATGGTCTTTGGCAGTGTTGTAAAGTAGAGAAGGGTTTAGGTATATACAGCACCAGCTTATGACACAAAATAAAATACAAGAAAAAAAACTTTCACACACACAAAAAAGAAATGCTACGAAACAATTTATCATCTTAACTCCTAAGATGCCACCGGACGATTATTCATGGGACTTTTTACCAGATTACGAATTACAATCCATCCGCCAACGCTGCAGCCCAAAATCATCTATCCCCTCCTCGTTCCCGTTTCCGTCGCCATCCCCGACCACAACGACTTAAAAAAAGAAATTTTCCGGTTTCTGATTCTTGACATTGCATCGGATCCTGGCGACATCATCTGAGCATCAAATAAATAATTACACAGCGGGAGCGCGCGCGGTGCGGTGCCAGTAAGCAAGCGGATTGAAATAGGGATTTAACAAACATTACCATAAAATCCAGGGATAACGTAATGAAATTCATCATAAATAAGGAATTAGAGGATACGTAATTATCCTAAGAGAGTAGGTATCTATCTACTTCTATATAGGTAGGACCCACTGCGCTGCACTATATACACAGAACGGTTTGCAATATCACCGACATGGTATACCTATACCTACTTGGCTTTTGGATTTCTTTGGGATTCTGCAGGACAACTTTGTTTAAAGGAAGGATATTATATTTGTTTTTGTTTTCAAAGAGAAGACATGTTAGCCGGCGGAAAGGCATTAAATTAATCGCAGATTTATTTGTTTGGCTTTGATTTATGGGCTTTTGACCCACCTGAGGCATTTCGGGGTTTCAATTCGATTAATGGCAAGGGATTATGGGATATTCGATTTCAACTGAATCAGGCAGAATTTGCTTGACTGATAAGTATTAAAAAAGGCCTTTAAGTTGACCTAATAATAACCTCCGGGGATTTAGTTGAAAATAAAATAGAGAAGGAAATTACAGTATAAGTACATAGAGATAAGGCTATATTATCATCTTATATAATCTTGTTATATTGATCAATTCATCACTCGTGTGACCCCGAGGTCACAAACAAACCGTAATGTTGATAACGAAACAAAAAAAGGGAACAACATATTCCTTAACTAAAATTCATGTACCAAAAATAAACTTTTCAATTATTTTTTTTTCTCCGGCAAAAATTAATTATAGAACTTTCAAATTTGTTTGTATTTATAACGAAATATTCTACAGACGTCAAAATATAGTTTATGTTGCCTATCCGCCGAGCAATAAACTGTCAAAAGGAATGCCCATTTTATTATGGAGCTTTGGAGTGTACACGAACGAGTTTGGTATCAAATGAAAGGTGACATGAGTAAAAATTTTTCAAAATCGTTCATGGCTTGAAGTTGCAGATTGTAAAATAAGGATTTCAGATTTTGTTACAAATAATTTTCCATAACGGGTGAAACAATTGACGTAAAAAAATGATATTGATATCAAATTAACTGAATTTTTTTTTTTTATCCTTAACGAATTTTGAGATATTGAGTTTTGATTCTATAAAAGCCACTTTTTTTGCGCTGTTTTTGCCACACCGATATATAATATTTTACTACCAAACTCGTTCGTGTAGACTCTGGGCCAGAAATGGGCAATTCCCTTTCATTGAATAAGGATGTCTATGATGACGATGAATTATAACACCTCTAAAAATCCGAAAATTTTATCCGATTTTAATTGTGATGAATAGATCAATTAAATTAATTTTATTCTGAATTATGTATGTTGATTGGGCTTTTTGATCATTATTTTCTTCATGCAATTAAAACATTTAATCCATATTTTTTTATTTATTTAGTTATTTATCAACATAATCAAAGGGATTATTGGACTAATTTCTTGTTTTTAAATTTAGTTGAAAGTTGTATTTATTTAATTAACAATTGTATCTATTGCACTTTTTTTGTATATAACACTTCACAATTGAATAAATAATTTAAAACTCAAAACAAAGAAACACAGAACTTATAATATGACTCCGATTATATTTTTTAAAAAGGAAAATCTTAAGGCGATATTACACTGTCATATATATATGTCCCATTATGCCATATAAAATATGACACAAAATATGTTGTTGTTGTATGACAAAGTAGTATTAGGCTATATGTATTTTGTGTCATATAAATTTGACTATCACATTTATATGACACTTTTGGGACAAATTCAGGCTTATTGTGAGTTTCACCTGAAAAATATTTCACCTTAAATTTTTTTGTTCGCCCGGAATTTTAAAAGCTATTGTGAGTTTCACCCGAACGAAATTTTTTTTTCGCCTACAAAAAATAAATGAAATGACATTAAATTCCGCCCGAAATGAATGCTAACAATAAGCGGAATTTTTTTATCATGAAATTTCGGGGGAAACTCACAATAGGTGAAAAGTAAAATATGTCAAATTTTCCGGGTGGAATGTTGTTCGGGTGAAACTCACAATAAGGCTGATTTATTTGGCAAACTTTCCATATTTATATGAAAATGTAATAATGCCTTTAGAACTTGTTGGTGATTTGTAATGAAATATTCGCAAACGTCAGATATTCTGTCAGGCAATGTCAAGTTTTGTATATGAAAGTGAATTCTAATATATTTTAAAAATGTATATAATTTGCAAACTTAAATCCTTTTAACTTATTTTTTCTACAAAATCGAATCACTTTAGAAATTTGAAAAAAAAAAAAAGAAACCATGAATGTTGACTATAGTTACAAAAAATGACGAGCCAGTTGCTTAAGGTTGTGTGTATTTGTAAAAAGATTTTAGTGTATTGCGACTGGCTAGCCAGTACCAGCGTTAACGATTTAAATGTCACTGTGGCACTCTAACACTTCAAATGGCCCTCTAGTAAAATACAATGTTAAAAAAAAATTCTTAGAATGCTTATACAGCATTTTCCAGGATTCAACAAAGTTTTGGTCAGAAATTTATGATCAGATTTTAAGTTTTACTACATGATAGTGCATCAGCTGAAAGGGTTTTTCACGTTAAAAATCGCCTTTCTTGTAAAGTTATGAAATCACTTTTGGGGTTTAATGAAATAGTAAAGGCGGAAACTTGCCAACATTTCATACCACCTAAAGACTTAGGTGTATTGGTATTAATTCACAAATTCCTCGTTGCTTTTATTTTTTTTTTTTTTTGTTATGTTTTTCTATTTATTTATATATTATATTATATTTATTAATTCTTTGTTCATTTATTCGTGTTATTCTTTAAATTTATATGAGGTGCAATTAATAAAATTAAAAATTATTATGAAATCAGATTTTTTTTTTTACTATTTCCGTTGGTGGCACCCAGTGGCCTAAAATGGCACTCCTGTTGGCGGCGTTGGCACTTAAAAAAAAAAAAAATTCGGCAACGCTGGCCAGTACTTATAGAGGCAAAATCAACAAACTTGTAAGAACTGTACAAGACTTGCCCTATAGAGCAAGTAAAAATGGAACAATTTCAGAAGCAAAAAGTTACTTCGAAATATTTCATATTCTTTCCAATTTTCGTTTATTATATGGAAATCGAAGTCTGATATCTATGAACTATATCTATCGTTTTCATTTTCTTACGTAAAATAATTGAATCTATTTAAAATTATTATATTGTACTTATTATAACCCAACCATTTTTGAATGTTAAGTCAAAAGATGAACGATAACAAAGAAAAGGCTAAATGATTTTATTCCTTTCGTTACTTTTCATCATCATAATGACATGTAATTCATCGATTTTCCTCCCATCTTAACGTCACATACATGTATGTATGTACAATGATAATCGAATAAGTATCAAATGAATAAAAATAACCTACAGCCAGCGCATCACTCAAGGGGATCTGAGTGTACATAAATCACATAAGGGGATTACATTATATTTTTACATATTTATATACATAGGTATGTAGAAATGTATGTCCCCTTCAAACTGTGATCTCTTTCTTACAAAGTTATGCGGCAGTGGTGCGGTGGCAGTGGCGTCGTCGCTTCATGTGTGTCTCTTCGAAAGAATTTTAAACGTTAAATATTACTGCGAACCCATTTATTTGCATATCCAGGAAATGGGGGATTCGTTAATGCAAATGTTTTTTCACTTACACATACATATGTACATATGTAGGTGCATATGTACATACATGAGTATGATAAATAACTAGAAGGATTTCAATCCCTTTTAATATTCAATCTTAATTAAGTTATTGTACATCAACATTTTATTGAAACAAAGATAAATTTGTTCAGAAGAATTTCATCAAGCTTAAAGGGGAAAAGGCAGTAAAAAATAGTGAAAATATCAATTTCCTTTTTTTTTTGAATAGGTATTTAAAAAATTTAAAATATGAACTGACAAATGAGTGCAAATACAAGTTTCCGACATAAATTATACTATAGTTTTTCAAATATGCGACAGTGACTTTTATTGAAAAACTAACCTCTGCATATCTATAACTCATATACATATTTAATATGAGAGAAGTTCGCAGAAAAATATTATTCTTCCTCATTGGGACTACCTTCGTACTGTCAATAAATGAACACTTCAGTAGCTTTTATGCCATCGCAGCTCCAACAGCATTATTGTGTTTAAACTTGGATATGGGTAGTCAATTCATCTAGAGAGAGTAAAAAGAAGTTTTGATCTCAATATCTTTGGGTTACGATTAAGCGTGTTAGAAAAATTCCCAAAAAAACGCAAGGTTACCAAGCTTATATCAATTTAAAGACGGACGCAAGTTTTAGACCCCTTATGTTTTGATCTTTCCTATCACAATCTGAAGTATATTTTTATTACGAATTAAATGCACCTAAAAAAGACTTTGTGGGTAAATTATTTATTAGGGGTTTGTCTTTAAATATTAATTTTTCATTAATTAATTCGGTTTCGAAAGCAAAGCAAAGTTTGGACTTTGCCATTAAAATGTGAAAAACAATATCATTCAAATGGCCGCCTCCGGAGGATTCGCAGCATGCGATTCGTTTGAGGTAATTTTTAGCCACCTTTTCGCACATTTCGGGCGGTATCTCGGCCATCACTTGAGTAATTTTGGTTTTCAATGCGTCTAGAGTTCGGGGATTATTCGCGTAAACACGGTCTTTTGCGTAGCCCCACAGAAAAAAAATCTAACGGTGTAAAATCGCACGAGCTTGGTGGCCAATTGACGTCGCCAAAACACGAAATCATGCGACGAGGAAACTTCTCACGCAATAAAGCCATATTTGGTCGTGTTGTGTGGCTTGTTGCCCCGTCTCGTTGGAACCATATTTCGTCCAAGTCAAGATTTTCAATCTTCGGCCAAAAAAAAATCTGTTATAATTCGACCAATTGCTGCAAACGCTGGGAAATCGATAAATTCGGATCATCAGTCACACTTGCACTTGTAGCAGCAATATTTTCGACTGAGCGTGTATTACGATGATGCACATGCCTTACGACATCAATGACGCTTCCACCCTCTTCAAATTTCTTCCCAATTTTACCTATTGCTTGCGTAGTTGCTCGATTATGACAATCATACAATCATTGCGTAGTGCGCGAAAAGTGCACCTAAGTTTGAATCACCACTTTTGTAGGGTGAGTTTCAATAATTTAAACGCGTTGTTCGATTGTTAAGCGATTCTATTATCGTAAATGATAAATATTCAACTAATATTATGACACTTCAAATGACACCTGAGTTTGACAGGTGTCAAATGTCAGCGTTACCAACTTAAAACCACGAAATGAATGACCCTGTTCATTCAGTACATTATACAAACACTCAGGGCCAGCCAAACTTGCGCCCTGTGTAAAATTTTTAAAAAACGCCCCTTTTTTATATTTGCATACATACACTGGTACACATGCATAAGACTTTCCCACATTACCCAGGAAGTATAGGTTTTCAATACCTAGATCTAGTGGGATCTTTAATTATACGATATTTTGAGTTAAATTCTCCAACAATGAAAGTGAAGTTAGTTAGTGTGCAAGAAATAACTTAGCACAGTTGTGATGGATGTTATTTTTGGATTATTTGAACAAGTTTTGTGGTTGAAATGCAAATGGCAGTACATAGCGTAACGGATACAACTATTGGCACCCCCTTTTTTTGAACCAACTATTGGCACCCCCTCATACATTAGCGATTTTTTTCAAAAACTATTAAACTAAGCATTCCAATTTCATTTTTTTCTTAAACTGTAACTTACTCCTCACAATTGTGCGTCTTTATTTTGATAAATTACCTCTTCAGTTTGTATGTGGTAGTAAAAGTCTTAACACTTTTTAAAAAATGAAAAACTTGCAAAATTGTGTGTGTTCCTGCTAAGGACCTAAGATTTGGTAAGCCTTATATAGTAATGAATTTATGTTTATTGTATCAATAAATTATATTTATTGATATCAGAATACAATAAATTATTTGTTTTTTACAAGTTTTTGTAAAATAAGTAGGTACATTTTTAATAAAAAGGGTGCCAATAGTTGGTTCCCATAAAAATAGGGGTTCAATTATTGGCATCTGGGTGCCAATAATTGGTTCTATTGATTTTTAACTATTGGCACTGCCAATAAATATGCTCTTAAGACTGCCAATAATTGTATCATTGAACCGTTACTTTTTAAGGTTTGAAAAAATGCTGAACACAAGGAGGAGTTATCAAGAAAAGGATGTTCATTAAGCTTTATTGGCCATAAAAATCGACACACATGTCTAAAAAAGCAGCTTCCAAAAACTATAAAATACCGCGTTCTACTCTGCAGTTCCGATTAAGCGAAAATTTTACAAAAGCACGTCCAGAGCTCTTAATAGTTTTAACTGACTGTTGTTGAATGATTAAAAGTTTCGCAAGAGAAAGGATTTCCGAAAAGAAGATGTCCTTTACGCTGTCCAGGAATTTCTAAAGCAAAGCAACTGATCATATATCCTCTTAAGAGTTTATGTATTTATTTTTTTTTGCTGCAGACTTTTTAAATATATATTTTAGTTTTGTCCTTTATAAACTAGAAGAAGCGTTAGCTATTTCTTCCTTTTTATATTTTTTTTCTTGTTAAGATGAACCATTATATTAATAAAAATCTAAAACAAAAATACTGTTTTATTTACATTCAAGGGTGCCAATAATTGTACATTTATGGGATGCCGATAATTGTGGTTGGGTGTCAATAATTGTAGTTTTTGTTAAGTTTTTTTTAATTTGCCGGTTTAACCTCTTTTTTAATGATAAAATACAAAGGTAAAAATATTTCAAAATAAAAAAATTTCTAAATTTTAATTTGGTATAGCTATTTAACATATTTTAAACTCTTTAAATGCGAAATTTCGGCGCATTTGAATTCGAAATTTCCTTAGGGGTGCCAACAATTGTATCCGTTACGCTATTTGTTTGCGCAAGATTTTCTTGCTCCTGGTAATGTGCCCCCAGAATTTTGCGCCCCGTGCATTTGCACATCTTGCACATATGGTTGGTCCGGCCCTGCAAACACTAAGAATTTTGATAATAATTGATTTATTTATTTCTTAAAAAATGCAAACTGATGCCGTGGTATATGTATATCTAATTTTTTGTCTTTTAATTTTACCAAATCTAAATCTAGTTGAAAATCCTTAAAATGTTCATACCATAATTCGTCGAATCTCTGCCTCACAAATCAAATCGGAACTAATGTCAACTAAATTTTAGGGTATAGGAGTCAATTTTATGCACATCTACATATTCTATTTATAAAAAGTGTACCCACCGTATTATTTTTAGAAACAGCCTCCATCACATCTCCATTAACTTATAAATCGCCCAGAGTGTCCTTTGATGAAAAAACCTAGTCCCTTTAAAATGAAAAAAAAAAAAACACAAAAATATTTATCTTTCTTTTTAAAATTATGGTAAGCCTTCTCGAAAAGGAATATACACTAAATTCCATTCCAATTCTTAAAAGAAGATTATCATTATTTCAACTGGAAGCTTCAATGTTTTATTGAATTTCAAAATGGATCGAAAATAATCCTCAATTTATTTTCCAGCAGTAGGCAGTAGGAAAAGTTTATGTCTGCAACAAAGAAACCTTATACCTACGTCATCTACGAACATAAAAATCTCCTGCAATCATTTGATTTGTTAAATTCACTCAGAAATGTTAATTTAATAATTCCAATTAACTACCAAAATTATTGATGAAAATCTCTGTATTTGAAACGATTTATTCTAAATAATTAATATATCAATACAAACAACTAAAGAAGAAGCACCTTCTTTTGATTTAAAAATCGGAAGAAGAAAATCACAGTAATATCGTCCTTTCAACAACAAAAAAAAAAAAAACATTACTCCCTAGATATCCTGTTGAAAATTTATTTGGAAGGAGACTCGACACCAAATGGAATTCCAGGGCAATTTCAATTCAATTTAAATACATTTTCCATTAAGATGTCTTCTCTCCAGGACAATGTCAGTTAATTTTTTCGTGGCTATATTGCTGTTTCTTTGTTTCCATTCAGCTATGTCCTTGATGGTTTCTTTGTTTTTTTTTTTTGTTTTTTTTTTGTAAGAAAAAGTAGACGAAAGTAAAAAAAAATTGAAAATTATTTACGAAAGTCAATTTAAGTGATGTCAATTGTTGTTCTGCTTTACAGTGTTTTCTCTCAACATGAACTGGATGCTGGGTGTTCCATACTCCGCCTTTTTTGGCGTTTTCTTATTTTCGTCCTTTTTGGAACAGGCTGTCCAATTTATTATTCGAATACGAATGAAATTATTTCTCATTCTTTTTTTTTTTTATGTATGTATGTATGTATGTCTAAATGAGAATTACTTCTTCTTTTACAGTTCGTTTAAAAATTAAACAACAAAAATGTGATGCAACTCATCCCCCCCGCCCTCATCATCACCATAGCCATCGCTATGCCTTTTGCTGACATTCTTATACCATATAACGTATATACCGTTGATTACAAAAGAAGTCGACTTCTCAATTTATTTCTATTGTTTTGTTATAACTGTGGACGTGGAGGGTGGTATAGCAGTGGCGTGCCTCAGAGCGGGTGATAGGGCGGCCGGCGGCGGCGGCGGCGGTGCGGCGCGGCGCGCGATGACGGGGTTGAGGATGGTGGATTTTTAAGGAATCGTCGCCATTAGTGCCGGTTCATAAAATGCCGTTCTCGCTACACAAGAGTGACACACAGTTAAATAAGGATTTGTGTTATGTGTGTGTTAGATGGGGAACAAAATGAATGGTTTGAAGCACAGCTAAAATGTAACGTACTTATCCGCCTTGATTTACAGATTTGATTTTCCGAGGAAATAAATTTCAGTCCCCAATTGGGTTAGGAGGTGTATTTTTTTTTTTTTTTTTTTAGAAAGGTCTATATTTAAAAAAGGAATTGCGGCGCGGCGTTCAACGAGAACCAAAGACCTTAGAACTTTTTGACCGAGAATTTCGAATTCATTGACACGGGTAATTTCTTATCATTTATCATGATTATATAGGTTCTACACTCAGGGGCCCATGCGGAGATTTTGTTTTTTTTTTTTGTTCTGGAAACTGAGATAGATTTGCTTATGTTCGGGGCTTTGAACAAACAATGTTGAAAATGAATAATTTTTACCTACTAACCTAACCCTGATGCAAGGGCGTACGCAGGGGGAGGGGGTAAAAAAGAATTATCTATTGTAAAAATCTAAAAGTCACATACGGAACTTCCTTAACTTATTTAACAATAAACGGACTTTAAAAATAAAACACACAGTTAATCTAGAAGTTACTTCAATTTATTTTAGTTAAACATTAACTCTGGGACCGCTCATACTCTTGTCTGAATACGGACCCAACCACCCAACCGAAGTTATATATTTCCTACCTTTTCAGTGCTGTCGATTTTTTTTGCAACACTTATTAATTTGTTCATACTGAAAATTGTTTTTAAAGATTTATAATTACAATAGAATTGTAAATAAAAAAATCACCTAAGTTGACTGAGTTTAAATGGATTATTTAGTTAAGAGTTAACGGACCAAATTTATCTAGTTAACTCCAAGTACTCTAAATTCAAACTGACTGAGAAACATGTTACATGTTTCAGGAGTCATAATTTATATTTTTATTTAAGGTTTTTTACTAAAATAAAATATTAAATATTTTACCTTTCATTTGTAAGTAAGACATGACTTATTATTACATAGATAAATTACAATATTTTCCAAACCCTTACAAAATCAACAAAATGAAGAAAACATTTAATACGAACATTGAATTTATGTAAAGCTGAATGAGAAAATCAAAATACAAAAATAAAAGGATAAAAAGAAAAATGTATATGTTCAACATTCAATTTATTGAGCTCTATACGTCAGACGAAAGCAGATCAAAAGGGAATTTTCCAACTGAATCGCATATCGGAAATCTACATAAACATCAGACATACACGCACACTGCACATTTTGAATGCTTTCAAGGAAAAACACATCCATTTGGAAAAATATCCGTATACAAACTCTCCATTGCATAAACTATATATGCATACATGTATTTTTAGTTTTTCGTTTATTTTATTTTTTTTTTGGAAAAATCCTTGAATGGTTGTTACTGTCCATAAGATATTCTCTTGAGTGAAAGTGGCCCTGAATGGAGAGTAAATCTTCCGTTTCAAATCGGGTTATTCATATACCCGAAAGGAGTTTTTTGTTAAATATTTTTCAATACTAAAAGAAGTTTGATTATGTGATTTAAGAAGGACTGAGGAACTTACTTGATGAAATAAGCCTTAAAATATTAAAAAAAAAAATACCCAGCGTTGAATTTTCCATGTGATCTAAATTTAAATTCCCTCTTTTGGGACATCCCTAACAGAATATAATATCACGTTTTTGCTCCTAACTCTATTTTTTGATAGATTTTAATTTTTTAAGGTTTTTTTAGATTTTCAATGGGACCCTTGGACTATGCACAAAAACTTATATCTCGTTTTTATTTCAAACGTTGTGGATAACATTAGATGATTAGATGAAGACTTTGAATATTTTTCTTATGGATCGTTGGGATTGGCCTTTGTGACACCCTTGAATATTGAATTGTCTGGTAAAGCTAATACCTCTTCTTTTTTTAAATGAAAATATTCTGGAGATATTGACATTTTCATTGGATATCTTTGGGCTAGACACCAAACTTTCATTTTTATAAATACAAATTAAAAAATGGGGCTTTAGTGGGACTCGAAATAATCTTGAATATCCTGCTAAAGCTATTACCGCTTTTTGTAATATAAAAGTTCTGGAGATATTGAACTTTTCTTTATATATCTATTATATTTTTATGGAAATATTAATAAAATAGGGCTCTTGATTTATACATATAAATGAATAAATCTCACTCGTTACAATGGAGATATTGAAATTTTTTCTAAGGAAAAGTTAATTTGGAGATATTGAACTTTTATCCGTGGAATGATTGAGTAATTTATCAATATTTAAATTAATTGTGCTCTTTGATATTTATATTTATTTATTTATATCTATAAGTAATATTACAACTCTTTTAGACTTATTACATATTTCTTAAAAACTATTTATTTAAATAAATTAAAACATAAAATAAAGAAAATATTAATTTAAATAATTTTTTCCATGATAATGGATTTGAAAATATTTCTATTTTCATCAATGTCGATGGTATTTGCAAATTGATTAAAATTAACATAGGCATTAGTAATTGGCTCATTTTGACCATAGTTCGTTACATGCCGAGAGATATAAAAGAAACTATTACTTCTCGGTCTTAAGACTCTACAGAGCGCATATATACCGAACAAAGCTAGAAGAGGGGCGCAATCAATATGTCCCATTATGACATCTCTTGCGAAAATAAGTTCTTCTACAAGATAGAGGCTTTAAGCCAATTAATAATCACCTACTATTATAAGATGGCATGGAATCAGACCAATTCAGTTTTCGAAGCGAATATTTGGTAAATCGTTTTTGAATTTTTTCAATACTTATCAAATCTTTTTTAAAAAGAGGAGACCATACGACACAGCAATATTCTAAAATTGGACGAACTAAAGCTACGAATAGTGACTTCAATGTAAATATAAGGATCCCGAAATTCATGAGAGTTAATAAATACAAATCCAGACATAGCGTTAGCTCTCGATATAACATAATCAATGTGTATACGTGAAAAGAAAGATGGCAATCAAAAATGACTCCCAAATCTTTTTGACTTAGAACTTTTTGCAATACAACATCCACCATCCTATACTCAAACAACATCAGCATAACGGACCTTGAAAAAGACATGATTGAGCTTTTATTTATGTTCAAGCTTAAGGCATTCATACAACACCATTCAATCAATGCATTTATAACTTTTGTGTAAATCCAAACTATCAGCAACTGACTTAATTGACTTGAAAATTTTCACATCATCCGCAAACATTAGACATTTTAAAAAATGAATCCCTGTGGGTAAATCATAAATGAAAAGTAGAAACAACAATGGTCCAAGGTGACTGCCCTGTGGAACACCAGAGTAATTTCTAATTTTGAAAGATAATTTAGACCCGATTTGAACAAACTGTGAGCGATTACATAAGTAATTATTTATTCGTTTAAGGAGTGTTGAGTGAAATCCTAAGAAGGAAAGTTTCTTCAATAAAATTCGGTGGCTAACCCTATATCGAACGCTTTTCAAAAATCAGTGAAAACAACATCGGTTTGACATTTGTTTTCCATGTTTTTCAGGCAAAAATTTACAAAGAGTGACAAATTTGTCGCCGTCGATCGCCCTTGGACAAAGCCATGCTGCTGAACTGATATATGATTTTTCACCACTTCATATAATTTCTTCTTCACAATAGATTCAAAAATCTTAGGAATCAGTTGCAACTTGGCAATTGGTCTATAATTTTCAACCAGATTTATAAATGGGAGTAATATAGGATGATTTCCAGGCATCTAAAAACTCACCACTTCGAAGTGATAGATTGAATATGCAACACAGAGGTTTCGACAGATTCTTTTAAAAAGCTAGCTGGAATATTGTCAGGTCCACTACTTAAAGTACTATCTAGGCTAGAAAGTTCGTTATAAATCTCTTCCTCAGATATAAACATTGAACCCATATCAATTATTTCAAAATTAGCCGGTAAAACATCATAATTAGATACAGTTGGGCTCCAGAAAAACCAATACCTCATTTAGTGTCTTCGAAACTTTAATATCTACATTTAGTATGATTGAAGGTATTTGCCTTTCAAAACGCCAAAAAGGAGTAAGCCTTGAATTGAAATGTATTGAAAGTTTCCTTTGATATTTTACAGGTATCGGTACAGAGTGGTGCTCTTTGATTGTCTATAGTAATCATCTTATATAGCATCCAATCCCTCTGTCTGCAATGTGTGTTAAGAGTATAAAATCAAATACTTTAATCGACGAGGACGACACAATTGCCTCGTCGTATTCATCGTGGTCACACAGCCTTTATCGTGCTATCACATCATATAAAGGCTAAATAAAGAAGCAAACTCTATGATTCCTTTCTTATATTAATGAAAAACGTTGATAACTATTTTCCTTACCACTGGCACAAGGTGATTGACTGTTGAAATGGGTATGAAGATGATTACAAAAAAAGGAAATAAATATTTCTTTGGTCTTTGGTGTTATTCGGGATGCAATCGATTTTTTGTCAGTTATAAAAAAAATGGAGGTAAAAAAAAATTATTTCAACCCATATATTCTACGTCGGCGGCGCGCGTTGGCATCGTCAGCCGCCACCTCACTTCCGCATAAAGAACAAAAGACTTCTTTGATTTAAGTTTTCTTCTTCTTTTTTTTCCTGGTGTCTTTGACTAAGACCCATACCCTTAAAAGTAACACTTGCTTCAACCCTAAAATCTTTTGAAATAGTAAATATGTGTGTGTGATTCTTGCGTCTTCAATATTCTTCCATCGACCGTTAAATTCCTTTGTCAATATGAATTTTCAGTATGTGTTGGCAAATCTTTCATCAAAGTGTTGAAGGACAAATAGATGGAGTCCAGGGATGGAGTCTAACTCTACCATCACCAGAGACCCAGAGAGGAGTTAGTGAGTTCCTTTAAGCAGCCTCGTACAACTTTCTGAGAAGTGATACATTTATGCGATACATCATCAGGGTCTAACGTCTATCATTGGTGCACCGTGAAAAACACTCAAAATCTCCAGTCGGTCTATTTATTCCGGTGGTAATACAAGGTGCCCGCCAGGAAGGTATACTACTTTGTTTTGCCGCTATTTTGGTAAATTTTTTTTTTTTTTTTTTTTTTTGTGAAGTAGACACGTGGCAAATTTGTTATGGAAAAATATTCGATAAACCAACTTGTTTTAATCGTGAAAACATTTTATCAAAATCAATCATCGATTATTGTGACGATGAGAAAGTTACGTGAAATTTTTGGGATAAAACGCACTATCTATCGTGAAGTGAATGATTTCGAAGAAAGAGGGTCTGTAGGAGTACTGCAAGATTGGCTGAAAACATTACTGCTGCTCAAGGAAGTTTTCAAAACAATCCATCAACCTCAATTCGACGCCGTGCTCAGGAGCTTGGTCTTCAAAGAACAACTTTGGCCAAAATTTTGCACAAGGATTTGTTTCCATTTAAGATTCAGTTGACACAAGGGGTTCTTCCACAAGACCATTTACGCCGCCTTACATATGCCAATAGGATATTACAGCTAGCCCTTGACAACCCCGATTTTCATAAAAAAATCATAATGAGTGACGAGGCACATTTTCATTTGAATGGATATGTGAATAAACAGAAAAGTCGGTTCTGGGCAATGGATAACCCTCAAATTATTCATCAGTCACCTATGCATCCATTAAAAGTTACAGTCTGGTGTGCAATTTGGTCAGGAGGAATCATTGGACCTTACTTCTTTGAAAATGAAAACGGCGTAACGGTAACTGTGAATGGGAAGCTATATCGTGATATGATTGAAGATAACTGCATGCTTTGGGCTTGATTAACATGTGGTATCAACTAGACGGTGCCACATCGCATACAGCCAGGATTACAATGGAATTACTGCGAGACCTCTTTCCACAGCAAGTTATTTCAAGAAATGGTGATGTTGATTGGTCGCCTGATTTGACTGCTCCGGACTTCTTTTTGTGGGGATAACTGAAAAGCAAGGTTTATGCAAACAAACCAGAAACGCTTGAGCAACTCAAACAAAATATTCGTGATGAAATTAATGAAATACCGAGTGAAATGTGTGAGAATGTGATGAAAAATGTGCTCAAAAGGGCTCGAATTTGTGAGACTAACAGAGGCGGACATTTACCTGATATTGTATTCCATACATGTTTGTTTATCTGTGTTTTTCCCATGGCCTTAAAATTTGATACGTTCCTCAATAATTTATTTCACGGCTTGTTAATTTGGTTTTATTCGCGAAAGTAGATGTACATATTCTAACAAACTGTGGATTGTATAGAATCTCAAGCTGTCAGTTTTTAATAGCAATTTTATTTACCTACACGAAGAAACGCGCACTTTAGCACTTTAACATTCAGAAATTGAGCTGAAGTGCTTTTTGTTGAGCTTGACTTAGGCTCTTATGAATGAAAAGATAGAACTAATACTATTATGATCATTCTTTTCGTTTTCAATAAATTTAGTTTAAAATGCTTTCTTGCATCATTACTCCAGCACCTATCATTCTTGATTTTTTGTTTACTACTACGGCCCTGCAGTGATAACAAACAAAAGTAAAAAAGCAAGTAGGTACATCAAGAACCATCACCAAATTGAAAGAACTATACTCGAATAGCCCATCAAGGGATAGCAATGGCAATGACGATGAGGATGACGATATAGGATCGAGTTAATAAAACCTTTTTGCTACGAACCCAGCAGTTCTCCAATTCTGTAGAATATGCTTTTCGTGTGCGCTTAATAAAAACGAGCTCCAATGAATGTATCCTGCGGATATATGATGTTCAATTTCAAAGAGTCTTTCCTTATTTTTTTTTTTTTTTATCAAAAAGAAATGAAATTCAACCAAAAAAAAAAAAAAAAACTCTTACACTAGTGAACTATACTAAATTTGTTTTACCCGAAGCGGCAATGATGAAGGCAATATGGAATGAAAGGTTCTTTACCACCACCCATCAGAACCGCACAATATACCAGAGGTTGTCGGGGATGTGTTCATCATCAGGCGCAGCGCCATGGTTTGGTTATGTGCAATCTTTTATTGTGCTGGGTTTTTCATTCTTTCTTTATTGAAACTGCCACGGATTTTAGATTGTAGAATCTACAAACGAAAAAAAAGAAATGGTTCATTAGTGCACCTTTACAAACGCTAGACTATTAAGTTGCTATTTCAAAATTCATCCTTGAAGGTATGGGAGGGATTCCTTTGATTCTTTAAGGCTCCTTGAATGTGATGATCGATATAAGAGTAAATAACCACCCAAACCTTTTTTTTTGTAAATTTTAAAAATTGAATTAAAATTGATAAAAATTGTTCTGTCAGCGAATTCAAAAAATAAGGATTAAATAAAGTTTAATAGTGGTGAATTTTAAATTCCCTAGACCCCTCTACATAACTTATTTTGTACTAGACTTGTAAATAGTTACGTACCTAAATATCTAACATTTTTGTGTTGATTATTCAAAAGATGTTTTTTCTATATAGACCATACCAATCTACCTATAATTTTCTGTGAAAATGTTTCAACAAATCCGGAAACGCGGTTTAATTATAAGCCTCTGGCTCCTAGCTTAGGTAGATAGATATGTATTAAACTGTGTCCACCAAGCCTCGTGCAGTATATAGGTACAAAATTTTAAGTATTCAACTCTTCACTACGGATTGTCGCTTTCTCCCATAATCACCTGTTTCGGAACCGCCTACCTCAGGTTTTATCCATGAAACAGTGTTATTCTTATGTTTGCATTGATGTTCGTGTCGTTGCATAAAGATGAATTCACAACCAGCCATCCGTGCTATCGATTCTGCATAGTCTCTGAATTCAAATCCTTGTTAGCCTTAGCATAGTACATATACAGTATACCTATAAACGAACCAGTAGGTATTGTTTGACCAACTACACAACGATCCTCATCTAACACAAATCCCCATGTAATTTCGCTTTGAGTGTATCTATCGATGAGATGGACAAAAGTACTTTTGGTACAGATACAGAATGTGCTCCCCAGGTGTATATGTAAATTTGGATGTGTGTGAAGAGTCGTCGTAGGAACCATGGTCCACATCATAGAGGCACAATGAATTAACTATGTTTTGCCCCTTCTTCGATTGATGCCCTTCCAACTATAAACCTTGTCGTTCTTCAGTGGGTTAGATCAGAGCTCCTACTATTAGAACTGAAGTAGGTATAGGCCGAAAATGTTACAGAGGACACTATATTTGAGCTGAGATTCAAGTTTGTATCTACTATAGGTACTTATAATACTCCCGCGGATATGGGGAGTATGCATGTCCCATGTCCTTCCTTCCTTCCTAAATTTGGGCATTCTTTTCCGTATATACACACAACCATAAATGCTGAAGTGTAAGTATAGTTCACGAAGTCGAATGGTGTTTTTGATGCTTCTTTTGCATTTGAAGTACGTTTGTCCAATACGTGTCCTGCTTATTGGAGTTTCTAACGGGTGATTTTTTAGCTGGTTTGGTTTTGGCACCACTGGTTTTGACAGCTGACGTGTGTTTAGTACCTTGTGTCACTGTCAAACAGCTTCAGTTTGGTTTGCAATTTAACCATGGATCGTCTTACAAATGAACAACGCTTGCAAATTATTGAATTTTACTATCAAAATTCGTGCTCGGTTCGAAATGTTCATCGCGCGCTGCTTGTGTTCAGCGATGAGGCTCATTTTTGGTTGAATGGGTACGTAAATAAGCAAAATTGCCGCATTTGGAGTGAAGATCAGCCAGAAGCATTGCAACAGCTACCAATGCATCCCGAAAAAGCCACTGTTTGGTGCGGTTTATGGGCCGGCGGCATTATTGGGCCTATTTCTTCAAAGATGATGCGAATCGCAGCGTTACTGTCAATGGTGAACGCTACCGAGCGATGATAACAAACTTTTTTTTGCCCGAAATGGAAGTTCTTGACTTGCATGATATGTGGTTTCAACAAGACGGTGCCACATGCCACACAGCACGCGAAACAATGGCGCAATTGCGAGGCGAGTTTGGTGAACAGTTAATTTCACGTTTCGGGCCGGTCAATTGGCCGCCTAGATCGTGCGATTTGACACCATTAGATTATTTTTTGTGGGGGTATGTCAGAGCTAATGTCTATATGGACAAGCCCGCTTCGATTGACGCACTGGAAGCCAACATCCATGCATTCATTCGTGAGATACCGGCCGATATGTGTGAAAGAGTATGCCAAAATTGGACTCAGCGGATGGGCTACCTGAGACGCACCCGCGGTCAACATTTGCATGAAATTATCTTTAAACATTAAATTGCAAGGTTCAAACTATCGATTCAAATAAATATTTCATTCATTTTTTCGAATTTTTGTGTTTTTTTTTTTAAAAAAAGTTCTAAACCTCTTAAAAAATCACCCTTTAGTTGTTTTCTTCTTTTTTGCTTGAATATTTCAAGTCCTTATGTGTGTTCTTTGTTCTCTTCTTCACTTTGACAATATGCATTGGACATGTTAATCCTGTTGCAAGGACATCGACGACTCTGACGACGACCAACTACCAACGACCGACGACAACATCCCAAGCACATCGAATGAGGTTAAGTGATTGTACGAGCCATAGTACCTATAGTATAGGTATATCCTGCACTCCATGACCATATGTCCTGATGGCGGTGATGTCCTGGTTGTTGTCCTTATGGTAGGTAAAAGTACTTTGATTTGGAATTCTATGTTTTTGTTCGGAGGTGCGGAGTTGTCAAGTGCGTTTGTATGACAGTACGTGATCGAGTGATTGATTGATTGGATATCCTTTGTGCATATGCGAACAGTATTTTCTATACTACTTGTAGGCCAATTCAGCGAGTTTGGTTTAGTTTTCTATCGTACGTATCGTAGTATACGTATACGACTGTAAAAGGTATATAGTTTGACTGTGGAAAATTCAGCTGGAAATCGGAGTGTATATTCACTTTCACATAGATAGGTATACGAAATTCTTCAAAGCTAATTATCCATTCAATCGGAAATATACCGCTCCTAGCTTTCTATAAGCAAATAAAAACTGATTGCTTAAGGTGGGTTATTGTGGAGATTCAATTTCAATAGTTAACGTAGTTTTGTTTGCTTTTTTTTTGCTTTTGCAGAATTTCTTTGTAAATTTCTTGGTTTATTTATGGTAAACGTTTGACAACGTTTTTCGCTCTCAAAATTGATTTTTATTAGTGCTTCCCCAGAGGTAAAATTGAAATTTTTCTTTAGCTTCAAAATTATGGATACCAACTATGCAATCGTTATGAAAAATTATATATTTGTCGGAAACGGCTCTAACGATTTCGATACAAAAAATTAAGGTATATTGTGCTAACGATGCTTTTTGCCATAGAATCGTTTTTTTTTTTTTAATTTTTAGACATTCTCGTTAACGGCTTCACTGATTTCAAAAAAAAAAAACATTAGGACTTTTTAGTCAAAATAATATTAAATAACAAACATTTAAAAAAAGCTATTGTTTGGATTTTAAAAAAGGATTGAAATTTTATTTTAAAAAAATTCAATTTTCTCGAAAACATCTTTTTGTTTTTTTTTTTTAAATTAGATTTTTAAATGTGCATTGTTAAATTAGTACCTACTACGGTTGCATAGTGGGTAGAGCATATAGGACTGTAATACCAGAAGTCTGTGTTCGATTCCCAGCCTTGACCAGCTAAAAAAAAAGACTACTGCCTCGTGCGAGGAAGTGAAAAATTCTCCAATAGTAACCTATTCCATGTCATGAATAAGTACCTCTCACTTTATAGATGTAAGGATTCGGCAGAAAATTGTAGGTCCCCTCCACTCCTGCATGCAAACAACACGTGCACAGGAAAGTTTGAGAATTGTAAGACACTATAGGCTCTAGCTATTAACAACGAGCAATCGCACCACTTATGTTTTTTTTTTTGTTTATAAGGCTTTCGTTTAGAAAAGATATCGAGATTGTAATGCAAACTGACACTATGAACAACGGGAAATCCGAAAAAGTGGGTTTCTTCACACAGCGTCTATTGTAATTTAAGCTAGGACCCTATAAACGGGTGGACCCAGTTTGTCTTTTTTATGCGATTTCAGGGGAAATTCGAATTTTTGTTTTCGTTCATCTAAAAGGTGTTTTTTTTAAGGTATAGAACTTTGAAATGGAATAAAACAAAGATGATTTTTTTAAATTGACATAAAATTTACTTTATTCGAAAGATAATCTTCTGGCATTATGATTTAAATATATGATTTCTGGCATAAGACCCCCAAGGCTGTCTCGGACGTAGTCTAATCTGGAGGTCCAATTTTCGATGACTTTTTAAAACATTTGTGGCCGTATATCGGCTATAACGCGGCGAATATTGTCCTCCAAGTGGTCAATCGTGTTTGGCTTATCGACGTAGATTAGCGACTTCATATATCCTCACAGAAAATAGTCAAGCGGCGTTAAATCCTCACGATCTTGGAGGCCAATTCACGGGTCCGTAACGTGAAACTATGCGATTACCGAACGTTTCCATCAATAAATCAATTGTGACATCTTGCGCCATCTTGTTGAAACCTCAAAGCTCCTGCACATCATGTTTGTTTGATTGATGAACGAAAAATTCAATAATCATGCCTCTATAGCCGTCACAATTGACTGTAACGTTCTGGCCAGCATCGTTTTTAAAGAAGTACGGACCTATTATTCCACCAAACCATAAAGCACACCAAACAGTCAGTTTTGTGGATGTAACGGTGTCTAAACATACACTTGAGGATTATCATCACTCCAAATACGGCAGCTTTGTTTATTGACGTATCCATTCAACCAAAAGTGAGCTTCATCGCGAAACAAAATTCGCTTATGAAAATTGGGATCAACGGCAATCTTGTTTTGTTCACATTTTGGCACAATTTGGAAGCGTTGTTCAGGCGTCAGTCTATTATAATGTTGAATTTCCAAACCAAACTTAAAAATAAATCACTTGATAGCTGACAAAATGGCCGCCAGTTAAAATAGTGTTGCCAACTTAAAGTTCTATACCTCTAAAAAAAAAACACCCTTTAGAAGGACAATTTTGTTTTTTTTTTCAAATTTTCTCAAAAATTTTTACAACGATTTTGAATAAACTTTTTTCCTTCATGGCCATATACATTTTAAGAAAGCTACGTTTCAAATTTTTGACATTAAAATCACAAAACTGAAATTGCCACTCCATAATTTTTGAGAAAATGGAAACTCGTGTCCAAACTCGTGTTTGTAAATAGATAAAACAATATTTCATTTAAAAAATTCAAAGTTTTTGAAGTCCAGTCGTGCATGTTTTATTCCAACATTTCTATGGAAAAAATATGGGATCCATGTGCACTCTGTTAGCGACTTGGACCATAGCTCATCTCTTGTATGAACTTTGAGTCCATCAGCCCAATCCCTTTTTAATTTTCTTATTCTAGTTACAATTCTTTCCATGTAATTTAACTTCAAAACGAATTTGTTTGAATAGGTTTATCTATTTTTGTCCTCAAAATTAGTAAGATAAACATCACTTGCAGTTTATGAATGTTTGATTTGATCAACAAGAAAGGAATATAAATTAACTTTTATTCCAAATTTATAATAAAATTCACTTCAACAAATGCCTGTATCTATTTCGTCAGAATATCAATCAAGAACAAATATATTTCAATGAGAGCTGCCTTTGCTCAATTATTATAAATTAAGGGTTTTTGTAAATATTATCAATTTCCACAAGCATTTACTGGTAGATATAGGGATGTACAAAGTTTTAGTTTTCTCTGTTATAGGTATACAAAACTTTTCAATGAGCTACGTTGGACATCTTTTACAAAATACACACTTCCAAGTCTGTTTAACTGTGAAAACTACATCTCAACTTAAAATCAACTCACTCTCTATCTTCATTTCCTTTATATTGTGACATCCAACATCCAATCAATACTTCAAATGTTTGTCTAGTACAAGTTCTCTAACCACTTCTTTTCTTTCTTTTTTTTCTTATAAATTTCCTCTGCCATTCAACTTTAAAATGATTCCTTTGCGCACACACTCACTCAATCTAGGCAAACACAATTAAAAAATATCCTTTTTCCTCAAGATGAACATAGAGAACAAGTATAGTGTTTAGAAATCGAACATATACCTTGCTATCATCGTACGTGTGTTATCAATTATGTCAAAAGGATCACTTAACCGAAAACTTATTTTAATCTATTCAATATGCATCACAGTCTAACCTGGGGTTATACCTATATATATGCTGAGATGTGTGATGATAATGGAAAAGATAATGAATTTTCAATGACTATATAGGTATATGGGTTCTGGACCCTGACGATATGATGAGAATGATGGAACTTGAAACTTTCAGATAAACTCAAAGAGATGTGATAGTGTGTTCTATTGATTTGATTTTTTATTTAAAACTATTTTTCTGTTTAAGTTCTGTTCAGTTCACAAAACATCACAATTTTGATTTTTAAGAAAATCGTAATTTTGCAAAATATTTTACACGAAAACTTTGCAAACTTGCGAATTTTGTAAAAATATTTACGGCACAAAGCAGCACAAGTTAATTTTTTTTGAAAATCGAAAATAGCGGCGCTAACTTCACTCTTTGGCACTTCGCAAAATTTTGTTTCGGCCGTAAAAGTTGCAATTATGCGATTTTTTGTATCTCTTCGGTGCTTAAGCCTGTAGTACGCTACTGATGCGAAACGAAATTTTTCGTTGGTCTCAATCACGACAGCGAAATTCATACAGAAACCACAACGAAAAAATAACAATTGAAAGTGTCACCATAATTGCAAACAAAAAACAAAACGAAAATAAAATTACAGTAAGCCATGCTGTAATGAAAGAAACAACAAACACATAAAACATAAAATGTCTTGGGACATGATTAAGTCCGGGGAGTCCATTCAGTGCGTAAACAGAGCGGAGACTTCTCCAAATAATCTGCCATACGTTTATTTACAATTTGGGCACATTGCAGCACAGCATTTTTTTTTAAGAATATCGTAAATGACGGTACTAAATTCACACACATCACCATCTTGGGTTTTAGTTTTTATTAATACTAGCTGACCCTCTCGTCTTCGCACGGGTTGACAAACCTAAGCTTCGCATACAAATTACAAAAGAAAATATTGAGAAATATTTAAGCTACTTTTTGAAATTGAATAGGTACTAATTTCTAAGTTTTGACCCACTTCACGTTATAAAAGCCTTAATTTGTAAAAATATGATATTCTTAGTCCAACCTTTATTGCTTTCCCAACACCGAAAGAATTTTTGTATTCGAAAACCATTTCTATCCTATTTCAGTCTATAAGTAGCATTTTTTTTTAAATAACCTTTAAAACACAAAAAGAATTTTTGAGATCGAATACGACTTTCCGTTTTTACCTCTTTTCACCCTAAACATATGTACCAAATATTTGAAAAAAATATTCCTAAGGCTATCCACTCAAAATAATCTTCAAACATGAAACGAATTTTTTAAATCGAACATTTTTTATTTTTACCCCATTTCACCCTACAAATTGCAAATTAAAAAAAATATTCTTGAAGCCATTTCCTAAAAATAACCTTACAATCGCAAGTTGAGTTTTTTTTTTAATCGGATTCGTCATTTTTATTTTACCCTATTTCACCCTATAAAGTGAATTTTTCGGATATATTAATAGTTATTCTGCTATTCGGGCCGGAGCCAAATCCAACAAATCAAAGATCATTAAAATTGGTTCAGCCGTTCTTGAGGTATAAGTGTTGTAAGTTTCATAAATTAAAATATCGGTTTATGTTAGTCCTAAGAAAAAGTTGGTGAAACAAAAAGTGTGGAGAATTAAATTTCTTATGTTAATTTTTTCAATATTGTCAAATTTTCGAATATTGTCTACAATATCGAACAAATTAGGCATAGGCCAACAAAGTTAACAAAATTTAAATTTTCTTACATAAAAAAGATATAAATATTTATTGTCTTAAAAAACTACAGTTTAATACGGTTTTTTCAAGCTTTAAGGCTTTTTTCTTTGCCGGATACCTAATTCCAATTTTTAAACTGAAAAGATGCTGCCCAAAATGTTTGATAACCTTAGCCAGCAGTTAAGCTTACATTCCGTTCGAATCAGACAGTTAGAGACGCTTAGTTTAACACTGAAAACTATTTTTGGAGTGTTGATTGGCAAAACTTTTGTGAATGCTTGAAGTTAAAATCTTGATGAAGGTAGTTATTAGTGTTTAACTGTTTATTTCGCAAAAGAAAGCATTGATTCCGGAACAGGATATACTTAATAAGCTAAAACCCATTTGTGATGTTTATAACTATTTTTCAAAATAATGACTTGCTGGTCAAATTCACCTCCGCATCAATTGTGAAGCTGACCTTTTCACATCAAACCGCTTCTAAAAAGGCTTCCTTCCTCGTCGAAAATACCTATCCGGTTTAGCGAGAGTTTTGCAATTTCCCGCTAAATTCCAATTCCGAATTTTCAACATCGGAATTGAAATGATTTTAAATTGCTTTTCACGTGTAGCGTACCAAGCATACGCACACATATCGCTCGCTTATTCTATTGGCATTTAGTGGGATTCATAACTTTACTCTTGTCCACCTCAATGGACGCCATCAGCTCCACTCATCAGTTGTTGCTGTTGGACGAGGCGATGCATACATCTCCTGCTTTGGTGACTGACACTGAATGGCAAGGATATATGTATAGAATATATCCCATCAGGTGTTCAGAGTTACATTTATAGTCGTACCTCTATAACCTATATATTCAGAGAGGATATAATATGTGCCTGGCTACACAACTACTGCATATACAGCTGCAACTTCCCATCTTTCTATTCGTTTTGGGGTCAAAGTGAAATATTGACCCCGGCCATCCGGTAGAATGGAGAATCTATAAATTCGTTTCACGGAAGAATTGCCCTGGCATCAGACACATCTATATATCAATTTACTTAATCAGGTGGAGCACGCGTGTGAGGTAAACGAGGGGTTGTATTTGTATAGGTAGATGTACCTAGGTAAAAGTGGGAGTGAAAGGTGCGAGGCTTGGAAGATTTGATTTGCTTTATAGTATAAAGGGAGCAGAGGGGATAGGTTTATGTAGCAAACAGTCAGACATTGATGCATTATCCTTAAGGGGTGAACATTGCACTTCTGATTTGTTGCCCTTAACAATATATAGCTCAGCTTCACCTTGGAGAATGCAATGGCGGCGATAGTTTATTGAAGAGCTGCTGTTGTGTTCACTCTTCGGCATCGACATCGACATCACATCACGCCGACACGACTACGACGCTGCTGCTACTGCTGCTGTTACTAGAGATTTATTAGGTGATGTGTTGGGCATGTGGGATAACAATCACACTAAAGGCATCGACGACGACCGCCTTCCTCTTAATCATCCGGGATAGTGTTAGTTGCTTGCTATTAAGGGACAGCATTGTGTATCGAGTGATTGGATTAACGAAATTATAAATATTTTATAGTGAAAGATTCAAAGAAATCATTTTAATATTCCTTCGGAGTGAAGTGAAGTGAAGTGAAGTGAAGTGAAGTGAAGTGAAGTGAAGTGAAGTGAAGTGAAGTGAAGTGAAGTGAAGTGAAGTGAAGTGAAGTGAAGACCTAAAAAGTTCTAAAACGCTAATAACAAGACTTATGATAAAACATATAAAGAAATCACGCTCCTTAATTTGGCGGAATTGAAAATTTCTTATATCTGAATTTTTAGATAATTAAATGCTCTTGAGTTGTGAAACCCTCGATTTTATCTAGTCTATCAAATTTCCCACTAAAATAAGGCGTTACCCATTTAAATCCGTCAAAATTTTTCTCCGGAAATGCGTTTTTTTTAAACTTTGAATTCAAATAAAATTTCATCCACAAAAATTTTAAATTTCAATTTTTTAGATTTTGTAAAACTTTAGTTTTATTTTTACTGACCGATTATGTGTTTTTTTTTAAACTCAAAAAATCAAATAAAAAAAACACCCATATAACAACAAATTGCCATAAATCTTAAATTTCTGTGAAATAAAGGGTGTTTTTTTTTAGATATGTGGTTTTCAATCTGGCAATACTTTTTTTACAGTCGGTCTTTTTGACAGTTGTCAATTGATTCATGCTCAATTTGGTTTGCCATTTTATAATTAATAGATTTACTCCTGAACAACATTTGAAAATCCAAACCAAAATAATGGTTCGCGACGCATCGCGAGCTGCGTTCAATATTCGGTTAACATAATCGCAGAATCGCATAAATTCGAGCAACCATGGATCGGTTTCGCAAAACGTTTACTCTAGTGGATAATGCGCATCTTCAGAGACGCCGTACAGTGCGCACCGAAGACGCTATTGCTGCTGTGGAGCAGAGTATCGAAGAAGACCCGAATGAGTTCATCCGCCATATCGCGCGCAACAATTGGAGCTGTCAAAAATTGTACCTCTCGGCTGGAATTTATCCGAGCCGAAATCATTTTCGAAACATAATGGCAAACCCTTATCTTTATTATAAAGGTAAATTCTTTGCCATAACATTAAATTATATGCGTTTTATTTCTTCTTAAAAACCACACGTCTAAAAAAGCACCCTTTAGGTAGGTATATTTAATTAAGCAAAATAAAAAAGCAGCAATACGCAAACCAGCTTAAATTGTTTGTTGACTATCGGCCTTTACGTTTTTGCAGTTAGTTATATAGCTTTGCCTGTATTCTAGATAGGTTTGCCGCTCAAAAATATTCGTTTCCTAGACAGCAAAATTGCTTCTATTCTTCCCTTTTCAAAGAGCTTTCCAGTAAGTATTCATCTTAAAATAAATTTATAAAACTGACTTAAGGCATAAAGTGGGGTTCCGTACAATATTCTATTTATTTCCAAACAATTTATTTGTGAAGACCCTTTCAAAACAAGGATTTCTTCCCTATCATAATACTGCCTCTAATAAGTCATTGATTTTTCAAAAACTTGATGAAGGAATTCCTAGAGCTAAATATACTGCATTTGTCATCTCCGATGGTGGACTGTGCATCATTTAGTTCCTACTAAATTCCCCCAGGCGACAAAATTCCGACCTTATCTCAAGTGATAGGTATATTGAAACCATTTGGGACAAGTTTCATAGGTGATGTCTGAGAATTTTCAACAACATTGCACTTCATTGTCTGGACTTGATTGTCCTAATACTCGTCGTCGTCGTTGTAAGCATTCAAGAACGACAGACATATTGAATCCCAAGCTCATAACTAAATAAAGTAACTTACTGAAGTAGGTTTGTAGGTACTGCTATATGCAGTATATAGCAGTAGTGTAGTCCTTAATCACTTCAATTATATCAAAATGCATTTAATTCAAATGAATAATATCAATGAAAAGGATTTATTCCTGTCTGTCTGATGCTGCTGCTCTTGATTCCTCAAACCTATGATGGCTTCCCAACCAACATCAGAGAAGATGTGCAAAGCGATATGCGACGTAGTCATCCATGAGACGATTGTGGGTTTTCCTCAAAAGTTGTCCGAAGGGATTAAATGTTCCTGGCAAAATGTGGGGGAGCAGCTTATTCGATTTTCCATATTCAAATGGATTTTAATCAGCATCTAAATGTTGACTTTCCAATGTATGAGGGTTGGATGAGGTTCTTCAAATCCCAACTCCAAAAGCCTACAGACATACACAAATAAACCAAACCAAATAAGTTAGTACTATACATATGTGTGTTGTGTATCTATTCCACATGTACGAGTATTAAGAATATTATTATGAATGGAGAAGCCAAAGCCAAGCCAAGCCAAGCTTAGCCCAGCCTAGCCGAGTGAACAAAACTCCTCGAATAATATGAACATTAAAGTTAGTAATTATGAATGGAATCCCGAATGAATGGCCATTGAAAAGTATTTAAAGTGGAGTCTTTGCTCTGCTCTGCCACTGGTACACTCCATTTATGTGCTCTTGAGAAACACAAACATAAGCATTGCATCCTGTAAGGTATAAGGTTGGTCTTGGTTGGTGCTCCTGTAGCCCTGTATACTCACATATTTGTATTCCACCGTTGTTAAAGATTCAAGTTGTTCTCCTAGATTTTTTTTTTTTTTTTTTTTTTTTTTTAGAAATTTTGCATTCAACGTCATCATAGTCAACGACATTGAACACGACTATGAGACGTTCTGTCCCTGTACCGTTATGAAGGAGTCGAGTACCTAAATAAAAAATGAACATCAACATTTCCTTGAAAGCTCGTATAGACTATAGTATGTATTTGAGCATACGAGCGAGTGTATGAAGTATGAGTACCTACTCTCTCAACCCTATATATGTTAAATTATTACTGTTACTGTTACTGTTACCAAGAGAAGGATTTCTACTAGAATGGGTTATTCCGTTATTCTCTATACATAGCTTTTTGCTCCTGTTAGTTAACTCTGTTGAAAGATAATTGAATTGCAAATTGATTGTTGGTTTTGGCTGACTGAATGACATTTTTGAAGCTCATTTGACTTTTGACGATGATGATCTGCGACGAAGATATAGATTTATGACGTTGACTAAATTTATCTATCTATGGAAAGGATATTGTTTATACATTATATAGATATTTTATGATTGGAATTTATTTGGGAAAAATAATGACAGTAATTCTAGATTTTAGTTTATTTTTTTTTTTATTTTGAAATTGATTGATACTCGTATTGAGAGCACGCCTCGAGTTATAGGTATGAGAGATAATGTACAAATTGTTGATTGCTTAAAATGTCATAAAGGATGTGTGTTATTTCACATTTTCAATAATAGAATACTATTTTAATGCACTATTTCAGTCTTAATTACTCTCAACGATAATACCTATATGTGATGTGCGTGTTCATGTTTTAATTCATTTTTAGGTATGAAAATCAATTCAAGTTAGTATTTAGAAATGATATACCTATTCTAGCTTATTTTGAGCTGTATTTAAAAAAAAAACCCAATGAATTCTGAACAAGAATATTGGTACTTTCAGAATCTCTAGTAATTTTTGGGAGTGCAAGACTAATAACCTGAACAAAAAAAAACAGTTTTTCAAACTTTTAAGTTTGAATATCGAAAAAAAAAGCTGAGCACAGTAAGATAAGTCAAAAAACAATCAACTTTTGGAACAAAATAAAAGACGATGAATTTTGTTCGTATCTGAAAGAGGGCTTTTAAAAAAGCGTAAGTCCAGATTTTCAGGACCCCATACATCTGAGGAAATAAGCCATTTTGCAAAAAATTATCGTATCACCGAAACTATTGTTTTTTGCTGAAAATCTATCACATCCAAATTGTTGGGTTATGTTGTATTTTATTTAACTTTTTCGCTTTTTTACTGTTTCCTAAGAAACTTACATAAATTGTTCTTTTATAAAAAGTAACTGTAATATACATTTTTTGCATTTTATACATTTTTAAAGATGACCTGCAGTCCAAAGCTGTAAGTCTGGGGATTTAGCCAAGTATGTACTTGAAATTTCTTAAATTAAAGTATGGAAATTTTAATTAGGAGCGAATTGTAAAGAATCCTTTTTACATGAGTTCCAAACACTTATAGAGTAGGTATACAAATTTATATTTATACTTAAATATGAATAGCGAATGTGTCTTTATCTGTTAAGTAACCCTCAATTCGAAACAGACACTCAAATCAATGCTATTTGATTTTTTATACTTCATAGTTTCTATTTTATTTAAAAACTAACTGGCCCGCCCGGCTTCTCACGGGTAGACAAACCTAAGCTTCGCATAAAAATTACAAAAGAAAATATCATTTAATAAATATTTACGCTAATTTTTGTAATCGAATACTAATTTATGGGTTTTAACCTACTTTCACGTGATGAATGGCTAAATATGTAAAAAAAAAAGGTTTTCCAAGTCCAACTTTTAATACTTTTCCAACACAGAAAGATTTTTTGTAATCAATCATTTCATTTCATAATCATTTCATTCTATAAATAATAATTTTTTTTTAATAACCTTTCAAACACAATCAGATGCCACTTTTCATTTTACCCCATTTCACCCTGTAAATTCAAATTTCCCTCTAAGGCGATTCACTAAAAAATAAATTTTCAAATGTGATATTTTTTTATTTTTACCTCATTTCACCCTACAAAATAACAAAATTGGTAAAGAATATCGCTTAAGCTATTTCCTATGAAAAACATTTTGAATAAAAAAAAATTTCCTAAACCGGATATTTTCACCCGATTTCACCCTACAAATAATAACAAAAGTTGAAAAAGAATACCCCAAGAGGCACATCCTAACTGCTTACAGCGGCACTTATTGAACGGTAGTTGAATTGAACTGAAAAACAAAATGTGCACCTACAGCGCCACCTGATGAGAATTTTCTGGCTTTTATTTTTTCCTAAACCTTCGCGGAGCAATTACAAACAAACCCGTAGAAGGAAGTATCCAATTTGGTCCAGCCGTTTTCAAGTTTTAAGTATCCGAAAACAACATGATCCACGATCCATTTTTATATATATAGAAGATTATAGTCGTACTTCCCTAAAATGAACTTCTATAATTATAACGAAGCTCTCTTTATTACGAATCGATTTTAAGTACAAAGCTTTTTTGCTACTTTGTTAGAGTATTTATATCTTCTTATAACAAATTTCAATAAAGCGATTTTTTCTCTATATTAAAAAAATTTTGCTGCTGCATATTCAAATATTCACACATTCTTGTGTCCATATAACACATTTTTTCAAATATTTTTTCATTCCTATTGTAAAGGGTTTTCCAATAAGAGGTGTTATTTTGAATAGCCCGCTATTTCGGTAGCTGTCACTTTTGAAGCTGTCATTTTTTTGACATTTGACAAGTAGAAACTACGCCATTAATAAAAATGGAACGATACACGCTTCAACAACGCATTGAAATTATTAAAATTCACTATAAAAATGGTGAAAATTTTGCAGAGACGGTTCGTAAAACTAAAACATTTTTGGGTCGTTCGTGAAGCACCTTGTCGGACCGCAATACAGAAATTGGTGGACAAATTCGAGCTGTTGGGACAAGTTAGTGATGTGAAGAATAAAACCCGTGCAAGTCGCTCAAGAACAACTGAGAATATTGCTGTTGTAGCCCAAAGTGTTGAAGAAAACCCAGGTTTGTCCATTCCTCGTCGTTCTTTGGAATTAGGCATTCCACAAACGTCATTGCACCGGAATTGGATGGTATTGATCTGGACAACGTTTACTTTCAACAAGACGGCGCTACGTGCCACACAAGCAATGAAACCATCGATCTTTTACTGGAAAAGTTTCCGGACCGTGTTATCTCTCGAAGAGGTGATCACAATTGGCCACTGAGAACCTGTGATTTAACACCTTGCGACTTCTTCCTTTGGGGCCACGTGAAAGATAAGGTCTACGCCAACAGCCCAGCGTCGATTCAAGACCTCAAATATGGAATTCGTGAGGCTATCGAGGACATAGGGCAGCCACTTGGCGATTTGGTTATGGAAAATTTCATGAAAAGGATATGGTCCTGAAAGCATGGTCGTGGCGGCCATTTGGCTGATGTTGTGTTCCATTATTAACGGCATACCTTCCTCTTTATAATGAAATAAACATCCGATCATTTATCTCAAAAAATGCCATTTTTTTTTTGAATATCAAAATAACACCTCTTATTGGAAACCCCTTTAGAATGCGGAGAAAAAAAAAACTTTATTAAGGGTTTTCCTAAGATTTTAAGGTTCAGACTTCAATACAGTAATTCAAAATGTCAAGAAATAGCCTTTACCATGATTTTTCAAAGCTATAACCTTGGCCTCCAATATCGCATAATCAGGGGCAGCCCCAGCCGAACTTTTCGTGCAAATGGAAGAATATATTTGCTTGCGCAAGATTAGATTACAATTTCTTGCTCCGGGTCATTCGCCCCCAGAATTTTGCGCCCTGTGCATTTGCACATCTCGCACGTATTTGGTTGGTCCGGCCCTGCGCATGATCCTCAAAAATATATAAAAATGTTGGAAACTTTGTGCTGTACCCACAATTTTATTTCTAACAACTTTGATGCCCACAACTTTTTAGCTTAAACCAATAGCTTAGGAAATATAGATCAATTCGTTTTTTTTTTCAAAATGGCGGATTTTCTCGCGGTATGGTATAGGCTTCCTCAGTTCATTGTACACAATTTATATTCTTCATGTTCTAAATCGAGAAGTTTAAGGACATCAAAAACATTAAAAAAAAGTTTAGTTTAGTTTAGTTTAGTTTAGTTTAGTTTGGTTTAGTTAGAGAGCAGTGTAGATAGCACACTTTTTCCAGCTTAATTTGCATATCTAAGGGCCGAGGTCAAAATAGTTCCGAAGAAAATGATAACTTTACAAAATTTACAATTTTTCTCTTGGAATTAAAAAACCTACGTAGTCCAATTTAAAAAAAAAAAAAATAAAAAACCTTTCTCAAAGATATTAACCTCTAGTTCTTCCTTACCTTTTTTTTCTTGCAAAAAAGACAGAGGCTGATTCTAGAGTGTTATAAGTTGCAATCTTAAAAAACAAGATTAAATATCGTTTCGGGCAAACTGGCAACCTTTTTTTGGACAAAGTCATTAAAAATGACAAAGGTGTGTATCCGTTATGTACCTTCCCCTTCTTATCTAACAATACTCATACAACAATTTTAACAAGAAAAATTTCACCTTAAAAATGTCCTTTCTTTACTGTGTGCAGAAATAAACAATAAATTTAAAAAGTTGTCTCGTTTTGTTATCGTTTGCGTTGTCTTGCTTACAAAAATAAAACAAAAAAAAAACTTCTATATCTGCCCTGAGTCTGTCGGTCAAAATTAAACAGACAAGACTTCCTTTTGGCATACACCATCACCATTGTCAGCACACGCTCCTCATTGATCGTAATGTTTCCCCATAATTCATTGTCATGAGTGTCCTTCGTCGCCGGACTACACAACTATAGATTTACAACGTGTCGTCGTTGTTGTTGTTGTTGTTGTTTGTCGCAGACCGCTTTGATGGTAGTAAATATTAACCAACCAACGCACCTTGGGATTCATGTGACCATAGTAAATAAGTCCTTTCGCCCATACCATCAGCTTTCGAAGAGTTTTCAGCTTTCCCTTTCATATCTTTTTTTACAGCGCGGCCTGCGTTGCTATCAGGGGGTATGGTCGGATTCGGGTAGAATATGGAGAAGTTATCCCATTCGGAAAGTCAACACAAAATGCTGTTGTCGAAAAAGTGACTCGGACACGGATATGGCTATGAAGACAGATAGATGCAGGACAGACCAACCCCAATTTCAACCCAGCCAGATAGGGGCGAGCGTGTGAAAACAAAAACTAAACTAAAAAGAACTTGAACAAATAAACAACTCCCGTAAGGAATGTAATTTATATCCTCCGGGGTGCGATACAAGGACACAACATGAATATGATTGCACAGATGGTCGGTCAACCAGAGCAATCTTGGGTGTGATTTTTCACGCATCCAACTGGGGCGACTTGCAACAAGTTAGTCTAGTCTGTCCAAGAGGACACTTCATATAGAATATTCTTTAAGCTTTCACCCCTTTAGGTAAAGGAAAGTGTGTCTCTGAGGTCAGAGTTTTTGGGTATAGGTACCTACCATCTGACTGATTGGGCTAGTTGGAATTTGATAGCAATGACACAGATTTTTATTCGCACAGGAAATTGTGAATAATTTATAAGATGTCCTTATCGCCCTTGTCCTTCATTTGTGTGTGGTGTTTTTTTTTTTTTTTTTTTCAGACGTTAAAAGACTTTAATTTTCTCCTCTATAGACTTATTCCAGGGTATACCTACTGCGACTGTTGAATAGGACAAGACTTCATTTGAATCCTTGAATTTTCTATTCCTCTTGAGAAGCACTGTCTTTTTTCAACGGAATTTTAATCTTGAATGCTTTTCAGTGGTTAATTAAATTGCTTGGTGTGGTGTGGTACGTATATACATCAGGAGGGTTGCAGGAGTTTTTTTTTTTTTTTTTTTTCTTCTTTTGTTAGCCTCTCAACCTGTTTAAAATCTCATCGAAAAACGTTTTCTTCTGCATAGCCTGGTGGAAAATTATACCTTTCGCTAAGATGATGAAAAACAAATATTTAAACAGAGTGGTCCTTGTCACAGAATGGAGTGGTTTCAGCTGCTGCTGCTGCTGCTACTTCTACTTCTGCTGATGCGAGGGTTGCTTTTAACGTGGGGGCGACAAAAACTTCCTCGTGAATTTATGGGGAGATGTGTATAGGTATATATTTAAGTTTTTTTTTTTGAAAGACTGCGTAAACATTCTAAAGAGGACTTAAGTTCTCTGAAAGAAAGACAGGTGGACTTAGCTTGAATGCTATACGAGTATATTGATGTTTGTACAAGAGATAGCATAGGATCTTAAGTTATGTATATATTTTTAAAAAAGTATAGGGAAATGAATAAGGTGGACTTTTGAGCTTAGTGCAGAGGAAAACAAAGCCAAAACAACAACAACAAATGTATATATTTAATAAAATTATAAATAAGCAAAAACAGCCGTAAGGGGACTCAGTCTATTTCCGTTCGATTAAAACCTTATTTCGTTTAACTTGTCATTACCCTGCTGCTCTGCTTTTGATTCTTAAGATTATGAAAGATTTCTTGGGTTCAAAAAGAAGGGACTAAAGGTCGCAAAAAAACTTCCAATTGAATTTAATTCATCACAGTCCACTAAAACAAAAACAAAAACAATATAATTTTTTTTTTCTATTGTTTTCGTTCTTCTTCTTTCTTATTACATCAAAGAGATAGACGAAATTCAGGATGAAAAAAAAAAACAATTTAATGGCATTTTTCAATTATTTAAAATATAACAATTCATAAACCAAAGATAGGGGTCGTGCCTCGTGTAAATTCATTCTTCCTACCAATCAATTTTGTTCCGATTATTTGTGAAAACACTTCCATTTTTCTAATTTAATTTAAATTCATTTTTGGCTGCCTGCAATGATGTCAACGAAATTTTATCTTCTAATGCTCAGTTTTTCAGTGCTAGATTAAAGTTAAACCCAAGTTAACTCATCAAATTTGGTGAGTTAACACAGGATTAACTTAACAGATGCTTTTCATTTTCGGTGGATAAAACACAGAGTTTGTTTAGTTGTTCCGCATGCATTTTCCACCAAGTACCCTCAGTTAACATTGGGTTAATTTACTTCTAGAGTTAACTAACTCTTGTTTAATTCAAAACTGAAAAACTGGATGTATTGAAAGGCGATTTTAATTTGAGGTTAAGCCTTCGAGCATTATAAGCTCGTTCCGCATGAATCGTCCACTGAAAATTTTCTTCTTGAGTTTCAATCAAATAATGCGACTTTTAAGCCTAGTTTTAATCTGTAGATTATTTTATATCCAGAGTTAGCTAACTCTGGTTTAATTCCCTAGTGATAAACTATGAACAAAATTATTTTCGACACGAATTTTTTTTTTAAAAGTGTTTTTTTTTTATTTAATTTAACTCTTTTTAACTTCCTCAACTAATAAAACTGAATTTTATTTGGTTTAATTATTACTGACCTATTTTCTTAAATTAATAAAAAAGAACACACAACTAAGAGAAGTATCAGTCGGAAACTTTTACAATTCCGAATTTGTCTTAGGTATGAGTTGGAATTTATGTTGTTACATTTTCCGCACTTTAAGCGCTAAAGTATGTCCGAACCTTTTCCCTTTTAAAGAATCGCGACTAACGTAGGTTTATATAGGTATATAATGATGTATGTTCTAAAATAAACATTTTATCCATATTGAATTATTATTTCAAATCGTTTTTTTTTTTTCCAAATGGCCAATTTGTCACAGGGCACTTAAGATGATAATCTTTTATAGGATTTATTGTAACGCCCTTTTTTTGCTTTAAAGACTTTTTTTGCTTTAAAGACTTTATCTAACAAAATAATTTATATTTTTTTCGGAAAAATCGAGACTAGAGTTTGATCTTTTATTACAATAGGTGTGCATGAGGTTTCAAAATTTCGAGACAGCTGGACAAGTTTCGACTATCATCGCGATGACTTTTAATATAGGTAAAAAGAATAAACTTAAAATGCTTTAAAAATCAAATTAAGTTTAAATCATATGTAATCAAATCATGTTGCCAATGCTCTCCATTTCTCTTATTGTGAATTCGCATGACAAAAGTGAATTCGGGTGTTCAACAATTCCTTGGAAAAGCTTATTGTGAATTTGAATTTCGAAAATGAAAATTGATGTTCTGCATTTCGATTCATTCAGTTTGTGGAAGTATTCAATTCACTTTGTTATTGCTTTGTGAATTATTGTGGAATAAATACAGTTGCAGTTATTTCCATGATTGGTTGGTTCGATTTCCCTTAAAACATATAAGAATGCATCTTTACAAAATTTGAAACTATGTATATTGAAGACTTTCAAAAAAAAAAATATAAACAATTCATCAGAACAACACCTTCAGTAAGCTACGCACGCTATGGATGGCAAATCTAATAATACTAAATTTCTCTCGCAAAATTATTCATGCGGAACGCCTCCTTTTTCCCTTAAAATTGCCAATAATATTGAATTCATTTTCATAAAAATTGTAATTTCGACATTTCGAAGAAATTGCGAATATTTCAAAAACGAAAGAATTGAAGAAAATGGAATTTCATTTCACGTAAAAATTAATATCGATTTTAATTCGATTTAGTCCGAGTTGCAGAACATGGGCGATGTCTTGCTTTTGGTTAAAGAAAGCTTTATTACAAAAATTCAACTTTCAAGGTATGTATGTAAGTAAGGTAACAACTAAGGTTTACAAAAAATATGAGAATCAAATGCCACATTTCGCTTAAAGTTAAGCCACTACTGAATGAATTACTGAGCAAGCAGTTAAAAATTATCACACGATAAGAATTTAAAAATTTTTGTTAAAAATTGATGCTTTTCGCCTCTTTAAACTAGATTTTTGCTACCAAAACAAACTTCCCTCCTAGCGAGCTTAAAAAGCATATTGATTTGTGAACATCAAGTTGTCATATTTTTATCAATATTATTAGTAAAAAATATCAACGTATTCGATGTATCGTATAATACCAAAAAGCAACTTGAAAATCGCCTTTTTTACCTCTTTAAACCACCTCTTAATCTATATATATCAAAAGTCCAATGGGCAATGTTTACAAGAACTATTGGATTTTATTTAATTAAATTTTCCCAAGAAGGGCAAAAAAAAGATTGAAGATTGAATCTTAAAAAAATTATTTAACGAATTGGTAGAAAAAAACTCCCAGTTAAATTTTTATTTCGACAGCGACACAAATGTTCTTGGTGTGGTAGGATTTTTTTGCATTTCAATGAGCCTGTCTGGAACACTTTGGAACAGTTTATAACAGGATTTTCTGCACTTGCTTTTTAGGTAGAACAACTTAGAACTGATTTGTGAAAAGTGTCAAAATCAGTTGATGTAATTTATTCAATGAAAATAGTTTGTTTTTTGGATTGATTTTTTCTGAACCTCTTTCTAATTCTTCTAACAGTGAATTTTCATCAACTCTGATTCTTTTTTAATAAAGTTATATTATTTTTAAGACGTGTATTTGTCAATTTTAAACCCGCATATTTGCTCGGAAAACTTGATGTTGTTATGTACTGACAGCTAAGGTAGCCAGTTCTGACGTTTTTCACGAATATGTGCGCTGTTTTGTTCTTTTTTGTCTTTTTTGTCACTGAACAAAACTAATATACCAGCGTGCCTGATAAACCCTTTTGACTGTGCAGAGTGAAGATAGAGAAATCATGCTATGGCATTAAAGATGACAAGCCCTGAAATGTCAAAAAATATCGCCAGTATTTACATAGCTATACCTTTTAGCCTTTATCAACCTAGCTTTAAAAAAAGGACGAGACTAGAGACATGGCAATTTATAACAGTTATAACAGTTTGTTCGCCATTAAAAGTGGGTGTGCGTTAACGCGCTTCGCCCAACTTCAAAAAAAAAATTCTGGGTGCCTGAAGTATGCCCTCCGGCGCGGAGGGCCCTGGCCCTGTGGGGCCGCATAAACAGTACTTTTATAAACCAAAACTGTTATAATTGGCATGTCTAAGGTCACTTCCAAAAAAAAAATATATTCAAAAGATTATAAGTCCTGCCATGCGACAGAAATGTTGTTTTATAATGTAGCTTTGAAGCATTTAAACTGGCGTGTCTTATATGACTAGCTATACAAAAGCTAATAGGTCGTCTTGTAGTTCGTAAAATTCATGACTAAAATATGTATATACATATATATGTATTAAACTGTCATTCTACCTGTGCATGCTTATTGCATATTAATTTTTTTTTATTAAACAAAATCAAACTCAAAAAAAAACAATTCATTCTCTATTTCTTTAAGTTCAATTTGTACCAACTCGTCTCAGGATGATTTATTGCCCAAACACCCGCATTTCTTTCACATATAGAAAATGCAGTGTCTTATTGAAAAATTTGAAATATCCGCATATTTACTTGAATAAAAGATCCCAAAAGCCGAACAGTGTTGTCGAGACTCTAACGATATGAAAGAAAGAAAAAATGAAAAAAAAAAAACATTTGGAAAATGAAAAGCGTCATTTATTTAAAATTCTGAATTTTCGTTTAATGTCAGTATCCCCGTGGAGCATATTGTTCAGCTATAAAAATATAAGCATGCAGAATAAGAATTTTACTATTTTGCAAAATAAAAACAAAATATTTGTAAGGAAAAAAACACGAACGGATCAAGGATATTTTTTATATTTTTCTTCTTAACTTTTCACATCCTGCTATGATTCTATTTTAATATAAATTGAATATCCACCACCCTCGATGGGAAGGATATGTTGTGTACTCGTGTACTTACCCTTACTATGTAGGTATGTGATGTGGAGCTGGAGGATATAATTCAATTTGAATTCTTCACATTTGATATAGAAGGCAATTCATCATCGATTTAGCATATTATGTGTAACGGTGGTGTGCATGGAAGTGATGTTGTTAGTGAATCCTTTTATCCTTTTTTGGAGCAAATTTTTTACCAAAAACAATACCTCCCATGACTCTGGGATGAAGCATGTCATGTCAGACAACTAGCTAGCTACTCCAGCCGGTTGAAAGAGTATCCCGAAAATTCAAGTTTAGCTATATAAATGATCAGCTATGTGTACAAATGTGCTTAAGATGGGGTGAAAGACTTCTTTGATACATAGGTATGTATATCTGTATTTAGTATAGCGGAGATATTGTATGATGAGAACGAGAGACCACTTATCTTTGCTTTTATGAGTTCTTTTCGTCGAGCGAGAGTATACAAAAGCCCGTGAAGAGAAGCCCTATTCAACACGTGAGGATGATGATAGCTGACAGGGGAAATTTTAATAAAGTAGGTAAATGTGAAAGAATCATGATATGACTTTATGCTGAGTAAACCGGTACAGGTTATTATTCAGACATGATCCAGCGAGCAGAGCGATAGTGCATCCAGAAACTCATTTGTCTTCGATGAAAAGGTGAACTCCTTTGACTGAAATTAATTCCATAAAGAGCTAACATATATTCATGCTCGGGTGATGCTGATGGTGAGTACGTGAATAAAATCAAATTGATTGAAATAATTTATTAGTTCTTGGAACTATGGGCTATGATGTCAAAAAAGGGAATCTCCATCAGAGTATAGGGTAAGCCCTGGCTGCAGCATACAAGCTTTTTATGAAAATTATCTGAGATATTGCTTATTTTTAATTAAAATATATAAACAAAGTGAAGGGTTTGAGCACAAGGGCGTACGCCAGGGGGAAGTTAGGGGTGATTGCTTCCCCTTCTAATGCTACCTTGCATGAAAGCTTAGTTCACTTCTGTGTTTATTGCTTACGAGGTTAGAATAAAAAACCCTTTAGTTTAATAAAATAATTTTTTTTTTTAAACAATCTTGACAAACTGTCAGAAATGCCATAAAAGTTTGACATGTCGTTTCTTTTGAATATTTGTGGTATTTGAAATTGGAATGCACTAATTTTATTAAAGGCCACTCGTCGAAGTCCAGAGTGTAAGCCCTTTCTTTCTTACGGTGGCGGGCTTAAACTTTAAACGTCTGATATATTTAAAATAATTTGGACTCTCTGAAAACTCATTTTACAAATATTTTGAAAAAAAAAATCTAAAAAAAGAAAACTCATTTTTATAAAAGAAATTTATTACCATTTTCAAACTAAATTTTGAAAATTGTTAATATGGATTTTTTATAAAAAATGCAAGTTTTTAAGAAAACAATTTAATTTTAATGTGCAGTTAAAATTAAATTTCCAAAAAAAATCATAAACCCACTTTTGAAATATGATTTTTTTTTTTAAATTCAAAACATGATTTAAAAAAAAAATTGATATATCCCACGTCAATTACTTGTGTCACACTAATTCAAAGCTCTAAGAAGTTTCCGGTATGGAAAATCTATAGGAGAAAATATGACAAATACCTATACTCTCACGAGGCCTTTCCTAGTAAAAACTTGTTGAAGCATCGGTTTAGCCACCCGTTGCGACTGGAAAAACAAACTGTTTTTTAATGGGGCCCTAGGTGCTGTGGGATTTTCCCCATATCCCCCATATGTAGGATTTTCGTGAAAAAAGTATGCTATCGAGAAGATCATTAGTAAATTGGTAAAAAAAATCAAATTTTTTTAAGGTCGTAGAGATTTTTAGCACCTCATTAGTGGGATATTCGAAAAAATATGCAATTCCAAAAGGTCAATAAATGGTTATAAAAGAGCAATTAATTTCAATCACCAATTAAGTTAACCATAATTTTTTTTTTAATGAATTTTAAAGATTTTTTTCAAATTCACATTCTATACAACCTTGAAAAAAATTTAAAAAAAAAAATCTATAACTGACCAATTTCTGAATCTAGCCAACCTTTCATGAGAAATGAAAGAAAAATGAGGTGCTAAAAATCTCTAGACCTTGAAAAACTTTAACTTTTGATTACAAGTTTTCTATGGCCGACTAATTTCTAAAACTAGTTGTCCTTTTTTGACCAATTATACTGACTTTTTAAAAAGGATAATTCCTTTGCGAATATCGGAAATATATGTTCGGGGTACTAAGATCGTGGAGCTGAACGAAAATAGTTTCACATAGATACTGACGAGGGTCTAGCAAGGGTGCCTTTCAAAATTGGCTAGGCCCTGGCCAGTATTGTATCTTCTATATATATTAAAATGGATCGTGGTGGGTTGGGATGCTTAAAACTTGAAAACGACTAGACCATTTTGGATACTTCCTTCTGCGGGTTTTCTTCGTAATTAGGATAAGGAAAAAGAAAAGTCGGAAAATTCCAGCAGGTGGCGCTGTAGGCGAACATTTAGTTTTTCAGTTTGATTCAATTAACGTTCAACATGTGGAGCTGTAGGTGGTTAGGAAATGGCTATTTGGATATTCTTTTTCAACTTTTGTTATTTGTAGGGTGAAATGGGGCCAAAATAAAATAAATTCGAATTTAAAAATTTTTTTTTTTTCAAAGATTTTTCGTTAGAAATGGCTTCAGGGATATTATTTTTCAAAATTTTAATATTTGTAGGGACTTATGGGGTAAAAACAAAAAAAACTGTCCGACATAGGAAAATATTTCAAAATTTCTTTTTGTGTGTGAAAGGTTATGTAAAAAAAAAATACTATTTATAGAGTGAAATGGGATAAAAACAAAGAAGTGTTTGTTTATTACAAAAATTCTCTATGTGTTGAAAAAGTTATAAAGGTTGGACTTAGAGGATCATTTTTTTTACTTATTTAGCCATTCATAACGTCAAGTAGGTTAAAACCCATAAAGTAGTAGGTATTCGATTACAAAAATTAGCTTAAATATTTATTTAGGTATATTTTGTTTTGTAATTTGTATGCGAAGCTTAGGTTTGTCTACACCCGTGTGAAGCCGGGCGGGCCAGCTAGTGTACCTATAATTTTATCTTGAGAGACCAAAAAAACAAATTGATTCATTTTGAATTTGATCCTGGACCCTCTGCTTACTAGTCCGATACCGATACCGATTCGTTTTCACTAGCAAGGGCCTCCCTCACGAGTATTTCACAGGTTTACCAAATTCATTTTGCTTAATATGCAACACTTAATACCAAACTGAATTTTATTACATCAAATGAATTGCTCTTGGTAAACCCTCTGTAAAAGCACTTTAGTTATAAAGTCGTACGCTAAATATAGAAGCATCTCACAATCAAATTAATATAAATTTAAATTTTGCCTTCGCATACTTTAAGATTTTCCTTAAACAATTCAAATTTTATTTTTATCGAAAAAAACTATCAAAGCATACATCTGCATCTACAACTAACTGCAAACTACATCTTTCGAATGCCTTCAAGTCCTTTCGCCACTTAAAACCCCATTTAATTAACCATAGCATAAAATTATACATATCTAACACAAAAGAAATAATAAAACTTTTACAAAACTCTAGCAGTACGTAATAACTACTTACAACTACAACTACACCTACTTATTTTTATACCTGGCAATTGAATAAGGAAAATTTTACGTTTCAGTTCCATAAACCATAAAACGCAAAATGCAAAACGCAAAACTTCTAACGAGAGTAACAACCGTCATGATCCGTTTCACCATTCCACCATTGCGCTGGCTGATGGTTCCGCTTCTGCTCTGGCTATGGCTCTGGCTCCTGTATATCCTCAAATTATTTTCCTAAGAAGAGTTGTAGTTTTCAGGACTTATGTTTGTGCTGCTAAACTGGGTGGTGAAGGGGGTGGTGGTGGTGTTGTTGCTATAGGCATAGCTCCTCATTTCTTACTGCGTACACATTCCGTACTCCGCAGGTAAACGGACGCAAATTTATACATTAAGCACGATGATGGTGATGATGATGATGATGACGATGCAGCCGTCATTATCACACCACCTCGCCAGATTCAATTGAGCCTTCTCGCATCAAGAGCCCTCACACCGCGTATCAACTGCAATGCCTTTTCATCACAGTTGGAAGGCGCATTCCCATCAACATCATGGTCCTCTGAAAGTATTTTGTTTGTAGTTCTAGATGAATGCTGTGACTGTGATGCCCACTGGCATCATATATGCTAGCGAATGAGACACAGGAAGTCTGCCGCATGTGGGTTAAGCCCAGGTAAAGGTAAAGGGACATCATCCTTAATGTTTAATTCTCGAGCTTATCCGTGAGCTCATTTGCATACATGGATAATAAAAGGGAGGCCAAAGAGGGCTTTAGAAAAAACTTTTAAAAGAGCAAACTCTCGGGGTAACGCGTGCAGGAACCATTTATCCATAATGTGGCTTTAGAATATCATTTGGTAAGCCTCTTCGCATGTCGCAACAACTTCCTGATCAAAAAAAAAAAGATGAATTCTTTATACAACGACAGATGGAAGTGTGAAAATGACATGCTCTCGCGCGCGTTTCAACGTAAAAGGATACGCTAACAGACGCTAACTTCCAGGGACCATGATGACGATGGCACAAAGATGACGACTGCTTGGATATGAGAAGTTGTAGGATAAACGGAAGCATGACTTGCTTGCTTTTTTCAGCGCAGCAACCAGAAGGCTCCCCAAAAGTTGTGTTGATTTTTTAAACATCCCTCCATATCCACACAAAGGTGTAAGGTATATCTGGTGCCAGGATGGAATGTATATATATGCACAAACTTACTCCGCTTGTGATTGCGCTGTTTGCAGAATTTTAAAGTTTTAATTAAGGTAAACAGTTTTAGCTTTATATACTTGCATATATCATCATTTCTAACGGTACCTACTCCGCCCGCCATGGTTTGGTAAGCTACCTTCCTTTTCTTAAGCTAACCATGCTGCATTGATGCGGCAGTAGCAGTTCTGAGTCTTAGAGGTAAATTTCACACAGAAGATAGAATCCTTGTGTTGTAAGTTCAACATTGTGTCAGAATATCTATTAAATATTTACTTCAGGGATTTTCCCGGCTCTACCCTTTAAAAAGAGTACACAACCCTCTGATGCTTCATTTTTTTGTCTGTACTTTTGTTCTGATGAGGATGAGAATAGAAAATATATGTCAATGTTTGACATGAAGATTACGGAAGAGGTGTTTGCTAAGGAAGCCGCAAACATCTTGGTTATGCAATTCTTTGGTTGGTCTTTCTTCTGCATATACCTTTGTGTATGTAATGCAAGGTGGATAGGTATACACTAGGTTGATCAAACAAGATAAAGTTTTTAGGTTTAAATAAAGGGTTTTGTAGTATCGGAGATGAAGGAAGAGAATCTACCTATCACAGAGGAATTTTTAATATTTGCTCATGGTTTATAATCTTGTGTTGGTTTTTGTTAATTCCTTTGTTTTTCTACTCAATCCAGATAGAAAATGCTGTTTTTACTACAAAACAAATAGCTGTTGGAAATGAAACACTATTTTTACATTTCAAAGTAAGTTATGTCTACTTTAGAAACACTTCATTTACTATATAGTCACAAAGTTTTCGCCATGCCATAATCCCAAACATTCGAGCAGATTTGGTCAAAGACTTATGTAAGTGCAAACACTAACCTTTTATGATATTTTTTTATGTGTATAAATGTAGTCATATGTTCAAATTGCCACCACTTACTTTACTTTTGATGGCGCTTACAGTCCAGGATGGACTACGGCCTCAACCAACAAGCACCTCCAGCCATCTCGGTCCCTAGCTAGCTGCTTCCAGTTTCGCACTATAAGTTGGCTGAGGTCGTTCTCCACTTGTGTGCGCCACCTAAGGTGGGGTCTTCCTCTGCTGCGCAGACCATCAGGGGTAGATTCGAAGACTCGTTGGGCTGGTGAGTTGGTGTCCATACGCTCCACGTGTCCCAGCCATCTCAGCCGCTGTATTTTCAGCTTTTTGACCAGGTCGACGTCGCTGTAAAGCCCGTACAGCTCGTTGTTGAATCTTCTCCTCCATACTCCATCGATACAGCCTGGACCGAAGATCACCCGTAGAATCTTCCTCTCAAAGCACCCAAGCAGGTTCTCATCCATTTTTGACAGGGTCCATGCTTCTGCCCCATATAGCTGGACCGGGATGATTAAGGTCTAATATAGGGTCTCGGTGGTTCTTTGAGAGAGGGCTTTACTACTCAAATGCCTTCTTAGCCCGAAGAAACAGCGATTGGCAAGTGTAATTCTTCGTTTGATCTCTGCACTCGAATTGCCACCAAGAAAACAATAATTTAATTTTTGATTTTAGCAATGAAGTTTACAACATAATTTGTCTGCCAGTGATTAACTAAGAAAATTGGAGGTATAAATAAAACGGAGTATACTTACCCAGAGCAGGTACTTACTCCATTAGAATCACAGGAGGTGATGCTCAATAAAAAAATCACCTTCTCGCGTTTACTTTACACTTTAACTCTCAACAATTTCCTCATTGTTATATAATAAATCTAGCTGCGCGAACGAAAAATCGAAGTTGTCTTTTTTGTGGCAATTCCTCCTCCTCGCTGTCTTCCATTCCAACACTTATAGACAATTAAAATAGCTGCAAATGCAATATTTTCTATTTTTTATTATTTTTGTTAATTATTTACAATTTTCTTATTTCTGCACTGATCACTGCCTTTACGCACAAAACTTTAAACTCCTCTGACAATGTCTGTCAACGTATCGACCAATTTTTCGTAAACAAATATCTTCCAAATATGTAAACCGACAATTTTCACCCTGGCAATATTCTCAGGACCGTCATTTTCAGACTATGGCCTGCCAACCGTGTGAACCATAGTCGCCCGGAGGTAGGGGCAAGGGGGGGTCACTTGCCCCTCCTGGCTCTGGACAATACCACACAGCTAACAAATAACGATATTTTATAGATCCACATCTTAGTGGTTCGATCGAGAAAATTTATTTTATTTTAAAGGAACCAAAAAATAAAACTCCATTTTGAATTTTTCACGAGAACGAATGATATTTTATCGTTCTGAGAACCTTGCTTTTTATACAAAAACTTCCAAAAAAAATTCATTAAATAAGTAAGTACGGTCTACTAATAAATATAAAATAACTTAACACTGGACAACTATTAACAGTAGGTACCTCCCATAGAACGTTGTTTTTTTTTCATTATTGACTGACTGCAATTAAACTAAATTATTTATTAAAACTTCCAAAAAGCTCAAATTATGTATATTGCATGTCAAAATTTTCAAAAAAAAAAAATTTGTTAATACACATTTTTTTTTCTTTGAAAATTCGATACCTCAAAATTGGGTTTGTGTCTGCCCCCCCTGGACAAAATCCTGCGGGAGCCTATGGTTTGAACAGACAATTTTTTTTTGTAAGGTATTTGGCTTTTGTCAGCTTATTGTCAACTGTTGTCAGATCATACACAGATTTGACAATATTGTAAGAATATATAAATTCAGAATCCCACGCCTCTGTCCCCCCCAGAACCCGCACGCGCTGCGGTCCATTTACACCGAGTACGGCAGCAAATTTGGTTGCAACTCGTATCGGCACTTATTTTATTGAATTAAACAATTGTAAAAATAAAAAATAAATTTGATATGTTGAAGACAGCATATCAAGAAAGTTGAGTTTATGAATTAAAGGACACCGCGGATGTTTAAGAGATTAAAGAAAAGGGTCTGCTTAATGCAAGCAGTTATAAAAATAATAAAGGATACAAAATTGAAAAAGAAAATTAAATTTTAATTAATTTAAAATTATAAAAAAGTTAAAAAAAAAATTAAAATTAAAAATATTAAAAAATGTAAATAAGCACCCTAAAGATTAGATGTCAGATTAGTTCTAAGTTCTATATTAGTTGAAGGGGGACAAGGAACCATATAAAAGATTTTTTTGTGTGACCTAGCTATGATTATAGTCAAAAATATTTAAATAAGCATTCATCTTCCTCAACATTATAGTAACTGGTTCATTTAGTCCATAATCAGTTCTGTAAGGTGCTTGATGGAATTGGGGTACTGATCTAAGGGAATGTGAGTTGATGTTCAAACTCATTGCCTCAAGGGCTGTAAAAGACTCAGTCACGCCAGACAGAATATTATGGACGAATATGATATCCGCTACTTCATGTCGCTTTTCGAGGGATTGCAGATTAATCAGCCGCAACCGGTCTTGATATAGGGGCAAGTTGAAGTTATCAACCCAAGGAAGTTCCCTTAAAGCAAAACGGAAAAACCTACGCTGAATTGCTTCAATTCTTTTAATATGTATTTGGTGATAAGGGGACCATACTTGACTAGCTTACTCAAGTAAAGGTCGAACAAAGGTTGTGTCGAAAGATTTCGTTACATAGGGATCTGAAAACTCCTTGGACCAGCGTTTCACGAAACCAAGAGCAGAGTTAGCCCTAGCTACTATATTGTCATAATGCGGTCGGAAATTGAGCTCACTATCACAAATGACGCCTAAATCCCGAATCGTAGTTACTCTGGGAACAAGGCAATGATTAAAAAAAATAGTCACGCTGTAGTGGGCTACGTTGTAGTGGGATACGTTTTGCGCGAATATGTGATAGCTTGGCATTTGTTAACATCAAGTTCTAAATTGTTTTTTTTTTGCACCAAATTTGGAAATTATTGAAATCACTCTGCAAATGTAAGGCATCATTAGGTGCAGAAATTACTCTAAAAATTGTCATGTCATCCGCATAAGTCGATAGTTCAGAATAATCAATTACATCATTGATTGTCAAGATAAAAATAATAATTGGCAGATGACTGCCTTGTGGGACGCCAGATTTCGCAATAAACGAATCAGAAATTGAAGATCTAAACAAGACCTGATATTTCCGGTCCGATAGATATGATTCCATCCATTGAACGAAACCAGGGTTAAATCCAAGGGCTTTAACAATAAATGAGATAATTTTATGAGAAATTTTATCAAGGGCCTTGCTAAAATCAGTGGCTATAACATCAACTTCATTTTTTTTTTTTCAAGTGAATTAAGGGTGTAGGAAATAAATTCTGTTAAATTAATGGTCGTAGATTTACCCATGTTGTTTGGTGGAAAGTAAATAGAGTCGAAAACAATACAGTTTTGGAATGCATGATAATTTGGCGATTGGCCTATAATTTGAAATATCTGCTTTACAACCCTTTTTATGAACAGGGATAGTGAAAAAGTCCTTCCACATTGATGGGAAAACACCTTGAGGAAGAGATTTTTGGAAAAGACTAGCAAGGGGCAGAGCCAAATTGGCTGCACACTTCTTTAAGACAGAAATCATTTTTAAGTTTTTTAATCTTGTGAGCAACATCTTCAACATTAATGTTGATTGATACAAGTGACGTTTGGTTACAGTTATTTAAGTAGGAAAAGTAGTTAAGATCTGGTTCAAAATTATCATCTGAAAAAGCAAGACCGAAAAAATTTGCAAATAAATTAGTTATAATCCATTTTTTTTCCAGTTTTTTAATATGTCTTTTGGTACACAAAAAATACAAAATGTATGTACATATGTCACCAGATAAGTTGTTTTCATGCAGGCGAACATTCTAGATACTTTTTTATTAAAAGTCGAACATTAATTAGGTCTTTATAGAGCTTAAATCTCAGTTTTCACATCCCCATTTTCAAAAAAGCAACCTCCTAACTAACATCTAATCGCATCCCTATTTACAAGTATCTTAAGGATAAAGATAGACTCACATCGTGTTACACGTAGATATTGTGTGTCATTAACAAATTGTCAAATGCAAATACACTCAGGTACGAACCACTCCAGTGGGTAAACACACACACAAACACATCCTCTCAAACAAACTGCACATTATGTACTGACAACATAGCGTGCTCTGTACTTCATATTGAATGCGGAAAACATGTTCAATTTCGCATCCCCCCTACTCGACTCGTGGGCCAAACCAACTTTGTAACCTTCCCCTCTCCCTCGGAACAGAATCAAATGTCAAATGCACTTATATGGCGGTATTCGCATTTTGCATTTCGCATCTGCACGGCGCGGCGCGCGGCGGGGCGGGCGCACAGTGTATAGTCTCTTCAGTCTGAAGCAAGTAGGTATACAAGTTCTATTAATTTTGATTGCACCAAATATTGCGATGCGACAACATATCCGGCGGGAGTGCATGGCATTTGAAGTGGTTGGTGAATATGTGGCAGGCGGCGCAGAGCAGAAAGTCAAAGGGAGGTACTGTATGTATATGCTCAACCTGCCCACCCCGTAGTAAAAGTAGACAAAAATAAATGTTGCTTTTGCAGAACCGCGAAAAGCTCCTATATAGAGTGCACATGCATGTGAGGCATGCAACAATATTATTTTATGACAGTATACCTATCTAGGTCCACAAAATGTGGCCCAAATATAAGGAATATATTTTTTTTTTTTCAATTTTCCGATCGGGACTTGAGCCACTAAAAAATTGCAACTGTTAATACAGCTGTCGATAAATTCTGTGGGTGCTGAAGTGTCAAACCACTTTGACAGAAGTTCGGTTTATAGCTTGAAGGGGCACTCGAGTCGTCATTAATGGAAGCCCATTTATGTTTTGATATCGTGGAGAGAAGTAGTAGACCGTGGTGTAATGGTTAGAGCGTATATAGGACTGTCATGCCGGAGGTCTGGGTTCGATTCCCAGCCTCGTCCACCTAAATACAAAAATAGCCGGCTATGCTGCTTCCTACGAGGAAGTGACAAATCCTTCAAGACTCTCTCTCTTGTCATGAATAAGTGCGGAACTCAAACCTTTACCGTTCGAATTCAGCAGAAAATTGTAGGTCCCCTCCATTCCTGCAAAAACAAACAACACTCACACAGGAATTGTTGTGACTTGAGAGTGGTAGGTGGAGCTGTCGTGCCACCAAATTTATTACATTTTCTATTTTGAAAAAATACTAAAGTGTTTTCTAAAGGTATTATCTCTGAGAATGTATAATACATGGTATATGGTCCATGGCCATGAAAACAAATGTACACGACGTCCCAAAACTAAAACTTCGATTATTCGGTTTCGACAAAGTATCAAATGGTGAGTTCTAAATTTGCTGTAGTGGCAAGATGTGTGCATATCAACATGCCTATCACCAATCAGCGTGTGGTTTATTTGGTTAGGACAAAAGCTGAAATATTTTCCATCATCCTTTACTTTCGTCCTTTCCTTGTGTGTTGTACATACATATATATATAAATCATCAATTAGACTCAAATATTGATTTGAAATCATCAAACTTTAAGCAACATCGTACACCATGTGAGATGAACTTTTCACACAAGAATTTCACAGGTTAGAGACGTCACGTCGTCCAGATCAGGTATGCCCTCAGTCACAAGAAGTGTTTGGGAACTTTCCGTAGCTAGATGTATGCTTATACCCTTTTCTCTTTAATATTTACCTCGACATATTCCCATCACTTTCTCTATTATTAAACGCATCTGCACATTGATGCGGTTGTGGCCAAGTGAGAGGTTAGACTTGGGATCTGCATTCCTTTTGGATGGAAGTTGTCAGAGCTGGAACCGAACCTCTAGTCGAATCGTGTTAGCTGAGCAACACCCAAGTGAGTTCTCTTATAGAAGTTTGGTCCTGCTGCTATCTACACATATGTATCTAGCAGCATCTAGCGCCATCACCACCCACTATATTTCTATACGGTTCCGTCGTCTCATCCGAGTGCATGTGAACGTGTGAAATCCTATTAAGGATGTTACATGGCGTTAAATTTGATTTATTTACGGGTTTTTACCGTATGCGGCGCTTAAGGGGTGGCGCTCTGGCTATATGAGCTGATGATGTTGGTGGTGGTGGAGATGTGGCTCTGTACGATTGCACACGAGAATTAGTTATGTTGACTTCTTTAGCTTGGGATTTTAGTCCGCAGCACACATGGACCACACATAGTCTCGATCCTTATGGAAAAGGATATGCAGAGAGATGGAGAGAGAGAGAGAAAGAGTGAGTGAGTGTATATGTTATGTTGCTTTGACTTCTGTCAGAATTTTCATTAAATTCAAAAATTTTGCAGAAATTTAATCGAATTTAAGGATACAACTTCCGGGAGATACATATACATACACACACATATGTGTGTGCGAAGTGAGAAAAGTAGGTAAAGCATTTTGCAGGTTTTTCCATCTTCTTGAATTTTAAATTGCTTTATAGTGAGGAGAGGATGTGTCGTGGGGAATTGGCGGTGGCGGGTGTGGCAACGGGTTGTTTAATGGCAAAGGAAATGAGAGGAACCAGGACATGAAATAGTCGCTTGGTTGGTCATGCTGTGGTTATAGTAGACCCGTAAGACCTGAGCAAATATGACCCACAGCAAAGGCGCAATCGACCATTGAGCATTTAAGTGAATTACACACATGGGCATCGAGTGACCAAGGTGACTTAAAAAGGCTTTCATATTTTCATTTTAAGTGTTTGTCTATATGAATATAAGTGTCCTTTCTGGTGTTGTTCAAGAGAATTTAATTAAAGAAGAGTTGAAAATTATAATATGGCGTTAGGCGAGAAAATATTTTATCATCACTTAATTGAGGTTTAAAGTGGAGCAAGGAATTTTTTTTTCAAAACGAGATTCAACGGCGAAAAAGTGACTGGTGACTAAAATTACGAACTACAAATTTGGTCCCAGTATTTTCAGCTCAAGGAGCACCATACCAAAGGTTTTGATTTAGTTATAGAAAGTAACTTGGAATGTTTTTAAGATTTTTGTTAGTTAGCAATATTAACAAAGAAATATCAAATAAAGGGTTTTTTTTTAGACGTATGGTTTTGAATCTCGCAATACTTTTTTCGGAGTTGGTCTTTTAGACAGTTGTCACTTTATTTATTCCCAGTTTGGTTTGCCATTTTATAATAAATAGACTTACTCCTGAACAACGCTTTCAAATTGTGCCCAAATGGGCCCAAAACAAGATTGCCGTTCATCCCAATTTTCATAAGCGAATTTTGTTTAGCGATGAAGCTCACTTTTGGTTAAATGGATACGTCAATAAACAAAACTGCCGTCTTTCAAGTGTATTTTGAGACATATTTTCATCCTAAAAAAGTCACTGTTTGGTGTGCTCTATGGGCACAGGGAATCCATAATGTTAAAGTCAATAGGGAACGCTATAGAGTCATGATTAATGACTTTTTCTTGCCTGAATTGGAAGATGTTGATGTATACGACCTTTGGTTCCAACAAAGCGGCGCTACATGCCTTACAGCCAACGAAACAATCAATTTATTGAAGGAAACTTTTGGTGAGCGCGATATATCACTTCGTGGCCCGTGGCATGGCCTCCAAGATTGTGCGATTTAACACCGCTGGACTATTTTTTGTGGGGTTAAGTGAAGTCACTTGTCTACGCAGATAAGCCCGAGACAATTGACGTCATGGAAGAGAATATTCGGCGCACTATTGGTGACATACGGCTCCAATTGCTGCAAAAAGTTGTCGGAAATTGGCCCTCTCGGCTGGAATTTATTGAATCCAGCCGCGGCGGCCATTTCCCCGAAATCATTTTTAAAACATAATGTCAAACCCTTATCTTTATAATAAAGCTAAATTCTTGGCAATAACATTAAATCATATGCATTTTATTTCTTCTTGAAAACCACACGTCTGAAAAAAAAACACCCTTTGTATTAAATATCCGGAAACTTAAGAAATTGTAGATTAAAGTTAAATGAAATAATAAATAAATACCTACCTACGGTCACCTTCATTTCAGGAGATCGATATTTATGCGTGCATTTTGTACCGTCAAGATTGTTAGTCAAATATGTAAAACTCAGAAGCTGTCACCTGTCAGTTCTTTTTGAATTTTTGTTTGTTTTGTCTATTTTTTTTACAAAATGTTTCCTTCGAAATGTCTCAAGACGTTCGAAGAAGCTCTCTGGAAGGAGTCTTGAGCAAAATGATTCTAGTACAAACATATTTTTTACAAAGGCGTAGAGATACTGGATATTCTGTAACTGGGGGACGAATAATCTGTGGGTCTAACACTGTGCTTTAAATTGGTCAACAAATAGCTGACAGGAATTATATAATCATGTTTTTTTTATGGTGATAAGCCTCTTGATCCTCTATTCTTTATACATTTTCAAATAACTCTAAGAAAATTAAATGTAGGACCTTAACTAATTGCTTATCTAAAACTATCGTTACCTGTTACAAGACTCTTAAACCTTTACCCGTTTTCTCATAAATTTGAAATTCAATTACGTTTTCCATAGAGTTCTTAAAACCATTCCTATTTTTTAAGGTTAAAGGAACGTTATACAAAAATGAATTTAATCAAATATTATCAAGCCAATCGGTATACGTATACACTATAAGAAAGGCAATATTCTTGTTTTAAGAACAATAAAGCGCCCACCTAAATACACATTTTTAGCTATTTCAATCTATAGTGCTATACTGATTGGTAATATAAGATGAAAGTTATCCTCGATTTTCGCCTTCCACGTGAAACTATATGCTTAAACGATTCTCCTATTATATTTTCCTGTTTGTTCCAACTAAAATTAAACAAAAAAAAAAACAAGGATGAAAACGTCCTTTGAACGCGATAACGAAGAAATATTTAACTCGAACACCATCAATGTTCAAAAAAATATATACATACCTACATATACCTAACTACTTACCTACAAGTAACACAAAAAAAAAAACGATGCAAGAGGATTCATGTCAGGAGGACAATGTAATGTGATTTTCATGAAGTTTAGTGCTATGCCACTCCGCGCGCCGTTGCAATAGCACAGCCACTTATCCTTATTCCTTTATTTTTTACTTTTTTGTCTTCTTAAAGATCATTTTAACTTGAAATATTGAAACATTGAATAAGGGCCAGGTAAGTGGATTCGTAAAAATATTTATTTGATGGCTAAAGTAGCCCAGAAAAATTAGATTTTCAATTCGAAAAAATGTTCACAAATTTGAATTTTAATGGACAGCTCTATTTGTATGCGTGAAACCTTTCCTAAAATGTACTCTTAATTTTTACCTTGGCTTTTCATTTTTGTTTTTTTTTATAAATTGCTAGAAAATTATTAATTTTTCGGTAGAAATGCCAATGCCAAATCCTTATAAAACAGATTTATTATTTTTTTTTGTAAGAGAAATTTTTAGAAAAACGATCAGAAACGCGTCCCTACCCTACCCACAGCGAAGATGTGGACAAAACTATAGATACATTAAAACAAACAACTGATGCTGTTATGTTTATGCACGTATTCCTCAAAATATAATTCTCTTAAGAAAAAAAATTATTTAAATCTTTTTTGTTTAAAATTTTATATATTTAAGGTACAATTTTTGATTTTTCTAAAGGGACTGATAGTTTTCAACATGTTCATAAGAAATTATTTTTTTTTTTTTTTGTGTATGCGTGCACTCAAGGGGTTATGACTACCCTTATAATGATAAACATAGTGCGAGCGTTAGGAAAGTAGGGTAGGGTTTAACAGGAGATACCGATGCACATATGGTTTTGAATTTCTGGATATTACAATAGGAGGGAAAAATAGAGCTAGACAAAGCATTCCACAGAAAGAATCTTTGTACTTGACTGTATGTCCGAAATTGGGCTCAAACGTAAGCGGATGTGCATTCCTAGAAGCACGAGTATTATGGTAGAATTGTTTTGGGGTAGGAATTCAACTGCCTATTTTCGCTAGAACACTGTTTGTAAAAATAGCGATAGAATAAAGAAAGAAAAGAAACACTGGGGCGGTGTTCCAAAGTAGTAATTGTGTCTCTATTTTGAATTCTGTCTAAGAGATTCAATTGAGTTATAGGAGCACCTGCGCCTGTGGGAGTTATACTCAAGCTTAGAACGGATAAAGGATTTGTAGATTATAGCCAGATCAGAAGGAGAGAAAAATTTCTTGCATCGCCGAAGAAAGCCTAAACACTTAGCAGCGTTTTTGGCAACGTTAAATATATGGTCATTCTACAAAACGTGCGGTCTGTGATCTGCATTCCCAGAACTGAAAGCTGTTTAGTTTCTTCCATACAAGTACCGCTCATAGATAGCGGCATGGAGGGTGGGTTTCGCTTCAACGACCTTTTTCACCTCACAAAATAAAAAGCAGAGGTTTAAACTTAAGGTACTTTGAAGCATGTGCTTAAGATGGCAAAACAAAGGTCTATCAGAATTTTTTTCAAAAACAAAGTTCAATTTGATCAGCCCCCCTTCCCCTTTTTACAATTTTAGTCCAGGTTCAAATTAAGGGTAATTTTTAGGAAATGATAGGAATATATATTGCAAAATTTAAAAAAAAAAAAAAAAAAACAATGTTATAATCCTCATAACTACGAGTTTTTGTTTAAAGGAAAATAATTTTTGCAAAATTTTGTAATACAATACCCGTTTGCAAAATTTAAACAAACGGGGGATTCATCTTTACAAATCACATCGCAATTTCGTATATAATTGTTTGCAATTCCAATTCAGCAAATTTGTATTTTACTTTATTTTAATTCGCAAAAATTATAGTTTCGCATAAAACGCCTCGCAATTTAAATTTTGCAATTCATTACTTTGAGAGTGCAGAAAAGGCCCTAGTTCTCCACGAGCTATCATGCCATTTGCTTATTTTAGAACATCAAATAGCCAAATTTAGAGATAAACATTTTTGACTACAAGCTTTTTCTCTCCAACTTATCTTCATCGAAATAAGGACAGGACAGTAGCCAGAAGGGAGAGAGGACTTAAGGGGCTGAAAACCTCCTCCGAAATGATTTAAAAAGAAAAATTCTAAATTTTTGGAAGAACATATACGTAAGAGAAAAATCCGAAGAATTATTCGGAAATGCTTTTTAATCGGCATGGTCACGTGTCGAGAATTTATTTTAATGTTGACATAAAAAAAACAACATGATCCAATCTAAAAATATCATCTGCTGAAGCCTCGGGTAGATTTAATACGCAATGTGTGTAAATATGCGGCACTATTACTACACACTAAAATTCCAAATTCTCCCTTCAAAAAAAGGAAAATGGTTGTACGACCAACTTTGAGAGTGACTGTAATTTGACAAAATATATTAAATGAGGCGTTCAGGTTTTTGTTTCTTTTCTTTATTTTGAATTTTATTATTTTGAATTTAATATTTTTTTGCTTACAGAATTGCTCGTAAGTCTATGAACCGACCCCTTTCAATAACAAATCCTGACTCCGGCCCTGTTTAAGGTGAACAATTGTAAGGAAGTGCTGGCGGAAATAAACTTAAGACTTTTAGGGAACAATAAAGCCATAAATATACTCTGCACCATAAAGTAAATCCATCCAGGATCTGGCGTTTTTTTACTCTAAAAACAAACAGTCTTATTTATAAACGCATTTTAGCGAGTGAATAGAGTTATTATTATTATAAAACTTACCTATCTATGTATATGCAACGTTGAACAAAGGCAACAGAAACTAAACAAGTTTTGAGGTTGAATAGTGCTCTTTGACTCACACACGACTACCAAATACAAAGTTATAAGGGTGGCGCTTATTTTGGGAATGTTTGATTTTCTTTTTTGTTCCCCCCTAAAAGTGATCGATTTTATATAGGTTTTTGTACAAACAAAAATGTTTAGTAATTTTTTTTTAAATCGGCTAAGATTAACATGAGCCACCGAGCATATGGAATTTTCCATAGGTACATCATACACGCAATTTTCCGTTTTTATCTAAAACATCGGTGTAATTTTAAAAGTGTGTATGCAGTATATAACAAATCATCTAGTTTTAAAATATACAATATGTGATCAGATGTATGCGAAATTTAAAAATGTTTGATCACTTTCAGTGGGGGGAGGGGGCACAGAATAAATTCAAACAATGCCAATATAAGCGCCACCCTAATAGATGTATATTCTTCGCAAATAAATCACACTGTAAGCGAATTTAATAATTCTTTTCAAAGGTGAGCGCAAGAACTTGCGACCAAGTGTTGTGTATTTTACTTTAAAGTAGTTCAATGACAAAAAGGAGGTGTCTTAAGATTCGCTAGATCCTTCGCCATTATCATCATATATAGCTTCCCCGAAACACCCCCTCTTCGAAGATAAAAACCTATACCTACAGAATAACGCGCACCGAACTCCTTTCTTGTTGAGTCGTTTCCAATGAAATGTGAGTCCTTGAACATCTATAAAAGTTTTCGTTTCGATTAAAAAAAAAAACATGATCTAGATGTACCTACTAGGAGTATACTAGGATACTCTACTATCGAACACAAAAATTTGAAACTAAACAAAAAAAATAAAGTAAAGATGAAAAATAGAAAGAAAAAAAAAGTAGAAACAGGATGAAAAAAGGATTCATAGTAACTGCGGTGTAATAAAAGTTTTACACTGATTTACACTCGCATTGCGGCAATGGCAGTGATATCTGAAACGGAGATACCCCATACTGTGCGAGGATGAGATTCCAAGACAACTAGCTCTCTCTCTCTCTCTCTGTTGAATCCTAGATCCCAGTGACTCGAATATATCGCAGGATAACACCCCTTTCAATGTGTGTTACTATAGAAATATTGGATTAAACTGAAATGAAAAGCACGCTGCGCCGCGCCGTTTGCTGATGGTAGTAAGTTGGGCTATCCTTTGGTACAGATAAAGGTTGAGGGTATACTCGGTGGAGAGATGTCAGGATATATTCGCTGTTGTGTATCCTTTCATGTTATCTTTTTTTTCGTATATAGACGGAAACTTATCCAACTACTCACGATTCTTGTTTCGTACGAACTATTGACGTTTTGGGGTGCGTTGTATAAGAAGAAAGAAAAAAAAAAATCTACCCAAACGAAGGAAAAATATTTTTCCCTAAAGGAAAACGATTTAACGGTAGGTATTGCAAAAACACTGACAGGTTAACATTCCAATAAGGACAACGCAAGGAGAATAAAACCCTAACAGAAAGGTATTTGGCATACAAAGTGCGGCATCAATATGATAGGATGATAGTTTTGAGTTACGTGTGTGATGAGGTATACATATAGCATCACAGTGACCTGGTTATAGTTAGTATAAGCTTAACTTGAAGCTGAGAGGAATGATGACAATGTGTACAGCATGTTACTACTTTCTATAATACATATATGGATGGACTTGTAGCTGATAGAAGGGTTATGGTATAGTGATGGTGATATACAAGCAAAAAATCAATGGAAGTCACGTTTTTTCTTAACCCTAATCAAGGTTGATTTCTTATAAAATGTTTCAGAAAATTTCAAAAACCAGGTTTTTGATTGGCTGTGGATCTGATGTTAACAGAACATTTTTGTTTTCTAGAAAATGATTGGTTTTTGCAATCAATGTTTTTTTTTCAAAGAAGTTCTATTAATAAACTTAAATTAAGAGAACTTTTTTCTACCTACAGTAATAGATTGTGTTGAAAAGGTTGAATAATAAAGGGTGACCAGATAAGACCGATAAGAAATTTCAATAAAACAACAACTGTGGGGAGATATAAAATTGATTCTAGCTTTATATTGAAGCAACTTTCATGCCATTCTGATGTATGAACTAACACATCATTTAAATGGCCACCTCAGCTTCGCTGGCAGTGCTTTAAGTTATTGGTCTAATTTTTGATGACTGTGTCCAATATGTGTGGAATATATAAAGGGTGTTTTTTGTTTAGACGTGTGGTTTTCAAGAAGAAATAAAACGCATATAATTCAATGTTATGGCCAAGGGTTTGCCATTATGTTTTAAAAATGATTACGGGCAAGTGGCCGCCGCGGCTGGCTCGAATAAATTTGAACCGAGAGGCCCAATTTTCGACAGCTCCAATTGTTAATCGCGATGGCGGATGGATGGGCTCATTCGGGTCTTCTGCGATACTCTGCTCCATAGCAGCAATAGCGGCTTCGGTGCGCACTGTACGGCTTCTCTGAGGATGCGCATTATCCACTAGAGTAAACGTGGTGCGAAACCGATCCATAGTCGCTCGAACTTATGCGATTTTGCGATTATGTCAACCGAATATTGGACGCAGTTCGCGATGCGTCGTGCGAACCGAACCATTATGTTGGTAATAAATTTGCACGATTTGCAAACTTTGTTCAGGAGTAAGTCTTTTAATTATGAAATGGCAAACCAAACTGAGCTTAAATCAAGTGACAACTGTCAAAAAGACCAACTCCGAAAGAAGTATTGCTAGATTGAAAACTACACGTCTAAAAAAAACAAACACCCTTTAGATATCATGAATTTGCACCAAACAGTCAATCTTTGTGGTCGAACGCTTGTAGATTGTCTTCGCTCTTGCCTGTTGACATAACCACTCAGCCAAAAATAGGCCTGTTCCGAGGAGATGAATTTTTTGGCCAAAATCCGGATCTCCGGCCAACATTTCCAGTGCCCAATTAGATCACTCGAGGAGTTGTCTTTATGGTTGTCTGGCTTCAATTCTTGCATCAAAACAATCTTATACAGATGTGGGCCCAAATTCAACCGCAAAATAAGCCGGGTTGACTCTCTGGCAAATCGACATTTCTATGGGTCTTCTTCGATACTGGCCACGACGGCGAATATGTCTTCTTCATTACACACCAATCTCTCTCTAGTTGGTGGATTAAGGTACAAATGCGTTGTACTCAAGTTTAAAATTTTCCTAGGTGCGACGATTTCCTGGCCTGGCGTACACACTGAAGCCATGACGAGCACTAACCTTACGACAAAATTCACGTTTTTATGTATCTACAACTGACATGGAATTCCTATAATATTTTTTAATAATTTTCACACGTTCAGCGAGCGTAAAAAAATGCATGATGAAATGGCAAACTTTTGACAGCTGCTGGAACATAACAATAATTGGAAAAGATAGCATTCACCCTATTTGTTGACTCAAGCTGGTGAAACAAGTTTATCCTGAATTAAAATAATAATACGGCATAAAAGAGTTCTCTCATTTAAAACGTAAGCATTTTGATAGGGATAACAGTTTATGAGATTATTCACCAATTCAAGCTTCTCAGTAATACTCGATGAATCTAGCCAATTGACCCAATAAGGAAGCTCCAGTCTTCAGTTTTCTCTCTAGAAAATTTATATTCAATCAAATCTACAGGACTTTTCTTGAACTGAACAATCAAACAATAAAACAACAAAACAAATACCAAGCAAAACATAAGTCAACAAAATTACATATTCTTTGAAATTTCAAAATAAAAGCATAATTCTGTGAAGTACAATACCAACAAATCAGATAGTCTTGGATGCATTGAATAAATAACACATCGTTGCTTCGCGTGCTTGTTAAGGGTTTAATTAACTTTATGTATATGTTTCCCAGAAATATAAGATTTAGAATTCATAAAACGACTTCTTCTTGGAATTTCATTTTGAAAAACACTCTATTTCACTATAGAACTTGATTCCCAACATATAAAACAGTAAGGAACTAATTTAAGGACACAAACATATATGAACAATCTTCCCAAATAGGGCCGGCTGGTTCATGAAGGTAAATTATGTGCTCACCTAAGGCGCTTGAATATATGAACCCTATAAGTAAATCAATTCTTCTTACGGTATGGTTAGAACACAAAATACTTTTCAGAGAATAAATCTTGGGTCACTTTACGGAAGATAAATTTATAAAATCAAGCTTTACGCCACACAAAATACTATACGTCATGCAACTGATCAACCAAGGGTCATACCATGTGTCACTAAAGTAACGTCACAGCGCACATAATACAAGGAATTCGATCACACTTAACCCTTCGGCTCATGCCACTCGTTACACTATGCATCAGATGATGGTGTCACACTATATCCTCGTATATTATTGGTTGCTTCTGGTCCTGAAGATCTATTGCTTAAATTCTAAGAACTATTCGCCTATATAGTGCGCCAAGGTTGCTAGGGCCGACACTGTTGCCTGACACCACGAAATTCAAATTGTGCTTATTTTCCCATTGTCAAAATCGCGCTCCATGCCATCTCAGTGCACTTGATATTTATTACATTTCCATTCCGAAAAAAAATACAACAAACTATGTTTACTCCGAACTTGGAGAAACACAAAAAAAAAAAAACCATCACACGATGGGAAAAATCTCAACAAGGATAACGAACTTGGGATATCTACCTACCCGAACCCCTTCTCTCCACATAGTCTACACCAGCACTTCAATCTATATAGTAAGAACAAAACACTGCGGGGGGGGGGGGGGGTACCACTTTCTTTTACGCCTTCCCTGCTGTACCCATACTCTGCTGTTGTCTATATCTTGTGTTTCATTCTGCACAGCAGCATCCTGTCAGGAAACCAACTGAAACAAAACAAAATCAAAAAAAAAACAAAAATCACACAGCAAAATTAGGAGAACCGAAAAGAGAAACAAGAGGACTCGAAAATAATATGCACAAAGCAAAATTTTAAGCTTACAAGGAAAGCGAACAGGAACAGGATGAAAATCCGATGCAATTTAGTGCTTTATGACATCACATAGCTTTCTAGCTACAACTAGCTTCTCGCAACGACAGACAAAATGCCAGAAGTGACTTGATGGGGTGCAGAAGCACAATGTGACTAAGACGAGTCCCCCTCCTAAAAGGCGGATGCTGCTACATAGCTGGATTTGTTTTTTCCTCCATCGTCATCATAGCCGTTGTAGTTGTCGTATAGCTGAGAGATCTTTTTCATTCTGCCGCCGCGCGCCGCTGCATGCCATCACCGCTGCCGACACACACAAGTAAAAAATCGGAAGTAAGACGAAAATTGCCTTTGTGATGCTCATTCGTTCGGGTGCTGCTGCATGCTGCTGGCATAAGGAAAACCTGGAAGTGGAAGGGATGACTTGATTCGCTCAGAAATGTAAGGCAAAATGCACCGTCAAAGGAAATTGCTTCGAGTTGGGTGTAATTGGAACAGGTGGAACCGTGTCGCCGCACCTACAACTACACAACGGCAACAGCAACGACATCGAAAACTAAAATGACAACGACAACGACGTTTCGTAGTCGGCGGCGTGGCGGCTGCTGGATGATGTATGAAAAGATGCAATTTGCTACGAAATGCAAGTAGTGCTTCCGGAAGATGAGAAATCAAGAGTTTTTCAAAGTAGGTAGATATTCTCTGTGAGCTGTGTAACTAAAGGTAAAGTTTTGGGTGGGTATTTTATGATTTGATTGCTCTGTGATGCAGTGTGTGCATGTTTGGAGAAAAGAAAACAATTGGATGAGAAAATTAAGGTTTATATAAGAAGGCTCGTTAGGTTTAATAGAAAATATTGCAATTTGAAGAATGGTAAAGAGATACTTCTGTACAAAGGTTTTTTTCGGTCGCTTTTCTAACTTCTAACGCTAACACGACAATCGAAGGAAGGAAGGAACTTATTGGGGCAGTAAAGAACTGTAACAAAGGGTGAAGGTCTTTAACCGGGTTTTTTTTTTTTATAAAACTTTTGGAGACATTCGATCTAAATAAGACCCATGAAATGAAGTGTAAGGAACTTACTTTCAAATTGGCTTATGTATGTAGGTATGGCTTATTTATGTCATCAAAGCTGACAATTTTGAAAGGGCCTATAAGAGAACAACAACAGCAATAGAATCAGAAATTATCATACAGGCATAAAGGCGTAGGTAAATTCAAGGAAATCCACGACAGAACGTCAAAGTGATTTTTGTCCAAATATCTAAACTTTCATATACGGATAGTTTTCTGAAAAATTGAGCTATAAAAAAACGTTAATATCGAGACTTAAACTAGATAGATAGTTTTAAATGATTTTAAGTACTGAAAGCCCATACTTTCAGGGACAGGCAGCGCACATCTCTTTGCCGAATCTCGGTTGAAGTTTGGCTACAGCCACATACAAATATTCGTTGATCTTTTGTACGAATTGTACAGAAGTTCTAATACATCCAACGTTGAATTTTTCATTTTCTGGGTGGTTCGCATTTTTTTCTCGTTCGACAGTCGGGCAATTTCGCTGGAACAAGAAAATAGTCAAAGTCGATGTTTTCCCCTCAAAATAAACACACGGCTAAGATGTTGGAAACGTTCATCGACCGTGTGGAGACCTTTAGGTTGCCTTGCAAACCTTGTGCATTTTATCACTTTTTTTTCGAACTTTCGTATATGGGGTTTTTCAATAAGAGCGCTACAAAAGTTTTTTTTAAATCAAACAAAATCAAGCATAAATCGGCCGATACTGCTGCAATTTCACGTTCGATGTTCGTACGAAGTTCATCAATTGTCGCTGGCTTGTTGGCATAGACCATAGACTTGACGTAGCCCCACAGGAAATAGTCTAACGGAGTCAAATCACACGACCGAGGTGGCCAAGCGACTGGACCATTTCATGAGATAACACGTTCTCCAAACTTGGTTTCTAATAAATTGATTGTGATTTCCGCTGTGTGGCTTGCGGCGCCGTCCTGTTGGAACCACATGTCCTCCAAGTCCATATCATCCAATTGGGGCCAAAAATATTCGGTTATCATTGAACGGTAGCGATCCCCATTCACAGTAACGTGCCGGTCTTGATTATCACGGAAGAAGTACGGCCCAATGACGCCGCCGGCCCATAAACCACACCAAACCGTAATTTTTTCTGACTCATTGAGTACGTGTGGATTGACTCATTGAGTACGTGTGGATTGCTGCCTGGCGAATACCGCATATTTTGTTTATTGACGAAGCCATTCAGCCAGAAATGAGCCTCATCGCTAAAGATGATTTTTCGATGAAAATCCGAATCATTTTCAAGTTGTTGCTCAGCCCAATTATCGGACATACGACGCTTCTGGTGGTAAAGTGGCTTCAGTTCTTGCGTCAATTTAATCTTGTAAGGATGTAGGCCAAGATCTTTTCGCAAAAAATTTCTTCACAGAGATGCCCAACGCTTGAGAACGACGTGTGAGAGACACATTTGGGCTTTCTGCAACTGAAGCCTCAGCGGCAGCAATATTCTCGATACTACGGGCACTTCTTTGTCTCACTGGCACGGGAACATTTTGTACTGTGCCTGTGGATTCAATTTTTTCCACTAGACGCTCAATTGTTGATCTGCTAGGACGATTATGACGACCATAAATTGGACGTAGCGCTCTTAAGGTTGAGGCCACTGACTCCGAATTTCGGTAGTAAATTTTAATAATTTCAACTAGTTCTTGGCTCGTTTATCTTTCCATCATGAAATGGCAAACCTTACTGAAGAGAAATGTCAAAAGAGCGGCAAGAAATATGGCGTCGTTTACTGTCCCTGTTGCTCTACTTTTGTAGCGTCCCTGTTGAAAAACCCTTTATTATACATATTTGGAAACCGTAATCTGTTGTCGTTTTCGAATAGAATGTGCTTTACAAACAAATCCTCTGACGATCTCTTCCTTTCCCAATTGAGCCCGCCTTGATAGGTTCATCAGGTCAATTTGGCGTATGCGCATATAAGGCCTTTGTTATGGAAAGTAATTTTGATGCGGATAATAACCGGATCATCCAGTGGAGTTGCGTTCGCAGATTCTTTTCTGGCTCTTTTAATTTTTGTATTGCTTATCCAAAATTAATAATCAAATCCCCCAGGAATGAAATTAAGTCCATTAACCCTGTCGACTGAAAAGTTGAGGACTTTGCCACAGATCCGTTAGTTATGATTTGTATTTGAGTTGTTTATGATGTTGGTTGAATGCATACCTAATCCCGCAGTTTTCAAGCTCAATCTCCAAAAACTATACCTACATTGTCAAAAATTCAAAATTAAAAAAATAACAATTTTTCTACTTTTCTTGGCAGCTAAATCTTTTTAAGGTGGAAACGAGTAAATTGAGAGAATTATGTTAATTAATATTTTTTTTTACAAAATTTGCTGCCTTATAGCGAAATGCCAGTCAGGGCCTGTGCCCCCTTCCCCCTCTGCCCTACGCGTCTTGGGTCATCTCTTTATCGACTTAAAGTCAATAACTTTGCGTCTTATAGCTGATTTCTCCCGACAAATCTACATCTTAACATGTGCAATTTCTCCTAGGAGCTGTAATAAATGTAGCAATTTATTCTTTTCATATACTTGATCCACCCAGGGACAGACTCAAGCTTTTGAGTAGCACCTTGTGCGTAAGACAGACTATATATAATTAATTTTGTTTAAATATGAATTCATCAAATGAACGTTTGTGTCTCTAAAAATAGAAAAAAAGTTATTATAAAGTGAATGATGATGATATTGAATATACCTTTGGTTTCGATTAATCCTTAACATATTAAGCGTTTTTTTTTTCTTTTCAAAAATAATTCCAAAAGCACAATTTCACTCATTTACTTGCTTTTTCAAAGTGTAAGGTATTCTCCTGTACCTGCATACACTACACACCTCTATGTATTTAAGTTAAAACCTTGATACAAATTCATGTCATCATAATTGCATTCAACCTGGTGACAGTTGTCATTTCTGTAAATGATAAACGTTTTACTATGTCAAATATCCTCAAAGGACATGCCAATAGCATTTGTCACAAAATAACCATCATATTTTCCATAACCCTTATCGATTATTATACAAATATCGTATGACTGTGTGTGAATGTATGTGTATGTGGACAAATATTCTACCACAAAATGCCATAATCATAAAGGTATATATATGAAATCAATGCACGCTCCTCCTGCATATACATATCGCATGCAATTTGCAGATATACATATATAGTCGTTATCTGCGACACACACCAAAAACGATATGCACACTAAAATCCTTAACAATAAAATGTCGGTGCTGTTTTGCGGTACGTGCTGCACGATAAATGCTCTGTGTAAGCCATATCCCTATTGACATAAATTTCCAAGCAAATTACACCTGTTGTAACTGACTATACTTATCTGTGGGAAGGAGTATTCCTGTCAAAGTGTTAGTGTGATGTGTCCTTTTCCAATATTATTCTCTCTCTTTTTGTCACCCCTTCCTCAATTATTATTACCATCATTATTATTATTATTATTATTATTATTATTATTATTGTTATCGTGTCGTAAAGTATTACAAAATCGTTTGTGTGATCAACGAAGATAATGTGGGTATTGGTTTCACACACTTTACTCCCACCCAAAACTCTCACTCTTTCGATACTATGATGTAAATAATATGTTTCAAAGATTTAACTTTGTACTCCTCTGCAATGTTGTCCTGACTAAAGTTGGAATACCTTTACACATCGTCGTCCTCGTCCTCTTCGGTGTAGTGCATCAATTTGTCTTTTGAAATCGATTTCAGGACGTTAGAGCTGTTGGATCTAGCTATATGATAGTCGGATGGAAGAGTGAAAGAATGGATAGAGCAATTTTGTCTATACCAACGATAACTTTTGACGATAGTTATCGCTTGCCTACCTGATGGTTATATCGTCGGACACAAGTTTGTTAGAATTTTTCAAGGAAGAGGTATATTTTACAAGGAAATTGTTAACGTATTTGGGAATGAATATGTGGACGATAACGACTTTGTTGTAAGCCTTTACCAAGTTTTATTGGTCGAAATCAAAAGATCTGTTGTTTTCAGAAATGATGATTTTTGAAATAATCGATTCAGGCATAGAACATGTATATACCCAGATAAGATAGTAAAATCATTTTCCAAATGGTTAGCTTTTGAAGTCAATTAAAATAAAGACAGTTTTCTATTTAAACAAATTTAAGGCAAATAAAGTATGACAAGAGCTGTCTGTATCGCCTGCGGGAGATAAGATGAAAGGTTTACCTACATATGTTTCCAAGATCTAGGGTATATAATCTTTGACTTGTGGAGAGTAATAAATTGATAGAAACATTTTTAAACTTTATAACGGGGGAGAATGGAAATGATGACTGAACGAGACAGTTAATAGATTTGGTGGTAGATATGAATGGTCGATATAGAAGGCAAGGGAAGGGATATATTTATTTGACGATGATACACTTTGATGTTCTTATATCTATATTATGTATGTATTTATATTTACGTTTTGTTTTAATGGCTAGACGATACCTTTTGACAAAATTCAGATTGCAAATCATTTTTGGTTATCCTCAATTCATAAAGAAAGTTACAGGAGAAAGCCAGACGGCACAGCCATACCTTAACAATTTTTAGAAAAATATTTTTTGTTAATAACATTTTTTGAGAAACAAAATAAATCTATATACCTATCTATCTATCTATATCTACACTCTTAAAAAAAAAAATAGATTCAAATGAATCATGAAATTTTGATATTCGGGCTTAGACAGGCAGGACTTAATATTTCGTACTATACATTTTTTTTGAATAGGTACTCATGTGGAAGAAGTTGGTGTTACTATACAGTATGCATAGGTCACCGAGCCCTTACTTTTTGCCAAGAAACTCACAACCAAAATGTAGAAAATGTGAATAAGTACGGCAAACAGCCTAAACATGGCTTATGTGAAAGTCATGGACAGTACTATGTTTGGATTTGATTATTTTACTCTCATATATTATGATGACAATTTGCTGAACTGTTATAATCTCTGCCATTCGAAATGTTTTCCCATCATAGAATCAAAGAAGGGAGTTATTTGTATATTCCCTCGAACTCTCTTTGGACTGAAATTCACACAAATTATTAGTTATTGCAAAGAAAGTTACAGTACGGGAATGGACATTATACAGCATCATGTTTCAAATAATTATATCTTACATAATTTAAGACTGATTAAAAAGGTTAGTGATACGTAATAGCGGGAGGCCATGTCCTATGGCTGCCCAGAGATGCTGGATGTTTTATCGAATTTTTGTGCACAGTGATTTTTTATTAACCCAACATGAAAATAATTTAAAGTTGTCACTTAAAATCTTCTCAACTTCTTTATATGCTGAAATAATAAAAAAAAAAAGAAAAATAGTTCTTAGCCAAACCCCTTGGCTACAGCAATATCACAACTCCCACTTGTATGTTTTTGACTCCCACTAACTATTGCACTCAGTATAATCATGAGCCTCATTGAGGATTTTAAATTTAATTTTCCATCCAGAAAAAAATTGGGAAGATGTCCTCGTGACGAAGCACTTTGACACAACTATTTTGAATGATAATAGCTCCATATGATTATGCGGAGTGTGGTATTTGTTCTCAGGATATTTTCTGAGTCTTTAAAAATATATCTTTTCGTCTACCGAACTTTGCCAATGTTTTTTTCAGGTAGATTTACTTGCAAAATACTCAAAAAACACAATGTTTTTATTGACAGACAGTTAGGCTGCATCTGTAATTTAATCTAGCGCTGCCAGTCTTAGTCTGGCAATGCCATCGTAAATACCAACTTCAATGCAAATCTTATTTGCGTTTCGGTTCCCAGTTGCTTTGAGAATAAAGATTGTGCACACGAACTGATGGGTTCACTTGCGGAAAGTGAATGCTTCATATTTAGGAAGACTGTGTCCCCACCTTTAATAAATTTTGAACAACTGATCTGATATACTGAACCAGGATTATTCTGTTTTGGACACTGGTTAATGGGCCAATTTATTATAGTTTTGCTCCAAATCAGAACCAGTCATCAAGCACTATATCAGTTGAATTTAATCCAAGGATGAGGTCTAATTTCATGGGAAAATGACCTCTATTAGAGACCTCATGTTATGATAGGATAGAGCATAGACTTGTCTAAACTTAAGATTGAAAAAAAAAACAGAAAACGACTTGTTTCACAAAATGGCCAAGTAAAACTCTGATTAGCTAGTCGATAAATAAATATTAGCGCAGGACCATTACATTTACAATTATTGACTTTTGGCCTAAATTAATCCATTTGGCTTGTTGACTTCTGACCCTCCCTGAAAATGTGTGGCCCTGAATATCAATAATGTTTAGAAACAAGTGTTAATTTGTATTTTGTTGCAAGTGTGTTACTAAAAGTACGTCAAGATAGCTCCGCCACAAAAGAAATTCAAAAATCGACTGCTGCAGGAGTTTGGACCTAATTTAGTATTCTCTACGATTTCACCATGGGACCGGATAGTTTAGGTTGTTGGGCTGATAGAAGATCTTATGCCTATCACCTTAGATCAATGTAGATCCATTGTGATACCCTGGAGGATTGGACACTCCTAATAAGTTAACCTATAAATTTTCATGCAATCAAGCCATCCAGAGGCATTAATGAATTACGATAGTTTCACACCAGATATATTGGATAGCTCTTCTAAGTTATTAAAGAAATAGCTTCCTAGGTGTTTGTTGCTTAGTTGCGAGAGGGCTGGGCAGTGACATAAAAAGTGAGAAGAGTCTTCCTGTGCCTTCTCATCGCCACAACCTCTGCATAGGTCATTCGTGTTGAGCCTCAGCTTTTTTTGTGGTACTTCAGCAGATTGTGTCCGGTGACGGTACCCACAAGGGCGTACAGTGATTTCGTACTTAGTATTAAGATCCTAACTGTTTTCGCCTTGTCAAAACACGGGCAAGTTTTTTGGTATTCGCACAAGAGTTGATTTGGGACGATCTTATATTATTTGTTTTCTCCAGAGTTTTCTTTGCCACAGTCTGTTTAAGGAAACAGATTGGTGCGTATAGGTTGTGCTCGGCCTGGCTCGGTTCAATTGATGATCCAATTCGTGCCAGCTCGTCTGCTCTCCAAGAACCAAGAATTTTGAGTTCTTCACGGCAGCACGAAACAAGCTTCGACTTTATTTCAATGGCAGAAATTGCTTTTATGGCTGCTTGGCTGTCGATGAAGAAGGTGGTATATCAGATGGAGGTATCGACAACATTGACAAGCGTTCAGCAGCCTTTGTTACTGCCAGAACCTTAGCTTGGAACACGCTGCTATCGTCAGGGAGTCTATAAGAGCTCGCTAAGTCGAGGGTTGCCGAATAAAATCCGCCTCCAACTCCACATTCCATTTTTGACTCATCTGTAAAAATTTTTTCCGTTGGGTCGTTGATGTGTGGTTTGTTAACTTCCCATTCTTGTCTACTAGGAAAGTACGAAGTGAAAGTTCTATAGACGTCTAGTTGGGAAGTAATAAAGTCTGTGCAAATATTACTACCTAAGTACCTATTTAGAATCTGAGCATGTCCTTCTTGACTGTGTTTCCAGACGTTTATGGGACCGGATGCAATAATTGCATGCAATTTCTATTCTTAAATTTTTTTAAATAGAACCATTTAAATTTCTGAAAAGCTGAAACTTAAATTTGTAGACCGTTAACTATCGAAAAACTTTTTCTGCATGCCCGAAAGTTATCGCTAGCCTAAAATTTAGCCAATTTAACAATTTAATAACTCTAGCTTGCTGATGTACAAACTCAAAACACCTTCATTATTCCACTTTCCCTTTAATTATGGGTTGAATTATAGAGTTCATACCTTTAATTGGGGCACTTTTACCCAAATTAAAAGCATCTCCTTCTTTGAAAAAAAAAAAAAACAGTCAAAAAGATGGAATATATTAACAAAACTTGGGAAGAATATTATATTCCTATACTACACTACATCTACAACGCAATAGCTCCTACTCCTAGACATGGCACATTTCCCATAAATCTTCTCTCCTAATTCTGTATTTTGACCCCGTGTCTTAGGTAAACTGAACTGCACCACCCTTATACTTGTCTTCCATTCCGACTTACAGAACTATATTTATGCTTGTAGTTTCCTACGTAATATTCCCTTCTTTTTAATTAACCCACATAATAACTTCCGTGTTCCATTTATCTAATTAATTTTTCCTCACACGAAAAATATTTCCTCAACGAAAAAAAAAAAAAAGAATACATAAATATGTGGGAAGGGGGATTGAGAATATTTCGTGTTTTAACACCCCATCAGGTCTTAAGGCCCATACCTTTATTACATTGTGGTGGTGTTGTGATAAGAGATTTCTTCAGTAAATTAACTCATTATTTTCGAAATCATCATTTGACATTGATTAATAAGTCGCAGACACACTTAATTTGGCAAAACACGAAAATATAGTGAAACTATTAGAAGGATTGTAAATGTCACAAACGCCACACCTCCACATGATAAAGGGACATTGATGTGGGAAGGCGGATATGGAGCTTGTTAATAAAACAAACAAAATTTCCTGTTAAGACGCTCGCTGCTGTACGATGACGAAGGAAATTTAATTTCCCACAGTTAATCACATGAAAGACAACAATTTTCCACAGTTTTCCCATCAAAAAGGACCTCTCTATGGGGTTTTTGTTATGCATTGAAAGGAGATACATATATCGTCACACGACATGACGCGCGTGAAGAAGGATTCTCATATACATTTACTACACAAATAACATAAATACACATATAACATACGCGCGGAATGTCTTTGTTTCTAATCAAAATACCACCAAAGAAATAGAAGTGGTAGATTGTCCTATTTGTCTCATTCGTATATACAGTGACTACAGCGTGTACTGAAAACAGGAAGAAACACATCCTGTGAATAATTAAACACAAAGAAGCCGGATAAAGGATTTTTGCGTCAATTGGCTTTCTTGGTACGTGATGTTCCTTGTGACAGAATAGATGTAGGTACCTATTTTCTGTCAGTACATACCCATTCATATACCTGTACGTATGTACCTACTAAAAATGCGTACATCTGTGTTCGGTGCTTCTTTTCATCTTTACAATTTATAAACGCAACGCACCCTTTTACTCGCGAAAAGGATAAAATATTCCGTTTTCTGGCACAGCAAGATTCAAGGCTTTGCCGAGTTTGTGATGCTGTGTTAAGTTTGCTCGTCCTTAAAATTCAATAAGTTGCATCTTCCTCATCAAAACGGAGGATTTATTATATACGTTGTGTGTTGTTTATAGTGAAGTTCGAGGGTAGTTGACGTATAGACGTTACGTTGCCGTCGTCGTGGGTGTGATGTATTTATGAATATGTATGTATGTATACATATCTGGATCAAAGCTGAGAATGAAGGGTGTATAATGCAATGAACTTGGATAATTACCATTTTAGGGTTAAAAGTACTCGTTGTTCTAGGATTTTTGAATAATACCCTGATAATTGGATATTAAGTAGATTAAAGCGTTTAATTTTAAACAAAATGAAATTTCCTAAAGCTGATTGAAAACAAAGAGGGACGGAGTTGTTGAGTTGAGAGCAGAGCTAACTTATCTGAAGCATCATTTTAAACTGTTGATAATTGATAGCTACAAAAAAAAAACAACTTAACTCATGATGGAATATAACTTTAATCAAAATATTTTATAGTTTTAATCAATCCTTAATTATACACAGGCATTTCTGAACCGGTCCTGTAGGGTCGGACAACGAAGTATACAGTTGCATATACAATATACGTCATATACAGGTACAGGGTTTTTAGAATAAGATGCAAAAAAGGCAAGAGCGAGCAGATTTAGTCCAAATAAAGCCCCAACCACACTACTCTCGTGTGGTGTGTTGTGGAGTCATGTGCCGCTATCGCTCTAATGTATTTCATATGCATAGAGCGATATTTGTATCGTGTGATGTGTGGTGTTGAGATTTATGAACAACAACACACTACTCCCCAACACACCACACGACAGTAGTGTGGTTTGGGCTTAAGAAACAAATCGTAAAATACCAAATTTCTTAAAATAATTACTAAAGTTATAAAATAAAAATAAATAATTCTCTTTCCAAATCAAAAACTGCCTTATGGTCAGGGAGGCGGCAAAATTCTCACCCATCGATGTAAGGAAAATTTCGTTTATTGCAATATATTCATTAGGTGATGCAGTGAACCTTGGTTATCCAGCCCATATCCTGATCAGATAGGCTGGCAGAAGAGATTTATGCAAGAATTATAGATTTTACGTCACGCACTCAAACCCATTTATTATATTTACTGATGGTTGTCCAAAACTCACGATTCAAATTTGAATTCGAAAAAGCCCAGCCCAGGGGCCTATAACACAGAACAACAAGTAAACTAGTCAACAATTTCTTGTTCAACTATGTTTGTCCAACAAGTAAACATCATTCCTGTAACACAACAAAAACTGTAACAATTGTCAATAACAAAAATTTCCCTCGACTTGTTGAACCAGTTGAATAAGTAAGTCTTACATGATGCTTACAATGTAAGCATTTTGTATAAAGCCGCGTCCAGATCAATAAAAATTTACGTTGTGCGCCGTGCGTCTTGAATTATTCGCCGCAAATATTTCCGCCGAAAATTTCAACTTATTTCGGAATTAATTTTTGCTTAAAAGTGAAATGCGTCAGCGCTTAGTTTGAGCGGAAAATAATTTTAATAAACTGATGAATCAATTTGCCCGCATCAAAACACCTTTGCGCCGCAAATATTTTCGTGTGCACCGAAAATCCGAACACGGCGCACAACGCAAATTTTTATTGATCTGGTCGCGGCTTAAGATAAGAGAAAACAAACATATTCTTTTCGGTGCTTTCTCTGCGTCATTGACTAAAACTACAAAAGTGATAAATGGCGGGAGATAATTTTGTTGTCTAAAGGACTATTCACATGAGAACGACCAACGACCGACGAACGAACGAATAAATGTGAATTAAAACAATTTATAAACATAAATTCTTCACAAATTCTGATCAAAATCGTAGAAATATAATTTATTATTATGTTTAGATACTAAAATCCGCTTTTTAATTGCTTTAATAAGTTAAATTTGAGAAAACAAATTGGTCGTCGCGAATTGCAATCTGATTGTTACGAATTGTCAAACTCTATTCGCGTTCCTCATACGGAACAAATTGTTCGCGAGCGGCTAACCTCAAAATCCCTTTTTGTTTTGTTTTCTTGGTGGTCGTCATTCGCGACGAATAAAAAGCCATGTGAAAGAAATGTCAAAATGTACGAATATTCGTTCATTCGTTGGTCGTTGGTCGCTCTCATGTGAATAGTCCTTAAGAGTTTGAACATATAGTTCCTGATGAAAAATATTGGTCCTACTTAAGGGATATTTTTTTGGAAAATTGTAAGAAGTATGCCATGGTAAGTATAAACTGAAAGAATATATTTCCAAAAAGTAAAAAAAAATATTTGTGAAAGTCAAAGTAGATAACACCAAAAAAACAGTATAGCAAGGGGTAAGGGTCATTTGCTGAAACGAAACTTAAGTGTTTATGTTCAACATAAAAGCTTATGTGACAGTTTACGCTGAGGAAAAAGTAGAACATAAGCGTTGTAAGTTGAACATAAATATTTATGTTTCGTTTCAGCAAACGGCTCTAAATACAGGAAACGTAACTCGTGTGATAATCTCGTATTTGATTTTATAAGCCGAGATCCATATCCAAACCAATACAAAGCAGTTCTAATTTTCTTGATTACATTAAATAAATAAATTTTAAAAAAGCTACCCGACCCTTTTACTTGACAAACACTACTGCAAGTGTTTTTTTCCTAACTTGTTGACATGGAACAAGTTTCCGATCTTCGGTTGAAATTTATCAACTATTCAACAAGGTTATTCTCTCTTTTTTAACTCTTGTTGTTTCCAGTTCGGAAATGGCGGATTTGTGAAATTTCCCACTTGTTGCAATATGCCAATACAATTTTTATAGTTCCCCGAGACTTGTTGTTACGTGTTACACAAATTTTAAACAGTTGTTGGATTTCACTTGTTCAACAAACACTTTATGTATTGTGTTATAGGCCCCAGGCCATTAGGTACCGCTCAGATTTTTTTTTCAACTTTTAACTCAAAATGTTGACCATCATTTCATTTAATTAGTCATTTCTACCAACTGGTTAGGATTTTGTTTGGACACAGAACAATTTTTGGCGTTAGGCAATAACTCCCAAAGAAACAACGCCCAAATCGATATGGAAATATCGCCCAAATGATTTCAATTTTAATTGTTGTTGTAAAATTTGGGCGCTATTTCCTCAATTTTGGGCGATATTTCGAAAAATTTTTTTTAATTTGGGCGTTCTTTCCTAAATTTTGGGCGATATTTCCAAAGTGAAATTTCAATAAAACTTGCGGTGCATAAACAGTGAAGTATGTGTGGGCGGCATGCCTAGGCACCCTATAGGATTTGGTGTAGGTGCGAGGCTTGGTGTATGCAGTTTCTTTAAATCCTGATTCTTAAAATACAAAAGAGACTTTGCATACACCCCCGCCTTGCACCTACCCAAAATTCTATAGTGTGCCCAAGCAGGGGGGTTGCGGGGGCAGAATTCCCCCCCCCCCCATACATATCTCACTGTTTATTTAATTAAAGTTGATTTGATTTCAAAACGGAGTTGTTTCAGTACAATTATTGGCAAGATTTTGATTTTAGTGTTTTTTCCTAGCATTTGGGCGTTATTTCCTTTTTCTCGATTTTTTGGTCGATATTAGCAATTTTGGGCGTCATTTACCATTTGACTTTTAAAATTTTTATTTTGGGCGTTTTTTTCAAAATAACGCCCAAATCGAGACAAAAACAACAACAACAAATTGTTCAGATTTTTTTTGGGTGATATTTCCAAATCGATTTGGGTGTTATTTCTTTGGGCATTATTGCCTAAAGCAAAATTTTTATAAAAGTCGTTTTTTTTAGCTTAATAGGAATTTCCTCAACTGTTTTGAAACATTTATATGGTACCGTTATTTTTGGTTATAATAATAATGATTGTGTTAAGTCTCTTATAAGTAATGTTAAAAACCTGCCTTTTCCAAGTTTAATAACAATCCACTGAGTACTTTTTGAAATATTGAGTTTTCAAAAAATAATTTTTAATTTTTAAAAATCCAAAAAATATTTTTTTTGAAAATTTCTGTACTCAATTTTATTTAAATTTTGTCAATCATTATTTATGAAATTAATCAAAACGAGTTGAACCGTTTTGGAAAAAAGTGGAAATCATAAAAATTGTACTTTGGAAGGTGCCATTAATAGACCTATTTTTTTTTCTGAAAGCCTACATACCCATTTAATTTTACTGAGTTTTAAACACAAAATCTGTTAAACCGATTTTGAAAAAAAAATTATTTTCATTCTTGGTATAAGATTTTGTATGAGAGATACCGTTAGTTGTGGTCCTAAAAACAAGAAAATGCTTCGTACCAAGTTTAAAGAAAATCGACCCATCCGTTTAGTATGTAGCCGAACAGACAGCCAGACGGATTTTTTTGCAAGACCCACTTATTTCGCCTTCCCTATAAATAAATCATTGTAATGTCAGGTTTGATCAAAATCTCGAGTTAAGTTTTTTTATGAAAAATAATACAGCTAAATCTGAAACACCTTCTTTCTTTCTTTCTTTAAAAGCGTTTACTTTTCATATATAGTTCTGGTACTTCTGGCAGTCTCTGCAAAATATTCTCTACTTGTTCTAAAACATAAAACCTAGGATTTTTCACTCTGTTTTTTTTTTTTACAGAAAATACCCACACATGTAACTATATACACCACCCCCAAAAATCAATCAATCACCCTATATTATTCAATCAATTTAAAATCCTGGTAAACAAATTCAAATATTCAATTTGCTTATACTCCTGGCTAAAAAAACAACAATATTTTCTGTTCTTAAAATCAATAAATCAATCAAAAAACTTTTCCAAAGAAAAACCAATCTCTTGATAAGTCACATTCATCGAATAAAAAAAATTAAAAAAAAAAAAACTAAGAAATTTATCACCAGTGACCCAAAAATTCAAAACCATCACCAAGCAATTTAACTCATATTTGACATTTAAATTTGCTTCCGAATCACTTTGTGATTTCCCAAGTTAATGCAAATTTCCTTCCTCTCTCTTTTTTGCAGCTTAAGCTTTAAAAAGGAAATAAAAAAAATAAATACACAAAACTAAGCTCAAAAAGTCATGCAAATTCATTTCTTGTTCATTTTGTGCTATGCAATTTTGCTACTCAAACTATTTCTGCTCCCAACAGATGCTCTCAGATGACGGAGACGGAATTGCAATAAATAAAAAAAAAAAAACTTATTGCATCCACCCACGATGACGACGCCGACGACGGAACGAGAAACAAATCAAAATTGAATTTTTGATTCGAATAACTGCACAAATATCAGCAGAAATGGGGTTTGTAGTTGTTCTTGTTTTGACGCCCCATCAAGGATTCATGAGCCCTGCGACGCTTCCGCAAATCATACAGAGTTTTTTTTTTATTTTAAACCTCGCCTCCGATTGCGATGCGATAGTATAGCGTGACACAGAGTCTGGGATTGTTTTTTTGGCCGGGTTGTTTGTTTGTCCATGTTTCACATTACGAGCAGGACGAGCGAGTGCATTATATTATAGTTTCTAGTTTAGTTAGGGACGATATTTGCTTCCAATACCAGACGAAGGGGACGATTCCGGCCATGCAGGAGGTGAAACATAAAATAAATGGGAATTGTTAATTGAATTTTGCAGCGATAACTTTTTGACCCCCAACCTCTTCTCGCAGAATGATCGATGCTGTTTGTCACGCTCACCATAAGAGTTACTATTAGCATTAGTGTATGTGTGTGTGTGTGTGTGTGTGTGTGTTTGTGTATAATCATCCCCAGGAGCAATGATTGCAAGGACGACACCCAGTTGCTGCAGGCAGTTGCATCAGCATCAACATCCAGTACAAGCAGCTTGATCCTTAGTGTAAGAACACCCAGCGGAAGAGGGAGTAGAGCGAGTGTAGATGGCGCAGTGCGCTATGGCCCGAGCGTGAATTATATTTGCTTTATTCAGTTTTTATTTCTCTCCCTTCTCGTCCTCGTAGTCGTCTAGCAGAATAGTTCAAACTTGGTCGTCAATATCCCAAATAGATTCTCAATTTGTGCAAAATTTGGAATGAGGGTGAGTTGTGTATGAATAGTTGGGGAACGGGAATATTCTGGAACTTGTGCCCTCTGCTCAATCAATACAATTATTGAATGCAAATTGCAATAACAAATGTCACTAAATGACATTGCAGCAGATGTATTTCAACAGACGGACATTTGTTAAATTGGTTCATTTGTTAGGAACTCTGTTGTGTTTTTTTTTTTTTGTGGTGTTGGTGGTGTTGGTGGATATGGTGCCAAGGGAGATTTGAAAAACAAGAAATGTGACCATGTCAAAATTTTATAGATTGCCGACCAATTTACTATACTATACACACTATAACGTATGGGAAAGTTATGACCAAGTAATTGAGTTTGTCTGTCAGATGTCATAAATAGTGTGTCCTCGAGGTCCTTTATTTAGTACTTTTGTGTTACAAATATGAGTTTATATATGGAAAACAAGGTTGTAAATTGTTTTTGTTTTTTTTTTTTGCAAATTATATGACAGCCGATTGGTTTTGATGTTTTGGATGCCTCGTGTGGAGCAGTAGTTTCTGGGTAATAAAGTTGAAAGGTAATTGGTTCACTAGGGCGTATGTGTACTTTTTTTATTTTGTTTTGTTACACTAAACTACTGTTTGGGGATATATGAATAGGGTAAAATCGGGTGAGATGGCGCATTTAATAGAACTCTTTTCCACTTGTATCTGCTACGGCAGTACACCATCCCACCTGCTTAATTTGTTTCTATGATTGAAACTTACAGGGTTTCAACTTTTTAAGAGATTCTCAAATAAAATGATCAAAATCCGTTAAACCGTTTTCGAGAAAAGCGAAAACCACAGAAACCGTTCTATATGGGAGGTGCTATTTATTCATATTTCTAAAGTTTTCAAAAAATCAAAGTGATTTTAAACAAACATTTCTAACAAAACTCCCTTATGCATTGAAAAGCAATAAAACACAAAACGAGTAGGTTAGGTAGGTATAGGTGATATAGGTATACAATGAAGTGTGAATATACTCCAGTGAGGCAATTAATTTTTCCAAAGACTCGAAAATGCTTGCGCAACCCATGGCTTGTTTGTCGCATGATTTATACAGTCGACTGGTTTCTATTGTGAAACCAAGTGTCATTTAGTTTCACAATGCACTCATTTTACGCTTGAAAGTCCTTTTACAATTTATACATATACATCCATTGCGTTCCGACCGACCAACCCTCCTATATACACACTATACCCAACCTATTCATGGGTCACGCATTTTGACGCATTACATGCTGGAGTTTATACATTAAATTTATTGTCACTAAGCATAACAGCGCCCTGTGTGTGTAATTTTGTTGAAAAAAGTCGAACAAAAAATAAAACAACGCAAACAATGTCCCAAACAAATTATGAGAAGGATAATTGGCCACAGGGTTAAAGTTGGTACCCTCTCAGTTCTCGGATCTCTAGGTTTTCGATTCTCGAAACGACAAAAGCGCATTCATCACGGACACACGCTCTCTAATAGTTTTGTATAGCATTCTTGTGGAAGATGTATGTCACAGACAGCAGCGATGCGAATTAGGCTTGGGATTCTGTTCGGTTTGCTGGGATGTTAAGAGTATCTCTGTTCTGGGCCCGGGCGTATAGTATAGAAATTCAAGCCCGCATTGCTGCAGGAGTGTGTAAATTATATGCCAAAGATACGTAAATTATTACGCCCCAGGGACGATTGCAACTCGAGATAATGTTGGGTTATAGCCCCATCATGTTACCAACACACTAACCACAACAAGAACTACTATCCCTTTATTGTCCTGCCTTTAGGTATTTCGAATAAGGACAACAACGACGCACATTATTGACTATATATTCTGTGTCTTTTGAGAGGCATAGGTAGGTATAATGTTGTTTGTCCAAATCCAAATATGTGCGTGAATGCGAAAGACGAATAGCTCGGAGGTGATATGTTTGGTTTGCGTACAGGGATAAATAAATTTGCTAGACACAAAAACACACACACACACATCCAGAGCTATACACAAAGGGTGTTGACGGTTTTTACAAGGATTCCGGATTTGGGATAGAATTGATGCATGAAATTGTAAAGGTATAAGATAAATTGATTTTCCAAAGAAATTCAAAAGGTTCAAAGATAAGGGTGTACGTAAATACAAAGAGTTAAATGTATCTCAAGTCTGCTGGTTCTGATCAATGCATCCATTGAAGCAACTTGACCTTGTTCGATGTTTTCATTATTAATTTATCAGATAAAGAAGCTTAAGGGTTTTGTAGGGCTGATTTTGTATATCTATATCTATCACAGGTTTTTTGAGATGAATATTTTGTTGGTTTGTTGAGAAAATTTATATTTTTTTTTTATTCAGACGAAAATCATTTTTTGTCGCCACGTGGCAGATGCTGCTTTTATAATCAACCTTGTGAAACCCAAAACAATTTATCATTAGCCTTAGTTCTGGATATCATTAATATGAATATTTATTGAAGCTGATTTTCATGTTTTGAAGAGAAAGAATTTGTCTAACTTTCAGGCATAAGTTCGATGTTAAATACCACATGGATAACCGCACAGCACGCCGGCGTATTCTGTCAAATTTTATGAAAATAAAGCACAATTGCACATGGAACAAACAAACAAACGAAACACAATTGCACACGAAACAAGTTTGCCATAATTATAATGGGTGTTTTTTTTAGACGGGTGGTTTTCAATCTTGCAATCCTTTTTTCGAAGTTGGTCTTTTTAACAGTTGTCACTTGATTCATGCTCAGTTTGGTTTGCCTTTTTATAATAAATAGACTTATTCCTGAACAACATTTGCAAATCGTGCAAAATGGGCTCGAAACGAGATCGTTGTTGATCCAGATTCTTATAAGAAAATTTTCTTCAGCGATGAAGCTAATTTTTGGTTGAATGGGTACATTGATAAGCAAAATTGTTGTATTTGGAGTGATCATAATCCACAAACCATTGCTGAGACGCCGTTACATCCTCAAAAAGTCACTGTTTGGTGTGCTCTTTGGGCAGAGGGATTCTTTGGTCCATATTTCTTCAAAAATGAAGCCGGCCATAATGTTACAGTCAATGGGGAACGCTATAAAGCCATGATTAAAGACTTTTTCGTGCCTGAATTGGAGGATGTTGATGTGGACGATATTTGGTTCCAACAAGATGGCCCTAGATGTCATACAACAAACGAAACAATCAATTTATTAAAGGAAACTTTTGGTGAGCGCATTATCTCGCGTCGTGTGCCTGTGGCGTGGTCTCCAAGATCGTGCGATTTAACACCGCTGGATTATTTTTTGTGGAGTTATTTGAAGTCGCTTGTCTACGCAGATAAGCCGGAGAGGATTGACTCCTTAGAAGAGAATATTCGGCGCGTTATTACTAACATACAGCCCCAATTGCTGCAAAAAGTGGTCGAAAATTGGGCCTCGCGGCTGGAATTTATTCGAGCCAGCCGTGGCGGCCACTATCCCGAAATAATTTTTAAAACATAATGGCAAACCCTTATCTTTATAATAAAGCTAAATTCTTGGCTATAACATTATATTTTATGCATTTTATTTCTTTTTGAAAACCACCCGTCCAAAAAAAACACCCTTCATTACTCATGAACACATATTGCAAATAATAAACAGTATATCACATCTTCCCAGAAATAAATTCTACGCTTACTTATGATCTAAAATTCTGTACAAGCCAAAATACCAAACAAATTATATTGCCAACTCTTCAAGCCCGAACATTGCGAACAACACGTGAGCACATCATACCACCCAGACCCAACGCAAAGTTTGATATCATCCATCAAACAAAAGCTATGCATGGCATACTTTAGAATCCATGGCTTGAAGTGACCCGTGTTATGTTGTTTGATATGGCAACTGGTATGACATAACAATGGTATTTGTTTTGTTTGAAAAGTGACGTGTGGTATAACAAGTTTTTTTCCAAATCGTATATTACTGGCTTGAATATGTCAAAACACTGCCAGTTTAAAAAACACGGACTAAAAATTACACCTCCTAACTTTACAAACCCGAACAACACTATTTCCTTTATCTTTATAGCCCCCAGATTTGTAGTTCATTTTCCTATTCTTATCAATTTATAGGTACCAAATTATTTCTATCACGATAAAAAATAATCTAAGCCCATCTGGAGACTCATAAATCTAATAAAGGAAATGCAAAGATGCCAACCTAGGAAGCCATTATCTTTTGTCTTTTGTCCGAGAAATCCTTTTCTCACACATAAAACTCGCTTTCAACAAAAATTTAATGTAGGTATAAATAAAAAAAAAAACTCAATAAAACAAATAGAGCACAAATAAACCTTCCGCACTGACAGGGACAGCACCGTTATTCTTTTTTTTTGTTCTACTTGCTTTCAAAGGAACGAGAGAGAATCTTAAGTTAACCCTCTTCCAAAAGTTAATGACAAGTGTCCTTTTTTTTTCTTTGCTTTCCACGGCATCGTCAGCACATTCAACATCCTTTCACAGATACTAATTCAATTCAACTTCGCCTATGTAATTTACGAAAAGTTTCGCCATTTAATTTTCTTTTCTTTGGCGGAGATAACGTGTTATCCCCATTGGATTGGGGTTCCTATTCCTATTATTTTGTCTCTCCACATCTCCAGGACATCATTGCACATTCTATTTTGTACAAAAAAAGGAAGACAAAAAAGAAGAAGTATAAAAACATTAAGTGGCCATTTATTTCAATGGTGAATGTCCTGTCGTTAAGAGTTTGATACGATAATTTTCTAACACCACGTCACCATCATATAAATACATTTATACCATATCCTCTCTCTCTCTCTCTCTCCTCTCTATCAGTTGTTTGTGAACTTCAACTTAAGTACAAAAAACATATCCTTTAAACATATGTGAGAGAAAACGTTAAGTTCGATTAGTTCGATAAAGAAAAAGCAAACGATGGAAAAGAGGTGAACCGCATTCGTTGCACCATCACATCACCAACCAGCACTAACCACAAACGATACAGGGAGAGTAAAGAGTAGAGTAGAACATTTATTTTTGTGGTTGAGTGATAACATAAAATTGGACACCCACACAAACAACGAATGCAGAAGGACTTTTTGTTATCACTATCAGTCCTGACAACAACACGACACTGCTGATGCTGATGGTTGTTGGAAAACTTTAAGCATTTTCCAATGTCAAAAGTTGAATGAGTCTAATACTATACAGCTTGATCTTCAATGGCTCTGCAGCAAATGCTTGGTATGTTTGCTGGAACAAGAGAACCGATGTTTTGACATGTTATTTAAGAAGTAATTCTTTTGGTCTATAAGAAGTTCAACAGAGAATTACTCGAAAGTGTCGAAAGTCTTATAAGAGAGAAGAATGCCATTAGAGGTATTTAATGCACTTCATAGTTATGGTTTGTGTCAGAGGTTTGGGTCGAACAGTTTTTTTGTTTTTTTTTGTCGGAATGGAAAACAATTTAAGTTGAAGTAAAATATATAGAAACGAAAAATACCTATTTTCCACTTAAACAATTACGAGAACATAAAGTTCTTCAAAAACTTTTGCTATAGATAAATTTAACCAGTATGTCATTTAGGGGGTAGGAGAATGACTCCTAGGAAAACATTCTCTATTTTCAAAACTTTTTCTTTAATGTAGTGTGTAGATACTAAATTACTTACATCTTAAACATTATCGGTTTTTTTTTTTGGAGATTTTATGCAAAGCAAAAAGTCAACAAAAAAAGTCTAAGAAAAAGGAGAGATTAAAGTCTTTGGACCGTCTATAACGACGGGGCCTGGTAATGTATTCTGATTTCAAGTCATTTCACAGTCATTTTAATTTAAAATCTGCCCCGTCCATGGAGATCAGGTGTTTTGAATCGCTTTTTCGGATAATCATCTCAGCTGAACTTCCATGGCACGGATGTACAAAATGGCGCTCTACATTCACCTTTCCTTTGGAATTGGCTGAAAATTGTATTGATTCATTCAAAAACAGAAGTCAAGTGAATTGTGTATTCACCGACTTTAGTAAGGCATTCGATAAATTATCACATCGAATATTGCTATTAAAACTAAGAAAGATTGGATTCAGCGACCACTTTATTAAATGGCTTCAATCTTATTTATTTAACAGATCGTATTCTTTACTTTTCAATGGTCGTACTTCTAAAATAATCAACGTCAACTCTGGAATACCTCACGGTAGCCATTTAGGTCCTATACTTTTTATTTTATTCATAAATAACTAACCATCTGTGTTGAAGTATTCAAATTGTACCATTTATGCAGATGATGTAACAATGTTTAAAACTATTTCAAATTCTTATGATTGTTCAGAGTTACAATGTGACCTTAATACGATTTTTGACTGGTGTGTTTGTAACTATTTGATTCTTAACTTCGATAAATGTAAAACTATGAGTCTTACGAGAAAGCTTTCGAAAATTTCTTTTTATTATTTGTTTAATGCCGTATCCTTATCACGTGTGAGCGAAATGTCTGTCCTTGGTGTGTCATTTGATGGCAAGCTTGAATTCATACAATACGTCAACTCAATAACTCAATAACTAATAAAGCAAATTCAATTCTTTGTTCGATAAAGACAGAGTCAAGGCAATTTTTTGATCCTTTTTTTACAAAGCAGCTTTTCATAACATTTGTTCGACCTATTCTCGAATACGCTTGTCAAGTTTGGGCACCAAATTACGCTTGTCATATAGCCAGACTTGAACAGGTGCAAAAAAGGTTCCTGATCTTTGCGCTTAAAGGGCTAGGATGGAATAATCCCTTTGATCTGCCTCCTTATTACAACAGACTTAAACTTACCGATATGCCTAGTCTTGAGAGCAGACGTTCTTATTTATGTTTTGTCTTCTTTTAAAAATTAATAAATGGAAAAATAGATTCTTTGCATCTTTTTCCTCGTCTTAATTTTAATATTCCCCAAAAAAACTCGAGGAATTTGCCAGAATGCATACATATTTCAAACTATCGGACTAATAATTATGAACGATTTTTTCTCAAATAAAATGTCGCAATTATTTAACTTATTCAATGATAAATATTCTCATTTGTTTGATCATACATTAAATTTGTCAAGTAAATTTAAATTAACTTTTATTACCAACTATACATAAACTGTAGATGTATTTAATGTATGTAGTACTTAGCTCAGTTGTAAAGAAATTAATAAATAATTAGTTACGCAAAAAAAAGTGTATCGCACTTTCGAAATCCGAGAAATCGGGGCTTACCCCTTTAAAAAAAAAAAATATTTTTTTAATTTTTTTTTCAAAAATTTTTCCGAAACTCATCAAGCTATTCATCAAAGAAATTTCTGTTCAATTCACAGGGGCATCTTTGACCAAAAGCTTCTGGGAGAATTTCTGTCCAAAATCCTACAAAAGTGTTTCAATAGCGATGTATTCGCAATCGAGCCTCGTAAGAGGTTGTGGTTCTCAAAATTGTTGGTTATATTTTCAAGACCTTTCTAAAACTAAAAACCAAAATAATCTTTGGGGTTAGGTAGTCTTCAAGATTGCAATTTTTGATTGGGGGATACTTCTTGGAAATAAAAAACTAAATCAAAATGGTTATTTTTTTGAGAAGCTAATTATATCAATTGAAGCTTATTTTAACCTGAAGAGCTTCCTTCTTCAATATAAACAAAATGTACGTTTCTGATGAGTTGGAGAAAATTCGCTGATAAATCTGAGGAAACGAATAATTTATCTTAGATTATAGCGTCCTAGTCATCGAAAATACAAATGGAGATGCCTGTAACGTTAAATGGGACTCATAAAGTGCACTGGTTGAACATTGTCTTACGCCTGCAGTTCACTAAAACATAGATAAGGCCTACATAATTAAACAAGATGGTTCTACTACTTATGTAAAGACGTGTTCCTTTGGAGGTGGTGAAGCACTCATGAGTACTTTGCTAGCCATTTTCAATAGAACGCACAGAATTAATTTGTCTACAAATCTCATCTACTTGCCATAAAAGCACAAGTAGCTAGTAGTACTAGATTATCGTTTGGATCTACTCATGAGTATAGTTCGGCACCTCTAAAGGAACACGGCTTATAAAGACCGATTTTATCTTGTAGCGGTCTTGTTCTTTCGACACAGCTCCTGGAATAGTTCAACGAACTAACCATTATCCCAAGAGGAATGAGACCTTATAACCAATTTATAACAGATATCAGTTTAAAAAATAAATTTGGAGGCGCGACAGCTCGTAGATAGCCAAAGCCTAGTGACTTACAACTCTCAAGCATTCCTGTGTGAGTGTTAGTGTTACTGGCAGAAATGGAGGGGACCTACAATTGTCAGTTTATCGCCAATAAAGCCGATAAAATTAAGCATGAATTGCCCTTTCCAAAGTACCACACCTCCATTTTGACAGTTTTTTGACAGAGTTAAGTTGTTGAGTTAATTTGTATAGTTAACTCGAGATAAGAAGGCAGACATCAAATGATTTGTTTGAACTGCCATGACTACGTCTTCCAAATTATCTCAACTGTTTTTTTTTTTTGGCAAGGATTATACATATCTGTGTATATAAATATATTCATATTTGCTTGAAATGGACAAAACAGTATCAGTATCGTGCCTATACATTAAGGATTTGCTATTCTAACCATATAATTTGATCGTTGAGTATCTATTGAAGCATGTCATCATAAAATCACATCCAGCTGCAGCAGTTCTGTTACAACAGGACACACATTTATAGTACACACACACTCGCCTCTCTCTTCCAATATAATACTTGTGATGTGTGTGTGTTGCTAGATTATATCCATCCGCCCACCTATAAATACAGCTTTAGTATCCATAAATTTCGCTTTGGTCCTTTCGCTTCTTTTACTCAAATATAGCTAGTTCGATTTCTATTGCATGAAGCTTTAAATTTTAGCGGCAAGGATGTTTGGTATGTCTGTGTGTGTGTGTTTTCTACTTTTCGTCTCTCGAAGGACCTTTCTAGGATATATCTAATGGCATAGTGGAGCTGGTCCTCCTTGCTGGTTACATAAATTGAATGGTCAAGTGATGGCCTGATGGGACATATCAGTGAAAAGGATATCGCCTTTTACTGTAGATCTTTTTTGCTTTTTTTTCTGCATTTTTTCGCTTCACAAAATTTCGTCAAACATTCCATTCGCTCTCTCTCTTGCCACCGCGTGCCATACTGCCAATGCCACCGCACCCGCCGCGCCATATCGTCATCACCATCACCACCAGGATTAAATTCTATAAAACGTGCATAGGTTTCAGGATATTTTTCTCTGTTCGTTTGCTTTGGTTATGGATACAGTCGAAAACCATCAGATAAAGGCGATAGTGTAACCCCTTTCTTACCTAACCAAAATATATGATATGCCAGGAAGAAAAAAAGAGTTCAAACGGTGTGGTGGTGCAGCATCACTTGGGTCGTTTGATCGGAATGGGGCTTTTGACGTTTGATCCCATCCTCAAGACACATGACTAGTAGCCATGGCCAGTCCTCTGTGTTTGACAGAGCAAAAGACCCAAAAGAAGACCTTATAGGGTACTTGAAAAAATAAATTGGGAAAACCGAGAGCTTTTTGAAGTGGTTTAAGGACGAACGAAAAAAAAAACCTTTGGCATTTCAAATTTAATGTGTGAGCAAGCAAAATTTTGTGCGATGGTAAAGTAAAAGCATGTCAGGCGAGTCTTGTAATGCAAATTGTGCAATTCCTGGCAATTTTTCGTATCGGTAAAGCAACCACGAGACAAGGGTTTATAAAATAATATTCCAAACGAAGTAACAAAATCAGCATCATTGATAGTTATTGATTTCTTGACAAGTTTACACTTATACGAGGGCTAATCTAAGTGAAAATATCTATATAACGGTCTGCAAAATTATATGACCTAACTGAAGAATTTGTGCAGACCCTGTTTTAACTATTTGCGCGCACTAAAGGGGTTATGGCTACCTTTAAACTGATCGAGGATTAAAAATATGATTCACATTAATTTTGAATTTGTGAATATTACAATGGATGGAAAAAAAGAACTAGAGCTAAGTAAATATTGCACATTCGAGAAGTGCGGTTACAAAAAGAATCTCTTTAGTTGACCGTACGTTAATACAATACGACATCGAGTATATGATCATTCCTAAGAAGGTGGGTAGAAATACACCCGCCGAAATAATAAAGCTGCACAATTTCCCTGATGCAAGTGCGACTCAAGTGACATTCATGACATAGGGAACTCCACCGCACTACACGAATGTGTACCTTCCATTTTGATATTCTGAGCATCAAAAAAAAAATCGCTTTCTCCTTTTAAATCCTTCCTTATTCTACTGACGCAAATAAAATATGTTAAGGGCAGTCAAAACCCCCTTTAGTGCGCTCATAACTATAAAAAAAGAATGTTCCGCTTTAACGAGAGAAGATAGCATTCGGTTTTGGAACCAATGAATTCTAATGTGTTTTAAGTTTGCCAGTGGACAAAATACACAATGAGCTAATCAGAGGCATAAGCTGAAGGAGGTATCACCTAGGAAACAGATTGATAGATTAGAAGTTTCGAACAAAAGATCATTAATGAATATGAGAAAAAGAATCGTAGACAAAACAGAGCCCTGGGGAACAGCAGGATATATCCTGTGGTTGTTCAGTCTTGCAACTGTACGAATGAAAAACAAAATTTGGTGCATGAAATAATTTTGGCCCTTAAGTACAAAAGGCGTCTTCTAACTCTTGGCAGCTCCGTTCACAGCTAACTTTGCTGCAAGCAAATTGCTGCAGGGCGTCATTAGAAACGAGCATTGGAACCGATAACGAAGTCGTTTTTTTTAAGTTTTCTAAATCTTAAAATTTAATTTCTATAATATAAAGTTAAAAAAATAACTTAAAGAAATAAGCAAATAAGATATACAAATAAGCTTCTATACAATTTAACACTCCGCTTAAAAGCTATTCCTTGCACCCCAAAGTGCCAATTTTCACCCTTATCCTCTTTTTTAGGGCACTCGTAATCAACAAAAAAATATTAAATTACAAGGAATATTCACAAAGCAGCAACACTTTTTCCTTTCATGCTACAAGAAAGGTATATATAGACAGCTTGGATCATAGCTCCTGCTCGTGTGCTGTATGATATTATAGTCCTTGTACTTAAAGCTAAACAGAAAATAAATTTAACCAGCTTTGATGGTGTTAAAGTGCAATGTGACCATTTTGTTCACTCTTTCCCAAATTGGATTCATGCTATGAAGCTATATAATTTGTGAATTTTTTTAAAAAGATCTCCTTTGAGAGGTAGGTCGTCCACCATATGATGCTCTGGATGATGCGATATCGTGGTTGAGATACATAAAATAATATTGTTTTTTTTTTGTAAACGACCTCCATATGTGTATACATTTATGCAATTATTTTCAACAATACCCATTGCCATATTCTTCTCTTACTTACGGTACTATAGACTTTGCTGCTCCATCCCCTTCCCCTCCGCACCACCTTCATCATCCCCTATTACAATAAGTGGAATTCTTTCTTTCTTCTACTTACAAAGAAAGTTTTGAAACTCAATGATGCTTGTTATCGGTGAAATATGATTATTCAGTCCTCAAATAACGGCTCATGTATTCAGGGTTATTTCGCCCACCCCCATCCAATATATTTTTTTTTTGTCTGACCCATTTTACAAAGTAACAGCATTCATGCAACTTTGCAACCTGCAAGGATTTCAGCCATATGCAACGGATTGCAATTGAGCTCACGTCTAGGCCATAAAAACATTCAGCTGAAGGAGAAACAGAATATTAAATAACCCTTACGACTAGTCGGCCGTATTTGCCGCTGGTTTCTCACGCTAACTTATTTCGAACTTAAAAGATGAAAATCCATTAGTTAAAGTCTGCTTAAAGCTCAGTAACATAAAAGTATACTTTTTTCAAGATCAACTGCAGTAACATTCATACAAAAATATAAGAATCACTTTATATCTCCAAGCTCTAAGTTCTAAGTTTTTGCAACTTAGGTTGCATTTAAGAGACCTTAGGTCTTAAAGGCAAATAGTTATAGTTATTACTATACTTATTTGGCTTCTTTACGAGCTGAATAAATACTTATGAAATTTTTTGAATAGAATTGAATTGTTTGACGATTGAAGTCCTTGGCACTTTTTTTTGTGAAATGTATAAGCAGCCTTTATAGTGTTGCTTATTATTGCAAGTAAAAAATATCATCACCACGCCAAAGTACTATTATCCCCACAACGAACTCTATACTCATGTGAAGGTGCAATATCATGTTGATATCTTATACATTATGGATGTGATTAATCAGAAGGTGTATGGAAGATGCCCTTCATTGCAACAGAAAAATGGTCTTTGTGCACCTGGTAGAAGGGTTCATTTAAATTTTACGAACTGCTAAGCAGGGGAAGTAGTAGCACTTTGGACTTGTAATAGAAAAATTTTAAGTTCTTTTTGAAATTTTGAAAATAATTACAATGTTCGTACCTTACCTGAGTAAAAATTAAAAGTAATATTATGTAAATATTATTTGAGCATACTTAAATTCCAGACTCTCTTGCTTTAACCACACTCTGTAATGAAATTTAAAAAGTGTGTGTGAATCAAGGTCCCCCTAGATGTTACAGACTTTACAGATGAAAAAAAAGAGGTACCTACCAATGGCGCGGCATGGCGTCCATATATAACACGATTCCTACCATCTTCCCTTTAAAAATGTACACTAAACTACATAAAATTTCTAAAATTCAAATTACAATTTTTTACATAAATAATTTTTTCATATATAAATGTAGCCTTTTATCTGTCCGTGATTTTGAGATCTTAATTTTGAAGATCTGACCAGTTTAGTTTTTGTGAATGAATAATTTTTACTTATAAATGTAGTATATTATGATCCCGTTATTTTTCATAAAAATCCGACCAGCAGAACTGAAGTTATAAGCTTCCAACTCGAACCATATAACTTTTTTCCCGAAGATTTTAAACAAAAAAAATTGTGTGAGTGCCGGGACTCACGGTTAATATGTGTAAACATCAACGTGCGCGGATCCAAAACGGTCTTGTTTTTGCTTGAAGGGGATCTTAAGATTTTTTCACTGAACGCACCCATCCTAGTATGCAGATCGTAACGTTGCACACCGTAACGTTGCACGACGTAACGTTGCACACGAACGTTTACTTTTTTTTCACTCTACCGCCAGCATAGATGTTTACACCACAGAGAATGTTTCGTACGTTTCACCCTCCAAAACCCATTTGTTTACATTGTTGTATTTGTAATTTCATCCCGCGTCGATGAATAGATGTGAATTGCAACAACAATTTAGCCAGGTGTGTGAAGATCCCTACTGTCTATGTGTGAGGTTTTTTTACACACATTCTCATTTTTTATCTGATAACTGCCAGTTCAAGCTTGTAGGCAAATTAAAATGTCTGCCGGGGATTCTCATCTTCATGTGGGTAATCTGTGGTTTACACATCAATAACTAGAATCAAGACAAAAAGAAGCCGTCCTATTGTGTCTTATTACTTTAGTGTGTGTTGAATAAAGAAATGTAACATTCAATGCAAAGCAAAAAAGAGATGTAAACAAAAATAGTTAGTACCTAGTATAAGACGGTAGAAAGCGTGTTATTTCTGCACCAACAATACGTTAGAGGAGAGAGAAGATGAAGATGTACATAATATATAAAAATGTATTTACTTGATCGTTTCGTATGATTCCATGTATATATTAATGTTTGTAGCTTTATTTATGAAAGGAATATCACGCTTTTCCGCGTTTTTTTTTTTTTGATCTTATAAAAAATGTGATATGGCACCAGTAAGAAATTTTTAATATTGATATCTTAAAATAACGGTAAAATAATACGCTACATTTTTAAGCAAAAATTATATACAAATTATGTAAAGACCTATACAAATTTACCAGTTTTTTTTACCTAAATACTGCTAATTTGTCAGTCGTATATTTACAGCATAATGGTACAGGAGAAAATGGAGAAGTTTTAGGGAAAAATGAAAAGTTATTGTAGTTTTAAAAGAAAATAAACGGATGTTCAAGAGTTCATTAAAACGTGCAATTCTAATAACGAAAGAAATTTGGTGTAGGCGACAAAATAGGGACTTTTCAATAACCTATGTTGATTTCTTTACTTCTAAATTATAGAACTACTCCGGAATTTCCTAAAGTTTTTTTTTTTATAATTTGGCTTTAAGGAAAAGCTTCTTTGGAAAATATCTATGTACATTTACTTTGCCTTAGACTTATCGTTAATTTAACCCTGTATTAATATCTTTAACTATAAAAATAGCTTCTTCTATTTTATTATGGAAAAGTTATATACCTTCCTATATAACTATACATGATCTTGTTTCAAGTACAGAGAATTATGGTTCTAAGGTTTGTACAATTTTTCTACTTCCCATTTCAAAATATTCACGCCACGCCACAGGTACCTACAAAATAAATACCTTAGCTATATAAAACTCCCAGACTGTGAATTTTTTCTTTCAGTTGAAAAGTTGGCTAAAAATTTATTTCTGAAATGATTCCCAAGTACAACCAACAGACTTAAAGTATGAAGCGTCGGATGGAAATTCCATCAACTAAATAAACTTTTATTTGAAATTTATTTCGCAAGTTTTTATTTTTTCGTTCAAAAGTTATTACAGACTTATAGGTACATAGGAAAGGGACTTTTGGACCACCCTGTATTTTCTGATGGTTTTTTGGTTTATTTGATTTTTGAATGGGAATAACACGACTTAATCCATTTGTCACTCCTTGGAGTATTGCACCGTTCTGATATAATTTTGTAACATTTTGAAATTTTCCGCTGAAAAATCAAGCTATGTCAATTTTGTTCCAATACTGTGTATGTAGATACCTAAATAGCTATACTTTCGAGATTGATAGTTCTTTTTAACTAAACAAAAAAAAAACATCCTTGCTGTTCCGTGATCCGAATTAATTACTCTCGAATTCATATGCAATTAACTTATATCCTTAACTCATAGTCTAACATGGCCTAAGCTAACAACATTGATGATGCAAATATTTATTTATTTCATTAATAAAGAAAATTAAAACATCTTCTCCCTATACATACGTATAGGTAGGTATATTATAATTAAATTTGAATTTGACTTAAGATCATTGTGCCCCTCATTTAAGTATATGTACGTATGTACCTTTCTACATACAACATTTTGGGCCAGAACCTAACTTTTTCCACATCACCGCACAGCATCAATCAGATACGCACAAAATCTCTCCACTGGAAAACACAATTACCAATTAAACTAACCCCCAAGCTAATTAGGGTCAGGAGCTTTCTGGCACTGGCTTCTGGTTGTTATTTTGGTTGAGCATCAGCCCAACAATATGCAAAGCAGGATAATTTGTGAATGATATCTCTACTATAGCTAACAGAACAAACCATCCGCATCCATCCTTCCATATATATATATGTATACGTACACTCAGAGTCTCATATCAATGGCTAGATATCTCTCTTCGTCGTTTCTATATCTCTGGGCGGTTTCCTAATTTGTTTATTGTGTGTGAAAATGAGTCTAAATAACTGTTTACACTCACTCCAATACACACACACACACACAAATGTAGGTATATTTACAAATACCAAAATAGAAAGAAATTCTATTCTAACCACAAAGCACTAATCAACAAAAACAAGAATAAGAATTCACTTAACAACATTTTTGGCAACTTTGTTTGTTTTTTTAAATTTTTATTCTGCCAAAAAAATTAACCGCACCAGAAGGATTTCATATACCTACATATAATATCACATTGAGGCATCCTTTTATATTGTTTTGAATGTTTTTTTAATTGTTTTGAAGTACAGTTTTAGAAACAACCAACAACAATAAAACTAAATCCCTCTTCGAACTAATTTGCATAAGGATATGCTAGGTATACGCAGCTGTATATTCCTTGGATAGTTTTACGTATGTATTTGTAAGGTTTCATAATTAAGTCCCAAAAAATAAAAAAACAGGATAATGCTCTGTTATATGTGAAATAGTTTACATAATACTGCGAATCCGGTTTTATGGGTATAAAAGCAATTCGAGGGAATATAGGAAGGATATAGGAATAGGTATTAAAAAGGGTTTTTAGGAAGACATAACACATAAATTAATGCCTTTCCGAGGGGCAAACCCTGAACTACTTTGAATTTTATTGTTATTTTCGCAACGATAACAAAACTTGATAACTTTTGATGAGCACTATAATAATTTTATTATAAACTGGATGACCGACCGACCGACCGATGGGAGGCGAGGGCGACACGAGACGCCCGCAAAAAGAGATTGCAAAATTGTTTTATGGACTATTTCGTGCGAGTGTTAATTTAAACTGATGGTCCTGATGGACCCTTCAAGTCTGTTTTCAAAGGATGTAAAGAGATTTTTGCTTTGATTAAAGGAAACTTTTTTTTAATAATAACAATAACTATACCTATACCTGTAAGACCTTTTAAATGCAACCTGATGAATTGCACGGTATTAGTTAGAAGAATAGGAATGAATTTTCGCTGGCACAATGGAGTGATAAACAATAAGGTATTGATTATTTCATGGACGGGTGGTATCCAGTTGTAACTGGGGGAATTTCGAAAATTTAAAAAAAAAAAATTAAGTAAAACTACACAATATTTGACATATTGAGCTGGTAGCTTAATACAGACAGCCTTCGTGCTATACCTTTTTACTCTCTCCTTTTCTTCTGATTGTGCAGTTCTTTTGACCGGAATCAATGTTTTGCTAACGGAAATGTTTGCACGTAAAAGGATATGTGTCATCCTTCCGTCAATCGTTATGTTGTATTTCGAGTTGGCTGTTGATTTTGACCCATAGAAAACCGGAGTTACTACAGTGGCCCATTTAACAAAAAGTGTATGCAAAAATCATTTTTCAGCTGGGTCTAAAATTCAAAACTTTGAAAATTATTAAACAATCAAATAATTAGAGCTATTGCAGTCGAGAAAAAATATTTAGGGTTTTAATTTGTTTTCTTGCAGAGCTAATCAAAGTAGATTAATTTCTAAAGCAACAACAAAATGATTTTTAATAATTTTTTTAGTGAGTGTAAAAAAATAAATTTGAATTTGTTTTCTTTTTGTTTGATATATTTTTATTACTAAAAAAAAAAAAACACTATAGTTCACAATCTAAGCTCAACGGAATGTTGTTTCAAAATTATATGTTTGTTAATATAAATGAGTGTCATTTGCATGGAGCTGATCCGCAAGACAGATTTTATTCAATGAAAAGTTGGTAATTTTTTTCTTTTGAGCGAAATATTAACTTTTAAAATAGTTTGTTTTAGGTTTGGGTGTAAAAATTATTATTGTTGTTTACTTCTGCCTCCACTGTTTTACTTGAAATATATATTGTGATGGTAGTTCTGATATTCTAAACAAATTGTAACGTACTTTGATTTACTACCAAACATATAAAAAAATATGCAACCAAAAACATACATTTAAAAGAAAATGGTCCATTAACTTTAATTCACCACTGTTTTTCTCAGATTAGCTTAGAGACAATGGGCCTCACCAATAACCAAACGCTAAACATGCGTTTTGATAAATGCCAGGTTAAACTTTAAAAACGAGTTAATTTGTGTGTTTATAAATAACCAAATTAAACACACCTTTTACTAATTAGTACTTCTTTACATAATCTACTACAGAATTTGTCAAATAGACAGCTGTTGAAATGACCTTTGTGTTATTTTGCAAAATAAAAAAACAATTTTTCTGGTTCCAAACAGTTTTTTTTTCACTTATCATATTAAAAATGAATGACGACCAGCATATAATTGATGAAATTAGTATTTTGTGGGATGTGGCACAATCTCGCCGAACAAAAATACATATATAAAAAAGAATAGATCCATTCGAAGAATATGATATAAATTTCTTTCGGCACTACATCAGGGTAGTCTGCGAGGTTCATCATCAATTGTGGTCTTGGTCTCCCAAGCTTCAAACTTCGACTTCATTGACTTCCTGTCGTTGAGTTTGCTTTCAACTATTTCGGAAAAAGGCTTTACAGATTCGATTAGCAACTCCTTCATAGCTGGATTTCAATTCGAGGAACGACTTCTTTTTGAGAATTTTTCAGTCATTTCGAATAATTAAAATCTGAAATTGAAATATTAGGTACAATCAATTAAACAAAAGGAATTGATTTAACTCAATATTTTACTTACATTTTTCAATTAAAAGCGCACAAACTAAGTTAAATATAATATTTATTTCTTAACCACAAGAAAAGTTAGTTCAGCAAAAAATTCTGAAACATCCTGTAAAGCATTATTTCGAAATGAAAACAATTGTATTGCGTTGTAGGTTTTTACCATATTTTTCCACCACAAATATTACTCTGAAATTTTTAATTTTGTACCACAAAAAACACTCTTTTGTTACATCTACAAGAACATTTTTAAAAATTTTTAAAATATTTTTCGTTTACTTTTCAATTCACCAATTTTTTTATCGAATAAGAGATTAGATATATTTTTTTTTTTGCTTAAAGTATTTACTTTTGACTATTTTATATCTAAAATATAATTTTCACTCCTTTTGGTAAAAAAAATCTGGAAATAATTTTTCTTTAAAATCCCCAGTTTTGCCGACCTTCAGGCAGAACAAAATTGTTACGTTAGGTACCTTAATGGTTTTTGAAGCCAAAAAATTAAATATCGACCACTGTAGCCTATACTGTTTAACTATTATGAATTCAACGCTGAGGAAATAGCAATGACAATTAGCTGTTAGGCTTTCGGTCTGCCATTGGATGATATAGTTAATTTCGTGTTGTTGTTATTCCAATGATGCTAGGTTAAGCTTGTGGGAGAATATAGTTTATAAAGTGTAATGAAATTCCTTATAGTCGTTATCGGTATTCAAACTACTAGTTCTAGAATCTATTGAATTAAGTTGTCAAAGTGCATTCCTTTAACAGCGTAACTCGTGCGGATTTGTGGAACTTGTTGATGATTACGAAATAAGTGGATCACAGAGCCACGGATAATAGTCAGTGCAATCTAAAACGCAGATTGTGATTCTGATGTTCAAAATATTAAGAACAAAATGTCATTGTCATTTATCAATGATAGTTCTAGTCTTTTTCTGAATTGTTTTTTTGTTCTGCTTTCTCCCTAATGACTCATTGGGAAATTTCCAAAAATTTTAAAAAAATTGAAAAGGTTAGAGTTATATAGAATTAAATGACTTGGGCAAATTTTTGTTCACTTATCCCCAAGGTGAAATAGTTAGAGCGTTGGATTGTCAAGCCGGGAGTCTATGGCGAATGAATTCAAGTCTATTTCACCTATGTTATGAAAGAAATGGTTAAACCTTTTGAATTCGACAGAAAATTGTAGGTCCCCTCCATTCCTGCTAACTTACAACACCCTTACAGGAATGATTGATGAGAATTTTAAGACATGAGGCCGTGATGGTTCTCCATCAACTGTAATGTCATAACTTATTTTATTTATTATTAATAATCTTCTAACAGCAAGAAAAGAAAAGACATTTATGGATAAAATTTATTTTCAATTAAAATTAAAAATTAATAAGTTCTTAACTTTCTTTGCATCATCAAATAAATAAACTTAAACCAAAATGAAAAAGTCTGTTTTTATTTTCAAAATTAACAACCCAATTCAATTTCCATAAACAAAAAATACCGTAATAAAACATATCCTTAAATTTAAAATGTTCATTCAACAATTGTTAAACTCCATGAGCCCCTCCGCCTCACTTTACAGCTTCCCAACATAAATGCAATAATAATACATTTATTTTTCCAACTCCCTTAATGCCGACAAGTTAGTGTATAATTAAAATTCACAACGGAAGCCATTTTAACAAAAAGGTCCTGGATCCTTTATCATTGTCCGCTAAAAGTGGTCTCATTTGTAAGACCTCTATTTCTCATCTCGCTTGCCGGGGGTAGTAGGTATAGGTATAGCCAACGTTAACTGGGTAACAACACACAACCAACAGTTTTTATTGTGAAAAAAGCAAAATTTAATTTCTATCGTAAATCTTTTCTTCAAGAGAAACTCACAAACCACAATCGTTTAGGTTTATACAGTATATACCTACTGCTGGTTCTTTATTCAATATTAAAGGAAGCAGAAAAGAGTCCTGGCGATAATCAGTTTTGTCGGATGAAAATGGAAAATGGGAGACCTTACCTACCTAACCTATAACCTTTGCTTTTCGCGGTGACGGTGTAAATCATTTAAGCAAAGGCCTTAATATTCTATGACATCCCTGAATGAAGACGGCAGGGATGATGTTGAAGAGCAAAAGCGGGAGAGTACGGAACGGAGGCCAACCAAACCACATAGTGCACCACAACTATAGTTACGCTTTATTGAATTTTTAAGGTTAGTTAAGAGATTGCGGTGTAGTCATGGCAATCTCCCTCCGTTTATTCTCGGTAACCATATAACTAGGATAACACAAATAATATTGTGGTAAGCGGGAGACACATCATATCATCCGCAGGATTCCATTCATATGTACGAGCTCCAGCAGCCAGCACATATAAGTAAAACCACGATACGACGCACACGTGTGTGTCTGTGTGGAGGTAGATAGCTTAAGGATTTAAAAGCTATTACCTTCCCGAGCCACATTATTCGTTAGAGGCAGAGGCAGAGGTAGTCAGGAAAAATGAGGTTCTTCTTGCAGCTTTTCTAAAGAATGTCCTGCGTGTAATCCTTTTGTCATAGAGCAACACACAGCACTCTTATAGTGAAAATATGACAATGAAGCACGGGGATCACCATCACACCCATCCAGGACTCTTCTCTGTCACCATGTGTGTGGGTGTGATGCAGTGTGCTGTAATCCTGATGCCTCTCTCTATCACCTCCGATAGCATTAAAGGTGGTAATAGTTTTTCTCATAAACTTCTGTCTCATCGTAGCGAGAAAAAAACACGAAAGGACGAAGAACGATAACATTTTAGTGCAATTTTTATTTCACTATTATAAAAATGCGCGCGGTGTCATGACGGCAAATCATGTCAACCACTACAGTATACTTACATATATACATATACACCATCAGCATCAGCGTATAGTTTGTTGGTTGGGTTGGAATTGAGACTTGAATGTCCTTTCGCGTTTAGTGTCAATAACAGTAGTTTGGTGGGTTTGTTGCCAAAGATATATGTATATAGCTGAAGGGAGTTTAGCATCGTTCTTTCGTTCGAAATGAAATGGGATTTTTCTAGTTTTATTTGTCATTTTTATTTGACATCCCGCGGGGCATAACGAACGAATAAGAGAGGGAATAGACGCGACGACAGTGACATTTATGACATTTATGACATTTATGGATATAAGGAAGGAGAGGCTATCGGCTATCAACTACCAACTACTCTTTAAGCCAGATATCCATGGAGAATATAATTCAATTAAGTAAGATCACAAGGTTTTGGTGTTCTGTTCTATTCTGTTCTGTTCTGTTCTGCTCCGTTCTGATACTTTGAAGCAGATTTATATAAACATTGTTTGTTAGAATTTATCGTCATCAATAAAACAAACAGCTATATGTGCTAGAAATTTAGCTTAGGGGAAAATTGATTTTATTCGCTAACTTTAAGAAACCGAGAATTGTATTAGAATGAATTTAAGAAGAAAATCAATAGCTTTCAAGAAAAAAAAACCTAGAAATGAGATTAATACTAAAAATAAAACTGTACTGATTAGTTATGGTCAAGTTGTTGTCCATTTTGTTATTTATAGGGAAAGGGATAGGGTTCCTCTCCCTATTTGAATAAGACCTTTTAGCAAATACGTTTAAAAGAAAATATGTGGATGAAATTTTGAACAATGAACCAGTAGTGCACAGTAAACCATGGAGTTTCTTAAGGGAAAAATGCAAAAAAAGAAAATTACAGATAGTTTTACCACAAGAAAAGTTGCCAAAAATTATTTTTCAATATGTCCCAAATTCAGGCGCTATCAAAAAGAAGATGTTATCTGGTCAAGCGGTATTAAGAGGTTGTAGTTTTCAGTTGCGTATAGAAAATTAACAGGCCGATATAAATCAAAAATATTTAGCCAGCTTTTGTTCTCCAATTGTTCACATCCAAAATGATATTTTTTTTGTGTACTTCGATCCAACCTTAAAAAGGGTGTCGATGGCAATATCAAATACAAAGTCTCGAAAGGGGTTGCGGTTTGCAGTGGCGAATAGCAATTTAATAGACCTATCCAGCAATGTTAGAATTAAAAAATTTGTTTAATGATTTTAAAAAAAAAAATGATGGACTAACTAACCCCTTGCATCTTTTTTTCAACTTTTAAAAATGTTTCTAAAAGCATGTTTCTAAAGCATGTGGAAGGTCTGGTTCTCGAAATATTTGCATCTAAAGTGATTGTTCGATTTCACTGCATTTCTGTCGAAAACACCCAAAAGCGATTGTGTTTAGATAGTGATATTTCCGTAATCGAGCATCAAAATGGGTTTTGGTTCCCAAAATTGCTAAATTTTCAAGAGCTTTCTAAAACTTAAAATCAAAATTTTCTTAGAGGTTTGGTTCTCGAAATATTTGCATCCAAAGTCAAATTACTGTCAGCAACCAAGGCTTCTAAGAGGTTGTAGTTTTTAGTTGCGTATAGAAAATAAACAGGTCTTTCTGCCGATATAAATCTATTCCCAACTTTATTCAGAAGGAATCTCTCTACCCATACCAACAACCTCTATATCTAAAAAAAAAAAAAAAAAACAAAGCAAAAAAGAAGCCAACGCCTTTAACTGAAATTTCAAAAGGAACCCCAACCCAAAAACCCCTACTCTACTCTCGCTCCCACCACAAACACATAGACATATACACCTTAATTAAATTGCATTCAACGAAAACTTCACTAAATCAACCGTTGCTGAACATACAGCACCGACCTACATATATATGTATGTATATATCTTGCTGCACCAAAAACAAAAGACTTTCATAGAACTCTAAAACTAGGCCACTTAGTCAGGCATTCATAGCTATAGCTATACGATTCAAGGCCTTTTTGCTTTGATGATTTAAAATCTCCCTCCCACCTCTCGATAGCAATACGGAGTGGTGCACGACCGAAAAAAAAAAAAAACAAAACCCCACTCTATATTTAAATTTTGCATAGATTTACGCCAAGAAACTTTCTCTGGGTCCGCGCACAGAAAGCTAAAGCGAAACAAAACCCAACAAAGCAGGCCAACAAAACAAGGAAATCCTTTCACAAGCTATCGCTCACTAAGCACTCCTCTCGCACTTTCAGTGTTTCAGTCCGTTAAAGTCTGACAAAAAAAACGGAAAAAAACGAACCACATTCAATGGAAACCGTCCTGGCCACACTGCTTTCTAAATGAATTCCAAATAGCCTCTAGGATCCTTTAATGTGTCTCACAGAGAAAGAAACATTGATAGGGTGGATAGCGGGAGAGTTGGGAACCATTTGCAAACCGGATAAGCAAATTGTTCTACAGCGCGAACTTCGCACATCGAATTAAGGTACCCAGCAAGCTATTCACACACGAATTCGCGAATTCTGAACCCATTCCATCACCACCAAATTTGCACATCCACAACCGCTCACGCACGAGTCTCAAACGGCAATATAGCAACCGGGAATCTCGTCGGACAGCAAAATTAGAAGTTTTCAGCGATATTTCGCCCAGCAGGGAGCTATTAGGCAAACTATCGGAATCGAAAAACAAAGGGGCATTGATGCGAGGAAGCTGGAACCAATCCATTGCTATAATATTGGTCACTTCCGCTCGAACGTTCGAAGGTTTGCGCGTGAATGGATGTGCGTGATGAGCGATTTTGTTTGCCCCCAAAAAGTATTTTCGTTGCGAGATCTGTGATGATTGACCACAGGGTATCTTTGTGGTCCAACTCTCGGATAGTAATCTGAAGAGTAAAACGGCTTTTAGTATACCTACCTAGTTATTGCAGTTATGTTCCTATATAGTTGGACCGCAAATTTTGTTGGCGCTTATTCGATTGTTAAAGGCGTTCGTTTACATGAATAATATTGGCCTTGTTTTATAAGTGGAGTGGAGTGCAGTGGGTGGCTGGTATAGCTTCAGTGAATAGTTATGGGTTTTTCGGGAGGGATTGTGGCAGAGCTTATAGCGGCGTTAAAGTTTTAATTAAAACTGTATCCACATCTCATTTGTGTACACATAATGGGACATAACAAGGGCTGATGTATAGTTGGATGCGAGATTGCATAGTCTGATTGCAAATCAGTTGGCAAGACTGGCAGTTACAGTGGTGATGAAAAGTATTGGTTCCAATGTATCGAAAACAAAAAACATTTTGAAACTATTTAAACGTGATTTTATTGTAAACTAAAGGCATGGTGTGCACTTCTAAGGCCCAGTTTTTCATTTCGAGATCATCCTATAGCTTTGGGATTGAACCGGAGTTTAGTCTTAAAACATGTTTTACAGTCAGTTTATATCCCGAATTAACTTAGAAAATTTGGTTAGTTTACTCTCTGGATTAATTAATAAGTATTTCTGACAGATGCGTGTCAAAAATCTATAGAAATCGAGGTGCGACACTACAGGAAGGCCGGATTTAAATATAGTGGCGCCATTTGTCGCACTTTGATTTCGATAGATTTTTGGCAACTAAGAACTACGCCCCAATGTTATTCCGCCGTTTAATCCGGATTAAAAATTAAATCCAGATTTAAATAATATAATTTAATGCAATTACATATTATTCACACGTTAATCCAATGCATACGTAGTAAATCCAATTGAATTTAAATTGCGCTCAGAAGAACAGTTTAAATAATTATATCCGGATTATTTTAGACAAGGGGAATTTAGACATAGATTTAATACATAAAGATTTAATAAATCTGGATTTAAAGCCAATTCAAATCAAAAGTAAATAATATGGCCCTTAAAGTTAATACTTCACACAAAAACTGCTTCTGATATAACGCGGGTTTAATTCATTTCGAGGATAAACTATCTCTAGTTTAACTCTGATTTAACTCAGACTTAGAGAACTATGGCCCCAAATGAATTATACAAAACTTGACCTCAAGTCAAAAAATGTAAATCGTAGAGTTTTCTCTATCCAATTCAAAGGTCTAAAGAGTAATTTTTTTTGAAAAATCTTATACCTTAGTAGCTTTAAGCCAAAACTAAGTAAGTTTAAGGCGATTGGTGATGCTCCAACTTCGAAGATCTGGAACGGATTAAGGTGATTTATTTTTACACTCCACTTTAAAGTTGCATTTATACCACACGCATAGGTCAGACTGTTTTGTGATTTTAGCTCACCCTCGGGTATCAATGAATTGAAAACAAAAGGGTTATCCCGTATCCACGATTCGGCGAGTATGGCGCACTATTGTCCAATGCATTTCTGCATATAGACAGTGAAATTTCGCGGCATTGAAGGATAACAATGATTCCCTTCGCCCTTTGGCTGAGAAATCCTATAACCAAACGACGACAACGAGAGAGAAAAATGGCCAAAAGTAATCTAGAATGAAACTTGGTTGAAAGACCAAATTGCTACGTGGCACGGGATATGGACAGGGGGCAGGGGGCAGGGACACAGCACAGATGACGAGGAGTAGTGATAGGAAGTAAAGTGTAGCACAGCATCACAATGGTGTCGACTGTGACGACGATGATGATGACGACAACGACGACGATGCGGACGGACGCTACATAGCAGCGCAGAATACATTGTTTGCTATGTCAGTATCCTCTGGCGTGTCCTTGTTTATATGGAAGAGGTTTTCCGTGGTAATATGCAAGTGGAAGTGTTGGTCGTCGCTAGGGATGCCCCCAAAGGCTTCTGTGGTTCGCCGCGCTTCGGTGATAGTTTATTATTTCCTATTGTGTAACGAGAAAAATACCTCCTCGTTGTTTTTTCTTTTTTCTATACCAATTCCATTGAAAAATGTTTAAAGTTTTACAATTATCCTTAATTTTTTGTTCTGAATGTTTCCTAGGGTTGGTTTTGGTTATAATTTTTTGTTGTTGTTTTTTTTTTTTGCCATCTATTCGTTATCCAGTGGACTACTTTGTTAATTATTACGTTGTTCTCTTTGGCGCTGTGGTTGCTTGTGTGTGTGTGTGTGTATATATGTATAAATGCAACGCTATGTCGCGCTGTCAAGGAAGGATATGTTTTGCCATTTTGTGGTTCCGATATTTACGAGACAAAAAGGATTCTTCTCACTTTGGTTAGCATTGGTGGTTTTCATGGATGCATGGATCATTATTCAGTAATTTTTGCGCTGATTCAGCAGCAGTTTGCCATTGCCATTGACATCGGAGGATATAAAAGAATTTGATGATGTTTTGTGGTTTGTTGCGGAACTCGGAGGGAATGTTCTTTATGGGAAGACATGTTTTATAATGGAATAATATTATTTTGTAGTTAATTGGTTCATTATTCGAGATACTGATGGTAAAAATTCAATTCTAAACTTGGTTGCCTATTTCTTATGAATAGTAAGTTCAACAAAATACTTGAGGTTAATTATGTAAAAAGATTAAAAGTAGGTATATTCATAGTTTTCTTCTACCTGATAGGATACCTATCATAAAACTTTTAATTAGATTTGCAGCTTACTATATAAGGAGTAGGTACATAGATACCTAGTAATTTTATATCAAGAAAGCTAATAATAATGAAATCGATTAAATTTAATGATACCTAGGTGAACAAAGGGGTTTATAGTTGAATTAGTGTGTTAATTATAAGGACATACTTACCAACAATACCTACAGCGAAGATTAAGAAAGTACTTTGAAGGAGTTTTGAGCTTGTAAGTAGGTAGGTACATATACCTAATAAAATTTAATTTGATTATAAGAATTTAATTGGGTGTTGCCTGGGGATAAGGATTAAAAGTATAGCTTTCATTAAGTACCATAATTGAATGGATAATTATGAATGAGATTGTTTCAAGTTAGGTAGGTATAAAATGATGCCTTTATATATTTAAAGGCATTTAGGAGCTGGGAAATTATGTTATCTCAATTCTCAACCGATGGGTTGTGTTTTTTTTTTATGTTAGAATTCATTGTAAATACTTTCCTTTGTTTCACTTAAACTGTCGGATTCCGAAGGATATTTCCGGTTTAAGGTTTTTTTAACCTAAGATTGGGCCAATAATAGATGGTGGAATCCAATAATTTTACGAGAAGTGAAGTTTACCTACCAACTAGACTAAAAAGTAAAATTGTTATTGCAAACTCTCATGCTTTTTCATTCTTGTAGCGTCTTGATTTAAGGAGATATAAATTTAAGCGGCTAGATTCTAGCAGCTTGATTTTAGCGTTTAGATTTTAGCAGCTTGATTATAGCATCTAGATTTCAGTGGCTAGATTCTAGTGCGGATAGATTCTAGGGAGCTAGGCTTTAGAGTCTGGATTCTGGCGGCTAGATTCTAGTTGCTAGATTCTAGTTTTTAGATTCTACCGTTTGGATTTTAGGGTCTAGAATCTAGCAGCTATATTTTATTGGCTAAATGATGCTTGGTTTCTGGCATCTAGATTCTAGCGGGTTAAGTCTAGCGTCTGGATTCTAGCAGATAGATTTTAGTTGCTAAATTCAAGCGGGTAGATTCTTGCTGCTAAATTCTGGCATCTAGATTCTAGTTTCTAATTTCTAGCATCTAGATTCCAGCAGATAGATTTTAGTGGCTATATTCTTGCGGGTAGATTCTTGCTGTTAAATTCTGGCATCTAGATTCTAGCGGCTTAATTCTTGCTTCTAGATTCTAGCAGCTAGTTTTTTTTGGCGAAATTCTAGCAGGTAGACGCTTGCTGCTAATTTCTAGCCATCTAGATTCTAGCGGCTTAATTTTAGTATCTAAATTCTAGCATCTAGATTTTAGCGCCTTAATTCTAGTGGCTAGGTTTCAGTGACTTAATTCTAGATTCTTCTTCAAAGCTCTTCAAATCCAGAAATCTCACCATAACTTCAAAACTGCTGCTGTACAGGACCATGGTCCTGCCAGTACTCACATATGGATCCGAGACTTGGGTGCTTAGCAAAAGGCACTCCGACCTCTTAGCCGCGTTTAAGAAAAAAGTCTTAAGGAGACGGTACAATCATGAATTGTACGCAATCTACCTTGAATCAGATATCGTGACAAAAATTAAGCTGGGTAGACTCCGGTGGGCAGGGCACCTAGCTCACATGAGCGAAAAGGAACCTGCTCGGATAGTTCTTTGTGGTACATTCTATGGTAGACGACAGCGTGGTAGACCATGCTTGCGCTGGAGAGATGGCGTAGACCAGGACGCTCGGAGCCTTGGGGTGTGCAACTGGATGGCGGCGGCTCGAGACCGGGATGGGTGGAGAGACTTGTTGAAGGAGGCCAGGACCGGACCCCGGTTGTCGAGCCGATGATGATGACGATGAATTCTAGATTAAGTAGATTCTTGCTGCTGAATTCTGGCATCTATATTCTAGCGGCTTAATTCTAGCAGCTAGGTTCTAGTGACTAGATTCCTATTGTCTTAATCAAAGTGGTAAGACTTGATACTTTTTGTTATGAGGGTTCTTATTTCTTTTATATGCATAGATGCGACCTTAAGTTATTTCAAAATGTTTACAATAATGTTTGTTAATCTTTTGTTAATTTTTTTCCGAGTTAACTCATCATTATTTACTCAGGATTAACTGAACAGATGCTTTTGATGTTATAGTTTTCTCTCTACAACTCTGATGATGTCCTCCTCTAATCTTATTGGAAATTTGTTAGATCTTCCACCATGGCTCACTAGCAATATAGCTTCAAGAGGTCGCATATTTGAAAAACTTTATATCATGGGAAAACTTTTAAGCCGATCCTTACAACTTGCAAGGATTCTAAATTCAACAGAAAACAGAAAAAAACTCCACATTTCTATGGTCATTCTCTTGGAGGATTTAATTTCGGAAAAAAAAATAAAAATTTTCACATGACATGATCATCTTGTTGCCCATTAAATATTATATGAAAGCCAAAAAATATCTTACCCTGGGGAATTCACGATTCAACTCCGCCACTGCCACTGCTGCTCCTGCATTTGACCATTTAATGGTCATCCCCTGTTGTTTCACAGATACAGTGATATATAACGGCGATACGCCAAGACCAGCCAAGCATATCCATTCGTCCTGGCCGGTACGGTCCAGTCGGTCTCATGGCACACAAGTCTTGATTTTTTTTTTTAACTACACGACTTCGCCAAACGAAATTCCTCTTAACTCCTCCATTTCATTGAAAATTCAAAAGCCATAGAATGGCAGTGTGGGAAGCTAGGAACAGCAGGGCCATAATATCGTCTTCTCCTGTTCTCCATCCAGAGCAAAGATCTGAAGTATCATTTGGAATAGTTCTCCAAACTGTAAGCAATAAAATAAAAAAAAAAAAAAAAAAAAAAAACAGAATATAAAAATAGGAGTACTTCTAAAGTTGAATAAAACATACAGTACTGTTAGATGGAGGGCCCTCCTGATGCATATGCAGTCCAAATGTCTGACTTGGTATTTTGTTTGTGTGTGTGTGCCTGTGTGTCCCCATAAAAAGGATATTCCTAAGATATTATCGAGATTTTATATGGACGTAAATTAATATTTATGGATATCTTTTTTTTTTTACTCCTCATTATTCATTCTTTCTCTCTCACTCTAGCTCTTGTGATTTTGTCCATTCGTAAGTTGCTTACCATGCACATGATATCGAAGAATAAGTTCATGATGCCATCAGGAAATACAGAAGCGCAGTAGGGTTGTGTTTTTGCTCGACGAAGCGTTCGAAATGTGTATATGTTTGGGCAAAAATTCACCCAAAAAGTCGTTCAAGGAATAAATATCAATTTTGGAGTGATGCACTTGCAGGACGACGGCTAGAACACTGAAGTGATGCTAAAGTGGAATACTTTAAATTTTTATAAAAAAAAAAAAAAAACTTTTCAATGGCCAAATTGCTTCCTAAGAGATACGAATGGGCGTGCAGTATCTCATTCTTCTGCTGAAATTCCATTCATATATATTTAATATACAGACACAATCATCAGACCAACAGACAAGCCACGACTAAGACCATACCAATACTCAGAAAAGGATAATGTTTTGTTCACTTAGAAAATTGCTAAGAAGCCAAACAAAGTTGATTTTGGATTCAATAAATATGGACCAGATGAAAAAAAAACCCATCAGAACAAGAGTAATGGTACTTACAGTAAAAAGAGAATGTGATTGAGATAAAGGAGCTTATAAGTTGGCTCAATTGGATACATATTTTGTTTAGCGAAAGAGTTTATTGGTTGCAAGAGGGGAGATGAATAAGATTGTTGTAGGGTGTTATAGTGGTGTCTTAAAGTCGAGCAACCATTTACATTTATTTTATTTTGTATTTTATTAAAATTTAAAATTAATTTTTTAAAATTATCTTTACAAGTTTTTGACAAAAATAATTTTTAAACGAAACATTTTGGTAAATCAATTGTCGTTTTTCTTTTTTTAACTCAGAGCAGATCACGGAACTGTCAAAAAAAAACGATATATGTTTTTTATAAGCTCACATATCAGCGCATAAGAAGTGTGTTTCTTTTTTCCATCGGAGTAAGCTCATAGCTTGCTCAATTAGCTCAACTTCACACATAATTAAGAATACAAAATGGATTCCCTATGAAATGACAGTTCAGTGCTCAAGTGTGTTTCATAATTAAATCTGAGGACTCTGATCATAAACTGCTCAGAGCTCTGGTCTGATCGTTCTCGCTCAGAATCTGCTCAGAGCTTTGCTCAGAGCCAAAAATGAAAAACGCCAAATATAAAAATAAACTGTTTTGTGTTTTATATTGCGAGTAAAAAAAGAAGTAGGTAGGTACAACGTTGAATAGTTGTTTTAATGCGCACAAATAGAACAATATTTCAATCTGAAACTAAAAAAAAATGCTCTCACACTGATTAAACCATGATTTTCACGTTCTTTTCCCTTACCACTCTCAATTTAATTAACTGCATAAGTTTGGTATACACATATGTATGTATAAAACTTTGAAAACTACGTGTGGAGCGCGGAGGTCCTTTTTAAACCCATAAAACAGCTCCTAACACAAGATTATTAGACTGAAATTTTATTGCAAATTTTATTATTTTTTTTTTTTTTCATTTTCCTCTTTTTTCATACTTTTCATTTTATTGTGTTTGTTTGTTCATTCGAATAAAAGTGCTCGTTTCGCATTTCCCAACATGGTGCATGACTAAAAGTATGAGAAAAAATAAAGGGGCAGGGGAGGATATATTATAATGCTTGTGCCAGCAAATCGAAATTAATAAAAACGCGCCCCGAATAAAAATCCATAAGCTCATGGAGCATTTAAGGGGATTCAAACCTCTACTGGCACTATGGCATCATAATACACAGTGGCAGCACACAATGGTTGTGCGAAACTTTAACAATGTCTCCGAGTTTTTTAATGGCTTCACGAAGACGAAGCTACATATCTGTATGAAATTTAAAAAAAAAAAAGAGAGAAGACGCACGTTTTACGATGTGAATCATGTATAATATGGAAGTGGCAGCTTATTTAGGAGAATTTTTGTAAATCTCATCGATGAATATTATAGTCAGGGTGGGTGGTAGCTTTGAAAATTAGGAAGGCTATATTATAAATAAATATCACAATAAATATTATCGAAAATAGTAATAGTAATTTATAACTGCGTCTTTATTTAAGTATAGATATCTACCTACACTTATTCATTTTGAAAACTTTACGATACTACTTTTTTTTTAATCAACCAAGCCATCATGTGTGCACCAATAAACCGTCATAATGTTTCAATTAACACACAAAAACCTCTCAAGAGCTATGTATAATAACTCAATTTACCGCATAACTTGCTGCTGTCGCTGTTTTACTCGGTCATAATTCTGAATGGATCTAACTTATGCTTGCCATCGTTCCAGCGAACAATCAAGTCAACATGGTCCATCAATTTCAACTGTCAACCATCATCACCGCACAATGCGGCCGGCCGGCCGGCGCGCGTAGTTACGAGAACACACAGGGCAACCGGAATCGAAACCCACATTGATTAGCTCTTAAATTTGCTATAATACTAGGTACATTAAAGTATCTGATGGTCATCGGTGGGACAGTTTGGGATAGCAATTAATCCTTGAAGCAATTCTATTTCTGCTCGAAATGACATTCAATTAAATATTTCTTGTAACCTTAAACAAAAAGGAGGTGTGATGTCTGTTAGCAAATCACTGCTATTGAAAGTCAATAAACAATTCGATAACAGGTATCTTAATTCACCATGACAAGGAACGAAATGTGAGTGGAAACTTTTGTATGGTCAAAATTTTTTTTTAAATCCAGGCCAACTCTTTAAATATTGATAAAACCATTAAAATATCTTTAAATCTACTACAATTTGTTATTATTGGAAAGTTAAGTAAAGAACCTAACCCACAAAGTACAATTTGCTCATTTTTGTGTGGATTTTGGAATTGTTCTATTCCTATCGATGGTGGCAAATTGTGGAGTATTAGACGGAGTGAAAAAGGAGTAACTTCGATCGCCCAAACGAAAACGACAAAACTTACTCTTAAGAGTTTGTAATTGGTATTTGATAGCATTGTACTTATTTATTAAGGAATTTACACTTCTGATCCAAGTTCTAGTACTTTTTGGTCTTAGAAAATCTCATTTTAGAAACTTGATAAATTAGAAATTTCTGTTATCTCCTTCGTTCCTTTTCCTTCGTTGTTTTCTTAAATTAGGTATGTGCTTCTCTTATTAGTTTATTTAAGCCCAGTTTTTCAGTAGTGAGTTAAACCAGAGTTAGCTAATTCTGCCGAACTACTATACAAAAAAACGGTGGATAAAACATCAAAAGCAGTTAATCCTGAGTTAACTCACCAAATTTGATGAGTTAACTCGGGTTTAACTTTAATCTCGCATTGAAAAAGTGCGGACCTTAGATGTTAAAAAATGTTTTTGCTATTTCTTTATAAAAAAAAAAATTGTTCATAAATTAGCAGCAGATATCAAATCAGTTATTAAAGAAATCAGTGAATCAGTAGTAACAGTGATTATTTATTGAAACCGCACCAAATAATATAAAAGTATTGCTGCTGCATCTTGCACCTGCTCTCCATATCAACATATCCACTGGCATAAATTGCGAATGGTTCTGTAATCCAATTTTGAACTCCAGATACCGTTGCTCTTTTAAAATTGAATTTTACCACGAAAGTGAATTTCAGCAAAAAAAAATGTCATCAATGTCCTCCGAAAAGCTATTAAAAAAAAACCAAGCAATGGTTGCTTTTGCTGTTGCTCCTTTACTGTTCCGAAATGACATCATCGTAAACACGAATTACAGGAAATCTTTCAACGGTCGAATAGCGGCGGTATTCCTCTGATGCGGCGCGACGTGTTATACCATTTTGCATCGTCGCGTCCATAGGTCGTTTGAGAGGAGACTCGTTTTGTATTTTTTTTATCGCCAATGGTGCCGATATGGGAACCTTTTAAGGGTTTGTTATTTGTGTTTCAATGTTGGTACCCATGTTCATACATTCAGAATGACGAGATAAGTGTGGCTTGCTTTTTTTGCAGATATCGATTGATTTTTTTGAGCGAACGCAGAAGGTTTATGGATGTTGAAAGGATCCATGCTTACTTACACCTACACGCTCTAACAGAAGTATAAATATTTTGTACTTTTTCCAAAAAAAAAAAAAAATCCCGTTGTGCTGTTATGGTGGTATTGAATTTTATCCAACATAAGACAGGATACATTGCGTCGTGCAATAAGGCATCCTAGTTGTTGTTCGCGCCCTTATTTTAGTGTTGTTCATGTTTATCCTGATTTTATGTCACTACACTACACACGACAAGAAGTTAAAGTTGGCTATTTGCTTTCCGTTCATTTTATTTTTCTTCTTTTTTTTAATTCTATTTTTACTACCTAGAGGGCGAGTATTGGTTTCCTGTGAAAAACGAGTTTATGATAGATAATTGGGTTATACAGTAGTCGTTATGCACTATGTACGTCTGCGTGTCTGTGAGCTTGTGCGCCTGTGCTATGGCTAGAGCCCAAGTGGATGGACTACTTTTCTTCAAATTTGGAAAAGTTCATTTTGATGAGATTCTCTGGAGATGATATTCAAATGTAATGTAATTTGCAAAGTGATTGTGATAAAACTGGCAAAAAATTATATACTTAACTGAAAAAAAGGGTTTTTAAGTTTTTTTGAGATCGTTTTCCTATTTTCGGGTTATTACCCTACTTTTATGAACAATTTTGTTTGAATTTCTTACACAGGCATTTCTTCGTAGTACATTATTGCACATTATTTTTCAGGAAAACTGTTTTTTTTTCATCCACCGTCATAATGTTTCAATTAACACACAAAAACCTCTCAAGAGCTATGTATAATAACTCAATTTACCGCCTAACTTGCTGCTGTCGCTGTTATACTCGGTCATAATTCTGAATGGATCTAACTTATGCTTGCCATCGTTCCAGCGAACAATCAAGTCAACATGGTCCATCTATTTCAACTGTCAACCAGCATCACCGCACAATGCGGCCGGCCGGCCGGCGCGCGTAGTTACGAGAACACACAGGGCAACCGGAATCGAAACCCACATTGATTAGCTCTTAAATTTGCTATAATACTAGGTACATTAAAGTATCTGATGGTCATCGGTGGGACAGTTTGGGATAGCAATTAATCCTTGAAGCAATTCTATTTCTACTCGAAATGACATTCAATTAACTATTTCTTGTAACCTTAAACAAAAAGGAGGTGTGATGTCTGTTAGCAAATCACTGCTATTGAAAGTCAATAAACAATTCGATAACAGGTATCTTAATTCACCATGACAAGGAACGAAATGTGAGTGGAAACTTTTGTATGGTCAACATTTTTTTTTAAATCCAGGCCAACTCTTTAAATATTGATAAAACCATTAAAATATCTTTAAATCTACTACAATTTGGTGTTATTAGAAAGTTAAGTAAAGTACCTAACCCACAAAGTACAATTTGCTCATTTTAATGTCATTTTTGTGTGGATTTTGGAATTATTGTATTTTTAACACAAGAGCAAGTTTGTGCAATCCGGTCGGCCATTTTGTTGTTTTCACTCTTTGGCCCAGTAATGACCCCGGAATCCTGCCGTGAGATATGGATGTATTTAAATGCACAAAAATTTAACTCGAGGTAGCTACTACAAAGATATGATATTGAAGAGTAAAACAAAAAAAAAACATAGTTACAAACATATATACATTTAACCGGAACCGGAATGTCGAATGTAATTACAAAAATATACCTTCCTATCTGACATTGCAGTTGACATATTGTTGTCAATGGTGTGTTCATACGTATATATATGTGATTGAAACTGCGGAGGACGCAATGTTGTTGGATTGAACAAGACAAAAAAGTATACACATACCTATATAAATACATATGTATATGCCATCCACATTGACGATAAACGTATTTTTTGGTTAAAATGTATGACACACAGGTGACTTGCTGCATCAGCGAGAAATTGCAGTTTTCTATTAAAGGGATTATTTTTTTTTTAGTGGGATTGCTGCAGTTCTTTTAAAGAAATAAAAATACTTTTAAAAGTAATATCAACAAAAGTTTTGTACTCTAAGGGGTTCTTCTTTGTCAATATACATATCTACATAAGCAGGAGTCAATATTATATCTTCATACAGTCAACAGAAACGCGTTTTTAAGCTATCTTTTTTTCAGAATAACTGAAAACCCCGGATGAATAGAAAAACAATCATTGCTTAATACTGAAATGCGGAACTTAGTTGTTTGGGATTTTTGTTTTAAATAGTTGATGATTTTAGAGGCGTCTCCTCTAGAGGAGAACCAGAACCAGGGTCTTGTTCATTTGGGGTTAAAGGCTTTTTTACTCTGTAGTGGATATTCATGTTGACACACAATCAAATGGTTGAAGCTTTTCTGTCATTCAGTTCAGTTCAGTTCGGGATCTCAGCATCACATATATGGGATATTGAAAAAAAAGTATTTCACTAAATCATCACAAAAGGTATAAGTTGATTTCAATAATTGGTCACCCATTGGCGCTTTTTAATGAATCTTAGAAGATTTGTTCAAGGTCAGCCATTTGAAGATGTTAGTACCTTATTTGTGGGATATTCAGAAAATTAGTATGCCCTATCTCAAATATCAGTAATTGTTCACAAAAGGTCAAAGGTATAACTTTAATCATTTTCATTTTCAGGAATTGGTTAGCCGTAGGTAATTTTTTTGGATTTAAGAAAATAACCCCAGGATGTTAGCTCATTTGTGGGATATTCGGAAAATTAGTGTCTCATCCGAAAGGTCAGCAACTTTTCACAAAAAGGTTAGTCATTTTCAGCAATTGGTCAGCTATTTATATGAATTTTTTAACATTTTCCTGGGATTTTGGAACTTCATTTGTGGGATATTCATAAAATTTGTATGCCATCTTAAAAGTTAGTAATAATTGCTCACAAAAAGTTAGTTACTTTTAGGAATTGTTTAGCCATAGGCTACTTTTATGAATATTTTTTAACTTTTTACAGTTATGTTAGCACTTTATTTGAGGGATATTCAGAAAATTAATATCCCATCAAAATTTGTTCACAAAAGGTCAATTACTTTCAGCAATTCGTCAGCCATATGCTATTTCTTATGAATTATTGAAATTATTGAGGGATGTTATAGCACATTATTTGTGGGATATTTTGAAAATTAGTATGCCATCTGAAAGGTTATAGTAATTGGTCACAAAAGATATAATTTACTTTTAGTAGATAAATTGGTCAAAGATGTTTTTTCTTTATAAATTCAAAACATTCAAGGTCAAAGAAGACGCTAGGATCTCATTTATGGGATATTCAAACATTTTGCAGTATTTCAAGAAATTGGCTTATTTATAAGGATACTACTGGATCTAATGACCTAAGTTTGATATTTCTGGGCAGTGTGGATTGATTTTTGAAAGAAATATGTTGGGATACTCTTAATAATGAACCAAATATGAGTCAGTGCTCCATATTCCAAATTTACTAAGATCTCAGCCTATTCCGTTCGGTACCCATGTGTGCTTGATAATTGATGAAATTCATTAATAATTCCGTTCTCTAATCACCACTGTGTGGAAAAATTTCAAAAATATAAGTGGGTCTTTGCAATCCATTTTTATGATTCGAGGGTGAACTTTGGCTCTCTCCACTTACACTCATTAACAGTCTCGTATCTATGTAGTCCTATGGAATTTTTAAATCTAATAGGTTGCCGTTCAACTCCCTTTTGTCAAGAAGAACAAATTTTAGGTACTGTGTGTTTCTACCATTCGATTTATTCCACTTCAAATATCCAAATCTGACAGCGCTCCCAAGAAATATCCGGTGGCGGTGGTGTTTCTTAGTGGTTTTGTGGTTTTTTTGACACATTGAATCATTTGGTAAATATTTGTTTTTGTTTCCTTCCTCAAAACCATAAGATTTTTCGCCATAAAGTTACACATAAATCTAATTTTATTTTTTCACGATTTTATCGAAATAATATGCCTTTTTGTATTTCAATCCCACAATCACAAAGCTCCAAATGGAATATGCTGTCCTGTTCTTCCCGAGTGCTCCAGAGGCAAGGATGAATTTTAAAAGGCCGTCAGTGCACAGAGAGTCAACCATTAGTGGAAAAGTGGAAAAGTGGAAAAATGTTTACTGCTTACAAAGGATAATAAACGAAAAACGCTTGTGGTTGTTTCATCCATTTGAACGGTATTTTGGCGTGGCTTTTTGCGTTGTTGTTCTTGTTGTTTTTGTATTTTTTCTCGTTTATAGCCACTTTTATATTTGTTATTTTGTAAATATTTCAGAACAAAAAAAATACTTTTTACGATGCTTCAAAGTTGTTTAGACGATTTTATGAGTCCTCCATATGAGTAGAGGATTTTGATGGATGGATGGCATCGTTTATGGGGCACTTGGTCTCGTGTGTTGAATGTTAATGTTTTGAAGTGGGCGTGATCGGGAATTCTTATCTTCCATAAAAGTATAAGAGTATATGAAATGGCTGATATATAGAGGAGAGAAAAAAGTAGGTATTGTTTTTATTTTGTTTCTTCGTTTTACTTTTGTAGTTTTTTGGTCATCATTATTCTTTCTTCGAGATTTCACGAGCTTATAAACTTCAAAGTTTATTTTTTTTCTTTCCTATAGAAATTATAATTAAATGCTTACTTACTTCATGTTATAGTGAATAAAATTTCGACAGCCATTTTGTGTGTTCTAGCAAAGTTTATGACACAAAACTCATACTTTTATCACGGGAACTAAAAAATTAATTAAAAAACCCCAATTCTGTCATTTTGCTTTTCTCGGTTGAAAATCAAGGAAAATGAAAGGAGACAAAAAAAAAAAAAACAAGAAAAATGGAACTAAAAATTTATTAATTTCAACGTCTACTCGTGTGCATCTTTCAAGAAAAACTTGCAAAACTTTGTAAACTCGAAATTGATTTTTATGTAAAATAAAAACGAAAAAAAAACTATAAGAATCTCGAAAACATTTTAATCCTTCGATATTCCTGCGTTTGATTTGTTTTTTCTTCTTCGTTTGCTTTAACACTAACTTGAAACCCCATTCCGCACTTTGTCGTCTTCGTCTTCGTCCTTGTCGTAACTATGTCCAACTAATTTAAATTAAGCTCAAACTATTAATTGAATAACACTACAAGGCAACACGGGGTGAGCGGTTGCCATACGCACAAACTTTTACATCTATAGACAAAAAGATACACGAAGCAAAACAAAATTTCTATCTGTTGGATACACTTTTAAATCCATGGCCACCAACTGTGGATATCCGGTTAGAAGGAAGTCTTTCTTCTTCCTCCGTCTTATTCGTCGTCGTCCTTGTCTTGATCGAATGCAAGACTCTCTGGGAAACAGTCTTCATAGAATAAGAATAAAAATAAGATAAAAACCAAATCGTAAATAGAAGAAGAAGTATTAATCCGATGGAAAAGTTTCTTTGGTCCGAAGAAGTTTTCTTACTTGATTCGTTTTTTTTTTTTTTTCTCTATCTATTTTTCACGGTGTATTTTCCTTAAACGAAACAAGTGTCTACGAGTTTAGCTTGTCAAGTGGAAAGTTTTATCTTCGGTTATCTTCGTTTTTATGTGGGATATTTCTTTTCAAATCCTTTTGCTTTAAATGTTTTTTTTTTTGAAAATTCAATTGTTTTGGTGGTTTCCTTTGGGAAGTTTCTTTTTATGACTAATTTGAAAAAAAAAAAATTAGTTGAAGCTTTTGTTCTAACAGAAATAAAAATCCAAAGTGCTTTGTTGTGGAAAGAATAACTACGCTTAGACTTAGTGGAGTTTTAATTACACAAGCGGGTATGCCCCGGTGTTTTTTTTAGAGGTTTAGAACTTTAAGTTGGCAAGTCTATTTTAACTGGCGGCCATTTTGTCAGCTGTTAAGTGATTTATTTTTAGATTGGTTTGGCATTTTAACATAAATAGACTAACACCTGAACAATGCTTCCAAATTGTTCCCAAATGGGCCCAAAACAAGATTGCCGTTGATCCCACTTTTCATAAGCGAATTTAGTTTAGCGATGAATGGATACGTCAATAAACAAAACTGCCATATTTGGAGTGATGATAATCCTCAAGTGTATGTTGAGACACTTTTATATCCACAAAAACTCACTGTTTTGTGTGCTTTATGATTTGGTGGAATATGGCCAGAACGTTACAGTCAATGGTGACCGCTATAGAGCCATGATTACTGACTTTTCCGTTCATCAATTCAACAACCATGATGTGCAGGAGCTGTGGTTTCAACAAGACTGCACAACATGTCACGTTACTGACTCGTGAATTGTCCTCCAAGATCGTGCGATTTAACGCCGCTTGATTATTTTCTGTGGGGATATGAGAAGTTGCTCATCTACGCCGATAAACCTGAAACTATTGACCACTTGGAGGACAACATTCGCCGCGTTTTTGCCGATATACGGCCACAAATGTTGGAAAAAGCCATCGAAAATTGGACCTCCAGATTAGAGTATACGTCCGAGCCAGCCATGGCGATCATATGCCAGAAATATGTAAATTATAATGCCAGAAGATTATTTTTCGAATAAAGTAAATTTCATATCAATTCAAAAAAATTATCTGTGTTTAATTCCATTTCAAAGTTCTATACCTCTAAAAAAAAAACACCCTTTATAAATTACATTTTAAGATTCAAGCAGCGTCCTGCAATTTAAAATTATTTAATTTCTTTAAGCTATAGAGATGTCACATTGTTTAAGTGTTCTCAATGCTTTTTATGCTTGCTGTCAAATTTATAACACTTATAATAAATAGAAAACAATTTTCATATCAAGTTTGTTCTTAAATGTCTTATACCATTTACTTATAATTTTTAATGTCGTTTTTGAGTGGATGTTTGAAGTTATCCTTTTTGACTGGTTTCACTGCAAATTTTCCACTTTCAATAGGAATGAAACACTTCCGAAATCCAACTGAAAATGACATTAAAGGGCTTCCGTCTGTCTGTCTGCGACACGGTAATAATAACTATATCCAAGTTTCCGCCACACTATACCTAATTTTACTTTTTCTATGTACCTACTTCTGCTTCTAAAGGGTTTTCTTTTTAGGTTGGCAGCACTTTTTTTATTGACAGCTAATTTGACAGTTCTCAATTATTTTGAGGTTAATTATGGGTATGGCACTTTATCATGATTAATAAAAATATTAATTAATTAATGATGATTTCTTCTTCTACCTCTACATCTACTTCTGCTTATTCCGAGCTTGACAAACTCCTTAACTGCCCCAAAGTTGTGGCTGTCAATAGTGACGTTTTTGGAAAGGTAAAAAAATTCATTAAGTATATCGGTCCAATTCTAATTACATTAACATGCAGGATATATATGTATAAATATAAGCGAAAGGTCAACATATAGAAAAATAAAAACAATTACCTAATAACACGCAAGTAGGCGCAAATGTCTTCACTCGATTTCCTTCTGCATTAACTTTGTGTCTAACAAATAAAATTAGTTCATTAGATTATGTATTTAAGTTTTTTATTAATTCGCCAGAGTTGTTGTCATCAAGATGGTATTTGCGAAAATTCGATCTCTTTCCCACTGGATGACTATATTATGTCTTATCATATCAAAACATATAACAAAAAAAAAAAAACAAGACAACTAGGTATAGTAACCAGCCCTGCGGGGAACAACATCCATCGTTCTTGTATTATTCATCGAAACAATCCTTAATAAAATAACAGAAAACCCAAATATATAATAATAACCCATAAATCTTGTAAAATAAGTAATTTGCCTTGCTAAATATAACTAAACAGTAGGCTGTGTTGTCATCGCGCTGCGCCGTTGCGGGAGTGGTTGAATCCTCGAACGCAATATATGTATAACTGTATGCAATTTAATAAGTAAATTCATCATAACAAAGAGAGACTGAGGGACCAGAAAAAAAAACCTCAAAAAAGGACATGAATCCTAGGGGGCTTACAAAGAGCTTTAACAATTTCCACTGTGCTTGTCCAAACTCCCAGTCTATCCATTGTTATCCTCCAGCACTGCTGGGCATCACTTGATTATGTTACCATATTTTGTTTGCTTTTTTTCGTGCTTTGTTGTTTAAATAACAGCATAAATGTTACAACATAAAATGGCTAAATAATGGCCAGTAGGTACACAGAAAAAAAAATTACAAAAATACAAAAACCAGGACAATCATTATATCATTCCCGTCTGTTTCACTGAAACTGACCATCAAGGTTTGCAATGTGCCCCCTACCAACCCTCAATCAAAGGGTTCGAATTTTTTTTAATAAATAAATTAAATTGTATTTTATAGTAGTTGATTTTTTTTTTCCTGTAAACATTGTCGACGGTGTGTATAATATTTCACTCAATTGTGGTATTATTTATGGACAGATACCAAAAAAAAACAACAAATACACATAAAAAAGGTAGAGACATTATAATAATAATATTCAGGACAGCGTGGGGTAGAAAATATATAGCTACCTAAAGGGAAAAACACAAAATAAAATCGAATGAAAAAGGAATTACTCATCGAATAAAGCGGTGAGCGATTAATCGCTTCCGTCCCGGAATTAAATTTGCCACCACACTTTTTTTGGTGGTCATTGGTTGTCCTTGTGTTTGCTTGGCTGTCTGTTCACTGCTCACTCTTAATCTAGAGAATGATTTGAATAAAAAATAAATAAAAAACCAGAGGCATAATAATGGAAACTGAATTTTCCCAATTGCAGTTGTTGAATGGAAGAAGCGGTATAGGAAAAATCTATGGTTTCTATTAGTCTTAGAGCTGACAGTAAATTTTGGGTGTGGAAATGTAACCAAAAATTGAGTACGCGGGTTTTTTAGTTGTATGCGTCTTGATATCGAAAACAAAAGTCTGGAAGGGTTTTTTTTGGTGCCGTTCAGTGAGGGTGGGGGTTTAAAATAACGATTTTCAAATTTTTTTTCAAAAGCATTATCACATAAATACATTTTTTTTAAATAAGAAATTATAAGCTACGTGTAAAGACTTTTATCCTGACGATCCGATTAATACTAAGCTTTTTAACGCCCAATTTCTTCACAGAAGTACTAAGCCAGCCTAGTACAAAGTCCAGCTAGACCAGGTACTAGCTCTGGTACTCGGTCCTAACGAAAAGTAAATACCTGAGCATTTATTCACATCACTAGTACCGGATATAAATACAGCAAGCGGTACTAGGACTTAATACGTCTAAAACTGGTCTAATTCTGATTTTGACAATATTTTGGCATTTCAAATATTATTTTGATATTTATTTGACTGAGCGATTTTTATTTAATTTTTATTTCGAAGGGATTATGTTTATTTTAACAAAAATAGTTCTCGGTGCCAACTTGACAGAACTAGGGCTTAGTACTTATGTGAAGAAATCATTTGGTACCGATTTGAGTGCTAACAACTGGTATAATAACCAGGTACTACTTGATTTTGAGGAGTCAGCTAGTACCAAGTCCTAACTGATACTCGGTACCAAATTGACAGGACTAGGGACTAGAACTTGTGTGAAGAAATGAGTTGATACCGATTTGAGTACTAACTTTAGGACTAGTACCGGTATTAGCATTAGAACTCTGTGAAGAAATTGGCCGTAAGCGAACTCTTTCGGATTTTTGTTCAGAGACTTTTGTTGTTGATTTTTTGCAATACTTAAAATCTGCAAATAAAAACGGATAAGGTTCGCTTTAAAAGCTTATATCTTGAGTTCTATAAATCGGATCTTCAAGATATAAGTCCTTATACTTAGGGAAAATGACAGAGCATCATTTCTAATTTTAAAACAATTAATTTAAGAGATGGTGATTCTGAAAAAACAATTGTAAGGATCGATATTTTCAAGCAACCACCCCCACCACTGGCGCCAAAACAAAACCTGCCAGTCTTTTGTTTTTGATATCACGAAACATACACCTATACAAACCTTCGTACTCAATTTTTAGTTATATTTCCACACCCAAAATTCGCTGTCAGCTCTTAACTCTATACGCAGATAGCTCATAATAATAGTTAAATAATAGTTAAAAAAAAAGACACATAAGAAAATAAAATAGGCACTTGTCATTCAAGATTTTTTAAGCCGTGAATGAAAACTTATTTTCTTAAAATCACACAGAGATTTGCCATAGCTCAATACTCTCGAGGGAAATTCTTCACTTTTAACATGTAAATTGCTTAGCCCTGATAACGTTTTTTTTCACCAATTTCCTCCGGCCTTTCACAAAATACACTTTATTTATTCAATGCTTAGGACAAGCAGAGCATAAAAACTAGATAACAATAAATATAAGGTTAACATTATAATTATATATAATTAAATATAATGTAAAACAGTAAGAAGCATAAGAATTTAAATACATTACTGTGGAAGGCTTGCGAGGAGGGAATTGCGAAGGACTGATTTGGATGTGTTGAAATCAAAAAAATTCGAAAAATTGTTAGCATAACGAAGCGTACGAGACATAGGATTAAAAAGGGAATAGTTTTTGCGGTGATAAGGGATGCGAAAAAGGGGTTGGTATTAATAGAGATAGTATTCAGTAAAGTTGCGCGTGAATGTTGCCAGTAAGTAAATCGTGAATAAAGACGATGTCAGAGGTTTCGCGACGTTTTTCTTGGGAATTTAGATTAATAAGCTTCAAACGATCAAGATATGGAAGGAGATGATAATTATCACACCACGGAAGGCTACGCAGTACAAAGCGTAGAAATCTACGCTGAACAGTTTCAATCCTTTTAATTTGGGTAACTTGATGCGGTGACCAAACTTGAGAAGCATATTCGAGAATAGGTTTAACAAAGGTGATAAAAAGTGCCTTAGACACAACATATGGGTCCGGAAATTCCTTTGGCCAACGTTTTATGAATACAAGCATTGATGGTATTGTCAATATTGAGTGAAAGTTAAGCTCTCTATCGCATATGACCCCCAAGTCATGAGAAGAAGTAACATATGGCACTGGATCCCCCTGAATTAAATAGGGTCGAAGTGGCCCAAGTTGGCGTTTTCTGGAAAAAGTATAGTTGTATGGCACTTGCTTGTGGAACACCGGAAGGTGCGCTGAAGGGAAACGAAGGGGATGATCTGAAACGGACAATGTAATTTCTGTTAGACAAATATGAGTCAATCCATGAGATGAAAAGTGAAGGAAAGCCGAGGTTTTTTTAATTTCAAAGTAATAATTTTGTGGGACATTTTGTCGAAGGCTTTGCTAAAATCAGTGGATAGAACACCGACTTTGTCCCCTTTTTCCATAGCTCACAGCTATGGTTTGTTGTTGTTGATCTGCCGGCTAAGAAACCGTGTTGAACGGGAGACAGAATAGGTTTACAGTAAAAAGCGAGTGTATCATAGAGAATACTTTCGAAAATTTTCGGTGTGAAAGAAAGTTTGGCTATTGGGCGATAGTTAGACACATTATTCTTTGGTCCTTTTTTATGAATAGGAACTATGAAGGACACTTTCCAAGATTGAGGAAAAACACCTTGAAAAATAGATAGCGTAAAGAGAGAGAAAGCATTTGAGCATTTTTTAAGGACAACTGCCGGGATGCCGCCAGGTCCTGTAAAGTAGTCCTCTTTTAACTTATCAATTTTTGAACTAACCATGGTTGGGAGAATATTAAGAGATATGAAAACGATGTTTGTGGACAATTTTTGTTAAGTACTCGAAATATTGTGTATCAGGCTCAGTATCGCGATCCGAAAACGACTGTTTGAAAAAATTGGCAAGGAAATTAGCTATTGTTGTAGGATCCGATGAAGACTTGTTCAAGTATACATGAGCGAAGGAGGGTAACCATCGGATTTTCTTTTCACATTTATAAATTCATAAAAACGTTTAGGATTGGAAGTTATGGAGGATTGCATGCATATAATGTATTCATTATAGAGTTGGTTAGAGAGAACAGAGAATTGCGTAAAAACGTTATAGAAAATTTGATAATCGTAGTCAGATTTAGATTTCAAATATTTTTTCCACAAATTGTTCCTGACGTTGCGAAGAGACCGAAGTTCTTTACTATACCATGGCGGAGAAGAAGAATAGTTTCTACGAGACAGAAAGGGGACAGATTGAGAAAAACAATTGAAAATTTTAACAACTCATCTTCAATCGATCTTTGTTGATTTGGCAAAAAGGATATTAAGATTATGAAAATCAGCTTTACGAAAGTTCAAACTATATTCTGGGGCTAAATTATTAAAGGACGCATCATAAGAGAAAGAAGTTAAGTTAAGAAGTTAAGTCAGATTGACACCATTTGATGTTAGGAAGGTTGAAATCACCCAAACAGAAAATATCGTCATTTGTATCAGCGGTTTCAAAAAAAAAAATCAATTGATTCGACAGCGAGTTGATAAGAACTAATTGGTTGTGCGGGGCGAATATATATCAATATATATATTTAATTGTGTTAATTGAATGATTCAACCTAAATGATTTATCCAATTCTCTGACACTCCATATATTTTTTTTTATTACAACTTCATATTTAATAGATTTATTATGAAATTCTTTCATTGCGCTTATACCATCAGCTTTCAACGCCTTATAAAAATAACTCTCAGCTGTTCCATTCCCAACCGATTACGCGATTGCCTGACGAAATCTGTAAGATTCCCAAAAGAAATAACATTATGATAGTTGTAATCCTTAAAGATCCTCTCAAAGAAATAAAAAGGATGAAACAATAATAATCTACTCTCGTAGACTATAGTCAAGTCGTATACGTGTGTATCTACCATCGTATTATCATCGCATCCTCAAAAACCACCACAAAACTTTTTCATGGACATTTCTTTCACAAAAGTAGTCAAAACTTGAAATCAAAATACATACATATCTCTATACTATAGTTTTTGTTTTCTCTCCTCAGAATAAGAAAAAAAAAAACCGAAACGAGTTGAAGACTACAAACACAAACTTTTTCCATTTGCAACGCTTCAAGGCCAGACAACCGACCGACCAATCCAATGATTTACTCCATCGAGGCCAGGATATCATTTATGCCCTCTAGTGATGCACTATGTGCAAATACCAAAAAAAAAAAAGAGAGAGATAGAGATAGAGATACTAGAGTTTGCTTTCGCTACATATCTTTGTCTTTGGTGCAGGAGCAAGGAATTCGAAGACGGATTTAAACTGTTGGGCTCTTTTTGTGTCAGTTTTTGTTTACATGAAAACATCCATCGGATTCCTTTTCCTTTTTCAAACGAAGAAGCTTTTTTCGTAAATTTTTTTTTTCTTTTTTAAATAAAAATAAAATTGAAGAAAATCTTAAAATATCTAGGATATCTTATCCACTTATATGTATGAATTGTCATTCTTGTAATATTTCAAATGTCATTTCCACTCTCTAGTCCTTTTTCTATATTATTTCTGGGACACTACATATTTCTAACAACAATCGGATGTGTTGCATTCTTGAGGACGTAGAAGAAGAAGAAGAAGAAGAAGAAGCAGCAGCAGCATGCAACTGAAAAGCTGTCACCAAATGAACCACACATATTCGATGAAAGAGAACTGACATTAACAAGTTCTTGAAGAAGTTTCTTGGAAACATATTTTTCATTTTAAGGACATACAGGTGGTTCAAGGAAGAACTTTTCATGTTTCCTTGCGTAGGTACAATCAAAGCAAAAATCTAGAGAATTTTCTTCGATTAAATTCACAAATTTTGAAATTTAAGCTAGAACGTGTTATTTCAAAAAGGAAAAATGCGAGGAAAACGAAAAGGGTTCCAGAACAGCATCGCACCAAATCGAACAGGGAAAACCTCTTTTCAGAAATATGTGACCGCACGAAAGATGAAGAACCCAAAACTTAACGCGTTACTTATATTTACATATATACTCTTCCCCTTGCCACACCACACTACAGCATCTGATACTTTGCTCCATCGAAAATTCCCCATACCACGGAAACTTTTTCTTCGAAAACTTTATATTCATTGAAGATCAATGGTATTCCTTTGAAGGTTGAGAGGGAGCTGTTTTTTTTTTTTGGTTTCTTTTTGAACGAAATCATTGTATATGTGAGTAAGGTGTCTTTGATGCACAGTAAAGTGGCTTTTTCTTAAAGATGAAACGACGACCGACGCCGAAGACGCCTCTTTTTTTTGGGATTATAGGTGTGTTACAAATGTGATAATGGGAAAAGTTTGTAGGAAATTTTTCATGTGGATGCATGAAACCTATATGAGCATGACGAAGACGAGACACCACACACATGCTGAGCTGAGGCTGACTGCTGTGTGTGAAAATGGTAGGAAAAGGACATCTTAATGGATTTCTTGGGGAATCAGTTTTTTTTTTTCTCTTTTTATTTTTTTTTTTTATATTTAAAGTTTTCGATGAAAAATTTTTGAAGAAAAGTTGAACTTATTTATTCTTCGATTGTCAATAAGAGTTTCAGAGAGTGACGAGAGTTATTATATATATTTGACGAATTTAAGGCCACATGGGATGTGTTGAATGGAATTTCATGATATATATACATATGTATGGTTGGAACTTGGAACAATAATAAAATAAAACGTGGAAGAATGTGAAGGAAATGTGTGTCGAAAAAAGTTTTAACTAAATATAAAAACTTCGTTTGGGGATACGTTTTTAGTTACTGCGAAGAATGTCACATATTTTAATATTCATTTTTGTTTTTTTTTTTCTTAGGCATTTTGTACCTTCATATAGGTACATCAAAAACAGAAAAGAGAAAGGCATTTACATAGAATTTTTGAAAAGCTGAACTGAATCATAATGATGTATTTATTTCCTAAAAAGATTTTCCGAGTTTGAAGCACAACCACTGAAGAGTTCTTTCAGAACATATTATGTTCTCTCAATAAAGTATATCACTGAATGATTACCTTAAATAAAACAGTATATCTTGATTCTGACTTATATAGCTCCCTTCAGTTTCATAGGGTACGAAGAGATCTGCTTTTGAGTAGAAAGTTCGAAGAGAAAACCAGATATTTTGCAAGATTAAGCTATTTATAGCGTGAATTGGGATAAACCATTTTGAGACAGTTTAAAAAAATATGGACTACTGTAGGTATCCCACGAACTTGCTCTTGTGATGGTTAGCAACTGTAATGCATTTTTGTGTTTTTTATTTTATTTTACCCGATAAACCTCTCCGCTTGTGAACTAGGCGGATATACAAAGAGAATAATAACTTTTATGCATGAAATAAATCTTTAACGAGAAAATGTTAAAAAAAAAGCCAAAAGTATGTACAACAAAAATGGATTGTTCGAATTATTGAGATGCACCAAGTCGCAAAATTATAACCAAATCTGGCAGACTATTGAAAAATAAGACCATTTTCTCAAGAAAACGTGAAGATAATGCCTATTTTCGCTATGTGAATTTTTCGTCAAAAACCCGAAGAGCAGTTTTCTTACAATTACTTTAGTCATTCCATGTATTAGTCATTCCATGTATGTATGAAGTTTAATCAAAATCATTAAAGCCGTTTTTAAAAAAATTTGAAAAAAAAAAATTGTATGCATGACAACTACCCGTTCTAATGTCGTTTTCGTTTGGATTTCGGAACTGTTCCATTCCTATCGAAAATGGGAAATTTGGAGTAAAAGGAGTGAAAAAGGAGTAGTTCCGAACGTCCACTCGAAAACGACATAAGTGAAGTTAAACAAAAATTCGAATTTCCCCTCTCATTTTATGCAAATATATTATGATCCACCCGTTTAGGCTCTAGCTCAAATTACAGTGGACGTGCAGACAGACGCACCGACGCACGCCGACGCACAAGCCGAGGTACGTTATGATGAAACCCACTTTTTCGGACTTCTCGATCACCGTAGTTTTAGTTTTGATTACAACCTCGAAATTGTTTTTAACACGAAACCAATACTTGCCCTATAGAACAAATAAAAAACATTTTTGTGAGTGCCGGAACTCACTGTTAATATGTGTAAACATCAACGTTTATCCAAGCTCTGTTTTGAGGATCCATATTTGGATCCGTATGCGAAGTTGTTCATACGTTGTTGACTGCGTGCACGGATCCAAAACGGACTAGTTTGCTTGAAGGGGATCTTCAGATTTTTGTCACTAAACGCACCCAATATCCTACTACGTAGATTTCCGTAACGCAACGTGCTAAATCGTAAAGTCCATAATTTAATTTCACTGTACTGCCGGCATAGATGTTTACACATCAAAAATGTACTATCTATAGGGTGAATTGAGGTGAATATGACAGGATATTTAAAAAAAAAACTTGGCCTTAGGGCTAAATATTTTCAAGGTGTTTGAAAGTTTAAATTCAGAGAAAGTCTCTAGGGCTTAATATTTCTCAAAAGATAGTATTGTATTGTATTGTATTTTTTACTTATTAAACTTGCTAACAATTAAAGAAATACCTATTTACTATAGTACATTAATATTTTTTGAAACAAGATAATAGTGTTTAGCATTTATATTCAAAGTTAAATAGAGATAATGCTACGTTTTATAAAAATAAATTTACATTGTGGGGTGTACAGTTAAAATTAACGTTTATCAAAGAATTTACATTTATCTACATTTGTATGGCAAAGAAAAAGGAGATATCATAATTAAGAACAATTAAGTGCAAAGATACAATAAAATTGAATCAGACAAAGTAGTTTAGCAAAGTTTCGATTTCAAAAATGTTACATTGAAGGAGACTTTAAAGTAAAATAGGTGTCTTACTGGTAGAATCCCTATTTCTCTGAATAGTTCCATAGTATGTGCTAAGCGAGAAGAATTGTATATTTTCCTTGCGATGCACTTTTGAAGGATAGTCAATTGAATGAATGAATGAAATATTCCATAATAGACTGTTTTTAATATTTTGTTTGAACAAATTTTTCTGAGGCGGTAAAAGCATCGCATAATCGAGAGGAAGTACTTCTTTAAAATCGAAATATGTTCAGACCATTTTAATTGCTGATCAAAAGTAACACCAAGATACTTATACTTATTTTCAACAACTTCAATATTTAAACAATTTCTATTACAAGTAGCCATAGAATTAAAAGTCAATTGGGAAGTAAGTCTTAAACATTTGCTATTAAGAAGACTGAAACTATTACATTCAGGAGAATGAAAGTTAATATCACTCTCTTCTAATAATTTTGATTCAAGACTGACAAACATTAACTTGGTTTTAGTGCTAACGACAAGTTTGTGTTCTGCGAACCATAACCTTAGTAAATGCACATTATGTTTCAAATCAGCAACTAAATTCAATGGACTTACAGCAGAATGTCCAATTGTAAGGTCGTCAGCGAAAGCTTTTACTTTCCCCACAAAAATGTAGTTCAAATAAAGAATTTATATAAATTAAAAAGAGTATGGGGCCAAGGACTGATCCTTGGGGTACACCCAAGTTGATATTCATTGAGTCACTTAGGTCATTACTCACTTTAACTAAATATTTTACTTCGATTACTTAAATAAGATACAAACCAGCTGTAGATAAATCCACGAAAGCTAACTCTATGCAACTTGTCCAAAAGAATGGAGTGATTAACCATATCGAAAGCCTTGGTTATATCGACGAAAAGTGCACCAAATTTGTGTTTGTTATCAACGCCTTGCTGTATATTGCTGCAAAAGTCTAGCAGAGTATCTTCGGTAGAAAAACCCCTTCTGAACCCAAATTGTAGAGGACTAAAAAAATTCAGATTCGACAGATACCGGAGAATCCTAGCTTTAATGACTTTCTCAAATACCTTTGAAATAGACGACAGCAACGAGATTGGTCTGTAGTTACTCATTTCTTTTTTGTTACCTTTTTTATGTAACGGTATTATTATAGCAGATTTTAAATCACCAGGGAAAATTCCTGTAAAAATACTCAAATTAAAAACATGTGCCAGAATGTCTACTATATTTAAAGCCGTTTTTTTTTAGCACAGCGTTTGAAATGCCATCTACGCCAACAGAACTTGAGTTTTTAAGTGAGTTTATGTTTTTCAAAATTTCAAGTCCAGATATGGATTCAAAAAAAAAAAACTATTCCTGGTTGAGAAACTGTTTGAAGCAAGAGAATAAGTGCAGCAATTGCAAGATGATGCAACGTTAAGAAAGGAATTCTGTCCAACTGAAGTAAAATATTTATTGAACATATTGGCTACTTCACTAGGATTATTAACATCAATGAACTTGGATTGGTTTTCAGTTTTCTATATTGGTAATGCTGTTTATTACTTTCCATTCGTCCCTAGGATTTCCATTGGCATTTCTTAATTTGTTATTGAAGTAGTTGTCACGATTTATTCGGACTTCTCTACTAACTTATTTATAAATTAGTGTTTAGTGGGTGTTTTCGGCATTCGATACGCAATTTATGCTTTAATTTTATGGATTTTATAAGAGAACTCTTTATCCATGGTTTAAGTCTTATATTGGATTTATTTTTAAGAACAGCATAAGTTGAGTTATTAATTAATTCTTTAAAGCCTTTCAAAAACAATCCATAAGCTTTGGTCGGGTTTTCTTCCGCAAATACCTCTTCCCAATTTGCATAAAGTAACTCATTATTTAATTTACTGAAGTCAATTTTAGAAAGCATGCGTTCTATAATGGTAAAAAATAATCAAAAATTCCCACAAAACTGCTATAAGTAGACTTTCAGTGAAATTGGAATTAGGTTTCATTTCATTTGGGTTCTAAGTAGCAAACTATTTTTCAAATATCAAACATACATACCTACAATTTAAGGTAATCTCATTGGATGACATCAAACAAAAACATTTTCTCAAAACCTTAAATTAGGAGACCAACTGAAGGGAACTTAACCTTCCTACGTATTATATGATATATGTATGTGTATAATAGTAATCTACCTAATTGTTTTCTAAAGTGAATTATGAGAGTGACATTTCTATTATAGAATCACTTGACAAACTTTTCTATGTGTTCGTTTTAACTCAATAAGTTGTCCTTAAAATCCTGCAAATCACCCTTTCACTTACATATGAATATATGGAGCTTACACTGACAGTTTGGATTAAATAACTTTGTGTTAGTCTAGCCAAATACCTGTGCATCAGAAACACTTTACATTATTACAAATGCAAAGACTACCAAAAGTGACATTTATACAAATACATGGCTAGCTAAATTTTGCCAACGACATGACAGATAATTATATGAATGCAACAAAATTGATTGTTTTAACTTTCAAAGTCATATGATGATGATGATGATGATGATGGTGTATCCAATCCAATCAGCATCAACATTTACATTATAACAAGTAGAAACAGAAGCCAAAAACACACTCTAAGGTAATTCCATCCATGACAACTTATCTGTCAAGAGGCTAAGGCCAGTGCTTACATTCCCAAACAATACAGCTTTTGATAGAAATTTATAAATCTCAATGACATCTTCTCACCTTCTCTCTCTCTCAAAAAAAAAAAAAAAAAACAGTAGGTTGGTTTCCAAGTGCCGACCTTTGACAAGCCAGCAACTACAGTACATTTGTAACAACGACAAACAGCAACACAAAAGCAATTTGTAAATGAATAATGAAGAACAATGGAATTGCTTGTCAAACCGGTTTATGGTTGTTGCCATTTTGTGGAATTTATCGTAGGCCAGGTACCTACAATGGTTGGCCGAAAAACCCATTTTCAACTCCTGTCAGATAGATACACGCTCTTATTATTAATGCGAGAGAAACAACAGGCCTAATTAAATGCCTTACATATACACATATACGCACATACACCAAAAACACCTCTACTTACCTATAGATGAATGTTAATGCAAAGTGTTTACTGTTCTACAGGAAACAATCTAATTCGAGTTACATTCAATTATGCCGGACATAGAAAACCGACACAGGACCTTCATTTCTATCTATATCATCGCTATCATGCCATTCGCTGCCACTATACACCTTAGTCATTGTCAGTCGAACATGGATATAGGTACATTTATGTAGTGAAGGACACTCACACCCACATCCACTCTATTCTCTATAAGTTTTCCGAGATTTGTAGACTTTGGAGAGCAAAAGGAAATCTTGTTATCACGCCTGCCAAGAGGTCTTCAGAATAAGTCATACGTTTTCAGTGAGCGAGTTTTGGAAAATTTGTTGCACATATACCAAACCAAGGACGATATGGTTTTTGTCTCGCCACTTCTGAATTCAACAGAAGAGGAAACCTTCAAGAGGAGATTGTTCATGACTTTGCTTTGGCTTGGTTTGGTGTATGTGTCGTCATGTCACGCCCAAGGATATTTATGTTGAATTGAATTTGGTTTTCTTCAAAGTTTCTGCATCGCATCGCATCGTCATACATCAAAACGAGAAGGAGAACGAGAACCGCACCTGATGGTTACCTAAATGCTCTGAAGAAAATCAAGGCAAACAAGTGTACACGTCAAGTGATGCTGGTTACGTTTTGCTAATTGATTTAAGAGGGAAATGTTGTTGAAAGGATGAAGATGATGACGATGTGTTGTAGGTTTATAGGTAGGTGGTACATTTATATGGATGTGAAAGATGATAAATTTAATTTCCTTAAGATTTCTATACGGACGACACGACACGACGACGCAAGATAGAAGGACATGGTTGTTAGTTTAATTAGATTTCTTATGGATGGATAGAACACTGGTCTGGATATTTATACACATGAACTCAAAATGTTTTGCAAGAAATGACTGCCTAAAGCGAATTTTTAAAAAAGAAAATAATAAAACAGATTCAAAACTTTGATTAAAAATTTCTGAATCAATAACAAACACTTAAGCTTATGTAGATGTTATATTTGTTTTTAAGGAATTTAGATAACAATTTTCGATGAAAAATTTTAATTGCGAATGAGTATGTAAATATAGGTACTTTAGGGCAAGTTTTCGATTCGTAAGAAAAATTGACCTCGTCAAAATATTGTTTCATAAAGGGAAAGTCTACGGAAGATGCAATACTCGTATTGCCACTTTTGGAAAGCTTTAACAAGGAACTAGACAACTACAAAAAAAAAATATAAAGCGCTGCTTTGTTTCATGATCTGACAAAAGCATTTGACTTCAATCATAAACTTCTTTTAAAAACAACTTTGTGCAAATGGATTCAGATGGAACATTCTGAATAGGTTCTTGTCTTATCCTATGTTTAAAAAAGGTTCTAATTTGCGCGTGTCAAAATACAAGTGATTCGGATTCTTAGTATGTAGGTGTCCCTAAAGGGTCAGTTCTCGGGCCTTTACTTTTGATTGTTTATATAAATTCAATGTTTCAGAGTTGCTTTCGCCAATGACTTAGTTCTGTCGTATGCTCCTCCTAACGTTGATAGCATAGAGGCCTAAATCAAAATTGATCTATCTATTTTTACAACCTATTTTTAAATGTCATTAAATTGTGCTTAGTAGCAAATCTAAACCTATGTTCTTTTCCTTTGTTAAAAGATCATTTTGTTGCAAATGTTGGACTTCATGACCCAAGTCGTGATTATTCGAGATGCAACGATTCTTGCATGAGGATTGAAGTTGTTATAGAATTTAGATAACGGGTGTTTTTAGAGGCATAGAACCTTAAGTTGGCAGCACTATTTTAACTGGGGGCCATTTTGTCAGCTATCAAGTGATTTATTTTTAAGTTTGGTTTGGAAATTCAACATGATAATAGACTGACGCCTGAAAAACGCCTCCAAATTGTGCCCAAATGGGCCCAAAACATGATTGCCGTTGATCCCAATTTTCACAAGCGAATTTTTTTTAGTGATGAAGCTGACTTTTGGTTGAATGGATACGTCAATAAACAAAACTGCCGTATTCGGAGTGATGATAATCATCAAGTGTATGTTGAGACACCGTTACATCCAAAAAAAACTGATTGTTTGGTGTGCTTTATGTTTTGGTGGAATAATTGGTCCGCACTTCTTTAAAAACGATGCTGGACAGAACGTTACAGTCAATGTTGATCGCTATAGAGCCATGATTATTGACTTTTTCGTTCATCAATTGAACAACCATGATGTGCAGGAGCTGTGGTTTCAACAAGATCGCGCAACATGTCACACAGCTCGTGCCACAATTGATTTATTAAAGGAAACGTTTGGGCAACCGCATAGTTTCACGTTACGGACTCGTGAATTGGCCTCCAAGATCCTGCGATTTAACGCCGCTTGTGTATTTTGTGTGGGGATATGTGAAAAAATCGTTATATCGTCTGTTGAGATTTGAATCAAACATGACATTACTATGATAAAGAACATGATTTTCTTGATATTTTGAAGTAAAGGTTTTTTATTGATTCCCACGGGTAGTTATCAAAAAAATTTAAAAAGCTTTTAACAGCCTTTTGTCCATAAACATTGGAGTTTCATCCCGGTGATTTGACTTGAACTTATCAGTTTCAAAGTCTCATTTGGCATTTTACAATGAACCCTAAACATGCGCTAATAGTCTTTTGTCAAGTAAAGTTATTAGTTTAGCTGAAACTGTTTACTTGCAGATACAGTAAGAGCGTTACAAACAACCTCCATCCCCTATGTCAAAAGCTGTTTTGATAGCCCTTCAAATATTATTACTATCTATTTCCAATTCCTTTATTTGGAATGCTCTTCTGAAGTGGTTTATCCACCATAATTTGAAGGAAATAGCTGTTAAATACAAATAATGTTTCACCTAATTTATAAATAGCGTATAAACACAATATATGTTATGTATACTTAGGTACGACTTCAATATTAGCTTCGTGTAAACGATCATATTAAACGCATTAAATTTGCATCACTGATTTGAATATTTGTCAAGCCCTTCATAATAATGAGGAGGAGAAAATATTGTTGTCGACTTCAACAACAACGACGACGATGACGACTAGGTCGAAGCAAATCCTTTGTTCAGCACCTATAAATGTAACCACTTATCCTAATGCACATATATGTATATAGTATATGCGTACATTAGAGAATAAACTTATAACCGCCAGCCTGTAAGTATCCTTATTATAAAATATACAACGCTGAATAGTGAAGACGAGCCCAAACCCAAACACTTACACCGAAAAGGAAATTTAATCCCATCGAGTATTAGCTGTTGTGTTGGTTTTGTCAGAATTTCCAAATCCCCAATCGGTGATTGTTGTTGTTGTTGTTGTCATCGTCATTGGTGACAAGCAACACGTCAGAAGCAGCGTGACGAGACAACTTGAACACTAAAACGCACGCATCCTTTGGTGGTTTGTTAATTTAATAAGCGCGACACAAGGGCTTTGATGATGATATTTTGACTTGAATTTAACAGGTTTTACCCGAAGGGATTACAGAAATTTGCCATCTCCTAATTCTCATTTACAGAAAATTACATGACACACAGAGCACAAGAAATGGCAAATGCCAATGACGATGACAACAAAAAAAAAAAAAACACGATGAAGAGAGTAAAGGAAGTCATCATAACCCATCAACCACAAAGCGGAAATCCTGGTTGAAATTTAGCAACAATAAACAGAAAAGTTCTGAGACGTACATAGATAGAAAGATATTACATACCTATACATACTTATACCTATATACGTTTGAAAGAAGATAAATAACAATGTTTGCCATCGCCGCAGGCAACAAATTTTAAGAAGGTTGATGATAATGGATTTTCAAAGGATTTGAATCTATTTGTTTGGGGGCGATAAAGTTAAAATTAAATTACTTTCATATTTTTGACATTTTCAAAAAAAAAAAAATATATCCTGCCTGTGAGGTTTAATTGCGTTACAATATTTTTCAACATAGCGGACGTTAAAAATCCTATCACAGTTCAATTTGCAATTTGAAAAAAAAATCTTTTCTTCTAATACATCTAGGTAGTGAATTCCACAAGCTAATTGAATGGTGGAAAAGCCAATCCAATCACGGAGGTACTGGGGTTGATGGTTTAAATGAATGTTTGCGAGCAGAGCAAGGGTTCGATACTTTAGATAGTTATCAAACGTCGAGTTAAGAAGAAGTTTTGAGAAAGTGTGTACTCTGTTGTAACTCCCCTAGGCCATAAACATATCTATACTCTGTCCAACAAAAATAGGCAGTACACGTCTTATGGGAAAGCTTTTTCAAAATCAGTAGCGTGACATATTTTTGCAAAATAATAAATTGAAATAACTCCTCCACAAAAAGTGTTTGCCCGCCCGTGAATTTCCAATAGCATCGGACACAGACCCAACGTCCTATTCAAGGCACATCTGAGTGTGCAGAGTGCACTGAATTGCTGTGGTCAATTTTGATTGGCTGCTGCTTGATGTACATTCAGAGTTACCCGTGTGCATTTGGTAATTCGTTCAGCTTTTTTACCTTGAGTTTCTGTTAACGTGCTTTTGATTTTCGAGCTTTAAAAAAGCTTTTAATGATGAGTGTTATCGTGTACACTACGACAACCCTTTGAAAGCTTTAGCGAATAACAGATTTATGCAGTCCATTGTAGCCAGAATGAGAGGCAAACGTCCTATCTTGCCTACACTGCCAATTTTTGTTGGACAGAGTATAGTTTCATTGTTAAATGCGACATTGAGTCTTGGTCTACTCCACAGAGTCACAATTTGAATATATTTCAGACCCATATATTAATGTTTGTATAACCAGTGTCTTTGTCAATAGCATACGCTCTCGTAAAGGGGAAAAAGAAGTTCGCAGAATCCCATATGTTTTAGCGACAACCAAATTTATATGATTATCTCGATGTTAAGGTGCGGTTAAAGATTATCCCAAGATTTTTTACACTTTCAACATGCTTGACTGGGGTTTTATGCAGGATTACAGAAGGGAAATACGAAAGTTCAACAGTTTTTTGAAGATCACAATAGACATTGACTTTTTAGGATTTAATAAAAGACCATTTCATTGAATTTTTGAATAACAAAAACAACTTAAAGGTGCTACCACCAATTGTTTACGAATTAATGTATGTATAATTCGTTTATTTGGCTAGAGATATAGCTATTTCAAGGGGTGCCAAGCCGCCTATAATCAGTCTCCTCCTTATAAGTGGTGCTGAGCCTTAAACCGATTTTATTATAAAAAACTTTCTACATGCCGACCATAGGAATCGAACCCACGCACATCAGATTTGCTCAGTTTTAGAAGCCGTATGCACTACGCATTCCGCCGCTTGGGACCACTGACGTCACAGGTCAATAATGGCTTGACCAATTTCACTGAGACCAACTTGCAATTTCTTCTAGATCTTCATTGATACTCCATCTTCAATAAGACCAAGTGCGCAGCTCAAATACATTTGGACGTCATCGGCATATTTATATGGACTGCACAGTGTTTAACAATGGATAGCAATTCTTTTACACAGAGTGAGAACAGAAGGGGACCCAAGATTGATCCTTGGGGAACGCCACGATAGGTTGGAAGGAGATTGAATAGATCATTGTTCAATTGAACAGCCTGCATTCTACCGTTAAGGTAGGAAGACAACAATTAACAGCACAATTCGAGAAGTAGAAGTACCTTAGAAGTTTACTACATAAAATGGAGTAGTCTACCATGTCGAATGCTTTAGAAAAATCTAACAAAACAAGAAAGCTTAGGTATGTTGTCTATATCAATAGCTTGTCGTATAAACCTTATTTTTATTTTCGTAAAAGGCTTATTCAAAATTTTGGGCAGAAAAGGTTTCAAAATTGAAAGTTAAAGTAAACAATAAATGAGGCAGGGCCAGGGACTGTATCACCAAAATTTATAATTTATTGTTCCTTAAAGTATATACGTATTCTCCCAGTGCTCTTCTCCTATTTTCCGTTTTGTAGTTTCTCTAAAGGGCAAGTATTAGTTTCGTGTAAAAAAAATGTACAGGTTTTAATCAAGACTAACAATACGATGATTAAACCAAATTAATTTTAAGAAAACTGTGTTTCAGATTTTTTGCATTTAAAAATTAAAAAAAAAAATTTTAAATCAAACAAAAAATTACTTTTGACTTTTTTAACATTTTTTTTTTTGTTGAAGATTTCTATATTAAAGTTGTTCACCACAAAAGCAAGCACGTGGGATCGAGTCTTGCATATATTTTTTTATTTTCTAAATCGATTTATTTGAATTCTTATAGGTTGCAGAAGAAATATTCAGCTTGAAATTTTGAACATTTTATTTCTTGTTCCTCAGTCTCCTATATCCTCTTTATAGTTTAATTAATGCTCAAAAAGATAGACAGCAAAGTTTTTTTGTCCAGTATCCAAGTTTAAGGGCAAAATTTGAGTTGACTACTGATTTTAACAACATTTGGGGTTAAGACCATTTAAAATTTTAGCGGAGCAATGCAAGCACGGGTCTACAAGTTTATAATAAAAATCGGTAAAACGTTTTCTTAACCAATTCAGGATAGAGAGTGTTTTTTTAAGTGCTTCTATCTTCTTAGAGGTAGAATTTGACGCAGAATTAAAGGTCTTTGGAAAAATCACAAATTAAACTAAAAGGGGTTTACAACACCCTTTTATGTTTTCATATACATTTGAGTAGTTTTATAATATCACAAACCGATCCTTATATGAGCATCTGTAGAAAAGCAGCCGAATTTATAAACGCATCATAGCGAGTGCATAGAACTATTCTATCCTTATAACTCCAATAAACGCAAAAATGTTATTCATAATACTAATGCAACGTTGAAGGCATTAGAAGCTAAACGCGTTTTGGAGGTTGAATAGTGACTACATAAGGATGTTTAAGTATCGAAATGTCACTTTGACTCACACACAGACGACAATAAAATACTATGTTATAAGGGTGGCGCTAATTTTGATGGAAATGCTTAAATATCTTTTTTGTCCCCTCCTTAAAGTGATCAAGATGTATTGTGAAGGTACTTTGTACAAACAAAAATGTTGTTAAATTTGTTTTAAATCGGCTAAGGTTGACGTGACCCACCGAGAAGTTACAACTTTTCATTAAAAATACACGCCGTTTTCCGTCTTTTACTTAAAACGTGTCGGTCAAAGTGTAAAATTTGATGGACATTCTTTATTTATAATATACATGTGCTTAGATGTATGTCGAAATTAAAGTTTATTGACTATTTTCAGTGGGACACACAGAATAAATAAACAAAAAAAACATTCCCAAAATAAGTGCCAGCCTAATAGATGCAGATATATTCTTCTCAATTTGATCGCACTGTCAGTGAATGGAACAATTATTTCAATAAAAACCATGAATTTTTTGTTCTAAAATATTAAACTATATTTGCTAACACGGCACAAAAGAAACAGTAATAAGAATAGGTACATATGTATGAAATATTAAAAGAAATTTAAACTAATCCAATCTGCGCAGCAGAATTCTTTTATTGATTTTTCTCTTTCAAAGCTTTGTTTCGTCAAACAATTGTGGCAGTAATACTTATTCGATTTTCCCTTCTTGGTATACTTTATTTGACATAAGCGCTTTATAACTTAAATGTATAGGAAAATATTTTATGAATTAGGATTTATGCAACGTTGAATAGTGGCTTCATAAATGCTTATGCACTACATAACAATTCAGCGGTAACGAATTAAGCTGAAGGTGTACAAATCTTATTCTCTACTTAGTTTCAAAAAACTAGTAAGCATAGGTAAACACTTTTAAAACCGATAAATATTTCGGTTTCTTATAACTGGTGGTCATTTAAACACACATCGCAACTTCTTATTCAACTCGCACTGACTGTGTAAGAGTTTTAGCTGTATATATTCCTATTACCTATTAATTTAACATGGCTTTAAGTTTTTAGTGTTCCAAGTCTTTGCTTTAATTTACTATACTCAGGTTACTTTTTCAACAACCTGCAGACGAAAACCAAAATTTCATTTCTCTAAAGACCCTTTTTAACTTCAGAACTTATTATTTACCTATCAATATTACCTGAAATTCAATCTTATGGAAAATGACCCGGAATGAATCCATTATTCCATATTATTGCCCCACTAAAGGTTGCTGATAAACCGAAATTTTAACCATTTTACCTTCTTAGATATACGCACTTATTAATATTTAACCCTAAGCACTATCTTTCCTAAAGCAAACTAAAAAGCTATTCCGGACTTATAACATGACCCCAAGCACACTCGCATACCTAATACCCATACAAAAACGAAATCCCAAAAAAAAAAGAAATTATCCTTGAAATAAATTTTTGTTTCAATTCCAGAAATTCATATTAAATAAAATCTATCCAATTTTTGCTTCCTATACTCGTATATATTTTTTTTCCCCCACACTCCCTGCTGTTGAAACGAAAATACAAAATTGAGCTGACCGGTTTATATGGATGTATGTATGTATATGTCTTGAATCTAATACTCAAACTCAAACTCAAATTCAAACCCTAATCCCAGTACACACTTGAACCCATGAACCAATTTATCTAAATTGTCAATAAAGCAATCCTCAACATTATCCCTTGTATGGCCAATATTGCATTTTCCAATTAAATTCCTCAATCCCATTTCGAAAGCTGCCATCGCCATCATAATATGAGAGGGATATCCTTCAATTTGTGTGTATTTGTGTGTGACATGTAGAGTGAAGGTATAGCATATATATACATATTATTCTATTTGTATGGGTTTTATTTTACAACAAACAAAAGCAAACACAAAACCCCTAGAATTGAATTAAATTTAAGAGAATTCAACCTTAATGCGGCTCACTAATTCGAAACTCTTGCTTACACAAGGTATGGTCTCCTGTGCATATATTTGGTCTCGTAACGGGATCCCTAGGTTATAATACTTATAGAGGTGTGTAATGTATCTACTTGGTGCTTCTTAGGTTCACACAATACCTTGCTTCTGTGGAGAATTCAATTCTAGAAATTAATTTCATAGAATAGCTACACTCTGCGACAGATGGTGGCAAGTAACGACGGATGCACAAACTTATTTTATGTTCGTTGCATCAAGATTTACTTAAGGATTGGTTCTTCTCATCTGTGAAACTATTCATATTTAATCTGATTCGCAAACTTACATGGGAAAGGATTATAAACAAACAGAAGATTGTTTTAACCTTCTATAACGAAATTTTATAGAAGAACAAAAAAGGATTGGAAACTTAATGAATAGATCTTTTTCAAAGAAAGTTTCTCCAATTCTTGAAAGACGACATGGACTGTGTAGCTTGCCGTTGCAGTTTTCCAATAAAGTTTAACCGAACTCATGATGCGTTTAATGGAAAATGTCTTCTGTTGACTCTGTCATCTGTCTCAACATAAAACACACGTTTGGTAAGACGCATGTGCTCTTGATGTGATTATTCAAGGCTAGAAGTGATTAAACATTAAATATAATGAAATGCGATTTAAACTGCGAGTTTTTGGTTCTAAGTTTGAACTTTCATTGGCTATGATTATCTATAGTCGGATTGTTTAATTTCTACAAGCGTTTTCAATTGGCGTGGGTAGATTTTGGTGGCCTGTGGCGGCCATGTTGTTTTGATGACATCTGTCAAATCTATTGTTTATTATTCAGGGCTCCACTATTACATCGCAAAATGACATCAGTGCAGAGATCAAACGAAAGAATTTCTCTTGCCAATCGCTGTTTCTTCGGGCTTAGAAGGCATTTGAGTAGTAAAGCCCTCTCTGAAAGAACCAAGGAGACGTTATATGAGACCCTAATCATCCCGGTCCTGCTATATGGGGCAAAAGCATGGACCCTGTCAAAATTAGATGAGAACCTGCTTGGGTGCTTTGAAAGGAAAATTCTTCGGGTGAATTTCGGTCCAGTCTGTATCGATGGAGTATCAAGTATGGAGGACCATTCAAAAACGAGCTTTACGGGTTTTACAGCGACGTCGACCTGGTCAAAAAGCTGAAAATACAGCTTCTGAGATGGCTGGGAAACGTGGAGCTGATGGACACACAAGCACCAGCCCGACGAGTCTTTGAATCTACCACTGACGGTCTGCGCAGCACAGGAAGACCACGCCTTAGGTGGCGCACACAAGTGGAAAACGACCTCAACCAACTTGGAGTGTGCAACTGGAGGCAGCTAGCTAGGGACCGAGCTGGCTAGAGGAGCTTGTTGCTCGAGGCCGTAGAGTCCATCCTGGACTGTAAGCGCCATCTAAAGTAAAGTAAGTACTGATGCCAAATCACCATAGCAAGTTACACGATTGGCGCTGTTAAAACTTTATAAGCACAATCGGTTGTGGCAAAGATGAGTGCATTGTTCCCATTTTACGGTTTTTATGGTTGGCCTTCTCAGTCGCCTATTCAACGTTTGGTGACCGAAATTGATTCGACCGGTGCAGTGAACAATCAGCCAACACCCGAACGTCAACAAAACGCAAGATCTACCGAAAACATTGCCGATGTTCATGAGAGTCCGGACTTCTTCCAAAACAACGATGGTTGTTGGATGACATGCATGAGAACGACATGTGGTTCCAACGTAACGGTTCTACGTTCCACACAGTAAACGCTATAATAACATTCTGCATGACCGATTTGAGGGTAAAGTTAACTCTCGCGGAGGTGACGTGAATTGGTCACCAAGATTGTGTGATTTGATGCCTAGACTTTTTCCTGTGAGGTTTCCTAATGTCGCAGGTCTATGCGAATAAGCCACAGTCGACTGATGCCCTTAAGGTGAACATACCACAGGTTATCGCTCAAATTCAGCTAGATCTTTGCGAAAGAGTCATTGAAAATTGGACCACTCGGTGGCCTGTATTTTTCTGTGGTTCAGGGTAAGTGTATAGATAAATATCATAATTTGTCAACTGCGTGAATTGTTTGCTGGAAAAAGGTCCAACACCATTATTTCTATGTAATAGCGTGATACAACTATCGCTGATGGGCTCTGCTAGTTCTGTATAAATAAATGATGACTATACAGGTAATTTTTCAGAACGAAATGAGATTTTTCAAAAAGTTTTAAATATGTTTTCACCATGAATAAGGAAATAATCTTATGTAATATAATTATTTGTATGGGAATAATGAAAATATAATATACATAAAGGTTTACCTGCGTTCCATAAATATATATTCTTCTTTTTGCCAGTCAGTAAAATCATATCATCATCAAGCTGTTTGTTTACATTCTCATATTTTTCCTAAATCTCATCAACTCAATCCTAAACAACTCCTATATTTACACACATTCATCCTTGAGGCCATACTGGTCATCCCGGTCGAACCCCCAAGTGTCTATTAACACACAATCAATTATTGCTTCACAAAAAGAATAGAAAAAAAAACATAAACTTACATAAATTAAATCACAAAGATTCCCCTACGTTTACAATTCATGTCCTTTATCTTCGTTTCCTTACAAAACGAAAAAAGCAAAATTGAAACTAATACTACAGAAATCTAAAATTGAATTTGCTTCGATCCTAAAGAGCTTGTCGCCCGTCATGCATGCATTACACATAGATAACTCTTTCTACCCACACACACTCCGCCACTATTCCATTCCCATTCACTTGTCGAACATTTATATCGAATCCTTGTGGGCTAATTAATTGAAAGTCATTTCCTATGGCGAATAGATTCGAAACTTGAAAATAAATTATGGGCACTATGGCAATTTCAAACAGGTGTCCTGGATGTTAAACCTTTGTCTGACTCTAGTTCTGCCTGTGTGTGTAGGTATGTATGTTTATGTTCACATCTTTTTTCATTCTATTTTTGGAAGTCAGAGGGCAGAGTTGCAAAGAGGTCTACACACAATTCTACAAACTTAATGACCCGATAGGTACTCATGTTATGGTATCGGTAATGTTCACATTGCAATGATATCGGGTGACCACAAAAATATTTCACATTCTCTCCATATCTCCTTACTAACACCAACCCACCCCACCCTCCATCATTTTCACACACACAAAGTGATAAGGATAAGAAGCCAATTGCCAGCTGATTCATTAAAATAGAAGTACTTTATGCATGCACTTGGCACCACTTGTCAAGTATTTAGTCTACACAGAGAGTTTTAATTGCATTTATTAATGGAAGTCAATAAAGATGGCAAATTAAGTGGTAGAAATGGGCGACAACGATACATTCGTTTTGCAGAGGAGACAGGAGAGAGTGTAAGAGTAGACTGAGTAGGTTAGGGTTAGGTGACATGTTTCTTAAATTTAATAATAAAATTCTTGAGTTTCAAGTGAGGTTAGTGGTATCCTTTTTGAATAAAAGGGCTTTGTTTGTATGGGGAATTCTCTTTCTATCTCCCTTTGGAGATTTCTGGGGATTTCTGTTGAATTTGTACAAATCGACCTCAAATCTTCAAGTTTTAACCGAAGAAACTTGCCTAAGCCTTGAAAATACCACTTAGTTTTGTTCAGACGCCATAACATTATTTCGTTTTCGTATCGTTCGATACACGAAAGCCTAAAAGATATCCTTGGGTCAACGCAAATGGCAACAATAAGGATATTCTCAGATGATTGTAATATTTATTGCATTATACCTTCAATGCTCTCGCTCTCCCTATCTATCTAACTCTATTGCGGGATGTGGGAAATAGGATATAATAAGAATCTATACATAACGGTAATGTTGCCAATCCTGTGTCCGAATTGAAAATGTATTCACCGAAGCTTCTGAAATTAGTTGTAAGGCTGTGTTCCAAATTTACAAAGGACTTAACCAAACCCCATAAAGTGCTTATCGATATTACTATATATCTATACATAGATATATTGGAGAAGATGACTTTGAGAAGCCAAAGGATAGAGGAAGGAACAGCGACGCACGAAGGAAGTGTATAGCCGACTTGCGTCTCTCAATTCTTGTGTTAAGCGTTCGTAAGATTATAATGCTTAAGTGCTTGGTTTATTATGATACAGTAGCAACAAATGGAGCAATAATTGGCCCATCGACTACAACAACTACGACGGGTACAACGGCGACGATGACGCAGGGTTTGGACTTCCTGCTGGATAGCTAAAGCCCTGCAAAAGAGGGAAACCTAATTATGGTGATGGCAGAGAGGCATTTAATTTGATAAAATGATAGCTTAAGGAGTAGCTAAACAAAATCTTTTATTTTTTGTTGTTGTCGGTTTTTAATGGAAACTTCGTCGTGGATTTTATGGCCATCATAAATTGGTAATTAATGTCACTTTGAGTTATGGAATGCTTTTGGCACCCTATATAAAATGCAAGCATTGCTGATGCTTTGGTTTTCCTTAAGACATTTTGTGCAATTTTTCAAGTTGGCATTCATTTCGATCGTTAAAATTGAACTTATTCTAATTTATGATAGGCATCTGGCCCTGGCGGAATGGGAAAGTGTTTTATTTTTGTCACCTCAAGGTCGGTTTTGGTTGTAGGAAGCACTTAAACAATTTTGCCATAGAAACATAAGGGTGATACATTACACTACCCAATTTGACGTATTTGAGTTTTGAAATAAATTCTTCAATGTCATAAATTTGGCAAGTCAGTGTTGCCACATAGTACTAACACAATTTTGAAAATTTTCCACATTCAGGAACCTCCTACAATTTTTGTAAAAATAAACTTAAGATAAATCACACAACACCTTATTTCTGTTGGTTTTGCTAAAAATATGTAAAATGGTGTTGCATAATAAAAATTTTTCCCTGAGGCCACCTAAAGCTGTGACAATTCCTTAGACTTGAACGCACAACATCTTAAAAGTTTCAGTACAGCCATAGCTCTCATTAGCGTTATTACGTCCGTAACTTTGGCTAAGCTTAACTCTGGAGTGAATTTTTGTTTTGCTACGGCCACCACTAAGGTGGCCCGACCAGTAAAGATCTTAGCTTTGACTGGTTTCAGACGCTGGATGCCGAAGTTTTCCTAAGAACTTATAATAACTAAATTTTGAACTAAAATATGTATCAACACAATGCTTGTTCTAATTAATTTTCCCAGAAATGGTTTTTGTGAATTTATCCTCTGCACTCTTCTTGGACTTAAGGAATTTAGGGAACTCAAAAAGTATGAAAGATCCTGCTTAGCCAAAATCGAATTTATTTTCCAATGAAATTCTACTGAATAAGGTAGAACTTTCATCAAACAACTTTTGCATTTCATATCATATTACAAAACTTCCAGCTCAATGTTATGTTCTTTTGTTTTTTCAAATGAATAATCCCTGGCCTATTTCTCACTAAAATTTGAATCCTTTCTGGTTTTTGTTTAGTTCACTTCGGGTTTAAATGGCTATTCAGCTATCCAGCATGGCAGCATTCTTTTCTGTATTATAACCCTAATTTCATTTATAGATGCCACCCATGCGATTTTATGAGATAATAAATACCTTATCCTCAATCCACTGATGCTCCAACAAAAATTCATTCCTATCCTTCTATATTCCTTCTATAACAAGTGCATCGTTCAAGGTTCAATTCGGGTTGCGTTTAAAAGGATCTTATGTAGGTCTTACAGGCATATTATATAGTTATTATTAAATTATAAATTAGTTTAGCTTTTACCAATCTTCTTCTTTACAAAATTCCAGTTGCCTTGAATTCCTTTCAGTAAATGCTCAAAATATTCAAACATTTTTTTTTGCTAGAAAGAATATGAAATTTTAATAATGAATTTCTATTCTATAAAAAAAAATAAATAAATAATAAAAGTAATACAGGTTGGTATGGTACCTATAGGTGTATAGGTACTTCAGGAACGGTATACCTCTATCTACCTAATATCCAATCTCAACTTTTCGTTTGTTTGATGATCCTATTTTCTTTATGCTTCTTCAGCTTCACATCCTTTTATATTATTATATAGCATCAGCAATTGAGAGATTTTCACTCTGAAAGAACAATGTCCCTCAAGAGTGATTTCATCCAGAGATAAACAGCAAGGAGTCCTTATGATGATGATGATGTTGTTTCCTGGAGTCCCCTTTATATCGTCGGGTCGTTCATTTCTTTTAGATGGATATGAAGTTCTAACGGATTGTTCTTTCAATACTTAATGAAATTTTTGAATTTTACAGTAAATTGGCTGAATCCAATGGGAATAAACCTTGCACAAACAGAAATTCAACGACGAATATGCTTGGGCGAAATTAATCCCTTGCCTAATAAATATTATGTACCTATATAAATCAAAGGGCTATACGATATACCATACGTCCGCGTCCGTCGTCATCGTGATGGCACGTTTGTTTATAAATAGGATACTATGGCATGTAAGGTAGTGTATAGGTATGCAAGTTCACTCAAGTGTACTTGCATTGTGAATAATTGAAATTTAATGGAATTAGGGAAATAGCGTTTTCCAAAAGATAATGATGCAGAGAAATTGAAAAATAAGTACCATTGTCTCTTCACTTTATTGATTTTATGGCATTTTGCATTCAACGATATGTGCAAGAATATGTTCTCATAATGCTAATCTCACTTTCTGATTACACGAGTTGTTGAACGCACCCGCGTGACAGCCAGCCGATCATCTCAGATAATGTGACAGTTCAATGAAGCACCAAAGACGGTGTTCACATGGGACGGTCTCCTTCGATTTTTTTTTACATATCTGTGCTTTTGCTAGCTCCTAGTTCACGGTGAGAAAGAGATGGACAGAAAAGGCAGGATTTTTAATTTTACTTAAAAATCTGTGGATTTTTTTGACGTTTTCTTTTGCTACATCTGTTTTCTCTGTCTGTGATTGATCTTTCGCACTTTAATCCTAAAGAATCCAATTTTTTTAATTGGAAATATATTTATTTAAGAAAATTTATATGTTGTAAGTGAAAAATTTCTAATTAATCCTCCAAAGTGCATAGATTTTTGTTTTGTTTTTTAATGACTGCTGAACATCAAAGTGAGTCGGATTCGGATGTGTTCACATTAGTTTATATCTGAACAAAACAAGTTGAATTCACGTCAAAAAAAATCGAGGGAGTCAGCCCAATGTGAAAGAAATTACTCCATAATCTGACAGATCAACTACCATCTCAGAGCTCCAACTTTTCATTAATGACGAATTCCTTTCAACAAAAGAACCGATTCTGTTCAGAATTTTTTCTAAACAAAATCAATTCTTTGCTGTCAAAACCAATTTTGAGTTTTTAGCAAGATTTCACACCGATTTGCACACACACTATGAAGACTTGCCATTTCTATTACATCAAAATGAAAGTCGCGGAATTTTCGCAAGACGAGTTGTTTATTTTTGGTTGCAACTTGCAACGAATTCTATATTATTAAACAAAACATTAAACAATATTTTTTCAGTCAAATTAACTACAAATATATTTAATTGCAGCTGTCTAGTAACACACACATAATCAGACGAAAAAAATTCGATTCTTTTACGAATTACTTTCAATTGACAAAAACAAATCGATTCGGTTTAGAAAAAAATCCATTCTGTTTAGAGAAAAATCGATTTCTTTGTTGAAAGGAATTCGCCATAAGTGCTCTGTGGCTAGATCAAATGTATCTACAAAATGTCAAATCAAAGATGTCAAATACATTCCAAGTTGCGACAGTTAAAGCGTTTGGAAAAATAAAGTTTTTTTGTGTTCTTTTTTTATTAATTTTATTTGAACAAATTTTATATAAATATTTTAAAGGTCTTACAGCCAAACTTCACTTGGTGATGGAAGGAAAACGTGTCCAATGAATGGAACTTCAGCTTTGTTGACTTGATAAGAACGCTTTAGACTATATTTTGAGAGCAAAATTCATCATTTTCTCTGAGTATTTGCTCCGTTTTATTCATATAACCCATTGTCAGTGAATGTGTAATATTTTTCTGGTCCAACTTAACACTTTCTAACAATAAGATACTTGTGTGTGTTCCTAATTCTCATAAAACCTAAACTATTTATTTAGAGAAAAACATGTTAAAGACGGACTTTCTTGGATAAACCTATCTGCTTAACATCAATTTAAATCTTTCTTTACTACATAATATAGCCGCCTTGACTGTAAAAGAAAACGCATGTAATTTCAATTGAATATATGTGAAAAACATAGTGTCACCAGATTTTTAAGTCTCTGACTTTTAGATATTTTTCACAACACTTAGATAGTGCTTTTTTTTATTGTTTATCTCGACAGTACATTTCTTGTACATATACCATCGTGGTATAAAAATAAATCAGAAAAATTCAAGGCCGTATCTAGATAAAAACTCACATGTTCTGATGTAGGTATACTCAATTTTTTGTATTCTTTAAGAAAATATAAATAAGTTTGAGGAACTATAAACAAATAAATTTGGAGGCGTGAGATCCATTATTTCAATAATATTATACTTTCGACAGCACTGACACAATGTTTTTCAGTGTGCAGCATACTCTCTTAGTCCAGAATGGGATATGGATGTTGCGGACTTTTGACATTAGTCCTTGTTTATCCTACGATTTACCAATCAAACTTAGGTTTTTGTGTGGTGTTTAGTATAAACGGGATAACTCTATTTTTGTTTAATTAAATGCATTTTAATGTTAATTTAAACGCATTAAAAAAGCTTTAAAATATATTGGAGTACTTTATTTAAATTCATGTGTAGAAATATCAAATTTAAAACAAATCCGTATACCGGTTTGGGCTCAAGCCCGATGTATAGTAGACGTACACTTGGAAATTGTTCTTATTTTTGGAGCTATCCAAACCCCACAGATATTTTTAATTATTTTCCTGACTACGGCCTTGAATAGACCTTCCATTTAGCTTTGCTTGAACCAGCAAAACCCAGAGACACAATTTTCTTTCATCACAATGATGGTCGACTTTAGAACAATAAAATAGAATCAAACCAAGCTGATCCAGCAGCTTTTAAAGGAAGGTACTTAAATTTATTATAGCCTTGCAAACATTTTGTTTTTCTCTTTTCTTTTTTTTTACTCACAGACATAAAAATAAAAATCCTTTAGCTTGAACACCCATAATAACTATAGAACTGGGTGGCAGTAATGGTGTTTGTTTTGTTTTTTTTTTTTTTTTCAGACTTTATTGTCCATTTTCATTGAAATAGCTATGCAGATTTTAAGTGACAAAAGTCAAAGTTTTAACAACACAGTTATGGCCCTTTTATTGAGTAGGTATATACGAATAGAAATAGCTTGGTACTTAAAGCTCCAGTTAATTAATTAAACAAAAGGAAGTTTATTCATATAACATCAATCTCAATCATGAAACTTAGAAAAACAAAAATTTGATCTTTTTGTGAGAAATTATTATCTAAGGTCCAGTTTTTCAATGCGAGATTAAACCCGAGTCAACTCATCAAATTTGGTGATTTAACTCAGTATTAACAGAACAGATGCTTTTGATGTTTTATCCACTCAGTTTGTTTAGTCTTTCCGCATTTATTATTATTATTATTATTATAAGCTTTATTCATTCAATTTTGTATACATATTCAATTTTTGGAAAGAAAAATAAAAAAAGTTCTATGTACTATTATTAATAATTAAATTCAATTTAAAAACAAATGTATAATTAGGTAATTTAAATCAAGTTTAAGTTGAATTACATGTGGATATAAGCCTCCCCCAAATATTTTCCACGCTTCTTTGTCTCTGGCAACTCTCTCCTATCTGCTATTTTGTCGGGCGATGTCGTCTCTCCAACGTTTCATCTGCCTTCCTATTCTTCGTGAGCCGTCCCTTGGTATCCAGTTCGTACATCTCCGAGTCCAGCGATTGTCACTCATCCTAGCTACGTGACCTGCCCAGTTCCATTTTTGTTGTTTTGCTGTCTCGATCACGTCTACAAAATCCGTCGTGCTCCGTACAATTTCGTTTCGGATTCGTTGTCTTTTGGATACTTGTAAGATTGATCTTTCCATAGCTCTTTGGGTAATCGCAAGCTTTTGTGCTGATTTAGCTGACATGCTCCATGTTTGGCATCCATACGTCATGACAGGTAAGATTGATCCATCGAAAAGATACTTTCTGGATTTTTTGTCAAGTTTTGAATCGAAAATATGTTTGTGTTTCCAAAATTGTTTCCAGCTGTTGGTAATTCTTCTGTCTATTTCTTTATCTTCTTTGTTTTCCATTGAAATTGTTTGCCCAAGGTAGATAGAGTTATCGACATATTCTATCTCTTTTCCGTTTAAAAAGATTTCCCTTCGTTCTCCTTTGCTCATCAGTTTTGTTTTGTCTGTGTTCATTTCAAGCCCTGCAGTTTGGCAATGGATTTGTAGTTCTAATATCATTTATCCTCCACCAAAAAAAAACTGCTTCCTCAGTTAACTGTGGGTTGGTTTTCTTCTTATAGAGTTAACTAACTCTGGTTTAACTCACCACTGTAAAACTGGACCTATGACAAACAAATGATGGTCATGTTGTACAGTCAAATCAGAGTAAATATAAACTTTACTTACAAAGTTCACAAAAATCGTACCATCAATTACCTTTTTTAACAAATCTCTTAAAAATTGCTTCGTTTAACTTTAATACGCTTAACTGCAAACGTTGATTAGGTGAAAAATTTTCTCTGTTAACATTTTTAGTTTTTTTCAAGGTTTGAATTTCATTTCCCTGTTTTCTATAGCCCGACGTCCGCCCAGACTGAGTTGCTTATCTTTTTATATCCCATAACAATTTTTTTATTTTTTTATAAAGGTACCAAATGTATCTTTCGTACATATAGGTACATAAGACATACATTGTATATCGTCAACTCATATTTAATATTATATTAAAGTTAAAATGTATGGCTACTAAAAAATGGAATTTCTATTTCACTTTCCGCGCCAGCAGCCGCTGCCAATGCCGTTGTCGTTGTCGCTGTCGCTGTCTGCAGTTGTTTCAATTTGCACGAACAGAATATTAAAAACTAGCATCCCATAACACTTCAGAGCTCTCAATGAACCACTTCATATTAAATGGGAAGCTCTCAGAAGTCTCTTAATGGCGGCACAAACTTGTGGAACAAATTGCAATAAACCACAACGCATACCATATATGTATGTATGTATACCTTCATGCGTAAACCTCATATATGTATATGTATCTACCATGGAATTCTTCAAATGACAAAGTTTTCCCCATCTCCATCAGCCAATGTGAGCACCTAACCGCACAATTCTCATATATGTACACCCGCATTCTATATACGCCATAATAATGCCATATAGTAGCTTATGTATCGCGCGCAACTTTAAGTGTCCTTTTGAAATTTAATTATGCTCCTATTTTTTTAATTTTTTTTTTTTTAATACATGGATGCATTATATTTCATACATGGATACAGAATATTATTTCAACTCAATACATGCTTTGGAATTGTGCACAAATTACGAGTATATTATATCTCCCACACTTTTCTGTCAACGCTTTAGTCAAACGCTTCGGATGCTTGCGTGCGGTTGCACATAAGGTATGATCCTTGTAAAATTCCTTGTCCCCATTAGCAATGCTCAATAGTCAATATATACGTATCTATGGTAAAAAAAAAAGTGAAAGGGGAAAAGTTTTGAATTTCTTAAATTACCACTGTCGAATTTTGGAAATATGTAAAAAAAAAAAATTTCAAAAACTATTCGAAAACTTGTATAAAGAATTCTCAACAAAAAAAACATCAAAAACGGTTTCGTATGACTTCAGAGTACAGAATGTGTCACAAGGAGTTAGCAAGGGGAAACAAATATTGAACAGGATGTGAAAGCATTGTAATTTTGTGTGTGGCTTTGGCATCCACTTCCACACATGCAAGTGATGTGTCTTCCATTGAATATGCATCTCTGCAATTTACATATCCGTTTCCGGTATATGTTTGAAAACAAATTTTTTTTTTCGTTTCTCTTTCCGTTGTGTATTCGTATTTTATTTTTTTAGTTTTCTATTGTGATTTTTTTTAATAAGTTTTGTCACTCACTATGAGAGAAGTTAAATATGTCTTTATTTCCATATAAGATCCCATAAAAAGTCCTAAGTTCAGCTATAAAGATTGTAAGTTGAAAATTTAGTATTTGCGCTTGGCATAAACTGTTTTGAAAGTTCAGGTCATAATTTTAAGTGTGCGAAAACCATTGTTGGAGTCTTTGATAAACTCTTAAAGATTTTTTAATAATTTTTAACCATTGATGGTGTGTGTGATGTTCGTTTACAGGACAGGAGTGGAGAGGACCTACAATTTTTTTGACGAATCAGAATAGCTAAGCTGAATGGCGCTTTATGACGACAAGAGATATTCTTGGAGAATTCGTTCTTGAAAAATCAAAAAGCTGGGAACGATGCCAGACCTCCTCTGGTAAAACAGTTTTCTCTCTTTTAATTTTTGTTTAAAAGGACAAAGGTGACAAAATGATGAATGAATTACATAAACGGCAAGATAACGAAATGTTTTGATAATGTAGCTTCAATAGAATCCTTTTCTAGAGGCGAAGTGAAAATCTTAAGAATAATACAGGACCAAGAATATTTCCTTGTGGAACACCAGAATTCAATTATTCAAACCCCTGAATTATTAACTTTGCGTATTAGATCCGAGAAAATAAGCCAAAACCTATTATGTCAATGGACAGTGGATGGATATTATGACTTTAATTGAGTCATGATTTCATACTTCTATGGAAAATGTCTTCTTATCAAGAAATTTAATATGTATATCTCCTACTGCAATATGGTTTTAAAACAACTTTTTTTTCCTATAAAAAGAAAACAAATAATCTGTATATTATAGTATATATAGGAAGGTAATAAAAATATTTTCTTATTAATTTTGGCAACATACCTATTCAATAAATAACTCAAACACCCATTATTGATCAGAGAATAAAATTAACACATAACAAGTACAATTAGAAGTTTGAATTTGTTTAAACAAATACCCTATTAATGAACATTTAGACTTTCACATAAATATAGTGGATTTGAAACTTGCAAAAAGAACAGCCTTTATTGCACGTATTTCCTTTATCATATGGTTTAATTTGACAGCGGTCATTTTTATAAAATGTCAAAAAATGTTAGTTTATAACATCACATTTACAAAATGCATTGCTAAGCCACCAATTAACGTGTTAAAATTGTTTAATATTATTCTGCAAAAATAACAAATTATTTCGCGATGAACATTAACTTGGTACAGTCGACTCCGCCTATATGCAACTCCGCTTAAATGGAACTTTCGATTATATGCAACATGAAATTTTTCACGGTTTTTATTCAGGGCATTTTCACACAAATTAGTACGGATAACTGCACTCCGATTATTTGAAAACTCCCTTTAATTGAGACAATTTTCTTTCCCTCAAATTATTATTTTGTTCTGCAACAACTCCACTTAAGTGAAACACTGAACGCATCCATAATTAATTTTTTGAAGTTTGAACACACCTAAAAAATGACATTTTAAGTTTCATTCCATTCTCATCGTTCCAATAGCTTTGTTTGGATATTGTGTATTTCACATCACATAGCATAAAGGAGAAATAAAGTTGCAGTTATACGAAGTTTGGTTAAGTGCAACAAAGTTGCGTATATCCGAAGTTCTCTTAATTTCAACAAATTTTCTTACTGTATATCAAAAAAACGTTCAATTTTCGAATTGAAATATCTAAGACCTAAGAATCAGGATATCAAAATCAACTGTTTGAATATAATGTGGTTTGTATATGGATTTACAGTATCCGATTTTTGCAATGCCGATTTTTCTTTGTAATCGGAAATTTCGAGGTATAGCCGACATATTCCTTCCAGATTGTCGGGATTCACATTGCCCGATTTTTCCAATGCCTTCATGTTCCTTCTAGCTTCACACAATTTTTAAATTCAGCTCTGGAAAAATCAGTCAATGTAAATCCAGACTTTCAGCTACGAACATTGTTTTCACCATATCCAAACCATCATACCCTATAAAAGCATAACTAAAAAAATAATATCCTTTCCAGTGCCAACTCACGATATTCCTGGTCCACAAACAAAATCATTTCCTCAATGCTAACATAAAATTAATTGCTCTCAAATGTGTGTCCTTTCAAAAATCAATTTAAAAAGAAACAAAAATACTTCATATATTCTTCGTTTAAAGACGATATAAAAAGGCAAGTACAAAAAAAAAACACTCCTCTCTTCTGGAAAATAAAATTTAACGTTATCAGAATTTAAAAAGCACTTTCGACTTTTCCTGGGCTTAATATCTCTTAGAGGGCGGGGCGCATACACAAAACCAAAAAAAATAACTTTTTTCCAACTTAATAAAAACAAAATAAAAAAAAAAAAAACTTTGGATAAGTAAAGCGCTAAACTATTTTTTAATATCAATAAAAAAATCATTTGCCTTTCGGGACAAAATTTTACAAAAACAGATAACAGGGGGTGGCAAAAAGTTTGATATTTGTTTTTACACTCTGGCGAACAGTAAAATAGGGTATACAAATGGGATGTGGGGGGGGGGGGGATTGATGTAACACTATATTGAACTCGTTGTTTTTTTCGTCTTATTTTTTTTTTTTTTGTTATCTATAAGAAATCTCATGACGTCACATGATTTTTTTGGAATGAATTGCAGATACGAGTATGTACCTATTCAAATTTCAAAGTTGATTGGCTTTTGAAATAATATATAAAAAAGAGAGCATGGCCAGGTTGCTCGTTCTTGCTTATAGATTTCTAGTTGCTTGAAAACGCTTTAGAAATAATAATGTGAATTTAAAATTCAGTTTTTTTTTTAAATTGATTGTAAGAAAGAAAAATGAGATTTCCTTCTCGAGCCTCTTCAAAGCAAAAATTTCTGTGGGAAGTAAGATACTTATACCTACAAGGTTGTGAACTGAAAACAAGCAAATCCAAATTTTTATTCTACCCAAGAGATTAACGAAACTTAGTTACCCTCGTATTAATAAAAATGTATAAGGAAAAATTCAGCGCCATCTATATGTGAATAACGTTTAATATAACTTTGGTTTATTGCGAAAAATACAATTAAACATTGTCATTCATATTTTTATTAAAACATTTACATTCGTATTTATAATCGTTGTCTAACTTTAGACAGCCATCAAAGTTATAAATAAACACGTTGCCTATAATTTATCTAACTAAAACAACTCAATCGATTTCTAAACCTTGACCAATGTTACATTTTATTAAATAAAATAAAGCATATTTTCAACTGGTTCGAACTATTAAATCAATGTCTAATTAGTCAAATTTATTTATTTACCCATTCCAAAGCATGTCTAACTTTAGACAGGTGTATACAACTCCGAAACCTTATTTATACACATTTTCCATCGACACAACAATTGATGGCCCAAACATATTCTATAGTGGGTACGTTCAATGAACAATGTAAAGCAAGTTTCTTGCTAAAAAATCAAAACTTATCTTGAAAGTAATGAAATGTTCATTGAACGTATCCAAAAATTGACAGATTACATGAAGGAATATCAATGAATATATGAGGACATACTTAGATAACTGTTGGATTGTGTTTGTAAGTACCTAAGGAGATCTCCAAGTATGTAGACAATGACTAGCTGGACAACTGTTTCTCAAGTGTTTTAAGGAATTCTAATAAATACGACTGTATATAAATAGATAGCTATAAAAAGGAGAAATTAAAACAGGAGAAAAGACCTAAGTTGTTTTTGTTTGTTTTGTTTTTGTATTTTGTATGAGAAGGCATACAGATCTCACCCCGAACAAACATCGAACACAGTGCAAATAACCTTACGTCAAACAAACCTATTGACATTTACTGCGTTCGAGAATCTATTCGAGAGGGTGTTAACCTATCCAAAAATTTTCAGATACCTGTGCCTACGTTCTGTAACTCTCGCATGGTTAAAATTGGTCGAGAAACGATGAAAAATGGAACAAAACTCATACGATTTGTTTCAATTTTCATCGTTTCTCGACTGATTTTATCGATGCAAGTATTACAGAACGTAGGCACTGGAGTCGTTGTTCAGTCAGCTGTTTTTTTACAAAGGATAACAACACAAACCTATTCGGATAGCTTTGGATTGATCCCCGAACGTGGCCATTGACCAACTGTCTATAGCGCTGAATGGAAAAATCGTTTGAAGTTGGAAGCATGAATCTTTGTATCCTCCGATTCATGAGTGGTAATTTGAAGGAACGTGAAATGTCAGATGGCATTCAGCAAATAATTTAACGAATAAACGCAACTAAAGTTAAGGTCGAACACACCAGTTAATACATTCTGAAAAAAAGAAACTCATTCAGTGATCGCTGATGGTTACAAACAATCGTGCAACTTATTTGCTATAAATTTCTACACCATCGACTGAAACTATAAGGGTATTCATGCAACGAGATAAATTTCCGCTTTGCAGCAAAATATAACTTTCCGCCAGAGGTTTGCATGAACACCCCTTAGAAATACTTGTGAAATGTCACATCAAACACATCACAAATGTCAATTCTTAATTTATCAGGTTTATCTTTACGCTTTCCGCATCAAATTGATGAGATAAATTTATCAGATCTGCAGAAAAATATTCCCATACAAATTTTGACGTTCCGTTTTTGCGGTGATAAAATTATCTGGTTTCTAAGTTTTATCCGGGTTTTCCGCCGTTGCATGAATACCCTTATAATTCAAAAAGCGAAATGAATAAATTTCCACCATACTAAACACGGTGCAATTGCTCGCAAATACACCACTTTTGCAAATACATATAATAATTGCTTGTATCTATCTCCTCTATAGGTACCATATATTCTATCTCCTGTGTGCAACTAAAATTCTAGCAAAATTGGAATCTGCAACTTGTTTTCTCGGGTTTCCAAATGGAAAAACACATTTCAACCACTTCTTCTATTGCGCACTTTTTGTGTTGCACCTACATTTATACAAAAAACACAACCATTTGCACACACAATTGCCGTTAACAAAAATGAATTATATGTTCTTTTTTGGCCCACAAACCCGCGATAAGGATACCATCATACAAGGTACTTGGACATATTGTTATAAAAAGACACCGGATATTGCACCATAAGCAACAAGATACAAACACCAAGCTCACTCTCATGAAAATTAGTTAAATTTAATCAAATTCCCAGCTCATTTTGTTCCTTGTCTTAAATGGCAGGACGGAGTTAGGATTTTTGTTTTTCCATTGTTATCATGGCAACAATAGCAAAATGTGTTTAATTCATATACCGTTTGTTTCCTTACAGTTCTATTGAAGGACCTAAGCTATGGCCATAGTGAAGTTGTTATCTTATACCAACACCATCAGGAGTTCTATGATCAAGCATCCTTACTCTCTTGGGAAGCAGAATGGTCAAATATGTACATAGTTTGTTTTTCAATTCGGTTTCATGATAGTTGGCAATACTGTGTATGTGCTTGTGGCTAGAGATGTGCAGTATGTGAGTTGAGACATGGATAAGGAGAAGTAGGAACAACGATAGACAAAAATTGTTTTAGAAAATTAAGTCTTGACGCAGAAGGCATAGAAACAATGAGAAAATATTTTTAACAAATAGAAACAGTTTCTATGTATACAAATGTACGTATGTATATAGAACGTACATATAACAGATTAAAAGGACTTTGTGTTATTTAAGGATGTTCAGTTTTGCTCCAATATTATATGTGAAATGTGGCCATCAGTAAATGAATAACTGAAATCTTTCTCTGGGTCAGAAGTATGCAATTTTGTTGTTGTTTTCACTTGTGTTGAAGGAAAGAATTATCTTTGACAATGACTGATAATAATTTTAATGTTGCACCACAACAGTGTAATCCCTTTACATTTGGAAAGACAAGCGTTTTAGTTAGGACGCATTTTTGTTTTAAAAATGAGGAAACATTTTGGTATGTCGAGAGAGAGAGAGAGAAATCATGATGAATACGGTGCTAAAATAGAAAATTCTGTTAGAAGGAAATTCCTGGTCCATTTTTAAGCACTGGTAGATGCAGACATAATGAAGATGGTGATGAGAATGAGAACCAAAAAAATATTCATACGACTGGATCGCACGAACTTGCCGCCCTTTTGGTTAACAACCACAATTGTAATATAGCAACACATTGAAGATGCATCTTAATGGTTCAATAATGTAATGATATAAAATGTTAAAAAATATAATGATATAAATGTTAAAAAATCAAAAGTATAGGTACCTACTTCAGAAATGGATTTTTTGTTTGATTTATTTCTGTTTGAAATTTTTTTTTCAAAATTTTTAAATACAATGGCCCAAAATTTTTAACGATTTAGTAAAGTGTTAAATCATTTTTAATATGATACAAGGTTAAAAGGGGGATTTTGCTAATTTTAAACGAGTTTAAAATGATACTATCTCTTAACATTTTACTAAAGTTAAGATCGCCAGATTGCTGTTTTATCTTTTTTAACATATTACTTAATCCATATGTCACTTTGACATAGAAAAACTTTAAAAAGGTATGTTTGCTTACTTTTTTGCATGAAATGTCACTGTTTTAGACGCGTTCAGCTTGATTTTCGTAAGAAAATAGGTTTAGTATGATACTAGTTGCAAAGTGTTTAAAAGTAAGAACATTTTAGTAAAGAGCTTCAAAGTAAGTAAAGTGTTAACTAGTATCATGCTAAAATCTTAACATGAGGCTGTTTAAAATTTTGCGTCAATATTGCTTAAACTACGTATTTATTAGCATCAGCTTACAAAACTATAACAAAATCGCACAAACCATTGAAAAGATATACCTACGCGAATAACCCGAAAATAAGAACATTTTCTCAAAAAACGTGGAATGGCTATTTATGTACGTTATGTGATTTTTTACAATAACTGTGGTAACTACGGGTACACAGTTTTTCAGATTCAACAGATCCGTTTTCGAAAAAAATTGAAAAAAAAAAAAAAACAAAATTGTTGTATGGCAGCTACCCTTTTTAAGTGAGCCAAAAGAAAAATTCCAATTTCCCCTTAAAATTATCCGTGCCAAATTTGATATAAATTGGATTACCCGTTTAGGCTCTAACTTAAATTGCAGTGGGTGCACAGACCATTGTAATAAAATTCCGAACCAAAAAAAAAACGCCTTAGTCAGCTTAGCAGCTTAAAGGCTTAAGATGTCAAACCATAAGCTGCATAAAGTCTACCGTCCTTTAAAAAATAAAAAATGTCATCATCTTTCTCCCAAATGCATCTCAATGCATCAATTTATTATTTATTCATGCCATTCTCAATCAACTGCATATGAACCTATGGGATTGGACCTACACTCTGGCTGACTAACGTACTGACTTGGCGTCACGTCAACACGTAGGTACACAAAGCTCTCCAACATGAATTGCATGACAGAAATGCATGCCAATTTGTACATAAAAGAACAACAATAATGACAGTTGCTGTACTATAGCAACTACTTTTAAGACTCATCAACTCGTTTACCTCCTACTCATGCATAAATTACGAAAAACGTTTAATTTTTCCTCTCCAGAGGAAAAGCATTAAAATTTAATGAAGAACAGGAAATAAGTGAAACAAAAATAAAAACAGAAAACAGCTTTTGATGTGAAGAAAAATTTGAGTTAAGAAGAAGCGTGACGCAGAGTGGCCGGCGGTACACGGAGTTCAATGACCGACCTGTGTCCATCGTTGCCCTTAAATTGAAATGTTGCCAGCAAAAAAAAAACGAACACAACCAAACCACCACCAGCAGCCAAGGACAACTTCTTCAGTGACGACGACCCGACGATAAATGTCCTTTTCGCTGTCGCCGCCACAAGAAGAACTACTGTGTGAATTATATCCTTCGTCCTGTGTGAATTGCAATTCCGATTACAATATTTGCGCATAACTTAAAGGAATAAAGGACGAAGAAAAAAAAGAACACAACAAATATTCGTTGAAACATTCTCATGCTTGACTGTGAGAAAACTTAATTAAGGATGCAATGGGAAGGAATCAGAAAAATAATAAAGGACCTATGTTAGGAAAAAAAAAACACAACGACGACAGCGGAAACAAACAGAGATCCTGATGACCCTAGACGGACAACTGTAGAATATTAAACACCTCTTTGGCTAGTTTTGCGCAAAAGAATGCCAACAACCTTTCCTTTTTTTAGTCCTTTTTACTGTTATTTTTTTTTTCTATTCAATTTTTTTTTTTTTGTTACATTCACTGACCTATATTGCGGCGACGTAGACGAAGTAGATATGTCATTTTGTTTCATTTCCCTTTTGTGCCGGAGCCAAAGGATTTCTGCCGGAAGTTTGTGGATGCTATACAGACAGATGACTGAGCTTTTTTTTAGGTTGTGAATCGGAAGCTTTTCGTTCGTTCGCAAAGTATTCTCTTTGAGTTGAGGTTTAAGAGACAGATGGTGGCATTTTTTTTGTAGAATATCATCTCTCATAACACATATGGAATGGACCAACAGTAACAAATAAATAAATAATAGAAATTAAAGCAACAACTTTAAATTTGTTTAAATGGATAGAACCGTTATTTTGAAATAAAGTTTTCATTTTTGCCTCAATTGATCTCAATAATTGAATAGTGATTTAAGGCATGTCTGTAGTGTCATCTTACAAATAGTATCATGGGATGTTTGTTATTAAGCGTATTTAAGAAAAAAAAAATGCCATTGGTCCACAGGTTCAAAGTCCCTACAAATCAGTTTTGAACTTATAAACCACTCTGGTGACGCGACCGACGGTTAGCCTAAAATTAACAATATCAGTGAGTTATGATTCACTAATATAAAAGGAAAGTGGGTTTCCACTAAGACTTCGCAATAATGAACAATTGTCATATAATATGGCATTGCAAATAAGCTGAATTGCTCGAAAACAATAGTCCTTAACGTCCCAAAATATTAAAAAAAAAATATAACCACCTAAAGAGTAGCAAGACGCAAAAGACCCCGTAAAGCGACAGTGAAGCTAAAGATAGGGTTATAGTTCGCACCGCTGAAAAAATCCGTTTTTAAGCTCAAACTGCATTCAGAAGAAAGCATTTAGCAAGGATCTAAATTAAATTTTTTTGCACACTCCATTAAAGAGCGATTGACTGAGTTTCAGCTTTTTGGGAGTCCAGTCAGAAAAAAAACTTAGCTTTTACTAAAAAAAACACAAGGCTAGGCACAGTGGTGTAACTAGAGGCAAACAATTTTTTTTAGATGGAACAAAATATAAAACAAAACATTATACAGGGTGACTCGCATAAAGTGTAACGAATAGCTAGAGCGTGTAGGTTGGGTAAAGACAAGAAAAAAATCGCATAGGAGGGGGGTCTATCCCGCCCTTAGTCAGGAGGGGCAATTTTCTAAAAAGAAATGAAAAAAAATTATTAAAAAACAACGGTAATTCTATGCCTTTTTGTAAAGCTAGAAATATCCTCTTGTATTTTCTTTTTAAATAATGTTTATTTAGTAAACAGTTTTTGAAAAAATAATTTTCAAACTAAACATTTTGAAAAAAAAATTTTTAAATGTTGTTCAATATTTTAAAATATTGTTCAAAATTTTGAGTTGTTTTAAATAATCAATTCTCTTATTAATTTTTAGTCAAACGCCAAAAACCAGATGCTAAAATATCTTCTTGGTTTTTTAGAAAATTGAAAATAACAGAAATTTTTTCATAAAATTGATCCCCTCCACTATATGATTTCTTTTTTTTTGTTTCGAATCAGCCTACTTTAGGATGTTTATACGTGTCATATCTGCAGCTCTGTTCTTTTAAAATGTTTATTTGGAACAATTTCTCAAAATGAGCTTTATATCAATAATTTTAGTAGCTACATATTTTGTATGACTCTGGGGGGGCAATTGCCCCCTTTGTCCTCCACGTAGTTACGCCACTGGCTAGGCAGAAGACAAGGTAAAATAAGGATTGCACCACCTCAAAATGAAAAAAAAATACTCTTGAATGATAAGACTAAATCAATAGAGTAGGTTTCGCTGGTAAACAATGTTGGAAATGTTCTTTAAAATGTGTGGTTCTACGTATTGCCAAGAGAAATATGTTTAATCAAAAAGAAAAGTCCGCTTTACAAAAGAATAAAGAATTTTAATATGACTATTCTCTATTATACAAATTATGAAAGTGAAGAAAAATATAAGTATATTTTTACATATCACAAACAGAATTGTGATAAGATATGAAAATCTTAAGTATTTAAATTCAAAGTGTAAATGATAATTTCAACAAACAATACTACGTCAGGTTTTTTTTATCCAGTGTATCGTTCTTAATTAGTTCACCACGACTGTATGTAAAACAAAATTAAATACATCCACCTTTAAGAATTTAGATTCAGCTTGGTGGAGAAATACATATATTCTCCTGTTATTAAGGAAAATAAATCTCCTTTAATGCCAACGTTTTTCTTTGTTTTCAAATATCCCGTAGTATTACCTATCTTTTGAGTTTTAGATCTATTTGCTTCATAAAATGTTTAGAAAGAACAAAAACAAAACTTCTTGATTTAGCTACTAGGTATTGTTTTCTAACTAACAAACTGTTATTGTTTGCCGTTACTCTCTTTAACGCAAATATTTGTTTTATGCCTCTGCAACTTTTGAAATTACCTATTTGTTTTAAATTCTTGAAAAAAATATGTAATATACACATCGAAGAGAAATAATTGGACACATTTAAAAAAAAAAAAAAAATTAATAATAAATATCTAATAATTATTCATCAGTGAATAGGTTCTACTGCAAAAATTGGAATTTCAAAGAATTTTAGTCTTCCAATTAATTCAATATTATATTCTCAAAAAAATAACATTCTCTTACAAAATTTAAAACAGATTTTCAAAATTAAAAAATACAAATTTCCACATCCTCTCATTTGTTTTTAATTTTGGATTTCAGTTTTTTAAGATCTTTTAATAATATAAATAAAATTTTAATATTCTTTTTAAAACAATGAAAAGAAATTATATAGACAAAGCCCCCTTGTCAGATTAGCTACAAAAAATTCATTTCTTTCCAAAACATCAGTTTCGAAATTTGAAGGAAAATTCTGACTCCGGCCCTGGTACATGCATACACAGATGTGCTTTTTTGGCAGACTAAATTATCAGTTTTTGTATCTGTTAGATTCAAGGTATAATTCTATAAAAAATCCTAATCTGTTAACTCAAATTAAAATTTATTCAACTGAATCAAATCAATTAAAATTATTGTTTGGTTATATAAAAAAAAAAAATTATATAACCGGCATATAATAATTCCTTAAAATATTTATTAAACTAATTTTTTTTCATTATTTAAACAAAAACAAACTGTTTTTGGCCAGTTAAATCAAATGAAAAAAAATCACTCCTATTAACTGAATAATTCAAAGGACATTAAAAACTCTACAGAAGAGAACAATAATATAATAATGCTTAAAAATAAATAAATAAATATTCCAATTAAACCATTAGCCAATTCAAAAGCCATATTGTTTATGTTTTCACGAAATTCCATATTTTTTTTGTTTTATATAAAAATGTTTTATTATCCATTAACAATTTAGTCGGGGATATTATATTTCCATTGTGATAGCCCCCAACCAACAAAAACAATATTCTTGAGTATGTATTGATGGGAAACAGTTATGTAGGGTTGTATAGGTATAGGAAAAAACAAACCATGAATATTTTGAATGTGGGCACTTACATTCTTTGCACTGGAATCCCATTTGGCGAGTTGATTCGGATCATAACATATCCAACGCGGCTTAAAATCCCGTCAGTTTCAATTAATCTATTCGTTTGGTTCAATTGTTTAAGCCTTTATGCTTTTTTTTTTTTGTTTTTGTTTTCATTTCAATCCAATTCCAATCAAATGGAAGATAAATGAATGTGTTTGAATTTACTGGGTGTAGGGTGGAATTTAGAGAGTATAATATGGAAACTGACAGATGAAATTTTAAACTAAGTGCTTTATGAATACGTATTTTTAAATTGAAGTTTAACATATTTGAGTGTATATGTAGATATACACATTTATCTATGTATACTTCAGCTGGGAACTTTTTAAATGTTATTTAAACTTAAACCTTTGACACTAAAGTCCAGTTTTTCAGTGCGAGATTAAAGTAAAACCCGAGTAAACTCACCAAATTTTGTGAGTTAACTCAGGATTAACTGAATAGATGCTTTTGATGTTTCATCAACAAGTTTGTTTAGTCGTTCAGCATGCAACTCTCCACCCAAAAACTGCTTCCTCAGTTCACTGTGAGTTAATTTACTTACAGAGCTAACTAACTCTGGCTTAACTCACCACTGAAAAACCGGGCCTAAGACTAAAACATCAAAAGCATCTGTTCAGTTAATCCCGAGTTAACTCACCAAATTTGATGAGTTAACTCGGGTTAAATTTTGATCTCGAATTAAAAAACTGGACCTAAAAGACACACTTTTTTAACCCATACTTTTTCCATCGAACTATGTGGTTACGTTCATAAATTGAATAGAGAGTAAATTTTCAAAAATGCCCAGTGGAGACCATCAAAATTTCCACCTTTTTGTCTAAGAATTCACATAACGGAAATATTGTGATGTCTCCCAGCGTTACTGACGCTTCAAAGTTCATTTTAGAGAGATAATAATAAAGTTTAATAATCTTAAAGTTTAAACCCTGACTTACTGAAACTTTAAATTATCCACAATCAATTTCATGTATCTCTTCATTAAACGTATTTATATATATTTATATATGTTGATTTCCTGTGGTCGCATATTGTCCTTCTAAAACGACAGCTAAACTATGTGCTACAGACAAAAAGATTTCGGCTTTGAATTACTAATGACGCTAATATAGGTGAGGCTGTAAAAATTTAAATAATAACTACAAAATATAATGCACTTCATAAGTACCTACACTTTTCCTTATCTAACTAATTGTAAGATTTTGTCTGAAGAAGACTGAACATTTACCTGTTTTTTTACATTGAAATGAAAAAGTATTCATAAGAACAAGATAATTTCCGTAAGTTTTAATGAGCAGTTTTAACCATAAAGAGGAATACAAAATTATAAAAAAAAAAAATAATTTAACTTATGAACTGAAATTTCAAAGCCGACTCTATAGAGCTCTGCATATTTTAATCCAAACCATTCCAATTAACTTATATTGAATTTGCATATTTTGCTTGTTGCCACCACAATCATGTAATATTCATACTTTATCGTAAATGTTAACATACATATATTTACCGCCGCAGTTACCTCAAAATTCTATTCCCTCTTCAAAAAACACAAATCGAAATTGTATCCAGCGCATAATCCTGATATCACGAGGCTAATCTCCCTAAAGTTTCTCCATCTCATAACAATAATTATTATTAATCCTTTCCGCAATTCAACCTGTATAAATACGAGTGTGTGTGTATGTTGGGGTTGATGTTGGTGGCACACGTCGAAAAGTTCACCCAAAAATTTAATACACCATAAACGACTTTGTTTTCGAAGAACTTTGACTAATCCGTTTAAGAAGACAATCCTTGTTAAAACAAAGTTTAAGTCCTGGATGAAAATAAATATAATTAAATATCTAAATATGTATCAACCTTATCGGTGGTTAGGAATACAAACATACCTATACGAGTATGTGATATATATACGTCATTATCAAGTTGAATCCTTCGCCTGTCAACTGCAATTAAACTTTCAACAAAAACAATTAAATTTTGTTAACATTCTCACGTACCTATTCCTGGTATTCCTCTCATCAGCCTCTCGTTGAGGCGCATTTTTATGACACATAAAATCATCCATCATTCTACCATCATCGCATCTTCGCATCGTTCAGCCTATATGTCTATGAAGGAAATTTTATTATGAACTTCGGTCGCACGTATAATTACATTGAAACATTTATGAGCAACAAAACAAAGCTATAACGAATTGAAATTAAATTATATCATCGTTGTTTCAGTTTGGCATTCTTATATATCAATATAGTCCGCAACTCAGCAGCAATTCCAATTTATTACTTTGTCACTAAAAAAAAAAAGTAAAAGCAAAAAATATAATCAAACTAAGGATACAAGTATAAGGACGACCTTTCGTTTTTTGATGATGGTCAATCTAAGATCCCTCTGAAGTTTGGTCTTTATGTAGCAAAAACAAAATCCTTAGGCATAGCACAGACTAACTATGTACATAAATAAATCCTTTCGTCCAATTAAAAATACCAGGTCACCATTGTTTGTTAAATTTGCTCTTAAAGTGACAACACAAGGTGAAGATAAAAAATACCGTAGCTCACAATCTTGTGATGGTAATCAGAAAACTGATTAAAATAAAGGGCTTTTTTTTTTGGAGGAAAATAAAATATCCTGAGTGAAATTAAATAAATTCGTATCATTAAAAGTCCCTAATATAAGTTGTCATTTCTTTGCCCTTCTTGAAGTTAAGCCAACATAAATAAGTCCAATAAAACCAAACTCTTAAGACTGTGATGCTCTTCCTTCGTGGCTGAGGTAAGCTTGGCGGTGTCCAGGATTCTTTCCCAAAGAAGCAACAAAACTTGGGCTTGGAGGGTCTTAAACTCCGAATGAAAAAGTTTAATTTCCTGAAATTTATTTAATTTTCATTAATTTTATTTAGTTCGAATTTCTAACACGGCATTTCATATAAACTTGGTTAGCAACATTCTTTTTCTTTATATAAATAACAAGGTATTTCATATAATACAATCTGGCTTATAAATAAATAACATCTTGTCCAGCGGGATCCTTGAGGAGGAACCAAACGGTCAGGAATCCTTATCGGAAACCATCATCAAAATCATTAGCACACAATCTAGGGAAGTGGAATTCTCGAAGGAGAAACCTTGTCCGGTGAACTTCTTGAAGAGTAAGTAGTTCAAGGGAACCAAACGGTGGGGGATTCTTATAGAAAATCCTTGTCTCAATCTCAAGCCCACAAACTAAGCAACAAAGCGGGCGGAACTCTTGGAGGAGCACCTTGTCCAATGAGCTACTTGAAGAGGAGCTCAGATGAACGAAACGGTCGAGGCTCGGGGGATCTTAGAAATAAGTTAAGTTGAGCTAATGTCCCTAAAAATGTATGAGGTTTTCCATTGGTAAATTCAGATTTCAATTTAAAAATTGATTTTTTTCATGTCGAATGGAACACGATTTAAAATTGATTTATTTTTGTCATTGTATTTATGTAGTTTCGTTTCTCTGTCAATATATCGGTAGAAACTTCATCCCTTTTAGGAGAGAAAGATGAGCTTGATGAAGTTGCCGATTCATTTTAAACTTTTCGATTTATAATCAAATATTTCCCACAAAATTTTCAACACAAATTTCATTCCTGAAATGCCTTCATTAATCCAATCAAAAACAACACATTTGACAGCTGTAAATTATGTTGGTGTTAGTACAGGGAGGGGTAAATCTGCTGAAAAATTAAGATCTGCAAAATTGATTTTAAATCAAAAATAAATCAATTTATTTTGCCCAATGGAACGCAAAAATGGTCAAAAACGGCTTTTTGAAACATCCAAATCAAAAATTAATTTATTTATTTTACCAATGGAAAACCCTTTTATTAAAAAAAAGTAGATTGCCTTCTCAAACAGCGTAAACTCCGCTAAGCAATGCCTAGCATATCTGTCACCGAAACACCTTATGAAAGGCTTTCGTTACGGCCCGATCTTTTATTCTCTACAAGCCTGATGCGTCGAGGAAACGAGACGTGAAACTGACGAGAACCGCTGTCATCTTTTTCGAGTTACAAAATCGTTGCCCAATTCACAAAGCAGCGAGCGTTTTTAGGACAAAAACTCATTTTTGAAAAAAAAAAAATCAGTAAAATATAATCAAAATAACGTATACAACATTTTGATTTATTTAATTAGATTTAAGATTAGTCTGTAAGATATTCTAAGGAAGTCAAATGTACTTGTTAGAGTTAAATAAATAAATAAATAAATAAACAATTCATTTATCAATAACTTTATTTGTTAGATACTTTTGATCATTTCTTTTTTAAAAAATCTGTAAATGGCCGAGTTCAACGCACATCTGAATATTCTGAATTCTGAATTTTTGAACCTCTTGATTGGCCAGCTGTCAGAAGTCATCTGAATTTTCAGAACTTTTTCTGACAGCTGGCCAATCAAGAGCTTCAAAAATTCAGAATTCTGAATATTCAGATGTGCGTTGAACTCGGCCAATTACTTAGAAAAAATGAAAATCGTCGTAACGACGCGTCTTTATTCAATTTTTCGAATTCTTGGCGTGACGTGACGACGAGAAACGCTGCATTGTGTATATCCAGGTATGCTTTCATTGTTTGAAATTGGTTTGACAACTACAACGAGTTCTCGTCACGCTCACGTCTCGTTTGTCGTTGTCGTTTCATCGCCGCATTGTGAATCAGGCTAAACTCTTGATTGAAATCCATTTCCATATCCATACTCGGATGAGGAACAGGAAGAAAGACAATTTTGTTGTTTTCTTCACCTCGTCATATAAAATCTGCGCCTATAACACAATGTGAACTAGGAAAATTAAATAACAAAATTGTATGAGATTTCATGGCATCTAGCTTTATTAGATCGTATAGGGTATAGCTATACGATTAGGGAAACGGTAGGAGTTGTAGGTGGTTGCACAGTGAATTGTGCTTTAATAAGATTATAGAGCTATATGATTAGGGTACATGTAGGAACTATAACGCTTCGTTACAAGACTTAAAGAGCTGTACGGCTTCAAAATGAAAACTGCATCATATAAACTATAATTTAATAAAAAAAATAGCAAATATAAAGATAAGAAATCTATTGAAAAAAAAAGAAAAAATTATACGCTTGTTTCGTTGACTTCAAAGCTGCATTTGACAAGGTGAATAGACAGGCATTGTTGTACAAACTTTCAATGCTTGGAATCTCTCGGAAAATCTTGCAGCTATATTTCAACTTCCTTATCTCGTCGACTGCTTCGGTATGGGATGGGTCGCATCTGTCAGATTGGTTTGAAACGACAGCAGATGTCCCACAAGGTTGCATTTTAAGCCCAATCCTTTTTGCTTTATTTATTGATGATATTTCCGATGTTCTTCCAGGAGGAATATCTTTTGCCGATATTCAAGTAAAAGTATTACTCTATGCTGATGATTTAGTATTGCTGGCGGAAAACCCTTTCTCCCTACAGCTGCAAATCAACAGGTTAAATACATTCTGCGAGAAATGGGGATTAGTCGTCAATACTAGCAAAACTAAGGTGATGATATTTGAGACTCGTCAAAGAAGAAGGCTTCCAGAAGAGAATTGGTTACTAAATAATATCGCTATTGAAGTGGTGCAGGAATTTAAGTATCTGGGAGTTGTAATCACACACAACCTTAACTTCTCAAAGCAGGTGAAGAATAAAAGTAATGAGGCTAAATTGGCTTTGAGCTTAATGTGGCCCAAGTTCTTTGCGAACCAAGAAATCGATCCGGTGTCATAGTACCGTGTGTTTCGCGCGACTGTGAATACATGCATGTGCTATGGTGCCCTGGTTTTCGGATATACTTATATTGAGGCGTTCGAAGCACTACAGAGATATTTTTTCAAGCGCTTGTTTAGATTGCCAAATTCAACGCCAAATTATGCCATCTACGTAGAATCTGGATTATCGCCTCTTTACATTGTAAATCTTAAATCAAACTCCAACTATTTAATAAGAGTGATGAGAAGAAGCAGAAGAAGTCTTCATAAATCAATCATGGTAAGATTGTTGCAAACGAGGGCCTCACCATAAGGATTGGAACGAATTAGCCTTAGCCCATGAAACTAATCTTCCCCTAAATGAAACAAACGTCGATGAATGGCCGGGGTGTTTTGCTAATGTCATTGCAAAAATAGATGAACAAATTTACACCCAGCATCCATCTAGAGCAACTGAAATAACATCTAGAAATATAATATAAGAACCTCAATCACCAGTTGCCCTCGGAAGCGAATTATTTCTGCAGTGAATTTTCGGTCGAAGCTATAAGCCACATATTCAGAGCTCGTGTCGAACTGTTTAACTTAAACTTTATGCCCCACCGAGCTGACTTGCCACAAATTTGCGATCTTTGCAACAGAAGAGAGAATGAAGATACAATCCATTTTATTGCGATCTGTCCAATATTGCAGGAAATCCGACGATTGTATTTCGAAACAAGTTATCTCACTCCAAATCGACTTAATGAAATACTCAATGGAGCGCTAGGATGGTCCACCCTCTATAAGTACTGCAAACACGCCTTAGCATATCGCAATAGTAATGTTTCTTAAAACAGCAGTTCAAGCACCAAAATTTATGTTGATATCTTTTGTGCTTCAAATCACTTTAAAATTGAAAACGTATAAATATATTTGTGTTTAAAATCATTTCAAAATTGGTATCTTTTTGTGTTTCAAATCATATTAAAACTGTAAAAAAAAAAAAAAAAAAAAACTTGTTACCTTTATTTATTTTATTTCATTTATATTCTTTATAACACTAAATGAAATGTCATATCAGGCAGACGGCAGAATAAGCCATGTTATTATTCTTAAGAAAAGAAATATTGTGATTCAAAATTTTTTGTTAATAAAGAAGTTATCTATCTATCTATCTATCTATAAAGATAATTGAGTTTCACAAAAAAAAAAATTGTATAATAATTTTGTGTGAACAGTGAATCTTTTTCGACCCCACAACCAAATTTTCCGCAGACTCAGGGTTTACCCACTTATATCAATTTGAATCTCTAGCAACTAAGGGATATTGGTTCTAATCAATTTGATTTTTCCTTCGGACATCAGCTCATTTTGTTAATTCTGTGTTGTCCTTTAAATTGTGTTGTCCTTGTGTGCCGAATGGGTTGTTCTCTCCAAAGAGTAAGTGAAGAAACTTCGTTCATCATTCTTTTAGAAAATTATTCATCGTTGATCTTGACTTTAGTTAACTTTTTGCTATTGTTTCGTTTTTGCGAATATCTTAAAATTACTACAAAAAATAAAATGGCCAACTAAATCGCACGAACTTGATCTTGTGATCCACAACTGAACTTCAGTTGCAGTTGCGCCCCATGAACTTCAGTTGCTCATTGAGTGTAGTCAAATAAATTAAGGATGAATTTTTCCACATTTCAGAAGTGGAAATGAACTAGAATTGTTCAAACTCTTCGATATCAGACTTTTCTATCCAGAATCCTGCTTTCAGATATCGAGTCATGTTAAAAACCTATATCTACGCATGCTGAATTGCCTTCTTCATAAAAAAACATAAATGCAACCAGATTTCTTCTACTGACAAAATATCGCATTTCATGATATTTTTTTTCTTAGACAATTTGGATAAATCATATTTGAAAAAAAACGACAGACATAATATGACAACTGGTCGTTCGAACATGCATATTCTTAAGATAAATCTGAAATCCATCAAGCTCTATTTCTTAAATAAAAAAAGGATTACATGGCTTATCACTAGCTAAACAAATAAATCCTTCTAAGCAATTAAAAATCAGAGGTCGCATCCTTGTTGTCGTCATCTTCAAAGTAGAATAAACAAAGTCAATATGAATAGAGATAAAAAAGCTGTTGCTGACAGTTTCCTGATTACAATCAAAAGGAAAGAATCTGATTAAAATAAAGGACCTCTTTTGAGTCAATAAAACATTCAGATTCAGAGTACAATTAATTAATTCAGGTCATTAAAACTGGCTAATATTATATATAGTAATCATTTCTCTCTCATTTTGGAGGAAGATAAGCCAAATTAAAGATAACAATCATTTTCATATCCCCCATGGCAACGAGGGAGAACAGAAAAAGCAAATAAAACAAGTAGAAGTATAGAGCTCATAAATCCTAGAGTGGAGAAACAAAAAAAAAAATGTTATAAGAATTTTACCAGTTCGTTAGAAGTGGTAATACATTTTTAAGCAATCAAGAGTTCTGAAAGAAAACCCATCAACATTAAATGTGGCTGAATATACATAGTTTGACGAAGGCGAGAGTTTTAATTTAATTATTTATTTATAAGCTTAATACAGCAGAACTTAAAACTAAACATAATATTCCTTAAATCTAAACTTAAACATATATAGGCAGAAATGTTCAGTATGGGAGAGTTAGAATGAGTAAAAAAGGACTAAGAGAAGGATTAGTTAATAATAGCTTGTTTTAAAGCAGGCTGACTCGTGTTGGGGTTGAAGGTATTTATGTTGTTGGCTTTGCGTAGCATTCGAGTCAAAGGTTCGTTGAGGCCATAATCGGTACGGTGGTAGGCAGTGAGGAAAAAAGGAACACATCTGTGAAGTTGGCATAACAATTTTCACCTAGGCTAACGGGACAATAACAGGAATTTGCAGTTTTTTTGCATTTCCATTCCGGATTTTGCAGTTCACCAAATCGTGGGTGTAATCCCATGTACTGCTAACTTCACTGTGAAGTTAGCAGTACATGGGGTTTTTAAAGCAACCACACAAGCTATCACTTTCAAATAGGGCTCCAAATTTGCAGTTTAATTTGGGTAATTTTTTTCTTGAACTGCAAGAAAAACTGCAAATTTGGACACTTATTTCAAGTTTATAGCTTGTGTGGTTGCTGAGAAAAGGACTTTCATATGATAACTTTACATTGAAGTCGGACGTGCAATATGAATTTCTTGATTTTTTTTTTTATGAGGACTTCAAAATTTTGGGTAATTTTTTTCTGGAACTCCAAATTAAACTGCAAATTTGGAGCCTAACTGCAAGGTTCTAGCATGCGTAGTTGTTGAAAAAACCCCATGTACTGCCAACTTCACAATGAAGTTAGCAGTACATGCGATTACACCCACTATTTGGTGAACTGCAAAATCCGGAATGGAAATGCAAAAAAAATGCAAAAAAAACTGCAAATTCCTGTTATGGTCCCGTTAGCCTAGCTGAAAATTGTTATGCCAACTTCACAGACGTGAAAGGAACAGATCTTAACTGACGGGTGTTTGGATTCAGACAGATCTTTTGGAGAAGAGTAGGGCAATCAATGACCTCATTTATTAATTGGTGAACAAAAACGATGTAAGCAGTATCACGGCGTAATTTGAGCGGTTGAAGGTTCAGAAGTTTAAGACGGTCTGCATAAGAAGACAGGTTATAGGGATCATCACAGCCAAGACCCCGCAAGGCGAAGCGTAAAAATCTGCGCTGGATGGCTTCGATATGATCTATGTGAACTTGATGATATGGTGACCAGACTGGTGAGGCATATTCTAGGAGAGGTCTAACAAAAGTCATATAAAGGGATTTGGTTACATATGGACAAGAAAATTCTTTTGACCAGCGTTTTACGAACCCGAGTGTTGAGTTCGCTTTGCTTATAATGCTGTCGTAGTGGGAGCGAAAATTGAGTTGAGTGTCACAAATGACTCCGAAGAGGTTACAATAAGAACAGGTACTCCAATAATCGAGTATTGTCTTTGGGACAAGGGAGGGCGCTTTCGAGTGAAGGTTATGGTTTGATATTTCTTAATGTTTAGCTCAAGAAAGCTCTTTTGGCACCAAGTAAAAAATCTATTTAAGTCTTTTTGCAGCATAAGTGCGTCGTCAGGGGTAAAAATTTGTTTCGATATTCTCATATCGTCAGCGTAAATTTCTAAATCAGATTGAGGTAAAATCAGCTCAACGTCATTTATAGTCAAAACGAAAATAAGTGGTCCCAAATGGCTTCCCTGGGGTACTCCAGAAAATGCATGAATAGGTTTGGAGATACTCCATCTGAAGACCACTCGATACTGACGGTCAACTAGGTATGACCGAATCCAAGAGATGAACAAAAGAGGAAAACCAAGCTTTTTAAGTTTAAAAAGAATGATATTGTGGGAAATTTTATCAAATGCCTTGCTAAAATCTGTTGCAATGGCATCAACTTCTTTACCTTCTTCTAAGGCAGACAGCGTTTTTGAAACGAATTCAGTGAGAGATTCAATTAAAAGTGTAAGCAAGATGGCAGGGGGAAAACCTGTTCCATTCTCTTCAATTCAGCTAAATCTATACTACATTTTTTTGAGAAATACCTTCTTTAAATTCAATATTTTGTTTTATATTTTAAGACAAAACTCCTTGGGCTGTGTGTTTTCAAAATGTTTACATATAAGACATTTATTTAGTGGATTTATGTCCCAGATACTTATTTCACTCCACCGGTATAATAAAATAAAATATTGAATAAACAATATTTTTTTATCGTTTTTAAAATAACAAAAGAAGCTTCGTTCAACCGACATATCTTGTAATCTATTCAACCATCTGTCGGAATGTCATGAAATTTTGAGATATCGTGTCTCGTTTTTGTTTTTAAAAATAGGACCAGTTGAAAAAGGTATAGATTTGTTGCAAAAAGCGTAATCTTAAGCATAGTTAAATATAGAATTAAATGTACAATTTTGCTGAATTGATTTTTAAATGATTTAGTCAACCACCCTTCTCTCCCTGAATGAAATCCTGAAATCCATAACCAGGTTTGTTCGAGATTTACAGATTTGTTGAATAAATTTTCGGCTTAAATCACATTTTAAAGTTCCAAATATCTAAAGCTGACATTTTAAAGCTGTAGCCCTCTATGAACTAAGGTGTCTTGCTCAATTTTGAATTCTCAAAAAAAAAATTAGTCCTCACTGCATTTGATCTATGTCAAATTTAAATGTTTCTAGTTACTCCCAAAAACTTTACTAAATTAAACAGGATTTTTAATGTATATCTACGCAGTCTATATGAATCCCAAATTTCAATCGAACTTGCGAAATCCCCCCTCGAAAAATGGGAACATTATTCCATCATTAATGACCCATTAACGCAAACACCACTCTTACTAATTATGACACTGAGCTTGAGATATGATACCACTAGCGCAACCGTTTTTCCGTCAAACCCCATTCGATTCAACCAAACCATACCATCCCGACTCTCTATCATATCGCATGCTATCGACTACGACTCCTTTACAAAAATAATGTCATGCATAAGTTCGTTGGTCGTTGACATCGTAAGAGAGTGCGTCAATGTGTGTTTGTTTGTATTCTTTGAGTGTATTAAAAAATCATTTTGTGGATGGACGATATCCCCAAACCAAAACTCTAACTAGGTACATATCTATCTTCCTGCCAGCACAATAATAAAATTGATAGCTCTGTAGTAAAACAGGACCCAGAGTAGTCATTTGCAGTGAGAGCCTTTAGGGGGTTTTCCTTGGTGTTGGCCTCCTCAATGAGGAACGACGAGAAACCAAGAAAGCTCTTCGTCATCATTCATTTTCAAATCGTACTTTTGGCAGTGCTGCGGTGATGATAATAGCGATGCTATCAGTGGTAGGAGATTTTTGTGCTTGGATATATGTACGAAATGAGGAGCCAAAAAAAAAGATGAATATGCTTTTAAAGGTGTCAAACAACATTATGACAGTTGTTGGGAGGGTTTAGGTACTTTCCTATTGGACTTTTTTTTGGGAGCGGTATGATTGTTATTGGAAAGAATGTTGTACTGACAGTTAGAAGATGATGGAATGAAAGTCGGAATTGGAGTAATTTTTTGATTGGATTGTTACTTTTTGGGTTTACAATGACGGATATGATGACAGATCACATTTGTGTCAGATGTTTTGCCGGGTTTACTTTTGTTGTTTTTTTTTTTTTTTTTTTTTTTTTGTTTTTGTGAAGAGAGAATTTTTAAGTTAACGACTGTGAAAGTTGGCAAAGTTTAATCATTAATGAATAGCCTTGTATCATGATTCACTTCAAAACTTTAAGTTCAAATTCTTTTAATTTAATTTTGAAGAGATACTTAACTTAGTTTAATTTTGAAAGTTTAATTAATTAAATACACCATTTTTACTTGCGATACAAGTATTTAAGGGCAAGTTTTAGATTCATAAAGAAGAGTAATGGCACTATGGTTATGGTATCCAGAATAAAATAATGTTATAGATCAAGCAAGTGCCGAAATCCATCTAGACGAATGGCAACCAACTATATGGGGCTGTACAGAGAAAACAAATAATGTTGAAATCATTAAAAAATTCGTGGAATATAATAAATGCCCCTTGGTATATAAGAAATACCAATCTACATCGTGACTTACAGCGTTGCCGATGTGGCACCATCGTGTACTTTTGGCCCCTCTTAATTTAAATGGCAGTGTGGCACTCAAACACTTCAAATGGCACCCTATAGTAAAATACAATGTTAAACAAAAATTTCTTAGACAGCATTTTTCAGGATTCAACAAAGTTTTGGTCAGAATAAGGAAACATGAGAAATTCTATCGACGAGCAAACGTCTCCAAATATATCGAAATTCATAATCAGACTTTAAGCTTAACCACATGGTAGTGCATTAGCTGAAAGGGTTTTTCACGTTTAAATAATATTAAAACCCATAATAAAAATCGCCTTTCTTGTAAAGTTATGAAATTACTTTTGGGGCTTAATGAAATAATAAAGGCCGAAATTTGCCAAAATTTCATACCACCTAAAGACTTATATATTGGTATATTAATTGACAAATTTCTCATTGCTTTTATTTATTTTTTTTCGTTTAGTGAAGTTCTTTTATTTTATTAATTTATTAATGCTAATTTAATTAATTCAATAGTGTTCATTTATTCGTGTTATACTTTAAGTTGTATATGAGGTGCAATTAATAAAATTAAAAATTATTATGAAATCAGATTTTTTGATGTGTATTATCACACATTCGTGTGAAAAAGAATTTAATTTTCCGTCAAATTCGTTAAAGTCTAGCATCACGTAGGAGAAAACGTAATAAACACTGACGTTTGTCATAGATTTGTCACAAAAATGTGATTGTCCCTGACTGAATTTGTAGATAACGATTCCTCCCCACTTTTCAAATCGTCTTAAATCTTTAAGAGCCGTTTGCTGATAAGAAACATATATATTTATGTTCTACTTAAACGCTTATGTTCTACTTTTTCCTCAACGTAAACTATCACATAAGATCTTATGTAGAACATAAACTCTTAAGTTTCGTTTCAGCAAATGGGCCTAAGCCTAGTAAGTTGATGATGCGAATAGAAAAATCTAATACAAAAATGACATAACGAGATCATAAATGAATAATAATGAGCGAAATTGAAAATTGTAGCAGATTATTTGGAGGAGCGTCTTCTATTTTTTTTTCGCACCAAATGTACTGGGGGCTGTTTAATTTGAAACGTCAATACTTTTCCATTATCCTTTGCAAGCTCAAATTTGGCTTCCAAATTTGCAAAAGAGGGAAACATTTCCAGGAAAATTTAATTTTATTTGTGTTTGTGTGGGAAAAATCCTTTTCTTGGGAATTTCAATGTCAAAAGGGACAAAGGAGAAAACCGACTAAATTCATGGACATTTTTCTCGTTTATAAAATTTGGAATCATTGGAAAAAAAGCGAAACAAGGTGAATGAAATGTCTGAATTATTTATAACAAATTCATTTTTGAAGATATGTTTTATTTGCAGCTGAAGTGTTAAGCTGGTACTCAAATGATTGATTAAAAAAAAAGATCACTTGATATTCCTTTCCTTATGAACTGTTTGCTCTACATTTTTATTTTATAACTAAAACAAAACACTTTTCCATATGCCATTTATCAATTTCGTAAAACATTTTGACTAAGTCAACAACAATTAATCTCTTAGCCATATTTCAAAATTTAACTCATACAGTCTAATACTTCTCCTATACCTATACAATTTCAAAATCGATGCCCAAAATTTCCTTGCACAAAAATGTTTAATTCATTAAATTTGTAGGCCTGTCTCCGGGTGTAAATTGTTAAAAATGACAATCAGCAATCACTGTCGCAAAAATATACAAGAATCATTTTTATAACCACCTCATCACCATCACCATCACCATTACTACAACCAAATCGGTTCTAAAGTTCACAATGATAATAGACTATGGACCTTCACAAGGGAGGCCTTTATTTACAATATCTATATGTACCTAACTACATCTGGCTTCAGGGCGAGTATCAAAAATATTCCTTTTTTGGAGAGTATCCTTGTAGAAGTTTAGTGTTTTCACGCAATAGACATTGTCAAACCACAAAGCGAATAATTTGCATCCTTAATGGCAAAACATCAATCAGTCGAACTAAAGGATATTTTCATTCATTTTGAATAAAGCTTGTGGTGAATTTCATAGGCTATGTATTCAAAAAGCACAACAGAAGTTACACATATATATAAATTTTGTATAGTATTAGGCCCATTGGGTGTTCAAAAATGATTAATGATTGTGTGAGAATATTTATTAAAGGTGTGAAGTAAGGGAAAATTTAACAGGAATTCCGGTCACTTTCATTTGATAGTGGTTTCATCTTTTAAAATTGAAAACAAATTGAATTCGTCAAGAGACTTGTTTCTCAACTTAACTGAGTATAACCGCAAAAACCTCTTATCCCTCGTCATTTCGTTTGTACAGCAGCATCTATCGAAAACCAATTAGGTTCCTTTTGAGATATACATGATATATATACCTATAAGTATAACCTGCAACCCATATAGCCACGTCAAACTTTAAGCACTTTCATTAAGTATAATTTGTACATCCAACCCCTACGGGCGAAATGGTATAGGTATGGGCTTGTAACTATAGAAAAGTCGAATGACGACTCTTCCAATTCAGTTTGGCCGGGGCTATATAAAAGGATGAGAGAGGTCGTCATCGTCAACGTCGCCGTGGTATAGGTATAGCAAATTAAAAGCATCTGCTTTTGCAAAATCAACTCTCAAAGTAACTATCTGAAAGTTACTTAAGTCTTTATTACCGCAACGCTGCCGTTCACTTCTATTTTACTTACCTCCCAAAACTCATCATCAAAGGGACCAACTTTTTGGCTTTAACACTTTTCTACGGGCGGGCGGCAATGGTGACGATGATGACGAAAATGGTGCGACTCCGACGACGCTACGACGACGACGAAAGGGTTGTATAGGTACACTTTTACACAGAGGCACGATACCAAAGCGATGAAATGAACGAACGAGCGATGAAGGTGTAAATATGTATGTACTAAAACGGAGGGGTGTAATAACGTCAAACGCCCAATTTGAAAGTTAATTAAAAACAATTTATATGCCTGACCTTTTTCGTGTGCTGTAGAATTACTTTTGTATTGCCAGAACCACCTTTTCAATTAGCACGCCAGACCCGAGCACGAGCAACACCATCAGCAAAGGAGCAACAAAAAAGAAATCATGATGCAAGACTAAAAATTTTAACTTGACCCGAAACTATAGGATGTACCCGGTGATCCTTGTCTTTTTGTTCACGGCCAATTTGTACAAAAATTGTTGCTATACTCGAATAAGGTTTGTATATATGTGTGTATATGCAGCCAGAAGAGGGTGGATTTTGAGGGAGAGAAATATTGCATTCAGTTGAAGTGCTCTGTAAACAAGATTGCAATGCATTTACATTGTAATATGCTGCACAAATTGTTGTCGAAAGTCAACAGACAAATGATGCAAACGCAAGACTGCCAAGCGTATGCATATACACACCTATACAAGTGAAAATGGATTTGCTTTTGTATTCACAAGCTTGAAATATAAAAAAGGAGACAGTCTTCATCTACAGGGATATTTAACTATGCCAAAAACGAATACAAATGTATTCATGTAAGGCCGTTAAGCAACTTGACCTTGTATGGTTATACTGTGGCCATTTAAAATGAAACGCAAGGTTAAGTCGCAGGTACTTGCTCTTATGTACGATTACATTTTAGTTTTAAAGCCTGGCTATAAGGTATTTACATTTGTTTTTAAAAGAAATAAATTAGCGGGGGTGGGTAGTTGAAAATAGCGGTTTTACATTTTTTTTTTTCAGAAGCATTATCTCTTAAATTCATTTAAAAATGATTCTCTGTCATATTCCCTAAGTGTAAAGACTTTTATCTTGACGATCTAACTAATAGAATTTTCAATTTTCTCAAAAAGTAAAAGATATTTAAGCATCTGGTTATCTGTTTCTGACTAAAAACTAATAAGAGCATTGAATTTTGAAAGCAAAAATGGTTCTTAATTACGAAAATTTTCAAAGAAAATTACTTTGAAAATTTTTTTGTTCATTTATTCTTCAAAATTTTGAGTTTGAAAATTAATTTTTCAAAAACTATTTCCTAAAACAAATTTATTTAAAAAAAAACAATGAGAAAACAGTCATCTGGCTTTACAAAAAGGTATATCATTTTCTAATAATTTTCTTTCCGTTTTAAGTAATTTTTTGTAGAAAATTTCCCCCCCCCTGGCTAAACGGGAGGAAATAGACCATACATACCATTCATAATTTGTGAGTATTTTTTTAAATAACCATCAGCCCAAAAATGGTTAAAAGATATCAATAAATCAAAAATACAATACTTTTCGAATTAGAAATATTTGTATTATAACTTGAATTTAAAAAATAATGAATTAAGAACACCGCAGTCTGGTTTTGTCTTTTTTCCCAAACCAAAATTCTTTGTTTCGATTGCGAGTGGCTGATGTTTTTGATTATGTCTCTAAATCTTACTCTGATGGGTCTTCTGTTTGGATACAAACTCAATAGGATTAGGGATGATCTTTATACCTACACCCAGATGCTGATTTCCCAATGGAAATTTTCCATTTTTCTTTCGGATTTTTGGTTTTACTTTCTATAAAATAAACATATTCAATTTTTATTTGTGGCTTCTGAGGAGTTTAACTTTTCCAATGGTTTTAGGTTTGGGATTTATTCAAAGACAATTTTGGATTTTGAAGATTTGCAGATTTATGCTTCAACCATAAGTAATTTATTTTGTTGTTACGAAAATTTTAGCTTCAAATACTTTTATTGAAAAGCATTTGGAAAAGTTTTCAAATTTTAACTTTCATCGCTACAGTTGGTCGGATTTGTGGACAGTTGAATTTAAAGATAAATATTATTCAAATTAATATTACTGTATTTCGGTGTGTGTATTGTTGGCTAAACTTATTTATTAAGAAGAATATGAACAATACAGACAATATTTCGATGGAAATTAAAATTCAATTCATACAAATACAAAGAGAGCATTTTATCTGTTGAAACAACGCCATCGTCTTATTTTTTTAAAGTAAAGAAATATAAAACATTTTGGAAGGCTTACAAATCACGTAAACATTCATAAAAACGTAAATATGCTGAACATTTGTAGGAACTATCTTAATTTTGATGTTCCCGATGGTTAATCTAAAAATAAGAGAAGATATTTGTCCAACGAAGGCATTTTATTGTTTTTTTTTATTTTTTTTTTCAATTCATCTTATAACTATAGTCGTGTTTTATTGGTAATTTTATAGCTAGCGTAGTAAAATTTCCATCGGTATACAATAACAAAAACGAATAGTGCCGATAAATTAGCCAGCAAATTAGTGAATATAAAAGTCGGCAAAGAGTGTTGTGCAGTTCAAAAATATTAAAGACTTGAACCTTAAATGTCGGTAATATAGATTGTTTTTCACTTAAAAAGGGATGTGTTCTAAGATATTTGTTGTTTAAAAATACTGAAAAATACTTCACACGTTATTGACATGCCCGAATGAAAATCCGAAAATTATTTTAGTCGAGATAAAACTGATTTTATAGTATCTCGTTGACGTTTTGGATTAAATATTCTATATACGTCAAAATATAGTTCGTTCCATATCTGTCAAGCAATTAACTGCAACGCAGGATTGCTGAAACATCATAGCCACGACTAATTTCACGACTTGTTGATCATCATGACATAAAGTTATGTACTGTGGAAACAAAGAAACAAGAATACTTTGCGAATACAGCCACAAAAATAAAGAGTGTACATAAAAGTGGATATAGCGTTTTATTGTTACATGGAATGCTGCGCTAGCTATAAACGACCAATAAAACACACCTTATATAACTAGTTATCCATGACCTCCAACTAAGTTATCCGAGTATCTCAAAACAAAAACTATACCACTTTTTTGAAAAAAAAAATATTTTCACACCACCTGTAACGTCTTCTAGGAGAAACTTTTGAATTTTTCTAATCATTGGGCAATATTTTTGAATCATCTTCTCAAATCTCCAAAGTTTTTCTTAAGTTCGTCTAAGTTGATTTTCAAAATTTAAACCGCATTTTATTTGCTGCTTTTACTTTGAGTAAAGGAAAGTCGTAACACGTAGAAACTTTTTAATGAAGACGACTTTTTTAAGCTTACAAAAGTCCTGTGGAAAAAAAATTTTTGAACTTAAAGATGGTTGACAAGCTTATACAAGCAATAGAATATTATGGAAACTTATTACTTCTAATAAAAAGCTGCCAATATTTTAAGTTCTTACCATTTTCTGGATAAAATACTTGCAGTCAAGAACTGCATTACCTAGCTTTACAAACTTTGAAAACAAAAACAAAAAAGAAAAGCTCATTTCATCGTCAGTTCTCAACAAATTCCACAGCTTTTTCAATTGATTTTTGATTAAGTTTTAATGCTTTCACATTATAAAATGTTTTTCAAAGTTAATAACAAAACTAATTTCATTTTTATTCTGCACCAGTTTCAATTTCTAATATTAAAAAGCACTATTGAACTCTGAAACGCTTTAGTAATCATTTAACAGTGTAGGATAAATATGTATGTTTCTCAACCAAATTAACTCACAACCAAAGCTTTTACAATACAGCTTTTATGAAATTCTAATGTACTACATTTTCATTAGATCCGAAATGCGGTAGTTTCAAAAAAATACAGAGAAAGTGCTTTCATGGGAATTTTTGGCAAAGCTCTTTTAGATAGAGAATTGCATGCAAGAAATTCCATTCAAAAGCTCTGTAAAAATTAAAGCTTTATTATTAAATTATTGAATTGGAACATAAATGGTTATAATTATAATATTCCTAGTTATAACAATACAAGTGTTTTCCTGAGTATTATGTAAAGCATAATAAAACTTACCTATATACTTACTTTAAGGTGCGGCGCTACAGTCCGAAGTGGACCTGGGTCTCAAGCAACAAACTTCTCCAATCAGATTGGTCCCTAGCGCTGGTATTCAATTTCAACTACTTTAGAGAAGTTTAAGTCCAGGTTTTCGTCACTCCATACCCCTGGAGAAATCTGTCATTTTATAAAACGTGAATTGATTTATTTCTCCGAAACCATTACTTTGAGCTGAAAAGTAATCAAGACAAAAATGGTTGGAAATAAAATTATTTTTTATTTGTACTACATTCTTTTCCACGCGGGCAGTATTAACGAGCTTATACGGTTTTATTTATTTTTATTTTACTATTTTGCATTCTTATTGTTCTTTAAGAAACCTACGTTAATTGTATCTACCTACTAATAAAAATTGCAGAGCATAAAATTGACAAAATGTTGTCTATGTTGTGTTTTTGTATGTTGTAAGCTCTTGAAGATTTATCAAAAGCTTAAAAAGCGACAAAACATAAAAGCTCTTTGACAAAAACTGTGAAAAAGCCATAACAAATTGCTTTCAATGGGGAACGGTAATTCGATTTTTCTGCCCTGGTATAGTTTATGAAATTTAGCGGAGAATTATAACGGGTGATTTTTATGGCTGGTTTGGTTTTGGCAACACTGGTTTTGACAGCTGACGTGTGTTTAGTACCTTGTGTCACTGTCAAACAGCTTCAGTTTGGTTTGCAATTTAACCATGGATCGTCTTACAAATGAACAACGCTTGCAAATTATTGAATTTTACTATCAAAATTCGTGCTCGGTTCGAAATGTTCATCGCGCGCTGCTTGTGTTCAGCGATGAGGCTCATTTTTGGTTGAATGGGTACGTAAATAAGCAAAATTGCCGCATTTGGAGTGAAGATCAGCCAGAAGCATTGCAACAGCTACCAATGCATCCCGAAAAAGCCACTGTTTGGTGCGGTTTATGGGCCGGCGGCATTATTGGGCCATATTGGGCGAATCGCAGCGTTACTGTCAATGGTGAACGCTACCGAGCGATGATAACAAATTTTTTTTTGCCCGAAATGGAAGTTCTTGACTTGCATGAAATGTGGTTTCAACAAGACGGTGCCACATGCCACACAGCACGCGAAACAATGGCGCAATTGCGAGGCGAGTTTGGTGAACAGTTAATTTCACGTTTCGGGCCGGTCAATTGGCCGCCTAGATCGTGCGATTTGACACCATTAGATTATTTTTTGTGGGGGTATGTCAAGGCTAATGTCCATAGGGACAAGCCCGCTTCGATTGACGCACTGGAAGCCAACATCCATGCATTCATTCGTGAGATACCGGCCGATATGTGTGAAAGAGTATGCCAAAATTGGACTCAGCGGATGGGCTACCTGAGACGCAGCCGCGGTCGACATTTGCATGAAATTATCTTTAAACATTAAATTGCAAGGTCCAAACTATCGATTCAAATAAATATTTCATTCATTTTTTCGAATTTTTTGTGTTTTTTTTTTTTTTTAAAGTTCTAAACCTCTTAAAAAATCACCCATTATCTACAATTTGTATAGATAAAACAGCTCCTCCATCAACCCAGTATTGACAATTTTTGTTCAACAAAGTACCTATAGCTGTTAATTTCAGGCGCTGGCATATTTCGAAAAATAAAAAGGAGAAATCGCCAAATTTTCGAAAGTCAAAGTTTCGAAAGAAACATTTTTCCAAGGACACAATTTCGAAAAACCAAACTTTGTTTTCCGTAACTTGTCTTTTCTAAACTTCGTTACTTTTTCGATTTGAGGTGCTTTGTGTTATTCAATTTTTATCCATTGTGTCCTCTCCTCTGTTAATAACGTTTCCCTTTTTTTCCAAAAACATAGAAACAATAAAAATGTCCCCCCAAAGTATTTACAACATATAATTATTTCCCAGTATAATTTTCTTAAATTGAACCTTTCTTTTGTCGAGTGTGTCATCTGTTAATAACATTTTCTTTTTTTCATAACATAGAAACAATAACAAATGTCCCCCCAAAAAAACAACATATAATTATTTCCCAGTATAATTTTCTTAAATTGAACCTTTATTCGAACGTAAAATTTCTTCTTTAAAATAGCCCAAAAAGGAAGTCCTTTTTTACATTTTTTTTCTTCCCACTATTTTAAAACACATTTGAAATTGTGGAACTTAAACATCTCACTTCTGATTAGCAACATTATGTCCGTGAAAATGTTGAGAGAGTTTTTAAAGCTTTCTCAATTTTTTCCAACCTTGCAGCCTTTTTTCTCCTTGCAACTTCCCCTTTTGCAGGATGAACGATGAATTGTCGAATGTTGTATTTATCTCATTGGAAATGAACACTTGCTCTCTCTCTCTCAATATCATCTCTCTCTCTTCTCAGCAATGAACGTTACCTCTCTCAACTCACAAGACCATAAATTTTCTCTATTTAATGGTTTTACACACCCACACGCTAGATGCTTTTTTTCCTATTTTCTCCGCAAGGTACAATGACAGGGAATAGAGTAGTAGTAGCAGAAGCAGGAGTAACCTTTTGTTGGTGCTCAGGACAAAAGTTATCCAAGGCAAAATAAAGCAAAAAAAAAAAATACGAGAATATTATTAAACCAAAACAAAACCTTTCAAGCGGACTCCTTCAATCTCAGCCCCTCGACACCGCGCACCAGCTACCATCACCACCCCTCAGCTTGGTTGTCCAATGGCGATTAATGTGTGTGTGTAGGTGGATCTGAATAGAAATAGGTATATCCTATCCTGGCGGATAGCACGGCGCGGCGTAGGCGTAGGTGGCATACACATTATATTATTGCGGGGCTGGAAAAATACGACGAATATACACAAAATAAAATACACAACATTTTCATAAAATCCGTCTAGACTCCTGAGCTAATACTCGTATACAGAGTTTTAGGAGTCACAAGCTGCATTTGTAGCTGCAACAGAGCCTGATGCTGATGCTCCAAATGCCCATTTTGCAGTTCTTTTCAATCTCTACCCACCGCATTATATTTCCATTTATATTTTTCTGGAATTTTTGCTCTTTTTTTGTTCGTTGTCATCCTCCTCGAAAGCGATTATTTCAATTTAAAAATGATGATGAAGGATATTTTGCTTTAATATGCTGCGAGTGTGTAGGTATATATGTGGGTATATATTTGTATTTGTGTTTGGTTGTGTGCCCCTTATAATGTGTCGAAAATGTACATTTGATAGGGACGACGACGACGGACGCATTGTTGTTATTGTTGTTGTTGTTGCTGGCACTGCTCTGTAGCTTTTATAGCTCACCACCTGTGAAACAGGGCGTGGGCGGATTTTGAAATTTAATTTTCCAATATTGCTTAAAGAATCCTTTTTTTCTTTCCTTTTGTTCCATTTTGTATATACTATACTATATGGATTTAGCTTTAGGGATTTGACATTAAAGATGTGAATTGTGTATGTCGATTATATACATATACATAGATATACCTATGTATAAAATATATAAGTTGGCTTATGGGTGCGGATTAAGAAGGTTCTGATAGCGGATTTAGAAGAAGTCTATTGTAATGGATGGTTATTGACCTTTTTTATTATAATAATAATCAGGAAAGGTCTTTGTTTTTTTTTTCGTGTTTTGTTGTTTCTTTAGATATTTTTAAGGATAGGACTTTATTTACAGTTTAAGCTGTGAGGATAAACCTTCAATCTTACGTACACATTCCTACCTACATTTAAATCTTGACAAATATTTGCTAAGAACGCGTGCATTTAAGCGTATATAAATTATATTTACTTGGCTGTGCCCGAAGTACCTAGTTTATATTTGGGTTAAAGTTCTAGGGGTTATCTAATTTGGTATAATTTTCACAAACTTTATAAGTGTGTATAAACTGTGAAAGAGAAAAAAAATACAAATAGCTTCTTGGATAAATAAGTATACAGAAAATCAATTTTAAGACCTTATTGATGAAAATCTACGTCTACTAACGATTCTACATGGATAAATAGTGTAACGATTTAATAATTACCCAACTACTTTGAATTTGAAACAAGAGAAAATCCTCTAACTGTTTGCAGCGCAGTCTCTCGGAAAAACTAAACATCAAACCTTCAAACGTTCACAGCGCCATCTTGTGATTCAGCTGAGTATCAATTCCAATGTTCCATCTGTCAGCGACTGGAAAGGAAACTTCTAGAAGGAGATATACTCGAATATTCCAGTGGATACTAGTGAAGACTAGAACTATTTAATTCCCTATATAAGGAGATGTTTTCGAGCAAGTAGAGATAGCTTAATTTTGAATGTGATAACGTAAAGTTAGAAGTAAAAGTGTATCCAGAAGTGAATTTTAAATTGCATACTATTGTGATTGGAGAAAAGTAAAATAGATTTGAAGTGAAATAAAGTGTATTTATTTGGAAAAGTAAATAAGTGGAAGTTATTATTTAAAGGAAATAAGTTTTATTATCGAACCTAGGTAGAACATTACAATAGATTGCCAATCGTAAGTATCGCAGATCTCAGTTTTTTGCTATATTTCCAGATTCTGCAAGAAGTTAAACGAAAAAATGCAGCGTATTTAGTGTATACCTATTAATTTTTGAAGAATATAATTGAGTTGAATAGAAAACGTGATTTTTGCATTGTGAAATTTCAAAAGTAACTTCCATTTGAATTGGAAAGTTTAGTACATTAAAAAAAATATGTTTTTACATAAAAGAACAAAATAAACAACGAGAAGTTCAGTCAAAATTTGGAACTCACCATCTAGACGATTTAGTTTGATTTTTAAACATTTTTACTGTGATACTTGGTTAAAAGAGGATTCTCCAAATTTCAAACGAGTTTAGCATCATTTTAACATTTTATTAATCACACCAAATGTCTATTTTATCTTTTATGTATCCTTCTAACTCCATATGTCACTTTGACATTTACAATTGTCAAAAAAGGTATGTTTGCTAAGTTTTGTTCACAAACTGTCACTGTTTTAGGCGTGTTCAGATGGCAAATAGATTAAGGCTTTGTTTCACAATGTCTTATTAAATAATCAACTTGGAACTTATTAGTCAACTATTAACCTCACTTACGTTTTACAATATCTGAATAGGTCTAACTTATAATTAAAGTTAATTAAAGTACTTTAATGGCCAGATGAAGTGTCGATTAGCAAATTTACTTGGTAATTTAAAAAAATATTAATTATTTTTTTGAATTTTTCATCAGTCAAAACTATATTTAGGCCTATGCGGAGAGATCTTTTATTCTGTTATTCTGTTATGAATTTCCATATAAAAGTTTGAGCTTATAAAAAATCTTTTATGAATTGTTATTTTTGTATTCTGCATGCCAAAAGCTGTTATGAAATCAGCAATAAAATCTGTTATGAAGTGTCAAGAATTCGAACTTTCAAAAAAATCTTTTATCTTTTATCAAATCTGTTATGAATCATAAAAGAATAAAAGATAAGTTTTTGTGACTTTTATAATAAAAGATTTTAGTAAAAATGGAAATTTATCATTCCGCAACGAAATGTTCTTAAAAATGAAAAATGTAAGAAATTATCCATGTTGTTTTTGTCTCCAAGTTGTGTGGTGTAAATAAAGGGTGATTTTTTAGCTGGTTTGGTTTTGGCAACACTGGTTTTGACAGCTGACGTGTGTTTAGTACCTTGTGTCACTGTCAAACAGCTTCAGTTTGGTTTGCAATTTAACCATGGATCGTCTTACAAATGAACAACGCTTGCAAATTATTAAATTTTACTATCAAAATTCGTGCTCGGTTCGAAATGTTCATCGCGCGCTGCTTCCATTTTATGATCGGCATTCTCGACCTTCTGAGCAGTCTATTCGGAAGATTGTGACCAAATTTCGCACCAAATTTACTTTGTTGGACATTAAACCACCAACACGTTTACATACTGTGCGTAGTGAAGAAAATATTGCGGCCGTATCAGCTAGTGTGACAGAAGACCGCAAAATGTCGATTCGGCGCCGTTCCCAGCAGTTAGGCCTTTGTTACAGCACTACGTGGAAAATTTTGCGGAAGGATTTGGGCGTAAAGCCTTTTAAGATACAGCTGGTGCAAGAACTAAAGCCAGCCGACCTACCACAACGCCGAATTTTTGGTGAATGGGCTCTTGGAAAGCTGGCCGAGGATCCGCTTTTTTATCGAAAAATTGTGTTCAGCGATGAGGCTCATTTTTGGTTGAATGGGTATGTAAATAAGCAAAATTGCCGCATTTGAAATGAAGATCAGCCAGAAGCATTGCAACAGCTACCAATGCATCCCGAAAAAGCCACTGTTTGGTGCGGTTTATGGGCCGGCGGCATTATTGGGCCATATTTCTTCAAAGATGATGCGAATCGCAGCGTTACTGTCAATGGTGAACGCTACCGAGCGATGATAACAAACTTTTTTTTGCCCGAAATGGAAGTTCTTGACTTGCATGATATGTGGTTTCAACAAGACGGTGCCACATGCCACACAGCACGCGAAACAATGGCGCAATTGCGATGCGAGTTTGGTGAAAAGTTAATTTCACGTTTCGGGCCGGTCAATTGGCCGCCTAGATCGTGCGATTTGACACCATTAGATTATTTTTTGTGGGGATATGTCAAGGCTAATGTCTATAGGGACAAGCCCGCTTCGATTGACGCACTGGAAGCCAACATCCATGCATTCATTCGTGAGATACCGGCCGATATGTGTGAAAGAGTATGCCAAAATTGGACTCAGCGGATGGGCTACCTGAGACGCAGCCGCGGTCAACATTTGCATTAAATTATCTTTATACATTAAATTGCAAGGTTCAAACTATCGATTCAAATAAATATTTCATTCATTTTTTCGAATTTTTTATGTTTTTTTTTTTTAAAGTTCTAAACCTCTTAAAAAATCACCCATTATAATGATTAAAGCAAAAGAAAAACACGAATATTTTTTTTCTTGTTAAAATATTTTAATATCGAATAAATTTCATAACTTTAATAAATATTAAGGTTTAGCGACGCATTTCGGAGTGTACCTCCATCTTCGGGCGAATAACTCGATTTGACGTGGGTGTTGAGTGTCAAAGCCAATGTGTATTGTAGTGTAATTGCAGAATATGATGTTGTTGTATTTGTTATTAGTTCTGTACTCTTTCTGTTTTAACTTTAATTGCTGTGTCATATAGTGGGTTTGTTTTAAAAATTAATTTATCGTTTAGTAGTTTGTCTTGTTCTAGTTTGCTTGCCTTGTATATCTCGTATTCTTCTGTCGTGTCCAATATTTTCCCTTTCTTACATATATGCATGGGTAGTGGGTTGGTTTCGAAATCAGTGTAATTGTGATTACATGTAATATCAGATGTTGGGCGAATGTGGATTTCGTGTTTACTTTTGGTTTATGCTCCAGAAAACGATCGTAGAAGGTTCTGCTGGTTTGTCCAATGTAAAATTTGTCGCAATTTGTATACACCAGAGCATGTTTTGGTTTCGTTTTTAAGAAATTAATTATAAAATACTTCGAAGAAATAAGTGAATTAAAACAAAATTATTTTTTGTAGAGAAAGGGCTTAACAGGAACTAAGATTTGATCTTCCCAACAAACGATTCTAATGGAAGCATCGCCTCAGCACTGCACACAATGTCACAATGCGACGAGACAAGAAACGCTGCCAACTTTTTCTCATTATAAAATCGTTCTCCAATACACAAACGACAAAAACTCATTTTTGTAAAAAAAAAAAACAATAGATAAAAACAAAAGAACGTACAAAACCATAAATTTGTCACTAAATTTATTTTTTAAATTCAATCGATCAAGCGTCGAATTGCTCGTGAATTCGATTTTAGATCTTTCTTATATTTGCCCTTGAATTCTTCTGAGAAGTGATTCAGCGTCTCCAGCTATCGATCTCACTTCGAACAGAGACCCTTCATCGATAGTGAGTATGGATACATCAAAGGTTCCTCCTCCCAAATTGAATATGAGCACATTTCGTTCACTCTGTGCACGTTCAACCGTTGCGAGTCATTGAAATATGCTGGAACTGGGATCCCCGCATTTTGGGCAGTGTATATCTCCCAAATAATCCTCAGCAGTCTCCTTCATTTCCGTCAATCAAAACCATTGAGCTGATTTCTTCAGGAGCGATCCCCCTTGAACTAAACACTGATCTTTAGTTTTCCACAATCGCTCAAAACTTTGAATGCGGCCAATGGTTCATGACATCTTGAATCTTCTGATCATCAATTTTTCGTCCAATTTCCAATTAACCTTGTTTTTTTTTGGGTATCCATTTTCATTTTCACGTCAGGGATGAAATTTTTTATTTAAAACAGCTGATATCTGACAACAGACTTTAGTTCTGTTTACTTTGTTTACAACAGATTTCGTTTTAGAAGTTTCATAACAGAATTAAATAAAAGATCGAACTCCTGAATACCAATTATAAAAGATCTTTTATGATGATAATCTTTTATGATTCATAACAGAAAATTCATAGCAGAATAACAGATGTGGCAGAATAGGCCCAAAAGTTGAAAATTTTGCGCCATAGACTTTCGGTACAATGAGATTTTAAATTAAAACAAATATCTTAATTCTGAGGGCTATATTTTCAAAGTAGTGAGTTTTACCTTTAAACCGGAACCAGGAACTGACGGCAAAGATTTAAGATTTTCAATAAACCACTTTTGACGAATGTACATATACGAATGAAGTAAAAGCTTACAAAAAAAAAGAAAAAATAGGCAAGATAAGGCTAAGGGGCAGTTTCACTGTTCCCATTTTCCAGAATGAGTTCTACTTAAGATTGCAATATAGACACATTAAGCCCAGTGTTACAGTCTGAGTATAAGTTACACTTAAGTGGCCAATAAGGGAGACTTAAAAAGTGTTTGCACTACTTAAGTGCCACTTACTATGACTCTGAAACTGGTAATTAACCTGAAACAAAAATTTCTATACAAAGAAAAATTTGGGTGAAGGACTTTAATTTTACGTCTTTAATTTTATCATTTCCTAAAAAGTACACTAAATGGAGGTGTAATTCAGTTTATTGTAAATATCTCAAAAACTATCAGCAATTTTGAAAAAAATGTTAAAACAGAAATTGTAGCACACACAATTGAGATGGCATCACTTTTTCTCATTAGAGCTAAAGATATTTGCTCTTCCGAAAAAAGGTGTTATTAGCATGGGTTATTCTTCCCATTAACCCGAATTTTTTAAGCAGTTTACAAAAAACTAAATGTTATACCCCTTCCACCCCACAATATCAAAAGCCCTGGTCTAAATTAAATATAAAAATAAAGTTCTCCACCGAAATGCAGCTTTATCGCAATTTTTGAAGTGTAATCGCACCAACTTTTAAAAAAGGACAAAAAAGAATCTGTAGACTGCAATAAGAGCCTATTCCTTTTAAGAGTGCTTTCTTTACGTCACACATCCTGTGTCATGCATCTTTGAAAACAATAAACGAAGTAAAATTGATGACAAAATCGCTTTAATGTATGTTCGTGATATTAACACCCATTTTGAATATATTAAAAGCATATACATATATATGTACCTACTATCTTATCTCTTCATGCATTTCACTTCGTAAGTAGGTACTCAGAAACTCTACTTAAATGGTTTAAATTTCCATTTCAAAAGATCATTCTTGATTCTTCGACACTGGATTTTTTTTGTCAAAGATGTCTCCTGGTCTTTTTATATCCCCGCAAAATGGCCAAAGATGTTCTTAAGAAAAAATCTTAGTACAAATTCAATAGAGTTTGGGGAAACTTTTCAATCGGGAACATACTTACGAGTATAAGAAGAAGAAGAAGATGAAAAAAAATATCTAAATCCAAAACCTTTAATCTTGTGAAAACATAAAATTGCAACTTTTTCACAGTCTCTTCCTTCCTTCCGATAATCATCATCGTTGGCAAAATATCCTTTCGGCTATCTTGCCTGTCATATGCAAATATATCCAGATCCACTCTCGGAAATAAGAAAATCCAAGGACAACGACGTCAACTTCGACGATGACAATGTCGACAAATTCCTCGAAAAGAAAGTTTCTTTTTCTTCGATATACTACAGGCTGATGGGTACTATACGGTTTACACTCGTATGTAGTTTGTATACATGGTGAGTTCTCAAGAAATCTTTTTCGCTTTTCTTGAGGACTTCAATGAAAATATACCCAAACTCACATTTTCAACAGAAAATTTTCCCGACATTGTTGCAGCATTTATACCGATGATATTGCTTCGTGGTATACTCCCTGTACTGTTTCAATCCATTGTTTCGAAAGTAGCGAATAATATCCCAATATCAAAACCATTCCGTCATCATCATCATCGCTAACATTGTCTCTTCGTATACCTCTAAGGACGACATGCATGGCATTCTGCCTGCACATGAACACACATTACGAGCTGAATATATTGAAATGACTATACAAATGAAGAAACTCTACACAGTGACAACAAAAGCAAAAGAAAAGAAAAACTTAAAGGACGTTGGAGGAATCTTCTATTCAAAGACCGAACGAACTATGAGAAGGCAAGGATGAAGGACCAAGGACATGACGAAGTTGCAATGTCTATCTTTCTGTGTGTGGTGCAATAAGACAAAGCTGAGAGTGCGAAGAGATAAAAAAGGAATGTAATTGAAAAATAGTCCTTCACTTGCATATATTTGTTTCAATTTGCGCCACAGATCCTTCGATCGACTCAGAACTCACCCGCACTCAACCACACCCTATACCTATAATATAACCGCCTACACCTACCCATTCAGCATCACTAGCAGCACTCATAGGGAATCAGCTGAGCTTCATATATGTATGTAGTATAAATTTAAAATCCTTTTGCGCCAAATTACTATTTGTATTCATTCTGGAACTCTTTTGGCAGCTGCAGCCGAAGCAGCCAGCGCCAGCGGTGACAAAATATCAAAGTATCCTGGCGAGACTCACAGCACAGCAAGCCTTTTTCTTTCTTTAGCTTTTTCTTTGTGTTTATTTTCTCACAGTGTTTGAATATCCATTTCCGGAAAATATATAGTTTAACACCAACTGCAATCGAAGTGTATCCTGGGAGTTCTAAGAGATGCCAAGGCCGAGAGGTGTATAGAATGGGTTGTGTGTGATACTCTGTTGCTTGCTGCGCGTCGAACGGTGATAAGTTTCCGTAGAAGGATATGTACTTAGTATCTACTATTTTTTTTTTTATTTTTTGTGTGTTCTAGTTTTATATCCTTTGAGTTTGCACATTAATTTTCTTTCGCTTGGACACTTCTTGGACTTAAAGGACAAACGAGGAAAAAATAAGAAAGAAATTAACGATGACGCTAACGACTTGAAGTGTTGCCCTCAAAGAAAATTAATTTTCTAATTGGACAGTCGCTTGTGAGTGAGTGAGTTGCACGGAGTAGAAAAATAACCACAGACTTATTTTTTATCTTCTTATCAGCACATCACTATCAGATTCTTAGATTAAAAACAAAAATGAAACAAAACTGATATTAAATTTAATAGAAAATTCATTGATGATACAAATATGCAGCTTAAATAGCTTTAACATTGTCGTGACAATCTTATTTCACTTCATTTTTATTGTTTATGACATTTTTTACATACAATTATTTAATGTTTAAAATTTGTATTAAAAAATGCTTTCCAAGTTCTGAGAAAAAATTACAGAAAATAGTTAATTTTTAAACAAAACATTATTGGGGTTACCATATGTACATTATGTAAACAGGGTGATTCGTTTAAGATTTGCCAAATTCTAAAGCCTTTAAGTTGGATGGAGATAAGACAAAAATCGTAGCGGAGGGGCGTCTGTTTCCCCCCGTTTAGGCAGGAGGGCCAATTATAGCGAAAAAATTACTTAAAAATGCAACAAATTGTTACAAAACAACGGTATGACTTACAATGCCATGTTATACTTTTGTGTAAAGCCAGAAATCCAGTTTATATTTCTGTTTTTAAATCATAGTGAATAGTTTTTGAAAAATTAATTTTCAAACTGAAAATAAAAACAAAATTTAAAACTGTTCAAATTAATATTGCTCAATATTTTTACGTAATTTATCTGTAGTTTTATTCTTAAAATTCAATGTTCTTATTAAATTTTAGCCGTATTTATTAGATTTTCTTAGAACACGCTTAGACAGTTGTCCAGCTAGTCATTGGCTAAATATTTTAGCCATCTCCCTATTTATAAACGGGTTCCATAAGTTGTCTAACTATCCAGGGTTGTTATCAAAATACATCCTCATATATTCTCTGACATATCTGTAATATGTCAATCTGGAATGAACTAATGAATTTGAGTGAACTTTTTTAAAACAGCTGTTTCAACTATTACAAACATTTTCAATTTAAGCATCCAAATCAAAAATAAAAATGCAAAATCAATCAAAGAGAAAATGGTCTGAGAATTGGGATAACCATGATAAACTATGAGGTTTGAAATTGATATTGTTAAATTTAGTTTTTAAAATCCAATTGTCAGTCAAATGTCACTGGGTACGTTCAACACATATTATATTAATTTTGGATTAACTTTGTAGTCATTGAACGTTCCCACTTTAAAATTCGTTATTAAGAACACCAATTTCGGTGTCTAAGATGAACAAATGAAAATGTTTATAAATAAGATTTTGGGGTTAAATGGTGTGCTAAAGTAAGCAAGCCTTTAGAATGCGATTATAAATACCACTGTAAGTCTCTTCTATTTTTTTTTTTGATTTGACTCGGATCCGTTGCTTAAGTTTCTCTTTAGATCCTATTTCAAGTTTAGTTATTTTCAATTTTCTTAAAAAGTACAAGACATATAAGCATTCAGTTTTCTGTTTTTGACTAAAAATTTATATGAGCATTGAATTTTGAAAACAAAAATACTACTTAATTACGTAGAATTTTGAAAAAAAAACTAGTTTGAAATTTTTGTATTAATTTTTTTCAACATTTTGAGTTTGTAAATTAACTTTTTTTTTTTAATTTTATTAGCTTATTCCCAGCAATATTTAAAATATAAAAAAGTTTTAATACATGACTTAATAAAAAATCTAGGAATTTAAAAGATATATCTTTTGGTTATAAACTAGTGACGGTTGTATCGAGTAATTAAGATTAAAATATAATACCGATAAGCTAATATAATGTTGAGGGGTGACTATATGAATTTACAATATATAATACATAAATATATTTTACTTAGGTAAACAAATTATTGTATCGCAAGTTAATATCAAAATCAGATTAAACAATTATGTTGATAACATTATTAATTTCGGATAGATCAAAATTGAACAACCACAATTTAATTTTCTTATTGAAAGCAAAAAGTGAACTGGTACTTCGCAGCTCGAAGGGTAGTTTATCAAAAATTCTGGGTGCTACTGAGGTATAAAAGTGTAAGAATCCACGATTACTATAGGACGGCATGGGAGCCAAAAAACTGTCATTACTGCGCAAACTATAAGCCGTTAAGTTCTGATTTAGTAAATTACCACTTCTCATATAAAAGACTTTAAGGACTTTATAAAAGTATAAATGCTTCAATGGGATTATCTTAGAATTGAAAAATAGATTGAAGCTATGTTCACGACGATGTTTTCTCCAAATAATTCTAATGAGATGTTTTTGAACAACTAACAAAGGATGGAAGTTTTTAGTAAGTGTACCTCCCCAACATACTAGGCCATATTGTAACTTAGATTGAACTAAGCCATAATATACAGTTTCAAGGAGCTTTTTTGAACAGAATTTTCTCAGATGATACATAATATATGTTGTAGAAAGAAGATACTTTTACAATTGTTGGGTATGAAAACTCCATTCAAGTTTACTGTCAATATTCAAACCCAAATATTTAAAAACCATTCACATATTCGATTTTAAAACATTTCAAAGAACAGTCTAAGTTGTCATTTAAAGTTATGTCACCGCTATTTGCACTGCACGTATCAGCATTAACACACCACCTTTTGCAGTCAGTACAGTGAAATACAAGTTGTGGTGATTGAAAATAAGAAAAAGATTCATTAAAAAACATCAGTTTAGTTTTGTCACTTATGACAAGCTTATGCATTCCAAAGCAGTGCCTTAGGATTTCTAGATCATAGTTGATGTCTGCTACTAAATCGAGTATAGAACTATTGGAGTACAAACATGCTATGTCATCAGCAAAACCGGTTTTAGTACCTTTCAATTTAAGACTGAAAATTGAGTTGATAAAGATCAGGAATAAAATAGGGCCTAAAACCGAACCTTGTGGAACACCTATTTCAATATCCAAGGCTTCACTGAATACGTTTTGTACCTTAACCCTTTGTCTTCTATCTTTAAGGTAGGATTTGAACCATTTAAGGATAAAACCTCTAAGGCCTCTAGTTTCATTAATAAAAGTTCATGGTCTACAGTATCGAACGCTTTAGTAATATCTATAAAAAGTGCACCTGTAAAGTTTCTTTTGTTGATACTACTATTAATCTGAGTACAAAACTCTAAGAGTGCATCTTCAGTCGATTTACCTGATCTCAACCCATATTGACTTTTACTAGAAAACCTATTATTATTTAAAAAATTAATAATTCGGACCTTCATTACTTTTTCAAAAATTTTGGAGAATACAGGAAGAAGTGAAATTGGTCTGTAATTATTTGGATTTTTTCTATGATGTTTTTTGAAAATCGGTATGACTTCAGCTGTTTTTAAACTTCTAGGAAAAATACCAGCATAAACACACTTATTAAAAATTCAAAAACTGTTCACCAAAACAACTTTATTTAAAAATGGAATCTCTGGCTTTACAAAAAGGTATAACATACTTTGTAAGTATTAACCTGTTATTTATATTTTTTTCTTTATTTTAGAAAATTGCTCCTTCTGCTTTAACGGGGGAACACCCTTCCCCTCCCCGTACAATTTGACCCTCCCAACATATACACACTAGGTTTTTTGGTACACCCTATGCGAATCACCCTGAATAAAAGTTTTAAGCGATGTTAATATAAAATAAAGAGCAGAACTCCGCTATTGTTTCCGTAATTAGTATTATTTTCGTAAGAGGCCACTGGCAATGGCGTTTTTATGTGCACTACTATTTGTAACGTTTATATGCGAGCCATAAGCTAATCTATTGATACATTTTTTAAAGCTAACATACTTAAACTTTTCAGATTTAATAACTCAAAAACCATCATCCCACAATATCCGAACGAATTTTTTTTTCTTTAGAACAAAAAGGAAAACTTAAAGTACAACCAAATAGTGTATCCTTTTAACCTATATCCGGCATCAAAATGAAAAAAAAATCGATAACACCTCGACCGGACAACACTCCAGCAAATAAAATATTAAATTAAAATCCTGCACGTGATTGGAGTTCTTGTATCTAGGTATGGAATTTTTGCTATCTATACTCTATTCAATGAATTTTTTTTTTATTTTTTCCAATATCATATTTCTTATTCCACGAAGGACAGAAAATAGGAGAAAGAAGAAATATTCTTCCATATACCTAGTATATACATACATAACAAGGAATCAATGGTGGTACCGAACTATTCTGATAGAGTATGGGTAACAGATGGAGAGAAATAATTTTATACACTTTGAGGATGCTTCTTGAACGCGAAATTAAAACGATATAATTGCCTTTTGTCCTTTTCGCAAGCAAAAGTGCCACACTACTGGATGGTGAACGAAGGATGGATGGACACGAAAAAAATAGAAAATATTAAATGAAAAAAGAAAACTTAGAAATGAAAACGACATTGCTGGCCGTTCAGTCAACCGGCTGTTACAGATGGCCAATTTTCTTTCCGTTTTTTTTTCCTTTGCGAAGAAAGGATACAAATATTTGCAAGGAAGTGCCTTAAGGACAGCCAACTGTTCCGTTCCTCTCGACAAGACGTCGAAAAACAAAGCAACCGTAACAGATTTTCATAGCTACTTAACGGTTGGAAAACAACTACAAACAAAAAAAAAGACACAAGGACACAATATTAAAAGGATGCTACTTTCAAAGGAAATCAAAAGTTCTCCATCCGGAGCGCGGCTATGAAACGCAATAATTTTCAGGGATAATTATTTTTTTATTTTTTTCGTTTAAAAGCAGGAGGGGTATTGGATTGGCGTTGGGGTTAAGAAAATATCATGACTCAGTGCCCATGGCAAAAATCGAATTTTCAGGATTTTGACTCCATCTAAGGTCACCATAATGGGGTTTGAAAAAAATACGTATACGCCAGAGTGTAACTTCTCAATTTTTTTTCATAATTAGCATAACTTAGCCTTTTTCATCATTGAAACTCTAGTTGATAGCTTTTATTTATACAAAAAAAATATCCACGGTAATTTTTTTTTATTCTCAGAAAGAAAGCGGAAAATCAGTCTTGAATCTCGTTTCACAATGAGGCGAAAAAAGACATACTTTATACTCTGAGAGGCAACCATAAGATTAATTATCTCATCACATCTGCTAAAATAGAGTATATTGGTACCAACCAATAGCTATGGGGAAAATATTTATAAACAAAAATCGCTGGTCGGACAAGCCTTTGTTTCCGTTAAAAAATGCACTTTTCTGGTTCTATTTTGGGCTAAGTCCGGATATAATGAATGCAGTGTGGCCAACAACAATGGTACCTACAACTGGTAAATTTTATTTTTGACACACGGCCTATGTTGGGTATTTTAACGGCACAATCGTATTCTCATTGTAAAAATATTTCAAGGATATGCCTACGATTCTGGAATTAAAATAAAGGAATTTTCGAATCGAATAAGTTCTTACAAATGGATTTACAAGAAACAACAAAAAAAAACTACCTACGAGCTGCGACCTACTCAATATCCTTATACTTTTCTGGTTTTAAAATTATTTAAAAAAAAAAAAAAGAGAAAAACATTTTTGCAACTTTAATCTGTTCAAAGTGTCTGGGGTTATAGTTCGCGGGCGTCGCCATCGCCATCGTTGTCGTTGTGATGTTGGTCGCTGATGCAGCTAAAGGCTGAATAAAGAAGTTTTCTTCTACTATAGTACTCTCTCCTCTCCTCCTTCGTTTCCTCTGTATGCGGGCATACTCCATTTGTCTTTTAATGACCATGACAGGGACATTAAAGGGAATACAAAAAAAAATCCAAAACGAAATTACATCGCTCGTAAATGGAGGGGTTTTTCTTAACGCAAAATCAGGGTTAGCTGAGGTTAAATGCGGTTCCCAATTTAAAAGGATTAAAACAAGAAAAGGTTTTAGTGGTGGTGGTGTTTCAATGGCAGCTAAAGTGTATGGAATGGGACATCTGTTGTATATTCTCGTTAAAGTGTGCCATGTTTTGAAACTGAAAATATTTATGCTTGGTATTAAATATGCATATTGCAGAGGTATAGCTAATTTTTTATTTTATCTGTTCACTACGTACCTTCTGAGCCTTGAATTTTTACTAGATGATGCAGGTTAATCGTGTCTTAGGTCAGACTTATAAGTTAAAACATTAATAATAGTTGTAAAACCTGGTAGAAAGTGATCGTACGTAACCAAACAAAAATAAAGAAAATCATATAATGCTCCCTTAATCAAGGAGTGTTATGTTCTTGTAGTTTCGGTCTCTTTTGGTTTCGTAAGTGAGAGTATCTTCGCCACTTTGTTGTTTTGCCGCTTTGGCTACGAAATCTCGCAAATTAAAATCTCGCATTACAAAATCTGGCAATTGTAAAATTCCGCTCTTCATAGCCTCGCAACTACAAAATATCGCTTTCTACAATCTCGCAAATACAAAAACTCACAAAGTAAAGTGTCGAAAATTAAAATCTGGCATTTGAAAAGAAATATACAACCTTTGTTATAGGTTGTATAATGTGGTGGTACATGAAATTAATTACAAAACAATAAAGTCTAAAATCTAAATTTTGGACTTTAATGGACTTATATGTATATCAACAGTTTTCTTGAACAACAGAGTACCTTGGGTGGCCCGCTATACGGTTGCCAAGGGTTTAAACTCTATTTATTTGCGAGATATCGGTTGATATTTGCGAGATTTTTGGGTACAAGTGCAAGATGTAAATGCGAGATTGATGTTAGGAGCATGATTCTGTAATTGCGAGATTAAAAAATGCGGAATTATTAATTTGTGAGATTTCAATTTTCGAGATTTAAAAAAATGCGAGATTTCGTTATTTGAGATTTTGATTTGCGAGATAACCTAGTGATCCCTGCTTTGACTCATCGCTTTGTTTATGTTTATCTTATTGTTCATGGAACAATAAAGTTAAAAACACATGGAAATACATAAATGAGAGAACGCCTACACCAAAACAGTCATACCAACAAAAATATTGAATGTTTGAAGCATGTAAGGGATGAACTTTTGTTATTTTAGTATATACAACTTTAACATAATTCTAACTTAATGTTCGAAATTCTCAGACTAATTACACCATCAAATTTCCCTTCTTTTCACTTCTAGCTGGGGGTGTAAATTTGAACCATTTTCAAAACGAAACGGAAGTACAACATTTCATGATAGATGCTAACTTTCTAACTTTACTTTTGACTTGAATTCTATACAAAGCTGGGTAATTAGTCAATAATTGCGAAAGTTAGAAAAACGTTGCAACTGGGGCTATATTTTACATCCAAAATTAATCTTTTCAACTCTTGTTAGCACAAATTAAAGAAAAGAAAAAAAAATGACTAAACTTTAATGCAGCTCATCAAGTCGAGACCCTCCATTAACCTCAAAACTCACCTCAATAAGCAACAACGGGCACCGACACTACCTACTTATACTACAATTTTGTATCCACTTACACAGCAAACTAAAATGTTTTTTTTTTTTTTTTTTTAACTGTATAGTGAGTTGGGCGGTTGGTTGACAGGATAACTTATGTTCGGTTAAAAACTTAGATTAAGGCACCGAAACCAGAAAAACCCATTATAACCTTCCACCAAATAAAAAACCAGACCTCATTAATACACACACGCTCTTAGTGCTAAGCTCTTTCCGCTTCACGTGGCTCCTGATGGTGACCTTATAAATAATTGGATTCCCTACCATTATGTGTGTGTGCATTTTTGTTCTTTTTGTAAAACGCACGACAGCCTCTCTTGACCCATGTTCACCTGATGAAGGAGCAGGAGTAACTAAAACACCGCATAGACATAGCAATTACACGGTCACTTTGCTCCTTCAAAAATATGTGAGTATACCTAGAATTCATGACCCATACGTCATGGTCGTCCTATTCGTCGTATAGCTCGTCGTTGTTGTCGGTCGTCAGGAACATCTTTCATGGTCTCTTTCATACTTAAAATCCCCTGAACAAACACGCTGTGTCGGCTTGTGAAACAAAGCGAACCAGAAACTTTGTAGAATATCAAAATTTACCAAACCAACTTCAAACGCAAAAAAGGAGATGGTGAAGGGGGAGTTGGTTGAGGTGGACAGAGACAATTCAAAGGAGGATATTCGCTTAGGTAGGTTAGGTAGTGCACATGGAAATAACACACATCCTTCTCGCACAAAACACATCACAGAGGCACTCGACAGCAAAAAGAAGAACTTTCTGGTGGACCATCATCATGGATAGTCATCAACATCATCATTATCATCATTGGTATAGAGAATTTTAAAAGTTGAAAGGATAAAGTAGCCGACAAAGTTTTCCACCTGCCAACAACTATAAGAGGAAGGGACGAGCGAGCGTTTTGGTGGTATAGAGGGCAGATAGATACCTACGTAATTTCAGGTATAGATAGATGGACAGGGAGAAAAAAGTTCAAACTATACTACTAACAGCGCCCAGGAACAGGATGTCCTTTATGTCGCCTCCATCACCTAAAAACAAGAAAATTTATCGTCCGTTAAGCACTGATCCTACATCAGGGATTACCTTCGAACTAAAGCCTTATACCACTTTGATGGGACTTTGACGTTGGCCTGACTAGGACATAGTGTGTTTGGGATGTAAAGGAAAAGGTTCATATTGTTTTTTGTACATACTCCTTTTTTGGAACTGGCAGGGTTGTACACAATCAAAACGCTTACAATATTTTTTTTGCAGATATTCCCTTTTTCCGAGAATCGGCCGTATTTTGTTTTCCTCTGCTGATAGGAAAAGATTAGTTGAGACTAATGTCAGCACGACCAGCAATGACAAACTATACAACAAACCTCTATTATATGCTTTCAATAAACTAAGTGAAAATAGATTTGTAAGGGCTGATGTAGCAATGTAGGTCTAACTAATTTCTTGTGTGTTAATGGCTAACTCATATTTTGTCACATAGTTTTATGTGTTTTCACCCAGAGTATAGCTTATATAAAAGGAAATCCTTTTAATTGGAGGGAAAATAATTGACTGAACTTGATGTTTGTAAACGAACCCAACTAGGTAAGCTTTATTCAAATGTCGCTATTAATCAGAGGCTTATATTATTATGAAAATTATTCAACTTGGACAAAGAAGAACAAAAAATATTGATGCTTCTCGAAGAAAATTGCCTGAAATATATAAATAACTTCTCATCATAGAGATATCTCTTAGGGTTGAGGTTAAGATGAAAACTAGCATTTTCTTCAAAACTTCGTTGCCGAAATACTTCTGTAACATTTTTTACTTAATCCTCCGAAGGAAACACAATTAAAATAATAAATTGATGGCAGCATATAGCCCATTCCAAAATTACAAATGGCATGCTTTAATTTTGAGAGAAGTTGTTTACAAAGTTTAAACTTTCTATTAAAGAGGTCTTCAATAAAGAGAAAACTTACATTTAAGAAAAGTGGGTAGGTGGATTTCCAAAAGTATTACACATGTCATACCAGGGTTGTCACTTTGCTGTAATTGCCGTAGATCTAATGCACTTTTTTCGAAAAATAAATCTAATGCCTTCTTTATTTTAATTTATTTATTTTTTAATTGATACTTATACACATTAAGATACAAATAAAATCTACTGCACTTATGGTTTAACGAAAAAAAATCCTTCATTAAATAATCCATAAAATAAATTTGTCATTGAATGCAGTCATTCTCATTCTGCATGAAATCCACCCTTTAATTTATGCATACAGCTTTCAACTATCGGGCTTTGTTTTGATGACAAATGACAGCTGTCACAGTAAATCGCTCAACGTAACGTTTTTCTTTGAGTTTGTTTTTTTTTTTTTTGAGAAAAAGGGGAAAGGATGAATGAATTTTTAATAAAAACTGCACGCAAAAGGTAAAATTGTTTTGAGTTGTTGAAAATTGATATATATATATAAGTTAATTTGTATTTATTTAGTAACGAGCTGCAGAAGAGGAAAATCAATGTGTTGATCAAGTTTGTAAGTTTATATTTCATTTAACATTATGATAGACAGGCATATTTCCTTGGTAAGATTTTTAAAATTTCAAGACCTAACCCATCAAAATTTGTTTAATGAAAATATAAATCTACTGCAAAAACATTGAATCTACTGCACTTTTTTTAAAAATCTACTTCGGAATATTTTCTAAAAAGGTGGCAACCCTGATCATACTTAATGTTAAATAGAAAATTCAATTACAATAAAGTGAGCGTGACATGTGGGTTGGAAAAATTACACATGTCATGAATTAGTTTTAAGAGATCTTGATGACAAAATATTTGGTTGAATATGGAGAAAAAAACTAAAGTGGGTGGATTTTACTGAAACCACTTTCTAAATCTTCCCACAGATAATAATAGAAAATTGCAGCGAAATCGGTTTAGTATTTTTTGAGTAATGCCATGATTGCTGTGCCCGAAAGAAATGTACAGTATCCAATTCAAAATGCAGTTGTTGGAAAACTGCAGGACCTATTCTGACCAAACTTCACAGAAACTTACCTACTCGTTCTAATGCCAAAAATTAGCTTCCAGTGGATATTCTCTCTCTTTATTCCATTATCTGAATCTCTTGGCAAAATATATTTGCAAAATTTTCAATTTTCTCCAAACTACATGACGACTAATAACTATCTGGTTTTAAGTGTTCGAATACAAAAAAAAAATAAGAGCTCTGAATAATAAAGCCAAAAATGCCAAATATGGAGTTGTTTTTTTCGAAAAATGTTCACTCAAATATAACTTAATTTATAAACCAAAAAATAAAAGAATAGATTTTTAGATTGAAAACAGTTATAGCAATTTATATCCAGTGTTCTCATTATATTTTGTATAGGTATTCTATTGTATAGAAATGCATTCACAAGCATTTTAATAATTTAAACAACAATAAAAACTATCACTTAAAAACTTGAACTGTTTTCAACAAATCATCTGAGTTCCTATGACAAGCCACAGTTCTATGATTGTCTAATCTACTATATATAACTCCAGATTAATATTCAGTTAAACATTATAATTTCAAACTCGTTGCAAGACTCTTTGGTTTTATTGTTTTATTTGACTAAAGCACCCATAACGAAGTGTAAGACATTTTCAAATCAATTTCCTTCATCATGTTTGCATAATTGCTGGTGTTTTCTCCTCGTAACACCATGCACCTTTCCTACAATCATTGCCATCATGTCCTCGATTCCTCTAGCTTCACTACTACAAATCTATAACAACAACACTATTTTCTTCAAAATAAGCGCTAAAACTTCTATCGCTCATCCGTTTGCACTCACAATCACAATAAAAAAAAGAACTTATATTGCTGTGTATTCATCCTTTCCTATTCTTATATACATACATACATACTCGTATACATTATATACATAGATGAATGTACGAACATACTTTATATATATATTGTAAGGACAATCTCACCACCCGTTAAACGTTAAACCCATACCTATTTCTTCATTCCATCCACAGCAACCAAGCGCAACAAAATAAATCAAAATATATTCCACGGAATTCATCTTACAAATTGCATTTCCTATCTACGGATGGAACTGCAACAGGACATGGACACAAAAATAAAAAAAAAAAATAAAATTAAAAGATATAGAGATACACAATGACGCAAAGTACAAGAGCAGGAGCGAGGAAAAACAACAAGTACCAAGGATGCACGAATACAAAGCAAAAGGAACCTCCTTTCCCAGATTCCAGCATCCCAGCATCCCAGCTCCCAGGTCATGATTTGGCACCAAACTCAAAGAATAACCAAACAAATTATTCACTCTCTTCTGATGAAAAGACTAGATGTGGAGTTAGGGGACGAGGTGAAGAAGAATGAGTGTTGTGATGATATACCAAAAGGACGCACAGTTTAGGGATGCGAAGAAAAAAAAAGTAAAACTTGGATAGGAAATACAAGCATACAATAAAAGCTACATACCTACACACAATTTCAACATACAAAGCTTAAACTCAAGCTAGACAACATCAGGAGGAAAGGAATTGCAATACGAAAAAATTGTAGAAAATACAAAAAAATCTACTAACACATCGCAGAGAAATCATGGAAAAGGGGAATCTGGGGTCTGCTGATCTTTTGAGCAGACTTCAAAAAATATTAAAACTGTACATGTATATTCCTGCTTCAGATTAACTGAGCTTAATTTAAAAGTTAGGTATTACATTTATGTCTTACCTAATACAGCCACAAAGCCCGCAATGGACTTTTAACCCACAACCCACCAAAAATCAATTATGAACTCATAAATTGAGCAAGCGAATCTAACTGTTCTCCTCATAATTTTGACCACAAAGCTGAGAAATTTTGCTGATGAATCGCACATTCTATGCAAAAAAAAGCGTATTAAAATTGTTACCCAAAGTTATTTGGATACCTAGCTTTTATGTTGTTGTAATCCATAGAAAATTATAGCTGTTGACTTCTGATTCAGCAAAAGCTCAATCTATCTTGACGACAAGTCTTTTAGGTATCGACAAACAGACGAAACTTGCAATAATGGCCAATTTCATAAAGCCTTTTAATCTTTTTAATAGGCTTTTAGAACTTAAAATCTGTTCCATACAAAATACGCCATTTTAAAATTTAAAAGCCCTCTTAAATATTTGTGAAACCGAACATAAGGTTCACAACCACAATTTTTCTTTTACAAATTTCTGAACTTAACCCTATGCCTACGTTCTGTAACTCTCGCATGGATACAATTGGTGGAGAAACGATGAAAAATGGAAAAAAACTCATATGATTTGTTTCAATTTCCATCGTTTCTCGACTGATTTTATCGATGCGAGAGTTACAGAACGTAGGCACTGGACCCATGTTCTGTAACTCTCGCATCGATAAAATCAGTCGAGAAACGATGGAAAATGGAACAAAACTCATATGATTTGTTTCAATTTTCATCGTTTCTCGACTGCTTTGAACCATGCGAGAGTTACAGGGTACTGGACCCATGTTCTGTAACTTCTCGCATGGTTAAAAGCAGTCGAGAAACGATGAAAATTGAAACAAATCATATGAGTTTTGTTCCGTTTCTCATCGTTTCTCGACTGATTTTATCGATGCGAGAGTTACAGAACATGGGTCCTGGACACATAAAATATTCGATTATTTTTTTACTTTTAAACCATGCCCCTACATACGTAGAATATACATACATATGTACATATGTATGTATGGAGCTTTAACATATAGGAAGCTACTCATTTGATCCCAACATCTCTTAATAAAATTGAAACGGCAAACGACAAACAGGACGAAAAAGATAAATCAGAATGAAACGAAGCAGAAGTGAACCACCACCAAGTAATAAAGCGATGATGGTAACGTAACGGTAGTCGTAGTGGTGGAGGAGTATAGGAGAGGAAGAGTAGAGGTATATGGCAACAAGATTGAAAAAGATATAAAGTAGAAAAATACGTATAAAATTGGAAACTAGCTAAACGATCGTTGAAGATAAAGCAATGCCAAAAGCCGGTGCGATACGGACGCTCGCTCATTCCAAAATAAAGACGCGGTTTTGCATTTTCGCATCCTTCCTCTCTCGCAACTCACAAGTAAAATGCCAACTTCTACTCAGCCCCACCTATAGTCACCAATCACCCATCACCCAGTCAACCCCATTATCATCACCATTGGAATGAATAGCTTACCACATGAAGGAACGTCAACCATCTCTCCGCTGGAACTCACATAGCACCAGGCGCACAGGACTAAAAGTATACTGAAAACCACATGGTTTCCCACAATTTAACACGTTCCCATATTCCCACCATTATCATAGCCATATCGTCATGGCATCGCAGCTAGTCAAGTCTGAAGTCACAAGGATAAACACAAAAGCATCGGCAAAGGACATTAAACATTTACTCTCAACTCTCTGCAAAGAATATGCTGCTAACTTTGGGCTTGTCTGAACTGAAGGGGCGGGGTTAGGTTTGGATTTTGGTTAAGAGTAAGGATAAGGGATGGAGGAGTGCTACTATATTGCCAGAAAGTGAATTGAAATTGGTAGACCCTGTGGAATGGGTGGGATTTTTTGGTGGGCGAGGGTGTGGTATGCAAGGATGTGATGCAACCACATCCAGGATATGCAATCACCTGGAAAATGTTTCTTTACTTTTTCAGTAGAGAGGAAATTTATGAATTGCATTCGTGTGGCTTTGCCAGTGATTACATCCTGTAATGTTATGAGCGGAATCCTCGTGCTATCCCAAGAATAATATCAGGATCAGGTCGGTTCGAAGAGTCACGAGAAAGAAGCGGGGAGTGGGAGAAAACATCGAGAGTGTTAGCGAGAAAAATTTATAGAATGCATTTGCAAAGCTGCTAGAGCCATGAGGAAAATGAGTGCCTGGGCGAAGCTCGTGGTGCTGGGTCTTGAGTTTTTTTTTTTCAAATTCATTTTGGTGCCTCATTTGTGGAATTGGTTAACAGAGTAGTTCGTTCGTTCGTTGTTGGTTGTGTATTGTGTTTTGGTGGGGTTAAGGAATTTAATGGATTTTGATATTGTGTAACCATTTCAGCCTAAAAGAGATGCTCGTAGGAGGCATTTAGAGAAGTATTTATGAGAGGAATAATCGTTTAGCTCAAGAAAATATAGTAGGCAAGGCAGTCGTGAGAAGCAATTTTAGATGTGAAGTCAAGATGTGGATATAGCATATACATTTTTTCATTTCAAAAGCAGTGGTTTAATTTAAATTGTAAGTTTGATCTTCTATTGTTGGTTTGACATTTAAGTAGGTACCTATATAAGTTAAGGCCGAGATACTTAGGGTGCTCATTAGTAATAAAATTAAATTCAAGCACCCATTCTAATGGAAATGATAAGAAGAGTTTATTGTAATTTCCAACTTAACATGACAGTTTCAGATAAAGTTTGATAAGATATGGCATTTTTGCTAAGGCGACTTTTGGTAATATGTTTATAAGTATAGATACACCTATACATATCTATGCATAGGATACATATCTATGTACAGCTTTTTTTTGAAAGTTGGAATAGAATCTACGCAGATTACATAAAGACGCTATATATAATGTATTTAGATACCTTTCCGATGTACAGGCTCTAAAACACAAGAACCAGCTTTTTATCTTGAACTGATTTCCAATAATACGTATAGGATATAGGTACACTTGACATATTCAGCCTTATTGTGAGTTTCACCCGAACAACATTGCACCCGGAAAATTTAACATTTTACTTTTCGCCTATTGTGAGTTTCCCCCGAAATTTCCTGATCGAAAAATTCCCCTTATTGTGAAAATTCATTTCTTGCGGAATGTAATGTCATTTCCACTTCTTTTTTGTAGGCGAACAAAATTTCGTTCGGGCGAAACTCACAATAGCTTTTAAAATTCCGGGCGAACAAAAAATTTTAAGGTGAAATATTTTTCGGGTGAAACTCACAATAAGGCTGATTATTCGACAGCGATTGGCCAACTTCCCGATTCTAATCAAAATTTACATCAGCAATTTGATAGGGAAAGTCTAATTCAATCATTTGCGTAGGTAGAGGTACCTATATGCCGAAGATCAACTCGCGTAGAGGGCACCTCTAAAAGTTAAGGTCATCATAACTCTGTTTTAACGTGACTATCTATTCACACTCAGCCTTATTGTGAGTTTCAGCCGAACATAAGATTCCACCCCGAAAATTTGACATTTCACTTTTCGCCTATTGTGAGTTTCCCCTGAAATTTCATGATCGAAAAATTCCCCTTATTGTGAACATTCATTTCGGGCGGAATGTAATGCCATTTTCACTTCTTTTTTGAAGCCGACCAAAATTTCATTCGAGCGAAACTCACAATAAATATTCCGATTGAACAAAAAATTTTAAGGTGAAATATTTTTGGGTGAAACTCACAATAAGGCTGATCAACTTCGAAATAGTTCCTAGTTTTCATAATAAATTAATAAATTTCTTAAAAATTAATAATTAATTCAAATATGTAATTAACTAATTTTTTGAAAAATACATAAATAACTTCGTGAAACAAATCACCTTTCACGTGATACACGAGTGATCATATGTAACGTAGCCACAACTTTGTTCACAAGCCGTAAGCGAACATGCAAGATGCAAACCACGTGATAAGCGCGTGTAGGCCTGTCCTTGAGTTTTTGTTCAATACCTAATTGTACCTATAAGTTTTATTTTTATTCATTAAAAAATTAATGTTTCAAATTGGTTATTAATTTTTCTAATTAATTATTAATAGAGAATAATAAAATTTTATTGCGTGTTTAGAAAAGTATGCTGATCCAGCTCAGAAGATAATTAGACATGTCTATAACGGCCATATTATTCACTCGATTCATCTAGATTAAAAATTTAAATCCAGATGTAAAGCATACAAATTCAATGTAAATACATCTAGATTTAAGTTTTAATCTGGATGTATCTAGTGAATAATATGGCGGTAATTTTTACAAACAAAATCTTCAATTTTGTATTAATTTAAAAAAAAGTAAGGCGCCAGTTATACCCTGGAAAAACGTAATTTAAATTTTGTTATATTGAGACGTTTTGAAAGTAAATAAAAGCATTTTGATGCGTTCCATTCAACATCTACTCGGAAGTGAAAAAAGTACTTTGTAAGGCCCATTTTAAAATGACTATGAATACGTCCCATTTTGCTGATATTTAAATACGACTTGGTATTATTTTATGTTTATACTTAATTTCTTTTCAACCTGTGCCTACGTTCTGTATGCTCGCATGAATTATATTGGTCGAGAAACGATGAAAAATGGAACAAAACTCATACGGATTGTTTCTCGATTGATTTTATCGATGCGAGAGTTACAGAACGTAGGCACTGATTTCGTTAAGAATAATTGTTTGAAATTGTCTCATTTATGTAGAGATTAAAATTTTAATGAAAAATAAGATAATAGTTTTTAATCTCGAACATTTGCAACACAAATTTATTTCGCCAATCTAGTAAAAACGAAACGTAAACGAAAACCATTTACAATTACCCGGAGGCCACATGAGCCAGTACTGGCAAGCAAGTTGCAATTCATACACATTTTTTCACTAACACATAACTATAAACCCAAGCAACTTGCTTGTCAACTGGCTTTCCTTTTTCGAAGCACAGATTAGCCACATGAAGATGAGAATCCCCGGCAGCCATTTTAATTTGCCTACAAGCTTGAACTGGCAGTTATCAGATAAAAAATGAGAATGTGTGTATAAAAATCTCACCCATAGCAAGTAGGGATCTTCACACACCTGGTTAAATTGTTGTTGCAATTCACATATATTCATCGAAGCGAGAAAAAATTACAAATAGTTACAACAATGTAAACAAATGGGTTTTGGAGGGTGAAACGTACGAAACATTCTCATCTTCATATGGCTTATCTGTGTTTCGAAGCCAGTTGAGCAGCCAGTAGAGAAGCAAGTAGGGCGTTCATTTTTTTAACTATAGTGAACAATAAATTTAGTTTGGAATTTGATTGCATTTTAAAAATGTTAAAATTCACTTTCATACGAAACTTGATATTGCTTGACAGAATATTTGACGTTTGCGAATATTTCGTTACAAATCACCAAAAAGCTCTTAAATTGCCCATTTAAAAAAATTAAATTTCAATTTTTTCGGATTTTTAGAGGTTTTTTAATCTATTGACATCGTAGACATCCTTGAATGGAATTTGAAAGTTTGTGGCTTGACAGGGAGTTAACAAATTATATTTGATCGTATCATGAATATTTCGTTCCAAATGTCAACCGATTGCCCTGAAAATGCATTTTTCCGGAGCGGAAAATAAAATGGAAAAAAAATCGGATTTTTATAGGTTTCTTAATCCATTGTCATCGTATACAACCTTCAATGGAATTTGAAAGTTTTGTGCTTAACAGACGGATAGCTAACAAACTATTTTTTTGGTACATGAATTTTAGTTAAAGTATATGTTATTCCCTCTTTCGTTTCGCTGTCGATAATTTCAATTATTAAAGTTTGTTAACCATTTTTGCATTTCTCTTTAATATTCGTTCCAAATGTATTTAGATTTTTTTCAATCCATTTTGTTTGAAAGATCAACTAAAGTTGTTTACTATAGTAGAGAAAAGGAACTTGCAACTTGCTTGGCAAGTGGAGTGCCACCTACGTCACAGCCAGTACACAGATACGAATTTGGCAGGCAATAGCAGTGTTCCATTTGGCCTTGCAAAGTACTTTTTAGTACTTCCCAGTAGATGATGAATGGAATGCTTTCATTTTGTCAAAAGTCAAATCTAACCTCAATATCAATTTAATTTCGGTTTTGTTTTCTTATTTTACTTTAAAATCTGAAAATGTCAGATGTCTTTTTCTTGTTTGGAAACATTCTGTTACTAGATTAATGAACTACTTTGAACTACTTCGACCACAGAGTAGAAGTAGTTGACTGCAGCCAGAAGTACTTGGCAGTAGATACTGGAGCCCAAAAGAACACACCTAATGTATGAACCCAACTTGCTTGCCAATACTTTCCCGTGTGGCCTCAGGGTTAAATAAAATAAAATCTAAACGAAATTAACTTTTTTATCAAAAAAAACTCAAAATCACTTTTAATTCTCTGAACACACCCATCACATCACCTATAAAAGTCGGCAAAACAATTTTTGTTTTGAATGCAGTTTCCCATAAAAAAACATGACAGTTCTAATTCTGCATTCACCTTAAATATGTCATATGTTTTTCTGGTGTTTGACATCTTGCACTTTTAGCAGAAAGACGACGAATTTCTTTTATGTCCATTGTCCATTGAAAGAAAAATATTAAATTTGTTTCAATTTTAATTCATTTGTGTATACCTTTTTATCGAATTTGTCTTAGAAAACTTTTATAGATATTTTCCAATCAAAATGGAAGCAGTTCCAAGGCTTCACATGCTATGGTTTGCTTTGAAAACAAGTCCCGAAGGAACATCATTTGCAAATTTAAAGAAGGTACCTAATTTTTTTCAAGTTTTTCATGTTTTCTTGCCTTTTTGAATAAAGAAAAGTTAATATACATATACCTACATACTTTGCATAGTAATTACTTCAATTATCTATTTTCCTTAAATTACATTGATTAAATTATGGTTTTTATTATTGTTTACGACAAAGCGAAAAAAATGACTCATCCAATTTGTATGTTATTTTTTTCATTGTTCCATTGAATTTTTAATTGCAGTACATTGCAGAATGCTATCAGGAAGATCCCGAAGCCTACTCAAAAGATGTTCACGCCCTAGAAGTTTTGCGAAATTCTTCGATGCGACCGGCAAAGGATATGCAAGGATGCGCCACCCTCAAGCGCTACTATTGCCAACTTCATTCGCTGGCAAATCGATTTCCACAAATTTCAGAACGAGCCGTGTTTACATTTACCTGGAAAGATCTCTATCAGAGCAATGTTACCGAAGTGTCAAATCTCCGCTTTGAAATGGCTGCAGTCCTATTTAATATTGCTTCTTCGCACACCCAAGTTGGTGCGTCGGTGTCGCGGGGCGATGTCGATGGCATGAAATTAGCCTGCACACATTTTCAGTGTGCTGCCTGGGCATTTGGCGAGTTGCGAGAGAAATATGCTGGTGTGAATAGTAACGGCGACTTCATGAAGCCCGAGTTGTTGGTCTTTATGCAACAAGTCTCGTTCGCCCAGGCTCAGGAGTGTATTTTGGAGAAATCTCTCATCGACAATAGGAAGCCGAATATCGTAGCCAAAGTGACGGCACAGATTGTCACTTACTATGGAGCTGCTTTGGCTGCTCTATTCACTGGAGGCGATGATGGTCCAATTGGTCAGGTGATCGACAGCAGTGTGTACAAATTATGGAGAAAATACGTCAAGTTCAAGATTGCCTATTTGACTTGTATTTTGTTTCTGTATCAAGGACAACAAGCTGAGGAGCAACAAAAGATGGGCGAAAGGTTGACATTGTATCAGGTAAGATATTAGTTATTTAGTATACAGGCTGTCCCGTAAATAATGGATATCCTTGCAACCGGACATAACAGACCTTCAAGCCAAAATATATCGATTTATTTCCTCTAAATTTAAAATATTTACAGGCCGCTTGGGAAAAGTTAGAAGAAGCACGCAAAGAAAGCAAAGGTCTGCCAGATCAAAAAGAGATAGTCGAATCGTTAACTTTCACAGCGGATGTTGTCGAAGGTAAACGAAAGAATGCCAAGAACGAAAACGAGTTCATCTATCATGAACCAGTTCCAGAACTCTCTGATATCACCGCAGTTCAAGGAGCAAATCTTGTTAATGGCATAGGTTTTAGTATTACAGATCCTGATATTGCCGGAGAGGATATTTTTGGACGTTTGGTACCAATGAAAGCACACGAAGCGAGTTCCATGTATAGTGAAGAAAAGGCTAAGATCCTTCGAGAAATTGGAGCTAAAATTGAAAAATCCGATGTCGAATTGGCCTCTTACATGAGTTCTCTGACCTTGGACAATCTTAATGTCAGCGAGGAGAAAGCAAATAAAATTCCACAGGGAATTGTTGATCGTTGTGCATCGTTGAATGCCAATAAAGCCGCTATTCCTGATCTAATTGCTTCAATGTCCCATCTCGCTGAAATCTGCGCCGAAGTCGAGACCAATTTGAATGAGATGAAATCTATTCTCAGTGACGAGGAGTCAAATGAAAAGCAATTCGCACAGAGCTCAGGTGTTCAACGACCCAATGGACATCTAACTGAACTTACAAGGGAATTTCAAAAATACTCAGAGGCTCATCAGAAGGCTGGTGAAAGCAATGATACCTTACGAAAGGCTATGGAACTGCACGTGAATAATTTGAAGATTCTCTCGAAACCTTTGCAGGAGATCCAGTCGAGTGTGCCCAAATTGACAGGAGAATTCAACTCATCAGATGTTTTTAAGGATCTCAAGCTCATTCTAAATAAAGTGAATGAAATGAAAGCACAACGTGCTCAATTCCATGCCGATCTGCGAATAGCTGTAAACAACGATGATATAACAACAAAAGTTATTGCCCACGGAAGTGATGAAGGTCTACAGTCATTATTCGCTAAAGAACTCAAGAAGCATGATAAGCAAATTGAACTCATCGATGCGAACCTCAATGCCCAAACCAATATTTTGGCAGCTCTAACAGAATCTTATGCTAAGGCAGCACCAATTTTGAAGACTCTATCCGATGTGAAGCACAAAAAAGACAATTTTTTCTCGTCCTTGGCTGCTTCATTCGATGTTTATGAAGATTTACTGGGCAAAAGTGCCAAAGGACTGGAATTCTATAAGAAGCTTTCGGGGAATGTTCAAAAACTCCTTGCCAGAGTTCGAGCTGCAAAGGATGTACAAGACGAAGATCGTCAACAGAGGATGAAGAGTAGTGCCGCTGTGGTGCCTCCTCCTTCTTATAATGTGCCTTCAACACACAGTGTAAAACCCAGCTCAACTCCAAAGTTGAAGGATTATCTCAAAGGAAAGGCCTCTAGTGTTGGAAGTGATGCCACTGCACCATACATTCCATCTATTCGCCCTAATCCATTAGGATCAGAGAATCCAACAGCAGCCACTTGTGGAACAGCACCGCCTGCCGCAAGCCAAGCTTATCCATCCCAAGCAGTTGGTCCAAATGAACCACCACCACCTTATAGTGTAAATCAGTATTACGATCCAAATGGATATAGCAATCCAATTTACCATAATACACCAGCTCCACCATACGAGCCCCAGGCTTACTTCCAGCAGGGATATGCAATTTCTCAACCAGCGGCTGAACCTATGGATACCACGCCTGCTCAGAGTAACTATGCGTACCAGTTGCCCAGTCAACAACAGTCGCAAGTGGCTTCCCAGGCCAGTTCGTATTCGCAGTATCCAACACAATTGACTTCACAAAATATCCCTGCAGCACCAGCAGCCTCCACTGGAGTAGCACAGGCTTATCAAGCCTACCAACAACAGAAAGTTGCTCCGACGGCAACTGCTTCTACAGCTACTTCTCAAACGTATCAAACTTACCATCAGCAACAAAGTGCTCCAACGGCAGTTGTTTCACAGTCAACTTACCAGCAGCAGACGCAACCTATCTCATCCCTCCCAAATAATCCCCTTTTGTACTCACCTTATTCACAGCAGCAACAACAACAACAACCTGCACCCATTCCACAAAGCTCGACAATTCCATATCAGTATCAACCCCAAAAAGTAGATGCAACACAAGCTGCTGTTGCCCCTCCTCCTCCTCCTGCTCCTTCACAATCACAGTACTATCAAACGAATGCTTACCCGGCTCAGTACAACCAAGAGCAAACATTCCAAGATCCGGCATATGGCACCGAGACGCAACAACAAAAACAAGAACAACAACAGCAACAGCAGCAACAACAGCAATATCCCCCACAACCAGTACCGGTTATTCAGGGCACCACTCAAGTGGTCTACAGCGGAATGGCTGTTTCTCAGGCTGGCAGTACTGGCCATTCGTACTCAACACACCCGGGTTATAGTTTTAATGCAAGATCCGGCTCCTATGAGTACGGAAGTGGGTATCAAGTTGTCCCATCGACAGGTTTCTATGGGCAATATACGAAGGCTCTCGGACAAACAGGTCAGGTAAACAGTTTCACAACAGAATCGGGAAACACAAGTAAAATAAGCGCTCAAGATCACGATGTAAGTGTTTATTCATTTATTTGGCCTATAATGAAATAATAAATTACGATCTTTTCAGCTTGCTGTTGTATCTCACACGAAAAACCATGAACAACCGGCATCAGGCCAAGCAGCCACTGATCAAAGCAATGCTAGCTACTACCATCTTCCGTACGGCTATCAGTCCAACGATCAAGCAGCTGCAAATGCATTTGGATATCCACCGGTGGATCTTAACCATTCAACACCAATGTACACACCATCGCAGTCAACGATATACATGCAAAGTCGACAAGTAAACTCCACACAGACAACAACCAGCGACGAGTACGGTGAGTATTAGTTTAAAATTCACAAAGCATGTAATTTCAAACGTTATTTTATAGGCCCTGGAGCCACACCACCACCATCGGCTTCAGTCACCCCCAAACCAGCTGCTGCAGCACCGATTGCTCCTCAACCAGGACCAAAGCCAGTAGCTGCTCAACCAAAAAAAACATCTTCGAACATCGATCTACTTACAGACATTGATTTCTCATCCCCCATTTTGCCTGCTCCTTCTCTACAGCCACAAATTGCCACCACAATTGCAAAACCAGAAAATCCGCCAGAACCTATGTCACCAACTAAGCAGCAAGCACCCTTAGCTCCACAAACGGTCACATCATCATCATCCCCCATTGCTTTGGAATCTCCAATTGAACGAAAAATGAGCTGTGATAACCTCTCGATCTGTTCAGATCTAAGCTCTTTAGATCACAATCTAGATTGGGATAGTTGTTCGGTTCGCAGCGATGGAAGTGGTGTGAAATATTCTCCACCACAAGATCCATTTTCTGATCCGAAGACTTTGAAATATTTCCACAAAGAAGTCGAACGATTCGAAAAGACCATCGAGAGTCTAAATGTTCATATGTTAAATGGCAGTACTCCATTGAAGAGCAAATGGAAGGAAATACATGAATTGCTTAAGAAAGATTTCCCAAAGAAAACAACAGCCATTGCTAAATTGTTTCCAGAAAAGAATCGCTCAAACGATTGCATTCCATATGATCATGCTCGAGTGGTGTTAGAGACAAGCACCGATGATTATATTAATGCTGCTTATGTGAAGGTAAGTGTTAGCTCTTAAAAATTAGCTTTGACTTAAATTGTGGATTTACTCGTTTTTGCAGGACCTAGGACCAGGATGTCCGAATTTCATCATAGCTCAGACTCCTCAGCAAAACACGCTGAATGATTTCTGGTCAATGATTTGGTCACAGAAAGCAAGAACGGTCGTGTGTCTACATACACCAAATGAGGTAAGTTTTAATTGAAATCCTACCACTGTCCCATTAGTCATCTTGCTTGCCTTCAATGTATAAGAATGTTTTGAAATATGTCCGAATTTTTTCAGCTCCTTGACCCGTTCTGGCCACAAGAACTAAATTCCGAGATGCATTTCGATGATTTTTCAGTGAAAGTTATTAAAAATAACAATCTTTCTCATACTACTGAATTCAATTTGAAGTTATCAATGAATGGAAGTGATGCAATTCTTGATCTATCACTTTTACAAATTAAAGCCTGGACTAAGAGGTGAGATACAAATTCGCTTCTCTAAGAGAATGTTATTTAGTATGTTTTTACTTAGTTCCCCAACTCAATTGCTTGGGATTGCGCAAAATGTATTGATTGGAAACAAACAACGTTGCGAAGAATTCAAATCCAATTCACCGGTTATCATGAATTGTCTAACAGGATCTGAGCGCTCGGAACAAATTGCTGTGGCAATATGTGCTATTCAAGCCACTCAAGCCAAACGTCCCCTGTTGATAAGTAAGTTTCACAAGATCAACAACAAAATTGAATAAACATTTAACTTATTTTCAAACAGATGTGGTTGATGTTTGGTATCGCATTTGTAACCATAGACAAAATGCTCTAAAGGACGCTGATAGTTTGGAACTTTCTATGCAAATTGTCCTTAGCCATGGTCATGATGTTTTAAATAAACGCAAGTTTTAATATAATATTACTTTTAAACAATATTATTAATTTTATAAAATAAAATATTTCCCTCTAGGTGGCATTATGACATCATACCAAATGAAAACAGCCCAAACCATAACAGCTAAAGATAAAGAAGAAGTCAAGGATCCACTCAATGAGTTAGATCCGTTATGGAAACTTAAACAAAAATGAATCTATTTCGTATAAAAGAAAATACACATTGAGTGAAAAGCTAGACTGTTTGTGGACTTTTCTATTAATATTAATCGAGGATAAATTCATAATTTGTATTAACTTGTTTTGTTACTATGATTTAGGAACATAATCACTAAACTTATTTGCTAGATGAGAAAATTTTATCCTTGACCTGTTTTCAACTATACGAACAACTTTACATTTAGAATTAAAAAAAAAAAAAAACTTTTTGTCTTATTTATATAATTATATTATACTCACAATCAACATAAAAATTACTTAACTATTTAAATAAAAATCTTTATTATTATCATTAATCATTATTATATTATATTGTATTCCACTATTTATGGCAAAGTATTGAAATAAATTATCAAACAAATTAAAGAAATTTCTATGAAGTACATATGTATTTATTTATTTAACGTTTTTGTGGCAGATAAATTATCTATCCTCTCCTGCGGAGATTGTACCGGTGCGCTGTTATACTTGCATTTCAGATGGTTGTTCTGAAGTTGTGATTGTTGTTCCAATCATAGTTGTTATGTAAACAGGCAAAGCTTATTTTGATTTCTGTTTTTGTTTTGCTTCATTTTTTTTAGTATCTTTCTTTGGTCTCTATTGAAGTTTTTTTTGCAATTTTATTTCAAGTCTTGGTACATATAGAACCTCTCCATGGCAATTGATTTTGCCTTATCAAATCTTATGAAATTATCATCATTATGTGATAAATGTTCACAAATTGCTTTGATATACTCAGCTCATTCAGTCGTGTTTTAATTCCGCGTTTTGTTTCACCAATATAGGGAGGAAGAACCACAACTTCAAAGGACAGAATATAATCCCTGGATTCTGTAGGGGAATTTTATCTTTTAGCGAATTTTTGTTGGTTATGGACGAGACTACACAAATACCAATTTTTAACAGTAGGCGTGCGAAATCCCGCTTCTTGAAAAACTCTGAATGCGCGAAGTATGCCCACCGACGGAGGGCATAAAATATGCAATGCTCGTTTCTATCCGTAATGCATTGTAGTACCTGGGCCCGTATCGCGTAAGACCAAAGTGATCGCTTTATTAAGTGATTGTCGCTTTAACTATTCCTCACTCTATCCTTCCTTATAGATAGGATAGAGAAAGCCATCGTGAAAGCGACAATCAAAAGATTGATAATCAACTATCACCTTAGCCGATTCCACCCCTGAAGCCTTGATATGGGCACTGTTTCGGTAAAAGTAAAGTTCAACAGCTCCTGTCAATTTTCAGTTACGTACGATTTGCTTATTTTCTCTCGAAATTGTCGATGTATCGTCATACAAAAATTCTACACAGAAAACTACTGCTGATTCTCGAAAAACTAAATTAAATTTTACATCCACTCATCTTATAATTGAGTATCTTTGAACTTACTGAAACTTGAGTGGCGACCCCTATGAAAGCTTCGCATATGAAATGAAAACGAGCACGGCAGGCCGAAAACATCCAGGTCTCTAGTAAAATTTTTGCAGCTGGTCCCTCAAACATCGTCGCTACCAGATCTTGAACCAAGATCTTCATCTGTACCCTAACAAAATTCCAGTTCCAAAATCTCAATCGTGGTGATCCAGCGAATAACGATAAGAGTACTTTACAGCTCTTTACATTTGCATTATTTAGGAAGGTCTTATTTGGACCACACGTTAGTTATAATATCATTGCATTTATGTTTTTGTGTAAAAGCTCACATAAAAAAATTTTTGGCAAAGATGATTTTATTTTTTTCTATTATATAAGAAACTAGCTGGCCCGCCTGGTTTTGCACGGGTAGGCAAACCTAAGCTTCGCAAACAAATTACAAAAAAAAAAATATAAATAAGAAACTTTACGGTTTTTAACTTACTTCACGTTATGAATGGCCATTTCACCCTATAAATTACAAAAGTTGAAAAAGAATATTGCAAAATCCATTTCCTAACTACCTGCAGCGCCACCTGTTGAATGGTAATTGAATTGAACTGAAAAACGAAATGTGCGCCTACAGCTCGACCTGTTGAGAATTTTCCGGCTTTCCTTTTTTCCTAAACCGTAATTACACGCAGAAGGAAGTTGGGCCAGTCGTTTTCAAGTTTTAAGCATCCAAACACATCACGATCTATTTGTATTTATATGTTGAATATACATATATGAAGGTTTTTATAATAGAAATTCTATGTACTACTGAAATACATCAGCCATATGTATAATAACATAATTCAACAAGTCCAATTAAATAGTGCTAAGTCTTCTAGCACATTGACGAAACGCCAATTTGTATGGACTTGAGGCCTTTAAAAGCTATTTTGAATGTTGAATATATACATTTCAAATCAACTTTTTAGTAAATAGGTAATGTAGGAAATACTTTTTAGCAGCGATTTCACATGCTATCGCTGAGTTTAGATAGTGTAAATAGATTGGAGTCATCCCTGAAAATTTGTTTTAAGTCTCAATTAAATCGACCCACTTCCGTAATACCTACTTTAACACAGCTAAAAAGGCTGCCATTTTGTAATTTGTAATCTGCCTATCTTTTGAGTAACAATATCGATTGGGAGGTTAGAACTAACCTTTAATCACAATTGTCTTCCAGACGTGGTATAAATACATGATTATTTTATGCTTTTTAATCTTGTGTGAATCTTTTCGACATCCAGTTCTGGGATCGCGAAGTAAGTTTAAAATCGGTAGGAAAATTTGTTGCCAAGACAATAAAGCGAGTAAATAAAATCATGTTATAAAAATGAAATAAAACACAAATATCTGATGGTTTGATTTTGAAAGTACAAAATAAAAAAATACTTTATTTGTTTTGAGTTTTGTTGTTGTTGAAGTAATTTTTTTTTTTTGGAAGATGAAGAAAGGTTTATGAGATGTATACTTTTGCATAAGTACACATACATATGTATGTGCAGTATTTTACTACTACATATATTTATCTCTTTTTTTATGTCAAACGGTTTAACAATAATAAAAACTAGAACGGAAAAATTACAAAAATACTTCGTGTTTAGTTTGGCAGGTTATACAATAATTAAATTTGATCTTTTTTAATCGGTTTAACGAAATGCAATAATTCGACAAAAAAAATGATTTAATGAAAAGAAAAAATATACATTATGTACATATGTATCTATGGCATTACAAACAAAAAAATAGTGCTTCATGCTTTCGCTTATATCAATTAATTTCGTTTTGTATTTTTTATTAAACTGCAACTCAGTGCTAAGGCTTCATTTTAAATATGCGCTGAAAGAATAAAGCACTTATATTTCAATTATTTATTTAATATAATTGTATTTTCTTTAAACAGGGGAAACTTTAAAATTATGCGTTAAGTTTAAAAAAATGCTTTTATGTTCTTTTATTCTGTACTTTACAAATGTTTGATTATTTGCATTTTTTTTAATTAAATTTTATTTTGTTTTTTTTTTTTTTTTATTAAATTCTATCAAAGAATTGATGTTAATTAGTTTCTTCTATTGATTTTATTTGTTGTTTTGTTTGTTTTTTTTTTTGTTATTGTTTTTTTAAAGCTTCCGTTTTATATATTTGTTTATTTTTTTTTTTTATATTCTTCTTTTCTTTTTATTACATTTTTATAATTACCTTTAGCAAGATGTGATGTGAATGGAAATACATAATAGAAAACCATAGTTTTGGAGCACCGATTTATATATATATATATAATACATACTATATATATTTGGTTGTCTAAACAAAACAAAAAAAAAAAAGATAAAAGAAGGTACATTCATTATATGAAAAATTATAATTTTCTATTATTTTATGTATGAAGAAATATTTTTTCTTATTGATATCTTTATTTGGCGTATCTAAACTTAGTTAAATACAATTTATTGGTATGGAGAATTTGTACTAGGATGACAGCAAATAGTTATCAAGATGAATTAGGCTCATTTTTATGTATACATAAATATTATATTCTTGTTACTACCATTTCTGGTGGTATAGGATAAAATTATAAAATATAGTACATTTGAAATTAACTGCATAAAACTTAAAACTGCAGTTACATACATATTTAAAAGCTTAAGGGAATTCAAATTGCAATTCAATTTTAGCTCGATAAGGTCGACAAGTGACTGGGTTAATTAAAAGGCCTTAAACATACTTAAAAAAAATTCGAGCGAGTTAAATTCGCTTGAAGCGAAACCACAGTCTAAATTAATTCAAATATGAAATCAAAACAACTTGACTGCAATCGATTTGGTTTTGTTGTTTTAAGTGTATGTAAACTTAATGTTCTATATAATCAAATGTTATATGTTACTAATAAAACGGCTTAAGATAATAATTTTAAATTTGAAGTTTTAATTTTGTTCCGAGCTAGTATTAAAAAATAAAAATTACAAACAACAGTTTTAGCTCTCTTAAGCTTTTAATACAAATAGAGTTAAACGTACCTACTCGAAGCCAAATTATATTATTTAAAAGTCTTTCAAACAAACATCGCGAGCCATTTATTCAAGCATTGATTGATATCATATAATTCTTATTAGGATTATTTTGTACAACTAGGTATTAACACCTTCAAAGCTTTTTAAGCTTCTTCTCTTTTTTTTAAATACATTTTGATACAATTTTGTGCACATATTTTTGGCGTTTTAATTAGCCTACGTTAATTGGAGAATCAAAGATCCTCAAAACAAGAGATATCTTTTTATTTAATTTTTTTTTTATTATTATTAGAAGAAAGCTGCCATGTTTTTGTTTGTTTTAAAGTTTACTTAATTCATTATGAAATGTTTATGTTCTTATGATCTAGTCAGTCAAAAACAAAGACACTTAATAGTCCTGCTATAAACCAGAAGTTTTCTTTTTACTTTTTTTTAACATATTAAGATTTTTTTTCACATCACATCTTAAACCTCTTTTTATTTATATAAAAATATGTTTAAAATTACTTGATTCCTTTAAGAAAATGAACACAAAAAAAACAAAAGGAATAATAAACCCCATTTTGAATGGCGTTTCATATCTGTACAAAAAAAAGAAACTAGGATAAAAATAACAATTAAGAAAAAAACTTTATATTTTTTTTTTACAGATCACTTTTTGTTTTGGTCTCGAATTTTAGATTCCAATTATTTTTTTGTATTTAGCATTATTAATATTAATACTTTTTAAATTTGTTTTAGATTTTTAAGTAAAAAAAAAAAAATACAGTAGAAATAGGTACATAAATACATTTTTTTTTGCCAGGCTACGAAACATCCTCAAAATAGGGTTTAAACAACATATTTTGAGGAAGCTTTTACAAAACAACAATTATTGATTTTTTTAGGATTTATTTTAGTTTTAAATTTATTATGTTTAAGCGAAAAATTATGTAGAAATTATGATAAAAAAAAAAGTTTTGTTGTTTCTTCTTAGTTTGAAAAAAAAAAATTAGTTAAATTAAAAAATCATGGGCCTTTATTTTCCTTTACATAAATGTTTTTTTTTGTTATATCATTCTTTATTCCTTATTTAAATATATAAACCCAAAAATTTGAGTCTGTCGGGCTCAGAAAGAATGTCCTACAAAAAGTATGAATAAAACAAGCTTAGAAAATATATATATAAAACATAGATATTTTGAGGGGGTCTGAAGTCTTGGGAAACAAAATTTCAAAGAAAGCTATTATCGAAGTAGAGAGAGATTAATGCAAAGCAATCTCCTTTAAGACAATTTTTTTTTTTTTTTTTTTCTTACAAAAACCAAAACTTTGATTATATCGCGATTTAAAAAAATGTATTTAACTGCCCGTTTGTCTGATATCTGAGATCTGAACAGTTTCATTACATTACAGCAGATAGTATTGTAACCGTTACAGAAAAAAAATTCTAAACAAAGATTATAAGTTCAAAAAGCGTTTCAAATTGTTAGCAAAATAAACTCTCAAGCTAATTTAATGTAATATTCTTCCAAAGCTTCAGATAAGTAAGTTATAGGTATATAGACTTTAAATAAATTAGAAACTCTTGAATTAAAGAAGTCAGAAGAACTCTGGCCACTCTGGGACCTTGTAAGAAAATGTTAAAAGGTAGACAGACAGACAGACAGGGCATTTCAGAAGTAGGAGAGTATACAAAAACACTCGAACCAAGAGAATAAATTATAAAAAAAATTTGATGCCGGGTTTTTTGAATTAAAAAAGAAAAAAAAAACTATTCAAGAGCTCATTTTTAAATACAATTAAAAAACATTAGAATTTAAATAGTGAACAAAATTCACTTTCAGTTAACAGCAAAAAAAAAGAAAAACTTCGTTTAATAAAATTTTAATTTTAACAAAATATTTGTTTTCCGATCTTTTGATCGACACAGTCGTCATTGGTTGTCATTGTAGTCATCATCGTTGGATTCGGTTATTATTATTTTTTGTTTTCAAAGTTTTAGTTGTTTGTTGTTGTTTTAACAAAAACATTCGCAATAAAATTTTTTGTAAATGAGAAATTGGTCCATGAGTCGAAGTTTGGATTAAACTTTAGAATTTGATTTGATGCTGCTGCAGATGATGTTGATGATGATGAAATTTTGGTGGCATTGGTGGTGGTGGAAGTTGTCGATGTAGTTGGTGGTGTGATCGATCTTGGGATGGAATTGTTGTTATTATTATTGTTAATTTTTTGTGATGTAGCTGCTATTGACAGAGACACGGATCGCGTTTTCTCACTTGGAGAAATTGTTGATGATTGTGTAGCTTTTGCAGCAGCTTTGATTGTAGGGGAAGGTGGGGCAGGGGGAGGTGTTACCGGCTTTTCTTTGGCAGTTTTAACAGTTGCACCACAATGCTGCTGTTGCTGCTTAGTTTGAATCACAGTATTTGTATTTGTTATTGATGATGTTGTTGATACTTGTTGTTGTTGTTGTTGTTGTTGTTGTTGCTGTTGATTAGTATTACAGGTAGTGCTCTGTGATTTGGTGCGTGTGCGCAAATTGTTGGCTTTCTTCAGCTGCTTGTCGCTGCTTGCGTTAGTCACTGGCACATTTTTCTCCTTTTCTCTTTCCTTAAGCTGTTGCTGTTGCTGCAGCTGCTGCTGCTGCTGCATCTGCAGTTGTTGTTTCTCCTTGCGGATCAAGTCGAATGAGCTTATCACATTGTGTTGCGGCTTGCGGCTATTCCATTCATCTGAGTATAGACTACTCATATTGGCTGTACCGCTTTGGCTTTGACTGTGAAACAGTTGTCTTTTAGGTGGAGCCACGGATGGTGCTGCTGCAACACCGCCACCTCCAATATTATTAGTATTATTATGAGGTTGTTGCATTTGCACCTTAGCATGTTTATTGCTGCCATTATTATTATTGTTGTTATTGTTGTTGTTGTTGCCGCAATTATTATTATTATTATTGTTATTGCTGGCCTTTGTACCACCTTGGTTGGATTTATTATTATTATTACTATTTGTATTGTTACTTATACTTAACTTAATACCATCGATATCACCCATAGATTTGTGGCGTTGTCTTTTATTATTACCACGATTGCAATTGGCATTGCTCTGGTTGTTGTTGTTGTTTTGGTTATTATTATTATTATTATGAATTTTATTATTGTTGCTCACAGATCCGTTTCCATTATTATTTAAGGCAATATTCTCATTGTAAATTCGCACATTACTACTTATACCATTATCCATAATATTATCTTTTTTACAATTATTGTTATTATAATTATTATTCTTTGACATTAACATTGATGTGGGTGATGTATTTTTTGAAATTATAATCACACCTCCGATACCACCGCCAACAGTTGGTGGTGATGATGATGATGAAGGTGAAGCTGATAAAACTGATCCTGCAACTCCTTGCGTTGTTGTTGTTGTTGTTGTTGTTGTACTATTATTATTATTATTTGTATTATTAATATTGGTGGGTGGATATTTGCGACGTGTCTCGATACCAGATCGATTGTCATTCACCCATTTTTTGAGTCGCTTCACAAATGGCATTATCATAAAGAATGAATTGGCATTAAGGCCAAGATTAGTTTTTGATATGGCATCGTTTTTATTTATTGGTAACGAATCGATTGGGAACCAATCACAGCATTTGATTTCATTGCGAGTACGCGGTGAGAATTGTGTTTGCAATGGAACATTACGCACAATATATAAGCGTGTATATTGATAATTGATAACAGCCTCAATATAATCATTTGGTACAATTAGTCCGGTTATATCGTAGCCAGTTTCTTCATATACCTATGAAAGAAGAATAGATAAAATAATTTCCATTTTAAATACTTATAATCATAAATTCACGGTCTGAAAGAATTATTCGCTGCCCTAAACATCCAACTTCCAAAAAAAACAATATTGAGATGAATAAAATTAAATAAACAGAACCACGGAACATTGAAGAATACAAATGGGGATCACCTAAAGTCTACTATCTGCGTTCAGTAATAAATATCCCCTTTCATATCTGAATTGGATTTTAAACACATGTACTGGCAATAAAAAGAACTTGTTCTTATCTTAAAAATAACTACATGAATTAATAAATTATACTCGTTTGCCCTCCCCATTCGATTTTCATATTTTTTTTTTTTTAATTAATTGAATTTTAAATATAAATATTTACCTCTCTTGTGGCACAATGTACTGGATCTTCGGTTTCATTGACTTTCCCTTTGGGAAAGCCCCATGAGCTTTTTGCCCAATAGGATTGCACAAGTAACACATAACTGAGATCTTCCGATATCAAAATAGCTCCATAAGTAGGAACAGATAGTTTATAATTTTTCCAGTCTTCTAAAATTTTATCGATTGTTGACAAATGTTTTCGAAGAAATGGAATATGCTGAAAACAATAACAATAAATAGAAGAGTATAGTATAACAAATTTAAATTTGTTTATAGGTACCTGAAATAATTGCATAGCAAACTGCTTAATGCCGCACGGCAGCAGTTTCTTCTCCTCAATTGCACAAAAGAAATCCAAATAGAACCAGTGTGCCAATTCGATTTGAAAGCATATCCGGATTAGATCGGTGCGCTCATCATCGGGCACATTAATGATGAAACGACTGGCTAAATCGTCAAGTATATCGGACGGAATTGCATTGTTCTTCGATAATGATGAAGTTGATGATGATGATTGTGCTGTTGCTGTTGTTGTTGTTGCTGGGACAACTGCAAGAGATGCTCCTGACACTGTCACCACTGAAACCGATTTTGTTGTTTTTTTTTTTAATAAGTTTGTTTTATTTAAATTTATAAATAATTCTCGAAATGATTTTTTTTTATTTTTAAGGAAATGATTAAGAAAATTCGTGTTCTATCTGCCAGAAGTTGTTGGTGAAAATCAATATCACTTAAAATGATGATTAACGATACCTCCCATAAACCCTTTTTCGCAACGGTTGAATCGATTTCGATCAAATTAAGGTAACGCACAGATTAACAGTAGTTTTTTTCTTTTCAATAAATAAAAAAAATCGTAGTTCAGCAGAGACCCCTCTCGAGAGAGTAAAATATGTCGCTGTGATTTTATGTCCACGAAATTTGTGTGGATAGAAATTCACACTTCAGCAAAATGCCACTACGAGAGTCAAAGAATGAAAGCCAAACACCATTTTGTGCATTTTACTCACAGAGAGTTTGTATAAATTTGCGATGCCGTAGGTACTATTTCGCAATTATGAAATAGGTACCTATTTGAGAGAATGCCGAGAATTTATCTTTTCAAATTTGGAAATAAGTAAAGGAAAACGAAATAAATGAAAGTGGCAGGCACTCTAGAGAACTTTTTTTTCGAATTTAGTACATGTGTAACCTTAAAAGAAAATTAAAACGCAGAATCTTAATACCCTTATATGCGTAGATAGGTACCTACTCTGTGTATAAAAATTACTTTTTTTTTAAAATCTTTTCGTTGTTGGAATTGCTCAAGAGTGCGGGGACCGAAAATGGTATTTTAAGACTTCCGAACAGAATACCATTTTCCATTTTGCCTAAACAGTAGTGAATACTTTCCTAGGGAACTTATTTCATCTTGCAGGCTCTACATTATTCTTGTTGTGAGTATCACTTAAATGAGATTGTGAATATATCAAGGGTCTGTCTAAAGGCACGTAGTTTCGCGTACGCGAAATAAGTTCTCATACCAGATTCTCATACCTAAACAGTGAGGTATGTTTGGGGGGGATGCTGCCCCCTGCAACCCCCCTGCTTGGCTTCACTATAGGATTTGGGGTAGGTGCAAGGGTGGTTATATGCAGTTTTTTTGGATTTAAAGAACCCTCACTGTATATATAGGTATGAGAACAAATTTCGCGTACGCGAAACTACGTACCTTTAGACAGTTTCATATATCAAACCTAGCTTTTTACATAGATTACAGTAGCAATCTTTTATCTAGACAAAATAAAATATTAAATTTTGTTTTATTAAAATTACCTGACGCTGCTGTTGTTGTTGACGTTGGAGCAGTTAAAGGTTTATGTTTTTGTGGCATAAGACTATTGCTGCTGTTACTCTTGCTGACTCCTGCAGCAGGTGGAGGTGCAGTCGCGGGGAATGCAACAGCAGACGCTGCCAGCGACGACAGAGTTGTAGAGGTAAATGAAAAAATATGACTGCTCTTTCCATTGCACGTAGCTGGAGTACCATATCCTCCTCCCGCGGTTATTGTTTTCGGTGTAAAACCATTCATTCGTGCGACCGAATTTATCGCTATTTCCATCATTTTTTGTTTTACAAAAAACACAAGCTTCTCTTCTTAAAAACTATTTAACTTAAATTTTATACTGCACAGAGTTTTACAAAAATCAAAAGATTAAATTAAAATAAAAAGGAAACAGAAAATTGGTTTTTAAAAATGCTGAGTGCTACACCCTTAGGGGTTTTGATGTTTTCAAAATGTTTTTTCTTTTATAATCTAACGGTTTTTGAATCTTTATGTGATTCCGTTGTCGTACTCGAAGTTGCTGCTTTGGGAAAATTGAGAAAAACTTTCAAAAACATTTGTTTTCCTGGGTATTTTCACTGCGTTTTCAAAGTTCCTCTTTGGATTTTTTGTATTTTCTTTTCTTCCTTTGACACTTTTTCACTGAGCAAACTGTTGTTGTTCTCGTGCTTTGTCACGTCGCTCACTGGGTGGCGCTGCTGTAGCTTTTTCCTTCTTTTTGTTTTTTTGGCTGGGCAACTTTTTGTTCTTTTTTTTGACGAAACCAATTCCAATAGCAAAATAGAAAATTATTTTACTATTTACGTATAATGGAAATTAATACAATTTTCCATACACAATAAAAGAAGGAATTTTATTCTTTAAATAAAATTGAAAAAGCTAAAATAATTTCTAGGGTCAGAGTAGCAGCAAAATAAGAAGAAAAAAAAATTAGAGAGCGAGAAGAACAACGCACACAGTAGACAATAGAAAAAAGAAATGATTTTTTCTTCTTCGTTTAACTTTCAAGAAAATTATTTTTTTCTGGGAATTTTTTGTTTTGCATTTACTTTTAGATGGTTTTGCACTTTTTTAAAATGTAATTTACACTTAAACTAAAGAATATTTGTTATTATTTTTTACATTGGAGAACTTTAATAATGCGAACTGGTAAATTTAAAATTATGGAAAAATTCTTCTCCGTCGCAGGTTTTCTTCGCTTCACACACTTTTCTTTTTCTTCCATGAAAAATATTTTTCAACAAATATGGCTGATTTTGTGTGTGTGTTGCGCAAACGATACTCGAATTCGAATGAGGTCGAGAGTCGAGATATTTTGCCAGGGATGATATACAAAGCTAGCAAGATATACACATTACAACAGTTTTAGAATATTTTGTAAAAGAAACATTTGGACCTTTTCACAGCAATGACGATGGTTCTCATCACCGATTTTATCCACAAGACAATTGTCATGACATAGTGAAAAGTCACAATCTTAACCGGGACTTGGTGCCATGGAATAAATCATAATCACAGTCCAAATGAAATGAGATGTCAAATGAAAGTGACATAGTCTGCTATTACACGGCGTCTCCACCTGAAATATTTCATAGATTACCATCTGTCACTTTTGATAGAAAGAAAGATCGATAGTATGCCATAAAATGTTGGTTGGGCATTTTCATAGCTTACTATTTCATTTGCGAGAATAGAACAACATCACACAAAACAAACAAAATTCAAACAAACCAACGAAAACCTATAAAAAAAATCTTGCCACATATTGCTCGGCTCATAGAAAGCTATGGATAGTATTCTATGAGCAAGCAATTTTTCGTTTGAAATTGGTTGTTTTGTTTGAATTTTGTGATGTTGTTCTATTCTCGCAAATGAAATAGTAAGCTATGCCCAACCAACATTTTATGGCATACTATCGCTCTTTTCTTTCTATCAAAAGTGACAGATGGTAATCTATGAAATATTTCAGGTGGAGACCCCGTGTAAAGGAGTAGACGAGGAAGGGTAGACTGAAATGATGAAAGGATTTTTCTTCATCGTGTAGTGAGTTCAGTAAAACGACCTTCAGTAAAACGACCCATGTAATTTGGAACTTCCACCAGACTTCAGTGCGCCAAACAAGCAAAAAAAAAATCAATAGTTTGACAGAAAAATATGTAGGGAAAACAAAAACATGTGATTGTGGTTGGTCGTTTGTTTGTTTTCCCTACATATTTTTATGTCAAAATTAGAAAGATAAAAGACAAAGGGCGTTTTTCTTTTTTAGTTCAGAGCAGAGCCTGAACTGTCAAACAAAAATCATGTTTCTTTTTTAGCTCAGAGCCTTCAGAGCTCCAATTTCGTGTTTCTTTTTTCGCTCTGAGCATGTTGAGAGCTGGTTCAGAGCGCGCTCTATGAGCTCAGAATAAATTGATAGAGCAGACGGAGTTGAATAGCTGAACACAAATTCGACAAGTGGAAAAAGAAGGAAGGAAGAACTCTCAGAGCAGAGCACACTCAGTTCAGAGCACGCTCATGCCTGATTCACAATGCGACGAGGAAACGGGACGTGAGCGTGACGAGAACCGCTGTCATTTTTTTCTAGTTACAAAATCGTCGCCCAATTCACAATGCAGCGAGCGTTTTTACGACAAAAATCCATTTTTATAAAAAAAAACATCCATAAAATATTTATAAACAAAATAACTTACAAAACAATAGATTTATCAATAACTTTATTTGTTAGACACAATTTGATAACATCTTTTGTGAAAAATCTTTAAATTACTTAGGAACAATGAAAATCGTCGTCACGTCGCGTCTTTTTTTCAATGTTTCGAATTCTTGGCGTGACGACGAGAAATGCCGCATTGTGTATATCCAGGTATATGCTTTCATTGTTTGAAATTGGTTTGACAACTACAACGAGTTCTCGTCACGCTCACGTCTCGTTTCCTCGCCGCATATTGTGACAGGCTTCAGAGTATGTTCGGAGTGTTCAGACTCTCTTCAGAGCTCTACTCTGAACTAAAAAAGAAAAACGCCCAAAGATAGTTTCTGGAAAAGCCTAATCAGACACAAATACTTTAAGAAACCATTTTGTAAAATGGTTGCATTCGGTAGTGTGTGTGTAAAGTCTTAACTATATAAGCCAAAAAAGTGAAAAAGTAGTTTTTCTGACTGGAAAACTAATAAAAATAATGCAGAAAGCTTAAATTTTTGTTTAAAAAAAATTTGTATATTCTTTTTCACAAAACAACTGCGCTAGCGGGAAAAAAAATATTTTTACTTTTGTACAAAAGTACTTTTTGGCTTATGTAGTTAAGCCTTAATACTCGATTGTCATACTCGATTGGAATCAAAAAGGAGGAAAATAACCATAGTCTCAACGTGTGGAAGTACACAATAGGTGTGTTCGCGTACTACCCATTTTTACCATTTTTGGTCCAATTTAATTTTTTTTATATGGACTTTGACAGAACTTCGGAAAAACTGGCAGGTTTGGAAAGTAAACGAACAGAGGTAATGTTCTTGATGTGCACTTTGCATTAATTTTCATTTCGCCCACTTTAATTTTTTGACGTTCTACCTTATTCGTTTCTTCGTCTAGCAAAAGTAAAAATTTTACTTTTTTCAGGTGAAGTTGAAGTGCAAAAGTTGAAGTCTGCCAAAAGTCCAATAATCTTGTATTCCGCTTGTTCTGATAAAAGTAAGTTTCGAACAAATATATTAACTTGTTCTTGTATTCAAAAGAAGTTAAAATAAATTAAAAGTTAATTAAACTTTTCAATTAAAAAATCCTTAAATCCATCATTCAGTGTATACATTTTAACTTCCGTGTGACACGTTTTCATACTCACCCTTCTATATATTTTTTTAGAAAAAAATATAGTGGCTGGAAATTTGTGTTTATCGTTTTTTCTTCTCTGTTCCACATACAAATATGATTGAATACGTGCAAATTAATACTTTTGACTGTTTAATATAGAAATCAATATTTTTATAAATCAATCAATTCCATTTAACCACCCAAACAGTCGCTGACCTGAGAGCTGTTGAAAATCCATCCTTATTCTTTTGAAGATTAACTAATTACTATAACAAATCAAAGATGTCCATAAATCCAGTGGTTTTGGAAGCTACCGCTAAGCATACATCTACCGTAAGTTAAAAAAGTATTTTTCCTAACAATTATTGTCCAAGTCTTTTTTTTTTAACTTTCAGCTGATATTCATGCATGGCCTTGGTGACACAGGGTGAGTAGAGAGTACTTGAGTAGAATAGAATTAAACCTTTCAAAATTAACACCCCTTTATAAAGGTTATCATTACAACAAAAACAATTCGTGATAATCACTTTTTTTCATTTTAACACTGTTGTCGATTCATGTTATGTAATCGCGTTTTAAGAGCAAAGAGAGGGATGCGATGTCTGGCTCATTTAAACTTGTTCGGTCAAACAAAGTTAAAAATCAAAACAGATTTTCTTAAGCTTAATGCACCCCCACTTTTGGTGAACGAAAAAGAGGAGGTGGTGCAACTACATACTCTTCTCTCTGTACCTAGTTTTAACCTTGAAAAATTCAAAGAAATGAAGGGGGAGGTTTAAATATTGGTATACATGTTGACAGTGTATAAGAGTTGGTGGGTTTCTTATAAAGGAAAATTGTAATTTCGAAAGTATGGTATGAAGATACATAAATCAGATTGATTTCGAGTTTTCAAAACACAAGCAGTTTAAAGCGTAGGGTTATACTTCTATTAATAAATAAATCGTTATAATTGACTGCTTGATTCGGTCGATGATGTAAAATGAGTCGGGAGGTTCGCAATTCAAATGCCGTGTGTTGAAGCCTATGGGTATTAAAAATACCTAGGCGTGAAAGATGTTGCTTTTATTTCGTATATTTAACAACTCTATTATCAAGTTCATTAACTAATAAAGAACATATATGTATTGGTTCAGACATGGCTGGATATCTGCACTTGGTATGGTACGACCACCGCATATGAAAGTGGTATGCCCAACAGCACCCACTATGCCAGTCACGCTCAATGCAGGATTCCAGATGCCTTCTTGGTTTGATTTGAAGACCCTTGATGTTTCTGGACCAGAGGATGAAGAAGGAATCAGGAAAGCTTCACAAAATGTTCACTCAATGATTCAGTCCGAATTGTCGGCTGGAATCCCTGCAAATCGCATCGTAGTTGGTGGATTCTCACAAGGTGGAGCCTTGGCTCTTTATGCAGCTCTCACATTCCCTCAACGTTTAGGTGGTGTGATTGCACTGTCCTGTTGGCTGCCATTGCATAAGAAGTTTCCTGGTATTAAAACATCTCCTGATGATGTTCCGGTAAGAAATTTTGTCTTTAAATAAATTACTTGTTGAATACTTTTCTTGTTTTATGCAGGTTTTCCAAGCACATGGTGATTTTGATCCCGTGGTTCCATATAAATTTGGACAACTTAGTGCCAGTTTATTGAAGTCGTTTATGAAGAACGTTACATTTAAGACATACGGTGGTCTTTCACACTCCTCGTCCGATGAAGAAATGAATGAAATTAAGGTAGGTTTTTATTTTGAATATTGTCTCTTGGACTAAATAATAATATTGTTTTTTTGTTTAATTCACAGACAATTCTCGCCAACTGGGTGAATTAATTAGGTTGAATTTTAAAACAAAGGCATCTTAACCAGTCAGTCCTCTTAAATGAATTAGTCGTAATCGTAGTTTAAAATTTAATATCAACAAAAACAAAACAACTGCTAAACTATAACAACAAAAGGAGTTGCAATAAAAAATCACTTCTCTACACATAAGAATTATTTATAAAATTTTAAATTATGATAGCATCAGGCACGGAGAAGAATAGCAGAGCAGAAGCTGAAAGAAACAAGCTGTGTATTTATCTACTCGTTTGAAAACAATTTTGTATTTATTTTCTTTTTAAATTATTTCATTGTTTTACAATTCAATTGGGTTTATATTTAAAAACAAACAAGAGATTTTATTATTATGTTCCTTAAAGTTTTTTTTTTCATTTGATTTTCAATTACACTCCAAGTGATAGAGAGGATAGAAAAGTTTAAATAGAGAATCTTCTGAAATAGGTATTATTTTTCTAAAATGGCCATTGTCCCCAACAAAAAATAAAAAAAAAAACAAGAAAATTGTAACAACATTCTTGTATTGAAAAAAAAACAAGAAATCTTTGGAATTATATAATTAAATTAACAAAATGAATAAAATTAATGACAGAATACAAATGTTGCTGTTTTTTCTATATATACGTACAATGAATCTTTATACAAAAAGAAATATCAATTTAATTTTGAACGAAAAATCTATTTTACCATCTCATTCGAATGGACATCACTGATGCATTGCATCAGCACCAGCTGCTTTGCTTAACGTTTTCGTTACAAAGGAGTTTTGCAAAAATACTAATAATATAATAAATAATAAAATAAATTACGAACATTCAACAAGGATCCGCCAATCACTTATATTCCCGTTTGGTAAATTATATCAAGTTTCGCATCATTATTTTTTTTTCCTATGGGTTTTGACAGAAAATAGTGAAAATTTGTAAGAAATTTCACGACATCAAACAAACATTCTAATTCAGTTCTGAACATTTTTGAAATCAACAGAGATGTGTTCAATCCATGTACTTTAACTGTTTATTGTTGCAAGAATAATTCGTCTTTCCATTTATAAAACCTTCTAGGAGATTTCTTTTTTTTTGTTAACTCTGTTTTCCAAACAACCTGAAAAATTAAAAGTGAAGTAAAACCCTTTGACAAAAAAAAAAACATTTCTTTCAAGAAGTTTGCAGCTTTGTTTGTTTTTAGATAGATTGCGGTTCTAGTTTCTTTTTCATAAGTTCTTTGATAAAAATATGCAATTAAAACGACTGATTTTTTTTTTTTGACAAACCATACAAATATAATATTTATTTTTTTTTTTTTCAAATTTCACAATTTATCTTAAAAGTAGCAAATCGATAATGTCGGCTTTTGGTTCCACGCACTAAGACCATTTTCTCCGAACCCTTGGCACTTTTCCAGACGCTCATAAGTTTCTGCAGTCCTGGCATTGTTATATAACCAATAGCAGCTACAGTTGCTTCAATATAACTAAATTCACATCTTGTAACGTAGCCAAATACTTCTCGAGAACACTGATTCCGGAGGCTGGTATCATCGGAATTCTGCGGTAGCCATAGTTCACACATTTTCTTGTATTGTTCCATTACAAGAGTTGAGGTATTTGCTGGACGGATTGTGACTTTGCCTTCAGTTTTTTCCTGGCAAAAATGATAACTCTAGTTATTACATTGATAAGTTTTGGAATGATTCTTACCTGTTGGCGTCTCTTCTCTCGCACTCGCCGTCCTCTCATTCGTTTAAGTAGTTTTTTATGATTTTGGCGCAGCTTTTTCCGTTCGGTTTCATTTGGATCTTTCTGGATTGGCTCCGTGTAGACGGCATCATTTTCTTCAAACTTAATTCTTTTCAAATTTCGTTTGAAATCACCATTCGTGGGCAGGCAGATTAGTGCGAAGTCACCAGGACAGCCCCGAGTCCTCATTCGAAGGTTTATCTGTATAAGGCACGTTGGAGGCAGCACAGGCAGGGGTTTCCTCTGACTTATGGCTAAATTTAGGTTCTTCAAAAGATCTTTATCACGTAATACGAAGAAGCACTTATCGGTGGGAGACCATTCTCTTATAAGCTGCCCCAGAGGCGCCTTGAATGGACTGCAAATGGAATTTTTTCTATAGTTACACCTCTTGTTTGGGGGTTTACGAAAATACTTCAACCGCAATTCTAGTTGTCGCTCCGCTGATTCTTTAATTCCGGGAACTGAATCGGGGAGAAATTGATCGGTGCCTAGTTCTCGTTGAATCGATTCAAACTCTCTTAAGCCACCCGGCTTAGAACCGCACATTATCAATGACAGCCAGACGGACATTCCATAGCCAGAAGGAATAATTACATCCCATCCACAGGCATAGCCCAATCGTTTGTAGTTGTGATCTTGGCATCCTGGTCGTTGGATCAGCAACAGAGGGACTGGTTGCATTTCTTCTTCAAACAGGCAACGTTCTCCCGGAACTAAGCAATTCTTTTCTCTCTGGGTGCAGAATTCACGCGTAGACATCATTTGACTACAAATTTGGTTCCTCAGTTCAAAATCCCAGATTTGACTTTGATGAATATTCTGCTCAGTGTCGAAGAGAATATCAAGATTTGGTTGTATAGCTTCGGGTTGTGATTTCATTCGTTTTTTTGGGCGATTAATTCGAGGATCTTCCACGTTCAGGCCAAGGATCATGTTCGAAAGTAGTTCACCAGGGGAATTTACTCCTTGGCAGTTTTTCCAGAACTCTTCTTGGACTAAATGGGCTTGGGAGTTAGTTTTATCTTTCATACTTGATTTGAACCAGTTGTCTGGTTCAGAATCGCGTATGGGTTTCACTCGCAAAGCTTTCCCAAGGACAGCTTGAGATAGGGGCCCAGTAAGACGAAATCTGTTCATGGTATCTTTTAGTTCTGTAAGGCATATTCCCTTTGATTTGTTTTCATATTTTGGGGCACGTTGATATGCAAAGGTTTTGGTTACAAATTGCATTTGCAGACCCTTCTTTTTCTTTGGACTACCATTAGTTGCATCATCGTTCTCCGATTCAATTGGAACTTTTTCAATCTTAGTGCTTTGCAATCCGAAAATTTTAATGATTTCCTGAAGGATTTCGCTGTATGCTGCTGGATGTATAAACAACCATAGAGTTCTGTTTTCGTTTTCTTGTGGTCGCCAAAGGAAACTAACCTTGCCCAAAGCACCATTTGGATACTGGCCAGCTTGAAACAATTCAATATTGCCCTCTCTGCGGCCGGACGCAAAGGTTTTAGCTCCAATGCCCAAACCACATTTAAAATTCGATAACGTTTCAAAGTGCCTCACAATTTCTTTGAAATTCCCTTCAATTTGTACACAGGCATAGAAGGAAATGTCTTGCAGCAGACAATGTTTAGCGGAAGCACGATAGCACGAACGGTAGGTTTTATCACATGAAGCATAGGGAAGCTTATAGCCCCACTTAGAGACCATGTGAAATCGCTTTGCATGCCAGATGTGCGTCTCTAGCCATGTTTTTGATTTCTGCCGACGGATGTACTCTTTTAGAAGATTACTTGGCTTACGACGATATTTTCTTGACGGCCTCTTAGTGGTTTGTGGTGGTTTTCCGGCTTTTGCCATTTGCGAGTTATGTATAGAACGATACTTAAGTGGCAGACGTTTTGGATGATGGGACATAGCACGTCGACGCATATGTTTTGGCAGAGTCTGGAATACCAGCTTTGTACTTGTTGGATTCCGAATTTCATCGAGAAGACTCTTGATTTCATTGATGCTGGACGCTGCATATCGGAATGTTTGCACGTGAGTTGGAAGAACCACTGAGCCACCGAGGGAGGAATCATATTCTAATTTATTTGTACTCATTTTGGGATAAATTTTAATAAATCTGGGTAATATTTCAATAAAAATAAAAAAGATTCCGTATTTTACTCATTTTCAAATAACAACAAACACTATTTTGACGTCTTGGTATTTCTAAACGTCAATTTGCAAACACGTGCGATTGTAGCACTTTCCCTATTCATTGGCAGAGAGCGCTTTTGTTTTAAACAGGGTGCTCCATTCATTGATTTTAAATTAAAAACTTATGTGGTTTTCCAGTCAACCATTTCAGATTTGGGGGTCAGATTCCAGATCAATCGTGGTAACTAGAACGAATCGCGATTGATCCTTTTTTTTGTAAAGGTGTAGGTGATTTGTCTGTGTTTACTGATGTAAGTAGTGATAGTATATGTAGGGAAAAATTCCTACAAGTATTTTTTTCCTAGGGAACAGTTTTTTCTTTAATACAAAAATATTATATATTTCGCTTTATTTTCTTGATGAAACTGGTGAAAAAATGCGTAAGAAAAAATTCTTACAAAACTTTTTTTTTTCAAATTATAAAAGAACATTTTTGTGTTTAAATTATAATTAATTTCAACTACGCGAATACTTTCACCTGTCTTAATTTATTGAAATATAGATTAATGAGAGAACCCACACTGGCGCTATGCAAATCTTTGAACATTCTTCAGTCGTCGCATATTCGCGCGAAGGTTTAGCGCCGGTTTGGGAGCCTTTATTGATTTGTTTCATAAGAAAAAACTCAAAAGTGGGACTGACTTTTAATCTTGAAATTATTAATATCCTGAGGCCATTTTGAAATTATGACAAAATATAAGAAAGAAAAGATTTACGCATTCTTTTCTTGACTTCATTTAAATGAATGTGATATTGTACAATATTTTGTTCAATCAAATTGAAATCAAAAAATAGAATACAAATTAGGGAATTTTTTGTTCCCTAGCAGGAATTTTATTTTGTTGGTATACTATCACTGCTTTATAACATGATTTGGCCATCGGTCGGATCCATATATCCACAGGAATCCCGTCCATCCAAAATCCAAATCAAAGGAGAAGCTATCGGTCGATGGTAAGGAAGAAGACAATGAACATGAAACAAGGTCACTACATAAGGATTACTATGGATTTTTAATAAAAATAATTTTATTTTCACAAAAAACAATGGACTAACCCACATGTTTCCACAATGCCTTTCATTCCATATGAAACATTTCTCCAATTTAATCACTAATTGACTTCGAACTCAAGAAGTCAATGGTTAACGGTAATGAGGACAATAAAGACAAAAATTTCACTAATTAAACTTCATTATTTGTATTTATTTTATTAAACAAATGCCTTATCGAAAGTAAACAATGCTAGCGAAAGGCCAAAACGAATTTAAACTGACGAGGAGAGGACGACGTTTAGAAATGTCAATTTGGTTTGTGTGCAAGTCTGTGTGAAAGTATGTGTAAATCTGCCAATAAATCGAGATTTGAAAGATCAATCGAGAAAAAAAAAAACCACGAAAAAATTCAATTTTTTTGGTTGTTAGGAACGTAAAATCTGAAAAAGATCAAGTTGACCCCCATAAAAATCAATTTTTTTGGTTGTTTGGAAAACCACATTAATTTTTTGTATGATCAAAACGATTTTGATTGTTTGCCTCGTACATACGGAGTTCGTTGATAAAATTATTTCGCATACAAATATTTTTCGTGGACAAACTTAACTTCGGTTTTTTTCAAAGCAGTACGAAGCTTAAGAAAAAATTCAAACTTTTCTTTCGCACTATAAAACCAACGCGAATATTTCAGACGAAACCTGCACCTGTCTTAATTTATTTACATGGAGATTAATGGAGGCACCCACACTGGTGCGATGCGAGTCTTCGAACATTATTCAGTCGTCGCATATTCGTGCGAATGTTTCGCGTTGGTTTGGGACAGCCTTAAAAGTTCCCTTCTACATGTTGTAAGGAACTTGTCCATACGCAATTTTTTTAAAGTACAATTAATTCAACTTACCTATATCGTTTTTTAGACAAAAATTCTGTTACACCTATAAAACGCCACGAATTACTGCATGGATTTATAGTGTCGGCAAGGTTTTTTGGTCTAGTGAAATGAAAGACCTCTGGAGTTCAAACGATCGAAGTAGTATGCCGGTGGTGTTTATGTTGTATGTAAAAACTACTATTTGCCGATTCATTTTTATATATTGTTTTTGTTGTCAATTTGTATTTTTCAATCCGTTATTTTTAAATTCGTGTGATAGTTTAAAAAATTAATACAGAATTGAAAACTATTCGATTTGACAGCTTATAGGATACGTCAACGTGTTGGTGTGTCAATGCCCATGCAAAAACTAATTACTTCGTTGACGTGGTAGATCGCTAAAATTAGAGCAGCTTGGGGCCCTGGCACTGCGAGGCCGCATAAAAAGCAATTATGAACCTTGTCAAACTGCTTTAATATTTTCAACTATTTTCTAAGTCAATGACGTTTTGTATATTATTTATTTTGTTTATTTTTGTTATTTACCTACTCCTTTATTACCACCAACGTATTTTTTTTTTTTTTTTGAAAAATGACCTCAAGTTCACCAAGTGCAGATATAAAAACTAAAAACATTTCAAAGTTCTCTGATCATTTTAAATAACAATACACTCGCATTACTTTAAACAGTCAATAATATTCTTGATACAATTTTATTGATTGCTATAAAAATGTCAAAAAAGGTCGAGGTATAATAAATACAAATTGTTTTAAATAAACATCCAATATTGCATTGAATTTAGAGATAAGAACCAAATAATTAGGTACTCAACTTGACCATCAATTTGAGTGTTAGATCTGAAGAAACTGATAAAATTAAAATTCAAAACCTAACCATATTTTGTATTATTTCAAAAAATTGAGATTTTATATCAGGTAATTTTTTTCGAAGTTGCCTCTGATCTTGCAAATTTGCCTAGAGCTTTTACTGCTTTTCTGAAAAGAAATATGCAATTACGATTTTCTTTCGAACATTACATATTTTTGTTTGTTTAAATAAACAACACATAAAGAAGTCCAATGTGACTCAAAGCCATTCATATTCTTTAATGCTGGGCGTTGAAAAAGTTTGGACTTTGTCCAGAGAATACTTTTACATTGCTCATTCTAGTCTTGTTATTGTTTTGTCCTTTACAAAAAAAAAAAAAAAAACAAACAAAGCGATAACGTACAATGCTTGAATTCCCATAGAGTATCGGAAATGGTGGAAGGTTTTGATTATAAAAAATTTAATCTTCATAGTTGTTGCAATTTTCAAAACAAACAGATTTTTTTTATTGTAAGCTTCGTTATGATTCAAGTGACTACATAAAACGCTGATTAGGTTTGATTTGAGGAAGTGGATATTTTTCTTTGTTTACAAAACAAATTGAATATGTAGCTGTTTGATTTTTCGTAGAGCTTCTTCAGTCACTTTCACTTCCAGTACACCAGGGCCTATTTCATAAAACTGATAAATTATTATTTGTAAATTCACTTGTAGTTTGTGGTCGTACAAATATTTAAAATAATGTTTTCCAACAGTCATGGCGGCAGAATAACCGCGAGTTTTTAAAGAGGGGATACATTTTTAAATACTAATGAAAAGTTTATGATGCATTTTTTAGCTTGTGAGCAGTTGTTGAGGAGCATAAATAATAAAGTAACCATCAGTACTGCCAAACCCTTGTAAAAGAGTAGTGAACAACCGGGCCAAGGTTTGGCACTGATAGTCGAATTGAGTTCGGCTAAAATCAAGTGACATACGACTTATAATTTGCAAATAGTAGGTACCTACTTTTACAGGTCTGTTAATTGACTTTTCACTGTAATTTAATTTTCATTTGAGTAAATGTTAAAAAGCTCCTTCAGTAGATTAAAACCTTATTTAATTGGTTATTATTGATAACACAAGCATGTGTTGTACTATTATGGAAAGTAGATACATTAAATAGACAACTTTTTAAAATAATTAGCCAATATATGCTCTCATACATTTTTATTTTCTTAAAGGTGGTCAAACTTTGGTGAAAATATATAATATAAATTAAAATTAAAAAAAAAATGCAATAACTAGTGTTATATTTCAGTTGACTGTCTATCTATTAGTTCACGAATGTATTGGTAACTTAATTGTGAGTAGTATTGAAATAAGTAGAACTTTATTTGAAAATGGTAACACTGATAGAAACTGCATTCCCTTCAGCAACCGGCAAACAGCATAGCCACCAAACACTTCCAAGTCAGATATTAATCTTATTCCGGTTATTTTTTTTTCAACTTCTTCATCTCTTGATTTAACTGCCCAGATATATCCAAAACAACTCAAATATAAAACAACAAAACAAATAAACAAAAACGATTCCCAAACAACTCATCTGAAATGCAAACTAGTTTTTTTTTTTTTTGCTAAGCCGCGCTTATATTCAGATCACTTTTAATCAAAAACAAATGACAACCAAACATCAGATTCAAAATTGGTTCAGTTACATATAAATGTGTCTGTCTCTACGTGGTTTATTTATATTTAAATATTATAACCATCAAAGCAACGTTTCACAGCTGCATTTGCCCAGGCTTGAGCCTTGAGGTACTTAAATTACAGATCCAAACCAAGTTCAAGGTCAATTTGCGGTAATTTTTGTTGCTGTTGTTGTTAAATCGAATTGAAATTACATATGCTCATTCTTAACCCGTTAGCCGGCTTTTGTGGAAATTTAAATTAATCGAAAATGCTGTGTGATTATATTAGATATACAAAATCAATCTACTGTTGGCAACACGTTCGTAAAAAAATGCGGAAGCTTTAATTAATCACGATATGAGATATATGCGAATTGCGCTAAATGTTGTTGACATTTCAAAGATGCTCAACGAGTTTTAATCTTCTTTTCATAATTTTTAAAGTTTGTCGTTCGAAAAGCTTTTTCAATAGGTAATTAATATATTTATTTATAAGAAAGGCGAAAAGAATTTTGTTCACTTGGAAATGTATGCGGGTATAAGATCTAAGCTAGTTCAACTCGAAATTTAAACTATATGTGACTGCCAGCTCTTACAACTGATCGAATCTTCTGCACGCTTGGTAATAAGAGTCAGTGGAGTCACATTTATTCAAGCTAACTGCTCGTATACACTATAAAAAAAGCTTGAATATCACATTTCAAAAATTATTGAATTCCAAGGTGGTAAAAAATGTAACTCCAAACCATAAGATAAACTTATAAAAAGAGAAAGAAACAGGTAAAAAGCATAAATCCCCATTTGTGCTCATCAAGGTGACTCTCTACTGTTTGCAAACCCAAAATAGCCTACTTATCAGAGACAAAAATATATTTTTCATAATGCAAAAAATATCAGTACATAATAAATATATCTACTGATTAAATTTTATAATTGGAATTGTTGGGGCTCATCGTTCAAAAAAGTTTAAATTTTTGTATAAGAAATTGAATCTTCGGGGTTAAAAGTGCAGAAAAGTTTTTTTTTTCTTCAGGTTTGTCCACTTAACTAGGAGCTGTAAGGGTTTTAGATACATACAAATGTCTTAATTTAACTGAAAATTCAGCTGACTAACTCTTGAAATATAGGTAAATTCTATAGTAAAATTTATTTGTAAAAAAAAGAAAGGTTATAAAATTCCCTATGCAAAAATATTGAAACATTTTTGTACGGGCTTTTCTCAAAATGGTGACTGTCTAACAGCCACGCCATTTTGATGAGAATAATCTTATGGCGAATTTCGAATCGAATTTTTTCTAAACAGAATCGAATTTTTTCTAAACAAAATCGATTCTTTTCTTTCAAAACAAATCTTGGACGGTGTTCACATTGGACTCACTCCGCGCGACTCATTTTGACATCTCTTTCTTTTTTCTCACTCAACCTCACTATATGAGAAAGTGAGGCAAGATTTTTTAATTTTTTTGAAAAAATCCTGCCTCACTAGACTATCTCTTTTTTATCACTAGGTGGAGTGAGATAAAACAAAGAAATGTCAAAATGAGTCGCGCGGAGTGAGTCCAATGTGAACACCGTCTTGCGTTTTTAGCAAGATTTCACACAGATTTACACACACACTATGAAGACTTGACATTTCTAATACGTCAAATTGAAAGTCGCGGATTTTTTGGTTGCAACAAAAACAATATATTCAGCCAATACAGCTATAAAAATAATTTATTGTGCGTTGTTCATTATCAAACACAAATTTGACAAAGTAACACAAATACAATCACACGAAAAAAAATCGATTCTGTTTCGAAAAAATTCGATTTCTTTTTTGAAAGGAATTCGCCATTAAAAGAGGAAAAAAAACCCTGTCGGCTGGCTTATTCGGTTGGGAGCCTTTATTATTAAAAAAAAAATTATTGTATTGCCGATGAATATTGGCTCCCTTTCCCTTTTTTTGGTGCACTGTGGTCTGAAAGGACTTTTTTGTTGGAAAAATCAATTAATAACTTTTGAACGAATAAATTAAATATATCACTATAAATCAGCTTACTTGCACTATAGTTTGTGGTGCATCAGAGAATATTATAAACTGTTTCAGTGATTCATATACGTAATATGACATCAAAGAGCATCGGAAAAAAGTTAAGGGCCAACATACCTATTGATAAAATTCTTTGGTTTCATCATCATTTTTAGCATATTATAGACTTATTAGCACAGATTAGCTACATGAAGATGAGAATCCCCGGCAGCCATTTTAATTTGCCTACAAGCTTGAACTGGCAGTTATCAGATAAAAAATGAGAATGTGTGTATAAAAATCTCACACATAGACAGTAGGGATCTTCACACACCGGGTTAAATTGTTGTTGCAATTCACATCTATTCATCGACGCGGGAAAAAATTACAAATACAACAATGTAAACAAATGGGTTTTGGAGGGTGAAACGTACGAAACATTCTCATCTTCATATGGGTAATCTGTGCTTATTAGCTCTGGGCAATGACAGCTGTGGCAAAACAGTGACTGCACTTTGTTCAATGTGTGAAATACGCACACTTTTCTTAAAATTTCACGAAGGAGAATTAATAATTCGCTTCACACATCAAATAATATATAATACTAGCTGGTCCACCCAGCTTCGCACAGGTAAAGCAAATCTAAGCTTCGCAAAAAATTAAAAAAAAAAAGAAATATAAATAAATAATTAAGCTACCTTTTGTTATCGAAATATGTACTTTTTTCTGGGTTTTAACCTACTTCACGTTATGAATGGCTCAGTTTGTAAAAATATGATCCTCGAAGTCCAACCTTTATTACTTATTGGTTTTAAATTATGGCGAATTCCTTTCAACAAAAAATTCGAATTTTTTCTAAACAGAATCGATTTTTTTCTAAACAAAATCGATTCTTTTCTGTCATAATAAATCTTGCATTTTTAGCAAGATTTCACAGTGATTTGCACATACACTATGAAGACTTGACATTTCTAATACGTCATAAATTGAAAGTCGCGGAATTTTTGGAAGACGAGTTGTTTATTTTTTGGTTGGAACGAATTCTACATAATTTAATAAAATATTCAACAATATATTCAGTCAATACAGCTATTAAAATAATTTATTGTGCGTTGTTCATTATCAAACACAAATTTGACAAAAAAAAAATAGCTTTCGCGAGTGAAAGATGTGTTAAAAACTTTCAGTCCAAGTGATGAAAACTTTTCAATAATAATTTTCTTTAAAAATATATGTGCAAATAGAAGTTCAAACAAATAAAATGCACCGTATAATCTGGCTAATATCTTTTATTTATTAATTTAATTTTATTGGTAAAACACAACAAAAACTAACAACCTTTATAGCTTTGTGAATAATTTCTTGACGTTTTGCGTCAATTGCAGCTATAAAGTAGCACAAACACAATCACACCAAAAAAAAATCGATTCTTTTACGAAATACGAATTCCTTTCAATTGACAGAAAAAATTCGGTTCTGTTTAGAAAAAATTCAATTTCTTTTTTGAAAGGAATTCTCCATTAGTTAACACTCACCTTATGCATTTTTTCTGAACTCTGAATAGAAAATATGAAATCGAAAAATTCAAAGAAATTCACCAGTTTTTGCTTTTCACAACAAATCTTTCACTAGACCTTTAGGCGAGAGATTAAAGTTAAACCCGAGCTAATTTGGCGAGTCAACTCTGGATTTGTTGAATAGATGCTTTTGATGTTTTATTCTCAGAGTTTGTTAAGTCGTTCCGCATGCATTCTCCATTTAAAAACTATGTTTTGAGTTAACTGTAGGTAAATTAATGTCCGGAGTTAGTAAACACTGGTTTAACTCACCCCCTACACACTTTGGGTGCACCAATTTTTTTTTCTAAACCATCTACAAATGATCCCCTTTCATTAAAAAAAAAAACATATAGAAATCCACCCAGCCACATTCAAGATATAAGGTCACATACAAAAGTTAAACTCGTTTTTATATAAATATAAAGATTTTCTTATGAAATTAAATTTATCTTCTGCGTAAAAATATAAAGTATTCACCCGATTACAAAATCCGATGAATGAGCTGCAGAAGTGTGGAGGTAGTCTATTAGTGAAACGTCAAAATTGAGTTTTACTCCCTCTGCGCCTCATTCATCGGATACTGTAATTAGGGTATTTGTGGCATAAGGAGTCAGTTTTTGTCTTGATACAAGTTACAAGTCAAAGCTTATAACTAGTTTGAATTGTTTTTTCCGTTCATCCAAATGGATTGAAAAACAAATAAAAAGAATAAATAAATAAAATGGTGTCATTCTACATAAATATCAACGATATTCCGGCTTTTGAAGACAATTATAGCACACCACCACCCCAGTTCTTTTAAAAAGATGGTATAGCCCTTTCCATAATGCAATGGTTTGGTGCACAGGTGAGGTGATGGAGTGAGCGCAAAAATTAAAGGACCAGAGTTTTCAGATCTTAGCTTATGAAAAATTCACCAAGGTTTCAACCACTTCAACATAATATTACATTAAAGCACATCACTTTTCTGACAAGATAAATAATGGTTGAAATTTTTACCGCACGTGATAGCTATATAGATACTAAATATAACAAGCAATCCCTATTAGACCACTTAAGGCACCAGTGCAACCGCACATGAAGTAAACGAACTCTTACAGATGCACTTAAGCACATACTTCCTATCCTATAACCTATCTTGTGGTTTTACAGCCCCAACAGCAAATGTATATCTCCATATGTCCAGCGTTTCATTTGTCCCATTTGGGGCGAGATCGCACCTACCTAAAGTTTTAGTTATCCATACTGCCGAACAAATGTACAAAACAGTCTGAGTTGAGCTCGCACATTGATCGCACCGCGTTTCGATTTCGGAGTAAAATATTTGTTGATCATTCATTCGTTTGGGACCCCCTTTAGTCAAGTTTAGTAATATAGTCTAGGTACGGGTTCAAATTCGTGTTTTTTTTTGTGTTTTTTTTTTTTGTCAATTGAATTCTTTTGTTTTCATCCATCTTCTTCTCTATACATTGAATCAGTGCAACATTACTGTATGAAATAAAAAAAAAAATAAAGAAGATTTAAGAGCAGTTTTATTTAACGGTAATTCAACTGAACAAGTGTGATCATTAATCGAATTAAGAAATTAATAAAATAAAAAGAAAGTGTAATAGTCACTTAAGACCAAGAAGATTTTTACACAAAGGTAGGTACGTGTTTTTTGCTATAGCAAAATAAAAATAAAATATATTTAATGCATGAACGCTTTTCAGCGCCATGAATCACACTATTGTCCCATTGTTAAAGTTATTATTACATTATTAAATGTAGATAAATTATTGTTTAAAAATGATTATTACAATCAATCCGCAAGATACATGAACAAAAATGCATTGTGGTTTAGTTTCGATTAAACTTTAAATCGTTCATATACATAAATAAGGGTCAAGGGGAGCATTTGTATAAACTGCTGTATATATGGAAAGACAAACTTTGTTCTGTAAAACTTAGTTGTTCGACGAGACATGCCTCGACAAAATTTTGAAAACCATTATATTTCCGTTCTTCTGACTGGGAAAAAACATCATATTTCAATGGGTTAGTTGAAATATTTACATTGACGTAAGTCATTGATTGATTGATTGGTTTTTGAGTTCCAAATGATATTTTGCTAATTTATATTTCTGTGCGCTCACAAACTTCTTCTTATATTTTAATATAAACAGGATTTGTCACCAAGAGAAGTCAAAACAACTCTCTATTTCTTTCCTCCTATAAATTGGTACAGAAATTTTGATTTCACTTCTTGACAACAAAAGTATTTTTTGTGAAGAATAGTGTTTATTTCTAAACAAATAAGAAGACTCCTTAGATTTCAGTAACATAAACCGTATTATTACTTAAAAAAATATATAATAATAGGTACAAATTTATTTATAATTTAAAAAAAAATATTGATATCATATTATATTTATTTTTCTAAAATAAAAGTCAGTGGGAAATGTAAATTCCCGATTTTTTAAAAACTAGGAACGAATTTAAAACTTGTTTATAATATCTCATAGTTTAGCTGGAGAATACATCATAAATTACTAAAAAAAAAATAATTTACAATTACCCCCTTTGACATGTATGGGCAATATAAAAAATGGATTTAGCGTCTGACAGATTGACATTCTTGTTTTCCATTAATTTTCTTTATAAAGTCTTTAAATAGATATGTACATTTAAAATCTTGTTTCTTTGAAAGTATAAATTTGTAATAAAAAAATAAATCATTCTTCAGTACGCATCAGTTTCTTAATTTTTTTCGAAAGCTTTCACTCATTATTCTGTCTTTGTAAGCTAAATCAATTTTTGACAAGCTGTATCTATAGAGTTTTGTGGATATTTAGAAGGTCCAAAGGTACATTCTGCATCACCAAGGAAGCATTTTCCAAAAACACTCACCTCATTGTTTCATAAAGTATGGGACTTTTTACAATGAAATGCAGGAAATTCTCTCTCGGTAATTCATCCCTGTGTGGCATCTTTCAAAAAATTTACTTTAAAACCCTATGCCAGCAGAGGGGTAGACAAAAAACGTAAATAGTCTTTACGTGTAGCACGTTACTTGTAATATGTTCCCTGTAATACATTACATGGCACACATACATATTAATTGTAGATATATACCGTTGCATTTTATATACATACGGGACGTCCAACAATAAAAATTCGGCACTCTGACAGACTTTGATGTTTACACGTCTTATGCTGGATTTACACGACTGACAAATTGGCATTTTTTTGTCATTTTTTTGACAGTTCAATGCCAGAATACTGCCAATTTGTCAGTCGTGTAAATCCAGCATTAAACATGAGTCTCAGCACTAAAATATTGTTTGATGTGTAAACATCTATGCTGGCGGTAGAGTGAAAAAAAACGTGAACGTTCGTGTGCAACGTTACGTCGTGCAACGCTACGGCGGCGTGAAACGTTACGATCTGCATACTAGGATGGATGCGTTCAGTGAAAAAAATCTTAAGATCCCCTTCAAGCAAAAACAAGTCCGTTTTGGATCCGCGCACGTTGATGTTTGCATATATTAACCGTGAGTCCCGGCACTCACACAATTTGTTTAAAGGATTGTTTCCTAAAAGATGAAATTTTTGCATTAATTGTATAATTTATAATGAATTTTATTTTCTTCAAAAAACGATAACCAAAAAAGTTATTATAAATATTCTGGTATCGTTTTGTTTGTTTGATTACACAATTTGCTGTAAGAAAGTTTAATAAAAACTTTTTAGTGATTTTTAATGTGAAAATTTGTAAGATTTTTCAAGTAACCAAACAGACCTGTTTTTGAAAGATTTCTGTATTATTTCGCTTTATAATAAATGTATCTGTCAGCCTGAAGAAAGTATACAGATTCGTAAAGTTCCCTATAGGTTTTGATAGTTTTATTGACGGAAATACAATGTATGTAGGTTTCAAAAACAAGAAAATGACCTACTGATAAAGACCTGGACATATTGCAAAAATTTGACTTTTGAAATAATACATACGTATGTACATATGTACATAATGTAGATACTTTTTTAAAAAAACCGTTTACTAGACTTTTTTGTCAACTTATTATAAATAATTCATTGCAAGTCGCAAATTTTGTTCTCTTAGCTACCAACAAGCAAGATGAATGAAAAAAATATGTTCATCACTGCACCTTAATCAAAACTAACACAATGATCTAGAATCCGAAAAAGTGGTAACATGTGATTGCACACTAACGTTTATTAGTTTAGTTTCATTCAAACCATCAAGTGAAGAATCATACAACTTCTTGTATATCTTGTATTGGAATTTTGGTTTTTATTAAATTTTTCATCTTTTATTTTCCTCATTTTATTTTCGTAACTATTATAAAGATCGTCTTCAACTTATAATTATACGGATACTACCAAAATTAAATTTATAATAATTATTTTAATAACACCATCATTAAAAAGCATTTTTTAGTTTTTATTAACCCACTGCTGGGCGGTTTATCTCTGATTTTAATTTTAATCAGTTCGCTTAAGTGTTGTCGGTAAAAATGTAACTACCTACTTATATTACTTCTCATCAGTAATACACATATGACATATCTACATAATGTATTATTAAAATTTAAACTCAGGTTCACATTATATTGCTATCTTTATCAAATATAATTTATAAAAATTAGTTGTGTTCGTTTTGTAAATGCATATTATACGGATATTACAATGAATAATCATTCATTAAGATTCTTAATAGATTACCTGTAGTGAAAAACCCATATGCAAGTGATAATTTCTTAACCCTAATGTACAACACAATCATCAACAAACCACATACACGAAAGGTGAATAAAGTTAAATCAATTTGGCTTCTAATTAATATGGGGATCATGAAAAGGAATCACATAATTATGAGCTAGGAATATTAATTACAAAATGTGCGCTTTTAACTAAATGCGAAGCTTTTCTCTCAGAAAAAAAAACGCAGACGAAATTAATTTAAACACAACTTGAAATAATTAATTATGAGTAAACGAACATAATATATGAATCCTGTTTTCTTTAAAAATGGTATTACAACAATCAACAATTTAAAAGATGATTTAATTAAGTGTATACGGTCATTGAGATTTTTGTTTGTAATTTTTGAATGGGTAATCCAAGGTATATAATATAAAAGTATGTAATAGTAAAAAATCAAAACCAGTAACAATTAAAGAATTATTGCACAGTTTAATTTTTGATGTGTTATTTATTGGCGGCTGTGCGGTTGAGTGAAATAAAAACTTGGACTTTCCTATGTGCGACGTTTCGAGGTCACATTTTACGATAAAGCACGTTACGTTACGAAAATCTGCACGGTAGGATATTGGCTACGTCCAGTGACAGAAATTTGAAGATCCTCTACAAGCAAACTAGTCCGTTTTGGATCCGTGCACGTAGTCAACAACGTATAAATGACTTCGCATACGTATTCAACTATGGACCCTCAAAAACGTTGATGTTTACACATATTAACCGTGAGTCCGGGCACTCACACAATTTTTTTTAATCAGCAATTACAACTTAGCTACATTTATTCATTAGTAGGATTACCTCCTATATAGATATAACGGGTGATTTTTTAAGAGGCTTAGAACTTTTTTTAAAAAAAAAACACAAAAATTTCGAAAAAATGAATGAAATATTTATTTGAATCGATAGTTTGAACCTTGCAATTTAATGTTTAAAGATAATTTCATGCAAATGTTGACCGCGGCTGCGTCTCAGGTAGCCCATCCGCTGAGTCCAATTTTGGCATACTCTTTCACACATATCGGCCGGTATCTCACGAATGAATGCATGGATGTTGGCTTCCAGTGCGTCAATCGAAGCGGGCTTGTCCCTATAGACATTAGCCTTGACATACCCCCACAAAAAATAATCTAATGGTGTCAAATCGCACGATCTAGGCGGCCAATTGACCGGCCCGAAACGTGAAATTAACTGTTCACCAAACTCGCCTCGCAATTGCGCCATTGTTTCGCGTGCTGTGTGGCATGTGGCACCGTCTTGTTGAAACCACATATCATGCAAGTCAAGAACTTCCATTTCGGGCAAAAAAAAGTTTGTTATCATCGCTCGGTAGCGTTCACCATTGACAGTAACGCTGCGATTCGCATCATCTTTGAATAAATAGGCCCAATAATGCCGCCGGCCCATAAACCGCACCAAACAGTGGCTTTTTCGCGATGCATTGGTAGCTGTTGCAATGCTTCTGGCTGATCTTCACTCCAAATGCGGCAATTTTGCTTATTTACGTACCCATTCAACCAAAAATGAGCCTCATCGCTGAACACAAGCAGCGCGCGATGAACATTTCGAACCGAGCACGAATTTTAATAGTAAAATTCAATAATTTGCAAGCGTTGTTCATTTGTAAGACGATCCATGGTTAAATTGCAAACCAAACTGAAGCTGTTTGACAGTGACACAAGGTACTAAACACACGTCAGCTGTCAAAACCAGTGTTGCCAAAACCAAACCAGCCAAAAAATCACCCGTTATTATTTTTGTTTTGATTTTGTTTTCTTTTTAATTACTAGTGTCGCGTCTATTTTGTTCGGGGAATAATTAAAAATTAAAGAAAAAAATATAAAAATATAAGTGTTAAAATGATAAAATCGTCGGTCGCGTCAAAAACAATTTGCTTTCGTCGTTGGCAAAAACAATATAAATGAGTGGTCGCGATAAAGTATAATATAATTGTCGGTCGCGTTAAAACAATTTGTTTTGGTCGGGGCAAATCAGATTTCGTAATGTAACGTGCTACAACGTAAAGTGCACGACGTAACGTTGCACACGAACGTTTCACGTTTTTTTTCACTCTACCGCCAGCATAGATGTTTACACATCAAAAACTTGGACTTTCCTATGTGCGACGTTTCGAGGTCACATTTTACGATAAAGCACGTTACGTTACGAAAATTTGCACGGTAGGATATTGGGTACGTCCAGTGACAGAAATTTGAAGATCCTCTACAAGCAAACTAGTCCGTTTTGGATCCGTGCACGTAGTCAACAACGTATAAATGACTTCGCATACGTATTCAACTATGGACCCTCAAAACTGCGCTTGAAAAAACGTTGATGTTTACACATATTAACCGTGAGTCCGGGCACTCACACAATTTTTTTTAATCAGCAATTACAACTTAGCTACATTTATTCATTAGTAGGATTACCTCCTATATAGATATACATAGATACACATCAAGGACTGTCAAATGACGTAATATACATATGTACCAACCAAAAGTACAGGAGTTTCTTCATTTTTGAAAATACTTTAAAAATGCTTTAATTTTATGAAAACCAGGGCCACTTCTCGATTTTATGCATACTTACGTCATTTTATTGCAGCGACCAGCATTGATCCTTTTGATGATCACATTTCACACTGTTCAATTGTGCAATACCCGTGATCATTCTCAATGAAGTGCACAGGCACACTTCAATGTTTCTACACTTTCATAGTTTATTGTGTTCATATTAGCCTGCGAAATGGAAAGTAAATAAATGTAAATATAAAAAATAATAATAAAATAAATATTCCCTTTCAGTTAAGTATGACTGTATACATACGGTCATACATATATATCAATAAACTACCGGTTGGTTAAAAAGGAAGCCAGTATATATAAATCTTTCGTAGATTGCAATAATGTAAGTAAAAGTAGGTATTTAAAGTCAATCTGAAAAAAAGATTGCATTATATATAGTGCAAGTAATTATTGTTAATCTACTGTCTGAAGATGATGTAATGTTAATCTCGTATCAATATGTATACTTTTATATTAAGAACGAGATGATTTTAATAAAAGAATTAAAAAAGGATGCGTCCATGAAAATAAATACCAGCTATTTTCAATGAAACATGAAAAATTATGGGGTATTTAATCAGTAATAATTGTAATAATAATTGCGACGATAACGATGCCCCTTGATTTACTGACAATGAAAGGACATTGATCAGCCATGAAAAAATTCATGTACATATGTACATATAAATATTAGTTTTATTGTTGGTTTTTTTGTAGGAAATTTTTGCGATAAGGTTCTTATAACCCACTTTGGAATGGATTTGGACAACCAGTTTCCGTGTCCAAGTTAGACAATCGATAGAAAATGTTTATGAATAAGATTTTGGAGTTGGACGGCTGTCTTAAGTAAGACATACTTTGGAATGGGATTATAAATAAGACTGTAAGTGTTTTCAAACTACAGCTTGTCCATCATAGGAGTGATATACATACTTATGCCACCTTTATAAAGGGTCTTTCATTGAGTGCTTCCTTTCTTTAAATTTAAATAAAACAAAGTATGTGTGAGATATCATCGATATCATTTGAAAGGCCTCGATGCCATTATGTCCGCTGCCCGCAGGTACTCTGGGTGGCGCGTATCAAAAATATCATAATATGCATAAGCCAGGGTCCGTATCGCGGAAGAGTTAAGGGATCACTCAATTAATCGATTGTTGTTTTGACCATAGCTCTCTCTATATTTCCCTATAAAGGTGATGGAGACAGCTTTCGCCAAAATGATGATCAACAAATTGACAATCAACTTTCACCTTAGCCGATTCCACCCCAGGCTGAATTTATTATGGGTGGTTACGTTGGCTTTGAGAGCCGCTGTGGTTTGTGGCTTATTCGCATAGACCTGCGACTTCAAAAAACCTCCCAAGAAAAAGTCTAACTCGGGTCAAATCACCACGAGCTCGGTGGCTAGTTCACATCACCTCCACGTGAGGTGAACATGCCTTCGAATCGCTCGTGCAGAATTTGGAATGTGGCGTGAACTGTGTGGCACGCAGCGCGCGCCGTTCTGTTGAAATCCTATGCCATTGATGTCAATATCACCCAATTCAGGCCAAAAGAAGTTGGTAATCATCGACCTATAGCACTCGCCGTTGACGGTGGTGGCCTGGCCTGACACCAAACAGTGCGACTTTTTCGGGATGCATTGGACGCTCTTTCTTCTCATGTAGATTGGTATTGTTCCAAAATCTACAACTTTGTTTACTGAAGTACACTTTCGTCCAGAAATACGTAGGCCTGATCCCTGAAAATGATTTTTTTGATGAAAGGCGCGCGAAACGTTTCCCGAACAGAGAACACCCATTTTGATAAAACAATTTTATCATTTGCATGTGTTGTTGAATACTATATCCGTCCATCCGTCAATAGTGTGGTGATTTAGCAAAACAGACTGATAATAAATGACAGCCAATTTGACAGATGTAGCTTCAACTATGGGCGCTATCAACTGTCAAAGTTCGGAAGTCCTTATTGGAAGACCCTTTAGAATTTATAGTGGGTAATTTGCAAAAGATGCATCATAACGTCAGAGCATGTACTTTTTTTGAGTCCAAACAGCAATTTCAAACTGAAATATTCTTCTTTTTTCCGTTGTTAATATTTGTAATTAATAATTTTTTTAATCTGAATCAATTTGGTAACCCGCTGTCAGATCTCGGTGTTTTGATTACTTTATAATATAAAAATACGTTCCATGCGATGTGGAACTGGTTGGTATTCTTATTTCATTATAATAATTCTAACTGGAAATATGTTTAAAATATCTTCTTAGGTTATTAACACCATATTTATATATTTCTGGTTTAATATGTAAGTATTCTATAACTTTCCATTCAAGTCGAAGGTTATATTATTTTAGTTCAGAAAAATAAAAATTCATGAATTAAACCTTAACCTGCAAAATGTAAGCTCCTCAAAGTTCTATTATAGGTATTAAAAAACAACGCTGTATACGAATTATTTATATTCTTCTGGGCAAACTATCTTGTTTTATCAAAAGCAAAAAAACACCGAGTCATTTTTATTTTTATTTTTTTTTAACAAGTATTAGGAAACTTCTACCACTTACCTAACTAGATTCGACTATAGAACCCCAAATCAAATTGATCTAATATATTCAAACAAATCTAACATTTCCAGAATTTTTATTATAAAATAGACAAAATTATGTTAATCCAACATAAACGATAATTTTTCGAATAAATCTTAGCATGTAATGTATTGAATATGTTTTTTGTGTGGTGTGAAAAACCTGAATGTACATTTTTTCCATAGATAAATGCTGCTGCTGCTGCTGCTGATGTTGGTATTGAGTAATCTTGCGTTGCAATTTCATGCCAGCAAAAACAACATGTTGCGTAACTTTTACTTATTTCCACTGACTGTTAGGAAAGTGTGGAGGCACGACAGTGCAGACGCGCCACCACCACCGCCGCCACCAGCTGCTAAGCCGAATGAAAACTCCAAACTCTTGAAAGGTATAGCAAACTTGATCTAGCTAAACTACCAAGAGTTTTGGATCGAGGATAAAAAAAAAATATAAAACCAAGTATGTTCTTGTATATTCATTGATTAGTTGCGTGGCTTATCGAATGAAGTTGAAGGAAAACTTCAGCTTGTGTGTCCCAACATCGTGTCTTGGCCAGGTTTAAAAGACTGACTGGAAGATTTAATTCAATTAAATTGAAATTGTGAAATCGAGAGTAAATTTTATTTTTTTTCTTATTCTGTCCGTAAACACTATAATAAATAATTTAGCTCTCTTGATGTTAATAAAGATGTTAATCAGTTTTGCTCTGAAGTTATTGAACCGTGAATCACTTTTTGTTTTGTTTTGTTTTTTTTTTTTTTTGTTGACGGGAAAAAGGTAATTAAAACAAAATAACATGATATTAAGATGTCAAACTATACAATCGTAGCCCCATTTTGCAACAAAAATTTCATGTAGCGCGGTTAGTTAGAATCGCTCAGAACGTAATTTATCTTTCCATCCAGAATACTTATTTTTTATACATTTAATTGTGAATTACTTTTGGGAGCTTTCCTCTTTTTACTTCCGATAAACATATGTACAGGGTGTCCGCCGGGAAGGTATACTACTTTGTTTTGCCGCCATTTTGGTAAATATTAGTCTTGACAGTTCATATTTGGCAGTCGTTAATCGTTAAAACATTTTATCAAAATCAATTATCGATTACTGTGACGATGAGAAAGTGTAGTGAATGATTTCGAAGAAAGAGGGTCTGAATATAGGTGATAGGCCCAAGCATGGACCACAACGTACTCCAAGATCGGGGGAAAACATTACTGCTGCTCAAGGAAGTGTTCAAAACAATCCATCAACCTCAATTCGACTCCGTGCTCAGGAGCTTGGTCTTCAAAGAACAACTTTGGCCACAATTTTGCACAAGGATTTGCATTTGTTTCCATTTAAGATTCAGTTGACACAAGAGGTTCTACCACAAGACCATTTACGCCGCCGTACATATCCCAATAGGATGTTACAGCTAGCCCTTGACAACCCCGATTTTCATAAAAAAATCATAATGAGTGACGAGGCACATTTTCATTTGAATGGATATGTGAATAAACAGAATAAGAATAGTCGGTTGTGGGCAATGGAAAACCCTCAAATTTTTCATCAGTCACCTTTGCGTTAAAAGTTACTGTCTGGTGTGCAATTTGGTCAGGAGGAAACATTGGACCTTACTTCTTTGAAAATGAAAACGGCGTAACGGTAACTGTGAATGGGGAGCGATATCGTGATATGATTGAAGACTTTTTAACGCCATAACTGCATGCTTTGGGCTTCATTAACATGTTGTATCAACTAGACGGTGCCACATCGCATACAGCCAGGATTACAATGGAATTACTGCGAGACCCCTTTCCACAACAAGTTATTTCAAGAAATGATGTTGATTGGCCTCCACGGTCGCCTGATTTGACTGCTCCGGACTTCTTTTTGTGGGGATATCTGAAAATCAAGGTTTATGCAAAGAAACCAGAAACGCTTGAGCAACTCAAACAAAATATTCGTGATGAAATTAATGAAATACCGCGTGAAATGTGTGAGAATGTAATGAAAAATGTGCTCAAAAGGGATCGCATTTGTGAGACTAACAGAGGCGGACATTTACCTGATATTGTATTCCATACATAATTGCCGACATTAAATAAAACATTTATCAATATAAGATCCATTCCCTTTCATTTAATCAAAAATTATAAACAAACAAAGTTGTATACCTTCCCGGCGGACACCCTGTATATATGCGTGTACATAGTTATGTATGTATGTAGGTATAGGTACATTAGGTACAAGTTTTAGATTCCTAAAGAAATCAAAATTTGAGATTTTAATCAAACCTGACATTACTACGAAAGATGGTCCCACCTTTGACCTTCAATTTTTGAAAAAGAAAAAGCTTCGAAAATCTTGACGTAGGCATTATATCTATCTTCTATGTATAAATATTGAGTCATCAACGTTTTTTTTTTCAGCTGTATTTTTTTTTTCAAGTTTCAAAAATTTCGAGTTCTTAATGTTTTAAAATTTGCAAGTCTAATTTAAATTGGATTTAGTTAAAATTTGAATAACTCAAATGATTTTGGATAAAAATTTATTGGTAAAAAGGGAATGAAAAAAGGAGAGAATAGGAAAAGCAAATACTAAAAAAGAATGAATTTGTCTACTCTTGCCAATATTAGTCAACCTTGTAAATCCAGTATAAGCCATTCAGAAAAAAGTGTATAATTATTAAAATAGAATAATGCTGGGCTTACACGGACCAATTGACAAAATATGTTTATAAAAATGCGCCATATTGTCTAAAAAATTTATTTTGGCTTTATTTGTCAGTCCTGTAAATCCAGCATGATTAACAATTAATCTACTACATTTTCTCCATAATACTTCTTGGCCTATTTCTATTTCTCTATTTAATTAAATCGCGAGCCGATCCCATCCACTGGTGCATTTAAAAGCTCCGATATGCGTCACATCATCCTTCCAGCATTTGCACGGTCTGTTATACCGTCATCTATCAACCTTAAGATTTTAGAGATAACCACAAAAGGTATCTTCACTAGCAAAAGTGTGTTTGGCAAAATAGAATAACAGAAAAAATATTAGAATACATTTAGATAACAACGTCTGACGCAATTTTGAAGCTTATATTGTTCATTTAACAATAGAGGACCAAACCAGTTGATGAGTTTGAAAAAAAACACCAAAACTTGTTATAAATTGACTTGATGAAAGTCTAAAAAAAAAATCTTACTCTTTAAAGTTTTTAAGACTCTTTAATGACTTATGTTACTATATAAAAATCACTCTAACCACTTAACCGGATAACTTGTTTGTTGTTGTTGTTTAATTCATGATCATCCAACAACCTGAAAGTGAAGATTACAGAAATATTAAATAATTATGTGTGAACAACTTCCATCAGGTAAGACAATTGTAATTATAATTAATTTCTAAGAAAAAAATAAATTCTTTCACAAAAGGTTGTAAAATTGTGTTTTAATCAAGCTCGTTAGCTCAATTTAATAAAAAAAAAGATTTTTCATTAACTTATACTTCATTGGTAGAAAAGGCACATGGATTAACAAATATTTTTTCGACCCTGAGTTTTTGTAAACAATTTGGTAACAAAAATTTAAGGAAAATGAACATCTAAGAGCTCTGTCATGTACTTAGGTGTAGTAAAATTAAAGTCATTTGCAACAATTTTGTTACATAATGGAAATTTTTACCCAGAACAAAAGTCAAAAAGGGATTGAATTATTAGCGTTAGTTTTGTTTTTAAAACAAAAGGAAAATTTTATTTTTAAGTTAATTTAAATTTTTAACTTTTTATTGACTAATCTTCAGAAATATACTAATTTTTTAGAAAATAAGAACAGTGTTAGAATGACACATACTATAAAAAAAATGCTAAACAATGTAATCTTTTGATAATTACTTGTGGTGAACAAGGTTTCGGTTTCATTATGACAAAATAAAAATATACTTAAGTATCAAATTTATCGCTGGCTTTATTTCAAAACTATGGAAGTTCAAAAATCACATAATATTTAGTTTAGATGAAATAGCAACTATTATTGTATTGTGATACCATTTGCCTTTATCAAGAATTTTTAAAAATTTTTAGGTTAGGTTCTGAGAATTTCATTTGTTTATTTTTTATATCGATTTTTTCTGAAATTTTTCAAATTCGAACCACGGAGTTTTGAAAGAAAGGCGCCGATATGTTAATATTACTGATGGGGGGGGGGGGGGGGTACACATTCAATGACGTGTTCACATTCAACGACAATTGTCAATGAGAAGACACGTTGCGAATTTCATTATTTGCACCAACTCTAGTGAATAAATTTTATTTTTTTTCCTCTCTTTTTGTTGTTTACTTCGACTGCAAATTATTTTCTTGAAATCTAACATGAAGAAAAATTTAAAAAAATGTAAAATTGTAATCATCGGTCGTTCGACTGGAGTTCACATTTACTACCAGCGATCGTCCGACAGAATTATGAACTATACACAGGACAGTTGTTCGACTGGTGTTCCCATTACAAAAATCTAACGACACGACACGTGTTGAGGAACATGTCGTTGAATGTGAACTCCCCTAATATCAAAACTTGTTACCTTAAGTTTCATTAGCAGGAGCCATGGGAGTATTTGACAAGTGTGTTTCCCTATTGAAAATTTGTTCCTGAGCCTTGCATAAACTTAGCAAAAACTTGCAATTTTTCCAGCCTGGTGGTATTTATAAGCGAGATATGTCCACTTTTACATACATTTTCTTCTTGTTTTCTTATCGCTTGCAAACAATACAATTTTCATTTTTGGATGATACACACAACTTTTCCCTCTAATATGAATTCATCCCTCACTCCTTGGATGATTTTCCTTCTTTATAGTATTTGGTTAACGTATATACCCTCCTCATTCAATGGTGAAAACTTGAATCGTCCTGAATATAGGCTAAGGCAGAACTTCTTCTTGATTTAGTCAAATGGGTTTTGTATGCAGTCTAGTTAAAAAAAAACCTTACTTCAAAGATAACGTAGAACATTGATTAATTTGACTGTCACACACAAATAAATTTGCGTCGTCGGAATAAACCACATTCGAAATTCCTTTTAATCAATAAAAACAACGCCGACACTAGCAACACTATTCTCATACTTAATTCCTAGATCAGTGCCGTCGTTTATGCTTGCTCAATACGAAAAATATTTGTTTCGTTTAAAAAAATAAATAACAAAAAACATCCGGATGATCCTGAAGTTGAAAATATTTTTTTTGGAATACGATCTTACTCTGCGTCTATGTGTGTATATATAGCCTAAATTGATGTAAGGACAACGGAAATAGGATTATGATTTTTGTTGATAAAACTCTTTATTTTGGGGTTATTCTCAAAGCTCTAGTTAATATGGCCTTACTGTTTTTAATAATTCTACAGTCCAGTACTTCTAATTGGTTTTTATAATATCTTAATTTAAACATTTTACAAATTTTTTTTTTCTATAAATAAAATACCTACAAAAAAAAACCCATCGTTTTAGCACTTTTGAATCTTCTTCCGAACAAAAGGTATCATAGCTTTATTTAACTATTACCACAGAATAAATTTGTGCTACCCATTCGGGCTACCATTTGTAATAGGTAAATATGAAATACTTATTCACAAGCTGATGTGTACAAAGTGGTCTTATGCCAAGGTTATTGAGATTTTACTATATTAAACACCTTAATCTGGTACAAATCTTCTATAGATTTCGGCATCTTTAAGTGAATTTATTTTTTTTTGTTCGAATGTGCCTTTTGTTCTTAGTTTTCTAACTTAAGCTTTTATTCAGTGAAAGCCTGAAGTATCTAGCTTTTGATATACAAGGGCTAAAGTCGTATTTTTAGTTTCTTTCAAAATCGTGTGTTAACCGACTCTTAAATCACAGCAATGATGATATTTTTTAACATTTGTTGTTATTGCTGATTTCAAACTCAAAGGGTATAAAGTTGACACACATAAAATAACATTTTTGAAACATTAAAACCCATATATCATTTTTTTTAAATAAAGGAACAAAATGTTACTGAAGTAGTACTTTCGACAGCAGCGTCAATATCATCCCTAATGGTCAATTAACTTTTCAATTTAGGAATCGACCAAGCGCAATTTAATATAAGAATTAAGAATGCTTTCAAAGTACAAAGAGACACTATGCTCACTTCCTTCTTATACCTATAGTGTGTAGAACTTTCGCTATATGTACATATATTATTCCTGTGGCCTTATACAACACGTACCACCATATCCATAGCGTAATTGTATCTCCAGCTTTTGTATGTTTGGAACTTTATGCTGGGAGAGCACACTTTATAGTCAATATATATACACAGCCATCAACTGGTGGGCTCGACAACAATAGTAGGTATTTTTTTACTTTTAAAATTTATTTTTTTCGTTCAGCTGGAGCTTGACGCCTCAAGGGGCCAGGCCAGAGCCAGTCTGGGTTGAGCTCGCACATTGAACAGACGAAATAAATTATATCCGCAATATCAAATCAATATAAACTTGAATTGTTTAGATTTTAACTCTTTTTTTCGAATTTGAATTAACAAAACTAGGGGAATTTTTTATGTTATCAAAGATTGGGATTTAATCAGTTTTTTTTTTAGTTTGTTGCCATCGTTTTTTTTTTGTTGTGTCTGACTGATAAATAGTTAATAGTCATATGTCTTACAGTGCGAATCATTAATAATTTATTGTTTGAATACAAAATATGTAGAATTTAATTGTTAAATTGATTTTTGAATATCGCATTCCCACACAACTGCGCTATCATAATATTAGTATAGGACGAGTGAAATTCGAAGGTTTGTTCGATTTTTATTTCCGGTGATTCAGAAAGTGCAAAAGTACTTGCTAACTCATTTACAAAGAAATAATATGTTTTCTTCATTTTACATATCAAAACAGTTAATTATTCACTACTTTAATTTTGTGATAAGCAAATAGCAAAGTTCAATTAAGTAAAGGAAAAAATTACAAAGCAAAAATCACGTCGTCGGGGTGTACGGTGTATTGCATTAATAGAAATAGATCGTTTGAGCTCTCGAACAAAAAACAAAGTTTGGTTTTGTAAATTCAGTTCAAACTGAAGCCTTCGTTTTGATAAAATTGTCCCCGAAGCGTCATGTAAACTCAACGACATACTTGTAGTTAAAAGTATATAAATAAATTCTGAGAAAGTGTTGCCAAGAAAAGAAAAAAAAAACAAACAAATAAATAAATTTCTTTCACCAACTACTACAACGAACATCGAGCGCCAAATGAACCCCTTTTTCACTTCTTAAATCACGATTCGTCAATCGTCATTTAGTGTGTTTATTTGCATTGAGCAATCGTGAAGTATCTTCTGCAGTGAAATACAAAGAACAAAAAAAAAAAAAAACAAAATAACGAGTTTTCTTCATCATCATCTTAACCATCAGCAGCTGTTTTTTTTTGTATCACTGTTGGATTGGATATAAAAGGCTTGGAAAATAAAAAGTGGAAGGTAAGAGAAAAGATATTGAAAAAGAAATGCATAATAATTTCCTTGTGGTTTGTTATTTTTTTTTTTTTTTTTTTTTGAATTTGTGTTCTTTCTTTTTTCATAAACTTGTTATTTAATTTGAAACTGGAATTATACAGAATTTTTTTGGTAATCCAAAAATAAAGATACCGATTTAAAATTATACATTCATAAGCCCATGCAATTTAAATTAATTGTATTCTTAAAATTGTTCATTATTCATCTTTTTTGAAGAAAGGTGTAGCAATAAAGTAACACAACTACAAACAAACTACGAAGTGACTTCTACTTACTACTCTTCAAATTTCCTATAACTGTAGGTGTCTTCCAGTCATATTTCTACATACATAATAGAGCATCTCAAGAGGTGAAATTTTGTTATTCATTTGGGGTGTCAATAACAATTCAAAAAAGAAAACAAAACAACAGTTAACAAAAAACAAAAAACAATGTGTAAGTGCCGGGACTCAAAGCTAAGATGAGTAAACAACAAAGTTCGTCAGAGTGCCGGATTTTTGTTATTGAACGTACCCATACATCATGTAACCGTATCCCAATGTGTACGTGTGACACGTAACGTATTGTACGTAAAGTTTTTAGTTTACTCTTTCACTGGCATAGATGTTTACATACATCAATAATATTGTTTTTCATAATAATTTCAAATAAAGGAATTAGAAGTTTCGTATTATGGCGATATGTGAAATGGGTGATATAAATGCTATGGCTCCATTGATATTGATATTTGAATCAATGTCAATAGCTTCGTTCGTTGAACTTTACCCAGGGTTGACACAGGTTTTCTTGACAACCCTAAGAATTGTCAAAAGTTCTCAAAAAACGCTAAACGGCTGTTAACATTTAAAGCAAGAAAAAAAAATTCTGTGCTTAGATAATTAAAACTTAAAATTTGTTTCAAATATGTCTTAAAAATGAATAAAAACAACTTCTACCGTTTCCATTTTGTATTGCTATTTATAAGCATTAAATTAAATTTGTATATTCTTTCAATTTAATTTCCAAAAATAAACAATAACCTGAAGCACGTGAATCCAAAACAAAACATACATATATGCATAACAAACTCATGTCACTTTGGCATTTGCTGCTTTACCTCAACTCGACACAGCAAAATACCTAGTTCCACTTCAGGGCGAGTTCAGGGCGACCCCAGGTTTCAAAAAACATAGAATTTTTTCACAAGGGTGACTTCAGGTTTTTCAAAAAACCGCTTTGGGCGACCCCAGGGTTACTTCAGTGCTCAACGAACAAACCTAATGTTAATTTATTTTTGGGCTCAATAGTCAATGTCAGTATATAGTATGTACAAATGGTGACCAAAGTGTTTTCGTTTGGTCTTTCGAAAGCGTCTGGAAGCATTCTGAATGGTTTTGAAAGTGTTCGTTTGGCAAACGATGACAGTTCTTTTTCTGAAAAGAAGAGAAAATTGATTCTGGATTTGAATAAAGAATCAAAACCAGAAGAACGCACACATCTAACGTCAAAATCGTGAAATGTATAGATTAATTTTGGAATTACAGTTGTGAATTTCTTCGCAAATAGGATCAAAATCTACCAAATTAATATTCGCCATGTTTACAAATAATGTAAACTAAAGAAAACAATTTTAATTTATAGCGTTTGCATTTGATGTTCCCCAAAATACAACGAAATTAAAACTTCAGAATTCTTCGATACGAGTTCGGGAGGGTTCTTCCGGATTACCAAACGTAAACGCTGTCTTTTCTCCCAAAGAGAAACCTGAATAGAATTTCTCCGCCAGCATTTAAAAGTACTCATCATCTCTTTTTTATAAATTGAGCAACCACGACAACAAATGATTCAGCAATTTCAACTTGTTGACAGCAAAAGTTAGAAATTCAGCTGACGAGAGTTTCGTTCAGACTTCTGAGATAAATTATACCTCAAAAACATGAAACGTTCAGATTTCTGAGATAATTTAGACCTCACAATTCACAAACATGAAACAGACAGTATCGTTAAGTTTTGTCTCAGTTTTTATGCAAATCATAAGATCGATTCTTAACGAATGTATAACCCATATACTATGTACGTATATATACGAATTTGGCAAAAATTGTGTCTTAATTCAAGAATTTAGTTTAATCTAGATATTTCTACGTTCGAAAATTTACTTACAAATTATAATACATAGCTCAAAGATGAATAGAAAAAGGGCATTAGAACTTATTTTAAAATATAAGATATAAGCGAATCAACCTGAATAATCGTCAGATATCAAAACTGAGTTGTTGCTATCAAAATACTGAAATAAATGTATACCTACATGATTACATAAAGATTCTAATAGCAGCTGTCAAAACATCAGATAGTCATTCCATGGCGGTGTTCACATTAGACTCACTCCGGGCGACTCATTTTGACATCTCTTTCTTTTATCTCACTCTACACAACTATATTAGAAAGTGAGGCAGGATTTTTGATTTCTTTGAAAAAATCCTGCCTCACTAGACTCTCTCTTTCTCATCATGAGTTGGAGTTAGATAAAACATAAATGTCAATATGAGTCGCGCGGAGTGAGTCCAATGTGAACACCGTCCATAGTCCAGTCCAATAAAAAAAAAATAACTTTCAATTTCAAAACCTCACGTAATTTATACGAACCAATTGTCTCTCATGTCTAAGCCTATATTACTATTCTTAAGTCAACAAAGTGGCAGCGACGAATAAAACAGACGGCGCACGGCGGCGCTACCACGTTAATCGCGTCACTTAATCTTAAGTTACATCACTGAATCTTTCGCAAAACACAAATCAAAATATTTTACGGTCTTAAACAGTTACTTGTACTAATGAAGTTAGATCGAGTTTCGATATGAAGAATTAAGCTTCATTTAAAAAAAAAAAAAAACACGCACACACACTCTAACACTTTACCGACGTTCGGAACGTGTGTTATTACCAAATGTTTAACCATGAAAAGTTTAAACAAACAATGAGGTTCTGTTTTTGGGATTAATTGCAGAAGTGATTTAAAAATATTAATTGTGGTTGCGGTATGTTCGCTTGCAAAATTTACATTTTATTTTCAATGACTCCCAATCATTTTGGTACCTGGGGCTTTCGATCAAAGAGGAAGAAACTTAATTTCTCAAGGTCATTTGAACTGAAGATGCTGAAACTAATTACAATGCTGGTTTGAACGAGATTTTGATTTTTAAATTGTTTGTTGTTATTTAGATATGAGCTTTAATTAAATATACAGTCATATATACGACATATAGATGTCATCCACGACACTGTTAATATAGAGCCCTATATAAAACAGATTATGGGCCAGTTTTACAATAGACACTTACCGAAATAACTGGCATTTATTTCACAATCAACACTTACCGAAATGAGTGGTACTTAAGTTTCCCATATTAGGACTTTCGGCTAAGTTTCATAGCCAGCGTAAGTAGAACTTAAGTCACCAACATCGGAGACTTAAGTGCCACTTATTCAGGTAAGTGTAAACTGTAATATTGCACCTTAATCTTTCATATTGGCTGCTAAAGTGCCACTTTTCTGAATGTGAAAATGGGCCTAAGATACATTATCATATATGTATGTATATCCTTTATAAAAAGTTTTATAGAAACGAAGAGTTAAAGAGAATGAAGACTCTTTCCCATATTATGAAAGGTCTTTTTCACACGTGACATCAGGCATCGGCATGAGAAGTCTTTTGATTTCGCCTCTTGCTCAGCTCCACACAACTGATGTAGACTAGACATTTTGTTGCCCAAAAACTATGAAAACAAAACTTGAGAAACCAGGTACATACTTGAATCTACCATGGCCCTGGGTTTGGTCACCGCCATTTTCATATGGAAAAATTCAACAAGCTATCGAACTGTTTATCATAATGAGTCATATTTGGGGATTTAGATTAACTGAACTGAATTTCAATGGGTTTCTAATTATTGTTGATGAGTTTATATTTTTCAACCCAATGTTCAAAGTAAAATGATTCATATTTCATATCAATCAATTAACATTTTTATGGATGAGCTGAAACTTGATTTTTTTATCTGGATTTCTGATGACGGAAATCACAACCATGTCATCATGCTCAAATCCATATACCAACACCAATGAATCACGTAACTATCCGGAATAATTAAAATGCTTGGCAAATAAAAGCTATAAATACCTACCATCTTGTAGTGATGTTTATGTACATATATCACTACTACCTATATGTATGTTATCTCACAAGAATCTCAAATGACTGCTTCAATTAAAACAACAATAGAAACCTCTCACTAATATCGAATACAATAATTAATCAATGATTATTATTTACTTTTGCATCAAATGACACTGCCTTAAATAGACGAATGCAATATTTAATGATTTTAACTTATAGGTTCTTTAAGGGCTACTAATACATTTCTTAAAAAAAAAAATAAATCTCGACATTATAAATAAATCTTAGTCGATTGCTAAACTTATGTTTTATTAAAATACATAAAGTTAAAGATCAATCAATGACTACTCTAAAACTCTATTAGATGGTTATTTGCGCTTTTATGATTATTAAAATTGATGCAATCGATACAAAACTAATTCATTTCTAATTTCCTAATTTCCTCAGGGTTCTTATTTAAAAAAAAATAATTTTAAATATATCTTTATATTTTGTTAAATAAACTGACTGTAAAAATAGAAAAATTAACATTAAACACTATTGGAACAACAAAAATTAAAACAAGTATCACTTCTTGGTATATCTCAGACCAGTTGTTGATTAACAAAGAATTAAATATATAACCTTCATAAAACGGCCACAAAACTACTACCACTTAACTGAGCAAGTGCGCGCGACGCAGTCGTGTATTCTACTTTTCGAATTGAGCATTCTTCGGAGATATTAACAAACTTGTGGTTTTTATAATGAATCAAGTAGTTTTGAAGTAATTGTATTGAAGTATTTAATAATAAATTAATGAGCTTTAAATTCATCATCATATGTAAGTAGAATTCTAAACGTGAAAATCAGAAAAAGTGATTTTGAATGAAACAACAAACGCTTGAGTGAGGTACCATCAAGTTTTTTACAAGCTAGAGTTACATTTATGTAGTTATTTCACGATGGCCAGGTCAATCGTTAGACTCTTCTTTAATGCTGCTCAATAAATTACGTTAGGTTGTCCTTGTTTTATTTTAAATATAATGATAAGATTAACTGTGAACATTTCAACAAAAATAGTTCGGTTTAGTTTTTTACTAAGTTTAAATTCAAATTTAACAACATAATACGACACAAATCTTATTTTTTTTTTGTAATTAAGACACAAAATGCCAATCGTATGCAAAAATGTGTAATGATTAAAATTGAAGAAAATAAAATTTCCAACAATATTTGATACCTATGCATAAGCATTTAGTGCCTTTAGTTGAAAATGATATTACAATGTGCCTAAAATTCATGATGGCGCCCAACACAAATAAACCAAAATCTTTATGACTGTCCAAAAAAGGACTTTCCGGCTGGAATATGTTAAAATTGAAGGTTTCAAAATAAGCAACAAAGACATTGAGAATAAACTATGAGCAATTGCTGATGTTTCATCGAGCTAAGAAGCATCAAAGCATCAATAAATTTCCCACTAAAAATAAGACCTTATACAAGTCCTTTTATAATAATCACCCAGGGCCTTCTGCATTTAGCCGAAACAAACATACATTGGAATGGAAACTGGGTTGGTTTAGTTAAAAAGATTTTCCGTATGATAGAAAAAAAATAGAAAAAGATTCTATACGAAGAACACTTAAATAAGCTTAAACTGAATTCATGAAATGTAAAACAGTACAAGCCCCAAGAAACACAAATATGTACATATTTTAATATCTTATATTAGTACCTTAACATCAAATGCAATCGACACTTGTCATGCAACAGATTGTATATAATTATTCAAAACCTACATGTACATACATATCTATATATAAATAATGTAAAATGTATTAATAAAGTAAGAGCTAGTTTATTTTCAATTTTATGACGTAATATTTGGTCCAGAAGAGTTAATAAATACAAAAAAAAAAGGAATATATAATGTTACGAGCAAACGAAGAAAAGTAGTAAATTGAATTTAAAGAAAATTATAGGTAGACAAATTTTATTTGAATACATTTGATTTTAATTTTAATAATAATTTTCTAATGACCCCGTCAGTGCATTTACATAAGTTAAACTTTAGACTATGCACTTAAAAATTCAAAGTGCGGCTATTTATCTGCTTATTTTTATCTTCCAAATTTAACTTTATCTTATCAACAAAGCAATTAATTAATATATACATAATTTTTATTTTCATATTTTTAATAAGCCGACGGAGTTCTTCACAACTGATGGTGTTGATAATTTATCCCGACTTAATAAACATATGTATAACTTTTCGAAAAAGGGTAATTTCATATAAGTGGTACATTATGTAGGTATATATCAAATTTTATTGAATTAATCATTTTTGTTACTCATAGGCACTTGACACAAAACCATTATCAAAGTTAATTAATTACATTTTTTATAAGTATTTTATACAGCGTTTAAAATTGTTCGCGGTGGCAATTGTATGGTTTTAATTTTAATTGTTTCTTGAAATACTTATAGGACAAAAAAAGATTTATAGCTATTGATTATATTTTATTAAAACATTTTTAATTGTGCCTGACATTTTCCTAATTGAATTTCACATAAAACTTATTAGTAGTTATACCAAAAACAAAAAGTGAAAACGACAGTAGACATATAGATTAAGGTAAACTGACACACCAGATGTACTTGTATGCTATGTAATATGTATGTATAGGGTGATTTTTAAGCTGGTTTGGTTTTGGCAACACTGGTTTTGACAGCTGACGTGTGTTTAGTACCTTGTGTCACTGTCAAACAGCTTCAGTTTGGTTTGCAATTTAACCATAGATCGTCTTACAAATGAACAACGCTTGCAAATTATTGAATTTTACTATCAAAATTCGTGCTCGGTTCGAAATGTTCATCGCGCGCTGCTTGTGTTCAGCGATGAGGCTCATTTTTGGTTGAATGGGTACGTAAATAAGCAAAATTGCCGCATTTGTAGTGAAGATCAGCCAGAAGCATTGCAACAGCTACCAATGCATCCCGAAAAAGCCACTGTTTGGTGCGGTTTATGGGCCGGCGGCATTATTGGGCCATATTTCTTCAAAGATGATGCCAATCGCAGCGTTACTGTCAATGGTGAACGCTACCGAGCGATGATAACAAACTTTTTTTTGCCCGAAATGGAAGTTCTTGACTTGCATGATATGTGGTTTACACAAGACGGTGCCACATGCCACACAGCACGCGAAACAATGGCGCAATTGCGAGGCGAGTTTGGTGAACAGTTAATTTCACGTTTCGGGCCGGTCAATTGGCCGCCTAGATCGTGCGATTTGACACCATTAGATTATTTTTTGTGGGGGTATGTCAAGGCTAATGTCTATAGGGACAAGCCCGCTTCGATTGACGCACTGGAAGCCAACATCCATGCATTCATTCGTGAGATACCGGCCGATATGTGTGAAAGAGTATGCCAAAATTGGACTCAGCGGATGGGCTACCTGAGACGCAGCCGCGGTCAACATTTGCATGAAATTATCTTTAAACAATAAATTGCAAGGTTCAAACTATCGATTCAAATAAATATTTCATTCATTTTTTCGAATTTTTTGTGTTTTTTTTTTTTTAAAAGTTCTAAACCTCTTAAAAAATCACCCATTATATCCTTTGGGTTGATAAAGGTTTCTTCTCTTTGTAATCATGTAAAGTTCACATATTAAAACAAAAATCATCCACCCCTAACTTGTCACTCCTGTCTGAGCACAGCTATGAAGTATAGAATCCATTGAGCGAGTTGGGTTAAATGAACTTTATTATTTCTTATTATGTACTATCCTTTATCATGTCTGAAAATTTAATTAAAATTGGTTTGGTGGTTGAGATTTTTTCGAACCAAGACTGCCTCAATACAAAAATTGTTAAAAAAAAGGTGTGGGAAAAAACAACGCACCCTGCAAATTTACCAATTCAATTGACAATTTTACATTTTGTTTTAAACTGGGTATTGCAGTAGGCGGATATTAATTTTGTAGATTTTTAATTTAACGCCTGAGAATTTCATCAAAATATGTTTAGTGGTTCCGTTTTTTGAAAGCACATTAATATAAAGATTTTTTCTAGAAAGAGAATGTCGATTAATAATGTGAAAATCGGTGAACGATAGGTCAAAGTCTTGAAGCCTGATTCACAATGCGACGAGGAAAAGCGACGTGAGCGTGACGAAAAACACTGTCATCTTTTTCTATATTATGTAGTTACAAAATCGTTCTCCAATTCACAAGGCGGCAAGCGTTTTCACGACACAAAAATCATTTTTGTAAGAAAAAAAATTAAAAAATTTAAACAAATAACATACAAAACAATAGATTTAACAATTGGTTATATCTTTTCTGAAAAATCTGTAAATTACTTAGCAAAAATGAAAATCGTCGTCACGTTGCGTCTTTTTTTCAATTTTTTGAATTCTTGGCGTGACTTGACGCAAGAAACGCTTTATTGTGTATATCCAGGTTTGCTTTCATTCTTTGGAATTGGTTTGACAACTACAACGATTTCTCGTCACGCTATCACTTCCCGTTTCCTCGTCGCGTTGTGAATCAGGCATGAAACTGAGTTTTTTGCCAAAATCTCGACAAATATCTTTTTTAGAAAAAAGTACTTTTCACTCAAGTTATTGTGGTTATCATAAACCATTCAAAAATGAATGCATTTACTCAAAAAGTTAGACAAAAATTGTGTGAGTGCCGGGACTCACGGTTAATATGTGTAAACATCAACGTGCGCAGATCCACAATGGACTTGTTTTTGCTTGAAGGGGATCTTAAGATTTTTTTCACTGAACGCACCCATCCTAGTATGCAGATCGTAACGTTGCACACCGTAACGTTGCACGACGTAAAGTTGCACGACGTAACGTTGCACACGAACGTTTACGTTTTTTTTCACTCTACCGCCAGCATAGATGATAGATGTTTACACATCAAAAAGGGTAAAGAAAAATCTTTTCTCCACAATAAAATCGTTAGGTGTAATACGTTCCGTGCGGTACGTTCTGTGTACTATGTAACGTGTCATACCTCATACGTAGACTCAATTATATTGAGTATCACGCAGGCTGAGAAATCATTTAAATCTTGTCCAGAAAAGTCCTAAGCGGCTTAAGAGTTTTAATTACGAAATTAATGCGTCCTAATTTTAAAGGCAGTGTAGCTGATTATGCTTTTACGTCCTGACAAATAAATCTTGTTTTTCATCCCAATATACTCCCAAAATAATATTTAATTAAAACTAAAGGTTTGGACGCAACAACAACCACTTGAGTGAGCTACCACCAAGTCATTATAGGCTGGAGTTATAGCTGTTTCACGGCTGCCAGGGCGATTATCAGACTCCTTTTAGAGGTGGTTAGTCTATTACGTTCAATTTTATCTTAAAAACTTTTCGCCCAGCTGGGACTTAAACATAGACCAAGCGTCTTCAGAGCCATATGCACTACGCATTGCGCTACCGAAGTAGTATAGCTACACACAGGCTGGTTGTTGTACATTCGGTTTCCTTCTTTTTTCTCCGTTATCTATTTATAAGCCACTCCAACCTTTACTGACTTGGTGGTAGCTCACGCAAATGGTTGTTGTTTCATTCAAACCTTAAATAATATGATGGTGAGTATAAGCTTTGCAGCCTAAACTGCGAGTGTGTTATCACAAAAGAAAACGCCTTTTAATTAAAACCTCATGTACAATATCAAAAATTTTAATTTGTTTAAGCTCATTGATAGATAAATATGACAAAGTTACTAATTTCTATTTAGGTATTTCAAAATATTTTGATTATAATTTTTTTTGTTGTTTTTTTTTTTTTTTTATTGCAGACTAATCGCCGCTTTAATTGCCACAACTCCAATGCGCCTCACGTACAGATAATTTAATTTTTAAGGCAACAATAACAAAACCCATCGAAATGGATCTAACAACGTGTATAAAACAATCAAAAGATGTCGAATTTCAAGATGTCTACTATACGGTTACCGAACGTAAGAATTATGGTAAGCATTCAAGGAATTTCAATTCAAATACTAATGTAGGTATTTGTATTATATCTAACGAATATGTCAAGATATTCCGCCTGGCCAATGTTAAGAGGCTAAGAGGGTCAATATATTCACACACGATCAGGAAACTAATAGTAGAAATATTTTTGTTTTGTTTTGTTTTGTTCTTGTGAATTAACAGTATAAAGTTTATATAAAAAGACATGACTTTTAAAAGTGTCAAGAATATAGTGTACGAGTTTATTTACTGTCGACATGTCTTTGTAGAGGGAACGATTTGAATTTTAAATTTTTTTATTTTTTTTCTTGAAACCCCGGCTCTGGATTGATTATTTTAATTATTTTTTTTTATTAAGGGTTGGATAAATAAACATTTACATTTCGCAGTACGAGACTCGGTATTAATTGTCTTGGTTTATATTCATCGAGTTCCTTTGACAGGTAGAGTGTGCAGTGATATATTTCATGTTTTCAAATTATGATATATTTAGTTGGCACCCTACTTAGGGCAAGGCCGGATCATCAAGCAAACTCTCTGCCAGAGCTTCTTCCTTAGATTGCAAATAATTTGAACAATTTAATTGATTTGGATGCGAATTTGATAACCTTTCATCATAATGTATATTTGGCTTAAATGATCGGGAGTGATTTGTGATTTGAGCATCTCTGGTCTAAGAGGTGAAAATGTTGAATTGCCCATATTGAGTTGTTAAATATGAAATGACTATGGACATAAAACTCACTTCAAAATTAGATGTTTTTGTTTTTTTTTTAATTGCTTGAATGATCGATTTATATTTAACAGAGTGACACGCATTTTTAATGTTTGCATATTATATTTTAAATAATCTATTATCTCACCGAGCTTTTTATTCACACGTGATATATGCACATACTTAGGTATACAATAACTATAATAATTAACCTCTGACTCGATTTCCAATCTTATTAGTGTGGAAAATTCTTGATGACTTTTACACAGCGATGAGTTCTTGCTCATTAATTCACTAGTGAAATGTTAACTGCAAGTTCATTGCATGCACACGTGCATCGCGTTGTCTCTCTGTTATCTTTTTTTTGTTTTTATAGGACAAGTAATAAGAAATACCCGAATCGATTAAAGTCCATATAATTATATGTGTCATCAAATAAAATTAAATGGCTCGAAAGAATTCTATGATGACCCAAGCAAAATAGAGTATTCTTTGTGGTCACACGTGGCGTATACGTAATATGTTTTTGTTACATTTGTTTCGTATACATTTTTGTTAGCAACTTCTGGGGTCTATTTCACAGACTTACATCACTTACGTAAATGTGATGTATGTTCCTTGAAGAAGAGGCCTCATAGATGACTCCAGTGTTAATTTTTATTTTTTTTTTTTTTTAAAAACCTATGTAAAACCTAAGAAAAGGCATAATTTTATAAAAATTTACACTCACTTATCTGAGGCCTATTTAACATCACATGCATATGTTCCGTAAAATAGGGCCCTAGATCGCTAACGCAAATATTTTTTTTATCTAAGAACTTCATTCAAACTGTGAAATCAGACTGATAATTATATTATTATTATCATAGATTATAAAAATGTTTTCATTATATCACCGCGAGTTGTATTTTTTATTTGCATATGAATTTTTCCCTTAAAAATGCAGACGATGCCGGCCGGTTTTTGTATATATGTGTGCTACCAAATTTATAGGCATACAAATATAAACACACACCTCGGCACGAGTGAGGTGATTTAATTAAATCCATTTAATTTATATTAAAAATGAAATGGCATCGTATCTCACCATGCAGTTAGTTTCCGTGTTTTATTTCAGATTTTAAAGTTCAATGAACGCTTCGAGAGATAAGTGATTTAATGTTTATTTAATTATGTAGATGCTTTTGAAGGTTTTTTTTATTTATTTTTAAAATTTGAAAGCTTATTTTGGGAAATGCAAATTTCTATAAATAATAATATGAACATATTTTTTTTTTTTAAATAAGAAGCAACGATTTATATAATGGAACTGTATGCCTGCTTTTATATGCTTAAATAATACTGGCTTTAGTAAGCGCCCTTTATTGTGAAAAAAAACTATAATTTTTTTTGCGAAAGGAGAATGCGGTGAATTGGAGATTTCGTGACGGTTTATCATTGCATATAAGATTTACATATATCAAATGTCAAACTTTTACGAATCATTTAATATTTGTAAAATTTTCATTTGATAGTTAAGTTTGTATTTGTTTTTTGTATCCAAAAAAGAACGATCTATCTATTCCATGGTTGATCTTAATTATTCGTGAAGTAGTTTTTGGCGAAGAAGTTTTGCAAAAACAAAAAATCTCATCAACACTCTTTGATAGCCAAGTGCTTTTCTCGGAAGACTTTTTTTCAGTTGTACTTAGAATACGCAAATAAAGACATAAATTTAAATTACAATAAAAAATATTTAATTTATTTATCATTAAGCATTAACAACTCCATCGTGCTTCCGATTAAAATCTCAACCTCATTCTTCAACATTGCGATAAGTGTAAGTGCGGTCTGCATTTGTGAACATTTAATTAGTCAGAAAAATGTCATTTTTTCTGTAAATATTTTGACCAGCATCTACACAGTCAACAGTACCTAATGGACTTTGAGTTCATTGTCCCCTTTCAGCTGTATTCACATTGACAGCGAAAAGAGAAGCGATCGTTTTGTATTTCATTTTTTTTTTAATTAGTTTTTTTTTTTAAGAAATCCATCTCAGCTGGTTTTTGTTTTTATGAATCATCAACAGATTTATTTTTGACATACAGGACAGAATAATATACACAAGACTGACCGGTATGGAAATGGGGCCAAAGTTAAAGCAAGACTTCTTAAATAATTGTCTTTATCTCTTTCTGGGTTCTTGTTTACACTCACGCCTTTTGTGGAAGTTGGTCAGTGGAATGAAAAAGTGGCAAACAAAAATATTTACTTGTGGTTCTGCAGTTAATTTGTTCGAGAGTTCCTGACCTAGGAACTAGCAATAAGTTTCAGTTTGTATTCGATATGTGTAGATGCCACACTTTGAGTTGTTTATGTTTATTTTAATTTCGATTATGTACTTCTGTTTCCGTGCACGTTTCGCATTTGAATCTTTATCTTCTTTGGATTTCTAAACAGAATAATAAATGGTTGCGTGGAGGTGTTTTTAGGTTTAATTTGGAAGATTTTTTTTTCCAGTTATGTGTGAAATTACAGTTGAAATAACATTCGAGATACTTGTTGATGATTACTTCGAATAAAACAGGAAAATAAATGGACTTTTAAAAAAGTTTAATGACTTTTTATCATGTTATTCGAATAACATCATAAATATAAAGGTTCGTATAGACTTTCATAGAATCTACGAACCCTTTCACGTATGCTCCAGAAATGTGTTGAGGACCGTCCTTTATTAAGGCCATCTCAAAGTTAATGACCCTAAACAAATACAAGATAAATAATCATAAAGTAAAAGATAATTTTTTTAAATGTTAAGTGTTTTTAGCCATAAAAGCAAGATCGTATGTTATACCAAATCATAGCTCTTATTTATGTATTTATAGATACTGATTCCTTTAACTTAATTAATTTTATGTAAATTTTTTTTTTTGTTTCTTTTTTATTGCTCTCTAGTTAGAGTAACAGAAACACGTAACATTCTTTGCGGAGTGAGTGGTGCTTTTCGCAATGGTGAGCTGTCAGCTATAATGGGACCATCCGGAGCAGGAAAGAGCAGTTTGTTGAATGCAATATCAGGATACAGGTAATCTCTTTGTTGTAAGCGTCACTTGTATATACAATTATACATACGTACTTGTGTATAAGAAGAACTTTTGCTAGTAAAATAGCGTTCTGTAACTCTCGAATGGGTAATATTAGTCGAGAAACGATGAAAAATGGAACAAAACTCATACGATTTGGTTCAATATTTATTGTTTCTCGACTGATTTTATGGATGCGAGAGATACAGAACGTAGGCACTGGTCAATGTAAGAAAAGTTCACATATTTATTTTTGGTTAGCTCAATCAATTTATAGTATCAAAACACACAATAGCACAAGTTTTTGTCAACGAATCTTTCATATGTAGATGGGATACGAATATAAACGATAATGGTTCAACCGACCAATCGATTTAGACTTTATGTGATCTAGGCCCATAACAGCCTCTCAGTGAGAGTTATTACGTTATTTTAAGCTTCTTGTCGTGTAATGTTTAAATTAGAATTAATGACAAAACGCCGCATTATGTCAGTCATTTTTAAGCCATTGGATGTCATAATCGTGTTTGATGAAAAAAATTTGTTCAAACTCATAGAAGCAGACATTTTATCGCATTTTGTCACTCGTGTTAATGCAGTATAAGTTTGTACAATCAATATTAATGGCCGATTTAATAAAGCTCTTTTACCTGTTTAACAGGCTTTTAAATCTTAAAATAACGTTTGTTTCGTACAAAATACGTCATTTAAAAATTTAAAAGCCTTTTAAATATTTATGAAACCGAATACATAAGTCTGTTTGAAATAAATCCTTTATGTTAATTTACTTCCCAAAAGTGCCAATATCTACCAATTTTACACCAAATTTCTGTCCAAGTTCATACACAAAATTAGGAAGTAAAAGAAAAACCTTATAATTGTTATAAGCCTATTAGAAATGTTTTGCTTGGTTTTGACGGAGTCTACAAGTACCTAAGAACACTTGAACGGCATTCACAAAAAAATAAGAAAACCGCTTCTTTTAACACATTCACCATCAGCAAATGGATCCAAAAAATATTGCAACTATTTTTTGACAAAAGATTCATTTTCCAGTTGAAAAATGATGACATCGCTGATTTAGCTCTGCCATCACAGAAATAAAATGGAGTTTCCATACAATACATCGATAACAGTAGGAGGTAGGTAATAACACAGGTTTTCTCCATTCTTTAGTTCAGCCCCGAGAATTATCGACCATTGAATTGAGATATCCTAACCTGAAAATCCAAAAAACGTTTTTTTGGGCTAATGGCAAGTGTATAGCCTGGTTCATTTGACAATAAAAAGAGATCAATTCAGTTCAACCAACCAATTTAATTTAATTTTTCTTTTTCTTTTTAGCACATCGGGCGTCACAGGACATATAAAAATAAATCGGAAAGACTCTTGTTACATCACTCAAGATGACAGCCATCAGAGTTTACTTACCGTACAAGAACTCATGAATCTCGCTTGTGATCTTAAGTTAAAAAATCCTCAAGGATATCGTGAATTAATAACGGAAATCCTTGAAAATCTCCATTTAAATGATCGTCGTGATACCACATCTGATCACTTAAGTGGTGGCGAACGAAAACGTCTCTCTATTGCCCTCGAATTGGTAGCAAATCCAAATATATTCTTTTTAGACGAACCAACAAGTGGTTTAGATGAAGTGACAGCCGCACAATGTATTCGCATATTAAACCGCTTAGCAAGAGAAGGACGAACTATTGTTTGTACAATACATCAGCCTTCAGCAACGTTATTAAATTATTTCGATAATATTTTCGTGCTTGCCAAAGGACAATGCGTTTATCAAGGAACTCCATCGGCGATCATTCCATTTTTGAAGCAAATTGATCGCACATGTCCGAAGTACTATAGCCCATCGGATTATAGTAAGTTGTCAAAGTGATAAAGCTTGAGGTAATATCCATATGCTTTAATAAACCGTTTTTATCTAATGTTTACAGTAATTGAACTTTGTGATTCCGATGAGGGAAAACTCATTCCAACTCTAGCCGAAGTAACACAAAATGGAAAACTTATTTACTCTACTGCTTCAACCAATTCTCTGCCCTTCGAAAAAAGCGAACAAACCGAAATGATTTTCCGCAATGCCGTCACAACTATGTTTATTGAAGAAAAGTCTAAACGAAGAATGCTCCCATGTTGTTCGCTGATGGATCGTGATGGAGCCTTTGCGTTAGTCGAAAAAATGAAAGCTTTTTCGAAGAGAATCAAATCGGATAGAGAAAAAATTTCATCTTTTAGACAATTCTATGTTCTGCTAAATGTTATGATGTTGAAAATTCTACGCGCACGTATTGCTTTGCTTATTCAAATTGTCCACCATGTTATGTGTGGATTGTGTTTTGGTAAGATTAGTTGTATGAACAGAACAGACAGTTCTTTCAAGGTATACCAGAATACATGCTATGATATTGCGTATGTTGGTATCCTAATGTCTCTCATCCATATTCTCACCGAGTGATGTTATTTATTCACTTCACATTCATTTTTGTTATCTCTTTTTTGTTTTGTCACCCAGTGACGTTGATACCCAGAACGGAAGAAAAATTCAACGTTGAATATAATACCATGTATTCTTTGTACCATACAGTTCGTCTACTATTTGTTTGAAAATTTCACTACACGTTGTTATTTTCTAGCAATTCGCAAAACATAGAATTATGTTATCACTGATGTGAAAAAATTATGACATAATCTTATATACGTAACTATATTTATTTTTTTCAATACCAGGCATAATATTTTACAAGTCTGCAAATGAGGGCGAAAGAATGTTTGACCATTTGAAGTTCTGCATTGGAACAATATTGACGATAGTTTATACACAAGTTATGGTGCCCATTTTGAGTTGTATGTAGTTTCATACCCTTTTATTTTTTTTTAATTTCATAAAGTTAATTTAAAAAAATTACAGATCCTAGTGATGTGAAGATGGTTAAAAAGGAAACATTCAATCGATGGTACACTTTACCACCTTACTACATGGCATTGACACTGTCTCGAATTCCTGTTCAAGTAAGCTAGTTTTATGTTAACACCCTGATAAGATATATTAAATAGATATGTATGTAGATATATTTATCAGATTTGTTTTAACTAACTCTCGCACTTCCTTTTTGCTTTAAATTTTTGTACTTCTAGATAATTTTAAATATAGTTTTTCTCTCGCTCACTTATTGGATGGCTGGCTTGCCACCTCAAATCTGGCGCTTTTGCTTATTCACCTTGGTCGGCATTGTGACATCACTTGTTGCTGAAGGAATGGGTTTATGGATAGGTGCTACATTTAGCATAACGGTAAGACTATAAATATTTTAATCTAACTCTTTTTTTTTTTAATAAAATAAAAATATAATTTGCAGAACGGTTCAGCTGTGGGTCCAATGATGATTGCACCATTCATGGGACTTGCCATTTATGGCTTCGATTTTGCCAGTGATATTCCAACATTTATGAATATACTAATGAAATTTTCTTACATTCGAGTTGGTGTTGTCTCACTTATAATCTCGGTATTTGGATTCAATCGTGATGAATTAACATGTCAAGATTTTTATTGTCATTTTGGAGATCCGAAAGTACTGTTGAGATTTTTGCAAATGGACAAGGTTTCTATAATAAATGAATTTGGATATCTGATGATATTATTGGTGTTCTTTAGAACTTTACTTTATATAAGTTTAAGAAAACGTTGTAAAACTTAAAATACGGTGACATTTTATATTATTTTATTTTTAGTTTTAAGTTTTTTTTGTTCTTAATTATAGTAAAGCATTCTGCCTGTGATAAGATTTTCTTACAATGAGTATACCTAAATAATTTTTAATTGTATGTAATTTTTTATGGATTTTAATGGAAATAAACGAACTTGCCTTTTTTAATAATAATAATAATTTGTATAAAACCTGAAATTATAATAGTAAGGGAGACGAAAAAAGTTGGCCTTGCAGTTCTTCAATTTGTCGCATATCGCTGACTGCGTGGTCGAGCTAAGAAGTTCATATAATATTGCATTGTTTTGCTCTTCTTACTTTGAATTAAAATCTGTTGCAATTCTCGCTTAGAAGCTTAGATCAACATTCTATGCAAATTTCGTGTGAAAATTACCAAGTATCAGACTTTTTACATAAACGTTGTCCCATAGCAAAGATCCAAAAAGAAACTGTTGAAATGTCAGAATTTACTAACGGTTTTCGATTAACAGTTTTCTATTCTTTTCCACGGGCTAGTGGTCTTCACCAGTGTCCTAACTTCAGATACTTACTTTGCATGCCCTTATAACTTTTCTTTTGTTTCTGATTATCACCTTTAGTGGAAGGTCAAGTTTTGCAAGGTCTAAGTTCTATTTATTTATCCGACGAATAAATATTTGCACAGTTCACAAGTCCACAGGACAACAATTCAAACTACTTATCGTTTGACACATCTGAACGGTTAAATTTTTGACTAGCAAGAACTTTACTCATTCATTATTATGAAACCCTAATTTCTGAATCAGAACATAATAATTATGTATATGGGCGCCTGAACTCTCTACTGAATGCGAATTTAACAAAATAATTTCAAATGCTCAGTATTTGTTTATAGACAACAACAAAAATGAATTTCAAATGTTGGGTAATTGTTTATTCACAACAACAAAAATGAATAGTTTACATTAATTATTTAGTTTAAAATGGGTATGAACAAAATTCTTAAAACTACAAAAGATGACGACAGAAATGCTTTCTTTCGTTTTTACTCTTCAACGATTTGAAATCAATATAGCTTGCCCATGAGAATTTTGAAATAAGGGCATCGTGTTCCATTCGTTACTAAAAGGATTATATTCTTGAAACAAATTATTTCCATAGGCAATCATTCGATCTCCAAATCCATCGCAATTAGTGCATTCAGGTTTAAGCGAATTTTTCGGAATTGCTATTGTTTCCGTAGACTTAATCACATAGTTGTATCGAGTTATGGTATTTCTGGAAACTGCTATGAAAAAATGATTACTGAAAACACTGACTGTGCCGGTTCCAATAAGATGATCTGTCGTGGTTAACCAACCATCAGTCCAAATATCTGTTTCAGGATCATAGAGATTGTGAGAGAATGTCGTTATAGTATGGTGTAACTGAGCACTAACACATAATTTATTCAACGTAGCGGAGACGTGTATTATGGAAGATGAGTTATTCATAGCAGCAACGTATTTCCATTGCTGCGTTGAAGGATCATATTTCTCAACTGTGTTCAAAGTTACTCTGCCACTGTTTCCTCCAACGGCATAGATGCATCCATTTAACGATGCCATTTGAAATTGTTTTCGTTTGGTGTTGAGAGGAGCGAGTGAAGTCCATTCGAAAGTTCTAAGATCTAAGCAGTCCACGCGATTTGTTACTTCTTTATTTGTGTTGAAGACGCCACCAGCTATGATTAGTTTGCCATTAAAGGTAGTGCTTCCGAAATCCTGACGCCCAATAGCCAGACCCGATATTCCTGTTTTGTAGATCCAGTCGTTTAAAGTAGGGTAGTACAATCCGATATTCAAGGTGCCTCCATTGACACCCCAACCACTAATCGCCATGACTAGCCCATTAAAGTTCCTCAGTTGAGTTTGCTTTTCGGTGTACAAGGACAGACGGAACTCCGGTAGCAAATGCCACTTGTACGCCTTGCATATCAGTCTCTCACATTCGATGCTCTTGCAGGTCGGTTCGATGGCGCTTGCAACGAATTTAGGAGTCAGTAGTGGAAATCGAACATGATGCAGCAACTTGCTCATGAACTCTTCTCTCTTCAGTTTATCGTGATCTATCCATGACATAAGGCTTCGAAAGACATCCTCCTCCGAGTCAACTCTTAGGTCGCTGCTAGAGAGGAACTTACTCAACTGGTAGACGTCGAGTTTGAAGAACTCTTCGTCCTTGCAGAGCTTCGCAAAGTTATTGCACAAAAAGGTCTCTGATATCTTGTAGAGTTCGTCTAGACTATACTGTTCTGCAAACAGAGCAATTCCCAGACAATTTGATGGATCCAATTGCTTGGCAATGAATTCACAACAAAGCGCCTTTAAAGGCCCCAACTCCAAAAGACTGGCTGTAATGAGTATGTCCTCGACAGTTTCAGTGGTCAGTTCAATGGAAGAAGTATAAATGTAATTTATTACAGACTTCAACGAGGGACCATCGATGTCTAGTTTCACTTCGTTTTCGCCTGCCTCTCGCATAGATCCACCGAACATTGCCAAGAAGTATTCACTCGCTGCACTTAGAACCATTTTGTGGGCATCGATTTTGTAAACATCATCTTTGGCAATCAGAGTGATATCACAGAACTTCTTGTTGTTAAAGAAGTCGTGTATTTTATTCATGATGCCATGAAAGTAGTCAACGGATTTGCATGTTTCTCTTGCTGGTGTTTCGGTTTTCAAGTTAAGAGCTCGATTAGGAGTGGGATCGGTCATTTTTGAGTGAATTCTTCACAAAAAACGTGTTACACAATATTTAAACAAACAAAAGACGAAGTTGATTGATATTTTATAGAAGATTGTAAATCGCAGTTAGGTTTAAGTCGTTAAACAAGACAGAAAAATAATTCAAAAGAACTTGTACTTGTACAATGAACACAAAACAAAAACAACAAAAAAGTTAAATGACTTTCCAGTGAGAATGACAGCTCATTGTTTTATTTTTTTCTTGCACGTAGCAAGTGGTGAATAAACAAATTCAGGGTGCCCGTCGTTCGTAAGAGATTCGTACTATGTATCAAAGGATAGAAGATTTACTCCGTATTTTCAATAGTGCTCTTCCAAGATTTGTGTTTGTCTTTTCTCTTTATAATTTGACGTCTTTAAACAAAAACAAAAAAAGTCCCTGGTTGGAAAATATTTGCATGCTCTTGGCAGTATTTGTATTTGGAAGTGAAAACTTAATTTGCTATCGAATTTTTTATTAATTAGAGTCTATACACTTTAGTGAACATTTTTTCAAGTATTTGACAAAAAAAAAACTAATTTAAGTGTTTTTTTTGCAAGTCCATATGGATTTGTCGAAAAAAACGACATCGGGACTAATAGTTTTACACGTAAATACAACAACAACTTAAATCCATATGGACTTAGCTAAATCCAGATAATTATCGGGACTTACGTACTGTAAGTAAGAAGTTCCTAAGTCCCGATGTCGTTTTTTTCGACAAATCCATATGGACTTTCAAAAAAACACGCCTATTAATCACTATTATTGAACACACGACATTTTTGACTCGCCTTCGTACCTTTGATATTCGGTTTTGTTTTCCAACCAGGGAGTGCTGTCAGATTGTTATTTTTTTTACAATGACACTTCTGGCATTTGGTGGCAGAGGTCCATTTGATCTTGGTATTTTGACCACTCTTCGTGACATAACTGGAGACAAAAATGAATAACTTTTTGTATTATTCTTATGAGATATAGGAGCTCAAAGACTTAGGTATACCCTTTCCGGCAGAAAGGTATTTGAATCTGATTTTGAAGTGAATTGTTTTCTAAAATTAATTAAAATGGTATCGCAATCCATGATGTCAAACTATTTTATTATTTTATTTTTTTAATTTTGAGCAGAACGAAAGAAAAAATCAACGTTTTTGTAAAGAAAAAAAAAAAACAACGAATACATGAAAAAAAAAACAAACGTAAGGAAAAAAGAGATAGGTATACAACACAGTTATCACTAAAGTGGCCCATAAACACTAGATTTGTGTGAACACCGGTGTCATGACACTTCCCCATACACATCACACCAATGGAGACACCGACACAAAAAAAAATGAAAAATGTTTGATTTTTGGTGTCGGTGTCTATATTGGTGTGCACACAAGTGTTGTGTGGATGGGCCACTTTAAGATCCATATGTGGTCTAGGTTCTTCTTTCTATAATTTCAATCAAATCGCTTGATTAGTTTTTATAGTAAAAGAATGGTCCTATGAGTTCATGTACTTTTAGGACGCGACGAGAGACATGCCAATTTATAACAGTTTTTCGCCATTAAAAGTGCGCGTGCGTTAACGCGCTTCGCGTGACTTGACAAAAAAAATCTGGGTGCCTGAAGTATGCCCTGCCGCGGACGGCCCTGGCCCATGCGGGGCCGCAAAAACAGTACTTTTATGAACTAAAACTGTTATAATTGGCATGTCTAGTGTCACTTCCGTACTTTTAACCAATGTAAATTCAAACATTTGAAAGTATAAAGAACACAGCTCTTTTATTACTATAAGAAAATATTTAAAAACTTGCATATTTCTTAAACGAAACATTTCACTCTTCATACGCTCCATCACCATCTTCTTCATTATTGTACTCTTCATTTTCGTCGCCTTCGTAGCTTTCTTCAGCAGCTTGATTTTGTGAAGCCCACCAGGAGAGCACACCAAGTCCAGATTCATTGATAGCTGCCTACAAAATAGGAGAAAGATAAATAGTTAAGAACTTAATAAAGGAAAGTTTTATCGGCCTTACAATAATTCGATAAGGTGTTTTGGTTTCTTTGAGTTGGGTTGCTGTCGATCCGGGTTGGTCGTTTTTGGGCGGTCCAATGGGTGAGCTTTCTTCAAACAACTCGCCAGATACCCGAAACTTTATGGGTTCCCCAATGTCCATGAATAAATCGTGTTTCTCGCCATCATCCACTGGGTATTCCCACACCCATGCTTGTTCGGTTTCCTCAAAACGGGAAGGATGCTGCAGTGCTGATGGTGGAATGAGGATGTCATCGAAGAAGCCCAATGTAACATGAACTCCTTCACGGCTGCAGCTTCGTATTTTTCCGGTCACTACGTTACCTATTGCCGGCCGGAAGACGATGTACCGAAAAATTACTTCGGTGTGGGAAGCACCATCGCCTGGTAGTATTATAGAATCTTTAATAGAAACTATATCCTTAAGAGCTATGCAAAGACCTACGTTCAGCAGAACCTCCAAAAAACAACTATATTTTATGTGAATTATTTAGGGGATTCACAATTCATTACCTTGTTGGCCAGTTTCCGATTGATTTCATCGCGTATCGCTTCGATTAGCTTTAAATGAAACTGATCAGGAGCAATACGAATTGTATCCTTGAGTTCCGCAAGTGCAAACATAATTTAATATTTACTAAAGTTTCATTTTATAAGAAAATAAATTAATCATTTAAAAGTTTTTTTTCAACTCAAACACATTTTTTTTTTGGAAAAATAAACTAGACGTCAAGTATATTGTTGTTGTGACAATAGTGTGGTGAATAAGACGAAAGAAATCATTCAGCAAAAAGATAATACATAGTACTTTTAAGTACAGTTCGTATCTCCAATTTGTTATTCAAATATGTCCCCTTTCACACGAGGAAACAAGTTGCTGGAGATTTTTTTGACGTTTTCTTTTAATTTCCTTAAAAATCTCCTGTACTTTTCACACGAAGAAACAAAATCGTGGAAACTTTCTGTATTTCCCTTTTAAAATAGCTTGGTTGAACACACTCTACTCTGTGTGTGAAGAGGAATGTCAAAAAAATCTCCTCGAATCGTTGACCGGGGAGATTTCAATTTCCATCTTATTTCTTGCCCTTCTCACCAACAAACTGATTGTTGCTGGCAACTCAGTTTCCTCGTGTGAAAGGGGACTATGTATTTGGAAGTTTTTGGTACTTCACTGTAGGTGCTCAATGAAAAGCTTTCATTTGGCCAAAATTGAAATTTAACCTCAATGTAAATGTATTTTTGGTTGTTTATTTTTGAATTTTATTTAAAATTAGTAAAACGTCAACAACGATATTTAAATACATATTTGTTTTATTAATTCGTAACTACTTTGAACTTCTTCAACCAAATAAAAGAAGTAGTTGACTGCATACAGACGCACTTGGTAGTAGATAATGCAGCCCAAAGGAACACTCCTATTGGCAGTGTTCCGTAGGAGGTGGTAAAGTACTAATGAGTAATTTACTTGAAATGTTCAATTGAACGAACAGAAAAAGCTTCGCCATTAGCAGTCTGTTAAAGTTTTATGTCATTGTCAATTGATTATAAAAATCACTCCCATATGAAATACATTTATTGCCGGTTTTTAACAAAAAAAAAAACCATTAAGGCCAGGCGCGCACATGTAACTAAACAGTTTGGTTTTGATTTTGAGCACTCGGGATTGTATGACAGTCCGCCGGTTTATGTGCGCGGACTCTTACATAATCCCATAGTGCTCAAAATCGCAACCAAACTGTTTAATTGCATGTGCGCGCCTGACCTTTTGGTTTGATGTAAATGTTTTGCAAAAAAAACTGCGTAACTTCTTGTCCTCTTTGGGGCTGAACGCACAATTTCCTTACGTCATACAACTAGTCTACCCTGTAAAATTTCTTTGGCAAATATAAATGTCAAATCAACTGTGGTGAAATTCTTTCATATAAACACACGTGTTTATTTTCAATTTAATTCAGATTTACGAACAAATATTTTTTTATCGAAACCAAATAATTAGCCGGAAATGGAGCATCAGTTTAGTGATGCCGAAGAGGACGAACTTCTCTCACTGCCGAAAATCCAATCAACAGCTGCAGAACTTGTCGAAAACTTCCCCAAACTCACAGTTAAACATGTGATGTTTTCGGGCCTTCAAGATGATCCAGCAGCAATTGAAAAGGCGGATGAAACTGAGTACGACGACGAAGAAGAATATGATGAGGACTCCGATGTCGATGATTTCTATGACTATGATGATTCATACACTGGCTTCCAGAAGCACAACTCCCAACACGGTTCACTGGCTCCAAGCTCCGTCGGTCACAATAATGTCCAGCGACAAACTCAAAAAGTCTCTAGCTATCAGCCAAATGATAAAGCACTACGAAAGTTTTCCAGCAAAATCAATGTCGAGAAATACGACCCACGGGAAAGTATGTCTGACCAAGCCGCTAATCGTTTGGTATCCTTCGATCGGAAGGTTAAGTCGGAACGAGTGAGAGTAAAGGACAAACACGACCGCGCCACTGCCGAACAAGTAATGGATCCCCGAACGAGAATGATTCTATTCAAGCTTCTCAATCGGGGCATGATCAATGAAATCAACGGATGTATATCGACGGGAAAAGAGGCCAATGTCTACCACGCAGTATCCAAGACAGATCAGGAATATGCCATCAAAATTTACAAAACATCGATTCTGGTATTCAAGGATCGGGACAAGTATGTATCGGGAGAATTCCGTTTCCGTCATGGCTATTGTAGACATAACCCCCGCAAAATGGTGCGAACCTGGGCCGAAAAAGAGATGAGAAACTATCTGCGTATGAAGAACTCTGGAGTGCCGGTTCCAGAACCAATCCTGCTGCGAAGTCACGTACTGGTCATGGAATTTTGTGGCAAAAATGGCTGGCCATCACCCAAACTCAAGGACGTCGATATTTCGACTTCGAAGGCTCGAGAATTGTACCGCGACTGTGTGGTAATCATGTGGAAGATCTACAACAAGTGCAGGCTCGTCCATGCCGATCTCTCGGAATTCAATATCCTCCTTCAGGATGGTCAGTTGGTTATAATTGATGTCAGTCAATCGGTGGAGCATGACCATCCCCATGCATTTGACTTTCTACGAAAGGACTGCACAAATATATCGGAGTTCTTCCGCAAAAAATCGGTCGCCACGATGACCGTGAAGGAACTATTCGACTTTATCACCGATCAAACTATCACCGATGAAAATATGGAGCAATGTTTGCATGAAATCTCTGAACGAATCAAGGATCGTGACTTTGACCAGTTAACTGCCCAGGAGAAGATTGACGAGGCTGTTTGGCAGAGCACTTACATTCCCAAACGACTGGATGAGGTGGGTTTTGATTTTGACATCCGCATTTTACTTTCTTTTTTTTTCTGATTGAAATGTACTTTAGGTTGTCCATTTTGTTAGGGATATTGACAAAGCCAAATCGGGAGAGAAACCTTCACTTATTTACAGCAAAATTACGGGTCTAACATCAGAGCTCAACGTTCAAACGAAACCAGACGTATTGGCTGGTTCAAACAGTGAAGCTGAAGAGGAATCTGGAACTGAGGAAGAAAGCAATAGTAGCGCTAGTGAAGATGAAAAAAAATTCAAAAACTCGGCTCGTCCAAGGGATGAATCACCAGAGTCGAAAAAAGCTAGGAAAAAGGCTATCAAAGATGCCAAGGCCGATAAGAGAAAGTCGAAAGTGAAAAAACACATCAAAAAGAGGAAAGAGAAATTGGGAGCCGGGAAGAAGTGAGAGAACGTAGTGAATTGTAATGTACGGAATCCAGTTTTAATTTTTAAATAAAAAAAAATATTAAAAAAAGGCGGCTTAGAGCTTGGCTGTTCTTTTGATGGGTTTACTGATGAATTCGGTTATTTCTATCTATAAAAGTTTTTTTTTACGAATTTTTTTTTTTAATACAAAATATATGTATAATTGTATACTACTGAAATAAAATCATCCAAGCAGAGACTTGGCAATTTTTAATTGGACTTGTTGAATTGTTATTTATAAAGGGTCTTTTATTGAGATGCTCTGAATTGCTCAACACGGGCAACCTAGATACTTTTGAGTTGTTGCTTCAGCTGCCATCCGTTGTGTTTTCAAAAACTGAACTGAATGCGGCCATTTGTTAAGTTTAAAGGGCTGGCCAAACAGAGTGCGGTAGCCCTTTAGTAGCAATGTTGTTAAACTAACACCTATCAAATTTGTTGTGAATTATTTTGTAGGGAAGATTTAATTTACCTCCAATTTAACCCGGCGGTTATAACCACTCGAAAAGCGTTTTTTTTTTTAATTACCGGTTTTTGTTTTCTTAAGATAAGCCAAACCAATATTAATTTTTATTTTATGTAATCATAAAATTTATTAGTAAGTATCTAGTCATAATTTTACAATGACCAATACTTTTCATCCATTTACTTACCCAACTGTCGTTCTTGTCTTGTTGTTATTCTCCTCAATTCTCTTCAATAATTTAAACAAAGTTTTATTATCCTGTTTTGCCTTTGTATTTTGTTTTCTAATTTCAATTAAAATTTCAATAGTTACCTTTCGGTATTTATAATTTTTCTTTTTACACTCCTTGTTTTGCTACAGCTTATTATTACAATAAACAATTTGTATTGTTATTTTCGTTTTAAATATTTGTGTGTTTTTTTTTTATATTTGTATACTCAATATATTGCGTGATGCCCTATTCTTCTAAGCGTGTGTTTTTTCTCCAATTAGTTCTTTTTATTTCCGAAATAGTTCTTTTATTTTAATTATGTATCCTTTTTTGTTATTTAAGTTTATTTTAGTTTCGTCGCAGTTTTAAATTGTAAAATTGTGAAGTAAAGCTGAGATTAATATAATTATTGTTAAAAATTTTAAGGGAGGGTGGAATTTAATTTTGATTTCTGCTTTAATTATCATTAGTTTATTTAGCTTTAACCTTGCTAGGGATATTTTCCGTTGGTTGATCATAAAGAGGTGCTGGTTCTGAAAATTTGTTTGGAAATGTAATTTATTTTCTGACGGCATTTATTTCAACACAAACATTTTAAACACGAACAAATAGCGGCTTGTTTTTTTTTTTAACAACGAACAGTTATGGAAGAAATATTAAATAAAACTATAAAGAAAGTTCCTAAAAGAGCATTCAAGATTTACGAACGCAGAAAATGATCCTTAACAAACATTGCATTTTTTTTTTAATTTTACACTTTATTTTAAAAAAATAAAGTAACAATTTGTAGATATTTTTTTTTAAGTTTTAGCGGAAAATAATATCGAATTAAATAAAAAACGTAAATTTATAAACTTAAAACATAAATCACAGAAAACGAAATACAGTTATATAGTAAAATTTTACATCTACGTACATTAATAAATTAACGACAAAATATGAAAATGTAAATCAATAGACTTAAAAATATAAATCTTAATTTTAATATTATTAGATTTCTAGTTTGTTTACTTTGGGTTTTTATTTCCGTTTTGAAATTTACTGCAAAATAATTAAATTTTTTTTTTTAATTACAACGGCTTTATTTTTTTGTATCGTCTTACTCACTAAAGAACTGTTTGTTTTTTAGAAATAAGTTTTATTTAGCTTGATTTTGTTTGTAAGGTTAATCTCCATTTTATTTATTTATTTTTTTTTTTGTAGTAGTATTTTACAGTCAACAATAATAAAAGTTTTATTCTTATTTAGTTTAAATATCATTTTAAAATAACCGTTATCTTTTTTTTATTATTTTATAAGTATAAATTTTGTTTTATTGCGTTTTATTATTCAATAATCAAACACCGTGGTAGATGTTCTTTGAGATACTCAAAAAGTTCTTGACTGGCGCCCGGGCAATTGGTTAATTCCAATTCTTGAAGATGTCGCAATTGAATGAGGCTGGATAGGCCAGAAGAGGTTAGCAGGGGACAGCCGGCCAATGAAAGTACTTGTAGATTACGCATTGAGCATAAATGTTGCAGTCCAAAGTCCCGAACTTGTGAACACCAGCGCAGGAATAGAGCGGTAAGCGAGAGCATAGTTGAAATGTAGCCAACTCCAATGTCAGTTATGTGAACGCATCTGAAAAAAAAAAATAAGTTATGTAAGGTTTTGAGGATTAACACTATGGCACTGTTTATCGAACAAATTGAACTCTGGTCGTCATCCTAAGCGATAAAATATAGTGATCATGGAAACACATTGTTTAGTTTTGTTTTAGAAAGGATCTCGTACTGAAAGTTATAGTCTTAATACTCAAGGTAATTCGGAGTCAGTTCAAATATTAATGGTTGGAAGGTAGGAAGTATCACTAGCCTTTGCCTATGTATAGTATATCCCCCTTGAATTCAGTCAGGGGTGGCCACCATCTTGAATCTTATGAATTTGAAAAAAAAAACAGTTTTGAGAAACTTGGTAAGAGTCTTACAATTAGTTAAGGCTACAGAAAATCTATTGGATGCTCTGATTTAGAGTTCGAAACAATAATGTACCTACCTATGCTTCTATATTGTATTTATAATACCAACGGTATTTATTTATTTCTGAATTGTTCAACAGTTCAACTGATTTATTCTTTTAAAATTTAAATTTTTCCTCTTGACTCTAAATGCATCTTAACCCACAAAATTCATCTCCATGGACCGTGAATATATTTATGAATGTACCACCATTTTGCACTTAGGTATTTTATATTCATGGAAAACCAAATTGAATTCTACATAAAAACCAATTAGAAAGTATAATTCAAGAAACAAAAAAACACTTTGCTGTTATTCTATATAGAGCTACTATGCTTCTAAAGCTTTCAGTTCAAACAATAAAGTCATTTTGATTCAATTTCATATTCCTGTTTGCCGCTCCTGATCCGCGTAACAATTTTCATGGTTGAGAGTTTATATTCAATTATTTATCGCATAATACCTTACCTATCTAGAGTTAGCTCCTCCAATTGATTTAAATCACAGGCAATATATTCTAGGGAAGAATCTGTTATTCTTGGACACCAGGATAGATCCAATGCACGAAGCTTTTGTAGATTCTCGGCAATCAATTCGACTCCATCGTCTGTCAGTTTACTGCAACCCGATAAACTCAATACGGTCAAATGTGGTAGCGAATGAACTGCAAATAGAAGAATTAAACAAACGAAAAATTGTTATTTCACATTTTGTATGGAGGTATAGGTATGTATGTAGAAAGTATATAAAGACAAAAAATAACTGTAGGTACAAACGAAGGTAATTTACATATATCTTATTGATTTTATCTACCCATAAAAACGGGCCTATATCGCTAACCTACCTATCGCTATTCGCTAGCTACCTAGATTTTGAAACCACATTCGATTTAAGCCACACAACATGTCTTTATGATAAGTTTATATTAATTTACTATTAATATACATACATACATAGCTATACGACCGCGTCTTAAACTGTATATCTTGGTTTCAGGGATTTATAGTGGAGAATGAAAAAAATAAGTTTGTGGTTGCATTTGAAGTTCTTTCTTGTAAAAAGATATCGTACAAATGCAACGTAGAGTAAAAGTAAAAAGGGTGTTTGTTTTATTAAAGTTTAATATTGTTTATAATTTTTCCAATGGGAAATTTTTCCTTCTTTGAAAATCTAGAACATGCATAATGGTCGAAACTTACCATCGGAATTTAATGGTATCAGGAATTAATTTTCCAGCGAAGTTTGGCCATCTTTTCGATGAGCCAAATTCGAGATTACATAGTGTAGTTTAAAAGTATTAGCGTTTAAAATTTTCGAAGTAGGGAAACATTCCCAGGAAATTTTATTCACGATAGACCCCAATAAGTTTTGGCCATGGGGAATTTGTTTACCAATCTATCCAATATTTTTAATGGGCTAAGATGATAGTTGATTGTCAATTTTTTGACAGAGAAATTTACGAAACGGTAAACGTCAAAAATGACAGTAATCATTTTGTGGCAATATTGATATAGGCAAAATTGTAAGGTGAAATTAAAGGCGGTTTTTATCTTTAAAGCCAGTTTGAGCCTTAACACGATTCCTTTTTTTCGGTAGTTTCGACTTTCGTCTTTTTGACAGATAGCATGACATTCCTACACCTCTCACCCAATTTGTCAAAATGACGAAAGACGAAACAATCGAAAAAAGGAAACGTGTAATTTTGACATTTTAATAACAATAATCTTACTATATATGTATTAATATATCGCACATAATGCAAGCATTTGTTTCCAAGAATAGATAAATAAATGTCAGTTGCCACAAAGTGATGATTTCGACTTTTTTGAATAAATGAGAGAGGTATATATTGGTACTTGATAAAGAGCTCTATATTATAGCATTGATGATATTCTTTGTATAGGGAAATAAAGAGAATGGGCAATCGTCAAAATTACAATCACTTAGGAATCGATCGATAGATCGTTTCAAACTATCCGCAAATCGAACCGATGGCAGTGGTGATCACGATAACGTTAATCGCACGATAAAGATACGATGAGCAACCTCCTCACATCAATGTTATATTGCTCTACATTGTGTTTATTGCGATACATTGTGTGGCACTGGCAGGCAAGTTGTTAACAAAACATAACCAAAAGTAAAACATTGAAGTTTTGGCAAAAATAAATTGAATCTTAAAAAATAAATTGAAAAGGTTTTATTTTTAGAATTGCTTATGGATGAGGAAGAAGCAGCAAAAAGGTAAAATTATAACATAATAAATACAAAAAGAACTTAAAGAACAAAAAACGCTCTGACTAATAGATTCAACTTAAATATCGCGCGATATGGCGAGCAAATGGTCCTTCCTGCGTGCAACAAAAGCCGCGTAACTGAACGCAGCAGTGGAACGTATTCGCAATCAAATATTATAATGAAAAACGAAAATCCAGCTTAAGACACAAAATGTAAAAAAAAAACCATAGGTGACAAGTTGACATATTTTTTAACCAGAAATCATATTTAAAAAAAAAACACCCTCTACGTTGTACGAGTATATGGATAAGGATATGCACTATGCATACAATACATATACAAACAGGTCTATAAGCGCCAACATAAAGCCACATTTAATTTTTTAGTAATGTTTGCGTTCTATTTTAATTTTTTTTTTAGATTGACAATAATTAGATATATATACTTTTGGGACCCGGACCCCCCCAATTTTTGTTTTTAATAAAAGCTTTTTAAAATTCCTTTGCGTTCACAGACTTTTACATGCTTTGGTTAAAAGTTGAGATTGTGGCGTCTGTCTCCTCGTTATGAATTCCCTTAGCCCTTACTTTTGTTTTTAACCGTTTCGCTAAGCAATTTGAATGAAAATATTTTCAGTATAAAAATTGACACAGGAAAAACCGGGCAATGTACATAAATCCTCCAGATTCAGACCATATATGTTTCGGTGACACGTTTGTCTATTAAAGCTTAATATGACAACAAATATCATTGGGCGAAAACCTAAGAAATCTGAAAACTAAATATACAAAAAATTGATACCGATACCTGGCGTAGCAGAGTGGTGATATATGTATACCAGAGTGGTGATATTGATATGATGATGATGATAATGGCGATGAAGGAAAAAATAGGTCTAACCGATTGAGTTGCTGAGGTTTTTCTGTATTTTGCTTTTTCCTTTTAACCGCAACAAGATTGTGTCACTATAATGACACACATTAACTCTTCTACACGTCTGCAGAAAATATTAGAATTTCTATTCACGTATCCAGCAGATAGGATGACAGCACACAAAATAACTGCAATAAATTAAAGTCCTATACAGTATTTAATTTTCGTACATATATGTACATATATATATATGTACGTGTTCTATATTTTGAGCCAGGGGGAATACATACATATATGAGCAACGGATAGATAGAGACTTGTTATGTATTTCCAGAAAGGAAGTAAAAGGACATTCGTAGTCAGGTTTGTATTGCCTTTATTTTGTAGGGGGCATGTATTTGATTTAAAGATATTTTATGCATCTTAATAAATAAAATATAGTTAAATTGACATTGAGTGTTGAGTCCTGCGCTTCCGGAACTACATACATACGAAATTGTAGATACCTACTAATATTTTACTTAAATTTAATTTTATATCTTTACACCCCTCTATTAATAAACGACGAACAACAGCATGATAATACTTATACATCTGTCAACTTGAAATTTATATTAATATATGTGGAATGGTTTGTGACGTTTGATAGCGAGCGGATAAAGGGATTTTCCCATTTCTGGCCCAGAGGTACACGAAGGAGTTTGGTATCAAATGATAGGTGACGTGAAGCCCGATACAGGAGTAAAATATTTTCAAAATCGTTCATGGGAAAGTCGAGATATTCGGGCTTGAAGTTGCCGATTGTAAAATAATGATTTTAGATTTTATTCCAAATAATTGATATTGATATCAAATAAAAGGTATTTTTTTTGTCTAATCTACTACAATCATAGTTTCCATAAATGTGACACACGTGTGGGAATGTTCCTACATTATGTGTTGCCGTGGTCCCAATTATAAAGACTGGAAAGATATCATAAAGCAAAAATATGTTTATTGATAAGAAAAGTTATCAATCAGACAGATCCCTACTGGGATCGCAAGCTATATCTATAAAAAGTTGCGGCAGTAAATTTGCTTGGCCTAAATGTACATAAGCACACGCCATGCAATACAAATTTGTTAGATACATAATTTGAGAATTTTTTAAAGCAACATTTTCAACATTTTGACGCAAATGTATGTAAATGGTCCCTACAATGCATTCCAACATCTGCAATAAGTATTTTTTATACGTATGACCTAATTTCCAAAATAAAAAGTATAGGTATTCACAGACAAAATATACGAGAAGGTTGAGTAGTAACTCCAGTGCAAGTGCATGCGACATCCAGTAGTGTAGGTACTTTCATTATTTATTATTGCAAGGAAAGAAAACATTTACACAGCGATAAAATTAGGTCAAAGCAGGATCCTATAGTGTAGAGACCACAGATTAGCCACATGAAGATGAGAATGTTTCGTACGTTTCACCCTCCAAAACCCATTTGTTTACATTGTTGTATTTGTAATTTCTTCCCGCGTCGATGAATAGATGTGAATTGCAACAACAATTTAACGAGGTGTGTGAAGATCCCTACTGTCTATGTGTGAGGTTTTTATGCACACATTCTCATTTTTTATCTGATAACTGCCAGTTCAAGCTTGTAGGCAAATTAAAATGGCTGCCGGGGATTCTCATCTTCATGTGACTAATCTGTGGTAGAGACTAGAGAGCAGCGCGCTCAACATTGTTTATGTTTATTTTTAGTGCTCCTTCAGATTAGCCGGGCCAGAAAGTATTTATATTTATTTCTCTTTCATTTTGTATGCTATTCTTGTCGTGTGTCGTTGCAGTGCGGACAACCGCAGGCCAATATCAAGCAGACGAATGTGGATGTACTGTTACAACTGATGTCAGTTCAGTTATACGAAAGACAATAGATGAGGTTATGTTTGAGAAAGTACACACTACTCGTATGTTGCATACGAATCTTCTTATTCAAATTTTTTTAAAATGCTTGAATTCTGTAGGTGTAATGTTGACTTCATGCAATTTCCGTTAGATACATGTATATATTTTATTTACTTTTAGTGTACGAATGGTGTATATGTGTTTATTTTATATATTTTTAGTTGCAATATTGCAAATATACCTGCCTGAAAAAATGTCAAGTTTTTGCTAGGTATAGTCAAGGCCCTGGAAATTTTACAACAGGGAAAGTTTGGGAGTATATTAACTGTTGAAGGCCTAGCTAATTTCGATAGTTAACATTATTAATTCAGAAGGCAACTATATCCTTCTCTAAAGTTGAATGTAGGTAATTTAACGCCCATATTATTCACTCTCGCTTAGTTAAAATTTAAAAATTTATTCCACATTCAAATTAATTTAAATCGAAACATACAATCCAATTGAATTTAAACTGCTCTCCGGAGGAGATTTGAAGTACTTACATCCAGATTATTTTGGACAAGGAAAATATACCGTGGTGGACACATAAATAGCACACTTCGCCTCTCATTAACTTAATTGCATACGAACCTGAGCTCTTGTCTTATGGCAACGGGATTTCTTCTTTGCTTTAACTTATGAGAAGTGGAGAAAAAAAAACCCGTTAGATTTTGTATGTTTTTTCTAACAATATTTAAGTTAATAGACAGTTTGTGTAATATCATTGTTTGAGCTTGGTCACATAATAAGCACAGTGGAAGTTTTAGTCAGAGTTATCTCAATATTTAAATTTTTAATAACATTAATCGGAGCAGTAAGTTTTTATAAGTGGATTTTAAATAAGTTTCTGTAAAAATATACGATAGATATGGGACAAGGACTACATTGCTCAACTGAAAAAAAAGAGTTTTGATAAACGAGATGAAAGCTCAAGGGAGAACGGTGACAGAAATATCGGATTTATTAAACTGTTCTAAAAAGCTTGTTTATAATGAAATTCACCATTTTGAGATATTTGGAAATAAGAAAAACGTCCCGAGAGCACCTCGTGCAAGAAAGACCAGAGTTAGAAAAGATCATTTAATACACAGAGCTTCAACTGTGGACCCATTCAAAACTTCGAACCATCTAACCAACAACACAACCCAAAATACACCCTCAAAACAATTAAACACGGATAGGGAAATTTTATGGTGTGGGGAGCTTTCTCTTGGCATGGTGTGGGTCCAATTAATTCAAAAAGGGATCAACATGTGTAAAAAAACATATTGGAAGATCACATATGATTACCTACGCTACAACGATCCGAAGCATACTTCTCGCTTAGTGAAATCGTGTTTAGAGGATAATTTTGTGGATGTTTTGCAGTGGCCGGCTCAGTCTCCTGATCTCAACCCGATTGAGAATCTGTGGAATGACATTGAATGCCAAATCGAAGGTAAAAATCCCAAAAACTTTGAAGAATGATGGGAAAACATCAAAAGTGCTTGGCAATACCAATAGAACGCTGCAGGAAATTGGTCGAAAGTTTGCCAAGATGATGTCAAGCTGTGATTGCAAACAAGGGATTTCCAACTAAATATTAACTTTTTATGTTGACATTTAAAGGTAAATTTACTTTTTCAGGTTATGTGCTAATTATATGTCCAAGCTACTTTGAATTAATTAACAGAAATGACTTTAATACGTCAAAAGATGGATTTTTATCCATCATAAAATATAGTAATTTCCTAAAAATAACAAAACATATTTGTATTTACACATTAACAATTCCTTACAAAAACTTTAATACAAAATACAAATTAACAAAAAGTGTGCTATTTCTATGTCCACCACTGTAAATGAACATAGATTTAATAAATCTGGATTAAAAGTCAATTCAAATCCAAAGTGAATAATATGGTCGTTAGTAAGGGCTTCTTAACGAATAGTGATTACTTTTCAGTTGCCTGAAATTAGTTTTAGTTAACCGGATCTGACTGTAAATCATTCTTTTTCTATATTAAAAAGTTACAAATATACACATCAGCACAGCATCAATTTATATTTGTAAGATCGATCTTATTTAAAAATGCCAATAAGTTGGCAAATTGTTCAAGAGATGTAAGTCTTTTAAAGCATTTGACACCCTTTTAAAGCGAAACCACAACTTAAAAGTTTAAACAACATACAAATTTACACAATCCTATATAGGAAAGGGTATACATTCTCGCTCCCCACATAGCCTGTTTCTAATTTATATACGTCTAGGATTACACTTCGTCATTGGCCATATATTCATATATGTATCTACGATTCTCCAAGACTACCACGACGACGACGATGTCAGAGCCAACAGATTTCCTCGTAGATCTCATTTGCATTTCGACCAAAAGAAATTTGCAAAAACTAAACAAAAAAAATAATAAAAACTATCGCAAGCCAGTGATGATAATAATGGCTTCAGCGGCGGCGCACCGCGGCGCCGGGAGTCAGCGGCACGCAGTGATAAACCGCAAAAGAGTCGCATATTGCAAATAATGCATTAGAGATCCGTGTACAGTATAAACCAATTTTCAAATCAATAGACATATTGAATGTCATTCATTATAACTGAATTCTGGTAAATATTAATCAGATGATTAATTAGTTCACTAGTCATTTATCAAGCTGACTCCGATCGGCGAAGTTATATCAATGCGAGATCTTCAAATTGTATTTTATAGATGTTTTTTTTTTTAATTTGATCAAAATATTATGTGTTGTGATTTTTTTTTGCTTTAATTTAAAAATTGTGTTTAATTTTCGAAAAGTGTGATGTTAAGTTTTAACATTAAAATTCTGTCGCAGTTTCATTTTGTGACCGACACTAACGGGTAAAATTATTTATTTTTAATATCGTTTTGGAAATTTACTCGTTTTTGCGATCACAATTTATGAAACTGAGATAATATACAACAAAAGTGCTATTTTTAAAATAATTACATAATGTATATGTATTTTGTGTGTATCGTATGGTGATGTGTGTTTTTCTCTATTAATATTTATCATAACGGGAAAAACAGTTAATTTGTTATTTTTATTTCAATCTTGTTGTGATAAAAAAAACCATATAAAACAATATTACTGAATATAATTTGTTCTTTTTTTTTGTGTAAAAGGATAAACTTCAATTATAGGGTTAGAATAATTGGCTAAAATTTGTATATACTTGCATGACTGCTTAACTAATGACTGTATTAAATTGAACAATGACTGTTTAAATCTATCAAAAACAGGGGTAAAAATCATATGGGGTAACAATGGTCTACACAATTTTCCATCTTTGAATCAGTCTATAAATTTCCGAAGGTTTTTGATCCCCTAAATCGAATCCGGCCTCAGAATTTCTCCATCGGGTCAGGTTCTCGAAATATGTATATTTATGTACACTATTTTGAGTCTTTAGCGTCCTAAATTGTTTAACTTTTTTGACTGATTAAGAATGAACATTTATTCATATAATATAGATTGCTCACTCATTCTTATTCCCAACAAAACGAAACTAGAATTAGTTGGTTCACCCTGTACAATTATTAAAAATAAGGTAGAATAATTATTGAAAATTTTTAATATGTTCTTTTGAAAATAGATGTGTTGCATGTTTCAAAAAAAAACAAAAAAAAATCAATGTTAAAATCACCATTTTATCTTTTTAACTCCATATGTCACTTTGACAGTGACAAATGTGGAAAAGGTATGTTTGTCTACTTTTTTGCACGAAATGTCACTGTTTTAGGCGCGTAATTTTCGTAATAAAATAGGTTGACTTAAACTCTTCGAATAGTGAACTATTGAAAGAATTTTGTAGCTAAATTTATTTCTACTGTAACTTTTAATCAATTAGCATTATGTACTAAAAGTTCCCAAAAACAATTTTTTAACCCACACCAAATATAAGTTTTATAACACTCAATAAGAAAAAAGTAAATTAATGTCCAAAAGACATTTTTAACAGACAATTTCTATATACGATCCCAAAGGATGTATACAGGCGCCGTGCTTAGGGATATGTAATGTTCACAAACATTTTGCTAAAGTTAGCTTAATTGATGATCCAATTTATAAAGTTTGATTTTCAATTCTTCTCTTTTGTCTGCTTTATATAGTTCGAGAGGTAGCGTTGCAAATGGAAAGGTCATTTCGCATGATTCACATTAAAACTCACTTATTTTTAAGCAAAAGCTTTTCCTTGCGAGAACTCTGTAATACGTTAAATAAAACACACGTAGGTATCATTAAATACCTACTAGTTAAATTTAGATGTTTTCAAAAGTTGCAGGCTACTGTTTATTATTTGCAGTTAATAAAATTCGTGACTAGGTTCGCGAAATGAAAAAAAATTGAAAGAAACCATTTGGGTTTCGTTCCATTTTTCAACGTTTCTCGACCAATTTTATCGATATGAGAGTTATAGAACGTAGGCACTGAACATAACATCTCTTGTTATTTATTTTTAAAGTGGGCACCAATAGAACTAAATCAAGTTTTGGCTAAGTTTTGGATGGAAAACTTGATATGAGTTCATTTTGATGGAAATATTTTCACAATTTTCATACAAAATACATGTTGCTTATTTGAAACATCAATGTTTAAAATTTAAATTAAGTGAAGATGTCTGTATATTCTTTAATACAAATTGATATAAATATATTATGATTGTGAGATTTAAAATGATGACTTAAAATATACAACACTACTTTCTAGACTATACACATTTCAGTTTGTGATCCACGTTGTTAAATTTTGCTTGTAATGGGTGATTTTTTAAGAGGTTTAGAACTTTAAAAAAAAAAACACAAAAAATTCGAAAAATGAATGAAATATTTATTTGAATCGATAGTTTAAACCTTGCAATTTAATGTTTAAAGATAATTTCATGCAAATGTTGACCGCGGCTGCGTCTCAGGTAGCCCATCCGCTGAGTCCAATTTTGGCATACTCTTTCACACATATCGGCCGGTATCTCACGAATGAATGCATGGATGTTGGCTTCCAGTGCGTCAATCGAAGCGGGCTTGTCCCTATAGACATTAGCCTTGACATACCCCCACAAAAAATAATCTAATGGTGTCAAATCGCACGATCTAGGCGGCCAATTGACCGGCCCGAAACGTGAAATTAACTGTTCACCAAACTCGCCTCGCAATTGCGCCATTGTTTCGCGTGCTGTGTGGCATGTGGCACCGTCTTGTTGAAACCACATATCATGCAAGTCAAGAACTTCCATTTCGGGCAAAAAAAAGTTTGTTATCATCGCTCGGTAGCGTTCACCATTGACAGTAACGCTGCGATTCGCATCATCTTTGAAGAAATAGGCCCAATAATGCCGCCGGCCCATAAACCGCACCAAACAGTGGCTTTTTCGGGATGCATTGGTAGCTGTTGCAATGCTTCTGGCTGATCTTCACTCCAAATGCGGCAATTTTGCTTATTTACGTACCCATTCAACCAAAAATGAGCCTCATCGCTGAACACAAGCAGCGCGCGATGAACATTTCGAACCGAGCACGAATTTTGATAGTAAAATTCAATAATTTGCAAGCGTTGTTCATTTGTAAGACGATCCACGGTTAAATTGCAAACCAAACTGAAGCTGTTTGACAGTGACACAAGGTACTAAACACACGTCAGCTGTCAAAACCAGTGTTGCCAAAACCAAACCAGCTAAAAAATCACCCGTTATATTTTATGTTTTTTTTTTTTATTTGAAAAATTATATAAGATACACACGTATGAAGAAAACAGACAAAATCGTGGCATTCAAATGCTAGCAAAAATATCCTTCGACATTCATAAAACATAATTTATTTACTCAGACAGAAATCATTATATAAATGGCGCCCACCACTATAGGCTGACAAAATTTTAAGTTCTTTAATAAAATAAATTATATCCCAACATGAAGACTATACATACATATATAATATAGTTATGTGTGTTTTAAACTTATATAAATTGTCTTTCCTATTTTTCTAGAAATGTCCACGGTTTAATCTTGAATTATTATGCCTTGTTAACTGTTGACTTTCTAGGATATTTTCTTGTTTTTTAACACATCTTAGAAAAAGTTTCCTTAAAATGTTTGTGTTATGTTTTAAATTATAATAAAATACTTAGGATGAAAACAACCAATGAAGAACAACTCATAAAGACGCTAGCGAGGCGGATTTCATGTTGCCAGGATGTCTGATTATAAAGTTGAGCCCTCTATTTTGTTTTCTTTTGTTTTTATGAAAAATGTTCAATCATTTTGAATCTTAAGTACCTTTTGGGATTGGCCCTTGTAACTAAGAACCAATTAAAAAAAAAAAAAAACATTTTAACGAAATAGTTTTAGGATGATCTGTGCTCAAATGATTTTTAGAAATGTTGGGTTTAATTGAGTATTAACTTCTTACGGCGACTTGCTTTTGGGCTTAAAACGTTATAGTAAAGATTTAGGAGCAAAAATATTTTCGAGAACGGAACTGGGTTCAACACCGTTACAAGAGGCAGTTTCTTTGTATTAATAGTACAAAAATTGAAGCGGTGTCGGAGCAGGAACCTCTTCCGAATCAGTAAACGTTTCTAAATGTGTGGGTGTATTTTAAGCGAACTATTAAAGCAACATGCAGGGTGTTTTTTTAGAGGTATAGAACTTTGAAATGGAATAAACAACAAAACAAAGATGATTTTTTTAAATTGACATGAAATTTACTTTATTCGAAAGATAATCTTCTGGCATTATAATTAAAATATTATTTCTGGCATATGACCGCCACGGCTGGCTCGGACGTAGTCTAATCTGGAGGTCCAATTTTCGATGACTTTTTCCAACATTTGTGGCCGTATATCGGCTATAACGCGGCGAATGTTGTCCTCCAAGTGGTCAATATTTTCCGGTTTACCAGCGTAGACTAGCCACTTCGCACAGAAAATAGTCAAGCGGCGTTAAATCGCACGATCTTGGAGGCCAATTCACGGCTCCATAAAGTGAAACTATGCGGTTACCAAACGTTTCCTTCAGTAAATCAATTGTGGCACGAGCTGTGTGACTGACACGTTGCGCCGTCTTGTTGAAACCACAGCTCCTGCACATCATGGTTTTTCACTTGATGAATGAAAAAGTCAGTAATCATTGCTCTATAGCGGTCACCATTGACTGTAACGTTCCGGCCAGCATCGTTTTTAAAGAAGTACGGACCAATTATTCCACCAAACCATAAAGCACACCAAACAGTCAGTTTTTGTGGATGTTACGATTTCTCAACATACACTTGAGGATTATCATCACTCCAAATATGGCAGTTTTGTTTATTGACGTATCCATTCAACCAAAAGTGAGCTTCATCGCTAAACAAAATTCAACTTGAAAATTGGGATCAACGGCAATCTTGGTGGACCCATTTGGGCACAATTTGGAAGCATTGTTCAGGCGTCAATCTATTTATGTTGAAATCTCAAACCAAACATAAAATAAATCACTTGACAGCTGACAAAATGGCCGCCAGTTACAATAGTGTTGCCAATTTTAAGTTATATACCTCTAAAAAAACACCCTTCAGAACTGCTTTTATCACACAATGTCAGGCAGAAATCAAAGCAATTCATAGCTCTGTACTCATAGACATTTGTGAGTCCCTCGCTTGTCTCAATCCTTGACTTGAGCAAAGAAATTCATTTTTCCAACCTCCGAGTCTTAGCAGAGCCCTTGTTAATATTAAAAAGTCAAGTATGCAAAACAATTTTCTGTATTGACCTTTAACATTTGCATTATTAATTCCTTATAAATTAACAGCGTAGCAATGAAAGAGAATAATATTCCATAGTAACATGAACTTTATTTAAATTTCCACAACAACATTTTATATTACATTTAGTTGTATGGCGCCATATAGGCGCCCCATATCACCACCGCAAATAACAAATTCTTTGATGGAATATACACAGCATTACAGGGTCATTTGACAGTTAGTTAGCCAGTAACGCGAGCTTTGTTAAAAAAAAACTCCAATTTTCAAATTCACTATTAAAAAATGTACATACATATATGACTTCCGGTCATAACCGATTCGTGTTTTGATCGACCATAGCGAATACCAAAACAAGTTAAATGTACGAACATATTTCAAAATGAACCGAACAAGTTGAATTTTAAGAGAAAAACTACACATAAATTCCTCTATAGCACTTAAAATTCAGCAACGATAAACGTCAACGTCAACGTTGTGGGAATAAAAGTTTAAAACTTTGTCCTAGTTTTAAACAACGCAATTTAGTTAATAATACCACGGCACGGCACGGCGCGGCGGCGGCGGCGCGCAGGACCCAAGGAACATTTCTGACAAAAACAAAATACGATGTACATAATGTATATGTAGGTAACATTTTGAGCCGAAAAATAACGTTCGTCGGATGAAATGAAAATTTACAATTTACCACGTATAGCGTTTTCTGCCCTGCGGCAAGGAACCATCATCAGCAAAATCGCAAGAGCACAATATTTTCGCTTGCTGCAAGGGAAAGTCTGGAAAAAATAACACCACAAGGAGGAAAAGTAAAGGAAATATAGGTTCACCAAGTCAGTGGGTTTTGCTGTATTTTTTTTTTTGTTTTGCTTTTTTATTTCTTGGGGCATCAGGAATGTTATATACATATTTGTATTTATACATGTATATCCCTTCCCTATACACGAACAAGTAGCATTGAAGAGAGTTTTCCCACATGAATATTATGTAAGCTTAGTGTCTTGTATGTTTTCTTTTTGATATTTTTTTTTTCTTTTTGTGCAGCTTGAAGTTGCTCGTTAGCTATGGGTAGAAAAATTTCTTGGAGTTTATCCAAAGTTTCGAGGGCGAAACAATTGGGTGAGTAATTTGGAAACTTGCGGAGGGTGGCATAGCTGAAAAATATAAATTCCCAGTCACAAAGTTTATATTCTTTGGAAGATTTCATGTTTTAACGAATGGAGTTTATAAGATGACCTTAATGCATTTATGTTTTATATATACTTGAGGAAAAAGGTATTTTTTTTTTAATGATGTATAAATACACACAACGGTTTAACTGCAAACTTTACCTTAAACTATACAAATTGATGATGTTCTATAGATTCTGCATTGCGAATATTGCCAAAGGCTATTCATTTTAGTTATTCATTGCCTGTCATAATATAACGGTTGATTACTTCTAAAAGTAACACAATTCTTAAAACTCGGGAAGATAGAATTGTAGACAGGAGAGCTTTAATAGACCACGTACTGGGGTTTCTTATAGTGAATCCTGTTGTTGCCATCATCCCAAAATCTGGAATCTTGTGCAACTTATTTTCTGCAGAGTGATGTGTCAGGACGTAAGGAATCTTATTGTGTTATTGTGGTAGAATGCCTTTATAGTCCTTGCAGCATAGCAGAGTTAGTAGAAAATAGTTTAAATTCCATAAATTCTCTATTGAGTATATGGACATCAGTGCTTTTGCATCAGGTGATGCTCTTTTCTCTGTAGATTCCAAGACCATTTATACTGTTAGTGCTAATACACAGCGGTGCAGGAAATTTATTCCACGGGAATCTGGTGGGAATTAACTCCACCTTTAAAAGTGGAACAGATTCCCACTAAAATTTGAATAAATTCCCCTGTGAAGCAGACTATCACGTGGAATAAATTCCCTCCACCTACACAGCTGTAGAATAAATAAAAGAAACTTGATGGCGTGACGGGTCGTGCAGAACTAAGGCGTATAGTGACTTAAAACTCTCAACTGGTGTGCGTGCTGTCAGTTGGCAGGAATGGATGGGACCACCAATTTTCTTGGTACTGATAGTCCTAGGCATTAACCATTCATTACATAACGGTCAACTACACATATTTAGTTTTTTCGCACTCATTTATCTTTTTCCACTGTCAATAGTTGTAAAACTTAAAATAGGTTCTACAAGTATTGTGGAACGCATTCATTTTTTTATTCAAGATAAGTACCTTAGCCTCCTCTGGACTTAAACAAAAACTTCAGTTGGTGAATATTATTTTGTTTGTATTAAAGTGTATTTAAAAAACAAACATTACACCTGTTTGGTAACTAAAACTTTCACCAAGTTTTACAAAACTGTTTTTTTTTCCTGCGGTTTTTGACAGCAAATTGTGCTGTCAAAACCCAATGTGAAAAATCGATTTCAAATTTTTTTTCCACACTTCACAAATTGGGTGGTTTTTCCGTGTTCTGTCAAAAAAAATGTCAGTTTAAATTCAAGTAATGGCGAATTCCTTACAACAAAGAAATCGAATTTTTCTAAACAGAATAAATAGAAAAAATTCTAAACAAAATCGATTCTTTTCCGTCTGGAACAAGCTTTTTTTTATAAAAATGAAGAATGTTATACACAACTTCTAGGGTAAATCACTTAAATACACTCACAACTATAAATAATCGTTTCGTCATAAAGACAGTGATTATTTTTATTTCATTTCACTAGAAGTGAACTAGTCTTTTCCTTACGGCCATACTCCTTGAAATTAAAAATTACGTGGGCTATTTTTACACATCTAGTTAAAGAGAATATATTTTAAATATGAAAATCAATTGTTTCCTAGTCATAAAGTATTACAGAGAAATTACTTAAAAAAATGAAATGCAAAACTAACTTATAAAACCAAGCAAAAGAATAGTTTTTATTTGTAAGTAGCAATTTTTATTTTTAAATAATTTTTGTATTTTTGTTTTTAATAGAAAAAATTGGGAAGAAAAATTTTTAATAATTTCAAAAACCATACTAACGTATTGTTCATGTCAACATAATTATCTTTACAAACTTTAAGCTTATTTGGTACCTGAGATACATCATGTTGTATACCTGTGTAAAATAATTAAAAACATCATAATTCTAAATGTATACCTTAATTTATTTAATTTATTAGATCTTAAGTCTGCCAAAACAATGAACAAATAGATACAACAGATCACTCTGACAAGCTAAAAAACAACAAACAAAATTCAATTGCCAAAAAACTTAAAGAAAAACAAAAACTCTATAGTTGAATTTAAGGCCAAGATCAACAAATTCAATTTTATGTTTGTAATTATACAAACCAATGCAAATGCAACTTAAACCGCATTAAGTAAGAGATTTTTCATTTGGCAGCAATACAAACAGTTCTTTTGAAAGTTCGATTTTCCCGTACATTTTACCAAATATAAAGAGAATAAACCACTATATAAAATCGATTCGCACCCCACACACGACATCACACATAGTACACACGGAATGACGCAACATTTTCGAACCAAGAAAAATATACATAACGTGACCCACATTCTTGAGCTATTAATCACCATCGGGATTCATTTATTTACCTGTGCTATAATAGCTTCCCCAAAAGTGCATCTGATGAAGTGCAGTGGCTGGTGGAGGTGAAGTATGGGCAAAGATGTGACACACATTGCAGTTGGACGTGGACGAATCGAATAATGACAGGTGAAAGAAATAAGTGGTTGGTGTGACATTTTTAAATGTCATACTAACTGATTTATTAAATTTTTGTTCAACTAATAAATTAACACACTCACGTGAATAATTATGAAAATAAAATTTTCTATTGAAAATTCTTAATTTAATTTAAGATCAGAAGTGACAAATAACATACAAAAATATTTAATGCTATTTTATTTACATGATCTAGTATGAATGTGTGTATGTACGACGTACAAAGATCCTGAGTGAAGTGTCAATTTGACAGAGTTTGTTTTTCATTTATTTCTTGGGTTTGTATTGGCAAGAATTTTATATTATGAAGTAATAGAAAATATTGATGATTTTCTGAATAAGTTTTTTGGAAGAACAATTTCATACGTATGAACGCTTCTGGTTTCGATTCTTAAGGACTATTCACATGAGAGCGATCAACGACCAACGAATGAACGAATATTCGTCCATTTTGACATTTCTTTCACATGGCTTTTTTTATTCGTCGCGAATGACGACCACCAAACAAAAAAAACAAAAACAAGATGGATTTTGAGGTTAGTCGCGCGCCAACAATTTGTTCATTGAAGTGTGGATCGTATGTGGAACGCGAATAGAGTTGGACAATTCGTAACAATCAGATTTCAATTCGCGACGACCAATTTGTTTTCTCAAATGTATCTTATTTTAGCAATTAAAAAGCAGATTTTAGTTTCTAAACATTATAATAATTTATTTTTCTACGATTTTGATTAGAATTTGTGAAGAATTTAGGTCTATAAATTGTTTTAAATCACATTTATTCGTTCATTCGTCGGTCGTTGGTCGCTCTCATGTGAATAGTCTTTTACATATAATTCAGAAGAATTTCCTCTTTTTTCTGAACAAGAACTGACACCAATCGAAAAGGCTATACGAAGAATATGTAATAGAATGTACGATTGACTAAAATACATTCCCTTTTATGGATCAAAAAAACCTGTATATATGTTCAGACGCACAGACTTAAAGACGTACAGATGCGCAGGCAAATTGATCAATTACAAACGGTATGGCAAAAACCACTATTCTTTAGAATTCTTCAATTTTCGGTTGCTTAATAAATTTACAAAACAAACTAACCTCCAAACCACCGAGAACTGTCAAATTGGTTGAACCAGAAAACAGTGTTGCCACTTCTAATAAAAACCACCCTTTATATGGACAGGGCAGCTTTTTTGTTTGCCCAATGGAATGTGAATCAGGTGGTTCTTATTCATAAAATCGCATGGGTGGGTGTATGGAGATAAAAATACTGTCTAGAGTGGCACTCGAACCCACACCCCAAATGATTTTTATTAAATTTTGCTTAGCCATTAAAACTTTATTGGTTAGCTCGATCAATATCACTTATCTGTTTACATATTTAAGTTATACAATTCTGTAGCTTCTAATAACATCACCATTTCAATGAATGCGAGGTGAAATCATTAGTGGACAGAAACACACAAAAAAAATGCTCGTTAGTTTTTAATTGAGTGTTTTTTTTGTATACTGCTTTAATTTACTACTTGTCCTAGATGAATTTCCATCTAATACACATAACCTACACACATTGCGTTAGAAATTCGCGCTTATATGACAGCTTTTCAAATTACATACCAGAAATGAACGTACACTATACATACATATGTGGGTAGTATAAAGAACAAGGATATTCCTACCATACTTTAAAAAAAAAAAACACCATATCATTTCATAACATAAAGGACTATATACATCTAGAAAGAACGAAAAGGAAGAAAATGGCTACCTTTGAGTTCAGCGCAAGCCTTGTGAAGAAATTGATGCTCGTAATGGTGAATTATTGAAATTGAGTAGTTTGCATCTGTTTTGCATGTTCTTCCATATTAAATATTAATGAATGGTGGTGTGATGGATGTTGAGGATAATAATTTGCAATGCAGGCAAATAAATGTGGGTCACAAAACATGCAATTGAAATTGAAATTGGGACTAGTTTCGTGAAGAAAGTAATAAATTTATTATCTATATAATGCTATATTAAGTAGACTCGACGTTTACTTGCCTGCATACATACATATTCATAATTTTAAATGACCTGTCAAAGATAAAAATTTACATTGAATTTTACCTTTTAATTTTGTTTACAAGAAACCGATTCCTGGTCTTAGGAACAAATACCAGTGACGTTTATTCTAAGGTCCGCCGCACAACCTAACAAAATCTTAATTTCTATGCGTAGCCAAGGTTCTTTTAGTTCTATTAATCTAAATAAAACATTGTTACAAAAATCAGAACAACTTACTCAAAGTAACGAAAATTTTTCCGAGCAGGCTGTTCTCCTTACTTTAGCGCACCGAAGTGAAGACAATGCAAATGCACAATCCACATGCAAAGAAATTAAAAAAAGAACAAGAAATTCGTTGTTTCTTATAGGTCTGTTTGGTAACGTGAAATTTCTTGCGAATTTGCACAAATTTTCACAAAATTGCACAATTTGTAACAAATTTCTGTTTGTTAACTCGAAAAAGTTGCAACGAGAGAGCACATCGAGAGAGAAAAAAAATTCCCCCCTACATTGGATAACTTGCGAATTTGTGCTACATAAATTTCTGTGTGCAAGAAGAGTAAAGACTGTCAAATCACCCAGCTTTTAATTTTTTTAATTTGAAATTATGGTTTCTGATGTGTCAACCTAATTTCAACCTCAGGGTCACTCTTATCTGGGTTCCAGGTCACTGTGGCATTGAGGGAAACGAGCGACCTGACGAACTGGCCAGGCAAGGATCGGCCCTTCACAGCTCACTTGCGGAAAGAGTTAACATTCCGCTTGGAGTTGTGAAGGGCAAAATATTCTCAATTTTTCTTACTGAATCCAATAGCAGGTGGGAAAGTTTAACGAACTGCGTTATATCTAGGAAGATATGGCCCATCTATAGTAAGTCCCGAACAACTGACCTGATAGCTAGGCCAAGGCGAGACATAGCCAGGGTTGTTGCGACATGTTCTGGTCACTGGCCAGTAGGAGAACATGCGGCGAAGCTGGGCATTCCATACAATACCTTTTGTAGTAGTTGTGGGGACCATCAGGAGAAGGAAACAGTAGTTCACTTCTTTTGTTAATGCCCTGCTCCAGATTAAGAGCAAAATCATTTGGAAAAGCATTTCTTGAAAACCTAAACGAACTTTCTGAGATAAAGATCAATGATTTGATAGCTTTCCTCAACGCAACGAAGTGGTTCTAGGTTTAACTTCGACTTAACTTCTTTACCGTATCCGGTAGACACCTCAGACAGCACGTGAGCTGAAAAAGGGTGCCTACTTTTAGACCCGTAGGGGAATATAACCGCAAACCCCTCCAATAAAACCACTTTCAAACCACAGGTCAATGCGATATCAAAACGGCGCCCTCCGGCGCTAATTGGGCATCGCGGAGCTAGTTTGCATTGGCCCGCCATTTTTACCTACCCTACCTTCTGATGTGTGAAAATTAACTACATAAATATTAAGGGTATTCATGCAACCGCGGAAAACCCTGATAAACCTCACAAACCAGTTAATTTTATCTCCGTAGAAACGAACTGTCAAAATTTGTATGGGAATATTTTTTCTGCAGATCTGATAAATTTGTCTCATCAATTTTATGCGGAAAGCGTAAAGATAAACCTGGTAAATGTAGAAATGACAATGGATGTGGGTTTGGTGTGACATTTCACAAGTATTTCTAAGGGGTGTTCATGCAAACGTCCTGCGGAAAGTTATTTTTTTGTGCAAAGCGGAAGTTTATCTCTTTGCATGAATAATTGAATACCCTTATTATAAATATAAATATAGCTTATATAACTTGGGAAATTTATGTAATTTTTTTTTTTAAATTAAACGCAAATTGTTAAAAAAACCAGACTTTGGGCATGTGATTGTTGATGTGAGGAGTAAAATTCTGATGTTTTGTACACAAAAGTGGTTCAATGCGTTTGTAAACTTTCTTGTAATAGTATGGGAGGCGACCGTAAGATTACATAGTTATCGCGGATATGCAAAATTCGCTTTCTGTTTGGTAGAAAATGTCGAGACATTTACAAAACTTGTGGTCGGACAGACTTTTTTGGGGGCTTTTGGGCAGAAAATGGGAACTTCCGGTACCTTTTTTTGATGTTTGGTTATACCATAAGGTCCATGGATAGTTTTAATGGTATTCGAAAGTATTTTTGTAGTAGATGCCCAAAACTTTCGGACAAACAAAGTCGGGGGCTTTCCGCTTGTTCGACTATAACGGAAAACCATATTTTTGATGTTAATCTACCTCATCGCGGAAAAGGACAAATCGGGTATCAAATGAAATTCAATTTAGTATTTTGACAGGTTTTACACATTTTGCTGAAAAAAGATACCAAACAGACCTTATATATTTGTGTGCTATGGTGTTCAACTTCATCAGCCGCACCTCCGGCTGATATTCAAAAATTTAAAATAGCTATCAATCTCTCGCACTACTATGTCTGTCTCTTTTGTCACCTCCATTTTTTTTACTGCACAGCTGCAACGCAGATGATGTTTTCGAACACGTGACTTTAGCAAACTGCATTATCGAACACAATGCTAATGCAGTAGAATTTGTATTTGCGTTTTCGAACAGAAGACTTTCGCAGTTCGCGTTTAAGAACATTCTGCAAACGCATTTTTGACGCAGATGACGTTTTCGAAAACGGCCATTAGCAAATCTTCTGATGTAAAAATAATGATAAATAAAAGATGGGTATGAAAATATTTATTTAATCGGTTGTAGAGCCAAAATTCATCAATATTTAATCACAATAAACGGCAAATTTTGATGAAAAAATTCTGAATTTTCAAAAGTTATGTGCTACAATACTGTACATCTATACGTGCTTCAAAAACAAGTCACTGGTTTTAAACACATCAACCCGATAGCGTAGCGGTAAACTATGATTTTCAACGATGTCACAAATTTCACCTGACTAATGAAAAAAAATCATACTTCCAAAGTAATTGTCACTAATAAGTACCTAAAAATTTAAATACATATAAAATACAATTTAAAAAGTTAAATTGAAATAAAAGTGGCGGATTTTTAAAATTTGTGATTGTATGAAACCTTATACATATGTTTGTACATAACATAAATTAAGAACTCGCAGCATATAAATAGGATTCTAGAAATCGAAACTTTGAGCAATTTTCAAAATACCTATACATAGAATAAAAACATAAATAGATGAATGGGAATTCAAAAAATAGAATTCAGAATATGATCCTTCTATAATATTTCCACTCAACAACTAGCTGATATTTTAAATATTATTTCTTAGCTCAATTTAAATCGAAGTATCAAGTTGAAGAATACAAGTTTCTTCTAAAAGCTAAAGTTTAAAGTATTTAATATTCATCATACGTAATTTGCATAACATAAATTCAAACCACCACCGTCATCATTTTTGGTTCCAGTTTATAAAAAAGTATGTAGGAACAAAAAATATCATTCCACTTTTTACGTTTCAATATTTACCAGCACTTACCTCTACATACAAATACTTATAGGTAGGTAGAGGTACCTACATGGAATTTCTTAAGAAAAAAAATAAAAAAACAAACAAACAAAACACTCTTCAGAAAATGTTTCAACAAAAAAGCATAACAATGCAAGCAATATGCACTATATTCACAGCCAAAGGATATACATATACAAACATACATATGCACATACTCTATTCTATAAGCATTGTGTTGTGTACTTTGTTCAAAAAAAAAAAAAAAAATGTCTGAGACGGAAACATTTCTAAAAATCTCCACCAATCTCAAAAAATAAAAAAACAACACACTAGATTTGTATATATACATTTTTATATAGCAATATACATATAGTGTGTAGTTCAGATTCGGGAATTCAAATTATTCTGCAGCCTCAGTGGAACACAATTTGGATAGATGGATGAATGTTTTCAGTGATGCTGATGCTGCTGCACGAACTACTTTAGTCCCACCATCTACGTCTAAACACCTAACAGTGTAGTCGCATATCTATACAGTTTTTAGGCCACGCCAGACGGCAACGACAACGACAACGACACATGTTTCAAAAAAAATCCCAATTGCTAAAAAAATTAAATGCACCACATCAACCTATCTACAACATGACTTGGTGCATAAAAGAAAATCAGGAGAAAAGAACGATTTTTTATACAATTTAGCGCACTCGGGTAGGCGAGCAGTAGGCAAAATAGTTTCTCGCTACGAAATGAACAAATGGAAATTAAATGCGACAAAAACGTTACCCAGCCAATATGAAAGTCCGAGTTTTCTTTTCATTTTCAGCGGTAACATACATTGTTTAATTTATTTTAAAACATAATCTTTTTTGTTGTTGTTTTATTTGCCGCATAATTCATGAGAAGATGGATGGATGGAAGGAAGGGTAATTTAATCTTTGCAAATGCAAATCTTTTAATATTTTACTTAGTTTTTATTTTTTTTGTTCATATTTTTTAAACTATATCCATCCAAAGTGTCCATCTCTTTTATGTATAGGTATTTTGTGTGCGTTTGACGAATGGTTCTGCAGATGTCATTAGTTATGTTGATTCGAAACGTCATTTTGATTTGGCGTGCTGTCAAAGAGGATAGTACACTTATGAATGTTCAGCTCTAATTGCAATATTTAGACAGCAGACAAAATGAGTTCTTTTAAAATAATAATTGTATAGACTTTGACGTTTAAAATAGGTTTGTCGCAATGTGCAAAGTGTGTGTCAATATAAAATCTGTTTTTTTTTTTGTTAGGCAAGCTTCTAAAACTATAGCCTTGTCGAATATCATAATATTTAAAGAAGCAAAATGTCAATTTTTTAACAATCAATTTTAAATTATTACGTTATTTGATGAAAAAGCTTTTGGCCCGGTTTAACAGTCAAAGAAAGTGGCACTTTAGTAACCAATATGGAAGACTACGGCGCATTTTTCCAGTGCACACTTAATTGAATAAGCAGCACTTAAGTCTTCGATTTTGGTGACTTAAGTGCCACTTACTCAGGCTATAAATCGGAGCCTAAAGTCTCACTTAAGTACCACTTATTCCGGTTAGTGTGCACTGTTAAACTGGCCCTTAGTAGTTACTTTATTCAGGGAGAAATGGGATTTGTTATTAAAAAGGTATCAAGAAATAGTGCCAGGATAGTGTAATTTTCAAATTCAAGGATGAACATAAATTGACAAACAAAGTTTCGAGCCACAAAAAATTAGTTTTTGTTAGCCATTTTAGCTAACACACATATGAAGCTGTTTTTATAATACAAACTCAATATTTGCTGCTGATTGCGATTTTGTGTCATGAGAGTGAAAATCACTTAAGCGGTTGCGTCAATAAGCAAAATCCTCGTTTCTGGGGCACTTAAAATCCGTGCGGGATGCTAGAAGAGACATTACATCCACTCAAAGCCACTGTGTGAGGCGGCTTTCACGCGGGAAGAGTGATTGGGCCGTTTTTTTTTGAGGACGTCATCGGCAATACGGTCAATGCTACTGGCGAACGCTACAGGGCCATGATAAACGACTTCTTACTGCCGGAATTGAATGCGCGGGGCTTGGTGAACATGTCGTTTCAACAAGACGGTGCAACCGCACACACAGCACGAGCCACAATGGATATTGTGAAGGAAGCGTTTCCTGGTCGCGTATAATCTCCCGTTTTAGGTATAAGGCATGGCCAGCAATATCGCCCGATTTAACCAACTTCTTTCTTTGGGGCTACTTGAAGTCGCGGGTCTATGCCAACAAGTTTCAGACAATTAAGGAGAATATTCGAAAGGAATGCGAACAGTTATCACCAGAAATCTTGCGGAAAGTCATAGAAAATGCAATAAAACGGGCACAAATGTGTATCAACACTGATGGCAGCTACTTGACGGACATCATCTTTACCACTTAACAGACAAAATTGTAAAGGCCCAAATAGAAATTTCCATCACTCAAAATTATTTTTTTTATTTAATAAAAGGTAATTTAAAAACAAAATTGGATGATTAATTTTGCGCCACCTGTTACAATTTTCATAAATACTATTTTTGATAAATTACATAGGAATTCATTTTTTTCAAATTTGAATGGTATACTTTTGAGGATATCAAAACTTCCACAAAAATCAATCTTGGTGTAATTTTTTTTACTAAGTTTTGTCTTTTTTTTTCAAATTTGTATTGTCTGTTACGGTTGAAGTTATTCAAATTAAAAGCAACAAGAACTTAACTAATTAACAAACTAATTTTCTCTAAAACGGCTATATTAAACTATTTTTTTCTTTATGAAATTAAATTTTTTGAAAGCAGGCATCCATTTGAATGTATGTATGTTCTAAGTTCCTATATACATATGTATGTAAATCAATACAAAACATTTGTCGACAAACATATGTCATCGATGCACTTTACCCACCCACAGTCTGTCATCTCTTAGGGGATTTCATTTTCTAATTAATTTTCCTAAGGAAAGCAGAGTGCTCTGATGTTGATGCAATTGAAAATAAATCATCAGCTTATCGCAATTGATATTGCAAACTATTTTGTCGTCTTTCTCGTTTAAGTGTGTGTATGTGGGACTATACCTATGTGATGAAGTACAAAGACTTATCAAGTAAATTTCGTCGGACTTGATTAACTCTGAAATCCATTAATGATTAATTGACATTATTACACCTCAACAAACATAATTATACATTGTATGTACAAATGTATATGCACAATACATAATTTAAATATCAATTTATTCTGAAAATAGAATTTTCGACTTTTTTCTTTGGCGCCAAAAATAATTGCGAACTTTATTTAATTTGTTTTTTTTTTTTTTTAATTGAAAAATATCTATTACCATTTTGCCTTAGGATGAGGTGAGGCTCTTGAGTCCCAGGAGATAGAAAAACTGTACTCGTAGTAAGTTCTATTGTAAAATACCACACCTTTGTTCTTTGTTGGCCATGGCAAAATAGCAAGGTTCATTCCCTGAACTCGATTTTGTAAACTGATAAAAATGAATCAACAAAAAAAAAAAAAAAAATGGAGGGGTATTCTTGCCAAGATAATAGAATTAAATTTGAAGGAGTGTGAGAAGTAAATTTAAGATAATTAATGATTTACACTTAAATGGCATAGGTAATTGTTTAGCCTGGGTGTAATTTGATTGATTAAAATTCGATAAAAATAATTGAAAATAAAATTACTCGCATTGCAAATGAGACAGTGAGAACCATGGTGGCCTAACTGATGTTTGCACTTCATTATAAAATGTCGAAAACTAATATTATTTACAGTTACCAAAACAAACTTTTTTCGAAGCAGCTATTTGCTTCATCAATCTATATAAAGGGTGTGTTTTTAAGATTTATAGAACTTTGAAATGGAATAAAACAAAGATGTTTTTGTTTTAATTTCAATGAAATATACTTTATTCGAAAGATAATCTTCCGGTATTATAATTTAAATGTGATTTCTGGCATATGACCGCCACGGCTGGCTCGGACGTAGTCTAATCTGGAGGTCCAATTTTCGATGACTTTTTCCAACATTTGTGGCCTTGTATCGGCAATAACGCAGCGAATGTTGTCCTCCAAGTGGTCAATCTTTGCGGGTTTATCGGCGTAGACTAGCGACTTCACATATCCGCACAGAAAATAGTCAAGCGGCGTTAAATCGCACGATCTTGGAGGCCAATTCACGGCTCCATAAAGTGAAACTATGCGGTTACCAAACGTTTCCTTCAATAAATCAATTGTGGCACGAGCTGTGTGACTGACATGTTGCGCCTTCTTGTTGAAACCACAGCTCCTGCACATCATGGTTTTTCACTTGATGAATGAAAAAGTCAGTAATCATTGCTCTATAGCGGTCACCATTGACTGTAACGTTCTGGCCAGCATCGTTTTTAAAGAAGTACGGACCAATTATTCCACCAAACCATAAAGCACACCAAACAGTCAGTTTTTGTGGATGTTACGATGTCTCAACATATACTTGAGGATTATCATCACTCCAAATATGGCAGTTTTGTTTATTGACGTATCCATTCAACCAAAAGTGAGCTTCATCGCTAAACAAAATTCAACTTGAAAATTGGGATCAACGGCAATCTTGTTGGACCCATTTGGGCACAATTTGGAAGCATTGTTCAGGCGTCAATCTATTTATGTTGAAATCCCAAACCAAACTTAAAATAAATCACTTGACAGCTGACAAAATGGCCGCCAGTTAAAATAGTGTTACCAACTTAAAGTTAAAAAAAAACCGTTATAATTAATTTGAATTTAAACTCAATATTCCTGTCACCACACAAAAGTTCTATAGCTCTTAAAAAATCATATTTGAAGCCACCACATTCACAGTCCAATAAATCTTAACTGTATATCCTGTATTCTTTGCCTCTGCCACATAAATTCCTGCCGAATTCAATAAAAATAAATGTTAAACGAAGTGATTCATTCGTATTCGTATATTTAGACACGATTACATTAGTATACTTATTGATTAACAAACCCATAATTCAATTTCCATCCACTAGAGGGCTTACTTTTATATCCTATACCTATTCATTTCGAGAATCTTGTTAGCATGGTAATGGAATATATGTATATTTATAAGCATCTTAAATAACAGTAGTTATCATTTACACACACATCAACACAACATTCACTTGAATTTATTATTGAGGTTTTCAGGTCGAAATGTTGTGTGTTTTTGTGTATGGTTTGAGCTTAAGGGCGCTTGCTGTTTGATGTACTATATGTATACTGTATACCTATTCTTAGAATTCATCTTCTTCTTTTTTTGCCTTTTGTGATTAATTACAGTCAAATAAATTCTGACTTTAATTAAATTACCTGCTGCTGTAGTATATCTATTCTGTATACAGTGTGTTTAACTTACCAATATTAACAATACCATGGTTGGTAAGTTCCCAGCATGATTGCAGACGTAATATACTTAGGCTATGACTTTGCTTTGGTGAGAAATATCCTAGAGCGGCATCAGTCACATGGTAGGCCTGGAATTGTAACATTTTATTTGAAATTTTTTTTTTTTTGGAATTTGACATTTTGATGGAATGAGAAAGATATGAAAAATTATATACTGGAAGAAATTTGTATACGCACTTGTAATGAGAACTCATAAAGGGATGGCAGAAGTTGAGCTACCGCACCAACAGCTTCATCAGCAATATTTATACAATCCGCTAACGATAGCGAAACAATACGCGGGGTGAGGCATGCCCAGAGTCCAGCTTCGGTAACTTCGTTGCAGCCAGCGAGTTCTAGTTCAAATAATGACTGAAATTAAACAAACAGAACAAAACAAATTGTGTTTTAATTTAAATTTTAAATTATTATCCCTGCATGCATATTATATTCATATTGGTACTCATAATCATATTCATATTGGTACTCATATTCATATTCATATTCATATTCATATTCGTATTCATATTCGTACTCTTATTTATATTCGCACACATACTTTCTCACTTAATCAAAATTTATTGATATTTGTTGCATTATATAATCAACATCAGTTAATTAGAGTTTATTAATAGAGCTGTAATGATTAAACTGCAACACTAATTGAACTTGAGCAGAAATATATTAGAAATTCATAAGCATACCAACAGATGGCCTATTAAAATAATAAAAAAAACCTCAATACATTTATACTCATATGTAGGTACTTATAGGTACCCATAATCCTTTGATCTTCTCAGGTCATAGTACCTACTTATGGAAAATTTACAAGCTATACAAACTCAAGCATACCCTGTCACATTCGGTTTTAAATAATTGCAATGAATAACCTCTTCGGTAGCTCATCCAGACAGGAAAGAAGGCAAATATTACACGAAAGAAGCCATAAAAAGCTTTGACGTTTTCATCCTTTTTTTGTTGTTGTTGTATATCCCCTTCAAAACTGCTCGCAAGTGTTTTGTATAGGTATTCATAGCTTCTCTCATTCAGACGGTAAACCAATATGGTTGGGATTATTTTTCTGGAGTTTTCTTAAACCTTAAGTTTTTTTTTTTTTTCAAGGATTAAACTGTCTGAAGTATCTGAAGGATGGTTAAAGAAAACTGTTAAAACGTGAGATTTACTCTCCGATTTTCACAGGTGGACCTTAGATTGTGGTAGAGACTAGATATACATTTTTTTTTTCATTTTGTATCCACCTTAGGCTAATTTAGAAAGCGTAGGTAGTTACGTATTAATGGAAAAACCCACCACTTATAGCTTGAGTGACATCTGCTAAACATTTTTCATTAAATATGCTTTGAAAATTTCACCTCAAAGTATAGACAGCAAAGGAAGTAGGTGTTCGTAGTTAATTATTATTTTCCCTTGATGATAATGGAATAATAATTAAAATGAAATAATTAGACAAATTCAGGTGTTTTTTGTGTATATTGTATTTTTAATGTGTTTGAAAAGAGCAGTAAAGAATAACCAAACAATGACACAAAAAAATATGTATAAATATAAGTAGATACATACATGTACATAATTATCTAAGTAGGTAAATACAAATGTGTGTAAACATGGTGCTATAGGGATATTTTTTTTACGGTACAAAAATATAAAAATGAAAATTATACCACAAAGAATTCCATAATGACTCCTTGTGTTTGTTTAATAATATATGTTGGTATAATTTAATGAAAAGAGCAAAATGTGGTTGAATGTTCGTTTTTTTTTTTTTTTTTTAATTTATTGTTGGCGTTTTTATAGAACCTCTGCAAACTTCATCTTTTAAATATGAAAGTATAATAAATATGCTTACATTACTGCCTATGTAGATACTCTAGCTCCAATTCAAAATTTGTTAAAGTGTTCAAGAACCTGACATGTAGCTAGTATTTAGTTGGAACGTCTTTTGTAAATGTCACCTCAAATCATTACTTTTCTCATTCCTTTGCATATATATGTATGATTAATTGCTTATTTTGTTATTGCCAAACGTAACCAGAACTTAAGTAATTAAAAAATAGTTGAAATCTATGTCTTAAAGATAAAATCGAGTTTTATGGTATATTTACATCAAAACTAGTCCAAAATAAGGCAAGATTAAGGTCTTTAGACTTATCTAGATCCGAGTTTACTTATCGTGAATCCGATTTACGTGAATCCAATTTATTTTGTTCAAACACAAAATAATGTGAACACATCGGACTTGCTTTGACGTTTAGCAGTCGTTATAAAACAAAACAAAAATCTGTGCAGTTTGAAAGATCTTCTTTCAAATTGAAAAAAAATTGGATTCTGTAAGATAAATCACAGACAGATAAAACAGATGTCACAAAAGAAGACGTCAAAAAAAATCCACTGATTTTTAAAACATTTCAAAAATCCTGCCTTTCCTGTGGTACGTTCTTTTTCTGTCGTTCGTTGTTCGTTCCTTTAATTCAGAAAAGTAAATTTGAGTAACTTTATGACGTCATAAAGTCGTTCCTAAACTCAAGTTTAAAGTTTCAGAAAGTAACTTTTAGTAACTTTTTCCAACTCATCTCATTGACATGAGTTGAAATGGTTAATCTGTCAAACACAGCTGAAACTGCAATGTTTTCATTTTGTGGTTATCTTTTGTTTACTTTTCGTTCTTTTGATCTGAAATTGCATTCATTTTTGTAAATGTGTTTTCAATTTAACTAATTTTTTTTTGTTGATTTCGATTTTGGGAATTGTTTTCTGTTATTATCTGATTAATTTTCCTTTTTTTGTCGACATTTTATTCTTTCGATTCGGTCAATTTTTTAATTACGAAATTTGTGCATTATGGCCATGAATGAACAACAATGTACACATTATTGATTCGATTTTGTCCAAAAATTAAGTATACAGAAATTTAATTAACAAATTGTTTGCATTTTTGAAGTGCAAATAATAATTTTTGGCAATAAATTTAATGCAAACACGATTTTATCTATTTTATTCATTCCAAATGTATTTCGATTTTTTTTTTCAACACATTTCGTTTGACAGATCAACCATTTTTTTAACTTTTATCGTTCCTAAATGAAAAGTTAACCAAAGTAACTTTTTTAACTATGACATTCCAACTTTTATTTTTGACACATCAACCATAGTGAACATTAGTTAGAAAAAGAACGCACCACTGGCCATCTCTGTCTCACCATGAAGTAGAAGTGAGCCAAAGCACAGAGACGTCAACAAAAATCGGAGGAGTCAGTCCAATGTGAAAACCGTCTAGGATTAACTTTAATTTTCATTTGTCAAAAATCTGTCAAAAAATGCTCGTTCGCTATCGAATCAGAGAGGGTGGTAGACTATATGCGGCACTATAAAAATTGCGATTTCCATAGTGTGACCCTCTTTATTTCTATAGTGCTTTGACACACATCGGTCAGAAATCAATGCTGCTAAATATATTTGTGTTGGTATTCATCGACTAAAATCTTGTGCCTTAGAAGGATGAGCTCAACTGTCGTCCCTGGTGGGTTAAACGCATTTGGACTAAATGTGACAAAAAAATTTAATTTAATTTATTCAATATAGTATAGTCCACTCAGGGCAAATTTTTCAATAGTTAAACAACAGATAGCACTTATTTGTATGATAAATCAATTTTTTTTTCCTATTTATTTCTTTGATAGTTTACTGACTAATAAAATAAAAACAATACATTTTCTATTGTTTTCGTTCTTCTTCATTATTAATCTAGAATATTATATTTAACAAAATTCGTTGAGTTAATGATAAACTGAGATAATCTCACATAATAAAATAAAACGCTTAAATATAGCAATGAGAATAAAATATATTCTCTCGAGAATTTAAAAAATAAATATCGGTAACGCTCAAAAGATCGCGGTACACATTCACGTGAGTGAAAAGAACATATTCACGTGAGTGAAAAGAAGTTTAAGTTTACAACTACAGCTGTGTACAAAACAAGTTTTTGCATTTAATTGTCTATGAAATCCAACAATACAGGGTTGGCCAAATGTTCCTTATCTATGCAAACAAATAATAACTTTTTATTAATACATAGATATTTTCAAATTATTTTTTTTGTTATGTTCTAGACATAAAGATTGCGAGATTTAATAATGGAATACTACATGATGACTCAGCGAACAAAAACTGTCCATTTATTTTTGGAAAATGGCCGGTCAAAAATTTACTTAAATGTGTACACAATTTATGTTGTTCACAATGTTCCAATAGCTGGAACAATTTGTCCTGTGTTGACCAAATTTGAGCGATACGTTAGAGCGATACGTTAGAGATGTGAGAAGTACAGGCAGACCTCGTTATAGACGATCGGCAGAAACATCCAGGTCGTCAATGACAGTTTTGTAGCTGATGCTAAATCATCGACACGACGGCGTTCAACACAGTTGATTTGACCACGTGGCATGATTCTGAAGAAAGATCTGAACCTGTACCCTAACAAAATTCCAAAAACTCAATCCTGGTGATCCAGATTATCGGAGTACTTCAGAGCTGTCTGCATTTACATAGGACGGTCTTATTCGACCCACCCTGTACAACTGTATTAATTTTGTTTATAAGATAGTGAAATAAAAAACTATAAAATGGTCAATAACAAAATGGTGATCAAACAAAATTCCAACCCAAAATATGTTGTATGTGTTTATCTTTACTCATTTTTATAGTTCAATTAATGAAATAGTGAATTTATATTGAATTGACAAAAAAATGTAATTAAAAAGATCTGGAAATTTATCAAAGCTGATATATGTTATATTGTGGCAGACATTGAGCTTGAATGTGAACTACTGGAATTAAATAAGTAAATTTGCAGTTAAGTTTTGTAAAACAACTAAAAATTCATATAATTGGACTGCGAGGCCTTGTAATCCCTTTTAAATTAATTTTTAAGGTTTTATTTATTAATAGTGAATAATATTAAAACGCAATATTCTTAGTGTTAACAACAAAAGACGATAAACATATGTAGGTACTGCCTTCAAAGTTTACACATTTTTTTTCGCACATCAATTAATTTCCTATTGTGGAACAGTACAAAAAGAACGCCCACACAAATATTTCATGTCATTTCACACGAGAATTCACAATACCTTCAGCGCATTCCTTTGCAAGAATAAACATTTACAACACCGTAAATTTAAATGATTGTTGCGTCAAATTAAATTTTATTACGTGATAAAACGAGAGTGCACAATTAAATTCGAAGTTATATTGTTTAATTGTGTGATGGTAGGTACAGAACACTCTGAGGGATATAATAGTACATAGTGTATCGTATATGCATATTTTTCCTTACTTAAATAATAGTGCGGTTATTTCCAATTATACTAGTAAATGTAATTTTATTTATGATATCAGGAGAAAAGCAATTATAATAAAAAAAAAAACAATCATCTTGAAATAAAAAAGTATTTCATACATTTTCATATAAATAAAAATTACGTATACGCCACAGTGAACATATAAGTTCAAACAATAAACATTTCAAAATTAAATAAAATTGATACCAACTGAATGATAAATTAAATACTGTTTCTGTACAACAAATTCCAATGCTACTCCTCATTGAAAAATAATATCCAAAGCCTGACAATCCCGGAGAAATGCTTTTAGAATGTAATTATTATTATTTGCGAAATCTCTTCAAAGGTTTCGCACAAGTGCTTCTTGTGTGCACAGCATAATTTGTTGCCTTTGGTGTTAACTTCTTCTGTTTGTTTTGTATGTAGGTATAGGTATATATATAAAGCGAGATGATGGAATAGAGGATTTCAAAAAAATCGATTAGAGCACTGGGAAAATACTCTCTCTATAAAGGACAACTTGAGGTATATTGACTCATAATTTTATATATTTATATAATAAATATAGCAAAAGACTGTAGGACGTATATGAAGGTGGCATTCTAGTCTATATAGATGGAGAACATTCTTCTATTGACGCACTTTGCAATACTATATACATTGGCTTTGTTAACTGAATGGCAATGTCAGAAAATTCTTAGCTGTCCACTCTGAAGGCTAGTCAACTTTTGAAACGTGTTATACTTACATGAAAGTTATAAGCATTTGAGTACTTATAATATTGAAGAGAGATTAAAGATTAAACTCTATAGAATTGAGGAGCAATTTCTAGGGTTGTTTAAATATATTGATTGTATAGTGCTTGACTGCCAAACTTTGAAGTGTTGGCTTAAGTCCCACTCTATGAAGCTTTCTTTTATAAATATATCCCTAGTTCAAGCTGGAAGGCATCACACTGTGGTGCAAAATGACTTTTTTCGTTGCAAAAATCATAACTTTTAAACACATAACAATATTGTTATAATTTTTAAAAGAAATTTCCAAAGTTATAAAAATTGCAAATTAAAATGTTATATACAGGGTGTTTCGCAATCGCTGTTTGAAGTAAAATTTTTCCAGAAAAAGGAATTAAAGTAGAACTTTCTTAACAGTCCCAAATTTTGTTGATTCGATGTAAAATACAATATTTCAGGTATTTTTTCTTAACTTAGCATTTTGATTAATTTCTAAACAAAAACTTAGTACAGTTAAGGAACAATGGGCCATAACACACTGGTTCAAGTGAGTAAGTCCTTCCTAAATTTTGCTTCATTCACAAACGGAATGAAGAAAGAAGGGAGATGTTAACATGAAACGGATTTAATTGTATAAGTATTTGTTCTTTAAATTTTAGAATACGAATAACAAAAAATCCTTTGCTTTTACAAAAATACAAATTTGAATGGTCATGACAACCGATTGTTTTTTCGCCTTGCAAACAAACAACTTGTGGGTATTAGTAGTTTACTATGTTATTCCACTCGAAACAAGGAAGAACATTTTGTTCGTTTCTTTCCAAACTCTTCACCTCCCTTGTCTACAAACTACGATTTCCCCAGGTTGAATTGAGCCACTGTGTGATGGCCCAATGAGATTTTTCAATAAATATGCCATAGTGGCAAAAAAAAAAAGAAGAAAATAAAGTAGTAAGATTTATTGTTTTTTTTTTTACTCTGGAACAAAATTGGCTAGTTTTGAATAGCTCTATAAATCAAATCGTTATCAGAAAATATGTTGTTATCTTTTTTTTAAGCTCTGTTTATGTTCCTTTTAAGAATAAATGTTTTTTTCCCTTATTTTTTGGCTTTTTGGGTCACGGTGCGCAGCGCAGATGCTGGCCGTGGAACTTATTTTAGTAATTCACTGTATCAGCTGAAGTGTGGATGACTGTCATTTCGGAGGTCTGGGTTGATTCCCAAACTCTTCCACGTAAGAAAGAAATTTTCTTTCACGACTCCTGCCTGTTGCGAGAAAGGGAAAAATCCTCTTAGGTCCAATTTTTCAGTGCATGAGTTGACTCCGAGTTAACTAAGATTTAGCTTATCCTGCCAATAACTCCTAGTTGTCAAAAATCTATATAGAAAAAGAAATGCGCAATTATAGACATCAATGTTTCGCTATCAAATTCGAGATGCGCCACTATGAAAATCACCCTTTCCATAGTGTCGTACCTCGATTCGAATAGATTTTTGACACGCATCTACCTGTATACCTGTTCAGCTAATCCAGAGGTAACTCATCAAATCTGTTGAGTTAACTCAAAAAATCTGTTCAGTTAACTCATCAAATCTGTGGAGTTAACTCGAGATCTAAACTGACTGAAAAATTTGTTTCAGGAGTTAACTCGGATGTAACCCCGAAACTAGAATAATCTCGCACTGAAAAACTGATTGATTTCTATACTGTCGCACTTCAATTTCGATAGATTTTTGACAACTAGGAATTAAATTTAAAACTCCACTGAGTTAACACAGGATTAAAGTATTTTTAGGATAAACTAACTCTGATTTAACTCACAGTTAACTCATGCGCTGTAGAACTGAAAAAATATCAGTGAGTAGGCACCTAAATACATATACCTTGAACGTAACAATTTAAAACATTTACGTAGTACAACACGAATTTTAACGAAAAAACCTCTTAGCATGTTACATTTAAGAATAACGCTTTTTAAATTAAGGGTTTGTATTTATTTTTGCATGAAACACGAGATTCTACTCATCATGTAGCAATTACATATATTTTGAATGTGTATATGCTTCCAACAACAGCAATTTCATGTTGTTTAACTTTTCACAAGGCTGATGATGGCCGCCTATAAAGGGTATTTTTTTATATTTGAAAGACCTATTTAAAAAATTAATCATGTCACACTTTTTTGTATATCCGTTTTGAACATATTATTTTTATTAATGGATTTGTAAGCTTCTAAGAACGTTTTAAAATTTTTTAAATTATGTTTTTATCTGTCCAATAAAATCAAAAGTCTTTTAAGGAATAATCTTTGTCATGCGACTTAAAGGTGGAGTGAAATGTCCCTTTTATGATAATAAGCCAGAAAACTTTGAAGTATGTATAAAAACTTCACAGAGAACTGATTGTATGACATTAAAGTCTCTGCCAAATGCTTTTAACTAAATATTTAAAAATGATGTAAATGTGTTATTGAAAATGAATTTTAATAAAAGCAATAATTATTATCTTAGCAATAACAAAAAAAAACACCCTTTATGCCGCATCCTTTCTAATAATGAAGCTTCTGCTACATTACTTTAGTACACATCCACCCAATTGACACAAATCTCGACCTAGAATATGATGAACATTTTATTTTAACTATCTTTGCGTCGTGTCGTCTACGTCAGTTGCGTGTTTGCTGATGTGCATATACTGTCGATTCTGCTTCTTTTCCATTATAGGTTAGGTGCACTGCACTCCTTCTATATCTACATGCCTCCACTAGCTGAAGCATATACAAACAATATGAAGAAACACGTAAAATTGTGCATACTTGTGAGATTTTACACTCAAAGATCTGTGCAGAGAAAGAGATAGTCTATATAGTAGTTCTCGTATGGTTTCCGGGATAAGCTGTAAGCTCATTAAGGCCTTTGTCTGACAGAAAAGAGGTTGTTTTTTTTTTAGTCAGCACCGTTGGCTTATTTCGTAACTGTTAGTTGTTGCAACAAAAAGGCCTAATCCGGAAAGGTAGATAGAATTTCTTTGTCTATATTCTTCTAATGGAAAATGGAATTTGATGATGAGAAGTTGGGTTGTTTTTTATATGTATTTGCGCTTAAGAAAAGCTGGAAAACTTTATTTTAATTTTTATTTTGGCTGAAAAGATATAAAACATCTTAAGTATTTTACGCTGTATTTTACTTCCTTTGTCGAATACCTTTGTGCTTAATTGCATTTCTTTTTTCTATTTTTAAACGCATTCAGTTTTTTTTTTTTTTGATTTCTTTTTCATTCAGTTTTTTTTTTTGATTTTTTTTTTGTTGAAAGAAAATTTATAATTAATTGAGAAAATATCTTAAAAATATATTATTTCGACGTATTTTATTTTTGCGATGTAAATTGTAGCGGTTAATGAACGTGTATTTTGATGGATGAAATGGACAGGTGAAGCTGTGGAAATGTTCTTTCTTTGCGAACTGCAGAAGAAGTACATAAATGTCTTTAGGCTTTTTTCTTTATTAAAAAAAAAAACAACGATTTTTAAGTAGCTAGATTTTTAGCGATGGGGACATGAGCACGGGAATAAAATTGAGAAAATGGATAAAAATGATGCAATACAATCACCATCTGTGGAACGACAAAATATTAGTAACTGCTAAAAATGCAGCGAAATGTTTAGGTTTCCTCAGGCGATGTAAACATTTCTTTTCCCCCTCCGACCTGGCAACAATTTATGAGGCGCACAAACGTCCGAAGCTAGAGTACAACTCTCATATCTGGTCTGGAGCATCTAAACCGGCATTAGCTTCTTTATATAGAGTCCAAAACAGAGCATTAAAGTTGATAGGTGATAGGGCAATCTCGGAAACATTCGTTTACTTAGAACATCGTATAGGAATGTCTCTTGCCTTCATTGTTTTACCGCTATTTTTTCAGTCAGTGCTCTAGTGAAATCGCCAGATGCATGCCTCCCTTGAAACAGTTTTCCCGTAATAACGGCAATGCCAGGAATGCCCATCGTTATGCCCTTGAACCGAACTTCGGACTTACCGTGAAGTACAGGGATTCTTTTTTTAGTCGAACTACAAGAATGTGGAATTCCTTACCCAACTCTATTTTCCCTTCACATTTCAATATCCAAACATTTAAGACAAATGTACACCGTTATCTCCTACTTAATCTTATTTCTGTTTCCTAAACGCTCGCATTGTGTTAAAAGCTAACATAAAAAGGGTATTCATAACCCCTTGAGTGCGCGTAAATTATAACAAAAAAAAGGTGGGATTATTCCAAAGTCAGCATGTGCTTCGTCAACCTGCTTATCATTATTCCATCAGGATCCACCTGTTCGTAATGTCTACAGGTGTTACCCAATCTCTCCTCTGCAATTCTCAGCACTTCTAGGAAATATATTTAGACGAAAAAAAATGGAAAAATAATTAAAGAGTTAAGATAGAGTGACAGATTTCAAAAACTTAAAATTCGCTAACGATATTATATTCCTATCTTACAAAATAGGACAAATCCAGATCTCATTGCACTGCACAAATGCACATATTGACGGACGTTATGACGCACACCACTTTTTGAGACTTCTCCATCATTTTTACATAAAGTTTAATTGTATACATTTTATTGAGTTTATCTCAATTTTTTGTATAAAACCAATACTTGTTATAAGACGAAGTATAAATTTTATTTTTGAAATAACTGATTTGCATTAAAATCACTCTATTCAGACCAAGAAAAAAAAAACAAAAACCATAAATAAACTGAAATAAGGTCACAATAAATTTATTGAATCTCGAATCAAAACCTCCGTTTTTTTCAAACCTGTCACATTGAAAACTCAACTCCCACCCAAACAAATAGAAAATTAATTGAATACCTACCTACTGTTAATTGAATGCAATTTCTCTCAAATAACCTAGATAAATAGCTGCCAGCAGTGCCATAAGGCTTTATATAATTTAAATTGACCAAAACAACCATACACTATAACCGTGTGTGTCATGCTGTTTGAATAGCTGGTCCACTATAATATTCTTCAATTCAAAACTCTTTTTCTCCCTTCTCATGATGGTATGTAGCCGTATAGGTACCTATAGCAATAAAATTACGAATATTTGGCTCTGACTCGTTTTTATTGTCATCATCATCATCATCATGATCATCAACTATATTCTGCTCCTTCGTCATTCGTATACCATTTCATACATAGAGTTGAGTTGCAAATGGCCAAAACAAAATTATCCCTAGATATCCTTCTCTAGACATTGAGGCGGTTTCTATACTCAATTTCCGAGAAGCTAGCAATAAAAATCAATTTTCATTTTTTTTTTGTTCGTTCGTGGTTATTTTGTATGTTTTTGTTGTTGTTGTTTTTGGAGAACTACCCTCCATTGATTCTCTCACCGTGGCTATTCTATAAAAAAAAAGCATACCTTTGGGGGCCACCGGCATGTTCTTTGCCAGTCATGGTCTCATGGTTTTACGCGAGTATTCTGGCCGCTTTGAATGTAGGCTAAATCAATAACAATTTCATGGATGAACAACTCTATGGGTGATGCATGTTATTCGAACGTGGCCACACGGCACAATGCTACCATGATGTTAATGTTAACTATTTTCACTTTATGGTTTTTTTGTTTTTCCTTTTTTTTTTGAGGTGGTTATGAAATGGGGTGGATTTTTTTTTTTTTGTTACAAGAGATGAAAATTTAGATATTCTCTAAAAAAGCAATTTTGAACGATAATGTACAAGGATTAGGTTTTAAGGATTTTCGAATCGATTTAGTTATATTTTTGGTCGGTTCTGAATTATATTAAACTAGCCGCCCCGCTCAGCTTCGCACGGGTAAACAAACCTAAGCTTTGCATACAAATTACAAAAGAAAATATTAACTAATATATTTAAGCAAATTTTTGTAATCGAATACTTCTTTAAGGGTTATAATCTACTTCACGTTATGAATGGCAAAATTCGTATAAATATGATCATCTAATTGTAAGTCCAACCTTTATGACTTTCCCAACGCAGAAAGAATTTTTGTAATTAAAAGCAATTTTTTTGTGTTTATCCCATATTTCACTCTATACCTCTAAAAATCAAGTTTTTAAAAAAAATCGGATAACACTTTTCGTTTTTACACCCTTTCACCCTTTAAATAAAATATTTTTGTAAAAAAAAATTCCTAAAACCATCAACTCAAAATCGCCTTTCAAACAAAAGAAGAATTTCTTAAAACAGGCATTTTTCATTTTTACCCCATTTCACCCTACAAATTGCAAAAAAAAAAAAAAGTTCCTTGAAGCCATTTCCTAAGAATAATCTTTCAAACGCAGGTAGAATTTTTCTAATCGGATACATCTTTGTCATTTTACACCATTTCACCCTACACTAAGTGAATTTTTCCGATATTATTATAGTTATTCTGCTATTCGGGGTGGAGACGAATCCAACAAATCAAAGATCATTAAAATTGGTCCAGCCGTTGTATTCAATTATTGACTTGGAGTGTGTGCCTATAATCTATATACGTATATCTTATGCCATTACAATTATTAAAAAATACTTAAACTAAAGCTGCTAGCATTTACATTGTGTCTCAATAAAATATTGGCTTTGATGCAGCACCCAGATTAAGATCCATCCATGTTAAAATTAAATCAAACCAAAGAGGGTAGCGGCTAAGTCTAAGCCAAAAAAAGGTTGAACACTTTCAATTAAGGAATAACATAAAAGTATATATCAAAGGCTTTTATCCTGACCTTTTTGAAGGTAGTTTTAAAATCTCCAAAAAAGGATAGAGGTCAACAAAAGAATGTAAACTGTTGATTGGATTGTATTATGTAATTATTCAATTTGTTTTAAGAAATTAGATATCATTGGGTCATAAGTATATACAGAATATTATTTCAATTATGAACGGTCAGCTTCTTAACTATAAAATATGCAAACTTTACCGTTGGGAGCATCTATTTTATTTTTCAGCTATGCGCTGCTATTTCATAACTAATCCATTATTTTTGTTGCAGCTATTATTGTGTATTTTTATTAAAACACGTTGTTAAAAACTTCTCATTTATTTTATTCAAATTATCTTAATAGCTAAGGAAAGCACAAGCTTTATCTTCGGAGGTTAGAGCAAAAAGAGAGCGAAGTTTGTAACTAATGTCATAAACTAAAAGGCAAGGAAGTGTTTGGAATATATGGATCTAAAGGCTATAACACAATATTCTACGTAACGCAACATATACATATAACAGCTATGAGTTCAATAATTCAGCATTTTCAGTAAAGCGGGCTCTTATTAATTTATATGATAGTAAGGTATATGAAAAGGACGAGACTAGAGACATGCCAATTTATAACAGTTATAACAGTTGTTCGCCATTAAAAGTGGGCGTGCGTTAACGCACTTAACGCGACTTGGAAAAAAAATTGTGTGCGTGCCGGGACTCACGGTTAATATGTGTAAACATCAACGTGCGCGGATCCAAAACGGACATGTTTTTGCTTGAAGGGGATCTTAAGATTTTTTTCACTGAACGCACCCATCCTAGTATGCAGATCGTAACGTTGCACACCGTAATGTTGCACGACGTAACGTTGCACACGAACGTTCACGATTTTTTTTCACTCTACCGCCAGCATAGATGTTTACACATCAAAAACTCTGGGTGCCCGAAGTATGCCCACCGATGGAGGGCCATGGCCCTGCAGTACTTTTGTAAACCAAAACTGTTATAATTGGCATGCCTAGAGTCACTTCTATATGAAAATGATGCGTGTTGATCTTTATGTTTGAGTTTACTTTTTTTTCAAATGAAACATGACACATCCATTTAAATCTCTTATATAGGTATATACCTGTAGAATATCAAAGTATTATATCATAATTATGTGATATGTATGAGTTTAACAGTTATATTAGAGCCTGCTTCCATTTTCTATTTAACTTTCAACTCACAAAATAGCAAATTGCCAAACACTTTGGAAATACTTCAAAGGCAAATTAAATTCCACTCCAATCTCTTTTTTTTTAAATATATTTTAATTTACCGGTCAAGGACATCTTTTATGTTCTTTATACAAAGTTCACACATGCTCGCAGATCCAAAAATGCAAGAGGTTTATTATTGAAAAATCTAAACAAAGTGGAACAATAAGGGAGAACTCAAAGCGAGCTGTCTTGCTGTTTTAAAATAGTTTTTTTTTTTTGTTAATTCTAAAAATATGATCTTTTTCCCGTTCGGTTTGCAACACCTGTTATTATTTTCACCTACATACATTATAGGTAGGTGTATAGACCGTGAATAATCTGAAATATAAGTTTAAATTTATTCATGAGAATGGGAGGCTACACAAAAAAAAACTCATAAATAAAATTCCGTCACTAACAAATACATAAATCTAGAAAAAAGATGCAACGAAGGCCTCTCTGGAACATATACTTTTCATGGTTTTTTTTTATATAGTTTTAAGTGATATGTTGATCTTTCTGCATATATGAGAATTTTGATTTTTTTTGTTCATATAAATATGTACATATGTATGTATGTACCTACATTCCTACATTAATAATGAGTTCTATGAATTTTCAACAATCAGGTTCGGATTGAGATTGATGAGATTCTTTCAAAGACAACGTTTGTCAAGTTTGATGACAAGCGCCGTAGCGTCGCTCGTCGTTGTATTTAACATCTATTATACGCAGCTGTCAAAATCACATTTCTATAGATTTATATCCAAACAAAATTTTTTTAAAGAGGCTTTAGAGAAATTTGTATATTTGGAATAATGAATTTTTTGGGTGTAGGTGTATCGCTTTGACGAAATCAATTTTGAAAATTGGTAAAGAAGATTTTTTAAAGCATTCTCTCTAAAACACTTACACATTTCGGTTCCTGATGCTGATGGGGTGTAGTTTAATGGTCGCAGAAAGTTGGGGTTTGGTACAAAAAACACTGGTCAGAATTTATTTGGATTTTGATAGATATATTCACCACCAATTTTACAGCAATATCAAAATCAAAGAAATATTTCTAAAATGTTTAAAAAATTTCATTTTAAATGGGTTAATTGACACGGCGCAGTGTCATAAGCCCACAGTTAAAAAGTCCCCCGCAACCCCCTGCTTGGTTTCACTATACGATTTGGAGTAGGTGCGAGGTGAGTTGTAAAGCAATGCTCCCACCTCAGCGGTTAATCCCCTCTTGTACTCAGTCACCAAAATTGTATGGGCTGCCAAAAATCCATAAAGAAGGGTATCCTATGCTACCAATTGTGAGTCAAATAAATGCACCTTGTTATCTGTTAGCGAAGCATTTAGTAGACGTTTTCAAACCATTACTTGGGTCGACAGAACATCACATAAAGGATTCTGCTCACTTTGTATCGATAATTGGTAGTTTAAGACTCGATGAGGATGAAGTCATGATGAGTTTTGACGTTGAGTCACATTTTACAAATGTACCTGTACAGGAAGTTCTGACTGTTATTCGTGAGCTTATCTCAACTTCCGACATCAACGACAACTATATGCCACTTTAATAGTTCTGTTTGTCATCTGGGTATTTTTCGTTTCAACAAAAATTATTATTTACAAGTAGATGGAGTGGCTATGGGATTACCATTAGCTCCCCTCATCGCAGATTTGTGGATGGAGTATTTTGAAACAAAGGCCCTTAGAAACTTGTAAGAAAAACCCAAAATCTGGTTGAGATATGTGGATGACACATTCTGCATTCTAACAAGCTCTAAATTGGACCATCTGAACTCACAACATCCAAAAATCAGGTTCATGATGGAAAAAGAAAAAGATAACTGCATTGCGTTTTTGGATGTTAAGGTAACAAGAAAAACGATGGTACATTAGGACTCACAGTCTATCGGAAGGAAACACACACTAACAGATACCTACATGCTACTTCCCACCACCACTCAGCAAATTTAAGATCTGTTGTTTCGACACTGTTTCAGCGCGCCCACAGAATATGTGACAATGAACATCTCACGACTGAGCTAAATATGATTGACAACGTTCTGAGAGCAAATGGTTATTCCAAAAAGCAAAGATCGTGGAAGTCATTTGTGTCGCAAGAAAGGGACGAAAGCAATCTGGACAAAAAGGCTTTCCTACCATATGTCAAAGGTGTTACGGATAGAGTTGGTAAAGTATTAGAAAAATATAGGAAAAAATCCATATTTATACCACCAAAAAAGGTGAAAAACTATCTAAAGTCACCAAAGGACAACTTTCCTCTCCAAACACCCGGCGTATATGCAGTCCCTTGTAGCTGTGGATCTTCGTATGTTGGACAAACGCAAAGAAGCATTGCTACCCGCCTAAAAGAGCACATTAGTGATGTTAGCAAAAAACAGCGGGAAAAGTCGGCAATTTGTGAGCACATCTTGGACAATCCAGATGAACACCACTGGATTCATTTTGACCAAGCAAAGGTTTTAGCTCATGAAACTCACTACACCCCACGGCTGTTTCGCGAAGCGATTGAAATCAAGCGACATCAAAATTTCAATCGGGACGACAGTTTTATAGCTTTCTCGATCATGGGATCCGGTCATTAACACAGGTCAGTCATCCCAACAGATCAAACTAAAAACACCCTGTGATGTAGTCAGCATTGTTTGCTCGCAACAATCTGCACCTCAACAACAACAACAACATGAGATAGAACCACCTTCGCACCGCTACAACCTGCGTAGCCAATCTAATGCATAACATTTCAAATGCAGTTTCCCGGTGACCACGCTCAATGCAATTTGATGCGAAACGTTCGGGGTGAGTACTAAAGTGCACTCTTAAATAAATTACGCGGATAATCCGAAAATTATTATTTATTATATTTAAGAACTTCTTTTTGTTTCAATGGTTATTTAAAAAAAATGCTATTTATAGAGTGAAATGGGGTAGAAACTAAACGTTGTTTCTGTGTTAAAGGTTGGACTTAGAGGAACATACTTTTGCGAATTTCACCATTCATAACTTCAAGTGGGTCAAAACTCAGAAAAAAGAATTCAATAACAAAAAGCAGCTTAAATATTTATTTATATTGTCTTTTGTAATTTGTATTTGCAGCTAAGGTTTGTCTACCCGTGCGAATCAGGGCGGGTCAGCTAGTTTATATTAAATTATTAGCCTCAAAGTATGATTATTTTTTTTCCTATACATACATGCACAAATACACATTTGTAAATACATATTTGTATATAAATATAAGTAAATATTTGGTTAAATAGGTAATAACAATAATTGTGGACGTTTGGCCCACCTTCTTCTTACTATTGTGGCCTTACGACTCGAAATATTGTGGGCTTTTGACCCATTATGGACTTTTGACATGTGGATTTATGACATATTGTGCCAATCGACACAACTTAAATATCCCAAAAATTGTTAGTTCTTAAAAATTTGTATCTAACGCAGTTAGATATGAATTAAAAATTCATAAGGAAGTTATCGCAATTGCCAAAAGTGTTTGAGCTTGAGTAGCATTCCAGCGCAAATCATCATCATCGCCGGCTCGACAACCGGGGTCCGGTCCTGGCCTCCTTCAACAAGTCTCTCCACCCATCCCGGTCTCGAGCCGCCGCCATCCAGTTGCGCACCCCAAGGCTCCGGGCGTCCTGGTCTACGCCATCTCTCCAGCGCAAGCATGGTCTACTACGCTGTCGTCTACCATAGAATGTACCACAAAGAACTTTCCGAGCAGGTTCCTCTTCGCTCATGCGAGCTAGGTGACCTGCCCACCGGAGTCTACCGAGCTTAATTTTTGTCACGATATCTGCTTCAAGGTAGATTGCGTACAATTCATGATTGTACCGTCTCCGGAATCGTCCAGCGCAAATATCTGGTTGAAATATGTAGATGCAAATAACTACTGAATTCCTAGAGATAAAATAGAGAGTTTAAAAATAATTTTAAACACCATTTTGAAAAAAAAAAAAAAAATAATTCACATTGAGATGGTCGTAAGGACGACAGACACGGTCCAACGGTCGAAACGTTTGAAATATATTTCAATGGCCCTCCGAGGCTTCGTATTTCTGTTTTAGTCAACAATTACTTGAAGAATAGAAATCTTTGCATCATTCACAAGTATTGCAGGGTTTATAAGTAACAAGTATTAATAAAGTTTCCAAAACACTATTTAAAGCATTTTCTAAGCGCAAATTATGAACATTTTTATCTTCAGTTTAAATGACTCAATTGAACTAAAAATATATTTTAGAAAAAGATAACTCTTATTTTATGGGTTTTCCATATGAAATAATAACACGTTTTGAAAGTTTTTTCTTGTTTTATAAGAAATTTTTCTCCAATAAAATACATGACGTAAGAATTAAAATGTTAATCATAGGTGTAGTCACCATGAAACACCAGTCACCACACACGCGACCTATTAAAATCGCAAATTTATTTCTTCTAGAACTTTTTCACCATTATAATTAATTTTCTTTATAAAATAGCTAATCACTTTTTAATTGATTGGTGTTGATTATTAAATGCATCGTTAATGATGGTGGTATTATTAGAATTGTTCGTGAGAAAAAAACATCGCAATTCCTCGTGTTAAAGGATGACTTTTTCTAATGTTTGGGTGTTGAAATTATTGAAAGATAATATCTGGTTGTATTTTGTCATTTAAACACTGGCAAAATACTATACATCAATTTGAATTCGATCATCTCCTAACCTTTTTATAGAAACAGAAGTAGAGTTTCAGTATTATTTCGTTCATTTTTCTCTCACATACTATAAAATCTTAATATAACTACCAATGACATAGATACATAGGTTTAAATATTTATTCTAATGAACTTACCTGTAGATGATCCAACAGTGCTTCTAATCCTCGGTCGCTGATTGACGAACAACGTAAACTTAACGAATGTATATGCTTAGAGGCCAAAGGAAATGAATGCACAACATCTAGTGCATCTTCATCAGTTGCCCCAACTAATGCCAGCGCATGGAATCCACGACGAACCAATGAATTATAAAGCTTCACACGATCATGATTCGGCACTATTCGTAGTTCGCGGCATTGCAACGTTGGCAACAGTCCCGACCAAAATCTTGGACTTCTATATAAAACATCACGCCATCGCGTACAAACCTGTGCTAGGGTACGCCTCTCATAGGGATTGAAGTACAAAAATAGTTTCCCCAAAAATCGTTCATCTAGCAGGAGCTGTTCAATTGAAGTAATGCACGGCGGTGGAGCCACCATCTGCATTTTGTGATGTTGCAGCAACATTTGCTGTTGCTGACTACTGTACGGATGGTGATGTAAGTGTGGATTTGGAAGTTGTTTCCGTACCTGTTGGGGAGTTCCGGTTTGACTTTTCTGGCCGCTCATGTGTTGAGTGACATTTTGGTTTATAGTCATATTTTGTTGCTGTTGTTTTGTACCGCCCACCATATTAGATGTCATATTTCCGGTTATAGATGTCATATTTGGATGCGGATTCCCACCCGCTGGCGAGGCTAATTGTTGTTGTGGTGTATTCGCGGGCACTCGAGAAGGTTTATCTGGTTGAGTATTGGCTACAGCAGCTGCTGCCGCCGCCGCTGCGGCATTACTATTGTGAGCACTGCTACTACCCCCACAGAGGGCGTTTGTAACACGTTCCATTACAGAAGTTTTGCCACCACTACTGCCGCTACTGCTGCTACTGCTACTGCCATGATGATGTTTCGAACGGAGCCCTAAACCGTTGATTCGCTTTGACAGCTCAGCGGAGGCACGTTCAACAACACCCTGTGCCGATATCGATGACATAATGTCGGTGTTCAGGTTCACTAACAAAATAGTCTTTAAAACGTTCAATTAACTCGATCATGCATAATCCACTCATTCGGCAAGATTTTATTTGTTAACGTGTTTAACTTTGTTATACTAAATTTATTATGCCTCTACAGCAGCGATGTAGTTTTTGTTCTTCAATAATTGTTGTGCACATTAGACATTTCCTTAAAAAATAAACACACACACAAGGGTTGGAAAACCACGTAAAATTGTTTTAATTGTGTTGCAAACAACAAAGGATTAAAAAAGAATGAAAAAAAAGAAAGAAACTAATACAAAAATGACAGCACTGTTTTATGTGCGCGGTGTGATGGCTTTTCTCTTTTAATTTAATTCATTCCTTGGTTTCTTTTACTAACTTTTTTTTTCTTAATGACATGGACTTTAATTGTTTTTTTTTTGTTGTAATTATAATTTTCGAGGTTTTGCTTATGAAGGAGAGAGAAATTATATGCATATTAAAAACTAGAGAAAAAGTAATGTTTGCATTTAATAGAAAAGGCATTGAAATATGTGTATAGCGACACTGTGGAGTCTGTAAAAGACCCAGAGATTTAATTACAATTTTGTATCTATTCTTTATTCAGTTGTAAATTAGTTGATGAACGGGTCCTAAGGCTTATAAAACAATTATGTTTGAGTGTGGTGCAAAATGTGATTAATTGAAAAAATTTAACTTACTCTCAATTTTGCAATTTTTGTCTCTCATTCGACAGTTTAGATGTGTACCCAAGTTATTCCCGAAAATTGAAGGTAAGAAATAAATTTTCATTACGGAACATAATCAAAAATCAAGTACCCTCATAGTTATGTACTTATGAAGGTTAATTTATCGCTTCGCAATTATTTGTTTACTGTAAATGCTTTAATGATAATTTTGGAATTTCGACAATAAGTGAAGTATCCCAAAATAGATTTTCTTATTCAGCATTATTTTGAGTTTCATTCAATCAATATTTAACCATAAAATTTTTTTTATTATTATTTATTTTACTATTTATACTAGAATGTCAGTTTATTAGACTTGACCATATTATTTATTCCGAAAATTTCATTGAATTTTTTGAACAACAACTTAAAAGTTTTTGTTCGCCCGGAATTTTAAAATATATTGTGAGTTTCGAACTAGAAATGACATTTCGAACAAAAAGTTTGGATTTGAGCTGTGATGGGATATGAAAATAAATAAAATATACCTACGACATAAAAGAAAAATCCCAATTTTTTCCCCACACCAATGGAATTGAGACAATTATTTTATTTGTATCTATTTATACTCCAACTCACAAAATTTGTCACGTGTTGATACATGAACATTTTTAGGATTTCAAAATAGCTTTTAACGGTCTTTAGTCCATAAAAATTGTCGTTTTGTCCCGGCGATCTCACTTGGACTTGGACTCATCAGTTGACTAGTGAGGGCCTTGTCAATACGCAATTTTTATTAAGATCGCCGGGACGAAACGCCAATTTTTATGAACTAAAGGCCGTTAAAAGCTATTTTGAATCAATAATTCAACAAGTCCAATTAAATAGCGCTAAGGCTTCTACTTGGCTGATGTATTTCAGTAGTATTGTAAACTCTTCATATTTTTAGGATTTGTTTTAAGACCATCACACATTCTATCCCTTTTGAAGGTTTGAGGTTATGTTGAAAATGATTTTTCATTATTTTTTTGGATGAAAGTGTGGAAGCAAAATATGATTATCGGAAACAATTTTACTTAGAGGTAGACAAATTTTATGACATTGATTTTTTGATTACAAAGAAAAAAAAAACTAAAAGGAATTTTCAGCTACATATGCCATCACTGGATGTAGGCGATTTGACATTTGAAAGCTCTGAAAAACAAAGTGTCAACTACTACACAAATTTCATAAAATGTTGTAAATATATAAATATAAAATCGTTCATTCGTATTGCAAGTCGTATGCAAAGTTAGAACTAACATTAGAATGTGTTTCAGGGTATATTTTTGCTATGTCCGATGCACCTCAATTTATATATTGCTAATTTTGCTGTCACAATAAGGGGAATTTTTTTAACATTTAACATTTTTTTTTTTTTGTGAAACTTGCAATACACAAAGAGTGAAATGTCAATTTTTCTGGGTGGAATGTTTTTCAGGTGAAACTCACAAAAAGGCTGAATGTGTCAAGTGCATCGGGTCGGGGTAAAATTTAGAAATGTATACATTCAACAGTTAGTTTTTTTTTTACAAAATATCTACATAATACTATTCATATGTACATAAATAAATTTTCAATTTTTTTTTCACTTCAGCTTTTTCTTCTGGGAGTGCAAGCAGTGAAGAGAAATTATGCTGTGAAAGTAATTGTGGAATATTATCCCTTTTAAGTTTACGATAGAATGCTGCTAACTCTTTAGAGACTAAGCAGCATTTAACTGTTGAATTCTATGTCTTGCTAAAGTAAAATAAAAAAACTTATTAACAAAAGCTCAGACATTTGTATAACTTGAATATTTCATTAAAAATAAAAACACACATCTAAATGCAATTCCATTTTTAGCTGAACTATTCGCGTAGGCATTTAATCCCCGGTGCATGTATTTAACATTTGTATGTGCGTCTACATACATACATATATAACATGTGAAACTTTTCAATAAGACTTAGTTTCTGGAGCCTATTTCGTTAACCTCCATTTTTTAAACATGCATAGGTAACATGAAAACCCAAAACAACATGTTGTTTTAATTCCACGAGGTATAATAACCCTTTGAATTCTTTTTTCTCGTTTTATATTTACCGTCTTGTATTTTTGCATTTCAATAGAATTTGTCTGCAAAAAATTGTTGGAAAGGCAAGTTCATACAAATTTGTCTGAGAAAAAAAAAACAATAAATAGGTATGTACCTAGAAAAAAGAATCTAAAATAATTAACCTAACTAAGTGGAAAAGTCTATGGAATTAATGTCTTTGATAAGAACTCTGCACAAGAGTTTACTATAAAAGTATAGAGGAATAATTAAGCTCTCTGTTAATAGTAAAGGGTCCGCCATCTAACGTTTTTTTTTTTTCAACTAGTGCTTATTTCGTGAATTGTAACACTTAGCTCATGTCTGATTTGACAGATAATTAGTTTTATCCTTCCGCTGAACGAATATGGTTGTGTATACGCTTCGCTAAGTGGGCCTGCCATCGACTTAGAGAAGATGCCGATTTTGCCAAAAAAAATCATCTTTTCAGATGAAGCTCATTTTGATCTTGGCGGGTAGTAAACAAGCAAAATTGTCGCATTTGGGGCACAGAAAACGCGCACGCATACATTGAAAAGCCGATACACCCAAAACGAGTCACTGTTTGGTGCGGATTTTGGTCCAGAGGCATAATTAGGCCATTTTTCGAAAATGAGCAAGGAGTGGCCGTTACAGTCAATGGCGATCTTTATCGGGAAATGTTGAACGAATTTTTGTTCACAAAAATTGAAGAGGAGGATATTGGCAACATTTGGTTTCACCAGGACGGCGCTACGTGACACACAGCCGAAGCTACACTCGATGTTTTGCGCCATTTTCAAAAAAAAAAGTTATTTGGCGGACCCTTTATGAATATGAATTCTATGAATAAATGATCCAACCAAATAGCACTTATTCATACTTAAATAAATAGTTTAGTCGTTGTTTGGATCAGCATAATAGCTTATATACAAAATATTGGATAAAATTAAAATGATTTGAACAGGTTTGTTTTTTCACTTAATTAGAATAGACAGTTCAAGTAGATTTCATACGAAAGATTTGCTGGAGTTTTCTTTAAACAGCAGTTTCAATATTGAGGACGAGACTATAAATACCAATTTATAATATTTATAAAAGTTTTTCGCATACCTACAAGTTTTTTTTTTGGCATGTCTAGAGTCAATTTCTAACATTAAACGACATTTTTTATGTTTGTTTTGATTATTTTGCTCGATCGGCCGTCCGACTAATATATTGAATGTCAACAATTGCTTATCTGACATTGTATGATTGATTTTCGTAGGTAAAACAACAACAAACATTCTGAAAAATAATAATATTTGTTGTTCAATGTGAACGCTAAATGGAATGTTCGGTCGACAGGATTGTCGTATAGAGCGCTGATGTGAGCCCCACTTTACGTTTACTAATTCAATTCGTAGCACAACCCATAAACGGAGCTCAAAGTTAAAAGACATTGCCCGCGTTTGGGTCGTAGTTGGATAGGCAGGAGTGTTGACAAGATTTAATCTCAAAAAACTCAGTTTGTGAAAATTAGTATAAGAAATACTTTTTCAGAACAGAGCAGAACTGCATAAAGTGTGTGAAAACTGTCAGAACTGTCAGGAGGTGCTGAAATTATTGTACTAAACTGCTCTGGATAACTTTATTTTTTCATTGAACACATTGTGGCAGAACGTAAAACAGTTCAGGCATGGTTTTTACCCATGGAACACACTTATTTAAATTGTTTGTTGTATTATGTGCCGAAAATATTCATTAAACAGAATTTTTTATTCTTGGAATAATATTATTTTTTTTTATTCAAAAACGTACTTTATATTGTTGAAAAATGTTATGTGCTCAGTTGGCGATATTAGCCGTGTTCCTTTGGAGGTGGCGAACTACTCATGAGTAGATTCAAACGATAATCTAGTACTACCAACTACTCGTGCTATTATGGCGAATAGATGAGATTTGAAGGGAAATTAATTCTGTGCGTTCCATTGAAAATGGCTAGCAAAGTACTCGTGAGTGCTTCGCCACCTCAAAAGGAACACGGCTAATGATGCCTTCTGAGAAAATAAAATACCTCTGTGGCAGCTAAACTGAAAGTGGGGATAGTGAAAAATAAAGAAATTACATTGAAACTTCAAAAGTAGCTACAAACCTCGTTACAAATGATGACTTAAGTAAATATGACGTTTTACCTTTGTCTAATTCGTAGGTATTGAGTTTTTTTTTTAAATGATTTCTTAGTAAAGTTAGCCTTGAATAACTTTGTTAAAAATGTAAATAAAGTTTAATAAGATGGAAACGGAAAATGAAAGCAGCCATTTTGGGTAAATGCCAAAAATATTCATCATTATTCAATGTCACAACTATACGACAACATAGACTTATTGTTATCAAAATATCTAAGAAAAAATGTCCAAAGGCATTTTTCACACTTAAACTTCTTAACTTTCTGTCTGTCGTCAATCAATTGTCAAAAGATAAAAACACAAACTCGTCATTGAAATGTACATCAAGTTTAAATTTTTAATTTAAGATAGGAACATAAGTATTAATAGGAAAAACACAGCTTTTCTCTAAATGGCTTTCAAATATACCATTTATATTGATTTTGTCACTTTTATATCGCTAACAATGACATGAAACAAAAAATAATGTCCTTCCATATATTTGGATACACGTTTTTTTCTCAACAACAACGATATTTTAGCAGTCAGGGTTCTTTTCTACCACCCTTTAAGATCGAACAGAAAAAACCTGCCCCAATTCGATGTTTGCAAAAACATTCTATTTTACTGTTTGAATTGACATCAAGAACATTAAAGTAATAAAAAAAAAGGAAAAGTCATTCCGAAAGACTTTTTTATTATCAAAAATCAAAGTTTCAGGGGATGTACTCCTCGAAAATACTTCCATTTGATCATAAAAAAGAAGTTCGAAATAATAATAATAATTCATTCACTAAACAAAAAAAAAGAAACAACACAATCAGATGTTTTTTCCCTTTTCGTCCTTTTCTTTGGTTTTGCGTCCCAATCTATGTACATATATCGTTTCCTCTTTCATGCCATAGTAACTGATGTCTCATGAGTCGTGAATCATAGTATGATACCTTTTCTCTAACCCAGTGTGTAGTTGTATTCATATAGAATTAAAGAACACCATAAAAACACCCCCGAAAAAAAGCACAAATACAAAAATACCACAGCGAAAGTCTCCCCTAAAAGGAGGTAAAATCGATTTTTTTCATTAAAACGAAAACTCAAAATTTCAAAGAGTAGAATAAATGAAGCCCATTAACACCACCAAAAGCTAAAGTTGGTTCCCATTTTCTAACATATTTAACGCAATATCAAACAAAACTTGAAAATTATTCAAAATGTTTGACAGACAAACCTTCGTTCAAAATATTTTAAACGATTCGTTAAGACCAACTATGTCTGTCAAATATAGTCATATGTATATTGGACAATGTGAATGTTAAGTCGCCTATAAAAAAAGGGATTGCTAACGGTTTCGATGGCTTGTTTTTTGTGGGATGGGTGGTGGGGACAGTTTTTACTTGAACCTCCTTGTTATTTCAATACTCTCGTAGAAAGGCATGAATGTCATAAACTGCTGATTTTGTTCTTATACACATAAATTACTCCTGCACAGCACACATGTAAGTTCAATTTGTGCTTGTAGTAGTTTTATAATTTTAGGGAATGGGATGGTAGGGTGGTTCCAAAACAGTTCTTGTTTTTTTTTTATGTTTTTCATCTCCGAAAAAATTGTTAAGTAGGCGAAAATTTCCCCTAATCTCAGAACTAAAAAATTTTAAATGGCCGTTTTCAGTGAGAAAAGTCTCGTTTTTTTTCATTTTGATTCTTTTTTATCACTTTGTTATCCACATACAACCAAATTTCAATAAAAAAAAGCCAATTATGCAAAATATAAGTGAAGAAAAAAAGTTGTAAAGGTAAGAACCGTTTTTTAAGCTAAACCGTTTTCCGAATCGTACGCGCTCCTTACAGACAAACTCTCAAAACAATACTGCAGTAAAAATAGAGTGACGGGAAAGATTTTTAAAATCAAGCGTAGGAAAGCTCTTTCGCATGTGTTTGTTTGTGTGGTATTCGAAGAAAAGTCAACACTTTGGGCCCATTGTGCGCCGAGACAAATCGCGCCATATGGGATATATTTAAAAGGAAAGCAGCTTTTTCGAAATGTCATACACCTGCGCAGAATACAAAGTTAACAATTAGGTGTTATAGAACTCGTCATGCACTCATAATAACAATGAGGGATGGAAACTAAAGGAATTTCTCTCTGCGCTCCTTTCATTGAGAAAAATTCCTTCGAAATCCAGATCGAGGGCGCAAAACTCAAAAGTAAAACTAGGATGATGATGATGCTATGTCTGCTTTAAATAAAACCGAAATAGTAGTTGAGGCGCCAGAAGTCAGTCAAAAAGAATGTTTACTGCCACAGGATATTCGATAGAAGAAATTAATATTAAAGCTGAAGAATCGAAAAAAAATGCGGTGGGGATGGGGAGATTTTGCGTATAGTGTTATGTTTGATTTATGTAAGAATTATTGTGAAACAAAAAGGGAAATTCCTGGAAGAAGATGCTTGTTATCTGCGTATGGAATGTTGCTGAGATGAAAGATTTATGTAGGACGGTTGACCTTTTCACTTTTTGATTAAGACTTTATTATATTAGAAAGTTGTTGTTTTCTCATTTTTTTTTTATTTACATTGAAAGTTCATAGACATAAGGTATTTATATAGAATATAGATTTATTCCCTATAGCTTATTAATAGTAGCGGTAATAAAGTCGGTTTCGGATGTAGGTTGAATTATTGACCTTGAATATGTGTGTGTGGTGCGTGTTTCGAAACAGGCACCGTGTTTTTCTTTACCAAATCACCACAAAAATCATGTCCTGGAACACTGAACAGGGACATACTAAATGTGTGGTGTCACGAAACGTATGAAGTAGAGAAATAACAGGTTGTATTTTTGACGGATACCAGATATCTGGCATGCAACAAGACCGGATATTCGGCGCAGCTGGATTTCCGGCTGAAGGAAATGCATATTACGACGCATTACATTTAGATAAATATTAACCAAAAGAATACGAAAATAAACTTGAACAAAAGTTTTCCTTTACTGTACCTACATACAACAAATGATATTTGCAGTTAATATTCAAAATAAAACAAAAAAGTTACTAACATGGTTTTTTTCATTCAAAAATGTTTACTTGTACCTAAATTTTTGTTTACAAAAGAGAATTTATATTTAAATTTTATGTAACAATTTGTTTTCTTTATACAAAAATTAAAAAAACCGAAACTACAAATTATTATTCATCTTCTCTATGGCGTCTATTTGATAATCGGACATAAGGACCTCTAAGGGCCTGAATGCAAATAAAAATGTTTTTTTCACTTTAGACTTTTGTAGTTACTCAAAGATTTTTAATAAAATAAAATGCACGAATTGTTCACACGTATGTAGTTTTATGCTCTAATGGCCAATTTCATAAGGCCCTCTTTACTATTTAACAGGCTTTTAAATCTTAAAATGACGTTTGTTCCATATAAAATACGTCATTTAAATATTTAAAAGCCTGTTAAATATTTGTGAAACCGAATATAAGAGTTTTATAGATTTTGTATAAAAAGACATGGAAATGTATCTAATTGGAGAAAAATGTTCAAAAGCATGGAATTCATTCTTTCAAGAATATACCGTATGTGATTTCTTCACTGTAGTTTTTTTGATGTGAGAACATCTATTCCAAAGGTAGAGTGCAATAAAAACGTGAACTTTCCTCTGTGCGACGTTACGAGGTCAAACTTTACGATGTAGCACGTTATGTTAAGAAAATCTCCATAGTAGGATATTGGGTACGTCCAGTGAGAAAAATCTGAAGATCCCCTTTAAGCAAAATAGTCCGTTTTGGTTTCGTACACGTAGTCAACAATGTATAGACGACTTTGCATAAGGATCCAAATATGGATCCTCAAAACTGCACTTGGACAAACGTTGATATTTACACTTATTAACCGTGAGTCCCGGCACTTACACATTTTTTTTTAATTTAGTTTTGTATGTGTGTGTGTCTACATACATATAAATGTATAATATTTTCAAAAAAATATTCAAAACTTTTTGCTTTTAAGGCTCTCCCAAACCAACGCGAATATTTCAGAACGACGACGAAACTTTCGCCTGTCTTAATTTATTCACATGGAAATTAATGGGAGCAACCACACTGGCGCGATGCGAATCTTCGACCATTATTCAGTAGTCGCATATTCGCGCGAATGTTTCGCGTTGGTTTGGGACAGCCTTTAAACTCTCTGTTCATTACGAAAAAAAATACTTCATATTTGAATGTTTCTTTTCATATTCGTTTTATATAACTTTTTTCACAACTTTTTTCACGAACTATCTCTAAAAACAGCTTGAACTATGTTGATAAAAAAATCTCTGTTTATTTGAAGGCACAGTCTATGGCCTTTATTACGAGTGTCATTCAACGTTCGATGCGACAAAAGTCGATTAAATCAAAATCTTGGTCTTTAAAAATAGATTTATGGTGTTGTAATACTTTGTAAAAACATAGCTGATGATATCGTAGGCAGCAACAATTTAAGATATCTTAAATGTACGATGATCGACAAAAGTTGTTTATCGATAAACAGACGACACTCGCAATAAGGGCGATTTGAATGAAAAACTCTTATTCACAATTCACAGTACCTACTTACCGCACCACTTATTCAATTTTCGATTCTTTTTCTAACGGCTTTATCGATTTCGAAAAATGTTTATACAAAGGGTTATTTCAAAACTTAAAATTGGAGTGTGCATTAAAAAAATTAATAAAATATTTGAAAGTTTGAATGAAATAACAACCACTCGAGTAAGCTACCATCAAGTCATTATAGGCTGAACGCTGGAGTTAAACTGCGAATGTGTTATCACACAAAAACCAACATTCAATAAAATTTGTTATTATTTTAAAATAATTTAGAAAAAAAAATGAAAAACCGATATTTCAACAAAGGGTTGATGTATTTTTTTTAAGTAAAGGATTAACTACATAAGTCAAAAAAGTGAAAAAGTACAAAAGTGAAAGTTTTCAAACTCATTTTGTAATAGTTTTTCTCACTGGAAAACTTAAAAAAATGATGCAGAAAGATTAAATTTTGGTTTAAAAAAAAATTGTATATTTTTTTTCACAAAACAACTGCGCTAGCGGGAAAAAACATATTTTTACTTTTGTACAAAAGTACTTTTTGGCTTATGTAGTTAATCCTTAAGCAGCGCAGATGCAAATTGCGATTTTTTTTTCTTGCAGTAAACCACCATCATTTTTTTTTAATATGAGCGATTTCGACCTATAAATATATTGGCAGATTTAATTAAGTGATTTGCGGACGGAAGCTCTTCGCTTACGAAAGCAAAAATAAATGAAAACTGTAGGAAAAGAAGCACTATCCTCAATTATGGACGCAAATTTGTTTGCATTCGCTGGATTTTGTACGACTCTAAACACCCGATTTATAAAGATAGCTGTGTGCCAGCGGGAATTACTAGGTACTTTTTTTTCAATAGTTTGAATAGAAATATCAACATTTTTTCCGTGACGGCGTCGATAATTCGCGATTTCTTTTTTTGCTCCCGATTGCGTTCTGATAGAAAGGAAAAAAATTGTTTTTCCGAACCCAATGTAAGCACCCCATAACAACTGTCAACAAGTAAGAAAAATATTAACGAATTTGTTTCACCCTGTAAATTTTTTTTGGCTTTGTGATGGCGCGTTCGGTAAAAAGTATCGCGAATTGTGCTCAACACTAAAACCTAAAATTTATTTCTATAAACCTTTAATTGTATTGAAAAAACTATTTCCTACTTTACTTCAAGTCCCCCTTTACCACATCTTTATGCTTTTTAAGCATTTACCATTACGAATATTGTGATAATTCCATCTGAGAAAATCGTTTCAGAAAAATCTCATTTCCAAGGTAAGTCGACGTTTTCACATTTGACAGCGACAGCAGTCTCTTCTACGCTTCCCGTATTTCCACCACCACTGTTGTTTTGAAACTGATATTTTGTTGTTTTGCCGCCGTGTATCTGTGGTGAATGTGCTTTGTTTCATAGAGAATGTTTAGTTACATTGTTGCATCAGCACTTGTTTGGAAATGCGCAGAAGTTGATGTGGTGGAAAAGTTGTCAAATGAAATGTTGAGTTCGTGAATAAGTGACTGGTGAACAGGGTGTTCAGTTTAAAGTTTATTATTTTTTTTCAGTTCAAAATTATATTTTTAGCAAAATGTCGAGCACAACAACAACTGAAACTAAATATGTGACTGAAGTGCCAAGTAGCCTTAAACAGTTAGCTAGGTTAGTTGTTAGAGGGTTCTATTCGATTGAGGATGCTTTAATCATTGACATGCTCGTGCGAAATCCATGTAAGTTGTAAAATAAAATAAAAAAACTAAAGCCTCGTATCAAATGCTTTTAAATATTGCTTAAATTTGATCCCTATGTTAATTTTGGACGTTTCCACCTCACAGACGTGACTAATTATTATTAAACTAGGGATTAAATTTATCGTACATACACAGATTTAAGTTAATGTTTGGCATATTTTTGTGTGTTTACTCTTACATTATAGGCATGAAAGAAGATGATATTGCTGAATTACTACGCTTTGAAAAGAAGCAAATGCGCGCTCGAATATCCACCCTCAGAAATGACAAGTTTATTCAAATACGCTTGAAAATGGAAACTGGACCAGATGGCAAAGCCCAAAAGGTCAATTACTATTTTATAAACTACAAAACTTTTGTAAATGTAGTTAAATATAAATTGGATTTGATGCGAAAACGTATGGAAACCGAAGAGCGTGATGCGACAAGCCGCGCCAGCTTCAAATGCACTAACTGCAATAAGACTTTCACTGATCTAGAAGTAAGTGCAATTTCATATATATTTTTTCTCAGGCCTTACAATTTTTTAAATCGTTCAGGCTGATCAACTTTTTGACTTTGAATCACAAGAATTTCGATGCACTTTCTGTGATAGTGCTGTGGAAGAAGATATGTCCGCTATGCCAAAGAAAGACTCCCGTTTATTGCTGGCGAAGTTTAACGAACAACTTCAACCCTTATATGATCTACTAAGAGAAGTCGAGGGAATTAAGCTGGCTCCAGAAATTTTGGAACCCGAACCAGTTGATATCGACACAATTCGAGGGTAGGACTTATATCATTTCTTTGAAAATATTTATTTAAACAGTATTTTTAGGCTCAATAAACAAAATTCAATGCGTCCTGATGGCCAAGCCTGGTCCGGCGAGGCCACTAGAAATCAAGGATTCGCTGTCGAAGAGACTCGAGTCGATATTAGTATTGGTGGTGATGATGCTCCAGAAGTCAGTGCCGAACGAAAAGCTCGTCCAGTATGGATGACAGAGAGTACAATTATTTCCGAAGATAATTCTGAAAATGTCGATACAATCCTTGAACAAGCTGCACAGACTTCAAGTCAGCCAACATCAACCGCCAGTGCATCGAATAGCGGACGTAATAAGAGGGAAAATGAAGATATTATGTCTGTGCTGTTGCAACATGAAAAGCAACCTGGAAAAAGTGATACAAATGTGAAGGGACTGAGAAGCAATGCAAACTCAAGTGATTCTAGTGATGACGAGAAAGATATTGAAAGTGCTACTATTCGTAAGTTCTATTATAATTCTTATCAAAGAAAATATAATAGCAAAAATGGTTTCATTTCAGCTAATATTAACCAAAACAATTACATAAATTCTGAATCGGAAGATGACGATGCACCAGTAGTTCATGTAGGAGGACGTCCATATCCAATTGATGTTATAAATGATGATCTTATAGCGCAAATGAGTCAACACGAAAAAGAAAATTATATTTTAGTTTATCAGGAGCATTATAGCCATATGTATGATTAGGATAGAAACAAATCTGTAAATTAAACAAGATGTTTAAAATTTAAACAAAATAAGTTATGATTTTTACAAGGGCCTTCTTCTAGCTGGATCAAGTTTATTGTCTGAACGTGAAAATTAGAAGATTGATTTAGTGATTGTCTCATGTCTTGATAGTCACATGTGAAAAATTGCACATCGATTTATAAACGATTTTCAGTTACTTTTGTCTAAGACCTACAGTGGACAAGTTTTTAATTTATAGAACACAGTAAAACTAACTGATGGTGATGGTGAGGTTTGTTGGCTTTAAAGACTATTTACATGAGACCGACCAACGAATATTCGTTCATTTTGACATTTCTTGCACATGGCTTTTTTTTTTATTTGTCGCCACCAAGAAAACAAAAACATGAGTGATTTTGAGGTTAGTCGGGCGCGAACAATTTGTTCGTTGAAGTGTGAACGCGAATAGGGCTTATAAATTGTTTTACATCACATTTAATTGTCGATAGCTCTCATTTGAATTGTCCTTTTCGTCTTAAGTGCCTTGCACTTATGAGACACGACGGCCATCTACTTTCGAATTTGGAAATGTAGTAGTTTTCATTCACTGAAATAAAATGCGGTCACTGACAACTGCGAATTATCAAAAAAATAAAAAAGTGAAATGAGTGTTTCAGGTTAAATTCGAACGAATTTTTTATTCCACAGTCCTATTTCTGTGAATTGCAAACTTACAGTTTACAGATTGACAGTTCACAGACGGTTAGTTGTTGGACGCGTAAAAATATTAAAATACAAAATTTTAAAATGCATACCAATTTACGCAATATTTTCTATTTAAATTTGTTGATTATATTATTTATTCACTTCATCGAAAAGTGAAAAGTGAAATTGCTTTAGAAATTGGTTGAATTTGAAAAAAATTTAGCGTTCAGAGATTTCTCCTTCAGAAATAAATTTTTCAGTTTGCTTTTAGCATATGAGCCACCCTGCAAATTAAAAAAACCAGCAACATGTTTCAAACTTGAAGAATTTATGGTGTGGTGAAAATAAAAATTGTCAAACAGCTGATGTATGTGCTGTCAACAAAACGCCTCCGTATTTTTTTTTTTTCAATTGTTAAATTTAATTATTTTTTTTGTATATTTTCTTTTCGTTTTTCTCTTATTTGTTATCAAAAAGCAGGTCACACTATCCTATATAGATAAGCAACAATGTCTACTATGGATAATAATAGCAATCAAAGGTAGTAAACAAAATACATCGTCTATTAAATTAATACAACGATAAGATGTGTTTGATAAGATGCTTTTAAAATTGGTTCATTTGGTTTTAGTTAAATTCAATTTTTTCTATTGTGTAGACATGATGATGAATATAGCGCTTCTACAAATGGGTCTTCGTCAATATCTGAAGATACCCAATCATTGGCCAGTGTACAGATGGCAACTGGTTTGCTTCAAATCTACGAACCACCTCTAATTAAAGTGCGAAACCATTTGAAAGAATTGATGTAAGTTCATACCTATTTTATGTTATATATCAAAAAGTTCCAAACTCATTCCTTTAATTATCTTCTTTTTTTCAAGTGGCAAACAAAACAAAATCTACATTGATCTCTCTACGGAAAAATACAGATACGACAATGTGGAGATTGCCGGACTACAAGAGATGGCAAGTATTAAAACCATACCTATACTTAGCTGCTTTCCATATTCCCAATCCCAATTCTATCGAATTTCAATTTGCATATAATTTTTGACTGAAAATGGGGGAAAATTGTAATACGAACTCTTTTTGTTTAACTTTAGTTATTTACTTTTGATCATTTTTCCCTAAAAGTATAAAAACTGGTCTAGAACGCTACTCTTTAGTCCTCGCTCTATGATATACATAATATGATACAAAAATATTTAACTATAATATGACTTCACATTCCTTTGAAGAAATTACCTGTTTTGGTTTTCTAAAGGTGTAAAGTTCTCTCCATCTGAGGTCACACGAGCGGGTTCTTGCTAGCTAGTAGTAGAATGTCAGATACATGCTGGTATTTGCCTAACTCAACTGTCTTTTGAAAAGGCAAGCCAGTTCAGGAGTAAGTTTTTTAAGTTTCTGTGAATAACAAAAAACTTCGAATATATTTCAACTCGCTAGCTAATAATCCCTCGTGTGGTCTCAGTATTATCATGTTTCTTACGTTCAAACTCTATTAATCAGGGTTTGTGACTGTGATTCCTCAGTCCAGCATCGCAACCTCATCAGAAGACAAATAAGTAAACAAAATACGTTCACATTTTATCTTCTTTCTTTGCAAAATTTAGTGGAAGTTTGAGAATTCGTGTTGAAGATTTGTCATTTATTTTTTTTATATTTTGGTTTTAAAATTAGTTTAACTTATTTCTCTTTCATATTTTAGATGAACACAATGAAAGTTTACAGAGAAAAACTGCTTAAAATGAAGAAGCAAATGCAATCGATCTATCAAAGAACTAAAGTACTTAAGGTAAGATACTTGATTATAACTTAATTGTTTTTATAATAAACCGGTGGAATGACAATGTACGCGGACATAATTTATCCAACAATTTATTTGAATTTATCTAGAACGAGGAGATGGATTATTGAAAATTGGTACTAGGAGTATTAATTAGTAGGTAGTCTATTTTCATAAATTGTATTGCAATTTGTGATCATATTTCTTAACAGTAGATCAGCTTTCTTGTCAAATAGAAAAATTATTTACCTATCACTTTTTATAGCAGTATGTACAAAATACTAATTTTTTAGACTTTGTACTTGAATAGAGGTGATGTTTAGTTTGTTAAACTATATGTTTTGGTGGGACGGTATAGTATGCTTTATAATCTTAAATAAAACTTAAATAAGTGTGCGCTTATAAAAAAAACCACTATTCTTATCGCTATATTACCTCTTAAAATAATTGAGAACTAATCTTAGTACAATTATTTTAATCAGAAAAAAAGACCGATTTTCTCGATAACTCAGGATTCGTGTTATTTAATGATTAAAGTTGTTTTTTTTTTTTATTAACAAAATAAAATTTTATGGGTAAAATGCTTAAGTGATTAAACGCAATGTAAATTTGGTTGCTGGGTGAAATGGCATTGGCTTAAGTTATTATGAATGATAAAAAATAAATTTGAATCATTAGCTTATTTGACTGGTGAGGCGATAGGAGCCTTTCCTTTGTCAAAAGCTCATTACTATGTATTTCGTATTTATTTCATTATAATAGCTTGATATTAAGATTAAAATCTTGTTTACAATAAAGCTCATTACTATGATGAATTTAAATATTGAGGTATGGTTCATAATATTTTAAGAATCTCATCTCAGTTTCATAAGTTCAAAAAATCACTAAACATACACACATACAGTCGTGGCCAAAATAATAAGAGTGAAATTTTTTTACTACAACTTTATCACAAGTCTTTATTTTTTGAAAAAAACTTCTTTAAATGCTTACAAATGTTATAAGTATTGTGAGTTTTTCTAACAAAAAAAAACAAAGTTGGTTGCGTGGCCTTTGTTCTTAAGAACCACTTTACACCTTCTTGGCATAGAGTCAATTAGTTTTTGACATGTTTCCACAGGTGTTGCGTACCATTGTTCTTGGATTTCTTTCCAAAGTGCCTCCGCATTTGTGGTCTTCTTGCATGAAACTCTATTTTTCAAATCTTTCCAAAGATTTTCTATGGGGTTTAGATCAGGCGATTGTGAAGGCCATTGCAAAATTGACACATTCTTTTGTTCAAACCACCTTGTCACGACTTTAGCAGTGTGTTTGGGGTCATGCTGGAATGTCCACACTAATGGCAGATTTTCTTCTGCATAATGTTTTCCAATATTTGGAGGTACGTTTCTTTGGTCATAATATTTTTGATCCAAAAGATAGGACCTACTCCATTAAGAGAAAAACACCCCCAAATTTATATATTACCGCCACCATGCTTTACCGTCTTTATGGTGTTCCTAGGATTTAGTTCTTCATTCTTTTTCCTTCTAACATAAGTTCGGCCATCAAATCCAAACAAATTTATTTTGGTTTCGTCGCTGTACAAAATATTTTTCCAGTTTCTTGGACTCCCTGATGCTTGGTGGAATTTTGCGAATTCAATGCGCTGCTTTATGTTCCTTTTTCTTAGCAATGGAACTTTCCTAGCTATTCTTCCGTGTACATATTTTTCTTGCAAACGTCGGCGAATCGTTCGGGAGCTAACGTCCAACGACAAATTTGTTTTTATCAAGGTGGATGTTGCAAATAGATCCTTAAGAGCTTCTCTAACTATTATTTTGTCGAGGGTAGGTGAAGTTTTCTATGGACGTCTTCTTGTTTCGTTTGGTTTTTGTATTTTATTTCGGTCCTTTAATACTCGAGACACAACACACGGAGAACGATGAAGTGCATTTGCAATAAAATCAAAAGTGTTAAAATCAAACGGCGTTCTTCTTCAGAACAATGTTTCGCGCGTCCCATTTTTTAAGTTTCAAAACTAAAAATTATTATATTAGTTAATTGGATATTAAAAAAGGAAGAACATACAATAATTTCCCAGAAATATTGCAAACTTACAGTGCATTCTTATTATTTTGTCCGCTGGAAAATGAGTTTCGTGTATAAAAGTAGCGGTGCTTTAATAAATACTTATGGAACATTTTCAGTGACTCTGGACATTTTTGACAGCAAATGCAAAAATGATTCGCACATTTTTTTTTTTAGTTTCGAAGGTTATTACGATAGAATTTATAAAATAAAGAAAATTTATTGATTCACTCTTATTATTTTGGACACCACTGTATATGTTGTTAGCTTGAATAACCATCAGCTATCTAGTCTTTTATTTGAATATCGAAGGAAATTAAATAGAAAAATAGTCAAATACCATACAAATAAAATGAACGACTGAAACGCGCGAACTTTGTCTTGTGGTCCAAACCTACAGCCTGGGTAATGGTTCAAAAATATTATGATAAAAGTCAAATACAAATATTTAAAAAAAAGGATTTTTTCTTTTATTTTTTATTTATTCATTTATTCATTTAAAATTTCAATCATCGACAGCCGAATAAGGTAAATAGAAGAGGATCATAAAAGATCGTTCAAAAATGTACTGTTGTCTCTTATAAATAGTGATGGTCGATTTAAAAAAGTTTCGATCAATGAGCATGGTGCAGAGTTCGTTATCATAATTATCACTAAATAGTTGATCAATTTTTTTTTATAAATTGAATATAAATGTACCAAATTTCAATATTTGTCAATCGCATTAGGGTTGATTTTATCAAAATGATAAGATTCGCTTGTTAAGTAATTGGAATGTTGAAAAAGAAGTCCATAAATCAAACATTAAATACAAACAACCCTAGCTTTGAGCGAAAATCTATTTAAGTTTCGTCTCGTTTTTGTGAGACCACTCTCTTAGATCACTAGTCTGCAAATTCTCTTTGAAATAAAATATTTAATGTTTCCTTTTTTTTTAATTAGTATGTGGTTGTTACTATTTTTTTTTTTATTTTTCAGAAAAGAGCTACAAACATTCAAGCATGCAAACAAAAGGAATTTGCCCGTAAACTACAAAAACAGCAACAAGAAGAAGCTCTAATTGGCAAACGAAATCAAAATTCTACAACTTCATCAACAACATCCGATAGATAAAAATAGTAAAAAAAAAAAACTTAGGTAAATTGTATACTTTTTGTCTTTATTATTATTTCTGTTTTAATAATTTCAATTCACATTTATACAGAGAAACTTGTACAAATATTAATCAATAAAAATGTCTTGTAAATACTTATCAGAAAAATGAAAAAAAAAATACATTTACTTATGTATGTTTGTTACTTTGGTATTTTACTAAAACTAAAAATACTTTTTTTCAATAAATTTTTAAACACAATATTTACTAAATAATAATTAGTATAGAATAAAGATCAAAAGCCATGCTTAAAAAAATAAAATCACTTAAGAAAATCTGAAAAGTTGATACCTAAAAAAAATTACAGTGCTATGCTGTTGATACTGAATTATGCAGTTCTGTCTTATGTTGTTTTTTTTTTTTGTTTTTAATCTTAAACATTATGTTTGAAGCAAACTTAAAACTAACCATGCATTTTGCTTCAATTGTTTTAAAAATTAATTCCACCCACATTTTGTCTTTGTTTAATTAAAAAGGAAAATATTTTTAAGGTACAATATAGTACTCCTGTTCGTCAAGCATATGCATAGCATCATTTGGTGCTGCATATTTTGCTGTAGCTGAAAAAGAATTATCATTTTAATTTATCGTTTATTTGTTAAATAGTTTGAAAGGAACAGAGAGGAAACAAACACAGCGAAGAACATAAAATCATAGACGGTACAAGGTTATTTTATTTTTGTATATATATTTTTTTTTTATTTCTTATGAAAGTATAAATTAATGAATATTCTTAAAACTATATGAATATGGACTGATAGCTTAGCCGAGAACACCTTTGCTTCTTAAGTGTGTATTTTTTTTTTTTTGTGAAATGATTATTGAAATTGAGATTTCTTTTTGTACAAATCGACTTTGTGAACATTTCTTAAATATTTATAAATTAAATTTAAAAGCTTAACCAAAACAAGAAGAATTGCAAAAGCTAAAATAAAAGTTGTGCAGTTTATTAGTGGTTCAAACCCAAAGAAAATTAGAAAAATATACAAAATGGAAACTGGTTTTTAATTTTTGTAAGTACTCTATTTCCTTGGATGGATTTTTTTTTTAATTTTTGTACAATTGTGGTAAGTATCTAATAATAGATTGAAAACTGTTAACAAATGCAGTGGACTTTTCTACCATATTTTTCAACTAATAATTATTTGATTAATTAGGCAACATATGTATAATTGAAATAAAAAGTTTTCAAAATTCAATAAAATTACCTTAAACTTAAAGTTTAGTTTATTACCGCCATATTATTCACTAGATACATACAGATTAAAACTTAAATCCAGATGTATTTACATTGAATTTGTATGCTTTATATCAGGTTTTAAATTTTTAATCTGGATGAATCGAGTGAATAATATGGCCGTTAGTGGGTCTAATTAAAACCTGACAAATGGTAGCTTCCATTTCTTATCAACTGAATCACAAACACTGAGAACTGCGCTGGCACTTTAATGTTCGGAAACAGTGAGAATCTTCTACCACCACCAGGCACCAGCAATCAAACTAAATATACGAGAAACAAATCAAGGGGAGTGAGTCGGAAGTTTTCAGCTAAACTATTTATCCGACATCAAGCCTATCAAACTGAAAACGGGCACGTTTAGTGCAAAAACGCGACGAAAACTTCGTTGCCAAATAGACAGTAAGATTTGCGAGTATAACCACACCAAAGCGAGACTTTAAGCTGGTCACATTGTCCTTTTTCATAATATTTTTTTGGAAGATAAATTAATAAAATCGAATAATGTTCTAAATTTTAAACAAAAAATGACATGGCCGACGACAACTTCGTCGCGTCCTTGTAGGTACTCTCATTTATCGCCATGTAAATAAATTTTGACAGACGAAAATTTTATCGACGTTTGAAATATACGGCGTTGGTTTGGGAGAGCTTTTAAGCGGGACAGGAAAGAACGCAACGGAAAAAATTTAAGTCGTAAATGCTTACACGATGGGCAAAAGTACTGAAATTCAGTACTTGATTTCTGAAAACTTGATCGGTAACTACGAAATCTTTCCGCACCACCAGCCGACGTTCTGTTTGACCGAACCTTAATTTATCTTATTTAACAGTGAAAGAGTTGGAAGCGAAAGTGAGCTGATGAGGGATGAACTTTGATGCGAATTTTATTCCGTAGGTTTTAATTAGATCAACGAAAATACCTAACTACTTTAAAATATTGCAGTGGTTTGCTGTTGTTAGCAAATGCAAATGAAATAGTAATTTCTATAATTCTGAAGTTAAATGCGCTTTCATTTGTTGTTGCAAAAATTTGTTGTAAAATCATAAAAACAACGAATCAAATAGCACAGACTTTAGTTAAAAAAAAAAGAAATTAAAGGCAGAAAATTTCACCGCAATTTGACACACAATAATGCAAGAAAACGCTGCAAGCAATGTTTTCTGCAAGGAGTCTCTTTAAAGTTCCATACTTGAGCAAAACGAATATATAAAAGAGATTCAACAACACATTGTAGCAAACACCTTCAAAGTGCTAAATGGAATAAGCACTTATATTCGGATGTAACCAAGATCAACTTGTATTTATCTGATGGATATTTATTAGACGATGGCATCGTCGAAGTGCTTTACAACTTTCTGACTGATACGCAGTTCATCATCTTGTTTAGCAATAAAAAACCGCCCAAGAATCAAGATGGCAACAAGATTTCTTGACATTACCTGCCGTAAATTATATTTGTAACTAAGTAACAACACAAATCAGTGTCACCTTTGCCATGTACCATGTAAACACTATTCATTACATCAGATCAAAGTTTAACTCATAAAATTTCATCCACCTATTAATAATTAAGAACTCTACTCTGTGTTATCATTGTAATAAAACTATTTATCATAAATCGTATTTACGCTACGAAGCATGCAGATAAAAATAATACTTCATACAGTAAACAACAACAAACCAAAAAGAAAAACCGTTTACAACTGATAAGAATTGAAAATAACATTGTTCAATGGCAATATACACAATCGTATGTGCAACAGTGTTTCTTTTGTGGTATTAAATTGATTAGTAAATCCATTTGTTTTGTCATGACAGATGAAGTTTAATTTTTTTTAATCATACAAACATCTATATGTAATTGTTTTTGTATATTACTTATTGTTAGTAAACAATACCAGTTTCCCATTTGCATAGATTAAAACCAAATTTAATTAACTAGTATTATAAATCAATTGAAAAACAAAAATAAAAAAAAAAATAGAGAACTTATACATATCTGCTTTTAAGTAAAATGGCAATTGCTCTTTAAAAAAAATATCAATTTAAATCGATTTCTGTAAATTCATTTGGATCCATATATACAGTACCCAACCCATTTCTCAAAGTAACATCTTTCTCGTCCACCACCTCCTTACTCTCCTTCACCCTGTTATTATCATTAGTCTTGACGTCTGTATGCTTACCACTATCTCTGTTGTTTCGAGATAAGACCCATTGTACTGATGAATGTACAAAACATGCAACTAAAGCTCCTAAACCAAATATCAAGAATGTTTTCGATCCCCCCACTGAAGCGAACATGATGCCACCAATCGAACTGCCAATAGAGACACCAACTCCTTCGAAAATTGCTCCAACTAGTCCCTGAAATTAAAAATGATTCGTAGAAATGTATGGCATTGTACATATAAGTATTAAGATGAGCTAAGCTAAAAATCAAAAAAATACATACATAAAGTTTTAATTTCAACTTACTTGTAAAGTAGCCTCTGATCCAGCTGGAGCCACTATACTGGCATACGATGCCATTGTTGAGTAAAACATTCCAAAAGTAATTCCGTCCAGTAGCTCAATTGGCAACACATACCATGGATTTTCGAGGAATGAATACAAAATGAAACGAACTGCAAACCCAAAGAGTACCAAACTCATCGAGTTCACATGTCCGATTTTCTTCAAAATCCATCCGGAAAGAAAGAAGAATGGTAGTTCCCCACCAAAACACTGCACGGCCATAACAAAGCCTTCTAATGTCTTAACTGAATTAGCATCACATCCACTCAGATCTTCCAAATGCCAAAAGAGAAAATTCCACACTAAGGCTGTACACAAACCAATGCTTATGCACCACAAGAAGAAGACTACAACTCGAATGGAAAGAAAGAGTTTTCCTACGTCTTTGAATATATTATTTGAGAGGCTAGTTTGAGTGAACTAAAATGAGAAAACAAAAATGATGCTATAAGTTAAAAAGAATCCACTTATGCAATTTTACTGCAAACTTACTTTGAGCTTAGTCGAAACGAACATATCGAAGCCAATTATTACAGCTAGCATCCAAAATACAATGGTATAGTTCTTGTTCACACTGTTTCCCGACATCTTATCCACTAGATAGCCTGATAAGAGAGCAACTATACCCCATCCAATTGCTCCCCAAAGCCTTTGTTTGCCATACAGATGATGACGATCTCCTAGAAGACCAAAGCATATTGCATCTCCAACGCTCACTACGACAGCCATTCCAATCCAGCTGAATATCAGCATTGAGAAGAACAACCAAAACTGATAGAGACCAATAGCATCAGAACTATTAATTACTGGACTGTTGGAGAGTGTGCTCTGCAGATATTCATCGCCACAATCCAGCTCACAGGTCGTATTGAAATATTTCTTATCCGTTGGGCAGTTGAGTACTATATTCTGCCCATCATTCAATTGGGCACGGTCGTGTTCAACTTTAAAGAACAGACATTGTTGTTCTGGTATTGCATCGCCCATGCTAGTATTGACAGTGAGATCTAAGTAAGGATTTGCCTTCTGGCAGTCTTGTGTATTATTTAACCAATCGCTACACACAATATCCCACATCCAGGCGTCTGCCTGACAACGTAGATTGCAATTTAATTTCTTATTTCCATAGCTAGTGTCTAGGTTTTTTTGAATGCACTTGTCCAACTCGGAACAAAATCGTAGCTCAGAGACACCCGCATGACAGTGCAGCTCGACAATTGGTTTAGGCTGTGGAATGGCTGGGATAAACATAATGCAAAAGAATGAAACTGCCGTTAGCAATTGAGCCAGAATAAACAGAGAACGATGTTTCTGATATCTAAATTATGGATTAGTGAATTTGAATTAAAAACCTTGATATAGTTATAGTTGCGGTGTTGACCAATTGGGAAACCTTTTCAGTTGAAATAATTTTTGTAAGAATTAAAGAAGAAATCTTATTAAAATTAAGGATATTAATCATTGCTTAAAAATATAATTTTTTTTTTAAATGTTAATATAAAACTTCTTTTCATTCAGTAAAGTAAATTTGCCTAATTTTTAGTTTTGAGTAATTTTTAGTTCATTTTTTTGGGGCTCTTATTCGTATGCTTTTTATTAAAGTATGAGAATTTTCAGAAAATAAATGACGAAAATGTATCATTTACTAAACAAATATAGTTGTTTGTGACGCAATTGCGAAGATAATCATGATTCGTTTAAATCAAAAACTGTCTTTTTTTTCAAAATCATCCTAAACAGATATCCGAAATCTAAGGAGACAGCTGTTCAAACTAAACAAACAATTAGTTAAAGTAAATCAATGTTAAGAAAAAACTTAATTAAACAAATAAACAAGGCAGTGATTTCTTTTTCAAACAAGTTTAAAATTACTGTTATTCTTTTAAATCCATATTGGTAAACAATATCTTGTTTACCAATCTCTGTGTTGCCCAAACTGATTTTTATATATTTATTGGAACCAGATCTTGAATAAAAAGATGCGTCAACTGATGGTGAAGTGATTCTGTTTATAAATGGAAGCGTTCGGTTGTGTTGTGGTAATATCTTGCAATAACAACTCAAAGGTATCTTGAATATATGTATTTCGATTAGCCTAGTTGATAGCTACACACCGTTTTGTCTATCGAGAAAGGGGTTTATCATTGTCAAAATCCAGAAGGCATCCGGTTTTCAGACCTGTTAAAAATTAACAAATATAATTTATTATTTTTTGATAAGCTTGAGTTTAATATTTTAACCAATTAAAAAGATTTTTTATCAAAAGATAAACTTTGAAAACCATGAAATCGCTAAATATTATTATTTATTAACGCCCCTAATTCGAAAACTTAAATATGTAGGTATGTCATGATTGTGTTAACCACCGAGAAACCCTGAAAAGTTATACCAAGATAGTGATCAATTTTCGTGCGGTGCGTACTGCTCACCAATGTTTTACACTGCCTTTTGCTTTTTGTAAGGAATTGAAAATTGAACATTTTTGGAGCGCGCCACATTCAATATTTAAAAAAAGTATATATGCATACTGTTATTGTCCCAAAATAATGGAAACTATTTTTGATTGTATTGCTTTATGTTTCTAAAACGACAGCACTGATAGTGATCTCGAAATAGGTTTCCAATTAATAAACCAAGTCCCAACCTACTTGACGAGATAATTGTTTAATAGTACAGTGCAATGGTTCATCGACATTTATTGCATTAATCAAATAACACTATCTGCCCGCAGAATGCTATCGATCTTCTATCAAACTTTTAGTTTAAATATAAATGTAGTTCGAATGATGTCCCATGGTCAACACACACTGCGTAATAAAATTAAAAATAAAACTATAGATTACCTATCAGCTAAAAACCCGAAAAAAGGTTTGGCCAGCATTCCAACAATCGGCAATACTGTATACATCGTTCCCACTATGACGGAGGAGAAGCCCAGCTGCCTGGCAAGTGTTGGCATAAAAGGCACAACCGGTGCAGTTCCTAAAATTCATAAGATTTTTTTTTGTATTTATGGCAAATCATCGATAATGATTCATCAACTTTTTGCCTTTTATTTAATTAACCTAAAACAAAACCCTACCTTGCCATATTGCGTGCTCGATAAAACTATTATTTTATATAGTTCTAGACTTACCTGCATTGAAGAGGAAATAATGAGCCTTCATGGGCAAAAGTTCCTTGTCCACGGTTGGTTTCATTTTTATTTTTTATTAATTTCGTTACGTTTGGGTTTAAATAAATAAATAAGTTAAGTTTTATTTAATAAACACTATCACAAATTGTTGTCTAATAGGAATGGTAGATATAGAAAATGCACATTTGGGTTGAATTTTGTGTTTGATTTTAATTAGTTTTTTTCTGGTTAATAAGTTCGTGTTAGCGCTTTACATTTTTCTTTATTTCTTTTTACGAAAGTCACACGGAAAACTTGTGAGCTCGAAGTTTGAAGTTTGAACCGAGAACTAGAATTGAAAAACGATGGATTTTGATCTTTGCCATAGATACACCATATAAAGATAATAATCTCGGCTGTCATCCGAGTTTGCCTACAAGCTAATTCAGGGGAAATTCAGGAGAAACACGCACACATATGCAGAATTCGTCCATTCACCACCATTTATTTGCACACATAGACAGAATTCCTCCATTCACCACCAAAATGTCGGTTATTTTAAAAATATCATGAGTATGTTCAAAAAGTATAATAAATTCAGCAACGAGTTATCAAGTGCTAACGCGACCTTATATGGATAAGTTTGTGGAAACAAATTTTGAAAGTGAAAATTTATAATCGATTTAAATATATTCGATTGTCTTTTGTTTTTTAATCTTAATTTATTGAAACAAACAGTGAATATGATGAAAAATAAAACAATAATATAAGAATGAGAAATCAGAAATTCCACGCAGCTGTCGTAAGACCATTTTAGGCGTGTTTTTTGCAAGCCCGGAGGAAATTAGTCAACAAAAAAAAATTGGTACGAAACCGAGTGAATACAAAGAATTCATATGTTTTGCCCATAATTGCGATTTGGTACTATGTTCGTCTAGTTTTCGTGAACTTTTGCCGTCGGACGTGAAGAGCGCTCATCAACCGCTCATTCGTAAGTGGTTGGATGCAAAAAACAAAATGGTGAAAGTAAACTAAAAACAATTTGGCGCATGGTGCTTATTTTTTAACTTTTTTTCTGATTGACGAATGAGTGAAGTGAAATGTTAAGTTTTCCTTTAATAAATTTATATCACATCAAATTTAAGTGGTTTCGCAAAGTAAATAATTAAAAGCTTATCACTCTGTGCTGTGAAAATTGACATTGAACAAACTATTTGTTTTCTTACTTTCAACCACTTAAGAGCATTATGGATGACTTGTGAAATTGACGTTTCAGACAGAAAAACACAGTTCAGCAAAATGTCATTATGAGAGTAAAAGAATGAAGGCCAAACATGGTGTCATTCACGGCAATACGAAATACTGCTACTATACACGACTAGTTTTTAGTCATTAAGGCTTAACTACATAAGCCAAAAAGTACTTTTGTACAAAGTAAAAATATTTTTTTTCCCGCTAGCGCAATTTTTTTGTAAAAAATAATATACAAAATTTTTTTAAAACCCAAATTTAATCTTTCTGCATCATTTTTAAAAGTTTTCCTGTCAGAAAAACTATTCCAAAATGAGTTCGAAAATTTTCACTTTTGTACTTTTTCACTTTTTGGGCTTATGTAGTTAAGCCTTTACTTCTTTTTAAATAAGGAGTGGGTCATGTAGGTCGTAGGCCAAATTTTAGCCACTGATTTTTGACATTTCTTATTGTATTCCTTGTTTATTTAACAAGTCACTTCATTTATTTTGTATTTGTAGAGCGCACATGTATACCTGTATGGTTGTTAATATATATACATATATGTATATAGAGAGCATTGAAAATTTTAATAACCAATGAAACTAAAGGGAAATTCCAAATTTGAGTCAAGATTTAAAAATCAATGTGCAGAAGCGGGCGACTCAAAAGATGAATTTTCAAAAAAAGTTTAAAGAAGTTTCATCACGCCAAAGTCGTCGTGTTATAGCGGACTTAGCATCATTAAATTTGTGTTTCTTTCAACACAACCCGATATCCCACCTTACATCCCTCATTTTCATGGTGAAAAGCTGGTGAGTTGGAATTTTTTTAAAGATGGCTGCGTTATTTGCACATACAAAATGGTCGATCTAGCAAAACAGAACAAACCCACCCCATTAAATTGTTGTTGCAATTCACATCTATACATCGACACGGGATGAAATTACAAATACAACAATGTTAACAAATGGGTTTTGGAGGGTGAAACGTACGAAAGATTGTCATCTTTATATGGTGTATCTATGATCTTTGCCGACAGTCCCCCAACTGTCAGTTCTGTTTTTAATTTGACATTTCAGCAACTGTATGCGTTCCGCAGTAGGGAAATTAATTGTATCAATAGCGTGTGGTGAAAAGCTTATGTGGTTTTCGTTTACACGTTCGGAACCCTCGGAATATGTTAACGGCGTTTACAGCCCGATTCTCCCCTTGTGAGGAGTCACAAGTCACTAGGTCTTCTGACTATTTCTTGTGGCGATTGTTGTGACTCGATAACATTTTTGGAATTCTCCCTTAAGCTAGGACCGCACTCGGCGGAACTGCACTTCAGCGGAACTGAACTTCACGACTTATTTGTGGGAAATTGTATGAGCTATATCGCACTAAGCGACAACTGCACTTCACGACGCGACACTATGCGACAAAGTTGGTAATCTGACCAACTGTGTCGCGACGTGAAGTTTCGTTCAGTTTCGTGCGAAAGTGCGCACGGTGTCGCTGAAGTGCAGTTCCGCCTAGTGCGGTTCTACCTTTAATCATCACAAGAAAGCTCACAACTAAACTCACCATAGCAAAGGTGAATTTTGGAGTGCCATAAATGTAACAGCTGATTATTAAAAACATAAAAAAAGATTTTCAATTGGGCCGTTTAAATTTATTTAAAACTTAAAAAAATAAAGTGAGTAAAAAATATATGTTTGTGAAATGGAAGTAAAAAAAACTTTAATTTTCTCTGTCCTTATCTAAGAAACAAAATCAATTTGGTTTAAAAAATTAATGCATTGGGGCATTTTCATAGTCACTGTTAAACTCCAGTTTATCTTAGACTGGGGTTTATTCAATGTTATTTAGATAGGATAAGCCCAGGTCTAAGATAAACTGGAGTTTAAAAGTGACTAAGAATATGCCCCATTATGATACCAAAGTTTCAAAGCACATGTATTTGTGAGTTGTGACCTGCTATGAAGGAGATCACATTTTCGATTGTTTTTGTGACTCTCATAAGTTGTGACTCATTCATTCATTTCATTCATTTATTACGTATTTATATAAACTAACACAGTAAGATAAATCTTATAAAATAGTGCAAGTTTGTGATTAATATTATAAGTAGAATTTTGAATAATATTGTACATACTTTAGTTAATAATATTGTACATACTTTAGTTATAAACAATTAGCAGGGACAGAAAAATAGAGGCTTGCCTAGAAGGCAGGCAATAGATAAAGAAGTTAGAAATTAGGAAGAAAGTGATATGAAAAAAGATGATTCTAGACTGAGAGATGAAGTTAGTTGCTTTGGTTGTTTAGAAATAATATTAGTTCTTTGTGAAACTGTTTAGTGCTACTTATTTTTCTCAAAGAAGGTGGGAGTGAGTTCCAGAGACGGATCGCGGCGATGAAGAACTGCCTTTCAGATATCAGGCTATTAAATCTAGGGAGTATTAAATAGAGTGCACGGTTTGATTCTGCGAAGCGAAGATTTTCGAATAGATACTTTGGCTCGCGTGATTGGATTATATTAAATAGCATTTTAAGGGTTCGAAATTGTAGGAAATTTTCAAATGACATATCGAGAAGTCTCATACTCAAGTGTGAAACATGATCATATTTTCTAAGTCCGTAGATATACCGAATGGTGCTGTTGAAAGCGACCTTTAGTTTTTGTTTGCAAGACGAATCACAGTTTAGGAAAATTTCACAGCCCTGAGTAAGTACGGGTATGATTAAGGTTTTTGCAAGCATAAATCGTGTATTTAATGGGGTGAATTGGTGGCAAGTCCATAGAGTGCGGAGAACTCCATAAGTTTTCCCGACAATAGAATAAATATGATTGTTCCAGGTCAGCGTTCTGTTAAAGGTCATTCCTAGGTTCTTAGCTGTGTTTACGAATTCTAGTGCAATATTGTTTAATAAAATTGGTGGGAAGTATGTTAAATCCAAGGTTTTTTTGGAGATTACTAAACATTTGCATTTATTGGGATTGAGACTTAAACCGTTGCTGATTGACCAGTAAGAAATCAAACCAAGCTCCTCATTAATTGTTGAGACACAATCCTCTATTAGGCCGAGTGAACAACTTTTATAAATTTGAATGTCATCGGCGTAAAAGTGCCTAGATGATTGTGAAATAATGGACGCAATTTCATTTATATACAATGAGAAGAGGAGTGGTGCTAAAATGGATCCTTGGGGAACACCCCGGCAAACAGGAAGGAACCCTGAGTAACTATTATCTAGACACACAGCCTGCATTCTGCCACTTAAATAAGATGCAATTAGTTTGATTGCATCAGACGAAAGATTAAAGGACAACTGTAGTTTCTTAAGAAGAAGAGAATGGTTTACCATGTCGAAGGCTTTTGAAAAGTCTAGAAGGACCAAAAAGGTAACATCATCGTTGTCAAGATTCTTCCTGATATCCTCAACCACTTTCATTAGCGCAGTAGTGCAACTGTGTTTGGGTCGAAATCCCGACTGAATGTCTACTAACAATTTATTCCGCATAATATAATCGTTTAATTGTTTTTGCATTACTCTTTCGCAAACTTTTGAAAGGAAGGGAAGAATTGATATCGGTCTGAATTCATCACATGCTGCATTTTTAGGAATGGGTATAATCTTAGCCAATTTCCATTGACTTGGAAAGATACCGGTTGTGAGAACAGTGTTGAGAATGTGTGTTATGAAAGGCAGCAAGAATGGCATTATGGCTTTAAGAAAGATTGGATTAATATCGTCAACTCCGACTGCATTCGATTTTACTGAAAGAACGCATTCCATAACGTCAAGATCATTTACACCAGAGAAACAAAAAGATGAACATATAGGGGCTGCAGTGGGAATCTCACTACCAGTCAATAGAGGGGTGGTAAGAGGTGCTAAGAACTTTGTATTAAGTTCATCACTATCAATATTAGAATGAGATTGAGGTCGTTGTTTACCAAGTCCAAGTTCGCGTAAATTTTTCCAGAGCTTCCTACCATCCGCTTTAGTATTTAGGCGACTTGAGAAATAATGTTTCTTTGCTGTTCTTATTTCTAAGACCACTCTATTTCGCAATGCCTTATAGACTTCCTGAAATTCTACAACCCGAGAACGAACCCACCGCCGATATGCTTGATCGCGTTGATTAATTAGAGCTTTGATAGTGTTTGTGAACCACGGTTTTGAGGCGTCACAAGTTGTAATTTCTTTTAAAGGGACGTGGGTGTTATAGAGATTTAGAATGTTTGTGTTTAAGAACTCAACTTGGTCGTTTGATGACGGCATATAGTAGATATTGTCCCATGGTATGGAACGAATATCAAGTTCAAGAGAATGTTTATTAATATATTTAAAATCTCGTTTAAATGATACACGGGTATTAGGTCTATAGACGGTTTCGAACTCAAATATGAGGAATATGAGATCATGGTGTGAGAAAGTTGGAGCGTTTAGTTGGTTATAGAACAATACTTGATCACAACTGTTTACAAGAAAGATATCTAGCAGGGTACTTGAGGTTTGAGTGAAGTGTGTAGGTACGGTGGAATTTACAAAATGCAGGTCAAAGGAGCTCATTTGTTCACAGAAGTTACCATCAGCTAGGATATTATTATTTAAGTCACCACAAATTATAATATTTCACTAAAATGACTCTGGGGGAGAATTCGAAAAAGTCGCAATATTAATTTCACCTCTTCTTATGACTTGGAGTCCGCATACATAAACCGGCGGACTCTCATATAATCCGATAGTACTCAAAATAGCACGCTTGGCCTTATAATAAATCTAAGCGTGAGAAAGTTTTTGTTTTCTTCTCAAAAACTAGAAGACATAAGCATCCGGTTTTTGGCATTTGCCTGGAAAAATTTTTTTCGAAAACAAATTATTTTGAACATCATTATTTGTTTTTTTTTTTTTAATTTTGAGCTTGTCATTATTGCGATGGAAACCTTGAAAATATATTTTTGTTTTTTTTTGTTCTCAAAAACTAGAAGAAGACAATAATGAAAGACCAGAAAAACTGATGGAATTAGTTAAAAATTAATTCATTCTTTTCCTGACATCTCTCCGGTTTTTTGAAAGTTTGTTTAGAAAATAGATTGTAACTTGCACGCACTTGCACACACATCAAAGAAAAGTGACATTTATCAGTGTTATTTCAAAAGTGGCACTCACACAATTGCAAAACAAACTAAAATCACGTTTTCTGTTCCCTTTGCCAGTAAAATTTAAGATCTGACACCCAAATCTGAAATGGTTGAAACGAAAGCCACATTAAATTAAATCAAAAAATGAAAACATATTTTAATAAAAAAATACTAGTGACATGTGTAATAAACTTTTTAAATTGTATAACGTTGCATGAATATGTTTCCGTTTTTTTCGTACGACCGCTTAAGTTTTACCGTTAAAGTGATGTGGTTATAAGTGGGTTTTACTGTATTCATGATTTTTCCATTTTTCATTTTTATTTATCACAGCCCACGTTCGAGGAACAATCTAAAGCTATCCCGATAGGTTTGTGTTTTTCTAATCTCTATTGTGAAAAAAATGCCCATGCAACAAAAACCAACGTAGGTATCTGAACATTTGTGGATAGGTGGATAGCCCATTTGACATCGATGGTCTCTAAAAATTCATTCTATAGAGATCAATGCTATCTGTATCTGATAGATTCTCGAACGCAAGGACTATTCAAGGTCGTAGGTAGTAAAATTATTTTTTTTTGCAAAGTGATAATTTTAATGTCAAACGATTCAAATTTCAAAATCATAAGATATTCACAAAAATATGTTGGATATTTTGGCTCGGAACGTAAAAAGAACCCTTAAGTTGCATTTAACTTCCGTTCCTATATTTAAGTTAAACCATTCCCATCCAAAATAAAACCAATAATCTCAATGCTAAAAGCTTAAATCAAAACTTACTACACGCATTATTATGTTAATATCCAAATTCTTTCCATAACAATATTCTTTTTTACAAAAACCAACCTGTTGCTCGCTGCTGACTTGGCTACACTAATTAGCAAAATTTATTGATTGCGGAAGAAATATCTTGGACAAACAAGAACAACAAACAGCTGATGCAAGCAAATATATTATATTTTGAAATTTGTTTGTTTTTGTTTTTTTTTTTGGTTTTACCTTGAATGTGTGCCACCTAAATCATTTTTTTTTCTTTTTTATTCAACTAAACCGGAATGAATAAAGTCCAATGATATCTAAACAAACAAACACAACGTGTTGTTTAATGAATCATCATTCTTAACATTCGACAAATAAAAACACTATTTTATAATTTAAAATATCAATAAACGTCCCACAGAATTAACCGATATCAAGATTATTTTAAGCTTTCTTCCGTTTTATTTTGTTCATTTAAACATTTCTTATGTGATGTTTTTTTTTTTTTTCATTTTAAATAAAACTCCGCCCAACACGAATTCAAATCAACGATCTAAAAAAAGAAAACAAAACCAGAGCAAAATTCCTTTGTTTTATTAACTTATTACCAATCGAACCCCCAGCCACACCCGCCGTCCTTAGTCAAGCAGACCCAAACCAAACAAAAACACGAACAAATTTTCTTAACTTGCTTGTTTATTTATTGCTTAAACAATTTACATATACCTATTTTAGTAATATATATATGTGTATATGCATTTATAACATACAAAACCGCTATTTACATAATTTTCTCTTAGTTCAATTTATAAACAAAAAAAAGTTTAATTTAAGAAAAATTAAAATAAGCAAAATTTAATCTAAGATTGTACTCAAAAATAATAAGGGCTAACATTAAAGTCCGATAAAGCTACTTTTTTTCTTATCCCTTCTTAAAATCGAGAAGATCTTCAGCTGCTAGCGCTTCTTTTTCCATTTCGCCGCGAGTGCAACGACCACAGCATTTAGCTGAAGGTCTGTTCTCACATTCACCTAATGCTGGGGGTTTGAAATTCGGTGTCCATGGGCCAAGACTGCCAGAGGCATAGAAGTCCATAGGATAGGCATTGTCCGGCTCCAGGTTATTGGGTGTCCATTCGATATCACCCAACACAACAGACAGTTCATAGGGATTGAGTAGTGGCTTGCTGAAGGCACTTCCCCAATCTATAGACAGACGAGGGCAGGCAATTTGAACGAAAGCATCGATTTCGTCCCCAAAGAGATCCAACTTCTGAGGAAAGATCTCAGACAGGAGAATCACCGATGTCTGGAAGCCCTTGGCATGTAGACGACGCTCGAGGAACCGCAACACGCGACTGCTTCCCTGTCGCCCCAGAGTTCCCAGGATGATACCAATTTTTTTGGCACTCTTCGCTCGTTTAATGTGATCCCAGCGTATACTCTGCATGGCCTTATGGTCGTACTCCTCCAAGGTGAATTTCTTGTCATAGGGATCGTATCTGTAGGCTTTCAGGCGTGGATTAGCAATCATGGCCGACTCTAGATGGAACCGACCATCACCAAGATAAATGATAATTTTCGTAGTCTGTGGCATCTGGGGCGAGGTGCAGCCAAGAATCTCACCCGGGCTGAGTGGCTTCGCTTGAGGAACGATCACGTCGTAGCCCTTTTCTTTCAACTCACTGGAAGCGGCCTGAAGTGTGGTTACAAACTGAATCGTACTCACCAAAGCAATCTGGCCGTCTTCGGGCTTGAAATTGATCTTCACCGAATCCAAGAAGTGCAACGGGTCGATTTTGATGTCGACGAAGACATACAAAACTTTAATGCCTGTCGTTTGATCGACTGGAATCAGACAACTGTGACCATAGTGTACCAGCAGGTCTGCGCCCAACGCCTTGGCTGTGTAATCATCGACGCAACACGCCCCATATGTAACATCTCCCATGATGACGGTGTCGGCAGAGGTAAAACGCTCTAGAATTTCGCTAATTATAATTGAATACATAAGGAGACCTTCGGGCAGCTGGAGAGCAATCCGTTTGGCTTTGATCTCCCTAGCTCTCCAGATGGTTTTGTGGATTTCGAAGTTGTAGTTCCATGGTAGACGTTCGATGGCCTTCTGCAGAATAGGGTCATCTAGGAGCTCTTGGGGAATGCGATTGATTTTCGCTTTGGGTTTGAAAACTTTTTTAGGTTTGGCTCTTACAACGACGACTCCTGGTTGAGCTGCAGCTGGCAGTGGTGTTGCTACTTCAAGCATAGCGTTCAGAGATTTTATTCGAATTTTTTCTATTAATTTAAACAAAGAACAAAATATTTATTTTTGCTTCTATAAACATTCACGACAAACGACTTTCACAAAACTACTGAGACTGAGAAACAGACTGACTGAGATTAAACGAATTGCTGTTCTGCACTGTGTGTATGGAAGCAAATATAAGTTGATTCTTTTTGTTCTCACTACTGCTCACAAGTTGGTGCGCAGATGGGGAGGTTTGGTGAAATATTCATCCATAGGTCTTCTACAACAAGTCACGTAGGCAGAAAACTGGCTTGACAGGTAGATGCATTTGTTGTGCCGGGTATTTTCCGAAGTAAAGTAATTAAATCTTCTTAAAGGAGACAGGTTCTTTGGAAAAATACGTTTTATTGCACAGGGGTTGTAAAAGTGTTATTATAAAATATTTTCTATTAATAGAAAAACGTGCAATGGTTACGGTTAGGTTTGCTAATTTATTCGACTATCGACTACGAAAAATTTTTTGACAGATTTTTTGTTATTGAATGAAGTTGGATGAGGTTTTGGGAAAGGAGCTGCCAGTTTGAAATATTCTATGGAAAACGAATGAGTGGGGATAAAATTGATAAGGAATTCCGTATGGAGTTTTTTGTGAAAAGCGAGAATTTTGTTGGGCAAACTAAATGGGGACGTTCAATCACAAAATCTGAAAATTCAGATATGAACTTCGATCGGAAGTATTAAAAATATAGGGGAATTTTTGTTTTAAATAAATTTTAGGCAGATCAGCTGGACATGCAAAGGCACATCTTGTTATTATGTACTTGTATAACAGTATTTTTCTTGAAAAATTCTCATACGATGTAGGTATACAATTTTTATTTAGTTCACAGGTTTTCGCCGTTATTAAAGCTTCTCGTTTTAATAAATTTAAAATTAATCAATTATATGTAGGTACAATTTTCATTGACCCGGAATTAATGATTAAGCATTTATACCCTCCTTATATCAATACCCCATAATTTAAAAAAAGAAACTTATTTTATGTGTATTTATTAACTCATTCTAAAGTTCTTCCTAGGTATATAAATAATATTAAAACAAATTAAACTCTCAACAAATCCTTAAGCTTTAGAACTTTCAGCCTCGGACAGATCGGCATCATCCACATCCTCTAAAATTCAAAATATTAAATCCAAATTCTAAACGATTTAAAAATATAACAGTAAATCTATCACCTACGCTTGTTGCCAGGTATACGACGAAGTCTTTCTTGTTCCACAGCTGCAAAATATTCAGCTTCAGCTTGTTCACAGGCATCTTAAAATATAACAAATATATAGAAAAAGTGAAGCCATAGTAATATAAACACTGATTCCTACTTTTGAACGGCTGCACATTTACTTTGCCGTTAAGCATTGTTAGGTCACCTTGTTCTGGCCCATGTGCGACCTTTACTTTGAGTTTGATTTCTCTAGATTTTGCTTCCAGAATCTTCTCACGGCGATTTTCACGTTCAAACATCTAAACGATAAAAAGTTGGATTTATCATTACTTGACAAGGCTTTGCATCCCATAAATTACCGCTGTTAATAATGGTTTGTCATTCTTCGATGAGTGCTGCATATTCTCCGACACTTCAATGAGGAAAGTTGCTCCTTTTTGACTGCCACAACTGACATATTTTCCATTCTCATTTGTCCGTAAGCACAAAAGTGGTTCGTCACAGACCTTAACACTCAAAACAGGCTCATTCTGTTGCTGCAGCAAATCCCAAGCGTCTAGAACTCCATCCATCCGGGTTACAAAGAATTGAGACACTCTACAACAAAATGAATTTCAATTTCTGGCCCACCTACTCACTTTGTGTAACTCCAAGCCCCATCTGTCAACATTGCAGCGCTACTCTTTGTCCAAATTATTGAACTTTCCCGGCAATCTTCCGACCAGATTCTGGCGGTCCAATCTCCAACCGTTAGAAAGTTCTTCACAAATGCTGGGTTCCTTGTAATGGCATATACCGGTCCTAGGTGGCACATCATCTTAAAAGCAAAAAGAATCGCATCAAAACTGCAAAGAACGGATTCCTTCTTCCATACGAACCCTTATTTGAATTTTTTCCATTGGAGTCTTTCCTTTGCGATTACAACAAAACAACATTCCCATTTCAGTGCCGCACATAAACCTCGTTGGAATTGTGGTCTCATATTCCAATACTGAAACCCCATATGATCGCGACAGATCCTGTTCGTCCGTTCTCACGGGATCCATCAGCAATTTGTCTAGAGGTTCATTCAGTTTCCTAGTATCCCACCATAAAACCTGACCATCTGAAGATCCTGAGAAAAATTCAGTGCCGCTTTTGGAGTTATTCCATAGAATCGAGTTAACCGGATCACGATGGCAAACTTCGCGTTCGCTTATCATTACTGGATAACGTCCATGACGTGTATCCCAAGCCGCAACCTGTCCATTGTACATCCCACTAACCAAACTTGTTGGATCCTTTTGATTATACTCTAGGCAGACACATGGAACTTTCGGTTCCAGCGTAACTAGTGGTTCATTTGGGTTTTCAATCTCCCAAATATACGAATTGGTCAGTTGTCCTGATTTTTCTCCTTGGAACTTCATGTCACAATGACTAGCTGCTAATCGTATCCCACCATCTGGTGACCATGATAAGTGTGTCACTGGAACTTTAAAACTATTCGGATCTCGATAAACATTCACAGTACGAGATCTACAGAGCTCCGGCAATGGTGCAGGGTCCAAATCTTCAAAGTAATTTTCATAGATGTTTACTGCATTATTCTGATGAATGTAGTGCTCCATTGGCTTTGTTAAGTTCATCACTTGTGTTATGTAGTTCTCGTCTTTTTCAATTTTTCGCTTATACCTCACTGTCTGTTCGGGATCTTGCATATTGATGTCCTTCGGCCAACCACCCTCATTGTGAGTTATACCGCAATTCTTAAAAGTAGCCCTTTCCGTATTTGCCACACTGGCTGACATTTGATTTGTAAACTGGGTCATTCGATCCACTGGATTTCGAAGTATGTAATCCTTGCACATATCTCGATTTGATGTTTCGTTAAAAATAACTTCATCTTTATCTTGAAAACTATGCTGCTGACCAAAGGAACGACGTTCTTTTTTATACGTATAATCCATCGTTGAAGAATGGTAGCTTATTAACCAAAAAACAAAAATAAACTATCAATTACTTTGGAAGTTTGTTAATCAATAAAACGGTTATAGCTACTTGGTTACCATATTAGAGATTGATCGATTATGTATAAAAGGCAAACAAATATGCTACTCAACATGCCTGCCTTCGAATTACATAACCAGGATAGTTATTTTAGAATAAACCTATGTATTAATAGAATTGTAGATTATTTTGTTTAAATTGAATTAATATTTAACTTTTGCAATATATAAAATGGGTTCCGAAAAGCATGGAGTGAAGTCCTGCCGCATCGAAACATTTTTCTAACGATTTCGAAGTCGACCTGTCCCTAAAAATTTGACCATCAACTGTAATACCAAAATCCAAAGCAGCTTACAATTCCCTTCGAAATCCAAAACCCCCATTTGATAGCAGAAAATTTTATAATTTTTTTTCCGTGGGAAATTTTCGTTTGAGAAATTGATATTCGCCAAATTTAAATAAATATCTCCAAGACCAATATCTTATTTGATCACAAAAGAAAAGACAAATAAATTTGTGTTGTTATAGTTTTCATTTATTTCCCAAATGTTGAATTTATTGTTTTCAAATAACTTATGTATTCAAATAATTACGGTTTTTACTCAGCAAAAATTCTAAATTTCGCAAATGAACAAAAAAATATAAAATTACTTCAATTTTTGATTTATTTCAATTTGTTTGGAGTAAATTTTGTTTGGGTTGGGAATGAAAATCTGCCGTCTAGACGCTTAAACTTTGAATTCCAATAGATTTTGAAAGTGAGATAACAACACCAGAGGAAGATTTTAAAATGATTGATTTTTAAAGAATTTTTGTTGAGAAAACTAAAATCGTTTATTTCTTTAACTTCATTGTTAAATGTTTTGCTTATTTTTTTTTTTTTTTTTTAACAACACTTGAATGATAAACTCAGTTGGTTATTTTTGTTTTTTTAATGACTTTTATCTTAAACATGCACGTTAAATATTGAATTTTGTTTGTTTAAATGACTTTTTTCTATATTCTTGAGGAATAGAAATATTTCTCAAGAAATAAACACGAGCAGAGATACACGGACAGAGAAATAAACGAAAATGTTCTACATAATTATTTTTGTATATATTTTTCTTATGAATATTATAATTTTGAATGTTTTTTTTTCTTGTTTGGATTTAACTTTGTGATATATAAGTTGATTATTATTTTTTTTGTTTCATGTTGAATTGCAGTAACATAATTGATTTTTTTTTTAAATTTAAGACAAACAAAATATCGCAATATAACAATACGAATATTCGATAGAAAAAAAAAAATAAAAACAGAGACTAATATGCTTGCACATTTTTTTTTATATTAAATAATAAATGTTTATAAAAATAGAACAAAAAATTTACTTACAAAAACAAATAAAGAGTTGATATACGGATTAAGGAAATAAATAGAAATCATTAATTTATTGTATTATATATTTTTGTCTGAAATAAATTGTTTAAGTTAATGTTTTTTGATTTTAATTTAGAAATTTATAAATAATTTAAAATGTTTTTCTTGGACTTGCAAGTTTTTTTGTTTTTTATATAGAAAATTTTTCATTTTTTTTGTATGAAATTTAATTGAATTTTTAATCGTTTTTTTTGTATGTTTTTATTTTTGTGTATATTATTTGTTTTAATAGAATTTTATCCAATATAACTGATGTATAATTAGAAATTGTTGTTTTTTTTTAATCTTCTTCATCTTCAGACTCAGCTTCTTCAAGCCATGTAAGCCAATTGTTCACCTGGAACAGTGCAGTTCCTTTTCCTGGATACTTGTCTGAGATCTCTTCTTTCCATAGCAAGAATGCTTCTTCCTCTATAACGCTTGCTTCATAGAGATTTTTAAACCAACGGCATAGCATACCTGAAACAAAAAATTGAAAATACATATGTAGTAACAAATACAAAGTTCATGATATTAAAGAAAACGGTTTTTTCTTTTGATATAAAGCGGAATCGCTGTTGGGTCGATTTCAGTTTAGAATACAGAACTTTTCGTTTGCTGAACAAATATCAGCCACCATTTTAAATTAGTGAGAAAAGAATGTTTAAATGCACAAGCTTGAACACTTTCACCAAAATTGTTGTTGGAACAGTATCGTAGCTTCAAAAAATCAAGACGTGTAATTATGGAACTATTAAACTTTTCGAATAATGTTTTGGGAAACGTTCACCATCTTTTTCTATCAATTTTTGCAGTAACATATGCATTTTCTGTGTTAGTCAAGTTTATGTACATAGTTCTCTTAATTTTGTTTTTCGTAGTTTCTAATACTCAAAAGTTGCAACTTTGGCAAATGATAAATATCAATTTTAATAGAAATCCATTTATATTTTTTATAAAGAAACATGTAAGAACCAATTAGAGAGATGAATTATGTTTAAAAACATTTCGAAAAAATGACTAAGATGAAATTTGCATCAAACAACATTACCATCGAATCTATTTTGAACTTACCTTTAGGGAAATTTGCGTTATAACAAAACATTTGTAAAGCATAGAGGGCAATTAATTGTAGATCGATGTTTCCATTCAGGAAAGTCTCCAAAATTTGGCAGTATTTGTGTAAAAGAGTTTCTTCCTTTTCTATCATTGATTTTTCTGGATTCCTCTTAGTGTCTGTTGATGATGCAAGTTTTGTTTCCTAAACAAATTTTTAAAAAAGTTAATTAAAAAAAAGTTCAAACATCTATTTTTTTTTTTTTCAATATTTACCTCTGTGATATATTTCAATATGACGGTCATAAGAGCTGTAACAAAGCCCGGATCTTTGTAGTACTTGGCATCAACGGTGGTCTTAATCCACTTGTAGAATGCTTGTGGATTCGAATCCGTTTGCAGTTGTTTTAACATTTCAGCTTGTACCTTCAACAATGGATATAAGAACGCTAAAGAGCGATCGTCAAGAATTTCAGCCAAACGAGTCTTATTGCGATCGGTTTCGGGAAGGCTTTTCATCAAATCGATTTTGCTGGCTCTGAACATCTCCTCGAGGGCGTCACGACCTAGCGATTTATGCAATTGCTGGAGCACCAGCAGGAAGAGTGGGTAGTGCTGACCGTTTTCAGTGAAGGCGGCAACTTCGGTAAGTTTCAACAAATTCGGGCTGGCCACTGCCTTTGACAATAAACATGCAACCAATGTAGCAATTCGAGGAATAATAACTTCGCGTTCATTCATTCGATTGACTACTTGTTTCATTACTTCAAGCACTACGTTCGCCTTGATGAGCGACTGTTTACGTAGTGACTGAAGGAATTCAATCAGCCGATCAAAGTATTGATCTGATTTGTCCAATACGTCCATTACCAAATTGATGCAAACGTCCTTGATGCACTTTTCTGGGACCTTCAGTTGAACGAATTCCTCCACCAAATCAATGATTTCCTTGTCGTTGGTGTAGAAATTCTCTTTGAAGAAACCAGATGTTCGTTTGAGGACTTCATCTTTGTTGAATGCCTTGTCCTTCTTCGCTTGCTTTCCACCTCCGCCAACTGGCGTTGGACCCGAGTTCTTCTCAGACATTCCTTGTTTGTTTACATTGCCATCTGCAGCCTCGCTGTTTGGTTTCTTGTTCGATTGTGAGCTTGACTGAGCAGCGATATCATCATTGCTGCCGGAAGCCGCGGTGCTGAAGTTTGGCGACGAGGCAATTGACTTGAGTACCTTCTCTGTGGCACTTATGGTTGCCGTCGGCTTCGAAGACTCACACTCAACAGAGTATTGGTATTCGCTCGATGGTGTTGAACTAGGGCGATTTTGATTTAACGATGCTGGTGTAGCCAATAGTGGATAGTGATTTGCTGATAATTGTGACGTCGAAGAGGAAGCCGACGAGTTACCAGTCTGTTGGCCATTGCCTCCACCGCTTTGTGGTGGCAGTGTAGACATTGGTAGCAACGGAGGTTGCTTAGAATTCTGAACAGCAACTTTAAACAACAAACTGTTTGCAGCCGGTCGCATTTGCAAGTTCTCTACCGCATCTTGATTGGCGGACATCAACTTGCTCTTGAAACGTGGCGCTAACTCTTTGTTATTTAACATTTGGTTGTACTGTGATGATTGGTTGCTGTGCATGTTGTTATTGTTATGCTGTCCACCGCCGTTGTTATTATGTTGTCCATTATTGTGCTTGTTGTAGCGATTGTTATAGTTGTTGTTGTGATGGCTGTTCTGATTGTTTCTTTGATTGTTGTATTGGCGATTGTTGTTGTAGCCACTATTCAGAAAAATATATCATATTAATCACATGCAAATAATTAAAGGGCATAAATTAAAAATACTTACGGTGACATTATTGGAGATGATCCACTGACACCCAAACTGCCAAACATATCATTGAAGCCAGGCTGAAGATTCAATGGGAATCGATTCATCCAGTTGTCGTTATCACGATCGTTGTTGCGCATATCACGATTGCGATTAGCGTATGGCGTTCGGATAGGCGTATCGTCGTCGGTTCGAATCTGTTTAATTGGTACAGGACCCTCAGTGGTAGCCACTTTGCGAGGTACCCAATTGTTAGCACGCAATTCGATTACATCCTTCAGCATGAAGCGAATTCTTGGAGGATACTCAGTCGATATAGATCGTCGTTCCAGTCTCTCGAAGTAAAGGTTCATCACGTCTTTGCCCTGTTCTGTATTATCCAAATTCTTTCCGCAAGTTCTAAGTAACTGGGATAAACATTCCATGTCTTCGCACATCTCCTGCTGTGTGGTGGTACGTTTTTTCTTTTTGTCCAACAAGTGCTGTATGCATTGATGTAGAATTTTCTTCGAAAGCATTTCCAATTTATTGAGTTCGCCGATAAACTTAACATTACCGAGCATTCGCTGTTTGGCCAAATGGCGTTTCTCCTCCTCCTCCTGGGTGAGTTGGTGTTTTTCGGTTGTTTCATTGTTTGAGTTAGTGCTGCCTGTGGCATTATCGGCATTATCGCTTATAAGTTCAGTCGGTTTTAAACGATTATTAAAACTGTCACGGCAAATGGCTAAAAGTAAACGCAAGAATGTGCATGGATCGCTTGAATTTTCTTCAAAATTTGGCGCTTCTTTGGATAGTCGTTTGCATAATTGTGCATACATAGACGAATATTTTGGCTCATCAAGGGCTTTATCGAATATAAGAAGAATAACACCATTCAAAATATTTGCAGAATTTAAATCTAATTTTAATAAATCATCGCTTAGCTCTTGGAATTTTTCTGGTGTAAGCTTGTTGAGAATACCACGAACCTGTAATTAAATAATAATAAGAATTTTCTTCTTTATACATGTCTCTACTAATTAATGAAAAAGATAATATTTAGACTGAAACAATGCAATGCATATTTTACATTTTTCACCTCCTGTTCTCAAATCTTGTCCTCAATAATAATATTAAAAAACATATTTTTTTGTACGAGGGTGTTTGATAAAAAATCCTATATCCCGATAAAAATCAAATATTTATGCCGCTAACTCATTTCAGTTGGAATGCATCTCCACACAATACTTTTATTTTACAACTATGACATACACATTACATTATGTACATTATGTCTATTCTTATCCTGAACAAAATAAATAATATAATAAAATGAACCTTCAGCTCATCTTGGCAGCATAGAGTGGTATGTTGATTTAATTTTACTCCTTTTTCCGAATCTAGGTCAGGGATGGAAAGTCGCATAATGATTCACAATGAACGAAAGAAGAGTGAGGAGAAAGAAGAATTTATTGTATTGCTTTAGTGGGTTGATGGTGCATTTAAGGAAGATGTAGAACAAGACGATATCAGCCAACTGTCTTTGTTTTCATGTTTGACAGTTTTAAGGAGTTACAAAGAGATTTCTAAGAAATTGGATATGAAACTAAGAAATTAAATGTGTCACCGTTAAAGATGTAAATCGGGACGTTCTTGTAAATGCTGTGTAACAAGCATCACATAGAGTGATTAATTAAAAGTTTTTTTTTAATTAGTTTATTTTAAATAAACGACTTAATTGCAAAGAAAAAAATATGGATACGTATTGGTTGGTAAATATTCCACCTTGACACCCATTTTAAGCCTGATCTTGATGTAACAAGAGCCGAAAATTGACCATCAATGTGGAACGTTAGTATTAAAATATAACTTTGTTCGAAATAATCTCTAACCTCCATACGAACATCATGTATACATTTATTTAAAAATCAAATTTGAATTCGTCGCCCCTTTTGGCCTTGGTTTGAAAACTTACAAGTTTCACGACGATAATATTTTCATTGTTAACATAAATCTTTGCTTATTTATACCTTGTGTATCTAGTATTATCAGTGCAGGTGAAAAAGGTCTCATTAATTCGAATTTAAACATTTATTAAAAATGTTACATATATTAAATTGAAACTGAAAATTGAATTATCCTACTCGAATGAGAACTCACCCTTCTGAAAACAGCATCGTTCTTTTCATTTTGTGAAAGCAAATGTTGTGGCCTTAACGATGGAGGTACCCAACGTCCAGATGATGGCGGTGCTGGGGTAGCTGGTGAAATTGCACGTGATGACGATGAGTTGCCAGCTCCAGCAATGGATGCCGTTGGCGATGATCCTCCTCCGGTTGTCAAATTTGCACCACCGGCATTCTTGTTGTTATTACCACGATTATAAGATGAGGCTGAAACGGGTGTTGTCGAAGACGAAGACGATGACGATGAATCAACTAAATATGATGAATCTCCTCCAGCAGCAGTTGTTGTTGTTGCAGAAGAGCTGTTTGATGGTCGACTATTATAGCCGCCGCCACCGCTGTTGCCACGTTGATCTTCTCCTCCTCCTTGCTTGTTGTAATAACGTCGATCGAGACTATTACTATTGCTACTATTGTTATAACCACTATTATAATTATTATAATTTCTGTTATAATTACTATTGTTGTTATAACGCGAATTTATTGAACGTGAATCCTCAAAATCGTTATTGCGACCACCGTAGTCTGTGTTGCGATCGTTATTGCGATAATTTCGGTTGCCACCACTTACATTGCCACCACCAGAAGATGAAGAATACGAGTTGGTATTTGAATAGTTGTACGAATTAGATTGGTATCCATCTGTTGTTGAGGCATTTCCATTTGTTGAAGCATTGTTACTGCTACCTCCTCCACCACCATATTGTCGACCACCGGAGCTATTATCATAACGGTTCGATTGACGATATCCGCCGCTGTTTCCACCATATGGAGAATTAGATCTCTGGGATGACCTACCACCACCTATTGCTGCATTGTAGGAGCTGTTGTTTCCCCCTCCGCCGCTGTTGCTGCTACTATTATTATATTCGTTTGTATTTCTGTTGCTGTTGTAGGGAGTGTACAAAGAATCAGATTGCTGCTGGTATTGATTCGATTGGTATGAACGCCTAGCAGTGCCACCACCGCCGCCTCCCTCGCCTCCGTTACCACCAGAGGTAACGCTACGGTTTGCTTGCTCGCCAATTATTGAACGGCCTTGACCATTGACGTCACTATTTTTGCTATAGTAACGCGACGACGAATCGTTCTGATACGGCCGTCTTGGTCGAGGGCTTAAAGCGTCTGAATCGTGTTGACGAATTTTGGCGAAATTTTTATTATAGTTGGTTGAAAAGTTCGCAGAGTTGCTGCTGCCACTGCTACTAACGATGCTACTGCTACCGTTCTGCTTTGTGCCACCACCAATTAAATTCACAGAAGACGATTGCTGTAATTGGCGATTGAAGTTCGAATACTGCTTGCTGCTGTTGTTGTTATGTGTGTTGCCGTTGTTGCTGCTAGCGGGCTTTGTATCGATTTTCACTAAATTTTTTAAATTTTGAAAAGTCTCACTGGCTGTTAACAATTGGTTACCACTGTTTAGCAATGTTGCTTGTTTGAAATTATTTTCGATTGCCGTCGTTAGCGTGGCATACGACGACGGCGAAACGGGACTTATTAATGGATCAATATTTATGGTTTTTGGAAATTGTGTACCAAAAATACTTGGATGATCAGAGGATGAGGTTTTAAAAGTTTTTGATATCAAGAAGGAGGATTCTTCACTTCTGTAATTAGCCGTAATTGCAGTCTTTGATGGCTTACGACGATAATCAACAGATCGGCTGCTCCCCGGTGATGATGAGTCCTGTCGATAAATGGTTGAAGTTGAAGTATTTGGCGATGGTATAATTGTTGGTGACGTGATGATGGATGTGGAGTGTTTTGTGTTATTAATAAAGGGATTTGTATTTTTTTGATCGTGTATATTCCAACGAGTGTCCTTTGACTGCGCGAAAGGAATCGTTACCGTTGAGTGTGGAATGATGATGATTTATTAAAAACGTGTGGGAAATGAAAACAAAATTAAACTGTCTTTATAATTAACTTTCGCGTGGAATCGCTATGTTATGATTTGTGTTTGTTTGCTTGTTTTGTTTGTTTAATTAAGCGTACAAAACACGATGCGTTTCACTTTGTTTTTATTAATTTTTTGTTAATACAAAAGAAATTTTATTATTATTATATTTTACTATTTTATCAATTTACCTAGGTTGAGAGTTCTTTTTGTTTTAAATATTTTTCGTTATGCTTAATTAGTATATGTAGATTTTTAATTTGTTTGTATTGAAAAATATAAAGAAAATTAAAGTTTGTCGATGTCGAGGACTCCTCTTTTTGCCAAATAACTAATAAACTTGAAAAAGAGGTTCCTACAAAACAGTTTTTTTTTTTTTTTTGCTTGGCCCTTTAGTGAGATTTTTGTTTGTTTTTTTTTGTTTGTTGTTGATGTTTGGATGTGGATTAATATTTGTCCAAGCAGTTCTTGGTATTCTTCACTGAGTGTTTTAAAGTTGTGTCGTATATAATTGGGAGCTCTTTGTTACAACTATTATAAATATAAAGTTCGGCCTGGTTGAAAACTGCAACGAGAAGATAAAGGTTTATTATTTTATGTTGTTTGAGAGGTTAAAAATAAATCCAAACTATTAAATAAGAACTGATGTGATGATGCTTGGCTGCAAGTATTTTTTCCCATTTATTTTAAAAACAAAAAAAAACTATATTTAATTACTGCTACTACTTTTCTATTTCATATGCCTACATGTGTTTTATTTCAATTTTATTCGTTTAATTCAGATTTAACGGTATAACAATAAGTCTTAGTCTTAAGCATTAAACAACAAATACTAATATTTGTGATATAATTAAAAAGCTATAGCTATGTGCATACATAATATAATGAGAACAACTCTAACAAACAAACAAATTTGTTCTTATTTTTTTAAATCGACTACTTCAGTAAGTTTTAGATAGAACTTGGTCAGATGTCTACCGGAAACACTTACAAATTAAGCCCAACAAAGGAGTTTTACGTCGATTAGTTAAATACAAATATGACTCACATCAATGTGTATAGCAACTGACCAGTTGGTATTACTTTTGAGTCAACTCAACGAAGACATAGCCTGCTTTTAAACCAGTTATTGCCAACCGAATTTCAATTAAATTTGTTATCCAAAAGTTCAACAGCTTCTTGCTCAAACAATATAATAAAGTCAACATAAAGGAGCTTCGTACGTCTTACAAGCTGGCTATGGCTGAGTAAAATGCGACATTTTAATTTTGAAACCGATAGCTTTGGACGGAAAAACTTCATAAATACAAGTTCTTAACTGATTAGCAGTACAATTTATTCAAATAAATACATAATGTACATATTAGGATTACAAAAATCAAAACATATTCATATTTAAGCTAATAAACGATGGCAAATTTCAATTATTTATTCAAGATGCCGGAGGAGCAATGATTTTTCTTGTAATTGAACAATCAGAAGAAAATCGACCAAATAACTAATTATTACCACTCAATGTCCACGTATTATTTGCATGGGTTACGACTTATACATCCACATAAGTATGAATGTTAGTATTTTGAATTGAGATCAAAACAAACTGCACTAATAAATTACATAGCTAAGCCAGAACAACCGTTCAATATTAAACAATAATTTCTGAGAAAAAAAGCTTTCTAGCGTTTGATTAATTAATACTGCAGAATAATTATTAAATTATAATAAATAAAAAAACAGATAAAAATGAACCAAATTACAAACAAAACTGATAGTGAAAATGGGAAGATTTTTCAAAAAAAAAAAGAAAATTGAAATCTAGAGCAAGTTTTGTGTGTCAAACACAAATATATACGTATATGTATTTGTATACAAAAAATAAATAAAAATGTATACATATATGGATTTGAAACGAAACACCAGCAACAACAACTTTGCTCCAATTTATAGCCCACTTTGAACGGAGCTCATTTGCAGACCGACTGACTGACATACTTTATACTTTTTGCTTGAAAATTGCAAAAACATATTGCTCATATCCAAGAGAGAGAGAGAGAGACGAAGAAAAACTCTATCGTAAAGAAGGTGGCAGAGCTAAGACAGCGTTTTTTTTGCTAATATTTTCTCATTTAAAAGGCATTAAAAAAAGAATGCAGAGGAGATAAATATAATAAAATATAACCTCTTTTGCATTTTATATTTTATTATTAAATACAGGAAATTCGATTTTTTTTGCTTAGTTTCATTATTCTTCAAAACACTTTCTCCGCCGTTCGATTCAATAAATCTGAACAAAGAAAGATAAGACTGGCTTATTGTTTTTATCATTTGATTTTTGTTTTTTTTTTTTTTATTGCATCTACCGATATCTTCCTGTCTATCAAATATGGTGTTGGTTTGTTGTTCGAGAGAAAAAGAAAGTAATGCAAAAAACAATATGGGGAAAAACCTTCATCAAAAGTTGATTCATTGTTTTCAAACGTGGAAGTTGTGAACAAAGGGAATATCTATTTTATTTGTCTAATATGGTCGTTGTCTTGCGATAAACAACTTAAAAACAAATTGCTGGATATCAGCATCGCATCATGGTCTATCCTATCAATAACAATAAACCTTAATTGATTATTTTTGTTTTCGTTTGAACGATTGAGACGGGTCACGGAATGATTTTGTTTATCTCATATTTGAGATAAACAAGGAAAATATTGTAGGTTCATGCCTAATAAGTGGATAATGTATTAAGCTTTCATAAAATTTCAAGTTCTAGAAGAACCTAAAGCCAAGACCAGTTCCACAAAAATGAGGAAAGTGAAGACCTTAATCCCCGACTAGATCGCATGTATTTGCTCTAAGAAGTTCAAGACTATACAAAACAAAAATTCCACACAAAATTCATGTTAAACTTGAACACACTTTAATTGCTAAAAGTACAACAAGACAGTTGTTTGGGGCTACCCGTTCTAGATGAGCTTGAACACAAATTCTGATTTCTCTTCAAGGAAATTAGATAAAGGGTCCGCCATCTTACGTTCTTTTTTTCAACTAGTGCTTATTTCGTGAATGGTTACGCTTAGCTCATGTCTGATTTGACAGATAATTAGATTTATCCTTCCGCTGAACGAATATGGTTGTGTAAAAATCATCTTTTCAGATGAAGCTCATTTTGATCTTGGCGGGTAGTAAACAAGCAAAATTGTCGCATTTGGGGCACAGAAAACCCGCACGCATACATTGAAACGCCGATACAACCAAAACGAGTCACTGTTTGGTGCGGATTTTGGTCCAGAGGCATAATTGGGCCATTTTTCGAAAATGAGCAGTCAATGGCGATCGTTATCGGGCCATGTTGAACGAATTTTTGGTCACAAAAATTGAAGAGGAGGATATTGGCAACAGCCGAAGCTACAGTCGAGGTTTTGCGCCATTTTCAAAAAAAAAGAAGTTATTTAGGTTATTTGGCGAACCCTTTATAATATTTGTGAAGCAAATGCGTTTAAGCTCTTGCTCGATGCACAAATGGTTGCACAAAGATTTGATCAAAACTTTACTTTACTCGAAATAAATAATATACGGGGCATGTAGGCATGTATGTAAACGAGAATCGATTGATTTGTACATCATTCAACCAAACAGAAATCTCTTTAAACCAAGGATCCTTTATGACCTTAGAAGATTTTAGTTTTTTACGTTAACGGCTGTACCTAGTGAAACAATGAACATAAGACTTCGTAGGACTTGGAGATTTTCTCTAATTCAAAATCACATTCATTCCTGATTTAACGAAATAAAATGTTTCACCTAAAATTGTATAAAGAATCACCAGTTTTTTTGTTTTACATAAAATGAAAATAATTTAAATCAAAACAAGAAAATGATGAGAAATATTCAACAAACCCCCACAACGTTCTTATTTTGATAAGAAAATGAAAGAGCATTCTTCTTTAAGTACTATTAAAACAAACAATTCTCATTAAATTTTATATCGCGTAAATATTTTTCTTTTTCTGTTTTGACGATTCTCCTCCACGTGCCTCACAAATGGAATGTGCATTTGTTTTTTTTTTTTCTCAATTCATTTTGTGATAAACCACAACACACCACACGACTTATATGATCGTATAGATACTCTTACAACACCATTTCAATATAATATTTAACCCCCAATCAACTTTTTCAACCACCCCCAATGGATAAATTGAATTTTTTCTCACGCAATGCATTGCATACAAAAATATAAATTATTAAGTTCATCAACTATCTACTGTATGTACATATATTTAGAAATATAAAAAGAAAAACCATTCGTCAAAGACCAAGGTTGTTGACGTTGGCTATGTGGGTTTGAACTCTAAGACAAAAAGCTCATTCACAAAAATAATAATAAGTTGTATGACTGATGAGTACCTATTATTAATACAAATTTTAAACAAAATGTATATAAATACAAACGAACAGATTTTTGTTTTCCAATTTAATTTAATTTAAAGTGCAATAACAAAAAAAAAAAAACGAATAATATATGCAGCTTGTGAGAGCAATATTCGTCTTTAAGATTAAGACGAGACAAAGAAAAAATATTGAGAGCAAGTAGCAGAAGCAACATTAGAGCAAAGCAAGAGAAGGAGAATGAAGGAAACAAGGAAGTCAACTCTCTCTCTCCTCTCAGATCAGTGCGACCAAAGAAATTAAGAAAAAAAATTGGTTAGTCAGCACCAAATTGCGGAGAGAAAATTTGTCTCAATGCTAAAACAGCAAGCGAATTTTCAGCTGTAAGCTATAGACCTGTTTTCTTGGAATTAATAATATGTTCCCAAAGTCATGTTCTTCGACACTTCTTCCAAAATATCGAAACATAAAGGCCTACGTCGAAATCATTGAATGTTTTTTTTTGTGCCCAAGAAATAAAAAAAAAAAAAAATCAATGCATTGCGGTCTAAATCATAATATCAACAGAAAGCGGGACAATCGAGGGAACATATTTATACGACCTATCTTATTCAATCTCCTCAGTCCCACCCGTTTCCATCATCAAAAACAAAGCTCCCGCGTAGGGAACTAATGATTAAGAAATAATTTATCTTAAGGAGAAAGAACTACAAATAAGTATTTTTTTTAAGAATAAAATTCATAATAAATTACGTGTCGAACGTAACATACAGAGTTCAAATAAAAACTTCTTATTCTCATACAAAATATGAATATAAGAAGTTTTTATATTTCAACTGCTAATTAACAAATTTCATGTTAGATACAATAAGACAATTCATCAAAATCAAAATCAAATACAAATACAAAACATCCAATGGTCACACTACACCTAATTAACTGAACTCATGAATCGCATCAATTGGAAGAGTATAATACTAATTCAACTATAACAATGACGAACGTTTCAACGACCTTTTTTTCACTTTTCTTTCTTGAAACTTTTATCATAGGCCTTGGACGTTATTTCAAGAGAAACAACAATTAAAGTAATCATCCGATAACAGTAACAGACATTTAAGTAAATACATAATATAAAATAAAAATCAAGTAAAATAAAGATATTTCGTATAAGGTGGATGTAAGCAAATAAAAATGTCCCTGCAATGATAATACAACAAAATCTGACGCTCACTATTGATAACTTCAAAGTTAAAAAAAAAAAAACTTCAATTTAAAAACTGAAACAAAAGATACCTATCATTACTGCGAACTGAGTCAGGAAAGTCGAATAATACCTATTCTCGATGGCAACCAGTTAGGTGATGTGATGAGAGAACATCATCATCAAAATTTCCCTCTTGAACATTCATGTAGACGACACAGTATTATGTTGGAATAGGAAAAACAAGCCTTAAGGTTTTCTACAACAGATAACTAAGTAGAATAGAATGAACGAACTACAAGATGATGTTGATGATCTTTGGTGCTGAAGGCAATGACCTTTTACGTTTTATATGATGAAGTAAAAAAAGACACAAGTACAGCAAATAAAAGATGAGGCAATTTACTTTGATTTCGAACAAGCAATGAGGGAAACACATGAGAAGCATTGAAGAAGCAAATCTATTTTTGTTTTACAAAAAAAAAAAAAAATTGTATTTTGAGCATTATTGTAAAAAATATTAAGAAAAGTTGATCCTTATGATATGGCCACGCAAGGTCATGGAATGAAAGGATTTCTGCTTAAATAGCATATTGCATTATTCAATTGTAAAATATTTATAAGTATGTATGAATATTATACTTGTTTTTTATGAATTTTCGGTCTGTACCTACTTTAGTAAGTTAAACAAGACATACAAATAATAAAACGCACGATTAGTGTCATTTAATCCTCAATACTTTTTGTCGCCTTCACAGTTGGGCCCATTTCATGCAACACACATGCGCTAGCGTTTTTTCAGTCTTTGAAATACTTTTTTATAAGCGAATTCCGGTATGTCTTTCAGCTGTGGTTGATATAATTATGGTATATTTGTCATTAAATTTGGCCACAACTGTAAACTTACAAAGTGGCTTCTGAAAAATCCACGAATGTTGCATTTCTCATGCAAACGCTTCAAATACCTACTATTCATTATTTTTGAAAATCATAAGTGTGAGCGTTTTAAATTATAGATTCCGGTTTTTGACTAATGTATGGAAAATGAGTTAAAAATTTAATAGAGAACAATTCAAATTTTAAAAACAGTTTTTCAATTATCACCACCCAAGCAAAGTTAAAATGTGAATTATATTTTGTTCGTCTCAGCTGAGGTACCTACCCAAATAAACTGAAGTTGTTATTCACAAAAAAAAAAAAAAAATATTGAACTGATCACTTTGAGTTTTTCCACCAAAACTTCGTCAATAAACTTTTTTTTAATGAATAGGTAGTAGTTACACTACGTTGCATCGACAACACGCACAGAATGAAAAAAAAACCAACCTCTACTAGATTGCGTCTGCTCCAGACAACAGTGGACCGAGTTTAGTTTGTATTCAAAGGCTTCAGGAGCTGAAGGAATACGCATATTCGATTCCACATACATACATATACACACAAAAAGAACTGTCCAACGCTATCGACCGGTTTTATGGTCCTTTTGGAAATAGCAAACCAAAATATATATGTATGTACCACTAACAATCCTACATGTACTCTCCTCATGGGTTAAACAAAGAAGTTTGTGAAAAGGTAGCTTCTGCACAGAATTCTTTGTAATCGATTGTGTTAGCCATGTAATGGAATCCATCTCTAGCACATAAAAAGCTGCTGTTCCCGTCTCTCCACTTTCCGATGTTTTTTTCCAGGAGAGCTTGGAGCTATATTCTATTTCCTTTTAATGGTGCGTTATAACATCAAGGAAAAGAAGAACATGGAAAAAGGGTGACTAAACTCTTCACTCCAAAGCAGAAGTATTTTTTTTTTGGACGTGGGACAGGGAGAATAATATATGTATGTTGTGCAATTCTCTGTTGAGAGATTCTGGCAAAAAACAATCTAATCTCGGGTTACTGACTGTTATTGGGGGGGTTGCTGGTCGTGGTGTTCGAGCATACAAGAGTGGCGCAAAATAAATACGACAGACAACATCCAGCAATGGGGTTGATTTTCTCATTTACTTTATTTCGTTGTTTTAGACAAAATGGAGAAAATAAAACAGACAATATACATATGAATGTGTATACATAAGTATGTATGTAGGTATTGTACTGCGTTGAAGATGAAATCACTCATCCTCTGATCCGAATTTTAGTTAGATATTGATGTAAAATTTTGTTGCACGTGCATAGCTGTTAAATACGTAATATTTTATTGCTTCGAATGGAACTCACATTATTTTAATAAAATTGGACAAATCTATTACACATGTAGCAAATTTTCGACCCATTTGGAAATTTGTAAGAATTCATTTTAACTAGACATACGTGTCTATACTTAATTAACTGCCCCCCCATTTTGTCAGTACATTTATAACAGTTTTGGTTTATAAAAGTACTGTCAATGCGGCCCCGCAGGGCCAGGGCCCTCCGCATACTGCAGGCTACCAGAGTTTTTTTTCAAGATGCGCGAAGCTCGTTCACGCACGCCCACTTTTAATTGCGAAAAACTGTTATAACTGTTATAAATTGGCATGTCTCTAGTCTCGTCCTTTATGTATACTACTAAGGTGAACTCGAATATTATGAAAATGATTTGACTAGATCAGAAAAAAAAAAATTCAAAACGTTTTTAATCTTATAAGCTCTCATTTCAATAATCATAACTTTAACTATTTATATTTGCTCCCTGAATTTCGAAAAAAATACTAATCTTACCCGTTCTCATAATAAATATTTAAATAGAATTTTTTAAAATTTCTTTAATGAATTATGCAAATGTAATATAAATGTAAATCAAATAATATCAAAAACTACCTTATACAGTACGCCCTCGGTAAAAGCAACCGATGAAAATTTGAGCAGTTGCGTTAATTGAGGTTGTTGCAATAGCCGAGTCAAACAAAATTCAGCGATTTAACCGATGCACCGTTACTCAATTTAAGTAAAATCTCGGACTTCTGCTTTTTAGACAGCTTTGGAACTTTTTTTTACGGTGGACATGATTTCTATAATTAAACTAAGCAATTACCAATCAACCGCGATGAAATTATCTGAACACTGGTAAATTAAAACGCAAATACAATGCACGTTCGATCTACTAAAAAGTAGATGTAAAATAACTCCCCAGTTACAGTAAGATCAAACACAAAAAATAGAAACAAATATGAAACGAAATAAGAGATCATGGATAGAAAGTTGCGTTTACCGAGTCATAATTTTTTGAAAAGATGCAATTACTGAGTCACGGTAAAAATTTTAGTGTTGCATTTACTGAGGTATTGCGTTTATCGAACGTTCCTATTGTCAAGGGTTGCTATTATCCAGGTACTTTATACAGTTTGACAAGCTATTACTATTTGCTGAAGCCTTTCAAATAATTGAAATCTAAGTTAAGAGTTTAGTCTAAAGCTTGCGCCATCAGAAAACGACAAATCGTTAGTACCAAGCTTATTTCAGATAAAATGGCGACATTTAACTTCTTGCCTTCACTACCATTTCATATTTGATATTTTTAACGTGACAGGTTGTTTTTGGTTTTAAGTTAAGGGGTGTTATATTTAAATATTAAAAAAATTTTAATTTTATAATTATGTATTCCTATTTCGTGACCTTTATTAAGTTATTAATATAGAAATCCTATACAAAGAATAAAATCCATTTTAGTTTTAAATATATTTTCTAGGATAATTTAAATAGACCTGAAGAAATACGTAAGAACATACGAAACGTCGTCTATTTTAATATAAGAACAAAATATCAAGTAAGACCTTAAGCCCGCTTATTATTTCTACTTTAAATTTTAACATACATTTAGAAATTGAAACAAAAATATCAGGAGTAACTATCTCTATGACTACTGGTCAAAAGAGTAGGCTCTTAACCTAAAGAGCTCAAGCTTGAAAACGGGTTAGTGAATTTTTGCTTATACAACGCAAAAAATCAACAACAAAGTCTCCAAAAGAGGTTCTCTTCAAAAACTTATATCATAAATTGTTGGAATTTTTCCTCATATCGTCGTTTTAAGCGAAAATAACTTAAATATTTTTACACTGAATCAACATCTACCTACATATGAACATTTATGAAAACCATCCAATTAAAAGTGTTCGTTATAAGCCACATCGTTATAGGTGACGTCGACTGTACGTGCATACCTACAAGCCCACCCAAAATTTGCTGTCGGCTATTGGATTGTACACATATGACCTTCAATTGAATTCAATTTTATATACATATAAGTTACCTACGTCTCAGCAGACAAACGTCTGTCTTGCGATTTGTTTCTTATTAACCCATGTCAATTCAAATACCTACAAAACAAAGGATTTAAATTATTAAATTTGCCATTTTTCCATCCAGTTTCGAATTTTCTTTCTTTATTACATACATATATTTGTTTTATTCGAAATGCTGTTGTTTGTAATTCCAAATGTAATTCACAAGAAGATAGAGAAAATAAGTGGCTGTTTAATATATATACATATAAATATATGTATGTACATATATAACTTAATTAACTTCTTATTGGAAGTTTGTTTTGTATTTAATTTGTAATTGTTTAACATTGAATTGAATTTCAATATAAAAAGATTCGACTTCCTGTTTTGTTTTAGGCGGAATACATTTTAATTTAAATACACTTATTATCCACTATACTTTTGTGGCGATGGTGTTGGAATTTTCCGCAAAATTGTCATTACACTCATCTTTTCTATCGCCTTAGCTATCTGCGTTAATCGTAGATTTGAAAAAAAAAAAAATTCTCAGAGAAAAAATAAATACAGTTTTGTATATTTTTTTTTCTGTTGTCCACTTTGTTCTCTCTTCCCACTTAGAATTTGCTTAAAGCAAATAGAAAAATAAAAATGAAAACGTGTTGAGATGGAACGTGGAACCTCTGTGAGTGTAAGCTTGACTGTAGGCTGTGTTAAAAAAAAAATGTGGAAAAGTGTATTCACAAATTATTCTACTATATCTACACATAACTGTGCATTAAATTAAGGTCAAGTTTTCGTTGTGACATACTTATTTAGAAGTTTGTTTGTATTTGAAGATGAGGCTTTTTTTTGGCATGGATTTTTATGGAAAAAAAATAAAACCAATGGCTCTCTTTCATCAGTCTTCATGATTCATAAATTAAAAACTTTTTGCACCTTGTAAGATATTTTATTTTGAATTATCTATGTATGAATGTACATTATGTACTATCAAAGTTCGAAATACAGCTTCGAAAGATTTCACTTAACCCAAATTATTAGTTGTTGATTATATTAATGTAATAAGAATAAAGAAACCAATGGCATTGGCATTGTTCAAACCATGAACAGCTGACCTACATAACGAAAGAATTTCTTATGTTTTTGTTATGTTTAGGTAATATTTGTAAGAACATACTGACCGGATTGTAGGGTTTCTTTTTGCAAATCCTTGAACTACTACGGAGGTACTGGCGATGAGGAAAATACATAATTGATACAAGGTTCAAAAATGAGCATCAAATTAGATGTGTAATTGTTATTTATTTGATACCGGCTTATGATCATAAGCCACAAATATTTAATTTGAATAAAAACTACTTTACTCGTAATTCGTTTAAGATTCTACAAATACTAGGGACGCATGAATTATATGTACATATGTATATACATAGCCCCTTTCTAAGATAAGAGAGTAGCTAACAGAATTTTACCATTTTACTTACAAAAGCGAACTATAGATCAATTGGAATCAAGAACTCAATAAAGTACCGGAATTGATGACATTACGACTACAAGTTTCAAGTTGCAATAGCTACATACATTTATCAACATCATCTAGATCTAGATCATCTCTAATGAAAATAAAACGATACTCTACTCATATCTTTTTTCTTTATGTATCATAGAAAAAACTAATTTTTGGAACATGAAACGTGATCGTCTAGTGTTATTGCAATGCATGTTTATTGAGGATATACATTTATGGATCAAATTTTATAATTAAAAATCAATCTTATATGCTGTGACCTTTGCTTAAAAAATTTGTATACAATTCTCACTCAAATGCATTAATTTTACTTAACTTCCTCTCATTAAAAAAAAACGTGGCCCATGAACATTAAATGTGTCTATTACAATTTTCAATAGTTTTTTTTTTCTATTCAAAATATATGTGCACTAGAGGACACAATTTCTCAACAATAGGTACACATCGAAAATTTAATGTACATAAAAGGGGTCAGAGCCTTTCGTTGGTATGCCTTTGTTTGTTTTCTATTCTGTTTTCGGCAAGAAGTCACTCTGGTCAAAAATAGAAAAACATGTTAGAAATGGTTTACGAAAGTAATCCTCAGTTGCAGTCATAAAAAAGAACATAAAGTCGCAATCACACAAACAGTGTCACCAGACTTAAAAAAAAAAGTACGGACAATTTCACCAAGGGATCTGAGTTTTGCGAACATAAAAATGGTGCTCACTTCACTTTATACAAGTTTTCATTGTTACCTTCATTAAAAGTAGCAAAAACCAAAGTTTTAAAATTATTTTATTTTTTCAAAATTCAAAAAGTAAATAAATGTACATACAAACATATGTAAAAAGAAAAGTTTCAAATTCACTTATTATTTTCAGAGTATTATGTAGATTAAAACAAAAATAAATTCTAAAACCAGGCAGATGGAGTGCGATTTGCGTAAAACTGGACAACTTGTCGGAAATAAATTTTTGCTTTGAATAATTTTATACATACATATGCCTTTTATGCATTCAAATAGTTGTTCTTTCTTTCATTTAAAATCCCTTTGGAGAAATTATAAAATAAAATTTTAATCAAAAACTTTGAGAAAACCTCAACACACAGATTTTTACACATGACGTGAACTCGAACTCTGTTACAAAAATATTGCGTCTAATAAATAAAACTTTATCGAGACCTTTCCCGTTGCAACGACAACACTTTATTGCACACAAAATAATTATTTGTTATTATTCATTTTTTACCTGCCTTGTGCCAATCGACCTTTTGATGTTGGCCTTTTGACATCATCCACTCTAGAGCTCAGTACAAAGTTGCATACACACTAAAAAACTATCTCAATGAAATTGCAAAAAAAAAATGAGATAAAATTAATAGAAATATGAATTTCCATGGTAAACAGCGTTCCGCACATTGGAGGCACTTTATTATCGTCATATGAAAATCGGAAATATATCAAACAACACAAACACATCAACGTACTTGAGAGATTCTTTCCTCTTCCACATCTATCTCTGTCTCTTCTACGATTTATAAACAAAATTTTAATTTCGAGATAAAACAGACTTCTAGTCTCTTCCACTTTTAATACCGCAACCAATAGAAACAGCCTGTGGGCAAAAGATGCACAAACAAGCAGAAATCCCTCCGCAAAATAATTAATTTTAATTCATCTGGAACATTTTTTTTTCTTGTTGCCGTTTTGTTCCAACCAAATCTGATACTGCAGATGCATCAAAATAACCAAAACAATACGTGTGTTTTTGTGGTGGGTTGCTTACCTTCAGCTTCTATATAGAGTGCAACTTTTTTTGAAAATCGATTGGATAGAAAAAAAAAGAAAAGGCAGGCGAAAGAAATTGGCAGAGAACACTGTAAAAAGCTACAAGTCAGCTAAAAGGACGTCGTCGTCAACAACGCCAATCGGAATATCAAAAGCGGAAAACACCTATTTTCCTCTTTTTTTTTTTTTTTTGCGATACATACCTAACTTGTATTCTAATGGTGCATCACCAAGCGCAGAGGCATAAAAGTTTGTTAATGTGTATATACAGAAACATACACAGATACAAGAGTGTGTGCAACACAGGGAATTATAGTTGTTTATTGTTGATTTCCTCTTACGCTACTGCACTGCGCTGCAAATCAAGTTCTCTTCTCGAACTAACATTGCAGTTTTTGTATTTTTTAGAGAAAAAAAAAATCAATGGACGTCAAAAAGGTGAGTTCGCTCACTTTATTCTATATAAGAAAATCGAGAGGATTTCCATTTCCGTCTTAAACCTTTATTACGTACGAATACCTACATCTTAACCAAAATTTATTAAAACACACTCTGGGTCAATTGATTGACGTCGTATAATAACACTTTTAACTACATGTCCTCATTGTCTCCCTGAGACTAGGACTTAGCGTCGGGGCATCTACACATTTCGTAAAAAGATGTGGCAACTAGGAACTCACGATAAAAGCTTTTTAGAAAATGCGACCTCAATTAAATGACATCGAGTGTATATAAAATGTGTGAGTGAAATTGTGCCGTCACGTTGCAAAACCAACGTTGGAAAAACGTGTTTATAATCATCAATATATTGTTTTTTTTTTATTTGTATTTTCGTCTTTTCCTTTCAAATAATTGAAGTTGAGGGTTTTATTAAATATGTAGTTGAAATTATATTTTACACACTACCAACCAATAATTGGCGACAATTTGTATTATGCAGGTTATTAAATTTGTGCAACAAATTAATCTGTCCTTGAGCCCCACAATAAGGTAGGTACATGTATCTGAAAAGAGGCACTGGTGTCTTCTTATTCCAGTCGTCAGAACATTATTTCCCAGCAAAAAGTCAAAAGAATTCTCTCTACATTATCATTTCTTTAAATTTGATTTTATGAGAAGGAGAATAACATCCATGTTCTGAAAATGCTTCTTTGGAAAAATAATCAGTTAGTCCATAAAATACATTTTTTAAGGCACCTAAACTAGTTTAATTGATAGCGAATATAAAAAAATTAAGTCAGCTCTTTGAGTGAAAATTCTTTACGCTCGGTAGTCATCAACAACGACACTTCAATAACACTGTCCCAAGGAAAGAGACAAGAAGGAAAGCTGATACATACATACAAGAATTAATTCTGTAGAATTTTAAACGTTACAGCACAATGATCGGATTCACCAATCTAGCTGGACAAATTATTTTATGTGTTCCTAGATAAACTGTTGTAAACTATTCTAGATCCTCAAAAATAATACATATTGTAGTTTTTAAGTAAAACTAAATACAAAGAAGGTATTATTCTTTTGGAAGCAAAAAAGTGTGAGAAAATTTGCATATGTATGTATATCTTTATAGGCACAAGAAGGTATAGAATGCATTAAACAAACTAGGGCAAGTCAAGACAAGAAATAAGTACATATTATAGGAGGGGTTTCTCTTGCATCCCCTTTAGCAAGAGGAAATCTTCCAAAAATTGATTTAAAATGGATTTCCCGAGTGTTTAGTACCTGCATTGAAAACAACATTTTCAACTAAAGCAAACACTATATTTTGGTTATAATCGTTCCTAAGAATCTAACATACCTATTCAATAAACAATTGCCTCCCTCTAATTAAGTGCATCATACCTACCTATTATTTTTTAAAAATTTGGCATTCACATAGGTACATATACCTACCTATGGCATATTCTAATACTATTTTTCATACATATTGTACCTACCTTTACTGTTAACTACATTAAGGAATTTAAACAAATTTCTGAATCACCTAAAAACAATTATTGTCAAATAATGTGAGTAAACTCATACCTAAGACCACACTTTAATGAAGTCTTTTAACAACACCTAGCTATATACCAATACCTTCATCAGACTTGTCATTTTTCCAAGCCAAAGAAAATAAAAATCAATATTAGATGTGTAAGTAAAAACCCAACCCCTTCAATGAAAGAAAAAAAAAAACTATTAAAAGGACCAAGGCCCAAATAATACATTTCCTAAATCTCAGACTCATAGGTACCTATTCTTTGACCTAATTCCACAAAAAATAATGTTTGACTTGCATGTAGGAAACTTCAACTACCTACCAACTATATTTTTCAAAATTTTGTTGTTTTTTTTTGTTTCCAAGACCTAACATGTTTTGATATTGTGTAGGTACATACTTCAACAAGAAAATCCACTACACAACAATTTTCCCAAAAAAATTAAAATAAAAAGAGAGAAATTTGGCAACGTGCAGGACGGAATTTTCAATTTCCTCCAATATATTTGTGCTCTTGAGAATAGTGTATCTACTTGCTCATTTAGGTAAGTGAATATGATGAATAGTGACATCCCTTTTCCACTTTCTCAGCAGCAAAACCAGAAACACAAAAAGAAGACTTAAAACTTAAATAGAGAAGACAAGTGAATAATGAAACAAAAGAATCTTTAACAAAGCATCAATTTTAATTTATCAAAAGCAAGATTTAGCAAAACGATGAAATTAAAAATTATCACAAAAGGACAGACAAGGCCAAGGTGTATTTCGAAATAGATACCTACACATTTTTTTAAAATGTATGACATAAATGAATGTGGGCAGTTTGATAAGAAACGAAAAGAGACGACTGATTGTACTCTCCATCTCCGGATGTCGGTCTCAGGGGCACAACAACGGAGGAAGGGAGTTGGTTAGACTTTTTCCTCACCGCACCTTAGCCGCTACGTCATCATCAAATCGAAAAAGGTGACGAATCCCCGTATGTTTTCCTTAAGCACAAAGAGACGAGGATAATGACGATCTTTTGTTGAAGCTTAGCTGGCTCGTGTACTGCTCAACCTTTAAACGCATGTTTGCAAGATGAGGAAGAAAGACAAACCCAACAAGTTAAGCCGAGCAAACTGCTGCTGCTAGCTAACAGTAAATGCTCTTTTCTCTCTCGCCCTCCCTCCCACACGCAATGGCAAAATCCTTTTTTCCACTTTGTGTTGGAAAAACAAAATGAAGTCGCCCTCTTTCCTGGCTGGGTTTGGGTTCGTTGTTTCCTCCTCCTTGCATTATATACTATATCCCGATTTTTCCGACCCGACCCGCACTGGCGCTTCTCTATTAAGTTTAACCAGCCACCGCCATATTCCACTTGCTTCCCAGACAAAGTGTACTTCTTTTCTTTCCATGACACGGACACCCCTCTCAACACAATATTTTCTCTCACTCTTTCACTTTCGCACACGAAACAAAAACTTATTCGGAGAACTTGGAGCGAAGCGAACGAACAGCATAAAACTCATAAAACTACACAAGATGAAATGGAAGGAAAAAATAAAATTCCCCACAAAGAACAGAAAAATTTCTATTTCTTATAATTTCTCTACTTACGAACTTTCGATAGTTTTTTTTTTGTATTAGAATTATTATACTATATTATACATAAATTCAATATCCACAGAAAATTATGAACTTTAACCAGGTTAAAAAATGAGAATAATATACTTTCTATTTTATTAACAGCCTTTGTCTAAATTCACTTTAACACAAAAAAAAAAATATATAGAAAAAAGTGAACAAAAAAAAAAAGAAATTTATTCTTAGGAAAAAATACTTGCGGTTCTTCAAATGTATAAATTAAGTTTTTAATTTTGTTAAATAGATCGAATTAGTTTATCCAATGTCAGAAACGAAAATAAATTCAATTACTTTGAATTAGATGTAAAATTGTGATTTTTCAGAACAAATGAAAACTTTTTTTTTTAATTTAAGTTAAGGATCGAACAGAAAAACACACTTACAGGCCGATGCTAAATTAATTTATGATTGAAGATTGAAGAATGAAATTTTCACGAAATGCGAAGAGGCCAAGAGAAAAAATGCGAAGAAGAAGACAAATGCGATTTTAGTGTGGTGAATTTAGCACAGAATTGCTGAAAGGCTGAATGATGAAAACAAAAATGGCGACTGAAAAGTGCGTCTTTGTTGCTGAATTTGGTTAAGGGTGTTACTAAACGTGGTTTACTCCATTACTTTATTCCCGTTCACACGACGAAACTGAGTTTTCAGCAACTCTCAGTTTTAAGGAGTCGGTGAACAAAATCTCCACGGTCAACGATTTGAGGCATTTGACTTTCCCTTTCACAATCCATGTAGTGTGTGTTCAACAAAGCGACTTTATAAAAGAAATGTAGAAAATCTCTTAACATTTTGTTTCCGTGTGAAAGGTAGTGGAAGTATTTCGACGAAAGAAAACTTCAACGCATCTTCAGCAACTTGTTTCCTTGTCTGAAATAGATCAGGTTATCGTGGTATATAGAGCTCTTCCAAGATTTTTCTTCGTCTTTTCTTTTTCTAATTTGAAATATAAAAACAAAAACAAAATAGTCCCTGGTTGGAAAGTATTTACATGCTCTCTTGGCTGTCTTAAAAATCCGGTCATCTGATTATTGTATTTGGAAGTGAAAACTTAAATTCCCGACCGAATTACCTATTAATTAATGTCTAAACATTTTTGCAAGTGTTAAAAAAAAACTAATTTTAGTACATAATAATTACTAGTATTAGACACACGTTTTTTTTGGCTCGCCTTCGTACCTTTCACATTTGGTTTTGTTTTCTAACCAGGGAATGCTTTCAGATTATTATTTGTTTTGTTTTTACAAATTTTACACTGACACTTCTGACATTTGGTGGCAGTGGTCCATTGTGTTGGATGGGGGTCATGAATCAAAGAATACAAGATTACGCCACTTCTATTTTTTTACTTTGTTGTTGTAATTTTGACTAAGCGACTTGACTTGACTTAAAACTTAAAAGAGATTCACTTTTTGTTTAATTTTTATGAGATATATATAATCTATTTACAATTGTTTTTAAAGTGAAATGTTTGTTATAATGTATTTGAAATAATTTGCTATATGTTTTTCTAATAGTTACAACAGTAAAAATAATAAAACATGAAGGAAATAGGACTGATATTTCCATTTTTTCACACCACTGGGTTTTTTTATTGTTTTTTGGTGACTAAAATTTTTTAAAACAATTTAACCTAAATTTTAAAACAACTTTCGGTGATATATTATTACTTTTAAGACGAAAAACCTTTTTAATCATTTATTATCCGCACACGAAAAGCCATCTTCACTGCAATTTACTTTGCTGAGACATTTGTGGTTTTGGCACGTATGACGTAGAAGTGGCGCAATCTTGTATTCTTTAATTCATGGATGTGGGTGAAAATAGGAAAGTTTCCGATACTGCTGTCCGATGTCGTGTGTCTGTCTGTTAAAGTTGGAGTATCTTTGCTATTTGCTTAAGTTAGATGTAGCCACAGATTAGATTAGCCAAATCCAAAAAGAGAAAGCGCATTGAAAACAAGTTTCCCTTTGAACCACAGAGTTCAAAAACAAAACAATGATACTCGAACTAGTTCAATTCGTACAAAATCTTCTAGATAAATATCAAATAAATTTACTGAATTCCTTATTCATAAATTTAACACTAACCATAATACTCCTAGGACTGTTAATCAATGCCATCGAACCTCATCTACCGGCTTTCATCACACAATCATTTCGCTATGGAAAATACTGTCACAAAGGACAACAGAATGCCCTCATAGGCAAGTTAGAAATACCCAAATCGTGGTTTAGTCATTTCTATGTTTTTGCCTTCGGCTGGTCCCTATTGGCACTCAGTCTCAATCTGAAGGTTCTTATCCATGGCAGTTCGGCGCCAGATTGCGTTGTTGACTTTTTGGACTTTGTAGCTGGTGGTAAAGATCGGAAAGTCTTAGTGAATTCAACATCGGGTCTCGTGGCAACTGTTCTGATTACTATGCAGTGTGTCCGCCGATTCTACGAGACACATTTCATTCAAATCTTCTCAGCGAAGAGTAAAATCAATTTGTCGCACTACATCGTGGGTTTCTTGCATTATTTTGGATGTGTAGCTGCGGTATTAGCCAACACTGAAGGCTTCGTTAGAGGTTTGAGCTCACTACGCATACACAATATTTGGTTTTAAGAAATTTGATCGTTTCAGGAACAACACCATCATCATTTTCATTTCAGAAGATCACGTTCATGCAATACATTTGCTGCTTCATCTTCCACTTCAGCTGGTCGCAGCAATACAAATCGAATATGATTCTAGTCAATCTGCGTAAAGATCCCGTTGGCAATACAATCACTGACAAGCACCTAATGCCACAGGGTGGCTTCTTTGAGTTCGTTTCATCGCCCCATATGTTCTTCGAAGTTGCCATGTACGTGGCCATCTCTGGGGTGATTCCGGGCAGTAGCACTTGGGCATATATTGTGATTTGGGTGATTTCCAATCAGGTAAACTAGTAGTTTTCATCAGGTGATTTTTATTCGGGGCTGAAATGTCTCTTTTTTTTTTTTTGCAGACTGAAAACGCTTGGCTTACGCACAAATGGTACAAAGAGAACTTCAAAAATTATCCTAAGAGACGTTACGCCATATATCCTTACATCCTCTAGAAGAAATTTGACTTATGGTAGAACTACAATAGTCGGAACAAATTACAATTTCTCGTAATCACTTAGGAAAGGAAAATGAAAGAAACTAGAGGGAAAGTAGCAATCTGCAAGCATGATTTCCTTGTTTTTGATCGTTTTCGTAGGACCACTTAAGTGTCCCTCCGACAATTATAGTGATACCTTTAGACTTGTTCATAAAACACATTCCATAGTCTGTTTGATCGGCTGATGTCATATAATAAGTGCAATATTTTTTAAGAATTTGAATATTATCTTCATTTTATTCCTTGTCAGGTGCTATTCTTAAACTAAACAAACATTATGTATTTAGAAGAAATTTTTGTTCAATTGCTTGCAATTGCGTCACACAGATTTAAGAAAATATTTTTGTTATTTTGAAATTAAACAACTTTAACTTTAACTAAAATGATATTCATTTAAGGTTAACGGCTGTAAACACTCATGCCATTTAAGTTTTCGGATTAGCCGTGTTAAATAATAAATATTTAACGAGTTCAATACTAAATCCGAAACGTTTTATTAAGCTTGGTTACCAGAAAGCTTATTATTATTAATTAACGCGGCTAATCCGTAAATTATCACCTTAAAATAAAAAAATGAGCTGAATGATTAATATAGTAGTTTTGAAAAATGTTCCACTTCCTTTTGAATTGAAGCTTAACAAGCTGGAAAATTTGGAGTGAAGATGAGATTCTCTCAAAAATGCTGACACTACAAAAAATACGCAAAACACAAATTCAAAGTATTCCGTAATACCATTGTATATATAATCTATATCTATATACAATGGTAATACCCAAAGTGAATCACCCTAAAACCACTTTTATGTAAAAAGTTACGATTTTTTTGAGTACGGGAACCCATTTGGACTGAAGTTCGTAAAAATTTACAACACGGAAACGCACAAATATTTATTTTTTTTGTTGTCTATTGTTGTTTCCACAGCCCTACCAGGAGAGGTAGCAACTGCAGCAGGAGAGCCTTCGATTCTAAAATCAGCCAGAAAAAAAACATTACTTTACTTGATAAAAATAGACTTAAACAAAAAGTCCTTCTAGGTTCCTACCTGTTTGTTTCTTACGGTAAATTACACATTCATATATGTGTACACAAATAAAAAAAACCTTAAGCTTACCAAGAAATCTTATTATTCCAACAAAGTGTCATGAAAATGGGAAAAAGCATCGCATAATGTAAACTAATTTCCAAGAAAAAAAATGCAATTTTAGGTTTATCCCTTTTTTATTTATTGAAAAACTCATCTTTATAAAAGAAAAAAAACTCGTGAATTTGTGATCAAATAGAAGAAGAAAAAAACAACACAAAACTTCCTGGTTCAATGGGATAGAACTCTATAGAAAATAGTACACATTGGAGATCTCGATTTATTTAAAGAGGAAGCTTTAAGGAAAAGAAAAAACATTTTAGAGCGCATTCTTATGGCAGAGAAAAATGATCATTACCTGTAGGGATACCCTTGTGCTTTCGATCTGAACACAGACAGCAAAAACGAAAAGAATACTGCAACAAGTATCAAGCCAGCTATTGCCATGATGCGTCCTTTGCGCATATCATTCTGCCAACCAGATTCAGTGAGTAGAATCATTCCAAGGACAATCATAGCGTCTGTGCAAATGTTATTAAAAATAAGAAATTCAAATAATTAAAAAAATTCGTCAGTTACTTACTAAGGAACATAACAATATAAGTCTCAATGACCAATTGGCCCTGTGATGAGCCATGAATATAAGCCACTCCACCGTTTTGGCTCTTGTGAACGAGGGGAGGACTACGAATGTGATTCCACATTTGTCCTGAAATCATTGCAAAGCAAAATAGCACAGCTATTGAGCCCCACAATTGTTTATTGTACAGGAATTCTAGGTTATTACGACGCAGATACAAGAAAGCACCCAATAACGCAGCCAGCGTAATCACAGCAACAGTTCCAGAGTAATTTGGTGGTCGGAAAACGCGGATCTGGATGTCGGTGCGTTCGTGAACGAACTTGGCAATTGATTCGGCAGCAAATCCAACTCGATGGATGTCCATGGTGTCGGCACCTTTTGGCTTACCCTTCGCCGGGAAATGCATGAACACTGGCGCTGTGTTGAGACGAAGCATTTGGAACACGTCGGAACCATCGTCGAAGTCCACCATAGCGAAAAATAGTTTGTTCGAGTAGATCGGTGAGTAGCGGTAGGAGTTAGCAACGATGTTGAATTCGTCGTGTGCGTGTCGACAGATTTGACACTGTCGAGAGGGTGCCAATGCAGTTAGCATCACTATCACAGAGTAGTTGCGGGGGGATTGCTTAACGTAGTCGCGGAACTTTTGTCCGTTGAATCGAAGCAGAGACTTTTTCATGTTCATGTCGAGGAGGTTTTGCACCTTCTCCGAAATGGTAAGCCCACCCTGAATGGAAAAAATAGATACTCTATTAAAGAAATCGATAATTTGAAGCGAACTAATAAAGGGAACTGTTGAAAGTTTGCTTTAAATATAAAAAAAGAGAGATTTGCCTATACTTTGCAGCTTTTAAGGCATAATCTCCTTTTCTAATACAAATTTAATGAGAATCTCATGAATTTCTTATCAGCTTTTTTTTATTAGGAACATACACATTTTACAAGTGACGTGGCCTCAGTCTGGAGCACACCCTAGGCAGAATTTTTCTCTTGACTTACCTTTTGTTTACTCTGGGCATCGGTAATTACCAAACAAGCGATAACCACCAGGGCAAAGATAAATAACGTCCGCAGAAGCAGCATATTTATTTTAATAAATAAATTTGGTCTTTTTATCGAAAAAAAATTCGAATTAAAAAGTTATGAAAATTTTTTTCCGCGATCAAATGAGCCAAACAACAAACCCGGCTGTAAATATAATCATGTGTCAAAGCTGTCAAGCTAGGGGAATTTTATTGAATCGAAGTGTAATCGGTAGGGTAGTTTAGTTCAGGTTACGATAATAACACCGCACTTCCACTTGCAAATTTGTACACATGTCGAATTTTTAGAACTCCCAGCATTAAATGGGAGCAGAGTATAGCTTCTTTTAATTTTTGCAACAATATGGTAATATGATACGACAATAACATATGTGATATTCTGGTAGACATTTTTTTAGTGCGTGAATAATTAAATTATCAAAACAGGGTTTTCATTTTATAAAGCGGGTTTAAGTGGAAAACAAATTGGTGGATAGAAAAAATGTCCGTCTCAAAAAAACTCCAGTTACGTCACGATGCGTGTTTCAAATTACAACACAATTAACAAACGCAGCGTAATCTATTTTTTCACTTTGTTGTTGTAATTTTGACTACGTGTCGTGACGCAATATGAGCCAAAAGAGATTCACTTTTTGTTCAATTTGTATTAGATATATAGGGGCGCGAATCTTAAAGCTATTTACATTTCTTTTGAAAGTGAATTATTTATTATGATGTATTTGATGGTATTGTGCTATATTTTTTTCTAATAGTAACAACAATAAAAATAATAAAACATGAAGGAAACATAACTGATATTTTCATTTTTTCACATCACTGCTTTTTTTATTGTTTTTTGGTGGTTTATATTTTTTAAAACGATTTAACATAAATTATAATAAAATAAATAAATAAAAAGTAAAAGCCTTTTTAATCATTTAATTACTCGCACACGAGAAGCCATATCTTGACTGCAATACACTTTGCTGTGACATTTTTTGTTGTTGTTTTGGCTCGTATGACGTAGAAGTGGCGCAATCTTGTATTCTTTGATTCATTGGCAGCGTTCAGATTTGTATCCAAAGCGATGATAGCTTTGTGTGGTTGTAATCCCGTGTAAAAGCACATCTGATGATGAAACAGCTGTTGCCAACAAAGAAATCTCAAGGTATCCTAAAAATTCTGGTATACTCATCTATCCAACGAGAATTATTGTCATGAACAGCTGACTACAAGACTGATTTCAGCGGCAAAAACCTATCCGGTTTTGGTCGTTCCGAAACATACATGGATAATCGAGTATATTATGTAGTTTTCGAGTGGACGTTCTGAGCTACTCCTTGTTTACTCCTTTTACTCCAAATTTCCCAGTTTCGATAGGAATGGAACAGTTCCGAAATCCAAATGAAAACGGCTTTATAGCCCGATTCTCCCCATCATCACTGATACCTCACAAGTCACAAGAAGAGGTGAAATTAATTTTGTGACTTTTTCGAATTCTCCCCCTGAGTCACAAAAGCAATCGAAATTGTGATCTCCTTCATAGCAGGTCATAACTCACAATTTACTTGTGTTCTAAAATTTTCATTTCATAATCTATTTATTTTTCAAACAAAATTGATATTTTATTAGATTAGAAAAGAAAGTGGATTTATTTTGGATTTTATTGGAGCGTATCTTCTTCAATTACTTTCATCCGAAATAAAACAACATTTTCACAAAAGCAGATTTTTTTTACGCAGGAAACAAATGATTCACTAGCTCTCCAAAACAACATTTTTTAATAGATTTTTCACTTCTCACTTTTTTTTACTCACTTTATTGCTAAAAAATGAATGAAACTTGTGTTTTTTTAAGTTTTAATTAAATTTATATGGCCCAATTTAAAATATTTTTTTTTGTTTTTAATAATCAGCTGTTGCAATTATGACACTACAAAATTCACCTTTGCTGTGGTAAGTTTAGTTGTGGGCTTTCTTGTGATGATTGGGGGAGAATTCCAAATATGTTATCGAGTCACAACAATCCTCACAAGGAATAGTCATAAGAGCTTGTGAGTCGTCACAAGGGGGAGAATCGGGCTGTTAGATAGGCTATGCTAGTAAATCCTCTGAACGTGGCCATTGTATCACCGTGACCAAATAAATACGCTAAATACTACCATACCCTTTACCTGTCGGTATGAAAGTTCTATTCAAATTTTGGTTCCATTTTGTACCAATTTCATGGCCGATTCGTTTCGCTGGTTTTTAATAAGGTATAAGCGTGACAGCTATAATAAAAGAGCAGATTTTCCATCTCTTTCATGTAAGGTCATGTTCTTTTTTTTTCTGTTTCTTCCACCGCAACCAAATGAAAGTCTGCTTCTGCTCTGCTCTAGCTCTGTTATAGAGCCTATGTTCTCTGTATAAAACGAAAACGGGATCAATCTGGACACAAGTGCAGTTGTACTTCAGTTACGAACAAAATTCTAAAATTGTGTATTGAAACATTCCTTTATTCAAATTCTGCTATCTTAAATCAATTTTAAATGTTCAATATCGTAAAATACAAAGTGAATTCCTAAGGTTCATTGAAAGAATAACAAATATTTTCCAACCAACAAATCGATTGAAAAAGTCAATTTTCTTTTTATCTCCTTTCCTTGACCCTTTCTATGGTTTTCTCATTTTAACTATTCCTTATATTAGTGAGTGTGAGTGGTATATAAACAAAAGTTCAAATGAAATTAAAATCCATGTAACAGAAAGTGTAAGCTAGTTTACAAAAAATTAGTATTTTCCCTGTCTGTTGTGTTGTTTTCATTCTGTTGTCACAAAAATTATGCAAATGAAAGCGAAATGAAAGGAGGTTGACGCTTGAGATAGTCGAATGTTGATAATAAAATGCAAAAAGTAAAAAAGTTATTTTTTAAATTCTCTACTAAATAATTACCTATTCCTATTTAATTTATCTCATTAAACGAAAAAAGAAATTTCATTGTTGGTTTCGAATAATTGCAATTTGTAATACCTACATAAATAAAGCAAAACTTTTCTTTCTCATTCTAGATACATATTTCTCAAACGGGAAGTGTATCTTATTCTTTTTCCCGATAAATATTTTTCACCGGTGGCGGTGGAATGGTGTCGTTTCTTATTTCGTTCTCTTCCCTACTTGCATTAAAAAAACATTATGTTTGTTGTTGTTTTTATTTCTAATCAGCTGCGCTCGCACTGTACATTAGAAAGGGATAACTAGCATCTTTTTCTATTATTTTTGTTATTGTTTTCAGTTAATCTGCTTGTCACATAACTTTTTTGCTGGATTTCAAAAAAAAAAAAAACAAGTGTATTGAATTTTCACTGGAAAACTAATAAGAGTCAACTAGACGTCGTCCTTCAGTTTCCAAAAATAAAAACGCGTTTGGAAAAGTGATTCTTTTGTGGGATTAATTTCAAGAAGTTTAATTTTTCATTAAAAAGGTTAATCAGACAAAAAGTGAGATAATTTAGATAATTTAGGGATTTTTCTTATATCGACATCGAATCTGACAACTGTCAAGCTGGAGCGTATACCGGAATATTTGCGCGACACTGTCGACTGGCTTATGGGGTAAGTTTTCACATTTATTTTCCTATAAAGAATATTTCTTATTATTTGTATTATTTATGTAGGTACCTACTCATGTACCTAGTTGATATGACCAATTACCTTATTATACCTAGGTCATTTGCACTTGCAGATAAACTACACTACATTACTCTCTTCTCTTTCTAAAATTGCAATTCATGTGTTGAGGTTTTCATAATTATTTCATGTTTATGGTTAAATTTTAAATTATTTAACATACGAAGCAATCTTTTTTCACTTTTGTTGTGTTTCGACAAAATAGATTTTGGGATCTAGAAGCTCTCGGGGGTTAAACACACTACAAGGCACATCATTATCGATTCATTTAAATGTGTTTGTTGTTATTGTTTTCGTCGAAGTATGATAATAAAAAAAAAAAAAACAAAAACAAACAAGAACGGGGAAGAAAAATGATAATTTATTATTTGTTTGTTGTTATTTTACTGTTAGTTTTTGTTGTTATGACCTATTTTAAGAAAACAACATCGGTACAGTCAGTCGAAAGGTTATTCATGCAGACAACTTTAAAACTAAACATTTCAAAGTTAACATTACATTAGGATTTATCTATCACTTCAGGAAATAAACTATCAGCAATCTAGCTCACATGCAAATTATTTTGTATTAGCCAATTCAGATGTCTAAGATCCCATAGATCTTGTTATTTAATAAAACATAGCTTAGTACCTACCCACTTAATAACTTAATTACTTAAATTATAATTGATCTCCAGGATTCCTTCCAATTTATAAAAATATGATAAACTGTGTCATTGGCAGTTTTTAAAAACTCCAAATTAAAGTCAATTTGACCGGCAAATTACTGTCGTCAGAAGTTCAACCAATAATTTTTGCAGCACACGTGTTTAAAATGTATTTTGACGCAGATGAGGTCTCCCATTTAGTCTCATTTTTATTATTATTTTCTTCATACAAATAGCATACAAAATAAGAGTAGGTATGTACATATGTAAGTACACATTACAGTAATCTATCGATTCGCAAGCAATTAACTCGGTTTAGAAAATTAATTAATAAAAATTAATTGCAATCACCAATCGAAGTGAAAGCTTTTTGATGTTAAAAGAATTTCCATTCATACCTTGGATGTGGTTGATGTTTTCTTTTTGGAAAGTTCGGCGATCCAGCAAAGCACTAAACCACTTTTTTAATCAATTTCTATAATTTTGTAAATAAATTCCGAGCGTATGATAAAAAGGTAGATATTAAACTTTAAAGAATTTTTTAGTTTTTGTTTTATAAATGAAAGAACTAAAACTCAACACTAACTTCGATTATTTTGAGAACACAAATTTGACTGACTGTAGGTATGTTATAATATTTTTATTTTTGTGCCATTTATTGTTGCATTGCTAGAGACAGGAATGAAGATATGAAGATTGTAAAATACCTATTTGTGTGTGAGAAGGAAAAATTTATATTTAAAACAAAAAAGTATGTATTTTTCTATTTTTGTATGTCAATTACGTTCTAGAAACAAAAACTTTATCTTTTTCGTTTGATTTAACAAATAAAATACACAAAAGAAGAAAATAATAACACTATCCAGGTTAGTCCTAAAAACTGCTCAGACAACTGGGAGATAATTTTCAAAAAAGCTACCATGAAAACTTATGGGGTTTTCCATTGGTACAATAAATCAATATATTTTTGATTTGGATCTGTCGAAAAGCCGATTTTGACCATTTGAGCGTTCCATTGGGTAAAGTAAATTGATTTATTTTTGATTTAAAATCAAAACTCATTCGAAATTTTTCCGAAAAAAAAAAAATACTTAATTATAGTTACATTCATACATACAGTGCCGAGCAAAATAATAACAGTGTAATCTGTTAAAAAATATAATTTTTCATATCTTTATAATGCAGCCACTTTTTCTAAGTTCTACTGTAGTGTGGTGCTCATGGATATTAAGTTAACGATTTGAAGTCATAGTTTAATGGTTTATTCTTAATGCTTTGATTAAATGTCACTTTGTCTGGTGTCTTTCCGTATTTTAAGCGATCAAAATAATAGCAGTGTTATCGTCAAGTTCAATTTATATACATTGTGTTTCCTTCAATTATGATTTGGATGCTATAAAAAGTAAGCCCTATTCTTTTACTTTATATTTCAACCGAATTTGTTTAAAAAATTAATAATTTGGTCTTATAAAGTGGGTCGTGGATAACACTGGGCACCACAAAGGCGCCAACTCATTAAAAACCTAATTACGGATGGCAGCACTTATGAGGAAGTTCAGGAACTTGTTGGGTGTTCGGCGAAAATGGCAAGAAATGACATAAAATTTGAGGAAAAGCGGAAACACGGTAGCGTAAAAAAGTTCTTACGCCATTTTACATGAATCGTGTTGTTCGGTTTTCAAGAATGCTTCCTACTGCTGCAGCTACACATATTGTTGGCCAACTTGATTTACCATGCGGTATCCATATTGTAAGAAGACGATTGTGGGATCACAACTTGAATGCTCGCAGTCCAAGAAAAGCCCCACTTCTGAAGAAAATGCCCACAGCCAAAAGAATAAAGTTTGCACGAGATCATTTAGGATGGGTTCCTGAAAAATGGAGGAATATTATTTGGACTGACGAGATTAAAGTTGTACTTTATGGTGGTAAAGGATCTCGGCAGTATATAAGACGATCACCAAATACCGAACATGATCCTAGATACACCACCAAATCGATAAAACACGGAGGATCTCGTATCATGGTATGGGGATGCTTCTAATACTATGGAGTTGGTCCAATATTTTGGATCAAGAGTATAATTAATCAACACTCGTATGTGGAAATTTTGCAGAACATCATGCTACCATATGCAGACTTCAAAATGACGCTTAAATAGGTCTTTTAGCAGAATAATGACCCAATGCACACCAGCAAAACAGCTAAACAATAGTTTCAGGACTGCTCAGTCTCCGGACCTCAATCCCATTGAAAATCTTTGGGCAGACATAAAAAAGAAGTCTCGAATGCCAAACCAAAAAATAACAAAGTGATATTGACCGTAGTTCAGCAGGTTTGGAGATAAATATCACTGCAAAGATGTGAGGGGGTTTTCTCCTCAATGGAGCTTCGTTGCGAAGCTGTGTTAAAAAATTATGGTCATGCTACTAAATACTAACTAAAATTAAAATAAATTGACCTTTTTGAACCCTTATTTGGACTTAATTATACACAATGAGACAAGCACTGATATTATTTTGCTCCCTTTATTTTCGAACATATTTTGTTTTTGTATAGTTACTACATTAATGATCGATAAATTATCATTCAATTTATGAAAAAAAAAACATTTCAATATAACGTACAAGGTTTTACCAACAATGATTTCTAAAATCAAACTTCTTTTGATTTTTCATTTTTGTCTAAACTTATTTTTCGTTGCACTGCTATTTTTTTGCTCGCAGCTGTACATACAAACAATACATTATGTACATTATACATATGTACATACATTATGTAGTTGAAATGATGTTCCAAAATTTGAGTTTCAAAATAATGTTTTGTCTAGCCATTACCTATACTAAACTATTCAAGAAATTTCTTAGCTCACGGCTTTAAAAAATTAACCAAGCTTATAAGTTATTACGTCTTAGCTTATAACCTACTAAACGATTCTATAAAATATTGTTTGTCTGCATACATATATCTGACTCTTATTTAATGCTCTGATTTTCAGCTTGGATGCCATACACCTTCTTTGAAAAAAAAAAAAAACGAAGAAACAACAAAAGGGTTTCTCAGCTATAAGCAACCAACACCGAGCCGCCATCAAACTGGCACTCGATCAATAGTTTCTTCCGCTTTTGTTGCTTTTACCTTAGTATACCTACTTCCAATCCAACTGAATGGTTGACAACTTAGTAACAGACTGCGAAGGTTTCTTCTTATTTATTTTTGTTTGCACCACCCACTCACTCAAGTGAAAATGTGAAATATAAAATCCTTGACATTTAATTTAATTAGTAGCTCTATGCAGATTGCAGTTTGCAAAGTGTTAGAGGTAAAAAAATTGCTCGCAAAAACAGCCCTTTTAGTCTATACTTCTATTTGAAAACGAATAGTTCAACAGTTACAAAGCTTCTTCTTCTTCAGTCAACCTCAATCGCATTACACCCTCGATTTGAAAAATACAATTTATGAAGAACCTTTGAAGTGGTTTACAAATAACAAAAAAAAAATCTACGCGTTTTTCGTATATACATTATGTGTACACATACCTAGTGAACGGAACTATAAATATACGATTTTAATTCCACAATTTAGTTTGTCAAAGACGTCGCGAAATTTTAATAACAATTCCCATTAAAAATGATGTGGGCTCTCTCAAACTTAACTGGCAGTAATCGGGTCAGTCGAGCTATTCTTGTGCGCTATTCTGCTGTTCCTTTGGATACAGATTCAACCCCACCAACTCCTATTGCTTCGTCTGCATCAACATCGTCCTCGTCGGCCAATGCTCGTTCAAGGAATATTCCCGGAAGGGCAGTGCCTAGACATGCACCACAAATAATATTGCCATTGGATGTAGAAGAAACTGTCACTTGTTTTTGCAGGTAATTTTTAGATATTTTCATGAAGAAATCAAATGAGTGAAAAGCATGCCGATAATTCTAACTTAGTTTAATCACACGTGGATTGGTTTGATAGCCTATTAAATATTTCCAATAATATTTTCAGTAAATGCATTCCTTGCTTGAATCAGTCGAGTTCAACGAAAACTTGATTTCGGAATATTTTCATTTTTCTTGTCAAAAAAGTGTGTGTGAATATTTTAAATTCTTCCCAGAAAATCATTTTGGTCAGGTGTCTTTTTGTTCTGTAGAAGTGGCGGATCTCAGGACTCTGAGCAAGCTAATAGAATCAACGGATGAAAATCAAATATTAACCAGTACATATTATATTAAATATTAACAGTGTTATACCCAGTTAACATATCCATTTGCATTGAAATCCCTTGCGAAAAATCAGCACAATTCACTACTTATTTTTCCTGCGAAAACTTTAACTTGAAGTCGATGATTATATTAGATTGCACTAACTATTTTATTTATAGATTGAAATAGGTATTTTCTCCTTTTTAAGACTCTGTAATATGCCAGTGACGATGGCATTAATTTACTTGAAACAGGGTCGAAAAGTCCATTACTCGAAAGGTTATGACAAATTAAGTGCTGCTATCCACTCGGCATACTACGATAATAAAGAGCCACGCTATAGAAGTCGATGCCCTGCATCAATAACCTTAAAAATATACATTAAAAGTGATGAACAATACAAATTGTAACAGTTCCCATGATTTTAAATTTCACATTTAGTTTAGTAAGTTCTACTTAACGTCGGACAATGTAAAAAAAAAAAACTAGCACGAAATGGTAGTTGAAAACAGAGAACACATAACAATAAAACAGGAAACGGTGCGCATTGTGAACAGGGTTTAAACTGGACAGGGCTATCTACCAGCTACCACCTTTAACTCTTTATGATGGAAAATAATTTTAAAGAAAATCAAAGATGATGCCGTTTCACTATATTATTTGACACTACGAAGTGTTAAATTTTCCGAATAAATTTGAAAATTCTTTAAGATTGGCATTCGTGTCGTGTTATGTATTCACTTACACCTGCATAAATATTACCTCACTGCCATCTTTATATCACAACTCTTAAGTTCACATCTTCATGTAACACGACAAAGACCGCAGTACACGTAAATTTAAAATTTCACTTACAATACATTTTTGCAACAAAAAAAAAAATACATATGTATTAAAAAAAAAACAATAACATGCTCTTGTATACTATACGTGATTATTATTATTTCCATTAACTTTTCCAATTGTTTTTTTTGTTGTTGTTTTGTTTTCGTTTTTTTTTTCTCTTCATATTTATTTTCCTTTTTCCCTGTGAGCATTGTTTGTTAAAATGAATTCATAATCATTATGAGTTCACCAACAAAACAGGTGCGTGGTATAGTTAAAGCAAAAATTATGTATGTGGTGTGTGTAAAAAAAAAATACCCAACGCAGAAATGTTGCATAAGAAAAATGTGTCGCAATTTGATTTATTTAATTTGCTCTTCGAAAAATCTCAAGATAATATTAAATGTGTGTATGTATGTATAGCATATGTTCAACATACATTATCTACCCAAACTCACCATCAAATTTTAAAAGAGAAAACAGACGTTTTTAACGTACGGTCCTGGGTGAAGTGGAGAATGCAAATCCGTTTCCACTCCAAGCTAATCACTTCCTGTTATTTATTGTTGAACGCACCCATTGGAATAATTTGACATGTTGGATTCATTTTGGTTGGAATATTTGTTTTGTTTTAATGACCGTGTTCACATTGGACTGGAATTGAACTTGTATTGTTCAGACACAAACTAATTACTACGTTTATATTGAGAATTTAATCCGAATTGAATGAGGATTTAGGTCTTTGTAAACCTGGATCGAATTTTATGTGGGATTTCTCGATCCGATCCAGCTCGGTGAGCTCGATCCGTAACCTTCCGCTTGCCAATTCAATACGCTAACCACTGGACTAATTCGATGTAATAAATAGCGCTCCGTGGATAAATAGTGCTTGCCAATAATAAAAAACTGACCTACTCATACACGAATTCACTGCTATCTGCAACTACCTTGTCACATCTGCAGAGAATTTAATCTTGGCACCAACAAAATACTAGGTTTGTTCGTTGAGCCCTGAAGTCACTCTGGGGCGCCCCAAAGCGTTTTTTGAAAACCCTGAAGTCACCCTGGTGAAAAAATTCTGTGTTTTTTGAGACCTGGGGCCCAATTCCGCAAGCGTGAGTTTTTTCTGTGTGCACAAAAATCAGTGTACACATTAAATTATGCGATTTCGCAAGAGTGAGGTGCAATCTTTTTGACAGATAAAGCGTACACAGATAGGCAAATTTAATCACTCGTATTTTGAGCGTGAATAGAAAGTGTACACGAAAAACTATTCACACTTGCGGAATTGAGCCCCTGGGGTCGCGGCGAGTTGAGGTAAAGCAAAAACTGCCAAAGTGACATGAGTTGTTATGCATATGTTTTCTCGTGGATTCACGTGCTGCAGGTCATTGTTTTTTTTGGAAAACAAATTGCAAGAATATACAAATTGAATTTAATGCCAATAAATAGCAATGAAAAATAGAAACGGTAGAAGTTGTTTTTTTTTCGTTTTTAAGACGTTTTTGAAACAAATTTTAAGTTTTAATTATCCAAGCACAGAACTTTTTTTTCCTGCTTTCAATGTCAACACCCCTTGAGCGTTTTTTGAGAACCGAAAAACCTGTTTTTTTTTTGACAATTCTTGGGGTTGTCAAGAAAACCTGGGTCAACTGTGGGTAAAGTTCAACGAACGAAGCTAACTATAGGTCTGTTTCTTTACTTTTGGGAAAAGTTTGGGAAAAAGTTCGGGAAAAAGTTTGGGCTGGAGCTTTTTGATGTTGTTGTTGTAATTTTTGACCAGAAATAAAAAGTAAAGAAACGCATTTGGGATGTTTCTGATTGGCACTTACCATTTTGGGCTCTTTCAAAGGAACCAGGAGAAATATTTATTGTTATATTTGTTGCCATTGTTTCATTTAATAAATTTTTTTTTTTTTTTTTTTATTTTTTTATGTAGACACTACTTGACAAGTTAATTTTCAAATTTTCCGATCAGCTGATTTCTTGTTTGACAAGCAAGAAAGTGCAGTAGGTAAAATGTTCGGGTAGATTCTTGCTGGAGGGGAAATGAATTAAATAACAAAAAATTCAAAAGCTCTGGCATTTTCGTGCCAGAAAAAAGTAAAGAAACACGTTTCGGGTAGATTTGGGATACCACGGGATCCCGCGGGCGAGTAAAGAAACAGACCTTGTGTTTCCACCGACCACTAAACCGAGATTTGATAAGATTTGCCATAATCTTCTTCAAATCTCGAAGATTTACCATACAAATTTATTTCGTAAATCTAGAAGATTTCAAATATATCTTGTTAAATCTTCGTAGGGCAAATAGTTTTACAACTCGAACCAAACCAATTTTTGTAGCGCTGAGTGCATTCATTGGAAAATCTAACCCTTCTTGCTTCTTTTGCCAAACATGAAACTTTCTGTCTCACTTCAACTTCATACGAAAAAATGAAACAATATTTGCATTTTGAGAGGTACTGTCAAAGTTAATCTATTTTTTAATCTTTTTATGTGGTGGAAACACTATACATGGATTTATTTAATCTAAATTGAGATAAACCTTCGGTGGAAACATAGTATAAAGCTAGGAGAGAAACAACAAAATAATCGATTAAACTCGAATTATGCTTAGTTATCAATCAAAATGGGCAGCTTTTATGCAAGCTGATATCATTTCCGTCTCAAATCCATCATGTTTGAACTCTGGTGGACTCTCAGCACAATTCAGGCAAAACATGGAAAATCTGCACATTCTTTTTCCCGACGGGAAAGTGCTTGCTTACTTTTCAACTTGCGACTGAGGGGCTCAACGACAAAACAACTTCCACATCCACGGAGTGACGGAGTGTAACAATCAATTCTACCCTGGAGACATCCAAGATCTTGCGGATCAAAATAACCAAACTACAAGTCTAGTTACCAAAAGAGTAATTTCAGCTTTGAATATTTCATATTTTTCTCAAAAAAAAATGTTTATGTTTATAGTATATTTGTTGCATAATGTATGATTGCATTCATTCCAATATTTATTCTACATTGCCCCACTGTTCACTAACCGAGGTGATTGCTGCAATGTACTTTGCACTCTCAGTGTCAAAGCTGGTTAACAATCGAACGTAATTCATTAAAGTTTAATTGATTTATTGATTTAGCAGGACACATTTCCTGTAGGTGAGTGTGTGTGTGTGTAGATACTAAACTATGTATATCCAGGAGGTGTGTGCGGATATTGTGGCCTACCATAGCGTAATAAATGCTCAAACAATGGATAAGTTTGCTGCGTACGGTTATTGTAATTATGTATATTGTAGGTACTAATAGTTATGTGATGCGATTGCACATAAGCCATCCCACTTTCGGACACGTTATACCAAATTGATTTTCAATTATATTTCAAAATGGATACGTTAATTGAACAGCAAACAAGTCGTACAGTGTTAATGCGCATTGTTTGTCATTGAATTCAACACACAAAAAAATTCAATTAAAACTCATTGGAAGGCATTGAGAATAATCAATTGCATCTAAGAATCGAAAAAAAAACTAATCGAATAGAACCAAGTTGACAAACAAAAAAATAGAATGCAAAAGTAAAGAGAAATTATCTCCTTCGACTATCCTCGTCTATTTGCACACCAGGGTTGCCGCTGAGAATTTTCCATAAAACTACTGAAAAACGCAAATTAATTTTTCTTTTTATTTTTTTCCGAACTATACGCATTTTGTTAAGGAAGTGACTCTACCAAAGCCACATACAGAGGCGTGGCGCTGCATTTAACCGCTGTGCTCGAAAAGATTGGTTGAACACGGCAGTGGCATGGCAGCAGAAATGGAATAAGCAGCCTTTCATTCGAGAATAAACCTGCTTGACTGATGCAGATGTCCTAGAAAGTCTTCAAAAAACAACCAGACGTCACGAAGCGATTTTTTTGTCAAATTAAATTTTAAGAAAAATTTTTGCACAAAATTCGCAGCGGCAACCCTAATTTGCACCCTGGCCAAAAAAGATTGGTAGTGAATTTGTCAAGCGTGATGCTGTTGCCTTGCTTTTTAATCAATCATTATACGGTACGAGAATAAAAGTAAAAAAAAAATAAAAAATCCTCCAGAGATCTAAACATAGGCACCTACACAAACAGATGACGATAATGTTGCATCACTTGCTTGACTTCCTTGTTGTAAAGTACCAACCAATCTTAAAGATACTTAAAGACCTTTCCTATTTCAATTTTTTGTTTTTCTTCTCTGTTCGTCTTCTTCTTTACATTACGCGACCAAGTGTAGATTTCTTCTTGACGTCATCTGACGACATTGAAATCAAGATAATAAATTGCCAACCCCTCTGAATGGAAATTAAAGTGAAGGGTAAAGGAGTTTGCAAAACAAAAAAAAAAATTATATAAAAGTGGGTGAAATGTTGGAAGGGTGGTTGAGCAAATGGATATATAATAACGACAACGAAGACAACGTCGACAACGTCGACGCAACAACTAAGGTGCACTTATGGGTATTCTGGAGGTTGTCATTGATGTGAGAATATTTACAATTCCACAGCTATTAAGTGGAATTTTCCAGGATCTAAATAATAAAAAAAAATAGGCATTGTATAATCCTGTCTATGTATGCATTTGTAAACGTATATGTATTATATTCAAATAGCGTGGATATGGTTCGAAATAAAGATTTCTCATCACGTTTCGATTGAAATGGATTGTCATAAATCAGGCCTCTTTCATCGTCGGCGTCAGTCGTAGAGAACGGTACACGATGCTGAAAGTTTTTCGTTTTGGGATTTATTGAACCAAAATGAGATTTTGAAAGTCCAATTTTAATTTTGAAATTCTCGTATTGGGGGATTTGATGGGTTCTTTTGGCTAATCAAGTGGAAAATTGTTAAAAGTTTTTGTGAAAGGAAGCAAAATATGATGAAGTTTAGTTGTTTTATTCTTTCTATTTTTTTTTCTGAATGAGTAACTTTGGAAACACTAATTTGAAACTAAAGAGGAACTTTTGAATTATTTTTTGTTTGATGGCAAAAAAAAAAAAAAACATGAATGCTGGATTTGCACCACTGACAAATTGGCAGTTTTTTGTCAGTAAACTGCTAAATAAATGAATTTTTCCATCCTTCTGTCAGGTTTTTGACAGCTTACTGCCAGAATACTGCCAATTTGTCAGTCGTGTAAATCCAGCATAAGATCGTTCCAGATTTATCGCCCATAATATTCAAGAGATATCCCTTGTAGTTCTTTTTGGAAGTCTTTTTTGTTATTTGGTTTATTACTGCATGAGCACAATCGCGTTGCTGTAGCATGAAGCACGGTCAAAGTTGAAAGCAAGAAGTGTATGGTGAAGCTGTCTACTTCACGTGAGAGCAAACGTCAACTTTCTGCTACAGCAGGGGTTAAAATCTTAGAAAGAAGTCGAAAGCCTATAACTTTTTTGTTTTCAAATATTTTACCTTAATTTAAAAACATTAACCTTCAAGATCTAACCACTAGAACTCCAGTTATAAATCTAGCTGATTTGCCCGTAGTAGTCGCTTCTCCGACTTGATACACGGTGTAGCCCAATATTTTACCCTAATTTTAAAACCTTAACCATGAAAATTCGACTACTAAAACTCAAATTATACATCTAGGCAAATTACCCTTGGCAGTCAATTCGCTGGCTTGCTTTGAGATTTTTAACTGAAAAAGGATGTACCTATATTTGTTTTAAAAAAAAGTAAAAAAAAGAAAATATGTACATAGTATGTAAGAAATAGGAACATTTACAAAATTGAACATAAACCCTTTTAAAATGTAGCTTGGTATTTTACCTTCATTTTAAGACCCCAACCTTTTCGATAGGTTTATTAAAACATAAGTTATTGGTTTCTAAAGACACGCACCATCGACTACTTTCGATTTGCTGTTGTTTTTTTTCTCTTTTTTGTGTTAAATAACGACATCTGCCGTGAGCGAAATTGATTGAAAAAAAAACAGTCAATCACGCTATCGCATTTTGAGACTTTAGAGAGAGTTAATTATTGTGGGGCTTCGGTACAGTGTTGTGGGATAATAAGAAAAATCCCTTTCTCTGGGAAAATTGCGACCTCATTTTGTGGGATTTCCTTGTTTATAAAATTTTATCCGGAAAATAGATTTTAAGAATTATAGAAAAAGGCAAAATAAAGTTAAAGAAATATGTATCGGAATTATTTTTTAAAAAAAATTGTAAGACCTGACAAATAACACAATATTTTTCAAAGCTGCAATAGTATCAACATATATTAATATTTTAGGCCAACATTTTAAAATTATTTGGGGACAATTACGTAAATACTTAATGAGTAATAAGAGGGAAAAAAAGAAAAGATTTGTGGAAAAAAGGGAATTTTCCGAATGGCTGAAGGAATTTCTTATAAAAATACCCCCCTCCCCCAGCACTGCTTCGGTTGGATGTACAATTACGTGTGATATATCACATTAATTGGTTAATTGCTTGCTCAAAAAGTCACTGGTTGGTGTGAGAGGGAATCAATGGTCCATATTTCTTCAAAAATGAAGCCGGCCATAATGTTCCAGTCAATGGGGAACGCTATAGAGCCATGATGGATGGATGGTGATGTGGACGACCTTTGGTTCCAACAAGACAGCGCTTCATGCCATACAGCCAACGAAACAATCAATTGGTGAGCTTATTATCTCGCGTGTCGTGGACCTGTGGCGTGGCCTCCAAGATCGTGTGATTTAACACCGCTGGACTATTTTTTGTGGGTTATGTGAAGTTGCTTGTCTACGCAGATAAGCGCGAGACGATGGACGCCTTGGAAGAGAATATTATATAATATGACATACGGCGCCAATTGCTGCAAAAACTGGTCGAAAATTGGGCCTCTCCGCTGGAATTGATTCGAGCCAGCCGCGGCGGCCACTTGCCCGAAATCATTTTTAAACATAATGGCAAACCCTTATCTTTATAACAAAGCTTAATTCTTGGCCATAACATTAAATTATATGCGTTTTATTTCATCTTCAAAACCACACGTCTTAAAAAAACAGGCTTTATATAAATAAATCATATATAACTATAACCTATATGTATATGATTTTTAGATCTTTGGAACCAACCCTTAAAAAGTTAAAAATAAATTAGTACACATAAAAAAATCAATAATGTTGCGAAAGAAAGAAATATTGAAATAAATATTATACAGGTATCTACATATGTATGTTTGCAAAACAACAAAAAATTACGAGACTAATTAAAACTTAAAAAAAAAAACACAAATATAAAAGACTTTAAAACTCAAATGCTTTTTAAAGCCCAAATGAATCTCAATTATTTAAATGCCCAGTGGTATGGCAGTTCTTTTCTCCGCCATCAAGTCCAAGTTGGAAAGGATTTTTTTTTTATCGAACTACAAGCCTTCTTAATCTTTAGAAAAGTCCATATTGTGTGTTCCGAAGGATTATTTCATTATTCATCCGACTTGAATTTATTTTGCGCTGATAATTTGGTCCATAGCATCCTATTACCTTCATCATATTGATTTTCATAATTCCCTCTTTCCACCGCCAATCAATGTCAAATTAAAATCAAAATTCTAATTCAACATTTACAAGAACAACCATCACGATAACGATGAAATGTCAGTAAACAAAATAAAATGTCAATTTCAATAAACTAACCCTGGATTTTCGGCTTATGAAAATGTCTTAGTTAGATGTACGTTATAAAAATTTAAATAACTCACTCAATCTCTAGGTATTTTTTTTATTTTTGTTGAGGGAAAGAAGATCTATAGTACCTACCTACATTTATTCAAAAATTCCCTAACACTCTTGAATTTAATTTTAAGTAAGGAATCCTTCCCCCCGAAAGCCTCATTCCATATCGAACTTTTGTTTTATACCCATCAGTTAATCCACCGGCCATCATCCCAAATACCATTTCACTACTGCATAAGCATATCCTTTCGTTTGAATAATTCAATTGGATTCCTTCCAACTTTTTGTACAAATGACAGAATGTGTGTATTTGTGTTCTCTGCGAGTGCTAGTGTTCGAGGCCAATTTAAGTTTAAGTCGAAGGTCAACTATAAGACATCAGCAGGACCTGCTCTGGCTGTACTGGTCGGTGCGGTGGTGGAAAGAGAAGCGTGTGTTCAGTGTTTCACATCCTATATTATTTTCTTCTCTTTTTTTTTTGTGATTATTCTGTAGAAAGTTTTTCTTCGCATCCTTTGGTATACTATAGTTCTATAGTAGGTATAGTATACGTTTAGTAGTAGGTACAATATCTTTCAATGCGGATGTAATGAGTTTTCAAGTTTATAGTTCTGATATACAAGAGAAGACAGCATATACATAGGTTAGGTATCCCTTGGTGATATGGTTTAAAGTTGATTTTTAAACTTTTCTATACGAACTCATTACAGTTTCTGTGTGCGCAAACAACGTCCGTGCTTCTTAACAATTTACGAACACTTTACGAATGGATGCTTCAGTTTAGGATTGCAGAGGACTTTTTTGTTCAATTTTTTTTATGGGAGTCGTTGCGAATTGAGAACAAGATCCTGCATCCTATAAACTAGATACCTTGAAATAATCCTTTTAAAGTGGGAAAATAAATCAATAAATAAATGACAAAAGTGAACCTTACACTTTGATGGATGAATTTTTCAACCATCAAATTTTGATTTGCGAAGAAGCAGCACTCTTCCAATTGGATAGAATAATAACAGTGCATATTTTATATGTAATGATGACAGTAGTAGTATAGTAGCTTTTCGATTTAATAAAAACTTTAATATCGAGTTAAGGAAAACGATAATTACTTAACAGATAGCCAAGCAACCCTTTGTAGAAAATCCTACTTACTATACGTGAAGATATAGGCATTGGGGCCGAGGTGTTCTCATTTCGATTAGCTGATTCATGTTTACCACAGTATATTAGCCAGAGAATTTATGGTTAGGTTACACCATTGATTTGGACCAAAACTCAAGTAAAAACCCCTAAATAGAAAGTCAAAATATTCAAAATTGTGTGCTAACATTGAAACTTTGGCTCTGGAACTTTGAAATGGAATAAAACAAGGATGGTTTTCTTTAAATTGACATAAAATTTACTTTATGCGGAAGATAATCTTCTGGCATTATAATTTAAATATGATTTCTGGCATATGACCGCCACGGCTGGCTCGGACGTAGTCTAATCTGGAGATCCAATTTTCGATGACTTTTTCCAACATTTGTGGCCGTATATCGGCAATAACGCGGCAAATGGTGTCCTCCAAGTGGTCAATCGTTTCGGGCTTATCGGCGTAGGCTAGCGACTTCACATGTCCCCACAGTCAAGCGGCGTCAAATCGCACGATCTTGGAGACTAATTCACTGGTCGGTAAGGTGATACTATGCGGTTACCAAACGTTTCCTTCAATAAATCAATTGTGGCACGAGCTGTGTGACATGTTGCGCTGTCTTGTTGAAACCACAGCTCCTGCACATCATGGTTGTTCAATTGATGAACGAAAAAGTCAGTACAAATGGCTCTATAGCGGTCACCATTGACTGTAACGTTCTGGCCAGCATCGTTTTTGAAGAAGTACGTACCAATTATTCCACCAAACCATAAAGCACACCAAACAGTCAGTTTTTGTGGATGTAACGGTGTCTCAACATACATTTGAGGATTATCATCACTCCAAATATGACAGTTTTGTATATTGACGTATCCATTCAACCAAAAATTCGCTTATGAAAATTGGGATCAACGGCAATCTTGTTTTGGGCCCATTTGGCCACAATTTGGAAGCGTTGTTCAGGTGTCAGTCTATTAATGTTGAAATGGAAAACCAAACTAAAAATAAATCACTTAAGAGCTGACACAATGGCCGCCAGTTAAAATAGTGTTGCCAACTTAAAGCTCTATTCCTCTAAAAAAAAATTCCCTTTATAAAAACTCCAGTTTTAAACTTCGGTCCAGTCCATTAGCAGTGTGGAGCCAGAATTCCTCAGGAAAAAATATGTATATAAAGATTTTGATTTTTATAGCATCATCCCCAAAAAAAAAACTGGTCTGACGTCCACAATTGATAACTTAAAAGGATGCGGCCAAGTGTGTTTATTTGTCCACCGCTATTTATGACTGTCCACCAAAAAAAATAATTTACACCCCTCCGCCCCCTTAGTTTAATCAAAAAAAAGTCAACATTTCTTTTTTATAGCAACATCCCCACAAACAAAAAAAATCGTCTACTGCTCCCAATTGGATAACTTAAAAAGATGGGGCTTAGTGGGTTGTTTGTTTGTCCACCGCTTGTTTAGTTTTGCCTAAAAACAAAATTTTTCTTCGAACCTTAGTTCAAAAAATACTCAACAATTCTTTTTTATAGCAACATTTACAAAATAAAAAAATCCTCTAACGCCACTAATGCATAACTAAGAAAGATCGGACTAATCGCAATCGTTTGTCCACCATTTGTCTATTGGCATTTTTCTTTTTTAACTCAGAGGAGATCACGGAACTGTCAAAAAAAAAATCTATGTTTTTTTTTTAGCTCAGACATATCAGAGCATAAAAAGTGTGTTTCCTTTTCCCATCGGAGTTAGCTCAGAGCTTGTTCAATTAGCTCAGAATAAAATGACCGAGCAAATCGAGCGAAACGCTGAGCGAAGCCAACTTCACGGGTTGGGTACGAAATCCCGCATCACAAAATCGCGTATCACGAAATCCCGCATCTGGAACTTGGAGAAAGGACACATTTTTTTTTGAAACAAGGTTCTGGAGGTGGATCTGGAACCAGGACAAAAGTTCCGGAGGTGGGTCTGGAACTTGGACAAACGACACATTTTTTTTTTTTGAAAGAAGGTTCTGGAGGTGGATCTGGAACCAGGAAAAAAGTTCCGGAGGTGACTCTGGAACTTGGACAAAGGACAAATTTTTTTTTTGGAAACAAAACAATTTTTCCAAAAGAAAAGAAAAGTTAATTTTTTTTGAATAAAATTTCCATCTCTGTCCAGGTCCAGAACCCCCTTTGTCCAGGTCCAGAAATCCAGAAAAATATTATATTCCAACATGCTGCGGGATTTCTTAACGATCCCCAACTTCACACATAACTAAAAATTAAAAATGGATTCCCTATGTAATGAATGACAGTTCAGTGCTCAAGTTTGTTTCAAAATTATCATAATCTGCTCAGAGCTCTTCTCTGATCGCTCAGCATCCAGACAAGAAAAAACATGAAGAAAATTTATAGTAAATCCGTTGCTAACTTAAGGTGTAATACAACAGGAGCAACACTTCATGTGATCCTGGAGTAAGAACATCATCAACAATTTTCTGAAAGATAAGGACTCCATTTTAAAAAGAACTACTTCAGAGAGGAGCAAACTTTGTCTATGGATCTGAACGCGCCCGACTACCTACGCATACTGAAAAATGTTTGGTACTTAAATTGAATCCCCATATGGTACCAAAAGTCCAATTACGTACTTCCGTTTTTAAACTACATAGAAATAATTCTTCATTCAAGAATTCAAAACAAAAGTAATTTGTTTGAAATACACATCAATTTTAAAACGCAGTTTGTTTAGTGCTTACTACTGCTTAGGAATAAGTTCATTTGTGTCATCAAACCACTTTTATCAACAAGCGGTCTGATGATGTAATTTCACCAACGGTTTATTGCAACCGCATAAATCAACATCAAAGTCCATTAAATTGTGGCTAAGCACTGAAATAGTGAGTTAGAAGTGGAACGACCAAGGGTTTGTTTTTATTTTTTTTTTTAGATAAACCCCTGCCAAGCTGGCGACACACGCACACATCGTAAAAAAAATAAAATAAACTAAAAACTGTACACAAACACAAAAGAATACTAAAGTATATGTATCTGCACATTACAACAACAAAAAAAAAAAAAACAACAACAAACTAATTCGCAATAAATTGTGCGATGATAGTGGTGTTCGTCAATGAGTTTGGTATAAATGACTCATCAAAGCAAAAGGATACTCCACCTCCCCGTCCGTCCCCACGAACGACGAGCCTTTTATAATGTATGTATGTACATAATGTCCATGCACGAGTATGTATACAACATACATACAATTGTACATCACACACCTACCCCAAGCGTGAATATTCAGCCGCAGTTCAGTTGTTCAGTAATATCAAGAAGAAATAAAGAGAAAAAAGGCTCGATGATAGATGGAGCTATTTGTAGGCCAGCAGCAATTGAATCTTTTTATTTTGTTTTTGTGGGATTTTTATGCTTTTGCTTAGATCCTGTGCCCTAGTCGTCGTAATACATAGTTTGTTTTTGTTTTGTTGTTGGTGGTTTCTTGTGGGTGTATTTATTATTGAATATGAAATCCAAACCCTTCTATAGCTGCAGGAGGTTAACATCGAACGTTGTTAGCCTGGCAAGAAGTAATATTTATAGCTATGATGCTTGCTCTGCATTTTTATAGTCGTTGATGGGAGTGTTGCTGTTGGGGTTAAACGACATTTCTAGCTTTTTCCTAACACGACACACAAAAAAAAAAAACTTAAGTATGAATTATTCGAAAGGGTGTGAGTCAAGATAAAAAAATTGCAAATTCAAATAAAAAAGTTTATAAGAAAATATTAGTTTTTCATAATACATATGTATACACAGTTTTGAAATAAGTTTAGAGAAGTTTTGAGCTTTCTGGTCATTCATGGTGGCATTCAATGTACTTCCAATAAAGTCTTTTTGATTTATTTAAATTCTGTACGCATATCGACTACAAATTTTAAGGGAGGACATACATAAATCCCTAATCGAGTTCTTAACTTGGACTGTAGAAGTGCGTCTATACCCAATTTACATGAGCACGCAAGAACATAGTCAAAATTTTGCCAAATTAAGAAAGTTTTCGTGAATGGTAACACTTAACTCATGTCTGATTTGACAGATAATTAGTTTTATCCTTCCGCTGAATGAATATGGTTGTGTAATGCGCTTCGCTAAGTGGGCCTCCGATCGACTTAGAGAAGATGCTGATTTTGCCAAAAAAAATCATCTTTTCAGATGAAGCTCATTTTGATCTTGGCGGGTAGTAAACAAGCAAAATTGTCGCATTTGGGGCACAGAAAACCCGCACGCATACATTGAAAAGCCGATACACCCAAAACGAGTCACTGTTTGGTGCGGATTTTGGTCCAGAGGCATAATTGGGCCATTTTTCGAAAATGAGCAAGGAGTGGCCGTTACAGTCAATGGCGATCGTTATCGGGCCATGTTGAACGAATTTTTGTTCACAAAAATTGAAGAGGAGGATATTGGCAACATTTGGTTTCAACAGGACGGTGCTACGTGCCACACAGCCGAAGCTACAGTCGATGTTTTGCGCCATTTTCAAAGAAAAAAAAAAAGTTATTTGGCGGACCTTTATCTATTTTTATAAATATTTCTCCTTAAAAAAAACCCTTGTTCATTGCTTAGGTAACCTTGTAGCGTTATGCTTTTTTTTTAATATCTTTAATATTTTTCATTCCAAATAATGTCATCTATAATCTTCTCGAGCATCGAAGCCTACTCACATTTTGATTCTATATACCTTCTGTGCACAGAAAAAAAATACCTATTCACATAGGTGTATATTTTCCTCCTTGATTCATTGTATACCTACATGTGCATACATTTATATTTGAATTCCCTTGAAAAAAAAAAAATACTCACCATCAGCAGATTCTTCTACAAAGTAGCATGTAAAAAGGCATATACATACAAAAGTTACCATATGTCATTTTACCACCGAGAAAAATGCTACCATCATTTTTCTACAACTCTGCTTAAACCTTTTTTGATTCTAATAATATGAATGTCATGTTACATTATAATAATGAAAGCAAAAAAAAGCCAGCATTCAGGTGAAGAAGAGAGAGAGAGAGAGAAAGAAAATCTTGACGTAAGCGATTTATCACACCCGCTCTGGGCTCCCGTATTAGAAAAAGTGACAGGACTTAGTTTGTGTATCTCCATCATTCAAGCAGGGCTGTCTATCAATGTGATGGTATTGTTGTCAATGATCATTTTGAAGTTTTGAATTTTATAGAATGTCGGAGAAAAATTTCCACATTCGTGGTGTACGGCAAAAAAAAGGAATTTCTGTACTGGATGGTAGGTACGGGCGAATAAACGTACATTCATTAAGTGCTGGTATTTCGCGATTAAAACTAAGTGTGGATCAACACGCTTCGCCCGACTTGAAAAAAAAAATATCTTGGTGCCCGAAATATGCCCGAAGTACTTCTATAATCGGAACTGTTATAAATTGGAATTCCATTGGTCATTTTCTATTTTTATCAGTATGCGAAAGAAATTCGGGGACCAAATGGAGCCCTGGGGCACACCAGATTTTTTTTTGTTTTTAATCGAAAATAGTCTGAAAGATAGTAATCGAACGAAAAAGTGACTAAGGGCATAAGATAACTTAAGCTTGGTGGCAAGTATGAGATGGGACTGGTAAAATCGAATTTCTTTTCTTATGCGTCAACATAAAAAACTGAACTTGGTACGATTTTCATGTAAACATGATTCATAAACATCCGCTTTGTTATAAGAAGTTTTTTTTATTACTGATGTTCCGCATACTAGACTGTTAACTGATTCATTCTCCTTTTAAAAACAATAAATACAAAACTTCACACAAAAACATTGAAAAAAAGATTTTGTTTTTCTTGTAAAAATCGATTTACGATTTTTTTTTTAAATAACTCTTTCCCTGTATGCCCGTCGTATGTAAAAATAAAACTGTTGACTTAAATTATTATTTTAGTGAAAAAATAAATTAATTCCGGTCCAAATATCGCCATAAAATGACAATTAATTGTTCAATTATTATTGGTAAGGTAGTTCAATCATTGCAATAATAAATGGACATTTTTTTTCGCAAGAATTAATAATTTAGTCATTACCTTTATATTGGCATCAAAATAATGATTGACTGGTTTTTAAGGGCCTCAAAACTTCAAATTAAAGTTTCAATGAAAGCTTTCACTGGCATTTACGAGTAAAAAACAAGAAAGAGAAAAGACAAATATTGTTTCTCGAAAAGACCAATGGAAGTCTGCCACCAAATGTCAGAAGTGTCAGTGTGAAATTTGAAAAAAAAAAAATAACAATCTGACAGCACTCCCTGCATTCATAAACGTCAAATTAACAATGAACTGCATTATCAACGTTTGCAATATGTTATTTGCAAAATAACAATCTGACAGCACTCCCTGGTTGGAAAATAAAACCAAAGGCACGAAGGCGAGCCAAAAAAATCGGGTGTTTAATAATAGTGATTAATATGTACTAAAATTTGTTTTTTTTTTTTATATCAAACACTTGAATAAATGTTCACTAAAATGTTTAAACTCTAATTAATAGTAAGTTTTCACTTCCAAATACAAAAAAATAATCAAATATCCCTGGTTGGAAAATATTTACATGCTCTTGTCAGTGTTAAAAAGGCGGTCATTTGATTATTTTTTGTATTTGGAAGTGAAAACTTAAATTTGCGATCGAATTTATTGATTGGTGTTTAAACATTCTAGTGAACATTTTTTCAAGTGTCATTATTATTAAATATCTACCCAACTTTTTTGGCTCGCCTTAGTGCCTTTGACATTTGGTTTTGCTTTCCAACCAGAGAGTGCTGTCAGATTGTTATTTTTGACACTGACACTTCTGAAATTTAGTGGAAGAGGTCCATTGCAAGTCTGCAAACGTTGATAATGCAGTTCATTGTTAGTTTGACGTTTATGAATGCAGCCTATACAAGTTTTGTGTGTTCCGACGAACCTTAAACAATTCTTTGTTGAATTTCCTGGCAATCAGCATCCGTATTTTTATTTTTATTTTCATTTTCGTACTTCTTTTTATATAAAATTTTAGAATCTGTTTTGTCTTGGGCCAAAACGACAGCTCTGCACTCGAGTCCTTGAAATTGTTCATCCTCGTTTCTCTTTTCATAGATTTCTTTAACAATTTCAATTTTTTTCTTCTGCTACTTTGGACAAAAGTCAAATATTTGGTTGCCACTGATGCTCGGTGCTATTAAAATTCCTCTAGATTTAAGTTGAAACAAGGCCACAAGGCCAAAAATTTACTTTACCTTTAGGAATATAGAAAGATATGGGCAACACAAAAAAGCAAATCCTCCCAGGACTATTTTCATTTCGATGCCTTTAGTCTGCTTACATACATATACATACCTTCTATAGGTTCATACACTATACACACTTGTATGAAATAGATCTTTTCGAAACGAAGGAAAGGTAAGTATGGTGTACCATAAAGGACTCCCGGTAATGGCTAGAAAAAGGTGCATCATCTGCAGAATTATGCAGTTGAGGTAGAACTTAAATGAGTGGATTCTAAAAATCTGCACTGAAGTTGTGGATATGTATGTATGTATATATTTAAAGACCGCATCCCCTGAATCGTGGACTTTGCACCACAGTCACTATTAGAACTTTTGTTACATAGTGTATCTTGAGAAGAGAAAATTTATGATAAATCTGTTGGCGTTAACTCATGCACATTTTAGATACACTGATAGATTAACCGACACAAGGAAAGCTTCAAGGTTTATTTAAAATCAAAGAGGGACCTCAACACATCTATATTCTACTGCAATGGAGTTTAAGGTTCGTTCTTATTTTCTTTAATAAATAATTAGGAAAAACACCTGCCTGAAGGTTCATGCTACCTTTAAGAGTGCCAAAAGTGCTTAAATTTACTGCTATCAATTAATTAAGGATTCTCATTCAATATGCCTTTTTTTTTAGCTACAAAATTTTTCACTTTTACCAACTAACTCAAAGCAACGCAGCGATGTTAACCTGTAAAGAATCCGTCCAAAGGATGGTATAAATATACAAATAAAGGTAATTGGGATATACACTGCGCGTCATCAGGTTAGCACACACTCTCGCGTAACTGATTCCAATCAAACTAAATGAGCTAAGATTTTTATATTATTTTTTATTTATGGCCGATTCGATTTTTAGTGAAATAAAACAAACATTTTCGTTTTTCCGTTTTTTAATATTGTTTTAATTTTTTTTTAGAAAATAACACACAAAATAACAAATCAATTTGAGTCATCAGGTTAGCGCATATCACTTTCTTTATTTTTTTTTTAAAGCTTTTGAGCTTTGAACTTATTTCTAAACTTATACATTTAGTAATTAAAACATTGTTTAATAAATTTAGTAGTGTGTTGATCCTCCCTTGTTGATAATGGCCTCATAGATTCGATTGGGAAGCGACTCGTACAATTTTCCAATATAATCCAAGGAAATGGATGACCAAGCGCGTTTAATGCCTTCGATTAGTTCTGGTTTGTTGGAATATTGCTTCCCAGACTCATAAACTTTACGAACAAGCCATCCCCACACGTTTTCTATTATATTAATGTCAGGTGAGTAAGGCGGCCACTGAATTAAACTTTCATTTTGGCCCTCAATCCATGTCTTAACTACCCGGGATGTGTGGATCGGAGCGTTGTCGTGTTGAAAATGCCATGGTAAGTTTAAAAACAAATTTTGAAAATGGGAAAAAGCATTTTCAAGTACGTTTTTGTAAGTATTTCCATTCATATTTGCTGTCAAAAACTGTAAGTCGCACGTACCATAGTAGGAGATGGCTCCCCACACCATCACACCCCCACCTGACTATGAAGGCGATCCAACTGGTGTTCCTCCTTGCAAAGATCATGAAAGAAGAAATTGTATCCGTCTGGACCTTCCATATTAAATTTCTTTTTATCAGAAAAGACAACGTAGAGCCAATCAGAACTCCATGACATGTGCACTCGTGCAAAATTCAATCGCATTGCTTTCCAAGCCACGTTAAGTGGGGGTTACTTCTTCAGTTTAAGTCGTTTTAAGTGTGGAGCATTCCTTATCACTTTTTGGATTGTGGATAAACTCGCTTGAACGCCAACATTTGATTTGATCTTTGCTGCCGAGTTATAAGAGTTCGATGCTTCTCTCAAAATAGCTCTTTTACCAGTGTTTGAAATCACTCGATTATTACCGCCTTTATTAATTTTTCCATATCCTGACTTATTACTCAAGAATGCGGATATAACCTTACGACTTCTACCGATTTTTTTCGATACTGCACTTATTGACAGCCTTGACTCCTTGTAGGCTTCAATTTTGGACTTCTCTTCCACAGATAACGATTTTCCTCTTCCCATATTAATTTTAATACACCACTTGAGCAGCAACAATAATGCGGTTGGCCTACGCTTTCAACTTTTGAAGATAAACTAAAAACAATTTGCATATGCTAACCTGATGACGCAAAAATAAAGGACACTTTTCCATCAAAAATAACATAAATAGTAAAAACCATATAACGGGATCTTTCCATTACATGCCCTCTTTGCCAGTGAGAGAGTATATAAAGATGAGAAAAATAGGATACACAAAGTGAGCTGCTTGGAGAAAACAACAACGACCAGATCAGTTCTATTAAGCTTATGGGCGATATGCTAACCTGATGACGAGCAGTGTATGTATATGATGTCCCGAACGTATACATTGTTATTTATAGAGTTTACACATAACCATACGAGCATCAGTATATATACGCTCAATTGTGGTTTGAAGTAAATTTATTTGCCATGTTTTTTGGTTGGTTGGAATGTATTTCAATTCCAATTTGTGGTTGATTTTGTTGGCAGGACATTTGGTGCTGAAGTTTTAGTGGTTAACTCTATTTTACCGCAAATATTTGGCAATAAACAAAACATAAACATTCAGCATACTCGTTGGTTCATATAGCATATAGTGTGCCCGAATATAGTTTCGAAAATCAATAATGGAAAGGATTTGGGAAAAAGCAAAAGGAACAATAGCTGACATATGGTTGGTTAGTGTTTGAATTCCTAAAACAATGAGTTCATTGCAATAACGTTTTTGATTGATAAGATGATTTATAAATATTTGATTTGTCCAAGACAAGCAGTATACCTATTCCTTACCTATTTCGTAAGTCATTCCTAGGAATCCCAGTTTGCACGAAACGCTCAGCCGAACGCTTAATTGTTCGAGTACATGGTGCAGGATGACGAGGAAAACGACGAAGAAATTCTCGCTGCGTTAAAACATACCACAAATTGTCCAAATAAGCAGAAACAATAATTCTGCATTCTTCAGGTGTTTATCGCTCCATTTCTTGCTATCAACTAATTCTCTATTAGGGCTGTGTCAATCAGGAACGATTCGATTTTTTTGATCCGATCATCGAAAAGTATTGATGATTGAAATCACAAATTTTCATTTCAATCGATCACAATCTCAATCATTTCGATGATTCTCGTTAAATTCGGAGATTGAATTTCATCGAAATCGAAATTAATAAACTGGCTTAGTTTGACAGGTGTCAAAATATGCCAACATTAATGGTACGGCGGATCGAAAAACGGAGTAGGCCAATCGATTTAGGAGGTGGATATTACCTTAGTCTCACGGCTGACGTTCTGGGTGCACTAGAACACTTACTTTGACAGGTGTCAAAATATGGCCAAATTTTTGGTACGGCGAATCGAAAAACGGAGTACGCCAATCAATTTAGGAGGTGGAAATTACCTGATGTCACGTCCAGCTCTCTAAGTCAATTAGAATACTTTTAATTTGACAGGTGTCAAAATGTTATTTCCGAGAATACGCGCTACGTAACGTGGTACATCGTAACGTCGCACAGAGGAAACCCTGAACGCCATCTACGTTCCTTTCCAATGATTTTTCCACTCACCTGGAAAATTGGTAAAAGGCAAATGTCAATTCCTTTTGTAAAGTTGACAACACTTCATTTGGTGATTGGATCTGTAAATTGGACGACTGCCATTCAACCTAACAATAACAGTGTTGTGATTTTTAAAAATAATTACATATAACTTTTTTTTTTTAATCTTAATAATCCGATTAAATCTTAATCATGAGAATTTCCAACTTCGAGGTACATACATCTATTATCCAATAAATAATTAATAATTAAAATTGCAATTACCCGTTCGACGGCAAACTGCAAAAAGTATAATGGTGTCCTTCAGTGACAAGTATATAGTCTCATACACCCCCATGTCACGAAAAACCTTTAATTTTTAATTAACTTCGGTTGGCCTCAACCAAAAAAGGGTGCTCGAAATTATTATAAAGCTGCTTTACTCTTTGTCGGTTAAACCAAAAAAAAAAAAAAAAACAACCTTAAATGAATAAACGAGAACCCAGAGTTGGATTTTCATATTTTCTACTAAAAAAAGAAAAAAAAAAGAACATAATTATGTATTTAAAAAACTCATGGAAATTATATTTTGCCTTTGGTCCTTTTTTTTTCTACCACGACCATATTCATGAATAAATAACCACAAAACAACGAAAATCCTTAAATAGTAATTTGAAGGAAAATCTTTTCTTCTAAAAGTGTGCAAAGGTTTTTTTTTTTTCTTTTCGTTTAGCTTTTCTTTTTTTTAATTTGCACCTTGTCCCTTAAATAAAAACGTGTGTTAGTCCTTTGTAAAACATTAGCACCCCCTGTTGACTTTTCCTCATACTCATAGTTTGCAAATGAAAAAAAAAAAAAAAAAAACAAAAAACAAACATTGAATATGAATTAAATAACTTAAAAGGACTTCCCCTAATTATTTCCTTTTATCTCTCTCATCCTGTTGGCTTCCTAAGATCTCTCTAAATTGACCTAAAAACTCCTGTCAGTTCAAATCACCCCATGTGTCACCTGTTCTAAATGGGGGGGAAGATTAAGATAAAAAGGAAAAAAAAAAATAAATAATTACTCCGGATGTAGGTTGTAGGTCGGTCTTTGGTTGCTTCCCTGTTCAAATATTTTTTTTTTTTGCTTTTGTTAGATTGAGATCGGTCAATAGATTGATTTTGAGGAAACACATCAATAAGGAAAAAAAAAACATTTAAAAAACAAAAGAAGTTATGATACTTTTTTTTTGTCTTGGTAATGGGATTTTGCTAAACAAATCTGATTCACCGTGAATAAGTTAATAAAAAGCTCCGTGATGTACAGGTACTCCAGTGATAGTCAAACATATCCTGATGTTAGGGCACGAAATCGTAGGGGGCGCCAGAAATAAAAAATACCTTTCATTTCATACCAATATCATTTTTGTACGTCAATTATTTCGCCCGTTATGGACAATTATTTCGACTTTGCCATGAACGATTTTAAAAATATTTTACTAATGTATCAGGCTTCACGTCACCTTTCATTTGATACCAAACTCGTTCGTGTACAAAAGCAATTTTTAAACCAATTTGTATGAAATTAATCGTTTTTGTATATAAAAAAAAGTAAAAATAGGATTAAGAGGAAAGTGTACATACAAAAGAAAAACAACTCCCCATAGATACTTTATACGATCTACATACACACATCTAATCGCTCAACATTTAATCTAAATCATAAGTGTACTTTTTTTTTTTTTAATATTTTGACTACCTCAATCTCCATAAAATTCACGAATTAACTCGAGGGAAATAAAATCAGCAAAAGAAAATTTCACACCTGTTAAGGATATCAAAATGTTCCTCTCAGTTGGGTATTTTTTTTATTTCTTCGTAAGAAAAATCAATTTGATTTTCATTTACGACTTTGGAAATTCAAAGTTTGTTGTTGGTTCTATCTTAATGCGTATATCTTGTCGTCTGTGAAAATGACTTTCAATTGAACTCACGCTCCACCAGAAAAATTAGCAAAAAAAAAATATCAACTGGTGGTGGTGGATCGATGAGTTTAAGTATCTACAACAAAAAAAATAAAAAATATAAGTAGGTGACAATTCACAATATCCTGATAGGGAATGAGATTTTCATTTGAGTGTTTATAAAAATGTTTTATTTACTTCCTTCGAAATTGTATGTTCAGCGTGCAGAGAGGAGAGAAGAGACGAAAGACTGACTCCCTTCTATAACTGCGTATCGAAGTCAATTTAAAGGTTTATATTTATTATGAAAACTTCGAGAAAATTCACGAGTTGTTTTTTTCTATGGGATTGTGCTATAGATTTTGTTTTGTTTTGCGAAATGGATGACTCAAGCTTCTAATGTCGCCATCGGAATCAATTTAGATGCTTAAGTCATTTAAAGTTAATGAGCGAAGTTTTTATTTATATTTTCTTAATGATTCTACTTAAGAAGTCCTTTCTAAGAATATTTTTGTGTTTGTTTAGGTAAATCATTAAAATTAAATAAATTCCTGTCTTTAGATTGACATAATATCTTTGGCAACATTTCTAGCGGGGTGTTTTTTTTTTTAGAGGTATAGAACTTTAAGTTGGCAACACTATTTTTACTGGCGGCCATTTTGTCAGCTGTCAAGTGATTTATTTTAAGTTTGGTTTGGCATTTTAACATGAATAGACTGACGCCTGAACAACGCTTCCAAATTGTGTCCAAATGGGCCCAAAACAAAATTACCGTTGATCCCAATTTTCATTAGCGAATTTCGTTTAGCGATGAATCTCACTTTTGGTTGAATGGCTACGTCAATTACCAAAACTGTCATATTTGGAGTGATGATAATCCTCAAATGTATGTTGAGACACCGTTACATCCACAAAAACTGACTGTTTGGTGTCCTTTATGGTTTGGTGGAATAATTGGTACGTACTTCTTCAAAAACGATGCTGGCCAGAACGTTACAGTCAATGGTGACCGCTATAGAGCCATTTGTACTGACTTTTTCGTTCATCAATTGAACAACCATGATGTGTAGGAGGTGTGGTTTCAACAAGACAGCGCAACATGTCACACAGCTCGTGCCACAATTGATTTTTTGAAGGAAACGTTTGGTAACCGCATGGTTTCACCTTACCGACCAGTGAATTAGTCTCCAAGATCGTGCGATTTGACGCCGCTTGACTGTGGGGGCATGTGAAGTCGCTAGCCTACGCCGATAAGCCCGAAACGATTGACCACTTGGAGGACACCATTTGCCGTGTTATTGTCGATATACGGCCACAAATGTTGGAAAAAGTCATCGAAAATTGGATCTCCAGATTTGACTATGTCCGACCCAGCCGTGGCGGTCATATGCCAGAAATCATGTTTAAATTAATATGCCACTTGATTGACAAATAATTTTTTAGTTACATTTATTGACATTATTTGTTTCGTGGAAATAAATAGATATATCTGCCAATCAATAGCCCATTTCGTGAACAGGGTCAATTCAATTAAAAGTTAAAACCCAGCTTCAGTTTAATAGGCATATAGGTAATGCTTTTTCAAGGCGAGATCAAACTTAATGATTTACCTTATTATGCTTTAAAAGTGCACATTAAATTTTGTTCACACAATTTATCCCTTCTCTTAATCTCTTTCTTATCTCTATACAAATTTCCCTTGATCTTTATTTATTAACTATGAGTAATCAAGCTCAGCCATTAAACAATTTTCACGCACAATTTAAACGCAACAACAACAACAACAAAAAAGTAACAAAACCCCATGATGGAAAATCTGAAGGAAAAAATCAAAAATTACCATAAAATACTATGCGAGTCTAATCTCAATTACACAATTCCGCAGATTCTCACATCACGCTAGATTTAAACAAAACACCAACAAAAATTAATAATAAAATAAATAATAATTTTTCAAAATAAATTATTACGCATCTCTATCATATTTATTAGAAGCGCGAGGCATGTGGTAGGGAGAAGTTGAATACCCCAACGATAGGGCGGCATTGTTCTATAATCGCTGAACTGTGATAAGCTTATTGAAACATAGAATGGTCTGTGGGGCTATCATGTCAAAGCCTCCACAGGGAAAAATAGAGAAAACAATAACAACGACATCAACAGCAACAGCAAAAAAAAAAAAACTATCAGAACACGGCTTGAAACAGAGAAAAACATCACATTGATTCTGGGTTGGGTAGGGTATATCTGTGTTGTGTTGTGAGTTATAGAGGCGTGTGTGTTTGTGCTTGTTTGTTCTTTGATTTCGATCAGCTATAGTGATTACTGATTAGAGAGGGTGCAAAATGATTTTGATGTCAACAGCAGCTTTTAGGCATGTATTTGCGAGGTAGAAAAACATTTTGATTAACGTGTCCTCGGTGCATGTTGTAAAGGGTGTTTCTTTTATTTGTTTTTTTTTTTTTTTTTTTTTTTTAAGAGACACAATGCTGAATTTACATTGTTTGAATCTGAAAATTTCAAGGACAGTAGACCGGGGGAGACGTATGTCAAAAAAAAATGTGTGAAAGAGTACCATTATGAAGGTGAACATGTTCGTTATTATTCATTATGGCATTTCCTATAATCTGCATTTATGAAGATCTTCTCGATTTTAGTCTTCTCTCTCTCTATCACACTACCTCTCTATTAATTAACGGCAAACAACGACATGATAGGAATAATACACCTGACAACATGTAGTTCGTATTAATAAATGTGGAATTGTCTGTGAGATATGATAGCGAGCGGTTAACTTTAACTCGCACAAATTTGGCATTTCAGAGACAGATTACTTACTTCTAAGAACACACATGCGTACTACTACAATGTGCACAAGTATTGGAATGTTGCTTCATTTTGACGAAGTATTGCCGTGCTTCCAGAAAAAAAAAAATAACTGGAAAGGTATCATAAAGCGAAAATATGTTTAGTTACTCTGCGCATCCACTAGCAATTTTTATTTCTATCTTTATTTCAGCAATGATTGCAGACATATTTATTGTTGCGTTCATTGGGGAAATTATGGCATGAAATCTTTTTTTATTCAGGTTGTAGAGCAAACAACACCTATTGTAAAGGGTTCGCCAAATAACTTTTTTTTTTTTTTTGAAAATGGCGCAAAACATCGAGTGTAGCTTCGGCTGTGTGGCACGTAGCGCCGTCCTGTTGAAACCAAATGTTGCCAATATCCTCCTTTTCAATTTTTGTGAACAAAAATTCGTTCAACATGGCCCGATAACGTTCGCCATTGACTGTAACGGCCACTCCTTGCTCATTTTCGAAAAATGGCCCAATTATGCCTCTGGACCAAAATCCGCACCAAACAGTGACTCGTTTTGGGTGTATCGGCTTTTCAATGTATGCGTGCGGGTTTTCTGTGCCCCAAATGCGACAATTTTGCTTGTTTACTACCCGCCAAGATCAAAATGAGCTTCATCTGAAAAGATGATTTTTTTGGCAAAATCGGCATCTTCTCTAAGTCGATCGCAGGCCCACTTAGCGAAGCGTATTACACAACCATATTCGTTCAGCGGAAGGATAAAACTAATTATCTGTCAAATCAGACATGAGCTTAGTGTTACCATTCACGAAATTAGCACTAGTTGAAAAAAAAAAACGTTAGATGGCGGACCCTTTATATACAGTTGAAATACAGTTGAAATGCCTGGAACTCCAATTCAAACTCCTAACCCTACCTACATATAAAGATGAAAATTGGCCGATTGTCATTTGAACTGATATGAGACGTCAAATTATTTCTTCATTTATTGCCACAGAGATGGTAAGAAAAAAAAAACTAAAAATGATTTCATGAAATTTCCATTGGATACCCGATTTTTGGAAATGAACTGTTGCGTGTTTAGGCGTAAGGTTGATAATAGGACAAATTACCAAGCGGACAAGTTCAAGTATCCGTGGGCCAACTTCCACGTGTATGTTAAGGAGTGGATAGTGTTTTTTTTTTGTTAATAGGGCTGCTAATGTACATTTTATATTTTAAATGTCCTTATTTTTGCAGAAATCGACATTTAAATCGATTATAAAAGTTACAATTTTTAAACTGTTCATTTTTGATGTGACAGGAACATATTTATAGATTATGTTTCCCGAATTAAAAAAGCAAAAAAAAAAAACCTGTGAAATGATTTATTAAAAAGATTTAAACACAAATGCTAACAAAATTATTTAAAATGTATATGACAAGTGACACTGGAAGTTCCATTATACACCTTAAAGAAAATTACCCTTTACTTTAAAAGCGATTAGACGACTACTGTGATGCAAGTAATTACATTTTCTGTTATCATCTACAACCTAAAAGCAACCATTTTCTATAGGAATATACATACTTAGGTATATGTATGTACAGTAGGTACTTGTACATACAGTTGGCTAAATACAACAATGGTGAACATTGTTCCATGCGATAGAAAAGCGGCTTAGGTAAAAAAAAAAAAACAAACATATTTTTGTGTTTATCATTTTGTACGACTGATGGTATTATGAAGACCTCAAGGTTGATGACTTATAACGATAATGTACTTTACAGATGGTCAGTTTGTGGTTTTGAATGTCACTGACTGAAATTGTGTGCAATTACCTACAAATTGTGTGAAACATTGTATCAAGGCGTGTGAAATAATGTTGTATGAAGGAACATTTACTGAGCAGACTGTCTATGTGAAAGTCTGAAATATAGTTAAATAATTATAGAACAGATGATATTTGTTAAATAAATTCTTTATTTGAGTCCTTGACTCGATAACAATCCTAATACAACTGAACGCTAACCTTGCACCAATTAAATATTCTTACACTTTACATATAAATGATTAGATCATGCTATGACAAACTAGCGGCTTAGAAAGTACAGTGGAGTACGAAAGTTTCGCTACATTCAAATAATAAATATAATAATGGATTTAAATAATAAACTTAAAAAGAGTTCGCGAGTGTCCTTTGAAAAGTGTAGGCCATGTATTGGTTTCTGTTTTACAAACGATTGAAGCTTTATTGAAAAGAGTAATTCTTCATTATGGAATATTATTTCACTGAAATAACTGCCTTGGCTGGTTTGTCAGTAGGCCATCCTGCAAACCGAATGTTTCAATACATTTTCTATCGTTTCGACCCCTAATTCAAGAATATAGCTTGACCAATATTGGTTAAAAATGGTCTGTGAGCTGTTCCCATAGGATCGACCTTGACATCGCCTCACAAAAAAAAAACGTTCAACGGCCTCAAATCGCAGCTCCGTGCGGTCAGGCACGACTGATAAGATTGAACTAAATGAAGCTACAATTAGTCGATTGTTTGAGGGCTTTTGTGACAAGAAGCCCCATCTAGCTGGAACCAAAGATAGCCCAAGTCCAAGTCCTAAATTTTTGGCCATACAAAATCGATTACCATCAGAGGCGCTCTATATTGACTGTATAGTATTTTTTTCATCCCATCCCGTTTAAAAAAACCACACCATTTCAGCAATTAATTTTGTTTACGCAGCTGCCAAGATGAAAATGTGCCTCACCCGCATTTTGTTCACTTTGGAAGAAACTTAGCAATATTTTCCAAAGATTTTCACCTTTATAGAATCGCTTATACCTACAGCTTTTAAATGACTGACAAGTTGTCAATATTTCTTTCAGTTTCTTACCAATTCAAATATGCCATATAAACAAAAAATAACTTCGCTACTTTAGTTAATTATACTGACATCTTGGAAATATAGAGCTGACACCAATTTGCAAATCATGAAAAACACAAAAAACCATGACTTTACTCAATTGCTCACATCAGAAAAGAACATTCTTTTTTTTTTCACATATTATGGGATTTTTTGAGCCGTGTAAAGCAGCATTATACTAGGTGCTCTATGACAATTCGAGTCGATCTGATCAAAATGTCGACTGTTAAATTCTTCATCGCTTCAAATTCGATTACTGTCGATACAATGTTAATCATGATCTATTTAGAAATCGATAATCGACATTTTAAATTGTCGATAAACGTTCTTTTTAATTGTCGATAAATCGATATTTTGGTTCGATATATTTATATTTATACGAAAATCGATATTACTAAAATTGAGCTATCGTACCAAATTCTGCACAATTAGTTTTCTCATAGAATTACATTCCTTACAAATCGAATGGCTTACCAACAGATATACATAATCAAGTTTTGTGTCAAAAGGTTGTTAAAAACAAAGCTCTTTCTTGTCAAATTTTCTTAACCAGACCCGCAAGAAAAATAGGGAAATTATCGATAACTTAACACAAGTTTTATTCTTTTCATTTATCGGTAGGCAAATAGAAAAATTATCGATAACTTAAGACAAAACGAATAGTGTAGCCTGGAAGGTTGCGACATTTCAAGCCTAATGTTGAACCTTCAACATTAGGCTCAGAAAATAGAACATTATACAACTTTGATCAAGTCTTGTATTTTAAACTTATAACTTTCAATGGTTTTTTTTTTTTGAATACAGTGTTACATACTTTTTATAAAATATTCAAAAGTGTACTATATGTCATGGTCTATCAAAAGAACCACTAACGAACCTCAACATATTTCCTAAAAAAAAGTTATGCAATTTATTATTGTTACAAAATTCTTGTTTCTAATTCTATGGCCACCACTGTATATCTGTCTCATCACCGCAACCAGTGTACAATCGCAACCACAGCTTGTAATGTTTGAAGGTATAAAAGCTGAACAAAATAAAGGTCACACTTGCAAGAGGAGAAGACAAATTATTACAAAATGCAAACAAATAATAAACTCACATTGTGTTGGTGATAAAACGATCCAAAAATACAAAAAAATATTTTCAAAATCATTGTTATTCTAAAATGTTGTATAAAATCACTTATTTCTCTTCAAAAACAAAAACATTTGACAAAATTACGAGATTTTTCGAAATATTTAAATCGAACACACCCTTACGCTGGATTAACACAACTGACAAATTGGCAGTATTCTGGCAGTTAAATGTCAAAAAACTGACAGAACAATAAAAAAATTCATTCTTTTGGCAGTATACTGACAAAAAACTAGTCGTGTAAATCCAGCATTATCTATTCTAAAAAAAAAAGAATTAACGAAATATCAAGTTCTTCCACACTTGGTTGCACATTTAAATGTAATGGAAAAAATTGCTATTTTTTTTTTCATTTCCTTGGAGGTGAACAGAAATTCTAGGCTTAATTTTGTTTACCCAAATTCACCTTACAATTTTGTAGAGAAACACTTCGTTGTTTGTTATGAAACATTGTAGTCAGTACTGTTTCAACATTTATCAAGCAACATGTTTTTTGAAATTAAAAAAACAAAAAAACAAAACTTGACAACTTTATACCTACCACCAAAGCTCTTGCTCCTTCATGAAACTTTCTCTGCAATGACAACAAGATATGTAATAACAAACATCAGCTGATTGCTGTTATGAACATTAAAATGTTAAAAAAAAAAATGACAATTGATATGAAAGAAATCAATAAAAATTAAGTTTAAGAGATTTTATAAAAACTTTCCATTCGATGCTGTGATAGTGAAAGAATTTATAAGTTTTTGTTCCTTTCCTTTTATTGATTTTTTTTTCCACAAAGAATAACAAAAAACAGAGAACAGCTGATGGAATGTGGAAAAGTACTGCAGGTGGAAAGTATTCGTTGTTATACATACTTGATTCTAGAGTATGTATGCAGGATTGTATAGGTACATATACTACATACTCTTCTTTTGTTGTATCAAACATACTCACTCGCAAAATGTACACGCACTCATACATAGAATAACATGGCGATTTGAATGCAAATTGAAAATTGGTGTTCCTTCATTGATTTTTTTAGTTCATTGTTTGGTTGGGTTGGTTTTGCTGCTTTTGCTGCTTCTTCCGCACTAACCTATTAACTGATGTGGTTTTGTTATTTTCCACATGATTTCGTCTTGAGTTGACACAAAAGCCCGATGGACATTATAAAAAAAAAGAAAAATACAAAATAAAAAAAAACGACAAAAACAATAGAAAGAAAGTGCTGATAAAGAGTAGGTATATGGGATGGGAGTTGAAGAGGGTGTTGTTGATGAGAAACTTTGTGTGGGCTTTTGGCTTTTCATGACGAAAGAGAGTGATAAATTTTGTTTGTTATTGATTGTATTTATGTAGATATATACTTTGTGCAAAGGAATCCGAATACCTACATATATAATATGGTCGTTACATAATAGATTTATTGCTAAACGAGATCCTTTGACATTATTTGTAAGACCTAATGTCTTATTCTTTTGTTTCGTCTATGTTGGAGGTGAATATAGGAAATTATAGTTTGAAGAATTTTTGTTTTTGAATACATAGATTGGAATAACATAAACAAATTAAATTGGACAGATGAATGAATATTTAAAATAGTATACTGCAAAAAATGTTGAGAATAATAACGTAACAACTAAAAAAAAAAAAACTATTTTTCAGGAGAAGCAAAACAAGAAGTCCACAAATTTCGTACTAAGGCATTAGGTCTGTTTGTTAACTTACCACAATTGGCAATTTCTACCAATTTCAGAAACTTTGACAGAACTTTGGACAAAAATGGATAGAAATTGACAGTTTTGGGACTTAAACTAATGTCGTTTTCGAGTGGACGTTCGGAGCTACTCCTTTTTCACTCTTTTTACTCCAAATTTCCCATTTTCTATAGGAATGGAACAGTTCCGAAATCCAAACGAAAACGACATAACCTACATATTTATGTCGTTTTCGTTTGGATTTCAGAACTGTTCCATTCCTATCTTAAATGGGAAATTCGGAGTAAAAGGTGTGAAAAAGGAGTAGCTCCGAACGTCCACTCGAAAACGACATTACTCTCTAAAGTTTACCGAAAATGAAGTTAAAATTTTGCTTGTTTGTAATTCAGTTTTGAAGAAATTCGTTTTCGAGTGAAATGGAACAGTTCCGAAATCCAAACGAAAACGACATAAGGTCAACTATAACTTCTCGCATACCTACAATGATTTTTGTTGATTTGAATTTTCCCAAAAATAGCTTGAACGTTTTTGATTTGGACTTCTTGCCTACATGAAAAATGTCTAAGATCCTGTTTAGATTGTGACTTTTTACTACGAAGAGAAAAGTCATTTCGTGTATTCGTAATTTTCACTCATGTGTGTCTCTGAGTTTTGATGAAATATTTGTGAAATACAACATTTAATTCTGTGCACCATGAACATGAAACCTGAGCTTAAACAATAAATAAATAAATACATAGTTGCAAAATAAAGAAGAATCATTTTCTATTAACTACGAATTTTTAATTTTAATGTCGTTTTCGTTTGGAGTTCGGAATTGTTTTATTCCTATCGAAAATGGGAAATTTGGAGCAAAAGGAGTGAAAAAGAGTAGCTCCCAACGTCCACTCGAAAACGACATAACTCTTATCTACTTTACCGTTCAACGCACAAGTGAAAAATGCAAAATGGAATATTTCGGATATGAAACATGAAACATGAATGCTCACTACAATTTATATATTTTCTTCCTGACTAACGCCTCCCTTGCCACCTCACCAATTTCACCATCAAATTACCGTCACTAAGTTGTGAACAGTTACAATCTAAACAGGACCTATGTTCTGTAACTCTCATCGTTTCAGACTGATCAGTCGAGAAACGATAAAAATTGAAACAAATCATATGAGTTTTGTTCTCTTTTTTATCGTTTCTCGACTGATTTTATCAATGCGAGAGTTACAGACCATGGGTCTAGTGCCTCCGTTCTGTAAATCTCGCAATGATAAAATTGGTCGAGAAACGATGAGAAATGGAACAAAACTCATACGATTTGTTTCAATTTTCATTTTTTTCTCGACTGATTTCATCGATGCGAGAGTAACAGAACGTAGGCACAGGGCACAGATTACCCAAATGAAGATGAGAATACCCGGCAGCCATTTCAATTTGTCTACAAGCTTGAACTGTCAGATTGCAGATAAGAAATGAGAATGGTGTGAAAAAACCGCACACATAGACAGTTGGGATCTTCACACATGGTTAAATTGTTGTTGCTATTCAAATCTATTCATCGACACGGGCATAGAGTACCTATATTACCTAGAGAACCGACTTAGGCGGTCGTTCTCTTCCACCCTACAAGCTGTACTGAGAGGAAAATGCCCATTAAGTTTTGTATGGGGTTGTTGTCCAATGCATTTTAAATGGGACCGAACCAACATGGCTTCAATTGAAAGGACTTCGCTCAAATTGCTCAAAGTGATCAATAAGGTGGATAAGACCGCCCAGGGATTCAAAAAAAAAATCCGTTAAATTCAAAAATTGAGAAATTTATTAATTTCGTAGTCAAATTTCTTTTTTTAACCTTTTGTCAACCTAAACTATGAAGAATATCGGTCATTGTTGCTCCCGGGTAATAAATTAAATAATATTTTTGAATATTTATGTTTAAAAAAAAAAACAAAAACACCTTCCGAAAATTGGAAGCGCACTCTAGTTTCTTAGCTCAAAAAGGTACGTGTCTACGATTTAGGTGTGCAAATCGTAGACACGTACCTTTTTGAGCTAATGCCACCACTTTGTTCACAATTAAACCGTAGACACGTACCTTTTTGAACTAATGCGCCAATTTGTTTTTATATCCACCATTCACACGGATTCACGGATAAGGAAAAAAGAGTAAACTAAGAGAATTTTCACTTACTCACCTCAAATAAAATTTGCGGGTGTTTAAGGCAAGAGGGGTACCGGTCGGTTCTCTAGGTAATATAGGTACTCTATGGACACGGGATGAAATTACAAATACAACAATATAAACAACCGGGTTTTGGAGGGTGAAACGTACGAAACATTCTCATCTTCATATGGAGTATTTTTGGTCCAGGGTCTATGGCATTTGCAATAAATCTGCGTTTCAGGTTTGAGCAAATAAATTCTCATAGTTAAAAATATTGTTTTGAGGTTAACTCAAACGATTTTGTGAGGATTCGATTTGAAGACATTTTTGGCAAAATAGACCCGTGTCAACCGGGATCCCACAACTAAAATGCCCATGATAATTTTATTCAAAAGATAATTCATTTAGAAAAGTAAAATGACTTCAATTTAATTTTTATTTTTGTTTATAGTTTATACTTCATACATTATGTCCTTAAAAGAATAACATTTGGCATTAAAAGAATTAAATACAGGTGCGTGCTTCTTAATTTAAGAACGAGAGTTAGCTCATACTTTTTGGATTAAATCGAAAAAGTCCAATACAATACATACATACACAGGTATGTATGTACTTCTATAAACCTTTTACTCTTCAATAACATGGCAATCCTATATTATTCAAATTAGTATTAATGGACATGAGTGTGTTTTTGTTCGTTTTTTCCTGACATGCAAAACATTAGCTTTTAACTCTTAGGTTAATAAAAAGTTCTGCAAGTCTCGTCGCCTCGGTCGTCGTCCTGTTTCTTTCTATTTTTTAACCTAATCGGGGTATGTATGTGCGTTTAACAAAAGCACAATCCCTTTAAGGATTTGCATGCGAAATTTTATCAAAATCTTTTTTTTTTTGCGATAATTATTGCTGATACGCAGAAAAAAATCAAAGGAGTGGAAACGTTCTTTTCGTGGAAGGAGTTAGAAGAGATTAAATTAGAACGATGATGTTGATGAACGCACGTGTTTTATGTCCCATGTGTATGTAGTGATGGATTAAATGAGATTGAAAAAAATTGTTTATACAATTTACTATATCAACAATTTGGCTTAAACTAACAACACATAAAGGGTGTTTTTTTTTAAAGTTAAGTATGTGTGTACATAAGCTATAAAACTTTAAAATGAAAAAAAAAAGAAACAAATAATTTTAATCGTCATGACGTGGGCTTTATTGAAAATAATAAGATTTAGGTGGCATATAAATGGGTGTCGTTCGAATGTAGCTCTGCCTTGAAGTCCAATTTTCGAGAATTTTATCGAACCACTAGTTCCGTATATCGAAATTTACAATTTGGAAGAATTGTTCTGTCATAAGTCTATATTTCCGGTGATATGGCATCCATTTGTCTGTTCATTTACTTTCCAAAACTGCCAATTTCTACAAACATTAGTCCCACTTTATTTTTTTTATATGACTTTTGACAGAACTTTGGCCTAAAATTGGCAGAACTGGACAGTTTTGGAAAGTAAACGAACAGGGATAATTGACTGAGCATAAATCATCTGTCAACGATAAAAAAGGGGAATTTATATATATACATATGTTTCAGACTTTAAGTACATATCATGTTACAAATTGTCGAAAAAGTTTTCACAGATTGATTTATACTATCGGGGCAGAAATTTCAAAAAGTATTGGGAATTATGTCCCATTTACATAACGTTTTGTTATAAGCGTACAGAATTGGAGCGTTCCAGTAACTTCTATTAATGCAGCCCTTAAGTTCCAGTGTTCGCCACCGGAGGGCAAACTTAAGAATCCATATTTTTACTTGCGAATATAGGTACTATTTGGCAAGTTATGTATTCGTACAAAAAATCGAACACGAGATTTTGAGTAAAATTGACATACGATGATAGCGAAGACGAAGAAAGGGGGTCTCGCAAAAACGTCCGTCTGTCTGTCTGTTCGACTACAGCCTAAACGGATGGGTCGATTTTCTTTAAACTTGGTACCTAGCGTTTTTTGGACATTCCCCTACCCGTTTTCTTTCTCTTTTTTTTTAGGACCAAAACTAACAGTAGCTGTCATACAAAATATCTTGGCCAAAAAGGAAGAACTTATTTTTCTCAAATCCAGCGCTACCGATTTTTTTTTTTAAGAACTCAATAAATTTAAATAGTTATAACTTGCGGTTTAATAAAAAAAAATGGTTCCGAAAAATGGTTATTAATGGTACCTCCCAAAGAACCATATTTTTGATTTTCGCTTTTCTCGTAAACGGTTCAACTGATTCTGATCAATTTTTTTATGAAGAATTATTGACACATTCTAAATATTGTGTACCAAAATTTTCAAAAAAAATATTTTTTGGATTTTTAAAAAAATTTTAATTTTTTTTTTTGAAAACTCAATACTTCAAAAACCACTATGTCGATTTTGATTAAACTTGATAAATAGCAGTTTTTTTAACTTTATCTAAAAGATTTTTGACAAAAATTATTCTAAAACTCAAAAATAACGGTGCCTCCCATACAAATGTTTAAATACCGTTAAGAAAAATATTTTTTTTTTTTCAAAAACGATTCCTACGATTTTGATAAATGTTTTTTTTGTGTGTTAAAATTAGTACGATCTACCATTTAAAATTTTTAAATTTTATACTTTACGTTTATTAACAGTAGGTACCTCTCATATAGAACGGTTCCTTTGATTTTCGACTATCTCAATATCTGATCAACCGAATAAAATTAGATTTTATATAAAGAAGCTTGTAACAAATATAAATAAAAGTGCGTAGCAAAATTTTCTAAAAAATAATTTTTGGATTTAAAAAAAAAAAATTCTAAATTATTTTTTGAAAATTTGATATTTCGAAAAAATGTAGCAGATTTTTTTGTAAAGTTCAATTTTTAACTTAACATTAACAAATACTTAAAATTGGCGTAACAATTTTTTTGTCTAAAAAATGTTACATATAAAAAATTGATTATTTTCAAAACCGCTCCTACGATTTTCAATTTTTTTTTCCTCATAAATTAAAATTTATATAAGAAATCAGATGGTGTACATCGCGTTGGGCTTAGACAGATTTAAAGTAATTCAATCAATTTCTTTCTAATTTTGGATTTAAAACAATTTACCAGTTTAAAAAATATAATTTACTTTTATGCATATGTGCAAAACTAGGCTATATTGTTAATTTTTGTATACTCACATAATACCACCTGCAACTAAACTAAGTTTTGGCAAATGGATAAAATATAGACTCCCATAGCTTATATATTTCAGACTATAGAACCACTATGTGATCGCGCATAAGAGCAAGTTCGTGCGACCCAGTCGTGGATATTTTTTTTTTAAATCGGGTGCAGTGCGTTTTGATTTTCACCTTACAAAACATATCGCTGTTTGCATGATTAAAAAAAAAACTGCGAGTGTCTCAATATTACCCCCCCCCCCCCCCCCCCCATTGAAGAAACTTGGATATGATGCGGGACTGCATCCACTCCACACAGTACTTCCAATTAAAAGAATAGTGAAACAGCGAGTAGGTTTGCTCTTACTTTGTCAAATATGATAAGTTATTTCATAAACCAGCTATCTGTTGACATCAATTGTCAAAGCATGTCGAGAACTTGAATCCTCAAACTAATTTTACAAATTGACGAGGTAATTACGTCGCCGTCGTCGTGCGTCGTTGCTATATTTGCATCTTTTATTTTATTTTGATCAAAAAGTAACCGCAACCCGGAATTGTTGAATCTCTCATCATCTTTTTGTTGCACTTTGAAACTGGTTCTGTTGGTTGCGGCCATGGTCGCTCAAAGGTTTGTTAGTTTACTCGCGGTATGAAAACAACTGCAAGCTCTCTGGTCTTGATGTGCGCCCGGTCGGTCAATGATAAATTTTCGCTAACTTCGAGTGCGGGAAACAGAATCCAGGAGATCAGCCAAAAAATCGTGATACCCTGATGGCGGAATGAACGTTAATTTCCTTTGTCCTGATCTTCTTGTTTTCTTTTCTTTCTCGCCTGAATTTGTGCAGCATTCTGAATTTTTTGCGCAGAATCCAAGTTAGTGTTATGTTATTGCATTAGTTGCCCCTGAGATGTCCGCCTGTAGGTACATACATATATAAGTTCCAACTATAACTTTGTTTATTAAAAAAAAAAAAAAACACTGATAATGAATATACCATTGTGTGGCTCGGAGTGTGAATGAACCTCACAGCGTCAACTGTTTCACGCATTCCAAAGTTTATTTATTTTTTATTATTATTTATATTTTTTTTATGATGAGGAAGAAAAAAAAAAAAAACAAAAGCAAAGTCGTGATTAAGTTTAATTTGTTTAATGATATGATGATGCAGTTCTAATGACTTCTTATTGTGCCCTAAAGGGGATTATTTGCATCTGCGGCTGAAGCCGTGTTTGTATGTACTTATTTTATGGGGAACATTAAATGTGCACACGCCGCGCCGCACCGCGCCGGCCGTGGAGTATAATTTTGATATCATTTAGAACAAAAATATAGGTTCAGAGTCACTGAGTATGAGTTATTACAGAGAAGAGTTTTAGTCCCATGGGAAGTAAATAATTAAGTAAATAATAGCAGACGATTAAAAATATTCCCTTAGCTGAGCTGAACTAGATTTTAGGAAAAACAAAAGGTTTGACGGAGGGCTGCCTTGAGGGGAATTAATTATGCCACACAGCACACACCATGACCATACATTACACAATTATAAGAACAAAATAGTGAATTAATTTTTTTTTTAATTTAACTAACTATAATAGCACTTGTACTTTTAGAGCCGATTTTTCAATCATCAGTTAAGCAGTCAGTTCACTATCAGAGGAATAAATAGGAACAAAAGTTTGATTTATCTGAAGAATAATTATTATCTGATGTTTAACTGACTATTGAAAAATTGGGCCTTAATGAAGTAATGAGAGTATACCTATATTCTAGAATAATGAAGTAAACCTATACAATTTATGATGATAAAAACTTCCACAGCGAATTGAAGGTCAAATTAAATGCTCCCACAACAACTCAATAACAGACAAATACTTAAGATTCTAAGGCCCATTTTGCTGAAACTAATTTTTTTTTTTTTTTTAAGTATCGGGGTTTTCAATAAGAGCGCTACAAAAGTTTTGTTTTTAAATAAAACAAAAACGGTTTAAGATATCAATGAAATTCTTTATTCCTGTGAAAGTAGGTTCGATGCCATTATGTATGGAACTCGATTTCTTTTGCATGGCCAACACGGGCACGCTTGCAGAAGTCCAGACGCTGAACCCAATTTTCGACGGTTTTCAAGCATAAATCGGCCGATACTGCTGCAATTTCACGTTCGATATTCGTACGAAGTTCATCAATCGTCGCTGGCTTGTTGACATAGACCATAGACTTGACGTAGCCCCACAGGAAATAGTCTAACGGAGTCAAATCGCACGACCGAGGCGGCCAAGCGACTGGACCATTTCGTGAGATAACACGTTCTCCAAACTTGGTTTGCAATAAATTGATTGTAACATTCGCTGTGTGGCTTGTGGCGCCATCCTGTTGGAACCACATGTCCTCCAAATCCATATCATCCAATTGGGGCCATAAATATTCGGTTATCATTGAACGGTAGCGATCCCCATTCACAGTAACGTGCCGGTCTTGATCATCACGGAAGAAGTTCGGCCCAATGACGCCGCCGGCCGATAAACCACATCGAAACGTAATTTTTTCGGTATGCAATGATGACTCATAGAGTACGTGTGGATTGCTGCCTGACCAATACCGCATATTTTGTTTATTGACGAAGCCATTCAGCCAGAAATGAGCCTCACCATAAATTGGACGTAGCGCCCTTAACGTTGAGGCCACTGACTCCGAATTTCGGTAGTAAATTTTAATAATTTCGACTCGTTGTTGGCTCTTATATCTTTCCATCATGAAATGGCAAACCTTACTGAAGAGAAATTTCAAAAGAGCAGCAAGAAATATGGCGTCGTTTGCTGTCCCTGTTGCTCTACTTTTGTAGCGTCCCTGTTGAAAAACCCTTTATATTATTATTATTATTTTAAAACTACCTTTGACATTTAAGTACAATTTAAGCACTTATGAGGCAGTTTAAATGAATGAAAAAGAAGAAATAAGTCTAAGTTGAACTTATGTCGTTTTCGGTTAGATTTCGGAAATGGAAAACTTGGACTTAAAGGCGTGACTTCTTATGCACGAACGGATCTTTTAACCAGCAGTAAAATTAAACTTTGAAAAAAACAAAAAAATCACCAGATGATCAAAACAGAAATAACATTCTTGATGGTTTTCTATGATTTGTGTTTAACTAACAAAGTTAAGCAGACATAACAGGCACTAGCTAAAAGTTATGAAGTAATATAATCAAAATAATCATCTACAAAAGTCGAACTTTTAAACTTGGATACACTATAACCTCAAAAACTTCATGTTTTTTCTCGCCTCCTCTGGGGGGAAACAAAATTCAACATTAAACTTAAAATTTTTAAATCAATTAAAATTTCAAGGTTTCCTATAAAATTAATTACAAAGAACCAACCCATCAGACCCAATCCCAAACCATGAATTCTCAAACTTAAAAGAAAAAAAAAAAAAATACTCTTAAAAGTAATTAAATAACCCTCAAGCCAAATTTCCAAGCATATCTGAATCTCTTACCAAAAAAAAAAAAACCAAAAGCTCACAGTCTCTATTCATGTCTGATAATAATCATCAACATTTAAATTAATATTCATTTTCACCATTTATTCCGCAATTCAAGATCCGCAAAACCTCATATACACTTTGCAGGCATTTTTGATTCAAAATCAAAATGGAGCACAAAGAGAGAATGAGAGAGGGAGATAGATAAAGGAAGAGAGAGAACAGAACAAAGTCTTCCTTTGGTGTTGCCTGAAATTCAAGGCAAAAGAGCACATTCTTCCCGCAGCACCGCGCCGAGAAGTCCTTGAAAAAACATCTCGACTTTTCTTTCCCCAATTATCCATCCTCACATCCAATTGCTGTGTATAGCCATACTCCGCCAACAAAACCGCAAATCTCACTCTGAAAACCCTCAATTCTGAGAAACTTTATAAATTTTACATTTAAACACAACAAGCTTGCCAGGGCGGTGTTTTAAAAGAGTCCTAGTATAACTTTTGTGTCTTTCACTTTATGTTTTTGAAGTTGGAAATGAAAAAAAAAATAACTTAAGGGAAACGTAGTTTATTTATTTTTTTTTGTTTTTTTTTTTTTTGTTTTTGAGGATTTAAGGAATTGAATTTCCTTTTATTTCTCCCCAATGAACTTTGCTTTTTGATTAGATTTTGCGAGATGTGTGCGCTTTTTGGGGACGTGTCTCGTAAACTCGTATAAGTTGAAGGCGGAAACAGGAAACAGGAAACCATACAGACGCACACGCTTAAGTTTAAAGGTGTTTCGTTCTTCTTCTTTTTTTTTACTAAGGAAATCTATTTTGTGTGCATATTTTATTATCAATCACTTTCCGATTAAAAGGAAATTCTGTAGCCGTTAACATTATTAAAGGAATAAAATTGGAAAATTAAATGACATATGATTGTATAGAGTGATTTTTTGCGGATATGAAAGGTAACTGATTCAACCCAACTTTATCTATGGATAACTTTATGTTTTTCAGTATTCTCTGTCACATCAAAACTGAAATTGGAACTCAAAGAGGTGACATGACGTATAAAATGTAGCTCTGACCTCCGGGATAAAGGTTAAAGGTAGAAACCTTTTGCCAAGTAAGCCCACTTGTGGCCATATTCAGGGTTTTTTTTTTTTTTTTTTTTGAGAATTTCCTTTTTAAAAAAAAGTATGCTTCAACCATTTGGACTGGAATATAATTTCATATTTCATCATAAGATTATTTGTGTTGCAAACTCATCCATGAGCTTGAAATGCTTTTCTTTAAGAAAACTGTTTCTACATCTTGTGGTTTTGAACTTTAGTTACAAAAATATTTGATTATTATTTCTCATTAACGTTCGTTTGTTGGTTGGTTGGTTTTTGTTGAAGTAATTTTTGTTTATAGTTCAAATGAAACTTTGATGCATTTTTTTCAGGATCGGCTTCAATTTGGTTTACCAAGAAACTCTTATACGGTTGATAAAATAAATATGTACATACATATTTGAATTGCGAAATGAAAGTTTTTAGTTTTCCAAGCTAAAAATTCATTCTTTTGTTTGAGTTTTAAGTTCACTTTCCAAGGGAAAAGTTTTTAAGGAATTAAGAAAAAATATCCAAAATTATACAAAAATATTTTCTTACTCTTTCAAAATACAAAATGTAATTCTAAAAATAATACCATTGGATTGGAATAAATATTAATAGATGTCAATAATTCGCTACTTCTCCTAATTTCCTTCAGTTTGAGTTAACCTAAGAGAGTTTAGCTACTCTAAAATTCTTAAACAAAATCTGTGTCGAACGAATTGTCAATCCTATTATAACTCATTCGACTATTACTTTCGTTATTGTGAATCAATTGTGAATCATTCATACTTTGCGTTTTGACAGATTGATTTTTGGGTTATTCCATTAATTAAATATTTAATAGTCACGTTTAGACTATCTAACGCACGATCGCAAGGTTCGTAGAGATTTTCAACAGATCTCAGGTCCCCCGAGGCCTATTCACAATACAGTAAACCAATTTTTCATTGGAAATCTTGCGAACGTCCTTACGACCGTCTCAACGTGAATCGCCCATTTTATAAAAAATATAACAGATAAAACTGGATAGAATCAAAGCGTGGCTATGTGACTATGAGTCTGAGGAAAAGACGATTCAGGTTATTCTATAAATCTGTGAAATTTGTTGTGCCTATTTTCTGCACCTTTTGTTTCGAGTGCAGTTTCAGGTTTGTTTTGTGTTGCTTTTAAAATCACATTTAAGAACATAAATGTGTAAGTTATTGCAAATTGAAAAAAAAAATAGTTTTACCGTCTTTCTTTTATCCTAAGTTCGAATTAAAATCCACAGCCAGATTTTACGATCGAAAATTTGAAGTAGAAATTGGCAGTTTTGCGAAGCAAACGAACATACCTATAAATTACACTGATTGTGAGCTACAAATAAAAAAAATACTATGCATGAACATTTCAAATGAATTTTAAATATTATTATCATATTTCATATACCGGTTGTCGAGCCGACGATGATGATGATGATATTTCATATACCTACCACTATAAATCACATCGCAAATTTTCACGTTTTGTTTGATACAAGCTGACAGTGTTGTAAAAGAATGAAATCTTTTGTTTGTAAGAATCATTCATTGAATTCAGTTAAAAGATTAAATTCATTGACTTAACTTTGAGACTTCAACTTAAAATTATGCAATTACCATTCATTTGACATCGAAAAGATTGCAATCATTTTTTTTCCCCATTTATTTTACTGCTATCACCTGAATGCAATCTTTTGGGAACTCATGCATTCTTTTAAGTCTTTTCCATTGTTTGGGATATGGTCATATGGCTTGGAATACTGGTCGTAGGTGAGGTGTTGTCATGTAACTAGTACGTAAGGTTTATAGAGGTCAAAAACAAATCAATTGGAATGCATGAATGCATGAATTTTCAAAAGATTGCATTCAAATGATTGCTTGTTAACGAATGGGGAACACAATGAGTGCAATCACTTTGATATCAAGTGAATGGTGATTGCATAGTTTGAAGTTGAAATCTCAAAGTTAAATCAACGAATGTAATCTTTTTATTGAAGTTATTAAAGATTGCACTCACATAACATTGCATTCACATTACATTGCATTCACATAACATTGGCATTCTTTTACATCACTGCTATCTGGCTGCTTGAACATAAAAAACGTAGCTTGCTTCTGGCGACCTATAAGAAAAATTCCAAATGAATCTTTTGGGAAAAAGTACTTTCACTTACCGCTACGAACATTTTTAAATTATGTAACTTAGCCTGAAATACAGCGAAAAAAACTGTTTGTTTGCACTTTTTGATGATAAATATCTCGAATTCAAGGAATCTTTCAGAAAATTATAAGCAACTTGTTTATGTGGCAAATTGTGTTGACCACTGTTGTAAGGCTGTTTCCATTGTTACGAGTGTGACACTGATATACTCCTTATTTTATAAATTATTCACAAAATATTCTGAATCAATACTAAAACTTTGAGTAATACATCAATTATACATCAATTCAATTAAAAAAAAATACATTGTTAAGACATAGGATCCAATTCAGTTGTGTTACTGGTGTGACCTTCAAAAAAAAAAAATGTTTATTTGGGAATGGGTCATCAAATCTGCCTGTGATAGAATAAAATTAGCATGCAGACTTATCATTCTTTTTCAATTCCAATTAAAAAACGAGAAACGAAACTATGAATAAAAAACTAAATTGTGGTTAAAATTTGTTACGAGTGTGACAAATTAATGTTACGGATGTGACCAAGTATGTTTTTTTTTTGTATAATAAACGATATTATAGTGGGAAATCATTGTAAATAATTTCTCATACGATAGATAAGTAATAGGTAGGTAATAATCCCCTTGTAAAGTAAGATTAACTCAATTTGTGTCATTGAGTAAGAAACTCATTTAAAGATATTTCAATTTCTTTTTTGGTCTTAGGCTTCCCTTGAATCATTTCTCTGCACCTTAAATTCCAAATCCAGAAATAACAAATTTCAAAATGATTTGAAAAAGAGAAATATTAAATTTTGATGTGCGGCAATCTGCTACGGGTGTGACTTCAACTTTAAAATATAAATTCTTCCTCAGCTTGCATTTCAAATTTAGTGAAATTTCGCCTTACAGAAAATTACAATGTTTTTAATTCCCCAAATTATCAGTTGAATACATATTTTCTTTTATATTTAAAAAAAAAAAAAACAAAAAAAAAAAAAATAGACCCTGAACGCATTTATACCTCGATTTTAGTCAATGACAGTTGCGCATCCAGTCCGCATTTGGACTCCGCGGAATGCGGAGTTGCAATAGGTGTATACAAATATGCATTTGTAATTCGAACAGTCAAAAAATACTACATACAAACTTTGACTTTTCTCCAAGTTTGACTCTCATTAAATCAATATTTTCCCGTTTCTTATTACTTTTTACTTTCATTTTAAATGAAAAGTTTTTTTTGTTAACTAAAATTATCTTTTTCTCTTTTTTTTCAGGTAAGTGAACCTAACAATTTAATTTAATTATTGGACAGATTCCAAAGGTCTTCCCTTTTCATTCAAGAGAGAGAAAGTAAGTTTTTAACATTAAAGTTAATTTGATAAAAAATAAAAAAGAAAGAAAACTTACAAAACATAATTCTTAGATTCTTCGCTTCAAGAATCTAAAAAACAACAAAAAATTATAGCTAAAAAGAGTACAAATTCAAAGAATTAAAATTATAAAGAACAAAAAAAAAAAACAACATCACCAGCAGAGTATCTATAGGCAGACAGAGCTGTGCGATAGAGTTAAGTTAACAACCGAGGAAATGTGTACAAATACGATATCTTCGCTAAATTGTTATAAAGTTCACACTCTACTTATTCCCCCATTTCCTATTTCGTATATATTATTGTATATAAATACTTGTCTGGTTGTCTAATATGGTATTTTTTTGTTGTTGTTTCTTTACGTTAAGTGTATCTTTTTATTGTATCTATGGGAACAGCAGAGTAGACCAATAGCTGTTATTTTCCTCCTTGAGATTACTTAAAGTAAACCAACAAAAAAAAAAAAAAAAACAAAAAACCAATGAAAAAAGGTATAATTTGTGCCATGACGCGATGAAGAAGGCCAGTAAAACAGCTTGGTTAAATTCACTTGAAACAGCGCAGAAGGTTTCTTAATTAAATTATACAGTTGTGGGTGTTTACCAATTTTTTTTTTTTTTTTTTTTTTAAAGCATATTCGTTTGGAAAAGTAGTGAAATCACACCACGAAAAATAATACTATCTAATTGTAATTTTAAACGTTATCCATGCTGGTTGGTCGTATTTTCCGATGGCCGTGAGAGCTTTGTTGTTTTTAGATAATGTTGTTGATGAGAGTATATTTTTTTGGGGAAAATCTTTCCTGACATTGAAAGTTGAAATTCTAGTTAAATATACATTTCGAGATCTTTGGAAATCAAGGTTTTCTGGTTTGAAGCTTGACTGTTTTTAAGTGAAATAACCTGCGCAGAGGCAGTCAGACTCTGGCATTATTATTCTTTTTTTAAAACCTGAAGTGTGTCTGAAGAGAAAAATAGGCTTGTTTCAAAGCGGCCATCAGACTATATCTCTATTCTAATGACAACTTATCAATCGCATCTTTTTAATGATTATTTTAAAATTTAAAACTTGCCTTTTAAAACATAGCTATAAATATCATTTAATCCATTATATTATGTTGTATGTGTGTGCAGTACAATTCAACACGTTCGGCATGTTCGACTGCCTTCGTTTCAATACTCCATCATCGAACCAGTTTGCTTCGTGCCTGACCCACTTAACAACAAACTTAGGTAATTGAATTCCGCACCAAGTCTCCTCTCACCAAATACCTACCAACAAAAAAAAAACCCATCGTCGTCATTACAAAATTTGTCCAGCCTCGTGACGCGATCACTTACAAAAGTTGAACTAAACTTTCAAAACAAAAAAAAAATGAACCATTCACTTATTATTTTATTATGCGCTTGCTAGTCGAGCCTTAATATACCCATATACATTTTCCAAAACTTAATAAACTCGAAAATTCGCGTACGTACCCACCTACACCTACACACATTGTTGTGTTAGTGAATTTGTTTATATTTATTTTAAGACTAATTGTGAATTGGTTTTGGATTTGGTGCAATTCAAGTTCGTCCAAAAAAATTGTCGGATCATCCATAGGGATGCGACTACGAATGCAACAACACACCCACAAACTAGTGCCACTTAAATAACTATAGGCATGAGTATAAATAACTGTTTTCCTGTTTTACCATCAGTGATTTACGTTATTATAGAGTTGTAGAAGACTCTATTTAACCTCTCTATAATAGCTCTGGTGTATCATCTATCTATGAGATACTTTTATTTTTTTTTTTTTTTTTTTGGTTGACGTCGATGTGCAGTTCGTTTGTTTCCACTGCGATACCGATACTCTAAAAGATTTAATAAGGTAAGCCTCCGGGAGGCTTACTGATGGCTTAACACATAGATTCGGTTATGTAATCTTTTGTGGTATACAAACATATTATAGGTATGCAAGAAGTCAAGAAGAGAAAAGATGAATAGATAAATAATAGCTTGTTGCTATAAAGACACACACGGCTCCGTCGATCCGCACAGTGGTTCAAGATCTATAGTTCAAAATCCAAAAAAATCAGAATCACTGCTCAAATTTGTATAAAACTTTCAGAAATCATTAAAAGCAACGTCTTTTAATTGAATAATAAATTTGTTGGCGTAGTTTTTGCTAGCACAAAAAAAACATCACAATTACAGCCACTTTTCGGAGGGTTTCGATCCATGGCTAGATGGGAAATTGTTAAAATAATAGTACTCAATACATAAGTTTTTTAAGCAAACTTTATCGGATTTTTTTGGAGACTTATGTTTTTGATTTTTTGCTATGCATAAAATCTCCAAAAAAGCCGATTAGGTTAGCTTAAAAAGCTTATATCTTGAGTTCTATTACTCGGATCAAAAAGTCTGAACACATAAAGAAAGTGACAGAGCATCATTTCATATTTAAAAAAAAAATTAATTTAAGTGAAAACGCTTTTGAAAAACCGCTATTTTCAACCCACCACCTGCGCTAAAAAAACGTGCCAGATTTTTGTTTTCGATATCTCAAAGCATACACATACAAACCTCAATTTGTGGGTATATTTCCACACCCAAAATTAGCAGTGAGCTCTTAGAGTAACACATTTTGTGCTGCTTATTTTATTGAGAAAAGCGCGAGTAACTTAGCCGAGAGTTAACTTATCAAATTAGCTGAGTTAACTCGGGATATATGTGCATTAACTGACTGAAAAACAACTTTCAGTGGTGGTAGAATGAATTCGCCCTAAAAAAACTGTGACTTAGAAAAATCTATTTTGGTCAAGCCTCGTGGTCCACTGTTATGTGCGCCACCGCATCGCTGCTGGCCCGAAATAATAATTATTATAACTTTCTTGACTGCTCCGCTAGAGTTGTTCGTGTTTTCATTCCGTTTTGGGGTGGTATTAAAAATAAAAATTGCACTGGTGTAAAATTTGTATCTTTCGTACTTTTTGACTGCTCAACCGTTTATATGTCTGTTTGTTTTTTTTTTGTTTTGCTTCTAATTGAATGTATAAATCCGCAGAAAATTTCGACAACAAAAAAATAATAATTCAACCAAACATTAAAAGTTTGTAATTTTTCTTCGTGTAAAATTGGACGGACATGGATGGTGGAGCACGATGATGTCAGAAGCTTAAGGTGTGCACGCACAACTAACTGTGTCACCAAATGTTAGAATAGTTACCTATTTATTTTGTTGTTGTAATTGTTCAAGTAACATTAGTAAGATGACAAAAGGAAGGCTAACTCGCACATTGGCAAGGGAGAGGTTAAAATTGGTTAAACAAAAATAATGTAAACCCATTAAAGTGTTTGCTTTCGATTAATTGTATTTCAATTACCATTTTTTTTTTGTGTGGAAACTTCCAGTTTTGGAATCGATAAGTAAACTTGAAAGCGATTGCTTTTTGAATGAATTGTAAATGATGTGAGAGGTTAAGATTGTTGCTGTTGCTGTTTGCTGGAGTAATAGGTAGCAGTTTTTTGTTTACTTGACTCGGGCTTAAGTATGGCTCATTGAAACAAGTGAATTGCAGTAGCTAATGGTGTTGATACATTAGCGTAATGAGTTTCTATTGTGATTATTAAGCCAAACACTGGGATAATGCTACTTTTGTTTTAATATTTTATATCTTACATACATTATCTGCTGAATATATATATTTAAAATTAAAAAAAAAATTATATTGCCGAAAAATGTTATTTTCCCATTTTAAAATTAGTATATTGGATTTCTATATTTTTCATTTGATTGTACCCCTAAAAGAAAAATCATTTATCGAAGCATATTTGGCTTACCACACTGGCTCTTTAGCTTCTGTTATCTTCTATAATTTTCGATAAACTCTGTTATTTTAGAAAAAATAAATAAATATTTAAGCTACTCTTTGTAATCGAATACTCCTTTATGTGTTTTAACCTTCTTCACGTCAAGAATGGCTAAATTTGTAAAAACATGATCCTCTTAGTCCAACTTGTATTACTTTCCCAACACAGAAAGAATTTTTGTGATCGAAAACCATTTTTTTGTTTCTATCCCATTGCACTCTACAAATTACAAATGTTTAAAAAATAACCTTTCAAACACAAAAGAGAAATCTTGAAATCAGATATTACTTTTCGTTTGTACGCCATTTCACACTATAAATATCAATTTTTTGAACAAAAAAAAATATATACCTATATATCCCTAAAGCCACATAAAGTAGCTTGATATTTCACCTGCTTTAAGGGCCGTATCAGAACTTAAGTTACATAAAAGCTTCCTTAACTAAACATTTAGACGTTTTTTTCAAGATTTTGTTTTTTTTTTGCTTTTTAATTGAAATCGATTATTTTGGTAAAATTCCAATCTTTATTCTATCGCCTCTACTGTTGGATTAACATTTTAGGACCTTAACCGTAAAGATCCGATGATTAGAATCCGAGTTAAAAGCTTCGTAAGCAAACCATTTCGGATATTTTTGAAGTATATAAATATTTGCAAGCAAGAAATTCTTATTGTTTTTGTTTTGATTTATCGACTGGTTTAAAGTAAGGATTTTGACGATTGTATAGCGCGTATCATGGGATTTTTCTTTTGTTCTTCGCATCTACGTCAGTGCGCGACAAAACTGTGTACAGAAGAAAAAGAAAAAACAAAAATTGACCGCGTATGATGTATCGATATTATTTATATTGACCCCTATCATGGTATCCGATCGGAACGGAATTTTCTCCGAAAAAGGCCTGATAGTTTTTTTATTGGCTAATCTTTTACCTTTTTTAGGAAGCCGAGTGCTAGTAAGTTACAAGTAATAATATAGAAAAGTTTTAATCGTATGACGAAATAAAACATTTCACTTTTACTAAATCAATTTTGTATGAATCGGAGAAAATTACGTTCCGAACTGATACCATGATAGGGGTGATTAAAAAACATTCTTCTAGAAATGGATATATTAAATTAACGTACGACTATTACGTTACAGTTATATTCGAAATACACTTGTCATAAGAATAATCAATTTTACATAAATAGTGCCGGAATATTAAAGAAAAATGTCACATAAACAAAGTGACCCATTGTCACGTATAAGATATTAAAATAAAATATCAATCATCGATGAAATTAATACTCGTGTTACTCGCCATAGTACTCCAGAAGATGACATCATCCTCTCCAACCATAAACTATGTTATGATTATGAAGTTAGCTTTAAGAAACCAAATTGTACTTTATTGTAATAAACTTTTTTTTTAAACTTGCTCCATGTGAGTAAATTAATAATTTATGAACACAAGAAAATTCCAAGAAAATAATCTGAGATCACTGTTCTCAAATATCTTCACGTAACGGTACTTGAGAAATCCAAATTTTCCTCAATTTTCCTCAATCATTCCTTAAAATTGCATGTTTTTCGAAGATGTCCTTTAAAAAATTAAAATAGATAACATTTAAAAAAAAATTGACAAAAAAAAACTGTTACCGCCATATTATTCACTCGATTAATCCAGATATAAACTTGAATCAAGATGTAAATTAATTTAAATCCAATTATCAAATCCAATTTCATATTATTGACTCATTAAATCCAAAGTTAAATCCAATTTTTTTTTAAATTCAGTTTCAATTAATCCAATTGAATTTTAACTGCCGTCCTGATGTCAGTTTAAGTACCTAAATACAGATTAAAACTAAATTTCATAGTATTCGTCCCTTTTCAAAGGACATGATATAAAAATAAATAAAAGTAACCTGGGAGGCCACACGAGCTAGTACTTGGATTTTTCCGGAGCAGAAAATAATACGAAAAAAATTTCTGATCTGTAGATCCTAAACATCCTTCAATATAGTTTATTGCTCGTCGGGTAGGCAACAAACTGTATTAAATACTTTAAAATAAAATTTTTTCACCTTAACTGAAATTATTCAAAATTATTAAAAAAAAAAAAAAACTTTCGACAAAGCCCAACAGAAACAACTGTAATTGAAGAAATTTGACATTTCATAAATTTGACATTTCATAAATTTGACATTTGGATTAAACTTTTTTACATCTGGATTGAAAGCATGTGGATCCATTGGATTTAATGCATGTTTAGAGTGAATAATATGGACATAGATCTAAGTTTTTGGATTTAATAAATCCGGATTTAATGGTTGGATTTAAAATTCACTAAAATCCAATTTAAATCCAAAGTGAATAATATGGCCGTTAGACTTATAAATTATGTTTTAAGTTTTCGTTTAAATGATTTCGAACTTGAATTTGTTTGTACTGTAAGTGAAATGAACTTCTACAACATTTCTATTGCTAGGTAGGTACCTACCTACCTATTAAACAATCATCTGCATTGGATATTGTGAGAGAGCATCAATATGACCCAAAACATGGCACATTCCTAAAAAATCTTTTTTTTTTTTAATACCTGAACATAAATGCAAATTGGCTAGGTAGGAACCTAGTTAAATAGGCATCCTAATATTTACAAAGAAACATGTTTTTAGTTGTTCTTTTCTGTGTTTAATGTTTAAGTACCTACCTACATCTACCTAGGCACGAAATTTAAGTCGGTATGAGTAGGTATACCGCTTTATTACCTATACAAATTTCCATACACCAACCCCTTTAAGTACATCAGTCTTTGAGTTTAAAATTCATGTTTAATATTCTTAAATTGTTTCTTCAGCAAAAATCCGTACCTCTACCTTCAAAGACTTCCCCAATACAAAATCGATTTGATTTTTTTTCTTGCCCATCGTTGCATAACTTTGTATCTAAAACAACAAAAAAAAATAATAATCCGCATTACTACCAAACGAAAAGAAGAAACCCCTTAAAAAAGCTCTTTTTCATCTCCCACCACAAAACGAGAATCCCCTCAACATTTGTTCAAGCAACATTTTCGCATATAAACAATATTTCTATACATTTTTATCTTGTTTACTGTGTGTTGAGAAACATACCTACTTGTTGTTGGGAAAAATTTAAATTTCCCTAACTCTATAATTCCATATAAACCAAAATAACCTTGTGTATAGTGTAGTACGTGCATCAAAGCAACAACCTTGCATATCGAATTCGAGTTAGCTTATACCTATACGAATACAACACTCATACATATACACACATGGTTTTTTTTTTCCCACAAAAGAGAAAGAAAATTTCTGTCTACGCTATACGAGTACCTACTTTGCAGAAGTTGTTTCAATTCTCAATTGGTATTATTTTTCCCACACACAAAAATCAGCTGATTCGATGTTTTTCTTTAGGTTCCTCCATTGTCCACAAAATCGTCATGATGAACTTTTCCTTTTCCTTCTCTGCTTCTGAAATTTTGTTTTCTCGCATCTTCTGCTTCTTGTTGCTCTTGGTGTCAAAGTGTGTGCAAATATTGACAAAAATCAGTGATGAAGTATGTGTGTGTGTCCAACTCCGACAATATACGAGTATATGTGTTTAATGGGGGTATATTAATATTATAAGGAAAAACATCTGTGACCAATACCAATGCAGGGGCAAAAACTTGTTTTGAAATCACACATATGTAATAATTCTATACATATCTCGTAATTTGTTCTCATGAAGCAGCTGTTTCTACCTTTTACCCGATATACCTATGAAGTTCATCTGCTGCTTCTACTACTGCTGCTGCTGCTGGATACACTTGTGTTTGTGTGGGAGACCGATATTCTTTAATTTTTTTTTTCAAATTAGGTATTATTCGCGCATCACCTCAGACCTCACCGTCTTAGTATCTATAGTGTGACCATTTGTAAAATATAATTTTTAGAAATGTGATGTTTGAATAAACATTTCTATATTTTTCTGTAAATTTCAAATTTGTAATATCGAAAATCTATTTTTTGGGTCCCCGCCCCAAAAAAAAAAAATAATTTTTATTGAGGCCCTAGAAAGTTGTTTAAGGCCCAGTTTTTTTCAGTGCGAGATTATCCTAATTTCGGAGTCAAACTGGAGCTAACTCTTGAAAAATGTTTTTCAGTGAATTTAGATCCCGAGTTAACTCAACAAATTTGGTGAGTTAATTCTGGATTAGCGGAATATGTATTTGTGAAAGATGCGTGTCAAAAACCTATTCAAATCGATGTAGGTACGATACTATGAAAATGGTGATTTTCATAGGAGCGCCATCTTGAATTCGATAGCGAAGCATTGATTTATATACTTTCGCACTTCGATTTCGATAGATTTAAAAACTACTTTTGAGTTAACTCGGGATTAAAGTATTTTCAGGATTAACTAACTCTGATTTAACTCGGAGTTAACTCATGCACTAAAAAACTGGATCTAAATAAACTAACAAGGGGCTTGCAAGGGTTACTATGGAAATTAGATAGGCCCTCGCCAGTTATGTGTCATTTTGTTTCCAGAAACAAACAAAAACTTAAAAAAAGTAGGTAGTTTATTTGAGATTGGATCCTTCGACCTTCCGCTTAACAGTCGGCTTACACTGGGCTTACTTGCGATACAGAAGTGCAATGTGATTAAAGTTTTTGTAAGTGCTATAAACGAGATATTTCTGATGGGATAACAAAACTTGCCCAACAAGTTTTAACTGCCAAGGGTCTTTAATACATTTTTTTCGTCTATATTTTCCCTACTGAAAATATTCGAGAGCCTTGACGAAACTTGACAAAAACTTCCAATTTTTCCCGGTTGGTTAAAACACAACTTTCCTTAAGAAAATCGCAAATTTTAAAAATTCTTAAGGCTCATGGCAGCATGACTTGTTTTTCTTTTACGTAAATCAAAAAATTTTAAAATTTGTTCCGTAAAATTTGCAAATAGATTTGTATGCGAATATTTTTTCTAATCTCTACAACACATAGCAGCATAAGTTGAGCACATAATGACACAACTTGTTTTTCTCTCTACTCTGGTCACACTGACTTATGGTGGTTTTTCTATCTATGTGTTGCCTTTGCATCCGACTATAGCAGCACCGAGTAGAGTATCTGTGTGAATATTTGGTGTGTTGGTTAGGTTCTTCTCTGCGTATCTCTTTCGAGGTTGCTTTCAATTTTACCGTTTCAGTACATTTTCTAGTGCTGCTCCATTCGTATCGCATTGGAGTCGATTTATTTCCAAATTTAATTTCAAACGTCGGAAAATCTTATTTTACCCCAAGAAAAAAAAAAAACAAAACCACAAATCAACGGTTATTTTTTTTTCAAAAATCTTTGTTTCTGAATTTTCAATGAAGAAATTTTTTAAACTTTCCTCTCAACTTGAATTTCATTAATCTTTCTGTTTGATAAATTTTTGCTTCATTTTTCGCGTTCTGTTTCGTTTTCGCTTCGTCATCACAGCATCAGCTTCAGCGTTTTACAATCTCTGCTCAGTCTGGTCGGAGATTTCATTTCATTTTATATTTTTTTTCTTTGCATTTTAGAGATACAAGATACGACCACTCACAGTTTCTTGTCGGCCGCGCGTTGACGGGATAGTTTTTACTGGTTTTTTTTTTTCCCGATCCTTTCGGCAGTGTTGTTTAGTCGTTGTCCCTTTGTTATGCCTTCTCTATACCTACTGATGATGTTTGTTCGCTATACGGTGTGACCTTTAACATTTATTTTCATTTTTATTACCGTCATCGTTGCTTGTGTTTTTACTTATACACTGACGACGCTTCGTAATTTAATTCAAAAATTTAAAAGTTCCGTTTCCGTTTAACCGCAATATCCTGATGTGTGCAATGAAATAAGGAAGACAAATAATAATTATTATTGTATTGAATGAGAAATTAAATATCCTATTAAAAAAAAATCTATAAAAAGTCTTCCATTGAAAAGTTATAAAAAAAAAGTTGTGTGCTGTGTTGGTTGAATTTCAAAATTGAGTTAAAAATTAAACAGAAAAACGGATAACAACAATTAAAAAAAAAAAAAAAAAACAAAAGATACATACGTGGATATATTTTTGGATTATGTTCTAGCAGAATATCTTTATTTACCTACTATTTGGCGGCGAAAATAGCAGCAGCAGAAGCTGAAAGACTTGGCGTATGGGGGGCGGGATATCAACACCTCCAAACTATTCAAATCAGCTTTTTAGTGGATTTTTAATGTAATTTTTTTTTAATTATTATACATATATATTTAATCTTGCAATATAAAAAAAAAATAATGCTACATATTTAATTATTTATGGAAATTTATGAGCAAGAGCAGTTAAAGGTTTTTTTTTTTTTTAATATTAAGTTGCTTTGATAAGTTGCTGAGATAAGGCTTTAATAATTTTTTTTTTTGAGATTTTGATACGACTTGTTCTTTTTTTACTTCGAAAAAAAAAACGTATTATAAAAGAATATGGGGGTTTTAGTTATAAGAATTAACTTCTTAAATTATTCTTGTTGAAGCTGTTAAGCGCCGTTTTCATTTGGAGCCTCTGAGCATTTTATGTAGATTTAAATCTATAAAAACTTCTCAAGGAAGAGTCTTCTTGGCTTTTATAAACTCCCCGAGCGAAGCTTTGATAGAAAAAAGGAGCATAATGGGTGAAACCTTTCTGTCTATCCGAGTGTGTAGGCTGCCGAATGATCTCATACGTTTTTGTACTAAGCTTTAAGCCCTATCCACAATGGAACGATAAAATGAGACGAGATTCGCTGTCATTCTTATAAAATAGTTTCCCAATGCACAATGTGACGATCTATTTCCGAGCGTTTTCTGCATAACTTAAACAATATAATAGATTTTACACACTGCGCAGGTGTTTGTTGCCGAGACCAACCCTAATTTTTCCAAGGTTTTTTATCCGCTGACTCAAATACGACCTACGTGTAGTTTTCGAGATAGGTTTAAAAAAAAAAATTGGATTTTTGAAGCTGTGCTTCATCATAAGTACATTTCAAAAAAAAAAAAAAAAAAAACTTACGGAATCTGCTAGTACTATTCTTCCTTTTCGAATAACCAATTTAAATCATTCAAATCCGTTCATTAGTTTTTGAGAAATCATCATTTTCAGTGTATCGTGTTTTATCCTAAAAAGTGTGTATACTCTAAATTACTTGGCAAACAAATATGAAAATCTTCATCCCGTCATGTTGTATTTTGAATTTTTTGAATCCATGGCGTGATAAGACGACGAGTCACTTTATCCGTCATACTGGGAATTTTCCAGTGTCCACAACGGAAAACAATATAAATGTGGTTAAATTGTGTGGTTAACTTAAATATAAACTCTTGAAAGCGAAGGCTTAGTCTACACCATACACGCAAAATCCCAGCTTGTATGACAAATTAAAAATCCAAAATTTTCGTAATCTATGTTTTAATTTTTCGAAAGAAAATGATAGGTACTATAGTTTTAGCTCGACCATCTGTCAATAAATTAACTTTTTAGCGATAGAACATAATACACGCGCGTCATGGCGGGCGTCCTAACCTGCGTGATTAATAAAATATATTTTATTCATCGCGTCGCGTTTGCGGCTGCAGCTCTATTGTGTTCCCTTTAACGAGATTGTATGCATTTCAAATTTGACAGTTAAGATAGAGACGCACGCTATGACGCGCGTCCATTGTGTTAAGGCAATTAATTCAAAATACCTGCAATGTGTGAAATATCGGAGTTTATAAAGAGATATTTTTAGGCCTTTTTCCAAACAAAACAAAATCCGTGATAATATCTGAGCGAGAGCCGTGAATTCTATGCCAACAGTAAAAGGATGTTTTATTTTCTCTCAAACTGATGTTCCGTCATAAACTGGTTCCCTATCATAAAGCGGTTTGTTTCAAAAAATCTTTTACACACTTCTTAGATATATGTACCTTTTTTCTTAATAAACTCTAGCTGAAAACGCCTCAAACAGTGACTGTTCAAGCAAAATACTAAGCAAACATACCTTTTTTGACATTTAAAAACGTCAAAGTGTCATAAAGAATTGGTATGATAGTACCTATCTGTTTGTTGATGTGACCTTTAGTAAAATGTAAAAAAATCAAAAAAATCCTCTTTTTAACTAAGTGTCATATTAAAAATGCTTTAACATTGTACTTCATCGTCTAAAATGTTGTGCCATTGTTTTAAGTGACAGTTAATTTGACAGTTGATAGATGATTTGTGCTCTGTATAGTTTGCCATTTCACCATGCCGTATTTTTTTTTTTTTTTTTTTTGAAAAGAAAAAACGGTCTTATGAATCCACCAGCGTACACACCGCACCAACCTGTGCTTTTTTCGGGATGTAATGGCTTTTTGATAAATCTCATGTGCATTATATTTGCATCAAATGCGACCATCTAGCTTATTGACATACAAACTTATAGAGCTAAAAAATAAGTTTCATCGCTGAACACAGTTTTTTGATAAAACTGCTAATTTTGAGAAAATTCAACTTAAATTTCTAAAATTTGGTAGCGTTTTAAGAAGCGGGTATATCATCGCGATAAAATTGCAAAGACTATAGGTACTGAATAAAAATGACAATGACAGTTTGAAATCTGACAGTTGGTTTGACTACCTGAAGTTAGTACTGGTATACAAAAAAAAAACACCTACATTAGACACGTTCAGTAAAATGAAATTTCAGAGAATTTGCTCCCTCAAAATGGGAGCAAGTGAATCCAAAATAATTTGTTTTCCCACTATTTGACAGCGAAAATGAGAAATGTTACTGAGTTATCATGGTTTCCACGTGGTATTTTTCGTAGGAATGCATGGGTTGTTGAAGTCGATTGTGCGACCTTAAATTCGTCCACCTTATTTCAAGTGTTCATACTAATATCTAAATTGATTTTTCTTCTTTTCTAAAAAAAAAACAATCAAAGAAAAATTAAGAGTCTAGGGCAGGGATAACACTTTCAAAAAAAAAAAAGGAATCAATGTGTGGGAGTCTTTAAGTGGGTATGAACAATTATCCATGCTGCTGCGGTGGCGGCACAGCGGTAGAATTCAAAATTATAACCGGTAAAATATTTCCGAGAAATTCTCATCAAAGAAGGCTTAAAAACACAAAGCAAATTTTCTGTCTGTGTCTCTATCTCTCCATAAATGAATTAAACCTGTTTTTTTTTTCATCTATACAATATACCTTCCCACATACAGACATATACACAGATAAGATAGAAAAAGCGCCTGTCTTTAGACTTAATGTCCTGATGGTAAACACTTTTCTGGTCTGAAACATTAGCATGGGAATTTCCTAAAAGTAAGAAAGCGGTCGTCAAAAACAGTATTTTCGTAATTCATTCAACGAAAACAAGAAACGACAAAAAAAAATAAACGAGAAACAACAACCCTCATATAATATTATATTTAAAATACCTCTGCACAGGTATTACCACACACAATAACAACAACAACAACAACAATAATCCAATCGCTTCAAAGGAGAAAATACACAAAATCTGATAATAAAATCGACCTTTTGGTCTTGTTGTTTTTTTTTTGTTTTCACTAAACAAAAAACACAATGCAAATGAGTCAGAAAGTCAGACTTGAAAACAAAAATATAACACGCAAATGGTATTTTAAGGACTTCACAGTAGTTATGAGGTATGACTATATGAATACAAAGCAGCTGGCTGAGGAGACATGTATGTATGTATGGAGTTATAAAACTAAAACACCTGTGATCTACTTTCTTGTCCTGCAGAAGCTAAAAAGCACAAGTACGAATGATTCAAACAACTGCAGTCTGACACACTTTTAAAATCAAACCCAAAGGGCTTCGCTGGCTACAACATAACAGCTAGGTAGGTATAGATATTGTATCTGAAGTTGCAAAACTCGTCGTGTCTGTGCTTAGCTTAGTCCATTATGTAGGTAGTGTTTCAAAATATATTCAAATTGAATTTATTGGTCTGCAGAATACTACCTACTTCCCTATGATGTAAAAGCTTCAAGTGAGAGTGAAATTGTTGGTTTTTCGGTCGATGGAACTGGTTATTGGATTTGAAGGCAAATTCAAAAAAACAAACACTTGGATTTGCTTCAATTTAACCAAAAAAAAAAAAAAACAAACATTTTTGTTTGGACGCATATTTCAATTTGATGATCGATTGGACTTTATACTTCTCCGTTTGAAGTTGATATATGTAGTTTGGTTGGACGAATCAATTGAAATCCCTTGGATAAGGGAGAATACTTGTAACCATAATAATGAGAGCTGCTGGAGTGGATTATGTAAATGTTTTCTATTTTCATAAATGCATTTGATTATTATTTTTATCTTTTGATTTTGAACTAACAAAAAGTTGCATAAGTATTTATTGTTGGAGGAAATTTGAAATGAATGCAAAAAAAGAAGAAATTCAAATTACAAAATCACAGAATTGAGCAAGATCAATGATTCTTTTGAAAACACGTTTTTTTGTTTGTTGGTGCTCGTGGAAGTCGGCTTTTTTTCTTTAATATCTATAGAAAGCTTAAAAAAAAATCAAGCTAAGACGATTAAATTATAGAAAAAATCATGTTAATATTAAAAATACCATGAAGATCTTGATAATTATACAGAACTATCTGTTAAATTGAATCAGCTATTGAAAGATCATATTGTTTCGGTCTTTACGAGGTAGGTTCTCCAGTCTCATACCTTTTTGAAAACCTGTGATGGTTGTGGATTAAAAAAAAAATACTACAGCCCATGATTCCAAATGTTTGATACACAAAAATAAAATAAAAGAGACGAAAGTGAAAAACAACAACAATACTTCGGAAATCATTTAGTAAGTCACCTTTCCCACGAAGAAACACAGAGTTTGAAGCAATTTTCAGTTTTAAGGAGAGAAGGGAACGAAATAGGGAGGTATTTATAAGGAAACTATACAGAAAATCTCACGATCTTGTTTCCTTGTGTGAAAGGTAGGTAAGAGAGATTTTTGAACAAATTAAAAGAAGTCGTCAAGAAATTTCAAGTAACTTATAATAATAATAATAATGTTAACTATATGCCTGTAAGACCTTAGGTCTTCTGCTAGGACGATTATGACGACCATAATTTGGACGTAGCCCTCTTAACGTTGAGGCCACTGAATCCGAATTTCGGTAGTAAATTTTAATAATTTCGACTCGTTGTTGGCTCTTATATCTTTCCATCATGAAATGGCAAACCTTACTGAAGAGAAATGTCAAAAGAGCGGCAAGAAATATTGCGTCGTTTGCTGTCCCTGTTGCTCTACTTTTGTAGCGTCCCTGTTGAAAAACCCTTTATTTCAAACTGTCGTACTAATATTATAAACGATATTCTCCTTTAAATAGAATGTTTAAATTATTATATCTTCGTAATAAAACAGATATAATTATTTATTTGATCAATCAGTTAATTATTCAGCTAAGTTCAAATCAAATTTGTATTCAATTATTTAATTTTGTATTCGATTCGCTGCACCTTCCGAATACAATTATTCCATCTTTCTCAACAACAATTAAGTAACATTTAGTACCTGTGGAATTATTTTTTCCATACTCTTTAAAGCTCCTTACTTCGTTTTTTTGATATAAAACATACATATAAATCAAGCTTAAGTGTGGAATTAAAAAAAAAGGGTAAATACTTTCCTTAAAGCTATTTTTATGTATACAAATAAAGTCTTATCACAACATCGCCAAACATCAATACGTTACTACGCTAAAACAGTTATTTGAGTAAAATATCGCATGTTGGCAAACATTTCAAATCAAACATAGTAACTCTGTTAGCACGACTCGAGTTTTTAATAAATAAATAAATGAGGCTAACTCTTGTTTGTCATTAGATATTTTAACTTTGTACTCAAAACTTAGTATATGGATGTATAAGTATAACCGACAGAGAGAATAAGAATAACATGGGCACTTTTAACAACCAACTGTCCAATTATAGCAAAATAGTAAGAAAAGTTAAAGTTATCCGCTCGCTATTCCACATTTATAAATATGAATTACAAGTTGGAAGATGTGTAAGTTCTATCACGCTGTTTATTGATAGAGGGGTATGTAAATTGGTTTGAAGTGCGTCAAGTGGATGTCATTTAACTTATCTCAAAAAAAAAATCTTCCTAAAGCAAGGCAGATTTTTTCGTCAAATCTTAACAAACTTATCAAAGCAACTTTTAAAAAGAAATACGTAGGTATATTGAATTCGTTTTATTTTATTTATGATTTTATATCTAAAAATTTTGTGTAACTTTTTTGTTCATTGCTCATAAACTCTTCAAATAAATAAAAATATCCACATATTTATATATAACATTAATCTCCTATTTATAAATATTAATCTCCTGTTAAACATACAATTGTTTTTGGCTTGTTGAAAATAGATAGAACACTCGTAATCTTTATTATAAAAAAAATACTGATTTTTTTTTTGTTAATATGTTTTTAATGCAGCCTAAAAATAGTTCCTAAGGTTTGCAATTTTAAAATAATAATAATTATTATGGTAGTTTTTTTTTTAGCACGACACGTTTAATATTTGTTGAAAATTCAAAATATAACCATTTTATTTGTTTTTTTTTTATAAAATTCAAAAATACATACAAATTATATGCAATTTTCCACTAGAGTTAGTAAAGTTGAGTTTTGTTAATGTTTATCTTAAATAGAGAGAGAGAGCTTATGATTATATTCAAAAAAAAAAAAAAAAAAATATTATATTCATGCGAATTCATTTTTCATATACTTACTCAAACACAGATTAACAGTTTGAAGCTATTTTGTATAACATAATATTCTGGATTCGGTAGGTACAATCAATCATAAGCAATTAAAAGCTTTCACTAAAACATTATTTATTCTAGCTCATGAAGTCCATTTAAATCTTAAGCGCATTTAATTACTTACAAAAAAAATACTTAAATATTTTTAATTCATTCAACACATTTAACAAATTTAGTTAAAATAAAAAATTTTCGATTAAAAGATGACAGGGTGATTCGCATAAGATAAGACAAAAAGCTAAAGCATGTTGGGTGAACGCAAGAATAAAATCGTTCGGGAAGAAGGGTAATTTGAAAAGAAAACAGAAAAACGCAATTCATGAAAATATCCATCAACTTTATACAGTTTCACATTCACTGGGAATTTAATAAAAAAATAATTCTTTTTAAAAACTATTATTTGTACAAATTTATTTAGTAGAACTATTTACAATAGATCTCCAAGTCTTAAAAGATAGTAGAGACTTATCAATTTTGTTGTAAAAAGAAATTCGTCAAATATCGTTTTGATAATTATTAACAACCGTTATTGACCGAATAATTCAAACTAAAGACTGTATTTTTGTTACAAGGAGGTTGGCAACACTGTTTCTAGTGACAGTAAATTTGACAGTTGTCAAATATGATTTGTGATCAGTATATTATGTAGTTTGCAGTTTCACCATGAATAAAAGTACTTCAGAATAACGAATACGATTTAATTTAAAATACCATTGTCACAGAATGAACAACCGAACAAATTTTGTTTTGTGTAGGAAACAGTTGCCAAGTGAGAAATATGTATAATCTACAAGATGGTGCAAAATTAATCATCCAATTTTGTTTTTGAATTACTTTTTTTTACTAAATTAAAAAAAATGATTTTAAGTAATGGAAATCATTGTAGTGGAAAAGATGATATCCGTCAAGTGGCTGCCGCCAGGCACATTTTTGTGCCCGTTTTAGATTTCCGGTGATAACTGTTCGCTTTCCCGTCGATTATTCTCCTTAAGGGATGCGATTGTCTGAGGCTTGTTGGCATAAGAAGTCTAGGATGGTTAAATCGGGCGATCTTGTTGGCCATGCCAAATCGCTAAAACGGGAGATTGGGCAACTAGGAAACGCTTCCTTTATAATATCCATTGTGGCTCGTGCTGTGTGCACCGTCTTGTTGAAACCACATAGTCACCAAGCCCCTTTCATCCAATTTGGACAGTAAGAAGTCGTTTATCATGGCTCTGCAACGTTCGCCAGCAACAGTGACCGTATTTCTGATGGCGTTCTCAAAAAATACGATCCAATCACTCCTCCCGCTTGAACGCGGGACCGCACACAGTGGCTTTGAGCGGATGTAATGGCTCTTCGTGCAACACAAGCGGATTTTCACTGCCACAGAAACGAAAATGTAGCTTATTGACGTAACCGCTTTAGTGGAAATGCGCCTCGTCGCTAATGATGATTTTCGCCATAAAATCGTTCTCTCCGTTGTTGAGATTGAGGATGGCTTGACAGCGGAGTATAGAGCTCCATTGCTTGTCTGTTTGTATACTGCAGCTGTCTAGTTCACAAATGTCAAATATGATTGACATAAGACGCCATTTTGGAAAAAATTATAACATCTTCCGATGCGCCACCTTGTATATAGGAGAACATTTAAATGGGAAAACTGTAAAAATAATTTTCGACCATGTTGATTATTTGACTAAAATCGATTTTTTCTTACATGAAACCGACTACAAGTGGAGCAAGTAAAAAGTGCCTTTGGATTTAAACTATTTCTGAAATTGTCAAAAATATGAATCATTCAACATGCGACAAACCGATTTTTATACGCTCTTGGTCCAAAATAAGGACTTGCATACACACATTTGTATGTGCGTATATCTTTTTTTTTTTTTTTAAATCACAAATTTCTCCATTTCCATTTTCTTTCGATTCAAAAGAAAATGTATTTTTAGTAGGAAATATTCTTTATTATTCATAACAAAAACAAATATTCACAGCAAACCTATACGTCGACACACGGTACGTCAACTCATTTTAAAATAGAACTTACAATGTTGACAAACTTTGTATTTTTTTTTTTTTTTTTTCATTTAAAAGATTCAATTTTTTCCCTATACATACATAAATATAAAAAAAATTGTTTTTAAAACTTTCGAAATAATGTATGAGACAGATATTGAGTGGAATTTTAAAAAAGAAAGAAACTTTTTTGTTTAAACTCAAGAATTTAAAGTAGTAAAATGTCAAGCCAATTATAATTAAAATAGAATAGATTGAAAATTACTGTAAAACCAAAACAAAAATAAAATGTTACAAAACAATAAATAATAAAAAAAAAATAGTTTTCTATATGCTTTGAGTGTTTTGAAGTTTTTTTTTGTTTGTTTTGAAAATGACATAATTAACCCTTTAAACATAAATCTATTATTTATGAGTTATAAACTTTAATCAAAAAAAAAAAAAAAACTCAAGTTTGACGATGTCTGATGAAATGGGAATTTGAAATGCACGCCAACACGTGTCTCTATTTTGAATTACCCCGAAGTCACCAAAGTCAAATTACTTGTACCTATAAACTGAACCTTCTTGTCCTCGTGTTGTCGACGTCGTCGTTGTCGCGTTGAATCAATCAACTCATACTTCCTGTTTTTTACTATAGTCATCTAGGTACATATATGCACCTCCCTTTTAATTTTAGTTTTAAATAACATTGCTTAATTGTTATGGTAAATTCCAATTAATTCGGCGACACTTGTTATAAGTATTTTGTTACTCAACCCAACCCAACGTCTACTTCAGTTCTCACTCCCTCAGTCTAATAATTTCTCTTATAATTTGATCAGTTTTCCTAGAGGAAAACTTTTAAGCGAAACGACAAATGAGGGTGTAAATTTAATTATTATCTATCAGACAGGGGGAGGTTGTGTTTTTTGGGTTTTTATTAGTGCTGGTGCTGCTGGTGCTCTTGAACCTAGAGCAAACTTATCATAATTTAAATTTTATAGATACACAAACCAACAAACACTACTACTGGGTGCCATATGTCTCCACTTTTATACAAATTGAAATATGTATAGTATGTTTGGGAGGGTTTTTATGAGGTAAACTATGAGTTCATAAAATTATAGAGACTAATGATTATGATGAGTTTCCAAAAACGACGATGATCAAAATATTGCCGGCTTGAGAAATGAGGAATATGACAGAAAATTAAATCCCTAATAGGAGTAGGTGTATCAAATTATTATAGATGAGTTTCATTTGCTCAGGGGTTAAAATTGTGTTGTTAGGTACATATGTATATGAGAACCTGGATTTTATTAAGGATTATCGAAATATGATACAAGAAATAGCAACTAGTTAATTAACCAAGCGAGACCAATGCGATGGAGGAAAAAAATATGTGAGTGCCGGGACTCGCGGTTAAATATGTGTAAACATCAACGTTTGTCCAAGTGCCTGATTTTTGTTACTGAACGTCATCAAAAGAAACATATTGAATAATTAACACTACATTACCTATCTGTAGGCAGTGCTTAAAAAGCTTAGTGTTGAAAGAACGGCAGCGAAATACCCAGTGGGGGAACCGCTGTAACGAAATTTCCAAGCACCAAAAGGCTGGTGGTGAAGTGTCCAACGAACGGTGAAGGTTCGGTACTGAAAGGTCCTGCTTCGTACTTCACTCTCAACTTTAAGATGACTTCACATTACACATGGTTATTGTTTATGGTAATCACTCTCTGAGCATCGACAAACAACAACTGTCAGCGGAGAGCACTAAAATCGTGGTTTCAATTAAATGACACCGTACCCAAATTCCAAAGGAACTTAATGGTTTGAATGACAGGGGCCGAATTAAAATATCCAGTTAGAACTGTCAACGAACTTGCAACCCTTATAAAACTCCATCTTTCCATTGAGTAAAACTTACAAAAAGTTCAGTCTTAATTTTATACTGAACGAACCTGAAATGAATGTCACTATGAGATAGCCGGCGAATTATATATCTTGAGTTTTTAGAATATTTAGTTTCAGTTGTTGTCAGTGGAAATCACTAAAATCACAGTTTCAATCGATTGACACCATCAATCGCATATGGAATTGGACGCTGTGATTTTTAACGAATGTAAACTTTTTGCAAGTACAATGATAGCCGATAACTCTGCAATTTGTTCAACCTCAGCTATTTTGTATATCACAGCCTACAAATTGCAAGAAGAAATTGCATCGTTTAAAAGCAGTATAATGTAAACGTAGAATTTAAGTTCAGATTTGTATCACTGAACGCACCCGATATCCTACCATACCTACAGCCATTGATCTACCATACCTACAGTCAATTGTCAATCCCTACAGCTGACTATTATTATTTTTGTTTTGATTTTGTTTTCTTTTTGATTACTAGTGTCGCGTCCATTTTGTTCGGGGAATAATTAAAAATTAAAGAAAAAAATATAAATATATAAGTGTTAAAATGATAAAATCGTCGGTCGCGCTTAAAACAATTTGCTTTCGTCGTTGGCAAAAACAATATAAATGAGTGGTCGCGATAAAGTATAATCTAATTGTCGGTCGCGTTAAAATCAATTTGTTTTGGTCGGGGCAAATCAGATTTCGTAACGTAACGTGCTACAACGTAAAGTGCACTACTTAACGTTGCACACGAACGTTCACGTTTTTTTCACTCTACCGCCAGCATAGATGTTTACACATCAATAATTCCTCGGGAACTAAACGGTCAAGTGGTGGTCAGTTACAGTTTGGACTGTGAAACTGAGCCTACATCCACAAAAACTTCGTTTAAATTGACCTTCCCTTGGTGAGTTATCAATTTCAATTGATCTTCCTTTGGATAATTTTTTTCCATTACCCTTTGAGTACATTTTAGAATATTATGGGGCATATTAATAGTCACTTTTAAACTCCAGTTTATCTTAGACTGGGGTTTATTCAATGTTATTTAGATAGGATAAACCCAGGTCTAAGATAAACTGGAGTTTAAAAATGACTCTGAATATGCCCCTATTACTTAATTAATGTTTTCGACAGCACTGGCACAAAATTCTGTTTTTTTTTTATATTTTCTACGCGAATAAAAACTTATTTTCTGCGAACTTTCGAACCAAAATTCGCAATCCACAACATCAATATACACAGCACATTTCACAAATTGTAGATTAGAAAATTCCATTGAATTTAACCTCAAACACTCATTTAACTTGTTAAAGTTTTATGATAATTCATTTGCAGTTTCTTATCAGTGACCACTTATGGACGGTGTTCACATTGGACTGTTTCCTCCGATTTTTTTGTGACGTGAATTCAACTGATCGTGTTCAGACACAAACTAATGTGAACACATCCGACTCACTTTGAAGTTCAGGAGTCCTTAAAACAGAACAAAAATCTGTGCTCGTTGAAGGGATAATATACGTAATTTTTCAATTATAAAATGTAAATCTTATTTAGTAAACATATTTTCAATTGAAAAAAATTGGATTCTGGAGGATTTAAGTGCCAAAAATATATCACAGACAGAGAAAACAGATGTCAGAAAAGAAGACGTCAAAAAAAAATCCTGCCTGTCCTGGCTATATCTTTCTTACCATTAAAAGTGGGAGTGAGCAATAGCACAGAGACGTCAAAAAAAAAAACGGAGGAGACAGTCCAATGTGAGAACCGTCGTGTGCAAGGCACTTAAATGTCAAACTTCTGAGTGCGTTCAGGAACGAACAGCAATTAGCTATCCACACGGACAATAAAGATCTAGTTTACACGGGGGATATATTTATGTTCAAACTCTATAGAGTTAGTTATCAATGTAAGTTTATCACAAAATTGAATTATGTAAATGAGAAAGACTATTTTTAAAAATAAAATTAAAATTGAAAACTATTTGCACATATTTAAGGCTCAAAACTTTTTAAAATTCCATCGTATCTATGTGTTTCTATTAAATTAATCCAGTTACAAAGAATTCTGAGTGTTTTGTTGATTGGTATCATCTTGTCTTCCAGTTTGACAGTTATTTTTGTGTGAAGATATTTATCCCTCGTGTATTATTTCAATTGATGATGGTCTTGTAGGGATTTAACGGTGAAATTCGAGCTTAATTTCACTCAACTATCTATAATCCCCTGGCTTTTAGTTCGATGATTCGTTTTTAAAAAGGTTTCCGAATTAATTTCCTGATGCTTTCTATATAAAATCCATTCAGGCATGATTATAATTGACAATTGTTGCAACCTGTCATTTCCACACCTGTCAGTCAATCTTAATTATTAAAGTATAATAAACCATTCAAATTTGACAAGTTTTGAGGGCATAACTCGTGTTGATTAGAAAAGTGCGGTCAATGTGTTTGAAGGTTCGTTGGTCAAAATTACGCCTGATGTTTAGATTCCCCCCTTGAGGGTGTTTAAAATATATTTTGAAATCGCGTGTTACTATGTTGTTTTACGAAGCCGCCGTCCGCCATTGACTTCAAACGGTCGCTATGCGCTAAAAAGAGAGCTATACCAACTTATTTATGTATATAGGCTATAGAAAAAGTTAATAAATGTAAATGCAGAACTTATGTTGTGTCGTCATCCCAACGAAAAACCAAAAACATTTAAAAACGGCAGCAGCAACCCGCGTTTTTAGGTCGATTTTTGTTTTCGACTTGTTTTTCCTTCTTCAGTCTTTTGTTTTTTTTTTTCGTTGTTTTGGTTACGTAAGTCATCGTTGTCGCATACAAAATTATGCTGGCGATGGAACTGAAACTGGTTGGAAATGCTGAATGAAATGCAATTTCGAAGACAATAGATTTGTAAGCTAATTTTGCTGCTGCATAAAATATACATACAACACAAAAACAGCAGGCTACCATCATCGTAGTGGTGAGTGGTGTGACGGACTTTGGTTTGCAAAGAAATTCATTTTGCTTTTAAGATACAATTTTCCGAATGACAGATTCGTATAGCTGTCATTATAGTTTGATGTTGGCTCAGTATAGTGAGGTTGCGGTAAAAAGTGGACAGAAGATGCAGATGTACATTTTTGTATGTTGTTCGGTGCGATGGACGGGTAAAGTAAGTTCAATTATGTACGAGTACGAATATCTGCTGCTGGTTAAAATATTTCAAGTGAAGAGGGAATCTGAGTAATTTTACGTGTTTTTTTTTTATATTGAATGTGTATTATATTTTCAATGAAATGTGTATATGTAACTTCTGCCTATAGCTTTGTCGGTACCAACTGCCGACTGTTATTGAAATTTTGTATAAAAATACTTCTCTGAATTGTTATACTTACCTTAAAAGCCAGAATTGGTGGTGTTTAAGGAGATTTTTGGCATGTAAACTTAAAAGGGTTTATATTTTACAACATTCTTTTTCAACAGCTTTAAGTTGAAATCATTAAGAGCACGAATCAGGCCGTGCGAATTGGATTCAAATTTCGATTAAACTTTATCCAATATTAAATGTTGACGTTTCCACGTATGTATTATATTCACCTCATAAGTGTCAAAAATTAAACTTGCGATGACATTTAACACGATTCAAATTCAATTCAAACACAGCCTTAATTCATAACTTTGTTTTATTCCACGTCTGCCTGTTACACTGTGAAACGATAATGCCTCTCTGGCATTCAAAATTTCGACATTTACCTTCAGGACGAATCAAACAAATATTATCCGTGAATAGATAATGCCTTTCAGTTAACTTATTTGAACTTATAATCTTTATATTCAGCATGTAAATCTAAAATTCAGGAAATAAATATTATTTGTTAATGGATAATGTCTAAATATTTCGTTCGGATAAAAAAAAATTCCAAAAATGTTTACAAGTTTATTATCCGTAGCTTTTTTCTTCTACTTATCAGACTTTCGATTTTTTTTATGAATGCATACTCATTGAAAGTATCTATCTACACAATCAATTTGTACCTATTCCACCAGGAGATAAAACCAAAAACTAATGCGTCATAGAACTCCAAATCAGATTGAATACAATAAAGTATCTTTTCGTGGATAAAAGTCGTTTTATATTTTTACGACCGATGTTCTGTGAGACATATAGTTATAATAAATCCCCATATCCTTTAATATCGTCGTGATTATATCACAGCACTCCCATAACAGTGACCGAATCTCGTCGTCTCGAGAAAATAATATTACTTCGAGTGTATGACTCATTGTTTTTGTCTATTTTTCTGACACACTTCTAATATCGTTTCATTTTCAACTGAACTATACATGACTCATAAAACCACCCAGTTCGTAGGTGTTAACGACATGTATTTATTTGAATCCATTAAAAAATCCATATTTTGCCAGGAGCACTTTCTCTAGGTCAAAACAAGGCCATGGCACCATCGAGTTGCCAATTTTTTTTGTTTTTTTTTATTTAACTTCTCATTATTTATATGAGCAACTTAGTTAAACAGTTAAATATCTGAACACAAAGACGGACAGCACTTTTTTTGGACGAACATTTAAAAAAAAATAAAATAAAAAAAAAGTAAATGTCACACAATGACCCAAATTAAGAAATGTAATTGCTTCTGCTGCGCCGGCCGCCATCAGCCTATATTTGAACCTTCATAAAACGAAAGTAGAGGGGGGGGGGTTTCGTTGTTTGTGTACCGCTCCCGTCCATCGATGCAGGCGACAACGACGACGACGATAACAACAACGGACACGTCAACCTCCATCCGACGAATTTATGTGCAACTCACTTTGGCTCTGAGTCAGACGCTGTAATTGAAATTCAAAAATTAACCTAAACCGCAATGGATACGAGCAGCATATCCACCATGGATCGTTTGTCTGTTGACTCTATTCCACCTGGGAATACTATTGAACTTCTTATAGTTGCTGAAAATTCAAATCACGCGCGTTGAAATGTAAATAGTGTGACTGTTAAAAAAAAAAACAACAACAACAACAGCAGCAAGAAATCGAAAACCAAGCAAGCTTAAGCTCGCATAGTAGGGTGACCATCCATACTTTTATTTTTCAAATGACAGTCGCTTTTTTTTTTGGTATTTTGTCCTTCTCATTTAAGAGAAAAGTAGCGTTGCTAAACATGGATACGGATAAAATCCTTAAAGCCTTGATAAACATAGTTCATTAAACATACGGATACAAATTTATTCTTTTCTTGCTATAAAAAAAATGTATTAAAAAAGGTATTTGTTCTTCATTAAAATTCAAAGGTTTTTTTCATATTAACAATACAAACAGAATTAAAAAAAAACATCAAACACAAATGTCTGTTTAATTTTAATTTAAAATATGGTCACCTTATCCATATGGGCGGTGATATGTAGATACTCGTAGATCCAACTGAAAACTACAAAAAAAAGAGTGCAAATGTTTTTTATTTGTGGGATTAGTAACCAAAAATTTCCTATGCAAACAATGTATCTAGTGAATTCATTGAATGTGCAATGAATTTTAATTCAAATACTTAGTACATATATTTGTGCGGTTTTTAAACGATTTTTTGGTTCAGATACAAAAAACAATGACTGAGACCAGAAAGAAAAGTCTTCTTCGATATGGTTGTTGAGGACGAGGACATTACTATAGTCTATGTCTCCAGAGCAAGCAAGAATGAAAGAAACAGGACGTTACCTTCCATCTGTCTCAACTTTTTTTTTTCGTTTTATTTTTACCCTGGGAGACTTGTGTTTAAAGCCGGTTGCCTTTTTCGGGTTGGAGTGTATTCGTTTTGGTAGATGAAATGGAAAATTTCTAGATTCTTAATGTTTTATGGGTCGAGTTGTGCATTTTTGCTCTTTTCTCTGTTTCTCTGATAGTGACACTTAAAGCAGAAATAGAAACAAAAGATATGTGAAAGAACTTTGGTCATTTATATTTCTGTCAGATATGTTCCTACAATTGTAGATCTTGAGTTGTCACTTGAAAAAAAGACAAGAAAAAAAAAAAAAAACTACATACAAAATGAATGAGCTTAGTCCTGGGATTTAGTTCTTTCTTTGGACATAATAGTATTAGTTTGCTGATTTATTCTCTTGATGAATCATTATTATTCAGATACGATATGGAGAGACAAGTGGAATAAAACATTTAGTAGAAATCACGTTGTCGTGGTATAAGACTGTTTTGTATAGAAGAGGATGAATTTTTCCGCATATTCATTAAAACGATATGCTGAGGAAATTTTTGACTGTCTAAGCACTTTCACAGAATATAATCAGAAACAAATCACAAATTAAAAAAAAAATAACCATTTATAAATCTGCATTTTTCAAGGCATTCCGCAAACGGATAAAGACATTTTAAGATCTATATTTGTCAAAAGATGGTATGCGAAACAATTTTGCAAGTTAGAGCTTGAGATAAGTTTCGCAGTTGCAGGATAAACCCATTTTAGAAGTAAACTACTCAGTTCTTAGCATCTATCAACAAAATTTAACACTATCTCTTGACGGATAAAAATAATTTTCGTGGTCGGATGATTACATTTCAAGAATTATCTATCAAAAGGTGTTATCCGAAATATTTTGTAAATTCTAGGATAACGATAAGTTTTAAAGCCGCAGGATATAGATATTTATGGAATTAGCTTCTCTGTTCTTTAGATCAATCAACATAATTTAACCCTTCCCCTAGACGGATAAGGGTTAAATTAAATATCTTAATCCTTGTAGTCGGATAAATATATTTTGGAAATAAGCTGTCAGAAGACGTTATCCGAAACATTTTTACAACACAAATGTAACCCTACCTCTCGAAGGATAAGGTTTATTCAAAACTTATAGGTTGTAAGACATTATCGTTAGGCAATCCTTGGAAGGATAATAACATTTTGGGACTAAGCTCTTATATATATGTATATATTTAAAATTCAGAAGGGTTTAAGCAACATTTGTGAACTATTTTCCCGTAAACTTATGACACAGCGCCGAAATTTGTGTGCCGGATAACTAATCAAGACATTATGAAACAAGCTGTAAATGTAATAAAAACAAAATAAACTTAGTTAATAATTAGAGTTTAATAGAAAATCATATTTTCTTGAAAGTATATCTTCTTAGGATAACGTTATCCGAATGCAAATACATTTATCCGGATGTTTTCTCTGTCTATCAAAAATAATAGTTCGAATGGAATGTTAGCTTAGGCAGTTAAAATGCTATGTTTTCCTTCTTTGAAAGCAAATTATTGATGTTTCAGCAAAATGATAATAGCGAGTCTTCAAACATTATTCTAATTCAAGAATTATTAAAACAGAAAAATATAGCCCTTGTATTAAATAAGTACATATGTAAAAAACTCTTCTATTACGTACTCATTTTTTTTTTGTAATAAAAAGAAAATTGAAGACAATATTTTTTGTATCAGCTTTTATTAATCTGTCTTCAAAGCACGTTTTGCTAGACACAAACGGTCAACAGTGCCTCATTATAGAAAATACGATAGACAAGCTGTATAATCAAAAACAACAAAAAAAACCATGCAACATTAATAGAAAGAAAATACATCTCCTTAATCAATCGGGGGAAAATATCAGACAGACAGGACGATCCTACTTCACCTATACCTATACCTATACAAAACAAAGTCGCATAGAAGCCCTCAAGATGGTATATATGCGGAATGTATTTATATACATGGATACCGTATTTATTTCTTCTATAACCTTCTTTTCTTGAACCTCTATTAACCTCTTGGAAATTTATATCTAGAAATGTCTGTATATTCTGATATTTGATATTGAAGGTTCTTCAAGAAACGACACATAATTTAAAGTGAGTATAGGTAATCATAAAAATATGTATGTTATGCATGTGATGGGATATACAACAACATAAAAATGAAGAGAACTTGATTTTCTGATTATTTTATTTTTTATTTTCATTTTAGTATAATTCAGGTTCCTTGACTCAATTTAGAATGCAATAAGGCAGGATATCCGAGAATCGGTTTCCGATGCAATTTTTTTTGTTTTTGTCTTGGGTTATTGTTTATTTTGCTTGAGAGGAAATTGTTATAGTTCCATGAAGTTCTGGAGTTTCCTTCCGGTGTTAAACAGTGAAAGGATGTCGATAGGATGTAACATACCTTAAAGACAACATGTGTTTCGGTATATTTTGTGTATAACTTTAATCAAAGTCTTCAAGATTGAGCTGACCGAAAATCCATCGATTTACATATGTATGTACATGAAAGTAAAAAAAAATAATGTATTGCCCAATCTTTTTGAGTTTTATATGTATGTTGCAGTTTTCACCACGTAACTTCTTATACTTCTCATAGAATAACTAGATTTTAACTTCGAATACTAGTTATGTGTTAACATCAACGTGCGCGGATCCAAAACGGACTTGTTTTTGCTTGAAGGGGATCTTAAGATTTTTTTCACTGAACGCACCCATCCTAGTATGCAGAGCGTAACGTTGCACGACGTAAAGTTGCACACGAACGTTCACTTTTTTTTTTCACTCTACCGCCAGCATAGATGTTTACACATCAAAAATCCCCTAAAAATTCTCCAAGAGTACCCCTTCTCATTATTAAATGCCTCTCACCTTATCCGTTCGGATTCGGCAAACAAATGTAGGCCCCCTCCATTCCACAGGAATGATTGAAAGTCGTAAGTCAGTAGTTAGCTTATCGGATTGGGACTGGTAAGCTGAAGGTTCAGGGATCGAATATCAAATTTTTGTGTCGCGAAAACGGGTATTGGCGCTGGCCTAGGCCTAGGCCTAGCAAATTTTGATAGTTACCCTTGCTAGCTTCTTGTCAGTAGTATGTATTTTTGTAAAACTTTCGAAGGCCTCATTTAAAACTTTATTTTTCCTTACTCTGTTGGATGATTTATGTGTGTGTTTGATTTAAGAGAAGCAAAATGTAGCTGTAATCATTGTGACTTATGTGACCGTTTTTCTACTTGTGTGTCTTACGTCTAGCGCAAGCTTAAAATTCGATTCTGCTGTCAATTTCAGCTCGTAAAAAATATAGTAGAAGAATTTTAGAATGTAAATAAATATATGTACGTATACCTAAACTGAAAATACTAAAATGGGTAAATTATATATAAAATTCTTCACAAGGTTTTCCCGAAAAAAGCTTTGAAAAATTACACCCAGCATAAATGAGACGACCCTCTGAAACAAAATAAGTATCTAATAAAACTAAATTTTATGACATTTGAGATCTTTAAAAACTACTAAACTCCCTGTCCTGTATACAAACTAGAGACATTCATTTTAGTACAAAAATGCCTGTTGAATTTAAAAAAAAAAAAACAAACCAAGAAGCTGTCGGTTTATCAATAAAATCGCTTAACTGTATAAATATATTCATGGTTTACGATCACTTAAAAAGTTAACAATTAACTTTTAACGTCTCTTATAAAGCATCATCTTTTCGAAAAAGATGTCTCATTACATTCTAACTGAAGGCTATAAGCGGAAGAATGCCTTATTGTTTGTCTATAGTATAAGCTTAACGAGTAAATTTAAATTCCTTGCTCGTAAAAAGCTTGAGCAAAGCAAAGCGTTTTTATTGGAATTTCAAAGAGTCATAAAATAAATGTCATCGCATTTTATTCACTCATTGTTTCATTTTTTCAAATTTTGAATTTTATACTCTTAGTTCGAAATTGAAGAAACCCTTTGAGACAAAAATTAAATTACTTTACTGGCATTCATATCTTTTGAAGAACAGCGTTGTTCCTTCCACGAATATTCCATCGTTCCATGGTGGACAAAGATACACAGAAATATCTATGGAGGTGTACGAAGATAGATGCAGATACATAGGAACTTTTTTATAAACGAAATACGAGTTGAGATTTGATTACGATGATAATTACTTCAATGAAACTGTATAATGCATTTTCAACTTAATAAAATTTATATTCTACCATCAAAACGTAACACGGATGAAGATATGGAATCAAAGATACACGGACAAAGAGTAATAGAGAGAGAGGGAGGGAGGGAGAAGGAAATATACACACATAGATGGGAGCATGGTGGGAAAAATTCGCTGATTCAATTGTATATTATGCATTCGCGAATCGAGTCCCGTGCACTGCAAACATTGCACAATCAAATTGAAAATAATCACATCAGCTTAAGATACTTTCTGCATATATAGTAATTTTAATTTTGTTGTTATTTTTCTTTATAAACAAACATTATAAGACCGGAGTTTGATACAAAACAAAACTAAAACAAAAAAAGAAGAAAAATACGTCTGCATTTGCAATTGCGATGGTCTGCATTTTGTTGTCTTGTTTTTATTTAACTTTGAATTTTTGAACAGAAAATTGGATCAAGATTGTGTTTTCAACTGGAGTGTTTTATGCAATTCGATTTGCGATTGGAAGAATTGTTGCAGCATTTTTTTCAACGAATTCAGTTTTTTTTTTTTGTTTTCGGTGTTGTTTTTACGATTGTGAGTTTAATTCTATTTGGGAGCCTTTTACTGAAAGATAAAATAGAATTATCCAGCAGTTTATTTATAAAAGTGGAACTTTTTTATATTAGAATGAGATACGATCGTCGCGTCGTCAAAATAAAGAAGATCTAATTACACTTTATTTTGGATTGGTGCATTATATTTATGTATATGTTTTCTATGTAAGCTTGTAAGGTACAGGTATTTGTAATAAAGTGTTTCAAATCACACAAATATTTAGCATGTTTTTTTTTTTAAGCGATATCAATTTTTAAAAGTGGGCGATCTCAATCAGATTGATCATTTGTTTGAGAAATCTCGTGGGACAGTGCGATTGATAGAGAAATTATCCGATCTAAATATATATAGGAGAAAGCTTGATCTTTTGAAAATTATGACAAATTTAGAATACGGCTTGAATGGAAAAAAAATTCTGTTTTAAGGGTTTTTTCTCACATTTTAGTAATTTGTTTTTTTTTTTTTAGAAAAAAAGCGTGATTTTAGGATGACAAAACTTTTTTTTTGAAGACTTTGAACGACAATTGTTAAAGCAAATTCCATACCAACAAAACCTTTAAGAGACAATTGTAAGCTATGGCAATGCAAAATGCTATTTTAAGGGGATTTTTTCATGAAAATTTTACTTCAAATTTACGACCATTATTTCTATAAAATACATTTTAAATTTTGATTTTATTTTATCCTTTTTTGAGGGTTGGTCATTTTAATTTGTTTGTCAAGTTGTCTTTCCCGACAAATTTACGACAATTAATGATATGTACTTAGGATTTTCAGGTTTGGTATAATGATTTCGTGACAAATTTACGACAAGCTCACGACAAATTGACCACAATTTAGACATACGTCTTTTTTTCGTTTTTTAAGGTGTTGTAATTCTAACTTCACTGTCAAGTTCTCTTTCACTACAAATTCAAGACAATAAATGACATATTTACATTTTTTTTTTAATTTCAAGACCAATTTACTACAAATTTACGACAGTAAATGACAAACTCCTTTTTTTTTAAGTTCATTTGCAGGAGTGGTAATGCTATCTTGGCTATCAAATAAGCATTACCAGGTGTTATTTTTTTTTTGAAAAGGGAGTAAGACAGTTTTTTTTTTACTTTTACGACAAAATCACGACAATTAGTGACATACTCCTTTTTTTAGTGCATTTTCAGGTTTGGTAATGTGAAGTTGACTGTCAAATAAGCAATGGCAATGGTTGTTTAAAAAAAAACAAGCGCGACAAGTTTTTCTTCTTTACTACAAATTTACGACAAATAAACGACAGTCAATGACCACTTCATTTTTCAGTTCATTTTTAATTCAATTCTTTTTCTTTTTCAGTTCATTTTTAGGTGTGGTAATGCTTAGTTGACTGCCAAAGTAGCATTACCAGAGGTTATTTTGTTTCTTTCACGACAAATTTACGACAAAATAACAACAATTTTTACCGAATTATTGGACGCTAAAAATTTTGATGCGGAAGAGCCAACTTAACGGAGATAATTTTGTTTTCATTTGATGAACATCCATGATTATATAAGAGATTATTCATACGGTCAATGCGAAGTCTAGGTGTTTAAAATGCGGAGGTCAGAGTCCATTTAAAATTTATGTCGTCCCTATCTGATAAATTTATCTGATTCATATAAGCTTGTTCAATATTATTGGTTTTGCTCTTTACAGCTTTGTAAGGTTACCTTAAGTCCTAATGCTTTTGATCCCAACTGCCTTAGTAGTCTTTATGTGCTCAATACACTTTATAGTACTAAATACTTCCCAAGATTTCTTCTTTGCCTTTATCTCTAATTTTTAGAAAGGGTCTTGTACATTTTTCAACTGCCAATATCAATTTTTAAGGATAAATAAAAGAACTAAAGATCTTCAGCCTAAAATATTTTGACAAATATTTAAACTTCGAAAAAGGTTTTTGAAATGAAGTCCAACGAACCCAACTTTAAGAGAGACTTAAAAGGTGAATGCCATTTTAGTCAGTCAGTGTGTATGTAGGTACACCCTGATATATGAGTCATCTATTGTATGTCTGAGTTAAAGATATTCATAGAAATTCAGTGTGCGGGGAGGATAATGATGACAGACTGGGTTCGGGTTCTGTCTATTGACAGAAAATTATTCAAATCAAATAATATAAATGCCAGACGAATATTTCCCCCAACTAAATTAAACCCGACTTTGCGGGATGGATGGAAGAAAAGTCCTAATTCCTGCTGAAAGATATACATATAGACAAGACGACAAAGATCCGACTACAACTCTACAACTCATAAAATTAAATTTACACAAAACTAAAAAAAATTAAATGAGCGAAGAAAACCCCATGTGGTTTAGGGTTTACCATACCGATAATGTCGTCGACTTTTTCTCCTTTTTTGTTTTTTTTTTTTTTATTCAAATAATGTGTAGTTGTTTCCCGTCAACGTCCGAAAGAAACCTGTATCGAAAAGACCTCCTGTTGATGTTGTTTTTTTTTTTTTTGAACCACATCTTTTGTCCCTGCTGTAGAAGAAGTTGCTTTTTCTATACCTTTTTTATACTCCTTCCATTAAAGCAAGGCAAGGTAAGGTAGGGGAGAAAGATATTAGTATTCCCTATATGCTACATGGATCGCTCTCTTGAAGAACGCCAGATGCGCAATAAATGCAAGTATCTATCTACTCGTACTCACCCCGACAACTTCACCAGAAACTTAAGAACACATATAAGTACACACAAAAAGAAGAATCATCTTGAAGATAGATTAAGAAGATGAAGCACGATTCGAAACACCCAAAGCCTTCGTCTCCCTTTAATCGAGTAGGTATACTCCACGGTACACCCAACACACACCGCATAACTCCATAACATCTATACCTTACCTACCATAAGGTGGCAGGATGAGGATGTGAATGTGATGCATCTCTATGGGATGGATGCTGATGCTTGTATCTTATTAGCAAAGAAAATGTTGCAAAATGTAATGTGTAATGCTTCTCTGCTACACATTATTGTCTCTTCAAGACTCAAGATCCAATTCCTTTGTTTTGTTAGTCAGTGGCAGTAGGTATAGGTATAGTGATATAGAGCTAAAGAAATGATATTATGTGTGTAAAGGTTCTTGCGTCCTACACTTTTCTTGTTTTTTTGTTTTTTTTTAGCTTTTTATTTAGTTATTTCATTTTGTGTTGTTTCTGTCTGCTTAGTCAGCCGTCTGCAGTCTAGATTTTGTTTATGTGTGTCTGTCTACCTGTAGCTATCAACAGGTTTCTGGAATTTGATGGACTTGGAAGAAATGTTATGCGCAGTAATTGGCTAAATGAAGTAGGTTTACTTTAGTATATTGAAAAGCTTTTTGTTTTACATTTTAAGTTTGACGAAAGCAAATTAATACTAAATAAACTAGCGTACTTATTCTTGATCTATGTGTTTGTTGTCTGCCTTTATGCTTTAGAAGAAACAGTCTTAAAAATTGAGCCAACAGAATTTCCTTGATGTTTAAATACAAAAACATAGTTACTCGCCCTGTAATCTTCAAAAAAAGCTATTGTTCACCCAAAACGGCTTATGCGATTTTGATTAAACTTTTTCTCAAAAAGTAATTCTATTCAAAAAGGATGCTTTTATTCCCTATACAAGGTGATTCGAATAAGGTGTGACAAAAAGCTTGAGCCTTTAATTTGGGTCGAGGCAAGAAAAAAATCCCTTGAAGAAGGGAGGTACTATTCCTCTTCTAAAAACTTGACTTAAAACGGAACAAAAATTATTAAAAAAAACAACGGTAACACTAACAATGTCATGCTCTACCTTTTTGTAAAGCCATAAATCTCTTCTTTTATTTTCTTTGTAAGTAAAGTTGTGTTAGTGAAAAGTTTTTGAAAAATTTATTTTCAAACTCAAAATTTTGAAAAATAAAATTTTAAAAATTCTGTTCAAACTAATTTTTTTCAAAATTTTTTCATTATTGAGTAGTATTTTAACTTTGTAATATTCAATGCTCTCATTAATTTTTATTCAAACAACAGATGCTGAAATATCTTTTAGTTCTAAATACAATTTCCTTAAGTTGCTCTAAAGATTTTATTTTCACTACGTAAAAATAGTAAAGTAGATTTAGTTATTTTCAATTTTTTCAAAAAGTACAAGACATTTAAGCATCTGGTTTTCTGTTTTTGACTAAACATTTATAAGAGCATTGAATTTTCGAAAACAAAAATAATACTTAATTACGTAAAATTTTGAAAAAAAATAGTTTTAAATTTAAAAAAAATGTTTGTTTTCAAAATTTTGAGTTTGAAAATTAATTTTTTAAAAACTATTCCCTAAAACAACACTATTTAAACATAAAATAAAAGAAGAATTTTCTGGCTTTACAAAAAGGTATAGCCTGGCATTGGAAGTGTTGCCATTGTTTTTTAAGATTTTTTTTTCTGTTTTAAGTCAATTTTCTAGAAAATTGGCTAAACGGTGGAGAAAAGACCCCCCCCCCCCCCCTCCCACATGATTTTTTCTTGTCTTGACCCAACCTACACGCTCTAGGGCTTCTTATCACACCTTATGCGCAGATATTTAGCCCCATATAATTTATACATTGACATCGGATCGCCCTCTCGTCGCTGTCGTTTCATTTATTTTTGTAAATTGCTAATAACATATTTTAAAAATTTTATCCATCAAATTCACGATATTTTTTATTTGCTTATAAAAGAGTGCGATTTTCAATGACGATATACTTTAAACACAAAATCAATATCAAATAACGTGATGCCATTAGGTAGATAAACTTTGCTATCATACTAAAAAGTGAACTACTTGCTAATTGAAATAAAAAAAAAAAAAAATGGTTAGCTCTACAACAAAAATAACGTCGAAAACATCCGACATCTTTCACTTAACAACAACTTTCAGTTCATAAAAAAATAATAATAATGTAAAAAATTACGTTAAGTATCTTCGTTTACAAACATTACATAAACTAAAACAACAACAATAACAATCAAAATGCATGCGATGGTGATTTTCTAACATTTATCGTGTTAATTAGATACAATCTATAAACACGATTTTACTCACAATAACCTTCGTATCCATGTTCTAATTAGCTTTCGTTGTAACCAGACAATTTACTATAGGTACACGAATACTCTAATGTTTACCTGCCACAAAATTCTCTCACTGCATATAGAATAAACAATCTTTGTCCGGCATGTTCAAAGATAATAATTGGATAAATTAGAATCCCAGAGCAAGTGCATGTGTACGCTTTGAAAAAAAAAAAAATACAAATCACCCTTTTTTGACCTTAAGGACCCACAAAAAAAAAAAAAAAACATTTTCAAGCATGCTGATTTTTGTTCGAACTTCTATCTTCTCCAAGAAATACACCATCATATCGTCTATTAGGACAAATTTATATTTCAAGTCTGCTAACAGGCTTAAATTTTGCAATTGTGTTTTTTTTTTTTTTTTTTTTTTTTTTTTTTTTTTTTTTTTAAACCAACCATGATGGTTGTGCAATTTGAATATTATTTTTCTATTTCTTTATTGAACGCTGATTAGTTATAGAGAAAATTCCACAACACCGATCGATTCAAGAAAAAATTATATCCAAAGTTGCAATGTATAGTACACATGCCTTGGCAGGCTATTGAGGTCATTTTCATTGTGAAGGTTAAAATAGTCTGTACTGGACTGGACAGACAGCAGCAACTCAGAAGTGAATTTTTAAGTAAATTATAGAGACTCATTGTAAAACAGCTGACCAATAGAAATATGACTGTTTAATATTATTGAATATTATGTAAATAAGTTTGTAGCTATCCTATATATGAGTATATGGTCTTATTTATTGGTTTTTGAATAATCAATCAAATAATTGGAATAATTTGAATGCAAGAGTTCAAGGCACACTCCCGACACACTCTGCGATGCAGAATTTGAATTATAGGCTTTGCATTTTCGAAAACCATAATGATAGAGGAAATTGAATAAAATTGAGTAAAATGGATTTTTGCATTTTGTGTGGTGGTTGGAATTTTTAAAGAAATATGCTTCATTTCACGGTCTTAATAAAATTGATAAAAAGATTGATAAACCTGAGAATTATCAAAGTATAGAGTTCTTAATTTTTTTTTTATTTCGAAAGCTAAGTCTTGCAAGGCTTCAAACACTCCAAACACAAGAATTCATTGATTCTTATGAACCAAAACACAGCAACCAGGCGAAACAAAAAAAAAACATTTTTTTGCTTTAATGTTTTGTATAACTGGTTACCGAAAATAGAGGGTCCGCCAAATAACTTCTTTTTTTTTTTTGAAAATGGCGCAAAACATCGAGTGTAGCTTCGGCTGTGTGGCACGTAGCGCCGTCCTGTTGAAACCAAATGTCGCCAATATCCTCCTCTTCAATTTTTGTGAATAAAAATTCTTTCAACATGGCCCGATAACGATCGCCATTGACTGTAACGGCCACTCCTTGCTCATTTTCGAAAAATGGCCCAATTATGCCTCTGGACCAAAATCCGCACCAAACAGTGACTCGTCTTGGGTGTACCGGCTTTTCAATGTATGCGTGCGGGTTTTCTGTGCCCCAAATGCGACAATTTTTCTTGTTTACTACCCGCCAAGATCAAATTGAGCTTCATCTGAAAAGATGATTTTTTTGGCAAAATCGGCATCTTTTCTAAGTCGATCGCAGGCCCACTTAGCGAAGCGTATACACAACCATATTCGTTCAGCGGAAGGATAAAACTAATTATCTGTCAAATAAGACATGAGCTAAGTGTTACCATTCACGAAATAAGCACTAGTTGAAAAAAAAAAACGTTAGATGGCGGACCCTTTACAAGGATGAGTCGTATTCGATTCTGTTTTGAATAAGGTTTTTGAAAAAATTATATTTTTATTTAAAAAAGTTCTCGCTCTGTGCTGTTATTATTATTTTATTCTGTAAAAATATTGAGTTTCTTCAATAAATACAAAAATGTGACTTATACAGAATGGTTCAGTTAAAAACTTACAGTTTATTAATAAAAAAAAAACAATATCTGCTCCTTAACACACATGTTAACTGTCACATGGATAGAGAACTTGTCCGCTCAATAACTTTTCTTATTAATAAACTTATTTTTGGTAAATAATATTTTTCTAGTTTTTATAACTGGAACCTCGGCAACACTTCATCAAAATGAAACAACACTACGAGTGTCACGTGTGCACTTATTTATGATGAAAACTGTGATTGTAGCAGATTGTTAAGAAGTCCCTTAAACGACATATTTGTGGAATTTAAAGTTATCCGCTCGGTATCACATCTCAAAGGCCATTATAAGTTGACAGATGTCTAAGGATTATCACGCTGTTTATCAAGGGGGGGGGGGGCAAAACATTTTCTCCTATGCGAAGTATAAGAATGTTGACCTAATAGCTTTCACATAGGTTTTTGAATTAATTCTTGCTTCATTATATATATAGACCACCATACTTTACGGCGGCGGCGACGTCCCTTTTTCTTGTTCGAGAGTTTCTTATTCCTGGAACCGATCGACGCACGACTACTACCGCCTGATGGTGATATGCCATAGGTTGATCTCCACAGGGAGCAATGCAAGGAAATATGATACCGAAAATGCATATGTTTTAGTGTCCTATTTTGTCTGACTTCCATCCGGTGACCATTTTCTATTCTTTCCCCTCCCTTCATTCAGTGTATGATGATTATTATTATTTTTTTTTTTTTTTTTTTTTTTTTTATGTCCATTTCTTTGGGTTATTGTTGTTCTTTTTTTCCAAAAAAAATAATTAACTTTATGGTTTTATGAAAACAAAAATATCATTTTATCTCAGTGGAATAAACTGCCAACCATGGATAAATTCCTTATGACAAAAATAGGCTGCTTCCGTATATAGTTTGATATTTTATCCTTTTTCTCATCGAACAAAAAACCCTTCAACCTTGCGTTTTGTATGTATGTATGGTTATATCCTTGTTTGACTTACTGACAGCTTTGAATCCATCAAGACCGGGTCCTTTCATTGTTTTCCATGTTATCGTAGCGGTAGGTAGATGTGTTTTTTTTCCCCTCTCTCGTGGGGCTTACTGTTGTTATATGAAAGTAATTCCTTCGTCCTTAATCCTTTGTTTTTTTTTTTTTTTTTTTTTTTTTTGTTTACGGTCCAGATGACCTAAATTGATTTTGGCTGCAAATTAAGAATATACATATGTATTTTGTATTACAGCAAACCACTAAAGGGTCGACGCTGGCAATGGCGATGGCGTCCGTGCGTCGTCGATGAAATAACATTTGTTTTTTTTTTTTTTGTTCTTCAGCAACATTTTGGCGTGGTCTTGTTTTATTTTTGTAGCACTCAGGCATGAGCAACATGTTAATAATAAAAATATAATTTGCGAGTAAATCACTTTACCACAAAGGTCATATAGTCGGATTTGGACGACTCAGTGTTATCCGTTCCATCAGAGCTGGTCTGAGGCAAAAAAATATACGGACCGGAAAAGCAAAGACGACATTGATGGATTGATTGTAGTGGGGGTGGTGTTGTAGTTTTGGCGTACCTACCTGACTTTTTTGATATTTTTTTTTTTTTGTATTGAAGAATTAATTCAGGAAATGAGCGTGTTTCTCAACAACAACCTAACTTACTAAACAAATAATTCAATTAAATCGAAGCAGCAAACACTGTTTGTATAGCCTCATGATTCTCTAATACCTTGAAGTTCTCCTCCTTACTTTCATTACATACTGTTCGAATTCAACGTCTATCGCATTCATTAAATATCAAACGGACCCATGAAGGGTTATGAAACTATTCGTATACGTATGTGCCATGAACTATAATACCTCACCCTAACCTCAGACACATGCACAGGCACACGGCATCACACCTTAAATCTACTCGAATCAAATTTACCTCACAAACTATCGACACAATAATTCACGAATGAAAATAAAAACAAAAATAAACACTTCACTCCAAAAGCAGTGAAATCCATCACCGATAAATCTCAGCCGCTTCACTAGGTCCTAGTTCATGCAGAAAAAAAAAAAAAAAAAAAAAACCACCCAATCAATTGTGCCCTACTAAAAATTTTACCCGAAAATTATAAGCAATTGGTGGGTGGGGTGTGGGGTGCTGCTGCTTAAATAAAGAAATTCAATCCCAGGAAGAGAAGAAAATATACGAATAAAATGATTTCCCATTATTATGAAATTTCCCGGGGCCTACGGATTGAACGAACACAAAAAGCAGATCACGGGAAAGGCCATTGTGTGAAGAGGGTGCGGTGGCAACTGGCAAGTACCGCCCCGTCGTCGTGCAATAATAAATACTACACGCTCACAATCGTGCATCACCTCAGGTGGAAATCAGTTCACGGTGTTAGCTGAATTAACAAAAAAAAACACAAAATGAATGCATTTGAAAGATACACATTCTCATAGTTTGGCTTCGTCGCCGTTACCGTCGCTGCCGCCGATTCGTCGTCGTCGTCGTCGTAGTCGTCGTCATGGCCTCCGTCGACTTTGTCGGTCGTTGTCGTCATCGTTTATCGATTGTTTTCGCATCGTTTTCTCAAGTATTGTGCAAGAAGTCACGAAGTCTAAATTTACATATTTCTGACTGGATGATACCTTTAAGAAAAAAAAAAAGACACAAAACGACCAAAAAGACAACGACACACATTCGAGACACAAATTGGAACAGCAACTGAATTATTATGCAGAACAAGAAGAGGGAAATATTTATGAGTGACAAATTGGACAAGCGCATGTGTCCTGTCCTATAGATAGGAGGGGGAGGAATGAAGTATTTGTTACAATTTGTTTGTTATTAACTACCGGGATAATACGTGCGGAATTCCTCCAGGTTTGATCGAATAAGGACGCCATTTTAATATTTTAATTTGCAACGTGATGTGCTACGGAAGAGGAAGTAATCGTCGTTACTCTTTGTTGATTGTCTTTTACGTATCGAATCGCAGACGTTGTCGTCGTCGCGTCATATTCAAATCAAAATGCGCTAACGAAGGCTTAAATGTCAACCAACAATAATTCAGACTTTAGATTGGCGAAAAAGGTGGTAACTTGTAAAGTCTGGTGGAAAAGTTTGTATAAATGTTTAAAAAAAGTGTGTTGCTACGAAATGTCAACTTATCCGGTTAGAAAGTCTTACGATTGATTCGATTTGAGATACCTACAGATTTTAAAAGACGCGGTTTAAATATTAAAATTTCATCAGTGGGAAATTTACCAAGGGGTAAATTGACAAAGACACGATCTTAGCAACAAGTGAATAAATTGTTAGATATGTCAATATGACATATAAACGTCAAAAATGTGCGCAAGAACATCAAATGCGATTTTGAACGGTTTCATTTGGCATTTGTCTTCTTTCACACAAGCGCACTAAGTTACCGGGAATTTTACATTTTTAGGAGAGAATTTCACGAAGAATAAGAGGGGTGAATAAAATTGCCCCGTCCAACGAATTAAACAGTTTTTTTTCTTGAAATTTCTTTACACATATTATGTTCTGTGCGTTAAACTAAGAAACTTTAAAAGGAAACTATACAGAAAATCTCCTACGATTCTGTGAAAGGGGACAAATGTGTATAGGCCAACAAAACTGCAGTTTACCGACGTGATGAACCAGAGGGTACTGCAGTTCATGTAGGTGAGTTCGATCGAGAATCTGTCGTTAATGATAATACAGTTTGTTGTTAGTTTGACATTTAAAAATGCGCATCAATATGTCGTCAAGCTGTGAAACTGTAATTTAGCAAATTGAAGATCAAAAATTAAAATATTCGAAAAAAGTAGAATTGAGGGTAAAATAATAGAATAAAGTGAAGTGAAAATAAATGACTAAAGATAATGAAGTAATGGTAAACAATTGTCGTTTGTCTGAAAATAGAAGAAAAAGGCGGGAGATGAGTTCTCAATTCCGCAATAATTATTATAAATTGTTTCAGGGGTAATTTAACGGTCGTCTTCTGCTTAATAGACGTTGTTAAAATTCTTAACAACAAGCTAGGTATGTCAATTCTTTATCGAACCGTAACGTTTTAAATCAGCCTGTTTAAAGACAGATTAAGAAAGAAATGAGCCAAATGATGACATTTTTGGTTTTTTGTTTACAAAATGCACTCGCATGCTTTACAATAATATTTTAGACGTGAAAACTTTGTTTACCTACATTACTTTGTGCTCGAACAAAGAAAAAAGGTGGATTCACTTCAAAAACAAGTCTGAACAGAGTTAGTCGTCTTATAGTCTTATGCTCTTATGACAATTAGTTGGCTATTACACGAAGCGTCAAGAGTCATGTTTTTTTTTTAAATTTACTCATTTAGCTTGAGAAAAGAGATCTCATTTCACCTTCGATTCATTTAAATTCGAAAAGAGTCATGAGCCTTGAGCCTCCATCCTCCATGTAATAATTGGCTTAAGCTGGTTACAAGACAAAATGTAGTATTTTTAGAACATTTTGTGTTTATAACTAACTATAGCCGTGTTTTATTGGTAATTTTATAGTCAGAGCAGTAAAATTTCCCTTGGCAAACAAAAACAAAAACAAAGAGTGTCGATAAATTAGCCAGAAAAGAGTGGATATAAAAGTGGATATACATAGTTAGAGCTTTGAAGATGAAGATGGCGCTCTGGAAAAGTATTCATGACTTGAACCTTAATGTTGTTTTTCACTCACAAAATGGATGTGATCTATGATATTTGTAGTTTGGTGGAGACAAAATGGATGTGATCTATGAAATTTGTAGCTAACACAGCCAACAGTTGCTAAAGCGTTTTATTAACACAGCCAAAGCGTTTTATTGGTACTTGATTAAGGCGCAAGCTATAAATTACCAATAAAACACAGCTTATATTAATATTTTAAAAACTCAGCTTTCAATGTCAAAACAAACATTTGCCATTTGGTAATGTTTACTTTTCTGATCTAAAAAAAAGGTTCGTTCGTGTACTTTCTGGATTGCAATTTGCAATCTGTCAAATTTTAAACCAGTTCAATTGTATACGAACGCTTTGAACCAAAAATATCTGACACTTTTTAAATGTCAACAAAAACAGTTTACTCTCTCATGAGCGCTCTCTTCTGCCCAAAACTAAACAAAATGTTCGTATGCAAACGGGATTGGACTAAAATTTGTAGAAAAAGTAATTTGGGACTCGTAGTAGCGAACAGACCTAATTAAGTTCATCAACCCATAGTTTTCAGTTCATATTTATGTGGAAATTTCCTCCATCTAACATTGAGTAGATTCCTACATTATGTATATTTTGAAAGAAAAAGTGAGAGATTATTTAAAAAAATCATGTTTACACTTTTCTCTGAGAATACGGTGGAGGTAACCTCAGATGTTTGAAATGTAGGCTTGCCTATTAAAATTGTAGTTGGAATTTTCAATTTGACATTTGTTCATTCTTTCTTATTTTGGTCATAAATGCGGTTGTTGAATTAAAAATTCTTACTTTTTCGTCAAATTGACGTACAAAAAAATTATATACATTTATAATGGGCAAAATAAAAAGCCTAAGGTCCAGTTTTTCAGTACGAGATTAAAGTTTAACCCGAGTTAACTCATCAAATTTGGTGAGTTAACTCAGGACTAACTGAACAGATGCTTTTGATGTTTCCTCAGTTAACTATGGGTTAATTTACTTCTAGAATTAGCTAACTCTGTTTTAACTCATCATTGAAAAACTAAGCTTTAAAAACTAAAATTTAATGAACCAAAGTAGAGAAAATAAAAAACAACTCATTCAAGCAAAATACCAACGAACAAAAACCTTCACTGTCTAAAACCATGCAACCATTAACAATAACATAGAAATAGTGTGATGATCCAATCAACAAAAAAAATCATCAAACTTATTAAACATTTCTAAGCATAAAATAAATTAATTTAAACTTATTTTTGTTTCTGGACTTATAAAACAAAAATTCGATGACATAACTTTGCTTTATGAACTCCACCCTTAAGTCGTCATTATATATTTAAATATATGTATTCTATAACATCGATTTAAGTGATTAATTAACCCTTTGGCGTATCGAATTCAATTTTCTTCTTTTCTAAAATAAAATACAAAAAAAAAAATTGTTTCGTTGATTTTGTGTTGTTCTTTAATTGGACAAGGAAACAAAAAATAATTTCGAAGAATTTAATTTTCCAAATGAATATTAATTAAGAAACAAGTTCTCTACATTATACTATTTTTGATTGATGATATGAAGATGATTTATTAGATTATAGAGAACTTAATACAAAAAATAAAAAAAAAAAAAACATTTTTTTATGAAGACAGCCCATCATTTGAAAATATTCTAGGGTAGGTCAAATTTTGCGTCGAACATATTTTTCTTCTATAAAGTGAAAGGTGTGGTGAAATAAAATGAAAATGTAGAGAAAAAAAATTATTAGAAGGGAGCAGCAAAAAAATGTCTTCACTAGGTCAAGAATGAGAGTTGTGTCTTCAAAACACACGGATAGATTATATGCACAGAGCACACTGATGGCTAATAATGGTTTAGTAGCATGTTGAAGAAGAATCAAATGTGTATTTCCACTCCAGTCATTGTGTAAAGTAGAAGTATTATGTTTTAGCAGAATGGGTTCGTCAAGGATAACATGGGGTAGGGCAGTAAGTCTAAGAGAAATGAATGATTTTTTTCAAAACAGCAAGACAATTTATTTATGGTTATATGGGATGGGACATAGATATCTATTCATTATCATCTATATTATTCAATTAAAGTGAGTCATTTGTTTATTTGACTTAACTTAAATCAGAATTCATCATCATCATCGTCGGCTCGACAACCAGGGTCCGGTCCTGGCCTCCTTCAACAAGTCTCTCCACCCATCCCGGTCTCGAGCCGCCGCCATCCAGTTGCGCACCCCAAGGCTCCGGGCGTCCTGGTCTACGCCATCTCTCCAGCGCAAGCATGGTCTACCACGCTGTCGTCTACCATAGAATGTACCACAAAGAACATTCCGAGCAGGTTCCTCTTCGCTCATGCGAGCTAGGTGACCTGCCCACCGGAGTCTACCGAGCTTAATTTTTGTCACGATATCTGCTTCAAGGTAGATTGCGTACAATTCATGATTGTACCGTCTCCGAAATCGTCCTTCCTCACATATGGGGCCAACAATTATCCTTAAGACTTTTCTCTCGAACGCGGCTAAGAGGTCGGAGTGCCTTTTGCTAAGCACTCAAGTTTCGGATCCATATGTGAGTACTGGCAGGACCATGGTCCTGTACAGCAGCAGTTTTGAAGTTATGGTGAGATTTCTGGATTTGAAGAGCTTTGACAGACTATAGTAGGCTCTGTTGGATTTGAGAAGCCGCCCGCGTATTTCTTCTTCTATATTGTTATCGGCTGCTACTATTGACCCAAGGTATTTAAAGGATTGCACCACTTCAAATTCGTGCTCCGCTACCTTGATTGTTTGACCAACTGTTCCTCTCGCATTCGACGCCACCATGTACTTTGTTTTACCTTCACTAATGTGCAGCCCCAGATTTTGTGCCGCCTGCTCGATCTGGATGAAGGAATCATGTACAGCTTGCTCGGTTCTTCCGATGATGTCGATGTCGTCTGCGTAAGCCAGTATCTGGCTGGACCTGTTTGACGATGGTCCCTCTTGTTGCCGTGCCAGAGTCACGGATTGCTTTCTCCAACGCCAGGTTGAAGAGGAGGCAGGCCAAACCATCCCCTTGTCGGAGTCCATTAAAGATGTTGATTGGTTTGGATAGCAATCCGGCTATTTTTACTTGGCTTGTTACGTTGGTCATGGTCAACCTACATAGTCGTGTCAATTTATTTGGGATGCCGAATTCTCTCATGGCTTTGTAAAGTTCTACCCTGGCTATGCTATCGTAGGCGGCCTTAAAGTCTATAAACAGGTGGTATGTTGGGATGTTAAATTCTAGACATTTTTCCATCGCCTGCCTAAGGGTAAAGATCTGATCAGTTGTTGATTTGCCTGGAATGAAAACACACTGATATTGTCCGATGATGGTTTTAGCGTATGGGGTTATCCGGTCTTGTAGGATAGAGGAGAGTATCTTATAGACGGTACTCAACAACGTTATACCTCTATAATTGCTGCACGTTGTGACATCTCCCTTCTTATGTATGGGGCAAATTATACCTTTTCGTAAATCAGAATTAACTGAGTAAAATTCTCTACCTAAGTAGAAGTAACATATGTCCCAACCGACTGGAATTTTTTGATTTTAATCAACTAACTTGGTTGGATTTACCAAGTGCAATGTGAAGTTTTAAAAAATCGAGTTTTAAAAACTTTAAACAAGAGAGTTTAATAACATTAGGAATTAATAAATAATAGCAATACACATAGTTCTTAATTAAGTAACTTGGTTAAATTTGACACATATTTCAATAGCAATTTTAACCAAGTTCTTTTGCTGCAGTTGCCTTCCAACGTATTTATTTTAACCTAATTGATTTAAACTTATTGGTTCAACACTAATAACATCAAAGTACACTTGATTAATTTTTGGTATGACTTAGTTATTTATAACCAATTGAATTCGGTTAAACGATTGATTTATAAAGTTATCACTGAAACAATGTTTATATACTCACGTCAGGTACCTATACCTGTATGTATGAACAGTTTTATGATTATCTGTACAAACTTAAATAGAATGCATTAATCTTTAAATTGAAGTTCGTGTCTTGGAAATAAATAGAGGCGGTCGGTTATATCAAATTTGGAGATGCTAAAATATACGTGTTCTTCTGTTCTATGATAAAAAGCTACTCGTAGTTAATTGATTTGTCCAAGGTTGACGATAATGAGTTGACATGCGATAAGTTGGCATTGACGCCGTAGGACGAATTGGTTGGCGTTATTATTATGACACAAAGTGGGATGTTTCTACAGTTTAACAAATTAATTTGAGGAATTTGCACAGAACCAAGTTGTTCCTCTTTTTATGTCTAGGTAGGATAGGTATTGAATTTATTTTCAACTGAAAGTTAAACTTTTCAAAAAACTTAACCTTTTCTTAATATTTAGAACCTTGAGTCCTAAATGTAAAGAGTGACTGTTAGCTTATGTGTTTATCCTTATTTCTCAGCAAGCCAAAAACAACTGTTAAAAAAAAAAAAAACAGGATCCATTAGTATCTGTCAAGGATACGTTCGTTTTGTACTCATCTATGAATATTTTCTCTTCTTCCAGGATAAACCCCGGATAAATTTATATACCTACCACAATGTGTCGTTAAAGTTATTTTTATAAATTCGTTTTTTCCTCATTTTTTTTTTTTTTTAAATTTACAAATGTAAAAGCTTAAAAGGAAGAAAAGTGAAAAATTTGTGTTTTCGGAAAAAAATAAAAATAAAACTTGCGTTTGTGAAGAAAGTTTTAAACAAAAAAAAAAAATAATTCTCATTGAAACAGCATAAGTGTGGAAGTCATACTGTTAATTTGTAAAAAGATGTTGCGATCGCCCACACATCTTGTGGGACATGGTCCAACATCACATTCTTCAAATTCATCCCCAAATGGTGGTAGTGGTGGTGGTGGTGTGAACTCGCATCATCATAATGGTGTTGGAGTTGGTATAGGATCGCCATTGCATCGCAGCCATCATACAAATGGTACAACTACAACAAAAACAACATCAACAACTAATAGAACAACGAATGGATTCAAAAATGGATTTTTACTAAACGGTGGTGCTATTAGCGGTAAATCGCACAATAATAATAACAATAATACAAGCAACAACAACAACCACCACATGACATCGTCGGCTGCATCAGCAAACTCATCTGCCTCGTCATTGATGACGGGGGGAGCAGCCACAGCCAGTCATCATCATGGCGGTGGGGCTGGCGGAACACAAACAACAACCCGAACGTCACTTTTTGACTCGTGTCATCGGAAAATACGTCTAATTGGTGGCGGACCCGTGGCGTTCCTTGGCGGACTTGTTGCGTAAGTTGACATGTTTTTTTTTTTTGTTTTAAATATCTTCTTATTTGTGATTTTTTTTTTTTTCTTTCAATTTTATTATCGGTGTTTGGTGTGTAATAATTTATTTTGTCAAAATACAGAAGATTTGCATTCTAAACATGGGTTATCTGTTATCTGAGTTGTTATGTCATACTTGGCATATCTAACTGTAGTTTTAATCCCTGAGCAACATGGTTGATTTATGGATAATAATCATTGTGTTTGCTCAACTTTTCTGTATGGCAAGGGGCGCAAATATTTAAGCAAGTGCTTTCTGTTTGACTCCGATACGGATGAAAAGAATCACGAGGTATTGTTGGCAAATGTGTAGTTTTAGAAGCGCCGATTTGTTAGCTGTCAAGAAATTTGAAGAAATTGTTATTTAAAATTAATAATTTAGATTTTAACTTCATTAAGGTGCAGTTTTTTTCAGTGGAGCGTTAGACCAGAGTTAGCTAAATCTGGAAGCAAATTAACCTACAGTTAACTATGAGGAAGCAGCTTTTCAATGGAGAATGCACGCGGAACGACTAAACAAACTCGGCGGATACAACATGTGTTCAGTTAATCCTGAGTTAACTCACCAAATTTGATGAGTTAATTCGGGTTTAACTTTAATCTCGCACTAAAAAACTTGACCTTAGAGTTCCTAGACTTTTCTTCACAGAGAGCTCTCCGTTATACAAGGAAAGTAACGGGATTCTCCTGTCCACACAACCTGGGGAACCATGCACATGAAATGTTCAGAATCCATCGTAAAAAAACCCAAATAAATACCTACTAAATTGGGCAATTTAACATTAAATATCTTTCTACATGACATAAACCTAGATGTTCAAAAATATAGAAATCACCTATCAGCTGTCAAAATTGCTGTCACTAGCAACACTGCTGTCATTTAAAAAACGAAACCTCTATAAAATCACTTTTTGTGCTAGAGTTATTATGGACTATTCATGGTGAAATGGCAAATAAAGTAATCTTTTTTCAGCTGTCAAATTTACTGTCACTTGGAACAGTGTTGCCAATTGAAAAAAACCAAATCTCTATTAAAAAACACCCTTTTTATGAGAGTTGGTGTGGATTGGCGTTAATCTATTCATTCTAAAATGGAAAAATGAAGTAAGCGCTAATCATTTGTCACCTGTCAAAATTATTTTCACTAGAAACAGTGCTGCCAATTTTAAATCAAAACTCTGTAAATAAAACAAAAAACATTTATGTGAGAGTTGATATGGTTTGACGTTAATCTATTCAGGGTAAAAAGGTGAACTATACTGTGAACAAATTATGTGACAGCTGTCAAATTGACTATCACTAGAAACAATGTTACCAATTTAAAAACCAAACCTCTATAAAAAAAACACCCACGATTTCGTAGTTTCTATACACTGGCGTTATTGTTTTCATGGTGGCATGGCAAAATTACCGGGCCTTAATCGTCTGTCAAATAAACTGTCTCTAGAATCAGTGCTGCCACTTTAAAGAAACCAAACCTGCAACGAAAAAAAAAAAACACCCTTCACGAAAGACAGGTATAATTAAATTATTCTAAAACATCATGTTGCTGCCATTACATGGGTAGAATTTTCTATTTAACATTTTATTTTGTCAAAATAAATAACAATAAAACAAATTTCACTTGATAAACTCTTTCTCTATGTTTTTTCGTTGTTGTCGTCTTCCTGTTGGAATTTCTTTACAGTTTTATTGAATTGCTTCCATATATGATGTTTTTTTTTTTTTCGTTTAACGAACCCGGATCTCTTGATTTTCTTCTTTGGTCTACCCTCCCCACCATATTATCTTTCTACTCAACAAAATCAAAAATGAAGAAGGAAAAACTCAATTCATTCAACGTTTTACAATTTGATATGCTCTCATGTAGAAGAAGAAGAAGATGGTATAACTTTTGGTCCTTATATCGTCACTGGTGTGTGTAATAATTCTGATACCTTTTCAAATTGAGAAAACGCAGGTACGGCAAACTTAAGTCCATATAGTAGGTATACCAAAACCAAAAGTCATATATATCTACTAGCTTCTATAGTCAGGGCGGTAGTGTTGTGAAAATATTTTCTATACATAGATCGATGTATTTATAATTTTATACCGAAGATTTATAAAAGCCAATACCATTGATAAATCTGACAATAATAATTTGACACTTTGAATTGAATTTCTTTCTAAAAGTAGTTCCAGATTAAAGGTGGCTTAGTTAAAATACTCCAAGCACAAATCACGTTTTTTTTTTAGATCAACGAGGGTATTTTCAATTTAAAGTAGACTAACTTCTTCTTATCTTTGGAATATTCAATATTTGGCAAAAAGATGGAAGAATATAGTTGAAGAGATATCTCAAAGGTCTTTTAGGAACTGAGATATTCATTAAAGAAAAAATTACTCAAACCCATTAAGGTGCGATTTTTTGGCAATACCGAATTCGTTCATCAATGTTAAAACCGGCCGAATATAATCACTACTTCTCTGACTATTTCCTTTACCTGTAGTTTCTCTGTTTACATCTTTTGAAAGTTAAAGAATCCAAAGAGGAAAAAAAAAATGACGATTCGATTACGTGAAATGATTGCATATCCCTTCATCTCTTCTGATGTTAGTCCTCCTAATGGCAAAGGGAATTTTGTTTAAAGGTCGTTCTTTTCGTACGTAGGTAAAGATAGATAAATATAGAAAGAAATAGACCTTACTGTCACAGATAGATATTTTTGTCCGTATCGAGTGATGTGACGTTAATGCTTGTTTGTGCCTTTTAAAAGTACATATATCTTCTTCAGCCTTGGTGGTCTTTTTTTTTTTTTTTTGGTTCTATGTGCTTATACCTACTTTCTGATGGGAAGTTTGTGTGAAGGAGTTTTCTTTTTTTTTCATCTCTTTCCTTGGAAAATGTGCGGTAAGTGGTTGCGAGGCAATAACAATAACATCACTTAATTTTTTGAGTACCAAATAATATAAATAAAGTCTGAAAGTTAAACACTTTTTCGTATATACTGGGATATGACTATAGGTAGATATGGTCGTATAATGGATGCAATTTTACAAATAAATTTGTAATTTTTATGATTTCTCATTAAGCAATTTTTTTAAGTACCTACTCGTATTTAGGTGAAGCATGTTTGTATAAACCTACAATATGGTTGCGTGAGATAAAGTTGTTAAGGTTTTGTTGAATTATTAGACTCTGAAGGTTTTGAAGTAGATGTTTCTTTTTAATCAATTTTATAATATATAGCAAATTTCAAAATAATAAGGAATATATAAGCATTTGTAGAAACAACGAAGAGAAGGCCAATAATGATAATTGTTGTTGCGTCTGCAAAAGCATAAATATTTTGTGGGTGCATTGTCCCGTAATTACAATTCCTAATATTCATAATTGCTTAATGACTATTTCTAAAAGACACAACATATCGTTGCTCAAAACCTCATCAGTCAAAAATTAAAAACAACTCAAAAGACTCAAAAAAACAATTTAAAAAAAAGGAATGAATTTGAATTCTTTGCAACAAGAAGGTTTTTAAATTGAGAAATCATATTTTAAAGTAACGAGTCATTGATATTTGAATTGAGATATTTTGACAGAAAGAGGGCGATTTTTATGCTTGATTATGGGAACTTGTAAAAAAGTACGAAGCCATCTCGGTCAGCTATATGCATCTAAGAAATTCAGGGTCGAATCCAGGCGACATCTCCAAGCAGTTTTGGGCAACGAGTTGATCCCGTTATCTTGTTTTTAGATCTGGCAACTCTCGACATAAAAAAAAGTTGCCATCACCAAAAAAACTTCAAGTATTCACCAGAACGTACTTGAAGAGGGTTAAAAAGAAAATTGATGCCATAAATTGCCATTATGTGGGTGATGGGCCTGAGTTAAATAAGAATGGAGAACTTGTAGAATTTTTTCTTTTTGTGTTTTTATTTCGACGTTGCAAACCTTAGCAGTGCTGGACCCATGTTCTGTAACTCTCGCATGGTTAAAAGCCGTCGAGAAACGATGAAAATTGAAACAAATTATATGAGTTTTGTTCCATTTTCCATCGTTTCTCGACTGATTTTATCGATGCGAGAGTTACAGAACAGGGGTCCTGGAGTTACCAGAGTTTATAGAGACCACCTGATGAGAGAGAAGACCTTCGATGTGGATTAATATCTACCACAAACGCCAGCAACCAGTAGTCCCACTATCGCTACATTATCAAAGAGAAAGCCGAACTTCCGTATGCTACCAAAAACCCTAGAAAAATACCCTTGTGTTGGAAAATGCGTATACCTAAAAAAATTGACTGAAGACACACAAACATGCGAAAACGCTTCAACGCAATTCAAGGCCCGCTAGGAAAAAGAATTGAGCCAGCAGAACTGAGGTGGAGAAAACCCTGGTGATTGAAGAGTTTCATTTAAGTATAGGTGTAGAAAAAGTAGACTAATGGCCGATTTCATAAAGTGATGCTTTTAACTATTTAAGAGGCTTTTAAATCTTAAAATGACGTTTGTTCCATACAAAATGCGTCATTTAAAAATTTTAAAGCCTGTTAAATAATTGCGTAAGCGAACATTAGATATAAAAAGCATCTTATTCTGGCCTTTTTAAATACGGAGAGGCAGAGGATGTGTTGCTAAGGTCACCGCCGTCACCAGTCAAAAGCCCGTTAAGAATAAGTAAATAATGCGAATACTTTTGATCAGAGGACTCTTTGTTTAGAATACCCAACATCTTACTTCTTTATTCATCATTTGTAAATAAAAACTCTGTGGATTTTAGTAAAAAAGCTTCACTCAGTAATAATAATCTCTGCCAACTTAATTGGTAAAGTTTTTCCAAAAACTGTGTCTCTATCAAAGAGAAAAAAAACTTGATAAAAACACAACTAAGATAACATTCTTACTTTTGCTTTTCAAGAATTTTCATTAAGTTACGAAAGATTCTAAACATTTGCAGCAGTTGAATAATTTAAAACTTCTGAGACAAAAAATCTAGAAAACACAAAACAAAACCAACATCAACAATTTTTGATACTTAGAAGTTAACAAAGATTTAAGAAAATCTTTTCAATTGTCGAAAACGATATGGAAAAGTTCTGATATCAGTTTGTGTGTTTAGTGTGTGCAACTAAATATAGGTAGGTACTGCATTTTTGAGGTCATAGCATTTATAGGACACTCGTTGTTGCAATCATTTTTTATGACAAAAAAAAAATGAAGAGAAGAAATTACACAATAAATGCATTCATTTTAACAAGACGTTTGTTGTGGTTGGAAATAAATTAAGAAAATTAAAAGAGCCACAAGTCATAGAGGAATACCGACTTATAGACTCAACACACCCGCACTATATTGCCCACCAAACGGAAGAAGGAAACACGAGGAAGAAGCCATTTTAATTTTGTTGTGGAAACACAATATATCTGGAGTGCTATTGTGTATATACCTAGTTAGTATTGCAAAATAGGGTAATGCGGTGCAAATTTCCTTCTAGGAAGAATACCTATACTATACCTACAGATAAAACGGGCACTGGCTGGCTTTACGGAGCTGAGGCTATAAAACGACGCAATAGATTTAATTATTTCAGTTCAGTTTGGTAGCACACTAAATTGATGTCGTAAAAATAAAATAAAAATACATAGGAAAAGATACATAGAAGGATATACTATGATGCAGACAGTGTACGTATACAGTTCATGTTATGTCGGGTAAAATAATGGTAATTAAGAAATAGGACGACCAACAACGACCGACGATCGACGACGACGACCATGACGGCAGAGAAAATTAATTTAGTTAAATAAAACTTTTATTTGTTTTGGTGGCGGCCAAGGTATGTATTAAGGTGTCAATTTTAAATAGAGGTTACCTAGATTCGGAATTCCTTAAATATTAAATGACTGCATTGTTATTGGCTGTCTGCAGATTCAGGTAACTCGGTAATTAAGACGAAAAAGGTCTTGTTTCAACTTTCAAGGCAGATAGATTCTAGGGTGAGTTTGTATAATTATATTTCCGTTTAAGAATTGCCATCAGCACACACACAGACACCTTAAAAAGAGTGACAGAGTTCCTAAGTAAATTCTTTAAGATTTAAAATTTGAAAGTTTTTTGATCCAATTGCACAAACTTTCCTTTTTAATGGAAACTGATAACTTAAATTGGTTTAAAAGATATTTAACGAACATTTCTTAATGAGAGGTAGTATACCTCTTTTGTATCAATAGGTCAAGTTGTAACTTGATGGCATTTATAACCGGATATCAAAGTTATATATAGCTTGTGCAGAGCCAGGGCCTAGCTATTGACTTAGGGCGAGCCTAGCGACATGCCAATTTATACCAGTTATAATAGTTTTTCACCATTAAAAGTGGGTGTGCGTTAACGCGCTTCGCGCGACTTGAAAAAAAAACTCTGGGTGTCTGAAGTATGCCCACCGGCGGAGGGACCTGGCCCTGCGGAGCCGCATAAACAGTACTTTTATAAACCAAAACTGTCTAGAGTCACTTCCATTGACTTACAACTCTCAACCATTCCTGTGTGCGTGTTATTTGTGTGCAGGAATGCAGGGGATCTACAATGTTTACCGAATCCGAACAGCTAAGGTGAGAAAGACTTATTCACGAGAACACAGATTCCTGAAGGATTTGTCACTTCCTCGCAAGAGGCAATAGCCGTTTTTTTTTTGCATTTAGGAGGACTAGGCTGGAAATCGAACTCAAGCCTCCAGCATACATTTGGTAGGAATCTCTTATGCCTTATTTTTACTGAATGATATAAAAATAAGTGCCGATGTGCCTCAACACTCCGTATTCTCACCTATCTTTTTTATTATTTTCGCCAACGGTCTGTTGTTTGAAACTTATAATTATCGGAATTGTTTCGCTTGCTTTGTTGCTTTTCGAATATTGATTTGAAACGCCCGCGTATGATAAACTTATTAAATTATTTGTCTTTTATGTTTGACAGGAAACTTTATTACTGTCGTAGAAAAACACTGATACATGTATCTTGTCATGTTAAACGCCTTAGCTCTTTAATTAAATTTACTGGATTTGGGTAACGAGTTCCGACACCGACATTATCTTAGCTGAATTTGTCTTAAAATAGCTTTTAGAGGTTCCTCCTATCAAACTATTCAAAAGTAGATTTTATTACATTGATAAATCGGATGGGACAAACATCCACTAGTGGTTTGGTATAGCGCCTCCCCAATTGAATTTGGACCTGAGATGGCTGTGTATTGGCGAAATTGTGGGAATGTAAGTGCAAACATTAGAGGTGTTAGATGGTATTTGTTTAAAAAATTTTAAATGCAATACTTTTTTCTAACCATTCAGAAGCATCAAACTGCAAAATTAAAACAAAATCGGTCCAACCAAGGAAATAGACCAAAAATAAGACCACTTTCTTCAAAAAAAAAAAAAAAACCTGGATTGCCTAATTCCGTTCTATAAATTTCTTTGGCAACTCTGTTTTTTTGCAGTCCCCTTTTTTTAAAAATACGAAGTTTAATCAAAATCGTCAGAATCGTTATCGAGAAAAAAAACCTTGGTTGTTGTATGGCAGCTACCAGTTCTAGATGAGCTAAAACAACAAAATCAAGTTTTCTTGCCAGGAAATCACAAAAAAAATGCTCTCTACCAAATTTAGAGCAAATAGGTTTTAAGCTCTATTTCAAATAACATTGGACGCACGGATTGACGAATGTAAGTTTTAGTTACAAACTCCAAACTTTTGATATGTAAATATTTAAGCCAGCCGGCGGGCGATAGAGTAAACTAAAAACTTGGGCCTTAAGTGTATTACGTTCAGTGTAGCATTTTACGTGTAGAACGTTACGTGTAATACGTTATGATACGATAGTATGTATTATGTATATTGGGTACATTCAATAACAAAAATCCGACAAACGGACAAACATTGATGTTTAGACATCCTAACCGTGAGTCCCGGCACTCACACATTTTTGTAACGCAACCAATACTTTCCCTATATATACCTATAGAGCAATTAATAGCAACTAAAACGACATATTCAGTTGCCTTCCGTACCTAATACTAATACTAATACCTAATACTAAATTATACTAATAATAATACTAATACCTAATACTAAATTAAGTCACCAGTTTACTCTCTTCGGACAGAGATTATCTTTTAGCCGTACGGCACGAATGTGAAATTTTTGTCTTACTCGATCCCTTTTTCTCAGTTTGATACAGTGAATTAACTACTTTTGGCGGCCTTTTTCACAAATTTTAAATTCTCCCTAAATTAGGTTTAATTTTTTTAAACTATTATTAAAAATTGTCATTGTTTTTATCGGACCGGATTTTTAAATTTGTATGCAAAAAAAAAAAAAAAAACAAATTATCAATATTCGCTTATTGTTATAAAAGCACATTGCTGATTTTATTTCAATACTAATTCAACTCCAGAAAACAATATACCACGGTCAAGGTAGTTTTATAATTTATTTCGTCTTTAAATTTCCTCCCAGAACCTCCTCTCACTCCTCGAAATTACAAAATTAACCAAATTACTTAAACAATTATAAAAAAAAAGAAGAAAAACTTTTTGTCCAAGGACATTTAATTGCTCACAGGAAGTTCTTTCGTAAGAAAATAAAAGGTTGGATGAAAAAATAAGACTTTAACTATCTGGGGATTGTGCATTTTTTGTTTGTTTTGTTTTTAGTTCTTCTTCCGTTACCAACTACCCAGAAATGGCTGCTATAATCCAAATTGTTCCACATTCTTTTTTGCAATTTGTCATTATTCTTACAAAAGAAACCTTGTACTTTATTCGTATCCTTATTGTAGTTATATAGTTGGAGGACAATAACATCAGCTGTTTTGAGTGGGCAATAGGATTTTTTTGGGAAAAAATTATCTTGTGTTTTTCTTCTAAAATTAAAAATAATGCCGATTTCTGAAGAAAAAAGTTCCTTTCATATGATACAAAAATTCTTTCAAAAAAAATAAATAAACGAAACCATCTCATAAAAGCATGTAATTGATATCACCATTTAATTTATTGAATTAGGTACACAAGAGTACTCAAACCTCTGGACAACAACAAAAAAAAAATAATAAAGGAAAATTTAATTCCTGGTCAAAAGCAGCTCGTGCGTCTTTTCTTATTAATTCTGATACAGTGGTGGTCCCAGTATAACGAATTATAAATGTCTGGAATGCATTCGTTATATTGAAAATTTTTTATATCGAATACTTTTTTTCTTACAAATCTTAAGGTTAATAGAAAGTAAAATTGTATTTTCCGTTACAGTTACAGTTTTGTACATAGCAAAAGAAAATTTGAACATCTGTTTAAATAAACGAAGACGAATAAGTTGGACATAACAAAACAAACGAAAAAAAAACATTCCAGCAATGGAAAATTGTGTATTATGTATCTTCCAATATTATCAAAAAAGACATAGATATCAACACATTTACAGTCAAGAGTTGCATCAAAAATTTGTTCCCTAAATTCTTTAATTGTAATTGTTTATAGAATTTTGTTTTTTTTTTTTCATTTTATGAAATTCGTGATTTGTTCGTTATATAAAATACCTAATAGACTTGAAAAAAGTTTTCGTAATATCGATCATATTTGTTTTATCGGCATTCGTTATACTTGGCCACCACTGTATTTTCAAAAAAAAAAAAAAAAGAAAAAAAATATTATCCTCCACGATATTTTTCTTTTGAGGAAATCTATAAATTGAACGGAAAAAAGTTAAAAAATAAAAATAAACTCTTCGAGCAAAGACAATAAGGTAGCTAATTAGCAATCAAAATAATTTTTCGCCGTTTTTGAGAATTTATTTTTTTCTTCATAAATATTGCAATGTCAGAAAGGCTCTTTTCAAATTCCTATATAAAATATATTTTCAAAGAAAATATTTATAGTGTACCTCTCTATACAAAAGAATACACAAGTTCAAGAGTATCTGTAGCCTGTTTTAGATAGGAAAATTCCTTTACGCTGCGCTGTCTTTTTTTTCGAATAATTTTGATTTTGAGCTAAAATGCTGTAGACTTTGAATAAATCTTTTACGCTTTGCTGACAAAAGAGCTTTTGTCTTGCTTTTGATTCAAAAGAAAAAAAAAATATTATTTACCTTATGTGATGAGGGTGAAAAAGAATGTTACAGATGTTTTTTTTTTCTTGGGAATTCTATCTTCTGGGAAGGTGGATATTTCTGAGCGTTTAATTATTCCCGATATTTTTTTTTTTTAAATTTAATTCGGTTCTAGAATGTTAAATGTACTACTACATCGAAGTTCAAAAGAAGAACTAAGCATTTGAAGTCTTTTAAATTTAAATCTTTAAGTTCTTTACATTCTGCACTTGTATCTACTAAAAAATTTATCTTCAGTATCTGATGCAATTGGATGTTTAATAAACTTTCCGGATATGATTTTATTAGCAAACATAAGGCCCCGACCCATAGAATCCGTCGATTGCGTTGCGGCAACGGATCCGTTGAAGCGGACGGATGGAACGGATAAGAGTGACCCAATGAATACGTTCTTTCCTTTGTCTGTTAATTTATTTCCTTGTGCTTGTGGTTGTTTATTTTCTCTATTTTGTGTTAAGTTACGCCATTTGCGCTGAATAAAATTGATTGTAAAAAGAGCTCAATTTCGTTCTAAGTATAATATTTTGTGCGCTTTTAAAGTAATTTTGATGCACAATTGTAGCCTGGCATTTTGGCTTTAATTAATTACCTTAAAAGCTTTAAAGTGGACTCATATCAATTGTTTTTAGGTTTTTGCACAAACCAGCCATTCTCCACTGAAGCTCTTTTCTTTCGATTTCTCTTGACAACTGATGTCAACGGATCTGCCGGAGAGAAAAGTTAAAAGTTCAGCTACTTTTTGCTTTGCGTTGGGCGCATGCGTTGCTTATGGGTCACTTTTCATAAGTACGTGTGTATTTAATCAAGCTGTCAGTTGTATACGTCAACGCAACGCATGTGACGGATTCTATGGGTTGGCCCCTATACTGTTTCGATTCCGTTAGGCAGGAATTAAACCTAAAAGATTTCGTCTGACAGTTATGTGTTATCGGTTAGACCTTAGAGAGATCTTAGTAGATCAGTTTTGATTTTAATTTTAACCAATCCTCAAATTCATTTAGGTAAGTTTAAGGATGTCTGGCAACCCTTTTGTCACTGAAACTTAAACATCTAGCAGTGGTAAAATAACATATAGGACTTAGAGCTGTGTAAATCGTTCATTTTAAATGATTGAATCGTTCAAGAATCGATTACCAAAATGATTCGATCATTTTAATCATTTTAATTCCACTGAATTCATTATTTCATACTGTTCCGATTCGATTTTTGATGTGTAAACATCTATGCCGACGACGGTAGTAGAGTGAAATAAAAACCTGGTCTTTCCTCTGTGCGACGTTACGATGTAAAACGTTACGTAGTGCGTATTCTTGGAAATGATTTGACATTTTGACACCTGTCAAATTAAAAGTGTTCTAATTGACCTAGAGAGCTGGGCATGACTTTGGGTAATTTTTGCCTCCTAAATCGATTGACGTACTCTGTTTCTCGATCCGCCGTACCAAAAATGTTGGTATGTTTTGACACCTGTCAAAGTAAGTGTTCTAGTGGACCCAGAACGTCGGCCGTGACACTAAGGTAAAATCCACCTCCTAAATCGATTGGCGTACTCCGTTCTTCTACCGCCGCGCCGCGCCGTACCAAAAATTATGGCATATTTTGACACCTGTCAAACTAAGACAATTTTTTTTATTTCGGTTTCGATGAAATTCAATCTTCGAAATTTAAGGAAAACTCTCCCGATATTGATCGAATCCAATTTGACCCAAATATCTTTTCTCCGATAAAATATATTCAAAATTCAAGAGAGATTTATATCGAAAATCGATATTCATTGAAATGATTGAGATTGTGATGGAAAATTGAAAACAAACGAAATAATTGAGATTGCGATCGATTGAAATGAAAATTTGTGATTTCAATCATCAATACTTTTCGAAGATCGTATCAAAAAAATCGAATCGTATAGGTAATAAAATCAGGTATTTATCCCCAAAAGATCAGTTTTTAACAGCTTTAAGGCTTTACTTTATTCAGAAGTTTTTCCAAAAAAGTGTCGAAAAGAAAAAAACAAAAAAAAAATTGCTCTAGAGATGCCTGTGTGCGAACAAATAGTGTTTGATCTGTCAAATCAATCTGAAATGACAGATCAAATGCCATTTTCGTACGTTGTTTCACACGCAGGCATCTCTAGAGCTTTATTTTATTTTTCATTGATTTGTTTACACCTTAAAGACTTTTACCCCCATTTAACGATCCATAAATTCAACTGCTAAACGATTTCAGCGACAAATTACAATATTAACAAAACGAATTTTCTGTTACAACTTTCTAAACATCCAAATTTGTATTACAAAACATAATTTATCAATTTTATTTTGAATTGTCAAAATTTGTGATGCCAATATTTGGCAATCTCGATTATCAAATATGATTTCAAAAATTTGCATTAAAATGAAAACTTTCATTAAAAAAAAATCATATTTCATTTGCTTTAAACTATATGCCATTTTTTTTTTGTTCGCGGACTCGGCTATTAATAAATATGTCATGAATCACTTTTAATTTACAGTTGTTCCGACACCTTTTCTATCTATCGGCAACAAAAAAGTCGTAATGTAAACCAAAGAGATATAAACTGATACCTTGTTATTATTATAAATGATTTTGCTAACATGAAAGATTCTTTGTTTGCAAAATAAAAAAAAAAAGTGAAAACTTTCAATCTTAAAAAATAAAATAAAATAAAACACAAATTCAAACAGCTATGACTCTCGATTTCACTTTAGCTGAGGTGTTTTATGTTTTTTTGTATTTATATTTTATTCATTTTTTTTTGTTAGATTTATTTTTGAGTGGGTTTCGCACATAGTAGAAACGTTTGAACGTGATTCCTACGTTAGAACCCCACAAGATGGGACAGTCTGGTTTGAAATTGAAAAAAAAAACCCTATACTTAAATTTATGGAGAAATATACAAAAAAATATTAAACTTGTTTTGTATTTACATCCTCAAGCAATCATTATTTAACTACCCACAATGTTTTTGGCAATAAAATAATGTTTTCATAATAAAACTAGCAACCTGTAGTTTTTTTTCTTTTGTTGTTAGGCAGGTATATGATCATTTGGTTAAAAGATACACGTATTGAGATAGAGAGGAAGATGAGACGTTTTGTCATTCTAAAAGTAAGTAAGTGTAGGCAGAGCTTAATGTAGTTGGTGTAGTTGGTCTTAAAGTTGTTGGCCATGAAAATAACAAAAAAAAATATAGACGTGCACTTGAAATCTATTGTGTGATGAGGTTCAAGTTTGGCGGGAGAAGATTTTTTTTTTTTTTTTTTTAGTTTGTGTTACGCGTGTATAGTGATATATGTTATGTACATACATAATAATTATTATTATTAAAGGGCATTTTATGAATTTGAAGTTAACTTGAAATTAAGATGGCAGAGAAGAAAACATAGCGAATCTCACAACTTTACCTGGTGAAAAAAGAATCAAAATTGTTTAACTTTAAATTTCATGCATTTAAAATTATTATTTATAGCAAAGATGAGACCGACTAAAATTAAAATTAATCCTGCACAGAACTGAGGGCGATTTTGTAAAAGCGTTTAATATTTTAGAAATATAATAAAAATTCAAAATATTGTCTATGTCTTATAAGTAAAGAAAGGGCTATTAATTGTATTTATAAGAAGACAGAATAAATTCCTTGCGAAGGCAGACATGGACAGATCTTTTCTGCACTGCTTATTGTTTCATTATATATGGACAAAGTAGTAAGGGTCCATACAACACACCCCTACTCAAGAATATGTGTCACAAATGATACGGAAAGAAGCAGAATAAAAGTTTTATAAATCCTAAGACTAGGAGAAAGAATTTCTTATGATCGAAACCGAATCAACTATAAATAAAATAAGTAATATTGGGCCCAAATGGCTTCCCTGAGGAACACCTGAATTCACATAAAACTGAACCGACTTCGTACTTCTAAAAGAAACAGTGTACAATCGATTTTCTTAATAGGACGAAATCCATTAAACAAATGTAATTAAATCCATGGTTTTTTTAATTTATTCGATATTTTTGTATGACCCAACTTGTCAAATGCTTTACTAAAATCAATGCATTCGACTTGTTCATTATCTTCAAAGTTATCTAAACAAAAGGACGTAAAATTGTTTTAATTTTTCTTTTTAACAAAACGATTCTGATTCAAGTTCTAAAAAACCCAATAAATCGTTTTCGAAATACTGATTTTCTAAAAGTGGGAGGGGGGTGTTAATTCCTCCTGTTTAGCAGGGAAGGGAAATTTTCTAAAAAATTGATTTAAAACAAAAAAATAAAAATAAAAAACAAGAGTAACACTTACAATGCCATGCTATACATTTTTGTAAAGCCAGAAATCACTTCTTTTATTTTATTTTTAAAGTAAGTTGTTTTAGTGAACAATTTTTGAAAAATTAATTTTCAAAAAAAATTAAAAAACAAAATTTAAAATTTTTTTTTTTCAAAATTTTACGTAATTAAGTACTATTTTTGTTTTCAAAAATACAATGGTCTTATAATTTTTTAGTCAAAAACAGAAAACCGGATGTGTAAATGTCTTGTACTTTTTGAGAAATTTTTAAATAATAAAGTCTCCTTTAATATCTATGTACGTAGTGGAAACATGATCTTTAGAGTAACTTAAGCAACGAATTAATTGAATTTTATTTCTGTAATTTTCAATTTTCGAAAGAATTAGAAGAGATTTTAGCATCTGGTTTTTGGTGTTTGACTAAAAATTAATAAGAGCATTGAATATTAAAAATAAAAATAATACTTAATAACGTAAAATTTTGAACAAAATTAGTTTTTCAAAAACTGTTTACTTAAACAACTTTATTTAATTACAAAATAAAATATAAGATTTCTTGCTTTACAAAAAGATATATTATGGCATTGTAAATGTTACCGTAGTTTTTTAATTTTTTTCTTCTGTTTTAAATCAGTTTTTAACCCCTCACGGCTTAACGGGGGGGGGGGGGGTAGATATCCCCTCCCATACAATTTTTTTCTTGTATCGACCCAGTCTACACGCTCTAGCTTTATGTCACACCTTATGCGAATCACCTTAACGCATCCAAAAATTCAAATTCATTCGAATTTGACAGATGACTATTATGTCAGTGAATATGCATATAAATGAGGACATATTTAGACAACTACTGTTGACAATGACTAGCTTGTTCAGCTGACTGCGAGGTATTTAGAAAATGGATCCACTGAGCCAAGAAGACAGACAAACAGAATTGAGAAGCCCCCTTTGTTTGTCTTGCCCCATACCATTGTTATGTCATTGTGAATTTAAGTTTTTGAATTTTATTTAAGACAGAAAAAAACTAAAACACGAACAACTTACAACTTTTAAGGAAAATACATCTTGAAAATGTCTCTATAGCAAGGTTCACACGACGCGACGTATATTAAGGTAAAGTCATGTGTGAGCATTTTAAAGCATTATGCTGGATTTACACGTTGGCAGTTTTCTTTCAGTATACTGGCAAAAGAATGAATTTTTCCATTGTTCTGCCAATTTTTTGACAGTTAACTCTCAGAATACTGCCAATTTGTCAGTCGTGTAAATCCGGCATTAGAGTTTCTTTTATGACAACTATATCCCTAGTAAAATAAAATAAATTGCATTCCAAAATGCAAATGGGCGACTTTTTCAATGATAGTTGATTGAAAATTAAAGTGGTAAAGCGGAGAAAATCTTGCAAATTTTTCATCTTCTTCGAAGTGATTCGCCTTCGTCAAAAAATCCCTTTTACATAGATTCATATTCGCAGGTAGGTAGGTACCTAACTCAAACTTCCTCTTCCTTGAATTTAATTTCATTTATTTTCTAAAGTCAATTTTATTTTAACTGATATTTGTCTTTCCCAAGTATCTACTTGTGAAATATTTCAACGCCTCTTATAGTTAGAAGTCTAACGGAAATTGAAAATTCTATTATGCTCGAGAGAAACGAATAAAATTTTCAATTCCATTGCGTCTCATAAAACCATTTGGTTATTTTTTTAAGTAACTCAACGCACTTGTGTTTGTATTTTTTGGCAAATTGTCTCGACCATCATTATCATTATCTCGCAGTATAATTTATAAGATGTCATTTAAGATTTGACTTTAATGATGATTTGAAGAAATAAAAAGCGATATTTATCTTGCTCAACATTTTTGTAATATTTTTTTTTTTTTTCATCTACAAATTCAAGTGAAAATGTGTTGAGTTGTTGACCAACTTTGGAACACGTTTTTCGATGCAGACATGCTGTAGATACGAACAAATTAAATTCCTATAGTACTTAAATAGTTTAAATTAAATTATTTAAAAAAATATGACTATACCATACCAATGTCATAAATGTAATTTTATAGATGTCTAGTGTTATATAATTGTGATATAGATATGTAGGTTTGTAGGAGTAACCATTGCAATGTATGAGTTGATCTTATATGACATGACATGACAGAATGAGAATACTTCTCCAAAATGAAAATCCATCACCACCAACGACATAAATAAATTGGATTATGTTTTTATTTTGCATCGGATCGATAAGAATAGATTAATTGAGAAATAACTTACTTTTTCAAATGTGAGGAATACTAAGTACATTTATTGGTATTGCTCTTTGCTAATTCATTATGCTTGCCGGTGATTTCCAACGAAAATAAATCAGTTTTAAAAAGAAGTTTTTATTGCTAATCGGTGTTGTGTTAGCTTCAAATTATGGTTTGAATCTTTTTGTGGAAGTACGAATATTTTTTATTCAGCATGGCCTTGAAGTTATATATAAACAAATTTGGTTAAAAATAATAATTGTTATTCAAGAAGGAGTAATTTCAAATGAAATCATACAATCAAGATTATTTTAGTTTTTGTTGCACAAACTTTGTAAGAATCCAAATGAGGAAATCTAATATCATTTCAATTTTTCATGCACCAGCCGCCATCGTCAGTGCTCGTCTGCGTGAATAAAACATTTAATTAACATTAACTTTTATTCTTAAGTGTGTGTAAGTTGTACAAATTAATGGCGAAAGTTTGCATATTTTTGAAAATATAGCCAATAGCTTTTGACACGATTGAGCGATTAGTACAAAATAACTGTAAAAAAAAATATACAGGTGTCGTCAGTTTTCCAAAAAACACCCAAATCAGTGGATTTGTTTAACATTTCAACCCGATTATGCAACTGACATTATCTTCAAAAATATATCAAATGTATACGTTAGCTTGGCAGGGACGAGAAAAATGCGAAAAAAATACGAATTCAAACGAGATAACTTCGAAAATATTGCCCACGCATATTACAAATGCTCAGTCGTTTAAAAAATTCGCAAAAAGTGTGAAAAACGGTTTTCATATTCTCACGCATAACTGAAGCGTTAAAATGTATATGGACAAACATTTTGGTGCAACGAGTCCACTGTTTAGTTCACACAAATTGGAGTTTCATCGGAGTTATCCATATTGTCAAGACATTAAGTTCAGTTCATTTTATACTCCGTTTTCAAAAGTTCCTACAAAAGTTATAGTTAAAAATTTCCAAATTCGATTCCAAATCCAACCAAATTTTTCCGAAAAGTTATGTTGGAAATTACGTGAAAATTAAAACATAGCAAAACAAAAAAAAAATTCTCAATAATTATAGCTGGAAATTTATAGACCATGGCCAAGCATTGTTTTTATAAGAAGCCAAGGAAAATTCGACAAAAAAAAAATAGACAAACTTCGAAAACATTCCGACAAAGCAGAATTTTTGGTGGAGAGAGACGTACCCTAAATTTAGACGAGGGCTTAAATTTAAGAGGGGGTGAAAGGGGATTGATTTCATTTTATTTAGATATCTCGAAAAGTCAGTTATTTTTTCAAAATAAAATAATAAAAAATTTAAGCTTATGCAATTCTTCAAAACCTAATTATTTTTTAAATCTCGAAAACTGTAAGATTTTTCTCCACCGCACGTTTCTCTCAAAATGTATTGTTTGTAAGGTGAAAAAAAAATTGTACAATAGTATAACAACTAACAATTTTGACATAAGTCGTTTCTTCCGAAAGATTGATTGTTTTCCAGGAATTAACAAAAAAAAATAAATTTTGCTCTTTTCAACTGACAAAAAAAAACCACGATATCCCAAATTCTTTTAGGAAATGCGTTACACTGAAATTCAGTTTTGTTCCAATATTTTTCGAGACAAAGTCAAATTTTTCTGGGCATTACAAATTTACTAAAAATAGATTCAGGTTAGGATCCAGAGTCAACGTGAAATCAGAAACCTCATGTTTTATTTAACCAACATGTCAGCTCAAGCCAAGCAAACACTACTTTTAGCGAAGTACCGGAAAAGATGAATATTTTTTATCGCTATCGTGTACATCACCCCTCGCCGCTTCCACAAGCAATTATAATTCTTACCTCATTTCAGGAATAATTTAAGAAATTTGTATTTCTGCGTCCAGTGGGCAAATTATTATTTTACGAAATCTTTTGCAATCATACCATACCAAACAGAGAACACTTGGACGCTTCAATAGAACAATACTATTTACAACACTGAATTGATAATTCCACAAAGAGACTACCAAAATATACGACCTGGAATTTTGACTCATCTGTTCTACCCATACACGTAGGGGGAGTAGAGCAATCCAACTGAAGTAGACGTCAAATTATTTCTGCATTGATTGCCACAGAGATGGTAAGAAAGAACTGCTAAAATCGATTTCATAAAATCTGTAATTTCATGAAATACAGGGTGTCCGCCGGGAAGGTGACTTTGTTTTGCCGCCATTTTGGTTAACATTAGTCTTGACAGTTCATATTTGGCAGTCGTGAAGTAGACACGTGGCAAATTTATTATTTAAAAATATTCGATAAACCAACGTGTTTTAATCGTTAAAACATTTTATCAAAATCAATCATCGATTACTGTGACGATGAAAAAGTTACGTGAAATTTTTGGGAGAAACAACAAAGTGAATGATTTCGAAGATAGAGGGTCTGTATATAGGTGAAAGGCCCAAGCATGGACCACAGCGTACTGCAAGATCGGCTGAAAACATTACCGCTGCTCAAAGAAGTGTTACTTCTTTGAAAATGAAAATGGCGTAACGGTAACTGTGAATGGGGAGCATTATCGTGATATGATTGAAAACTTTTTAACGCCACACCTGCATGCTCTGGGCTTGATTAACATGTAGTATCAATAAGACGGTGCCACATCGCATACAATCAGGATTACAATGGAATTACTGCGAGACCTCTTTCCACAACAAGTTATTTCAAGAAATGGTGATGTTGATTGGCCTCCACGGTCGCCTGATTTGACTGCTCCGAACTTTTTTTTTTGTGGGAATATCTGAAAAGCAAGGTTTTTGCAAACAAACCAGAAATATTCGTGATGAAATTAATAAAATACCGCGTGAAATGTGTGAGAATGTAATGAAAAATGTGCTCAAAAGGGCTCGCATTTGTGAGACTAACAGAGGCGGACATTTAACTGATATTGTATTCCATACATAATTGCCGACATTAAATAAAACATTTATCAAGCCCAGGGTAAAAGTTCAATCGATCATTATGAATTTATGACGTATCAAAGCACAGGAATTCATCAGTTGGTTATCACTTTCATAGGCATTTTTATGTTCTAAAGGTTCAGCTTAAAAAAATCTAAAATTAAATCTTTTTCCGCAACGCATGCCTATCGCACTCTTCCTTTCAATGTTCTTTCTAAAATTTATTAGATGGTAAATTTTTAGCACTCCATTTCAGTGCATATAATTATAATCTTCTGTTGTGACAAAAAGAATACGATTTTTAAACATTTATGCTCGAATAATCAACTTTTGCATAAACGATTGTATATCATGTTTCATTTGCAAAACTGAGATGCCATCTGCCCGCAAGAGTAAACATTTTTTTTTTGGTTCATAACACGTGATCCCAATAGAGCTAAAATGCATGTTTGTTGATACTCCATATCAGTGTTTCCCAGGCGGGCAATTTAAAATTATACTGCATTACACTTCTCTCCGAGAAATCTGAAATTTCTGAACGCATCCAGCATCTGTCATTCATCAATTGTGTCAACTGTTACCAACTTCACTTTACTAAATAACACTCTTGCCGGCAAATATGAATCAGATTGCTGATAAAAAAAAAAAGAAATCGTCTCGATTTAACAAAACGGGGAGACTTGAGACTGAAGCTTACTTAAATGTGAACCTGACGTAAAATCTATTTGCAGGAGGCATCAAGGGCAAGGATCTCACTAAATTTTAATAATATACATAATATACTACTTTTTACATAAATAATAAATTAATTTTTACCTGAATTTCAGTTCTACATTATTATGTATTTTGAAGACAAACTAACTGAGTTTAATTATTTTCTATGGATTTCTTCCTAATATCAGCCATACAGTTTTGTTGTTGAACATTTCAGATTTTTGTTGTAAAAATTGTTTATTTATTTACATGATAATTTTGGAAAGGTTCGGGTGATACAAAGCACAAAACAGGTTGGGAAGCTCTATATGAATTAAAACTGATAAAATAAACGGAGTTTCAAAAGTACGGCCCCGCAGGGCCAGGGCCCCCCGCATGTGGGCATACTGCAGTCACCCAGAGTTTTTTTTAAGTCGCGCGTTAACGCACGACTACTTTTAATGGCGAAAAACTGTTATAACTGTTATAAATTGGCATGCATCTTGTCTCGTCCAAAATAAACGGCTTATATTCTAATAAATTAATCTGCTGTTTCTTTTAAAAAAAAAGCAGAGTATTTTAAGGCCCAGGTTTTTTAGTGCAATATTAAAGCTAAACCCGAGTTAACTCCCCAAATTGGGTGAGTTAACTTTGGATTTACTGAGCAGATGCTTTTGATTATCCATCCTCCAAGTTTGTTAGGTCATTCATAACACATGTTTTTTTTTACGTTGAAAAAGATTCTTCTTAAACTGAAAATCAATTTATATCCTGAGTTAGCTAACTCGGTTTTAACTCACCACTGAAAAAGTGGTTTGATTTTGTTTTTAGTTAGAAATGCTTGAAACTTCCCGAAGAGTTTAGCAATATCCCCTTCTCACATTACAATACATCCCTATTTCCGTGCATTTACCTTTAATTTGGTTTATTCGAACCTTTTGAATACAAAAAACACTAATATTTAAATAATACATACATAGGTACCTAGCAAATTATTTACAAGAGTAATTAAACACATTACGAATCTGTATAATATCCGTAAAATATGCAAAACAAAAAAAAAATGCCCTCATTCCGCTTCAATGCAAATGATTCAAGCTTATTTGATTTACTTTCCAATTCATAAACATCAGACAGAAAAAATATTATAACCATCAACCAAACTGACCCACTTTAAAAAACAACGAGAACCTAACAAACAGCTTAGTTATAAATTCATAAATGTTAACAAATAAATGTTTGCAAAAGCTTGAGATGTTGTAAATTACTCGCGTTTATTATTGAAAATGCTTGCTTTGTATTCCATTAGCGTTAGTCCAATCGTTTCTTGAAATCATCATCACGTTTACATTTAAACAGCCGTTAACATAGACGAGTTGACAGAGAATAGTTCTAAACTCATGTCACCATAAGCTTTTTTTTTTAAATCTTGAAATTAATTAATTATTGCAATTACCTTAAAATGATGAAAAATTAATTGATTATAAGTATTCCACATTCGTCTCCGCCACTTCCAGCTAAATTAATCAAAAAAATCGGCTGTAAATTAAGTGCAGCAGCTAAAAGGATATTATGAATTATGCCATAAGCAGGTGAATCCCTTCCCCTTTCCGGCCCAAGTCCCGTTATGGTGACCTCGTTGGAAAAATGCCAGACATTACATTAAAATGTCGGTCACAGTGCATGATGATGCATCATGGCGGTCGGTGGTGATGCCCTTCATTTCCGTCGTTAATCTACCAACCACCCACCCATCCAACCACCCAACCACCCATCCAACCACCTCTTTCGCCAGCTCCATCTATATTCGCTTGCATTGAACGAGCGATTATTTCAACCGATGGTGTTGATGACACATATTGATGAGGTTCCGTTAATGGTTGATTCTATATATGTATGGGTGATGCATGTCATACAAAATGAAAGGGACATGTGACACTTGGGTTACGTCGTCGTCGTCGTTGTCGTCGTATAGTCATCGTATAGTTGTCGCGTGGTGTGTGGTTTGATTCGAGGGGAATTCAATATCATCGAAGGACAAATCGTGCCGCAAATTGTGTTTTGTTAAATCAAAAAAAAAAAACACATTACCAACACACAAAACTCTCTTAAGTGACACGGAAGTTTGTCCTTGTTTCGACTTCCGGTCTTTGGAGGAAGTTTTTGTGTAATTATAGTCTCTGCTGGTTTGCCAGAAGCCAGGCAGAGAGGGTGAGAAACCCAACTCGTTGTCACGTCATCTGAGCACATGGTGATTCGATTCTTAGAAAAGGAAGTATGTATAGTAGCACCAGTTTGAAGAGGGTTGCTGCTTATTCGTTTTTATGACAATGCTTCCGCAAAATGTTACACAATCGCACTCTTCTAGGTTATAGTGTTTTTTTTTTTTTGAACAGCTGTTATATATGTACATACATACATATATAACATATTTCTATTTAATTTTGCAATTAAATTGCATTAAATGGAGTGTGAGAAAACTATGATAAGACGACGACGACGAAGTAAATAGATAAATTTCAGCTAAACAAAGAAAATGTTTATCTTTCGAATGCACATTGAAATGTCTCTGTTCTGTGGAGTGTGCGGAGTAGAATGAGGCTTCTGGCGAATTGTTTGGGTCGCGATAAGCTGAGAAACCATAATGAATGCGACGCGACGGCAAAGTTGACAAAATTCTTGCTGTGTTGTTATTCTCGAGATAAGTTGAATACTCGCAATTTGTGTTGAACGAAGAAGACCTTGGAATTGAAAATGATCTGAACAAAAATTAGTTGCGAAATGATGTCAAATGGTAGACATAACAATTATTATTATTTTACAACGACTACGCGGGCTTTATTCTTCAATTTATCAACTACAAATCTTAACTCTACAAATCGCACATGATTTTGATTTCTATCAACTAGCATTGAAGCCAATTTTTAAAAGTGTGCTGCTGGCGCTTAAAAATTGTTGTTAACTCTTTGTAAGTTAAGTTTATTACTATTTTTTTTTTTTTTTTGAAAATTACGAACAGTATTTATGTATATTCCCAAATTTGACTTAAGGTTCATTGAAGATATGTGACTAAAGCATAGTACATACGCAGATCATGCTAAATTTCAACTTCCAATCAAAATTCTCTCCAAAATATATCCAATCCAAAACTAAGCCAGCTTAAATAGCCGTAGGGTTCGTAGCTCAAGATAAAAACATCACTTATGTGTCAAAATTTAGCGCACGAAATAATTGTTCGCGACATTATTTCTCGAGTTAAATTTTGTCATTATTCTGTAATTTTTGAATTTTTTGTAAACTTTGCTTTTCTATCGCAACTTAGCACACGAAATAATTGTTCAAGACATTAATTCTCCAGTTAAATTTTGACATACGGGTATTCTGTAGTTTCTAAATGTTGTGTAAACTTTGCTTATCTGTCAAAATTTAGCTAGGGTCTTAGCTGATTTTTGAAGAGGAAAGTGAGATTCAAAATGTATAGAGCAAGCTACGAGCTTGTCTTGAATAGCAAGTTACAAGCGTAGGTATAGCTGTGTAATCCGTAAATTCAGGTAGCTATAATCGTATTCTCTTCTTAGCTTACACTCGTGACATTAAAAAAAAACAAACAGAACTGGGCCAAGAACACATTCTTGTGGAACCCCAGAATATTCTATTTCCTAAACTCCGAATATTTCGTTGTTTTTTGTTTGATGTGTAAACATCTATGCTGGCGTTCGTGTGCAACGTTACGTCGAGCAACGTTACGGTGTGCAACGTTACGATCTGCATACTAGGATGAGTGCGTTCAGTGAAAAAAATCTTAAGATCCCCTTCAAGCAAAAACAAGTCCGTTTTGGATCCGCGCACGTTGATTTTTACACATATTAACCGTGAGTCCCGGCACTCACACAATTTTCTTTTTTTAACTCAGAGAAGTTAAGGTGGCATTTCAGAATGTAATTTATATATTCCGGAAAAATTAGTCTTATGTTCGGTTTCACAAATATTTAACAGGCTTTTAAATTTTTAAATGACGTATTTTGTATGGAACAAACGTCACTTAAATATTTAAAAGCCTGTTAAACAGTTAAAAGGGCTTTATAAAATCGACCATTAAACTTCTATAGCTACCATTAAAAACTATCAAACACTTGTGGGACGTCGAAAAATGTCGCTTTTCATATAACTTTGATTATTTTAATTTTCATTGATTAGTTTCTTATGGGCACCACTTGAGAAATAATTAAATTTCACAACGCATTATAATCTCACTGCCATCACTGATCAAATACTATTAAATACTTAAGCACTATCCACCATACCATCTACTAATTGAAATCTAAACAAAATATTTGTTTACAAAACAAAAAACAAAATGTAATTAAATCACAAAATACGAGCACATCTTAAATAGCGACTCAATTTCAGTAAAACTCCTAAATTGCATCTCCTCCCCTTGGAGATCGATTAAATTTTCGTTGGCACAAACTCAAAAGCCTTTTGAGTTCTTAATTTAAAATCAACAAAAAAAAAAAATGTTATTAGCTTCATTGGGTCGAACCTATGTAGATATATGCACCGCTCCATCTCTTCTTCCTTTTTTTTTTGTTGTGTTTAAACTTAAATACTTATCCTCTTTTCGCTTGGGTCATTTATAGAATTAAACACTAAACAGTGCCGTCTTCGAGTGAAACAGGAGGCTCTTTGAGAATCCATTTGAAATTGTAAGAAATTGAAACAGAATTTTCAATTTCAAAATGTCAAAGTGGTGCGACGCAATTGGGCGAAGGGGATTTGTGAAATGGAATTAATGACGCTTGAGAAAGAACAAACTAAAAAAAAAAAAAATACTCTTTGTTCCATTAGCCCAGAATGTAAATACAAAATAAAATATTTTCGATTACATTGTTATGCACGGGAAGACGACATCAGTCCTGATGGTGATATGGTTCTGTTTGTTTTTTTTTTTTCTTCATGTCACCTTCGAACTATAGGGTGTTTTGTTTTTTTGGTGTAATAGAACTGTCACTTCTTGACAAATTGGTTAAAAAAAAAATATTTACACAGTTGATTTTGTTAAACAAAAAAAACTTCTAAAAAGCTTTTTAAGCTTTGAGAATTTATTCTGAAATAAATCAAATTATCTGACAACAAGGGAACTGTCAGTTTCCTAGGTTATCGCCTCTGAAAGTCTACGTTAAATTTCTGCTTTGTGCTGACAGACCAGCACCTCTTAAAGTATTGAAAAGGGAATAATTCCAAATTATTAGACTTAAGTTCAGAAATGAATGGACAAGTTGTTAAAAAACGGATTAGCTGTACTGTATTTTTATAATTTCCAAGATTGTCGAACTGTCAGAAATATATTGCTGAGTTACTTTGTGATAGTTGTGACCGTTTTGTTGAATAGGATTCAGGTCAAATGAACCTGATAAGAAGATGACATACAGATAATTTGTACCATTCCTCCTTAAGCCTATTCAACAAACCACAGCAAACAATTCACTATTTCTTTTGCTGTCAAAAAAAGATTTCTTTTGCTGTCAAAAAAAGATTTCTTACTTTGGCTGTCAAAATATTGGAAGGGAAAAAAATGTTGCGTTTGTTTACTTAATTTTTGACGAAAAAGATGTAATGAAAATAAAAAAAAAATAAAGAAGTGACTCTAAAGATTCTAGTGACTCCCTGACGCTGCGGCTCGGATGAATTTAAAATCGAACAAAGCGCGTTAAAACACACCCACTTTGAAAGCGAAAAACTGCCATAACTGTTATAAATTGCCATTTCTCTATTCTCGTCCAAAAAATAAACACCCTTTAGAGCATACATAGGACGACTTCATAGCAACAAATGTTCATCGAAGAATGTTTATCGATTTAATTTGAATTTATCGCTACTTATGTCCCGTTAGATGATGCACGATTCTTTAAATTAGATAAACACCAATGCAGATATAGTAGGTATAGGAGTATGGGAATCCTAAATATCTAAAACTATTTATGTTATTGGCCTAGATAAATAAGATTGCTGCTTTGGGATGCATGATGGTGTTGTTTTCATTCCATAGCTTGATAGATAAATTGGAGGGGGAGGGGGGGGGGGGTTTGCAGCATAGACACATATACAGTACATATGTATATACACTACAAACATAGGTAGGTAATCAATTGTTTTCGATTGACTATAATATCGAATTACAAATGAGGAAACAAATATGTATGTAGACAGAGGAGCTTTGGGAATTAATTATAGCCAATATGTCGACAAGTTGGGGTACCTATACAACTAAATACATATATAAGTGAATTGATATTGTGTTTTCGACAAGCTGATGGTTATTCTTGTTGTTGTTGTTGTGTTCTGTAGGTTATAGGTTTCGAAATAAAGTCCCTGTCATTAAAACGTTTACAAATTAAGGTCTTGATGGCATAAATTAAAGTTGTTTGGTGTTAGCAAAGCAATAAATTATTAATCCAAATATATAGAGTGTGAAAAATAGAAAAAAAGACACCAATAATTTTATCGGAAGACAGTTCAATGAAATACAAAACAAATAGCTACAATGAATTTGATGAATTTAAACAGCGAATAAACAAACTGCTAAATAAATAAAACGACTCAGAAAGAAGTTTGTTTTGAAGTTTGCTAAAAAACACTGTGTGGGGATGAAGATACGCTTCATCATATTAGCACAAGAAAATAAGATTTTCACTTTGAAAAAAATTTGACAAAGTTTAAATTTGTGGGAGAGATTTACTTGTTAATATTGAGCATCACCCTTAAGTAGCACCACCACCGCTTTTGGTTTAATGGGGTGAAAGAGGCAAAATTTAGTTTTTTGTAAATTGCTTAAAAACTATCAGTTTGGTTTAAAGATATGCCAAATTCTTTGCAAAAAAGACTATGACATTTTTTTTTCGTAAAGGCGATAGATTTTGAGAAAAACGTGTGCGGAATTGCTTAAGTTACAATTTTTACCATCACACTTTCAAGATATTTACTTAAAATTGAATTTAACCCTCCTTCACGTCCGCTTATAAACTTAATACTGGTTCAAATTTAAGGTATTTTTATTTTTTAGAAAATGCTTAGGAAATAAAAATGAAGTTCTCCACCCAAAAATTCAAATTTGTCCGATTTTTTTTTCTAAGTTTGACCTTTTTTCTCTTAATTTTCTTGGGAGAAGATAATAATTTTCAAATCTTTTTCGCCCTACTTTACATGTCTAGAAAGTTCCAAAAATGGTTCCAATCGATTGCGAAGAGTCCCCATAGTGTCATAGTATTTGTCAAAATTTTGTTTGGTTTGCGTGATGGTTTTTTTTTTTCACAGAAAATAGTGTTTAATAAGCACTCGAAATTAGCTTTTTTTCCATTTTAACGAAAATGCTCGTAGGCGTATATATAAAATGGCTGCCACAACAAAACTATTTGACAGATCTTTTTTGATAATTTAGGTGCGTTCTTTTCAAAGATGTTTCTTGATAAAAAAAAAAATGATAAATTTGAGGTGGCGACGCCATTTGTTTAAATATTCAGGGACTTATTGACTCACCCTTAAGGCCTTGTGTTTTGCAAGCGGAGAGTCTTTTCTGCACAAAATTTCATTTGTTGAATTGCAACGGTTTCATTCCGAACTGTACGTCGATATGTCAAATTTGATTTAGTGTTTACACATTTACTTCTGAAATAATTTACAAATATGATGATAATTTACAATGCAGTTACTAATAATTTCCTTTTCTTTTTTTTTCTTTTCAGGTAAGTGTTGGCAATTAACCCATTTTGTATAAATTAAATTATTCTGAATTTGGAAGTATGGTAAGCCTAACAATTATTAAACAATTCAAATCGGAAGCAACAAAAAATACCATTTAGAAGAACGATAAATAAAACCCCAAATATTAACGAAGTTTTCCGTTGCTATCGTACTATCCTGGACAGAATACTAAATAGAAAATATTAAAAAAATTGATATGCCAATCTTTAAATGTCCGCTTTATTGGAAAAATATCCCTTCCTCTCCTATCAATAATTGTAGTGAGTAAAAAGAAATAAAATACATCCTGTTTTTGTCCGCTATTTGTCCATCCGTACAGAGGTATAGTTGCTTTAAATATGAGTATCTACAACCTATTGATTTTCTCTTCATGCCATGCACAAACCTACATAAATGTTTATGTATATGTTTAACGATTATATGGAAGAATCCTTTAGAGAGGACCTCATAATAGTAAATTGCTTCATACTTAGTAATATGGCCTATCTATTACACACATTTTTGCATTCAATATCTAGATTTTCCGTGTTTCTTTTGTTCGCATTTTTATACGTGTTATCAAGAGTTTATGTGATGTAAGTAAAAAATAAATGAACACAAAAATTAAAGGCGGATGACCAGATTATCATGTACAGTATCCTTATATTCGAAGTTTAAAGAGGAATAAAAAAAAAAAAAAAAAATCAATTCAAAAAGAATGAAATATTGTCCAGAATTAGTTTACACAAGTGCTTTTTTTTTGTCCCCCGATCAATGTTCATAGGTTTGTTATGTTGTATATAGATATTATTTTTTGTGTGCATTCTTTTGATTGATATTCGTTTCGGTGTTTTATTTTTACGACCTGCTTTTCACCTGATGTATGGCGTATACTTATTTTTTTTTTTTCAAATTTATTTCGTAGAAAGCAGTGTAACAAAAAAATACAAAATTTCTGTTATTAACGGTACCTGCCATAGAACATTTTTTTTTATTTTCCATTGATGATAAAAACATTTTTATAGGATGTCTTTTAAAGTCGATATAATATTGCAATGTACACAATTTTTTTTTTTGAAACGTTGTGACTGAATATTTTTTTGGAAATTGGGTGTTTTTTCTTGTATACTTATTATAAAATACTAAACGTTGTTATAAAAATTTCTTTTTTTTTTAACGTTGAAGAAAGTTTAAATATAAAATATTTTTTGATTTTTTTTGCATAAATTCCTATTTTTTTCAAAAATTTAGTCAACTATTTGAAATCAAGTTTTAACAATGTAAACAACGTGTTTCTTAATTTCAAATCTTTAAAATTCTAAGCTACTTGAGCCACAAGAGAAACTTCTTGCGATCACGTCGTGCATTTTATTCATGTATGAGATGTTTTCCATACATTGTTTTGCTATCATACTATATACATACTTATATTTGTGTGTTTTTGTAAAACAGCAGAAACGTGTGTTAAATTTCAAGATTTGTACATAACTTATACAGAATCAACTTAAAATTCCAATCTCCTGAAACTTTTAAAATAATTTTTTTACTGAAAATAAATCTGTATTTAAAATATGTTTGTACTAAAAATAATTTTGTACTAAAAATAAGTTTGTAGTAAAAATAAGTGTACTAAACATAATTTCGTGGTAAAATAATGCTGTAGGTACTACAAATAATTTTCTATTAAACATGGTTTTGTATTTAATATGATCTTGCACTAAAAATTATTTTGTACTAAAAATTATTTTGCATTAAAAAATAGTTTTTACTAAAAACTATTTTGTACTAACAATTATTATGTACTAAAAATAGAGGTACATAACATATTCTAAAAACTATGTTGTACTAATCACGGTTATGTACTGAAAAGAGTGTGTATTAAAAATTAATTTGTACTAAAAATAGTTGTATTAAATCGAATAAATTTCATATGAAGATTTAATATTATAGAATAAGAAGAACGAAAACAATAGAAAATTTAGTTTTTGTTGTTTTTGTTTTGTTTAATATTATCGACTATTGAATGATTTAAAAATACCAGCATAGCTTTGAAACAAGTATTTTATTTGATCTTTTAGAAACTCTATTCAATTTTCAACAATTGCATTGTAGTCAGTAAATAGAATTTCTCATGTTTTCGTAGCTGAGACACTACTTAACTTCAAATATTAACATTTCAGTTTATGGAAAAATTTCCCAAGTCCTCTGTTGATTTATTTTAAATCTTAAAAAAAAAAAAAAACAATTTCAAACTTTTTCAAATTATTGTCAGTAAAAAAATCACTAGCAAATCAAAACTCGAAAACTAAATTGGAAGGTTTCCATTGAACGATGCACGAAGATTTTATCTTTTTTTTTTTATGTAATTAAAAAAACCCTTTCCAAGTTTTTGTGTGTCCTTAGCGTCAAGTTAATATTTTTTTTTGTTTACAAAATAAATTTGAATTCGCTTAAATCAGACCATCAAACTGTTCAGGTCATAAAGGTCACCACGTTTTTGAAAATAAACAAGGGAAAAAAAAACAGTTCATAAATAAGTAATTAAGAATTTTAAAGTGAATAATTCTTAGTTTTTTTTTTTATTCAAAGGAAGAATTGTCTTGGAATAAACATTCTTTGATTACCATTTTTCGCAAAAATAAAACAATTAAACTTGAATTTGTGACCCGAATGACATAATCGTAATTGAAACCAGCAACCTATTTTATGAATTTAAAAGATCTAAAATACAGTGAACATTGGAAAACGTGAACCCCCCAAAACGTGAACACGGTATTTTTACATTGACTGCTCTGAAACATGAACAAACCTAAAACCTCTAAAACGTAAAAATGTACTGAATTAATTTTTAAGACTTCGGGAGATCTCGTAATATTGACAATACGTAGTATTCTGGTTCTGGGGATCACATTATATTGACATTAGCTAAATGCTGGGCCATTTTTTTAGTAAATGAAGAGGATGACGAGGACAATATTCCATTGGGTGTTTTGAAGGAAAAGTGGGACTCAGAGCTTAAGCCATTGATAACATCTAATTTTAATTTAATTTAATTTAATTTTGGTGGGGGCAGTACCCCCATTTATTCGGCTTAATTACAAGCTAATACTTAATCTTATTTAAGAACTATGAAACTTATAGCTACGTTTTGTGGTTAGTGAGGAGGATGATTCAGGAGGCGGAGTTTTAGACAAGGGGTGCTGAGATTAAAATCGAAGTTGCTTGCGTATAAGTTAACACTCTGCAGCATACGGGAGATTGGTTCATTAGATCCATAAGACGTACGGTGGGGAGGTATATAGAAAAGAAGGGGATTTCGTATGTTACGAGGGTTGGTATTAAAAGAGTAATGCAGTCAACTGAACCTGTAAGAAGTCGATGAATGAAGAGAATTTCATGAATTTTTCTTCGTTCTTCTAGTGAGTTAAGGTGGATAAGTTTAAGGCGGTTTTGATAGGGAGGAAGGATCAAGGCATTATTCCAGGACAGACCTCGAAGAGCAAAACGAAGGAAACGACGTTAAATGCTCTCGATTCTGGCAATGTAAATTTGTTGGTAAGGGGACCATACTTGACAGGCATATTCGCGCAAAGGACGGATAAATGTTATATAGAGGGAGCGGGTCACGTTTGGGTTGGAGAATTCCTTGGACCAACGTTTAACGAACCCAAGTGCTGAATTGGCTTTAAGAATTATGTCGTCATAATGGGAGATGAAATTAAGCTCCTGATCGCATAATATACCAAGGTCACGTATAGATTCGACGACAGATAGGGGCTGATCGTAAAGGAGATAAGAACGGGGAGAAGACTTCAAACGTTTTCGTGAAAAAGTTATTGAATGGCATTTGGCAATATTTAAATACAAGCAGTTTTTGAGACACCGAACTGAAAAATTATCGAGATCGAGTTAGATAAGAGCAGAGTCCTGTGAAGAAGAGATGGTCTTGAAGAATTTGGTATCGTCGGCGTAGAGAGAAATTTGAGAATATTTAATAACCAATTAAATACAATACTGCTTGTTCAAAGTCTAAATCCTCAAGTTTGTTATATATTTGATTAAACTTTATAATTTTTTTTTTGTTACTACAACGTTCTAATGAAAAAAAGAAATCTAATTAATTTTGTTAATGGTAGGAATACAATTAATAACATTCCAAAAGATGAACAATCTCAAAAACATGAACACCATCTGTTTTAATTAGTTCACGTTTTCCAATGTTCACTGTACTTACTTGTACACGTTTTTTTTATATATTTGATTATAATTATTATATTAATTATATTTGATTATAATTAAAAAAAAAATTAAGTTCTGTCCAAAAAAATGAGACTTATTTTCAACAAACCAATGGCATTATTGCAACATTTCGAAAAAAACGGCCCTTAAACTGCTTATATAGGGTGTTTTTTTTTAGACGTGTGGTTTTCAATCTGGCAATACTTTTTTTCGGAGGTGGTCTTTTTGACAGCCGTCACTTGATTTATGGTCAGTTTGGTTTGCCATTTGATAATTAATAGACTTACTCCTGAACAACGTTTTCAAATAGTGCAAATTTTTTTCCAAAATAATGGTTCGGTTCGCGCGATTCATCGCGCGCTGCGTCCAATATTCGGTCGATATAATCGCAAAATCGCTTAAATTTGAGCAACCATGGATCGGTTTCGCACCACGTTTACTCTAGTGGATAATGCGCATCCTCAGAGACGCTGTATAGTGCGCACCTAAGACGCTATTACTGTTGTGGAGCAGAGTATCGAAGAAGACCCGAATGAGTCCACCCGCCATCGCGCGCAACAACTGGAGCTGACGTAAATTGGGCCTCACGGCTGGAATTTATTCGAGCCAGCCGCGGCGGCCACTTGCCCGAAATAATTTTTAAAACATAATGGCAAACCCTTATCTTTATAATAAAGCTAAATTCTTGGCCATAACATTACATTCTATGCGTTTTATTTCTTCTTGAAAACCACACGTCTAAAAAAACACCCTTTATTATTGAAATTAACTAAAAAATACCTTCGTTCATTCTTGGACTTAACGTTCTACGTTAAGAAATGTGTTGAATCTCTATAATTTTCGCCAACAAAAATATTAATGTTTCCAAAAATGATTTCATTCTTTTCCATGTGTATAAAATGGCTGAGCTAGATACTGTGTATTACTTTATTCATCTGAAAAATATGCCACCATTAATTGACTGTGTGTTTTTTTTTTCTCAATATTCTCTCTCCAAGCTATTTTCATTTCTTTCAAAAATTCGTATTGTTTTTATTTATTTTTTTTTTTTTGTTAATTTATTTTCTGTGTATTGAAGATAGTTTTGCTGGCACATTTAAAATTGAATCAATGCCAAAAGTTCGGTTTGGTTGTTTTTTTTTTTTTTTTTTTTTTTTTGCTTTCAACATCTCTTATTTTCTCTTCTTTTATCTTTTTTTTTTGTTTTTGATACTGGAAAATCTACCGAAGAAAGGAACGTGTGCATCATCCAGATAAAGTAAACGAGTATTTATCTATCTACATAAATGTATGTGACTTATTACAATGTGTCTACCAATTTTCACTTTTGAATCTTGATGATGATTGCGATTCAATTAGAGAGAGAGAGTGAGAGAAAGAGAGAAAAATCGAATGTCAAAAAGAGGTTTTGTGCAAAATTGACTCTTTATTGACACTTTCCAGTCGCAAGCGAAACGTGTCAAATGCGACGTTTTTAGGAAGAACGAATTTCTTTCCTCGCCAAATAAGAATAAAAACTTTGAACCATGCTAATATTTTCGTAAAAAAAAAAAAAAACCAAAAAAAACATGACATATTGTCAACTAAAACATTTGACAAAAGTGAGTGTCTAAATTGTTTTGCCTCGACCCGGCGTGGTGCGTCGCGTCGCGTCGGTCAGCCATTAGGGTTGAATGTTTATTGTTTTCTCTTGTGACTGAAACACAAAAATTAAAAAAAAAAAAAACAACAAACAAATTCACCATGGGGGGTACCTACTACACCTATACCAACAAAATAAAAATGTTTTTGCTTTTCTTCATTTTGTTTTAGTTGGGTTAGAATTTAAAATGCAAATGCTTTCGGCTTTCGGTTTTGAAAATGACTAATGCCTCAGAAGCCTGATGCAGAGGCAAGAAATTAAACTTCTGACAGTATATTCGTTGTTTTGCTGTTGTTTTTTTCTTTCTGAAATTCTAATTTGTTACACCGTACGTATAGCTACCGGCCGGTGGATGGCAGTGCTGTGGTGGGGTGGTCACTATATACTTACTTGGCCGTTCCCGTCTCGTACACAATTTCCGGCAACGATGTGCTGGCACATTGCTAATTATGATGCAAAAACAGCAGCGGCTATTAATATCGTGATTGAAGAAGAAATGGCTTTTGAGTAGTTAGCCTAGATCTGAGTTGCGCAGATTCGTTTGGGTTTTTTTTTTTTTTTTTTTTTTATAAAGCCTGGGTGTTTATTAAAATGGAAATCATTTGTCAAAAGTTTTTGCGAACAAAAAGTTAAGTGTTCTGTGATGAAGGAGCGTATAGTAGGTAACATGTAGGTACATTTATGCATACTAGATTGTATTTTTTTATTTAGAAAATATCAACGACAGGAGAATAAAGAAATAAAACCGAAATAAGAATGTGAGGCAGTCTGTTGAATGTAATTGACAAACTATAAAACCTACAACACTAAAGTCTACGAAATTTAATCTGTTTTTGTTGTTGACACCAGCTTTTCTAAAGGTTTTTGATCTATTGAACTCGAATCCAATCTCAGAATTACTCAATTGGCAAAAGTTTTCAAAATATTCTAATCTAAAAGTTCAAAAACGTTTTTTTCTTTAAGGCCAGTTTTCACCCCGAATTATTTCGTTTTCAAAACTCGTCAAAACCAGTTGATTTTATTTTAAAATCCATTTGGATTTTTTCCAATGTATTAATTATTCTCTTATTATTTAAAAATTTAGTAGAAGAAGCCACACATAAGAATATCGATTTTTCTCGACGTAAAGGAGTCTGGCACATTTCTCGGGGATTCTTTTAATTCCTGTTCGACAATTAAGCTTATTTCCATACCCTTTAAGCGAGAAATATTAACCATTCAAATTGATTCACGCTTTTCTGCTGATATAAACTTTAGTATCGATATGTTATCGCTCCGATAAAATACTTTCCTTTTTATACTGTCGATCCGATAACAATATGGATAGTGCTCCGATCGCTTTTTCGTATTCACACCGATAGTATTTTTATGTCATTAGTTCGTGACAGACAAAAATTGAGAAAATTTAAATAAATAGCATTGAACTTTTGTAACGAGAAACTATAGCAATTTATCGAAAGTAGAGCGAAACGTATTCACACTTTCAGTATCGATACGCTTTTGATACGTTCTCGCTTGGATAAAAAAGTCCATCAAATATATCGAAAACATAGCGAAAGCGTATCGATATCTGAGGGTTATCGATACGTTGAAGTTTGGATATACTTACTGTAGCTTGTGTAAGAATATTGTAAAGGAGGTATCGTATCAAGTATCGAGACTACATCGGTATATATCGGCACTGAAGTTTTAATCAAACCTGGATATACAAATATCAAAGCCATTATCGATAAGTTTCCCGAATCGATTGGCCGATAATTTGGTTTGGAAGACTTTATTGAATATCAATGTCAAAAGAAACAATCATGACGAAATCAGTGCCTAGGTTCTGTAACTGTCGCATCTATAAAATCAGTCGAGAAACGATAAAACGTTTCTTGACCAATTTTATCGATGCTTGAGTTACAGAACATAGGCACAAGTTTGACAGTTATTCCTATTTATACAATTTTTAAAAACACCCTTACTTAGGACTTCTTTACTTTTTTGTATAACGGCCTGATAAATTATTCATTACAAATTTCTCTAAAAAAGGTTATGAACATTTTAGTAAAAAAATAAAAAAAAAATCTGATTTTTCGATTTTTCTTAGGTTGGTTTTCACTAACTTTTCCTCCTTAAATTTTTTTATTAAATTTTTGAAATCATCCATTTTGATAGAAAATCGAATTTCTTACAAAAAATCTCTTAATTAAAATTTTCAAATTTGGCTTAGTTTTCAAGTTATACTAAAAAAATTGAAAAGCGAAAAGTATGACCAATTTATCTCAGAAAAGCATTACTGAATTTAGTTTAATTTTCTGTTTTAACCATTCTTAGATCTCACACAAAATTATAAAATAAAAAAAAACTCTTAAAGCAATAGTCTAGGTATAGGTATATTCACTAGCCTTTGGGAGGGAAAAATCAAGCCGGGTAAAGCATTCCACATTCGTGTAGTATGGCTACCGAAGAATTCTCTATACTAAATAGTACCTTTACGAGCTCAATAGTAAACTGATAAGTATTCATAGTGGTGCTTTAGTGTTACAGTGAAATTTTGTATTTGAAGAATAGAGCAGAACTAATACCTATTAAATCCAATGTAAGCTCAAGATATTCCAAATTCCCATAAAAAATGGATTAAATCGTTTCAAGTCTGCTCTCTTTTCTTTTTTGAGCATTCATAACTCAATGACAAATAGCTTTTTTTTTAAAGAGTATGTTCTATATTGTATATGCTACTGTAACGATGACTACAAAGCCATCAGGTATGCCAATACCATTTTTCATCACAACATAATAAAACCACAAGGAATAAACCCTCTTGGGTACGAAGAAAAACCATAACCATTCTATAGTAAATGTACAATATATAGATACTTTTGCTTTTACAAATAAAAAAATATAAGGCAATATATAAACACTTACCTACCTACTGCTACTATATACATACTTACAAGATTTCACCAATGATAAAAGATACAAGACTTAACCACATTCTATCGACTCTATACCCATAACTATGTCGTTTTGATCGTCCTTATCTTAATCGAACTTCATCTATCTCTCACTTATTGCGATTACATAATCAAACAGCACACACAATACGGTAGTGCTGAGGACGCATATAAAAATATCCTTCTTATATAAATCCATGTCATGGTTGTTTTTTTTTTTTCCTTTTTAAATATTTCTTTTATCGTAATTTCCGCACTTCGATTGAATTTTATTATTTTTTTTTTGTTCGTTTGCCTTTCTTCGTCGTCTCATATTTTGCCTGCCTGCTTATGTGCCCACATATTAACATAAAGGATATACAGAAGGTCCTTCGATTTTGGACAATATTTGACCATTAAACAGATAAGGATACGAAATAAAATGCACGACTTGGTCGCACGTACTTGCGCCTTTTTTGCTTCAACGCTTTCCAGTTGCATTGATTTATCGTGAGTCATCGATTTATTATCATGTTTAGGACACGTTTATTTTCGATGGTTGTAAGGTTTTATTTTTTTTTTTTTTTTTGATCGATTGCTGTCAAGTTTGGACTTTTTTTTATATATACATTACTTTGCCATTATATAATATGCAATCTATATCGCAAGTATAATACGGACACCAGGCGTTGGGATATCATTGATAAAAAAAGCAATTTAACGATAATTTCGAAATAGTAACCACACCGATGTTCTTCGGAAGACCTCATAAAAGAGGTTTTCTTGGAAACAAACTGATGATGACGATGGGGTTTGTCCCTACTATACTAACAGAGGAGCCATCACGATGCTGCTCGTTCCAAGTAAAACGCAACATTGTTCTGGATAAATTATTGAGATAGCCGCACCAAAAACAACCAACGACGACCGACGACAATGCGTCAGTCATCACTTTGACAGATTTCTCTACGGAACGGACTACCATAGGAAGCTTAGGACTGTTGTTAAATCGGAGATATGAGTAGTAGGTATACCTACTTTAAAGTGCATTATCATTCCACCTAGAAGTTAACTCCGCAATATTGTCGTGCTATACTGCATCTCATGGACTGCGAACGAAGTTGTTATAAACTCGTTTAAAGTAAATTTGAAAAAGGCAAGCAAACGTGCATCTCGCATCTAGAAATGTGCGGATGGATTTCAAAATTAGGTGTCTAGATAGAAATGAGTCACATTCAGATTCATCTATCTGTCCGCCCTGTGAATGATTGTAGGATTATGGAATAAAACGTGGGGATTGCTGATAGAATAGAAAATGTATACGCAGCCACGAAGCCAATTTGACGTTTTTTGTCAAACTGAGAATTTGGAGTGATTTTTCTATATGCGAGGAGAAAACCAACAGAAAAAAACTGATTACATTTCTTTCGGAATATTAATTAGAAATGTTCGTGATTCGTTTGCGGTTTTGTGTGATTAATGTTTGATGAAAGAGATGCTTTGACGGGACAGCTTTTTTTTTCTTTTAATAAGATTGGAATATTTTTAAAAGTTTAATCGGAGCTTTCGACTACGCACAACGTGCTTAACCTCTTAAGTTCTCTCTATAACTATTATCACCATTACCAAACGCGAGCGATCGCCTGATTCCGGGGGCAGACAGTTGTCCTCGGATAAAAAACTTCGTACCGTCATGTCTAATACAAGTGGTCTTCGAAACAATTCTTTTTTTCCTCTCCAATGTCATCCGGACACTGACAATAGTGATGAAATGGATGAGATAAATTCACCCATTGTTGAAAAAAAAGTGTATGTGCCGCCAATTAAATTGTTGCAAAAACCCCCCGAATATGTCCATACGATAATGAAAGATCTTAAAATATCTAATTACTCAATTAAGAAACTATCTATCGGCATAAAAATCATTTGTGAATCCATTGATTCGTTTAATGCTGTTCTTAGGCAACTCCATACAGACAATTGTCAATACTTTTCACATGATTTAAAAAGTGCAAAAGCCTTTAAAGTCGTTCTCTATGGCTTAGGAGGCATAGATGAAATTCAACTTAAAAATGAACTAATTAGACGTGAACTTAAGTGCGTTGAAGTTAAAAAAATCATTAAAAACTATGAACACTATAGTGACACTTTCTATATTATCTCTCTTGAAAATGGTTCAGTCAAATTAAATGATCTAAAAAAAAATCATCGTTCGATACTTCACACCCAAGTCAACTGGAACTATCAAAGAAAACTTAAAGGCAAGTTGACTCAATGTCACAACTGCCAAATGTTTGGCCACGGCGAAAAAAATTGCCACATTAAAACTTATTGTGCAATCTGTGCCGGGTCACACAAAACAACGGAATGCAACAACACATCTTCGCTTAAATGTGCCAACTGCAATGGAAATCATAAATCCACCGATCCTATCTGTTCAAGTAGAGCATCATATTTGGAAATAAAAGAAAAAAAATCATCTCGTAGTAAACCAAACATTCTACAAAGAGCGTTCACTGCTCATACGCAAACTCCATCACAAAAACCGGTTTTCTACCACGGGTCAATGACTGACTTTCCATCGCTTCCCACACCACACGGCCAACGAAGAAAGGTGCAGAACAGAGATTTTGCGAGTTCAAGCACCCAACAACAAACAACGAACAGTGCATGGGATAATAGAACATGCGCTCCCGCACCTTTTGTTTCTGCTGCTGTTCAAAATAACAACTCATCAAACGTCAACACGTCCAACAACACTTCATCTTTATTTTCAATTGAAGAGCTTAATGCTCTATGTATGGAAATGATAACCAATTTATCCGTATGTAAAAACAAAATTGATCAGTTCAACGTAATCGCTCATTTAGCTACTAAATTTCTTTTTTCTCATAATGATAAGTAACATGTTAAATAACCATTTAAATATTATAACTTGGAATGCCAAGGGAATACGGAACAAATATTTTGAATTTCTTAATTTTTTAAACAGCAACAATGTTGACGTTGCTTTAGTAACTGAAACTTGGCTAACAAGTGAAGTAAGACTTCCCTCTTCCGACTTTAAGTGCTATCGGGTAGATAGAACTGAGCAAAAGGGTGGTGGAGTTGCTATTCTAATTAGGAGATCAATTCAACATTCGCTCTTACCTATTATAAAAACTAGATCTGTGGAAAACATAGGTATATCAATTAAACTTAGGAATAGTAATGAAATAAAGGTTTATTGTGTATACTTTCCGGGTGGATCCTCATCGGATTCTAAACGTAAGGTGCTCAAACGTGATTTCAAAGAATTATTTGCTATGAACGGAGAATTTTTACTTGGTGGCGATTTTAATTGTCGTCATAGAGATTGGGGTTGTACTAGAGCAAATGCCTGGGGTAATTTATTGTCAGATTTGTCCCTGGTCTTACCAATAAATATTTTGTTCCCTCCTAGCTTTACATATTTCCCAGCTGGTTCTCGTGGTTCACCGTCTGTTCTTGATTTGTTTATTACCAATATCCCTAGTCAAATATCACAACCAATTTCTGTTAGTGCCTTAAGTTCGGATCATAACCCTGTTTTTTGTCGTCTACCTTGGTCGGGAGAAAAAAAAGTGCAATATATACATCAATTGAATAAAGCGGATTGGAAATGTTTTCAAACAAGTTTAAATATGAATCTGCGAAACGTACCCACTGAGCTTGAAATCATTTCTTCCAATAATGATGTAGATTGTATTGTTCAAGAATTTACTCAAACTATTTTGTCTTCATTTGATAAATGCGTACCCAAGGTATTAAAAAAAGATGATTTTAAAACAAAAAAACTTCCTGTTCATACTTTAGAACTCATTAAAATGAGAAACATACATAGAAGAAGTTGGCAGAAATATCGCCAGCCTTTCTATCAAAATATGGTTTCTCACTTCAACCAGTTAATTTCAAAAGATATTTTTAGACTTTGTAATGAAGAATGGAACAAAAAATTAAAAGTTCTTGATAAAAATGGAAAACCATTTTGGAACATAATAAAAATTGTTAAAAATAAAAACAGGAAGATTCCATTTTTGAAAGATTCTGGACGAACGATTTGCACGGATGTAGATAAGGCCAATTTGTTTGCTAGGCACTTTTCCACAAACCACTTGGTTTCTCAACATCTAGGAGATAAAGACACGGAAATTTTAGTAGAAAAAGAAATAAAAAAGTTTGATGCTTGCCAGGAATTGACTCCTTCTTGTGCATTTGTTGCCGATGGAGATATAAAAAGTATTATCAAAAGTCTTAGAGTTAAAAAAACAGGAGGGTTAGACCAAATTAAAAATCTTTATTTAAAAAATCTTTCAATTAATGGTATAAAATATCTTACTTTTATTATAAATGCCTGCTTGAAATTACAATACTTTCCGACCACATGGAAAATGGCTAAAATTATACCTATTGCCAAAGCTGGAAAAGCTACTGATATTGCTAGTTGTTATAGGCCGATAAGCTTGCTTAGTAGTATTAGCAAAGTATTTGAAAAGGTCTTAAAAGAACAAATCTTAAAAACCATAAATAACGAAAAATTATTCCCTGACCAACAATTTGGATTCAGAAAGTCTCATAGCACTTCCCATCAGGTTAAACGAATTTGCTCTCATATCAAATTAAACCGCGCTCAAGGAAAATCAACTGGAATGGTTTTATTAGACATAGAAAAGGCCTTTGATTCCGTGTGGCATAAAGGGATTATTTATAAGATGATAAAATTTAAAATTCCACTATATTTATGTAAAATAGTCCAAAGTTTCTTGTCCGATCGATGTTTTATGGTTTTTGTGGACTGTGGAGTTTCTTCGTTAGTGAATTTTAGCTATGGTGTACCTCAAGGCTCCGTTCTTGGTCCAACCTTGTATAATTTATTTACATCGGATTTCCCTATCATCCCCAATTGTGAATCAGCAATTTTTGCAGATGACACAGCCATATTTTCTTCAGACAAGCTCGCTCTCAATGTTGAGAGGAGTTTATCACAGGCTGTTGAAATATTGCAGACATATTACAATAAATGGAAAATCAAATTGAATGCTGAAAAATTTCAAGCTATCTTTTTCTCACGAAAAAGAAAGTCTTGTTATTTACCTAGCAGTAACCTTAAAATTAATGGAAAAGATATTGTTTGGGAAAACTCAGTAAAATATTTAGGGATACACCTCGATACTAAACTAACATTTAGTCAACATATAAACAACACCTTGAAAAAAATAGGCATAGCTATTAAATTGCTTTACCCCTTCATAAACCGCAATTCCACTCTTACAAACGAAAACAAAATAATAATATTCAAGTTGATCTTCCAAGCAATTTTGCTCTATGGTAGTCCTGTATGGGGAGGTGCAGCTCTATGTCATATAAAAAAACTCCAGATTTCTCAAAATAAATTGTTAAAAATGATGCTAAATCTGCCCTGGCGTCATTCGACTATAGATCTTCATGAAAGAGCGAATGTTGAATTGATTTCTGAAAGAATACACAAACTCGAAGTCAACTTCCTCTATAGCTGTGATTCATCAGAAAATCCACTCATTAAAATACTTTGTAACCAAAATCTGTGATAAATATTTGTTCTTTCCGATCAATTTATTTATGTTTGATTTCTAATTCCATTGTTATTCTCTTTTTTATTATTTATTCGTTCTATTTATTTATTTGTCTATTTATATATTTATTTATTTATTATTTATTTAATTATTTATATATATATTTATTTATTTATTGACTTTTTTTTTTTTTTTTTTTTTTAATAGATTTATTTATTTATTTTCCTTTAATTAATTAATTAATTAATTAACTTATTTATTTATTTATTTATTTATCTGATTTTTCTATTTATATATTTATATATTTAATTATTTATTTATCTTTTTATTTCTTTATTTGTTATTATTTTGATTTAACTGTTTATTTATTTATTTATTCAAGTATTCAATTATTTATTTATTTGTTATTTACACATTTATTAATATTTTGTGTTATGTTCATTTATTCATTTGTTTAGCCGTTCACTTATTTATTTTTTTTTTATGTATTTACTTGTATATTAATTTATTTATTTATACATATTGAGTTTTGTTACTCATGAGTTGTTTATATAATTTTTTTTTTTTGTTTTCTTTCTTTAATTTTTTTGTATATATAGCTATTATTGAAATGTGTTGTTAGTTATTTTTCTAACATTGCTATCTAGTCATTTCTATTTTTTTTTTTTTTTTTATCTTAATTTAAATTGAAGGTTTTTAAAGCATTTTCCTTCAGATAAACCATTGCCCAAATGAAATTCCTAGCATAATTACGATAATGTTTCAGTTGTAAGATAAGTTAAATCAAATCTCTGAATTGTAAAATGAGTGGTTACATAGCCTTTAAATTGTTTTGCGAAATAAAATATCTATCTATCTAAAAGTATAAGTATTTATGTTGTTGATTTATATAAACACTTGATGTGGGGCTTAGTTTCTTCTGCTTCGAATGTCTCTACAGCTCCGGGCTAGTTTTATGTCTTTCCAAGCAGGTCGTTCTTGAGCCAGTTGCTTGAATTAGTGGGAGAGGAGTTTTTCTTAACCTGATCCCAGCACCATAAATGTATAATTTTCTTCTAGTGTTATCGTATAGGTTCGATACGAAATCTTGAGCATTGGTATCCTATGTGAACCATAGCTATATTGAGCCGGCCATCGTATACAGCCATGTGCTCCCCTTCCGTCTCGCGCTGACAATGGAGTAAATTTAAGGGAAGAATAACTTCACAATATTGCGTCCAGGGCAAACAAAAATCGTGTTTCTTCCTAGGCTGGAGCGATAGGAGCCTTCCTCTGGCTCTTAATCATAAAATCAAGGCCCAAATTACAGCATTAGTGACTGATTGAGTGAGTACCATAAGTGATCGAATAAACGAGTAAAACCTATGTGATGGATGATGGCTCCATAACGTGAGCGGTATGGAGCAAAACTCACATAATTCAGTCACGTATTACTCGATAACTGGTGCGGTAATTTGGCTCCAGATCTCTTGATGCCCATTCTGTTCAGGTGGGTTCCCATTGAGTTCTGACCCGTTCGGATTCCAATCTTCAAGGACCGTTAGGCCTGCTTATATTGAGCAAATAGTCTGTTTCTTCCTTAGGAAGCTACAGATTCCTCGAGATCTGATAAGATAAATTGCGACCATCTGTCGTTCGCAAAAACTTGGTAAATATACTTTTTTCTCGCTCCAGTGCCATTGTTATCGAAGATTCGGTTTGGCTCGGGTCTAGAGATGACCCGTTTTGAGCCAATTCATCCACCATTTCGTTCTCGCGTATATCACAGTATTTCCTATGGGACCCATCGAAGGGTAGCGTTTCGACAACGTTCTACCAATTTTGACTTAGAACGATCGAGAAAATAGCTTTAATTGTGGTTTGCCTGTCAATGAAAATATAAGTTATAAGTTCACATGTGGCAAGGCTCTTTGCGGCCTTACAAATTGCAAACACTTCCACTAGTGGCAGTTAGTTCGTAAGGCTGCCGAGGCGCCAATGAAAAGAAACTAACTTCCATTTTTTTTAAACTGTAACTTATATACGTTTTTCATCAAGTCCCAGCTAAATGCAAACTCATCAACTAAATCCCATAGTGCCTGGCTATAAGTTTTGTGCTTCAGCCGCCATTTTAACTACTTTTTTTAGAGTTTAAGCGCCTAAAAGTATGCTTTTTCAGTTTTTGTTTTATAACTCCGTAAGGGTTAGGTAAAATCTGAAAAATCGGAATCGTTAAAATCGAAAATAAAAAGATACCCTCTACCTATACTGTTAGGGCCAGTTTCACAGTCTAAATTTCATAGCTAGCGTAAGTGGAACTTAAGTCACCAACATCGGAGACTTAAGTGCCACTTATTCAGGTAACAGTGAACGGTGATATTGGGATTTAATCTTTCAAATTCCCCACTTAAGTATCACTTTTCTGACTGTGAAACTGGCCCTTAGTATCGTTTTTACTTATCATGAAATTATGCAGCATTCTCTTAAAAGTCAACAAATGATGCTCTGAAATATAGAGAACGTATTATGGAAGAAGATGTTTGCTTTAATTGATATGTATTTGTTTTTTTTTTTTATATTAATAAAATGTAATGGATATCTATGATTTCAGCCTGGTAGACGGCTTAGGCCATACCAAATTAGACTTAGGAAATTCTGTTAAGTTCAACATTTGTATTTATTAATTTTTCTATGAAATAAAGAGTTAGGGAACCTTTTGAGAAAAACAAACCAAATATTGTTCGGGATATACCGTTACATCTGTATAGATGTGGAATTCCATACCTACCTAAAAAACTAGCAGTGATGGTATTTATAATCCCATTTTAAGGCCTTGCCTACTTTAGCACACGATCCATCTCCAAAATCTTATTTATTTTCATTTGTCCATCTTAGACACCGAAATTGGTTTTCTAAACCTATTCTAAAGTGGGAACGTTAAATGTCTTAAACGTCCATCCGAAATTAATGTAATGTGTGTTGAACGTACCCAGTGACAATTGTTCTTATCTGTCAATTGATTGGATTTTAAATTAATATAGCCTTTTGCTGCAATTGATTTTTTTAACAATATTAACATGATAAATTCGTTTAATTTCACATCTCATACCTTTGAATTGAAAATGTTTGTAATAAAAACAGTTGAAACAGCTGTTTATTTACAAAGTTCACTAAAATTCATTTGTTCATTCCAGATCGACATATTACAGATATGTCAGAGAATATATGAGGACGTATTTTGATAACATTCCTGGAAAGTAAGACAACTTATATGGAATACGTTTATATATAGGGAGATGGCTAAAGTATAAGCGTGTTCTAAAAAAAATCTAATAAATACGACTGTAGTTGTACATTTGAAAACAAAAACTGACCCAAGAATTTAGGCCAAAAAACAATCAGAAAAAATGGCAAGAAACACTTTTGTTCGTCGTCTCTATATCATCACCAATAATGATGCAAAATTAATTCCACAAACGTCCTTGAAACAAGCTCATTAAAATTAACAAAACCCACACAACAAGGTTAAATAAATTCACCCAATCAATTTAATCCACATATAAGACCCAAAAGAACACATCCCTTACAATATCAAAATCAATTCTAACGACGACGATGGTAGTCTTAATTAAAAACCCAACTCACTTCCACTTAGAAAATATCTCTTAACACACTTAAGGAATATCAATTCCTTCTTTTTTTTCTTCTTAACGAACTTTAACAACAACAACAAATAAAAAAATAAACACACTTGTATACATATCTATCTTAACCAAAAGAGAAAGAAAAAAAAAATAAAAGATTGTTTATTCAAAGAATGGAAGAACAACAAATAGGAAAAAATCGAAATACATCCCATAAAGCCATGTATGTACATTGCACACATCTTGAAGGTATTACAAAACTTTTTCGCATCTTAGAAAAGCCAAATAAATGTTCGTATCCTTCGAAAGTCGAAACACTTGTGTGTGTCTCGCACCAATAACAGGCAACGATGCTGTTCCGCTGCCACCGCGTGTGTTGTTGACGCCCGTTTGGAAAAAATATCCTTTTCCGTTGTCCTTTCTTCACTCTCTTGACGAGCCATTTGTTTACATGCAAAAATAAGTAGAAAATACCAACAAGGTAGGTACACTCCGTTATCTGCGTTGTCTTCTCTGTCTTGACACTTCCTTTTAGGGTGACACAACACACCCATCAATTGAGGTGGAGAAGGAGGGAAGGGAACTAGTGGAAAAAGCTTAGGTTATTCCCTCCCACCTTCATCAGCATATGCATGCATGGTGATCACAACAATATGTCTTAATTTAGAGCGAGTGTGTCCTTGTCACTGGAGGACCTTGAAAATGTTAAAGCCCACGCGCGTAAAATGTCGTAGTCCTTGTTATGGTTGTTGCTGTTATACTTTTTGTTCCTGTTTTTTTTTGTTTTTTTTTTTTTTTACTTAAATTCTAACTCGTTGTTGATATTGTGGTTTTGTCTATGTGCAGGTTTGAGTGTGAATGTGTCCATAGAGGATATTAGAAATGGAAAATAAATATATTTTCTTTAAGGAAAACCAAAGGAAATTGTATAAATGGAATTGAACAATGACAATACTCATTGAATTTTATACGAAGAGTGCGGTAATTTACATACATGGGCAAAAGGAAAATTTCTATAATGACAGCTGTCAAATTCAATTGTTACGTGGTATGTTGAACGTTGACATTTAAATCTTACTCTGTCAAAGGGTATTTGTTACTGTTTGTTTGTAAAAAGTCTTAAGATGTAGATTATACCCCTTGTTTTTCTTTTTTGAGGGTATCAAATGTCGCTCTTGCGTGTTGAATGTATACAACAAAGATTAATTTCTTATTTTGACATTTAAAGGTGGGCCAGTAGGAGAATTTCTGAATCCTTTAATGGCAAAAGTGACAGTCATGAATTTGTGAAAACTGACAGATGTGAAATTGCAAAGCGAAAATAGGAAGCGATTTTTATCTTTAAAGAAGTTTTTTTTTGAAAATGTTGATGTTTAAATGTTAAATGTGACGTCATATTTATGTTTATATGTCATAAACAATATTCCAATATTTGCTAATTAAAACGGATGAACAAATGTCAGTTTCCACAAAGTGACGATTTTGACATATGTATTGCCACTTTTGTTGAAGAGTGCAGTGACAAAGAATTAACGAACAACCCTGTTTTCGTTGTCAAATTGGTGGCTTATTCGTTTTTAATTTAAAATTAAAAAAAATATTCAAAATATTCCTCCATCACAAAAATTCCCATTAATTTTTTCACTCTCTTTTCACATTATAAATCACAGGATGAAATGAAATAAAAAATTGTTACATCAGGTCAAAGATATGTGTCACCTGTCTGTCGTAAAAGTCAAGCATATAATATAAGAGTGTCACTGAATTCCCACAATTCATTTTAATAAAATTTTATATGGACGTTAAGGAAATACTTATGTATGACCATAAAATGAAATGGAATTCAATTTTCGTGGGTTGTGTACTTCTTAGATTTCTCCAACTGTCAACCGGTGACAGCTGATTAAATAATTGTTTTAAAAGGTTTGACTTTTATTTTTTTGTTTTCGCAAAAAAGAAAAGGTTGATTCTTTTAATTTATTTAAAAGACCTAAAAATTTAAAAGAGTGATTGTTTTTTATTGTACTTTCGTTTGAAATGTCAGTCAACTTTTGATGGTGAAAGTTAAATAAACCTCCTGGTCAGTACAAAAAGGTAATGCAGAGCATCGTATTCTTGCTTTTATTCTTTATATTTCAATGCGGATTTTTTTCACAATTTAAATGGATTGTATTTTTGTGTATGTTTTTTTGACAGTAAAACGTAGCGACTACGAGATCTTAGCTTGACAATTAAATTTTTGTTTTCCTGACGGTGTTCACGTTTGACTCATTCAGACTACATATTTTGACGGCTCTGATTATTTTATCTCGCTCCCGCTTCATTTTTAAAAAATCCTAGCTGAGAAATCAAAAGGAACTGTTCATGTAATTCCCAAAGCTGTCAGTTTCTACCAATTCAAGTCAATTTTTTGTTTTTTATATGAACTTTAACAAAACTAATAGAATTGATAGAAATTTCCAGTTCTGGGAAGTATAATAAGTCGGCTTTGAGAGTCCAATTTAAACACCGGCCATCTTAAATTTTTATTTGACAGAACTATCACCAATTTTTTGAAGAATCTTAGACGGTGTTTACATTGGACTCACTCCGCGCGACTCATTTTGACATTTCTTTCTTTTATCTCACTCCACCTCACTATATGAGAAAGTGAGGCAGGATTTTTTGATTTTTCTCTTTCTCATCATGAGGTGGAGTGAGATAAAACCAAGAAGTGAGTGAGTCCAATGTGAACACCGTCTTAGATATATGTAGATACCTGAATGAACATATAATTGAGTATACATATACTCCAAATTTGTTGTCAATATTTACTATTTAAATATATATACACCGTGTTTTATTGACAAGTCTACAAAGTAACTCAAAAAGTGGGAACAAATATGTCAGCAATTAAAGCGAACATAATAACAAAGCGAACAAAAGGTGTTGAATGTTGAAATCTTGGAGCTGAAGATGGCGCTAATTTCAGTTGTTAAAAAATACTCAGAGATTTCGCTCCGTCGAAAAGAAAGCAAGAGAACTCAAAATTATTTTTCCTTAGGATTTTGACAGTTAAACTATAAAATTTTACTGAAGAATTCTGTTCATGTCACTGAGATTGATGAGGTCTAAGAGATCTCATTTTTCTGAACATGCCTTTTATTTCAACCAGAATGTCGGTAACAAATAGATTCCTTTGGATTGACAGAATGGTCTGTTTTTGTATTATTTGTCATTGAAAAACAGTTCAGCGTGTTTTCATGCCCAATTCATCGATATGTCCGCTCGGAAATTAAGAGATTTCAGTGCTTTTTGACGACAGTTCGTACTAAATGCTCTATAAATGTCAAAATATTATTCCTCGCCGATTTGTTATTTGTTATCGATGGATTAAATAAAAGACGTCAAAACCGCCGTAAAAATTCGAAAATTTATAAATTTTATGTATACATATCTCCGGAGTGAGTGATTTTAAACCTTTCGAGTGACATTAAAAACGAAATACTCGTAATTTGTCAAAACAGTCAAACTATTAACTGTCGACATGTTGTCTTTTTTTAATGCAAAAATCAACATTATGAAAGGAATACATATAGCTATTGCGACAATTATTCGGCTAAAAGGAAATTTTCAAAGATGAGTTGATAGACAATGTATGTATGTATGTAATAGGTAGTTTATTTAAAAAAAAATCAAAGTCCCGTGAGTCTTTAAACTAATTTGAGTGAAACACTGGGGAAAAAAGAAAAAAATACTATTTTATTTATTTTTTTGTTTTATTTTGGTTTAGAAGGTAAGAAATTTTTTTATTTTTTTACATGTATTTGTAGGAACGTAATAGGCAATTTCAATTATATATTACAAGTCAAACAGTGGAGTAAAAAGGCAGTTTGTTCATAATCGGTTAAACCTGTATAACAAAGACTTTCACAAGCTCTGACGTATTGGCACTACCCAACCAAAGTCAGGTGATTAGCGATTTCGATCATTAACAACTCAAATTATTGTATCCTTGATAAAAATTTTGAGTAACAATCACATTCGACAATTTTAAAAATAAGTCCCATACGCCTCAAGCGACCATTTCATGCCCTGTTGACAATCTAGACATAAAATTATGCCATACACTGAAAACGGAATAGCGTTTTTTTTTTAAACTGCCTTAGCTATAAATTTCCAATGAAAATTCGTTTCAAATCTTGCCGCAGTTTAAACATCTTCTGTTCTTCCAGATAACTAAACGAAGTGCCATTTTGTTTTAATTCCATTCTACATACCTAATCTAACTTGATTTTGTGGTTTTCTTTCAAACTTAAAAAGACTATAAAAATCGTTTTTTTTACAAAAAAAAAGAAAGAAATAGGAAGTGCAGTATTATGTATATGTATTGCAACGAAACCGCCTCCTCTTTGAACTATGTCTGCTGGTGATATAGTATATGTTCCATAGTCTTTATACATTGTGATTGTGTTAAATTACAAAACAATGGTTTTTGCGATGTTAACACACAGTACAATATGTATCTCTAACAGATTCACCCAGTTTCTCTTCTTCTATCTATGAATCATTTTATTCCGTTTTTGCCCCCCAGCTCTATGTAGTAGTAGTAGTAGTAGTAGTAGTAGAAGGCGGTTGGCCATTGTTCTTAATTTTATGTAAGGGCTTGTGTCTTTGGATTGTGTAATCGAAAATCATCAACGCCATCATCATCATGTAGCCAATGTCTTCGATGTATAGGATTGTGTTAGTTTTCCATTCCATTAACTTAGTTTGAATTTTCGGTCGTCGTCGTCGGTCGTTGATATATTGAGAGAAGGAAGTCTTTTTGATGATGGTGAATCTATGCCAAAGCTATATTGCAAAAAATCTTCATAACATGGTCATCATTGTCTGAAGATGCTGATGTAATGAGTATTGTTCCAGTGGTATAGCTGTTTATTTATGTAGATGCAAAAATAATGTAAGTTGCAATATTTTGGTTAAATAATCTAGATAATTGCTATATGAAATCTTTATAGACTAGCTCCACAGATTTACTATGGTAAATTTTTACTATCAGGTCACGATGATGAAAAAGTATCAGTGCTTAAGAAGCTTGAAAACATTTTGTTTCAAAAACCATCATGACGTGTCACTGAGTGGACAGAGACAGACCATTACTTACTTACTTACTTAAGGTGGCGCTACAGTCCAGGATGGACCAGGGCCTCAACAATCATACCTTTGCAGCCACTAGCTGTCTCCAATTTTGCACGCCAAGTTGGTTGAGGTCCTCTCACACCTGTGTGCGCCACCTGAGTCGCGGTCTTCCTCTACTATGCGCGCCATCCCTCGGGATTGGATTCGAAGATTTTACGGGCGGGGGTGTTGAGGTTCATTCGCTCTACATGACCCAGCCATCTAAGTTCTTGCACCTTGACCCGTTTAACCAGGTCAGTCTCGATGTACAACCCATGCAGTTCCTGATTGCATCTTCTCCTCCACTCACCATCCATGCAGACGGGACCAAAAACCACCCGGAGAATTTGTCTCTCGAAACATCCTAAAGCGTTCTCATCCAGTTTTGACAAGACCGGGTTGATAAGTGTCTTGTAAAGGGACACTCTAGTTGCTCGAGAGAGGAATTTGCTACTCAATTGCCTTCTTAGTCCAAAGAAGCAGCGAGTTATTCTCCGTTTGATTTCAGCGCTGGCATCGTTGTCTGAATTAATAGCGGCGCCTAGGTAGGCAAAGTCCTTAACTTCCTCAAAGTTATATCTGTCTATGGTGGTGACGTTCTGTCCAAGACATCGGTGTTGAGTATCCTTTCTTGATGACAGCATATACTTGGTCTTGCCCTAACTGACCGCCAACCCCATCTTCTTCGCTTCCGCCTCAATGCTCACAAGCGCTCCACTGACATCACGCTGCGTTCTTCCAATTATGTCAATATCGTCGGCACATCCTAGTAATTGGACGGATCTTTGATAGATTGTGCCTCTTGTGTTGACGCTTGAGCTTCGCACTATTCTTTCCAGAATGATGTTAAAGAAGTCGCATGACAGTGCATCGCCTTGTCTGAAACCTTTTTTGACATTAAATGTGTTGGCGCAGTTCAGAGAGTCTCCTTTTTTGAGGATTGGGAAAACATTCCATTAATCGGGCATGCTTTCTTACGACCATATTTTGCAGAACTGGTGCATGCTCCTAACCTAAGTCTTTGCCCCTCGCTTTGAAAAGTTCGGGAGCGAGGCCATCATTGTTAGGCTTAAGCTTCGACATAGCTATGTTTACTTCGTCGAGGTCGGGTGGGCGGAATTGTTGGTCTGCGTCGTCTAAGTGGAATGGTACTATCTCTCAGAGACAGACCCGCTTTATTTAATTTTCTGCCGAAACCAATCGAGTTAGGGAGATACTCTTGGATGATTTGTCACTTTCTCGCAAGAGGCAGTACCCCTAAAAGAAAACTCTCCTTAATCGGCTAAGGTTTATGCCTCAGGACAAAAAAAGGCGAAACTTCGACAAAATTCCTACAACTTTGAATTTTGGTGGAGAAGTTCATGTGTTCAGTATTTTCTTAAAAGTACTTTAAATTTAGGTCAGAGTTTTTAATTTTTTTGCGGTGAAAGGAGCCAATTTTTTTGTTTTGTAAATTGCTCAAAATCTATCAGTTTTTTGGAAGAAAAATATTCTACACAAAATGGGTTTTAACGCAAGAGAAATATTGTTTTTGAGAGAAAGATTTGCAAACGTGGCAAGTACCTTACTCCGCGGTGATGTGGAGAAAAGTACATTAAAACAAACTGGCATCGTATAATTATTTAATTGAACTTTCATTTAAGCAGAGGTTAACAAAAAAAAGAAGCCAACGAACCTACTAAGCCTATACTTTCTAATAGGTAAATAAACCAGTACCCATGGAATATGGAAAATCGTTAGACTGTGAGTGTAGTACAATAATTTGAAGTTCAAACTGATGAAAACAAATTAAACTAACGTGTGTGAGGTCAAATTTCAGTTCATCAGCTAGCTGTTTCGAATGTTTATGATTAAAATAATTAGGTTTGTCTCAAACCGTTAACTCATAACAAACTATTCCTCAAAAAAAAAAAAAAGAACCTTTCCAACTCCAGTTATAAAATTCTCAAAATGTCTTCATCAAAATAAAGGTGCTGACTTTTGACATCTCTTCTTTTTCTTAGACGATCCCTTCATCCCAAAAAAAAAAAAAAAAACATCTTAATATCATTCACCATCTAAACGAACAGACACGTTTTGTTTTAGAACAAAAGACAAATCACACTTAAAAAGATTAATGACTATACCATCATCAAGCTAAAGAGATTAAGATAAATACCGGTGCACTATACACTTCAGATAATACATATAGTTACGCATACAGATACAGAACCGCAACCGGCAAAATGACTACTAGTATATTATGAAATAAGAGATTATGTACCTTTGTTTTTGAATTATAATATCTTTTGTTTGTTTAGGCTCTGTCGCTGCCGCTGTTGCTGTCGTTCGTGTAGTGTCGTCAGGTGAACCAACCAAAAAAATTATTATGAAATCCAATAGATAAACTCACAGATTTAACAATGGAGGGTTTCAAAAAAAAAAAAAAACCTGAACCTGAATACAATAAAAAGTATTCATAATGAGCCAAGGGCAAAGTACTATACGAATACATCGGTATATTCATATGGGGGCAACAAAACATGGCCGAAAGGGCGAGGTTCCAGATTTAGTAAATTTATATTCAAAATGGATGTGTTTTTTTGGATTAGTATTAGTGAGTGAGTAAAGATATATGTTTATATATGAACAAAATACATAATTCCAATCTAAACAGGTGGTAAATTGACTTTTATGGGTTGGTTGCCCTCGGTTCAGTCATCGGTAAAATGACTTATCGTTTCAATAAATTCAATTAACATATTACTTTGGGGTATAAAATAAGAAAAGTAACATAAAATTGAACCAAAATCATAGAAAATACATTTACGTCCAGTTTTTCAATACGAGATTAAAGTTAAGCTCCAGTTAACTCATCAAATTTGGTGAGTTAACTCAAGATTAACTGAACTGGTGTTTTTGATGTTTTATCAACGGAAGTTTTTCAGTCGTTCCGTATGCATCCTTCATGGCAAACTTCTTCATCAGTTAACTGTGAATTAATTTACTTTTAGAGTTACCTAACTCTGGTTTAACTCACCACTAAAAAACTGGTTCTTACTGAATCCAAATGAAAAGAATATGACAATATTCCATAATTTTGACAGTACTATAGTTTAAAATATCGTTTATACTAACATACATTTTTTTGTCGAAAACTATAGGAAGCAACATTACCACAGGTATTCAAGTCTTATATTTTATCTACTTATAATTAATAAACAAAAATGTACACTCTGATGTGAAACGAAAAAACACATTCAGCCTTATTGTGAGTTTCACTCGAACAAAATTCCACCCGGAAAATTAGACATTTCACTTTTCGCCAATTGTGAGTTTGCCCCGAAATTTTATGATCGAAAAATTCCCCTTATGGTGAACATTCATTTCGGGTGGAGTGTAATGTCATTTTCACTTCCTTTTTGTAGGCGAACAAAATTTCGTTCGGGCGAAACTCACAATAGCTTTTAAAATTCCGAGCGAAAAAAAAATTTTAAGGTGAAATATTTTTCGGGTGAAACTCACAATAAGGCTGATTAATTCAATTCAAAAATAACACCTCGTTATCTAGTACTGGAAGGTAAATGCAAAAAAACCCGTTTTGTGGATGAAAACATAAGAAGGCTGATTTTTACGTATATGAAAGGGTGCTATTGAAAAGGCTTTAGTCTAAGTTTTTGGGACTTAAGAGTACAATAGATGTACAGTGCACTTAAACTGAAATTAAGTAATTCATTCAAGTTTTCGAAACGCCATGACCCTATCGAAATCCGCCATTTTGGAAATTGCGAATTGGTCAATGTCTCCAAAACTATTTTTTTTTTTTCGGGAAACTGTCACGCCCAACATGGCAAGCAATGAAATCATATTTTATTTACATTATAGAAATTTTTTTCCGAGCGGGAAATATTCCCTTAAAAGTTTAGGTAAGTTGTTTGCATTATAAAAATTATAAAACATGGAATTTCCAATATTTTGATATATGTTCTAAGGTGGTGCAATACTGCAGTCCAAAGTAATAGCTATTTGGAAATTAGTCGCCCACGTAATTGGGTTAACATATTATACAAAATCTGCTGTTTCGCCAAATACGTCTGATGACTGTAATTTTGTACCAGTAACCCAATCGATTCAAAATTCATCTGAATTTGTAATGAAATGTTTAAATGTCCAAAATGTTTGTAAAAGCCGGCTTCTGACACGATTGAGAGTTTCTTTCAATATTACAGTCAAAAATTAAAATGTCGCAATTAATATAAAACATTTTGAACATATTTGAAAATTTGCCAGAAACTTTTGTAACGAACGAGAGATTTGTAAAAAATTACCTTTAAAAATTATATAGGCATCGTCAGCTTTATAAAAACACCCATATCGACACAATTGGTGTTAAGGCCAATTTGTATAAGGAGTTAACCCAATTACACGATAGAGTTTCCAGACCTATAACTTTGTACTGCGATATTGCTTCATCTTTAGAAATAAATCAAAATGTTGACAATTCCATGTTCTATAACTTGTATGTGTATTATGGAAAAATTTAATTAAAATTAAGCTTTTCTTAAAAAAAAAAACGAGAAAAATGCGGAAACAAAATTTAAACGACAAAACCTCGAAAATATTGCCCGGGCAAAAAAAAGTTATAAGTAAAGAAATAAGAGAAGATTTCATGTCTATGAAATGTCGTGACAGCTTTCACACTAAAACCAATAGTCTTAGCGTTATAGGTCAAGTCCCGTTTCCCAAAATGGCATACAGTGGTGCACAGTGGGCCGAGGTGGAAATAATAGATATTCCGAAAGTGCTCTTTTCGGTTAGTTGGTTCATGTTTCTCACTGTATATAGTAATGCTTTTTTAGTTTCCAGCTGAGGTAGGCCAGCGGGTCCAGGGTTCTTACCGAAGAAAGCAATAAAACTCGGGTTTAGAAAGTTCAGAACTCCAGTTCTTTAGACACTTTTTATTTCAGTTGTACTTAAAACTAGATTAACAGATTATTTTCGTATAAATCTTACAATTGTATTATAACTTAAATAAATAACACGGTATTGCATATACGGCTACAGAAGGTGGGATAAACTCCCTAGCCAACACCGAAGTGAAGTGAAGGCACGGTACGACGACAGGCGGTGGGATAAACTCCCTAGCCAACACCGAATTGAAGGCACGGTACGATGACAGGCGGTGGGATAAATTCCCTAGCCAACACTGAAGTGAAGGCACGGTACGAAGGCGGACGGTGGGATAAATTCCCTATCCTCCAAGCGATTCTTAAGGCAAAAATGTTATTTGGGATTAGCTCCCTAGCCTTATCGAATTGGAGGCGGATTTAATTGGTTTGGGATTAATCCCTAGCCGCAACAAGAAATTGTGGCAAAAATAAGGAGGGGAAGGGGTTTTTTTAAGGCTTAAAGCCAAAAATTAATTGAAACTTCTCACTGGTGTACTACACAACCAGCAGCTTGCTTCTTGGTACTCACTAAGTTCAAAGGATTGAATTAGCAGAACCACGGACGATAAAATTTTCCTGATTTGCAGTGGCCATTTCACCCTTCCTTATAGATTCGGCGGTAACAAGGAAGTGTGAATTATGTGAGGTAGAAAAACACTACCCATTAATTTCATATAAGTCGTTGAATTGTTGTCGTGTGCATTGGTTGTGTTGTGCTGTTGTTGTCGGCAAACCTCGTCATCAATTCTCGTGGGCGCCTTGAGGTATGTGATGTAATTGTGATCGAGTTGATGATGTTGAAGATGTTGAAGATGTTGAGTTGGAGGATAGGCGCTGTTTTGAAAAGGTGTAACTTCGTTACAATATTATAGTCAGAAAATCTGGGTACAACCAGGCTTTGGGCCGAAACTCAAGTGGAATCCTCTTAATAGAGTCCCACAGTCAAAATATTGGAAATTGTGTGTGAACTTTAGTTGACTTGCCAAAAGTGTTACGACAATGCTAGGTGAACAAATTGTTCTTTTCCTTGCCTAGGATGTCTAAAAAACTTATACAGCGCGCGGTCAAACAAATTTTTGAGCGTGTTACAGCAGTAAAATGTAAGAAATAGTCTACGTCTACGCTAATGAGGACCGTTTTCCGCAAATGAATTGTGTATATTTCGCATCCCATTCTGTTGAACTCAGGGATCGACCCACGCAGGTCATCGAACGCGCCTACTTGGATCTTCATGCACCCATGTAAAACCCGTGTAAAAATGTCATCCAAATTGTCATTATATTTCTCTGCAACGACGGACGTCAATAAAAAAAAGTGTGCAAAAATCAAAATTGTGTTGTGTTTCTTTTTATTTTATCTTTTTTTGAAGAACTTTAAAACTTAAATAACCAAAATAATAAAAATAATAAAAAGGCTTTACAGCCCAAACACATTCATTATGAGGTCTCGAAAATTTAATCAAAATCGGTTTAGTAGTTCTGTTTCCTACATACAAAGTTCACCATTGGGTGACGTCTCGAAAACTTTTTCGAATAGAACTCTTTCAGCTATGAAAAAATCATTTCGTTGTACAGTATAAACGCCTCGATTCAATGGGCGAAATTTCTAAACAATTGTAGCAGATTATTTGAAAAACTCTCCACTCTTTCTTGCACCTAATTAACTGTATAGAATATTAATAAAGTGTGCGGATAAATGACATACATATATTTTACACTTATAAGTTTTTAATATATCTTTCAATACAGCATGGCTTTCTGTGACTTTTTTGTGTATTTGTTTTTTATTTTGAAAAAATATTCAAAAATATTTGTTTTCATAACCATTTCATTCTCTTGTTGGAGACCAAAGCTAAATTTCGCTCCACATCAGCAGCGTACTAGGCCTTAATTTACAACATATTGTTCAATTTTTTTTTCCTCAAAATTGTTAGTAGTCTGTAAGATACATAATCTGTAGATGAATTTATTAATAAATAAATAAATAAAAGAAGATCACTTTTCTGGATAGCTTTGTTGGAGACCCAAAATTAAAAAGATCTCCACAAAAATGCAGCTTGGTTGGACTGTTTTCGAAGTCAAAGTCGAATTCCAATGGCGTATTATTTAGCCTAAGTATACATTTAACTCCACAGAAATAACATTCTGTTAGCGGTAAAAATGCAATTAGTTCTTCAGAACTCATGAAAGTTTGAAGCCTTCAGTCATTTCTCTCTTATTCTTACATATTTTTTTCTTATTATTTTGTTTTAAGATGCTGTTGCTGTATTTCATCAACACACCACAATCCTGCGACACGTTGACGACGACCGACAACGGACGACGGACGAAGACAACAAAGTGTCATTATCATTTTCAAGCAATTAAGTTTAAGTCCCTTGGCTTTAAACAAATAAAAAAGATAAATCTACAAAAAGGCCAGCTTGAGAAATTTAAGGAATCCAGTTAGATCAGTGCGTGTATCGCGTAAAGAGTGATGGATCTACTGCAGCTACTACCTGTGCGGCTGCCAGTGGCAGCAATTATAAACGCACACACTTCAGAGCTCTGACGGCCAAGACAATCTTCATATTATACGTTACGTATATGTATATATATTTTCGTATTGTAGCTAAAAGATGCTTCTAGTTGTTGTATATCTCTTATCCCGCAATCAACACACCGGTTATAGTAGGCTATACAAGTGCAACTGCAACTGCAACACATTGCACAAAGACCTCGTTCCAATAATAGTGACCAACAATACACTAGCCTCTGTTCGGCACCAGAGATGCTGGATGTTATGTATCTTATACAGTTTTTTTTTTGTTTTTAATGTTGGTTTGTTGCATCTACGGAAACCGGCTGCACGCAAAAACCGGATTTGAGTGATTATCACACTGAGATCTGCACTCTAAATCTAAAAGTTAGATAGTTTTTTTTTTGTTGGCTTATTTAATGTGTGTGTAGTTGCTGCTCTGTTGCTGCTGCCTCGACATCAAAGATTATGTTGCCCCCAACTGTAGGTCAATAAGCGCGTTCAACTTGTTTGCTTAATGCGCCATAGAGGAGCACGAAGCACGACGACGACAACGACAACGACATCGACGAATGATGATGCTACCTATAATGCCATTACCCCAACTGCTCTTGCTGCTGCCGCTATGGTCTGGTCATGTTGTTAGAAACTCGTTATATTTGTATCTAATTCTAATGCGAGATGCATTCGAGTTGACTTTGGGTGGCGGCTAAGAGATTATTTCTCTTCCGTATGTGATTTGAAAAACAAGTGCAACATGAATGTGAAGAAACACATTTGTATAAGTATATACAGATACACACACATGCAATATACATGGAATTGGGGGCGCCAAATCAGGTGTAGGTTTGCTAGTTGTTGTTGTGCAACAACAAGTGGGTGGACGAACGGACCGAACGCGACCGACGCACGCAACGAACAAACGCGACGTAGAAGTTATATTCGATCTAGATACACTACGGTAGCCATATACATACATAAACAACTTTATATACTCTGGAATATAAATCAGTCCAATCATTATTATTTTGTTTTTGTATTTCGTCTTCTTGTTTTTATTATAAGAGGAGGAAAATGGTGGTTTGTATCTGAATCTATCTTAATTGTTTGTTAGCTTTAGATTGGATTATTGATAAGAAAAATTGAACTGGAATTTATTGATGTTGATTGTCAATAGATTGGGTGTTATGGGTCGAATAAAATTAACCGATATAAAAAGGAGTTGTTTCATTGTCACTATTGCGGGCAATAGCATTATTTCTATTTCCTCAATGAGTTTTTTAACCCTCAGATACCGTTGTTGGAAATCGATAAACGAATGAAAAACTAAAACGACGTATATACAGGGTGTTTTTTTTAAAAGGTATAAAACTTTACTTTGGCAACACTATTTTCACTGGCAGCCATTTTGTCAGCTGTCAAGTGATTTATTTTAAGTTTGGTTTGGCATTTTAACGTGAATAGACTGACGCCTGCACAACGCTTCCAAATTGTGCCCAAATGGGCCCAAAACAAGATTGCCGTTGATCGCAATTTTCATAAGCGAATTTTGTTTAGCGATGAAGCTCACTTTTGGTTGAATGGATATGTCAATCAACAAAACTGGCGTATTTGGAGTGATGATGATGATGATCAAGTGTATGTTGAGACACCGTTACATCCACAAAAACTGACTGTTTGGTGGGCTTTATGGTTTGGTGGAATAATTGGGCCGTACTTCTTTAAACACTTTGGTGGCCAGAACGTTACAGTCAATGGTGACCGCTATAGAGCCATGATTACTGACTTTTTCGTTCATCAATTGAACAACCGCAGGATGTGGAGGAGCTGTGGTTTCAACAAGACGGCGCAACATGTCACACAGCTCGTGCCACAATTGAGTTATTGAAGGAAACGTTTGATGGTAACCGCATAGTATCACATTACGGACCCGTGAATTGGCCTCAAAGATCGTGCGATTTAACGCCGCGGCGCTTGACTATTTTCTGTTTAGATATGTGAAGTCGCTAGTCTACGCCGATAAGCCCGCAAAGATTGACCACTTGGAGGACAACATTCGCCGAGTTATTGCCGATATATGTACGGCCACAAATGTTGGAAAAAAGTCATCGAAAATTGGACCTCCAGATTAGACTACTTCCGAGCCAGCCGTGGCGGTCATATGCCAGAAATGATATTTAAATTATAATGCCAGAAAAATCATCTTTGTTTTATTCCATTTTAAAGTTCTATAGGTACCCTTAAAAAAAAAACTCCCTTTACAATTGATTAGTTTATTGCAGATAAAAGTACATAACAGGTTTTCTAGCAAAAAGAGCATTTAACAGATCTCTATCCGTTCCATATAAGGGAATTTCATAAAAACTCATGCGGACGGTTTGATGAAAACCACTTTTTTTGGACTTCTCCATCATAGTAATATCTATTAAGTTTGATTAAAACCTCGCAACCAATACTTGCCTCTGAGCAATGATAGAAACAAAGGTCAACCCACAATATACCATACACTTATGTACCTACATTTTACCTTCGAAACAAAAAGCACTTCTAAACAAAAAATCAATTTTATTCTATAAACATAATCATAACGACTGCAACGCAACACAAAAAAAAAAACATACATTACAAGTCAAACTAACCAAGCAGCCAACCACCCACATTCTGACAAAGTCACTTCTCATTTTAACTGAGTGACAGCGAATGCCTTTGTTTTTGCCTCACAGCTGAGAAATTCATTCATAGCAGATAAAGTTTGATTGTGTTGGGGAGGGGGAGGGGAACTGGAGGGGGTGTCAGCGGACGACCTCTTTTAAATGTGTAAAAACTTTTAGATACCTATCCATAGTAGGTATACACGAAATGTCCTTATATCTCTGTGAGTATACATACATATATGTAGGTGAGGGTGGTTGACATTGACGCACACACTAAATGTGGATTATAATCAACACATACCTCTCTCTATAACCCTTACCACCACTACCAACTAAGAACGTCGAGTATAAATTGTTCTGTTGAGAGTCCTTGTTTTAAAACTATTTCACACATGACCTTCAATTTTCACATCTTTATCTCCCTGTTGTATCTATGTATGTATGTCTGATGTATATTGCAGGTGGAGTATTTTCATTCAACAAAATATCCCTTTCTCCTGACTCTCCCTTCATAATTAACACACGATCAAAATGAGTAGGTATATGTACATTGTGCATTATGTACCTACATATCTGCTACCACCACACGCTCATGAGAGTGACAGTACATAGTTTAGTGTAACTGCAACAGAAAAACAAAATAACACAAAAGAATTATAAGGTGCCCTAAATAGCTGGTATCTTGTCGCGTAAGTGAAATTATTTCCCACTATACACATACACCAATATACCTAGTACTACAAACACTATACAGTCTACACACGCTAGGACCTTGACCAAAGGGAAGGAGAAATGTCATCAAAAATAATTGACAATATTGTCCTTGTGACGAATGTTCATGGTTGTTGAGTTTAGATGGTAGATAAAAGTTTAAGTTTATGTCAGTTAGTAATCAAGAGAAACAGTTCTGCTGTAGATGTCGTTATAAATTCAGCCTTTTAATATTGTCTGTTTTTCCGTTTTATATACATATACTTGACAGCAGGACATAGATTTTTACAACGAACTTTATACAAACTTTAAAAAAGGTTCAGTGGAAATAAAAGGAACTTCTTATTTAATTTCCTGGAATCGCTCAGTAGTTTAATAATAGAGAACATAATAGGAGCCTCCTAGAAAAATAATTCTTAGAGAATTTATATTTGAACCACTTAGGAAAATGGCTCGATCTAACGAGGCCTTACCAAACTCAAGGGCTCTGATGTTAACTAATATTCAATGTTCTGGATATGAAACGCGCGAATCGCGTTTTATATTTTTTAAAATAAGTTTAAAATTGGTTTTATTTCGAGAAACTCAGAACAATTAATTGATGAACAAGGAAACATTTAAGTAGGTTTAAGTTGTCAAAATTTGTTATTTTTTTTGTTTAATATTATTCATATCTCCTTGAGCTCCGATGGTCTTCAGACTTACATCTTTTTATTTAAGCGAAATAAAGTCAGCTATTCTTCACGATTCACATTTATTAACCATTAAATATGACATGATTCATGAAGCTTGAATAGAAAAATATGTAAAAGCTACTAAAACACATTTTTTCTTTGGTTTCAAAAAAATAAAAAAATAAGAGATGTTTACGAAAACAGTGGAGAAATATTTATGGAGAGTTACACCAATTGCAAAAAAAAATCATAGGAAGTTTGTATTGTAGTAATGAAAGAAAAAACAAATATGAAAAGAGCTCAAATGTCATCATTTCGCACATAATTCGGCCAGGGTAATTATGTGCCTGAAAAGACTGGAGACTTTTCAAAATTATCTGCTTCACTTTATCAATAAACTTTGCTTGGTGAAGAGCCTAGTACGAAAAGCAAAACGAAATTTAATGTTTATGATTTCGTTGTGTCGTTTTTTGCATGGGATTTTTCTTTTTCCCATTAGCAGTCTTAGAACTTAATTGCTTTATTTTTTAACTACATAGCTGTTTCCCGCCGTGATCCATCTTTGACTGTTAGTGCTATCAAGCAAGCTGTTAGCCAGCCATTTCTGTGGACCACTCCCCATATTTTTGCGTAATAAAAAGTATCCTTTAACCTTTTCCGTTAAATAATCGACTTTAATGTGAAATTTCATTAAAATCCGTTGAGTCGTTTTCAGCGTTTGATTTGAACAAAAACCTAACAAACATGCTTTCACATTTACATATAATATTAGTTCGATAATAATTTATTCTACAATTTTACTTATACATATATGTTAAATATTGCGATGCACCTGTTTTGAATCATCAGAATTCTCATTCCCGCTTTCGAAAAAAAAACTATTCTTTCCCGCAATTAAAAAAAAAAAAGAATTTTATGCCTCGCGAGAAGCGAGAACTCGTCTCCAGTTTAGAGATTTTTTCCCAGGAATATTCGCTTCCACGAAAGGCAATCACTTACACTTCAGCAATGTTGTAAGATGCATGGAAAGCAGCTCAAAATGGAATAAACATTTGCCACAATACAATACAAAAAATTCATTTCCAAAAACTAATCCGCATAGTAACTTCAATGAAAAAAGTTTTAATTAAAGCAATCATACAATATTCATTTCTGGTCGGCCATTTTGTAATAAACAAAAAATTATTGATTTTTTGACATTTCTATACAAACTGTGTTCCATTGGGCCTTGCAAAGTACTTTTAAGTACTTCCCAGTAGATGATGAATGAAACGCTTTCATTCTACCAAACGTAAAATCTAACCTGAATATAATATGTAATTTTGGTTGTTTGTTTTTATATTTTATTCTGAATCAGAAAAACATCAACAAGAATAATTTACTACTTATGTAATTTCATTTTATTAATGGTGTGTTTTTCGTCTGTTGATACATTTAGTTACTTTATTACTGAACTATTGTGAACTATTTTGACCACAGAGTAGAAGTAGCTGACTGCAGCCAGAAGTACTTGGCAGTAGATACTGGAGCCCAAAGGAACACACCTAAAAAAGAAATACTTCCCGTCGGTAACACAGTTTCTTCCGGAATAAAGTACAAAAAAAAGTCAATTTAATACAAGAGTTAAAATTCGAAAATATTTTGAGCTTAGATAAGCCCGTATAATAGTAATAAAGAGAACTGTTATAAGTGTTTCAATTGGGCCTTAGGATGTTATTTTTTTTTTCTACAAATAATTTTTGTTAATAACAAATCAAGAAGACTTAAGAATTAATCTTGTTAAATTTTCTTTTAACCAATAATTTTACAAATCGAACTAACCTTTTCCGCACTGAACGCATTTATTCTAAAATTGACACATCGTTTGATTTAAATTAAACTTTCCATCTCACTTCCACTTCCACTTTCGAAAAGAAAATAAAAATGAAACACCATTTGCATTTTGAAAGGTGCTGTCAAAGTCAATGTACTTGTTTATAATTTTATGTGCTGTGGAAACATTAAATAGAATTATTTATTTAAACTGAACTATTATACCTCGTTTATATTCAAAATTTAAAGATCGAAGTGGATTTTATTTAAAAAGAGGGAGAAAAGAAGATTTAAACTCAATTCCACTGATCGAGCGTGTGAAGTTGAATAAAGCAAAAAATTACTTGAAACTTGCTTCAATACGGCCGTTTTACAAAACGTCAAATCAAAGTGAATTTGACCGGCAATTGATCGTCATTTATGACGCAAAAGTTGCAATCGTCAAATATGCAATCGTCCTGCTTGCACACATGTCTTTTGATGAACGTCAAATGAATTTTTTGCAAGCGCAGTTGACGTTTTCGAACAGAAGCCAATTTCATCAGAATTTTCAGATTCACTTTCGCTCGATAATTTTCAGCCACGACGTGTTTATCGTTTTATTGACTCCCTGACTGACATCCAAAAGTGTTAAATAGCTAACAATCTCTCAAACCACCATATCTGTCTCTTTCGTCACCTCCATTTTTTTTACTGCACAGCTGCAACGCAGATGATGTTTTCGAACACGTGACTTTAGCAAACTGCGTTATCAAAAACAATGCTAATGCAGTACAATTTGTATTTGCGTTTTCGAACAGAAGACTTGCAGTTTGCGTTTAAGAACATTCTACAAACGCATTTTTGACACAGATGAAGTTTTCGAAAACGGCCCACGTCACATAAATGGAGTGTATGATTAAGTTATGATAAAAACAAAGCATTACTTATGTTTACATGAATCTGTAGATAAAAATCCACAAGGAAAATAAGTTTTAATTTTTGAATTAATGAATTTTAAATTAACCGCTTCTACCTACATACATACATGTATTAAAACAAAACAAACAACTAGGTAACTTAAAATATCTTTTGTAAACAATCGTAAATTAAATTTTCTGTTTTAACATTTCACAATATGTATACCTGTTCAAAATATTTTTATGTAAAAATAAACTATACTCACATTTTTCCTGTTCTGCAAATTCCTTTATTTTTCTTTCTGGTTTCTTGTTTTTTTTTTTTTCATTTCCTTTGTTAACTTTATTTATTGATTTAAACTATAAATTAAGATGTATGACATGTTTACTTACACTTTAGGCATGTTCACTCACACCAATTGTGTTAGAAGTAATTTAAGGTATCTAATTATACATCTCAAAAGTTCAAGGGTAAATTGATTGTAAGATTGTGTTCGGAATAGAATAATGGAATGGAGAGAAGAACTGAGTATTTTTCTATGTTTTTAAATTAATTTATTACTTTTAGATTGAAGCCAATTCAAACTAATTGTTCTTGTTGTTGTAGAAATTGAGATTTTTACTGACACGCATAGACCATCAGTGTCGTTAAAAATTAATCATCAAATCTGATTGTTGATTGAACACAGAACTTTTTTTTAACGAACAAAAGAATCATCAAAATTTTTAAAGCAATCTCATAGTTCTTTTAGAAGAAAAAGGTAAATTTTACTTTCGCAAAAAAAAACAAAACAACACAGAACATAAAAACGAACAAAAATGGGGTCAAAGATACCCCCATCTGTGAAAATAAATCGCTGACGCTGATACAGATCTTTCAAGCCATCTGAATAAACACAAGCAGCGAAGTAATTAATTTGGTTTTCAAAAAAAAAAAAAATACAAAAAAAAAACAAAAAATTGCAAACCTAATTACCGTTATAGAGTTAGTTTATTGATTTTCTCAGTTCCGTTCAATCATCTGCAGCACAAGCAGCGCAGCAGTCCGCCTTTTATTCAAAATCGAATTAAACGTTTTTTTGTTTATAATAATCATATCCATTGAACTGTTTGATTTTGATTTATCGTTACTTTTTTTATGTTTGCGAAAAGATCTGTTATAAATCATCTACTATGGTGGATTTACATCAGCAGACAATTTGTTCTTTTGTTCTTTTTTGTTTGAAATATTTATTCACGCTTCACGAAGATATTGCCAGATACTATTTACAATAACAATATTGAATGACCTTGTGCCTTAAGAAAGTTATAATTTTGATGACTGTGTGACTGGCATCAGTCAGTGGGTGCGAGTGAGGTGGGTTTCAGCGCTTCTGGTGAATTATTATTATTATAAAAGGATATTTGCTTACTCATTCTCAGCATAACAACCATTATCATGTTTCTCTCTCTCTCTCTCTCTCTCTATGTTTATAAATTCAAACTCCCAAAAACATAAACACTCAGAGATTATTATTATAATAACTATTATGTTAAATCATTATAATCAATCTTTCTTCTGGTAAGCAGGAAGCAGAGAGTGTGGCAGAGTCTTCATTAAAAATTGAATACACTCAGTAGTGTAGTGTTCAGGCTTTTATCGCATGTCAAACGCCATTATGTCCTTAAAACTTGTGTCCCCTTCCTGTGTAGGTAGACTGTGTGTGTGGTGTGATGTACATATAGTAAAATATGGTAAAAGCTAATGGGGATATAAATATGGCATTATTTTTACTTGAGATATTGTTGTGTTGGGTATGGCAAGTTAGCATTCGTAAAAAAAATATGCGCGAATTGGACCGCACGAACTTACTATTTGCTGGTTCAAGGCTATAATTCGGCGTGTAATTAAGCAGGTACACATTTTTTAATACAATGTTACATAATTAACGGAAAGTTATAAAAAATTCCAAAACAAATAAAATTCTTTTTGGTTTGTTATAAAGGCCGTTTTCGAAAACGTCATTTGCGTCAAAAAATGCGTTTGCAGAATGTTCTTTAACGCAAACTGCTAAAGTCTTCTGTTCGAAAACGCAAATACAAATTCTACTGCATTAGCATTGTGTTTGATAATGCAGTTTGCTAAAGTCACGTGTTCGAAAACATCATCTGCGTTGCAGCTGTGTAGTAAAAAAAATGGAGTTGACGAAAGTGACAGATATGGTGGTTCGAGAGATTGTTAGCTATTTAACATTTTTGGATGTCAGTCAGGGAGTCAATAAAACGATAAACACGTCGTGGCTGAAAATTATCGAGCGAAAGTGAATCTGAAAATTCTGATGAAATTGGCTTCTGTTCGAAAACGTCAACTGCGCTTGCAAAAAATTCATTTGACGTTCATCAAAAGACATGTGTGCAAGCAGGACGATTGCATATTTGGAGATTGCAACTTTTGCCTCATAAATGACGATCAATTGCCGGTCAAATTGACTTTGATTTGACGTTTGACCAAGAGGAGACTGATGATAGGTGGCTTGGCACCCCTTGAAACAGCTGTATCTCTAGCCAAAATAAACGAATTATAAATTAATTCGTAAACAATTGGTGGTAGCACCTTTAAGTTGTTGTTCAAAAATTCAAAGACAAAGCCAAATTTGTTTATAAATTTTGGAATGCAATCTATTACTTGTACTTTTAAGTACTAAATTGGAAAAAAATCTTCCTGACCGCGTGCTCGAATCGATTTTCATTAAACTTGGCACCTGGCGTTTCTAAGGCATTGCCGCAACGGTTTTTTTAATTTTTTTAGGACCAAAAATTAAGGTACCTCCCACACCTGTGATCTACTTTTCGTTATTATTTTGTTTACTCTTATCGTAAGGGTCTTCCCGTGAATCGTTTTTATTTGTTGACTCTCTCAAAAACTGTTGAACCGATTTAGATTATTTTCTTAACAGAAAATTCTTAAAATTTAAAAAAAATAGTAGGTACGTTCAGAAAATATTTGTTGAGGTTTCAAAAATCAAAAATTTGTTTGGAAATATAATATGTATTATGTATTTCAAAGACGACTCAGTAGATTTTTCTAAACTTACCAGCTTGTTTTTTTTTTTAATTTCTCAAGACTTCATATTTGTTATAACTTTTCTATACAGTAGTCACCTTGAACGTTTCGCTACAAATTTCTTTGAGCGTGGTCACCGGGAAACTGCCAGAGAGATGTTATAATCGAATATGCATGTCAAGGATAGTGTGATTACCTGAGTAGATATTTCCGAAGGCTTGAAATGTAGCAATTAAAATGGAATCCAAGTTTTAATCAAAGTTATTGAAAAATCTTTAACAAGTATACATATTACTATAAACGATTTAAGAATGAAAAGAAGTTGCAAGAAATGTCAAATTCGAGTTCAAATTCAGGGATGTCAAGAGGCAATTAAATAAACAAAAAATCCACTGTAAACATTACTGGAGTTTCCGATGGGCCAATTTATTGAGAAGCAGTCGTCTACCTGGTTCAAAAAAATACTAGTTTTAATATTATTGCATTAAAATTTTCAAAAAAATGTTTTTGGGATTTACATAAAAATTAATTTTTTTGGCAATTTCATGTTTCGAAAATTGTGTCGACATTTACAGAGTTTACCGGTAAAACCTAAAATTTTTCAGCAACATTGTTAAAATTCCGAAATATTTTTTTTTTCATAATTCAGAATTTCCATATTTCAGAGTTTTACACTATCATATACCTTCATCACACCCCACGAATTGCTGCATCGTCGGCAAGGTTATTTTGGTCGTGTGAAACGAAAGTGTGTCGGCACTGTAGTTGGATTTAGTATGCTGATGTGGTATGTGTAATACAGGAACGAACTACATCACCGCTTCAGTTTTGAATGTTGTTATTGTTTTCTGCTGTCAACTTGTGTTTTTCATCCCGTTATTTTTAAATTCCTTTTGTGACCAGTTTATGAGAGGAAGTTAAATATACTCAAATAAAAATGGAAAATAGACCAGAAAAGTGTGTATGGGTTCATTCTGAAATAGTAATTTTACTAGAAATAAAATAGAATCGACAATTTTTCGATTTGACAGCTGGTTTTGACGTCAATGTATTGACGTGTGAATTCCCATACAAGAACGAACTACTTCATCGAAATGTGTGGGGATAGTTAGGTGGATTTAGGTAAAATACAAAAAACTCAAGGCTAGTGACTTAACACTCCACCATTCCTTTTTAAGGTGTTGTTATTTGGCAAGAATGGAATGGACCCACAATCCAAATCCATTTCGTAAATTTATTAACAAGCAGTGATTTTATCATATAAATCTCATAAAATAATAATTTTTTTCTCAACTTCCTTGTCACCTTATTTCAAAATATGAATCACATTCATAGGTGCACAAGTTCAAAACCGATCTTACCTACTTTTTTCCATTGCAAAATGAATGACCTAATAATATCTCAGCTAATACTTACACTGATGTGCAAATTATATGCAACCATGGATGCCGCCACACTTAACCTCCAGAGATTGTCGGCTTTACCAATAATAATTGTGCAATACTTATACTACATCAGCAACAGTCAATGTTGAATAAACCTTCATTTGCTTGACTAAAGTATAAAATCCATTTGGCGTCGAATGCATCCAAGTCATCCAACCTAAACCTGCCTCCATGACTTATGTCATTTCATAATAATATACATATATCTATATTTTTTTATTTTGTTGTTAATTTAATGACTATTGCGCAATCAGTGCTCTGGCTGCATGTATATGCGTAATGTATCTACCATATGTCTGGCTTTACTGCTTGCTATAGGTTTGGCGCTCATTTTCAAATATGTATGTCGACAAAGGCTAATAACACGGTTAAAGTTTGGCACGTCAAATGGCCATCATCATTGGTATGAGGTATAGAGGTACTGAATTTCAGCACTCAACATGCATGTTCATTTCTATTCAGATGAAAAATCCGACAGTCTATAGTAGAAAATCCTAACCAAACACAGATTTTGTAACTTAAAATCATAATCCAGTGAGGGAAAGGATGAAAACTCTATGCGGTCTACACTCTTTGCCTCTTCGCCATTGACCGTCAACTCATCACTAAAGCGGCTTATACTAACGTACAGTGGGACAGTCTTGTTGTGAAAATGGATATAATGTTTAAAAAAATGTGAAGCTAAAATTTGTTTTTAATTTTTTTGTTTTCATTTTTAATAGCATTTACATTTGCATTGAAATTTGGCAAAAATCATCACCATAAGGTCTTAAAACTACATAAAATACATCATTTCTGGGAAACTTCTGACACTTTTTTGTGGGCATTTTATTTTTCGGTTGGGTTATTGTTGTTTGTTATGTTTGCATTGATAGGTGGCAAAACCAAAAAACATCTAAGATTTAAAAAAAAAAAACTATGAACGCAATAATACTTAAAGTGGGCGTATTAGTGGGTGTTTTTTGCCAAACATATCTTAAAGTAGTAAAAAAAAAAACACTATGATAGCAGAATTATGCACTGTCAAATAAAATTTGTCCAAATAAGTGTCTCAAAATGTTGATTCAAAAATACATGAAGTTTAATTTTGGAAAATAATTTATGAAATCATAATTTTTAAACTATTTCTTCGACCCACTGTGCGATGCGGACGCACGGTGGCATGCACCTTCGTCAGAGTGCCATGCTGTGTTTTTGTTCGTGTTTACACGCTTCGGATGCAAAGATACGATATACATATCTGTTGGTACTGTACCTACATAATGTGCAACAGAGTGAGTGAATAATTTCAAAAGCATGAACCAAAAAAAAAAAAAAACAGATAAGAAATAAGTAACGAAAGAAAAGAGTATCGGAACTTTAATTGTTTCGTTACTACATCTGAAGGCACTTAAATTAGCGCGCTATTGGTGTACCTACTGCTTTTCCTTGAAGCTTAAAAAAAAAACAATAGAGTGGTATATCGTTTTTTTTTTATTATTTTTTTGCAGTATTTTTACGTAATTCTGATATCGCGAGATATGGTTTCTATTCAGTGATAGAAAATTAAAAAAAAAAAACAAAGAAGATGAAAACCGGGAAGTATACTTATCTTGATGGTGTACTGTACATAGTGTTTTATTTGTTTGTCTGCTGAAAATCAATCGAAAAAACTAATTACTTACGGCGAATACAAAAAAGAAAAGTTCTTTTTAGTTGGAAAATTTAACAAAAAGCTTTATTCTACAAAAGAAGAACTTTGGAATGTTGTTTTTTTTTTTTACAAATAAATCGTTCGTTTTGAACTTTAAAACTTTTTAAACAAAACTTTGCGATGAAAAAAAAAGAAATAAAAAAAACAAAACTTTTTGGGATCTTAAAATCAGAATGAAGAAGCTGACAAATAAAATGCTACAAATTGTATTCTGTGAAATAATTCTGAATCAAATAAAATATTTTAAAAATCTTATCTTCAATAAAGTAAATATGTATGTATGTATATAAAAATGGATCGTTCTGTGTTCGGATGCTTAAAACTTGAAAACGACTGAACCAAATTGAATACTTCCTTCTGTGGGTTTGTTCGTAATTGCTCCGTGAAGGTTTAGGAAAAAAGAAAAGTCCCAAAAATTCTAAACAGGTGGCGCTGTAGGCAAATATTTCGTCTTTCTGTTCAATTCAATTACCGTTCAACAGATGGCGATGTAGACGGTTATAAAATGGCTTTTGGGATATTCTTTTTCAACTTTTGTTATTTGTAGGGTGAAATGGGGTAAAAATAAAAAATTGAGGATATTCCTTTTCAAATATTGTAATTTGTAGGGTGAAATAGGTTAAAAACAAAGAAAACTATCCGATTTAAGAAATTCTTTTGGCTTTTGAAAGGTTGGTTTTTAGTGGATGGCGTTAGGGATTTTTTTTCAGAAAATTGGGTGAAATGGGGTCAAAATGAAAGTGGCATCTGATTTCAAAATTTGTTTTGTTTTTAAAAGGTTATTTAAAAAATTGATATTTTGATATTGATATAAAGTTGTTTTTGATTACAAAAATTCTTTCTGTGTTGGGAACGAATTAAAGGTTGTACTTAGAGGATCATGTTTTTTACATATTTAGCCATTCATAACTTGAGGTAGGTTCAAACCCATAAAGTAGTATTCGATTACAAAAATTAGCTTAAATATTTATTTAGATTTTCTTTTGTAATTTTTATGCGAAGCTTAAGTTTGTCCACCCGTGCGAAGCCGAGCGAGCCAGCTAGTCTTTAATAAAGTAAATATTACAAAGTCTGAGATAAAGAAGAATTCTAATTCCAAGAAATCACAAACAGAAATGAAACTGCCATTATTAAGACCCATTCGTTTATGCGAAACCGTAATATTAATGTTCAACATTTAACAACGATTATGTCCTATTTTTCCTCAGCGTAAACTGTTACATAAGGGCTTACGTTTAACTTAAATATATCTTAAGTTTTGTTTCAGCAAATATAAATGTAAGTAATAAGGCAAGTTAGGTAGACATGACAGCCCCAAGCAGTCTAGTGATCCAATTAACGCTAGAGTGCGTTGTTAACATAATAAGGTGTGGTGTGCCAGTGCGTTGGTAAACTTACAACAAAAAAAAAAAAAAACTTAACTCAAGCGCCTTAAGGGGACATTGAATTAAGTAGGTGAAAGGTGAAACATTCTTGGTTCCGAACAAAGTAACGTCAACTATGTATATCTACATCTTTTTTCATAGTTTTTAACTGATTTAGATACGCTTATGATCTGCGCCTTTGGATAAGATCTTGCTACTTTACGCTCAGATATGAGTCTTCGAAGAAACTACACAACTGATTGTATTATCTCTGGAATCGTGCTCGTTGAGAAAAGTCTACAAAGCCCTCTTATATCATGTGTTAGTTACTCGTTTGAAGGTTAAAATTAGCTCTAGGGCTATTTACATGACTAAAAAAAAAACATTTGTTATTTCTGTCCAAATTTAGCTATGTATTTATTCCCATCATCGTGTTTCGTGGGAAAAAATTGAAATTTTATCAGTTGTAAAAATCCAGCATAAAGCTACGATTAGACGGTTAACGCGTTGAAATTTTGACACTATGAAGTCAAATTCCGTTCCAAAGTTCTCAAGTCGTGCAATCGTCAACGGAGAACGTTGTCAACGCGTTAAGCATTGCGTTGACACTAACGACGATGATGGGATTTTAAGGTTCAACGTTTTGATTATTTTCATTGGCCATGAAATCAACCTGTCAAAGTATTTTAAACCCTTCACAGCACGATGAAAGAAGAATTTTCTATCGCGTCAACGTCGTTTGCGTTGACCTTCTTTTTGGTTGACAGAACGTGAAATGTAAGGTGGAGTTTGTGACAATTTATTTTGGAGTATTTTACTGTTTTGACATTTTTTGTTCTGTCGAATTTTGATATTGTAGACGCGAATATACTTTGGCGTGAATTGAGTATTTACGGCGTCATGTCATCTAGAAGCTTGTGAAAGATATTTCTTCTTCAGAAAAAAAGGAAAAACTTTTATATAGGTATTTCGAAACCGAAATTGTATGACCAATCCAAAACTCTATAGTTGAAACTGTCATCGTCACCTAAAAACACTAAAATCTTTTGACATCGTAGTCATCTTTCGATGGAATTTTACAGTTAATATCTCGATAGAAAGATTGACGAAGCGAGAGTATTCCGATCACTCGAAAGCCTCAGAACGATTTTTTTCCGCAGCGATTAGATACCGAATTAAAAGAAATTTCAAATGTCAAGCGCTGAAATTGATTTTATTTTTGAAAAATAAAATGTAATTTTTTTGGTTTTCACATATTTTGAAACCATTGATATCGTAGCCGTCCTTTGGTGGAATTTGACACATAGTCACTTGACAGAGTTCTTCTGGACTATCAATCGAAAACGGCATAAAATCGCGTAGGTATTTGCGGAATGGAAAATATTATAATGAACCGATTTTTGTATTCGGGCTTGTCTTGTGAAAACCCCTTCCACAGGGTTTTTATTTCATTTGCGAAAACTTCACGTCTATTTTGGCTGCGAGAAATTCACGTTGACCTAACATGTCATGAAAAATGTCAAATTTTTGCGGCGTCAACGGTCCACTTGTTTGGATGCGGTCAAGTTCTGTCATCGTCTACAACGTTTGACGTGTCGTTCACACCAAAAGTAAAAATTGCCTGAACACAAATTATACGTCAACGTATTTTGGCACAACATTGACCGTTCATTCAGTGTTGATCATCATCAGAGAGTCAACGTTAGTTAAAACTTCAAATTATTTTTTATTTCATTTATTTCAAGACGGTAAATTTTTCTTCTGAACTAATTTACATCCCAACGGGTTTTCATGAGATTTGGATTTGACGTTTATGATTAATAATCCCAAACGTCATACTTGGGCTTTTATACTGGACGATTTCCTGAGGAAAGATACTTTTCCTATAGCTCCTTTCAACCAACTAAATGAAGCTACTTCCTTAATCTTTAACGCCTCAAACCGAACAATTAAAAACCAAATCAAATCTTAGTCTTCATCTGCATTAATGCAACTAAATGTCAAATCAACTGCCCTCCAGATGATAGATTACCATTCTAATCTTTGATTTCATATCATATTTATTTATGACTTTTCATTTCCTTCCATTTTTATTAAAACAAAAAAAACACAACCTCTGTAAGTGCTTCCTGAAGTTCTTGAATACTTAAACCGCCTCAAACCAACACCTGGCTGGTTGGTATAGCATTGTTCATTATGGAAGTGTTCTCTGCTTTAATCTACTTGTAACTTTTCACAAAATATACATTAGCACCAGGTATAATATGAATGAAAGAAATTAACGGTAACTGTATCACTTCCTATTGCTCTTTTTAAATATCCATCATAATTAAGGTGACCATCTACTCTTTTTTATACCGAATAATTCTGAAAATTTAAGTTTTTTACTTATTATTAATTTCTAAGTATATATGGTATTTCTTTTATTTTAAGTTTTGTATTATGTTTTTTACATCCATTTCATAATATAATCGTCTCGTTAAATTTAAATATTTTCTAAGAATATCTTTGAATCGACAATAGAAATCCTGATATCATTTTTTTGTTTGCTGTATCACCTTGTTAAACCAATTTTATTTTTGATGAAAAACAACATTAGAGAACCTTGTGTGCAAAGCTTAAATTTTATTTTTGTCTTCTTCGAAACTATTTCCAAGCATTGTGAAACTTAAATTTCAAAAGAAATAAATATTTGAAAATAAAATTAGTTTCAAAAAGTTGTATTACCAATTTATTCAAATTTTATGAAGGGATGATTATTTTTTATGTGAAAATATACGGTTTTCCCAAGGTCAACCGCCCTAAATACCTCAAACTGAAAAATTTTACTCAAGATGCACCTCTCAACTAAATTACAAAACAATTATCCTTGACACTTTAAAAGGCACATACTTTACTAAATATAGTACATTGCTTAGAAACTTTGTTCTGGTTGTTGCACCTTTAAAAATATGGTCACCTTAATTTTTGTTAATAAGTTTCGTTATGCTTTCCCTTCTCTTTATTCTTTGAGTAGCTTTTCGCACACACGCATATTCGTCTAGAGATCTAGATTCAAGCCCGTATGATTTAGAATCCTCATCCTCAGTCAATTTAATTTGGACGAGCAATTATTTCCGCTAAGAAAATATTTGAGAAATAAAAAAAATACGGATGCGGACTGTTGATTATGGCCAGTTAGATTCTTTTGTGTCTATGAGTGATTTGCTTCTGTTTGATTCGAAGACGCAGTTTAATTGCACTCTAAGTTGAGTGTATCTTTAAGATTCTTTGTATAAATCTTTAAATTGACTTTGTTTAAATGTTTTCTATTTTTTTTTATAAAACTAATCTTTTTCTTCTTCTCTCTCTCTCTCTCTTTGCAGGTAAGTGTCGATAAATAGGTTCACAAATCTCCAATAAACCAGGTTGAAAAATTGAAAAAAAAAAATAAAATAATTAAAACAAAAAAGATATGAACGCATAAATTGTGGTTAATTGTGGCTTTGTATAGGCCTGGGTATCTTTTAATTGTTGTTAAACGAGGTAAGTCAAATAGCAATAGATACAGATTAAGTCAGCCAGAGACGGCTATATGGGGACCCGTTAAGACACTGTATTCGATTAGAGTGTTAGCGTTTGTGTGGTGTTTTTCTTGCTATGCTGCTGAAGGGGATCGATCTCATGGGAAAATTAATCGTTTTGTGGTTTGAAAAAAAAAAAAAAAATATATATATTTTTGTCTTGGAACTTATTTTTCTTCGCTCTTTCTCCTTCTCTCGCTCTGACAGAGCTGCGGGCAATTTGTCGTGTTGTTTTTACCCTTCGGTATCAGTTTTCCGGAAAAAGGAAGAAAAATATTTGCTTTTGCTTTGGTTTTATGGTTATGAGAACTAAATGGAGGCAGCTTGGTCGTTGTCGTGCTTCGTGCTTTGTTCGTCGTCTTATAGTCGTCGTCAAGGAAGGCAACTTTAACAACGTCTCAAGGGTCATTCCAAAACCCAACGTTAAGACTTTCTTTTAGATTAAAATTCTCGCTGTCTCTGTCAGTCTCTCTCTCTCTCTCAGTCCAACATATTCCGCCCCAAAATAAGAATAATATTTTATTTGGATTGAATTAAAAGGATGTGCGATTGCAGAATAAATACACATTTTATCCCTGGAGCATAATGATAAGACTTATATTCTGTTCTGTCTTCTTTTTGGTTTCATTCAGCTTGTGAGAGGATGTTTTTTTTTTGGTTGGATGGATCAGTTCGGTCGGTGCCTCCCCGCTGCACCACCACAAGGCCTTGAAAATAAATTAATGTTGTTTTTGTATTCAGAGAATGTTCTTAACATTTATCACACCCGCGCTATAAATGCCGATGTTTTTATTGGATTTGGCAAAATAGATCTTTGTGATATACTTTTTGTGGAGAGAATATTATTTGTATGGAATCCCCTTATATAGATACGTTTCTTAAGCTTACAATAAGGAGATGATTATTTACATAATACATTTGAGTTGGTGGGATTCTTTTTCGACATAGATGCTTATACTTTGGCAAGAATTTGATTTACATAATCTATGTAGTTAATTAGGTCTCGAAAAAAGTTCAAGGTTAAACAAACTCTCATAGGGTTGAGCTATTATGGCACTGAATACATAAAATGAGGATCTGGAATTAACTCTAAGAATTGAAATTTATTCAAAGGAAGCTATCAAGTCAGAGCAATACACGAAGAAAATGATTTTTAAAGTAAGAACTTGTCGTTCGAAGGCGAATATTTATATTTAAAGAAATGTGTACGTGTTTTCAGAACTCTTTTAGGAAAAAAACATTTTTAAATTGACATGACTTGTAGTAAGAATCTGTTAATGGAGTTAATTCCCCCGAGGAGAGAGAGAACTTAGAACTTATATAATAGTTTCCCATCTGAAATTCGAGGGATTATCGAATCCTTTAAACAGAAAGTCAGGCAACCGAAGCTATTGTTGTACAAGAAACCTGTTGACATAGACGCCTGCCTGATGGCGACTGAACATACCCTAATCAGACCAACGGTGAGTTGCGTGAGAGGGATGAGCACCCGAAAATGGGAGTTAATATCCTTGGAATCCGCGCAGTGGGCCACCCAAGTTACTGTCTCCTAAGAAAAATATTTTTGAGCAAAATCTAAAATACAAATAAAAAAATCTCGAAAAAGAAGTAAAGTTAACTCTCACACTAAAGCCTAGTACGCTGCTGATGTGATACCAGAAATCCCCTGCACAAAAGACAGAACGAAATCATAAATGAAATAATTTCGTCCTCCTTTTCGTTTTCATAATTCATAATTGTAGCAGATTATTTGGAGAAGTCTCCACTCTTTTTTCGCACTGAATCGATTGTCCACACCATTAATTGTGTGCGGAAACGTGACATTTGAGGTTTGTTCGTCTTCTTATTTTTTGCTTCTTCCATTGCAGCATGTGTTTGTGGGAATTTGTTGCGTTTTTTTTTTTTTTTTGAATTAGTGACATTGTCAATTGTCATTTTTCACTGTGGTCAGCATTTCGCTGTCGTGTTGGAAACCACAGAAAAATTTCGTTTCCCATCAAAAGCGTATCTACTAGATGCTTGAGTGGGAAACAACTCCACTTTTTAAAGTGAAGTTCTTTCTTACTAAAAATTGTAATAAATTCTCTCCGTGGTCGGGAACAAACTCCACTTAGAAAGTGGAATAGATTCTCATCAAAAGTGGAATAAATTCCCATGTGGAGGAGATTCCCGTGGAATAAATTCCCTGCCCCGCAACAATAACTGTGCCTGCCATAAAAAATTTTGTAGCATAAGAAAGTCTTATTTTTCGTGAGAAGGACTCCTACGATTTTGATTACAACTTTTTTGTATTCTAATTCTAGTACATTTACAGATTTTACATATTTTTGAGTATCTCACTATCCGCTACTACGATTTAAATTAAATTTCATATGCAGGAGTTCCTTATAAATTTTAATATCATTGCATATCAATATTTTCAAAAAAAGTATTTTTTGGATTAAAAAAAAATCTAAATTTCCTTTTTTGAATATTTGATTTTTCTAAGACAGGTTGATGATTTTTTTCGAAATTGAGTTTTAAGATCCAGATTGATAAGTATGTACCTTCTTAAAATTGGTGTACCAACATTTTTTTCGTAAAAATCTTTGCAATTTTATTTCTTAAAAAAAACCGCTCCAACGATTTTTAAATTTTTTGTCTCATAAATTAAGATTTGTTAATCAAATCTGATGGTGTTTATATAGCGTTGGTGTCAAAACAGTTTCAAAAGCTCTTTAAAAAAAAAAGCAAGTAGGTAAACCTAAAACAATTAATTTGCAAACTTTTTAAATTCAAAATGGCAACACTGCTGATTAAAACATATCACATTCAATTCAAAGAGATAATAAAAGGCCAATGTCCAAAGGACCGCACTAAATCAGCGCATTTCAGGACACAAAATAACTTATTGTTACAACCATTTTATATTTTCAACAACGAAAACGAACATTGAAATTGTCGAACCCAGTTAGGAGGAAACAAAAAAAGGAATTTCGTTTTCCGCCGCACATTGCTCGAATACGCATTCCTGCATCTGTGACTCTCCAAAACATAACTGTCGTCCAGAGGTCATAACATTCGCTATATATACCGAATTGGAATCTTTGGGATGCGGACGGAAATGCTTATGGTATTTAACCAAAAATACAACAAAAAAAAAAACTGCCATTCGAGATGAGAAAAGATTTATTAAGAGGAAAACAACGGAAGAACTTGGATTTGCACAATGATATTTATGGAATCCCCATCACGGAAGGACTTTCGGCTGGGTGGTAATAAAATTCTTAAAAACACATGAGCCACATTATGGTAGATGTTTTTTTTTGCTTCTTTTTTTTTGGGGAATGTAGGAGTATTTTAAGTACGATGTCGTTAGAGTGTAGATATTAAGCTGATGTTGTAAATAATTATTTTAAATGGTGGATTTCAATTATATTATGTACTCAAGGAGTCGAGCAGAAAATTTTATAGCTTAAATATTATAGAACAACAGATGTGAAGTGTTTGGCTAACAAACAAAAATCCTTGGGAAAAAATTAAGGTTAAGAGTGGAAGAAATTCCTAAAAGTATGCATTTCTTAAAGTGAGAGAAGAATAGAAATGGCCCCCGGAATCTTCCAGATTTAATAATTAGGAATTTGAATTTTGTTGGATATATTTAGATACATAGCCAACATTGGATTTTTGTCAAAAAAACGATCCAAAAGATCCTCATTTATTCAGTGCGAGATTAAAGTTAAACCCGAGTTAACTCATCAAATTTGGTGAGTTAACTCAGGATTAACTGAACAGATGCTTTTGATGTCTTATCCACCGAGTTAGTCCCGCATGAATTCTCCACCGAAAAAATGGTTCCTCAGTGTACAGTGTGTGTTATTTACTTCTAGAGTTAGCTAACTCTGGTTTAATTCACGACTGAAAAACTGGGCCTGAGTGATGAGATCGGCGCCGACAGCCTGAACAAAACGCCAATTTATATGATTTTTTTTTTAAATCTCTTAGGTCCAGTTTTTGCAGTGCATGAGTTAACTTCGAGTTAATTTAGAGTTAGTTAACTCATGCACTGCAAAAACTGGACCTTAGAGATTTTGTTAACTCATCAAATTTGGTGAGTTAACTCAGGATTAACTGAACAGATGCTTTTGATGTCTTATCCACCGAGTTAGTCCCGCATGAATTCTCCACCGAAAAAATGGTTCCTCAGTGTACAGTGTGTGTTATTTACTTCTAGAGTTAGCTAACTCTAGTTTAACTCACGACTGAAAAACTGGGCCTGAGTGATGAGATCGGCGCCGACAGCCTGAACAAAACGCCAATTTATATGATTTTTTTTTTAAATCTCTTAGGTCCAGTTTTTGCAGTGCATGAGTTAACTTCGAGTTAATTTAGAGTTAGTTAACTCATGCACTGCAAAAACTGGACCTTAGAGATTTTGTTAACTCATCAAATTTGGTGAGTTAACTCAGGATTAACTGAACAGATGCTTTTGATGTCTTATCCACCGAGTTAGTCCCGCATGAATTCTCCACCGAAAAAATGGTTCCTCAGTGTACAGTGTGTGTTATTTACTTCTAGAGTTAGCTAACTCTGGTTTAACTCACGACTGAAAAACTGGGCCTGAGTGATGAGATCGGCGCCGAAAGCCAGGACAAAACGCCAATTTATATGATTTTTTTTTAAATCTCTAAGGTCCAGTTTTTGCAGTGCATGAGTTAAGTTCGAGTTAATTTAGAGTTAGTTAATCCTGCAAATACTTTAATCCGGAGTTAACTCAAAAGTAATTTTACAGTGGACAATTAAATCTGACTCCAAGTTGTCAAAAATCTATCGAAATCGAAGTGCGACAGTATAGAAATCAACATTTCGCTATCGAAATCGAGATGGCGCTACTATGAAAATCACCTTTTCCATAGTATCGTAGCTCGATTTGAATAGATTTTTGACACGCATTTAAAAAAAAAAAAACTTTTCCAGTCTTAACTTACTAAATTTGTTGAGTTAACTCGGGATCTAAATTCACTGAAAAACATGTTTCAGGAGTTAATTTGGGTTTAACCCCAAAACTATAGAATAATCTCGCACTGAAAAACTGGCCCTAAATTGAAGAATTAAATAAATTTTCAAATAATTAGGTACAGAAGCTTGCATTCTAAAATTTCTCTTAAAAATTGTTTAAACAACCTAACTCTACATATTTTACTAATTTCAAAATAAAATTTTGCAGGGAAAGCGCCTAAAAAGACCTCATATTTAAATAAATTTCTTTTTTTGTTTTACATAAATTCATTTATCAAATATTGAATAATAATTAACTTGAATTTAAACCGCACCATAAAATCCATAAAAATATTCATTAAGAAATAATATACTTAAAAGAATTTTGTAAGAATTTTCGTTGTGATTTGTAACCAACATTTTGTTTAAACAACAAAAATTAAGTCATGCAAAGCTGTAAACACATTTCTAAATTCTGGTTTCAAAAACCAGTTAGTATTTTTTTAAACTACTGAATCTTATAATAATTACCTAATAATTTAAATTATTGTAAACAAGTTTCATAAAATGTATTACTCGAATGTCTATCCCGTTTGTATAGTATGATTTCATCTTCTTTTTGTTTTGTAATTAGTACTTTATCATTTTGTGTAGTAATTTGTTTTAGTTTGTAAAAAAAAAAATAAAAACTGCATAATTTACATTTTGACATACCTGCATATATAAGGTAGACGTATTTATTAATTTTTTGTTTCAGAATATTTTGATCTATAAAATTTTAATCACACTCATTATCGCGTATGAACTGCCACACCTTCTCCTTAGAAAAAACCTGTTACTTAAAAATAATGGAAATATTTGAGACGGGAATAATCTTTTTAGTTATAAATTGTCAGTCAATTAATTGCCTGTTTTATCACTCGTTGGTTTTGTTTTAGTTGGCAATAATTAAATTTATAAAATGAAAATGAATAACAATTTTAATCATTTGACATTTCGGGGAGTACGCCTTGTTTCATGTTCATCTTATCTTTTCTTACGAAACAGTTATTAAGTTTGCCATGCAAAGTATTGATTTGAAAGTATTCAGATGACGCTTACCCAAACGCATATAGTTAATCGCGCAAATGGTGTAGGTCGACGAGGTAGATTTCGACGAACTTCGCGCTGCGTCACAGCAACAAGCTGAAAATTCGTCAAATAAGCAGTACCTAATAATAATTCCGCGAGTTCCGGTTGCTTGTTGTCAACTAATTTATTTATCTGTCGACAATATAAATGGCCACGTTCAGGATTCACTAAGATAACCTATCCTAGATACTCGAGTGAACGTGTATGTTTCTGAACGACCAAAACCGGATAGGTTAAATTGGCCGCGTTCGGTCTGTAGTCCGATTGGTTATCTGAGATACATAAGTATCCGATTCAGTTTCGAACGACCAAAACATTTGCTGTCAAAAGACAAGGCAGCTAATAGAAGGGAAAACTATTGAGCTTTTAACGCGACGATTTGATTCCCATTTTATTGCAAATCCCTTCTGAATCATCAATTAAGTATTCTGTACCATTTCATATCACACTGGTATACATTTTAACCCTTATTTGTTATTTTATTCTTTAAACGAACAAAATTAGAAATTAATCAGCTGTTCCTGACAAATGTCATCGGAAGAGTATACCAGAATTTTTAGGACATCTTGAAATTTCTTCTTCTGGCAACAGCTGCTGTTTTATCAGCAGATGTGCTTTTTTACCTAAGATAATATATAATATGGAGTGCTTGTTTTAATTTGAATGCGAAGCTTTGATAGGGGTCGCTGTTCAAGTTTCGGTAAGTTAAAAGCACTCAGTTTTCTGCACATTGGAGAAAAAACTAAAAAAGAACATTTCAATATGTTTAAAATATCAAGATTTACTTCAAAGTAGAACAATTTAGAGAGAAAATAAGTAAATTATGACTTGCAATTGATATCAACTGAAGGATATACTCTAAGACTTTATCTAATCGAAAGTGAAACAGTGCCCCCTATCATGGCTTCAGGCACTACAATGCATTATGGATAGAAACGAGCACTACATATTATGTCCTCTAAGGTTCTTACAAGGGATTGCAACAACACAAAGCTATCCAGATGGCTTTGAGTACGGATCTGAACGCAGCCATTGTGAAAATACAATGACAGTTGACGCCATTTGCAAAAATTATGGCATATTCACATTATGACATTACTTTTTCCCCATAAAGCATCTCGGACCGATTATTTATACTCGTTGTACCAGTTCAGACGTCAGAGATATCTAGTTTAAGTAGAAGAGTGACAAAAAAAATATCAAAGGAATGGTAAATAGTCAAGAAAAAGTTAAAATCATTTTAGTGATACATGTTTGCATAAGAAACATTTTTGTTACGTTTTGTCCTATTTTTTGTACCAAACATAACAGTTAGCACCTTGTTTTTGTTTTGCAACCAACCAAGCAACAACGTTTGAATCTAAAATAAATATTCTCGGAAAAACAGATGATCTATCCCACGTCCTTCCAATGTGACTTTTTTAGAATATTCCTTTACTCCCACACACCTTACTCTCAAATAATTATAAAAGTATATGCAGTGTGTTGTGTAGTTAAGTCATGTGAATCCGTTTTAATTACCCTCATCTATGATTTATCGCATGAATAACGCGACGAAGAAGGGCGGTTCAGTTGTTTTTAGTTGGCAGATTAAATTTAACTGACTAAGCATTTATGTACAATAGTATAAGCACTCTTAACATTTTGTGTGATATTGACCGTGAAAATGTTAAGTTTATATACTTTACTCATTGCTTAAGGTCATGACAAAAAATTAAATTATTTTTTTCGGTTTAGTGAGCATGAGGGTAGTTATAGTTACACAATTTGGATGGTTATATATACTGTTGGATGAGCTCCTGTGGAAATAAAGTAAAAATATTAAACAAAAAACTACCGGTGTTGAAAGAAAACGTTCCTATTTTATCATCATAATTTAAGATCATAAGCAGCGTTTTATTTATTCATCACATAAGATGATCTGATCTGAATCCAGAGCATGATAATAAAGCAAACGTAAACGAACTTTGTGTATGCGTGCTGGCTGGCCTGGAAGGCTAACTGCAGATTGCAGAGATTACATACAAACGAAAGGTCATCTCTATGTGGCACATAGTTAAGACGTAGAAGTTCACCACGCAGTCTTACCATCATAGATATTTGATCCACACTGTACTCATCTCGAAAATAAAGAGGTGTTATTTTGATATTCAATGAAAAATGGCATTTTTTGAGATAAATGATCGGATGTTTATTTCATTATAAAGAGGAAGGTATGCCGTTAATAATGGAACACAACATCAGCCAAATGGCCGCCACGACCACGCTTACAGGACCATATCCTTTTCATGAAATTTTCCATAGCCAAATCGCAAAGTGGCTGCCGTATGTCCTCGATAGCCTCACGAATTCCATTTTTGAGGTCTTGAATCGACGCTGGGCTGTTGGCGTAGAACTTATCTTTCACGTGGCCCCAAAGGAAGAAGTCGCAAGGTGTTAAATCACAAGATCTCGGTGGCCAATTGTGATCACCTCTTCGAGAGATAACACGGCCTGGAAACTTTTCCCGTAAAAGATCGATGGTTTCATTGCTTGTGTGGCACGTAGCGCCGTCTTGTTGAAAGTAAACGTTGTCCAGATCAATACCATCCAATTCCGGCGAATGTAATGACGTTTGTGGAATGCCTAATTCCAAAGAACGACGCGGAATGGACAAACTTGGGTTTTCTTCAACACTTTGGGCTACAACAGCAATATTCTCAGTTGTTCTTGAGCGACGTGCACGGGTTTTATTCTTCACATCACTAACTTGTCCCAACAGCTCGAATTTGTCCACCAATTTCTGTATTGCGGTCCGACAAGGTGCTTCACGACGACCCAAAAATGTTTTAGTTTTACGAACCGTCTCTGCCAAATTTTCACCATTTTTATAGTGAATTTTAATAATTTCAATGCGTTGTTGAAGCGTGTATCGTTCCATTTTTATTAATGGCGTAGTTTCTACTTGTCAAATGTCAAAAAATAACAGCTTCAAAAGTGACAGCTACCGAAATAGCGGGCTATTCAAAATAACACCTCTTATTGGAAAACCCTTTAGTTTCTAGAGCCCAAATTGTGACAGAGTCTACTATAAATCGATCTATGCACGGAGCCAGTATAGCTTCTTCTATATATCGCTCCCAATACTCCACATCCACAGCCTCAACTAGTTTGTAGAGTACGATTTTCCATTCACCGAGGTTTTCTAAATCCTAACTTAGTGGAATCCCACACCACTGTGCAAGCTCCAACCACTCAGCATACCAACTTGTTCTTCGACCAATGACTTCAAGTGCCGCTTTTTTTTGGCAATCTCTCATTAGACATGTTCAAAACTTTAATTATATAATCTATGTGTAGCGTTAATGTGCGAATGAAGAGCGGTGGGAGTCCTGTTTCCAACATCACGATGTAGTTAGGGGTATTCGAAGGTAGACGAAATATTCTTTTAATATAAAACCTCAAAAGTTTTTCTACCGTTTCATACAGTTTGTAGCCCCATACTTGAGATCCGTAGAGCATGATTGATTCTGAGACTGATTCGAAAACACGAAATTTACAACATGTAAATTAATTTACAACATGTAATTTTTGCCATGTAGCACCTATAGTTTTCTTAGCCTTGTCAAGTTTCTCCCTGAAGTGGTTTTCCATGCTAAGGTTCCTTGTAAAATAAACTCCAAGATATTTTTATTCCTTAACAATTTCTATACCTTCCTCGTTGTAGAACCACCTCTCATTTGAACAATTTTGACCTCCACCATTTTTAAAAATCATAACTTTTGATTAATTAAGATTTACTCTTAGACTCCATGCATTGCAGTACCTTTGTAGTTGATTAATCATCAGCTGCAGCGATTCTGGTGAATATGCAAATAAAACTATGTCATCCTCAAAGAAGAGTGCCTTGATTACAGTTCCTGCATATTCGATACCTCCAGATAAACAGTCGGAAAGATCTTCAATGTAGAGCGCAAACAAAAGAGGACTCAGCGCACATCCCTGACGAACTCCTGATTCGGTTTGAAACCATTCGGACATTTTCTCTCCACTCCATACCGCTGCTTTACTATCCCTATAAAGGCTTTGAAGAACTCTTCCAAACTTTTTGGACATTCCTAATCCAAAGAGCTTTTATATTAACGCATTTCTGTCTACCGCATCAAAGGCTGCCTTAAAATCGACAAAAAACAATACAGTTTTTTCCCTTTTCTTAAAAATTCTTCTGCCATGGTTCTTAGAACAAAGATGTGATCGATCGTTGAGTATTTGGGCCTAAATCCAGCTTGAAATTCTTTAATTAAATGGTTTTCGTCAATCCAGGTACGAAGTCGTCTTTGAAGAATAGATGTAAATATTTTATAAGTGGCGTTAAGAAAAATGAAAAAAGGTTGTCCAGCTTGCAAATTTCCGACGGCTGGCAACCCAAGCAAGTTTATTTATGATGCTTTGTTTACTGATGTGGATGAACTTTCAAAAAAAAAAAAAAAACAATACGGTTTGAAAGTTATCTTTAAGAAGTTTTATAGTTAAGCTTTAACTATAATAACTAAGTCCCATAAGTTTTTCAGTGGTGAGTTAAACGAGAGTCAGTTAACTCAGTTCATAATTATTCTATTGTCAACTTAATAAGCAGTTTTTTCGGTGGAATATGGTACAATAGGACAACGCACTTATCAAAAGCATCTGTTTTGTTAATCCAGAGGTAACTCATTTTCAACTTTAATTAAACACTAAAAAACTGAGCCGAAGTCAAAGAATTAAGTTGTAGGTTTATTTTTTTTTTTATCTTTTGTATTTGTATGTACTATTTAATCTACCGATTCCGTTAGGATACACACTTATATACAGGGTAATTCTTTGTTAATTAGAAAAAACAAGACACAAATCTAAAGGGAGGGAACTCTATTTGCCACCGTATGAACGGAACGTGATTTGGAAAAACAAATTTATAAAAAGTCACGACATCACTGAGGGGCAATTTATTTACCCTCCATTAAAAATTGAATCTTTTCTATTTATTTAAAACTGACCACGAAGATCACAAAGTGGTCGAAGATTTGAAAAATCAACAAATCGAGAAAAAGACCTTGTCCTCACCGAAATCCGTATTGAGGGTCTGATCTCAGCTTCCCACCTAGGGAACTTCAAGCTTATGAGAACCATAAGCTAATGATGTAATTTAAAACAATGCATTAAGTGTTTTTTTTTTATTCATTCAATCCCCATTAGATAAATATCTCGCATTAATGCCATCCTAAATGCTTCTAAAACTAAAAAAAATCCAAGTATTTTTTGGTTATTTGTGACTAATTACATATCATTTAAGCCCTTAATGAGGTTTTATAGAGCGTTTATTTATTCACTCCCACAATTAGCGTTGACAGTCAATTTTGTATTTGCTTTATTTGTTTGTAATTTGAAAGTGCGATTATACAATACAAAACCGGACAAAATTTTAAAAAAATATCTTCTTGGAAAAATAAACTTCCATAACCATACGTTATATGGATCCGATTTGAATTCAATCTATCATGACATCCGGAAAAGCATATTTTATTTTTCAACCAGAAAGTTGCTTAAATATTGTCGAATTGTATACTTTCCATATATCGAACTTTCAAATCACAAACACATATAAGGAAACACAAAAAAATGATGGGTTTGTTGTATTTGACCAATTTTTTCATGTAACTTTTCCACTGTGTTTTTTTGATACATATTATGGTCTGGAATAGAAAATAATTTTTTCTTCGCATTTTTTTACAAACAGACCAAAATTGCCTAAAAATAAGGCGAAAAAAAAAACTCTTATTGAGAGTGAATAAATAGAAAGACTTCATTAAACCTCCATTAGGTCTAAAATTCTCCTTTTAAAAGACGTTTTCTTTCATTTAAGCTTAAAGAGGTTTTAAATGTTTATTTAAGTTAAATTACGATTTAAATTAAATGAAGACGAATGTTATATGCCAGAAATCTATCCATTTAAATTGGCTAAAATTTACGTCTAAAAAAATACTTAGTGATTTTTAAGACTCATATTACCTAGTCGGAGTAAGAAAAAAGTGACACAAAATTACCTTCCTGATGCAGTCGGCTGTCTTGGGGCGTGTCAATGGACTGTCTTTTCTTTCTATCATTGGTGATGCCTTGATTTTATTAATACTAAATAACTTTTAATTTCCCTTTTTATGGATTTAATTCCGCTTTAAAAAAAAAAAATAAAACACGCGAGGTTTTTTATAATTTCTTTACCATCGTAAAATCAAAGTAAGAGGAGTACCTATACCTAGTACTATTGAAACAACTTAAAATTCATTTGAATTCATAAACTGAAAGTGATGTCCTACTTAGATTTCTTCTTCTTCAGGTAAATTTAATTCAAAAACTCATTCTACAAAAAACAACAAAATACTATTCAGAAGTATCCAAAGTCCACATCACACTATAGCGCCACTTAATTAACTAAGAATACACAAAAATACCCCAAATTCTATACGAAATTTGTTAAAAAAAAAAGTTTACTCACCTAAAATAAACGCCATTATATATTATATATATTTTATAAACACACCTCTTTGAAAAAAACAAAAAAAAATCTATTTATTTCCCCACACCCACGAATTAATTTTTATTTAAAACAAGATCTTATAAAATAATTCTTTTAGCAAATAAATCTTCAAATTATAAATAAATATTAAACAAAAAAAAAAACAATCTCAAAAACAATCTAAAATATTTGTGTTCAATATCAACCTCTCTAGAGATTGCAAATTAGAAAAATATCTTCACACAGAATACAGAAAACCAAAAGCATATTAAACAAAAATGATTCCCACGAAACGATTCAAACGCCAAAGATCCTAATGAGATATACTAACTAAAATCGATGGTAATTTATGTGGCAAGTTTGCTTTATAAGTGGACTGTTTCTTCGTTCACTATAGCTAGTTGGTTGCATGCACCACCACCACTACCATCATCATCATCATCGTCAGCAGAAGAAGCCGATCAATCTGTATCCGTAAATAGAAAAAACGTGTCTATTACGAGTTTAGTTTAAATTGCGACGCGACGCTAAGAAAAAAAAAAATAAAATATTATTAGATACTGTTGGTTTGGTGGAGTTTTCACATCGCAACTTCAACTTCAACAAATGACTCTGCCGCGCCGCGCCGTGCGGAAATTGCTTGCTTTACACTTTGTGAGTTTTGTTTTATTTACTTTTTTTTTGTTTGTTTGCTGCAAGTTTTGATGTGAGATATGTTTCTTATAAAGAACGTGATGTCACTTTTAATGGGCAATTCTAGAATGTTCTTCATTAATGGTGAATGTTTTTGCCCTCGTTTTGCCAAGTCAAACTTACCGTGACTCTGCAAATACCCTAAACTGAAAATTCAAGTTCAACAAAGCCTAAAGAAAGCCGCAATTAAATGGATCATTATACTTGGTCGTTAATGCTTATCTAGCAGTTAAATCATATTCACCACGCAGAACTGTATGCTAAAAATGGCTTAAATACCAACCAACCCCGTCAAATTATTCAGCTCCCCCCTCCCCAAAAAAAAACATCGAGATTATTTAATTTTCCGCACAATTTATCTCAACATTTGTGGGTTTGTTTCTGTTTTTTTTTTTTTTTGTTCTACCACAATCCACAACGAAAACATTACCTGTAGTTACTATTTCAATTTGAAATTCCATTGACAGTTGACACAGAGGTATAGAAGATGCAGGACATTGTTTTCGAACTTTTAACATCTCAATTGGATTTGAGAAGCCCTAACAACGCCAAATGTCCTTTTTCAGCATAGACAGTTTATTGCAAAAGTCATTCACGCACGTATTGGGAACGGCTAGAAGTATCTTGTCCCTAAAGTAGAGAGAGAATAGAAAAAACAAAGCAATATCCCCTCCTCCCCAGTGACCACTTTGTGGCTAAACCAACAATTTCGAAGAACAGCAGCAACAGAAAAATATCCAAATCCAACTACATATTTCGAATAAAAACATTTTTGCGGGAATTACCTCTTAGGATTTTATGTGATGGTTGGAATAAATAAAGGATCAAGATGCTTTTATAAGGCTTAAGGTAACAGCGCGTTGTTTTAAGTGTACGAACATACTTATTCGTAGTATGTATCGCCGCCGCTGCCGATTATATGTATGTATATAGAAATTTGATTCACTTGGGGAATTGGATTGTGAATATCATCACGTAAACGTGCTTCTCCAGATAAAACTATCTTTCTATATATTTTGCCTATGGGGTATTATAGAGAGTAATAGAAATTGATATTGTCGCCGCTTGGGATTCCTTAAAAATGAAATCACATTACGAGAAAATTCCTTATAATATGTGTATCACTATTAGGACCCATCTTAAGCTTGAGAATGTTTTCATACATTTGTTCATGTTTTTATTTACCATAAACTGGTCGTTATACATATAATACAACGAAATATTGTTTCAATGGTTGCCTTAAATTATAAATTAGATAATAAAAGGTTCAAGCTCAAGAAAAATGGAAGACATTCTGTAGAAGCAATAACAAATTCAGTAGAAAAGCAATACTGATGTGTTAATTTCTGGTCAATTTCCTGAGCCCTACAAATTGCTAAAATTGTAAGAAAACATGCAACAAAAATTGTTGAACCTATCTCAATTTGTTTTGATTCATGAGTCATGATTAATTAATAGGACTACTAGAAAATTTTCAAGACTCTCACGACGAATTTTGAATTCTGAGTTCGAATCCAGTCTATTTCATCTAAAAGTGATTTTTTTTTTGTCAGGGGCACTGCATTTTTACGAGGAAGTGACAGATCCTCTAAGAGTTTTGCTTGTCATGATAAAGTGCCTCCTATCTTAGCCCCGTTCGGCTTAGGCAGAAAATTGTAGGTCCTTTCAATTCCTGACGACTAACAGTGCTAAGAACAGAAGATGCAGAATGGATTTGAATTGGTATCCTTCGGAAACTTGAACTCAACTTTTCTCTAAGACAAATTTGAAAAGGACACCGTAGTATGGATTGGATTCTTTAGTGTCCAGCACTTAACCTAGGGAAGAATGGCCTTTAAAGGGAACTCCTATTTAATACTAGTAATTTAGAATGGCCATTAAAAGGCGAATTCACCACATATCATGCATCTTTTATTTCATAACAATACTAGCTGTACTTCTTATTACATGCATAGTGAACCAGACAGAACAATCATAAATTAGTTTAGGCCTGATCAGCTGCTTAAATATGAGAAGCAATCACATGTTTTTTTTTAATTTCATTGTGTTTGTAAAGCTTACAATCAAGCATTTGAGGTTGTCCTTGGTAGGAATAACTGCCGTGTGGTAGATTTTTGGAATTCTAGCTACAATTTTTCTTCATTTCCTTGTTCTTTGTGGCTAAAAACAGATGAACTCCGTTTTACTGGCGTTGATACACCCCTTTTTATCATTGTTTTTTGTAAACTTTACACTCAAAAAATGAGCCGTCTGGTGGATGATTTGACTTTATCTGCAATTCTCCTTTGTGGTAGCTTGAAGCAGATGATTTCCGTTTAACTGGCGTTCATCCTCCCATTTTTTTTTTGTATTCTGTTTGTAAAGTTGACAATCAAGTATTTGGTGACATCTGCTAGCCTCTCTTTCTTGTTGGTATTTGTCGAAAGGAGATGAGTTCCGTTTTACAAGCGTGTACCTTCATATAGTTATTTCTAAGGGTGGCCACGAGACGAGATACAAGCCTTTGTAAGTGTGGTCTCATTCTCATTAAAATTTAAAAAAAATTCACTATCGTCTTGTTATCGGTCTCGTATATTTAAGCGCCTTCGTTTAAGTAAAATGTATTATTTCGGTCTCGTAGCATTTTTGGAAGAAATATCGAAATAGACTTTGAATCTGGAAGCTGTTAAATACCAAGATTTTTCTCCTCTCGCTCCTATCCCTAGTAGTTCCAAAAGGTTGTTGACGTAGTTTTGTAATTTTTCAGCTTAAATTTCTAGTGATTGAGGTTTTGCGTATATCAGATGGAGTTGTCGGCATACAATTTTGCCCTAGTTCCTGGCGTGTTCTGCGGTTGATCTATGGCATATTTAAGTCATAAATAGAGATGGCCCTTACTAGCAGCCCTGTGGTACTCTTTCCATAATGTGCTATATTCATGCCTTTTCGTTTGCAATCAGTACAAAGAGGAGCATATATTTTGTTAGGAATTGGTTAATTATTTTTACCAAACACATTGAAAAGCCAAGTTCTATTAGCATGCATTTGAGTTTTTGGCCTTCTCAATTTTTATCAGACATGCCATCATTGTTTCATTCTTATTCAGTCCGACGGTGATGTCGCTGTGCCGTACCATTTTTCCATCGGCATTCTGATTACAATTTGTTGATGTTGCGATTTTGGAAAAGTAAAAATATTGACTGTCGGAATACGTTTTGTAATTTCTGCTAAAGACCATGTCCCTGGAAAAAGAAAATCTTTGAATTTTAATTAAAGTCTTTCATACATTTAATTTCTTATTTTCTTAAGCTCTCCTAGCGGCATAAAAATGTAACTTTGTACTTTTATTGAATTTTGATATCTACATTCATTAAAACTTTGTTTATATAAAATTTCACTCAAACAAGTGCAATAAAATCTATAAAAAACATGAAACATTAATACATTATAGATAAAACAATAAGTACTTGTTCAACAAGTATTCATTAAATTTCAACTCATTTTGTATTGTATTTCAGGTTCTATAGGTATACCTTTTGTTGCAAAAACAAAAATGACAATAATCATTCAAAGTTACACTTTATGTGATAAATACTTCATACCTTATTTAAGTGGCGCCCGGATGGAAACCTTTAATCCTATTTTGTTCAATATTGTAATTGGTTTTGGTATCGCCCCCTCCCCAAAGGTATTGTTCTTTCGAGTTCATTTAGCATTTTTTTTTTTTTGTTTAATGAGATGAAACCTGCATCTGTCGTCATCTCCATTTGGATATAAATTTCAATTTGTTTGAATAAATCGTTTGTTTTTTTTTTAACAATTATCATCTATCTACTGTTATTTATTCTGGTTCACTATTGACTCCTATAGTGGTAGGTATTTGCTTTAAATGTTCAAGTCTCGATTCATGTTATCAATTGCTGTACAATATGAACTCGAAATGTCTGTCTGTCTGTCTAACTATATTTTTGCTAGAATGAGTTTCACAATTTTCAATTAGACCACTCTCCGAGACATTCATTCAATGGTATAGAGATAAAAGCAATGAACAAGAGAATCATCGTTCAATGCACATAGGTACATTTGAGCGTTTGAACTTTGAAGCAGCTATGGACACAACTTTTTTTCTTTTTTTTTTTTAATTTTTAATTCAAACAACGAAAACGATGAGACATTAGAAATTAAACGAACAAAGAGCGAAAACCAAGAATGTCACAGGTCGAACCTTGACTGTGAGAAGAGTTGTTGTCAATGAATGCGAATGGATTGTGACTGTATAGATAGGATAGATTCCCCTTTGGGATTGCAGTTGTTTTATTATCAACAGTTGAATGCACATTGAACAACAAGTGAGTCGCTCCCAAATGATTTGACGAAGACTACGACTTCAACGACAACGATATGACTTGACCAATGGACCGTGTTTATAGTTGAGTACACGATGTTCTATGCTCCATTTGTCCGCGAACAAAGGTATCTATGAAATATGTATGCAGACATAGGTACTGTTATTTTATGTTTCATATACCTAGTGAAACAGTATCACAAAACAACTTCTTCGGCAATTCGAAAACACACAGACTTAGTAATTGATTTAGATTCGTTTTGTTTTTTTTTTTATATTCGGTTGTTCATCGAATTGACTGAGGCGTAGATATTTTTAAGTTTGGTTTTATTAATAAACAAAAAAAACATATTATTGTTCCTGGTCGATGACATGACACGTACCAACATATGTCAGAGTAATAGTCAAGGAAGTATTGTTGCAAATAGTGCAGATGTGATTTTGAAACAAATCGATTTGTACTTTAATGAATAAAGTAATTTGAAAACATAAAAGTATATTTTTTAAATTCTGGGAGATCCTATACAAACAAAAGTCTCAAGCCTTTTTTTTCCAAAGGGCTTAGCAAATTTGAGATTTTATCTAATTAACATCTTCAATCTGAGTTGACTTCCATTCACACATACCGGATATTGATACTGTTAGTCAATTTACTAGTAAATAATGGCTTCATCATTTTTGTAATAAATACGGTTATAGAAGAGCCGAATTGGGCTTATTTCCGAATTCGCAGAAAAAATTATTTTCAAATTCGCAGAAAAAATATTTCCATCTGAAGCTTCTTACATTTTGGCAGTTGACAGTTGATTTTTGTTGTTTTCTCTTCCTTTTTCTGTTTTCCATAGATTAATTTTAACTTTTTCGTTCAAAATCTTCTTGTAGAACGTTGCCAGTTTCCACCAGTTCTGCTGTCAAAGTTCTTACAAAAAAAAATTGTAGAAACTGTCAGTTTTGACAGTTAAACGACCAGACATATTGTATTCAGATTAGGTGTGTTTGATTTGTTTTCACATAAATCATAGGTCAAAGTTTTATAACATTTTTGCCCGAACTAAAAACTTTAAATATCCCGAATAGAAATTTCACTTTATATGAGTTTCGATCGAGTTACTTTAGGACCCCTCATTGTTTTTATGTCACAATATTTTTTTTTTTTAGCAATATGTATCCTTAAATTGCTTATGCTTGTTCAAATGTTCATGTTCATGGCCATATGACATATAAAATCCAAAGATAATTGAATATTTTGTTCATTTCATAAAACATGCCCTGCCAAACAAAATGAAGTAATTTAGTTTTCGTGTTGTTTAGTTAGTAAAATGGACAACACGAAAATTGTTAGTTTTGTTTTTGTATGTACATTATGTAGGTATCGTACATATACATCAATACATACGTATGTATCAAAATACCATAAGGAAAAAAATGTACTACGGCAAATGGGTGAAAGGCAATGTTTTAGTATAGATTCATGTATGTAGTGTGGTTAAGTGGAGTTTTAGCTATTTTAAGTTGAATTATATGCCATAAATGATTCCCATAAGGTTAATAATAAAGGACTTATAGTTCGCAAGACCCTAATAATTTATTTACGTTACAATTTTCGGAGCAGTCGAAATAATAAAAGGATTATTTGAATAAAGGTTTGAGTGAGAAATATATCCATTTATTAAGTACATAAGATAAAATATGTATTTGTTTTCATTCGCATACAAGAGCAATGATTATAAAAGGGCATTAAAAATAGAATACACTTTTATTGCTAAAATCTTAAGATTTGCATCATTTTACAAAAAAGTATGTAGCTTATACAATTCTACTCAAAAAGATTTAATACTTTTTTGTATAAGTCAAATGCATTTTGAATGAAAGGCTTTATAGTAGACCTGTACCATCAAATAAAATCTCAGCGAGCCCTCAGTGTCAGTTCAGTGATTGACGTAGGCAGAATCATTTTGTTGGACAAGAAACTCCGTACAAAAATAAACTGTCAAAAACATACGAGGGTGGGTCAATAAGTCCCTGAAAAATGAAATAAGGAACACACTTTTCGGTTCAAATCGGCGTGGAATCGATCCAGCAGCTCTGCGTAATAGGCGCTCGTTATCGTTTTACCCTTTTCAAGGTATTCGATGTGAATAACACCACGTACATCCCAGAAAAACTGTCGCCATCACCTTGTTTGCCGACAAACCCACCTTGGCCTTCTTCGGCTTCGGCTTCGATTCACCAGGAGAAGTCCACTGTTTTGACTGTTCCTTGGTCTTTGGTGTGTTGTGGTGAATCCAGGTTTCATTCACGATTACGAAAAGACGCAAAAAAATTCGGTCAAATTTCGATTGAACATCGCCAAACACTCAAACAATTGCGTTTGTTGTCGATTGTGAGCAAACGCGGCACCCATCTTGTGGAAAGCTTTTTCATGTCCAAATATTTATGCTAATTTGAAATAACTGAGCCTTTATAAGCCTGTGGTCTCTTCAATCTCGCGCACCTTCATTCGCGGATCATCCATTATCAAACCGTGGATTTTGTCGACCATTTCTGTTGTGGTGACTTCGATTGGGCGACCAGAGCGTTCGGCATCACTTGTGCCGGAACGACCCCACCGTAATTGATGGTGAAGAGTCCCCATATAGTATTTGTCAAGCTTTTGTTTGGTTTGCGTGATGGTTTTTTTTTCGTAGAAAATAGTGTTTAATGAGCACTCGAAATTCACTTTTTTTCCATATTAACTAAAATGCTCGTAAGCGTCTATATAAAATTACTGCCACAACAAAACTATTTGAAAGATCTGTCTGATAATTTAGGTGCGTTCTTTTGAAAGATATTTCTTGACAAAAAAAAAATGACAAATTTGAGGTGGCGACCGACGTACACCCTCGTATTATCTGTTGTCAATAATTGTAATTCTTGGTGTGCATTTCTTTGAGTTTTCTATCTATTCTATTATTTCAGAACCCATGGTCATGATAAGTTGTTTAAATAAATAAATTCCCTTGAAAATAACCCTTTCTGTTGGCCACACAACTTAACAAATTTAAAAAGCCATGCTATTAAGTGCCATCAGACAAACGTCAAATGAACAGCTGTTTCGGATGAGAAAGAAAATTGAGAATTGAATCCAAACATTTTTGTATCAGATATCTCCGCAAAAAAACTCAGTTCTCGGGTGAGAGTTTTCATCTCACTTAAAGAATCTCGGGCGCTCAGAGATGTTATTTAGTGGTTTAATGTACTATTTTCGACATCCACTATAATTATTGAGTACCTTTTTTTTTAAAACTATTGCTCTTACAAAAAAAAAGTTTAATGATATTTATTATGATAGATACAGGGTCCAGGTCCAAATTTAAATTAAAGAAAAAACACTTTAACTTGATATTTTTTTTGAGTACTAAGCCAATATTTGTTTGTGCACATTTTTCAAAAAAAAAAAAATTGGTAATTTTCAAGATATTTACAAAAAAAACTGAATCTTGATCTTTTTACCCTACAAAATCGAAAGCCTTGATCCAAAATTAGCTTGCTTTTAAAAAAAAAAAGATTAACTTTTATGTACGAATATTGATTTATCGGAATTTTCGCGAAGTGAAATGTGAAATTCTATTTTTCTTAGGGAAACAGAGGAAGTTACATAAGTGGATATTTATCGTGGCTTAGAATATCCTTGACTTGAATATATTTTGTATCCTGACTAATCAAATTAGCCCTGATTTCACACTAACGATAACTTATGCAGGCTAAGTTTTATGGTATTTTATAAATTATTTTTCCTCAAAGTTTACACAGAATACATTTTTCTCCTGTCCATACGCAGAGACTAACAAACCCCACTCAATTAATTTGTTAAAGTGCATTTAAAATATTTCTCTATTTTCTAATAAATTAAATTTAACAAAAATAAAACAATCTGGGTAAACATTTTAATCAAAAAAAAAATTAATTTAATTTAATAACAATAATAATTAACCTAAAAAGCTATCTCCATCTACTTGCAAATTCGTTGTAAATATCATGCCCCAATTATTTTCTGCGTTACTGCTGCATGGCTATTTTGTAACAATAATGCCCAGTGTGGGGATGATGGTTGGTTACTCGGTTGGCGATAATTATCATGGAGGACAAACAATGAACCTTGAATTGCAAACAAAACAAAAGCAGAAATATACAAGAGAAAAATATAAAAACCATATCTTTCTAATTGTTTTTTTTTTTATAATTTATTCAAGTCTTTAATTTGTTGTGTTTTTTGATGGAATTCAAATGTTAAGTGGTTTCATTGGGGTTTGTTTTTTTTTTTTTTTATTTAATTGAACTTTTGTATTATGATTTTTCTTTTCCGTGGTGGGTAACTTTTTGCAAAATATTTGGACTTTTTGGTGGATTTGCTTGCAGATGTTTCTAGCACAGATAGTAGGGTAACATATGGATATCGTATCCTTACAGACGTAATATTCACGCTGTTTAAATTCAGTAGTCGGTTTAAAATCTTTAAACCGACTAATCTGTAATATTCACTCACTTAAACTGACGCTATCCAAAATTTTAAACCGAATGATCGGTTTAACTACGATAAACCGACTCCAACTTAAACGAGACATTTTCATGTCGTTTAGGTACGGTTAAAATAGTTTTAGCTAATATTCAAAATTTTATTGCTTTTTTTTTTTCAGTCAGTGCAAATATTCAGTCTAGCAGTGTATCCATTTTCTGTTGCCATTTTAGAATTTTATTTTACATGCAAAAATATTCTATTTTCCAAGATGGAAAATGCCATATTGTTGACATAGCTGCGGTTTTATTGTCATCATCATTCTCGTCGTCAAGCGACAAAGATGAAGAGGTAGGTCTGAGAGAAGTGCGAATTTGGCGTCCTTATCGAACAGTGCAACTTGAGAAGATCGAGTGCCATCCAAGTGCAACGAGTGGCAGTCATACAAAAAATTATCGCAGTGTTTGCCGTCTTGCATAATATAATGGGTGAATTTTAAGCTGGTTTGGTTTTGGCAACACTGGTTTTGACAGCTGACGTGTGTTTAGTACCTTGTGTCACTGTCAAACAGCTTCAGTTTGGTTTGCAATTTAACCATGGATCGTCTTACAAATGAACAACGCTTGCAAATTATTGAATTTTACTATCAAAATTCGTGCTCGGTTCGAAATTTTCATCGCGCGCTGCTTGTGTTCAGCGATGAGGCTCATTTTTGGTTGAATGGGTACGTAAATAAGCAAAATTGCCGCATTTGGAGTGAAGATAAGCCAGAAGCATTGCAACAGCTACCAATGCATCCCGAAAAAGCCACTGTTTGGTGCGGTTTATGGGCCGGCGGCATTATTGAGCCTATTTCTTCAAAGATGATGCGAATCGCAGCGTTACTGTCAATGGTGAACGCTACCGAGCGATGATAACAAACTTTTTTTTGCCCGAAATGGAAGTTCTTGACTTGCATGATATGTGGTTTCAACAAGACGGTGCCACATGCCACACAGCACGCGAAACAATGGCGCAATTGCGAGGCGAGTTTGGTGAACAGTTAATTTCACGTTTCGGGCCGGTCAATTGGCCGCCTAGATCGTGCGATTTGACACCATTAGATTATTTTTTGTGGGGGTATGTCAAGGCTAATGTCTATAGGGACAAGCCCGCTTCGATTGACGCACTGGAAGCCAACATCCATGCATTCATTCGTGAGATACCGGCCAATATGTGTGAAAGAGTATGCCAAAATTGGACTCAGCGGATGGGCTACCTGAGACGCAGCCGCGGTCAACATTTGCATGAAATTATCTTTAAACATTAAATTGCAAGGTTCAAACTATCGATTCAAATAAATATTTCATTCATTTTTTCGAATTTTTTGTGTTTTTTTTTTTTTTAAAAGTTCTAAACCTCTTAAAAAATCACCCATTACTTACGATGCTACCCGACGTTCGGTTTAAATCACAAATTTAAACCGACATAAACCGAATTTCATTTTTTGCTTAAACGGTGTGAATATTACCAATTTAAACGAGATTTTGTCGTTTAAATTCTATCGGTTTACTTTGGTTAAATGTAGTCGGTTTAAGGACTTTTAAACCGAGTTTTAAACGGCGTGACTATAACGGCGGTTATTTCTTCTTTCTCAATAATCCAATCGGTTGATCGATCTGATGGCTGATAGTTGTTGATGTGTTGAATCTTTTTGTGTATCATAAGTATATGGTTTATACACTAATAAGCTCAAACTGGGACGTATTATTGAGACCCACGATTGAAAACTGATTTTTTTTCCTCACTTTGCGATATCTATGGAACTATAGTATCTGTAGTCCTAGGTTCATCGCAATGTCTCTTTTGTCGAACAAAACAGATGATCCTTACCGCAGATGTTGTGCGAAATTTAAAACTTACATAAAACTGAGTGGAACTGAGTTCTTTGAACTTCGTTTATAAATAAGTTAACTTCAAATCAAAAACAAAAAAAGAAGTTCCAAAATCCAGAAATTTTATTTTCGTTCTTAAACAGATTTCTTTAGGAAAAGTTATTTAGAAAAAGCACAAAAATTTTATCGTTGAAACTCCCGCGCGAAATTGCATCCTTCAAAACGTTCATTGTTATTTTTAGTTGCTCTATAGGACAAGTATTGGTTTCATGTTAAAAATAATTCGAGATTTTAAACAAAAATTTAACATTTCGATATGGATAATTTCAAAAAGTTTTCGTCATACCGTCGAGTCTGTCGTATCACTGTAATTAGAGATAAAAAAATTTGCTTTAAATTTGTTACAGAGCATTTCTACAAAATTACCAAGAGGGGATTTTTTTTTTAGCTCATCTAGAACCTGCCATACAACGACTTGGTTTTTTTCTTCAAATTATCTCGAAAACGGCTTTAAAGATTTTGATTAAACTTCGAGTCTGTGAAAGTAATATGTCGACCATTTGTCGATTTCTTTTAAAAAGTCTATGAAAAAAAACGGTGTTCAATATTCTGTAAGTTGCTTTATTATAAATGACTGCCTTTGGTTGGCTTGGTAATAGGCCATAATTATCATCGCAATTTTTCAATTACTTTTTTATTTTTTGCCCCCTATTTCACGAACAGATGCACCATTATTGTTCTTAAGTGCCTGAAGCGTCTGTGGAAAAATCGCAGCTCCGTGGGGGCCAAGTAACATCATCAAAACGACTGATTACGCGATAATTGAACTTAGTATGAAGTAAACCGATTGTTTGACGGCTTTTGTGGCACAGTCTTAATGAAACCATAAATTTTCCCAAGTCCAAATCCTCAATTTCTTGCCATACAAAATCGGGTATCATTCCTTAGTACCGCTCTCCATTGACTGTTTATCTCACTGCACCTCATGATGGGAAAGAGATGGTCTAGCGAGGCAAGATATTTTCAAAAAAAATTTTAAAAAATCCTGCCTCACTTGACTTTATCTTTCCCACAGTGAGATGGAGCGAGATAAAAGAAAGAGATGTCAAAATGAGTCGCGCGGAGTGAATCCAATGTGAATACGTAATATAATACTGAGTTTCTGTCAATTTTTATAAGCACATAAGAGCTGTCAGTGTCAAAATAACATATGATTCAAAACAAAAATCAACAGATGGCTCAAACGATATTAAGCAACTGCAAGAATGCTGCGTTTCAGGTTTTTGCAAAAAATTAGATTAGGCAAATATTGTTTTTAAATTTTTTTTTCGCTTTTTTTTGGTTATTGCCGTATACATATATCTCGTTAATGGTTTTAGTGATTTTGTTAAAAATTTTCGATCTGGTATACTTATAAGGCCCAGTTTTTCAGTGGTGAGTTAAACCAGAGTTAGCTAACTCTAGCGGCCATAATATTCACTCGATTCATCCAGATTAAAAATTTTAAATCTAGATGTAAAGCATACAAATTCAATGTAAATACATCTGGATTTAAGTTTCAATCTGGATGTATCTAGTGAATAATATGGCGGTAGAAGTTAATTAACCCATAGTGAACTGCGGAAGCAGTTTTTCGGTAGAGAATGCATGCGGAACGACTAAGCAAACTTAGTGGATAAAACATCAAAAGCATCTGTTCATTTAATCCTGAGTTTTTCTTCAAATTTGACGAGTTAAATCGGGTTTAACTTTAATCTCGCACTGAAAAACTGGACCTTAGTAGTTTAATTAATATTGCATTTTAAAATTTTATTAACTATTTTTTTAACAAGGAAACAATATTTTTAAAAATCCATTTTGTATAGTACTTTTAGCTTTAATTTTTTCTCTCCAAATATAAAATTATTGAGTCATTAACAAACATTTGCAATGTCTAGTAACATTTTAGTTTTTAGCCACAAGAGCAGCAAGTTCGTGCGATCCGTTCGTGCATTTTATTTAACAAAAAAATATTGTTCTTATCAGTTCTGGTAAACTTTCGTGGAAAATTTAAAAAAAGGCTTGTGGAAATAGCTCTTCCTACATATTATATGAATGCGGTTTTAGTTTAAAGATTAAAACTGGTTTGTGGTTAGATGCCAACATTTAATTTTTTGTTTAATAAAGATTATTTTGTTCTCAGAGGAAACTCAAATTTTTTTGCAAACACTTTAACAAAGGAAAAACAAAAAACTTAAGTTTTTTTTTGGTTCTGTTTTAAATAATCATAAATGGGACTGTTTTTTTTTTTTAAATGATTTTTGATAATAATTTAACGCAAATCACAGTTCCACGTTTTCACCTTCAAAGTATAAATTTGCCTTGGGAAAGTTACACAACGAATAACGATAAATTTGAACTTTGCATATTTTTCTTATATGAGCGTCTTTTTTTTCGCGCCTTTTTTATTTCGATATCAGTAATTTTGTTTCGTCACAATTTTTCTTGTTCACTTCGAAAAAAAACTGTTATGATTTTTCCCACTTGTTTGTGGGTTATTGCATGTTTAGAATTCGCGATTAGAACTCAAAACCATAAATCTCTGAAAACGCTCTGCTCTGAAAGAAAAAAATTGTGTTAGTGCCGGGACCCACGGTTAATATGTGTAAACATCAACGTGCGCGGATCCAAAACGGACTTGTTTTTGCTTGAAGGGGATCTCAAGATTTTTTTCACTGAACGCACCCATCCTAGTATGCATATGGTAACGTTGCACACCGTAACGTTGCACACGAACGCTCACGTTTTTTTTTCACTCTACCGCCAGCATAGATGTTTACACATCAAAAATTGTGTGAGTGCCGGGACCCACGGTTAATATGTGTAAACATCAACGTGCGCGGATCCAAAACGGACTTGTTTTTGCTAGAAGGGGATCTTAAGATTTTTTTCACTGAACGCACCCATCCTAGTATAACGTAACGTTGCACGACGTAACGTTGCACACGAACGTTCACGTTTCTTTTTCACTCTACCGCCAGCATAGATGTTTACACATCAAAAATATGACTTTAAAGTTACACATATTAAAGATTCAGCTATTTTGTATTATTCTTCCATTAATTTAAGAGAAATATGCAAATACACACATCCATTTTGAAATTCTTATATGTCATAATCAAATCCTATTCTTTAATATATAATATAATTAATAAATATTTTTTTCTTTCTTTTTTATTCCAGGTAAGTGTCCAAGAATTTTTATTCTTTAATCTCAAACAGTTCCGCGGTGTGGTAAGCTTGCGTACAAATATTATTTAAGCTCATTTCTAAAGCAAATATATTGACCTTGATTTTATTAACCCTGATGGATGCCTGGAATTATGTGCAAGGTGGATAGTAATACAAATGTAAACAATTCCACGAAAAAAAAAAAACTGTAAACTGGTCTTAAAATGCCTCGAACAATAACCACAAACAAACGTACATACAATCCTTATATGTAAGCAATAAACGAAAAAAAAAACACATCAGTCAAACATTAACTACATTATATGATGTTAACAACATCTTTAATGAGCTGAAGTTGATGAACCTCAAGAGTTTATTATTAATTAAAATTAAAAAAAAAAAAAACATACACACTTTGACGTATAAAGTAGGTGAAAAGTTGTAAGCAACTCTAACAGAAGATAAATATCTAGGAAATCGAAAGGTTATTTATGAACTTTTTTCTCAAGTCGATATATATATCTTTTGCAAAGGTGGCGTACCTACCTATACTGTGTGGTCATTTGTTTTAATCTTCCTCTAACTCATAACCAGAAGTGATTAATGTCTTCATTTATGCTTTTATCTCATAAATAAGATACAACGGTGTTTTGTTTTATAGAGGTGGGTCATGCATTAATGCATGACATTTAGCAACAACACCTAATACGCCAACCAACAGACTTACCATAGAATAACCAGGGTCGTACAGCCATCCTGTGCAAAGTGTGTGGAGCTCACAGGCATTTAGAAATTTAGGGTGCCCATCAGTGGCTTAAAGCTTAATGAAATATCACCGTAAATTGCGTGACAATAAAATCGTATGATATATTGATAAATATGGTATTTTAATAATGGATTCGCGGTGATTCGCAGTGCTGTGTTCTCTTTTCTTTTCATGGCGAACGAGTAGAGAGGAACGAGTGCACTGCACTGCGAATCCAGAATTGCGAATTCCATAATCGGCATGAATATAAGTTGGCATTACTTATGTAGGCTCTCTGAAAATATAGGCGTGTTTATTTTACAATACCGAAAAAAAAAACGATTAGCGTCGGCATCACAGACATCACCATACAAACTATCGATAACAAAGAGGTAATTTGACGTCGGTAACACAGTTTTTTCCCCGAAAATTTGACATTTGACATTAAAGTCGAAGCAGGACTATTCAGTGCCGAAACGTTCACCGTTGGACACCTCACCACCAGATTTTCACCACCAGCCTTTTAGTGCTTGGAATTTTCGTTACAGCGGTTCCACCAATGGGTAGTTCGTTGTCGTTCTTTCAACACTAGATTTTTGTACACTGCCTACAGACAGGTTATGTAGTGCTTATTATTCATTATGGCCATTGTTTCTTTTGCAAAAAAATATGGTTAGTCACAATAGAATACAGATTTGCCAGTAATACCCTTGTTTTTTGACAACTTTTGCATGGTGTAATATTTAAGAACATTTTATTCATTGCAATGTATAAAGTGAAATCTTACTAAAAAAGCGAATTCTGTATGTTTCAATTTTTGACGCAAATTTCAATTTTCTATTATTGACAATAAAATATGAATATGCCTCCCGCCAGTCGATATGGTGTTAATATATGATTTTCTATTAATTTGCATCTTTTTTATCTAATTTTTGTGTTTTATTTTGCAAGAATCGGTGTTCTGCCAAATTTCCTAGATAAAATGCAAATGAAAAAAACAAGCTGAAAAAGAATATGATTTATTATTGAAAACAATAAAAATGAACTCTTATTGTGAATTAACCATTTGTAATAAAATCTACACTACATTGCCAACACGAAAACAAAATATCCACACACGAAAAATCTGACACTTAAATGGGTGGCACTCAAATATTGAGCACAAAATGGCAGCACTTAAAGATCCAACACTCAATCGGCGGTGGTGAAATGTCCGTCTATCAATTTGCGGTGGCCAATGGTACTGTACGGCATTAAAGTTGTTTAGGACGACTTTGTTTTTTTTATTCATAATTTCATTTGGGATTGGATAAATACACATCACTATAATAGCGTTTAGTTTTTGTTTCAGAAAACTAATTTGAGTTTTTATTTATAAAAACGACTTTCTAGCTTAAACTCTACGATTTGCACCCTCAGCTCACGGGTGGAGTGGGTCTAAGGAGTCACGCACTTATGGTTGATTTACACAATGACAAATGACTTTTGGCCTAAAACGCGGATATGGCCATATGTCAGAAATAATAACATTTTATCAGTCATGTAGGTAGTACCTTCCAGATTTAGTCCAAAGTTCTGTCAAAGTTCATATGAAAAAAAATTAAATTGAACTAAAAATGGTAGAAATGGGTAGTTTCGGATTAGTACGCGAACGCACCTAACATTACTTGTTGTGAAAGGTATGTTTAAACGTCAAAAATAATGTTAACGGCCTAAGAAATACGGAAAACTTTTTCTTCTCTTCCAAACCAAAACTCAGAATCTTTAGCGTAACACTCAAAGGCGCCATCAATGGTCGATACAGCCCTGCGACTAACAACAGTTGAAGGTGCTGCATTTTTCTATTTGAAAAACATGTATCTGCTAGATAACTATACAACTAATTGGCGCATTTACATAAAAACTATTTTCATCTAATTGCAATTGCTCGGATGACGCCTTTACAGATGGTCGCCGTTTTTTCTTATTATTTTTTTCTTTTTCTTTTGGTTTTTTTTTGTTGTTAGTATATACATAGCTATGGTTGCGAGCGTTATTGTCTTGGTTCTTTGACGTAAATCCCAGATGCCCGAAGATTTAAATAACTCTTTTTTGTCGATTTAATTATACATATATTTTCTTGTTTTTACAGGTGATGAGTATTTCCTGAACAAGTTGAAAATTGACGTTGTGTTTTAAAAAAGAATAAATATTGGAAAAGTTTTTTTTTAAATTATGAAGTTGTAGGACTTTTTCCATATTGTTCGATTTTACAATTTGTATTTTTTTTTAGGTTTTTAAATCTAAAATAAAAATGGCAAGGCGATTAGTGCTTCAGCCGCCATTTTGAAAACTGACTCATCGCACTGTTTATCGATAAACGACTTTTGTAAAAAAAAAATCGATAATAGGAAATTTAAGACATATCTTGTTACATAAAATGTTATCGGCTATGTTTTCACATGAGATTTAAACAATAAAAAGCTATCCTGATATCTTTTGATATTATCCCAATCTTTTTGATACAGTTGACTTTATGGCAATAAGGATCGTTCTTTTGTACATACAAAATTTGTTGTATTGGATTTGTATTTTAAAGCATCATGCAACCGACATAAATACCTGCGTATGTTTGATGGAAATTGTCGGACAATTATTGTAAAATTAGTTTCTTCTCTTTTCAATTGTTCATCAAATTAAACCCATCTTCCATCATCAAATTAAACAAGCATTTACGTTATCGAAATATCGATAAAATGTATTGAGATAGTCTTATACGATTCTTCTATTAATATTAAATGTGTACAGGGATCAACGAAAAATCTACATCATGGCTTAGCAGCTTTATCACAGAGAAAATACCAAAACTATACAAAAGGCCATCATTATCCATCCCTTTTGAAGTGATATCGCAATATTTGCACACTTCCTTATCGACCATCTCCAGAAAGCAATTATAAATACATGGTGACTACCAAACTCGCAAATCTTACTCTCCTGGAGTTGAATTCTATTTATTTCAATCAATTATTGAATTTGTCAAACAAACTATATTATCGATTTCCTATACACTTATCGATACTAAATCAAATCGATAATACAGTTCTTTTGACGAATTCAATGACTGAATCAAATTAAATTCAATACGCCGCGCCGCTAGTAAAATATTGCAAGTTCCATATTTGTCATAATATAATTTTTCACAGTACGTATAGATGAGTTAAAGCTCATAAATGCCAATTATTTAGTTTAGCTTTTTGCACTTGGACTAATGGCTTACTCAGAAATTAAATTTCTGTAGGTTGAATTATAAAAGTCAAAAGCTTAACTCAAACGAACGAAAAGTCGCTTTTCGATTTATTAAATCGATATACACTTGAGTGAAAGAGATAATCTGTCCTTTTTTTCATTTCGATAACATCTGTCATCTGTCAACTTCACTTAAGTGGATTGCGGTAGGTCGAATCTGCACGAAAACTGAAAGAAAAGTCTAGAAATAGTTTCTTGTATTCGCTTGGTTTCATACAATCAATTAAGCCGTCGTCCGAGAAAAAAAATGAAAGCTTAAGGTTTATTACTAACTGTGGAAAAATTAGCCAAAATCCATGTGAATTAAGACAAATGCGTCGAGATTTATTTTAAACTTCCATAATCCCGAGTAAGAATATCTTAGTTGAAAATAACTTTCATTTGCAATCCACGACGGGGCTTTTTTTTTACAAAATAATAAATTCAAAATTAACTAAATTGCCAATATCAAATTTAAACTTCATTGAACTTGATTATGACTCTGACGTCTTTTGTATTCAAAAATAAACACTTGACAGTAACCTTATGTCGAGCTTTATTTTATTGTGATGTCATATCGAAGACGAATGATTTTAAGCGAATATATTTATAGAACTACATACATAAGTGTATGACTCATTGATTAGAATATCTTTCACAATATGTGATCATAAATTAATAATAATACATCGACACAATTATTAGAAGTGATCAAGATAAAAAATAAATAGCTATATAAAAATTTATGTCAAGGAAGTGCAAGGGAAAATGATCGTTCTATATCGATTAACCCAAATAGCTTTTGAATTCAATTCGCTCAGATTGATGATATACACATGGGCGTCATTACAACTCGCACTATGCGCACTTAGCGCGTGCATCGTATACCCGTGTTGCAAATCATAATCGACACATTGAGCGTCCGCGTTACGCCATCATCGATTGCCATAATCTCGTGCCCTCTGCAATGTCGCCGCCGCCCGCCATGGGGGTCTATGATTTTTCCAAAGATAGAAGATTTACTTATAACAACATAGTAGAGAGTTAATTTGTTTTTAAGTTGAGGCATCGTTGACGCCATATTGCGTTGCATTAGAACAGCGAACCGTATACATATGTATAGTATACGCTGCTGTTCGCCTACGTGCTCTGATTAACTTTGAATGCTGCCACCGCGCGTCGTACTGGCTAATGCTGCCGTCCACATCAGCCGTTATATTCTGTTCACCATGGAGATATGGCGGTGGATCACTGTGAATCATTGACCATCATCAGTGATAGTTATTGTGTTGCGGCCTTAATGGTTAAAATTGCAGTTCATCAAATGACTATATAGCTATAAAGAGAGAACACGAGGCAAAGGCAATAACTTCGATTCATTGGGGTTTAACAAGGAGGAACAGTTGTTTTTTTTTTTTTTTTTTTATTTATGAATGGTTTTCTTATAAATGTATATATGGTAGTATGAGAGAATCTCATTGTTTTTATATCGGCGGCAAAAATGTAGTAGAATAAAATATCGTTACAAACAATAAAACCAAACCACTTTTGATTGACAGAACCGTGTTGACGGCCAATATGTAGGATTGTGGGTATAGCTAGGTAACTATACAATACAAAATATTTATTTATTTTATTATTATTCTATTTTGTATTTTATTTCATAAATCAGGTTTGAGAGAGTAGGTTAAAAGTGCGGGAGAAATGCGGTATTTTTCTATAAGATCCGGCATTATACGAGTAGAGTACCTACTCGTGTTTTACGTCATTCATGATTAGTGTGTGATTGAAGCGGATTAAATTGGATTAACTCATGTTTGAAATGTGGGGAAAACATTCTGTGTTGTGATGTGATGTGGATATTGTGTTGTAGAGTAATTTTGTTGACTCAACAAAACAATATATATTATAAAGCACGTGTGGAAGGAAAACAAAAGATATCACAATAGAAATTTATTATTATTATTTATTCATCTGAATGCATTTTTTCATGGCCATCAGTCATCATAAAAATGTGATATCTATACCGAATGGGATTTCTAAAGGCTTGCGGGCGGTCAGTTACCTATAGGTATTTAAGTGTTTTATAACCTGACGTAATTTCTGAAGATTTTGAAAGAGCTTTCAGCTGCACTTTAGACAGATTTTTTTTTATCTGTGGGATTATACCTTTGTGTGGTCGTTGATTACAAATTCATTGAGGAAATTTGAACACTCAAAATGTGATTTAGAAAGGGTGGGGTAAATTGTGAAAAATGTGTTAAGAGAAGGAAGTGTTAATATAATGAATTTAGACGAAAAATTGAAAGTTACAGTAGAGCCCAAAAAAATATTTGAATACAAATGGCAGTTAGGGCTCTTGAAAATTAGTGAATCCCAGTCTCTGAAAACAGAATATGTTTTTTTTTGAGGGATACTGCCTCTTGCGAGAAATAAAATAAAACCTCTAAGAGTATATCTTGTCATGAAAAATGCCTTTCACCTTAGACGCTTGGATTCCTCCAGATAAATACACAAGAATGGTTGAGAGTTGTAAGCCAATAAGGTCTGGTTATTCACGAAATTTATTTCTATTCTTAAGTTATTTTTGTTTTCAAAAAAGACCTACAAAATCTCCATACAAACTCCGGTGTTTTTTTTTCCAAGAAAAGAAAGTAGGAAATTTGAGCACTAATTTAGTACATCAGGGTGGGCCAAATACAAGTTTCTTTTTAAAAATCCAATAAAATAATCAAAATTAAATTTTGTTCCATGTATTATGGCTTTATTAGTAAGAGCAAACATTCCCATTAATTATGGAACACAACGTTCGATTTCAAGTGGCTGCCTCTGCTGGCTTCGCAGAAGCGCATTCTGTCACTCCAATTTTCAAAGACCTTGTTGATAGTTTCGGACTGTAGCTCACGGATTGCTTGGATGATATTGGCCTTAAGTGCTTGAATCGTTTCCGGGTTATTGGCATAACATCGGTCCTTCACGGTTCCACGCAAAAAAAAAAAGTCCAAAGCGGTCAAATTGCAGGTCCGAGGCGGCCAATTGACATCATCGCCAAGACTTCTGATATCACGATTTGGGAATTTAGTGCGCAAAAGATCGATTGTAGCATGGCCTGTGTGGCATGGCGCGCCATTCTGCATGAACCAGAGGTCGGCTAAATCCATGTCTTCAAATTCAGTAAAAAAAAAACGGTTAACATGGCTCTGTAAGGCCCACCGTTGAAGGAAACGTTGTTCCCAGCCAAATTTTCAAAGAAAAATGGTCCAATGATGCCACCACTCCATAATCCGCACCAAACTGTCACTCTTTGTGAATGCTTTGGCTTCTCGGCAATAAAGTGCGTGTTTTCCAAGCCCCAGATACGACAATTTTGTTTGTTAACGTAACCGCCGGGATGAAAATGCCCCTCGTCAGAAAATAGATTTTTCGTTCGGGCTACACAGCACTCGCTTTGGAAATAAGTTTTCCATGTTTCTTAACGTTGTTCAAGCGTAAATCCAACCTATCTTCCTTCGCACTCAATAGATTTCAGGCTTCAGACTCATATAGGGCTTATATTTTTGCAAGTCCGAAGGAAATTTGTTGGGTTTTTTTTTTATTTTATATTTACAACTTAAATGACGCAAAATTGTACACCTGTCTGACATTTTTAATATTTGTTTAAAATTCCTGTTGCACCCAAGTTCTTTTAACTGCCACCTGCAAGTATATTTTCCCACGAACTCTGTTTATTTCTCACATTGAAATACTTCGGCGATTTATTTCAAAATACATTCTCTAAGCAATTAATCAAAAACCCTGGTACGAACCATAAACGGTATCTCAATTAAATGCAAACAAATTCTGCTATACGCTATACGCTATACGCACCTCATCATTACGTCATCATTTTGCAAAAAACCTGTCTAAAACTAACTTAATACAAATCACGATATAGTATTTTCTCAGCCAGGAGCGTCATGAACTAAGCCATTCAATACACCATACATAAAATAAGAAAAAATTTGTTGGCAATATAAAAATAAAATGCATATACAATAAACACGGCACCAAAGAAGTCATTGAGAATTTCAATTAATAAAAATCATATATATCGATCGCCATATTGATTGGTTTGTCGATATAGAGCTTGTGAAACATTTAATTGAACCGATGCGAATAAAAGCCGCCAGCGAAACAGGCCGGCGATGTTTGATTTATTTCTCGAGGGTTTTAGCTTTTTTTTTCAATACTACACCCCTCTTTTAAACCTTCCTCACACTTGTCTATCTCTGTTTGTTTTTTGAAGGAGCAATACTATAATTACTCTCTAATTGCACACTTGATTGGAGAATTTCAAATGCATCACTGACATGAATAAGACTTTTGAATGACAAAATACTAGCTATGAGTAGATGCATCAAAACTTTGTGGGTTTTGATCTTCAATTATAAATTTATTGCTGCCATAATGTTCTGTTCTGTGGCAGTGCTATAATAATTCTAATCTAAGTGCGTCTCGCTTAATTTTTTTTTTTTTTCAAAATACTCGTACAGTTTACAACTACGAAGAACAATTTTCCGTACAAAATTGTTTGCAATTTTATATTACACTAGGTACATATTTATATTTTTAACATGCGCATCATAAATGAGTAATAATTATCCGTTGTGAGAATAAAGTCAGCTGTAAATAGAAAACTTTCTAAGTGAAATTCTTGTTTGACTGCATAGATTTTTCAATTTTAAATTATTTATTAATTTTTGAAATGAATGATTTAGTGAGGTTGGGTGTCTGTACAATATATGTATAGGTACCTAGATTGCAAAACTGCGATTATATACATTTTTACGAGCATATAGACACTTGACAAAAATATTGAAAATTCTTTTTCGAATTGAAATTCATTGGTGATCTCACCTCACTTGTTTTGACCTTGGAAGTCTGTAAAAAATATCCATGCCGTCGTGGCTAGAAAAGAGATAATTAATAGATAAATAAAATTCCGCATTTCCAAATCACATTACTAGAAGCTCTGCTAAAACATAGGGAAACAAAATAGCGTAAAGTAGGACGTCATTTTAAAAAGAGTGGGTACAATGTACTGTAACCATTTTTTGTATCTACTCGGACATGGGTATTTTAGCCAATATCTATTACTTTATCTGCGTGATATCTGCATATGCGAACAGGGGCTTGGAGTATGTAATTTTTGATAAAACAGCACAGCGGATACCGAGGACATACAAAAACACTTTCTACAGTTTGTTTTAAAGTTTACAATGCATAAAACACAAAATCATTTTTTCCTGTTTTTCTCTTGAAGCAACACTTCGAAAACCCCATTTTTCAAAAATACACAAAAACTCATCTCACGAAGGAAAAATCTCTGAGTGGGAAAAAAAATCTCACCTTAGCACTCCTGTTTTTGTATGTAGCTTACTAAGACAAAATATTTTTGAAATCATTTCTCAGTGATTTTTTTTGTGTCGGATATGGTTATTCTTACTCATCTTGAATTGAAATTATTCAATACAAAGTCTAATATTCATAACTACCTTCCCGCATTAAATAGAAAATAAATACCATGCCTGTGTCATTGAGAAGCACATCAGTTCAACAATTCAGTTCTCATGTCCTTTTGCCCACAAATAAGTTACAACACTATCTTTTGGGACATTGTGTATTTATATTCCGTAGCATAAATATGGAAGGAGAGAAGCAAAAGATACATAATAAATGAAGAATTATGCATATATCGACACGATACATTTTGTACACTTTTAGTATAAACCTCCGATATATATAGAGGCCTCTGCAAAAGTACTTTTTCAAATATTGGTAACAGCTCAGGATAATGAGACTTTCACTTCGAAAAAATTCCGACAAATCTGAATTTGGGGAGAGCTTAATTTATAAGTTTTCAGTATTTCCCTAAAAGTACCCTAAATTTTAATCAGGGATTTTGATTTTGGACGGGACTAGAGACATGCCAAGTTATAACAGTTATAACAGTTTTTTTGCTATTAAAAGTGGGTGTGCGTTAACGCGCTTCGCGAGACTTGAAAAACAAAATCTGGTTGCTTGAAGAATGCCCACCGGCGCAGGGTCCTGGTCCTGCGGGCCGCATAAACAGTACTTTTATAAACCAAAACTGTTATAATTGGCATGTCTAGAGTCACTTCCTTTGATTTTATACAGTGAAAGGGGCAAAATTAAGTTTTTTGGCAAATTGCTCGAAAACTATAAGCTTTTAGGACGATATTTTAAGGCAAAAATTGTAGCTTATGAAATTTTACACAAAAAAGATTCCGACATTTTTTTTTTGTAAGATCGACAGATTTTGAATAAAACATCCGCAATATCAATTTTTTCATATTCAAAGTCTAGTGAAATTTTTTATTCATGTTTTTTTGATGTGGATTTGATCTACAGTAGAAACCATTGGTATTGTATACTGCTCCGATCGTGGTGGACATATTTAGGGAATGCATGAATATCAACTACATATACTATACTTTCAGTTAAGAAGCTGGCCAACCTACCCAAACCAATGCCTTTAAGCCACATAGCTTTTTCTCATTTCTTGTCTTAGAAAGTTTATACAGAGACTCATATGCGCCTTGAGCTTAATGGTCGTATAATTTCACACCTCACAGGTCCAAGATTCATACATGAAATGAATACTAAATTGTTTTAAAATAGCACTCCACTAAATGCTCGACACAATTGAAAAATCAAATCATTTACAACTGTGGTAGATTTCCTTAACATACATATAAGGAGTCTTCAATATTTTGTGACTGGATAAGCCCTATAGACTCTGTGTTAGCTTCGATTCAATGCTTTTAAATTCGATTGATGATTCTATGCTTGAACGAGAATTGTAAATGACGAAATGGATGAAAGCGGTCTTAACGTGTAAACAGGGCGGGTTCTTATCTCCCCTATGATTTTCCTTCTGGTTATTTACCAGATTTTAGTTGGATCACGTGTTATTCTAAAAAAAACTTGGTGTGTTTGTAAGGGGAAGGGAATACCACTACCTATAGGTCTCTGCTAGTTAAAAAATTACAATCAATGCAATTTTGAGTTTAAAATACAGCTTTTAAAAAGCTTGACAGTAAAATTAACATCTCTCTCTCTCTCTCTCTCTCTCTCTCTCTCTCTCTCTCTCTCTCTCTCTCTCTCTCTCTCTCTCTCTCTCTCTCTCTCTCTCTCTCTCTCTCTCTCTCTCTCTCTCTCTCTCTCTCTTTGAACAGTAAAGCCTTTTTAAACCATAAACGAATTTATTGTCCTCCATAAATTCCCAATCATACTCCTCAAAATCAATTTATAAATAAAATAAAAATAAATAACCTAAAATGTCCTTGACATTTTGTCAGGTCAAGAATTGTGCCCACGAAATTCCCCATAGATCGTTAAAGCAGTCAAACAAAAATTTAAAAAAAAATACAAATAACTCACCAAACAATGTTTATTAATTACTATAATTGACAATAAATTATAATTACCAGACCCCCAACCAAAAACGGAACTCGCTCCTATTTCATTAGCCCCCCATGTCAGACCATAAAACATAGGTTTATCTCAAGATCTAGGTATTTCTTTCAGTGTTTAATGCTCGCCAGCCAGCCAGCGCAACCTTCAACCCTCTCTTCTGACAGCACACGAATTTGTATATATTTTATTTTATTTTTTCTTTATAATCAGCTGTAAGGCGTTATTGGTTTGATGGTGTTGGTATTACTCGGGGGACAGTCTATACACCACACTAATACCAAAGATATGAAACACTAGGAGCAGGAGAGTTAAAGGTGGAAGCAGGGCGGAGTAAAAACAACGCGCCAAGCTATTTACAAAGCAATTATTATTGGCAATGGTCAATGTCAAGCTTACCCGAACGAGAGCTACTATAATATACCGAACCAAACCGAACCGAGACCAGCTGAAATAGTTTCCACCTCGGTTTATTTTTTTTTATTCAAGTTTTAGTGTGACGAGAAAATTCGCTCGATTATGCCGCACAGAGTAGTTTTCGTTTGGTTTTGTTTTATTTAGTTTTCTGATCGAAAAACCGTTAGTGGTGTTAAAATTCATGAAGTTTTCCTTTTGGGTTTTTTTTTGTTTTTTTTTTTTAAATCAAAAATGGAAACACCTGCAATTAGAAAATTTCCGTTCTCTAAATTCAAATCAAGTTCTATTAAGTGACGAAAGACATTGAGGTGTGCTGCTATATACGACACTGGCTGGCTCTTTTCTGGGGGTAAACCATGCGGTCAAGGTTAAAAAAGCTTGTAACAGACAAGTGTGGTGATAGATTGTTGATTTGGTTTGTCACTTTGGGACCTGAAAATCGACTTGTTTTTTTTTTCTTCCACTTGTTTCTTATCGAAGATAGTGTAGTTCTTTGTTTTTGAATTGTGTTATCGGTATCTATCGAATGAGTGAATGAGTGATTGACCAACCACAAGGTGTTATGACGTGTTACTGTCATGTGTCATGAAAATGTAATCAGTATCTACCTAAATAAAAAAAAAAATCACGAGTGAAAGGAAGTTAATGAGATGAATTTTTGTTTTTATTTCCAATTAGCAAACATTGCAAACCTGTGTGTGTTGTCACAAAACAATGACCTGTTCTAAGATATTTATTTTGTTGTTTAACATTCTCTAATTAATATTATTATTGTCAAACGAAAGTAGTTTGTGTGATTGTAAGTGAGATTAAAATAAAAATTAAAAAAAAAAAAATACGTATACGCCACAGTGGACAATAAGAGGGAACTTTGATCAAAACAAAATCACTTCCCTAGACTGACTCTCTGAGGTTATTAACTTTGATTTGCTGTGGGGGCGTGACGGTGGTCTTGTTGACTTGTCTCACCTTGAATTAGTTCATTATACATACATACGTTGCTTGCACAGTAGTAAGCAGCTTTTACCATAAATGTTTTTAAAAGTTGAGTTTATGAGGAGTGCATTAAGTGTTATTTTTATAATATTTTGTCGGTAATGTATTATTATTGTTATTATTACAGTAATTATTAAAAAATTAAGAGTTAAAAAAATACAATGAAATCATTTAATGTATTCGTCGAAAAATTAAAACAGCTCTGAATAACAACATCAGACTTAAAGCCATGTGTTTTTGTGAAATTATTATTTTAAAGGGAATAGCGGGAGTAATGGCAAACGTTCGGTATAAATGAATAATCATCACCAGGTTATAATAAACATATTTCGTTATTTTACAGAAGTCGTCAGGGCGATTTTTTTTTTTTTGTCAGAGCAGGAAGATAAATCTGAATGTCGGGAATTTTAAGGGGTATTCTTTTTTCACCCGGAATATTTTTCTCTATGTGAATGTTATGTGAGTTTTTAGAACAGAAACCGGGAACGCAGTATTAAAGCAAATTGATTTCTACATAACAGATCAGAAATTTTATAAAATTCATAACAGCAGTTTTTCAGAAACTCTTAAAAATCTTTATAAACGTGAGAAGAAAAAGAAAAGGTGGGTTTCGTCATACCGTGCATCGATCCGTGTGTCTGCGCGTCCGTACGTCTACTGTATTTAGAGCCTAAACGAGTCAACCGATTTGCTTCAAATTTGGTACAGAACATTTTTATGTGATACCCTAGGGGGAGAATTTGAATTTAAGATTTGGCTCATCTAGAACGGGTACAGCTGCCATACAATGACTTTGTTTTTATCAAATTTTCTCGAAAACGGCTCTTGCTATTTTGATTAAACTGCTTACCTGTAATGACTAAAGTAATTGTAATAAAACTGTGTTTCAGGTTATTGGCAGAAAATTCACATAACGGAAAAAGGTATTCCACTTTATTCTGAGAAATAGGTCATATTTTGTTTAAATATTCGAGTATATCTTTTTAATGGTTGAACCGATTTTGAAATAATTTAGCTATCTGGTGCTTCCATTCCCAATAATTCAAGGAATATTGCATTTAAAAATTTTGAAAAAAAGTGTTTAACCAAAAAAAAGGTCTTCGTGTAAGGTTATATTAAAAATACCATTGTCACATATGTAGTTAAATTACAATGCGTTCATACTACAGACAATTTATTTGCAGACATTGTATCTACAAACTAATAAAATTAGTATAATTATTACAACTTTATTGAAAGCTTTAAACCTCTCGCTCACTAACCCTCTCTAAACTTCACATTTTTATCTATTTTACTTAATTGAATTTTAAAGTAGTAGATACACCTGCACCTGTGTAGTTTTGACTTTAAATATTCTAAATAATTTAAAAGACTCAATAAAAGTTTATCAACCTACGAAGTTATTTTTATAATGTTTGAATTTAAAACGATAACGAAATAGCGATACAAGTATACAGATAGTTATAATTAATTTATTTTGTAATATACAGTGCGGGTCATTTGGTTAGCCACACTCAGCAAAAAAAAAGGTAACATTAGCTGTCTTAGTTAATGTCTAAAAATGCAGAGTCCCATAGTTGTCTAACATCAATTTTTTTTTTGTTATAAACTTTAATGACAATAATCTGAAATCTTAATCTGATGCTTCGTGAATTTTTAAGTTTATTACAAATTTAATTAAAATTTAAAAAAAAAAGTTCAAAATGAGATTTTATATTGATTCGGAAAAACATTTAAGCTCAAAAATGATTGCATTACATTTGATCCGTTCTTGGGTTCTAAAGTTTAATCAAAGTTTGTTATTGCAGTGTTTGTCTTTGGAAAGAGCTCTCTCACCATGTAAACCACACTGTACAAGAATTTCAATTTTATCATCTCTTAAAAACATTTTTATACATTTAGGTCTTCAAATAAGTCTTCCTTATAAGATTATAAAAAACTACGGATACGCAAATATTTAATTGATATCAAGTTGCATTCATTTTTTCTCATTAAGCCTTAACCTAAATAGATATATACATACATACTAAATTCTTAAAAAAAAAAAAATCTACTAGATTAGATAAACAATACAATAAATACAGACCATAAATGAGCTACTAAATTAAAAAAAAAAAAGAAAACTTTTTCATATCACTAAGTGTGTGCGCGATGTTTGCAATAAAAAAGATGACTCAATTTTGTATATTTCCTTACAAAATATGTAAATACGAAATATATAGCCTACGTAGTCGCGTTGCCTAAATAATTTTCTTCAATTTAAAACTGGTTCTCATAAAATTAATCACCATAATATTTCGAATATAAAGAACCGCACATCCGTAGGTATTTCATATATCATCCTTGTAGATTATGAAATCAGAATTTATTTTCTGTGTTATTTGTGTGTGTGTTTTTTTTAGAAGAAACAAGTCATCAGAGTATTTTCATGTTAAACTGAGATTAATTCATAAAATTCGTGCAAATTAAAAGCAAGCAAAAAAGGATGTTATGAATCATTTTTATATAGATACAGTCAAATCAGCTTATTTAGTTATCGCTTATACAAGGTCGCGCAAAAGTTTTGCCACCCGATGATCTTTTGCTGTATTTTTTTTTAAAGAATGAAAATTTGGTCCCGCTTTTGGATTATATTTATTTTATGTCTTGATTTTTGTTGGTATCTGTTTACTTTACAAATGTCAAAGTAGAAATGACATTTGACGCCATTTGGGTGATGACTTTTGCGCCACTTTATGTATAAAGTACATATATCAAACAAACAAAAAATCGGTTTACTGAAACCCAAAATTTATCGTTTGTCAAACCAGTTTTATTCATATAAATTACTGACACCAGCTAAACTTTAAAAAACTGGTTAGATAATAACAAAATTTTGGAAAAAAATCATTGCTTAGTTCTGAATATGCATATCTCTTAAGCTAGACTGTCAGTTTTGACAGCACTACAGGGTTCTTCTAATGCGGTTTTCATTTAATCACTTCTATAGTACTCTTGTCTCACTTATTTTGCACTCCCAATACTCCAAAAGTCTTCCATGTATTCCATTGGCTTTTGGCTGTTTGGAATGTTTTTCGCTCTTGATTTCATCTAGGAATGCACTCCAAACACACATATCATAGTAATAAATAGAGTTAAAGAAACCATTTAGTTAAAATTGCGACTTTTCTTGTTCTTGGTAGAGTTTTTTTAAATTTGCATATTCCATTCGACTCCAAAAGGGAGTGAAACCTTCTAAAAATTTAATGGATAACGCGGCAAAATATTTCGTAAATTTTAATGTTCTTCACATTTCTTCGATTCTTATTATTTTCCAACTAACCGAACTCTGGTTAAGTGAACTATTTTTCAATTATTTGAAGTTCGTTTAAAAATCATAAAATTTAAATAACTGCCGTTTCGACTGAGTTTATTCAACTGTACCTATATCTTGTTTCACATGATGACATCTATGACGTGTCTTCATAATTACAAATTACAAACCTTAGTATTCTGCTTACTTCCTTCCTTTGGTGGTTAAATCTTTCAGTCATTCAATTTTAGGAATCCCCAAATATAATAACTTGAACTTTCTTTTCAATGTTTTTTTTTTTTGGTTCTGATATTACTAATGAATTCTGGCGAATAATTAATTGGTGCTCTATAGTCCATTCTGGTTCTGTGAAGAAGTGAATCGTATAAATGGTTTTCCCATTCGAATTACATATTTGATTAAATGGTGCTTATTAACCAAAATCGGTCGATCTGTGACTAAAATTTTAGTGAACAAAATACATTCAATGATTATCAACTGGAATAATCCGTGGTAAAATATGATAAGCTGACTCTAACCTTAGCCGTTGGGTTCGGCAGAAAATTCTAAGTCCCCCAGATAACACGCACCCAGGACTAGTTAAGAGTTGTCAGACACTAGGTCCTGATTCTTTATACACGAGCTGTGTATAAAGGTGTTTTTTTTAGAGGTATAGAACTTTGAAATGAAATAAAACAAAGATGATTTTTTTTAAATTGATATGAAATTTAATTTAATCGAAAGATAATCTTCTGGCATTATAAATTAAATATGATTTCTGGCATATGACCGCCACGGCTGGCTCGGACGTAGTCTAATATGGAGATCCAATTTTCGATGGCTTTTTCCAACATTTGTGGCCGTATATCGGCAATAACGCGGCTAATGGTGTCCTCCAAGTGGTCAATCGTTTTGGGCTTATCGGCGTAGACTAGCGACTTCACATATCCCCACAGAAAATAGTCAAGCGGCGTTAAGCCGCACGATCTTGGAGGCCAATTCACGGGTCCGTAACGTGAAACTATGCGGTTACCAAACGTTTCCTTCAATAAATCAATTGTGGCACGAGCTGTGTGACATGTTGCGTCGTCTTGTTGAAACCACAGCTCCTGCACATAATGGTTGTTCAATTGAACGAAAAAGTCAGTAATCATGGATCTATAATGGTCATAATTGACTGTAACGTTCTGGCCAGCATCGTGTTTAAAGAAGTACGGACCAATTATTCCAGTCAGTTTTTGTGGATGTAACGGTGTCTCAACATACACTTGATCATCATCATCATCACTCCAAATACGGCAGTTTTGTTTATTGACGTATCCATTGAACCAAAAGTGACCTTCATCGCTAAACAAAATTCGCTTATAAAAATTGGGATCAACGGCAATCTTGTTTTGGGCCCAATTGGACACAATTTGGAAGCGTTGTTCATGCATCAGTCTATTCATGTTGAAATGCCAAACCAAACTTAAAATAAATCACTGGACAGTTGACAAAATGGCCGCCAGTTAAAATAGTGTTGCCAACTTAAAGTTCTATACCTCTTAAAAAAAAAAAAACACCCTTTATAAGTGAATGCCCCTTTTTAAGAAACCCTAATTTAAATTTTCAATGCTTATCCGCATTACAACCTTGAACCACAAGAGGGAGTTTATGCGATGCAATCGTGAATTTTACTTCCAACTTCCTGTACATCAGTTTAAAAAAAATTGATAAAATCCCTGAAGTGATATTCGATATATTTTGAGCATTTTTGTATACATACAAATTTTGATAAGATTTTTAGGTTTGATACGATAAAAAACGCATGCTTTTGCGATTCTGACTGATATCATTTTAAAACTATGTGTTTCCTGAAATTCAGTGCTTTATCTTAACGATAACTCAAAAAAACATTAATTTCACAATAATACAAAAGAGAAAAAAAAAATTTAAAGAAAATCCATTAATTTCACATAGATGAGTCATTATTTCTGTTTTCTATAAGTAGGTACTCATAAATATGTACGTCAATATAGAAATAATACGTGCTGTTTCATAAAATTATTCGTCAAACATCTGCATTATGGACACCTCATTCACATCACTATCAGTATATAGGTTTATTATTGAGTTTATACAAAAACAAAAAATGATTAGATAACGATTGATCTCCTTCCGCTGTGTAAATTTATTGGGGTGGCCATAGTCAATGTAAGCGGGGGCATAAATAAATTGCAATCTTCAGAGAATCAGTTTATTTTAAATTTTATATTCAAGTACCTACTTGTAGGAGTTTTAATTCGCCCCATACCAACTATCTCTTGTTGGATTCTTTTCCATGGTAGGGTAAGTTACGATAAGAATTAAAAAAAAAATAATAATAATAAAAATATAAATTGTCAAAGCTTTTTAGAACACTCATTCGATAGACCATAATATGACAAGCAAAAACCTTATCACCCCACCTGAGAACATTACAAATCATTCTTTAAGCCGCTACTCGCCTTAGATACAAAAGTATCTACATATTTATGTACAAAGGCTTTTTTGATAAAATATTTTTCGCCAGAACCACTTGGTGGGGCTTTGTGTGTATTTGTTGAAGTGGTTGTTATATTATATCTACAACGACGACGGAGCAGCGCGCGGCGATGAATCGGTGTCGGTTTAATGGAATTTGAATGTGTGACTCGGGTTAGTGGTGTCGGACTGTCGGTCACGAAGGGAGAGCCAAACAATCAACTCCAAACCGAAAAACGAAAAACGAAAACCCAAAAAGAAAACAATGTGAAAACTGCTAACGACAACCAAAGACGTCGCGCTTTATTTATTAAACAAAAAAAAAAAAAATAATTAGTTTTGAAGTCCGTGTATAGTATAGCTAATAATATTTGCTTTATGTTAATAAACTACGATTAATTATTATTATTTGTTTTAGTTGTGATATCTATATAATTTAGTACAAATAATAAATCAATGTTAATCCGGTATAAATGTATGTATAAATCCGGACTGCTGATAAATGGTGCTGTATTTAAAGTGTTATATTAACACATTAAAATTTAAATTTAGTAGTTGGTGCTATAAGTGAATTGTTGTTTTAATGTGAAGATTTTTATTAAGTACCTATCCAAAAATTAAGAAAACATAAAAATATAACAACTGCTTGAATGAAAGAGTTCAATGAAAATCATCACCACACGGAATCATACATTATTAAATGTTTGGTCAAATCAGTGAGGTTTATGTGGCAAGTCACTGAGATTCCGGCTAAGATTGGTGAATCACTTGGTACGTTATTGAAATATGCACAAGAATCCGTGGATATATTTATTTGTGCTGCTGGGTGAGTTGCAGTTTTTTTTTTAATTATTTATTAATTTATTTAATATTTTGTATACATTTTAGGGTAGTTTCACTAAAGACTAATAATTTTGTATTCTCGGAATCGCAAAATATGTGTCAATTCATAATCTGGATTGCTTTTAGCAACGTAAATTCAGAACTAAATATGTAGTTTCGTTCAATTAAAAGCGTCATTTCTTTGTTTGTGCAACAGAATTTAAAAAAAAGGTTTATTTTTTTTTTTTCAATAATGGAGTGACATTTAAAAGGAAATATCTATAAACATTTTCCGAAACAAATTGGCAGTATTAATGGCTTTTACGAAAAAAGGGCTTGAATTATTTTTGTAGATTTTTCTCAGCTGACATTTTTTCAAAAAAAAAACTGATGGTTTCCAAAATATCTACAATAAAACTGATTAACAATCATAATCAAAAGCAGTGGTTCGAAATTAAGGTACTTTTTGGAATGTACTTAAGACTCCAAAACAAAGCTCTCAGACAAAATTCAGTTTTGACCCAAAGAATTAATTATTATTTTTCAACGTAGATAAAATGAGTTGTGGCAACCAAAAATAAAAAAAACAATAGTGCTCAGTTTTGTACTTTGGGGTTGGTGTGGAAAATCGTACTTTCAAACACAGACTAATTGATATCTAAACGCTTGTTTTTCTCAAAATCTGTTGCTCCTACGAAATAAAATGTAACAATCTTTTTTGTAAAGAATTGCATAAGCTACATATTTTTTTCGAAAAATTCTATTGGTTTTCGAGATATTTACAAAAAAAACGAATTTCATCCGCTAAAAACTTATGCCCTTGTGCAAATTCTTCTTCTTCTTCTTTTTAGATTTGCTCTCCACCGAAATTCGAATTTTTTCGGTTTTTTTTTGAAGTTTTGCCTTTTTTGTATAATTTTCCTGGACTAAAAGTAATATGGAGCTAAATACTTTTCTTAATTCCTTCTCCTTGCCAACTATACTAATAATATCGTAAATTTATGACTATCTTACGACCGATTTCTTCACAGAGTCCTAACGCTAGTACCAGTACTAGTCCTAAAATTAGTACTCAAATCGGTATCAACTCATTTCTTCACACAAGTTCTAGTCCCTAGTCCTGTCAATTTGGTACCGAGTATTAGTTAGGACTCGGTACTAGCTGACTCCTCAAAATCAGCTAGTACCTGGTTATTATACCAGTTGTTAGTACTCAAATCGGTACCAAATGATTTCTTCACATGAGTACTAAGCCCTAGCCTTGTCAAATTGGTACCGAGTACTGCTAAGGACTCGGTATTAGCTAGAACTTTCAAATCGGCGGTCTAGTGGCGTTAATACCTGAATCAGAGAAATTTCATTTGATAATTTCTTGGCTGTTGTTTTTTTAAAAATAGGTAATAAGTGCGTTTTTGTTTTTTATTTTATTTATTTTATTCTATTTTTTGTGGATTCTGGATTGTCTTTAATGTAGAAAATGGATTTAGTTTTTGGTGGTGACAATTTTTTTCGAGGTTTTGAAAACTTCGAAAACAATGAAGAAGGAGAGGAAGTTCGTTGATTTGTTCGGCGCATATACCATATGCCACAACAAAATACATTGTGTAATTGGGATGATGTTGACTTCTTTCAACGTTTTCGGCGATCAAAAAGAACCTTTCAATTCGTTCTAGAATTGGTTGTAGAAGAAATACAGCATCCACAGCCACGGTACAAAAACATTTTAGTTATAAGTATTTGCTATTATTCCCTTTTCTATTACCAGTGCCCGTTACATTTCACTCGAGCAGGAATTGCTTATTACTTTGCGATTCATGGCAAGTGGTTCGATGCAGATAACGGTTGCCGATTTTATGAAAGTATCGGCTGCTAGCGTGTGTCGCATATTGCCAAAAGTCTGCATGGCATTGATACGACATTTGGATCAATTTATCCAAATGCCAGCAAATGTTGCAGAATGTGAGGCGGCCGCTGCTGCATTTTACCGATTTGCTCAGTTCCCACGAACAATCGGTGCCATTGATTGCACCCATATTAAATTGCAATCACCTGGTGGGCAATTGGTAAGTGAGATGTTATAAATACAACATTCAATGTTTTTCTAGAATGGTTTTGTTTATAGAGCGAAGGTTTTCGGAAAGGATGGTTTTCACTTAAAGTGGAAACAATATCGTCCGCAGATTTAAAAATGTTGAACGTTGTTGCTCGTTGGGCGGGATCTGTACACGACCAAACAATTTTCCGGCATTCAAATGTCCGCACACGTTTTGAAGCCGCAAAAACTAACACACAATCTTCTACCGATATCAAGTGCTTCATCTGGAAGCTGATTCACCACTGATCACTCCTGTAAATGTCGGAAGGATTTCATTGCAATTCTGCATTTTCCCACTCTCTAAACTACTATAAAATTGACACAATTCATTCGAAAATAATTTAAAATAAAAATCGCTCAGTCAAAATAAACATCAAAATAATATTTGAAATGCCAAAATATTGTCAAAATCAGAATTAGACCAGCTTTAGACGTACTAAGTCCTAGTACCGCTTGGTGAATTTAGATCCGGTACTAGTGATGTGAAGAAATGTATAGGTACTAACTTTTCGTTAGGACCGAGTACCAGAGCTAGTACCTGGTCTAGCTGGACTGGGTACTAGGCTGGCTTAGTACTTCTGTGAAGAAATTGGGCGTTAGAGAAATATTAAAATAAAACTAGGCCTGTCCTTTCGGAAATAAGGAATTAATTAGTATGGTAAAATTCTCGTTCAGTTTTCAAACTTTTGCCAAACATTGATTTTTGACAAACATTGAAGTTTGACAAACAGCTGTGTGAAGGAAAACTACTTGATATCGATAGACAGAAAAAACAGGCGGTATTTTTTGTAACGATGCACACATTTTATGATCTAAATGAATAATAGTGTAGTTTCGTTAAGTTTTCAAGGACTTGCGAAAAGATAATGATTGTGCAAAATTTTGCCAAACAGCTGTTAACAGGAAAAAACTTTTGAAGGGACAAAATTAAAATCCGTTCTGCTTTTACATATCATCATCATAGTCAAGGTAATTTTTTTTTGCACACTTGAAGTTAATTGAACGAAAAAAAACGACATCAGAAAATAGTGACGCCATCACAGAACAAAATTGACATTTACATATAAATTATCGACAACATAGAAGTAATTAACTAGCGCCGCCGCCACGCCGGTAATACGGACATCGGGGATAAGAGATAGAGACTCCACCACAGAAAACATTTGACGTTTATATACAAACTATCGAAAACAAATATGCAATTCACGCCGGTAACGCAGTTTTTCTTCTCGCTTAAATTAAAACGCGGAAATTATCTGAAAATTATAAGTTTCTGTTGTATTTACCATGTAAATTATTTCGCACTGACCTGTGTTTTTCGTCCACTTCCCTCGGGGATTGGAAAAACTACAGCTTGAATTAAGTCCTAACGAATTTTAATCTGCTTATTACAAAGCCATTCCTATTATATGTTTTTGTTTATTATCTTTGATCTACGTCAATATCAGTCAATGTATCATTTTGTACCTCATAAAACAACAACTAATATCTATTTACACAAACGTTAACACATTTAACTCATATATAAATCAAAAATACGAATGTTTTTTGTTTACTAGGCATGTAGTATACTATATTTGCAAATCGATAACGATCGATCGTTGCTTAAAACAAAAACAAATAAACTTGCGTTGTTAATTTTTCGTAAAAGCATTATTTACGATAGTGAAACTTTGTTGTGATAATTACTTTGAAATCGAATGATTCGCATTTGTAAGTAATTTTATGTGCAAAATGTTTATTTTTTCCCATACATATGTACCAAATGATGTAATGTCTTTCTAAAGATTGATACAGAAAAATTGATTACAATTTAGTTATGTAATTTTAGTGACAGATGTTTTGACGTTTATATTATATGTACTTAAATTGAAATTATATTATTAGTTCTGCTAGATTTTAAATTACCTAATGAAAAAGTCGGAAGAAATAGTAAAAAATAGTTGACAGTTTTGACATTAAAATGTTTTTATTTAGTTTAAATGTAAAACAAAACAGATGGCGGTAACAAGCTAATTTCAAAATACGTTCTCTTGGCGGTGTTCACATTGGACTCACTCCGCGCGACTCATATTGACGTTTCATTGTTTTATCTCACTCCAACTCATGATGAGAAAGAGAGAGTTTAGTGAGGCAGGATTTTTTCAAAAAAATCAAAAATCCTGCCTCACTTTCTCATATAGTTGTGTAGAGTGAGATAAAAGAAAAAGATGTCAAAATGAGTCGCGCGGAGTGAGTCCAATGTGAACACCGTCCTATGTTTTAGTCTTTTGACACTTGTAATTGAATGTCACTATTTGTCAGTTCATTTATGATGTGACAGTTGTGGAGAGTAGTTAAAACAAATATTATCGAGCTTCTAAATGTTACGATTAGTCGATCAACGCATCTCTATCTCTCTCTCTCTTTCTCTCTCTGATCTCAACAAAAAATTGACGAACACATTTGACAACGTTCACCGAGTTATTGTATACAACATTGACGTTCACACGAATGATATTTTCTAAGTGACAAATTATCAAATTCCACCGATCGTAGCTTAACGCTGCAATAACGTTTTAAACGTAATATTCAATATTTTGTTTATAACCAAGTACACAAGATTCTCTGATTTCAACGCACCCGGTTTTTTCCTTTCTGTCAGCACAGGAACTTTAATACCAAATGGTAGTATTAGAAGAAAATTTATATCCACGTTATTAAAAGGCTTATTGTATATCCTCGTTGGAGTACAGGAAATAAATTCCCAATAAAACACCCGGACAGGAATATAATTTATTTACGAAATAAAATCACTATAATCAAGATTATGAGCAATGAGCATAGTCTTCAGTTTCAGGAGAGTTTAAAATGAACCTTTATAGTTCCCCATCCAATAAGAGAATGAATTATTATATGAATAAATAATCTTCCTTTAAAGTTTCTGATGCATAAAACCTATTAAAACTTTGTCAAACACAAAGAAAAACATAGATTATTCATCTCTCAACTTGATCTCAATCAAAATTAATTTTAATTTGACTATACGCATGAATAATGTATTTAAATTATTAATTATCTCCATTTTGTGTATGGATGATACTGCTGATGATGATGATACACTCTTTGGCGTCTGGATGCACCTAACAGAATACTATACAATATTCAAATTGTAGACGCGCGCGAGCCGTTGTCGTTGATTGCTGTCGCCATAGCCATTAACTATAAAATAAAATGCAGTAGTTTGTCGCTTCTGAATTTCTTGCAAAATTCATTCAATTCAGTGATTCATCGTTAATTACTGTCACTCAATGAATTTATTAATGAACATTTGTGTTCGTTGGGTGTAGAGAAATAGAGCAAATTAGATTTTAAATGAATCAACTATTTGTATCGGTATATATGTATGCATGTAGCTATCACACGTTTGTTGGCGACTATTTCGGTGGATAATAACGAAACTATAATGCAACACCTAACCCGTTGACAATGACTCTTCGATGTGACCTAATAGTGTAATTATTGGGTTGGTGGGAATAAATTTCCAATTATTATGAAGTGTGGTTTGGGAATTGATAGACTGTTATTATACCTTAGTTCTATGAATCAAGGATTATTGAGGTTAATTTTATTCGAAAATTCCTGTAGTTTTGTTTTAATTGCGATATAAAAAACTATGGAACAAAAAATTGTATTTGAGAATTTATAGGTAAATTAAAAGATTTGTATTCTAATCCCATATAAGACGTATTTTTTCCAATCCCGGGGCAAACTAGGTGGGACGCCATCACACAAAAAATGTTTGACGTTTCCATACAAACTATCGATAGCAGGTATGTAATTCACGCCGGTAACACAGTTTTTACTCGTTTTTAAGTTAAGTCCCAGAAAAGGGATTAGTTGTTGTTGCATTTAACATTTATGTAAATCGCTTAGCCCCGACGTCGTTTTTTCAATTAATTTAATCCCGGCTTGCACAAAAACACGCTTATAGACACAGTTTTTGTAGCGGCGGATTTGTAAAAAGTTTTAACTCAATTACGCCGTCGAATTCGTGCTATAAATTAAATTAAAGAATATTTCATTGCCTACAACCGCGGCGATCACAACTTTCCCGCTAAAACAATAAGGTACACAGTTTTGAAAAAAAAGATCAAGATCTTTTCCATGCAGCAGGTTTCTGGTGTCCCGAAGGGCTCGTCTTTAACTTTTCTAATAGCTCTCTTTCATATATGAAAAAAATCTGCCTTGATTTACACATTTCGTTCCACAAATCGGATGTGTGTTTTTGTCCACCTTTCCTGTACTAAAAATAAAGAAAACACTTTTGTTTCGTGGGACTTTAAACTGATTCATACTTTTGCCATCATCAAAGTTTTTTTTTTGGCCATAAAAAATTATATATATAATTATAATTTGCATGCTAAATGTATATGTTTTTACGTCCTTAAAAATGACTATACATAATTTGTGATGAATCATCTTACAACGATTTATAACGAATTTACTAAAATGTGCCACAAGTCATCTTATGGCTGCTAATACAGCATGCGAGCTCGATAAGTTGATGACTTATTCTTCTTTGTATATACACACACCATAAAAAACAGTATACATAGATATATCTATGTAAACTTCATTTTGTAAACAACAAAGAACTGGTCATTTTGTTTCAAGTCTATAAAAGTTGTTGATGATATTAAAAGATTGAAACCTTGGCCAATGAAAACAAAATTCATTAACTCATTGTCTTAATTTAAAACGATGTAATTCCGTGGTTTTGTTGACCAGGCCAGCCTATGGCTGTCATAACAACAACAAGGCAGACAGTTGTTCCTTATTCATAAAAAAAAACAACAACAGATGACGACGCTCGCCGCCGCTCGCCGACGCGACGTGAACTAGAACGTCATTTAATTATTTTATTGACTTCCATTTAAACTGGCTGTTAAAATTTATTATAATCAGCAATAGGAGTAGAAAAAATAATAAACCCCCAAGCACAACTAGCACAGCCTCTGGATAAAAGTAGGACAAACAACTAGAAAAACGTCACGCCATCGCCATCTTTTTTTTTTTAATTGATTTTCAGTTTTGCCGTTTCTTTTTTATCTTTGTCGTAATTTTCTTCCGCTTTGCGTGTGTTCGTTGGTTTTGTGTGAAACGTGTGTTAATTTATGTACAATACACGCACTTTCAACAGCCAAAGAGAGACAAAGAGAAAATAAGAGTTATATGCAAAAAAAAAATAAATCGTGAAATCATGAGACATTTTGTTGGTCAATGTATTGACAGATAACATTGATTTGTCAAAAATTAAATAAAAGCAAATAAAGCGCACAATTTATTGCCTTTTCGATTGATAATCCGGAACAACATTATTTTCGATACGTGTGAAAGCTTCAGATTTCCATTGTGAAATCAAATTCAGAAGCATTTTAACAGTTTATATTTCAGAGTCCTTATTAATTTTGCGCCCTCAAAAATCGAGCAGGCGAATCTAAATTTTTTTTCCTCACTTGACACAAAAACTGATAAATTTTGCTGAGTAATCGCATTTATATTAGTGAGATTGCTGAGATCTCTGAAATATAAACTGACCAATAATCCTCTCTTATTTACGGAACAAGAACTGTCATTCTGACACCAATCGACAAGGTCATTAGTCATAAGTAAGTACATACTCTTAAATTCAAACAAAATTAAAATTAAATGAAAATCGATAAAAGTAATCTACATATGTATGTTCTTCTAAAATAATTTTGTCAATGACAGTTGCCTATCGAACTCAACTTTCTTACGCATTCATGACTTGCCCAAAAGTACTTCTATTTTTATATGTACATAAATCGCAAGTTAAAGAGCTTCATTAATCGTCAAAAGCGATGGAGCCTTAAATGTCAATCGCTTTGTTTTCATTAAAAAAAAAAAGAAAATCACAGTCAAAGGGAGTTTCTGTGCGTGTGAGTGTGTTTGATTCTCACCTGATCACTGACTTTTGCACAACGGCAATAAACAGTTTGTTATTGTTGTTGTTTTTTTTTTTGTGTGTTCTATATTCATTGATGCCTTTATGTTTTTGTTTTCGAATAACAACAACAGTATGAGTAATTATATGATTGTCATATAATTAGAGTCATTATTCCTAACGGTAAATGTATACACAATTCATAATGTGTATGGTGTGTAGGTAGAGTTAGAAAGATAGCGGATATGTAGGCATAGTCTAGTTATTATTGCGTGACGAGCTTAAGGTCAATAATACCGTTGTTTTGAATAATTTGCATATAAACTGGAGAGAAACAAAATCTACGCTAATTGAAGAAAGAAGAAAACGCACAAAGATGACACATCAAGTGACAGAGACACGCCGCCACAGAGACTGGTTAGTTATGATTACTTCGAAAACAAAACAAAAATGACAGATTGACAAATTATTATTTACGACGTTTTTTTTTTTGTTCAAAATACAAGAGTGTGATCGCAGCTTTAATCCTTTTACCATTAATCAATTGTAAGTGTTTTTCTTCATTTTATTTGTTTTAATTTTGAACTAATCAATTCGATACCGAAAACAATAATTATGGCTTCGATAAGTTATCAGACGGGAAGTAGACTTTGACACTCGCACAAGATGTAGATTATTTTGTAGAAGAATAAATAGAATTATTTTATTGGCTATGATCAACATAATGCACTCATGTTATTGCGTATTATGCATTATGATGCTTGGAATCTTAACGAAATATGGTTTGATAAACAAATCAGTTTTAATTATTAAAATGATGTTATATGATATTTGACTGCATTAGGGATTGGAAGCAAAACGATCGGCGCTACGCTGGCCAGACATTAAATTGATCAAACAAGACACTTTGACAGCCGATGTCACCACCCAACGGTGCATAGAATGTTGTGTGCGCAATTTCAATTAGTAGTTATTACAATACAAATAGCAAACATTTCCGTCAGCGCTAAGGTACATTGGATAAAAATATATGATTGATTTTTATCGCTGTTGAAATTATAGTTAGGTATATAAAATCATTCAAAAACATTTTTACATTTAATTCTATTTTAGGCGTGCATTTTGCAAGCCCAGAGGGATTTGGGTTGAAAAAAACGACATTGGGGATTAGCGACCCCATTACAGAAAAAAAACTTGTGTGAGTGCCAGGACTCACGGTTAATATGTGTAAACATCAACGTGCGCGGATCCAAAACGGACTTGTTTTTGTTTGAAGGGGATCTTAAGATGTTTTTCACTGAACGCACCCATCCTTTTATGCAGATCGTAACGTTGCACACCGTGACGTTGCACGACGTAACGTTGCACACGAACGTTCACGTTTTATTTCACTCTACCGCCAGCACAGATGTTTACACATCAAAAATAGAGTTTCCATACAAACTATCGATAATAAGTATGTAATTCACGCCGGTAACACAGTATTTCTCCGGCTTTAGTTAAGCCCCGAGAATTTTCTGTGCTAAGCTAAGTCCGAAGGGGATGCATACAAAAATGGAGACAATCTTAAAATTTACATGAAAAAATGTTAAACAAATAAATAAATGTCAACACTGATTTTGATAAACGTCAATCAGAGTTATACAAGTGATACCAAATTGTCAGTCTTTCCGCTGTTTTCTCTCTGAATTTCAGTGATCTTATGTCGTTTTCGAGTGGACGTTCGGAGCTACTCCTTTTTCACTCCTTTTACTCCAAATTTTAAATTTTCAAGTTGTTAAAGAGAAGCGGTCTTACATCTGTAAAATCTGAACCAGAATTTGATGAAATTTTCAGACATGATAAAAACTAGTATAATCTATTGATTACAGTAAATTTTCGCCCACTGACACACCCACTTTATTAAAAAGGTCATTTAATCGTCAAAATTGATAGAAATGAGAAATGTATTGATCAGAAATTTTGGAAATAGTAAGATGTTGTAATTATTTCTCTGTATAAAATGTTTTGTCACGCCCACTTTGTAGGGACTAAAATCTTGTTTTTTTTTTTTTGTATTAATTTCAAAGGAATTCTAAAAGAATTGCAATATTAACATGATAAGAAGAAGAAAAATGTTTGTCACGCTTATTGTGGGGTATTTTGACTGATGCCATGTTTGAACAACTAGGAAATACCTACCTTTTTCACTAATTCCATAGAAAGTTTTTTTTTTTTTAATTTTCTTTGCATAAATTCATTTCTTTACTAAATTTTTATTTAAGAAATCAGAAGACATTTTTTTTTCGGCTCAAACTTTTTTCGGTCCAATATTTAAAGAACGAATCTATCTAATCTTGTCTAAAATCTCTAAAACGAGCGATCCAGTCTTGCTTTTTGATGGATTTAAAATATATATGTACGACAGGCTATACCAATCTATAACAAAGATATTGAAGTATGTATGTAAATAAAAATGATTCTTTAAGTAAACAAAAACACCTTTTAGACTAATGAGTAAAAGTATCAGAGAAGTACAATAAGTAATAATCAAGATGATCTGTCCATTAAGGAAGGGAAAACTTCTTTCCAAAGAAAGCAATCTTTTGAGATGTATTCTAATCTTTTTTCCTTGTTTCTGCACATACCTACTTATAGAAAAACAAAATGTATTTCGTGACAAATATTTATCAAAGAAAGCCCCCAGAAATGTACCTACGCTACGTGATCTCTTGTGTATTGGCATTGTCTTATCCTGACTACTTCCATTCCGAAGTCAACATCCTTTTAAGAAGTTTTTTTTTCTTAAACAATATAACTCTATTTTGTGTGTTTTTTTTTTTTTTTGTTGGACATTTATGATACACAAGCGGTTAACGAAAGTTTTATTTACTCTTCAAGATATCTGCCAGTAACAATAACAACAAAATTCAACCCTTATGTTTTCCTATATGGTATTATTATGATAGAAATAAGTAAGCAACCGACCATGATGGTGAAAGAATCAAAGTAGAGAAAAACATTTCATCCACTTCGCCGAAAAAAAAGAGGAACACAACAAGTCATTATTTCACAGTTAAAGAGAAACATTTCTAAGGGTTTCTTAACACAAGGTTTACGGTTTGCCTCTGAGGCGTGAGGGTGGCTCCACCTTAAGGGATTTGAATAAATTGATGAAGTAAAAGTTCTTCTTCATATTTTGTCTGCTCTATTGGATTTTATGAGGAATAAATATGTTTAGAAGTACTTTTAGTCATAAAATATTTTGATATTTCAATTCTAAAAGATTTTTGCATGAAATAAATTACAGTGCATTTTTTTTCTTCTTTTTTTTTAATCAGTTTAACAATTATTCAACAATCTTTATCTGCTTTTAATATACTGACGGAATAATTTATTGTTTCGATTTCCTGCCGTAGTCCCTGGTGTCTTTTGAATGTCGCAATAGTTGAATATTTAAAAACAAAAGCAGTTATAAGTTTATAAATTTATCGTAGATTGATAGCTTCTTCTAAAAAAAAACAAAAAAACCAAGAAATATCAGAAAATTATTTAAAGCTTATCAAACCAATGGCTTGAGTTATGGCAATTATTTTAAAATGTTTACTTAAGATTAAAATTAATAGCTATTTGAGGTAACATTATAAATTGAAGTGTTACCGATATATAAACTTTATCACATAGAACTTTCAATACAAGTACAAATGCTACTTTGGGGGAATTTTCTGCTTTTAGATTTATTTATTGAAGAAAATAAATTGCAAAGCTATTAAGCTGTAAAATATGACTTTGCGTAGTTGGAAGAAGGGTAAGTCTTAGAATTGAAGTGTTTCTGTGATAAATTGACGATAATTAATAATTTTATACATAAAAAAAGAGGACCTGGCGAACAAAAGTAAAATTGTCCATACTTACGTCTTTTTTTTAAACTTTTAAAGACTTTTAAAGTTCACATTATGAAGTTGAAAAATAGCAGCATATAATTCTTATCTTAAACGCAGCTTTATTAAGCCTACTTAAGTCTCAGCTTGATTTCATTTTTTTTTTCATAAAGTTAAAGGCAAATAAAAAGCCACTTTGGAGTTAAAACAGTTTAACAGTATTCCGAAAAGTAAAGATAAAGCAGCAGGAGGCCATTGAATTGTTTTCAAAACTTAACTGAATCCAAACCGAATAATGCATGATTCTGGTTTTTTGTCTCCAAGTTGTATTATGTATATTTTTATTTGTTGTAATAAAATAAAATAAAGTAAACAATTACACAAATGTTTTTTATTTTATTATTAAAGTATTCGACCTGAAGATGGAGTAGCAGCTCCGAAACCCGTCGTCGTTACAAAATTAAATAAAAGTTGTAAAATTTAAAATTAAAACTTAAAATAAATAAATAATTAAATAAAAAACATTTGTGTAATTGTTTATTTTATTTTATTAAAACAAATAAAAAAAAACAAACCGAATAAGCAGAAAATCTCACGACCAAGAATTTTGGATTATGCATGTCTTCTTCAGTTTTGCTCTGTTTCATATAAATTCCATAAATGGTTTTTTTTCGAAAAATTTAGAAATAAGAAATAGAAAATAAGATTATTTTCTGCCCTTCTATTCCTTATATCTGGTCTCGTGTAATACAGATTGCATTTAGAAAGACCACAGGTCCATAGGTCTCACAGGGATATACAAATAGTTAGTTTAAAAAAATTAAATTATACTAACTTGCGGTGTATCAAAAGTCTACCAACATCTCTACCAGTAAGGCCAAGCGCGCACATGCAACTAAACAGTTTGGTTGCGATTTTGAGCACTATGACTATGGGATTATATAAGAGTCCGCGCACATAAACCGGCGGACTCTCATATAATCCCGAGTGCTCAAAATCGAAACCAAACTGTTTAGTTGCATGTGCGCGCCTGGCCTAACTCTTTTCTTTTAAGACTAACCAAAGTCAACACAATCCTTCCGTAAATAACTACTGCTTTTAGAATATTGTGTGGTATATTTCAGACTCTAGAAGAAAAGAAGCACATCTCATACGTCATGTCGTTTTCTCTTACAAAAAAAATTAATTACAACTCTTGGTACAGCAAAATTTGAGTAACTATACTAAAATCTATAAAATGATTAAAATTAGATTTATTTAATAAATTTTTATGAATTAATATGGCGAATATTGATTTTTTTTTTAATTTCAATATTCAATACAATTAAAGTATACTTTTCACAATAAATTAATACTTTGTTTATTAATAGTACATTTATTAATTTTTTTTTATTTTTGTTGATTTACAGAAAGGCCCGTCGCAAAGAACGGGATGGCGATCAAAATGCATCAGATACAAAATTATACCTAGAAGAGAGTGTTTTAGAGCGTAAACTACCTGAAGCTGATCTCAAAGCCTTAGTTGATCTTCCAGCTGGTTTAGATTATAATGAATGGCTAGCGTCGCACAGTAAGTATTTTTTTTTTTTTTTTTAATAATTTAATAGTTTCTTCGTACTAAATTTTTCTTCGAAAACAAAATGAAAATGATAAAAATAAAAATATAAAAAATTATTCATTCTAAAAAATAAACGTCAAAAACATAGTGTCTATTAATACACGTTTTCTTGTAACTGTACCTATACGAAAATATTCTTAAAGTTTGTTTCCTTTCAAATAAGTATGAAATTAGATTTGTTTACAAATGAAACTCATTAAAAAACGAAATTTATTTAGAACATTTTTTTGTTGTTGTAAACATTTATTAGTTTGAAAACAGTTTTTTTTTTTATTTTAAATAGGTTTAGACTTCTCTAAATGGTGTCAAAATCAAAAATAGAATAGAAAAGATCAAAGAAAATAGGGGTAAAGTGTATTAATATGGGTCGGAGAAATGTAGAGTTGAAAATAATATAAACACATAAATCAAAACAGCAACATTTTTTGACACTGACGTACTCTTTTTTTCAGAAAAAAAAATGTAAAACGTTATTCGATAATTTTGCGAAGCATGAAAATCGACGTGTCATTATCGAAATTGAGATGGCGCCACTATGTCAATCGACCTTTTCACAGTATCGCACCTCGATTTCGATAGATTTTTGACATGCATCTGTCAGAAATACCTATTCAATTAATTCAGAGTCAACAACTCACCAAATTTGTTGAATTAACTCGGGATCTAAATTTACTGGGAAATACGTTTAAGGAGCTAACTCAGGTTTGATCACGAAACTAAAAGAATCTCGCCCTGTAAAATTGCACCCAATTCAAAATATGTAAAAGAAAAAAAATTCGTTGAAAATCAGTTAACTACGGTTTCGGGAGCACGTTAAACTTCAAATTAATTAAGACAGAGCTGCACAGAGGCCATAGATTTTTATCTACCTTCATACCATTTAATAAAATTCTCGACACTGATTTAATTATGTTGTACAACTGTGCAAGTAGTGTATTTAAGCCGATTCCAGCACATGTGGAGTTATTGAGTGTGGAGCTGTCGGTGGTGTAGTGCTTTGGAGCTATACTTTATAAATAAAATCATGTTTAACTGTCGGTGCTGTAGTGGTGGCTGCGGAGCTATAGGTACTTAACATATAAAACATGGGTAATATGATTGCTCTAGTGGTTGCATTAGAATAATGAAGAAAATCCTCTCCCACGTTAATTTTTTCTATAGGAATAAAAAAACAGCGTTTCCAGCAAGGTAAGAACGTACAACTACGTTTACTATCTAGCCATTATAGTTTGGTTAAAAACATAAAGCTACGTGTTTATTAATACCCCTAGAATCATCTATGATTTTACATGTTAACTATAGCTCCAAGACCACCACTACAACACCGACGCGACATTTTCACATGTGCTGGAGTCATCTATGATTTTATATGTCTAGTATCGCTTCACAGCACTACACCACCGCAGTGTTGCCTCTGAAAAATTTCAAAAGGGGTCAAAAACAGGGGTCTCCACAATTATTATTAAAGCAAAAAAAAAGCAGCAAAAACATTTTAAGAAATTTATTAATTGCATACAAATAAAAATAAAACAAATTCATTAAAAAAATAAATAAATAATAATAATAATAATTTAACGGCATTCTTTAAACATAATTTAAAACATGTTCATATTTTATCTGCTTAAAATATTCTTTCTGTATTTATATGTATGCATATAAGGTTTTTATTTAGAACCCAATTTCTCAAATCATCGGCATCAATTTGTGCTGTATGTTTTGGTTGCAGTGTTAATGTTAAAAAACTATTGAAATTTGTCTGTAATTATATTTTATAAAATTAATTACTTAGTTACATCTTCATTTTCGCAGTGATACAAACATGCAACAAACATAAACAAAATGTATGGGGCATGGGGTAGCGGTAAAATTCTTAATCTTCTTAATAAGAAAATAGTGTTATCCTTTTCTCCTGTCAATTTTTTAGTTTTGGATCTGGATGGTTTAGATGGGTGCGTTTCTCGACGAAAATAAAACGGCAAAGTTCAGTAAATTGTACTGTTTCGTTCATTTTCATTCTTTTTCGTTCAATTAAGAATAGAATCTTACTTTAACAGAAAAAGGGGCCATTGTGATCATTTTTGAAAAAGTGGGGGCCACGGGTCCCGAGTCTGAAAAAGGAGCCACACTGCGTGGCATCTAAGTATAGTAAAAATCAGTCGTGGGGACTAGAAAAACTGACTTTGATAATAAAAGCAATCAAATCTCCACAACAAAGTATACTCTTGCTAAATTAGTCTTGTTTTTTTTTTTAGTTTCACAACCCTTTTGAATTAATGTTTGCATTGCTTTTATTGTGTTTTATTTCTGTTAAGCTAAACCTCAATTCGGCAAATCTATTTAGTTCCAATCCATTAACTTTACATAAAATCTTAATTTTTATTTCCCCATGAGATTTGATTGCCACTCTCGGAGTTCTTGAGTAATTTTGTTCATTTTTCCTATATATTTATAATCCCTTGCGATTCAGTCGTTGGTAGGTATGACCTACATTTTATCAATCTCAATATATACCTTATAATCCGCATGACTATGACATAAAACCCTGGTTTCATGACCTTGTCATTGCACTTTGAACTTTTTTTTTTTCTTATACCATCAACAACTGGGTTATCGCTCAATTGGAATTTTTGTTTTTTGCTCTCCAGTCTGAGTCGAAATTATTGCTGGAGTGCAGATATTTGTTTTTTTTTTTTGTTGTGTGGAAAAGTAGGACATTTGAGTCCTTTGTGGATTTCAACTTTATTTTCTGCTTTTAACAATGAGTAATTTTGTTAAAGATTTTCATCAGTTCTTTTTTAATTACTGATTGATTCACCACAATATAGTTATTTTTTTTTCTGGGGCAAGCAATTATCGAAATTAATATTATTAATTATTATAGGTGTTAAGGATTTATCTTATAATTAAATGTTTGTTAAGTTGCTAAATTTGTTAAAGTATCTCAAGCACAGACCACCTCGCTGCTAATTACGAACAATCTACTACACAAATAATTACAATCTACTAAACTGCACTGTCTCACTGATTATTCAACAAAAAAGTGTAGTTAAGGAGACTTTCTGTTTATTTTTTAATAGATTTTTTACTAATATATTTGTTTAGTTTCATTTTACAAAGTTTATTTTCGAAGTAAATCAGACACAGGCATTCTGACGTCATATTAATGTTTAACTGTCATTCAACAATCAAGTAAGTGATGTGACATATGTCAGTCAAAAATCACATGAATAAATTTATTCTTGCACTTCGGTTTGTTTACTTTGAAACGATTTTATTTTAAACACCCATTGAGTGTTCATTAATCAATGAATCAATCAATGAAAATAAAAATTAACAAAAAAAAACAAACTTATAGAACCCAACACAAAATGTCATCGTAAAACTAAATTTGTACAGCCAGCGCACAAAGTGGGCAAACAACTCTTTTCCGTAGTGACGATTACAACGACACGTGGACTCTAATTTCGGCGGGCATATATGTATATAATATGTACCTAAATATATTTAATATATAGCCGCATAAAGCCTTTATTTATATTTGTTTTAAATTGACTTGACGTAAAAGGTCGGTATGGGCAGGGTAAAATAAATTTTATTTTATTGTTTTTCCTGTTCAATTGTATCTATACGTACATACATATGTGTGGTGTGGTGCAGTAATTGTAATTTTTTGGCATAAAATATCCTTTTTCGAGGTTATGCAACATTTACGTCATATTTATAAGCACAAGATAATATGTACATGCAAAATGCAATCGAACAAAAAAGTATTCAGATATATAGAATGACAGACGGGCATGAGGTTTGTTGGTGTATAGGTTCTTATAAATGAATCCAAATGTCATAATTGATTGTATAAATACTGTCGAGACCGAGAGTATGCATATTGCTGCAAATGACAAAACAGGAAATCAAGGAGGGTACCTATATGAGATATATTTTGTTAATTTTTGGCAAACACAAGCACAAAGCATTTATTTTTGTAAAATGATAAGTGTGCAGAGAACAAGTGACAGTATATTGCGCCAGAAATAATTGAGTTTTGGTGGAAGGGTTACAGACGTCTTTCGTAAAAAGCTAATGTACTTGTGTATTGAAATTATTTATAAAATAAATTAAAAAATAAATATAATTTAAACAAGAACATTTCCTTTTTTTGCAACCTTTTCGATTTTTAAAGAATGCAATATATCTGGGAAATGTTCTAGACAGTGAATGGTAATGGAATCTACTTAACTTCTTAAATCTCTATCCGGTTCGAAAAAAGAACTCTAGAATTCGCAAAGCATGAGCTCTTAAAACTCTTTTTTTCTACTACAATTATCGATGATCTAAACCCAATTGCGAAAAACACTATGCGCTTCTTAACACTCGTGTTAGCTGGGACACTGATAGGAAATTTATCCGCTTTATAATTTTTCTTATCAATAAACATATTCTTGCTTTATGATATGTTTCCAGTCTTTATAACTGGAAGCACAGCAACACTTCATCAAAATGTAGCAATATTCCAAACTAGTGTCACATACATGCACTGATTTATGAAAACTATGATTATAGTTGTAAATGGTTCTATGAGATGTATGTGTTAAGATGATATCCGTCTCTTAAACGCCAAATTTGGCGAGTTAAAGTTGTCCACTCGCTATCACATGTCACAAACCATTCCACATTCAATAATATGTGTTACAAGTTGACAGATGTGTAAGTTCTATCAGGCTGTTGTTCGCTGTAGGTATCCCTTTTTTCAAACAGTATATCCATTCAATTAACAGTTTCTTTCCTACCTCTTGTTTCAAAAGATGTTAATAGACTTTAAATTAGATAGGATTTAAATAAAACATAAGCCCGTTATCGATTAAAATGTCATAGAATTTCCAATGCCTAGTCTTCCTTCTATTCATTCAAATAAACTACTTTATAATTCAAAACTTTTAATCCTCTCTATGCTTTTCACGAGCAGCCCCCATCGTTTAATTATTCCGATATCCACTATTCTCAAGAAAAACAAAAGATTGTCCATTAATACTACCAACTTTAATCCACAATAAAATTAACTGCTTACAATGTCAAAACCTTTGAAATCTATTATAGACCCCCTCCCTCCATACCCGGGTAAATGAGATGAAATGAAAAAGAGGAAGAGGAAGAGGAAGAGGAAGAGAAAGAGAAAGAAGATATATGTGCAATTTTTTACAGTCCAGTTATACGTTTCATTAATTATTCAAACAGATTAAAACTTAATAATTTAATTAAACGAACAAAAAAAAAAACTCACAACACACAAAATACCTTGATACAGACAAACTTTTTACATATAGCCTGGTGGAATCCAGGGGTAAAATGTGATTTTTCAGAACTTCTAACCTTGCTATCTGTGAAATATTAAGTATCACAGAGGGAGGGAGGAAGAACTTTTACCAAAGTTTTGAAAATCCCAGTAGCTAAAGTGTAAATTTGTGGGGGAAAGTTTAATTTTTAAATAAAAGCTAATGATTAGGGAAATTAAGGAGTTTCGTGTAGGTACTATTTTTGGTTTTGCAGTATATGGACTATGGAATGGCTGTGAATTCCTGGATTTAATATTTTTTAATTCATTTTTCAATAAAACATGCCGGAATGATTAAATTAATACTGATTTTTGTTCTTTTCCGTTTCATTTCAGCACTGGCACTTTTTGAACATGTTAATCTAGTTTATGGAACAATAAGTGAATTTTGTACACCATCCGGATGTCCGGATATGACTGGGCCTGGCAATAGGTAAGGATTGTGTGTTTGATATAAATAATTAATTTATAATTTTTGTTGTACCTATATTTATTCATCTGTATTTCTAATTCCAATTTGATTAAATTACATTTATGCCCTATAACTTAAGTGCAGTTGGGTCGTATATTTCGGTTTGTGCCACATCTGTTTTAACAACAACCAACAATCCAACAACCGAGAATCAAAAACAAAGCGAAAAAAAGTTAAGGATATGTTTTTGCATCATAAATTCAATTGAAAAGTAGGTTCTGACCGTTCGTTGGGGTTTTGTGGTATACAACACACCACACCATCAGACTAAGCAATGAAAGTTTCATGAACGATGATGATGATGATGATGATGATGATTCCCAACTTATTGTTAGTCAGGAAAATATTATAGGGATTATAGAATATTCGGCTTGTGTTTGGAATGATTACAATTTATGGGCTTCTGCGGTAGATGGATAGATGAATGAAGCAAAAATGTGAAACTGGTGTTGTGGTTTCTGGCAAAGAGTTTTATGGAAAATTACTCTCATATTTTTTTGTATTTATGATGCATTTTGAATTGATTATTAGAAGATTGTATACAAAAATGTTAAGCTATAGGACACCACACACGGCCCATGAACTAGATTTATGTATAGGGCTTTAATAATAATTCAAGATCTCTCGGTGAAAGTTTGGCTGAATTCCAAAATGAGGTAAAGTTCGCATCGTAGCTTTTTATGCAGTGAAACACTACCTTATCAGTGCAATGGATGTGTATAGTGGTTAAAATGATTGACGTTTTGAAACGTCACAATTATATGCACGATTTTTTCAGCTGTGTTGGTGAATTTTTTTTTAAACAAAATTGCGAAAATAGGTTAGAATATTTTTAATAATTTCTTGGATGACAACACAAATATCAATAAATAAATTACAAGTAAAGTTAATATAAATACGAATTTTGTGACACTTAAAATTTGTACGGGTTGGTGCATTTTTAGTTAAATACTCTTGTGTCTAACACAAGTTGAAGTTGTTGTTACTTTTACTTGTATATAATTTCAGGCAACTTTTGTCAATATTTTATTTTAGAAAATGCTTGACAATTTTGTAGAATTCTCTTCTCATCCGTCATATTTTTGGATCGGAAAAAACTTACTACCAATTAACTGTCAAGAATTTTCTGATATGAGACAGAAAGCTAATTCAGGAAAATGAATTGGGATATATGTAGAAATGTCAGAAATCTTAAGAAACATGAGGGAAAAAAATGGATCTGCTTGTCAGTATACTTACTTTTGTCACAATTTGTCACTGAAACTGATGATTATGGTATCAATCAATTTAGTGTGAGCTTAAGACGGTGTCACATTGGACTCACTCCGCGTGAATCATTTTGACATCTCTTTCTTTTATCTCACTCTACACAACTTTATTAGAAAGTGAGGCAGGATTTTTGTTTTTTTTTGAAAAAATCCTGCCTCACTAGACTCTCTCTTTCTCATCATGAGTTGGAGTGAGATAAAACAAAGAAATGTCAATATGAGTCGCGCGGAGTGAGTTCAATGTGAACACCGTCTAATGTGTTTTTTTTAGAATGTTTGGAACTCACTTGTTAATATTTAGACCACTTTGGTTTTCTCGTTGTTTTTGGAACAGGTTCAGAGAAAATTTTCGAAACACAAGAACAGCTAGATAGATAAATATGTTATAAATTTGTACAACAAAGTTACTTAAAACAATTAAATAACTCATTTTTTTTTTATTTCAGAACGTACTTATGGTTCGATGAAAAGGGTAAAAAAACCCGCGTTGCTGCGCCCCAATATATCGACTATGTCATGACATTCACCCAAAAGACAGTCAGCGACGAGTTAATATTCCCAACCAAATACGCCAACGAATTCCCAAATTCGTTCGAATCGATCGCCCGTAAAATTCTACGCTTGCAATTTCATGTGATAGCTCATCTATATGCGGCGCATTTCCGAGAAATCGCCCTCCTAGGATTACACACACATTTAAATTTAACCTTTGCCCATTTGACGGCCCTGCACAGGCGCTTTAACCTAATCGACGAGAAGGAAACAGATGTGCTCCGTGATCTCGAAGTGGCCTTGCGCCTAACCGATGACGGAAGTAATTCCAGCGAAACAGCCTCCATACAGACCGGTTCGTCGTCGGTGACGGGGGCATTGTCATCTGCGGCGACAGCGACAGCATCAGTGCATACGGGAGCAGCTGTCACAACGATGACAGGCACTGTCACAGGTGCCAGTGAGGATGTCAATTTGTTGCAGTCGGGTCGTCTCATTGATGGAGATGCGATGGCGCAGCCCATCTGCACGCAGCCCGAAGCCAAGAAGGGTCTGAACAGTGAGCAGTCAGACATTCGAGGCGGTGCTGGGGGCGGCGGTGGTGGTGGACTGATGGGCGGGATCCTGGGGGACTTCAACACAAGTGAATTCGGTGATATGCGAACGGGCGGTGGAACTAGTGGCTACTGCATCGGCGGTAGCACGGCAAAAAGCAGCCATATTGGCTTTAATAATAATCATCACAACGGTAGCACACACAATATGTTGCAATGCAATAGCAGTAGTAATAACAGTAGTAATAATTCTCCTACACCTCAACAACACACTTCACATACAACAACTGCATAGTTTTTGCAACTATCACTACTACCATAACAAATATTATGGCAAACACCAAAAGATGGCGTTGTTTTGCACTCTCTTATTATAATTTTTGTTTTTTATTTCTTTTTTAAAAGAGGACAATTTAATTGTTAAAATATTCGTCGTACATGTAAACAATATCTACACATAAAAGAAACAAAAAAGAAAACACACTCACACCAATTTGAAAAGTATCTAAAGTTTATTTTTTCAAAAAAAAAAAATAATTAAATAAAAAAAAAATTCTAAATAAATAAATATACAAAACAAATTGTTAAAACCACATTTCTGTTTGCTGAAAAATATAAAAAGTGTTTCTGTTTTTAATTTAACACTTAAATTTTGAAGAAAGTAAAAACAAAAACCTATAATAAAAGTTCACCCAAGACTTTTATTTGTAAAATAATGTAATTTATATTTTTTGATGATAAAAATAAAAACCCAAAAAAAAAAGAAACAAATCTTTTAGTGAATTAATGAAATAAAGAAACCATGAGAAACAAACAAATTTAATTAAATTGTTATCAAACGCAAGGAAATAAAAAAGAAAAGAAATTAAAACAAATTAATTTTATGTAAAAAAAAAAAACAAAAAATCTATATTATATATATAAAAAAAAAACAATATATTAACAAATTGAAGTTGTTTAAATAAACAAAAAGCCGTAGCATCAGTTCAAAATGCTATTTTTAAATTTGAACTAAAACAAGTTTAAATTAATTTAACAAAATATAAAACAACACAAAACTCTTCTTTCTGTAGCCTTAAAACATAAACAAAAAAAAACATAAAATATATGTAAAAAAAAAATATATTTATATTCACAAAAGAAGGACAAAACAACTGGAAACTAAAACAAAAAGTGATTTAATTTTTCTCTCTTTTCTTTAAACTTTAAACCAAATACTATACAATTTGTAATTCTTAATTGTGTTTTTTTTAGCTTGTATTTATATCTATGTATAATTTTTATGTGAAGCTGAAGAAAATATTTGTTTTATTTTTTTATAAATAAAAGATTGGTCTTTAAATTATTACTGATTATGATGATAAAAGAAAAATAAATACTAAATGTTAATTTGTAAAAAAGATTTTTTTTTTTTTGTTTTATGCAAGAATGCGTTTGTGTTTGATTTGTTAATTTGTAAATTAAGTGAAACAGAAAAAATAGAACGTTATACCATTACTTTTTTATATAAGGAACTAATATTATTTAATTATATTAAAAAACAAAAAGAAACAATTTAAAGTGATCTTAATATAAGAAAAAATAAAGCAAGAAAACATAGTTTTTTGTTATTAAATTTAATATTATTTCTCTCTCTTCTATAAAAACAAAACTTATAAAATACACAACTGAAAATGAAGCACTGGCATTTTTTTTATTTATTCATTTATTTGTTTCGAATTTATAAGTATGTACTTGTTTTTTTTGAAAATTGGATTTTTTTTGTTTGCTATAAGATTTAAGTTTATTCCGAGAAGAAGAACTGACCATGCAAAGAGCATTACTTTAGGCTTAAGCTGAAGTTTTGAAAACAAAACTTGACAGCAATTATTTTTCATCCAAAATAAATCATTATAAAGTTCTCCACAGAAACCATATTTAATCCGGTTTCATTAAAAACAACAGCTTAAACCAAAAATGTGTCGTAAAGTGGGAACACTTTTTCGCTATTTGAAATAGATGTTTTGCTTATGCTGGATTGACACAAGATACAACTGGCAAATTATATTCATTTCTTCCGTTTCCCTTCCTTTTATTCTTATGTTCGGTTTCACAAATATTTAACAAGCTTTTAAATTTTTAAATGACGTATTTTGTATGGTACAAATGTCATTTAAAGATTTAAAAGCCTGTTAAACAGTTAAAAGGGCTTTATGAAATCGGCCATTAATCGTGTAAATAATGGTCTAAGATTTCCCAGTATTTTACTCATTAAAAACTTGGAAGTGCAACTGATGTTGGATTTATATTATGCTTTTTCGTTCAAAGCAGATCTCGAGTATATTCAGCATACTCTGAGCATCCTCTGAGCACACCATACCATGTACTTGAGCACTTAGTGTCTGATTACATGGGTCTTTTTACTGAAGGTCATTTAACAGAACTCGTGATTACATGGTGAAGAAAAATCCTTTCATTTCAATCTACACTTCCCTGTCTCTCACACACGTTTCATGCTGAATCCGAAAATATTAAATGAAACTGGCGCATCGGTGAAATTTGGTTGGAATCTACCTTCTCTTTTTTACGCACCTAAAATCTACCTGTCTCACCGATGCGCTCTTCAGTAAAACGACCCATGTAATCAGGCACTTAGCTGTCATCCTCTTTCACCATTGACGGTGAGCGTATTAGGCATGTTCAGGATAATAAGATCTCGGAGGGCTCAGCAATCTTAGTTACATGAACAGGATTCCTCAGCAAAATTTATCAGTTTTGCTTTCGAAATCCTGAAAAAAAAACAAGTGCTTGCTGACTTTTTTGACGGAGAGAAATCTCCGAGATCTCATTTTCCTGAACGCTCCTATTGGCCTTATTCCTCTGATTTTTTTGACGTAAAGCCAACTTCTATTGTTCAGACATCAGACACAAAGTAATTTCATTAAATAATTACGTTTCCGAATGAAATAAATTAGAAAGTTGGTTTTTGTGTGATAACCAACTCGCAGTTAGGTTGCAAAGCTTACGCACCATCATATCATTCAAACCTTCATTCGAAATAAATTAGATTCTGTAGTATTTATGTGCCAAAGAAAAAGTACAGACACAGAAAACAGATATCACAAAGGAAAACGTTAACAAAATCTACAAGTTTTTTAAAAATAAAAATTGTTTTCCTTTCTGGGCCCTGTCTTTCTCAGCATGAAGTGGAAGTGAGATAAATTACAGAAATGTCAAAGAAGGGGTTAAATGAAATTTCAATAGTTTTGAAACTAGTGTTTTTCTCACCAAACTTGTTCAAAGGGCTTTGAGTTGTTCAAAAAACACCCTCGACTTGAGCACAGTTCTCATCCATCATTTTAATTTGTTTTTTTTTTTTGGTTTTTCCTTACTTCCCCTTCTTTCAGTGTGACATTCCGTGCTCGGATTTTGGTTCTGCTGCTCGGTAATCCTCTTCTGAGCTCGTAGAGCAGGCTCTGAACGAAGAAAGAAACACAAATTCTAAGTTCTGAGCGCTCTAAGCGTTAAGTTTAAAAACAAAATTTTTAAACTCATGCTTCAGTCGGAACTCAAAAGAAAAACTTCTAATTAAAGGCTTTTGGAGTAAAAATAAGGAGTACTCTGAACGACCAAACGAAAAAGACAAGACATTATGGTGATATAAGAATAAAAAGAGAAAGCTGATTTCTTTCACTTTTATGGCGTTTTCCTTTGTTCACTTCTGATGCTCGGGAGTGTTTTTCACTTCATGATTGCATTTAACAGTGCTCTTTGTGCCACCTATTGGTAAAGCCATTTTCGTCGGATTACTTGTTACAGTAAGAAAAAGGAGAAACCATTTTGTTAAAATGGTAGGTAGGTGTAAACTTGAGAAGACGATTTTTCATACTCCATAGAAATAAAAATGGAGTGAAATCTTCCGAAAATCCAATGAAAAACAACATTAAGGCCCAGTTTTGCAGTGGTAGCTAAATTAAACCAAAGTAAGTTAACTCTAGAAATAAATTAACCCCCAGTTAACTGAGGGAGCAGTTTTTTGGTGAAGAATTCATGCGGACCGACTAAACAAACTCGGTGGATTAAACATCAAAAGCATCTGTTTAGTTAATCCTCAGTTAACTCACCAAATTTGATGAGTTAACTCGGGCTTAACTTTAATCTCACACTGAAAAACGACCTGAGTGAATTATGGGTGACTTCTCCTTTTGACTATTAGGGAAGCATCCTTTCGTTAGTATTATAATTCTACCTTTTTTAGAAGTTTTTTTTCTGTACAGAGAAGCTTGATTTACTTGTTTAAAAAAAAACAAGAAGTTGAGTGTAAGAATTTGTTTTATTTAAAGTTGAGTTTCGGCTTGTGGTTACAACCAGAATGTTAAATTTATAAACTCAATAATGGAAAGAACCTAAAGGAAATTGAAGGAACGCAATCCATGCAAATTTACGTATTTTAATATTTTTCAAAAACTCTTACCAACTTCAAATTTAGTTTTTTGCCTTTCATTTTTTTTTTTTAATTTATCAGTCAGTACCTATCTAAAGTGTTTTGTTTTCGAAATATTTTTCCAAACAAAGTGAAAGAAACTATGTGACCAATTAAATTGTTTAGGATAATTTTTAAAGCTTAACACATTTCTAACCATATATTTGTATATAAAATTGATTGTTCAATCTGAATAAAACAAAAAATATTAATTAGAACACTGTTAATAATTTATAATTTTACTGTATAGCTACCTTCATATAAATTTAAAGAAAAAACTAAAATCTATAAAAAATTGTCTATAGTAATTTACAAACAAAAAAATGTATAAGATTTATAAAAAAAAACAAACATAATCTATACTTAAGTGATACAAACAAAAGAAAAAACAAAACACAAAGAGAAAACAATATACAATAAAAATAAAGAAATGAAAATAAAAAAAAAACTTTAAAATTAATAAAATAAAAAAATAATTATCGTTTGTCTTATTTAATTTGCTTCCATCAACTGTCATTTCATTTTGAATTTTATTTATTTTTCAACAGAATGTCGGCGAGAGAGGTAAGTTTCTGATATTCACCACACATCATTAATCAAAACAAATAAATATCTGAGAAAAAAAAATGCAAAAATCGCTTCACATTCATCTGCTTATTTTTGTTTATCAATAAAAACACTAAAATGAATTTAACCATATATCAATATCAAGTCTTCAAAATATAAGCAAAGAAAAATTAAAAAAAAAAAAACTGAATACATGAATTCCTATAACAAAAACAACAAAAAATAAAATAATAATTATTATTAATAATTCAAACAAATTTACTTAGAATTTCAAGCGATTTGAATAAAAGCTTACATTAAACACAAACAAACAAAAAAAAAGTATTATTACCTTATCCAAAGAGTTTCACATTAAACAAAATAAAACACAAAAAAAAAACAACTAAATATAAAAATAAAAACATAAACAAAAACAAAACAACTAAAAATGTTGGACGATAATAAAACAAAATGAACGCTTTAAAATTGACTCAATATATTTATTTAAGACTTTCCATGTTGCATTGACTTACACAGGCTTTTCCAACTGGAAAACGAGGAGCGGATTTGCCAGAAAGACATACATTTATTAGGTCAAAATGGTAAGCTTAAAGAACTATTGTTATAACTGTTCGTAGGGAAACAAGCTAATGCAAGGAAATCATATGGTGACCCCACAACAGCGGATTGTTCCTTTTGCCCCGTTTTCGTTCACTTTTTCTTTCGTAAAAGCCACACAATGCTTGTACTGTTCAATTCACATAAGGTGTGTTCCTTTGGGCTCCAGTATCTACTGCCAAGTACTTCTGGCTGCAGTCAACTACTTCTAGTCTGTGGTCGAAGTAGTTTATTAATTTAGTAACAGAATGTTTCCAAACAAAAAAAAACACATCACCAATCAAAAGAAATTACCTAATAGATTATTGTTGGTGAAAATTTTCTAATTTTAAAGTAAAATAAGAAAACAAACAACCGAAATTAAATTGATATTGAGGTTAGATTTTACTTTTGGCAAAATGAAAGCATTCCATACATCATCTGCTGGGAAGTACTAAAAAGTACTTTGTAAGGGCCAATGGAACACGGCTATAGTACGTTCCAGTTGTCATTTGCATATAATCAAAGTAAAGACCTGCTAATTTGTCACGTTTGTAAAACCAACTTGAAGATTAGCTTGTTGATTTCCGATATTTAGTTTAATTTCAAAGCAGTCGGTTCACTATTTTAATTCTTAATTGTCGATTTGTATGTATTAGCCTCGGGAAGACAGTCCAGGATAAAGTAATTTCAAAATGCTTAACAGTTATGAAAAAGAAAACATTAAAAGGTAGTGGCAGTAATTTTTATTTGTAAGAAAATTAATTGTAAATCTCTGCTGCCCTTGTCTCTCCTATTAACTGAATGTTTCTGACATGTCAGTTTCCTCGTATGAAAAGAATATATAATCTTCTTGTTGGATAAAGTATCCTCCGAATTACGAACACCATTATAGCAGTTGAAGAAGATCGGCTCTTAAAATACAGTTTTCCATCATGTTAAGGTAGGTGGAAATAAAGAAGCCTACTTTTGCTTAGATTCTAAGGGCCAGTTTCACAGTCGACACTTACCGGAATAAGTGGCACTTTAGTTTCCCATATTAGCAATTTAAGCTAAATTTCATAGCTAGCGCAAGGCGCCAGTTATAGCTTTCACTGAAACTCATCATTGAAAATTTTAATGTTTGGTTTTGAGGAACTTAAAAAGGAAAAGCGGTGTATATTTTGATGCCAATATGAAGGTGGCGTCTTAATTATTAATTCTTGCCAAAAAAAAAATAATCGTTTTGTCCACACCGTCTACATAAATTGAATTTTATTATTTCGATGATTGAACTACATTACCAATGATCAAACTTCATTTTATGGCGAAGTTTGGGATCGTTTTGATTTTTTTTTTTTCACTAAAATTATAATTCAAGCCATCAGCTTTATTTAAGCATTAAAATAATTACTGATTTTACTTTCTAAACGTCTCAAATTTAGTCATTAAAGTTTTCAATAATGGTTTTCAATGAAAGCTATAACTGGCACTTTAGTGGAACTTAAGTCACCAACCCTCATCACGTAAAACGAAAACGATCGAACGATATCGTTTTGAACAAAGCTATCTTTATTTTTCTCTGCAGATACGATAGAGATAGCAATGGTGGAAACGATATCGACCGATCGTTTTCTTTTACGTGATGAGCACCCAGGTAACATAGTGCACTGTGATATTTGGAATTAATCTTTCACTTTCCCCACTTAAGTGTCACTTTACGGACTGTGAAACTGGCCCTAAGAAATATATTAAATGTTAATAAGAATAGGATATATATGCCTTCACGAATATCTAAAGCAACTTGCTGATATGCAATGTGAAGATAGAATTTAAAACTACGGCTTCCAATTTACGTAAAATCATTTAATTGGTATACATTTACGATTTCTAAATTGTAGCCTGATTCACAATGCGGCGAGGAAACGCGACGTGAGCGTGACGAGAACTCGTTGTAGTTGTCAAACCAATTTCAAACAATGGGTACGTACAACGCATTACGTTTTACATCTGAATTTTCAGATTTCTGAATCTTTATGTATTAACAAATTAAGTTATTGATAAATCTATTGTTTTGTATGTTATTTTGTTTCTATTTAATTGATTTTTTTTTCTTACAAAAATGAGTTTTTGTCGTAAAAACGCTCGCTGCATTGTGAAGAGGACAGCGATTCTCGTCACGCTCACGTCTCGTTTCCTCGTCGCATTGTGAAACAGGCTTGAATGCGTATTCATCCAAGTAAATGCTTCAAGTCTTAGCTTCTACTAGTATAACTGTACTAACTATAACCTTTTACTACTAGTAAGTATAGGTACTTCTGTTTTATTTAGGCCACTATCTATCGCACATGTCAAAAAATTTTAAAATAAAATTAGAGATCATCAAAAAAACATGCATTACAACATCACCATAAGATCTCCTCCTCTCTATCGAGATCACGTTTCATGATCAAAAATCTTTGTTTTTACTCTTGTGGTCATGGTTATTTGCAAATGCAAATGATGAAGACACGTGTAACTCCACCAAAATCCTATAGTTTTGCAATTTAGCCTTCTCCCTCTGCCCAACTAATATTAATCTGTTTTTTAAATCCTGTTTATGTGTGAACTTAATACAGATACATTAAAATTTGTATTCTGGAATTTAAAATATATTGTAAAAAAAAGTCGTTTTTTTAAATCCAGCACCATTCATAATCATCTGAATACGTCCATTCTACTGTCGACAATGCAGTATGAATATGTCTGAAGGTAGATGCATTTCCCATTTTTCTGACATTACTGTTCTCCCACTCCTACTTTCCAACTGTTCAACAAAAAAAAAAACAAAAGAAACAGCCAAACCAACTCAAACATCACCACTCACTCATCAGTGAAAAATTCCAATCAGAAACAAAAAGATACGCATTCGCGATTTTTAATATTCACATCATACATCGTCGTTTCGTCCGCTTGCTCGTTCACCCTAACAGCAATAAATTCCCTTAAACAATATTTCCAAAGAATTTATTATTTTCTATAATTTTTATTTGTAATTAATCTAATTATCTAACTAATCTGTGAATAAAATTTAATTTAAAAAGAATGTCAAGTGCTCAATAAAAAAAGATAGTGAATGTCCACCTTGAAACGATTTTTTAAAGAAAAAATAGGAAGGAAATTCCTTCCAATTTAAAATAGTGCTTTCTCTTTTTAATTCCATATGCAACTCTATTAAAAGGTATTTGGTAAGAGTGAGTGCGCGCATGTAATCGTATTTGGGACAACGAACAACAAAAAATATGTAAACATAATTCCGTCGACGTCAAAATATACCCATCTGTTTGTCTCAGTTACTCTTTTTGTTGTATCGAGTGAATGGATGAATGTGTGAAAAGCACCGCAGATGCTCCTGCTTTAAGTGACAATTCCATTTTTTTGTTTTGAATTAAAAAAAAATCCAAAAAACAAAAGATATTGGGAAATCACCCAAAAAGGAACCTTGAATTCCTGATACTTAATTTAGATTCTATCAGACGCCTTGGTCTTTTTCTTTATCCATTCCGATTATCTTGTCTGATCTGCGTTGTGTGTGAGTTGATTCGAATTATCTGCCTATCCTCGGTCCTCCTAGAAATTTTCTTCTCGATTTTTAGCATATTTTTTTTTGTAAAAAATGGACGACTTAGGAGCTGAACATTTGAGTGAACTCTCAGTTAGTGATAAAAATATAAAACCCCTTGAAATAGCCAAAAGTCCAGATCCAATTCCATCCGCTACAGCTTCGGCTACACTTCGGGCTGCTTTCTTAGAGCAGAAATTTGACAATAGTGATACGACAGCCAAGCCTGTGGCCACTCCTCGCAATCGTCACAAGGACCGGGCCATTTTGGGAAGTCACACATACCATTATCATCACAACGAGGCAGACGAGGAGGAGACATCGCTCGCCTCATCTTCAGATGGACGAGAAAAAACCGATGCCACACCGGAGAATGTGAAAAAAATCGATGATGTCATTCAGCAGCAAGTAAAGACCACCAGCACAGCACCAACATCAGCAGCAACGGCAGCAGCTCTTCCAAATAAGAAAAAAGAAAATCAATCGGCAACTGCTGCTGTGACTGCTGCTGCTGCTGCTGTTTCCATAACCGGAATGAATGACGAACAACAAAGCCAAACAACGCCAAATTCCACGATCGCCGATGACGATGAGTCATCTGCGTCGTCGGCCACAGCCAAACAACAATGCCTGGCATTTACAATCGATTTTGGCGATGAATCCGTAAAAGATTCGAGCTCATCGGTGGCAGCGGCAGCCAAGTATAAGAGCATGGTCGAACGATTTCAAAATCGGCATCGACGTGGGGCATCCATGTCAAAGTTGGAAGGTCCCGGTCCCGAAACAACACCAACCGCAGCTATTGAACCTCCAACACCAACTGCGGCTCCCCGAAGCCCACGAGCACCTGCAGAACTTCCTCCTACCGGAGCTTCTGATGCTACAGTTAAAGTTAAGATGCGTGCTCGGGATCGAAGCACTTCAAGGGTAAAGGATGCCACCAAGCGGCACAGCTGGTCGCCCCGTTCGAGTACAACAGAGCCTCCGCAGCATCATCCGACGAATCACAACCACCCCAAACCGGCATTGCCACAGAAAGCTCCTAACACAACTACGCTAGCGACAACGAAAAAAGTAAAAACCAAGCCGTCGAATCTCACGATATCTTCTCATCCAGAGCCACCACGAAGGGAGAAGACTGCATCCAACAAACCGTTCACTCCGCGGTCCACAGCAATGCAAATGGCTTTGCAGAAGATTGACTTTTTGTGTCCACAACCTCCTCTGGACGATTATCATCACAACATGCCACTTAACGACAATGTGAGTGAGACTGGCACCTACACCCTGGATGGCGACAACTATACCGAGGAGCAGAAGGATCTAATGAACATCGATAAGACAACCACAACCAGTTCGGAGGTGTCCTCTTCAGGAAATCATTTGCATCAGCGTCCCAAGGATCTCCCTCTAAGAAATAGTATCCAAACAAGTTTACAAGGAAGACGGCGTAATAATGTACTCGAGGTGAACTTCTATCACGACATAACGACTACGCCTTACAAACCACCAAACAAGACATCGTATCTGGAAAAGATCAAATCTCGCGTGAGAAACATCACAGTTAAGCAACAACAACAACAACAGCAACATCAACAAGAACATCAACAAGAACAACATAAACTAAAGGAAGCTTCCCCACCAAATCCAGATGTGGGAACATTCACCAGCGTAACAACCAGTGGAGTTCTGGCCAAAAAGACTACATTGGACTCCCATCCAAAGCTCACAAGACGCAGTAGCTTGTCCACATCGCAAATCGATAGCTCGGAGTACGTGAGCACCGAAGCGAAGCTAAAGTCCAACTCTGGCGCCGCCTACAATGGGGGTTACACCGACCACCAAAAATCTGGCTATCGATTGAATCTTTTCACTACACAAACCGATGCCCAGGTCTTGTCTGCAATTGAATCTCCTGAATCTCCAGTAAGTAAGCACTCTGACACTGGTGGGCTGAAGACAGCCCAAACGAAAAACGATTGGATTCAAGAGTGGGCGAGGAATGCTCGTGCGAGGAGTGTTGCCTCGGTGATCAAAGGAACGCCAATCAAACAGAATAATCAGCAGCAATATGACATAATGTCGAGGAGTTACAATTGTGGGGCGCCTGATGAGGACCCCCCAACCGATGACAGCATGATTTATCGCAACAAGACTATGGATCGATTCCGGTTGGGAGACTTTGACTATGCATCGGATCCGAATGTCTCCGCACAACGGCCGCCAAAGTCTCCGACAAAAATTCCCTCGCCTATGCATTCAATCGGGCGGGCGAGGAGTGCCAGTCATACAAGGGCCTCATTGCAAAACATCATCCAAGACGACCCGAACAACACAGATTTGTATCTGCAGAAGACCGCCGCGGCAATATCGAATCTCCAGCAAACACTTTCGCGCAAGAACTCTATTAAATCTCCGCCATCGTCACGTGATTCACCGAAGAAAGTTCCAACTCGCCATCAGTACTATTCGGCGGATGAGTACAGCCCCCAGCATAGTATCGAAGCGAAACTGCTTCTTACGAATCCCCTGCACAAACGAGGAACACCTGGCAACAATCTAATGACAAATAGCTACCACGAACAACTTATTCTGGATGTGAAAATTCCACGAGCACGAAAGAACTCCTACGACGCCCAAGCACTGACTGTGTCACCCGCACGGCGACAACACCAGCCCTTGCTGACAAACAAACAGTATTATGGCATCGATCAAACTAGGGGAGTCGTCGTGGAGCCAACATCGATTAAACAACAACAGCACCAGCAGCAGCTGCTGTCTCCACTGCGAAGGTCAAGTTCTTTCTCCACAAAGTGTAGGGCAACCACGACAACGCAGCAGCAGCAGCAGCAGCACAAGAGACCAGCCGTCAATAACTTGTACACCCCCCCGACAGTGCGGCACAATTATATTGGACAACCCCAGCCAGTGTCGGCAATCAAGAAATCGGCCAGTAGCACCACATTCAGACATGTCTATAGCGACTACGATGATAATGTGGCCTATTACATCAACGATGAGGATGATTTGGTCGATGTGGAGTACTATGGGTCATCGGATGAAGACATTCACTCGCCCAATGAGGACTACGAAGAGTATAACGATGATCTGCTGGTTTCGGAGGCGGTGCAGACGAGTGACGTGCCTTTGACTAACACAAGGTATAACAAAGCCCTGTTGATGCGAATCGAGAGGAGCAAACAGAAGGTTGCTGGTACGGCTGGTGTTGCCGGGGTAGCTAAATCGAATCTCCTATCTGCAGCTGGAGTTGTAGCATGCCCCAATACTCCAGAACTACCAAGACGCACTATAAAGAGTGCACCACGTTCCTCCATGCGACAATCAATGCCGCGCGATTCGAGTTTGAATCGACTAGCTGGTCACATACCTAATTCGCTAGCATCGGCGAAGAAACAAATTCTCCAAACAGCCAATGCCGTTGTAGCGCCGTCAGCTGCAGCAGCCGCAACAAATCCATCATCATCAATTGAAAATGCCAATTCGAAACGAATCCAACCAAAGTACTTGGATATATCTAAATATAAACCAGCACAAGGCAATAATTTCCTGCGAAAGAACGATGCCAAGAGCACCCTGAAACCAGAGATTAGACGCAGTCCCAGCAGTGCATCGATGGGTTTGTCTAGGACGGATGCAACGCGAGCATCGAATAGGAGTGTCAAGTCGGCGACATCGGGTCGAGGGACATCAGCTTCGGCAGCGTGGAGAGATACTTCTGGTAGGCGACTCTTTTTTTTTAAACATGGAATATGTGCTTTTTTTTTATTTGAAGACAAAACCAACAACGTTTTTTTATGTTTTTTTTTCAGTTACTAAGCAGAAGGAAGTTGAATTGGCGATGTGGAAACGACGTGCAAAATATGATCCAATGCGTGCGGCTGCCGAGGATCGGAGGAAAAAAGAAGAAGCAAAGAAGTCAACGACGACGACAACGACACAGGGCAATAATAATGGACAGGCTGGAGGTGCTGTTACTGAGAGGTATTTAGATGTTTATTTTGTTATTCGTTTCTGTCCTCCTTAGTGGGTATTGGTACTATCTATGTAGATTAGTATTTTATTTATCAATGGTGGTTTGGTATAAGCTTAGGATAAGATGACGTATTCGTTTTGGATTTTTTTTTGTTTAATATAAAAATAGAAAAACTGGATTGCATATCTCTTTTGTCCAGATATGGTGAAGTAACTTTAATTATGATGTTTTTTTTTCGTCTAGACTTGGGGTAAGAGTGTCTAGGAAAAGAAAATAAAGCGATATACATTTATCTTTGATCATATACCTAAGATTTATCTGTTGGCTTTAATGAGTCAGAGGTTTGATTGGCAAATTGAAACTAGTTTGGGCAGGATTATGCTATGGATTCAATGGAGTCGGTTTATGGTATTGGGATGATGCAATTTGAGACTTTATTTTTTTTGATTTTCAGTCTCGTGTCAGAGTGAGGGTTTAATGAAGATTTAAAAGTTTAGAACGATTAATTTGAGTTTTTTGAAATTTTTGCTTCTATGGAGTAAGTTGATCCATGATTAATGGTTTGATTTAATTATTTAATATTTGAAAGAAACAAAAAATTCACTGCTATGCATAAGATTTGTACGTGTAATTCGTTTTATGGATAGGCTGTCTTACTTTTAAAAAAAATCAGACATACTACTCTGCAGCGGAATTTAAAAATGTGGCTTAATTTAAAAAAAAAACTGAAACACCGCAATGAAAGTGAATAATAAAAGAAATTCATTTACTTTTATTAACTGTCAAAAAGTCAATTTTGAGAATTTTTCCATACCATTGGGCAACAAAAACTGATTTATTGGGTTTTCCATTGGTAAAATAAATCAATTTATTTTTGATTTGGATCTGTCAAAAGGCCGATTTTGACCATTTTTGCGTTCCATTGGGCAAAGTTAATTTATTTATTTTTGATTTAAAATTAATTTTGCAGATCTAAATTTTTCTTCAAATGTACTTTTTGAATTGAATAATTTATTTCAGGTGTGAAAATTGTGTTCAAAATATGTGAGAAATAATCGCTCATTATAAACGGAAGAATTTAAATTGAATCGGAAACTTCATCAAGATCATTTTTGTCTTCTTGACACAGAAACGAAATTACACAAATATTATGAGAAAACAAATCAATTTGAACTCGTATTCCATTCGCCACCAAAAAATCAATTCATTTTTAAATTGAAATTTGAACTTACCAATGAAAAGCACCGTGAAAAAGACAAGGAGAACGAAAAATTGCATTTCGTCAAACAAGCCATTTGCTTGTGGCTTTTTGGACAAAAATGATTTTTTTTTTGTTTAATTTCTTAGATCTTTGTGACAAGTTTTTTTTTTGTCGATTTGAAATCGATTTTGCAGATCTCGATTTTTAGCAAGATTTACACAGATTTTCACAAACACTTACACGCACATCAAAGAAAAGTGACTTTTACCAGTGTTGTTTTAAAAAAGACACTCATACAATCATAAAACAAAATAAAATCACGTTTTGTGTTCGTTTTCTCAGTAAGATTTAAGATCTGACACCCAAATCTGAATTGGTTGAAACGAAAGCCACATTAGTTAATTTACAAACTTCATATAAATATGAAAGCAACATAGTTGAAAGTCTATGCTTTATCGAAAGCTCAAATTAAATGGTTACAATATTTAACTTTAACATGTTGTTAATCGTACACAAAAATGTTATTTCAAGAACTAGGCAATTATTATTCACACTTTCCTTTTTTATCATTTCAAATCTTTTCTCTTAAAAGTTCTCATACACAAAATGTCCCCCTGTATTCAACATAATTAAGGTAAATTTTCTTTATGAGCTTTTACTTGAAGAAAAATTGTTGGATGGCGTGTGTCATTCCATTTATATGGCTAAAATGAAGCTTATTCAGATGATATTGTGTTGTGATGTTAGTGTAAGATTAATGCAGTGTGACAGTGATATCATCATCATAGCATTAACTATGCGGTATGCCGCTAAAATCATCTGCATTTCGAGTCTTTTACTTTAGTTTTATGAACTTAGTTACCTCTAATAAGGTTTATAAAAACGATTTTTTCGTCTGCTTCTTGACGATGATAATAACAAGTATAATAAGTTTCAAGTAAATACACATCTTTATTTTTAGTAATTAGTTTACTTGCTTATTTTAAATAAGTCGTTGCAAATCCCTGTATGGACTTGATCTTGGAACAAATGAAAACACTAACTGCTCCATTTGGTAAATCAGAAAACTTGTCGTTGCTAAAGTTGTTTTGATTCATGATACCATATTGTCTTATGATGCAAGCAATTTGTTAAATTGGTCGTATTTTTCTTTGAATGCTCTTTTTTTTACATTAATATGAAGTGCGCTTGCTTGGTGTCTGTTTTGTCTAATTAATACTATTTTTCGATGCTTTTATTTATCCTTGAACTGTGCTGCTTTATCTACGTTTTAGTATTTCTATAAAAACTCAAATGATGTTCCGTTCCCAACTGCCCACATATAAAAAACAAAATTTCGTCTTAGCTACAATTTCATTGGAAATCATTTAAAAATAGATTATAAACCAATTTTTCTTAAATCCACAAAAATAAGAAGAACTTTATTAAATGAATTATTAAGAGTAGATTGTATGCCAAGAAGCTCCCGCGAACATTACCCAGTTTCAAAACGCAAATGAGTTCACTCTGAATTCTAAAATTATTGTTGTCTTCAGTTCGATCAACGTGGTCTTAAAAAACATTGCATCTATGCTGTTTAGACAAATCGGCATGGCTCTTTCAATTTACACATTGAAACTTCCAAGTGTTGTGAATCTGGGACGAATTATTATGCAAATAATTAACCGTCTGCAGGTGTTAGCTAATTAATACTTCCACAAGACTGAATATTATTACTGGAGTATACAATGAACTTACTGTTTTTTTTTTCCCAAGACCTTTTTCATTTTTCTTTTTGTAAGACAATTCAATAAGCTGTATTATATTACATCATAATCTGGTGTTTAGCTAACACTATCGATAAAATCGATCAAACTATTGCTATGATTTATCGCCTGACTTGACATACGAAATTTTTCCACGAAAAGAACGAAATATAAAGAAGGAGATCTCCATTTAATTTAAATCAAATCAATTTGAAAATTATCAATTTATCAATTTTTATGTCCCACATTACCTATTTAAACAAAAAAAAAAAAAAAAAAAAACGAATACGTCATCCAAATAAGTTACAAGGTGCTGGATGGTTCAGTTTATTATGGGGGTTCTAGAAATTTATCAAATATTCTTCTTCAAGCGCCACACGTCATAATACACAGAGTAAAATAATTATAGAAGAACTTCGTTTTAAAATAAATTATAGGTCAGACCTGTTGACTTTGACAATGAAGAAGAACATAACATAATTTTGTATACCTATCGTTGCCGTCGCCGTCGTTTTCGTCTCTAGGAAAGGAAGACTGCTACGCGTTCAAAACTCTAATTTCAAAAATAGCATTTGAGTAATAAACATTGGGAACACACTTTACCATTAGCCTATATAATGAGCAACAAAACAACGATTGTTGGATTTCTGAATCGACTCCGTTTAAAAGCAAACGGAAAACGAAACAAAAAAGCGTAAAAAGATAAAAGTGAAAATATAGTTTTTAGAGGTGATGGGATTTTGTTTTTTGTTGTTATTGTTGTTCTCATTGCTGTTGTTGTTTCTGTTTGTTTCTTCATGGTGTATTCATAAAAAAAGGAAACTTTATGGATTATTAAGAATTATAAAAAGGTAAGAAGGAAAGAAAAAAAAAAATAAAGAATTCAGGTCACGCTTAACTAGCTACCTACATATATGTACATATTTATATTTAATACAAATCGAAACTCGGGTGAGTCATTTATACAAACTATACTCGTGCATCTTGTATCTAATCTCTTTACGTATTATAGACTTGACCTTGATTATAAGTGCCACCACCTCAGAAATTGTCTTTTAAGTGACACTTCTTTGCATTGCACTTTATTTTGTTTTATTAGATTACTGTAAAAAAAAGGGAGGAAGGAAAAAGTGCTGCACTGACTTATTGTTAGTGCGAGAAAGTTTATGAGTCATTAAGTGCTCGCAGAATCATACCGAAGATTTGAGAAAAAGCATGCAACTTTTTTAAGACCGCTTTCAAAAAGGATCTTTTTATGTGACTAGTAAATAATACTGCTAATTAGAATAAGAGGTGGTCAAAAAACGAAATATAGGAAGGGTGATTTCCCAAAATGAAAATATAGGTTTTAGCAGGGCAGTTTTAAAGAAACAAATTCTGAGCAATGAAATCATCTTTATCTGTTGTTTTGTACCTTTCTATATTTTTGTGTAGGCAATATTTTTGAGATTATGTCATTTGAGTTGTATTTTCCTTGTTCAATTTGTTCGGTTCGCTAAGAAGCGCAGTATTTCTAACGTTTTTATATATTTTTTAAGATGATTCTTTATCTCATCCAAAGTTGACGATGCCTAGATACATTTTGACATTAATTTTTAAATACAAATTAAATTAAAACTACATAACCTCAAAAATATTGCTTTGTATTCAAAAATAGATTAATGATGATATAAAAAAGAACACCAAATGAAGAAAGAAAAAATTAAAAGAGGTGTAGAATTTTGTTTACTGCGTTTCTTTACCAAAGAAAAAAGAAACAAACAAATTTATATCTAATTCGGAATTCGTTGTCAACTAACACCGAACAAAATATGCTGGATTTACACGACTGAAAAAATGCGATTATATCTGCCAAATTCTGGGGTGGAATCGGCTAAGGTGATTTCTGATAATTGTCAGTCACAATAAACAAATTCGGTCCGCGTAATGTGATTGTCACATGTGACAATCATATTTTTGTGACTTTTTCTTGTGATAGCTATTTTGGTGTCATTTTCATGTAAAATTGACAAGGTTTCAAGAAAAATTAATTTATTTGAAACTAAATAATTTTTAAGACCTGAGAATGTGGAAAATGAAAATCGCATATGTACATAATAGCTTTGAATAGGCCGGAGCCTAAGAAACAAATTTGATATTTTCGACCTACCAGATCCAAAGTACCTAAGCACACACACTAATTCCTCCTTTTTATAATTGGAAATTACAAAATCAATAGGTTCTTAAAAAAAAACTTTAGGATGACGAAAGATACATCATCCATTTATGTATATTCTTCGGCTTTTGAATTTGCCAGCTCGGGTGGGGTCAACCCACATTCCTCCTATCCTCCAGCTGGTACTAATTTTGAATTTTCTTGGGGGCTGTGGCTTCCAAAGGCAAGTTGGTGCGGACTGGTCAGCTCCAATAGGTCAAAGAACGGTGTGTGAGCTGACTTCCTCAACTCTTAAGCAATTTGAAACAAAATTGTGCCTCTTGCAAATAAAATTTACCCCATAAATAAATCAAACAATCGTATTTATGACAACTGTCAGTACTTTTCTCTCAAAGTAATGCCAAGTTTTGAATAATTTTTGGTGATCACTTTGCGCAGGCGGAAAAATTAATTTGATCATATTTGATTATCATAAATGTGACAATCACCGATCACATTAGCCGATTCCACCCCTGGATATTTTTCTTTTCATCGTGTAAATGGTCAAAAGGCTGCAAGTATTTTCTTCGAAAAACAACAGACAAGTTCAGTTGACGTTTATTTTTACCATTATACTCGCATCGTTCAAATATTTTGCTGACACCATTTTTCAATATCGAAGAAAGAATTAAAGATCTTAATTTTATCTGCCAGCAGGTATAATTTCGTCATTAAAAATTGATTTTAGTCATTAAATCCAAATTTTTTAATTGCGATATCGTAAGACTTTCGGGGATAAACTCTAGTCAACTCCTTAATCATGTTTTACAGTGAAATTAAATTTTGAGTTAACTCACAGTTAACTCAAAGCTAACCCACCAAATTTGGTGAGTTATTTCTGGATTAACTGAAGATATAATTTTGACACGGTAAAATACAAATTAGTAATTTTTATTAGTTTATATGCATGTTTAGCCATCTCTAGCTTAACCCAGTATTTGGACTAAAGAGTTAACTCTAATTAAACTGAATTTAACGAGAGTTGGGTAACCATTCATATCAATTAATTTATTTATTAATTAATGTTTCAGAATATGTCTACAATATCTCTTCAGTTATTGAACAAACTGATTGCATTTTTAAACCGTTTAACAAAAGAAACCCAAAAAAATGGTTTACTTGTGTGAATTCAAATGAAAAGGCCCTTGTAACTTTCTGTAAATAATAACCTAAGCTTATACAAATAAGTACTTATTAACTATTACATAAATTATAAATTGTTATAATTATTTTTATTTTGCAATTTTTCTTAAATAAACTTATCATAATTTTATATTATTTACTTTATATTTTTTTTCTTCCTTTTTTTTTTTGTAACCCTTACTGTACTATCTTCAAATACATACAATCAAAATAGGCCTTCAAGATCTCCCTACCGACGGGGAGAGTTCTGACCTGAGGGGCTTCTTGTCACTGACTTGTAAATTGCCCAAATTCAAATCGAAAAAAGAAACTAAAAAGTGATATTAAAATTAACGGAACACTAATTAACCGACAAAACAAAAAATCATTACAGTCTATTCGACAAGAAAATAAACAGATTTTGAATCAAAATGAATGAACAAAATTTATTCCAAAAACGAATTTGTAAATATAAATAATAAAATAAGCAACGACAACGAATCTACGAAAAATCGAAACGATTAGTCCAAAGAAAGTAATAAATTTATCAATTCTTCTTCATAACTATATTATTCTAATTACAATATATATAATTTTGTTTAATGTTTGTGACGTTTGTTTGCTCATCAAAGTTTTTTTTTTTTAAGTCATCATTCGAAAGCATCTTTCCGTTTCCTGTTTGTTGAGTTCAATCACTGCTTTATTTTTTTTTAAATTTGATTAAAAAAAAAATGTAACAAAACTTCATTGATTTGAAATAGTTATTTTATGTTATTGCGTTACGTGAAAAATCTTACAGCGTTTTATATTATACTATAGTGTGACAGTTAAAAAGTTCATTAACGTCGGACATTTAAAATTTGCATAAATAACAGTTTTATAAAATTTGCATTAAAAGAAGATGTAGATAATTCTTTATTTTTTTTTTCTCATTTTGTTAAAAGTTTGGAATTCAAATTCGCCATGCGATATTTTATTTAAACTTTATTTCGATCCATGTTTGTGGGGAAAGCCATAAAATAATAAATGAGTGTGATTCATCGGTAGTAAAGAGAAGTGAAAAAATAACTATTATTATGGAAACAGGTTGTGTAAATTTGTATAGGCAAAGCATTTTTATATGACTTCATCATCATCATGCATTGTTTGTGCGGTTTTTAGTTTTGTTTCCTATTATTTTTGTATGCGTACATATTTCTTTTATTATTTGCGAAATCGCAAAAAGCGTGACCAATTAAAATTCAAATGTGGGACAAAAGATGTCATTGATCGTGTTTTAATTACTAACAAAGACTTTTAATTTTGTTTGAATAAGACCAAGTCTAATGTTTGTCTTGCGGTTGAATTAAAAAGTTTTTGTAGAATATATTAATAGGAATAGGAACAAATAAAAAAGACTCTCGGGCGAATCATTGTAGTTTAGTGTTTAAGCCTTAAAACGGCTTTTAAATTCACAATTTAAATTGTAAATTTTGTATGCAAAGAATAAAAGTATGTTGACGGTTTCAATATTTAATACCTAATACAGCTGTGTTGATATTAAATGATGACATTATAATTGTACTGGCAAATACGTTTCCACTTTCAACCTGTCCCAAAGGAAGAAATCTAATGGTCGATTTCATAAAGCCATTTTAACTGTTTATCAGGCTTTTAAATTTTTAAATGACGTTTCTTCCATACAAAATACGTCATTTAAATTTTTAAATGACGTTTCTTCCATACAAAATACGTCATTTAAAAATTTAAAAGCCTGTTAAATATTTATGAAACCGAACATAAATCAGTTAAATCGCAAAATCATGGTGGCCAGTTCACGTTGCCCTCAAATCGCTGTAGCAGAATGTTCATCGTTACATGCGCTGCGTGTGGCACGTAGCGCCGTCCACATGTTGTCTGTTTTCATATATACTATCCATCAGTTTAGGCCGTAAGAAGTTGCTTATCATCGTAGCCATGCCAGTTTCGTTTTGCCAGAAGTACAGACCGATGATTCCGCCGCCGGACCAATATCCGCATCAAAACAGTGAATTTATCGGGTTGCATTTGGTGCTGCTGTAACTCTTGTGGATTGGTATGGTTACAAATCCAATAATTTTTCTTCTTCATACATACATGGGTCTGGTCGCTGAAAATAATTTTTTTTCTTTTGATAAAAATGACGTAACACTATTGACGGTGTTCACATTGGACTCACTCCTCTGACTTTTTTACGTGAATTCTACTTCTTTTGTTCAGATACAACTTATGTGAACACATCCGACTCACTCTGACGTTCAGGAGTGGTCTGTTAAAACAAAACAAAAATCTGTGCTCGGTGAAGTATGAATTAGAAATTGTTCACTTACAAAATTTAAATCTTATTTAATTGGGGGGTTCACATTCAAAGACATGTCACCGGACCCGAGTATTTTTCTAGCGTTTACATTCAATGACTGTATTACCGACATCATTTTCAAGCAAATTTTCACAGAACTTGGTGCGAATTTCACTAGGCGTTTTTTTTTTTGCAAGCCCCGAGGGACTTGGTTGAAAAAAAAAAAACGACATCGGGGATTAGCAACGCTATTACAGATATAATAGAGTGTTTCCGCTCTCTTTTTGTTGCTTACTTCGATTGCAAATGATTTTCTTCAAATCTTACCTAAAAAATGGAAAATGATGTAAAATTGAAATCATCGGTTCGGTCGTTTGACTGGAGTTCACTACACACCCCAGTCGATCGACGGTCGTTCGACTAAAGTGTTCACATTACAAACATCTCACGACACGACACGTGTTTATGAATATGTCGTTGAATGTAAACTCCCCTTAAAAATATGTTTCCGCAATTGAAAAAAATATTACACTATGAGAGCCCTCTTTTTCTTCTCCTCTGATCTGATTTTTTATTATTACTCAACAAAGCTACCAATAGGGAAAGGCTCGAGGAAAAACATCGGAATAAACATATTTACATACTTGACATTCCATTAATTTTATTAGTCGTAAGATATTCACAATAATATACATAATAGCTTCACCATTTTTATAAATGACCTCACCTTTATTGCTTTAAAAACAAATTTAACCTCTTCTCATTTTCAATAATAAATTCACAATTCATCAAGTATGAATAAATACTCATTCACGACATCTGCAATCTTCTCGCAATAATAAACTAATAAACTAATACATACTTCGTTTGTTAAAAATGCAAAAAGTAAACATTCTTTTTTTGCTTGTAGAAAAAAACCTCAACTAATAGTTCAATGGAGTAAATTGAATAATGTTAAATACTCAAATTCAAAAAGATACAATATCTTTAACAATAACTGCATTCGATCTGATGGTGGTAGCATTGTTTATGGTAATTAAATAGTAAAAATAATAATACAACAACAACAAAAAAATTAATAATTAAAATTAATTATTATGTATTGCCAAACAGTCAACAACACACAATTATTTTTCTTGACAGAGCGTTTTCAGATTCAGATTTATGTGATGAAGCACTTATTATTGCACTCAATGGCAATCACTTTCTTTTTTAATTGTTTAGTTTTTTTTTTTGTTTTTTATCAACAATATGCAATTTGATGCAACTTTTTATCCTTAACTTCTTTATTAACTCATCAAAAATTCATTCGAAAGGGAACAGATTGGATTTCAAAATTCAAGAGAGTAACATTTAAATTTATTAATTGGAATTGATAAGTGGGATTTACTCGTATCTTGATTCTCGGGATTTGTGGCGGTATTTGTTGAAGCCGCCATTCAACATTAGTTATATGGGCTACAGTTTAGTCGGTTATTAAAGAGCAGGGTCATCGTCCGCAGGTCAAAAGTCCAGAATAATATTTTGAGCAGAAATCAATTGTGAACCTTTAACACTCCCTGAAGAGGCAAAAAGTCACAATACAGCGAATCCAAATAATTCTTTAAGGTGCATTTGTACGAACGTGGTTCAGCCTTAACTGGGTTGAACTGAGGTCGAACAACGTTATAAGATCATAGTCGTGTGGTCATGTGGGCTTTTGGCCCTCTCAGGCGGGATAAGAGTCCACAATTGATTTGTGAACTTTTAACTCTTGTAGTTGAGTAAAATAATATTGTGGACTTTTGATATGTGTGTGCTTGAAGTGTATAAAATTGCGATAACTTCCGGGTCGTTTTTTTTTTTGTTCTTTAAGCAAATAATCAAAAATATGTGCAGTTTTAACATTGTGTTCATTAATAATAATGAGATAATAATCGTATAAACATAACTACATGAAACGTAAGTGCTGTACAAAATAGAACCATTACAAACATTTCGTTAAGATAAGCCGTTCTTAAGGTATTTCCAAAAGCACGTTTTGTTTTTAAATTTAAATGCTTACGTTGGCACACCCCTTGCATCAATCAATTTTGTACCACTATAACCATATTGTTATCATGAAACTTGATCAGCATTCTGTTTCATTATGGATTTTTACCCCCTGTCGACAAAAGTTAAACCAAATGTATAGGAAATAGTTTTCTTCAATTTACCACTTGTCATATGATGGCAAACGTAAAAGAGAATTATTGCAACCATGTCGGTAGTGTGTGACCAAGACGAAAAAAAAAACACATAGATAAGCTGAGGTGGAAAGTGTGTGATGTGGGAAAATGCAAACATATGTTGGGGTTGATTCTGTGTGATATTTGAACTTGAAGAAAACACGTTTCAATCGATACTCTCCGACCTAGGAAATGGAAATAAGATTCTTTTGCTTGTTTTATTTGTGTAAATAAAGAAGAATGACAGAAGTTTTAAAAAGCTTAATTATTAACCATAACGTTCTTGTTGAGTATGTTAAAGCATGCATTTCTTTTTGCTTGCTTGTTTCCGCGACATGAGAACAAACAAGATAAGAATATGTTTTATATATTTTTATATTTTGTATGCAGTTTCAAAAATAATAATTGAACTTGAGAGATTTGTTGTCTAGTTTTCGATAATTAGGTTTTGTAGGTAATGGCGCCCGGGACAAAAAAAAAAAACACTTTTATTGTTTAAAAACAAATTTTAAGTCTATATATTATTTTATATGAATTAAACTTAAAACCCTGTTCGCGACTCCTTTAATCAACACAGTCGCATGGATTTATTCAAGAAGCAGTAGCCTCTTAAGTCATGGAATATAAAGCTTCTGGGCTTCTCTTATCATGAGATATTATGTAGTTATATCTCTTGGGTAACAAGACAACACTTGAAATAAACACATCGAAATTTAAAAGTCATAAAATTAAAATATTCCATTAAGTTAAAAAACAACCTTAAGATTGTTAAAATTGTAAGTAATGCGTAACGCGAATTTGTAAAGAGATCAACCACATCTCCGTTGAGTACACGAAAAATGCTCTCAATTTCGCAAATAGTTTGTCCTTTTGCCATCGCGAATCTGACGAACCTCAAACAATCTTAAAGTCGACGGGAAGAAGGTCTTCTTGAAGAGATAATTTGGAGATATACAAGGTGGCGCAAAACTAATCCTCCAATTTTGTTTTTGAATTACTTTTTTACTAAATAAAAAAATTGATTTTGAATGATCTAAATCTTTATTTGTACCTTTACATTTTTTTCTGTTAAGTGGAAAAGATGATATCAGTCAAGTGGCTGCCGCCAGTCTTGATACACATTCGTTTTATAGCATTTTCCTTGACTTTCCGCAAGGTTTCCGGTGATAACTGTTCGCATTCCTGTCGAATATTCTGTAGCGCTCGCCAGTAACAGTGACCGTATTGCCGATGGCGTCCTCAAAAAAATACGGCCCAATCACTCCTCCCGCTTGAACGCCGCACCAAACAGTGGCTTTGAGTGAATGTGCATCACACACGCTTAATTTCAGTGCCCCATAAACGCATATTTTGCTTATTGACGTAACCGCTTAAGTGGAAATGCCCCTCGTCGCTCATGGATGACTTTCGCCAAAAAATCGTCCTCTTCGTTGTTGAGATTGAGGATAGCTTGACAGCGGAGTATAGCGCTGCATTTCTTGTCTGATTGGGAGCGTTCAACGCATATCTGAATTTTTGGAGCTTCTGTCAGATTTCATCTGAATTTATGACAGCTGGTCAATCAGAAACTCAAAATATTCAGAACCACAGATTAGCCATATGAAGATGAGAATGTTTCGTTCGTTTCACCCTCCAAAACCCATTTGTTTACATTGTTGTATTTGTAATTTCTTCCCGCGTCGATGAATAGATGTGAATTGCAACAACAATTTAACCGGTGCCTGACATTCTCATTTTTTATCTGATATCTGACAGCTCAAGCTTGTAGGCAAATTAAAATGGCTGCCGGGGATTCTCATCTTCATGTGGCTAATCTGTGTTCAGAACTCTGAAAATTCAGACATGCGTTGAACGAGCCCAATGTAACCTGCAGCTGTCTAGTTCACAAATGTCAAATATGATAGACTTACGAGGCCATTTGCAAACATCTTCCGATAGGGTTATTAATTTTGCGCCACCTTGTACAAGCATTACCTCGAAGAATACCATTCGGTGACCACTCGCAAATGCAATTAAAGATTTCCATTCATTTATACCTACAAAGTTATTTCTTAAAATTATGCAACTTTATCGACACTGTGATTGGTTAGAGATGTCAAACATAACTAAAATTCGTTAAATGTTCAAAAATTCGAAAAATCTAATTAATATTGTTTATTTATAAAGTTCCAATAAATTGTGATCCCTGAAGAAGTTGAGAATTTTCAACGAAACTTAGGGTGAAATTATGGAATTGTTTTAATTCGCATACTTAGTAGAACGATCAAAAAAGCCCATTAAGAAAAATCGTAGTTAAAGTAGTCAACTAGCTTTTTATCTGTGGGTTCCTCCAAAAAGATAGAAAATATTGATTTCCCAAATATATTGAAGGGGATTGTTTTAGGAATTCCATTGAAGACATAAGCTCCAACCTGTAGGTTTACTAAAATGTTGAAAAAAAAACTCAATAATAAATAATACAAAAAAAAACTTAACACAGGTAAAGCCCATCGCATAGCCTTTCGAATTCAAATAAATATTTTGGGTTTAGTAAGAGACTTTGCACTTGGGTTAGTGAAATGCGATTTACAAAACCAATTTATAAAAATTTTCTTAAAACATTTTTCAACAATCTCAAACAAAAATAACAGCTCTAATAAAAAGTGTATGATCATGAAACATTTTTCCTATTCTCTTTTGTGGACGTCTGGTTTTCCTAATTTTAACAGTTTAAAAGCATGATTTCTATATAAAGTATACACTTTTATCATTCAAAAAATAAATTGCAAACTCAACACGCGAAAATATTTTTTATTTGGCTTTTCCCACAGCATTGAAAAAGAAAAAAAAAAGTTCTAATTTAAGTTTGCAGATTTTTCTTAGTTCACACGTTTTAGGTTGCAGCTTTAGAAATTTATTTTTCAATTTTTTAATCTAAAAAAAAAAGAATATTTGAATAAGTTTTTTTTTTTTAACAAAAATAAACAATTTAACACACCAAACATTTCTATAACTCACATAGATTTCTTCTATTAACAAGTTGCATTTAACAAAAAATTTTCATAAAGCTCCTCACATTATTAAAATCTTATATTCTCATTTTGTGGACGCATACTGTGTTCATTATAATTATTAAAGGGGTCCGTTTTTTGAGTAAAATATTTATTTAGTTTGTTTTACAACTTTTTTTTGTTAAATAATGACGTTAAATCTTATAAACAGAGTGATCCATATTAATGTCCATTATACAGTCGTATTGATAAACCCATTTCAAAGTATGTCTAAATTTAGACAACTGTCCAACTCCGAAACCATGCTTATAATCATTTTTGAATGACATTTATACTTTAACATTTTCGAGCAATTTTCTAACTTGGACACCGAAATTGGCAGCCCGAACCTTTTCTAAAGTGGGAACATTCAATGAACAAGGTTAAGCAAGTTTCTAATTGGCTAGTCATCTTGCAATCAATACAATTTTCATTGAACTTAGCCAAAAGTTCACTCAAATTCATGCAATATTGACAGATTACAAGTATGTCAGTGAATATATGAGGATATATTTAAACAAAACTGTATTAGTGCGTTTCGTTTATAAATAAGAAAAATGGTTGAAGACAGTGACTAGCTGGACAACTGTCCAAGAGTGTTTTAATCGGATAAACACGACTATTTGTTTCTTTATCAATTTTCTTTAAATGATATGGATGTTATTTTATCGCCTACATAATGTCAATTTAATATTCTTTGATTTCAATAAAATCAGCCGATTATCTTATCAATATCGTTGTTAAGGATTTGTTTCGTAAAAGAATTCAAACTGTGACAAAGGCAAAAGTATTCAAAATAACACGAACTTGACATAAATAAATTAACATTCAAAACTTTCAAAGGAGCAGTCGTGTTTAAATTCAAATGTATAAGGCATCATGTATAGTTCACTCCGTATTCATTTATTATATAAAATGTTTTAAATTGGTAACTTATTTAATAAGCATAGCATCAGAATTTACAAACAAAATAAATATTTTATTTTTGGCATACCCTGTAGTTCACTAACCAAAAAAAAAAAAAAAAAAAACACCACATTATCAAGTGAACCAATCTTAAATGCAACTCACAAAGTGCCTGCGCTTGGCTTTTAAACAAACAAAAATTAAACCAAAAAAAATAAAACGTTCTAATAAAATATTTCTCTATTTTTTTGTCTACTTTATTTTATAATAAACCAGTTCGACAGTTACGAGGTCACAGTCATTTCACTATGGTGTCGGATCATTGAACGGAAACAATCAATCTTCGGGTATGAATCAACCGTCTCTAGAGAATAATCGATGGACTCTTACGTCAAATGAATCCAGTGATGAGGAACATGCTTATGTTTCTTCAAGTACGAACAGATCTTAAGGTTTTTTTTTTTGTTCATAACTTAGTTCTATATATTTGAAAAACTAATAAGAAAATAAACTTAAAAACCATACAAGATAAATCACATAATTCTAAGTAGGTATCAGAAGCTATCAAATAAATTAATTATATAGTTAACCTTAAAAATTGTGATTTTGTTAAGGTTAGAAATGTCACAAGAAAAAAACAAAATATCTCTAAAAAAAAAAAATTGCTGTGCAATAAAAGCCAATAGCACAGATATTAAAAGCGCAAAAAACATCAAATTTATATTGTCAAACGAAAAACAAAATTTAAATTAAACAATCTATACAATTACATACTTAATTTGTATCTACTCAATTGTGTTTTTTTTTTTTGTTCAATTTAAAAAGAAAGTTATTGTGATCAATGTTCATTTAAATATGTTTTTAAAACACAATTAAACAAAAAAAAAAATCTTTTAAAAAATGATTTAAAGCTATTAGTAAATCCATCCTAAACTATTGTTAAAAATAATGATTTATTATGTAATAAAAATTATTTGGTTTTACGAAATTTATTTATATACCTAGTGATTTCTTTTGTTCTATCAGTATACTTTTTTCCTTATACATAAAATGTATTCTTATTTTTTTTTTGTATGCTTATAAGTGATTTAGTTTAAGTAAAAATTTTGTCAAGCTGTTGATGACATTTTTTGTCTCACTTGCTCTTGCATATACATATATAATGTGGCAATACAAATATCTTATGTTGGATATTTATGTTTTCTATTTTTTAAATTTTTGTTTAGTTTCGTTTTGAAAATCCACAACGAATCATTTATTTTGTTTTAATATCTACATCGATTAAATTAAATGGTTTGACAAATTGTAATCAAACCTTAAACCGAATAGTCCTATAGAGTTCAAGCTAATACTTGTTTTCAATATAAATGTATACAAATTAAAGAATATTCAAACAAAATCGAATATGTAACTTGAAATAAAATCTCCCAAAATAACAAAAGAGAGCCACAAAAAAAAATAAGGCAGTGCTGAAACCGATATTGATATATTAAGAATATTTTGTTTTTTAATAACAACAATCATACTTCACACGTAAACCAACACAATGCAAGCCTTTCAATTTGGACCTTAAAATTGTGAAAACTATCTATCACGCTATAGTATTACTGTCATATACATATGTCCCACTATTGATAGAAACGACTCAAAATGTATTATTAGTTGCTTGTTCGTTAGTTATACCTACCAAGGCTCTGTTGAAATTTTCTATCTAATTTCAGACCTATTTTTTGTTTTCTTAATGCAGACTAAATCATTGCCTTGGGCATTCAATACCAATTTGAAACAATTTTCCTTTAAAAATTGCTTTGCCAGTTCAAGCAACAATTGGAAGTTGGATATACATTTACTGGTCTTTTCAAAAGTCGAAGTCTATGACAGTTCTTCTTCCGAAGAAGAAGAGACAATCAGTCCTATCACGAGTTCCATCGTAATCGGAAACTTTTATGAATTTTGACAAAAAGCTATCACTGAATCCTTTCGTAATGGCAATTTCGAATGAGGTTTTCATCTACGATGGGTTCTGTGATAGTTTTTTTTTCGGGATTCGTGATAAGGATAAATGGTTCTGGGTTTGCTTCCAGAATCAAAGCCAATAGCTTTGAAATTCGAAAACTTACCAGAAGAAGGTAGCAAGTTTTCCTTTCCTTAATGTCTTTATCGAACCCAGCTTGAATAAATTACTGATTCAAAATAATGTATTTACACAAAAAGAACTGGGCCTTAAGTTACATTAAACCTAAAAAAGGTTTCTTCAGTTAATATTGGTTACAAAATATTATATTTCAAATGATCACAAGATGTCTAGTGAATATCAAGTCACCTTAAAGCAAATATTTACAATGTTAATGTTTATTAATGCATACAGCCCTATTCTGCTTAACGTTCTCGTGTAGATATATTCTTAAAATTGTTGATACATGTTAATAAAATAGTCTTGTTTTTTTTTTTCAAAAATTAAAGGCTCTCCCAAACCAACGCGAATACTTCCGAACGACAACGAAACTTTCGCCTGTCTTAATTTATTTACATGGATTAATTTATTTAATGAAAGTACCTACACTGGCGCGATGCGAATTTTTGAAAATTCTTAAGTCGTCGCATATTTGCTGCGAATGTTTCGCGCTGGTTTGGGAGAGCCCTAACAGTAAATGGAAACAATTGCCTTAATCGTATTGGCTTCTAATCGACTCAGCTGACTAAGCCATTTAAATAACAATATTGATGTAGATATTTTAAAACCTTACCATTACATGCCTTTACTTTAGTATACATATTTATCGTAAGATTGTTTGTTTAAATGAAATTTTGATTGAGACTATTCATGTTATTTAAATACATTAGATTTAAAAAAATAAAGAGTCACACGACTTTAAGCCGAAATTGAAGCTTATCTCATCACAAAAAATACACATAAACTGTTTTTGCATTTTATTAGTGCGGATTAACTAAACAAACAATCTTTCGAATCTCCTGCTCATCGCTCTAAACTTTATGTGCAATCGATTACAACGACTTTTTTTTCTTTACATACATATATACTTTTTTTTTATAAACTATGTATTATTTGTTATTCTTTTAAGTATAATCTACCCACCCAAAAATGTTTAACCTTTCCAATATCCATTTTTTTAACTAATGAAGCTTACAAAAATAATAACAATAAACATCTTCAGATCACAATTCTACTTATAATAAAAAAAAATACAATTTCATCTTGGATGTTTTGAGAGAAAATACAAATTCAATTTAAATAAAAATTAAAAAAAAAAAACATCCGCCGATCTCTGACTGTGCCACACAGAAATATAAAATTTGATGACAACAAAAAATAGCACATTCACATAGAACTATATAAATATTTTAAATATTTATAAAGTTCTTTAAATAAATTTAAAACAAAAATCTAAAATAAACTTAAACATTTAATAGTTTAATTTGTAAACAAAAAAAAAACAGCAACATTTAATATTAAAAAATTAGAACATTAAATAACAATTCGAATATATCGGCTGTATTTATTTAATTTTTAAATATGTTTCGCATTGTTATACAAGGTGACGCAAAAGTAGCAAAAGTGGGAAACGCTTATTTTGTCTTGAATTTATTGTGTCCCTCCTGAATGTGATCAAGGCAGATCAAAAACTTCTTAGAATTTTTTTTAAATTAGAAAAATTTAAATTGGTTAACGTTAACCACTTGCCACAGTTGCAATTGTAATTTCCCATACAAAATTCACGTAGTTTTCATAGTCTTATACTCAAAATTTCAGTAAAATTGTAAATATGTATGGAATTTTTTTAAAATTGGACACGTATCTTAGTACTCTAAGGAGTTTGAAAGAAAAAATATTTTCCGTTCTCTGAAACATTATTTACCCAGTTAAAATAACAATATATGGATATCGTAAGATATTCTGTATTTATTTTTAACTTAATAAATACTGTTTCTAAAAACCGAAATTTAACAAAATTAAATTAATAAAAGTGACTTTTGCGTCACATTGTAGTTGAAATTTTTATTTATGTAAAATATTACAAATAAAAATTATATTTAATTAAGATAAATTAATTTATTTTGGTAGTAAATTATTTCGCTTTGACATTATACATTCATAAATACATAAACATACATACCTACACATCATGCACAGAATAATATTATTTTTATGAAATAAAAAAAAAATAAATAAATATTTTTTTAAAGAAACTTTCATGCTTACAGACACCCTTGTTTGATATATTTTAAAAGATTTATGACGAATGACTGAGAAAACTGAATATCTAAATACGAACTGAGATTCTTATAAAAAAAGGTTAATTAATAATACATTTTAACCATCCTTAAGTACTAAAAACAAAACAACAAAATAATATTAATGCATACTCATTTACGTTCTCAGTTAAATTTGAAGTAAAAATTATAAAAACAATTTTGGTTTTTAAAAATCAATAAAATCAAAATATTGATTTAAATAATTGCATTATTTTAATTAAATTGCACCAATGAATCCGTCTTTCGCACGCGGGCTGACTTAATTTACACACAATTAAATGAAATAAAATAAAATAAAACATGCAACATATTATTGCGTGCAAACTATTTAAAAGATTTTACTAATAAAGAGTAGTTTTTTAGTATATGCTGGAAATTTGCAAAGATGAGTTTGATTTAAGAAAATAAAACAAACAAACAAATAAAAACACTTTCATAATGTTGAACTAGAAATGAGCAAACAAAAATAATTTAATCAAAAATAGTGACATTAGAATGTATTAATTTTCGAACTGCTAAAATATAATTATAGAGTTATACAAAAACAGCAATACTGATTAAATTTGTTTTTTTTTTTTTTTTTAATTGTGAAGAAACACACATACAGTTAAAACAAATATATTTTTTATTTCAAATTTTATTATGTTCATAATTAATGGAGGAATAAAAAAAAATATTTTAAAACTTAAAAGTGGTTTGTTTTATTAAATTTAATTGTTTTTAAATTTATAAAGAATTTGTAGACAGAATCTTATGGCGGATTCCTTTCAAAAAAGAAATCGATTTTTTTCTAAACAGGATTGGATTTTTTTCTGTCAATTGAAAGGAATTCGTATTTCGTAAAAGAATCGATTTTTTTTTGGTGTGATTGTGTTTGTGTTACTTTATAGCTGCAATTGGACGCAAAACGTCAAGAAATTATTCACAAAACTATTAAGGTTGTTTGCTTCTGTTGTGAGAAAAATGTTTTACCAATAGAATCATATTAATAAATACAAGATATTAGCCAGCTTATACGGTTATTCCACGTTGGTGGAGTAGGTCGAAAACAGCAAAATCGCACTAACGTCCCTTCTTTCCAAATTCATGGAAACACTTATCAATTGTCAGCTTAAGATATTCATACCTTGAAATACGGTAGCATCTTAATGATAGACAGTACGGTTTTCGTAGTAATAGATAAACTGGTGATTTGATAGCTTATCTCATTGAAAAATGGAACCAATCTTTGTATCGTTTTGGAGAAAGTATGATTATTGCGGTCGATATTTCTAAGGCATTTGATAGAGTTTGATATCCAGCTCTTTTATCAAAAATGCGATCTTTTATGGTACCCATGGATCTCTCGTTTTGGATGGTTCTAAATGCTGGTGTCCCCAAGGATCTGTTTTGTCTCCGACCCTATTTCCCATTTTTATAAATGATCTCTTATCTGAAACCACTATTCCACTTCACTGCTTTGCTGACGAGAGCACTCTCAGCTCTTCTAATTCATTTCCAGATTCACATCCCTGTTCTTCAAATGTGGAACTGCAACGGCAGCATATGACGAGCTCATTAAATTCCAATCTAAACAGCATTGTTAATTGGGTAATTCGCAATCGTGTGGAATTTAATGCATCCAAACCCCAGAGCTGTCTTTTGTCGTTAAAGCGGAATATTCCCCCTTAACCATTAACTATGAATGGTTCTTGCATGGAGGAAACTGAAAAGCTTCCTATTCTTGGTATGTGCATTATCCATCACCTTTTGTGGAAAGATTATATATTAGATGGAAATGACTCTAGATATGCCAATTATAACAGTTTTGGTTTATAAAAGTACTGTATGCGTATGTATGCGGCCCCGCAGGGCCAAGGCCCTCCACCGGTGGGCATACTTCAGGCACCAAGAGGTTTTTTTCAAGTCGCGGGAAGCGCGTTAACGTACGCCCACTTTTAATGCCGAAAAACCGTTATAACTGTTATAAATTGGCATGTCTCTAGTCTCGTCCATGTTAGATATATGTAGCTTAAAATGCATCGATATGTTTAGGTTTCCTGGTACGATGTAAGAACTTTGTTTCCCCTTCTGATCCGGTTACAATTTGTAAGGAATGCATCCGCTCATAGCTAGAGTTAAGCTCTTATATCTAGTATGGTCATTTCAACTACTGGATAGAATCCAGCATAGAGCTTTAAAGCTGAAAGGTAAGAGATCAATTTCCGAAACATTTGCATCGTTGGAATATCGTCGAAATGTCTCTTTCGTATTATGTTATATCGTTCTTTAGCAAATGTTCCCTTAAACAATTTCCCCTTAATACTCTTTCTGCAAGGAATGCCACTCATCAGTATACCCTTGAGCCTAATTTTTAATGTTCCTAAGTACAGATATTCTTTCTTCAACCGAACGACACGAATGTGGAATTCCTTACCCAACTCGGTTTTTCCATCGCCCATTTCAATATGCAGACACTTATGTCGTTTTCGAGTGGACGTTCGGAGCTACTCTTTTTTCACTCCTTTTACTCCAAATTTTCCATTTTCCATAGGAATGGAACAGTTCCGAAATCCAAACGAAAACGACATTAGACAAATGTACATTGCATCGTTTGCTCCTATTTCCTCTATCCCTCCCTCTATCTGGTAAATTTCTTAAACGCTACCACTGTTAAAAATAACATTTAAAGGATAGTCAAAACCCCTTGAGTGCGTGTTAATTGCACATACAAACATATTGGCCGCATTCACTAATGTAGTTTCTACGTAGTCAACTCACTCTGATTGGCTAAAAACAACTAAAAACTTAGTTGAAATTTCCCCTCCGACCTAGTGTAAAATTTTCGGCTAAAAAGTTAGTGGACAATAATTTTGACATTTCACAATCAGCTGTTCGACGAAAATACAAGTTTAATTTTTGGTAAAAGATATTTTCAAAATGAAATTAATGGTGCATTATGAAAATATACATTTTATACATTTTGTTTAATTTAAACTGTTAAAAAAGTTTATTAAAAGTTCGCAAAACACAAATGTTTCTTATTAAACATCTCTACATCTGTCATCAATAATGGAATGCTTTCATTTTGCCAAAAGTAAAATCTAACCTCAATATCAATTTAATTTCGGTTGTTTGTTTTTGTATTTTACTTTTACCTAGAAAAATGTCAACAGCAACAATCTACTACGTAATTTCTTTTGATTGGTGACGTCTTTTTCTTGTTTGCAAACATTCTGCAACTAGATTAATGAACTACTTTGAACTACTTCGACCACAGAGTAGAAGTAGTTGACTGCAGCCAGAAGTACTTGGCAGTAGATACTGGAGCCCAAAGGAACACACCTAATATGACCGTTTAGGATTGACTAGCTTTGTAGTGCAATTTTGCATTCACAAAGCTAGTTGAATTTGGACTACGTAGAAACTACATTAGTGAATGCGCCCATTTACAATGAACATTAACATAGTGTCAAATCCACAGATTACCCACATGAAGATGAGAATCCCCGGCAGCCATTTTAATTTGAACTGTCAGATTGCAGATACAAAATGAGAATATGTGTATAAAAACCTCACACATACACAGTACGGATCTTCACACCCCTAGTTAAATTGTTGTTGAAATTCACATCTATTTATCGACACAGGGTGAAATTATAAAAACAACAATGTGAAAAATTGGGTTTAGGAGGGAGAAACGTACGAAACATTCTTATCTTCATATGGGTAATCTGTGGTCAAATCCTTTAAGAGTTTCTCTTCATTACGAAAAGTTCCTCTCATCTTCGCCGCCCGGATTTGACAGATTATTGTAGGTCCCCCCAATCCGATCCCTCCTTATCCACGAGCTGTAGTGCCACCAATTTTTTTTGTCTGTTGGCACACCCTTTACTTACAATTTTGATAGACATACAAACAGAAATTATAGTTACGAAATAAAACTATATTTTTAATTATTTTTTTAGTTTATTAAAACAGATTCAAATTATTTTTCTGTTACACTATTTTTAAGTTATCTTTGTTTTTTTTTCAAAAATTTTATTCAACATACTTATTTTAATAATAATCAAATAGTTAACTAAAATGCGTCAGCTCTTTCTGGGTCTGCTTAAAGTTTTCCGTTTTTATGTTTTGCTTTTTGAAAATAATCTTTCTATTTATTTAAAATACTTTTTCACTTTCTGTACAGGGTATGCAATCGTCCGAAAAAACAGATTGCCAGAATTAAGTATAAGAAACTAGAGATAAAACTTTTCTACTTACTATTTTTGTTTTGTGTTTTTTTTTTTTTATGAAATATTTGTATTTGTTTTTGTTTTGCTGATCATAACTGTCAATATATAATTTTTTACAACTTAATTATATTTACAAACAAATGTACAAAAAATAATACAATTTTGTTTCTGTTGGATTGAGTAGATACAAAAAAGCACATAATACTTGCGTTAATATTTTTATTTGTAAAAATTAAAATACATATAGGTATCACCTTTTCAGTAGGTATGTTTTTTGTTGATAAAATTTGTTTTCATTTGGATCTCAAGTATAAGTGTAAAGATGTGTATAATATAGTTGTAAACTAATATAACTATACAAAAAAAAAATATCTTACAAATTTTTTAATACCTTAAACTTATGATCATTATGGTGTCTTTTTTTAAATTTTTTTTTTTTTGTTCTGTCAAAATATTAAAAATATATTTATTTTATATACAAGGAATATTCATTTTTTTTTTATTTTATTGGATATATGTACATAATAAAAGACTTTTTTAAGCATTCAAATTTTTGAGCAGAAATTTAGTTAGTATGTACAAATAATTTAGTTAATCGCTCTGGAGCAATTTATTTGATTTATTTCATATAAAATAATATTTACAAAGCAATTTTCTATATTGACTATTTTTTTTGCTTTTGTCTTTTTTACTAAAAATGTTAATGTTTTTTATTAAAATTCGTTTTTTTTTTTTTTTGTTAATGTAGTTTTACTAGGCAATTTATTTAGAAACAATTACTAAGGAATCATTTTTATGTTGTTTCTATCACTCTTTGTTTAGAGAACTGTAGCGGATACCTACATGTATGTTCAAATACATTATCTACCTGTAGGTTTATGAATTTAAGTTGAATATGTACAAAATAAATATGTATGAAAACACATAAAGTCTTTTTTAATTTCTCTTTTAAAACGAGAGAAATAATTTTAAAATCAGTTTATGTAGGTAGCTGCTACCTACTAACTTAGTATGTAGGTGTAGATGCAGGTCGGGTACGCATTTGTCGAAATTTCCTTTAATTTACAGACTATTTCTTTCTTGTTTTCAAAGCAGCCAATTAGCAAAAAAAAAAACTATCAAGAGGGGTAAAAATAATTTGTTTTGATTTTCAAATTCTTTAAAAGTACAAATTACACGTATGTCTATTCTGTGTATACTTGCTCTTAGAATTCAAGAATATGTATCTTAGAACATAATATAGCTAAAAAGTTTCACATATTACACAAAAATGTAAGAAATTCGTTCTTAAAGAGCCGCTTGCAGATACAAAACATAAACGCTTATACTATGTTCTTTTTCCTCCGCGTTAACTCCCACGTATACAAGTGCGTATTCTTGGGCCCAAGATATTAAAACAACTCATTCCAAATATTCAGCTTTCAAAAAAGCTTTCGAATTCCTGTTTGTGTTTTTGCTTTGAAGTAGGTGTCGGCACGCCACTATTTGACTAATTTATATTGAAAATGAAATGAAAAAAATACAGATAGATACTCACTTTAATTAAAATTTCATCTTAGGTGGGTACGTAAAAAAAATTTTAATTTTCTAGACGAATTTTATGTCGCTGAAAACCAAAATGACACTAATTTTGTTCGAAAGAAGCATTTTAGAGATATGCAGAAAATCATGCTTAATGTTTACCATTTTTACAATACAGCAATAATATCAAGGCAACGCAACGCAACGGTAAAAATCATATTTTTAAAAGAACAAAAATGTCGAACATCTTTGCTTCTACAACTTCTACTTTATATGTATGTATCTTCTTCGATTTCATCGTATGGTTGTTTCAAATATTGTTGTACTTATAATTATAATCAGGCATAAACTAACATCCTCTAAAGAGAATTTTGATGGGCGTTAAATCGTTAGATAATAATTTCGAAATAATAACGATAACTAACGTCTCATTTAAAACCTGCCTTATAAAATGAGATATTAACATGACAACTATTTAAAAAAAAAATTCAAATTAGTCCTAATTTCTAGTGCCGTTCAATGTTCGGTCCGAATACGATTGAATTCGTGATAAGTATGATGATGATGAGTATATATATAAACTATATAAAAGTGGAGGATAAGGTACAACAATGAACGAAGAGCACCTCAACCAACTTGGCGAGCGAATGGTTGTTCGCTTGTGCTTGTTGGTTGAGGCTCTAGTCCACTCCGGACCGTAACGTAAGCACAAAGTAAAGATAACGACGGCTTTGAAGCGATAATCGTAATTCGTAATACGGGCCCTGGACGGCGCCTGAAGTAAGACTAGGTTTCAATTTAATATTCTTAGAGCCGATTTCACCAATTTATAAACATAGTCAGCCTTATTGTGAGTTTCACCCGAACAACATTCCACCCGGAAAATTTGATATTTCACTTTTCGCCTATTGTGAGTTTCACCCCAAAATTTCATGATCGAAAAAACACTCATTTCCGGCGGAATGTAATGTCATTTTGACTTCTTTTTTGTAGACGAACGAAACTTACAATGGCTTTTAAAATTCCGGGCGAACAAAAAATTTTAAGATGAAATATTTTTCGGGTGAAACTCACAATAAGGCTGAGTTTGTTTATCAAAGGAATAAATAGGAACAAATTTTAACTTTATCTGAAGAGTAATTACCTACTATCTTATGTTTAACTGACTATTAAAAAATTGGCCCTTAATTAGGTTGGAGAGAGATTCCGCGGAAACAAGATACATTTTTCCTATCCCAGACATATTTAATTAATTCCATGAAATATAATAGCCCGATCCTGTGTACTGTTAATTTGTGTAAATCTTCATGAATTCAGTTCAAATGCATTATCAAAAAATAATTAGTCCATCAGAGTGAAAGTAAAAAAAAAGAGTTGCGTGTGGATTTGGAAGTTTATATCCATAAATCACAGGAACGGGCCTAAATGCCAATTTTGGAATCGCCCTACTATTTGGATACAAGCAAAGTTAAATTTTGTACTACATTCGAACCAAACTATACTTTATCGAAAGTTTTAGGTGCCCTGAATGTGAAGTCGGAATTGCTCTATCAAATCACGTTTTCGAGAAATTCGCGTTACAAAAAAAAAAAAACGATTTTTTCGCTATTTTTGAGGTTATGGTTAAATTCATAAACGTCAAATATTTCCGCATCACTGTTTTTTTTTTTATTTAAATGTGAATATTTCGAAAGCCTTATCCTGATGGAGCACTTCTAAAGTCCCATTCGAGTTTAGAACATCAAAAGCCTTCCACCGCACAAATCTATCAAATATAATCGAAAAGAAAAGAAACAAAAATAAAATTTTATTAAATTATTTTCAGTTTTTATTTTTTTATATATATGATGAAAAAAAAATAATTTTTCGTTTATAAACAATAATATTGTTTTTATGTTTATATTTCTTTAAGATAACAAACATAATATAATTTTTTTATTGAAAAGTATAATTGAAGATGTAATCCTCACCTTAAATAATACATATTTGATATATATTTTAAATTTATTTATAGATGTGTGTATGTGTAAAATTAATATAATATATATTTATTTCGAAATTTCAACGAATTAAAAAAAAAAAAAAAAAACTATAATACAAAGGGGCAGAGGTTAATTATATATGTACATATGTACATCCATACCATTGCATGCATGTTTTGTTTATAAAATAAATGTATGTAGGTTTTATGTATTTATTTTTAAATTATGAAGAACTTATGATTTTTGTATGACGTTAAAAATAGACACAAAAATTTCAATATTAATAATAGATCTAAAAAAAATTATTTATTAAAAAAATTTATAAATTTATATTAAATTAAATTAATAAATTAAATTGAAAAAAATCTGCTTGTCATAAATGTCACTGGAAAATGATAACTTCAAAAAACACAAATATTTACCTGAACATAAATAACATAACAAGTAACCGTTTATTGTTTGAACAATAAAATTAACGATTATGATATTATTTTTGTTTACATTGGTTGTTTTTTTTAAATTTATAATTAAAACGATAACTAAGGAATAGGGGTCCTTTTTGTTTACATTTCGTTTTAAAATTAAAATTTAATAAGAGACAAACAAAATTTATGAATCAATTGAGATTCAAATTTTATTGGGATATCAAATGTAGGTTAAGAAGAAATCACCGTTTTTAAGCTGTTCATAATGAATGCACTTGAAAATTTTGTTCGGTATTTAGTACGGTATTTAGAGTGATATAATGAACTCATCGAAGCCAGCCACTGTTTACCGTTTGGTAAAAAAACATATTAAAAAAAAATCAATTTAGCTTTAAACGAAAACAGATTCTTTGGTTTTAAGGGCTTTAACAGAAGTGGTGTGTATTATATTTAACACACAACCCCTTCGTAGAAGTTTTGCACTACGAGTTCCAAAAAATGTTTCATACATTTTGTACTAGAGAAAAAAAACCTACTACATAAATGTTTTGTTTTCTATTTTTGGAACTTCAGGTTTTCTGAAATGCTTTTAATTATACATGCTGTTCTAAATATTCTCCAAAAACAACGATGAAAAGAGGAAACTTCTGAAATCGGCTGCACTATGGCCGGGTTTTACGACTTTTGAGTTAATACTAAAAATCGGTTACGCATTCAAAACGAATAGAAACTGCTTTTATTTAAATGTTAGAATACCATTAGGAAATAGCTGCATCATTGTTTAGTAAAGCAAAAGCTTCACATCAAAACGATTCGAAAACGCATTTTTATTCAATAAATGTTAACATCACTTCCAAAAAGCAAACATTAAATTCCCTGCTGAGCAGGCTGTCCCAAAAATGAGCTATATAATTTTTCTTGTTTAAATTATGTTGCTCGGTTCACTTGCTTTTGCGTATTGCGCTTTGTTGTTTGCATTGTTTTACAATTTGCTATGCCTCAAGCATATAGTTCCAAAGTTATTCATCGCAACTCAATTTTGACTGAAGAAAAAAGATAAAGTAACAGACAGTCATGTAATGAATTGTTGTAATACGTGTTATATTTAAATTTAATCATTTTCATTCAGACAGTCTCACAAGTATGCCTAACATCAAAGATTTGCCTAATAACAACCATTAGTTTAGTTTTTTTTTTTTCTAAAAGTTCTGTTGATTTTGTACGAATTGAAAAATCTTGGTGAGATTAATTGGTCAATCAGCGCGCTTTGAGAATGTGTTTTCCTCTGACGAACTCATTAATTATGATTGAAATACACGCATTACCAGAGAAACATAATGTAATTATCGTTTTATTCAAGCCGTAAAAATAATTCTGTAAATTAAGTGATTTTTCTAGTTTTAAAAGCACCGCGTGAGAGGAGAATTTAACAATTCATATTATTTTTTTTCATCACTAAATACCGAACGAAGAGTTTTTGTTTAAACAATTTAAAATACTTATTTGACTTTAGAAATAAGTAAGAAGAGGATAAATTTAAAGCTTCTTTTACTTCGAAAATTATTTTTTGTGTTTTTGCTGCTTTTTTTAAGGACGAAATAAATTTATTTCCATCGATTTATATACAGAAATCATAAACAGGTGCCACAAAGCACGTTAATTTTTTTTTGTTTTCTGAATTTTTGGAGGGTTTTCATTTATTTTATATTTTTTATTTTTTTTTTTTTCTTAAAATCTAATTCATCCAGGATACTGCTTTATTTTTATACATATATGTATTTGCATATATGTATATTTGTTTGTTTGTGAAAATCTTAATTCAATTAACTTTTTTTAATCTATTTCTAAATTCCGATGTGTTCATATTTTTTTTTTTTATTTTGTACTATTTTACATTATTTTGTTAATATTTACAGTGAAAAAAGAAGTTTTATTTCATATGGAAATTAAGGAAAATATATCTTTATCTATACATTTATGTATTTCTTAGTTACAAATTTATTTACAAATGTTATTTTATTAACATTCTCACTCGATTATATTATTCACTGGCTGGTTGGTGCTCTCTCTCTTGTTCACCTTTGCATAATGGCGAACATTTTAATTTTCGTTTTATCCAGAAACGAACTGTTTTTGTTAAGTTTATTTTGTATATACAGAGATGTAAGTTAATTAACCTTTTTTTTTAAGTAATTAGTCATTCAAATTTCTTTTTCTATTACTCTTTTTTTTAATTTTATTGTTTTTATCTGTTAGAATCAGTTTTTTTTATTAGTTCTTTATACAAAAATATACATTATATATTTTTATTCGATTCGTTTAGTTTATATAAATTATTTTTTTTTATATACATACATATATCTTTGTTGTGTTTTTTTTATTCGTTTCATATTATTCTTGTTTTTTTTTTTTTATTTAAGTAGGAAATAGTAAAAATTCTTAATATTATTATTATTTATTTCAATCAGTAGAGTACTTAGAGTAAAAAAAATTATATTTAATATTTAAATGAAGCTGGGATGGCTATCATATTTTATTTCTTTTTTAGTTAAATTTCAGGGTTGTTTGTTGTTTTGTATTTTTGTACAAATAGGTGAAGTTATAAAATAATATTTATAAAAGGAATTACAATATAAAAGCAAATATAATAAAAAAGAACAATTAAATCTAAAACTGTTTTGTTATGGTGTGTTTTTTTTTTTTTTTTTTTTTGTTTGTTTGTTATTCAATATGATTAATTTATAATTAAATTTAAAATGAAATAAATTAAAACTAAGAATATTTAATAGATGTAACAGGATATACATTTATCGTATTGTTATTATTCCATTTCGCCTACTGATTTCAGTTATTATTTTTATATTTTTTCCTTGGTCTATTCTTTTTTTAAGCTTTCTTACCGTGTGCTAATGTTGTACCATCTGTATCTGTTGTATTGTTTGTATTGTCTGGTTGTTTGGGCGAAGATGCTGCGGCTTTTTGTTGTTCAATTGATTCTGCTATTGGGGAATCGAAATTGTCAGCACTTGTATCTAATATCGGAGAATATGATAAATAGTTTTCCGATAATAGAGCTGGGGTTGCGTTGGTGGTGTTTGTTGTTATTGTTGTTGTTGCGCTACTCGATACTGTCGTCATAGATGTTGAATTGGGATATAACGACAACGACGACGACGAAGAACAAACAGTGATTTTCGTTGTTGAGATATTATTGTAGGATGCATGTTGTGATAGATGCTCTCGGGGCTCAGGTGTTGATTCTCGTGAAGATGCCAATGATGTTGATGATGATGAAATTGATTCTAGACAATTGTCTAGATCTGAATTTGTTCGATTTAATGTTGAAGACATAAAATTATCTAAAAGAAAATAAAGCAATTTTTTTTATAGATAGACGTGTCAGCAACTTATTATAAAGCAGGGTGTCTAGCACGTAACTTGGTACAATCGAATCAAGTCAATGTAATCCAGAACTACCTATGTTCTTAATTTGGCTCATTTGATTGTTTTCGATTCGATTTAAGCCAATTATGAACTACCTTTAATGGATTTTATCGACTAAACTCGATGTTTATCAAGTTACCTGCTATGTCTCCAGTTAAGATTTGAAGAATTATGTCAATATACAAAAACAAAATATTTTAGAAATTCATTAAAAAAAATCTGAATGTGGGAGGGGAAATTTTTTTCACCCTGTATATACTAACTCTATATCTCTCACATCATGTTTCACACTCACCTCGATGCAAACTTAAATGATTCGCCGACCCAATCAACGTTGATGTAGTTGAGTCTAAAAGTGATGATAATCCCATCGATGCCGCTGAAGATGCTTGTTTACTTTTCAATGATTTTAAACGTTCCGACATGTTTTCTTGTTGTTTTTCCAACAATGTTGGTGCTGGACTAAATTGTACTGTAAAAATAAAGAAATGATCAGCAACTTTGTTATAAATTTAGGTTAACAATTTGTAGTAACAAACCTTTGGGAGAATCGTCAATTTTGTTGTTGCAATGATTATTTCTTCGTTCGCAATCATCGAAGGCCTTATCGAAAACATTATCACTTGCCCCCAAAGCTTTGCCCGTTATTGTTGTTCCTCCATGGGTGCCACTGGATTTTATTGATGTGGTTGTTAGTGTTGATGTGGAAAAGGGAGAAGAGTCGCCACCAATTGCGCAGCCTTCTGGTGATCCGATATTGCTGTCGGTTGATTGTTGCTTACGCTTGCGATATTCGTTGATTGAAAGCTGCAAAATGATAAGGTTTGCTAAAAGTTTTTAAAATTTTCTTAAAATATTATTTACCTTTCTCTTTGGTGCTGGTGGCGGTTCTGGAGCTGTTAAGCTGGGGTTTAACCTTGGATCGTGACTAGCGGTTTTTGTGAGCATTTTCAATGGTGTCGTTTGTAATCGTGTTGAGCCGGTTCCGTCTATTATTGGCGATGTTGGATCATTAGATGTTGGCGATGTTGTTGCCGTTGTTGAAATAAGTTCAATTGAACTGGTTGCAACGTTTGCCGAATTCAAACCACCAAATAGCGTCGAGTGCGATGAAAAGCTTCCCAAGGAACTAAAACTTTTTGGTTTTGTGTCCAAATAATCAGCAAGAAGAAGATTCGTTGGCGTTGACGTAGTCGGCGGTGTAGTCGATGTCACTGCAACAGTTGACTCAATTGAAGATGATTGACCATCTAAAAGCTTTCCATAAATCGTGCTGTAGTATGGAAGTTGGTGACCACCAGGCGTCGTTGCATTTTGGCCAGGAACTGCCGACACGGGCACTTTCATCAAAGTCTGCATGTCGTAACCCTGAGTTGCTGGAGGGAGTGGCATGGTTGTAGAAGTCGCCACGACATATCCAGCAATTGGTGTGTGGCTGAAGCAAGGGATTGTCATCGCTGCATGATGAAGATGCTCTTCTTTTGTCGTAGCATGTGTCAGAAGAGATGTCATTTGAGGCAATGGCGTTACAACTGTTGGCGGCACAGGAACTGGTGGTACCGCGGCCACTTGTGAGGGAACAAATATTGTAGGTTGCTCTTGAAAGGGAAGCAGAGCCATGGAATTTGCAGATGTTTTATGAGATTTGCCCGAAGATTTATGTGATTCATCACTGCGACTAGACTCTCGTCGCTTTTTAGCAGCAGAACATTCATCTTTACTGCTACTTGTGCTGTTGCTGCGCTTGTGATGACTCACCACATGATCGATATGCTCGAAATTCAACTGACGTTTCTTGGACGAAGAGGTTGAAGACGTAGACGATGTTCGATGGCGTTTCTTTCCCTTGTCTTTCTCCGCTGTCGTTGATGAGGATGAAGATTTTTTGGTACTCTTTGTCTTCGATGAGGGCACTGGGGCTTTATCAGTTCCAACTTCTCCTTTGGGGGCTTTTCGTGCCTTTTTGGGCTTCTTAGACGACGACGATGAGGTTTTCTTCGTGGAATCAGCTTGCGACGAGGAATGCGAAACCTTTGTTGAAGATGTAGCCGTTGTCGATGTGGACGAGGAATGTTTGGGGGATTTAGTTTTTTTATTACGTGATTGCAAAATCATGATATTCTCCTTGTGGAATGAATGTAGCCGCTCTTGTATGTCAGCCAGTTCGTCCGGGATATTTTCATTTTCCGCTGATGGATCCAACTTATGGAGAATGGGTGGAGTTGACGCCGATGATGACGAAGATGATTTTCTCTGTTTGGGTTTCTCATCCAGTTTATGTTTCTTTTTTTCTTCAGATTTCTTGAGTGTCACTGGTAGTGGTTTCGGTTCTTCGACTTTAACTGGTGGAGCAATTTCAGTGTTGGAGGGTTCTGGAACTTCTGGAATTTCTTCGATTTTTGGTTTGATTTCTTCTTTCACCAATGACGGAGGGGAAATATCAGTAGAAGCCACAGGAGCTAGGTCATCAACAACTGCAATGTATTCATCTTCGGATTTTACATGGTCCTCAATTTCTACATGTTCTTGTTCTTCTGATTCGTTTTTCGCCATCTTCACCACAGTGTCATTATGCACTTCCATCTTACAACCAACATCTACTTTTAGTGGTTCAGTTTCTTCTTGTTTGACCTCTTCTTTAAACTCAAACCTCTCACCACCACCTTCACGGCTTTCCTCACGCTCGACATCGATCTTAACATCATCCCCCGAAGACATATCTTCCGGTTCAATTTTCACCAGATTATCCTCAGCTACCATCTTCTGCCCTGGACTAGGAGACCTTAGAATATCCACATCATCATCCATGTCAGCTTCTTGCTTAGGCTCCTCTTTGAATTCACAAACGTCTTCTTGTTTCACAGATGGCTCTCCTACTTGTTCTGCATAGCTTCGGCTTAAATCCTCTGGAGTATAATCTTCCCCTGTAGTAGCACCATCCGAGTTGATCACTAAGCGGCGCTTTTTCAACGGCGTTGTAAATCCATTTGGAAGTTGGGGCGATGCTCCTGATAATGGAGTGGGAGTTGAGCTCTCATCGGTCTCCTCTGAAATAGCTTGCCGAAGCCAGCGTTTCTTTACAGAGGAGTTATTGCTGCATGTGCTTACCTGTAGGGGCAGTGTCAATGCATTCCTTTGAGTTGTCATTGGTGGTGGAACTGGTGGCGGTGGAGCCACGATGTTAGACGTTGCCTCACTCTGGTGGATAAACTCCTCCACTTTTTTTGCGACCATACTTAGATTCTGTGGCTCTTCACAACTCGGAATTTTGGTAATGTATGAAGGACTTGCAACTGGTGCTTGTCCATAATCACACATGGCCGCTTGAACCAGGCTATCTAGTCCCACTGATTGAACTGGAGCCGCCATTGGATGTTGTTCTGATTGTAACTCTTGGTGCTGAATTTCTTGATGCTGATAATGCTGTTGAATATCTCCCTGCATCTCAGGTTGAGCTTCTAATGATTCTGGATCCTGATCCTGATTTGGCATAAAATCACTAGACTGATTTAGCCAATTGCTCATAAGAACTTTCTTTGTTTTGGTTTTAGCTGGATATTTAAACTCCCCAGATGGTCCTGCAGATTCTGGGAGATTCTCCAATGGCCCGACAGCTGCTTCAATCAACAAACACGTCGAGCTTACAATTGTTGGAGTAGCAGGAGGCGATATCGTGTGGGAATCACCGGAAACATCTTGCCTCTCGGGAGACTTCGGTTGATCCTCCATTGGCTCATCCTCTTGTGAAACATTGATGTCCTTATCGGGATTCGCAAACGCCAGAAGCAGGCCCGCAGCAGCGTCAACATTAGCAGCATCCGGAGGCGACTGATTTCCTGGTTCTTCTCCTTCCATGAGCTGTGATATCAGCTGGGACTGCCTATTGGCCACTGACTCTGGAGTGGGCATTCCTCCAGGTGGTACGCAATTCTGTAGTCCCTGAATTGTAGGTGATAGCATTGACGAAGACTCCTCAGAAGTTCCTGCACCATCAGAGTCGTTGCTATTCATCCGACTCTTCCGACGTTTCCGTTGTGAATGGCTGTTTATGTTGTACGACTTATGGGACTTCCGTTTCTTTTTTTTCATCGAGTTCGATACATTTTTCTTCGCCGAATTGTGCCCCGAATTAAACGGAGCTCCACCATCTGCGCTGTTGCTTCGCTTCGGACTGGGTGAATTGCTATTTCTCCTCTTTGACACATCTGTTTTGGCTTGTTTAAGCTCCTGTTTTCGCTGTTGGTTCTTTTCCATTTTTTCAAACGCTCGAAGTATTGCCTCCATCTTACGCTCTTCACGGGTTAATTTGCGTGATTCACGTTTTTCTTCTTGTTTTTGGGGAGGCGTTGGAGTCGGTGTTGGTGTATTTGGACTCTGCTGTTGATTGGCACCGTTGGAATCTTCGGACACACTAATTCGTGGTTGCTTAGCGGGAGTTTTTCGACCGCAGTTTGGCTTCTGTGGTGATTTCACCGGTGAACTAATCTCATCAGCAAGTGATTCATTCAATATTGGCTGCTGTGGAATTTGCTTCTCGACAATACATAAAGGTGTCACTTCAAGAGGTACGGGTGGCACTGCAGGTGCTTCTTCTGCTTTCACATTTACTATGACTTGTGTCGGAGCTGGGGCAGGTTGCTCCAGAACAATAGGTGGAATTACCTCCACTACTGGCGCTTCAACCATGACCAATGGTTGTGCTGGTGGTTCAGATTGAAGTTTTATGGTTGGTTGTGTTTGTTGTTGTGTTTGCGGTTGTAGTTGCGGTTGTAGTTGTAGTTGGGGTTGTAGTTGCGGTTGTAGTTGTGGTTGTGGTTGTGGTTGTAGTTGTGGTTGTAGTTGTGGTTGTAGTTGTGGTTGTGGTTTTAATTGTGGTTCTGTTTGCGCTGGTGTTTTTGGTGGTGTCTGGGGTGGTATTTCTGGTGGTGGTAATGACGGTGGCAAGACTTCCACTTTCACCTCCTGTGGCATGAATTCAATTGGTTTTGCGACTGCAACTGAATGCAAAACTTCCACAGGCTTAGCCTCTTGTGTAGTTTGGACTATCATTGGAACAGAAGGCGCTGTAACCTCCTCGACAGGATTTACTTGTGTCGGTGGTGGGAGTAGCAACGGTGCTGGGAGATTATTCATCTGGAGTGGCGGGTGTTGCAGTTGTGGCAGGTGCTGAAGTGTATGAATAGGTTGCACCGGATGCATTAATGGTGGTGTCAATTTCAAGTGCGCCACATGTTGCACTGGCTGAGGCACTAATTGCTGCACTGATTGCATCTGTACAGATTGGATTGGTTGCACTGGTGGAGAACTGATGTGCGCCGACGGAGGTGACGGAATCGAAACCGAGGGCGAAGATGACGAGGTGTACACTCCGGAATCATGCATTAAATTTGCAATTGACGCAGCGGAGTTATACAAATTTGGCGCATAACTATTATTGTTGTTGTTATTATTATTATTATTAGGACTGAGGAGACCTGCATTGCTATCTCCACTGGACGATGTACTTCTCCCACGATTCATATTTTGGGCTTTCTTTTTGGACGATGCCGTTGTGGCCCCGGCACTTTTCTCCACACAACCATTTAAAACAACTTTGCTATTACTTCGAGCGGGCTTCGTATTTGGTGTCACCGTAGCAGGCAGTAATGGTGTAGGAACACCAAAGAGGCAATCTTTTGTCAGACCACATGCGCAGCTCGTGCTAGTCGGCTGAATAGCGAAACTGTATTGCTTTTTGTTCTCCAAGGCAAGTAAGTCATGCGGCTCATGTTTGATAGTAATTTCGGTGCTTGCCATGATGTTCGTCAGTGATACAATGTATAGGTGAATGGTACCCTTTTCGAACAAATGCTGAATGACCGCGTTTGGACGACAACTTCTTCGTACAAAGCGAGCTTCATTTCCATATGTTCGAGTGTCAACGCAAATTTCAGGTCCGTTTGGCATACCATCACCACCGCCCCCACCACCTGTCATCTGGTAGAAAAATATGAATGCACCCGGAATTTTGTGCGACTTAAGCGTCTGCAGGTAGTTTGATGGAGGAGGACTATTCATATTGACAGTTGTGTTCGAATTTTTGTACTGTGTGGTAAGCATATATTTCCCACGTAGTTCGAATATCGGAGAATTGGGCGGGATGTCAAAGTTACTGATGAGAATTTTTCCACCCGCATGTGGCACTGTTGTGGCTTTGTTCTCAAGGCTTCCACAGTGCTTAAGGGCTTTATTCTCCCTCGCCGTGATGGTTTGGAGTAGGCTCGGCTGCTTGCTTATCGCATGTAGACGAGCTCTTAACTCAGGTGAGTAATGATTGGTAACGGCCAATTCGTAGTTTTCGATCCATTGGCGAAGATTTGCAGCGTGTTTGTCCACTGAGTCTCCCGAGTTGTTCTTTGACTTTCTCTTTGTTGTTTTTTTGCTCTCCCGCCTCTTTGCTGCGGCCGTAGCACCGGGTGTTTTTTCTTTCTTTGCCTTCTTTACCAATTCTTTTCGCTTAATAAGTTTGCCTTTTTTTGTGAGTTGTTGACCAGCAGTAGAACCAGGCAATCCAGAAGCAATCCCAAGCTGCTGTTGTTGTTGAAGCACTCCTGAAGTGCAACCCCCTTTCGCCGGATCATTGGGAATAAGCGAAAGTCCAACAGAATTCATCTGAGTGGCGTTTAGAAGCATTTGTGTTTGTTCTTTGCGTTTTTGTAGCTGCAAGCTGCGTGCTCGTGCGCGATCTACCTCACGGGGTTGACACAACTCACAGAGGTACTCATCGGGTATGTTTTGACGATCGATTCCCATGCAATCGACATGTTGCCACGCACTGAAATAAGAGAAAAAAAAAAAACAAAATTGTTAGAGTAAATTGATGGAGCATAAAACCTTAAGGATTTAAAATAAGATACTTACGAGCATTTATCACAACAGATCATGTAACCATCGTCGTGAGTCAAGTCACAGATACACCTTGTTACTGAGTCATCTTCAGCTTCTGCCTCGGGTGCGGTCTCGGTTTCTTCACCAGGATCAATTTCCCCGGATGCTCCAGTTACTCTTGTTGAGCCATTACTAATGGCCGAGTGTGCATCTTCATCTTGCTGTGGTCTTGCAACTGTAGAGAAAAAGAAAGTTAGAAAATCTAGGATATTTAAGCTACTTAACTGACGTTGTTACTTACTCTGTTGTCCGTACATTGTGTACGTTGTCGTAGTCGATGGTACATGTTGATTCTGGGCACTTACATTGATCAAGGACAACTGGGAAACTTGACCTGCGGCGTTGTTTATACTTGTCGAATACACAACTTTTGTGTCCGGGATTATCTTCGATTGTCCGACCACTGATGCTGCTGACACAGCAATCGGCGAAGAAATTGACGCTGTTTGATGTTGATGTAGATGATGTGTTGGTTGTTGGACAACAGTCGACGGAGCCATAGGCGATGCGGATGGTAGATCCATTGGGAAGCGTGTTGGCATCGCTACGACATAAGTATGATCCTGCAACACTGCTTGCAGTACCTGCAAACGAACATCGCTCGTATTGACCGGAATTGGACGTATTTCTTCACCTATTAACTCGTCATCCTGATCAGCTTGGGACGGCGGAGATCGCTTCTGATGTTGCTGATACTGTTGTTGTTGGTGTTGTTGATGTTGCTGATGATGTTGCTGCTGCTGTTGTTGCTGCTGCTGTTGTTGTTGATGTTGTTGTTGTTGATGTTGCTGCTGCTGTTGTTGTGGCTGCTGGTGTTGATGATGGTGTTGATGTTGCGTCAAAGTTGTTCCAATTGGAATTCTTGATGCCATCGCTGCCGTTGAAGACTGCTGATGGTGCAGATGATGTTGTTGTTGTTGGATTTGTTGATGTTGCTGATTTACAATAGTATCGTTTCTTTGGGGAGAAGATAAAAAAAGGTAAGGGAATATTTTAAATGTGTCCTATTGGTGTCGAAATAGATGAAATTTCAATTGAGGTTGAAGGGTAGACTGATTTATTTATTTTTGGATGTCATAATAGGTAAATTGAATCAAACCCGAATCAACTCATGAAGCATTTTTTTGAATGGAGGATTAACTTTATATTTTGGTTCCAAAAAACTTATCGAAATCCAAACACGGCAATGTAGAACCGCCCTTTCTATAGTGTCGCACTTTGATTACGTTTTTTTTTTTTTTTTTGCTAATGTACCAGCATTTTTCTGGAGGGAGTTTGGCAATTTTAAGGAAATCAGATTAAAAGAAAAGGGATTAAGAAATGGATATGCAAACTTGTACAGTGGAATTCGGTTATAACGACCACTCATTGGAGACCATGTATCTAGTAATGTATTAACTCTTTTGTGTGTAGAATGACAAAAACGATTGAAGAAAGACTATCAAATCTTAGGATTAAAATAAAATGCACGACTGGGTGGCACGAACTTGATCTAATGTGCAATCTGACTGTCGTTCTAGAACAAATTTTATCAAAATAGTCGTTTTTGAGCAAAATAAGATTGTCCTTAACAGTTTTAAACATTTTTTTGGGTAGTACCGTAATTTTTGTTGAATTTTTTTTTAGATTATGTTAAAAAACACTTTTTACCAAGTTTGATAAAAATCGACCAAACTTTTTTTAAAATTCCAAAAAATTTTTTTTTGAAAAATGTTGGTAAGCAATATTATTTAAAATGTATTATAATCATTCTTTATAAAAAAATGTATCAAAAGCAGTTTGATCGTTTTCGAGAAAAGCGAAAATCATAAAATGGTACTTTGAGGGGTGCCATTAATGAACATTTCTCACATCCATTTGTTGTACTAAAAGGCAGCCTATAGATTTAGATTAGATTAGATTTTCTTCTTTATTTCAATAGAATAATTATTTTTTTGATTTTTTGAGCCTTTATCTACCAATTTAATTTTACAATTTTTTTTTTTCAAACATCTGTGGAGCCGATTACGAGAAAATAAGATAAATATGGTTTTCCTTTTTGACCATAAATTTTGTATGACATGTACCGTTATGTTTTAGTCTTAAAAAAAAAAATGTACCGGGGGAATGTCCAAAAAAACACTAGGTACCAAGTTTAAAGAAAATCGACCAATCCGTTTAGGCTGTATCCGAATAGACAAACGGTCGGACGTGTTTGGGAGACCTGCTTTGTTCGACTTCCCTGTCATCGTAATGTCAAGTTTGATCAAACTCTCGAGTTCAATTTTCTTACGAATCCATAACTTGCTATTAGTACCTACATACATTTGTACTACATATGTATATGTACATATGTATGTATTATTTAAATCGCAAGTAAAAACATCACATCTTCGTCCTCTCGAGGAACTCTTCATAGTCACGTCTAAAACACAATTCCTTTCCACACATTGATATAAAATCAAAAAAAAAGCGGTCTTCAAAAAATTCTATGTAGGCTCCAGATGAACTAAAACATTCATTTTTCCTCTAGATCCATGTACTGTATTACGAAAATAAGTTTTGTACCTCTCCATCATCCCAGATTTATCACGTTTTTACAAACAACTTACACACATACATATGTATGTATGTGTTTTTCAAAAACATTTTTTTATGACAAAAAATATATCTGATAAAAGAGCACGAAGTGTACGCTAGCGCCCTTAAATTTGATTGTTGAGAAAGCGCCATATGAAAATTTTGAAATATTGTATTAAAATGTTTGCTTATTTCAGTATGTGCCACTTGCATAATATCTAATGAAATTAGTTTTTCTTATCAGTCTTACAAAAAAAGAGCTGTTTTCAATTTAACCAAACTGTTTCGTTTAACAAACCGTATCAACGGTGACATTCCATTCCTAAAATTTGAAAATCTGTTGAGTAGACTGTTTGAGATACATAAGTCTAAAACGTCCCTTCAAGTTCGTAAACATTTTTCAATCAAAGTTAATTTAAACAAATGGAAATCAATTTATTAATTGCAATGCCTTACATAATTAAAAATCATTACAAGTCGAAAGAAGGCATCACAAAAGCCAACAAAAATACTAATTGATTCTATCAATGGTTAGTTTGGGTGTGAGAAGTAGTTTGCGTATAAAAGTTATTGAAAAGCCACAATAATGTTCATGAATTTCATTCGAAAAATCATTTGAGAAAGATTATAGTTTCTTTTCAGTAGCTATTGGTTGCTATAAACTTTATAATTCGGGATACATAAAAATTAAAGTTCGTAAATGCTAGATTTACATGTACCTCCTTTCTCCAAAAAAAGGGGATGTTAAATATAAAATTTACATTTCTTGCAAAGAGAGAGAAAATAAAATTTAATTAGAATAAAATTATTCGCATCAATATTATCATAGTTTTCACCTAAAAACAACCAACTACAAAGTAATTCAAAAGGCAGAAATCAGTTGAATTGAACAACAATAATGCTGTTGACCGAAATGCAGAACACAGATTTCCAATTTCATATTCATATTCGTATTTGGAATATTGGAAAATAAATTTTAAGTTAAGCTTTGTTTTCATTTTTACTCACTTGACTTTATAGTATTCCGTTGTTGATTTCTTCGTTGATATTGTTGTATCGTGGTACTTCCTCTCTAGTGATTGAGATCGGCTATTTGGCGCACTATTGCACAATCTTTGTTGCTGCTGTTGTTGGTATTGCTGTTGCTGAACTCCATATATTGGATATTCTTTGGGCGATAAAATTAAATTCGATGTTGAGGCATGGTGTTGTTGTTGTTGTTGCACCGTCAGCTGTGCTGGTGGTGGCATATTGCTTGGCTGATGTATTAATTTTGTTGGCGTTGTTTGCGGTGTTTGTTGTTGTTGCTGCTGATGGAATCTTTGCTGATTGTTAAACGATTTCTGGGCCATGCTCTGGAGTATCCTTGCTGATAGTTCATCGGTCATCTGGGTACCATTCACAATCATGATATCGTCTGTGTGGAGGGGCGAGTTCTTTTGGGCACTTTGTTGTTGCGGAGGACCAGAACTTTGTATGTAGTTTCCTGATGGAGTAGAGGATATATGGTAGATATTATTACCGTCCGATTTAGCTCCATCGGGCGTGACAAATTGCTGCTGCGTAATATGCACTTGCTGCGGCGCTTGATATTGGTGGTTGCTATTTCCAACACCACCTCCGGTACTACCACTATTCCTTCGCACTTTTTGAGTGGTAGTGGTAATAATAGTTGGTGCCTGCTGCTGCTGTTGTTGTTGTTGTTGTTGTTGCTGCTGTTGTTGTTGTTGTTGTTGCTGCTGCTGCTGCTGTTGTTGCTGTTGCTGCTGAATAACCGTTCCGTGGGCATTTACAAATTTTATTGTTCCCGAACTGTTGTTGCACGAATTGATTGTATTCAAAATCTGCTGATTAACCATTATACTATTGCCACTGGCATTATTTACCACTTTGTGATTTTGATTCTGAGACGAAGGAATGACAATATGATTCTGCATTACATACTTCGGATGTTTCGACAGCTTCGTTGACAGATGTTGTTGATGCACTCCGGCGTTGTTGATTTTATTGCTTATTGTATAGGTTCCTGATGTCGGCACCGAAGAAGCATTACCGGAATGATTATGGTGCAGAGTCGCCACAGAGACCGCACCACTGCTATTCGTGATTGCATTGTTGTATTGTTTGATGATTTTCTGTGACTTGATGTGCTTCAGAGTCGTCTGTGGTACACCTGTTGACGAATTCTGATGCTGACTTTGGTTAATATTGATAGTTTGATAGTGCTGCTGATTGCTGCCTCCACTTGGCTGCTGCTGAATGAAAGTTTTCACACCCTGCTGCTGCTGCTGAGTACTGATTATCTTATGCTGCTGCAACTTCATCGATTGTCCAGTGGATTTTTTGATTAAGTTTGTCTTTCCACTGCCGATACCAGCGCTTCCTGTGGTAACAATATTGTGCACGTACTTTTGTTGCACAACCATCTGTCCGCTATTTGACATATGCTGCTGCTGCTGTTGCTGTTGCTGTGGCTGTTGCTGCTGGGGCGAGTGCTGTGGAGCTACCAAAGTCTGAACTCTTGTGACCATTTGCACATTACGTGGCATAGTAACCTTCTGTACAACTTGCTGCTGAGACTGACCCTGCTGCTGACTTCCAATGACAGTTTGTCTACCCGCTGAGGTTAGAACGTGATGTTGTTGTTGCTGCGATGGCTGATTTCCTTGCTTGATGGAAATATTGTTCGTCTTATAAGCAGTCATCTTTTGTATAGTAGTAGTTTGTCCCTTCGATGTCGTCGTTATATACGGCAGACTCTTTGCATTCACAAAATTTATTGTCTGCTGATGATGCTGTTGTTGTGTTAACTGACTAGTCGCTGTCGTTTGGACGCCTCCAGTACCAGCTGAATTTGCCTGCTTCGACATCACGGTCAGATTGTTGAAGAGTACCTTAGAAGGACCATTGTTTGCACCAACAGTCCCACCACTTCCGTTTGTAGTGGTCACATTCCCCATAGAATCTATGATCATATTGCCAGACGGTCCACCGGCAGTTACAATTTTGATTATCTGCTGATTTAGCACATCGTTCGTTGTTGATATCATGACATTTCCATTGCCATTTCCTCCATTACCAGACGTATTGTTTCCTCCTGTGTTTTGTGCATGCTCCAGATACTCCTCGCTTACAATCAACTGTTGTCCTGCTCCTGCTCCACTTCCACCAGAAGATGATGTTTGTTGATGATGTTGCTGTTGGTTAAGCTGATTCATTTGCTGCTGTTGTTGTTGATTATAGGCAAGTGTTTGTAGATTTGTAGTGACAACTTGGTGATGTTTAAGCTGTTGTTGCTGCTGTTGAATAGATGTGGAAGATGGCGAATGTATCGACGATGAAGACGACGATGATATCGTACGCTGATGTCGCCGCATTAGTGGATTGTTATTGCTACTATTGCTATTGCCGTTGTTATTGTTGTTTGTTTCAGTGATAATGTTACCCACATTTCCATCATTGACATCGTAAAATTCATAGAATTGTTGTAGATTCGACTTGTTATTGGTTAAAGTTGTTGTTGTGCCTGAACCAGCAATAACTGATGTCTTTTCTACAACAATTATACCCGACGATTGTAATGGCATTGCAAAAAGCTATTTTTTTATGGCCAACCTTGGCATTTGTTGATATGCGAATATCGAAGATTTTGAAGAAAATCAATTTCTTTTGATCAAACCTTTCGGTTATTTTTATTGTGTTAAGATATTTTCTTTTTTTTTTTAATTTTGTTCACTTTTGTTTTATAATTTCCTTAGAAAGTTCATTTTTTAAAGTTTCTTAATGTTTTTGTTTGTATATATATAATTTTGTTTTAACTATTTCTTTGTTTATTTTTACACTTAACTGTTATCATCGGGCTTTATCGGTAACAGTAACGCTGATGGTGGGCCCCCAAAATCATGGGGGCTATTTTTATAACTATCAAGAGAATTTTTTGCTTCTGTTGACATTACATTATAAGCCATCACATTTGATAACATTACTGTTTTTAAAAACAACAAATTTTTAGATTTAATTATTTATTTTTTTATTGGAGATGTTTCTTTTTTTATACTTGTATTTGTTAGTGTTGTCTCTTGTAGTTTCTCCGATGGTACAATGCGTTGTGATTCATTCCTTTTTTGAAAGCTTTTATTTCATCTAGAAAGAAAATTAATTGGGTGATTATTTAATGCTTGTAAAATTTGTTGGATTAATTTGGCCAACGCCAAAATTAAAGTAACTAAACTCAGGAATTCAAAAAATCAGTTCAATAAAAATAATTGAATTAAGTTTCGAAAGTTTGTTATCAATGGCATTACATTGCATTTAAAATAAATTTGTTTAAAATAAAAACAAACCACACACTTAATAATACGAAACAAAAAACAAATGTTTTTCGCGTGTTTCATGTGAGCTGTTCTTAGATTCGAAAAAAGTTCGCGTGTTTCAATGTGAGCTATTCTAAGATTCGAAAAAGTTTCTAAGTGAAAAAAGTACCAATTTTTTGTTTCTTACTATAATCAAACACAAAAAATGAAATGCAAATTAAAAATAAAGTAGTTTTTCTTGTTTTATGTTTGTTTGCACCGGCTGACACAAAAACGTTTTCTTGTCTGTTTTACAGGTTACTGTAATGCTCATAATCTGCTCGTGAGTGTGCACTCGATCGTGAGTTATAAGCTATGTGCATTTTTATTTTGACTCACGCACACAAGTGTTTGATTTCTGGAAATTTAATTGCAAGAATAAATATATATATGCATATATACATATATCATACCTACGTACTCGTAGTACCTACACTAAATTCAATAGAAAAGCGATTAATACCAAAATTTTATAATGATCTCAAAATATATTGTACCATAGAGGTTTCAAACTATTTAATAATTTTCCAAATGACTTGAAGTATGCTACACATAATAATAATAAGGTCTGTTAAATGGAACCCGAATCGCACTAGTTAGAAGGAATGTGAGGCTCGAAAGAGTGAGGCTCGAGCTCGAACCCACACCTCTAAGGTAGCAGTCAAGCACTACATCTACTGCGCCATTGCCACCCAAATAGCGGTCATGGCTAAGGAAGAACTAATGTTGCACTAATGTCTAATGTACTCCAAGAGGGAGTTACAGCAACTTTGAATTGCAGATTTCGGGACAAAATACATATAATGTATGTACATATGTATGTATGTATAACTGTAATGTTTGTCCAAAGGTTAAAATTTAAAATAAAAATAAAGAATTAGGTGTAGGTGGATTCCAAACCCTTTTTTTGGTAAATTTGTTTCTGTTTCGCACATAATACGCTCGTATATACATGCTACTCTTTTATTCTCAAAGATATATTGATTTCTTGATTAATATTGTATGGTTGATTTTATATGTTGTAATTAAACAAAAAACCCTTAGCAAACAAGAAATTTGAACATACAAGTTCAATCGTCCATGTCCATGGTATGTAAAATTGAGTTTTCTGTAGGCCCTCAGGCTTCTTTTGGCATTTTTTGGAGTGTATGGTGTAGCAAGCGAATAATTTAAATATATATATATGTACATTTCTAGTAACGGTTTCCCTCGAAAACATTGACGCGTCCTACTATGTGCCATGATTTGCTTTTACAGCAACGAGTAACTTCCCCATACAAAATTAGTTAAATACAGCAACAACGAAACCATCAAATCATTCCTTATCTCTCGCTAATAATACACACATAATATTTTTAGAAGGGTGCTGCTGTAGCCAAAGCAGAGTACTAGGTACACATATAAACATTCTTTTTTTATTCATTTTTTTATGTACAATAAAATGTAATCAGAAGGCATAAAAAAAAACGGGTAACAGAGAGATGCAGATAATCAATAAAACTCAATTCAAAGCAATTATTTTACAACGTTTTTTTTGTTGTATCCATATGTGTAGAGTATAGAAGCGTATTCTCTCTAAAACTAGGAGAAGAGAAGTGAAAATCATAATCAGCAAAGAAAAAGTGGTACAAGTTCCAGATCTTTTGCAGTGTGCGCATGTTCGATAAAAAAAAATGCATTTTGCACAAAAGATACAGAAAATAGAAATTTTTCCGACGATAGATATAAGATGGACAAAAAAAATACAACGACGGCGAAGAGTTCAAGTTGGATAGAAAATTTTGTATTTATTTCGTAGTAAATGATGAATCAAAATGAAACCAATTGAAATTTCAACGAACAAGGCAAATAAGAGAAGCCTCCAAAGACTCAAAAAAAAATAATTCCAGCGAAGAAAGATTTGCTGATGCAGAAAATCAAATAAACAGAGAAAATATCTATAGTTAGTATCTAGTTGTTTGTTGCTGTTGTAAAGAAAATCGACCAACAAAAACAGGTTGAACAACATTGCAAAGTTAATGTCTGACAAAGAAACACACAAGGAAGTTTCAGCGCCTGGAGAGCTGTTGTGTGATTTGTGCTCTTAGCTGTGGTGCTGGGGCTGGCTGGTACTCCTTGTGTTCTTACGTCACTAGTGGTCAACACTCACTCCTCTGACAACAAAAAAAAAATAATATTATAAACTTAAAACCATTGTTCTGATCGAAAATTATTAGTGCTTCATCTATGCTGAAAAACAGAAAGATAGCTAAGATTTAAAGTGAAATGATATCTGTTAAAACTAGTAAAATCAATAAAAATAGTAGGACACATAAGGATAAACAGAAATCTTGAGGATTTATGAGAGAATCAAATATGGAAGAAGAAATGCAAAGAGAATTATCAATTATAAATGTTCTTTTTTCTGCTAAAAGATATGACAGAAGGAGACACTTTAGTCATGCGTGAGATGCCATGAGATGTTGTTTTTGTTTTAACATTTATTGACATTTACAAGAAAATATTATGCTTCTGAAGGAGAAGTGGGATATGGGTTTATTAAAATACATTTTCTTTGATAACCCACGAATAAAGAACTAACTTACTAACTAATTAAAACAAATGTTATATCTGTTTGGCAGTTTTAAGTTCTGTTGAATTGTGTTTCTTAGAGATCAAAAGAAACCGATGCAGTAAAAGTAGTAAACATTCATCTAAAGATTGCATCCGTATTCGAAGTCGTCCATGCGTTGTTGACTACGTGTACGGATTAAAAACGGACTAGTTAGCTTGAAGGGGATCTTCAGATTTTTGTCACTCAACGTACCCAATATCCTAGTATGCAGTAACGTTACGTGCTACATCGTAACGTCGCACAGAGAAAAGTCCACGTTTTTGATGTGTAAACATCTATGCTGGCGGTAGAGTGAAAAAAAAACGTAAAAGTTCGTGTGCAACGTTACGTCGTGCAACGTTACGGTGTGCAACGTTACGATCTGCATACTAGGATGGGTGCGTTCAGTGAAAAAAATCTTAAGATCCTCTTCAAGCAAAAACAAGTCCGTTTTGGATCCGCGCACGTTGATGTTTACACATATTAATCGTGAGTCCCGGCACTCACAGAATTTTGTATTACTGACATACATAGATGTTTACACATCATATGGTAAGTTCGATAACATTACAAAATTTGTTTCCTATTTCTGCAACCAAACATGTACTGATTCTACTTTTTCTAAGTCTGTGACTTATTTCACTTTGTATTAATAAAGACTTAGCTAAATAAGTAATGACTCCTATAGCGATTATCGATTCTTATTCGATTGTCCTCAAAAAAATCGCTATTGTGCTTGTCGATTGCGAACGAAATATGGGGAAGTGGATTTTGAGATAACTCGTCAGTCCTTTTTGTGGTAGAATTGGGCTGGAGTGAAAACAATTTTGTTATTTTTTTATAATTATAATGAAGACCAGGTTTCTTGTTAACTTTGCGAACAAAATAGAGACATTGTCATAAAAGTGTGTATGAAAACAAGACAAACATCGACGGGGAAATATGAGGGATCCCATTAGAATATGGAATAAATGGGCCAAGGTAAAATTTTTTTGTACATTTCTCAATTTTCAAATGCTAGAATATTGATTTTCTTCCTTAAGTGCCCGAACCCAATAAAATCATAATTCGATTGAACCTTTGATTGTTTGTGTTTTAATATAAATGAACTATTGGATTAAAAATAATTCCAGAAAAAAAGAAACACCAGTGTGAAAAAATTCAGTCTGCAAAACGTTAAGGAATACATAATTCAAAATTTCTCCTATCTTCTTTCACAATAATTTAAGTAGTTGCTGACCAAGTTACACAATACCGATTCTGAAATCAAAATTTCTTTCCTATCCTTCCAACTACATAGTTCCGTGCAACGCATGTTGCATTTCAAAGACCTTAGGTCTTACAGGCATAGGTATAGTTAAAAATTATTTTTATTAAAATCGAAAGTTTACTAGCATCATCGCAGTCCACCACCTTATGCAAAAATTATTTTAATATATTTATCAATATTTAAATTGTAATACAAAGTTTCATCCGTATAAACATTTTACAAGAGAACTAAAATATGGTCTTCATTATTTCGACAGCCAAACTAAGAAAAATTTGATAAACTGTGCTTTTTTTTATTCTTTGACTTGTGGAAATATGTAGATTTATTTTTGATTTTCTTTAAAATCAGGTACATTATATACGTACATAATGTATGTGCTTATCATATGAACTCAAATAAAACCATTTATGCTACCCTTTCAAATCATATCCTACCCTTTTAGAAAAAAAAAAAAAAAAACATACAAATAGAAGTACAACAATGTACTCTAAGGTGTGGGCTTCAAGGTAGGATGGTCTTCTTTTATTTTCTGATTAAAATATGGAATTACCAAATGCAATGCATCAAACTCATGACCACACAACTGTAAAAAAAAAAGCAATTCAAGATTATTCTAAAAGTTCATCTTCAATCAAATAAAAATAAATTGAAAAAAATGTCTAACCTCAACTATTTAGTTTTGCGCCTTTGCAAAGATACCGTCATGCGTAGTTTTTATTATTATTTTTTTCTTTTGCTTATCCATCTGAATTGCAAATATAACAATATCATAACAGAAAATGGTTGTGCTCTCAGAGTTTGAAAGTTTTAAATGTGTGAGCTGTGCACCAGCAGCCATACAAACATTCAGAATACGAAAAACAGAATACAGAATAAAATGGCTACAACAAAATCGAAAACGAAAAACAGTGTACTGAACATGACCAAAGACTACGTACGTTCGTACGAACTTAGTCGTCGTCGTCGTTGTTGTCGGTGCACACAGTGCATTCACTTTAGGTATACCTACATGAATTAAAAAAAAAAATTGCAAAAATATGAACGTATACAAAAATATACATGAAAGCAACAGCAATATAATGCAGCAGCGGCAACGTCGACGACAACGAATAGCATTGGACACAAATTTGAATAAAGTTCATAGCGCAAAAAACGACCACGACATAAGTGCAACGTACAAAGGCTAGGAAAAGGCTAGAAAAGCACCACCATTTGTTTTCAGGGTACTTTTCATACCAACTAACTATGCATCCATATACTCGAACGTGTACCACAAAACAGAGAAGAAAATATAGATTGGGGTTTCAGAGGGATCAATTCTTTAGGAAGTGTTCCTCTGTGCTAACGATTGCAAGTAACTGAGCGTAAAACAGCTTTTTTCATTGTTTTAGTAAACAATGCCTATACAAATTTAAAGGGTATGTCTAAGTCCAATAATCGTCTATACAATCACATCACACAGCACACCCCTTCTGTGTCCATCGTCATTATTATATAACCTCTGAATCTCGCGCGTTGTAAAGACATTTTTTGTATACATATGTATACTCATTCATTTTTAAATTAAATGCCAAAGCCGCCAAAAAAGAAAACCGTCGCGTCGCCGTGATGATCGAAATCAAATTCTAAAATCGAATAAATTACCTTAAAGAATCAACATTAGCAATAGCTAAAGAAACACAAAAAAAAAACAGGAAAATAGAAGGTACTCTGAAGCTTTAGAGGGAACATGGAACAAAAGACGAGTTTTCGTGACATACTGGCGAGTTTTGAGATAATATGTGCATACGGCAATTATGTTTTCTGTTCTTGTTTTATTTGAAAACCGAAAGTTTTTGAATTGATTTGTTGTGTAGCGCGAAGCTTATGAAATTATAGTGTGGTGCGCAATAAAGGCTCTTGGATGATATTTCTGTTGTTCAAAGTTCCCACTTTATAAATGGATTATTTTATATATAATGTTCTGAAAAATTCTGAAAACTGTTTATGGTTTTCAATAAAAAAAAAAAAAAAACAATTAAATACCTCATACCTTCTCTCTATCACGAATAGTTCTCTAAATATGTTTTAATTTGTCATTTGTTATAACCAAACTTTTTATACAAGCTTTAAAACTTTAGACTATGTATTTTTGTTGAGATTAAAAACCATTGAGAGAACTGTTTTGGTATTCTAGTTCAAATTGAGCAATTACCATTCGAATCGAATAAGACGAATCATGAAATTTTCTGTTTCTGGTCTAAGATAATTGGGGTGGGCGCGACTGAAATTGTTTGTCTACTATTTTGCATTAAAGTGAATCTTGTTTATGGGGTGATTGCCAAATAAAATTTCATTGTATCTTTTAAAATTATAAATTTGGGAAAAGAGAGGTAAATTGAGGTAGGCGCAGGGCATAAAAAGCATCCTCACATTTGTTTGAATGACTAATTGACCTGATTATCTAAACAAGTTCATTTAAATATTTAACAATACAAAAATAAGGAACATTTGTCACAATCTTATCTTATCTTAGCATTTTTAAGAGCGTCGGTGAAAATGATTTTGAGCAATAAGTACTAATTGCAATAGAAAATGGGTTATCAGTTTAACTAGTTGTAGAAATGTCAGATATCGCTGAATGTCTACATTGTCTTTCGAAGACATTTCTTATCAAAACAAGTTTCAGCGAGGACTAGGTATTTCATAGATTCAGTATTCAGTTTATGGTAGTACATTTTTTGAATTTTCAATCTAGAATTCTTGATCATTATACACATGTTTTTTTTTTAGCAATTAATTTTGCGAAATAAATTAAATTGATACATACAAAGTTGCAATTAGTCAAAGTTCATGGGTGTTCTAATTATAACGGGTGATTTTTTAGCTGGTTTGGTTTTGGCAACACTGGTTTTGACAGCTGACGTGTGTTTAGTACCTTGTGTCACTGTCAAACAGCTTCAGTTTGGTTTGCAATTTAACCATGGATCGTCTTACAAATGAACAACGCTTGCAAATTATTGAATTTTACTATCAAAATTCGTGCTCGGTTCGAAATATTCATCGCGCGCTGCTTCCATTTTATGATCGGCATTCTCGACCTTCTGAGCAGTCTATTCGGAAGATTGTGACCAAATTTCGCACCAAATTTACTTTGTTGGACATTAAACCACCAACACGTTTACGTACTGTGCGTAGTGAAGAAAATATTGCGGCCGTATCAGCTGGTGTGACAGAAGACCGCGAAATGTCGATTCGGCGCCGTTCCCAGCAGTTAGGCCTTTGTTACAGCACTACGTGGAAAATTTTGCGGAAGGATTTGGGCGTAAAGCCTTTTAAGATACAGCTGGTGCAAGAACTAAAGCCAGCCGACCTACCACAACGCCGAATTTATGGTGAATGGGCTCTTGGAAAGCTGGCCGAGGATCCGCTTTTTTATCGAAAAATTGTGTTCAGCGATTTTTTGGTTGAATGGGTACGTAAATAAGCAAAATTGCCGCATTTGGAGTGAAGATCAGCCAGAAGCATTGCAACAGCTACCAATGCATCCCGAAAAAGCCACTGTTTGGTGCAGTTTATGGGCCGGCGGCATTATTGGGCCATATTTCTTCAAAGATGATGCGAATCGCAGCGTTGCTGTCAATGGTGAACGCTACCGAGCGATAATAACAAAATTTTTTTTGCCCGAAATGGAAGTTCTTGACTTGCATGATATGTGGTTTCAACAAGACGGTGCCACATGCCACACAGCACGCGAAACAATGGCGCAATTGCGAGGCGAGTTTGGTGAACAGTTAATTTCACGTTTCGGGCCGGTCAATTGGCCGCCTAGATCGTGCGATTTGACACCATTAGATTATTTTTTGTGGGGGTATGTCAAGGCTAATGTCTATAGGGACAAGCCCGCTTCGATTGACGCACTGGAAGCCAACATCCATGCATTCATTCGTGAGATACCGGCCGATATGTGTGAAAGAGTATGCCAAAATTGGACTCAGCGGATGGGCTACCTGAGACGCAGCCGCGGTCAACATTTGCATGAAATTATCTTTAAACATTAAATTGCAAGGTTCAAACTATCGATTCAAATAAATATTTCATTCATTTTTTCGAATTTTTTGTGTTTTTTTTTAAAAAAAGTTTTAAACCTCTTAAAAAATCACCCATTACCATTTAATTTTTTAATAAAACAAACGTGATGCATTGTTTTTTATTTTAATCTGATTAAATTGTTGAAACAAAAACAATTCAATAAACTCAAGCTGGTAGTAAAATTGCAAATGGGAATTACACAATTTTTGACGGAGAAAAATTTGTGAGATATCATTTTACTGAAAGGTACACAGTACCTAGGTATTCTCATTTTTGCACAATTTACACAATTTTAAAAGTATATATTTAGAATTTATATCGAACCAAAAAATGGATTTTTTTTATCAGAAATTATTTTTGTACATCTGGATTATTCACCAATACCAGGAAAAAATACATTTGAGATCGAAATCCAAATTTACCAAAGGAAAACCCCATTAATTTGAAAATGTAATGCGTGATTGTGTCTGATTAATTGATCTGAATAATAAATAACTTGTGATTATTTATGTGAGAGTTGGGTTGTGACGTTCAGATTGTAATAGTGGTTCTTTTTTTTTTTTGCGAATTTCCCTATTTTTAAGAAACTTTCCCTGTTTTCGACGGGTTTTAAACGATTTGCTAGAAAAGGATGCCTAGTAATGTATGTCTCTTTTGATACCTTGGAATTTTTTCATATTTTAGGGTTTTGAAAAGTTGTGAAAAATAGGAATAATTTTCAAGTTACCAAACAGACTTAGTAATACCCTTTAAGCAAATTCACTGACTGTCGGTCTCTTTCTTGGATCCTTGCAAAACGGAGTTTCTCACGGATGTATTTTGTATGTAGAACTTGATTGGAAAAATAAATTGTTTATTTATTCGTTTTGGTTACGGCATTCACTGAGATGTCTCTTTTATAGTTTTTGAAAATTTTAACTAAAAACTTTTTTTCAAACCGACTTCATAGATCCCACTAAGTTAGTAGTAAAGTAGATTTTATTATTTTTAATTTTCTCAAAAACCGATTAAACATCTGACTTTTATCCACCTGGTTTTAAGACAATATTAGGTGTTTTTTTGACCGTACTCCTTCGCTTAAAATAAGGACGAGACTAGAGACATGCCAATTTATAACAGTTATAACAGTTTTTCACCCTTAAAAGTGGGTGTGCGTTAACGCGCTTGGCGCGACCGGCGTAGGGCCCTGGCCCTGCGGGCCCGCATTGACAGTACTTTTATCAACCAAAACTATTATAATTGGCATGTCTAGAGTCACTTCCTTAAAATAAACGCCTCCCGCATGTATAACAGTAATAATTGTTATAATTCTGGTTGTATACCCTTTTAGTTCATAAGCGGAGATGTTTTCTCGCCGCTAACTAAGCTGAATCGTTGTATTATTTTAAATGGAAATTATATATACATGTACTAAAAAACACACCTACAATTGCCCAATATAAAGTTTTGCGCAATTATCCCACAGTAGACAAAATTTATAGAGAAATCCCAATCCAAAAAAGCTTTCTCTTATTCATGGGTTCATAAGTACCAACCTACTAAAAACTTATTTTATGTTGGAAGTGACTCTGGGCATGCCAATTGAATTATAACAGCTTTGGTTTATAAAAGCGCCATAGCCCTCCGCTAGTGGGCATACTTCAAAAAGTATGCTGTTTGTGCAGGGCCAGGGCCCTCCGCCGTTCCGGGTTTACTTCAGGCACTCAGAGTTTTTTTAAAGTCGCGTGAAGCTCGGTTACGCACGCTACTTTTAATGGCGAAAAACTGTTATAACTGTTATACATTAGCATGTCTAGTCTCGGCCAAATTGCTCATTTTTGCAACCAATAAGCTGAGGGGACTGAAATTTGTTGAATTCACTTGCTCAATTATATTTTGTCGCACTGATCTATTTATAAAAAAAAAAAGAAATAGATAGTGCTTTGACTTTTTGCATTTTCTTTGTCAGTTTTCTTCCTCGGCCGTAGAAAAAACGGGAACTGGTTAATTTTGGGCTTGGACTTCCATTTTAGAAATATTTATCATGTGTGTTGCCCCTTAACAAAAAATCTATTACAATTTAACAAAAAGTACCATATCGAGATCAATTTCTGACATTTCATTACCGAGCACTGAGCAGTGTTTTTGGCGTAGATATTGTAGGACTGAAAATTTTCTTTATTTTGTAGTCAATTTTAATAATATAAAATATATAGCTTATCTAGAAACTATAATGTGCACAAAAACAGAAAGCGAATAATAATAATCGAGGGCTCTAGACGTGGCGAAGATGACGATAGATACCTTTTCATTTTGTATTGCATTAATTTTACTTCATTTTTAAATAAATGAATCTTAGTTGTCTGGGTAATATCACATACCACATTTTATAGTTTTGTTTTCTGTGTTGATAGGTATACCGTACCGACCCGAATAAATCCCAGATTCTCTTTCACAGAGCCATCAGCGATGAGCAATAAACTTAGATAAAGGCACCAAGTTTACTTGCTATTGCTATACACATACAACTATATATTTTTTTGTTAAATAAAAATAGTCTACAAAAAAATATAGGAAAAATGAAGAAATAAAATAAACTATTGGACACAGAGATCCAAGACCAAGTGAGCTGGGGGCATAATCAGGGCCAAGCCGCGAGTACAAGTATACCAAGCAGCAGCACTGGCAGTAGCAACGAGTGCAAATCAAAGCGCACCAAAATCCCCCAGATAAATACAGCCAAGTAGAAAAAATATACAGATAAATAAAACTCTTGAGTGCAAAATAAACCAAGCAAGAAGCAAATTGCAGCAAAAAAGAAACCCAAAATCCAATAGAAATTGAGAAGTAAAAAAGTTGAGGTTATAATAATAAAAAAAAAAAAAGAGTTAAAAAGAAAAGGAAAAAAAACAAGAACAAGGTATATTCGCGCACCCATGCCAAAATTGTCTTCTCAGGTCAGTGAAAAAGAGATGGATTGATGAAATGAATATAGGTAGAAAATTAAAGACAAGCGAGTCCGACACACTGCTCAAGATATCGTATACTTTTAGCTCTTCTATCTTCTGTTCCTGTTAAGATTTTGTGCAGCCAACTTCACACCAATGGAATTTTTTAATGCGGAATAAACCAGAGAATGCGAAAATAATAAAAATACAAACTTCGACAGCAAAGACAGAAACTTAAATTAGACTGTCCCTTTCTAGCCCATCCAACAGAGTACACATAATTACAAACTTCAAATTAAAAATGGCTGCCACCTCTTAATACGTACAAAATACGTATACGTATACCAGTCCATGATTGTGTTCTTTCCATGCGCAAGCAATACTTGCAAATATTTCTTTCAATTACACAACTACATTTAAATCGAAACTACTTTTTTCTTCGTTCAGAATTTTTTTCCCCACATTAAATATGGCGACGAGAAAAATAAAAATGGCTACAATACAAAATTTTTCTGAAAAATCGCGCAAAACGTCAATATTAAGACAATATACACTATGAATTAGATGCCAAATCGAAGCGAAATCTATTTCCTTTAGGAAAAAATTCACTTCGATGCCCCAATAACAACACTTTGGAGAAAATGTGCGAAAAAAATATGTCAAGGGAAATCTTCAAAATCACGAAAATAATCCCAAAAGCCCAATAAGTAATGGAAATTTCGAAGCCTGATTTGTACGATAGGACAGCAAAAGGAAAACGTTTTTGACCAAACCAACTTATCATGGCCATATTAATGTCTAGAACTTCTGGAGCCCTTAAAAAGGATATGCCATGCAAGACTCATCTTGATAATGCCACAAAAATAAACCCAAAATCTTATTTATTTGTTGTTTTTGATTCCACTTGCTAATAGAACAATTATTTCATTTTTACTTACATTCAATTAGTTCAGCCAAGTGCCACCGTTGGTGGGAAAGTTAAAACATTCACAAGGAAAACTTCCCAGAAAATTCCACAATTTTCTTCTTTTCTTCACTGAAAAATATTTTTTTATTTCTATTCTTGCAGTATTTATGTATTTATGATAAAATTTATTTATTTTATTTCGGAATTGACGTTGTAGCGTTGCAAAACGTTGACGTAGAATTATAATGGGTGAAGAGAACTTTTTGATTTGAGAATAGAAACACCCGCGACAAAGTCTGCACTAAAAAAAAAAAACTTAGTTGGGTTTGGGTACCAACAGCACAAATGAGAGTACAGAATTTTGTAAGGAAAAATGTCAACAAATTTTTTCGAGCTTTTTCAGCGTTTTTGATATAAATTTATAACAAAATTCAATGTTAACTTGAGAACTGCTTTAATTCACTATAGTTTGTACAATTTTTCAAAATATTTTTATAGAATTCTACCAGAGCAATTCGAAGTTGAAAAATCGGACCATTTTCCCAAGTGCCTACAAATTCAATAAATGGCGGCCATTGGAGTGTGTTATTTTTTTCCACGATCACCAATACAGCAAATCCAATTAAAGTTGAGAAAAATATATACATTAACGAAGGTATACTATTCGTTGGGTTTTTTCTCAACTATTAGAAAGAGACAGCTGGGATATATGAGTGAGGAGTCTGCTGGATATAGTAGTAGGGATGGGTGAAGGTGGAAACGAGAATGAAGTTGTGTGTTGGTTAATCGCTCTTTCCCTTTCGGAGGAGTGTTGGTGAGTGTCGAACTCGACGAAAGAGTATGGCAAAATGTTGACATCCGCTTTGGGGGTGTTCGTAGAACATTTCAGTTTTTATTTAAAGCATAGATGTCGCTCTTATATTTTTTGTCTTTGCTAGTCCCCTGTTACACTATGACTCATTGTACGCGACTTAATAAGAAATTTATTTAATAGGCAACTTACATACAGTCCTATTCTCCCCAACATCACTAGGCGTGTTTTTTCCAAGTCCATTTGTTGTTGTATTTGTCAACATCGGAACTAATTGTTTTACACGTAAATACAACAACAACTTAAATCCATATGGACTTAGCTAAGTCCAGATAATTATCGTGGTTTTTTTCGACAAATCGATATGGACTAGCAAAAAAACACGCCTACTGATACCTAACAAGTCACAGGAAGAGATGTAATTAACTTTATAATTGTTTTCGTATTTTCCCCCACCAGTCACAACCTGAGAAATTCACCTTTGCTGTGGCGAATTTTGAGCTTTCTTGTGATGATTGTCGGGGAATTTTGCATCGAGTCACTCATTGCCAGTTATCCACATTATTCCAAAGAGTATTATCCTCATTTTAGTATCGCTGATGATCCGCATAGATCATATTTATTCGTTGTCTTTTTTCCTTATACTACAATTCACACAGCCTTACCGTGAGAAGCCATCTACCCGCAATAGTGAAAACTAAATTTTTGGTTCATGAAACGTGATCCCGATAGAGAGCCAGGATCTCGTGTTGTTGTTGTAAAACTCCAGCCCAACCATACTACTCTCGTGTGGTGTGTTGGGGAGTAGTAAAATCCTTAAAATCCTAATTAAAATTTTCTTTTTGATGTTTAAATTAAATTTTGTATGTATGTACGTATACATTTTTATGTCATTTTCCTTTGTTTTTCCCTACATATTTTTATGTCAAAATTAGAAAGAGAAAAGACAAAGACAAAGATTGTTTCAATTGTTTCAATTGTTTTTAATTTATGATTTCATGTTTACATTTCATGTAAATATATTTAATATTTATTCTGCTTCGAACCTTCAAGCTTCAACGAATCAAGTTGCTTCTATAAAATATTATATTCGATATTTTTCAATTGTTGAGCGACCGAATTTTATGATTAGAAATGTTATCAAATTGTTTAGTAGGAGCCAGTTAAAGCTATTATTGAAAAACAATAGACGGTTAGAAACTAAAATCAGTAATTGTTTTACTGCTAAAATAAATATAATGAAAAAAGACAAATATTTAATTCAGTTGTCGTCGGGAAAATTCCAATTTTGAATGGGTCCAACTCCAACCGCTATGACAAATAAAACTAGTAACAAACATTTATATTATTTTCATTAATATTTTTTTGTTGACAAAATAACGTTAAAAACAATACGTATAATTACACCTTAAACATATACTTAAAATTATTACTTATATACAACAAATTAGTTAAAGTTTGCAGTATTCTGGTACATAGACGCAATTGCAGGATCCTCTGTTTCATAAATAACCAACACATCACGGAATTTATCGAGCAACTGCAACAATTGCCATCGCCTCAAATTCTCAAAGTACATTATCTCTTCTAGATGATGTTCACTCTTAAAATATCCCGCCTGATAGAGTTTCACCATAAGCGACAAATCGTCCACATTGGTCGATGCTGGGATACGTTGTATGGCATTGCGGTCTTGAATTTGGAATACATTCAGTAGATCTTTAATTTTCTCTTCGTCTTCAATAGAATCGATACTATCACAATTATCTGTGCTCATTGATGCCGTCATACTAGAAAGCAATCTTAAGCTTATGGTTCATTTAATGTCCATCGAACGTCTTACCTAAAATTCGATTTATGACTTGAGCTCGGCTGTGCAGCAATATTATCTGAAACTGTCGATCCGGCTGCAGAGAATCTATCTTCTGTTATGGAACGTCCATTGATGTTCGGCACTGGAAGTGGTTGACTGGACATACTTAACATGGAACCATCATTTCTAAGAAAATTATAAGTTAACTACTATTATATACTATTTATTTTTCAGAAAACTCACAATTCATCATCGCTTGCCTGGCCAAGACTGCTGCGGGGAATCTCATCGTCCAGAACTTCATCGATATCCTGCTCTGTGTCATCATCCCGCCTTACTACATCGTTGTTGAAGTCTATGGATCGATTGTCACAGTCTTCCATGTCGCTTGGCATAAATTGTACGTACGTATGTAGTTGCATTAAAAGATGATGTTGTAGCATCCAAAGAACCATCTGAGCAAGTATTCTTTGGCGGGCTGTTTGCTGGAGAGGTGTAGTCAAGTGTCCGATAGATGTAGGCAAAGAGAAATCACTTATAACCTCGAATAAGGACATTCCTGAGAAACGAGCTGCAAACTTTTCAACCAAATGAGATTTCGTATGAAGAGGTGCATCTGGAGCAATGACATATACATTTGTTTCACAGAGGGGATAGATTATAGTGGCTTTCGCCCAGTATACAAGATGGCCGACTAATTTGTTCACATGGTCAATGTGAAGATCTGCATCTGACGCCATATTTTGCAAGCTCTTAAGGGGATTATAGACTTCAAAGAATTGGAGAAGCATACTCGCTCCAGAGGGCGGCACACAATCGAGGAGCTCAGCAAAATCAACAAGCAAAAGCATCCCATGATATGGTTTCAAAGATTTCAAGCATTTGTCAATTGCTTCAGGCTCCACAATGCAGCCTTTTTTGTGACTCTGGTGTGCCTTCTGTGGCAGACAGAAGCTCAACGTAAGTGACTGATTCAAAGTTGTGCTAAGCAATCCAGTTGTGCAAAGATCCTGATGCACAGACTTGATGGCCTGAGCGAGCGTGGATTTTTCAATAATGATATCGAAAGCAGACAGATCACGGTCGGCACCTACGCCACTATCTAGTTCCATGGTATTGGCCACTTCATCATGAGTTTTAATCATTTGGCTTATCTCCTCAGAGAGATAACCTACACGCTGCTCTTCCATTTTCAGTGCTAAGCCCAATTTCTTACTCAACTGATAGTAACTCTTAACAATCGAAAATGATGCTTGAGCATGCAAGGCAAAGACTATATTGATCAGGATCAAGTGTCTTTCAGTCGAGGAGGACTTGCGGAACTCCTTTCTCTGCATCAGAGTGGGATGACTTACAAAGCGAACATCGTTTACCTTAAGTTCGAATTTCTGATTGCACAGCTCAGATTTGACCGCGAACAGTGTGGATAACACCTCATCGGTGAACCCTGTTAGATGACCTTTTGTTATGTTCGATGCGTGATGAGGGGTTTTTTGGAGAATGTCGTCCGAAGTGTTTATTGCGTAGGGATTGCGTTTTTTGTTTTTATTTACCACACCACTATCGCATTCAATTCGATAAGGATAACGAAAAAGCAACCGATCGCCTTTGCTATCGGAGTTCACAATGATAACCGCAAGTGGATTGACTTCCATGATTTGTTTTTTAATTTTATTTTTCTTAACATGTACTCAAATTTTGTTAATTAAATTAAATCTTAGAAATAACAATTTTTAGTTACATTTTTATGGTGATAAATGTTATAAGCGAATACGATAGCATGAAACGTCAAAATTTGAAGTTTGACATTTTTTAAGGGAGATATTAGGCACGTTCAAGAAAATCACATCAGAGATTCGATTTCGCTCTGTCAAAAAGTGAGCGAGCGAGATTTTCTGTATTTTCCTTATAAATTATCTGCCAAATTTGAATAGTGATTCAAAAATCATGGTGCAGTAGCAGATTTTAAATTTTTGAAACTTGTATTTATAAATTCAAGTTTTTGTTCCTCCTTCACATCGAAATAGTGGGAGAATTTGATATAAATATAATTTTTCACCAAGAAGTCAAAAAACTTACGATTTCTTTTCTTCTACCTTTAATTTACTGCTGCAGAAAATTTCCTTTTTGTCACCTTTCACACGAGGAAATTGAGTTGCCAGCAACCTTCAGTCCTTACCCCAGGGCACACGGGCAAGTACTGAAAATCGAGCTGAATCATAACTCTGTCGAATTTGTACATTGCCTCACTCGCAATATACTTGCCTCACTCGCTTCTCAACTGGCTTCAAAAGAGGGAAAAGCACATAAATCATTGGGCCTTACTAATAATCAAACGCTAATGTCGACTATTAGTTAACCGGAAGGTTAAAACAAAGTGCTAAGATTTAACAAAATGCTACCAATAAACAATTTAACCCTTTCACTAACTAGTGTCCAGACTTTCCTTGAATCTATTACAAAATCTACTACAAATTAGAAAATAAATTGAATGAACTGTCAGAATTTCCACGAAAGTCTGTTAAAGTTCCAACCGGAGGCAACCAACTAATTTATTTTTAGTTTATTTAGTTTAGTTTATTTATTTATGAATTCAGATAATTAAGTCGTTTGCTGGAGGAACAATTAAAACCCAAGTTGGTTTTATATTATTTCTATCAGCAGGTCCAGTAATTTTAAATTAAAATTAAAAAACAATCACAGTGATATATTGTAGTCAGATTTTCTTATTTTTTGTTTTGGGGCGTAGGTAAAACAAGTTGGTAGGTACAATATTTTATAAAGAAGGCGAAGTTTTACTTTTCGGGAACGCTCTTGCCAGCTACCGAAAAAAACATCGTAAGTCCATCGCTCTGCTTAGTTGCGTACTCCCTTGTCGCCACATTCACACCTCAGATGCCCGCTCTTGCCACAGCTGTAGCAAGTCTTGGTTACTTGGAAATGTGACTGGCTCTGTTGCATTTGTAACACGAAAAAATGAAGTTGGACGAGCTACGGCTATCGTACATCTGTTCGGGACAGTTGCGGGCCCAGTGGTCGAGTTTGTTGCATTTGTAGCATGTTGGGTTATCCATTTGGGTGCAGGATTTGGCAATGTGATCAATTCCATTGCGACGACTCCTCGGGGCATTCATGAGTGTAATGCCTGGTTTGGTTGCATTTGTAGCATTTCTCCGGGTTGCCTCCATTCCTCCGCCACCGCCCGGAGCCCGGAATTACATGTCACGTGCATAATGGCCGGGACGATTGCATTTGTAGCAAGCGATGATGAAATTGTTGATTGATGTTTTGTTTGTTAAGTTTTTTTTGGATAACTTTATTTTCTGCAACATTGTCACATAAATAAAAAAATACAACAAAGCAGGAACTGTCATAATTTGCTCTATTCCTTCAAAGTTAAGTATGGCCGTATTATTTTTTTACAGAATGTGTTAAAGTACTAATAGTACGTCAATTGATTTAAGTGTTGGAGCAATTTTTTTTTCAATTAATAACACCATATTTTTTAACAAGGAAATATATTTCTTATACTTTATTTTAATATTTTTCATTCGAGGAAAATCTTAAACTTAAAATATTTTCAAATAAAAATAAGTAAACTGGCATATTTTGTCTGAGTATTTAATTATTTTTTTTTTTTAGGTTTTCTATTGTTAAACAGTAAGGGCTAGTTTTTTCACAGTGTGTTATCTGTTATCCATGATTATTTCCACTTGTATCAAAAAATCCATAGCTTGAGTTGTCAATCATGGATTAATCCAATCAGCTGATTTCGGTATATTTACACCATTTAACCAGGATTTTGAAAATTGTATCAAAAACTTGACCTATTGTGAACAACTGGCTCTAAGGGTATCCACGCAATATCCATAAGTCGTCGTAAAATTCGTTAAAGTCGTCAAATGCGTAAGTCTATCAAAATTTGTATGGAAAACCTGAAAGATTTACAAAGCTTACGACTGTTTACGATGACTTTTATGCCTTTGTATTTTTTAAATTTAGATTATTATCGAAATTCTGATTTCCACAAGTGCACACTGTATGAACAAATAAAACAATCAATTTATGTTGCACATAACTACCTAAAAATACAAACAATAAATAAAGTACTTCTAAATGAAACACTTCTTTTTCGATTTAAAGAAAAATCTGAAGATTGAAACCAACCCATGAATATACCTATACCTATTGAAATCGACCTGCTAACATGGGAGTAGAATTAAGTATTAAATACAAATTTTGGTACCATAAAACAGCACTAGGGCAGCACTTTTCATTTAGTGTTCGACTTTAAACATGGATTTCCGTGTATTAAATTTTGACATATTGCTAACGACTAAACTGGAGATTAAAGTCGTTATTGGTATGCGGATTTTCTAAAATCTGAAGATTTTCTTTTAACCTCAACACTAAATTTGATTATTAGTAAGGCCCATTGACTTATTATTATTATATAATAAGTCAATGACATAAATAGTTGACGACCGAGTTGCTAAAGTTATATAAAAAACTGAGCGCATTTTTCTAAGGCCTGCCGCCCACTAGGCAACTTAGTTGCCGGCAACTTTAAGTTGCTTGGTGTTGCCGGCAACTCCGAGCAACTAAAGTTGCTTGCCCTCGCCCACTAGGCAACTTCCGAGCAACTTTTGAGAATTAATATTTGTGTTTTTTTGTATTTAATTTTCTATAAAAACGTGCTCCACCTAAACCTATCTCAATTTGACCTGTCTAAAATGCAAAATCAATGTAATATTTCAATGGACAACAAATAAAAACGTTAAATTTTCGAAAATTCCTGAAAGTTGCTCGGAAATTGCTTAGTGGGCGGGGGTCAGCAACTAAAAGTTGCCCGGAGTTGCCGGCAACTAAGTTCCGCGAGCAACTCCGAGCAACTTAAAGTTGCCGGCAACTAAGTTGCCCAGTGGGCGCTCCCCCATATAAAGGCTCTCCCAAACCAACGCGAAACATTCGGCGCGACAACGAAACTTCCGCCTGTCTTAATTTATTTCCATGGAGATTAATGGGAGCACCCACACTGGCGCGATGCGAATCTTCGAACATTATTCAGTCGTCGCATATTCGCGCGAATGTTTCGCGTTGGTTTGGGGCAGCCTTAAGCCAATGTAATTGAACCGGGAGCAACTAAAAGTTGCTGGGGTGAGCAAGTAAAAGTTGCCTAGTGGGCGGCAGGCCTAAACGGGCGTAATTATGAACAAGTCTACAAGCCAAACGGGCCTATTTTGACAATTCAATTTTTGACATTTCAACGCAGTGCGGTTTCTGTGATTTCTGGAAGAATTTTCATCTTTGCATCTGTTCTTATTTTACTATTAAACTAATTAAAATATCAATAATCGTCATTAAAAATGGAAAAGGGCAGTGCTGCTTTGCTTAAAAAATTGCAATCAGAATTGGAATCATACCAAGCAAGCCAAAAAAGTAAGCTGACTGATTTCCACGCCTTTTAATAATGCACAAATGACTAAATGCTCTTTTTCCTTTTAGCTTTCATGAAATTAGCTAAACAACGAACAATTCTCGAAGGTCAACTCAATGAAAACAAATGGGTACTAGATGAACTCAATCTCCTTGGACCAGACAACAAAGTATACAAGTTGTACGGGCCAGTTCTTGTTAAACAAGATCTTGAAGATTCCCGTCAAAATGTTGGCAAACGTATTGAATATATTTCCAAGGAACTTAAATCATCGAACAAAACTCTCGAGACTATGGAAAAAGACATTGGAAAACACCGCGAGAATGTGCAAAAACTTCAGCAACAATACCAAGTCGCTGTTGCAATGAAATAAATTGTCGAGTTATTAGCACATTTCACCAAAATTGCTTATTTTTTCACGAGATATATCCATATATAATTTATTGTTAAGAATGTTTTTGTTGGTAACGAAAAAACACTCCCAATATAATCTTTAAAAAAGAAAATAGGTATGCCTTGTTTATTTCCATGGAAACTCCCCTCAGGTCTGAAAATTCTATAATTTTCCAAGTGTGATGTAGTATCGTATTTTCTTTCAAATATGCCGGACGTTGTATTTCCAGAAGAACTGCTATATTTTATTGAAAACGTTCGCCCATTTCAATTGCGTGAAGTGGGCAGTAGTAAATGGCTTGACTGCCATGAAATGATTATAAAACTAAGCCAACAAGCAATTCTCGAAGCTGCAACCCACCGAGAAGAGTCGGTTAAGGAGTTTCTTGTTTTGCATGTAAAGCTTAAAGTATTGATTCACGAAGCATATTGCATTCTCTTGTGGAAGACCAAAGTCCTTCCTCATCTTTTGGACATAAATCCAAATCCACAGGCAACATTTCTTATCTACACTGTCTTTTTTCATGAGGGTTCGGTGATTTCTCTTCTGGAGATAGCCTTGTTCCATCAAAACGGGTGTGAATCCTTGAAGGAAACATCCGTTGATTTAGTTGATTATTGCTCCCAGGCCATTGCCCAACTTATAGGTTTAGTGAGGTGAGTTTTGAACAATTTACAAAGTATTTGAACAAACTAATTGTGTTTGAAAAGTATGGGTTATCATGAGAACGAAACCGACATCGATGTAGATGAATCAACTCTCACAGAAATGGATCGACAGAAGAGGGATATGTTGTATAAAATCGGATTGCGATGTATTTCGATTTTAAGCTATCTAGCCGATAACTTTGATGTACTACCTTCTAGTGCTGCAAGACGCATGGTAACAACACATGATATTCCTTGGTTACTGGCTGATTTGCTTAGTTTTTGTCCATGGTATCGAAAGACTTCGAAGGGGATACAAAAATTTATTGGTGAGTCGAAGCAAAAATTAAAAAAAAAGTTCCAATAAATAAACTTTTTAAGAGGATAAATGGACAACGGTTACTGGAGAGGATTTGGCAAAAGTTGTTAAACATGAGGCACAGACTTGGTTTTGTTTGAGACAAATTTTATTCAATGCTACTCTAATGGAATCATATGAAATGAATGATTCAAGACAAAAGAGATTGGGACAGGTAAGTGTTGATATGGGTAAGTTTAAACCCGGATACTAAATACGAGTTATTTATTTTGGTCATAAGGAATTACATTTTTTTGTTTTAAACAATACCGGGCCCTGTGCCTATGTTCTGTAACCCTCGAATCGATAAAATCAGTCGAGAAACGATGAAAATTGAAACAAATCGTTTGAGTTTTGTTCCATTTTTTCGTCGTTTTTCGACCAATTTAAACTGTCCGAGATTTACAGCACGTAGGCACTGATTATGGATATTAGATGTCTTATTTTCCAGTAATTTAGTTTTCTGTTATCACAGCTCAATACCTTTAACTATTATTTCCCGGATCGGACCTAATATTTGCTCTATTAGTTCCGCTTTTCGATCTTTTCTGCCTCCCATTACATCATTCAAAAAAGCATGTCAAACCAAATACCTACTACATCAAATACCATAATTTTGCACTCTATTGCGGGAATTTTGTGTTTCTTTCTTGTGGTATCACAATGGCCCAACTCATGGGCTACCATGGGACAACCCACTTTTTTCACAATTCCGTTAAGATTAAAATACGACCTTTTAAGTTTTGACGCGGCAGGATAGAGAGTTTCTCAAGTATGCCTCGATCTTAATAAGGTCAAATTTCAATTATTTGTAACCAACTCTTACTAATTTCAACTAATGAGTCCAGGTTAGTTTAAGAGCTGTCTGTCAATACTTTTTTAATTTCATAGTGCCAAGGACTTCTCCATGATATCCTATTGGACCAGCTCCCACCACTCATCGAATTAAAACACTTTCTATGTACACTTTCTATGGGAGGTAATGAAACGTTATCAAAGAAAAAGTCTAACTTAATTTTAGAAGAACTGCCCGAGATAAAGGAATACATTGTAAGAGAAGCTAAGTGTAATGGTGGTTACCTTGCCATCGCCCAGCATCAATCGGAAACTTTTCTAACTAGTTCCAATGAAATGATTTGTTCACTGGCTCAACGTTTGAACTCGGCTTACAATACCGATCTGTTGGCTGCTATGGAAGACAATGGAAGCTCAACATCAGCTGTAAAGAGCGATGATAAGAAATGCCGTGTATGCAAAAAGGACGCCGATAAGAAGTGTTCGAAGTGCAAGGGTGTATTTTATTGCTCAAGGTAAATTGGTTTTTGTAACCTCATTCCGAACTGATTATAAAATATTTTTAGACAATGTCAATTGGACGATTGGCCATCTCACAAGAAGCAATGCATCACTTTAGAAGTAACGAAAACAGTTGAATCAGACGATTGATGATAAAGAAGTCACCGCACAAAAACACTTTCAATTTCACATATTAACTTTAGTTTTCTTAGTTCTTTTTATTTAAAAAAATGCTTAACCTCAGTAGAATGTCGTCTTTGATTGAATCAATCATGTAAACAGCAGCTGCTTAACTGTTTTGCCTGAGGTGCTCTTTAACAACATCGAGAGCAGGGGTTTCCTCACCGAAATCCTTGATGACGACGACAGAGCAACCGCAAACCTTACGGGGTTTGCCTTCTTTGTCGATCTTGCATAGACCAGACCATTCACCAAGTTTCTTGTGTGAATCGACGCGGATCAATGGAATTTGATGTTCATGACAGAGGGCTGTGATCAATTTTTTGTAAAGGGGCTCTTCGAAAGATTCAGCTAAGATAGCAAGAACAGCTTGACGTCTGTAAGGCGAAGAAATCTGTCATTAAAACAATTCCACCCGAGGCAGTTACCAAAATACTCACTTGTCAAGGGATTTGCAGGCTTGGTGAATTCCATGAACCATACCGTCGGCAATCAAAGATTTCTTTAAAACCTCTTGCAATGCCGTGTTTATATCCATGGCACCTCCAATAACTGGGGCAGCTGAGGGAACATCTCTGCAAGGATAGAATGTAATTCACGAGTTATTAAACAAAATGGGTTATGTTTACTTTAACAAAAGTATACACTTTATTGTTAACTTACACATCAACGTCGGCCATTTTTAGTTAGTTATCTTGTCTTATAACTGAAATAGAAACGTTTTACAATATTATAATTTGGGATGCATTGGAAAATTTCGAATTATTTTTTAAGGTTTTATAAAATTCATTCTACCCGTACCTTTTTGACAACCGGAAAGAAAGAGAAGAGGCGGTGCTGCCAAACGAACGAACTAGAAAACAAAAAGGTTTCGTTAAAACGGAATCATTCAGTTTGCAATTTAATGAAATGGCAACGCTCAGCGATTATCACCCCGTTTATATGAAGGACGGTGTTCACATTGGACTCACTCTGCGTGACTCATATTGACATTTCTTTGTTTTATCTCACTCCACCTCCTGATGAAAAAGAGATAGTCTAGTGGGGCAGGATTTTTTCAAAAAAAAATAAAAAAATCCAGCCTCACTTTCTCATATAGTGAGGTGGAGTGAGATAAAAGAAAGAGATGTCAAAATGAGTCGCGCGGAGTGAGTCCAAAGTGAAAACAGTCAAGGATCGAGAGATCGAGTTGGATATTCGACCCAGGTTTTTCGTCACCACTACTTGAGTTGAGTACTCCATTTGGAGTTCAAATGGTATTGAGATTACAGAAAATGAATGACATCTATCAGCCCTATTCTGCTATCCGATTCGATCGAATCTTTCGATTCACGTGAATGTTTCACTCAATTCGCTTCAAATTATTTAGTTAAAACATGTTTTTCCAATGCAAATCTTAACCAGTACCTGTTTTTGAAATTGTAAAAAGGATCTTATTGTCTTAATTATATTTTTATCCCAATTTGTACGCATTATGGAACAATCATTTCCTTCCCGTGGATAGCAGAATGCAAATGTTCACGAGAACGTTTAGGCCCGTTTAGGCACATGCAACTAAACAGTTTAGTTGCGATTTTGAGCACTAAGGCCAGGCGCGCACATGCAACTAAACAGTTTGGTTGCGATTTTGAGCACTATGGGATTATATGAGAGTCCGCGCACATAAACCGGCAGATTCTCATATAATCCCGAGTGCTCAAAATCGAAACCAAACTGTTTAGTTGCATGTGCGCGCCTGGCCTTACAATAACAAATAAATTTGGGTAAACATGAGTACCTTCTACGCGCGTTCTACCATATTTTTATACAAACAAAAAAACACAGATCACAATTCATTATCTATCAAGCCTATATACTCTGTTTTTGCTTCGCACTCATATTAAATTTATCGAATAGATTGAAAATCCTCAACACAGGCACCATCTTAAGCCGACTATGCAACTTTTAATTGCTCCCAATTTGGGGGATTATATTTGAACAAAAAAACAACAACATATGACCACTAAGGCCAGGCGCGCACATGCAACTAAACAGTTTGGTTTTGATTTTGAGCACTATGGGATTATATGAGAGTCCGTGCACATAAACCGGGGCGCACTCCCATATAATCCCATTGTGCTCAAAATCGAAACCAAACTGTTAAGTTGCATGTGCGCGACTGGCCTTAAGCTGTGTTTTATTGGGCCATATGCAAAGTACTTCTATACTTCCCAGTAGTAGATGATGAATGGCTCCAAAAAGTAATTAGCCGAGTGGAAAAAGGAAAACAAGAGAAACAAAGCAAAATAAATTGATTTGTTTCTAATTCGTCTGCGCTCAAATTTTTTTTCAGAATAATCGAAATTATTGCCACTTCTCTCTCTCTTTATTTCATTGGAGTCATGCATGTTTTTGCAATAAATTTTGTAATTTATTAACTTATTTTTATTTAAGTTATTGCAAAAAAGATTTTCTGAACTGTATTTTTAATCTAAAAAATAAAATTATAAAAAAAACTGAAACAATTTAATAATTGACAAAAAATGAATGAGCTAGTCAAACTAAATTACCAAATTTGTGTTGAAAACACTTTTTCCGTAATTTACGAAATTATCTTAATATTGGCTCTAATAAAAACGTAGCATTAGGACAGCGGCGCACACATGCAACTAAGCAGTTTGGTTTAGATTTTGAGCACTATGGGATTATATGAGAGTCCGCGCACATAAACCGGCGCGCCCTCTCATATAAGCCCATTGTGCTCAAAATGGAAACCAAACTGTTTAGTTGCATGTGAGCGCCTGGCCTTACACAACAGTTCCCACTACTTAACCATATGTAAAACTAATCAGTCGTCCTCCCACCATAGTAAAACTAAATTTTTGGTTCATGAAAAGTGACCCAGATCTCGTGTTGTTGTTGTAATGCATATTTTAATCATTTCTGATAATAAAAAAATGCTAATAAAAACTTCTATTGATTACTTAACACTCGCCCTTATTGTGTTCAGCCAAAAATGCATTTCCGCCTTCGACAAATACTAAAAACTCATCGATCGTTAAATATTTCACATTTAAAACAGCTGTCATGTGTCATCTCTCTGTCCTGTCTGTTTTGCACAGCTGTCATCCCGCCATTAGCTAGCAGACCAGACAGCATGCTCAAAGGAGAACGAGAAGAGATGCGATAAATTGTTTTTTTTTGTTAAAAATATAATTTTCCACTTCGAAAACAACTTTCCATAAGTTTAAAAAACAAATTCATAGTTGAAAACTTCCGGACCCCTATATTTTTAGAATAAATTGACATTATAAAACATTTGTGTTTCTTAACAAAAGGTGCAATCTAAAGAATTTACATAATGGAAGATTTAAGGTAAAAATTAATATTTTCTCAAAATGTTTCTTCATTGTCTTATTCACTGAAAACTAAGATAACAAATAGTTTAAGAGATATAACATCGTACAGTAGTTGTCTCGGAACTCTGAATAATCGTTGTAGAATTGGCAGTGTTTCTAAAAGCTATGACTTTTGCTCTCTGTTATCATCCGTTGCTAGAAAAACCACATTTTGTCTTGCAGTCGTGTAGATTTTGAGATCGTCATCCAGTTCATATACATAGGTACCAATAGTACTTTCATCAAAACTTAAATTAAAGATTTAATGTTCAGAAATTATTTTCTTAAATTTTAGGGAGGTACCCATCTAATTGATTAACTTTCTTAGTGCCAGTCCCTGGGATTGCTTGATTACCTCATTAACTTTTATGAGTCTCCTTTGCATTCTTTATTGTGTTTTTTGTACCGCCAAAGCGTGGGCATTCGTTTGCATGATAAATCTACCTACGTGTTATACTACTACTGCCATGTTTTTTATGTGGATGCAATTGGAGATTTGAAAATTGATTTCGTTTGTATCTAATAAAACTGAATTTCTTGGCAATTGGCATACTGTTTAATATTTATTTTTTTCCTCTTATTACTTGTTTCTATAAACCTCTTGAGGAATGCTATTGTAATTGTAAATCTTATCCCATTTGAGCCTATAGCATCTGGAAAACATTCAGCTTGGGAAAACCAATACTTTTAATAAAAGAACGAAAAGTTCGAAGTTTATTAATAATACATAATGAAGAAGAGCACATATCTCTGCGTTGCAGATGATTAGGTACTAAATTTGCCCTAGACAATTTAAAAACTCTATTGATAAGGTCTTAAAAATTTGCCTTGTCAATGAAGAGAATTCAAAAATGATAAGTGGTTTATCTGTGTATATAATAATGTCATTAAATCTCGATTTAATAGATTATCTATAATCTGTCAACCTTTGCTGAAAAATAATTAGATTAAAAAGATTGATCTCTATTTTACTCTATATATTAGCAACGATTTAGATTTTTTTTCTTTTAAAGTAGGTAAATATTTAATATATCTTATTTTGCGTTTATTTTCAGAGAAGGTCTGCTCTTGGGCTGTGGTAATCCCCTGCTCGACATATCGGCAGTAACTGATGAAAAATTCTTACAAAAATACGATCTCAAGCCAGACAATGCGATCCTGGCTGAAGAAAAACATAAACCCTTGTACGAAGAGCTAGTGGAACGGTTCAATGCTGAATACATTGCCGGAGGCTCTGTTCAAAACTCCCTACGAGTAGCCCAATGGATTCTCCAGAAGCCCAATACTGCTATCTTCTTTGGCTGCGTAGGAGATGATAAATTCTCTAAAATTCTAGAAACTAAAGCCCGTTCTGATGGAGTTAATGTGCAATACCAATATACGCAAGAAGCACCAACTGGTACGTGTGCCGTACTTATTACCGGGACACATCGTTCGCTGTGTGCAAATCTTGCGGCGGCCAATCTATTTACCAAGGATCATTTGTCATTGCCAGATAATAAGAAATTACTCGAAAATGCCGAGTATTACTATATATCTGGGTTCTTTTTGACAGTTAGCCCACCAAGTATTATGGAAGTGGCACATCACGCCCATAAGCACAATCGAATATTTATGATGAACTTGAGTGCACCATTTTTGTCGGAATTCTACAGGGATCCAATGATGGCTGCTCTTCCTTTTGTTGACATTCTGTTTGGAAATGAAGCGGTAAATTTGTAATTCAGTAATCATTCTTAACAAATTTGTAATTAGATTTTCTTTTAAGGAAGCCGAGTGTTTTGCTGAACAACAAAGTTGGGATGAAAGAGATATGAAAGATATTGGGAAGAAAATGGTCAATCTTCCTAAGGAGAATCCAAACCGCCCACGAATAGTAATCATCACCCAAGGACAAAATCCTGTGCTGCTCATTCAAGAGGATAGCATCGAAGAATTTGCCGTTGAAAAATTGAAACGTGAAGAAGTCGTAGACACTAATGGGGCTGGTGACGCCTTTGTCGGTGGATTCCTTTCGCAATACGTACAAAAAAAACCCTTAGGCGTGTGTATTCGTTGTGGTAATTGGGCTGCAAGGCAGATTATTCAACGCAGTGGCTGCACGTTTGAGGGAAAACCTGATTTTGAGGAATAGAACAAATAAGTAAATAGGAACTTATTAATTGTTGTTAAGTTTTATAGGCGCCGATAAATCCTAAAGCGGGATATACATTGTTCAAATGCTTGTCATGCATGGGAGAGTGTATTAATAATTTTTTTTGACGTTGCATATACACACTTCATGCATGAGTCTTCATTCATTTATTTTTAATTAAATTTCTATGCGAAAATGTGCCTATGCTTGATCAAGCAATCATTCTCAAATATACATTATTTCAATTCTGGCTATCTGATTGAACAGAAATCCAAACTTTTTGATTTTGCTTCAAGCATACACACAATGTATACGTGTTTTATTTTTACTAATACACTCTCTATGCATGACAAGCATTTGAACAATGTATATCCCGCTTAACACTAAACTTTTTAATTTTTCTTTGCATACAACGACTGTAAAATTTTATTATTGAATGACATGAATATTTTTTTTATCGGTCTTGAAATTTTTTTTAAATTGTATATAATATTAAACCTTGTATCTTCTTTGCAAAGTTAATTGATTTTCAAAAATGTATGTTAATTAACCCCGAATCCCGTTAAAATCGTTTTGAAATATATTGATATAGAAAGTAATTTTTTTTAAAGAAATGTATCATTTTGCACAAACAAAAATGTTTTCAAACTTAATTATTTGTTAAAACGTGATTTGAGTAAAGGAAGGTGGCGTCCAACGACAAATATTTCATAGCTGAAAAATAATTCATTAATAGCATTGCATTAGTTTTGTTCTGGGTTATGGAATATTAATTTGATTGGCAACTTTTTAGTTTATTAGCATTCGTTTTGGTGAATTAATTTGACATTCGATCTATTGATCACAAATAAAAATCCTTAAAATGAAAATTGTATTTTATTAGAAATATATTCTGGAAAATAGAGATCTAGTTTTTTTTGTTGGTGGTGATATGTTAGAGTTTCATTTATATTAAATTTGTAAGGGCAATATAATTGAGTCAGCCCTTTCAAAGAATCCATTGTAATAATCCCCCCAACGGATTGTTACGCTACGAACCACAAACAAATTTCAAAACTTTTTTACAAACCAACATTGCGACAAATTATAATATTCATAAAGAAAATTCCATAACAAATATCTTTTTTTTTGGAACTGGTTAAAGCCGGCTGTAGGTCAATAAAAGATATTAATTTATTGCAACGTTTCGAAACGGGTATACGTTTCATCAGGCCTTTTGTTATTGATCAAATTAAAAAATAAAAATATTTTATGTAAGTTTACCAAACAAATAAACAAGTAAACTTGCAAATATTATAATTTTATACGGCAAATTTCGCAAATCCATATTACAATTTAAAATTGTTCCTTAATAAATAAAAAGCCTTAAAATAAGTGAAAACGGCAGCACTTAATCAATTGCCAATGCAGTGGCCGAGACCAAATAATAGGCGTGTTGTTTTGCAAGTCCATATGGATTTGTCCAAAAAAAACGACATCGGGACCTAGGAACATCTTACTTACAGTACAGTCCATATGGATTTAAATTGTTGTTGTATTTACGTGTAAAATTATTAGTTCCGATATTGTTTTTTTCGACAAATCCATATGGACTTGCAAAAAAAAACACGCCTAATAAAACGTTAGGTCACGTGTTTTAGGATACTTTTTTGCAAAGGGTGCCCCTGCTCTGATCAGTTTTCGCGAAAATCTCGGCGATCTTAAATTATAAAAATACTTTCTTCCGTATCAGAAAAGTGGCATCACTGTTACCTACAATCCAAATTATGTGGACCGTCTTATCAGTGGATAAACGTCAAACCAATTGTTTTTAATTTGCTTTTTCATTCATAGCTAATTTTCTTTTCAAATTGAATTTCACTTAAAATTGCATAAATAATTGCACTCAATTTGTTTTTCAAACAAATCAAATCATTAAAGAATGATTGAATTTTTCGTGGGCCTATCAAATGTTTACATACTTAGTACGGCAACAGTGTTTTTGGCGGTTATAATTGCACTATATTGTGCAAATTTTACACACTATGAAGTATTTCTATTTATTCATTTATGTATACCTACATATTCAATTAAAATATCCAAATAAAAACTTAAATTTTAGGAAAAAAACATATTAAATACCATCGTTCAGAATACGAAAAAAACCAAAGACATGAATGACGAAACCAACGAAGCAGCCGAATCCGATTCCGATGTAGAACTGGCCGAAGGTCTAGTCAGTAAATTGAAATCGGCCCGCTTAAAAGAGCTTGAGAGTTCTCTTACCGAAGATCAACGAGAAGAGGAAAAGAGGTTTGTATATTTTGTCAGCTAGCTAATACTTGCAGTTTTCCTAGAAAATAAAATTATACAAATTCAACTAGAGTTGAACGAGAACAGCTTTCTGCAATATTTGAGCTTCTCAAGAGACAAGAAGCCGAACTTAATATGAAAGAAATTGACGAGTCGGAATTATCAGCCCAAATGGGATTATATCGCTAACTCATATCAAAACAAGGACAATAAATATTATTTACTTAGATATTATCAGGAGCATATTTGAACTGTTGATGGTTTCATATTTTACCTATCCTGCTAAGCTCTCTTTAAAAAAAAAAACGTAGCTAGTCTGTGGTGTGTAATATTATATAATTATTTATTCTTCCAGTTAACGTATATTCTAAGTAAGGATGTTACTTAAAACTAAGAGTCTGCATTTGTGTAGTATTTAATATATCAATCTAGGTACGATTATTAGATGATGATAAATTTAGAATTTAAAAGCAGCATTATTTAATCTAGTCAATGAATTTTATCAGAAAAATATTTTGTATCTGATAAGTTTTGTTTTTTGGTGAAGGTGACAGCATCTTCATGTTTTTTTTTTTTGTATAATACAGTTTAAAAAAAAAAAATAATTGTTGGGTTTGTTATGAATTAATAAATTAATATTCCTTGTTGATTCGCTTCTGAACTTCTACCTTCCATTATTTAAGATTTCAACAGATGTGTTGGGAAAGAGTCAAGTTATACGAAACAGAAAACAACAAATCTTTGGATTGGACACCTTTCTATAAAAAAACACACTTTAGAGAAAATTATTTCATCATGCTTTGGCTATGTACAGAAACAACAACAAAGAACATCCAATATTTTTTTAAATATTATTTTGAATCTCTTAAGTTTTTTAACACGCCGTAGTTAATGCCTTAAATTTTTACAATCTATCATAGATATGATTGTGATCAGCTAAGTGGTGCTTGAACAAAGCAAAGCAAAGAAGTCGAGAAATAGAATAGCTGGTGAAATTAAGTTTTATTTGGTGATAGTGCATAAAGTTGTAAGGAAAAGATTTTTGCTAAGCATATGTTAGCGTTATCAGGTAAGACAATGTACAATTTTCTTGGCATGTCTTTCAAACTATGTTGATTGTTTGTACAGAATAACCATTGAGAAATGGTTACCACCGTTCCCTTTGATGTCGAATAAGGTTTACAACAAATTTACGCCTAACTGAATCTATCCCGTAAAAAATACCTACGGCCTAAACATAAAATTGGTGGTATGTACATTTATGTAAGATACTCAGGTTCATCAAAAGATCATACTGCAATACAAATTCTTTTTATTTTACAAAATGAAAAATAAAACGTTCTACTTTTTGGGTCTTCCTGCGCTTTTCTTTCCACCAGCCGATTGCTTGTCTTTATTTGTTTTACTCGCAATCAATGGATGAGTTTCTGAAATTAAAAACAAAAACAAAAATTCAAATTTAATTTTGTTTTCTTTTTGAAAATATAATCTTCTAGAACTTACCTTCCACTGGTGCATCTGGTAAACTTATATCATAGGTACTCATTTTCCGTCTCTTTGCCGGCACATCGTCATCAACTTCCATGGGTTCACTTTCTCTTGAAATATTCGGATCACAACTTTCCTGTACCGCCCAGCCATCTTCGGGATCTTCAACTTCTGGGGCCATTGGTAGAAATTGCAAAATATTTTCATCATCGAATTCTTCATCAGAACTGCAAAACGCAGCAACCGGCTCGACTTTGCATACATCAACTTCGGTTTCTTCGTCTTGTTTAGCCTCTGCACTCAGGTCAACTGATTTGTCCTCATCTGTGATATCAAATTCAGATTCTCGTTCTTCGTATTCAACATTTTCGTCGAGTTCTTTGAAATCTGGGGCGAAAGCAGACCAATTTTCAACTTGATTCTGTGCCCATATCGATACCAAACCAGAACTAATACTGGCTATAATTGGTCGTACTGGATGCCATACAACATCCAGCAGCAACTCCCCTTTAGTTCCGTGAAGAATTTTAACCAAATTACCAATTGATTTCTCCCAAATATACAGAGCATGCTGTCGTGCACTTCCGGCGCATATATACTCCCCATCGCCCGAGAAACAGCACTTCTTCCAGGTTGTTCTGTTAAAATTGTTGTTAATAAGAATTCTCCATTCAGTCGAAACTTACTTGTTGACTAAGTCCTGAAGTTTTTGAATAGGTTCAGGTTCACCATCTCTTCCTTGATTGATTATCTCCCTGGAATCATAAACTCTAATCACACGATCAGATGTATTGATAAGGAAGGCGCTAAGTTGATTAAAACGTTTTAAATTATCAAAGGGCATATGAGGTTGTATGTAAGTAGATTGATCTTACTCTCCCCGCCTGGCGAACTCAATACTTTTCACGGCAGTTGCACTTGAAGTTCCTACTATAATCCGGAAACTGGCCACAATGTCTAGTGAGTCAACATCTAAAACTATGATCTTTCCCTTAGCATTTCCAGTGTAAATGTATTTTCCTCGCCGATCAAACGAAGCAACAATGTTTAGGTCACCCTTAAGGGCAATGAATGGTAAAGTCATAAGGTTATCAATGTATTGTTTAACTTACATCTTGATCCACTGGCAGGCACATATGGGTGTCATTGATTTTAACCAAGACAGCAGCATACCGCATGGGACAGACCAGAAATCGGTTATCATTTCTCGGGTCGAATTGCACTTTGAGAATTGGTGAAGGAAATCTATATTTCTGTTCGCATTCGCCTGTGAGTACATCCCAGATGCATACGTTGTTATCCGTAGATGCCGACAAAAGCTTGAATGAATTCAAAGTAGTGGAAAAATCGCCCAGAAAAGCTCCTAACCTACCTTTTGTCCACTTCTGGTCCAACTCAAACTGCATACAGGATGAACATGAGCCGATATAATTTTTGCTATGCCTCGAGTTAGAAAATCCCATATAACAATGCGACCATCATTACATCCAACCGCTAATAGAGTTCCGTATTTATTGAAACAACAAGTTACAGCCAGGGATATACAATCCAATGAACCATCAAATTCTTCGGGATAGTTTTGCCCAAACGATTCTTGAAATGGTTGAATTTTTAGCTATGAAGTGTTCTTCTTGGAATCAATTGCTTACCCAGTAGTTCAAGATTCATGCTTGCATTATAATTTGAATTAGATTTTTTTTGAGAAAGTTATATTAATTAATTATGTTTAAAATTAAAATAAGAAATATTTTCGGCAGGGAAAATACAAAATAAAGATGCCAAAATTATACATATACAGAAGTAATGTCAAAATAATAAACAAGTTGTATAGCGTGAAGATAGATACGGCGGAGAAGTAGTAATGCAAACAGATTCCACAAGTTATGCTTCTTTAATTTTTTAGAATCAGGTAATAGAAATAAAAATTTTTAACAAATTTTGAGTGAAAACCTATTTAGTCCTTTTTCGCAGGAATTAACATGTTGCTGGAGATTTTTTTGACATTTCTCACAAATTTCTTCGAAAAGCCTTAAAGTACTTCCACACTCAAGTCGAAAAAAAACGGGATAGAACTATATACGACTGCCAAATTTATGTGTTGAAAATGATTTTCATATTCCACACTTGCATCCACACAAATCGGTTTCACCATATCGCATATCCTCAAACATTGAAATGGGATAGAATGTGTGATGCTTTTAGAACCAATCCTAAAATGTTTATGTCTCTTTTAAACTCCAGTTTATCTTAGACCTGGGTTAACCCTATCTAAATAACATTGAATAAACCCCAGTCTAAGAAAAACTAGAGTTTAAAAGTAACTATGGATATGCCCAATTGTATTTATTTTATAAGAAAATCTTTATGAATCAACCGAATTCTTCCGGGCTTGCAAAAAAACACGGCTTATGTCAAGCAATAATCATGCCGATTATGGAATTCGCAATACTGGATTGGCGCTGATTCGCAGAGGTGTGTTCTATAGGAGCGAGTGCACTTCACTGCGAATAGAGAATTGCGAATTCGATAATCAGCATGAATGTTTCGACACAGTGCTATAATGGGCTGAATGGGTTCAACTCAGGTTATGCACAGTGAACTAAATGTAGGGAGCAACATTTATGTTGGGCGCAACAATCTATTATCGGTTCGGTTGTACAAAGTTGTGTATGTATTAGTTTTCCACTTCGTTGTCCCACTCCAACAATGGTAGAAGATTTTAGTGCATTTCAAACCGAACACTTTACCTCCCTTTCCTAAAAAGTCTGTTTTCTTCCGGTAGAATTCATCTCGTGTGCACAGAGGACCATAATAGGATATAGTAGCCGTGTTTTTTTTGCAAGTCCATATGGATTTGTCGAAAAAAACGACATCGGGACTAATAATTTTACACGTAAATACAACAACAACTTAAATCCATATGGACTTAGCTAAGTCCAGATAATTATCGGGACTTACGTACTGTAAGTAAGAAGTTCCTAAGTCCCGATGTCGTTTTTTTCGACAAATCCATATGGACTTGCAAAAAAACACGCCTAGTGTGGAAGAATTTTTGTAAAGTCTGGATAACGTCGCGTCAAAAGGAATTTAAGAAAAAACTTAAATGAGAAGATTTTGCTCACCCCAATTACTTGGTGCCCTTCTCTCATACAAACTTGGTGCGAAAGGTACAAGAGATTTTAAGAAATTAAGAAAATGTTAAAAAAAATCTCCAAAAACTTGCTTCCTCGTGTGAAAGGGGACATTCATTATCGATAGTATTCTCGATAACTAATCACATTTGAGTGTTTTATTTTACAACATTGGTTAACCTGTTTCGAAATTTGACAGCAGCAAAAAACGCACAGTAATCTCCACCACAAAACGCCGAATTGCATTTAATATAAATTTTTGCTGTGGAAAAAAATATATTTCTAGCAATCAGAGGTGAGATTTCAAACAATAAATTAATAAATCAATATTTTATTTCTACTATTTCCAAAACAGAACTCTTTGGAGAGGACGGTTAATTGTAAAAATAAAGCGTGAAAAAACCTATTTTTTCTAATAGTTAGTCACAACTTTGCCACAAAGGAGACAAAAAAAAATCCAAAATGACGGGTGAAACAGTAAAAACCGAACAGCCAAAGCCCTCTACGGCTGCTAATGAGGAAAAGAAAGACAACGACGAAAAAGAACAACAAGAACTATCGGATGAAGATCAACAACTGCAAGAAGAGCTGGAAATGTTGGTTACACGTTTGCAGGAGCCCGACAAGTCGTTGTATTTGCCCGCACTCGAGGTGATGGGTAAATTAATTCGTGCCTCTACAACCAGCATGACTTCGGTGCCAAAACCACTCAAATTTATGCGTCCCCATTACGAGACCATGAAGAACATCTACAAAGAGATGCCCGAGCAGAAATCTCGCATGGTATGTGCCGACATCATATCCGTTCTCGCCATGACCATGGGAAGTGGCAAGGATTGCCTTGCCTACCGATTTTTGTGTGATCCCGAGCAGAAGATCGGCGAATGGGGCCATGAGTATGTGCGTCATCTGTCCGGCGAAATCGCCGCCCACTACTTGGAAACTACAGGTGAGTTCCAGACTCAATTGATTGAGCTGGTAAAGCAAATTGTTCCGTACAATATGGAACACAACGCTGAAGCAGATGCTTGTGATCTGTTGATAGAAATTGAGCACCTCCACTTACTGTTGGACTACGTCGATGAAGGTGCCTACCCAAGGGTTTGTTTGTACCTTCAGAGCTGTTATCCCTATGTTCCGGAACCAGATAACTTGGTAATCCTTCAAACAGCCTTGAACTTATCAAGGAAGTTCAACCAATACACGCAGGCGATGCGTTTGGCATTGATGCTCAACGACATGGAAATTATTGCTGAGATTTTCAAAGAACAGAAGGACACATCCATCCAAAAGCAGCTGGCATTTATGTTAGCCCGTCAGCAGGTGTGCCTAGAGTTGGACGAATCGATTCCCGAGTACGATGATCTCATGGAAATCATGTCGAATGCCAATTTGAATAAGAACTTCTTGAACCTGGCTCGTGAGCTGGACATCATGGAACCAAAAACACCCGAGGACATCTATAAGTCGCATTTGGACAATGCTAGGACTCGTTTCCCATCGATTCAGGTGGACTCCGCCAAGCAGAACTTGGCTGCAAGTTTTGTCAATGGTTTCGTCAATGCTGGTTTTGGAGTAGACAAGCTCTTGAGCGAGGATGGCAACAAATGGCTATACAAGAACAAGGAGCACGGTATGTTGAGCGCTACAGCTTCGTTGGGGCTTATTCTGCTGTGGGATGTCGATGGTGGTTTGGCTATGATCGACAAATACTTGTATTCCACTGACGATTACATTAAGTCGGGAGCTTTGTTAGCTTGCGGTATCGTCAATTGTGGCATCAGGAACGAGGTGGATCCAGCTCATGCTTTGCTCTCTGATTACATTGAGAACAACAACACTTCCATGCGAATTGGAGCAATTTTAGGGCTGGGTATTGCCTACGCTGGATCGAATCGCTCCATTGTCATCGATACATTGAAGACAGTATTCAACTCTGACCGCAAGAACGCTGCAAACATCGAAGTTCTTGGCATAACCGCCCTAAGCATGGGTTTGATTAGTGTGGGCTCCTGCAATGCTGAGGTTACTGAGATCCTCTTGCAGACCATCATGGGTCTTAGCAAGACTGACCTCCGTGACACCTACACCAGGTTTTTGATGTTGGGTTTAGGTTTACTTTATTTGGGGAGACAGAAAGCCACGGAAGCAGTTATGAGTACTTTGGAAGTTCTGGACGAGCCGTACAAATCTATGGCTACTACAATGGTAGACATTTGTGCATACGCTGGAACTGGAAATGTTCTCAAGATTCAACAGTTGCTTCACATCTGCTCGGACCATTATGAAACATCTAGTTCTGATAGCAGCGATGATAAGCAAAAGAAGAACAAAGAGAAGGACAAGGCTGAAAAGGAAAAGGAACGAGAGAAGGATTTATCTGGCACTCAATCAATTGCTGTTCTTGGAATCGCATTGATTGCCATGGGTGAGGACATTGGAGCTGAAATGGCATTCAGGTCGTTTGGAAATCTACTTCGTTACTGCGAGCCATGTATTCGTCGAGCAGTTCCATTGGCATTGGGTTTGATATCGGCTTCCAACCCTAAGTTAAACATCTTGGACACTTTGAGCAAGTTTTCCCACGATAGCGATGCCGAAGTGGCTCACAATGCTATCTTTGCAATGGGCCTATCTGGAGCTGGAACCAATAATGCCCGTCTCGCGTCGATGTTACGCCAACTGGCCCAATACCACCAAAAGGACCCCAGCAATCTATTTATGGTTCGCATTGCACAGAGTTTGACTCATTTAGGCAAGGGTACCCTTACACTGAGTCCATACCACAGTGATCGTCAGCTAATGAATCCAATGGCAGTAGCTGGTCTAATGGCTACATTGGTGTCGTTTTTGGACGTGAAGAATTTAATCTTAGGTCGTTCGCATTACCTGCTTTATTCATTGGTCCCAGCTATGCAGGCACGCATGCTCATAACATTCGATGAGGAACTGAATCAACTACAGGTACCAGTTCGAGTTGGTATGGCCATTGATGTGGTCGGACAAGCAGGAAAACCCAAAACTATAACGGGATTCCAGACACACACAACACCAGTACTATTGGCTATGGGCGAACGAGCTGAATTAGCAACTGATGAGTACATAACCTTAACACCAGTGATGGAAGGATTTGTTATTTTAAAGAAGAATCCCAATTATGTGAAATAATTTAGACTGGCGTTTGAAACTGAAAATTAAAATTAGATGTCTTATGTACTAATTATTCCCGTTTTATTTCTTAGCTATAACTGTTTAGTTTCTTTTCAATCATCTTTAAAAAAAAAAAAACATTTTTAAACAATAGGAGTCACATTTTACAATTAAATTTGAAGTGTGTTGATTAAACAATCGAAATAGTATAAAAATGTTATTTTTTCTTTTAGTTATTTTTCAGGTTACCTTAAGTCTGCTTAGGAAAACTCGAAAAAAATTGAATAACTTGATTTTTGAATCGTAAGTATGTCGGGTTAAAGTTCTTCAAAAACTTTGTGAGTATAATGAGAAAATAAGAATCTTATTGGGAGAGACTATATTTTTAACTAAGTAAAAAGGGCATTTTTGAGAAATGTTAAGCAAAAAATAAAACAGTAGTAGAATTTAGTCGTTCTTTTTTGATTTTTTTTTTAAGTTTGCATTGAATATTTCCATCACAAAAAAAAATATTACAACTTTCACTGCCTACCTAACTAGAAAGTTTGGCATGTTAAGCGTCATCTCGCCGAATTTTCGTTGGCAAATAAATAAAAACAAACTAGGCTATATATATTAAAAGATTTTAAAAACACAAAATTTCGTTTCCATTTGTCGAAAGTTATGTTAAAATATTGACCAAACACAATCCATAATCTACTCTACATCAACTGTAACACTGCGCCAAGCGCAGTGACGCCCCTCATTCTACAATTACCTTTAGTTCAACTACTATTTACATATTTATCCCTTTTTCCCGTTCTTGTGCTAGAATACAATTAAACTATTCTTTTCTTTGTTTTGAAATCCCAATTTTTTACTAATAATCTTTTCAATTGGCTGATGAAGATATAACATTACCAAAATTTGACTGAATAATATACATACATAAAAATGTCCATTCAAAAATGCACATAAAGTCAATTAATCTAGTGAACATGTTTTAATACATGTTTTCAATTTTGATCCATTTTTCTGTTTCTCATTGACACGTTTTTATTTTAGATAACCGCTTTTGCGTTCACTATTTTTATCTAACAAATTTCCAAAAATTATTGTGATTTTTTATAAATTCTTTGAGAGCTCATAATGACCTCAGTTTTTATTAAAGAACAGGTTTAGGTTTCCTATAAGTAGCATAAACTCCAGGGTTGTTAGAACAACCTAAGCAACATTTTAAAAATGACTGAATGCTAATATTATTAAAATAAAATTAATTAATAGAATTTTCTAAGGTTTCTTAATTTGTATGTTTTTAAAAGAAAATCAAGTAAATACCTACATATATATTGCAGTAAAATCAACTTTAATAATGGTATTTTTAAATCTCATTGTAAATTTCTTATTTTTTGTTTGATAATTCGTTCGTTTTTTTACATTGCTATAAGCCCAAATTTAAATTTTTTTTTATTTTAAGAATTTTCTGACAATACCCCTAAGTCCGATCTACATTCAGTTTCTTGCTTAGAATGTAGAATCTCGATTTAAGCTATTATTTCTCTCAGAGCGCTTCATGATGATTATTGTGATCATGATCTTCGGTCGACTAGTTAGTTAGTGTTGTTTCGTGCATCACACACAAGTAGACCTCCAGTCATTCCGGTATCATCGTCAGTTTGCAGTAGCGTTTGGAGTATTCAAAACGTCCAAAATATTCATACGGGGCTATTCTCTCCGTGCTAGTGGCTGATACTGATTCAGTGTTAGATATTATTCTTGTTTTCGTGTGCACCTCTTCCTTTGTAATGTGTGTTAAGTGTTAGAAATTCACCTATTCACATATTTTTCATATTGATGTTTTATAATTATAAAAATTGAGATTCTGCAGAGATATTTTTTTTTCACGGGAAACCGAGTTTTTTTTGCAGTAAACTGTAATTGTGTATATTTGATTTGTATAGTGGTCTCAAGATTTACTAGAAAGTGTAACAATCCAAGCAAATAAATCGATAATCTGCCTCTGTCTCTCTACTAAAAAATACATTTTGTGTGATTTCATAATCTGATAAAGCCAACTTTGAAATGATGTGGAAGCAGGGTAAGAGATAAAATGAATGTGTGTGAACACTTTTTTTAATGGTCATCATTTTTTTAAGGGGAATTTTATATTTTGAATAACTATACGAAACTACCTGTGTTTATATTTACTATTATGACCTTTGCAGTTATTTTAAAGTTTTAAAGGGTAAGGAAATCTAGAATTGCAAACAAAAAACGTGATATCAGGCGGGACTTCTTGATGTAGGTATGTAGATGTACATACCTATAACAACGGCGGGCAAGAAAACAAGTATTTTTGCCAGTGAGTTATGAGGTTCACCTTGACGCCTGGTTTGTAAATACATACCCTAATCGCTTCTGATTGGATACTTTTTACCTTGCTTTCAACTAGGAATGTTTAGTCTGAGGTATATTAAATTTTCAACATTTTTGCAAAGGTTTGCTTTCTAGATATCCCCTTACATACAGTTAAACTGAGGAGTGACTTTTTAAAGGAGGATAAAAGAAATTTATAGTAATTCCTCAGAAAATGGAAAAACACAATGCGAAACGTACATAATGATTTCAGGTTAATTTCTGGAGCCCAATTTCTAGGGCTCAATTTATAATTTTATAAAATTGAGCATAAGAATATGAAGGAATAAATATACTCAGGTCCAGTTTTTCAGTGCGAGATTAAAGTTAAACCCGAGTTAACTCATCAAATTTGGTGATTATTTAGAGATTTTCCGAGACGATGGATTTTGTGTGATACTTTTTTTTATTGATTCGTAACAAAATTACGATAGGGCTGATTTATATTTATTTGAATTATTTGCCATTTTATTAAATCATGAAAACAATAACAAATTTATAATCGGCGAGTTATTCATTTTGTTAGAAAGACATTTAAGTTCATAAATTCATCCGACGTTATGGATTATAAATCCATCGTTTCATAGAAACCAATGTGGGATTCATAATCACCGACCCCGAAAACTATCAAGGTTAGGGTTTAAAAAAAAAAAAAATTTGACCCGTGCGTAATGCCATACAAAAACCAAAATCAAAAAATTTAGAATGCCAGTTGTAAATATGTTCGTTTGAAATTTTTTTTTTTGCGACCTTTAGTTCAAAATGCGTTTCGCCCAGGGACGACAATTTAGCTCATCAGTTAGATGTTCTCTATGAAAAAACTTCCAATTGAATTTAATTTATCACAGAGTCCACTAAAACAAAAACAATATAATTTTTTCTTCTTCTTTCTTTGTTGTAATTATGTACATATCCTAGTAGCAGTTGAAGAGAAAAAAAATATTCACGACTGGGTCGCACGAACTTGCTCTTATACGTGATCACATTGTGGTTCTGTAGTCTGAAATAAATTAGCTATGGGAGTCTATATTTACCCATTTGCCAAAACTTAGTTTAGTTGCAGGTGGTATTATGTGAATATACAAAAATTAACAATAAAACCCAGTGTTGCACACATGCAATGTGCGTGAAAAGAAATTATATTATTTAAACTGGTAAATTGATTAAAATACTTTGAATCTGTTTTAACCTAACGCGATGTACACCATCTGATTTCTTATATAAATCTTAATTTATGAGAAAACAAGTTTTGAAAATCGTAGGAGCGGTTTTAAAAATAATTAATTTTTTATATATAAAATTTCGTTAACTTTTTAGAGAAAAAAAAAAATTGGTACGCCAATTTTAAGTATTTATTAATGTTGAGTTAAAACTTGAGATTCACAGAAAAATATGCTACCCGTTTTCGAAATATCGAATTTTCAAAAAATAATTTCGATTTTTTTTTCAAAAATCCAAAAATCATTTTTTAGAAAATTTTGATAAGCACTTTTATTAATATTTGTTACAAGCTTCTTTTCTTCACATATAGTCTAATTTTATTCGGTTGATCACATATTGAGATACTCAAAAATCAAAGAAACCGTTCCATATGAGAGCTACTGTTAATAAACGTAAAATATAAAATTAAAAAAATTTAAATAGTAGAACGTACTAATTTTAACACACACAAACATTTTTACCAAAATCGTAGGAGTCGTTTTTGAGAAAAAAAATATTTTTCTTAATGGTTTCTAAACATTTGTATGGGAGGCACCTTTATTTTTAGGTATTAGAATAATTTGTGTCAAAAATCTTCTAGATAAAGGTTAAAAAACTGCTTTTTACCAAGTTTAATAAAAATCAACAGAGTTGTTTTTGAAATATTGAGTTTTCAAAAAAAATAAAGTTCAAACTTTTTTTAAACATCCAAAAAAATATCTTTTTGAAAATTTTGGTACACAATATTATTTAGAATGTGTCAATAATTCTTCATACAAAAATTGATCAAAAGAAGTTGAACCGTTTTTGAGAAAAGCGAAAATCAAAAAAATCGTTCTGTGGGAGGTACCATGATTAATAACCATTTTAAATTTATTGAGTTCTAAAAAAAAATTCTGTAACGCCGATTTTGGGAAAATAAGTTTTTCCTTTTTGGACTAGAAATTTTGTATGACAGCTACTGTTAGTTTTGGTCCTACAAAAAAAGAGAAAAAAAGCGGGTGAGGGGAATGTTCAAAGAAACGCTAGATACCAAGTTTAAAGCAAATCAGCCTTAACGGCTGTAGTCGAACAGACAGACAGACAGACAGACAGACGGACGTTTTTCGTCTTCGCTATCATCGTAATGTCAAGTTTGATCAAAATATCGAGTTCGATTTTTTGTACGAATTCATGACTTGCCATATAGTACCTATATTCGCAAGTAAAAAGACGTACAAAGTTCAAAAATTACATCCAAATTTGTATGGGAAAAGCAGGTAAATGCCCTTAGAGGAACAGCACGGGTTAATGACCTCAGATGGATATTTATTGGTCAATCATACTTTCTGTGGGCATACACTTTTGATTTATAAGAACAAAGCGGAAAGTTTATTTGTGTACACACGTGATACGACCATAAGCTAAAAAACTTTTTGGTAGGTAGGTAGGTAGATGGCATAAGATATGGCCAAACATAATCATTAATTTATTCCTTTTAAGGTCGCATATGTAAATAGACATATGTATGTATTTATTTGTATTCGGACTTTAAAACCATTGTGAGATATCGTACATAAGAGAAATTTTCTGTGTCCCGCAGGTGTGCACTTTATTTTTATTGTATATCTGCAATTTTTAAAATAAAATAATATGTATGTAAATGTACATTTTTTTTACTTTGCGCTGTTTTTTTTTTTCAGATAACCACAATTGATTTTTAGTTAATGTAGTTTCCAACTGTTGCAAATGTATGTAAATATATTAAAATCCATTCAACTATACATAATTTAATAATAATTTACAAAGGTAAAACATCATTATAAAGGCGATCAAAGTCTGTATTAACAAACCGGTCTCCTGATGATCTCGTCTTGCAGAAATAAAAATTCAATGATTCGCTGAAAATAACACAATTAGTTAAATGCGTCAGAAAAGAAACCCAACTTGCAATTAACACAGAAAAAAAAAAATAATATATGAATCATGGTAAATTAAATGTTGTTTATGAAAGTAACTTTTAAACTTTAACGTATTATTTGTAATCGAGTGCAAGCTGAAAGCTGCAAGAAGTTGTACGGGTGTAGAAAGTTTTTCCATGAATTGATTGTCGTCATTGAAAAAAGAATGCCTACATAATGTACATACATATAAACAACTAATTAAATTTAAACTTTTATTTGTACGATAAATTCATTGTTAAGGTTTTTGCATTGAGTTGATATTATAATGATTTGTAGTAATTTGTAACAACTTTTTCTATATAAAAAGCGGGAAAGACCAATAATGAATGATGCAAACAACTGTTGTGTGACGTTTTGAAATGTACAAAATTATTCGGTGCACTGATTGGGAAAACATGTTTCTTATTTAATCAAGCTGGTACATTAAGCTATAGTTCACTGAACTATATTCAGCTATGAACACTGAAATGTATTATACGCATTGAGCAGCGAAACGTCCATTGTACTTGAAAAAAGAGTGTGTATAAACTTTACTCAAGTTATTAAGAATTCTCCACAAACTGAACTGTTCGCTGAACAGTGTACATAAATATACATAGATAAGATACCTACTGTGGAACAATGAAATAAAATAAAGGAAAACGGGAAACATTTGTTCATCGCCAGAAAAGCCAGCGGTTCAACTTGAAATAAAGTTAAAGAGGCGCATTTCCATGGCATATATTAGGTCTTAAAAATAACGGAACCGTTTTCGTGCCGATCTTAATCCCAAAGAATACATAAATGGAATGATGTAATGGTCCATTTTAAAAATAAAATGAAAAAATTATCGAAAACCACGTTCGGTTGATATAATATAATAAAAAGTATATTTAAAATTAAACTTAATTTTTACTACTTTCTGCTAAGTACACGGGTTTTTCACTCCATCTTAAAATCGGTTATTTTAAGGAGAGAATTAATAAGCTTAACCTATCTTCTACCTAAGTAAAACTGGAATTGAATATAAACTCACAAATCTTATGGCGAATTCCTTTCAAAAAAGAAATCGAATTTTTTCTAAACAGAATCGAATTTTTTCTGTCAATTGAAAGGAATTCGTATTTGGTAAAAGAATCGATTTTTTTTTTTTGTGATTGTGTTTGTGCTACTTTATAGCTGCAATTGACGCAAAACGTCAAGAAATTATTCACAAAACTATAAAGGTTGTTTGTTTTTGTTGTGAGAAAAATGTTTTACCAATAGAATTAAATTAATAAATAAAAGAAATTAGCCAGATTATACGATGCATTTTATTTGTTTGAACTTCTATTTGCACATATATTTTTAAAGAAAATTATTATTGAAAAGTTTTCATCACTTGGACTGAAAGTTTTTAACACATCTTTCACTCGCGAAAGCTATTTTTTTTTTGTCAAATTTGTGTTTGATAATGAACAACGCACAATAAATTATATTTATAGCTGTATTGACTGAATATATTGTTGAATATTTTATTAAATTATGTAGAATTCGTTCCAACCAAAAAATAAACAACTCGTCTTCCAAAAATTCCGCGACTTTCAATTTATGACGTATTAGAAATGTCAAGTCTTCATAGTGTGTGTGGAAATCAGTGTGAAATCTTGCTAAAAACGCAAGATTTGTTTTGACAGAAAAGAATCGATTTTGTTTAGAAAAAATTCGATTCTGTTTAGAAAAAATTCGAATTTTGTGTTGAAAGGAATTCGCCATTAAGAACTCACTTGAGACTATGCTAAAAATTACAACTTGAGTCTTTTGTCATTAGTTTAAACAAGAGATTCGTTTCTTTGTTTAATCGTAATTATTTACTTTTTGTGAGAAGACATACTTTAAATTTTCGCTTTGTTAGGTAAAAAAATAAAACTTCTGCTTACATTTCCAAGCTTTAGATACCTGAAGCTTTTTTTTTAATCCAAAAAGACCTGTTGACAAAAACGCAGTTTCGAAATATGGATATAGACTTAATTATCGTGTCGATTTATTTATGCGTAAACAAATTTCTGGATTGGCGACTTTTGAGTGTATATTCAGGACAACACCAGTCTAAAATCAAAATACATGTTTTTACTTTTTAAAACCACTATCTCCCTCTTGATTTCTTTATTATTTAAAAAAAAAATTTACATACGCCACAGTAAACTTTAATACGAACAATACACTTATTTCCTTAGGCTTGGTGCTTTTAGCATGTATTGCAACAGTTATTGTTGCTCAGGGATCTACGACATGGCAATCAAGACCAGTGGAGGCGTCAGTCCAAGTGCCGGTGCCCACATTACCACCTTTGGGCTATTTTGAAACCTTATCAAAAGGAGCTGAAGACTTTTCCTTGGAATTGTTCTCAACCGTGTGCCGAGAAGTTGCAGGCATCAAGAAGAACCTTATGATTTCACCATTCACAGTATGGGCATTATTGCTGCTTGTTACCGAGGGCTCTAGCGGAGTAACGTTAACTGAATTGCAACGGACACTGCGAATTTCCAATAATTCCCAACTTCTTCGTGAAGGTTATCGAGCCATAGAAAGAACGCTTAAGTATAAGAACCGCAATTTACGTTAATAGATTTATTTTTAACAGTCATTTTTCTTTCAGAGTGAACACGAGTACTATTGAAGTCCAAACAATGCAGACAATTTTCTACGATATGAATCGTCCCCTTAAAAGGGACTTTGAGGAAGTGATTGAACAACAATACCAAGCCAATCTGAAACCAATAAATTTCTTCGATCAAGCAAAAGCTCAGGCTGAGATCACAAAGTACATAGAGATGGCTACAAGGGGTCTAATCAAACCAGCATTTCACACTTCAGATCTTGAAGATGCCCAAATGGTTATGATTTCATCGATTTTCTTTAAAGGCCAGTGGAAGGTAGATATTATGTCGTTTACGTCGTCGTTGAGACTATGTTTAAATATGTTTCTTCTTTTAATAATGTGCATAGCTGCCCTTCAACGAATCTTTTACCAAAGATGAACCATTTTATGACGATGATGGTAATGTTATTGCACAAGTTCAAATGATGACACAAACAGCACCTTTTAACTATGCACCAATCATTGAAATGCAATCCCATATCTTAGAGCTTCCCTATGGCAAGGAAGATCGTCTTTCCATGCTGATTATAGTTCCCAAAAAGGGTATAATTCTTAAAGCTCAAGTTTATTTTTTTTTTTCATTCGATATTTCTTAATAGGTATACGTCTGAATGATGCTATTGAAAGTTTGCGAAATGTTGGCTTGGAGAGAATTTTCAGTGAACTTAGCGCAAAAGAGATAATTATGACTGAATATGACGCAGACGAAGTTGAAGTATTTCTGCCCAAGTTTACAACAACAACAAGCATTAATTTAAATTCAGTTCTAGATAAGGTTTGTTTTATTACTTGGATATTTGACAAACATTATACATATTATGTACATAAATTTTGTATGTTGTGTTTAATAGATGGGAATAAGAGACGTTTTCCAACCAAACTATGCCAATTTAACGAAAATATCGGACCAACCGCTTTATCTGTCTAGGGTAATACACCAGACCAAGATTGAAGTGAGTGAAGAGGGTACGGTTGCTGCTGCGATTACAGCAGGAATATTTGCTAACAAAGCATCACCACCGAGATTTTATTTAAATAGACCATTTGCGTACTTAATTGTTGAGAAGACAACTCGGTCCCTTCTATTTTGTGGACAAGTAACTAAACCAGTATATAATAAATAAAATAATTGATAAAATAAATTAAAATTTTGGCATAATAATATTTCAACTGTAGTTTTGGGATATTGTTTTGTTTAAAAATTTAGATATCAAACTAATTTTCTTTCAATCAAACCCTGAGGTGCGGCGAAGTAAAGGAAGACCACGGCTCTGAGTGCTGAGTTGAAATGGTGAAATAGTACGATGTCATTTCGTTAAAAAAATTAAACAATCGCTCGTTAATTGCATAAATAAAAGAGATAATAGACAATTGTGAAACAAAAGCAGAGGAAGGGTTCAGTTCGAAACTTCTCTGTTGGCAACACTCTATAAACTATAGCTTTTAATAAACACACGTACTTTGATGACATCTTTTATAGACATATTCTTGCCTTTTGACCTTTGAACCTTGTTCTGTCACTTCCGTCGCAATACTCACAAAATCGCCACTGATATCGTCGGATGCGTATGCGAGAACAATAGAAATAGATCGTTTTTGAGGTGTAAACATCCTATGTAGGTATGTTGGCGCGGCGGTAAAGTAAACTTAATTCGTGAGGTTACGTTTAATGTTAATGTGTAATACTACACGTTACGTGTTAAACGTACACTCAACGATTCGATGTTTATTGGATGATAAAAAAGTCTGTCACTCATAACCGGCAAAGGACCAAAATGGGGGATCACTTGTGAAATTTGATACGGCAAAAGGTTATTTAATTCAAATTCAGTTTGATTTTGATCAAAATTGACGGCCTTGATTGCAAAAACAAATTACACACATACATAATTTACATACCTACCTACTTTTTTCTTCTGTCAACAGCTCCACTTATGGTTTTATCAGTCGCCAGGCAGGCGCCAATGTCAACAGTTTTCTTGCATGTGAAAATTCGTAATGAAGGTTTAGGAAAAAAGAAATTTCTTTTTTTGTAGGGAGATGGGGTAAAAAATAAAAAAAGGTAAAATTTTGTTATCTCTAGGGTGAAATGGGGCTAAAATGAAAAAAAATTGTTCCATTTAAGCAACGCGTTTTCAGTTTGAAAGCTTTTTCTCAGGAAATGGGAGCAGGGATAATTTTTTCAAATTTTGTTATTTTTTAGGGTGAAATGGGGTAAAAAATAAAAAAAATTGTCCGATTTTAGCAATTCTTTTTTGGTTTAAAAGGTTTTTCTTATGACTTGGCTTTAGGGATATTCTTTATCAAATTTTGTTATTTGTAGGGTTAAATGGGGTAAGCATAAAAAAAATATCCGATTTAGAAATTCTTTTGCAGCCCAATTCTAAACATTCCCCGGGAGACGTATTCTCTCGGGAGTAGTAGTACCTACTCTTGTTCCAAATTCCCCGAGAGAAATTCCCGGGAATTTTTTGTTTAGAATACGGGAGTAGGGAAAAATTTCCCGGGGAATTGTGATTTAGAATTGGGCTGTTGGTGTTTGAAAGGATGTTTTATTTAGTGGATGTCCTTAGGGAATTTTTCAGAAAATTGGCATTTGTAGGGTGAAATGGGGTAGAATCGAAAAGTGGCATCTGATTTCTTTTTGTGTTTGAATGGTTATTTAAAAAAAGAAGCTATTTATAGAGTCAAATGGGATAAAAACAAGAGATTTTTGATTACAAAAATTCTTTCTGTGTTTGGAAAGTATTAAAGGTTGGACTTAGAGGATCGCACGTTTTTACATATTTACCCATAAGTAGTATATTCGATTACAAAATTTAGCTTAAATATTTATTTATATTTTCTTTTGTAATTTATATGCGAAGTTTAGGTTTGTCTACCCGTGCGAAGCCTGGCGGGCCATGCCATATAGTGCCGTATAAACTTTAAAACAAATATATACATATTAATATAATAAAAAAAGGCTTCCGTTTCATTAGAAGAGAGATTTTTAGCCAACCAGACTTCATGTGCGCTATAAAATGTTGGCACCAAAATTTTTCATTTTTTATATTTCTAACTCTTGACACGCGTTGGCCACCAACCTCTTCATTGATTGAAGAAAACACGATTTTTAAAAATTATAGTTAATAATTATGTACTTTATAAGAACTGTAAGCTCGCTTCATAATCGCAAAGCGGCACATGACCACATTTGATTGAAATTTTAACATTGTAGGTCTTACAAAAGGTAAATAGGTATAAATGGTGAAACATAAACAACGTGTTTTTTTATTATTGTATTTATTTGACTCGAATTCAATATCTAATGGATTTACATTGAATGCATTATAGCATTTTGCCTTTTTTCAACTGTATTTGATATTTTCTGAAGTTGAGTGAGTGTTTATATTTTTATTTTTTATTATTATTATATTTTTAAAATTCGTAAAAGGATAATTTGTTTCTTAAAATGTTTTGATCTGCATCGTCATTTAATATAGTCCAAATAATATACCTCATTAAACTATATTTTCAGCTTATTCGTTACAGGTTTAATAAATTGATTTATATTTGTGTTAGATTGTTGTTTTTTAATTTATTTTAAAATTTGGTTTCCTTCAGTTTATCCCTCAAATTGATTAATAATTGTTTATCGGTGTATTTTGTTTTTCTCTTTTGTGTATCAATATTCTTAATTGGAAAATAGATTCTTAAGTATAAGAATACAATAATAATAATATACGTTCAGTAATTTTGATCAATAAAATTGCAATTGGTTTTGTAATTTTACATATAATGTATTATAGTAGTTCTTTTTTGTATTTAGACATTTTTCAAATTTAAATTACAATAAAATTATGGAATATATTTTTTGTTTGGGCTTATATGTATATAGAATATAATGTATTATAATAAATCCATTTAGGTTCAATAATATATAGCTACGGTCTATGCCCATGTTTTATGAGAATAGAGAAACAATTTAATTATATTATATGCTTAACGTATAAATAAAAACATATTAACAAACAACAAACAAATAGATATATAGAAAAAAAAAAAAGTATTAATTTAAATGGAGGTTCTATAATAGCAACTATATTTTCATCTCAAAGCCCTCGATCATAATAAAATTCCTATATCTTAACTCAAGAACAGAATGAAGCACACTACTCGAAAATGAAAATAATACACGCATTTTAATTATCTTGACCCTGTCAAGTAATTGAAAAATTGAATATTAGATTTTTTTTTTTTTAGATTTTTACTTGGAATTTTGATTAAAAATGTTTTTTTTTTCTGAAACTTTGCTTTATAAACTATTTTCAATCCTTACTGCTTGCGCATTTTTCAATTTGATTTTTTTTCAAACTCTATTTATACGTAGGTTGTGTTTATATATATATATATAAAAAAAAACAGTTTTTAAACATTTTAATTATTAAAAATTAGTTCAGAATTAAAGAAAATATTTGTTCATATAATGTTGGTTATATGTTTAGTGTTTTGTTTATTATATTCATTTGTTTAGTATTTGCATTAATCTTATTTACGAGGAGAGAGATGAAGGATAGAACAAAAATGAGAATTTATCGCAGATCGGGATCATCGTTGGCAGCTTTCTTGATTCTAAGCAATATAGTTGTATACCATTGATCGAGCCTTGAAATGCTATCGTAATCCTTGACGGCATCAGTAAATCCTTCGATATTTTGCTCTTCTAAGTGCTCACACAGAGTCTAACAAATAAGTTTAACATAAATGAGTTGTTATGAACAAAAGTAAATAAATGTATGGATAAGTTTATTTTTAGGGTGGGTCTAAAAAAAATTTGGATGTCCCATACAAATTTTATGGGAAACAATTTGAAAAACTTTGCAATTTTATAAATTACGGCATTTTTTGTTTCACTTGTTTACCGGCATATGCAAAATCTACTTGTTTTGACATTTAAAATCAAATAAAAGTGAGTTTAGGGGGAATGGTTCAAGGCATAACTTCATTGAATACGCAACTGAAACACTGAAATATATGGAAAATCCGAATGTCAGCAAGGATTTACAAAACTGACAAATTGTTGATATCAATTGCATCTAATAAATAATATACGAACTTGGACAGATGAATCATACAATTTTAAGATCTAACTAAGAGAATAGACAAAGAGAATTTGTCTTAATTATTTATGAACTACGGTACTATCAATATCAAGATGTTCGACTTAGTTCATCTCTTTTCCTTACAACAAAAAGAAAAACCCCACCAACAAACTTAGCCAAATAAAAATACGCACCTTCACAAGTTTATACTCTCGTGAATCCTGAAAAGCTGGATATTGTTGAGCATACTTCTCAATTGCATGTTGAGCATTTAACAGATCTACACTTAAGTGACATAGTGCAGCCCTGAAGAAATATTCTTTAGCGCTGTATTTTAAGAGAGAGCTCTCCAAAGATGAAGTAGCCACCTATGATTGGTATTAATATAGAATTATTTGTTTTTATTCATTTTTTACAATAATTACCTGTTCGTAGATTTGTATAGCTTTGTCGTAATCTTCCAATTGAGCGGCATACTGTGCGACCTTCAACATACATTTGTTAGCTGAACTAACTGATTCTTCACCTCGGAAGTAATCGGCTGCTTGTTCATAATGCTGGATTGCTTTTGCCTGTTTTGTTATATTGTTAAGGAAGAAGAAGAAGCATTAGCAGTGAGCAAGTAGTTTCGTATAAGAAGTTTTCATCTTACCAAAGTGTTGGGATCTGATTCGTACATTTCAGCAATGCTTTGATGATGTTTAGCTGCCATAGTAAATCGTCCCATATCAGTGTAGATGTCAATGGCTTTCAAAAGACAAGATACAGCTTCTTCTACGTCGGACTTTTGAATTAATAGGAAAAAATATTACTTCATGTTTAATAATAATATCATTGTATTTTGGGTTTACCTTTTTGTAACAGTTGGATGCGTCAACGTACATTGTACCAGCATCGTGACGACTTCCAGCTCGAGAATGCAAAGTAGCAGCCTCACAGAATGCCTGTCCGGCCTTTGACCAATTTTTAGCCATTTTAAACATATTTCCAGCACGCTGGTAGCATTCGATGGCATCTTCGACCTTATTGGATCCACTTCTAGGTGGAAAAAATTTTTTCATTATCAAAAAAAAAAAATTACATGCAATTTCATATTCCAAGAAAGAATTGAAAGGGTAGGGGAAGGTAAGGTAAGCTCAGAAGATACTTACCCAAACAATGATCCCAGAAAACCCTTCTGTTGGGTCAGTTTTTTTTCTGCTTCAGCCATTAGCTGCATTGCTTTTTGTTCATTGTCCGCCATGTTAGTGGTTTATTAGAGAAATGGTTATTTCTTTAAAAAAAATTCGTCCTGGGATAACACTGAAAAATTTTTCTTTTTATGACACACAACGACAGAACTATTGATTTCTTCTCACTTCGTTTTTTCTTCTTTTTTTCAACGTAGCGAAATAAATTGACAAGAGTTCTTGTTATTAAAAGGTTGGTGGCGCTACGTGCTTCCATGGGATGCGTTCGTTTGGTGAATGATCGTACAGGTGGAAACAAGTTTCTGGATATTTTTTGATGTCTGCTTTTAATCGGCACCATTTATTTCAATACCCTTAATTTTATATCAAATAAAGTCTAGTACGCAGATCAGGAAAAATTAAATGTTAGCTCAACAATTTTAATAGGCGTGTTTTTTTGCAAGTCCATATAAATTTGTTGAAAAAAACAACATCGGAACTAATAGTTTTAAACGTAAATACAACAACAACTTAAATCCATATAGGCTTAGCTAAGTCCAGATAATTATAGGGACTTACGTATTGAAAGTAAGAAGGTCCTAAGTCCCGATGTCGTTTTTTTTCGAAAAATCCATATGGACTTGCAAAAAAACACGCCTAATAACTACAAACATTTGCCAAAAGCCGTTCAATTTTTTGAAGATGAAGAAACGAAAAAAATTCCAAGAAGTTCATTATCCGGTTTTATTTTATATTTGGTTAGCTCCTTGTTTGTTATATGTTTGTTTGTTTATTCAATAGATTTGGGCATCAGCTGTCAAAATTTGTCCAGCTGAATAATGCTTCGCGCATTGTTTTTCCGCGCAAAATGAAGTGGAGACTTTTGCTTACCTTTTCGCGTACAGCAGTTACAACTGTCAAATTTTGTGTTGGAGCTGCGTAGTTCTTAAAAAAAATATCCGAGATAAAATTGGCGCTGGGAAAAATTTTATATGGGAGATACATGTTGTCTTGATCTGCGTATTAGGCTAGAATAAAGTTCTGACACACAAATCTGAAGTGGTTGACACAAAAACGATTTTTTTTCTCGTGTGAAAAGATTAAGAGATTTTTAAAAGAAATAAACTTCAAATAATCTCCAACTTGTTTCTCCGTGTGAAAGGGGGCTATACTAGCTTTGAAAACATATGAACACATCCCTTATACGTCACTGGTTTTGACAATTCTCTCCGGCTGACTGGAAATTTCTTCTGCTCAAAGTTCGTTTTGGTTTTGGCTGATTGCTTTTCAATAAATTTAATTTTTTCAATCAATAATAATTAAATATTTATAACACTAATTAAAACAAAGGTGAGAAATAAGTAGCTATTTGTCAGAAAAATATATACACGTTTAAACACCAATTAAATTCTTTTCGACCATTATTCTAACAATGGCCTGCCTTTGTTTCCTTTTCTATATAATACAAAATTAACTATTTCTTCCTTTCGCTATTTTATAAAAGTGATTGGCGTATAAAACCAGGAATACAATGTTGTCCAGCATTCAAGGTTTTTTGTCACGCCATCGGAGAAAGTTCGTTGTGACTGGAGTCGTGGTAGGTGGATCATTTTTGGTCTTCAAGTATGCTCAAAAAAAGCTGCGTGATTTCCAAGAGCGACAAACTCGTGAGTTTCTCGAACGCACTCAACGCATTCAGTATTTCGAATCCCAGGAGCGGAACTGCAACCAGGTCATCATAGGCATTAGTACAGATCTATGCAACGAGATCCTGAAGCTGCTTAACAGCGATGAACTGCTCGAGAGGCTGCGGCGAAATCCAGAAAATAAAGTAGAGCTCTGGAACGAACTCAAAATCATTGCATTTACACGACTAGCAGTATTTATTTATGCCACATCCATGATCAATATTGCATTGAGAGTCCAAATGAATGTAATCGGCGGCTATGTGTACAAGGACACTATCCAAGAGGACAACAAACTCACCGACGACATTCGAGAGGCCTATTTATCATCTATTAGGCATTTTCTCGGTGATGGCTTGGTAAATTTGGTGCAGTTGATCAAATCAAAAGTAAAGGCTATTATCAAAACACAATCGCTTACCTCTCGCTTAAGCCTCTCCGACTTGGAACAGCTGTTCTGGTCGATTCAGATGTCTATCAATAGCGATGCGAGCGATCCGAACAGCAAATTAGCAACCTACGTTATGCCATCTCAATTGGGGAGCTCTGGGGAAATCCTAGACAAGATGTACAGCGAAACATTGGACCTGCTGGAGAGTGATGATGTATCGACGATATGTTCGAATAACATATGTCGTGGTTTCTCGATTGCTGTAGATAGCATAGCCGAGTGTATGGCTGATTCGGTTAAAACCGCCTTGCAGGATCAAGCAGTTGCCGATGAAACACCCAAATTCAATGTTAACAAAATCGAATTAGCTCTTGCCAAAGTGATCCCCATACTCAATGGACTGACTGCAAAGAGCGTCGACAGAAGTAAGAATCCACAAAATTTTGTCACTTCGATTGTGACGTTCTTTTTGGTGTCAGAAAAGTGCAAGACACTTGGGGCGAATGTTTACGAAGTATTTAGCGTATAAGTTTCTGATTTAATTGTGACTAAGGAGAACGGCACTGAACGCATTCCAATGTGTGTTTTCTTGTTTTTTTTTTAGTTTATACATTTGTATTGTTCATATTTAGGTTGTAATGGGTCGTAAGAGTTTAAATAAAAGAATCAGGTATTATGAAGAACAATCACACTAATAATGGTGGGATTTTATTTTTAAAGTAATTTTATAGGTTCAAATTTCAAGAAAGAATTTAAGAGACAAACTTATAATATCAAATCGTGTTATAAGTTTTGGATGAACACAAGAGCGTATGAAAAGACTTGCCACTTGAAAAATAAAGATAATAGACATTACTCCTGACTAAGCATGGTAAAAATTGATTTCACATTTGTTAAAGAAATGAAAAATATTTCAACTGTTTTCCAAATATGTACTTCGAAATAGATTAACGACAAGGTTTTTTTTATTGTAATTTAGGATATAATCTATCAAGATAACTATGGAATTCGATGATCAATTTTTTGTTTGGAAAATTAATTTCGATTGTGGTATTACAACATAAAAGAAAAGTTATGGGCCTATTATTTATGGCTCAGTTGAAGTTTCTCTGCCAAAATTCAGCCATAATTTAGTTTCCTCTACGCCAGTCGAGCCTTAAGCAAACCACACAAACTTGTTCGTATTATAGAAGACATCTGATTTCAGTTGAGTTGAAAAGATTGCCTATTAGGATGCTAATAGGCATTTATTTTAAGTCAAAATATTTTAGAGACACCTGAGTTGCCATACATAATAGGTCCATAAGTGATGTTCGGATGAAATTAAATATTAAAATATCAGGCATTTAACAGAAATGTCGAACAACATGATGAACAAAATGTCATGTCTCAGCTTAGTGTATCCCACTATCAAGACCGTTGTATAGTGATGAACAATTATACTTCATAGTATCGATTGAGAAAAGAGCAATGAAACACAAAAAAACATAATTAGTTAATTATCTCGATGGGTAATGTATTTGGAACAAAAGTACAATATGTATGTCTTGATTTTTAAAAGAAAGGAATTTACTTCTTCTTAGCCTTTGGGTCGGGCGGTGAGGGTGGTGTTGATTGCAACAAGCCAGCATCTCTCATTCTTTCAAATGCCTTGTTTGCGTCATAGTTCTTGTAAAAATCAGCAAAGCGTTGCTTTCTTGGCTTATTCACCGATAAGTAAAATGTGGTAACAGAACACATGACCGTTAAAAACATTCCAAAAAGATTTCTCTTGATTGTGGCATTGTGAAGCCCTCTAAGAACGGGTTTACTGTAAGGTGCCATGTTTTGATATCCCGGAATATTTTATGTAAGCAAGCTCCCCCGAGAGTTTAATGAAAATAAAACAATATTTAGGAAAAACCTTTGAAATGACAGAAAATGCTAAGGTAGGTATGTCTATTGAAAGTTTAATATTTCATGTGGTAGCTATATAAACGCAAGTAGTTTTTAAACGACAGTGAATCATAATATTGTTGAAAACTATACTTTATGACCACATGGATGATAGGAAAATTAAAACGCCATTATAATTATTTTATTAAAGCACTTTAATGCTTTATTATTTGTATCCCCATTAAACTTTAAAGATTAATACATAATTTAACACGATTGGAAAACACCAGCAGCCTTCATCCTTTCGAATGCTTTTTGGGCATCGTAGTTCTTGTAGAATTCGGCGTAGGCATCTTTCCTTGGATCCTTAACGGCAACTTTAAAGAGCATTGAGATGCCGAACACCAAACCAACGGCAACAGCTAAATTCCTTTTGATTGTGGCATTATGCAATCCCCTTAGAAGGGGCTTGGGGATTGATCCTGCGGATACTGGAGCGTTGGACATTTTGAGTACTGTTCACTTTCTATTGATAAAACTGACTGAAATCAAATGAATAAAATAATGTATTTGGGTTGTTATGTAATGGGAAATGTAAAATAAAATCAATGAAATAATTTGCCATACCTTTTTGTCGAGAAAAGATTTTTCATAAGAAATGTCAGAATCAGAAATGATGGAAGAAAAATGAAGTTGGCTGAGGTTCAATTTGTTTTCGGAACAATAAGTCGGTAGGGGAGTAAATAACAGAACTACCCTACCTACGGGTAATGGTTAAGTCAAGACCGCACTCGACGGAATCGCACTTAGCGGAATTACAGAATGCGTCAAGAACCGTATTTTAACTACCGCTGATGATCCATATAGATAATCTAATAAAAATAAAATAATACGGATCTAAGTAACAGCTGTGTTGTAACTTATTCATTTTTTCCTTACGTTTGTTTATTTTTCATATATTCGTTGTTTTTTTTATTCTTTACACTAGAGTTTGTAATTCTTGACCATTTGCAAAGCTGAGAAGCAAGATCAAAAACTAAACATTTGGTTCATGAAACACGAGATCCCAATAGAGAGTTGCAGTCAATATTTTCCTTTTACCAAAAATTCAGAGGGAAGATAACAGCCTTACATCCCATTTATATTAGTTTTCTCTTACATCTGTTGATTGCGAAGATTGAACTGTTGCTCAAACTGAAAAAAATACCTGTGTCCTACGTGATTAAACGTAGATGCGCGCACATGCAATCGAATAGATTCTCGGCGATGTGGGTATTGGTGTATTTCATTCCAATATTTTATTAAGTGTGACGAGCTAAGTAGTATATATGCACAAAATATATTCTTCTCATGTGTTCAAGTGTTGTTTTTTTTTTCAAACAATGCATGTACATATTTATCCCTTTCTTTCCTTATTAAGAATAGGAATTGAAATAGGAATAGAAATTGAGAAAAAGAAAAACTGAATAAATGTTGTCTGTGTGTTGATTTATCTCGGTCGTTGATTTTTAAGTTGCTTATGTGCTCGATCATCGTTCAACTAGTGATTAAACTATTCAGTTTCGGAAAAATTGCATGTGCGCGCCTATCCTTACTCCACCTGGATTAAGTGAAGTTCACTAACCGCCATATTATTCACTAGATACATCCAGGACCCATGTTCTGTAACTCTCGCATCGATAAAATCAGTCGAGAAACGATGGAAAATGGAACAAAACTCATATGATGTGTTTCAATTTTCATCGTTTCTCGATTGCTTTTAACCATGCGAGAGTTACAGAACATAGGTCCAGATTAAAACTTAAATCCAGATGTATTTACATTGAATTTGTATGCTTCACATCTGGATTTAAGTTTTTAATTTGGATGAATCGAGTGAATAATATGGCCGTAAGTGGATGAGGAATTGAAAATAAAACACAATCGAATTTAAAGGAAAAGCGATAACTCTGCAATTTGTACAACCTATGCATTTCGGCCACCATCCCTTGTCTCGGAATTAAAAATCGCGAATGAAATTGCATCGTTTAAAAGCATTACATGAATTTATTAGGCGTGTTTTTTTGCAAGTCCATATGGATTTGTCGAAAAAAACGACATCGGGACTTAGGAACTTCTTACTTACAGTACGTAAGTCCCGATAATTATCTGGACTTAGCTAAGTCCATATGGATTTAAGTTGTTGTTGTATTTACGTGTAAAACTACTAGTCCCGATGTCGTTTTTTTTGACAAATCCATATGGACTTGCAAAAAAAACACGGCTATTATGTTTTTTCGCGTACTGTCCAAACCTAATATATTTTTTTTTTATTTTCAGGATTTTGGACAAAAATTCGTAGTTTTGGTTTTTGGACAATACGCTAAAAAACACGTCTCTGCGGCTTTTCGAAACTCCACGGACTTGCCTCGCTTCTATTGTGTTCAGCAGCCAGTCACTCGCAACTCGCATGCATATGCAGCTTTATTTTAATTTTGTTCCGAATTTCATGAGAAATTTTTCTGAATTCCGTATCTTGTTGACAGCAATCAGATGTAAAATAAAATCTTTTGTTTCTTCAAAACAAAGAACAATTGGAAAAAAATAAAAAAAAGAGATCTAATTTGAGCCCTGCAATGAAGGCCGATTGCATTGACGATGTTTCAAGATCTTGGACTGATGATCTTCCAAAGTGCAAAAATACAGGTGCTGGGACAGCCAAGCGAGCACCTCAATGGGGTGGTGGCGGTGGCAATGAAGGGAACCCCTCGCGCATCAAGAGAATATCCGATTACAGCTTTTATTGCGAAGTCAACGAGAATACAAGTCTGTATGCAATATTCTCCGGACACAAAGGTCAAAAAGTTGCAAAAATGGCGATGCAAAGAATAGCAGCAGAAATAATTTTAGGCCAATTGATTGACAAGCGAACGGACGAAGAAGTGCACGAAGTCCTACGACAGGCTTTCCAAACTGTGGAAAAATCATATCAAGAATCGATTGATGGTCTTTTAGCTAAATATGCTATTCTGAGGTGTCAGATAGCAGAAAACGTAGGGATCTATGAAGAGATAGTGAGAAATTTAGAATCGATTGAACAAGAACTGGCAGTTGGAGCTAGTGCTGCTATATGTCTCATTTACAACTCGCGTTTATTTATATGCAATGTGGGCACTTGTAGGGTGCTATTGTGCCGAACCGATGCGAACCACACATCCAGAGCCATCCAATTTTCCGTTGATCATAACTTGCTGAATGAAGATGAAATTCTACGCCTCACTCAGCTGGGAGTGGATGTTTCTCAGTTAAAGCGCTTCGATATGTTCAACACCCGATCGATTGGGTACTATCTCGGCAAAGGCGGCTACAAGGATTGTCAGTATCTGGCGAATGCAAGTGCTGAACCCATCACTGCTCAACCAGAAATCGTCGGAGGAATCACAATTGATCCGTCGTTTCAGTTCTTGCTTCTTATGTCTAGTGGAACATGCAAGTATCTGCAAGATATCTACGCTGGTGACACTACACAAGAAAACAGACAAATCGTTCAGATGTGCGCCAGGGAACTGCAATCGAATCATGAAGATCTAACAAATGTTGCTCAAGCCGTAGTCAATAATATTGTGCAACAGCACCGGGAGACTTTTGATAATGGAAGACGGTCGAATGATGATTTGACAATTCTTTTGAGGAATTTCAATACAAAACGAAATAACAGGGTTATGTTTAACTCTCTTGTGCAGGAGATACGGAATGAATTGACCAATTGCAGCGAGGACACATGTGTTTCTATATATGAAGCATCGGCAATGGGAACGAATATGACTGACACTGGATCAATTACATCGCAAACAAGTTCTTCGAGTCATTTTGGTGAGATTCAAAAAGTCACCCCTTATGTCGACTTTTCTCAGTATTACGAGAACGTCAGAGCTGCTAGGCAAAAAGGGACACTTCCAGAAGGCATTAATTTTGACTGATATACGATTAGAATTATTATTGTAATAAATTGTTATTTGTTGTTATTTATTTATTTTTGTTTCTGTTCTCTTATTCTTTTAACTTTTATCTGCAATAGCACCTTTTGATAATGCAGTTTGCTCAAGTAACATATTTGAAAACATAATCTGCGGTTTAGCTGTGCAATACAAAAATTGAGATTACATACTAGTTCGAAGACTAAGTAAAAGCCTATTTTTTTAAAATCTTAAGGTTTTTTACAAAATTGTGTCTACATGATATATGTAGGTATGTATTTTTTTTTAATAAAGTATTTTTCGGGCTTACCGCGACGATTTTATTCTTTTTCATAACAAAACACTCCACCAACTTATGTGATGCTCAGAATGCGATTGCAAGAAGTACCACCTCATTTGCCAGCACCAACAACCTCTCAACAAAACACCAACCGGTACCATCTCCGTGTGAGAAAATAAAAAACTCAAAAACAACATCCACCCACAAATCATCAGTCAGCTCGTGACCACGACAAGTGGAACCTTACCGAAACGTCGAGTGTTTATGAAAAAGAATAAAATCATCGCGGTAGGTTTTATAAAAATGTTACAGAACCGCGAAGACCGTAGTTTAAAATTTTAAATATATGTAATTGTAGGTAATGGTAATTCTAACCAAAATCCGTTACCTAAAGAAGTTTTTTGTTCTGCCTTTTATTCACTTATTATGACCCACTTATTATGCGACTCTCAAGAAAAATTTGGCAAAACGTCAAACGTTCGATTTGAGTCGAAACGATAAACAGACCCACTAAAAGTAGAATTTTAAAAACTGTTTTTTTATAACAGCAGAGTTTTTTTTTCAAAATATTCCCTAAAGCATCTGATGTCCATAAAAAGTCCAACATTAATTTTCAAACGGCCGGCGCGGCGAAATAGTTGTGTGCAATGTGTTACTATAGCCACTAGTAATGGCCACTTTTATGGCTTGAGTCATTACTTTAGATCTTCAACTTTGAATTTAAATTTTATAGCACTCTTTAAAGTGAAATAAAATCCAATTCCAAAGGTGTAATATAATGTTCAAATTTTGTTTCTGGACTGTATTCAAATGGAAAAGGTCTCTACAGATTTTGATTAACTACATATGTATTTACATTTATGTACGCATGCATATGTTTGTATTACACATTTGCTTATTTAAATTTATTTTTTTTTTCAAATAAGAAATGGTATTTCTTATACAACTCGCCATTTACATTCCAGATGTTAACATATTTGAATTCAAATTCCAATTGGTCTAACAAAACTTAACGAAAGAGAATGCTCAATAAAGGACATGTGTTCAGTTTGCCATATTGTAGTCAACGGGGTAGTTTTTCCCTCTGTTCGCATGTGTAGAAATAACCACCTCCTTTTGTGTGCCATCATTAGATAAAAAAGCCAGCCGTCAAATGTTGTCATTTTATTAAAAAAAATATATACATATATCCGAAAAAAGCATTCGTTATGCTCAGCTGTACCGTGCAATCAGTACTAAAGTAACGGCAAAACCAAAAACACACCACGCATCGCGAAACGTAAACATCAAAACTAATTTTTTTTCTCATTTATAGATACAGTTTTTTAATTAATTTTCTATCTTTGTGTCATTTTCCTGGTTCTTAAATTAAATAAATTATTCATCGAGTGCCACTTCGGAAAAGAAACCCTGGAAATAAGGGGTGTGTAATAGCGAAGGATTTGTGCGGGCGAAGGATTATTGAATTTTCCAAAAATTTTCTCTCAGAAATTCTAATACAAAAAAAGTTTTCGTGTGAATTTTCCTTTTCCATATTTGACTGAAAATCCTGTTAAATCCTCCCTTTTACCATTTCAATTCGAGAGAAAAAAAGAAACTTGTAAAGAATTTATTTTAATTTTTAAATGTTTTTAAACCAACTCGGAGGGAAAAGTTGTTATGTAAGAATTTTATTTAATGTAAACACTTGAAATATTATACATACATATTTACTTTGTTGTTCTTTTTTTAAATAAACAAACAATTAATGTCCCTTAGATTTGTTGTAAGGTATAAAACAATTAAAGCGCGGTAGAGCGCCCTTTTATCTTAATAAAAGGATTTTCAAGAGTAGTACGTCTCTCTAAATAATGAAGAATGGAGGGATGAATGATGTGAATAGATTATGTTCACATCGATTGCTTCCATAAACATAATGTAGACTCGGGTTGCAAGGTTGCAATAATCTTCCAGCTAATGAACTCAGGATGTCTGCTATGAGTGTTAGATGCAGTTTATAATAATTAAAAAATAAAAAAGCATACCTGTTGGTTGTTGTCTTGTATGTTATTTAATTGCTGTTTTCTTCTTTTTTATTATGATCCTTGTTTGTCATTGAGTGGTTGATATGGAAGTAGAAGGGTTGGTTTTGTATTGTGTAATTTTATATAATGAATACGTACCTAGATAAGTAGGGATATAATATTTTATTCAATAAGATAAAAACAAAACCGCATTGTGGATATATATGTACCTAGATTTTTAAGTCATATTTAATATTCATAAAGCATTATGTACATACATATACATATATGTATGTATATACATACATACCTAAATAAATACAGAAGTATGTCCATCTAGAAGACCCAGTTATTTGAGTAGCTGTCATTCTATAAATTTCAACAGATAAAGGTTTCAAACTAAGCCACTAGAGAAGAGGACAAATTAAAAAAAAAATGATCTAGTAATAGTGAGGTACCGGTTAAAATGCAAAAAAGTAAACCATATTAACAAAAAAAATATGAAACCGATTCTCGTACCTGGAAAATGTCCTAAAAACACTAGGTACGATGTTTTAAGGAAAATTGACCCAAGCGTTTGGGTTTAGGCACTATGCAATCGCCAAGCGTTGGAAATATATTCAAATGACTGAATAAAACTATAATTTCTTACAAAAAATTCAAACAAAAACGCGCGTTTTTATTGCATACACTATAATATTGATGAAAATCCTTAAAGTGCAAATGATAATGAGTGGTTACTCTATGTAAGTATTTTGTTTAGAAAATTAATTAATTTCGAAAACGCATGGGTTTAAATTATAAGTTTGTATTTTTGTTCTGTTGTTTTTATTATTTAATTATAGTATATTGTAATTAATCAATAAAAAAAAATTAATTTTTGATGCAAAAACCAATGGTTTCTATCAAAAATAATTCTTGCATACATTTAGGAACACCCTTTATATAAGGGTTGATTAAAACCCCAAAAACTTTTGTTTCTAGACAAAACTTATACAGTAGGTAACAGTGTTAACGGAGGCGAAATTATTTATGTGTCCCTATGAATGTGTATTTTGAAAATAAATGAGTCCATCAATTCCCGAACGGATTGAATTCCAAACTGCCTCCATCCTACTCAAAGTCAATAGGCAATCTGCAATAAATCACCTATCCAACAGCTGATCCCAAAAATTTTACGGAGAACTAAACACCAAAACTATCCATCATCACTTCTCAACGCAATAAACTATTCAGAAAAATGGAATCTCCCAGTTCAAACTAAACCAAAAAAATGTCCAATATTTCCACCATGGAAAATACAAATTGACTCAATAAACACAAATTTACAAAGATTCCCAAAAGCCACAACAAGTAATGAGATGTACCGGAAAATCTTTATGGAAACGGTAGCAAATCTAAAAAGGACAGAATGGAATTTCCTCTAAACAGATGGTTTCAAAAATGATCACGGAGTTTCGTTTGCAGTAGTCGACGAATTAGGAAATATTGAAATCAAAGGTCTACTAGCAGACCCCACCTCCATCTTTACTGCCGAAGCCTTTGCTCTACTCAAAGCTACAATATTCACAAACAACGAAAAAACTGCAATATATTTTCAGACAGCCTATCAACCACAGATTAACCACATGAAGATAAGAATGTTTCGTACGTTTCACCCACCAAAACCCATTTGTTTACATTGTTGTATTTGTAATTTCATCCCGCGTCGATGAATAGATGTGAATTGCAAAAACAATTTAACCAGGTGTGTGAAGATCCCTACTGTCTATGTGTGAGATTTTTATACACACATTCTCATTTTTTATCTGATAACTGCCAGTTCAAGCTTGTAGGCAAATTAAAATGGCTGCCGGGGATTCTCATCTTCATGTGGCTAATCTGTGCTATCAACTATCACCGCACTAAAAAAACCTCAACAACAAAACAGAAATAATCGATCGCCTGAGGGATAAAATAATAGGAAATAAAAATCTGAAAATTATATGGGTGCCAGGACATGCTGGAATACCCAGTAATGAGTTGGCCGACAAGACGGCAAAAACAGACCATGAAAAACCACTCATACAATTCAACATTTTTAATAAAAAAGATACAAAAAAAAACCCTTCTCTACACAGCTTGTAACCTCAAAATAAGCAAATGGAAAGAATATCTCTATTACTACTCTCAAATCAAGCCTCAAGCTCAAAAAGCTATCTACCCGATAAATATATCTCCAAATATATTCTCAGATGCTATATAAGACTCCGGCTAGGCCACTGCAACATCACCTATAGCCACTACATTACAAAAGAACAACAACCATAATATGTCACCTTCTTAACAACAACATTCCTCTCACCATGAATCACCTCACCATCGATTGCGAGCATGTCAAACTCATGTCTAAAAAAATTAATTCAAAAAGCACTCTCATAAATCTTTTAACTGTTCCGTCTGAACAAAACATTATATTTTTATTTATGTTATGTATAGCTTATCGAAGTAAAATTAAACTTTTTAAATCAAGTAAACTAAAATTATCGGCAGGAAGTCCTGGTAGCTAGCGCCGAAAAAAATTAATATTATTTGTGTTATTTATTACCTATTAATAAAGTTATAATAATAAAATTCATAACATTTAAAAAAATACGAATTTATGTGGCGAATATCCAAAGTTTTTTTTTTATTGTTTTATAAAAGAAAAAGTTAACAGAAAATTAAGAATAAAATTTAAACTTTTATATATATGTATTTTAATAATTAATAATAATAAATTTAAGATTCAATCTTACATTTCATAAAAAAAACAAGTTTATGAATAACCTTATTTATTACTTATTTCAATTTACTTATTTCATCTTCTATAGGTTAGTGAAAATAAAAAAAAAAAACTGTGTGAGTGCCGGGACTCACGGTTAATATGTGTAAACATCAACGTGCGCGGATCCAAAACGGACTTGTTTTTGCTTAAAGGGGATCTTAAGATTTTTTCACTGAACGCACCCATCCTAGTATGCTGATCGTAACGTTGCACACCGTAACGGCGCTGCACGAAGTAACGTTGCACACGAACTTTCACTTTTTTTGCACTCTACCGCCAGCATAGATGTTTACACATCAAAAACTTTGAGATACTGTTTTACAAAAAATGTTTAATTTATTTATTAACAACAAAATTTAAGAAAAACTTAATTTTTTTAGCACTGATGACAATATTTATCTGAAAAACAGCCATAAAGATTTTGATTAAACTTTCATACCTGTATACATCAGTTTAAATTAAACGTTTCAGGTTGTTGGCCAAAAAATCCCATAACCACAATTAATACGAATGTCCTCTTTCTGGGAATTTTCAGAAACAAAATTTAGTTTTTAATTTGTATTTTATTTGGAATATTTAGATTATAGCTTTATCTACCAATTTCCTTAAAATTGTGTAAATAAATAAAGGGTTTTCCAATAAGAGGTATTATTTTGATATTCAAAGAAAAATAGAATTTTTTGAGATAAATGATCGGATGTTTATTTCATTATAAAGAGGAAGGTATGCCGTTAACACAACATCAGCCAAATGGCCGCCACGACCACGCTTACAGGACCATATCCTTTTCATGAAATTTTCCATAACCAAATCGCAAAGTGGCTGCCCTATGTCCTCGATAGCCTCACGAATTCCATCTTTGAGGTCTTGAATCGACGCTGGGCTGTTGGCGTAAACCTTATCTTTCACGTGGCCCCAAAGGAAGAAGTCGCAAGGTGTTAAATCACAAGATCTCGGTGGCCAATTGTGATCACCTCTTCGAGAGATAACACGGTCCGGAAACTTTTCCCGTAAAAGATCGATGGTTTCATTGCTTGTGTGGCACGTAGCGCCGTCTTGTTGAAAGTAAACGTTGTCCAGATCAATACCATCCAATTCCGGCCATAAAAAATCATTAATCATCTCTCGATGATCAATCCATTGACCGTAACTGTTGCTCCAGCCTCATTTTCGAAAAAGTAAGGTCCAATGACTCCGCCGGACCATAAACCGCACCAAACTGTCACGCGTTGAGGATGGAGAGGCTTTTCAACAATAACTCTTGGGTTTTCCGAGCCCCAGATGCGACAGTTTTGCTTGTTGACGTAGCCTCCGAGGTGGAAGTGGGCCTCATCAGTCAAGATGATTTTTCGATGAAATTCCGGATCATTTTCATGCATTTCAAGGACCCAATCAGCAAAGACACGACGTTGTTGATGATCAGCCGGCTTGAGTTCTTGTGTTAACTGAACTTTATAAGCCTTAAGACCCAAGTCTTTATGCAAAATACGGTGTAATGACGTTTGTGGAATGCCTAATTCCAAAGAACGACGAGGAATGGACAAACCTGGGTTTTCTTCAACACTTTGGGCTACAACAGCAATATTCTCAGTTGTTCTTGAGCGACGTGGACGGGTTTTATTCTTCACATCACTAACTTGTCCCAACAGCTCGAATTTGTCCACCAATTTCTGTATTGCGGTCCGACAAGGTGCTTCACGACGACCCAAAAATGTTTTAGTTTTACGAACCGTCTCTGCCAAATTTTCACCATTTTTATAGTGAATTTTAATAATTTCAATGCGTTGTTGAAGCGTGTATCGTTCCATTTTTATTAATGGTGTAGTTTCTACTTGTCAAATGTCAAAAAATGACAGCTTCAAAAGTGACAGCTACCGAAATAGCGGGCTATTCAAAATAACACCTCTTATTGGAAAACCCTTTAGAACTTATAAGTAGGCTATGCAGTTCAAGTAATAGTGCACACTTGACAAATTTCTAAACCCCTTCTTTTTGATGTGTAAACATCTATGCCGGCGGCCGGTAGAGTGAAATATATACGTGGACTTTCCTCTGTGCGACGTTACGAGGTCACATTTTACGATGTAGCACTTTACGTTACGAAAAAAAAACAAAGAGAAATCAACTCTTTTGAATTCGATTTTTGTTCACCCTTTCTTCTTAATTTATGTCATTGTATTAATAAACCATTACATTACATCTTCAGTTCTCAGCCCTTTTATAACCTTGAGCCACAAGAGCAAGTTCATGCGATCCAGTTAGACATTTTATATTACGAGTCGTCATTTTTTGTTTTCTTATCACAAATATGTATGTACTTATACCTATAGTCGTGTTTTTAACGATATGTTGTGAGGTTGTTGATATGTTATAGTAGACGAGTTTATCATGACCGTGATCTTTTATTTAGCTTAGCTATAGAGCTACCCGTTCAGGTTTGTTCATTTAGCATCACAGACAGTGTGTTGTTTTGGTAGAATAATATATTAATATTAGTCGGAAGCGGCGGTGGCGGTGGTGATGGTGCAATGCACCTTTCTTCATTGACACCTTGACATCAAACTGTAAACAAGATTCAACTTTACTAGTCTATTTTCGTTTGTGCTTGTTTAAAATTGTTTAAGATAAATGATAAGTATTAAACCATAGTGAGTAAATTAAAAGAATTAAATCATCCATCGAACTAATTATTATCAACAAAAATCAAATACTATACTGGAATTTTAGCTGAATAATTTCTTAAATTGTTTTTCGCCTAGTTTGGGTTCGTCGATTGTTAAAAAAAATTTACTTATAATAAATATGTGCCTAGGAAATAATTATAATTAAAAAAAAAATGGCCAGTGGTCTTGGTCACTTGTATCTACCTGCTCTCTTTCGACTGAAAGTTATCTAAAGGTCTGATGACCTCTGATGTTCATTGTGACTCTGATGTTCATTGTGACACCATCTAGGATGAAACAAATGAAACTCATTTCACACATCTTACGATAAATACATTCTATACGTATAGAGGTATAATTATGTAGAAAGGCCTAATGAAGGTCCTTCGATTTGATTTTTAAGTTGACCAAAACTCGTGATGAGTAAACAAAACAGCTTCATAAGTCTATAACTGGTATATTCACCTGTTTACTCCAGCACAACTATCGTCACAAAAATAATGACAAACATATGTACATATTTCAATTTTCAATGTAGTAAACAAAACAATATTGCATTCCAAAATTTTACAAACAGATATTTTTATAAACAAAAAAAATTAAAGACTACGTACATTATTTTTTTTTTTTACAATTTTCGCACCTTTTCGTTATGAAAGTTTTGCACAGAATGATTTTATTACTTCACTTCAACAAAGATGAACATTTGGTCTTAGAAAAATTTCTGGCTATACCTATGAAATAAAAAAAAAAAAACGATGCTATTTGACACTCCGATTACGTCTATATTTTTGGGACGAATTGAAGCGTTATTCAGTTGCAAAAGGGATTAAGTGAAATTTGTATAGTTTTGAGATATAAGTGTTCAAAGTCTTTTGATAAGCACTTTTGTGTTGCATTTACCTCCTTTATGGCATATTTTTAAACCCAAATAAGAAACTAGAGATCGAAGAAGAACGCCAATCACACTGAAATTTAGGAAGGAATTTAGCTGCTTCATTAGCACATATCAAAAAACCCAAATTGTCACTATTTTTAATACAAAGTTTCATCCTTGTTGAAATGAGAAATCCCTAACTAGCTCTTGGTCTATAAATATGTACATGCATCTTTACATCTTCAATGCTTGGTCACCGTATAGCCTTGGACCACTAGCTAGAGCAAGCTTTTGCAGAATGATTAAATTCACTTCCTATATGTCAAAAAACATACGTACATATACATACATACATACATAATCTACATTATGTATACATACATACATATATACATTTTTGCTACTAATTATATATGGAGAGAAATTCCACGCTTTATAAAACCTTTATCACAGGCAAAATTATTTAAGGGAAAAAGAACTCCCCAAGGATAAAAATTAATAATTAACAACGTTAGTAGCAATTTAATATTGTGTACACGTACCTACATAATATAGATAGAACATATGCAACGATTTAGACTTATATTTTCAATGGTAAAAATGTATGTTGGCACAATTAGTCAAGTTTATTAATTTACACGACAATTATTAGCATTTCAGATAAAACAGTGAATATTTTTGACAAAGTAGGTATTTCGTTTCCTTGGTTAATAGAAGCAGTGATGTGATGTTTACCAAATAATGGGTGGGTCACAGTATTTACGTAACTGTTGAAGGAATTTTTGTCAGTACATTTAACATAGGCATACGGTATTAAACTTCACGCCACGCTAAATTCAGATTTCAATTTAAAAATTGATTTTTTTCGTGGTAAATGGAACACGATTTCAAATTGATTTATCTGTGTCATTGTATTTGTGTGGTTTCGGTTCTCTGTCAATATTTCAATACAAATTTCGTCCCTTTTAGAAGAGAAAGATGAGCTTGATGAAGTTACCGCTTCATTTTAAACTTTTCCATTTATAAACGAATATTTCGCACATATTTTTTTAACACAAATTTCATTAATTCAATCAAACATCACATTTGCCAACTGCGACAGCTGTAAATTATGTTGGTGTTAGTACAGGGAGGGGTAAATCTGCCGACAAATTTAGATCTGCAAAATTGATTTAAAATCAAAAATAAATCAATTAACTTTGCCCAATGGAACGCAAAAATGGTCAAAATTGGGTTTTTGACAGTTACAAATAAAAAATAAATTGATTTATTTTACCAATAGACAACCCCAATAGTTTAAACATAAAAATGCGAAGCGAAATAAAAATCGAAGCGTTGAAGTACCTTATCTGTAAGCCAGATTTTTGACATATCTGTTGATTGACTGTATCCTTTTGTCAAGTCATATGTTAGTGGAGACAAGTTTTTGAGGAAATTATTTTTGCGATAAATAAAAAATTGCATTCCGTTATGATAACATACATTACCAATATATGTGTGATGTATCTACCTTTATATTGTTTGAAAAACAAACCAGAATAAATACCTACTAACAAAACTTTTCTACGACAAACTCATTTGTACCGACAAGGAACATTAGGATACTAGAATAAGTAGAAATGTGAAAAGTTATCGGCCCTTACGATGATTAATAATTAATAACTAATAAACAAACATTATGAAGCTTCTCTGATTAAAATTAACTAACTCAAACAAGAAATTCGTCCTAAACCTTCCACCTTATCCAGCCTTAAATCGTATTTAAATTTCAAAAGACAATAATAAAACAAAATAAAATAAAAAAAAAAAATTATAAGGAAAAAGAGCAATAACTTGTAGCATATAGTTCGCTCCATCTTCATCTCTTCACCTCCCATCCTTTGCCTCTGCTCCCATATACCTACCAGCATAGGTACATTTTCTGGTTGATTGTGGTTGTGGGTTTAGTGCTTCTTTACCTAGATACATAGAAAAATAAATCCTTTGATATTCATGAGACTTACCGTTAAGAATAACGTTGTTTTCATTAATAATTCACAGCTTTCCATCACTGCTCTATTTATTTCACCTGCTTTTTTTTGCCGCACGCCCACCGCCACTGCTTCTGGACAAATGTTTACACTATCTGTATAGTAGAGGAGAGTTTTTGCAGTGGCAGTTTGCACGTGGAATTCCTGCCTGCTGCACCTTTTCACCATAAACGCCACCTCTCCCCCATTCCGACCAAATAACATACCTTAAACCATGTTGAACTGATGGAATTTAAGGTGAATGACTCGAAAGTGGGGATTCTTCTTGGGTTTTTGTTCCTTCTTATATCTAGCGTATATTCAGATATACATACCTATACATATGTATATGTATTATGTTTGCCCGTCCGCAATATTTCTTGATTTTTTTTTTTGTCCTGTAAATGATAAATGCTGACATGCATGTCATGAAAAGGAGCGATAGTCACTCGCACTATCTTTGGCCTCAAGTGTGAATTGAAAAATAATAAAAGGAGACGACTTAGTACTTGATACTTGCGCTCTTTTATAATTAAAATATTTTGAACTATTCAGCTATTTTATTAGATCGAAACTTTCGATTATATCGAATGTTTCATGCAATTTTCTTCAAATACATATTAGAAAAATCTACTATCTATTGAGTCCAAAATTTCTTCTCTATTTATTTCATTTGATACATTGTATAATGAGCGGTTTTTTAGGGCTGAGTTAACTCTGAGTTAAATCCAAGTTAGCTAATCCGCAGATAAATTAAACCCGAGACATGAGTAACATGAATCAGATTTTCAGTTTAGTTGCGAGTAGGAATCTTTCGAAATCGAGGTGCGGCACTTTGGAAATCTTTTGATTATCGAAGTGATGTGCGACACTATACCACAGATTAGCCACATGAAGATGAGAATCCCCGGCAGCCGTTTTAATTTGCCTACAAGCTTGAACTGGCAGTTATCAGATAAAAAATGAGAATGTGTGTATACAAATCTCACACATAGACAGTAGGGATCTTCATACACCTGGTTAAATTGTTGTTGCAATTCACATCTATTCATCGACGCGGGAAAAAATTACAAATACAACAATGTAAACAAATGGGTTTTGGAGGGTGAAACGTACGAAACATTCTCATCTTCATATGGCTAATCTGTTCACTATACTCTGTCCAACAAAAATTGGCAGTGTAGGCAAGATAGGAAGTTTATTGCCTCTCATTCTGGCTTCAGTGGATTGCATACTTTCTGTCCTTCATTAAAGCTTTCACAGGGTTGTCGTAGTGTACACGATAATACTCATCATTAAAAGCTTTTTCTTAAAGCTCGAAAATCAAAACCACCTTAACAGAAACTCAAGGAAAAAAAGATAAGGCAGTGTGAAATGAAGTGTAAAGAACATGAAAAATAAACAAACGTAAGGAAAATAGAGATAGGTATACAACACAGTTGTCACTAAGATCACAGATTAGCCATATGAAGATGAGAATGATTCGTACGTTTCACCCTCCAAAACCCATTTGTTTACATTGTTGTATTTGTAATTTCTTCCCGCGTCGATGAATAGATGTGAATTGCAACAACAATTTAACCTGTGTCTGAAGATCCCTACTGTCTATGTGTGAGTTTTTTATACACACAGTCTCATTTTTTATCTGATATCTGACAGCTCAAGCTTGTAGGCAAATTAAAATGACTGGCGGGTATTCTCATCTTCACGTGGCTATAATCTGTGGCTAAGATCGCGTATCGTTTTATTTTCATGAGATGATCTATAACGATCATTAGCGATGATAAAATGCGGCTAGTACCGCACTCTGATTTCAATAAGAAGTTTTTTACGCGCACAATGAGAAATATTTCTTCAGTCAATCCGATAGTTAACAAACCAAATTTGTTGAGATAATGAGAGATATAAAATGAATGAGGACTTGATCCTCGGATCAAGATTTTAACTCATCGATTTTGTTGGATTAACTATGAATCGATGAGTTAAAATTTTGATCAAAGGTTGACTCACGTTTTGTACAACTGTCCCCGAAAGTTAGTTTGAGGAGTAAACTAGGATTTAACCTTGAAACTAGGATGGTCTCGCCCCGTTAATCTGGGCTAGTTAAGACACTGACCAAATTATATATAATGTCTCAATAGTTCTAAACTGTTGGAAATAAGATTTTTTTAATTTAAATCAAATTTAAACAGCAATGGAAAGTGTTTATTTATAACTTTCTGATATTTGATGGCTGTCTAAAGTTTTACAAGAACTGGAAATATGAGGGTTTACGTTTATGTCTATTTTTACTAATTATTATATGATTATATGAAGTGATCCACGAGTTTAAACCCCAATTTATTAAAAAAGACGCAACCCATAACTCGCAAAGTTGCGATTCTTTGAAAAGTTCAATCTCTCAAAGTCTTAAATCTTCTCAAATTGTTAACTTAAATAAGAAAATTTCATCAAACTAATTTAGAATTAGATACAAAAAAAAACTTATAAAGATTTTTTTCCATGAATCCAGAACTTGCCTTTTTGCACCTATAACACAAGTTGTTAAAATATATAAACACAAATTGAAAGGAATACAAAATATATCTTCAGCAGAAGACCCGCATCTATGTAGACAACATTCAAGTTAGTGGGCGCTTTAGTTATGATTCGGTATTAAATGAAAAGTGTTAGTATGATCCTTTGTTAGTAAATTAATCGTAAAGTGCATTAAGCAAAAGCTCTGAAAGCAGACATAAGTAGTGTTGAATAAGAAGAATGCGGAGGAGGTTAATCAACAAAATAGCTTATTTACTGTGCACACGATAGTGTTTTTTTGAATTCTCACAAATATAAATAGCACACGATACTAACCTCATTTAAAAGGCAAGATGGTTATATATTATTTTTATGCAAACTACGTTGAACGACGATTGCATTACAGATTAGTTGGATGCAACTAGAAATGTTACATCTTCAGGATGACGACGAGGTATTTACGATGGATCAGAGTGCGCGCTCAGTGGACAATGGATAGCAGTTTTGAAAGGACGTTAAGTCAAGAGAGCTCTATTGTTTGGTGATGGTTCTCAGTTATGGCTCGAGGTGGTTTTCCTTTTTTTAAGTGTGTAATAATTATGTCAAGATGTTTTTGTTTTTTTTTTAAATCGCAAGACTATAGGAAACATAAATAAATATCATGATCTTTTTTACAAGATTGTATTTCTTTAGGGAATATGAATTTAAAAATGCATACAATAATTACATACATATGTACACATGTATGTTTGTTTGATATTTCCAAATGAACCGATATGCCAGAAGGAGCTCTTTTATTTTTCAAGATGGTGCAGTCACGTTTAAGGATGCTCCAATTAAATTTAACATCATTTTTTAAGTTTTTGCATAAATTGCATATTCTTCATTGACGAGTTAACGACTACTGGGGGCTTATTACATAAAACGAATATCGTTTGTAACGCCGCGTATTCGTTAAATTGCGATTACGAGTAACGAGTATCGTATACAAAAACGATACTCGTATTTTATAAACGAGTGCCTTCAGCTGTCGTATTGGCTGGCTTTCAATTTGAGTTTGTTGTCAATATTATGTATTTTGGTTTGGTTTTGTGTTGTTTTGAGTGAGGTAAGGAAAAATGTGAGAAAAATAATAAATGTAGTATGATTGCATTTTCGTTTTTTGCAATCGCACTAAGTGCTGACTTTCGTTTCCCTGGGCTTCATTTTTTCTGCCATGCGTTTCGTAATACATAATAAGGGCCCTGTTGATCAGGGCTGTCGTTTCATTTTTTGAGCAGTACACGGCAGTATGGCAGTAAAATAAAATTTTTTTCATATAATTATTTTCATTTCAAAAAATAATTAATACTAAAGTCGGTCAAGTTGATATTCTCTTGATAAGTAGTCTATAAAGTTCAAAAGAGCTCTCCACTCAGATTCCCCGTAATGTTTTGTGAAATAGTTTTGTATTACCTTACGTAAATTGATTTTATTTCGATTGCTTGTGTCAAAGACACATTTTCTGCTCATCAACGTATGGTTTTACAGCTTAGAAGTCTGTATATTCTTCGTAAATAAGTTTTGAAATACAGGATAAATAAGTCGTGTATATTTTATTTGTAGAATTTAATTCAGTAAGAAGAATAAAGTTTTTTAGAGGCACCCATTGCTCTAAATATTTTGACAGCGCCTTCAAGACACAACCATCTTGCCAAAGACAGTTTTATACTCCTGAATTTAAAAAAAAAAAATCTGTTTGCCTTTTTGTATTGTGAGAGAAGTACTGCATTTAGAGAGATTTTGTATGGTAGATCAGGAAAAAAGGCAGTACTTTTGCTTAGTTGGCAGTACGGTAGCATGGGGTTTCTAAAAGCAGTACAAATACTGCAATTGCAGTACTTCGACAGCCCTGCTGGTGATTGTTTGTTTGTTTACAAACGAAGCGATTTCGCTAAAAGTAGCTGAAAGACATACTACACTTTGGTATAGGAGCAATGTTTGAATTTCAAGCTCAGAAATAAATATAGGTTTTTAAAATCTTGAACCAAATTGACTTGATAAGCATGTCATTAGACAATATAAACTGGAACATTTTTAATTAGACTTTAGTAAATTTTCACCACTTAAACAAATAATAGGTATTTCGTGAGCTATTGTTTTTTTTTTTAAATTTAATTGAAAGCATGAACTGAATATATGTCTTGTTAGCACTGTGAATCATGTTCACATAGTTAGATCTTTGCAGTTCGAGTTCGATCGTAAATCAAATCAGGCATATTTATTAAATATTGATTATTAGTTTTTTTTAAGAGACATGTTGTAAAGCATTTTAAAATGTTTCTCAGTTCAGTGTAATTGTTATTCGGATACTCAAGAATTTTCAAGTTATTATCTTTTTTATACCTACCATGAAATACTGTAATCCATTCGATAATGTTAGGAATGGGTTTATGTTAAAGAGCCTATTATACAGTTTAATATCTTTTTTCTTGGCTTCATTCAAATCTGAAGTTTGTATTTTATATTCGTGGATCATCAAATAGAAATTATTTGCTTAAACACAACAAGAGAAATGTAAATTCATAGGGGCGTTTTCATATAGTCATTTTTAAACAGTTACTAAGTTAAACCTGAGTTTAGTTGTATTTGCTATGACAAATTTTGATTGTTATGGGTTACCCTTTTAATATTTGAAGTTGAATAATTCAATAAACTTATACTTGAATCAACATAGAAGGTAATCCGGTTAAAAATAGGAGCTGTATTCGTTGATCCATTTGATCTTATCCTGTAGTTTAGTAAAACATGAGTTTAGCAATCGACTATGAATAGGCCCCATAGTGTTTAAACTACCAACCAAAACAAATAATATTTTTTCTTTCATTTGTTCGTAGTTTGTTTATCAAATTGTATTAAATACTTTGTTTTGTTATGTAAAATTATAAAACATGCAAATCAAAAATCATATAGTAGTTTTGACGTTTCAGAGTTTAAATGTACATATTAGTGTTTCTTCAGTGGATTCGGACTTGAACCCGAGAAGCAAAATTCTTTTTTATAATCATTAGTATCTTAAGCTCCAATGGAAAGGTTTCACACGACTTCTTTTTTGTTTCGGAAGCTTTTGGACGCGTCCAATGAATAACAACATGAGTGAACAGAAAATCCTATACAACAGGGTAGGTTTAAGGCCCAGCTGCAATAACTCGAATTTCATTTAAAATCGTAGTGTAGGCATTAAGTGTGTTTTTTTTTCCAATCCTGGAGGGTATTGGATGAAAAAAAAAACCCATAGTTTATTTTTTTGAGAATTGACAAAACTTTCCACACTACCTTACCTTATCTTATTAGTTGATTAAAATGAAAAGAAAGACATTTCAAATACGTTCTGTAATAATGTTGTGGAACACGTATCGATTGTTTAGTTCACAGGAGTTGAGTAAAGTAGAGTTTACAGCAGCCGAGGATTTAGTTGACAAATGAAAACTTGGGATACAAATCGATTTTGATCACGATTTAGAGATTACGGATAGAGACAGCAGACTACGTACTCTATGACTACAAACTAAACGGGTGGGGTAGGTATACTTTTATTTAAAATTTGCAAATAACGTTTCTAAAACATTTTCGTTTCTTAAATTTGTTGTTAGGACCAAAGAAAATCGTTATAATCTGATCTTCGCAACCACAAAGCTATTTAGGAAAGCTATTAAGGAAAATCCATCTTTCGGTAAAATTGTGACAGAGCTCGCTGCGTATACTAACCATCATTAAACTTTTAATCCAAGCAATTCTTTTCCCAAAACTGTCAATTTCTACGTTTTGGGCAAAAGAGATTCTCACTAGAAAATAAAAAATTACCCCGAAATATTTGTGGTGCCCCTCCTTTTAGGTGTTATACATAGTTGTATGTGGTTTTATTAGATACATAGTGTGTCTATGTATATTGATAGATCTGTGTAGCTGTCGAAAACTTTAAATTTTCTTAGTAAATACTAATGTGTTCTAAGGGAGTTATATCATGTTCGTTTATTCATTGTTTGTCCATAGGCAAAAAAAATCCTTTATCTACCCTCGGATAAACAAATTATTAAGCTTTTCTTTTTTATAGCAACACCCACAAAAACAAAAATCTCGTCTAACGCCCACAATTGATAACTTATGAGGATGGGACAAAGTGCGGCATTGTCCACCGCTCAATTATGATTGTCCACCAAAAAAAAACAAGTTTTTCCACCCTTAGTTCAACAAAATAAAGAATAAACAAAAGAGTCAATAAACAATACAACAGCTAATAGAGTGACCCCGTACAAATTTCAAATAGTAGACTTTTTCATTATTTAATGTCCAAAATTTTGGGTGAACAAATTAATGCTGTTTTTTGATAGACCGATTATTTAATCAGTTTGTTTTTGCTTTACATAAATAAAGATAATAGAATTAGAAAAAAAAGAAAATTTCAGTGTTGTCTTATGAACGCGATAGCATAACATATTATAAAATTTAACATTTTACAATAAAAAAGCAATTTTGCTAAAGATAAATCAACTAAAAGTCTTTTTTACTTGCTCTATGGGGCAAGTATTGATATCGTGTAATAAAAAATCGAGGTTATAATCAAAACTAAAGCTACGATAATCCGAGATTTCCAAAAAAGTGGCTTTCGTCACGCCATCTGTCGGTCTGTGCGTCCACTGTAATTTGAGTTAATTAAACCGACTTGCTTCAAGTTTGGTGCAGAGCATTTTTATGTGATTTCCTAAAGGGGAAATTCGAATTTTTGTTAACTCATCTAGAACGGGTATATGTCATTCAAATATTTTGGTTTTTTCAAATTTTCTCGAAAACGGCTATAACGATTTTGATTAAATTTCATAAAAATAATAAACCAAGTCAATTTTTAGAAAACAGCGTTTCAGGTTTTTCTCAAAAAATTCATATAACGGAAGTATATAGGTATATTCCAAGTTTTTTGAAAAAAATGGTCATATTTTTGGATCATTCGCGTATATCTTTGCCATGTTCAGACCGATGTTGTTAAAATTTTGCAATCTAATGCTTCTCAATAATTTAAAAAATAATGCATTTTAAATTTTTAAAAACATTTTTTTATAAACAAAAAAAATCAAACCAAAAATCAATTTTTGAGTGCTTTTGACTCTTTTAATATTTTCTCGTTAAATATATACATCATGCATAAATAAATGTAGGGTTACAAACAGTATTTAACCACAAGAGCAAGTCCGAGTGATAAGGTCGTGCATATTTGTATATAGAGCATTCATATTTCTACAGAAAAGTGAGTAGTTGTTTTTTCCCTTACAATTCCTATGTACATAAAAATCGCATTGCGATAATCCAATTCCAAGTATTAACCGCACTGATATTTGCCATATCACAAACGTTAGCAATTATGCTCTTTTTATATTTTAGGGCAACACATATGTTTTATTCCATAAACAATTAAATGGATCATTTCATTTAACAAAAAAAAATCGAATAGATTACAAAACATTAAAAATAAAATGTTGTTACGTCTTTTAGCCTTTGCATTCACTTTCTTAAATAAATAATCCTGCTAAATCAACATAAAAATCTTTAAACTTTGATTTACTATTAAACTGACATCACTGTCTGTGTCTTGTCTGTGTTTAATTTACGAGATTCATGGTTTTATTAAATTAGTAGCCGTTTTAAAGTTTGCATGAGAACAAAGGATGATTTAACATGGCGTGCTGTAGTTTTAATAATGATCACCTTTGTAGTTTATTTGACACCTTGATGCTTTATTAAAATAACCGCCTGGATAAATTGCAAGTTTTTGTCTACTTTTGGCAAGGTTTGTTTTAAGTCGAAAATATCTAGCGGATATCCCTTCATGAATATCTAAACAACAATATGCAATGGGATATTTTACGAGATTTAATTGAAAAAAAAATAATTATTTACTATCAATGTCGGATGAATTCAAGTGATTACTTGCCTTGATCGAGAAAGACTTTGAATCCATCTCAGAGGGATGGACAGAAGAGGAAGATTCAATTCCAATCTCAGAATTGCTCAATTGGCATAGTTTTTCGATATACTGCATGTACCCACCTATTCCAAAGTAAAAGTTAAAAAAACCATCTCTTTGAAAAAGTAGAATCTTTAATGATTTGTGGAAAAATTGAAGCAAATCCGCCCATCAGTGATCATTGATTCACAGACTGACCAAAAAGCCCTTTTTGCACCTCTTCCCCATAACATCAAGGTTGAGTAAGGTATGAATAAAACCTAAACATTTTTTTTATTAACGAAACCAACATCTATAGAGCAACTAAAAATAAGTGCTGAAGATTGCGTGTCGGTATTAAATTGATTAAAAAGTCTTATGTAATTAAAACACCATCATGCTCTACTGTATCACCACTTGCTTTATTATTGATTAGCAGGTATTTAATTAGAAAATAAAAATGAAAATAAGTTAAAGCTATTTTGGTTGAAAGACTGACTGATTGATAGAACAAGACATTTGAATCTTTCGATCATCAAGTTCATTTGAATGAATGAATCCCAAAAAAAAATAAAAAACAAAAACAAATAAAATATGTAAGCTCTTTTTTAACAAAACAAATATTTGTTGACATACATTGGTATGTACATATGTATGTAATTTCAGATAATTGATTAAGTATATAGTAATTTGGCTATCGGGTGTGCAAACCACTGTGTTCCGTTCCGAGATTTGGTTTTCTAAATTGACGCCCCTCCGATCCAACGATCCAATTTAGATAATTTAATTATTTAAATAGAAATAAAAAAACACTTTAGGAATGTAAATGTTAAAAAAAGAACAAATAGCATTTTTAGATAATGAAATAATAAAAAAATGAATAAACCACCATCTGTTTGTCCAAGCCAAAATGCCTTATCCACACAATAGGACCAGACAAAATGGTGTTTTGAGTTGTTTGTTAAGTGTTTTTTTTTTTTAGTTTATGTACCAACAATCATATTAATCATATCCCATGAAGATATGTATACTTAGATATTTAAATTTTGTGTGTACTTCTAGTGAAATGCGCCACAACCATTGCTAGTTTAATTTAAATATGCGACGTCTAAAGATCTCGCTGAAGAAGTACTTTTTCTTAACATCGTTCTTTGCATTGTTATTGATTTTCGGATTCAATTTTAAGTAAGGAATTTCGATCGCCTCTTATTATTGCGGTTCTGAATGTTTGGATTTTTAAAAATTTTTTACAGAGATCGCGAAGTGTGGAAGCCAAAAGCTTCATCATCATCAGCACAGATTTTTCAACTTGAAACAACCGAAACAGAAAGTGTTCATCATGCATCCGATTTGGAGAATTCAATATTTGAAGCAACCGAGACTGTGCAGTCCCCTTTTGCCAATAGCAATCAGCAGAACTATGAAAGTGAGCAGCAAAGTGACCAGCAAAAATCGACTGGCGATCGCACTTCGAAGGCATGGTTCTTCAAGAATGGAGATAGATATCCGTTGCCATGGCAGCGGACGAAAGGAAAATGGAAGGTTCCGAGATTATTGCCACACGCTGATAAGCACAGCGATCGAATAATGAATCAATTAATGTTTGTTCCACCGAATTATGAGCAAATTCAGGAAAGTGGACAGATGAAACAGATATTACTGTATAACGGACTAGGGCCATGGAATATAAAAAATGGTAAATAATTTCGCATATAAATTAAGGATTTTGATTTAAAAAAAAAAAAAAACTTTCTTGTAGGCAGAGATGTATTCTTTAAATCGAAATGTCCAGTTGATACTTGTGAGATAACGGCAAATAGAGACACTGCAAATACAGCTGATCTGGTGCTGTACAAAGATCATTACATTCCAACAGGTGTTCGAAGGCCACCAAAACAGGTTCACATGTTGTATTACTTAGAGTGTCCGTATCATACGCAAAATGTTAAAGTTCCTGACGCAGTCAATTGGACGTCAACATATAGGTGAGTTTTTTTTTTAAATTTTCTATAAAGTGCTATATGCATATATATCTATAAAGATACTACTTCTTTTTGTAAATACAAGAAAAAAGAAAAGTTCAATTTTATCGGGTAATTTTGAATAACAGTACAAAAAACCATTATTTACATTTATTTTGTTCAAGGTTATATTTCCTTTAAATATCGACCGTAACTGCGGCTAGCATTATGACGGCCCTTTCTGAAGTTCCAATTCCAATAAAGCGTACGAGCATTTTGAGTGCTGTTTGGCCAATGACTAATTTCTCAATTGTAGCTGGATTATTCAGAAAGAGTTTGAACTCTACCGAAAAAAGTGTGATATAAAACATGATCTAGGAAGCCAATTCAACAGTTCAAAGAGTGAAATTAACTGTTCACCAAACTGTTCTTCCAATAAATCCATTTCATACGGCCGGTACCGTATTGTTAGAATTAAATGTCGTAGAGATCAATAACTTCAATTTCGGGCATCGTGGGTGCGATAACAGTGCCATCCACAGTACCGTTCTGGGCAGCCTTTGTTTTTGAAAAAAAAAAACGGTCTCAATATGATTCCACCAGACCATAAACCACATAAAACCGTTGCTTTAGTGATATGGCAGCTCTTGAACTATTTGTAGATGCTCTATATGGCCCAATACCACAATTTTTCTTATTAGCTATAAAGATACACAAATGGCCCTCTTCGCTGGAAGAAATGTGTGTCCCGAAAGCAGTGTATCTTCTTCAAGCCTCTGAAACTGGTAATGATTTGGAAGGTCGGACAGCTTCAATTCGTCCACGAGTTGAATTTTGTATATGCTTTTGAACCAATATTCTTGTCTCCAATATGCCAAGTTGTTGTATACGACAAGCCAAGTTCTCGAGAACATCGCCGAATCGATCTATCACGGGCATATAAAAGTTATTCTTAGAGCACGAAAACATTCCCTCCTTTACAACCCGGTCCAGGGTCCAGTTTAAATAATGTCCTTAACATATTTTTAAACATACATCCTTAACACAACAGGAAAAATTTCCAACTTTGAAAAAAGTTGAATGTACACTGTGTCGTATACGTACTATTTTTTTTTCTAATTCTATGTTTTGTTCTTCCAAATGCGACGCTACAAATTTTGTATATATGTATATTTTGTTATTAATTTAATTACAGGAGAGACAGTGACATTGTTGCACCGTATGAAAAATGGCAATACTATAACATGAATATTCGACAAATCGAACAGGATCGCAATTATGCGCTAAACAAAACAAAAAAAGTTGCTTGGTTTGTGTCGAATTGTGGTGCAAGAAATGGTCGGCTACAATTTGCTCATGAATTACAAAAATACATTGATGTAAATTTCAATCAAAATAATTATTATGTGTGATCAAAATTTAAAGAACTTAAATTCAATATATTATAATTTCTTACAGGTTGACATCTATGGAGCCTGTGGCTCATTCAAGTGCTCACGTAGCACAGCTGACCGATGCTTTGACATCCTTGACCATGATTATAAATTCTACCTCGCCTTTGAGAATTCCAACTGTAAGGACTACATCACCGAGAAGTTCTTTGTGAACGCACTCAATCGGAATATTTTACCCATTGTTATGGGTGCCCGTCCTGAGGATTACGAAGTGTCTTCGCCTCATCGATCTTATATTCATGTGGATGAATTTGCATCACCCAAGGAGCTAGCTGAATATCTAAATATTTTGGATAAGGACGATGAATTGTACAATTCATACTTTAAATGGAAGGGTACAGGTGAGTTTATAAATACGTACTTCTGGTGCAGAGTGTGTGCAACTTTGCATGACGACGAAGGTTTGAAGAAACCCCGTTGGTATACGGATATAAACGATTGGTGGCGAGGTGCTGGAGTCTGTACAAATGGTTCGTGGAGAAATTTCAAAGCGCGTAAAGACATAATCACAGATGATTAGATTTGGTTAGAAGATATTTTGATGGTTATTTATGTGTAGGTATATTATATATAAATATATAGGTATTCCAGATTATTGCGCATTGCAATAGGCTTAAACTTAAAAATTTTTGTTTAGTTCGTACTGATATATTTTGTTAAAGAGAACAAACAAAATGGAAAACATAATAATTTTGTAAGAATATTATTTTGTTTTTGTTGAAGAGAAATCTGCTCAAAAATCTAATCATAGAGAGAGACATTATAGTTAATAAATATGTACATGTAAATATGTATGCATATGTATGTACGTATGACCTGCGATTACAAAAAATGACACAAAATTCCTTGCCAAAATTGTACGTTAGTGGAAAAATGATTGATTTTGTAAGAACCTATAAAGATTTTGCGATTTTAATTTAATTGCCAGATGTATTTTAAGATTTTTTGGATCAGTCTATGAAAAAAGCATAGTTAAAGCCAGGTTTATGTCTAGATAAATCCAAGTATTGATGCAAAAATAGTTAATTCAATAATATTACATATTGCTGATGCTTTATATGTATATTCTTAATCTTGATTGCTACAAAAGAAAATGGATTTATCAGAATCAGAAACAAGTTTAAAACAGTTGGAAGACTTGAAAAAACTTTTAAGAGCTGTTTCATTTTAAGGATGCATTCAGAACGACATAACAAACCCGAAGGATAATACATAAAAACATAAATAAATCAAGAGCTTACTCGTCACCAAATTTGGTGTGTGAAGCTGATATAGTTGTACAAAATCTGTAGCTTTGTGTTCCATACACTTGGCCAGCTCAGTTTATCAAAATATGTTCTGCAACTATCCAAAGAAGTCGAAAGCTTACTTCGCAGTAGTTAATAATGTCATACATATTATGTCAGAAATCAACGAAAAGTAGTTTTACGTAATATGTATAATGTAATGGTGTTTTCCATTAATAAATTCAGATTTCAATTTAGAAATTGATTTTGTTCGATGCGAATGGAAAGCGATTTCAAATTGATTTATCAAAAAATCACCATTACTTGATGCACTTTAAGAATATAAAAATGAGCATGGTGAATTTACCGATTTATTTTGGAACGCGGCAATGGCCAAAATCGGCCTTTTTGACAGATCCAAATCAAAATTAAATTGATTTATTTTACCAATGGAAAACGCTATTAATGTCAGATGGAAGAGTCACTCGAAATTGAATGAATCTTACAACAATTGCAGTCAGCTGTTATTTTTTCGTAATTTAGCTACGGTCGCCTATTCACTTTCGAAAGCAAACATTCAAAAAAAAAACTGAACGTGTCCCAGAAAGAAACTTGTAATTACTAATGGCGAACTCCTTTCAAAAAAGGAATCGAATTTTTTCTGTCAATCGAAAGGAATTCGTATTTCGTAAAAGAATCGATTTTTTTTTGGTGTGATTGTGTTTGTTTATACTTTATAGCTGCAATTGACGCAAAACGTCAAGAAATTATTCACAAAACTATTAAGGTTGTTTGTTTTTGTTGTGAGAAAAATGTTTTACCAATAGAATTAAATTAATAAATAAAAGATATTAGCCAGCTTATACGGTGCCAATTTGTTGGTGCATTTTATTTGTTTGAACTTCTATTTGCACATATATTTTTAAAGAAAATTGTTATTGAAAAGTTTTTACTTGCACTGAAAGTTTTTATCACGTCTTTCACTCGCGAAAGCTATTTTTTCTTTGTCAAATTTGTGTTTCATAATGAACAACGCACAATAAATTATTTTTATAGCTGTATTGACTGAATATATTGTTGAATATTTTATTAAATTATGTAGAATTCGTTCCAACCAAAAAATAAACAACTCATCTTCCAAAAATTCCGCGACTTTCAATTTGACGTATTAGAAATGTCAAGTCTTCATAGTGTGTGTGCAAATCAGTGTGAAATCTTGCTTAAAACGCAAGATTTGTTTTGACAGAAAAGAATCGAATTTGTTTAGAAAAAATTCGATTCTGTTAAGAAAAAATTCGAATTCTTTGTTGAAAGGAATTCGCCATTAATTAACTATTTTTTACACTCTTTAGAAATCCGGAAACTGGTTTTCCAATAAAACAGGCGAGCACAACTGGATTGATTTTGAAGTTTGTGGTTCATTTTATTTGTGTAAAATAAATTTAAAAAAAAATCTAAACTGCTAAGAAAGAATTAAAAAACATTTGATTTTGTTTTAGATATGTAGATTATTATTATTTTTTTACTTTTTTTTTTGATCAGAAAATTGGTTTTCGGTTCTTGTTTCGATTCTGCTTTCCAATCCAGAAACATTTTCTCTTTTTTTCAAAAACAGTCGAAAATACCATATGTTTTGGATTATTGCTTCCTTGTTATTTATTTATTTATTTAAGTAATAATTTCTTGGAGCGAGATTCCAGAGGAAGATTCTAGTCATTTTAATTATAGATATACATACATATAACCTCATAATGGGTATGTTCGTTTACTTCCCAATATTACAAATTTTACTATTTTGTTTTATATATACTTCTTATGAGTATTGGATTTGATTTGTAGCTTTGTAATTCCATGGGGACCTTCAGCTGATGAACCAGACAGCTCTGCTAAAAAAAAATCTCAAGCTATCCTCAAATTTTCGGTTTATTAAACGACCCGATGGATATTTGACGAACAGCTGATAACAGGCTTTACTACACCCACATACAGCTGACTATATATTTTGTTCTGTGGTTTCGCGTCTGCATTTGTTCCCTTTTGTTAGTTGTTCTGACAGCTAATTTTACCTATCCGGTTTTGGTCGTTCACAAACAAATCTGATACAAAAGGTATCTCAGATAGCCTGCAACCAATGTAAATTATGCATCGGCGTTGCAGAAATGATTTACAATCACTTTCGTCAAACGTTCATAAATGCTATAAATTTTGTCTAACGTGCTTGCTATTGGAAAATCGCATCAAATGATGTGAAAACTTCAAGCAAACCTAAATCAAGAGAATTTTTGATGACTTGTCGCTGATGCATTGCGCTGCGCATCAGCATCGCAACAAAACAATTGAAGTTTATGAATTTATCCGTAGCATCGCATTATGCTTTATATATGCTGGCATATATGCATTTGGACGGTATAATAAGGATCTGTCTTATCTTGTTTAGATTATCTTTTGTTTTTGTTCTTCTTCTTATCTTATTTTATATATCTTTTAAACATAAGTTCTTAAATTTTGATGGCAAAACTGCTTAATTTTACTTTAAGTTTATATTAAAAACGTAACATACATAATACACATTCTGCATTTTATTTGAGAAACAGCACAAATCATTGTAATAATTGTTCAAATATTATAATAGTAAATTTATAAGTTTAAATAATAATCATAATAAATTAAGTTTTTGTTGTATTAATTTATTTCTATTCCATTATAAATTACAGACTCAAGGCTAAAAAGTTTATCATTATTAAGTAAGTTGTTTCTTGATGAAAAATTAAAATAAAAAAATTATAAACTAAAAATTAAGTAGATACTGTTTATTAAATACAAAATAATTTAACAAAGAAAAATTCATAGAATATAATGAACTATAGGCTTTTCTAGTTATAGGAAAAATTCAAATAAAAACAAAAAATTCAAACCATTTTGATAAGTAACCAATTTGTTACAAAGACACTTTTGTACTTAATTGCGAAGATTTTCAAAGAAAAACAAAAAAGTTAACTATTAGGTTTTTTATAACTTATTTAAAATCAACATTTTTATATGTTATAATAATTGAAAATTATTTTATATGACTTAATTGACATGAGTAAATTGAAATAAGGCAATATCTATAATGTATTATGTAAGCTTCGAATTTACCAAACTGACATTTCTTTTTATATCAAATCCAATTTTATATAATTTGTATTTTCTTAACGTAAATCATAATGTTCAACCAAATGTTAGTACATCATCAGACTTTGCCTACCACAGCTTCCAAGGATATTTTTTTGTACAAGAAATTATATAAGTATAATCTTAGTTATGATTTATATTATTAATTATTTTCACATTTATTTAAAAATGTATAATAATTTATGTATGTGAATGATTTATGAGTCCTATTTACTTCTGTGTTATTATGATGATTTTTAAGTACATTTTGCTTTTTGTTTCTGTGATACTTGAAATAAAATAATTATATACCTAATTTTAAAGTTACATATTTCCTCAATGCATTTTTAATCCATTTATATTGAATTTTTATAACCATCATCACATAAAATCGAGATGGTAATGAGACTACAAGTAATGCAGTAACTAAGGTGGGTATACATACATGTATGTGTTATGTACATGGTATATGAGTACCAACTTCAATAGGTAAGAACTCAATTACACAGGTGTGTCTATAAAATTTCAATTATTTTCGGGTGCAGAAACCAAATCCGACCTCGAAATTGCTCCATTACGTAAGGTTTAACATGTTCATACATATTATAATCTAAAAGTGTAAACAAAACTGATTTTGAATTATAAATTTATTCAAACAATTTTGATTTTTGCTTTTTAAAATGGTCATATTTATATTGATACACATTTTTGCATTGGAATAAAATATTATCCCACAAAAGTTATTCGTCAAAACCTACTCTACAAAATTTCAGTGTTCTTATAGGATTTAATTCAACAGAAGAGGCGGTAGGAGCACTTTATTGTAATTTTCACAAAATAAAAACCATTTTACTTAGGCAGGTACTAATACCTTAATACGATTTGGTTTCTTTATATTTAATACGTGGTGATGACTAAACTTTATCGCACAGTTTTGTCTTTTAAACGCAAGGAATGAAAGTAAAACCTTTATAAATCGAAAATTAATTTTGAGATGTGCAGAAAATCAGTTTACGATTGAATTCTGCGTTTAACGTACGTTAAACTCAAGTTCAAATAAGAAAAAAAAAATATATATACCACTTTAAGAAGCAAAGAGCAATTCTATTTTTTGTTCATTGGTGGTCCTCTATTTCAATAATAAATCTCCAATTCCAAAAGTATTGATGAACAAATTTTTTCAAACAAAGAATTTCTCTTCGTTAAATTTGGGGTATTTCAGGCAAGAGGGATACCGCGGTTGAATTGTAGAATTTAGAGAATGCAAACGACTCTTGTTTTAGATGATTAAATCCAACCCTGAAATCTTAAAATTAAATCTTAAAAAAAATGCATGGAATAGGGAAACACTAACAGAATTTATTTCATTCAACAACATAAAAAAACACTGGTTACATACTAAAGTAAATAAGGACAAAATATAAAAAAAAACTGCCCTAATGGACTTTACAAGAATTTAATTGTACAATAAGATTCTTAATAGATGAGGTATCTGCTCCTGCCATGACTTTTGACGCAATTTTCCTTCTGAGAGCGATTGCTTCCACTTTTTTGGAAAGCTGTAATGAAGGCAATATACATAAATAAAATATTATTTAAAATACTGAGATAATAAAAACTTTACCTCATAAGCTCTTTTGATAATCGGATGGGACATTCCGGCCAATTTAGCTGCATTGAAACCATATGATTTTGGACAAGCTCCTGACGAATATTTGTATAAGAATACTACAGTCTCTTGAGTTGGATCTTCAGTATCTTCGTTTTCCACCATACAAGCCTAAGAATTAAATAAAAAAATGATTTAATTTAAATAAAGAAATGCATTTTGTTGCCTACCATGTGTCCCAAGACTACTCGACTGTCTTGATGGAAGAAATCGATTAAATTGTGATAATGTGTAGAGAAGAGTGTTCTGCACTTGAGATTGGCCAAGAAATGAACAACCGATGCTGCAATTGCGGTACCATCATAAGTCGCAGTTCCACGACCTGTTTAATGAAAAAAACAAAAAAAAAACAAATAAGGGGACCCCTCTCAATTTATCATGTGTATTTATCTTTTTACCTAATTCATCAAGAAGAACCAAACTGTTAATTGTAGCATGCTTAAGAATCAATGAAGTTTCATTTAACTCCACCAAGAATGTACTGTGACCAGAAAGAATGTCATCTTGAGCACCCAAACGAGTAAATATTCTATCAACCAGCGATAGTTTACAACTTTGTGCTGGAACATGACAGCCCTATAAGGTAACGTTCTAATAAAAAAATCTTAACAAAATGGGATTAAATGTACTTACAATCTGTGCCATAACCACCAGCAGTCCAACTTGCCTCATCAACGTACTCTTACCTCCCATATTTGGGCCTGTTAGGAGAGATAGAGGGGCATTTCCAGATGAACCCAATACAATTCCATTTGGAATATAAGACTCTGCTGCTACGCACGGATGATAACCTTCATCTATCTCAATGAATGGCGTATCAGCAGCATCTACTAACTCTGGCACACAAATAAAATTTTGACTTCGAGCATATTCAGCAAGAGAACATAGGACATCCAAAGTCGACACATTTTCGACGCATTGTTTCCACAACTCATAATGATTTGAGAATTTCTCAAAAACTCTTCGCGATAAATCTCGAAGGACATTATTTCTATCGTCTTCGGCTTGTTGCATTTGTTTAAGGAAGCTCTGAAATGATTTTTGTTATTAGGGAGTAAGTTTGAAGGCTTATTGACTTTAACCTTTGTTTCATCGGTATGAAATCGGCGGCACGGCTTTGTGCCTTTTTTTTGTCCTTCTAGGAAGTAATCTTTACCAGCTTTTCTGGCATGACTTTCGGGAACTTCAAGCTGGAAACGTTTTTTGTCGCTTCCAAAGTAACTTATACGACAGCCAAAGTATTTTTCTTGTTTCACTAAGTATTCTTGTAGTTTCTTATTGATTTCTTCGATTCGTGCTTCGATATTATCAAACTCGACGTCTACATTTTTCTCAGGAGCTATGGTGCCTGTCTTCAGTGCTTCTTCGTGATCAAATGCTTTCTACACGAATAAAGATTAAAGATATATAACATTATTTTTGGCAAAAACAAATATTGGGTAATTAAATGAAGAAACAACACTTACTTCAAAAAACTTCAAAACCTTTTTTAATTGGGGAAAACATCCATTTGGTTCCAACTGCGATAAGCGCTTGATTAAACTTGACTCACAGTTTTTGAAAATTTCTGGAATTTGTTGCACAGCTTCAAATCCCTTTAGAATATTTATAAAGTTCTGAAAGAAAAAAAGTACGTATTACTGAAATGATTAAAAAAAAAAAAGAACTTACCTGAATTTTTTTTTTATTATAAATCTTCTCATCGAAGAAAATAGCTCTTCCATCCGGGTGAGATTCTGCTACTAGTTTATTACCAAACATATGCATTTGTGCCAAATATCTTTCAAAATCAGGTAATGGAGCTAAAAGAGCCCTGGCTTCTTTAAGAACTTCATCCGTTGACATCAAATCAGAAATGGCATTTTGTCGTTCACGAATGACATCGATATTACAACTGGGGGAGCAAACCCAATTGTGGAGAAGACGTTTAGCAAACTTCGTACAACACTGATCAAGAGTGCTATAGAGTGAGTGTTCTTCTCCAGTTATTCTTAGATTGGATAAAGTAATGGAATCCAGTACCATGTGGTTCTTCATTTGGCTTCGTTTAGATTCTGACTTTGATGCTTTATTTTCTACATATTTATCAAGCATGTCTGGTGGAACGTATAAGTGATAGCGTGCCATAGGCATAATCTTCTCTTCAAGATGGCATCGCTTGAGGTAGTGAACACAGCCTCCTAGCGCTCTTAATGCCAGCTTATAGTATGAGCTAGGAGTAAGACCAAGATGATCATTCTCATCTTGCATTGACTTGATCAATTGCGGCCATTCTTTACCAGGCTTTGAGTATAAGTTTTCACCCAAATGTTTAAGGGTTTTTTCTGCGGTCCAGGATTGATTCCCGGATGGTAGATATTCTTTAAGAACGCCACTTAAGACAGTGCGATAGATTTGCTGCGTGCGTGATGAGAGCGATTGCTTTTCAGAAATAACCTAAAAAAGACTTGAATGTTCAAGGAACTATTTAGACATTTTTTTTTTTTTAATTAAACTTACCAAAACAGGAAAATGATGTGACAACAAAGTGAGGAAGCGGGAGCAACTTTTATCATCTTCGAATTCTCCAACATAAAAGTCTCCAATCGATGTGTCAGTGAAACAGATTCCATATTTACTTGTAGTTCCTTCATTCTATTCAATTTTTTTCCATATTATTTTGTAGATTTAAACCAAAAACAAAAAAAAAAACACTATCTATCTATCTGTACTTAACAAACCTTTTCAACAACAGATAGCATAAAGTTTGGCTGGTAATTTGGTGTTATTTGGCAGTAATGTGATCCAAAGATTTGAGTTCCTCTGTTCGAGATTTGACAAATTTCTCTCTGCACAACTTTATCATATTTAGTAGTTTTACCTTGTTTCTTACATCTTTCGGTCATCATGTCTGGAGTTTCAGTTTGTTCGATTCGAGCCACCTTTGAATGAAGAAAATTGTGTAAAAATTTCAACAGGTCGCCAGGTATGTGTGATATGGGCTAAAGCGATTTACTATCAGTTGAAAATGGATTATCGGAACTAACAGACTTATATTAATAAAGGACTTTTCACGAAATAAAGAAAGTAAGTACATAAATCCTAGTCTAAAAAATAAATAAAAAACTTACTTTGTAACCCCGATCGATTAGAGTTGTTGCCATTTTATCAAATGTTCCTTCGGGAGCCCCTGAATGGGCAAATTCTCCTCTCATATAACTGAATCCAAGTTCCTTAATTGTGACGTCAGCATCCATGTGGTAGAATTCATAAAATTTTCCAACTTTAAAGAACAAAACACAATCGAAATTGTCTCGTTTAAGAATCCACCATTGCCGCATTCCCTTGAATTAAATAGAAAACAAAAACAATAAGGATTTCTCTGATATAACTCAAAGAGATTTTTTCTATACCGGGGTTTGAGAATTAAGGAAACTTTCCGGAACGAATAATGTTCCAGGATCATAATCTGGATTATCTGGACGCCGACCTTTTTTGTCTTTGATTTTGTCTGGTTTTATGAATTCCAATTTGTTGTGGAGCCATACCACTGGTTCGTCTAGTGTTGAACCCGTATTGATAATATCTTCTTCGAGTTTTATTTGTTCCTTCTTCGATTTGGTAGATGGTTCACTTTGGAGATTCTTTAGCTTTTCCTTTAGTTCAGTAGGTTTCTCGTCAACTTCGATTTCATCTTTAATTTTAATGTTATCGCTGCCATTTTCACGATCCGAATTATCATCATCGTCGTCGGATACAATACGTGAAATCCTTGAACGCTTCTTCTTCTGCACGAGTATTTCTTCCTGGTCTGAATCACTAAATTCGACTTCCAATTGCCGCTTAACTTTTTTTTAGAAAATAGATAAATTAAATGACGACGTCATAAAAAAGAAACTTACTTGGTTTATTTTCAGTAGAATCCTCTTCTATAGTTTGTTTGGTCACATTTTGGGATGGTTCTTCAATTTTTGGTATTTTCTTCGCAGATGTTGCCGGAGACTTGGCGAAGTAATTGAATAAGGTATTGCCTTTTGGTGTTCCACCGAGACTGGTTCGTTTGGACATATTTGTTATTTTTTTTATTTTTTAACAATTTAGAGGGTAGAGGATATATAATTATGGGATCACACACCATACAATTTTCTTCAATCTTTGACTGGCACCGGCGGCTTGTCTTCGACGTCGCGCCAAAATCGCAAATTCAAATCTATCTACTGCATGCAAAAAAATTGCGAAGTTTTTGTTTATTTTTTTATTCTGTCGTCGGCCAACAACAAATTTTGACAGTTGCGCACAAGAACATGCAGTGTTGCTGCTTATGAACTGCCTTACCGATAAATATAAAGTTTATGTTGGAAACACAATTGGAAGTACATATTCTATTTATAACTCAATTTATATTTTAAATTTAAGGGATTATAAAAAAAGTTTGAATTTAATGTCGTTTTCGAGTGGACGTTCGGAGTTACTCCTTTTTCACTCTTTTTACTCCAAATTTTCCATTTTCGATAGGAATGGAACAGTTCCGAAATCCAACCGAAAACGACATAAATATAAATAAAATTATTCGCATAGAAATACAACCGGGTAGGGAACTACATGCTTGTCTCTTTGTACCCAGCTACATGGTCTTTTTCTGGAACGTCTTTTTCGAAGAGGAAGGTATAAATTTATTAATGTGAACATAATGGTGAAAATTAATGCTCTGTAATAAAAAGTTCCAACACTTTTTAAATATCCGAATAAAAAATGTAAGTTATTTCAGGTCTATATAAACTTCTATTTAGTTAAAAGCGTTTTAATAAAAATAACCGACAATATGGCTTGTTTCGTATTCGGACATTGAAGCCATACGTTAAATTTTAATAAGTTCCATTGGCATAGGCATAGATGTGATAGAGGGACAAAAGAATGCTAATAGCTTCAAGGTTTGATCCAATTAATGTCGATTTTTAGAATAAGAGGATTGATATTGTTTTTTTTTGAAGTTAGAAATGGTTTTAGTTTTGAATTATGTAGATCTCATTATTAATGAAATACAATTTAACCTACGGTACCTAAATGGGATATTTCACAATCCTTTTTGTTCAACCGTTGTTCACTTTTAAAAATAATTCTCGTTTTCAGTCTGCCTACTTGAGATACGAATGAATATTAAGTAAGTAAAATAGGTAAGCCACATCGTTCATATTAATTTCATAATTTAAAAATTATATCATATTGCCATTCGTCTGTTTTTCATCGAAATAGACCAGTTACTTCACAATAATCCCAATTAAAGATAATGAAGGCTATCGTGAATTAAATTACCCTGGGAATGATAGGCAAACTGCCCTGGAAAATTAATAACCGATACCATTAAATTCTTATGGAATCTTACGACCATTCTAAATTTTCGAAGGAGGGAAACATTTTTGCAGGAAGATTTTTTTCGCGATAGCTCCAATCCAAATGGTGGTAACCCTAAATCCCACCAATAAGCCTGTATGGTAACGTGAAATTTCCTACAAATTTCAACAATTTGTTGTCAAAAAACATAGAAAAAAAACTATTTTGTAAAACTTTGTTAAAATTTCAATTTACTAGACATGTAAATTAGAAAATCATTAGCCATGATCTTTCATATAGAAAATTTATGCGTACAAAAAAACACTCTTTGTTTTCATAAACTTGTTCAATTTATTTACATAAAAATATGACATTTTGTATAAATAGTTTTCTTATTTCTTAGAATTAAGTCTCTAATTACTTAAATGCAACAGTGCATTGGTTTATGAATAGGTATATTGGTTACATTTATATGTTTGCTATACATTTGTATATGTAAATTATTTATATTGTTTTTTTTTTTGGCATTAAGCGTGCTGTTAAAGTTCTGCAAGAATTTGAAATAAGTTTGAGACCTATTTAAATGTTTATTCCTTAGCTCTAAAGAAAAAATTAAAAGATATTAAAGAAATAAATAAACAAACAAATCTGACAGAAAATATGTAACAATCAACAAAAATCCAAAATATTTAATTTAATTATACATATAGCTACGTGTATAGACAGTATAGGTACATATAATAATTAAATTTTATTCTATGTCTAAATGACCTTTAGCTAACATTTCTCTATATTTAAAAATTTAGAAGCGTATATTTTTTGTATGCACATTAAAAAATAATTTTGAAGTATACACTTATATTTTGATTATATTCTATATCTTTATTATCTTTGCCAAAATTAAAATAAACTTTTAAGTCGTAAAGAAGGGAATAACATTTTCCTAGAAAAATCTTTCTGTTTATATGTAGCCGAAATTTAAATTAAAAATAAATTAATTCACACTTTAAGAGTTAATGTAGCATTGCATTTTAAATAAAGCACTTGTTTAAGTGGTCCGAAAATTCTTAATCTAAATATAAGTTTTTTTTTTATATATCTTTGGCATAAAATCAAGTGTTAATTTATTTGGCAGTGATTGAAATAGATCAAAAATTTGGGCTATGAATGTTTACACTGGTTATAATAACTATAAATTTTACTGCATTACAACTCTTACACATTTTTTATTTAAGTTTTTATTGTTAATTTATTTTTAAGTTTAAGTTAAGTTTCAAAGATTTTCTTAAAGGTACACAGTTATTTGAATGATATTGTGAAATTGTATGGGTGATTCATGAGAAGAATAGAAATGTGAAATGTATTCGTTTGTATGGCTTATTTAGTTCTAAGCTTTGGTTTAACTTGGAAAAATAAGATTCAAGCCATACTATTACAAAGATTTGTTGAAATTTTTGCAAAACTCTTCGTACCAATTCCGCTACTTCCATTTTAATATTGCAGTTGGTGTTTATGTAGGTATAAATAATATTTTTGTGCTTTCCTTAGATTAATCTACACTTATAAGTTAAAATCTCTTATTTACAGAATAAATAAATACTTTCTAATAATTAAGCTTACAAAACTAAATTTTATACATCTATAATGCTATCTGTTCCGTACTTGACGCAATTGATTGATTATCAATGGCAACAGTTTTTAAGTAACTTACCTTCGGCTTCGGCGCTAAAGGTTTACTTTGATGCTGCTCTGCTTCACTTTCTTCATCGGCAAACTGAATGTCATCCAATTCGTAGAAATCTTGCAAATCGCTTGGAGACTTCACTACAGACGTCTCCTTTTCTGAATTATTGCTTTCGGTTGATCGGCAAATTGCCTTCTCTTGATTGTTGTCTTTTTGTGTTCTATTTCGTCGTACGCTCAGGATTGGTGTTCCTTCATGGGAAACTGAAGCAGCAGCTGCTATTGACTTCTGGATGAGGACATTTTTTAGATTCGTCTCGGAAGGTGATCGTACTACCTTAGAAACGCTACTGCTTCGACTTAATTCAGATTCTGGTGTTTCTGTGTTGCTTTCTGGACTACGACTGGTAGCTCGAGGAAGAATCTCTTCGTAGATCGGCTCAGGTGTTTTATTTGCTTCATCTATGTTCGTTTCTTCGTCCATTGGAGGAATCCACACTAAATACGCCGGATCCATACCCAGGTATGAACCAGGAGCTGCTCCGGCGTTGATAACGTCATAATCATAGTAGTCTAATTCAAAATCTTCTGGATTGCCTAAAGAGAATTCTGATCCTGGACGTGCTAGCAGTCTCCTGCGATTCTGTTTTTCTTTGCTCTCTTTTTGATTGGTTGTACGAATGGTGGCTCTACTTACAATACTTGCTGCTGGGGAATAACAACCCTGGAAATATATTATTATTGAGAGAAATCAATTAGAGCTTTTGGTTTGGTCGACATATGGCCAATTTTAACGCAAGTAAGGCTAGGTGCCAAACTAGAAATTTGTTGCAAGCAACTTTTTATTACAAAAGCGGGTAACTATTGAGAATTAATGGTAAAATAGTCAGCGCGCTCCTGTGTAGCACAATGCATACAAATCGGGAGCAACAATAAGTTGAGGCACCAAATTGCCAGGTTTAGTGAAAGAACTATTTTATGACTTCTGATTGGCCTGCGGGCGCACGGAAATGGAAAAGGACCTCAACCAACTTGGCGTGCGAAACTGATGGAAACAGCTAGCTAGGGCCGACAGCTGGCTGGAAGCTAAGCTTGTTGATGCCCTGGTCCACTCCGGACCGAAGCGCCATCTTAAGCATAAAGTAAGTAAAATGTTCCCGCTGTTAAAAAAATCTACAAACCAAATCGAACCTTAAATGTTAGTTCATCATAAATTTAACTTACGTTAAGATTGACCAATGTATTCACACTCACATTAGTCAAAGAAGCTGATATACTTTTTGTGTCTAGTTGACTGAATCGATCACTGTCTCTGACCGAATGTGATCGTATCGAGGAACACTCGATGGAGTCATCGTTTGGTGAAAGGCTTTTTCGTTTTAACGTTCCATCGTCCCTGTCGGGATATTTGGAATGTTTACTAAGGCGTAAGGATGTGCTAGCAGATGAACTCACTCCTGATAACATTGATGCTGAGTCCTTCTGATCCTCGGGGCTATTTGTTAGACTGTCTTCAGTATTGATCTCATTTCGCAACGTCACTATGCTCGAATTGCTTCCCATTTCATCGCTGTTATACAGACCCATGATTAAAGAGTTTAAAAATAATTCAAAACATAACATACCACTTCGTTAGCAACTCTGTATCATTCATCTCGGTTTCTTTGGCAAGATTTTCAGCGTCTATACTTTCCCTCAATATCGAGTGCCTCAGTTGTCTCTTAGGTCGAATTTTAACCAGATATATAACTTCAGATAGTAAAGTTGTTGTCGAAACTGCCCTTGATGGTGGATTATGCAGTGATCCCATCGAGGTCATGGGAGTGTGAATTGGCGATGTGTGATCATGTCTTTCACTTATAGCCAGATGGTATTTCCTGTATCGTACAATGTATTGTGCTCCTATATATGTAAATATAGTAAAAATTATATTCTTTATTTCTTTTTTTAAATCTCAATTAACGAACCCAGAAGTGCACTTATTAGTATTATTATGCTTGCGAATATAACAGCTGACAAATGAACTAGGGTAAAATTGGTTTTCATCTTAGCCTGGATAACAGCCCGACTTCTAATAACAATTTTATTAGTCTCATTTGATGGCTCTACAAAATTGGAAAATAAACATTAAAAGTTGTTTTTATTTTTAAATATAGATTTTTTTTTTCTAAATTTGCTCACGTATCTGTTCGACATTTGCTAGAAAGCCGCCTGTACAGGAAGCTTCAATTAGATTACTATCTCCGGAGTAAAACTCTACCAAAATATGTTGACCTGTAGATTCCCAGGTTGATTGTATCTCGATATCATCATTACTTATTAACTCAGTTAGAAGTGCTGATGATAGAGATGGTCCATTTCGGATCTTTATGTACTGGCTAATGCAAGGCAGGCGAAGGAAACTAATATCGAATGATATTGTATCATCACCATCAACCTATGATATAAAAAATACTTATTTCTTTAATTTTATTTAATTTTAACTTTCAATAGTTAATTGATAACTCAAATTAAAAAACTATTTTGCAACATTATTTACAGTTTTAAGAACTATCTATAATGTCAGTGACATTTTTACTGAGCAGTTTTTGCAATTTTATCGTGATGAAATACACGCTTCAACAACTTTACCTAATTTTTGAAAATTGGTTCCAATATTATGGTTCTGTGCACCTTAAATATAGAGCTATTTTATCGAAAGAAATTGTTTAACGATTAAGCTGATGTTTGGTATTTCAAAAAGCAAAATCATCGCATTTGGAGTGGAGATTATTGAAAAACCGACGAATCTTTAAAAAAAATTCGACTTCCATTTTAATTACCTAATTGATTTTTTTTTAATTAATACATAATTTAATTAAATAAATAATTAGCTATTACGATACAGAATGGAGTTTCCATACAAACTATCGATAACAAGTATGCAATTAATGTCGGTAAAACAGTTATTCTCCGCGCTTAGGTGCCAGCTTTCATTGAAAACCATCATTGAAAACTTTAATGACTCATGAGCCATGTTGTTTTTGCAAGCCCCGAGGAAATCGATCGAAAAAAACGACGTCCTGTCCTGCAATTTACATGTTAAAAACAACTAATCCCCTTCGAGCTTAGCTTAGCGCAGAGAATTCTTGGGGCTTAACTTAAGCACGGAGAAAAACTGTGTTACCGGCGTGAATTGCTTTGAATTGAATTGAATTGTTATCGATAGTTTTTATGGAAACTCCAATTTCTTTCTGTAATGGCGTCGCTAATCCCCGATGTCGTTTTTTTTTCAACCAAATCTCCCCGGGCTTTACGGGGCCAAAACGGGCGCCTAAGTTAAGCCCCGAGAATTCTCCGCGCTTAGCTAAGCCCGAAGGTGGTTAGTTGTTGTTGCCTTTAAAATGTAAATTGCTTAGCCCCGACGTCGTTTTTTCGACCAATTTCCTCGCGGCTTGCAAAAAAACACGGCTTTTGTCTCTGCCTAATGTTGTATGTAGAACCAGCAAACTTCACGGGATAAAATAACTTGTTACCATCGACATAAATCTTAGAAACAGATGTTTATATGTTTACTGTGTGTTTGAATGTTAGAGCTTACATTTGGAGACTGGGCAGTTCTTAACATTCCTATATAAAGTCTCAAGAAGAACTTAGACGTTACATTAAAACATCTTTAAAAATAACATCCAAAGCTTACTTTCTACAAACTTTATTGACTTTTTGCTTTCAAAATGCATATCCTACCCTTGCCAAATATTTGAAAGTCTAACAGCGCTCAGCAGCACTTGAGGGTTCATTTCTCGCATGATAACCCAATGCCTTCTGTTGTACTTTGTTCTGCCACTTTCATGCCAATAATGTAAACTATCTCCTGTTTTAACATTCTTCCGGAAATGAAAACGAACTTGTCCAAAGATAAACACAAAAACGAAAACTCTATATTCTATGCATCCTTTTTTTTTTGTTGTTTTAACAAAAAAGGGATAACAAATGCTTATAAATGTATCCTTTCCTTGAGGGTTTAAACTCGCCTATACTTATGTAGGTACATGTTGTATCCTTGCTCTATGTTTTGTTAGGTATTTTATTATATATTTTTGTCAATTTAAAAAAAAGTTCAACAACGAAAAAGCTAGTGTTAACCAAAAATTTCCAGATAACTTTTTCGATTTTGTGAAACTTTATCAAATCCCTAATCGAGTATACCTACACCTCCTATAAAACTTTCCACCTGATAATCAGATTTACTTGGAAGCATCATCACCATCGTTTATTTATATAAACTATGTATCGCCTCGCCGGTCGTCACAAGCAGTAGGTATATACCCTAAATCCTTCTCTTCCTTAAAAATTGTCAATAAAAACGAAAAAAGTTTAGTTGAACCAATTTCACCAATCCACACCTTTTTAATGGGGTGCAAAATAAAAATATAAAACTATTTTTTACTTAACGACTTTGCTATAAAGGACATTTAAGTTCTTTGTCTTTTTTCTTATTCTATTACCAACGACCGAAGACGCATTAAACTTGTAATTATCACGTTGTCGCCAGAAAGCAGAGCCTTTTGCGGTGCCATTGCTACAGCCATCCGGAAGGACACTTAATTGTATTAAAAAATCTCAAACTACCATCCAACAAACCCGGATATAGTCCGAGCAGACCGTAGCCCAGGATAAGGGTAGTTGTTTCACACTTCTTCTGAATCAGTTACCCAAGACTCCTTAATGCGATTTTTATCGTTCGGAAAGTCAAATAGGTACAATCGGTATAGGGCGGTGATGGTGATGGAGATGGTTTGGTGCAGAGAACAATATCCTCGTAATGTGAATGTGTGGCATTTTTTCCGGTCATATGGAAAATATTTGGAAAATTTGGGGATTCTAGAAAACAAAAACAAAAAAAAAAATAAATCGACGACATAATTCTTCCTCTTGGGTGGCAATATAGGAGGTAGATTTTTGCCGAAATTTGGAAAAGAATCACTTTTCAATCCAACTCAGTACCCGCACCAGCTTCGCCATAACCCATAACAGATAACACCATCATCAGAAAGAAAGCACCATTTATATTTTTCTTGGAAAATAGATTTAATAAATTTAAAATGTTTTCGGTAATGTACTCACTTGAATTAACCAAAATGAACGCCCAGGACAGCTCTGTGTAGCTCCAGCAATAATACGCTTTGGCTTTGAGGATCCCAGATGAACTATGCAGCCACATCGGCAACCAGGACCGATTTCCTGTGAGACATCGGTGCGATTCGCTGTTGAGGATTTTCCTGTTGATTCGTAGATACAATCCCAAGTGTCTGATATGGATTTCCCGCATTTTGCTGTTTCAACCGAGGGACCCTAGAGATGTATATAAATATGTATAGAGATGCATATATAAATTTCCAGGAAGAGAGACAAAAAAGGAAAAGATTTGAAGAGAATAGACGATAAATTTTGTAAGTGTGTATAGGTACTGTGTATGTATGGACGACAAATTGAAAAATAAGTAGATTAAGGGCTTTAGTCCTTTAAAAGAGGTTAAGTGTGTTGAATTTTCTTGTAAGAAAGTGTATAGAGCGAGTCACATAATCTATAGAAGTATTATTCGAATGTTTATCTCTGGGATATTGATAAAAGAATTTGAGTCGTCGTTTTTGTTGCTTTTGTTGTTGTTGTTGATGTTTATGTTGCCGAATTGGTATCGAAGTTTTCTTCTTTTTTGAACGTCCGCTATTGGTTGTAATGGAGATTTTAGATTGTATACTTTGTGAGTTGGAAGTGCTATAAAAGTTCAGTTGGATTTTATTTCTCAATTTCCGAATTCAAATAAAATTTAGAAAATAAATAGATTTACTTCGATGGTTCCTCTTTATCTATAGAAAGAATAACAAAAGACTTTTATGGAGGAAATAAGCCTACAAGGCGAGGTGTTTCGAATTACGCAGAGTTTTATTTTTTTGTTGGGGGAGAAGTATTTATGTACGTTTGCATATACAAAGATGGCGTTAAAGTAGGCATTAATGTATTTAAAGATATCTATGTAAGGAACTATGTTGTTAATTATTATAAGGAACACTTACATAGTACATTTTACATATACTTGGACTTTAGAAAGACTGTTAGGCTAGATCCATTCTCAGTCAACGGCCATATGTTTTCAAAATCCGGAAATAAGTAACAACATATTTGATTGGGAATTTCCACCAGACGTAAAAAAACCATACAAATTATCTGAGATGTTAGAAAAGCTGGAATGTAAAATAGAGAAACTCTTCATAGAAATTGCCTGAGTATTGCAATTCAAGCATTAGGTGTGTTTTTTCCGATCCCCGAAAAAAACTGGACGAAAATAAACAGGTCATTGCTAAGCAATTTACTTTTTGAATGCAAAAACAAGTAATTTTCTATGGGCTTTTAGCTAAGCCCAGAAATTTGTAGGGGGCTTTAATTAAGCGCAGAGAAAAACTGTGTTGCCGGCTTTTTTTCGATAATTTATAAGGAAACGTCAATTTGTTTCTCTGATAGCGTCTGCTTATCTCCGATGTCGTTTTTTTTCAGCCACTAACCTGCGGGATTGGAATAAAAAACGCATAGGTATTATTGTTGAGACAAGATTGGCAAAAAAGCCATTGAAAAAGCCCATACATTTTAATGAAAATACTAGAGTGCAATCTATCAACGATTAATCCATTAAGTGTGATGACGGATGACACTCTGTACAAAGTAGGAAATCCTTGAACAAAGAAAGAGAATGGCTTACATTTTTTGAAGCATTTTATTGTTTGAAATTCTCACAAAAAAAGTTGTATTTAAAACTCAAACTTTCGAGTGGTGTAAAATGCTTAATTAAGGCTGACAGATAAGTATACATAGGTGAATAGATTTATCATTCCGCACGTACTTCGAAATTTCCAACCAAATGAATGATATGCGTCATCATACGGACACGGACTTGATCCAAAAGGGCTGAATTTTCTTCAAAAACAGTACATCATTTTTGCAAGCCCGGGGAGATTTGGTTGAAAAAAACGACATCGGGGATGAGCGACGCCATTACAGAAACAAAATGCAGTTTCCATGCAAACTATCGATAACAAGTATGCAATTCACGCCGGTAACACAGTTTTTCTCCGTGCTTAAGTTAAGCCCCGAGAATTCTACGCGCTTAGCTAAGCCCGAAGGGGATTAGTTGTTGCTGCATTTAACATGTAAATTGCAGGACAGGACGTCGTTTTTTCGATCGATTTCCTCAGGGCTTGCAAAAAAACACTGCTGTTATTAGTTAGTACTTAGTACCAACCTCCAAAAGACATGTTATCAATTAAAAAAACTAATAATGTGTGTTAAAAAATCAAATTGAAATAAACGCTGCAGTTGCAGTTAAATTGCAACAAGTCCCTGGAGAATTAAGTACACATTTATGAGCACTGGGGTCAAGTTTGGACCGGAGTAACATTTGTTTCAATGTCAATCGCACACGGAAACGGTATAAAGTAAGCTGGCGGAAATTTCGTGTACGCCTACATTAGGGTGACAATTATTTTTAAACTGTTTGAATTTCTTTTGTCCCCCTGATGAAATGATCAAGGTACTTAAAAAACTTCTGCAACCTTTCAAATTTTCTTCGGATGACTGTTTGTATGTTGTCTGTTTGCCTAAGCAAATCTTCGAAGCCACTGCGGATTTAAGAAACAGTACCTAATCTAGATCAAACTTCTCAGCTTAACTTTTTTTTGAAAACATCACGCTAATGAACTTGTGGATAAAAACAATGAGGTTATAATAAGCAAAACGTATATACACAATTTACAACTCTGGTATTTTATTAATTATCCAATTTGATAAATTGAAAAATATAATCAATAAAACAAGTTGATAGAATCTTCATCTTCTCCTTCGAAGTCTTCTTCCTCAGCTATTGCTTCCGCTGACAAAGAAGCTCTATCAATAAATTCGGATGACTTTGGTGACGGATCCTTAGCTGATCCATCAAAGCTCAGTTGTGAACGCTGCTGCTGCAGAGAAGTAGTACTTTCACCAGTAGATGATGAACCGTAATCAGCACCGTCATCGTCTTCAGCTTTCTCCTCTTCATCAGGTATACCAAGCTCATCAGCTGTTGAGGACATATAATAAGTTGATCCATATTCGACATCTAATAGTGTGTCCCCATCGATACTACGAGCTCTGGGAAGTATCTTTCCATCGAGTTGTTTTTGCTTGAATTCAGGTGAAATGCGTTCAGCTGAGGCAATTTTTCGAGCTTCTCGTTTAAAAATGTCCAACAAGTTCGACGCAGAACGTTGCAGGAAACCCATTTTTCCCGGACGATAAGTTGAATTTTCCGATGACATAGTTTGCACCGATTGCACACCTGACGGAGCTTCTGAATACGACGCAAGAATTGCCAGCAACTCACATAGAAGATTCTTACGTGAGATCCCCTCCACGGGTTGTTTTTCATCGATAGCCACTTGAACCGTTTGACGGATGTTTTCGATAACTTCGCGAAGATTAATAATTTCAGTTTCATGCTGCTGATGCATTCCGATCAGTTTGACTTTTTCATTCTTCAAAGTGTCAACCCGCTGCTTTAAGATTCTCAACTTATTCGCCAGATCATTGTAGGTGAACCTATCGCAGATGTCTCGTTTTACGGAATTTTCATACAACTTACGATACTTCTGCAGATTGATGTATTTTACTTTTAAATTCTCATAAAAAGTCGTTAGTTTTTCGATGATTTCGATTTTATTCTGACAAGTCACGATCAGATGTTGCTTCATCTCCTCATTGGCTTTGAATTCCTCATCCATACGTTTGGTTTTTGCTTTTGCCTCATTGTGTTCTTGCATCATTCGTAACTGGGATACAATCAAGGTATCAATCTCTTTTGTCAGAGAGATGTTTTCTCTAATTAAGCGTCGCGTGTATCCAGCATTACGTATCTCACTTGATCGCGTGAAGTCTTCGGAAAGTTGCAAAAGCTTATTTTCTACCTCTTTCTTGAGAGCGTCCTTCTCAATTATAGCCTTTTGCTCCATCCCATAGACGGCTTCCTTGTGCATTCTCTGGTGTTCCTTCAAATCATGCTCTTGTTCGTCAAATTTCGCCAAAAGAAGATCCCGTTGAACGCGAAACTCTTCCAAAGAGTTTAATTTTCCATTAAGTAACTTTATTTCGGATGTCAACTGCTCATGCATGGATTTGTATTTCGTTTCCCATTCTTTGATTTTTTCACTAAATGACATATTTTCGGAATCACGAACTTTAGATAACTCCGTAAGACGCTCATCGAGCTCATGAATTGTTTCGACTTTTTCCACTAAAGTTCGATCTAAATGAGCTGTGACATCAGTTCGGTCTTCGTTGAGTTGACGAAGTTTTTCAGTTAAATCTTCATTGATTTCATCGGTTTTTGCTAAATGTGTCCGCAAACGAGATAGTTTATTATTCAAATCGGTTATTGTTAGTTCGTAGAAGGTCCTATCCACCTGAGTTAGTTTGTCCTTTTCAACTTTATCTTTTTTGCCTTTTTTCTTTCCAGCACCTTTTTTTGGAGGCATTTTGACAAATCCTATTCAACTTCTTCTTTTTTTTTAAATACAAAACTCGAATTGAGGACTATTTCAAAACTTGCTTCTTACTGCGGGACAAAACGAATAACTAAACTTCATCGAAAAATTAAAAACTAAATGCATGAATGGCAGGAACATTGACTTATTTTCACGTTGCTAAGAAGTGGTTGCCAGGAGGTACATGGTTTCATAATAAACAGTGGTAATCCCTTATCAAATATACACAATAGGCACGCAACACAATATACAAAAATCCTTTTCATTATGGAGTTTAACTGAAAAATTTGAAATGCATCCTTTATTAGAAGCTTGGCTTACTAAAGTGCAAACTACCTACAAAGCAGAGTTGTTAAAGATTTAAATACTTTGGGATTATGAAGTTCGTTTGTTTTTATTTTTAAACAGTGTGGTCAACTGCAAGGGACAGATAATAAATTTTTGAACTCTAACTGGTGCAACACCGTGATCATGATTTTTATATAATTTAATGTTTCTTTATGATTAAACAATTGTTTTTATTGAGTAAAATTAGATAGAAACTTATATTCTTTTTTCTTCATAAGGAATATATTTTGTGTAAGTTACAGCTCAATCGAATGGTAAAGTTTTTGATTTGAATCTTATTTGGATAATTTGGTGATCAACGCCATCTATCAAAGAGCATTATATAACTTTTGATTGATGTAAACTTCTAACTTCATAAGAAATATATTGTGTAACCTTAAGAACCATCAGATGGGTTGTTTTTTGATTTTAAGCTCATGATATTTTGGTGTTTAGCGTCATCTATCGAAATATTTTAAGACTTTTGATTAAGGTGCACTTCAGATTGCACAAATAGATTGTAAAAGTTCCATCTCAATCGGATGGTTTGTTTTTGCAGTTTTGAGCGCCATTTATTGAATTCTTGAACATGAACATCGTGTGAATCCAACATATAGCCATAGCTAAATAAGACCATAACTCAGAAATTGTCAAACATAAACCAGGCCTTAAAGGATGACATTTGTTAAAAAAAAAAAAAAAAAAAAAAAAAATACCGCCAGAAGATAAGATATCCAAAAATGTATGTATAGAACGCCACCAGCCCATCCATGGCGTAATGGTAAGTGCGTTAGACTGTCACATGTCTGAGGTCTGGGGATCGAATCCTGGCAGCCTATTCCACCTACAAATTAAATGCTTTTTTTCAGGGGTAAGTACCTACCAAGGTACATATATTAAGGCGCCAGTTATAGCTTTCATTGAAAACTATCATTGAAAAGTTTAATGATTGATTTTGAGGCAGTTCAACCTAAAAAACAGTGATTATTTCGATGCCAATATAAAGGTAGTGCCCTAATTAATATTTCTTGCCAAAAAAAAAATTAATTTCGGCCCAACTTTCCACATAAGATGACTTTTAAAATTTCAATGATCATTGGTAAGGTAGTTCAATCATTGAAATAATAAAAGTCAATTTATGTGAACGGTTGGGCTGAAACGAAATTTTTTTTTGGCAAGAATTAATAATTAAGTCATCGGCTTTATACTGGCATCAAAATAATTATCAATTTCGCTTCCTAAATGCCTCAAAATAGATCATTGAAACTTTCAATGATGCTTTTCAATGATAGCTATAACTGGCACCTAAAGGTAATATCATTAGCGTTTAAATTTTTGTTCAGTTCTGCGCATCTGTGAAAATGGCCGATCCAGTGTCTCTTTACTTGTAAAAATGTTTATATTTGTTGTTGTTTCTAGTAATGCCATGTGCCGTTTTCGTAAACACTCGAGCCGCCATATTTAATTTCTGACTGACAACCTGCGCAATATATTACCTTATGTCGAATTCCTTACAGCAAAAAAAATCGATTCTGTTTAGAAAAAAATCGATTTGTTTAGAAAACAAAATCGATTTTTCTAGACAAATGAAAATTTAGCAAGATTTACACGAATTTGCACACACACTAAGAAGATTTGACATTTCTCATCAAGTTGAAAGGTTTTTTTGGTAGCGTAGAAAGAAAACAAATATTCAAATGTTTAATTCCACAATTTCAGTGAATAGTAATGCAAATAAATAAACTAAAATGTGCGTTGCTTGGTTAATAATTAATTAGAAATAGCAGAGCTTCGATTCCATATCTTTAAAGACGATAACTTCTATCAGACGGACACCGTCGCCGGTGTGTTCCTTGCCGGGTTTTAAGAATTCCGAATACCTTCTTCTTTTCATTATTACATTGTAATTTTTTGTTACTTGGATAAAAAAAATAATTGTTTGTTGTTTTGCAGCTATTCACTAAAATGTGTGTTTAATCTAATAAAAGGGACGCGATAAATTAATTGCACTTCGGAATATTTGTAGATGCACAACTTTTGTGTTAAAATTCTCGTCAAATAGCACGCACACCATCACATAAAAAAAACTCGATTTGTTCACAAATTCCTTACAACCAAAATAAATAATCGATTTGAAATGGTTGTAAGGAATTCAACATTAGATTTGTGTACTGTGGGTACCTAATGCTTCTTGCGAGTAAAACACAAATTCTCCAAGATTATCTCTTGTCGTGAAAAAGTGCCTCTCGATCATCTAATGGCGAATTCCTTTCAACAAAGAAATCGAATTTTTTATAAACAGAATCGATTTTTTCCAAACAAAATCAATTCTTTTCTTTCAAAACAAATCTTGCGTTTTTAGAAAGATTTCACACTGATTTGCACACACACAAGACTTGACATTTCTAATACGTCAAATTGAAAGTCGCGGAATATTTGGAAGACGAGTTGTTTATTTTTTGGTTGCAACGATTTCTACATAATTTAACAAAATATTCAATCAATTCAGCTATAAAAATAATTTATTGTGCGTTGTTCATTATCAAACACAAATTTGACGAAAAAAATAGCTTTCGCTAGTGAAAGACGTATTAAAAACTTTCAATAACAATTTTCTTTAAAAATATATGTGCAAATAGAAGTTCAAACAAATAAAATGCACCAACAAATTGGCACCGTATAAGCTAACTAATATCTTTTATTTATTAATTTAATTCTATTGGTAAAACATTTTTCTCACAACAAAAACAAACAACCTTAATAGTTTTGTGAATAATTTCTTGACGTTTTGCGTCGATTGCAGCTATAAAGTATAAACAAACACAATCACACAAAAAAAAATCGATTCTGTTACGAAATACGAATTCCTTTCAATTGATAGAAAAAAATCGATTCTGTTTAGAAAAAAATCGATTCCTTTTTTGAAAGGAATTCGCCATTAGAAACATATACATAGAACCCCCAATCATGAATTTTAGTTTTAAAAAACATAAACTTCTTTAAAAACAACTTTTCGAATTCAATACAATTCAATACGTTACATTTTTTATATCAGCAAATTCAAAGGAATATTATATTTATAATGTAGAGGTATAAAGCGCCATATACAATATTATCTACATATAGATATAACTGGAATATTTTGCACTAAAAAGTATAGCATAGTTTACAGGAAACAGATAAAAAGGGTGAATGGATGAAAAAAAAGGAAAAAGCATTGTCTAGTGCCCCGAATAAAAAATATAAACACAAAAGCATTGTTTGGCATCTCTGACGATGGCACGCAAAATATTTTTTCAGTACAAAGCAATTTCATCACTTTTTTTTTTTGATAATACCTATTTCTATGACTTTGCTACTTCTATCCTTTCACTATATGCACGTAAAGCTTTATTTTTTTAGATATCGGGATAAAGGATAGAAAAACACATTTGATGGTTTATGTATTGAAAAGAATGCATCTACTCTAGATACTAAAATCATAGTTAGTTCTTTTTTTTGCTGTTTGGATCAAAAGAATTCGCAAATAATTTATAATAGGGGATCATGATGGTGGGGTTTTTCGCTTGAATGGCTAAAATGTTGTATAATCTTTGGCGAAGCTAAAGTTTTCACGAAACATTCTATAAATTTATTTAAAGAAATCGATGGTTATAGTTAGTCAGGTCGATAACAGGGCTTCTATTTATAATAAGCCTGTGTTGAAATCTAAAATATGAAAAGCCAAATTAATAAAAATGGAGTAGCGAAGGGTTACCCCTTATTCCATAGACTAAGTGCAAAATGTTATTAATAAAACAAAATTTCTACTAAAAATTTATTAAGCTAAACCACCGAAGAAGGTGGTTTAGGGAAGGAATATGAACCAGATTTGTCAAATTTATACTGAAATTAAAAAATATAAGTAAAGATTGCAAATTTAATTTTGAATAAAAATAATAATCGCCGTGTTTTATTATCTACAGATCTGAGCAGGATCTTTTTGAACACGTTATAGAACAACAACTTGGGATCCTGCTCTCTATCTGGGTCTTTTTTTAAGATCCGAAAATTAGTTCCCACTCTTGCGGGTAGACGGCTTCTCATGGTAAGGTAGTGTGAAATGTAGTGTAAAGAAAAAAGTCAACAGATACATGCAAAATGAAGCAACGTAAGGAACATAGAGATAGGTATACAATACAGTTGTCACTAAGATAGAGTGACCAGATGCAAAAAGCCAAAATGTGGGACAAAGTTAAGAAATTCACCCGAAAATAATACACATATATATATTTTTTTAAATGTGGGACAATTTCAATTTTATTAAAGTAGGTTGCAGAACATAAAAAAAACACTTATTTTCTACGAAAAAAGAGGAACAGAATCTTACCTGATAACTATTAAAAAACGAAATTATTCAATAAATTCTCACAAAAAGTGAAAACATAACATGGCTTAACTAAAAAAATTAGTTCAGTTAAAAAAAAAATTACTAGGTTTTACTTCAATGCGCACTCCAAAAAATCCTTTTTTTTAATTCCACTTGACTTATAATTCTCTAAGCTTAAATCTGCAAAAAAATGTGTGTGAGTTCTATTGTCTTTTGGGGTGGGACGCCCATAAAGTTTCAAAACAGCCTAATGAAATGTTATCAACAATTCAGCAATGGAGTTTAAAATTATAACACATTCTTTTAGTCTAGGAAAATTTATTTCAAAAAATTTTCCACTTCATTTCATTGTGAAACTTTGGGGAGTGTACACACATATTTGCACATTTAATTTATAGCAATTAATTATTCTTAAAATGCACATCAAAGTAAAAGATTTGCAGAAAAAAAGCAAAAAATATATTCTAATATGTATTATGTGTGTATAAATTAATAAATTATCCAGCCATATATCTCTGATGAATGAATTTTTTTTCAATAAGTAATTATTTTTTGACGCTTCCTCTATGAAATTTTCGCAGCTTGAACAGCTCGATCTCACAGCCAATATCGCTTTAATTGTTTCGAGAGAGAGTTGTGACTTCTCCTCCGTCCACAATTTGTTCACAATTGAAAATATTCTTTCCGTCGACGCATTAGTCGACGTGAGAATGTGAGAAAATTTCCACCCATCTTTATATATCAGCTGATATATTTTCATCATTCCAGTTTTGTTATTTATTAGCAGTTGCATTCAGTCGTTATGTTTATGCATCTAATTTTTTGTAATGTTGGTAGCGTTCAGGGGGGTCATTCCGTAATTTTTAAAACGATAATCGTCTAAACGATTAAATCCAAAAAAAACTGCATATAACCAACCTTGCACCTAACCCAAATCCAAATCTGTTGTTTATTATTCAGTTACTGATGCCAAATCACCATGGCAAGTGACACGATTAAACAACACGTCCAAATGATAAGACTTTAATATAAAAATCTTTTAGGAAACGATACGTGCGTTGCGCCCATTTTACGGTTTACATGGTTGTCCTTCCAAGCCGATTATCCAAAGTTTGGTCCCCAAATTTGAGTTGCCCAACTCAGAAGACAATCAGCCAACGCCTTTGGCTGATTGCGAAACCCAGGATCAACCGAAAACTTCTACCGGCCCTTATTGAAAACCCTACATTTCGTTGCTTCATATGAAAAAATGCATAAATTGCTTACAAAATCAAACAAAACGATAACTTAATAGGTATCGTTCAAATGGTAACGAATTAACGATCACGTTTTGACGATTTTTGATTTACGGAAAGCAAATTGTTTTTACGTGATGCAAGGCTGTCGTCAAAACGATATCGTGTGGCGATAATCGAATTACGGAATGACCCCCCAGTTAATTTATTATGATAAATTATAAAAAAAAATGTGTGAGTGCCGGGACTCACGGTTAATATGTGTAAACATCAACGTGCGCGAATCCAAAACGGACATGTTTTTGTTTGAAGAGGAATTTAAGATTTATTTCACTGAACGCACCCATCCTAGTATGCAGATCGTTACGTTGCACACCGTAACGTTGCACGACGTAACGTTGCACACCAACGTTCACGTTTTATTTTCACTCTACCGCCAGCATAGATGTTTACACATCAATAAACGATCGAAAAATTCAATTTCGATTTTGTGGGACAGCGTGGGACATCTTATATTTTTGTGGTACATCTTCGATGTGGGACAGTTTGTGTGAATGTGGGACTGTCCCACGTAATGTGGGACAAATAGTCACTTTACACTAAGATCCGTTTCGTTTTATTTTCATGGGATGATCCTGATCCAGATCCGTAGAAATAAAACACGGCTATTAACAAGATGATAAATTGTTAGGTGTGTTTGGTAACGTGACCTTTATTTATTTTTTAAATTATCACAATTTGACAGCAAATACCGTGTGGCATCTTACTTATTGTTGTTGATTTTCTTAATGAATTTTTCTTAAACGTCACTTTACTATTCATTTCGTTTTATTTCGTTTTTATTAATGGAAAACTTTAACCCGTAGCTTAACTCTTATTCTGTGGTTTAGCAAACTCGTGGAATAATAGTGGAATAAGCGTTTTTATTAATAGGGTTGGAAGAACTTAGTTAATTAATTACATATGTTCATATTTATAAAAAAAAAACTCTATGCAGAAAAAGTAGGTAAATGTGAGATTCTGTCAGATTTGACTAAATGATGTAACATTCCGATATAATGATACCAACATATTTTCAACCGAAATTTAACCACCATACCTTCCAGAATGCTGTCAATTACGGTTTATTTTTTTAAACCTTCAACTTAAATGCTTTAAATTCTTATTTTTGCCACATTTCTGAAAACCTGCGATGGGTTAAATTCGTTTCACAAAATTAAACACCATAACCATATGCCATATATGTATGTATGTATGCTCAAAATTAAAAGGTATAAGTATACGGCAAGCTCCTATGTAACCATTTAAGAGCTTGGAATTTACTAAATCATTATTTGACCGCACAAAACTTTTAATATAGTATGCTGTTATAACTCTTGTAAACGGCGCGATTTCAAGTTATGCGGGATAAATTGAAAAAGTTTTCCATTTAACAACTCGAAACCAAATGACATTCCAGCTAAAAACAATGCAGTTTCAAATTATTATTTTTTGCATTTCTCATTGAAACATTAACCCCATAGTTACATACCATCAAAAGTTTTGAGTTCTATCCTCTATACTTGAACCATACACTCACGCTATAGGTATAGAGTTTCCAAACTTATATGTATATTCATCGAATAAAATTCCTGACAAAACCATCGTTTGGAACGTATTTAGTGCAACCAATTTTCTAACATACAGTTCTTTCGCTTTGCCCCGCATAAGTTTATGAGCCGCAAGTCAAATACTTCCTCCCCGAAATCTGTTTCCAATGCAACACAACAACATGAACCTATGCCACAATCCCTATGGCAAATAATATAAATGCTCCTTCCTGAAGCTAACTTTATGAGAAAAAAAAGTGCTCTTCAGAAACAATAAATTCACAACCAGCATCAGACTCAACATCGAAGTCTAAAACATAAAAAAATTCCACACATTCCTGCAACTGAAAAACAAAAAAAAAAAAAAAAAAATATAGAAAACTTACCTCACAGAACTTTGCGCCATATCTGGGTGGCGGTGAATCGCAGAATCGATACCGATTTCTAGTGCCTCCCAAACAATTAGTTGAGCATGCCGTCCAGTCACTCCACGGTCCCCAGCCACCCGTATCCGATTCTGCAAATATACAACAAAGTAATTAAAACACTCGCAAGTTGGCCTTTTCGTGGGAAAGCGCTCACCTTTAACTGGCAACGTAGGCACGCAGTCCATTCGGACGTCAGCCACGGCCCCCGAAATGCCCTGGCTGACATATACGAAGCAGTACTCCACGTATTTTTCTGAAAAAAGTTCACAATTAAAATACAGCGAGTACTGACTCTTGACCACACGTTGTTCGGCGACGTAATGCAGTGATGTAGGTGGCTTTAACGATGCCACATCGGCACGAAGCTTAGCAAAGAGCCGCACCCGGTCGCCTTGCTCCAGGATGCACGCTGGGTATTCGTACAGCACCCCGATGCCGGTGTGTGGGTCACAAGGAAATATACTCCTGGCATAGACGTTAAACACGAACTTGTTACTCCAATCAACGCTGATGTACTGTACGGCCGTAACGTCACCCGGGGTGGGTGGTATAGGACGCAGCCGGACCGCATAATTGCCGGCTAATCCAAAAAGCTCGCAACGCAACTTAATTAGTTTGTGTTTGGGGAAACCCCGGATCTCCTCCTCATAAAGGATATTACTTCTGGAGTCATTATGACTGGCACACGTAAGCTCCTTACCGCAGTAAATTAATTCCAACCAGAACTCCGGTAGATTCATCAGAGTCCTCATGCTGGCACTAAGGTCACATTGTACTTGGTCGAAGGCTAGTTTGACTTCGACCGGAGTCTCAGGGTAAGTGACGAGTCGCTTTGGAATGACTTGCATGTTGGCCACAGGCCACCGCACGTCTAATTGTTGTTTCAAGCGTTCATCATCTATGATTGAACTACTCGTTGTTTGGGATATAACTTGCAGGGTGTACTCACCACCCCGATAGAAAGTCTGACAAGGCACCGAGATTTGTGTAACATTGTTTCTCGGGTCGGGGTAAAGAGTTATATTGCTTACGGTCTCAACTCCATTTTTTGTCATTATGCTAATGACAAGGTTCGTTAGCGCATTACCCTGTCCCTCCACAACTGCGATTAATGACGGTGTGGTGGAGGTAGCCGGTTGTTGCTTGTGCTGCTGCTCCCGCTGCTGTTGCGTGGCATTCGTTCGATTCACATATTCCGTGATGCTCGTATATTGCAGTTGTACATGTAAATCTCCACTTAGAGCTATGAACGAGCTGGGGCACATTAGCCGCCCTTTTCGTATTGCCAGCACGTGACCTAAGGATAATCGGTGAGGAACACAAGAAAAAAAAAACACATAAAAGAAGAAAAGTTAAAGAAGAGAAAAATTGCTTGAGAGTTTATGAACAGAACAAAAAAATGGGAAAACATAAATTTCTTTTGTGATTTTATAATTGCGAGTGTTTCGTTCGAGTTTCCGTTTTCCCGGCAGTTAAACGGGGGTTATATAATTGTTCAGGGCTACCACCTAACGGCAACACAGAATGTCATAGAAAAACAACGATTAGAAATAATATTATATCCTGCCGCCAACTTCACTCATACCTTTTTGTATGGACTGTGCGAAAATTATCTTCAAGCACATGGTAGATAATCAAAGTCGTTGTAATATGAACATAATATTTGTTGTTCACTTCCTAACAAGAATGTATGTGTACACATTTTTTTCCCTTAGCGACTTACATTATTTCCGACTGGGTAAGCAACAAACTAACTAGAATATGTAGAACTAGAATATGTTCAAAGAAATTTCGAAAATAAAAAAATAAAATGTCGGTATTTTTTATGGAAGTGACTCTAGCCATGTAAATGTATAACAGTTTTGTTTATAAAAGTACTTGTCATGCGGCCCCGTAGGTCAAGGACCCTTCACCATCAGGGGTCGCGCGAAGGGCGTTAACTCAAGCTCACTTTTAATAGCGATAAACTGTTCTAATTGTTATAAATCTCTAGTCCGTTCTATACTTTTTATTGAAAATAAATATAATTTCGGTATTTCTAATGGATGAGACTAGAGAAATAGTATTTTATTACAGTTATAACAATTTTTTGCCAGTAAAAGAACAATAAAAACTATTGGTACCCGAAGTATACGGAGGCACATAGTTGTCCCTTTGTTAAATTTTGGCGACAAGAATCGTTGCATACAAATTCTTAACGAAAATTATAGAAAATTGGTACACTCAATGTTTTGTGGACGCTGAATCCAGTGCAACAAACCTTCTAAATGTGGTATACATGTATCTATAGAATCACTTTCATACGAAAGTAAATTTAAAATTTTTTTTAAATTAGAAATTTCGTACCGTTTTCTGAACCGAATTTTGGAGTCCCGATTTTAAACAGAAATATTTATGTATGTATATGGGGATGCATGGGTTTGAACCATTGACTGCACCAAATTTCACTAGTTTTCGTCATGAATTGACGTGGGTAATAATTTTTGTCGGCAAAATGTGAGAGAGTAAAGTGCTTTGCACATGAGACACGAACACGACCTGCGAACTGTGAATTGAAATTGGTCGCGACATTTGATATTTCATTCACATGAGTAGTCCACAGATTAGCCATATGAAGATGAGAATGTTTCGTACGTTTCACCCTCCAAAACCCATTTGTTTACATTGTTGTATTTGTAATTTTTTCCCGCGTCGATGAATAGATGTGAATTGCAACAGCAATTTAACCAGGTGTGTGAAGATCCCTACTGTCTATGCGTGAGATTTTTATACACACATTCTCATTTTTTATCTGATAACTGCCAGTTCAAGCTTGTAGGCAAATTAAAATGGCTGCCGGGGATTCTCATCTTCATGTGACTAATCTGTGGAGTAGTCGCTCACAACTGCGAATTGTCATAAGAAATAAAGAAGTAAAATGAGTGTTTGAGGTTAAACTCAAGAGAATTTTCTATTCGCCAGTTAATGGAATGCGTCCATATGTTGTGGATTGCGAATTTACTTTTGACAGCTCGCAGAAGATACGTTTTTGGTCGCGTAAAAAACATTAAAACACGAAATTCTCGAACTTAAACTAATTTTACTCATTGTCTCCTATTTAAATTTAATTCATTGGATTAATTAGTTAAAAGTCGAAAAGTAAAAAATGTATTTAAATGTTTGTATTTGCTTTAGAAATTGATTTAAAACATTTATTCGTATTCGGAGGTGAGCGTTTTCTGGCATTTAAAAATTCAAATTTTACTTCCTTACAGAAAAAGGGTGATTATGGGATTGTAGCCAACAAAGTCATATTTTTTATAGTTATTTGCACAGCTATAGTTGTACCTGCATACATACATACATAAATGTTCATATTCAATTCATTTCAAAATTGCCCTGCGGAAATAATCAATTTTTCAAAGATTAAAATATCAACAATGGCAGCCCTGCGGGAATTTCTTTCTGCAGAAGAATCCTTTCTTGACGTTGAACAAAGTACACAAGAAATCTCTAGGATTTCTTATCTCTATACACAAATAAAACGTATTCAAAGGAATCATTGCCTTCTTTTACTATTTTTATTTTATTTTATTTTTTGTTTTTATTATTTCCCATTCGTGTTTTACTTGTATAATACTCGTACTATAAACAATCCCTTACTTACCTATTCGACACAGAGCAAAGATAATTGATGATAGTATCACAGTCCATTTTAGTGGCGTTTTGTAGAAGCAGCACATTTCGTGCGCTCGCCAGAGCTCGAGATATCTTTGTTGCTCTAAGTCTTCGGTTCACAAACTCTTTGTATGTGCCATTATTTTACAACAATTACTTGAAGCTGAAAGTATAAAACAAAGAAAATATTAGAAATTTGTTTCAGAAAAAAGTTTTACTTCTATACATAAAACATATCTATGTCCAATTTATATAAACGAGAGAACATTTTGAATAAATAATTATATTTAATCCAACTCGTGTTGTGATAAGGACAATGGTTTATAAATCCTTGACTCTTTTTAACAAAACCATAAATTCTAATTCCAAAGCCATTATATCAATGAAAAGTGATGATAATAATACTAAATGGGATTGCTCATAATCCTTAGATGGGAAAGGGCTTAAGAAACAGTTCTCTCTATATATGGGACTTGCTCAATGAATCATCATCATACTGGACTTCCGATTACTTGAGAAGGATGAGAATTTATTGCATCCTTTTGGCTGGTATCCAATAATTTTAGATCAGGGTGTTTGCAAAAAAGCAGAAACAGAAGATTTATTATAACAGTGCGGTTCATTTGATTCGAAGCACTCAAGATACCTAATTAATTTTAATTTATTTAGCTTTTTAATTTACCGAAATTATTCGGTTGTTTAGTTCATCCTTTCTCGTTGAAACATGAAGTGTTTAAAAATCCTTCTAAGCTAGCTTAAAGTATACTAAAGGTGATATTACACTGTTTTATATATATATGTCCCACTATGCCATATAATATATGACAACACATTTGTTGTATGTCAAATTTGTATAAGGCTCCATGTATTTTGTGTCACATAAATTTGACTATCACACTTATATATGGCACTTTTGAGACATATTTATTTGACAAACTTGCCATATTTATATGATAATGTAAAGGCTTAACTACATAAGCCAAAAAGTACTTTTGTACAAAAGTAAAAATATTTTTTTTCTCGCTAGCGCAGTTGTTTTGGGAAAAAGAATATACATATTTTTTTTTTAACCCAAAATTTAATCTTTCTGCATCCTTTTTAAAAGTTTTCTAGTCAGAAAAACTATTCCAAAATGAGTTTGAAAATTTTCACTTTTGTACTTTTTCACTTTTTGGGCTTATGTAGTTAAGCCTTAATACTGCATTAACACTTTTAAAATATTTGAGAAAAAAAAATTAACATAATTTGGACTTTGGAAACAAGATCTGATATGCCATGTAACAAAGTTGGACAGTTTATGTCAAATATGTGTTTAAATATTGACATTTTTAGGATTGGTTTCTTAACCATCACACATTCAATCACCTTTGAGTGTCTGAAGTTATGGTGAAACTGATTTGTTCGATGCTATAGTGTAAGAAGTATAATCAGCCTTATTATTGTGAGTATCACCCGTACAACATTCCACCCGGAAAATTTGACATTTCACTTTTCGGCTATTGTGAGTTTCTCCCGAAATTGCATGATCGAAAAATTCCCCTTATTGTGAACATTCATTTTCACTACGAATAAAATTTCGTTCAGGAGAAACACAATTGCTTTCCGGGCGAACAAAAATTTCTAAGGTGAAATATTTTTCGGGTGAAACTCACAATAAGGATGAATAAAAGTATTTTTCACACTATTTTTCAATAATTAGCATGGAAAGTGGAATTCTTTCAATTTGACATGTGTCAGTAAGGCGCCAGTTATAACTTTCATTTAAAATTATCATTTAAATTTTTCATTCTCAGCCTTATTGTGAGGTTTCACCCCAACGAAATTTCACTTCGAACTAGAAATGATATTTCAAACAAATAGTTGGGACATGAGCTGTAATGGGATATGAAAATAAGTAAAATACCTATGACATAAAAGAAAATTCCCAAATTTTCCCTACACCAATGGGATTGGGATAGTTATTTTATTTATCCATCTCACAAAATTTTTCATGTGTTGAATTTTAGGATTTGTTTAAACACCATCACACATTCTATCTCTTTTGAAGGTTTTAGGATATATTGAAGCTGATTTGTCATTATTGTTTGGATGCAAGTGTGGAAGCAAAATATGATTATCAGAAAGAATTTTACTTTAAGGCAGACACATTTTATGACAGTGATTTTTTGATTTTAAACAAAAAATAAACCTTAAATGAATTTTTCCCTATATGTGCCATCACTGAATGTAGTTGAATTGACATTTGAAAGCTCTGAAAAAACAAAGTGCCAACTACACAAGTTTCATAAAATTTTGTAAATAGAAGCGTCACGCTGCAACTACTTTGTACTTGTATGTAAAATAAATAATAGTTAAATAAGGAAGTGATAATTGATAATTAAATAAAATTGCTCATTCATATTGCAAATCGTATATGCAAAGTAAAAACTAACATTAGAAGGTTTCACAGTATATTTTTGGAGTGCACGATGCACCTCAATTTATATGTACATATATTAGCCGTGTTTTTTGCAAGCCCCGAAGAAATTGGTCGAAAAAACGACGTTCTGTACAGCAATTAACATCTTAAAAGCAACAACAACTAATCCCCTTCGGGTTTAGCTAAGCGCGGAGAATTCTCGGCGCTTAGCTTAAGCACGGATAAAAACTGTGTTACCGTCGTGAATTACATACTTGTTATCGATAGTTTGTATGGAAACTCCATTTTGTTTCTGTAATGGCGTCGCTAATCCCCGATGTCGTTTTTTTCAACCAAATCCCTCCGGGCTTGCAAAAAAACACGCCTATTGTTGATTTTGTTGTTCCTGATATATGTAAGAAATTCAATTCATAATTCCGCTTTCCTAGAATAAGGTATTTTCCAGCTTGATATCGCTTGTTATTCTTTCGTTCGCCTCCAAAAAAAAGTGAACATTTTGCCAATGAATTGTGTTGTCTGAAATGAGTATAGGTACTCATAATAAGGGGAATCTTTCGAACATTTAACATTTTTCGGGCGAAACTTACAATAGGCGAAAAGTGAAAAAAATGTCAATTTTTCCGGTTGGAATGTTGTTTGGGTGAAACTCACAATAAGGCTGTCTATGGTTTGAGGGACTCAAAAATCAAAGTCAGCAATCACATATTTTGATGCCAATATATAAAAGTGATGACTTAATTATTTATTCGTGCCAACAAAATTTTTATTTTGGCCCAATCTTTCACAAAATTTTACTTTTAAAATTTCAATGATCATTGGTAAGGTAGTTCAATTGTTGAATAAATACAATTCATTTAATGAACCAAAAAAAGTAAATTGTTTTTGCCCAGATATAATAATTAAGTCATAAAGAGGTATCCCTCTGTGTGGGAAAATGTTTCCTTTTAAAAATAAATGAGTCTTATTGAAAATAAATGCAAAAGTACGAATTTAAGTAATACCAAAGCTTTTTTTTTATTATTTTATTAAAGAAAAACTTAACAGAAAATCAAAGAATAAATGTAATAGTCAGTCTTACATTTCATAAAAAAAAACAAGTTTTTGAATATTATTTATTATTCATTTAATGTATTTATTTCATTTACGTTGTTTGTTTTTAAATAAATTTTAAAGTTTCTTGAGCATTAATGGTCGTGAAAAATTGTGCCCTTTTTTAAAAAATATATCCCCGTGTCCCGTGAAAAAAGAAATCCTCCGGGGACCATATGTGTCCCAGTAGTAACTCTGGTCTTTATTTAAGCTATGTTTTGGGATCAAAATAATAAATGATTTTACTTTTTAAACGTCTTAAAATTACAAGATAAAATTGTCAATAATAAAAATGTAATGAACAAAAAAGAAAATTTATATTCAAAAAGTTTTTTAAGTGTGTCTAACCATGCGAACCGTATCGTATAAATATTCAACTTACAGTGATTTTAAGTCTTTTGTTGCAATTTTATTTAACTTTTATGCATGAATTGAAGTGTATTTAGTCAATTAAACATGCGATCTTGTGTTTCGAAGTCCTGATGATGCCTTGGATATATTTCACTAAAATTGACATTTCTTTTTTTAAAAAAATTTCTATAATTCACATTGTGGGTTATTGGCCTCCCTGAAACTCTGTAAAAGACTTTAAATTATTAACATACAGAATTGGTGAAGTAGGTTGAGTTAATTTCTAATGGCGGTGGTACAAAATATTTATGACTATCACGCCCGAGAGTGCTGATTGCCAAACAGAGTGGAGCTTGTTTTGTAATACCATCATACAGTAGGAATAGGTATAATTTGTTTCATAATAAATAAAAAATAGGTCATGAGCGGGCGTAGGTTGTGGAATAAGTTTTGGTGGCAACAAACATAACAAGACCGTTTTCTAATGCCAATTTATTTATATATCCTTTTTGTCATTTGAATTTGTGATGTCTTTTAGCGAAATTCTAACAACAAGGACTTTTCTCATGTACTTCATTTGTATTCTGTTCACAAACTAATATTATTTGGTATTCGTTAATGATATTCCGTGAAAAAGGTGCAAAATATTTAAGACAAAAGTGGTGAAAGGACAAAGTTTTTTCTTAAGTTTGACATTGAAAATTCACCCATATAGATAGAACACAGCAAGAAAAATTAAAACAAAGTTTTTGAAGCTGAAAATAGGGTATAACATTAGCGAAGTTAACATTTTATCTATTTATGTTGTTGTATATAAGTAAAAGAGAAATTTTGTTCATGGAATGTTGTTTATACGATGAAGCGTTACATTTTTTTTTCTATTCTATGGAAAAGAAACTGGGATAACTTTTGAAATTCCAATGCAAAATTAACTTTTGCCTTATAGCTTATAAGTTGTATAGGTAATCAATTCACTTAAAAAGTTTCTTTTGGCTTAAATTTATTAATTATCTTCGGTTATCTTTTATAAGTTGAATGATCGACAAGAAAGAGAAAGTTGAGTAGATAAAGTACATAAGCAGGTAATGCTGAGAAGAACCCCAACTAACAATTTAGCTTGTATAAGGTCCAATTTTTCGAATTTGGCAAGTAATAGCTTGTATAGGGCTTGTATAAGGCACACTTTCGCAAGCCACACTTTTTAAACCTCTACAATAAAAAAAATAGCTGCTATAAGGCCTTTAGAAGTGAGTTTGACAGGTTCTATGCAAGGCTTGTGGATAATGGTTCAAAATTGCCTGTATAAGGCCTTCCAAAGTAGTTAACTAAAAGTTAATTAAATTATAGCTGCTATAAGGCTCTTCACGACAAGTCAATGCAAACAACTTGTGTAAGGCTTGCCTATAAAGGCCTTATACAAACATAATTAATATGCTATCATCAAGAATCTTATAAATAAGTTCTTACAAATAAAATCAGATATAAATAAAATAAGAAAGGTAAGTACTGAACATCGTAAAAAAGAAAAGAAGTGCTAACAGAAATAACTTTTTAAATCTTACAGAAATGAATAACTCATGGACAAAATTTAAAAGATCTGGAACTTATCAAAGGCAATTGCAAAAAAACAGAGATGCAATTCTTAAAACAGCCCGTGAAGTTTAAAAAAATTTGGAAGAACAAAGAAGAGATCTTAGATGCGAGCAATTATCGACTGTTCCCTCTCCTGCAATTGGAAATAGTCGCAGCCAGCATACTTTTGTGGAGGAATTTCCTCAACCATTAGATAGTATTTTGGAAAGGGTCTTTTCTAATACTGCAGGTAAAAATATACATTAAGCATTTTGACAAAGTTTTATCATGAATATAATGAAACCCCAAATCTTTTGTAGCTGATGATGATTACACTTCCAAAAGCGTTGTTGACTCGTCAACTGAAGATGATTCTGAAATGGATAGGAATAGAAAATTTCAGATTCATTTACGGAAATGGGCTATCGAGTACCAAATAGCTCATACGGCGTTAAAGGATCTTATGAAAATAATAAACTCAGACATTGGGGAAATGTTGCCAGAAGATCCGCGAACGCTGTTGAGGACTCCAAAGGAGATCATTTACACGAAATTGAGCAATGAGGGACTTTATTGGCACCACGGGTTTGAAAAGTGCATCCGGTACATATTTCGCGACATAAGACATTTTTAAGACATTTGTCCAGTATAAATATCTGTCACCCTTAATATTTTCTTTATATGGTTTCAACTTGTTAACATTTGATGTTATTTTTCTCAACAACGAAGTGGCGTAGTGGTAGAGTGCTGGAGTGGTATGCGGAAGGTTTCGAGTTCAAACCCAGGTAAGTAAAAATTTTTATAATTAAAATATAATTTAAATCATTACAGAATGCAGTGGAAAAGGTTTCGGGAGCTGACTGAGAGGAGGAATATTTATAAAAATGTAATATAAATAAAAATAATGCAATACTAAACAATACAAAGATAATATTTTTTTTTTAAATCTGTTTTTTTTTTTTGTGCCTTTATATAGACATTAAAAAGGCTTGGCTAAGGCCTTTTTATAACATCTAAAGCAAGCTATTAGCAAAAGCTGTCATAAAAAGGCTTGGGTAAGGCCTGTCAACAAAGGTCTTATAGCAGTTATATAGCTTGCGTAATGTGCGCCAAAATTACTTGCATAAGGCCTTTTATTGTTTTTATAGCAGTCTGAAAATAGCTTGTTTAGAACCTTATACAAGTTAAATTGTTAGTTGGGACATGAAACAAGAAGGCCAGTTTTATATATGTAGAACAGCGACAATATTCATCTTAAAGAGAGGAAAATTCATTCAATTCATTTGCTTGTTTTAATCTTGAAAATGATTTAAATGTTTTAGCCGTCTGGTGTCAAACAAATAAACTTCCACTTAATATAAAAAAATGTTTCGTTTTTACTGCTCATCGTGTTCTAATGCCAATGTTTCACAACTATGGAATTTTTGATCAAGATCTTGAACGTAAGTCTGAGATTCGTGATCTGGGTGTCATATTTGATCAAAAATTGACATTTTCTTTACATTTGGAATATGTTGTTGCGAAAGCAAACTCTATGCTTGGTTTTCTTAGAAGAAACTGTAGTGAATTTACAAATCCTTACGCTTTGAAATCTGTTTATATGTCGGGAGTCCATATACTTCTGTTGGCAATTATCGCATTGAAGGAGTTCAAATGGCTTTTACCAGGTTCGTTGTTAAACAATTTCTATGGAATATTGATACTCCATCGTATTATTCAAGATGCTCCTTAATCGGTCTTGATTCCTTACAAAAAAGACGATCTGTTCACTGTTTATTGTTTGGTTATGATGTTTTTTCTTACAGAATCAAAAGCCCCGTAATATTAAATTTGTTTGAAATATATGTCCCAGAAAGAAGAATGCGCCAGCGAAATTTTTTAAACTGTCGAAGACATAGGTCTAATTATGGTTGCAATGAACCTTTCACTAGGTTTATACATCTATTTAATATTTATTCAAATGAAATCGATTTATCAATAAATAGAATGGAATATAAAGCTAAAATCATTTATTTGTTAAATTAAACTCTTAGTAATTAATTTTGTAAATATTTGTTAGTAGTCTGTAAAACTTAATAGTCTGTAGATATAAATAAATAAATAAATAAAAAAAAAAATCGAATGTTTGTTTTATCTTATCTAGAACGGGTAGCTGCCATAGAAATATTTTGGTTTTTTTTTCAAATTTTCTCGAAAACAGTTCTAACGATTTTGATTAAATTTCGTACTTGCAATAGCTAAATGAATTATAAGAAAACTGCGTTTCAGGTTTTTCTCAAAAAATTCACACAACGGAATTAGGTATTTCAGGTTTTTTTGAGAAAGTGGTCTTTTTTTTTGAGTTATTCGTGTATATTTGAAATGATAAGACCGATTTTGCTATAATTTTGCAATCTGATGCTTCTCAATAGTTTAAACAATAATGCATTTTAAATTTTTTTAAATATTTTTTTATACACAAACAAAAAATCAATTTTTGAGTGCTTTTTACTCTTTTAATATTTTCTCGTTAAATAAATACATCATGCATCTTCAATGTGGGGTTACACACAGTATTTAACCACAAGATTTGGCAAAAACGTTTCATTTTCCACGACAATTAAGTTTCATTTGACATCATTGGAAATTTTAATTGTTAAGTTATTCACATTTAAAAAGCAAGTCAGTGATTATTTTGATTCAAAAATTAAGCCTATGATAACCTTGTTTTTCTTGCAAGCCCGAAGGGATTTGGTTGACAAAAAAAACGATATCGGGAATAAGCGACGCCATTACAGAAACAAAATGGAGTTTCCAGACAAACTATCGATGACAAGTATGCAATTCAAATCGCGTCGGTAACACAGTTTTTCTCCGTGCAAGGTTTTTAAAATTTTAATGTTTAATTTTGAGGCGCTTAAAAACCAAAATCACTGCATATTTTGATGCCAAAATTAAGGTGGTGAATTATTTATTAATAATCTTGCCAAATAAAAAAATTTTTCTGGCCCAACCGTCCATACACAATGAATTGAACTTCCTTATCATTGAGAAATTAAACTTCATTTTATGGAGAAGTTTGGGACCTAATTAATTTTTTTTCTCTAAAATAATAATTCAAGGCATCAGCTATATTCTTGCATCAAATTATTATTTTGCATAAATAATTAATGATTTTACTTTCTACACGTCTCAAAATTAGTTATTAAAATTTTCAATGATGGTTTTCAATGAAAGCTATAACTGGCACTCTAGATAATCCCCGAGAATTCTCCGCGCTTAGCTAAGTTTTTGTTGCATTTAACATGTAAATTGCTCAGCCCCGACGTCGTTTTTTTTTTGGATAATTTTCGCGGGGCTTGCAAAAAAACACGACTTTAACTATCTTTAATTTTTCAATGATCGTAGATAAGGTAGTTCAATCATTTAAAAGTGATTTTATGAAGAAGATTGTACCGAAATAAAATTTGTTTTCCCTAAAATAATTATTCAAGTCATAAGCTTTATTTTGACATCAAAATAATAAGAATGTTCAATTATGGTTTTTAATTAAAGTTGAAGCTCTTCATGAAACTTCAGTGATTGAACTACCTTATCTAAGATTAAACATTAAGTGTTCTTAAGTGTTTTATTTGATATTATCTGTAGGTATACCTACGCGTTTATTACCCTGCGAAAATTATGGACCGATGGCTAAGATGTTCCATCCAATATAAAATTAGGATACAAATATCTAGTGTAAAAGGGTTTTTTTTTGGGGAGAGTCGAGAGGAGAAGTGATTTTTTTTTAACTTTTAAAAATTGATGGTAAAATCTAGGCATATGGTAGGTACATTTCAAATTATTTTCAACGCCGATTCTAATGACAAAAAAACGAGACGATGTAACGACCCTAAAAAATATACAATCCTTTTTGTTGGATGATGATATTTTCAGTTGTATTTGGAAAAAATATTACCCTAAAAAAAAAATACCCCTACAATGAAATCCCCGGCCATATTCGAATTAGCTAAGTGCCACGCAATGTTTCCAATGGCTGATTTTAAAAATTTCTTAAGTATCACTGTTCTGAGTCAAATCACACTGAATTTGTTTTTATTCCATTTTGTTCAGGGTCGAAAAACATATAAATTGACTTTTTTCTCTGTTTTGGTTATAATAAGAAACTTTGTAGAATTTTGCGGAATGTAATATTAATTTGAAGCTATTAAGAAGTAAGTATAGGTATCTGCTTAAAACAAAACCAACACAATATGTACTTGATTGATTGTTTTATTATCTTCGTATAATTTGTGTCAATATTTTGAGAGGATATTAAGTATATTGAAACTCTCCATGCATATTTTTCGTTTTGTTTTCTTTTAGGAAACAACAGATAGTTTCGTTAATACCGCAAATGTTGGTAAATTGGGTGTACAAAGTTACTTTATTTCTAGTGCGTAAAATAGTGCTTCCAAAATCTTATTTCGTCTGAATTATGTACTAGGAAATGTCATCTATTCATCCGACGATTTGACATAATGATTTGTTTAAAAAAATTTAAAATTCACTCAAATCAACATACATAAGAGGACATCAAAAATATCATTCCTTGCGCTTAAACTATCTGCTAGGGAGATAATACCCGTGTTTTTTGCAAGCCTGGAGGGATTTGGTTGAAAAAAAAACGACAATGGGGATTAGCGACGCCATTACAGAAACAAAATGGAGTTTCCATACACACATACACACACAAGTAAGTACGCAAATCACCCCGGTAACACAGTTTTCCTCGATGCTTAAGTTAAGCCCCGAAAATTCTCCGTGCTTAGCTAAGCCCCAAGGGGATTAGTTGTTGTTGCATTTTATATGTAAATTTGCTTAGCCCCGAAGTGGTTTTTTTCGACCAATTTTCTCGGGGCTTGCAAAAAACACGGCTAATGTATTCCAACAACAACACCAACCGATTCGAATCGCTTTGGATTAGGCACCGGAACGCGGCTATTGATATGTCAGTGCTCCGGAAGCTTAATTAAGCGACCATGTGCCGCAATTAGATATTTTTTAAGCAAATACATATTCGAGTGCACAAAAAAATGTTTTCTATAAACACCATAACTCTTAAAGTTAAATACCAAAAAACACTTATGTATATGAATATAGGTATACGAAATTTAGAAAATTCTCATTTCCGAAAACTAATCTCTCCAAAAATATTTAAATTTATTGACAAAACGTATTCAATTGATAAATTGCAATTTCCTGGTTCAAACACTTAACTCATATAAACAACCCACATATAACTTACCACAGAAGAAAGGCGAAAATATCTTCTAAAAGGATCAGAATTAACTTCACATTTAATAAAGTCACATTCAGTGCGGGAGCTGTTTACATCTCTTAACTCAATATAAAAATACCAAAGATCTAAAAGTAAATAAATAAATATAAATATTTATTAAACACTTTATGTCTCTCTAGAAATCCATCAAACGGATGTATTAAATATGGAATCTCCTCTTTTTCTATATTCCAAAAATATATTTTTCTCAGAAAAATAAAAAAAAAAATAAACTGAAATTGTGCAAACATCTGGAAACAAAATTTCCATAACAATTCACATTCACCCACATTTCAACGTCCTGGCTTGGCACATAAGTGTTTCAAGAGCACGCCCGCATTAGAAGTTGTGACTTATAAGAGTTATGAGTCGTCTTCTCCCTGAGGAAACATCAAAACGGGTTGCAACCAAAGTGTGTTTTGTATGGAAATTAAAATGAAAAGGAGAACAACAAAAAAAAAAAAAACAAAATGGTGAACCTATAAGGTTTTTAGCAGGCAAAATATTCTGAATACCATTTTATATATATGCAAATTCTTCTAGTGAGCTGTTCCAGTTCAAGCTCTGGCTCTGGTTTTGGCTCCGGCTCCATCTCCTACTCCTGACGCTCATCACTCCACTCTGATCACAAAGGATAATCGAATGTATTGCTGGCACAATCAAAATGGATAACGTTATTGAGATGTTTTGCATATTTCATGGAACCAATTCAAGTGGAATGCAACATTGAAATATTTGTTTAACCTTTCAGCAATTGCAATAGTCTCTTTATATATGTACGTAGTAGGTATATCTATGGGTTTGTGAGTTTCAATTTTGTATAGGTAAAATAGCAATATGGTTGCGTCCTTTCAATTGTCTGATGTCTTTCAGAATGATTTTCATTTTGATTGCATAAAGGAGGTGACCAAGGAAGCGAATTATTCTCAATAACGTCTGGAAAAAAACACTAAAATCACAGACAATGAATGACTGAGTTGTTATAGGACGTAAATGGAGGATCCTTTCTCAGTATTCTATAGGAGCACCGCCCTCACTCCGCCAGACACTCTGTTTGCATTCCAAATGGGTTTAATTCTTGAGTCAACTGAGCTTTAGATAAAGAAATGCGTTTTTGTTTTAAAGTTGTTGATTTTAGCTCAATGGTTTTTACCTTTTTTATTTTTTTTTTGTTTGAAGATAGAAAGTATTTTGACTGGAAAAATTGTCTATTAGTGTAATTTATGCAAATTAAATTAAAAGTTAGAAAAATGGTAGAGAACACTTGAGATGAAAATCATAGAACTTTTCAGACAATCCAAGTATCAAGATTTAGGTAGTTGTTCGAATGGGAAGTATACTTAGGTATGTAAAGGGTGTTTTTTTTTTAGACGTGTGGTTTTCAATCTGGCAATACTTTTTTCGGAGTTGGTCTTTTTGACAGCTGTCACTTGATTTATGTTTAGATGGTTTGCCATTTCATAATTAATAGACTTACTACTGAACAACGTTTGCAAATCTTGCAAATTTATCACCAAAATAATGGTTCGGTTCGCGCGACGTATAGCGCGCTGCGTCCAATATTCGGTTGACATAATCGCCAAATCGCATAAATTCGAGCAACCATGGATCGGCTTCGCACCACGTCTACTCTAGCACCGAAGACGCTATTGCTGCTGTGGAGCAGAGTATCGAATAAGACCCGAATGAGTCCATCCGCCATCGCGCGCAACAATTGGAGCTGTCGAAAATTGGGCCTCTCGGCTGGAATTTATTCGAGCCAGCCGCGGCGGCCACTTGCCCGAAATCATTTTTAAAACATAACGGCAAACCCTTATCTTTAAAATCAAGCTAAATTCTTGGCCATAACATTTATTTCGTTATATGCGTTTTATTTCTTGTTGAAAACCATCACACGTCTAAAAAACACCCTTTAGTTCATTACTCTTTTTTTTAAACTTCAACTTCTTCTTTGCTCTGGGCATGGCATGGGCACGGCATGAGGGTTGGGGATTTTATTTACTTGATTTTGTTTTACCATCTTCGTTGGTTTGCCAACTTGTGGAAACTTTATTTTTCGTTTTTTGAGACTTGCAAAAAATAACTGCGAAACAGTTTTTGTTCATTTGAACATGGTTTTCAACTTTATTCTTTATATGGTGAATCAGGTTCATTAGTTGCGAAAGAAATCATATCTCTATCTACAAACTTGACAGTTTCCATAGGTTCAGGTTTTAAACTTCAAAGGACGTTTGATAAACTTTTTAGTCGTCAAAGTTGTTTTAAATGTTTCATTGAAAAGTGTTATAGTATGTTCTTTTAAGTTTCTTAGCGAAAGATGCTTAGTTTTCGTTTGCTTTCGATAAGATAAGCATAATGCATAGGTACTTCGCGTCATATCAAGCAACCAACCAACATATTGCTTGCAACCAAAGAGAGTTTATGAAATAGTAAACAGATTTATGCGAATAGATTTGCTCTCCTGTTAGTTTCGAGCATTAACTAAGCCAAATTCTAGCTAAATTTAATTATGGATTAAAGAATAAAATAAAGTAACTGTTTTGTTTGTATTATTTGAAATTTTTGAACTCAATATAATCAACATAATGTAGTTACCGGTCAAATTAGTCAGAACTTCAAGCAAAAGAAACATTAGACAAGAATTTATAAGATTTTGTTTAGTGTTCCATATATAATGTATTACGTTATAGTAAAATTATTTTTCTAAAAGCATTTCTACACCTTGTAGGTCTATAGTCTGTGATCAATCATTCGACTTTGGGTCTAGCAATTGTTCTTATGTTAGCAACTATATAGTACATAACAATTTATTACTCTAGAGTGCTGTATAGTCTTCCAAATTCTATACGAATTATGAACCTCAAACACAACGTCAATCAATCAGATGTCCTGGAAAGATTCCATTTTACCAACCTAGAGGTGTTAATAGAAAGAGCTCTATACTGTATATAGGTACCGTGTAAAGGCATCTACCTTTTTTCAATTCATCAGTCGTCTGATGCCTTTGCGCATTTATTTTGGTAAAGGCATTCGTTGTGCGAATAAATCTCATGCACACCCATGTATATCTCAATAAATCAAGCTGCCATTTTTCAAATAGCTCTGGTGTATTCCCGAGAACAAAACTGAAAATGTACACTTAATGTGATTTCATTCATCAGAAACCATATCAAGTTCTTTTCATCTGTGAATACACGATAAATTATTTACACAAATAAGTCATCACATTCAAATTGCATGTTTGGTGAAACAAGGCCCATCATATACACACACATAATCATCGAACAAGGACGCACAAATTTTGGGCCTTATATAATTTTCTGTAAGTTGATAAAAAAAAAAAAACAACAACACAACAATATTATAATTTACTTGCTCTACAATTATTACTATAACATTTCTTTGGCCTTTGGCGGTGGCAGCAGCCAGACATTGTAGGCAAAGATGAGGGTGTGGGGTGACTGAAAAAAAAATCCTAGACGCCATTGCCACCACCACATCAACATTACTGACGCCTGTCCGTCTCAAAACAAGGGGTGGTGGACTTATGTAGACATATGAAACCTACGAGAACAAACTAAAGCTATTACCCTACATTGAATGGATGTGATATTTGAGACCCGGAAGAACATAGAAAACTAACAAAATAGAAAGAAATATCGATCATTCTCCAACCCCCTTTGCCCTAGAATAGAATACACTGTAACCACCACCGCGCTTATTCGCTAAAAGAAATGCGAGAATTGCCGCCAATGTTTTTCCAAAAAATAAGAAAGATTCAAATGCCATTATATTCATCACACCGAACACACAAAATAAAACACCAAATGAAGATTTCACATATCTATGCCGTGTGTTGAAGTTTGGTCGGTGGTGGTAGTTTGAGAATGGTCCGGGGTGGACGCGGACGAAGATAGTGCCAGTGGTGATGGTTATCCTATATAGCAGGGGTCATAGAGTTCGTTTGAGTGCACGCGATTTTTTAAAATCACGATATCTCTAGTCCAAATAAGTACAATAACGAACCGCACATTTTCCTTATCGTTTGTGTCACTTTACAATGCCGAAAAATCGGGGCTGTATTTGTCTGTGGAAAGTGTGGGCGCTTACACTGTCTGTTAAGTACCTGCTTTAGTTTCTTCAATTTGAATTTCATATTTTAAAACCATTTATAGTTTTATTTGCAAGCCCCGAGGAAATTGGTAAAAAAAACGACACCCTGTCCTGTAATTAGCATGTTTAATGCAACAACAACTAATCCTGTTCGAACTTAGCTAAGCATCACGGATAATTCTCGGGGCTTAACTTAAGCACGGAGAAAAACTGTGTTACCGGCGTGAATTGCATACTTGTTATCGATAGTTTGTATGGAAACTCCATTTTGTTTCTGTAATGGCGTTGCTAATCCCCGATGTCGTTTTTTTCAACCAAATCTCCCCGGGCTTGCACACACGGCTATTAAAACACGCCTATTAAATACAATACACATAAGAGAATTTTCAGTGCTTTACTCACGCGCGGAGAAAAACTGTGTTACCGACGTGAAACATAAAATCGTTATTGATAGTTTAATGGAAACTTTATTTTTTTTTCTGTGATGCCATCGCTTACTTCCGATGTGGTGTTTTTCGTCCAATATTTTCGCATTTACAAAAAGTACCGAAATTTGGAAAATAACCGATATGAGTGGAATGGAGATAAAATGTTGAGTTCGAATTATAAACCAGACTTGGAAGATGAAAAGCAGCTGATCAAATTCAAGCGGTTTTATATTCAGGAAAAAATTGTAATCTAAAACAAAATTATTAGAAGAAACGTCTAGAAAAATTTACCAATCTATATTTTCGAGATTCAACCATTTTATCAAATCAGTAGGTACTTAACACCTTCCATTTTAAACTACTTTATAGACCTGTTTTATAGCTGCAAGTGAGTATATATGTGCATTTATTAAAGCAGGTGAGTACATGTATGTACCTAACCTATCAATCGTGATTTTTATTTAAGCTATACACTAAGTTTATAAAGATATAATTATTACCATCGAACGAAATATTTTTAAAACAATCTGGTTGTTCGTCTTCAACAAATACAGCCCTGTCCAAAAAAAAACTTCAGGAACTGCAGGCAAATACCATATACCCAACCCACCCAACTGTCTGTGCGCTAAATTTCTCTCTCATGACCAATATGAGAACCCAGCCAAAACCCATTTCTCCTTTGTGACGATAACGACAACGACGACGATGGCGGTGGCGATAGAAAATAGAATGTGGTGTATTGGTTGTGCGGTGCATCAGCAGCAATAGAAATTTGTGCGATATTTATTTCTAAGTTCTAGCGCACAGGTCCTTTGAGACACCTTCACCACCAGCACCGCACATATGGAATACTCTCAGGGTGGTGGATTTTTTTTAGTCTTTTAAGTTTCAACCCTACCCCCTTTGGAAAGGTAAAGAAGTAGATAAACCTATTCAGATTCACTCCTTCACACACCCTCCGTAGATAGACATACGAAATATATTCATTCCGCAAGAGAAAGAGATTATTATCCTGGACATGAAGGAATGAATAAGGTGTATCTTGGAAACATTGCAACCATCAGAACAGAACCAACAACCACCCCCTATATAGCCAGGACGCTTTGTTTTAAATTATTAAGTGCTATTACCCTCTGTCTGTCGCGTGCTTGCATGTCGTCTAGTACTCGTACATCGTAGTACATCGTACACCTTAAAGGGAATTCACATATCCTATATTTTACATTATTTGGTCGTGAATTTTTTCTTCTTTCCTGGCTTTTGTTCTTCTTGAATGTATGCTGCTGTTCCTGTATGTTATATATATATATGCTGCTCTTTGTTTCTGTGTGTTGAAAAGAAGTGTAATTTATGTGCATTGCTACCGAAAACAAAAATTATTTGACTAGCCATTAAAAACGGGGAGAAATGCATTTCTGAATGAAATGCGAGACATTTTATGGCGTTGACGTATAGTGGCGGTATCTGCCGGAAGGGACGACAATGATTTCTTTTTTTTTTTTTCTATCAGCACACACAGTCCATATATGAAGGTAAACTAAACATCTCATAAGTTTCATTGGAAAAGAGAAGCTTACTGTAGACATTCCATATCCATATCAGAGTTGTAAAGACTGCAGTCTTTTCGGTACTGCAGTTAATTGAATAAAAAGACTTACTTCCTTAAGTCTTTTAACTTGCCAAAAGAAATTAACTGTAATACAATAGTCAGCAGTCAGTACTAACATTCCGACTGTGAAGTTAAAAAAAAAAGTTAATTAACTTTAAGTTAATTAACTGCAGTACTTTTGACTTAATTTTAGTCTTTTAGTCAGTTGAAAGTCATTTGTACTGCGATGGTTCAACTTTTAGTCAGTAAGTCTTTTAACTGCAGTTAATTAACTGTAAGTCCTTGAATTTTGTTATTTGTTTTTTATCAAAAATAGTTCGCACTTGTACATCACGCCGCACGCATTTAATGCCAAATAAATAATGCAAACATTTTAATTTATTTTCATTTTATTCTGTTGATTTATAAGTATAAATCTATAGTATTTTAGTTCAAAGACTTACAGCTCATTGACTGCAGTTAAAAGACTTACTGACTAAAAGTTGAACCATCGCAGTACAAATGACTTTCAACTGACTAAAAGACTAAAATTAAGTCAAAAGTACTGCAGTTAATTAACTTAAAGTTAATTAACTTTTTTTTTAACTGCACAGTCGGAATGTTAGTACTTACTGCTGCCTGTTTGCTTTGCAGTTAAAGTACTTACTCACAGTATTAACTTGCATTCAAAAGTTAAGTTAATTAACTGGGACTGTATTAACTGCAGTACTGAAAAGACTGCAGTCTTTACAACTCTGATCCATATATGTATATCAACATCAAGCACCCTATACGATTTACGATAACATAATGTCAAGGCAGAGGGCGGGCCAGGGTTGTTTACTAATTAATAAATACGAAGCATAAACTCTGGCCGATTAGAGACAGTAATTTGATATTTTAAGGGTTTTCCAAAATTATTACTAATTAAAAAGCAGTATTAGCTGAAAAGAAGGGCGAAATACTATAACTGGTGATGGGATCGGTATCGGTATGGTAAAACTGAAACTGTCCTGATTATGAGTTGTGTAAGGGAAATTATGTTTGCTTTATCAGGAGGAAAGTGCTATTTTCACCATCTTACACCCAACAATTTATGAGAAAACTGTAAAAATCTTAATGCTGAACCCAGCTTGGAAGTTAATTTCTTATTCCTATACATACATAGGTATACATATATATAAACATATAATATAGACTGAAAAGGGTAAGAAGTGATGTTAACAGCTGTCGATGAAATGAGTTAGGTTAAGCTCTTGAGAATAATTGCTATAGCTTGGACGGTTACTTTGTGGCTTTAACAATAAGTCTTTTTACGATACTGACATTTTGTAGGTATAACGATATACCCTCTTAGATGATGTAATTATCTCCAGCAAACTAAATTGTGTAAGTATGTAACTAACCTCAAAGAATAACAGCCTTATTTTGCTTATAGTTTGTATTCTGTCATCTGTCAGAGAGAAACGATTGTCCCAAAATCAAATAAAATGTTTAGCTACTGCTATCAAAATAAAGAATTTAAACAAACAGTTAGAATTTCAAAAATAAATAGCGGTGCTGGGTTACTGCCCCACGAGATTGAAGATTCAAAAACTAATTTGACGCAAATTAAATGAATGACGGTTAATCAAAAAATTCGACCGAATCGAATAGCAGAATATGGCATGTGTGTAGGTAAGTATGTATGTAAATGATTTTGAGCGATGCTATGTATTTTAAACAGATTTCGGTTAAAGTTTATGTACGTATTAACGGTCCTTCAAAATTGTTGAAGTATCGGGTAAAAGGCTTCAGCAAAGAGCTAAAAATTATATTTAAGGATTCATTAAAAGTGTTGGGAAGTGTGAAAAGGCCAGCGAAAAGGCAGATAAAATTCGAGTAACAACAGACAACATCTTTTTCGGGACCAGGAGGAGGATGCGAAACGAAATTTTTTGATGGTCTCCAACACTACAGCGAAATGCTTACGGAAAACCAGCGAAAAAATGACAGTTCAAAGTGTCACAGTTGCAAAAAAAAATCAAACGCAAAAAATAACAGAAAGCCATGCTGTTGTGAATGAAACAACAAATACAAACACAAAAAACCTCAAATGTCACTTTCCCGCACACAATAATTAAACCGGGCAATAAGTTCAGTGCGAAAAAAAGAGCGGAGACCTCTCCAAATAATATGCTACAATTATCAATTTCCCTCATCGAACAGCGTAGATACTATAAAACGAAAAGGAGAACTATTTCGTTTATGATTTCTCTGTGTCATTTCTGTTCGGATTTTTCATCTCGCATCAGCAGCGTACTAAAGGCTTAAGACCAAAATAAAAAAAAAAAATGGGCCGTATTCATAGTTCTCTGATAAGTTCTTATTTTGTCTCTGCTAAGCTCAGCTGGAGTTTATGTTATTTATAAAGAATTTGAACCCATGTCTGAGCGATAAACTAAATTCTAAAAGCCAAATGTCAAAAAAACACGAATGAAAATAAAATTGTCAATTTTTAATTGGTGTTCTAATGGACCTAGAGAGCTGAGCGTGGTATTAGGTATAATTTTCACCTCCTAAATAGATTGGCATACTCCGTTTCTCGATCCGCCATACCAAAAGTTTTGGCACATTTTGACACCTGTCAGACTAAAAGTATTCTATTATAGACCCAGAACGTCAGACGTGATATTAGGTTATATCCCCTCCTAAATCAGTTAGTGTACTCTGTTTTCGGTCCACCATACTAAAATTCTGGACAGTGCAAGTTTTCGGGTTTCCACTGGAGCTAGAGGGCTGGCCATGACAGTAGGTAAAAATAAAAGTTGATGTTTACACATATATTAACCATGAATCAAACAAACAATACAATGCAACAGCTATTCTTAGTCGTTTTTTTTTTCTATTGAAAGGATATTGTAGTAGAATTGTAATCTTAGAGGATATATAATATGGAGTGCTCGTTTCTTTCCCTAATGCATAATGCCTCGAGCCTTGATAAGGGGCACTGTTTCACTTTCGGTAAGATAAACTCTAGAGGATATCGCACCGCTGTTATCAATTGTAAGTCATAATTTGCTTTTTTTCTCTCTAAATTGTTCTAATTTGAAGTAATTCTTGAAATTAATATGTAAGTGTTTGTTTGTTTATTATTTGAAAGAATTCAATATCTTGTTTTTAGTTTTTTTCTCCAATGTGCAGAAAACTGAGTGCCTTTAACTTTCCGAAACTTGAACAGCGACCCCTATGAAAGCTTCGCATTCGAATAAAAACAAGCACTCCATATTATATTACATATGTATGTATATCCTCTAAGATTGTAATAGAAAATACCTTAGACCTATTTCTAATTAAACAGAGAATATACTACGTTTTCACCAAGAGATAATCCGGGATTTAAGGTAGGAGATTTAAAATTAATCTTGAAGTGTTTTCACCACAAAAAAGGAGATTAATTTGACGTTTTCAGTCTGAATTGCCATTCAATTGTCAACTCAATTTGACAAGAGTAAAACAAATATAATCGGCAAACGTACAGCAAACGGAAAAAACAATTTTTGAGCAATAAAACAATTAATTTTGAATAAACTATTTATTAAAAATGAGCCTTGTAACCTAAATCTATTGTAATCACACCATTTTATTCTTCAAAATAACATTAGAGTGAGTACATTTAATAGGAGAATCCATAATTACAGAAAAAAAAACACAATTTTTCAGCCCACTCTTCAATGAGAAGCTCCCCACCCTCCAGTGTCTAGGTTGTCCGTTTTTGTTTTTTTTGGTTGTTGCATTATCTGGAATTTTTATTGTTTACCAAAATATTATTATAAGTATATGAAATACATTATAAATACTTGCATTTTTATTCCTACAGCAAACGCGCAAAAATATTTTATAATTTTTTTTTCATTTCAATGGAAAAACTGACGTTTAAAAGGGTGCGTTCCAAAAAATTAGGATTGTTTGATTTGAAAATCTCCTTCTTGCAAGAAGATTTCAATGAGATTTATTTTAAATCTTCTTTTGAGGAGATTTCAATTTGTATGGTAAATCTTGGAGATTTGAAGAGGATTTATGCTAAATCCACTTAAATCGCGATTTAGTGCTCAGTGAAAACGTAGTGTTTGGTGTTTGCTTTAGACTCCAGTTCAGTTAGACTCGAGTTTATAATATGACTATGAATATGCCCCATTGCATCTACAGTTGGTTTTTAAAGTTTTTCAATGTGAACATCATCAACCATAGATGTACATACATATACACATACATTGATAAATCATTTGACACACTTGAGATATCTTACGCTTGTGATTTATTGACTAAGTTCTTACATCCAAACAAAATTCGGTTGAAACCATGTAAAATGAAGCGGATTATATTTGATGCATTTTAGCTACTATTGGAAAAAATATCATATAGAGGTAGGTACAATAAAACAATAAATCATCATCATGTTAATGTAAAATGTACATACATATGTATAAATGTTCATACCTACATATACAACGTCAACAAAATTGTTTTCCTTTTAAATTAATGACTTGGGTACATAAATAGATTGATGAACAAAAGAATCCTTCCCCATTCAAGTAGGAAGGCACATGAGGAAATTTGAACGCGCGTTTATCAAGTGTTCTTATATGTTCTTATACATATTTAAACTCAAGAACTACCTTCAAAGCTTAAAGAAAAAGCCTCAATAATGTACACCATATACAATCAATCTCAATATACAGCCCATAAAGATGTCGATTTTGTACGGAAATGGCAATTTTCTAAACAAACACTAGAAAGTAAAAAAAACCTACCCTTTTCCTTGATGGTATCTTCAACTCAGTATCTATATACAACACTCAAAGTTATCTGTTTCATCCATCACACATAAACCCAATCAACCGCAAGATTATTAAATGCAAATATCAGTCTCCCCTATCGGATTTTCTTTCGGAACTTCCATATGGATGCAGACAGGTAAAGAATTTCCTAATATGCTAAAGTAAAAAAAATGCTTCATGTCAAAGTTTAAAACAAACTTTGATGAATCTGAATTAATCCACGATAGGTAGGTATCTATATAACCACCCATACCTAGAGACTTTGGTCTTGACGAATGCTCTTAGTTAAATTTATGTCAACATTTTCACATAGAAAATGAAAAAAAAAAACTCTAAAGGTAAATGTCAAACACTAAATGCCACTCCATTTTTTTTTGAATCTATCAGTGACAAAGTTTAAAAAAAATCACGTTAATAGCTACCACCCGACATGATATGTCGATATTATACTCTCCCATCAAATAAGTATGTGTAGATATGTATGTATATATCTAGTTAGGTACTCCAGACATCCCTAAGGTTTTCTTAGAATCTATATGATGGGAACAGAACACCCTTTCGCGATGAAGCAACTTGTCATGTCTTTTTAGGTATATCCATCTAAAGAAGTTATTAATTTAAAAATATACAAACAGAAAAAGCAGAAGAAACGGAAACAAACTTTTCCATTCAACTACCTATACAACAACAAAAAAAAAAAACAGGAAACTAACAACCTTCAGGCTGTCATGGCTCCCCGTTTAGAAAACAAATATATAGGTAGGTATAGGTACTGTGAAAAAACACAACACAAACAGAGAGCGTCTTGCAAGCTGAAACTGAAGGTGCTATGCAAGAAATTCAACTCGGCGAACGCCATCTGGTGAATCTTTGATTAAAAATTTTCCAAGCTCTCCAAAATTTATGATTTATTTCATAGTAATTTTCATTGCTATAAGCACGCTGCGATGGTGGGTTGCGAGAACTATGACCGACCAACGACGAAGACGACGACAGGTTTATATTCATTGCGTCATAAAAGGATAAACAAAAACACAAAATAATCCATATACATATAAGACTACGAGTACGACGTTTCGTTTGGCGTATTTAATTTGCATTTTCTCGGCTCGTTCTTATTTGATAGAAACGAGGATGAAGCTTCCGCTGTAGACTTCCGAGCGGGGTTGCCATTTTTAAATTTAAAATACTCAGCCGAAATTCAAAAAAATTGTGCGAGTGCCAGGACTCACGGTTAATATGTGTAAACTTCAATGTTTATCCAAGCGCAGTTTTAAGGATCCATATTTGGATCCCTACGCGAAATCGTCCATTAGTTGTTAAATACGTGCACTGATCCAAAACGGACTAGTTTGCTTGAAGAAGATCTTCAATTTTTTGTCGCTGAACGTACCCGATATCCTACTATGCAGATTTTCGTAACGTAACGTGCTACATAGTTCAAGTCTTTGTGGTGTTATAAAGTAGCTAGCTTTACATCTGGCAGCTCTGCGTTTTAATTCATATTTTTTTGTGTACCTACTTTTTTGAATTGTTCTCCTGTTGTAGAACACGAAATTTTTGAGGATGATACGTTATCGCAGTCCGAAATTATAGGTCGGGAAAGTCAAAAACCTTTTTGGTTCTGCCAACTTTCCCGCTATAGCCACTTCTCTCGGAGATATAGATCACTTTTCGTTTTCCAAAATGGCGGATATTGCAAAGCTCATGACGCCCCGAAAACCTGGACTTAAGCTTTTCTAAAAATTAGCCTTCCTTTATGACTGCCTTCCCCCCATACAAATTGGTAAGCTTAATCTGAAATAAATATAAAAATTCCATACAAGATTACTTTTAAAATTCCAATGATCATTGGTAGAGTAGTGCAACTGGCACCTAAAAAGCGGCCCATACACACAACACAAGTGTATGCAGTAGTGTCAGATAAGGTGTCATAAAAATCAAAATAATTAGATTTTTCGTGCACACACCAGCCCATACACAGGACACATTTAAATTTACCGACACAAGTGTGTCGTGTGTCTATGGGCCGCTTAAGCGAGTAAAAAAACTATGTTACTGGCGGCGATTTGATTTTCATACTGAAATTGTTTCTGTGATGGCGTCGCAAATCCCAGTCAGAAGCCGTTTTTTGCAAGCAAGCAGAAATTTGGGATCCTAAAAGACTTATTTTCTTTTTAGAAAAAAAAACAATTTTTGTGTTTTGCTTTAGAAATAAAAAAAAAATTATTAAAACTGCCAAATCTGAAGTTTGCGCAAATTCGCGAAAGCGGCAACCCCGCGCACATTACTTTCATGTATTCGTCTGCATAAAAGACCAAGAAATATTCCTTATCCTTAAAACACCATAATAAAACGCAATTTCCCAACCCAATGGCTTACATTGTAAATAAGCATTTAGTAAAGAAAAAAATTTAGCGGGTGGTTGTATATTTGTATTGCCGACTCTCAATCGCACTCGGCGATTCCGAGGAGCTCCTGCTTCCTTCCTTGATTATATCAGTCACAACAGAACTGACAACTACCTACCTACAACCACACCGCTACCACCGCTTCATCCCAGCAATATCAGTCAGAATGTCGCGTCTCGTGGCGGGGGGGACTCCATTCAAGTGTATCGTGTGTGTTGTGTTTTAGATATTCCTATACCTCTACCTTCTAGCAACCAAAGTCCTCCATAGCCTCCTGCCGCACAGGAACCACAAGGCACGAGCATGCAATTTATCCCGTGAATGGCGATAATTTTCAAAATTAAAATGTACGTGTTTAATTTGAGAAAAACACATCAATCTGATAACGAACACTGTGCTTAGAGTGCTGTTTTAAGAGGATTCTTCAATAAGGTGTTTTTCTTGCGACATCGACACACGGAAGGGGTTGTCGAGGTCGTCATCAGGGGAGTTATACTTATAGTATAGACATATAAATACGCATATATTATATGCTAAAACATGCACATATGTAACGGTGATTAACAAAAACGATTATTTGTACACCGTGCAAGGAAGGATAAGTCAATGTGACACCGCACACATATACGATAGAAGCAGTATTTTGCTATGCATATTATTTTGTGTGTGAGAGAGAGATAGCAGAAACAATAACAGTGATTACTTATTTAACAACCTTTTATATTCTGAGATTTGACCCGTAAAGAATCTCTTCTTTGTCATTTTATAAATAATCAGCTGATTTCTATTCATACCTAGGTACGCGTTTTTGTGGTTTTTTTGATTGTTAGGTACCTATAGGAATAGGAAGTAGGAATGAGGCATTCTTTATGTTGATGAAATTCTTGTGGCAAGACTTAATTTTCTATTGTATTCTAGGTACACCGCAGTGAGTCTTAATTAAGGCTTAATTTAGAGCAGTGAACGTGTGCCATGTTGAATAATACAAATATATGTGTTTGTTTTTAAGAAAATTGCTGTTGTTTTTATCTCCTAGGTATTTACTGTTCAAGAAATTATATAGGTAAAGTAAGGTGAGGTACATTGTAGGAGCAAAAAAGAGGTGGTTTATCTAGGATTCGATCTGCGATCTTCCGCTTTACCAATCCAATATGCCAAATTCTAGGTTAATTGACAGTGCAATGTATTTGTATTTTTATTTGTACAGATACTTCCCAACAAGTTCTTACTAGCAAGAGCCTTACGTGTTTGTGACCTGCCGTGCTGCGTCTAGATTTTTCCTAGTGAAAACTTTTAAGGTCCTTGACTAAACTTGCCAATAACTTGAAATTTTTCCAGTCGGGGACTTACATGAAATGTGTTAAGAGGGAAACGAGATTTCGATTAAGTTTTATTTTATTTACATTGCTGAGGATTTCCCTCTTAATTTTGTGCATTATTGATGTGTAAACATCTATGCTGGCGGTAGAGTAAAAAAAAAAAACGTGAACGTTCGTGTGCAACGTTACGTCGTGCAACGTTACGATCTTCATACTAGGATGGGTGCGTTCAGTGAAAAAAATCTTAAGATCCCCTTCAAGCAAAAAAAAGTCTGTTTTGGATCCGCGCACGTTGATGTTTACACATCTTAACCGTGAGTACCGGCACTCACGCAATTTTTTGTTCTATTTTCATTTCCGCATGAGCTCTTTTGGTAAAAATGGCACTTGGTTTGGCAAGCAATAAATATTACTGGAACTAACTAATGCTGGATTTATACCATTGACAAATTGGCAGCATTACTGTCAGTAAACTGTCAAAAAACTGTTAGAAGAATGGAAAAGTTCATTCTTTTGGCAGTTTACTGACAAAAAACTGAAAATTGGTTAGTCGTGTAAATCCAGCAAATTTACAATTAGGTATATTATTTGTTAAGTCAGAAATGCTGAAATAAAGAAAAATAAAAATATTTTTGTAGAAAACAACAACCCATAATACAAATACAGTACAATTGGAACTGGTATAGCGATAGCGTGAAGAGTTAAAAACTAATCCAGATCGCGGGATTATTCATATACCTACGTTTAAAAATATTGACAGTAGATTTGGATACTTTCTCACTTATAATTTCAAGAATAGGTAGTTTCATGGAAGAGATTAGTAAGCTTTGCGGAAAATCTGAAAAATTAACGGCTAGCTTAAAACATTTATGAACGCTTTAAAACGTGACTCCTACATCATCGTAATGCCTAGAAAATTTGAACCGAACGATATAAATTTGTATGGGATTTACACAACAATAAAAAGACGTGGAACGTCGTTTTCCGTTATGTAAATTTTTCGCCAAAAACCTGAAACCCCAGTTTCATTAAAATAGTCTAAGATAACTAGTATTATCAAAATCGTTGATGAAAACCACTTTGGACTTTTTGCATCATCTTAATGTGAACGTGAAATTTAATTTAAACTTCCTAATTTTACACGAAACCAATACTAATACCCATACCAATACCAATACCTACGCGAGTAAACAATTCAATAATCTTATTTAAAACAAACATCGAATAAGTACCTACCTACTCTTTAAACAAAAATTATGTATTAAAATAAATCCAAAAAAAGATTTTCGAAAAACAACCAGAGATCCAACTGTTAAACCTATTTACACATATCATATTCATTTAAAAAATAAATTCAAACTTACACAAATTGTCTTCTTTTTGTATCCATTTAATCTCAACGACACGAGAAGATGCCACTTAAAACAGGCTTAGCTTTTGAAAATGAAACCCTCTCCTTTTACCTAAGCCGCACCCCCTCACACTTAACCACAACCCCCCGCAGCCGAACGCCCAACTCCAACTATCTCAAAAAATCTCTTTTCGTTTTGCAAAATGCACTCCAAAACAAAGAATGAAAAAAAAAGTTTAAAAATCTCGTCAAGACCACGGCTTACACTTCAAACGCTTTAGAAGGTAAACAGCTTTAAGAAAATGAAAAAAAAAAGATTACTGAAATAAACACCACAGCACCGAGAGAACGCGTAGGTAGGTACCTATATACCTTCCTTCTATAGAAGGTACAAGCGGATTTAATGCTGTAATCACACCTGAGCGCACTAATTCACTTGTTCATTCGGATACACCGTTCGTTTTAAACCGTATACAGTAGTTGCATACGAGCGGGTATCTATTCTGGAATCCGATACGATACGATACGTTACGACGAAGCCGTTCTAGTTGAAAAAACTCCTTTTTGCAATGATTATTCAGTCGAATATGCACAAAGTACTCTATAAACATTCGCGCACAGTGCGCGGTGTATACAGTTTAAGGGGGCACACCGTCCAGCAGTATGTTGTATGCGAGAGGGGATGTCGACTAAAAGGTCTTCACTTTAAGGTTTAAGGTATCGCCACCAACCACTATACTGCTGCTGAATGGGATGGGGTGGGGGAGCTTTTTGGATTTGCTGTGCGTTTTACTTTCGAAATAATTTTCACTTTTATTTATTTTCCAAACAAATTTATTGTCCTGCGATAGTGGAGTCGTAGTGTAACTTAATATGACCTCCGCGTATTACGATTACCAGCAATATAAACTATGTATGTAGTCTCGATTAAAATTACAAAACAAGGAAACCTCCACAAGTCGGTATGATTTTTGTTAATTTTTATGAAAAACGAAAACAAGTGGCGGATGGTGACGGCCGCCGGCGGGTATATCGGTGAAATGACACTACACGACAGGACTCAATTTTACTGCACATGCGATGTGTTTACCAAGGGATAATATTCCATGCTTTTTTGGCATCAAAAATCAACTAGGTATGCCGGCATTACCACGTCCAAAATGTACACTCAAATAAAAATATGCACACACAGGATGATAAATATTCAAATTGGAACCGACCGATGATGATGACGAGGACGAGGACGACTGACGAAGTGAGAAAGCATCAAGGGGTGTAATCCTGTAATCTCCCCCGCGCCGCGGTTGAATAATTCAAAAATTTCGAATTTTAATTCGAAATCTCCTTTGGCCAAGGACATTCACATCGAACGAAATCCTGTTTTAATCAGAATGCTAGGTAGGTAGGTATATACGCGGACTTTAATTAATTTATGCCTCCCCCAATACGATAATATTATAGTCGAGTCGGTGTATCTGACTTCTTGCGTAAATCACTCGAACTTTGAATGTGAAAAGCCACGATACATGTAATGTAAGCGCTTCTAAACTGGCATCGCCGAATGCTAGCAAAGAACTAAAGGCGCTTTACTTTTACTGTGAAACAAGCGACAGACAGACGACAACTCAGGGTTGGTTGGTGGTGAAAGTGTAATTTTTGGAAGGGAAACATCATTTCATAGCTTCTTTGGAGTTTTTGCTTTTTGCCTGATGTGCTACTCTGCTGTCTGCTTTTGCTGCTGCTTCAATTGGGTGGTGGTGGGTTGTGCATGTTCATGTTGTTCTTGTTATATTGCGCTAGGGGGTGGATGTTCATGTTGGTAATGCTCTGTGTTGCTGTGCTGCTAGTGAAAGCTATAAATTTTAAGGGTTGTTGTTTGGTTCGGCTGTCTCTCTGGCTCTGACTCTAATGTTTGTGTTGTTTTGCTTGTTGTGTGTACGATGATAGTCATAGTTCGAAGTGTAAACCTCCTTATGTTGGCAATGGCATGGCAAAGGGGGTAATAGTCGTATAGTCTATGATGATAATTGCAATGTGACGCAAGGAGGGTGGAAAAATTTTGCGCGCATGCCTTTCTGGTTGGCTGCATAAGATATGTGTGTTGTCGAACTGATATGGATATTAACAGTAGAGTTGAAATGTTTTTGAATTGACAACGTAATAGGAGTATTTTGTAATCATGTATTTTGAAATAGTTTTTTCTATTGTGTTCTTTTGGTGGTGAATCGAACTTTATCGGCAAAGGTGAACTATTGGGGTGCGAATTGGAACTTCTGACCATAGTAATTAACTCAATCCCGCAGAGATAAAATACTATATTTATGGCTGACTTTATAACGGACAACAAGGCACCTATTATCGACACGCGACTTTTGGGAGTGTGGCTCAATGTGTAATATGTGTCACGTGAATTTTTATGCACATTTCTCTTATTGTAAGTGTAATTTATGTTGGTCATTATATGTAGGTATACCTATATAGACACATTGTTCAATTGGAAATTTAGTCTAATTGCTTTGCTAGTGAAAAAATACAAAAACTGGTCGGGTCTATAGTCCATGTAAATTAAGCTTGAAACCGGAGTTTGAAGAATAGACCTAAGTTAAAAAAAATCATTTTTTTTGTTAAAAGAAACCCAAAATTTGTCTGAGATCAAAAAAATTGAAATATCTTGCTCTTGTGGTTCAAGGTAACCTATAATTTAGCTTGGAATTGAGGAACGCAGAAAGGTGTAAAAAGTACTTCACGATTAATTTCTTTTATATTTCTAAAGTTAAAGTTTTGTAAAGCAATATTATTTGACTTTTTAAGAAAGAATCTGTAAGAAAAATTGAAATAAGCCGACCCTTTAACGAAATATACAGTAATAATTCAAATATTGAAGATTGTTTGTCAAAAATCAATATCCTATTTTGGTTAGGTATATATGATGTTATATTATATTATTATAGTCTGTCAAAGCTCTTCAAATCCAGAAATCTCACCATAACTTCAAAACTGCTGCTGTACAGGACCATGGTCCTGCCAGTACTCACATATGGATCCGAGACTTGAGTGCTTAGCAAAAGGCACTCCGACCTCTTAGCCGCGTTCGAGAGAAAAGTCTTAAGGAGAATTGTTGGCCCCATATGTGAGGAAGGACGATTCCGGAGACGGTACAATCATGAATTGTGCGCAATCTACCTTGAAGCGGATATCGTGACAAAAATTAAGCTCGGTAGACTCCGGTGGGCAGGGCACCTAGCTCGCATGAGCGAAGAGGAACCTGCTCGGATAGTTCTTTGTGGTACATTCTATGGTAGACGACAGCGTGGTAGACCATGCTTGCGCTGGAGAGATGGCGTAGACCAGGACGCCCGGAGCCTTTGGGTGCGCAACTAGATGGCGGCGGCTCGAGACCGGGATGGGTGGAGAGACTTGTTGAAGGAGGCCAGGACCGGACCCCGGTTGCCGACGATGATTCTGATATATGATGTTTGTGATAAAACCCATTACTTGTGTGAAGTTTAATTAAACTCGTTAGAGCCGTTTTCGAAAAAAAATTAAATATTTGTATGGCTGCTACCTACCCGTTCTTGATGAGCTAGAACAAAAATTCCAATTTGTTTCTAGGGAATTAGGTACATAGAAATATGGTTTGTACCAAATTTAAAGTTAATTGGTCTACACTTTTGTGCTCCAGCTCGAAGAGTAGTTGAAGTACAGATTCACAGACGAACGATGGGCGAAACGCGAAAACGGCTTTGTCATATAATTATGTTAAGTTTGATTATAACCTCGAATTTCTTTTACCCGAAAGTACAATACCAACAACAATTTTTCATGACCAGAGAGATCCCATTTACCCGAATTTAACTGGCCAAAAGCTAGTAAAGTTATAGGTATTGTGTTAATAAGTTAACGTTTCTGAAATCTCTACAATTGTGCTCCGTCAATTCGACGAAGCAGAAAGAAAAACCTGAATACCTAATAGAACTTCTCAGCAAACAGGCAAAAGAGGTCTTTGTCTCTTCTCAATCTCAGTTTTCTGATTACAAAGAAGTGTTTAAAATTCTGATAAAAATGCTGATTTCTCTAAAAAGAAACCCGAATTTTTACAAGTTGAATTTTGCTGTGCGGCGTAAGTATCTAAACATCAACTCGTGAAAATGTAAATTTGACGAACGTGACGAACATCACAACGTCAAGCCCCATCAAAATACCCCCCAGACGACTTTTTCCGTGCAGCGAAATTATCGTGATTGTAATTTTTTGTTTCTTTATAATTTTAAAAAGAGGAACTATCTATAAGTTAGCCGTGTATAAGTGTAGTATATATTTCTAAAAGGTAATTTTAAATCAATACCACACAGTTCAAGGTTTAACAACTACAAGCCTGTCAGATAGACAGTTCAATCAATTCAGTACAGTTGTTCATAGAAAAAAATATAGGTAAATAGTAAAATTTTTGGAGCCGATTCTAATAAAATGTTTGATATTTTTTCCACACAACTGTTTCTCCAGCCATAACCACATTATATATTTATAATGCGAAATTGTGGGATACGTTTAAATTGCACTACAAGGAATTCCCCTTTAACTATGAATGAAATGGAAATATTGAATTAGAATAAGATTATAGATTTTGCTTAGGAATAATTTGAGCTTAAATTATGCCTTTGTCGATGCAAACGATAGGAATTGGGCCATAACATTTTAGTGAATAATTTTATTTTCAATTTCGGAGAAAGTATGTAACTTATCATTAGAATTGCAAAAAGGATGCTGTCTATGTTGATGTCTTTGTTTTGTTTTTCTTATTTTAATTTTATACTAAACGACAGCGTAAAGGAGTCCTTATCATAACCCTTTATATAAGGAGTAATAGGACAATATTGTTTGTTTTTTCTTATTACGACTTGGTGGACAAGTTGAAGGCAACATAAAACAAAATTTTAGCACTGGAAAAAAAAGATGTAATTTTAAATGCGACGTAATTATTAATAGTTTCCGACACTTTAATTGCGTTTTTAATGAATAGGTATATACCATAAAACGTGCTGAAGAACATATTTTCGAATTTCCTTAGCAAGGTACCTCTACCTAACCTCCCCCAGCTTGGCGGTTAAATGTGTTAAACAATTTGAACGGTTTTTGACTGAAACTTGTTAAGAAAAGCAATTTTGAAATAAACATGAAGCAAACAAAAAAAAAAAGAAACTTTTTTTCAATTTTTAAACCGAATTATGCGTTGTAGGTATATCTCATGGTTTGTTCCTTGTTATTCAACTAGAAGAACTTTGGGCACTTTTATGCTCAGTTTGAGTGTAGATTTATGGTTTTATTTTTTTGTTCCGAGTTGTAGGATGTTGGGTTTGGATGATGGGTGTTATACCTATTTTCAGTGATGGCAGCAAGGAAAGTGTATACTTATAGGTATAAGGTACTAGGTAGGTACGTACTTCTAAATAAGAACAGCCAACATCTATCTAAACTTACCTCTTACATGCGGTTTTGTAAAGGAGGTCGTTAGAAGTGTTACCATGAAAAATGAGAAGCATCCTTGAAAGCAAAGCACAACCACAACACTAACCAACAGTAGTTAAAAAAAGGGATGACACACACCTGTGTCAGATGATAAATTAAGCCGAAGGACAGCGTGTTAATTTTTCATGCAATGTTTTATATTATTTACTTCTTTGTCTTTAAAAGATTTAAAGGTGATTAAAATAATAAAATACAATTTTTTGTATACAAAGGTACATATGTGTGGGAATACATTTTTAAAAAGGTCAACACGGTCGACGAACTTTATTCAGGGACAATATTTGCAATTAAACAAGCTCACCGAACACCGAATTATCCTGGAGTGTAGGTTTATTATTTTTTGGGTAATGCTTGAAGCACTATGGCTTCCGCTGCCTTTCGTTATTTTTGCATGGATTTAAAAGGGTTTTACCGGGTAAATGTTATCTCTCAGGATCAGATAATTAGTAAAACATATGCATGCATCACCTCTATCTCTCGTGGTCATTATGAAGTTGTGTTTGTGTATCGTGAAGTGTTTTGCTAAACATGAGATTGTGTGTACAAGTGAGGAAGCTACTTAGGATTCCTGAGTGCCTGGCATAAGTAATATGCATACTTTAGAAGGTGACATTGTAAAAGACAAACGGTTTAAAGAAGTTTGTTTTTAGCCTGGTTATAAGTAGTTACTGAAGAGAAATAAAATGTAAAATATAGAATTAGGTATTACTTTTTTAAGTCGATCCAAATTATGTAGGTAGGTACTTCAAAATAATAAAAATATGTACATATGCCTGGAAAAATGGCAAGTTTCTGCTATTTTTAGTCAAGTCTTTTTTGTTCTACGAAAACTGTTACGATTTCTAAGAAATTTGTCCAATTTTTGGGATGTCCCTATAGCGATTATCCTCTAGCGATTTCACTCCATTCTTTATTGTGAACAAAAAAAAAGTAAATAGAAGAAATGTATTAATTAAAATGCAATTGTAGTAGAAAACTTTGTAATTTATGTGAAACTTTGATATTTTGTAAATATTACATTACTTTTAATAATTTACAGGATTATGGATTATCCATATCTATTTTCTACGAATAAAAGAAAAATCATTATCCTGAAATCGGCTGGGTAGTAAATATCTCCTAAGATATGGAATATTCCCTCCATCATTCTACATAAATATACAATCTTCAAAAAAACTTTGAAATTTCATTTGTATACCTATGCACTTCAAATCGACTTGAGTACCTAAGTTTTTCCACCCACATTGCACATTGAATAAAATTTAGTTATTAAAAACTTAATCGGACCCACATCTATCTAAATATCTCTGATCCATTTTATGGAAGAGTAAATTTTTTTCTGTACCAGATATGTATGTATATACATTATGTACATATGTATATGTATGTGATTTAATCAAAGTAAATTCAAAGATATTCGAATATTGAAATTTCATCTAATAAAGGGTTTTTTTTTTTTATTAGATAGATTTTCCAAGATGGATGGACTCTAAAACTTTGCTGACTTTTTTTACAATAATAAATTGTTTGCCAACCGATTATTACCTCTTGTTTGGCTACCTATTCTTCATAAAGAATATAATTTTGTATAATTCTTTTTTAAAAAAAACACCCTTCAACATCCCATATCCCATAGAACTAATTCAGATTCAGAGAAGAGAGATCACGAAATGAAAACGATAAACTTTTTAATTAATGTATTCTTACATACACATTCTTAGGTTTCACGAAATCGCGAAGTTCAAGTATATTGTTAATGAGATGCAAGTATTTTATGAGGAAATTATTTTTTGATGGCATGGACAAACTTCATTGGAGATGAGAACACATATATGGAGGGACACACATAAATAAGTCATTTTTCTTAATAATTATTAAGAAGAGTACCTTTAATATCTTATAGATAGAAGACTTTACTCTGTCCAACAAAAATAGGCCGTACACGTCTTATGGGAAAGCTTTTCAAAAGCAGTAGCGTGCCATATTTTTTCACCATATTAAATTGAAATAACTCCTCCACAAAAAGTGTTTGCCCGCCCGTGACGCTCACGTCTCGTTTCCTCGCCGCATTGTGAATCAGGCTACAGCCTACAGACCCAAAGTCCTATTCAAGGCACATCTGAGTGTGCCAGTGTGCACTGAACTGCTGTGGCCAGTGGCGTCATTGTATATATATTTCTATAGTACTATCATGATGAGGAACTACCAGGGCGCCACCGCAACTTCCCAAAGTGCAATTTCTCTTTGGAGACATTCTAGGTTCAGGAATATGCTAATAGAGAAGGATTGACCGATAATAGTAAAACGAGAATACTGTATACTAAGTTTATGAGTGTTCGAGGGAGAGACAAAAAAACAACGATTTTGTATAGAACACAATAAAATTACAAAGACAACACAAAGATAATAGAAGAACGAGAACTTTGCTACGAATGTATTGAGATTTCAAGGGGGATAAGATATTTTGTGCTTTGATATGTATAGGAGCTGTGGATTTGTTTTTTTTTTTGTTTACGTTGAAATTTGTGGGTAGGCAAGGCATGAATGAATATATTCCTGTAACTATTATTGCCACTACTTAATAAAGTTTTTAACCAGTGACAGTGAGGAATGTTTTTAAGGTATTTTCGTTAGTGTAAAATCGTCGAAGTGGTATTTTTTGGAGGTTTATTTAAAAAAAAAATATTTGTATATAATTTTTTTTAGAAAACAAATTTGGTAGGTAGGTACGCAAATTACAACTATTTTGTATAGAATATAATAAAATGACAATATAAAGATGATACAGGAACGGGAACATTGTATAAGAATTTATTGAGAGTTCAACGGGAATTAAAAATTTTGAGCTTTTGTTATGTATAGGGAGTTATGAATTGATTTTTTTTTTGTTGAAATTGACGATGTACAAATAGCGAAAATAAAAATATAGGTATATGAATATGTAGGTTGTCCAGCGGGAATTTTTCAACTTCTAATTGCGACCAACAATTCCGCAAATACTGCGATTTGAATGATACCCCTCCTGCTTACCTCAACCCGCTAGTATTTCGATAATCTCAATTTAAAGTTGAAAAATTCTCGCTGAACACCCTATATATATGTAACTTGTTGTAGGTATTTAGTTAGAGGAAATTCTAAAAAAGCATACAAATCGTTCTTTAAATTGCCCAAACAACTCTAAGAAAGTAAAATACATAACTTGGTCGCCCGAACTTGTTCTTATGTGCGATCACACTGGTTGGAAATAATATTATTTTTGTTAACAAAATTAGAAATAAATTGATTAAAATATACTTCTGAAACCTTTTTTGAATCCAAGGCTATGTAAACCATTTAATATCTTTAGTAAATCGTAATTAATGAAAGAAAAAATACTAAAATGATAGAAGTGGTTTTAAAAATAATTAATTTTGTATGTATACATTTTCTTACCTAAACATTTTTAAGAAAATAATTTGGTACGTCAATTTTAAGTATTTATAAATTTGGAGGTAAAAATTGAATATTGGTTTTGAAAAACGGTTTTAGGAATATTTTTTGTTCAAAATCGTTTAAATTTTATTAAAAAATCGCTTTTTGCCAAGTTTAATAAATATCGACTAAGTCCTTTTTGAAATATATACCTATTGGGTTTTCAAAAAAGAATTTCAAACTTTTTTTTTTATTTTCGTTTGAAAACTATTTAAAATGTAGTAATTATTCTTTATAAAAAATTGATTAAAACCAGTTGAATCGTTTCGAGAAATGCGAAACTAAAAAATATACTTTGCGAGGTACCATTAATAATCATTTTTTGGAATGGTTTATTGCTTACTAAAAGGCATCCTACTTATTCAATTTAAATCATTTTTTTAATCGATTTTAAATCGAACGAGTTTTCTTTTAACCCCAAACATTTTGTTTGACAGGTACCGTTATTTGCTGTCTTAAAGTTTGAACAAAATTTCTAGCATTTTTTCAAAATTTTTAGTTTAAAGTGAATATTTTTCGAAAACTGTTCCTTTAAATAGCTTTACTTAAAAATGAAAAAAAAAATAAGAGATTTCTGGCTTCACAAACCGTACTTTTTTAATATTTTTTTTCCTGTTTAGTCATTTTTTTCAGAAAATTGCCCCTCTTGGCTAAAGGGGAGAATAGACACCCCCTCCCATGCGATTTTTTTCTTGTCTCGACCCTACACACTAGCTTTTTGTCACACTTTATGTGAATCACCCTGCATATAAGTAGAATAAGTTTTGTAAATTTGAAATGAAAAAAAATTTGATTGAAATCGGTTTAGCCGTTAAAGGGAAATTCGATACATTTTGTTTGAAATCTAGTTTTTTAAAAAGGACATTATTCATTTTAACTGTATTAAAAAAAAGAAAAATGGATATTGAGCTGTTTACCTATAAGTATTTTAAACTATAAATTCTTTAATAAATACGAATTTGAGAAAAATTTTAAAAAAATGAAGGTTTTTTTCGAAATAATAAATTTGTACAAGATGTAATTGAAAAAAAAATAAAAAAAATGGTAGTTTAACATACCTATGTATATCTACGGTGACCATATTTTAAAATTCCAAATAATGGACAAAAAGAAAAAAAATAAACCTGGGACCTATTTCACCAAACACTTTTCACTTTGCAACTTTTCACTTTTACTTTGCAAATTTCGTTTCACCAAACGCAAATTTGCAAAGTGATAAGTTATCTAGTTTGCTAAGTATAGGTTCTTTTCGTTTCACCAAACAAACAAACTTTGCAAATTTGATTCAGAATTTTGAAAAGCTTTTCAGTAATATGCAAAGAGAAATTTTTATTTGCAAATAAGCGTTTGTTTTGAAAAGTTGAAATAATAATACACAAATGAACCGTTTTGAAGAATTTTCGGAAAATAAAGAAGTAAATAGAAGTGACCAAAGGGTAGTGAAAATAATTTTCCATCGAATTTATTTTGTCTAAAATTGGACATATATTTCAATTCAACAGTCAAAGGAATATGTGTTAACGTCATTTGCAACAAATTTTGAGTACACTACATTGGGCTGAGATTGGAACCCAATATCACGGTGTTGCATCTATGCGCGAAATAAGCAAAGCTACCGTCTGTATAGAGTAGTTCATCGAGTATCGAATGTAATCATATAGTAGATGAATTTCTCCCAAACACCACTTGTTGGACACAAAATTCTTTAGAAATAGCCCCTGGTTTTTAATTATTATTTTCTTTATTTCAAATAATAACTCAATAGAAAAAATACAACACAATTAATATATCAGAAGGAAGTCTTCATATTAATGTTAGGCAAAATAAATAAACAAATTAAATTCAGTATTTACTTTAACTAAATGTTAGAGTAAAATAAAACCTTATAAACACTTAATAAGTATCCTCATTATTTAAATAGGCCTAATGCAGGGAACTTTTATTTGTTTACATATTTGAATACTTTCCTGGAGAAGGTATAGATTCCATATAATATCTATGCACATATCGCAAGTAAGGCAGGAGTACGATAACTTTGGCGCCGAAAATTGATAACGGTTTTTTTTAGAGGGGTCGAAAACAAGTCCTTTTTATTATGGGAGGGGGGGGGGTCCATCTCGAACCGTTTAGGAGGTAGGGGCAATTTTAGTAAAAAATGACTTAAAATGAAAAAATAATTATTAAAAAACAACGGCAACAGTTACAGTAAATTAATATACCGTTTTTGAAAGCTAGGAATCTAAACTCTAATCCTGCATTTAAATTAAATTATTTTAGCTGATAGTTTTCAAAAAATTCGTATGCAAACCCAAAATTTTGATAAAAAAATGGAAAAAAAAGCTTAGACTAAATTTTCTCAAAATTGTGAAACGATGCGCTGAATTTGTTTTTTGTGGTCAGTGCAAATATCAATTTTGAATCGTTCACAAAAAACCGAATTGATTTATGTCTTCTAGTTGTTGAGAAAATTGATAATTACTAAAACTACTTTTGTATGAGATTTTAGTTTTTTTTGTTGCTTACATATATACAATGCTAGCACCCAGCACTACGGCGTGTAAATAGTGAGATATGTAACGAGGGGCATGCTGCCCCCTGCAACCCCCCTGCTTGGCACACTATAGGATTTGGGGTATGTGCGAGGTTGGGTGTATGCAAAGTTTCTTTTGCATTAAAAGAATCTGGATTTAAACTTTCAATTTGTCTTATATTTATATATCCAAGTCAACAGCTGATTTCTAAATATACATATACGTAGCCCAAAGTTGCACATTTAAAATTTTCAGACATGAAAATGTATTGCATTATAAAAAATTCACATTAGGTAACACTGTACGACTGCAGCAAAAATATAAATTTCTTAATAATGTATGTTTGTGTCTTACATACCTATATAATGCAATTGTAATGTTCAAAAAAGCACCATCACGACAGTAAAAGTGAGCAGGTGCATGAAGTTAGCAGGACACTTTTCAATTTTCAGAATAAAGAGTATGTAGTAATTAGCTGCTATTTAGTTGCTGATTAGTTACGCAAAAAAAAAATTAATCGCTCTGTTGGATTTCGAGAAATTGGGTGTCCTGCTAACTTGACGACAACTTAGCAGGACACCCAATTTTTCGGAATCCGAAAGTGCGATAAATTTTTTTTTGCGTAACATGCCGCCTCCACTGGGCATCAACGATGTCCAACATCACAACCACAATCCAATCCACAATCTGACTTGTATGGATTATGTTACTACATGACATGGATTTTTCTGCCTCCATTGGATTTTTTAAAGACATGTTCATAATCCGAGCATCGTTGATGCCCAGTGGAGGCGGCATGTAACTAATTAGCGATTAATTCATTTTCAACAAATATCCACTTCCGGACAGTTTATATGTATTTTTGGGAAAGGTGTCCTGCTAGCTTGATGCACCTAAAGTGAGCTTAGTAAATCTACTATAGTAGATAACTTTAACTGTTGTCGTGAAATAGCCGAAATAATAGCGTCTCACGTTGATGTTAACATTGGCAGCGAAGAAAACAAGCTTCTAAAAAAAACTATTTTATGCCGGAAAACAACGCACCAACTTCACCAATATATGGCACTTTTATTTTATAGAAAATACTGCCTTGAACAAAAATATAAAGACGACCTGGGCTCCCAAATCATGGAATTTTTACTAGACGTTAAAAAAGTGTACCCAGGTTTTATCGATGGTGAAGAAAGTATGGGCTTGCAACTAAAGGACTTCGACCCTCCCACTGTTCACAGTGAGCACTTAGAGGGTGTTTTACCGCCAAAACAACCTCGGCTTTTCACCATCAACGACGAACTCAATGAACTCGACAGTAACATCAGTACGGACGATAACTTCATTGACGAGACTTACATACCTCTTTAATAAATGAACATTGACTTTACTATTTTTAACTAACTCCTGACTTACTCAATAACTGACCGACTGGGACGCGGAATGCAATGCAATTCTACCTTCTCGTGGTGCATTCTCGGTAACGCTAAATGAATTGCTGTACTTAACTTACAAAGATGAACCTAATCAACGTAAATATCAAAAAACAAAAATGTCATAAGAAAGTAGTTTTAGTAATTTTCAATTTTCTCAAAAGCTGGAAGACATAAATCGTTTCGGTTTTTTGTGTTCGATTCAGAATTAATATTTTCATTAACTTGCATCATTTCAAAATTTTGAGAAAAATTGGTGTAAACTTTTTTTTTCCATTTTTTTATCAAAATTTTGAGTTTGCCTGCGAATTTTTCAAAAAACTATCGGCTAAAATAATTTAATTTAAATGCAGGATTAAAGTTTAGATTCGTAGCTTTCAAAAACGGTATATTTAATTACTGTAAGTGTTGCCGTTGTTTTTTAATAATTATTTTTTAATTTTAAGTAATTTTTTCTAAAATTGCGCCTACCTCCTAAACGGGGTGAGGTAGACCCCCCCCACCCATAGTAAAAAATGCTTATTTTTGACCCTTCTACAAGAAACCATTATCAATTTTTCGCGCCAAAATTATCGTACTCTCCCCGCAAGTAAAAATGTATTTAAAAAAAAATCATTCAAAACGTTTTTTATATAAAAAGCTTCCTTAAAATTTGTTTAAAAATTATTTGGATTGCCTATTTCAAGTACCTATTTAAAAATATACAATAAACAATAAATGTAATTTAAAACAAATTCAACAACCTGCCTTCAAAATACTTTCCTCTTGATTTAAGAAAAAAATTGAATTATTTTCAATTAAATTTTTTTTGAACATTGGTATATCCAATACCTATTAATTAAAATTTAAAAGGACCTTCTGTATAATTTTTTTTATTAAAATCGGCTTAGCCCTTAATGAGATATTGATACCTTCCTTCGTATAAACTTTTCTTTTTCGAAAACGGTTTTTTGGCTTACCTATATTAATTACCTAATGTTTTAAATTGGCATACCTACCTATGTACTAAATCTCTTGATACCTACAATTATTCAAAACGGAAACATAATTGGAAATAATATTTTTGTTCTGTTTATTATTAGGTGGTACCTACTTAGGGACCTAACTATACCAAAATTATGAAAATTATTATTATAAATATATATAATGTAGGTACCTAACCCGAAATATGGCAACCGTCCCATACAATTACTATTACCGCATATAATAGAAAGAGAATACCTGCAACGTTGCTTTCTTTGAATTCAAAATCAAAAATAAAAACCTCCCAAGTTTTGCATGAAACTATAGGAGATAATATACCTATATATGTATAAACATATGCCCTTAAGCAAAAAATCGTTTCCTAAATTCATTGAAAAAAAATTAAACCAAACCTTTGCATAAGCGAAAATATACACACAAACATTTTTTTCTATTTTCTCGCCCAAGTTCAATGACGCAAAAGGCTATTTCGGATATCTCCCTTTCCCGCATTATTGTTGTCAGAACCAATATAATACACTCCTCTCGCTCCTGCTACCTGTTCCCGATTCCTTTTTGATTCTCTCCATTGTCAAATTTGTGGCGTTTATAACGCCACATAGTAGCTCCCAAGAACGTAAAAAAAAACGACTCGATGATATTACTATAGGTTTTATATACAATGGTGGCGTTTGGCTGCTGCTTGATGTGCATCCAGAGTTACCCGTGTCCATTTGGTAATTCGTTCAGCTTTTTTCCTTGAGTTTCTGTTAAGGTGCTATTGATTTTAGAGCTTTAAGAAAAAGCTTTTAATGATGAGTTTTATCGTGTACACTACGACAACCCTGTGAAAGCTTTAATGAATGACCGATTTATGCAATTCACTGTAGCCAGAATGAGAGGCAAACGTCCTATCTTGCCCACACTGTCAATTTTTGTTGGACAGAGTATTGTAGCAAATTAAAAAAAAAAGAAATACCTACAGAAATTGATTTTATAGATAGGTTTCGATTGTAAACCTTTATGTATGTATGTATAAGATCCTAGTTTAATATCTGTCAAAATATAAAATAACAAAAAGGAAGTAATTTGAATTTTATTTTGGACACGTTTTTAATAACTTGTATTCTTTTCTGTCTCTGCCGGTACAAATTTTGCAAACGATTTTAAAGTAACTTTCCGATGAGGAAAGTGATGAAAAAAGGTGATGAGACCTGGAAAACGACAGGAAATCGATTCCAAAAAAAAAAATTGCACCGAACAGACGAAATAAGTCTGAAATTTGCCACAAAATAATGGTAAGAAATAGCTGTCATTGACTAAAATTAGACAATAGTTCATACTATTTGCGGTGCAATCAAATTGTTCGTGGCCCAGGCCTTTTGTTTAAAATGTATGGGGCTATAAGGGAAATCATTACGAAATGAAAACAGAGGCCTTAAAATAACTGATAAATTTGATATTATGAAAAATATTTTAAGACTCGATATTTTTCCAAAAAAAAACTATTTGCTCTTATTTATTTTTTTATTTAAACTTAAAAAAAAACACTCGACTTATTTACAATATCTGTCGGCTTTCATTTTACTCCTTCGATCCAAAAGTGCTTCGTGCAGGGTACCAGATTCTTTAGCACTTTCCAACTCTTTGATATCGGTTTTATTTATTCTCAGCTTTTTATCTTGGAACTTTTGGAATTTCTTCCTAAAATAGAGAATAAACAAAATTTCTTCATCTGTTTTTAGGAAGTTCTATAGGTACTTACACATAATTCTTTTCGACTTCATTCAAATCGCCCTTCTCTTCTTTTGGACCCTCGTCAAGGACTAATTCCCTTGGAGCATTACAACGAATTACTGTGACTTCCATTTCTCCAACTTTTTTCCTCAAAGCCACGCATGCATCGTCTTCCGGGTCGATGGACATGAAATGCCCCGTTTCGCTAAGGAGAGCCATTTTACCACCCTAGACCAAACGCTATTTAGTTGAAAAACCATCGAGTGGCACTTAAACTTACTTCAAAAATTGGTTCCCACTGTTCCATGCTGCCGACTGCCTCGGATCTGCCAGTCACAACACCGTCCTTCTCAATCTTCAAATACTTTCCATAGCCTGACTTGAAGGCTACCTTTGTGTCATTGATGGGGAAAGCCGTGAAAATCTCCTCGGGATCTGGTCCGTCGCCATCGTTGTGTGGTGCACCAAGTGTGAACAAACCATTGTCCATTGCTCGCACATACGATTTTTCACCAAATTGAATTCCTACAGTGCCAGTGATGTCTGCTAGAGCCTTCGCTTTCCACCATCCACCATTCTTCAAGGCATCTTCATCCACTTCCACCTTGCGTTGTTTTTCCTGCTTGTGTTCTTTGTCCTTCTTTTTGCGCTTCTTGTTTTGTCTATGAAAATAAAGGTAAAATGAAAGAATCATACAAAAAGTGTTTACTTAACTTGGTCTTTTCTCCTTTAAGGACAAGCTTTCCAATTCGAATACCTTCGTATTCAGACATTTTTGTATTAAAGAATTAAGAATTTTAATATAAAAAATGAACTATCTTCTATCTGATGTTTTTATTTCTATTCTTTTAAATGTCAGCGCAGGAAGGGTTTAGAAAAAGCTTACGTGCAGTGATGTTATAAATAACTACAGGAAGTATGTCCCCTTTCACACGAGGAAACTGAGTTGCCAGCAACAATCAGTTTGTTGGTGAGAAGGGCAAGAAGTAAGAGGGGAAAATGAAATCTCCCCGGTCAACGATTCGAGGAGATTTTTTTGACATTCCTCTTCACACACAGAGTAGAGTGTGTTCAACCAAGCTATTTTAGAAGGAAAATACAGAAAGTTTCCACGATTTTGTTTCTTCGTGTGAAAGGTACAGGAGATTTCTGCATCATTTTTATAAGTTTTCCAGTCAGAAAAACTATTCCAAAATTAGTTTGAAAATTTTCACTTTTGTACTTTTTCACTTTTTGGGCTTATGTAGTTAAGCCTATGGGATTGTATGAGAGTCCGCGCACATAAACCGCAGGACTCTCATATAATCCCGAGTGCTCAAAATCGAAACCAAACTTTTTAATTGCATGTGCGCGCCTGGCCTAAGTGTATTTTACACCGACTACTAGCAAGAAGAAGAATTTCGCTTTGAAAAAGTTTTTATCCAAATTAATTTAAGAACAGCAGGTTAATGTTTTATAGCCTTTTCACACCGAATCTAAAACTAGGTTTTCGCGGAAAAATCGCTTTGTCGTAAGACCTACATCGAAAACACAAGTTTTCCCATACAATTTTGTAAGCCACAAGTTTTCGTAAACCACAGGTTTCATATAAAACCTGTCGAAAGCTAGTTGGAATTCAGAGTTGAACTTAGCAAACACACCTTTCGATACATTCAGCGCTCAATGCCGAAAACCCCGTTTTGGGTTTGGTGTGAAAACGCTATAATTAATTTCAATGGTAATTTTTTCGTTCGTCTTTTCAATATATCACTACATTACCTACTCGAAGAAATAAGAAAATCATAATCAAACATACCTATCGAAACGAGTATCGTTCGATTTCATAATTATTTTCGGAACAAAAACCATCATTTTCACACACACAAACTTCTCGAAGCAAAGCAAAAATAGTGAAGAAAACTTTCTGTCTAATTTGTTGCTGTTTAAACAATTTTCCTGCATCCAAAGGGTAATTGCACTTGAAAAATAAAAAAATTTCAATTAAAAATAATATAATCACGTTCTTATTTTCCAATTAATCGAACCACAAAACTTTCTTTTTCGATTGCGAAAATAATTTCTTAAGAATTCCCACACACCTTTCCACCCCGTCCAAGAACAAATCAAACAAAATTTCTCTTCTTGCCCCTGCTGCTCGCTTTGCTTCTGTCAAATTCACAAATTTCGGCTTCGCCCCACAGATTTTTTCCGATTTATCTTATTTCTTTACATTATAAATTAAATAATTTCTGTGAAAGCGAAAGGTAAACCGTTCAATCATAGCTGAATTAATTTCCATCAACAAACTTAAATAATTTACTCTCAAGAAAAAAGTGGTTTCAGCAAAAAAAAAAAAAAAATTGAACCTAACCTACACACCTTCATAGTTAATGGCCTTTTTCTATATATTCCCCGAATTTTCCATTTCCAAAACAAAAAGTTGCAGAACCCTTTTTCCTTACCAAAAAAAAAAAATCAAGTTTCCTTATTTTTTATTTCAGATTGCGACTTTTGTTTTAATATTCGTATAAAGGAGTTTGAGAAGCTGGAGACAACATCATTGATTTGGACATAAAATCTTTTCTTTTAATAATTTTTTGTTTGTTCGACGAGTGCAGAACGGGAGGACTTGAGTAGCCGAAGAAGCAACACCACCTTCCTCACTTACAACGACGGCAAATTTGGATTAAATTAAGAGGACAACAACACACATTTAGTATCTGCTTCTTGCCATGCCCCGCGGCAAGAGACGATCGAACCTTGAGATGGTCCCCGGCGAAGAAGAACGTCAAACCTCCAAGAGACAGAGAAATAATTACTCAAGGTAGGAGTTTATAGTAAAATCCCTTCCCGTATTGGTTTTTCTTTTTTTTTTTTTTTGTTTAATTTCATTTTGTCGTATTTTTCGGGTTTTTCAAGTTTCTCCTCAAGGATAGTTTTATGATCTGCTTCTTGTTTTTCTTGAAGATTTTTACCGGATAATCGATTGAGTCGATGGTGAGGACAATTAACCCGGATTTTATTGTAAAATGAAATCACTTGTTATCAGTTTTCTGGGTGAAATTATTTTGTCTGTTCGGTGTGATGGCATGATTATGATTGTTAATTATGACAATGCGGCATGAATTTGTATCGCAATCTCGGAAACCATTTTTAAATCTTAATAAATCTCTCTCGACTGATTTTTGATAACAAAATATTTTCTTTTGCATTCATTGATTTTTAACTCCGAGGAAAGGATGTTAAAATGTATTTTGTTTGTGAAGACTACTAATAGAGATTTCATCTATCAGACAGAAATGATGCGTAGGGAAAGTAATCTTGTACGTTTTCTAATCGTAATAAAAAAAATTAACTAGTCTGTTGATATTATAACAAGAACAATTAAGAAGGATGGCACCTTTGTCTTTCGCAAATTTCGCTATGGGTGGCTACTTTAATGCCGAACATTCCTAATCAGAATATAGGTAAATAAGTTGACAACAAATAGGCTACAAAGCATTCACATACATTCTGATACCAATAAAATTCATCGTAATGAAAGTATTACAAATGATTGCTTCTCAAAATCCATCGTAATGAAAGTATTCAAAATGATTGCTTCTCAAATTTTTAAACCAAGTTGTTAACATTAATCTTGAAAACGCATCAAGCTGTAGGTGTTTTAAATGTATGAGTTAGCGGTCCCTGACCCTGTACCTATTTATTAGGGAAATTTGGATTCCAGTAACGTTTTTCGTATATTTGAGATTAGTTTCCTGTTGGGTGATACAACTACGATCTACTTCCAACACAAATCCATATCAAAAGAGCGAGAGGGAATGTCTTGGAAATCATTTTCTAGTGCATTATATCGTAAACAACCGCATGGTGACTGAATTTTCAGACTGACTATTTTTATTGGCTCATAGACTGTCTTTTCAATTTGTTTTCAATAAAATTTATAGTTTTATTGCCTAAATGAAGTACAGAACTTTGAAGAAAAAACTCCAAAAAAATTAAATATCGCATTTCTTTCCACGAATTTAAACCGCTTAAATGTTGTTACTGCAATTTTGCTTTACCCATACACTCTATTAATTAATTTCAAGCGGCAAGCAGAATTGAGCATTCGATATCAATTCTTAAATAAATAAATCAATTCTCTCTTAAACACACTTTCACAAAGAAAACAGGTCGAAAACGTTTGATCCGAAAAATTGAAAACAATTTGTTTGAAATAGTCCAATACTGGTTTAGTGATACAATTGTTTGCTTTTTTTTTTAATTCACTGTACATCACACATTTTGTATTCAAACTAATAGAAAAAGTTTCTTCCTTCAGAGCCAGATGTGCTCTTTGCATTGTTGTTTATTCAGAATTCATCACAAACTCGAAGGTGGGCCAAAGTTATTCTTTGGCAATCTATATATAGACGCCGCGCCGTGCGACTGTGAAAGAAAAAAAATGTCTCTTCGGTTGAAAAAGAATGTCAAGAAAATGAAAATACATATACACATACATTTATATAAATAAATATATACAAATTATTTTTGAAATTATTTTCTTAATTAACAGAAGAACATAAATTTACTATAGACCATATCAAATGGATAAAGAAAAGTAATTTCCACCGCGGCGATATATGTACATACATTTTATTATTGTCTTCAAAAATTAGTTTTGTTGTTTTAATGTCTTTGGAAAATTTAAATATAGTTTCGATTTATTTAGTTTTTATCATCTATGTTACTTTAGTTATTTTTAAATATTTTTCAACATCATTTTCTAGACGCCACATAAAAGCCGAGGATTCATTTAGCTCAAAAAAATGCATTGCGTGGTTCAGAGAATACACAAATCCCGACGAACCAGACACATTAGGTAATCTTAATTTGGTTTTGAATTTTCAATTTACGTATTTTCATTTTCTACAACAACTACTTGTTGTTCTGTGTTTGTGTCCCTTTTTTGTATTAAGGTCCGGATGGAATGGAAAAATTCTGTGAGGACATTGGCGTTGAGCCAGAAAATGTAGTGATGTTAGTTTTGGCCTACAAAATGGGCGCCACACAAATGGGATTCTTTAGTCAATATGAATGGTTAAAAGGTTTAACTGAATTGGAGTGTGATTCTCCAGCAAAGATGCAATCAAAATTGGAATATTTGAAAAATATACTAAATGATTCGAATATATTTAAAAGCATATACAGATATGCCTATGACTTTGCCAAGGTAAGTATTATTTATATACAGATGTTCTAATGATTAATCAAATATATTATATTTATTGCAGGACTCAGATCAAAGGAGTATGGATATAGTGACAGCCAAGGCAATGCTACAATTACTCTTAGGCAAACACTGGCCATTATATCCACAATTCGCACAATTTCTAGACCAGTCAAAGTACAAAGTAATCAACAAAGATCAATGGTGTAATATATTGGAGTTCTCAAGAACAATAACCAACGATTTATTAAATTATGATATCGATGGGGCATGTAAGTAAAATTCAATTCAATAATGAGCTTTCATAAGAAAATAACAAAATTCCGCGAGATTATTATTATAAGAATAAGTTACGGGAGTAACCTAAATAACATATTTGTTAGAACTAAAACTGTAGGAAAGTAGAATAATAAACTTCGTCAATTTCTTTCAAAAACTATATTGCCCTACAATCTGGTAGACCTTCATTCTGTTTTAAGGCTAAGGTTTTAAGTCATATCATTGTGCTGGATGATTCAGGGCTTAATGTAACATTGACATCGCAGACTGACAGTCAATATCCGTGCTTTTTTCATATGTACATATATACTCGTACACTGAAACTAAAAGAGCTGAACAAAGCTAGCATTGAGCTATTTATGTGTTAAATAAATATTATATGGGGTGTTCAGAATAATAATAGTTTTAGTCCATATTCGCTTATATAGAATTCTTTTCAACAATTTGAAATCGATTCTTAAAAAAAAAACGATTTTTTTTGTAATTGTCTGTGTGTGTGTGCTATTTGACAGCAGTTTTGAGATAAATACTCAAAAAATTATTGCACCCACAAACTCATAACAAATATACGTGTGTAAACTTCTTGCGAAGTTCCATCGTAATATGTACATAACATCCAGTACCAAAGATTCGTAAATGGCTTAGAGTTCCCAATTGTTTCCCATACCATAATTGGCCCTGTGCGGTTCAAGACATATGCTGCTGTATTACATGCCTCAGCCCACAAACATTTCAGCAATTTACTTGAAACTCTCGTCCTTCTAGCTGCCTCCACAATTGTTCGCTTTTCTCGTTCTGCAGCTCCATTCTTTTGTGGTGTATAAGGAGGCCCAATACATTGCTCTATTCCAAATTTTGACAAAACTCAAGTAACTTCCTTATTATCAAACTCTCTACCGCCATCGCATCACAACTTTTTTACAATGTGCCCATTGGCTCTAGTTTCGTTCAAGAAAGTTTCAAGAGCATTACGTACCCTAGCTCTTGTGCCTTACCAGCAGCAAATCCGTCACAGAATCCGTCTTCACTTTAAGAAGCATTGATATTCATCATAGTAAGAACTTTCTTGATATGACCCTTATTCTGTTGGACAAATCTTTCGTAGTATAGTAAGACTTTCTGATACGCTTGATACCAATACTTGCACGGGCTCTGTTGATTTCACAACTCGCATTATTAAAAAATACAGCTCATTTTATTGAAACCCCTTAACTGCTACATCACCATTACGACTATTTTTAATTGTAAGTGTTTGGTCATCCATCGTTGTTTTAAAACCATTTCAAGCTGCAGCCTTCATGGAGAATAATTGTGCGCTTGCATCGGGGACGGACCAAATTTGCTTCAAAGTTGCATCTTCCCACACTCCTTCAATGCTCACCTGAATTTTAATGCTGCGTTGACCATATGCCTTTATTGTGAAATGCTGCCAATAAATTACTTCGGGTACATCGATTCGCGTGTAAGTTTCGAATTGCGATTTGTGCGGTGTAAATTTATATTTCAGACAAAAAATCATCGATTTTATTTCTAAACAGAATCGATCCTTTGGTTTTTATTTTTTTTGTTTTTCTAAACAAAATCAATTTTTTTTCTAATCAAATCGATGTTTGTTGGTTGTAAGGAATTCCACATACAGAGTTTCAAAACAAAATGTTATAATATTATTTTTCGGTATTCAATACTGTTTCAAACTTTCTATTTACATATTTATAAGCGTCTGCTTAAAAATCTACCGAAAATCGGTTAAACCTTCGAGTAAATCGAAAAAAGCGGTTCTGCGGGAGGTATCGTTACCCAGAATTTGAAAAAAAAATTACCAAAAAGTGCACCCTACCTATAGTGGGTTTTTTTAAATTAAAATCGTCGGAAAAATTAAATGTTCCTTTGTATGACAGGTACCGTTATTTTTGGTCCACAAAATTTAGGAAAACGTATCGGGTGGAATGTCCAAAAAACGCTAGAAACTGCCGGTTGGCAGTATCCTTCTGATCATATTCAAGTATGAGCAAAATCTAGAGTTTGACTTTTTTTACGAATGCATCCCAAGTAAAACTTGAAAGAATACTGTAACATGATTGTCAATAATAAATAAAATGAAACTAAAGCCTTATTAACTCGTGTTCAAACATTTTCTTTAAGTAAATTAATAAATATACATCGATGCAAATTTCAACTTCGAATTAATATTCTAGGGCCCGTCATGCTGGATGAATTCGTGGAATGGTTAAGACAACAACGGATCTGTACAAGTACCACAAGCTGAAATTAGAACTGATTGTCCGAGCGCTAGCGCAAGGAAAATTATTTAAATTTACGGGGTATAAAAAAAAAAAAAAAAAAAAAAACAAAACTATCATGTTATCAATGCTATCGAAAAATCTTTAACATATTAAATTGGTTTTGTGTGTATACAAAGAAAAAAAAAATATAAAAACAAAAAAAAAAAATCATTCACATTTTCAAACTTGTACATAAATTCAAGTGTAAAACAGTCAATCGCGTAATTTTTTTTTTTGTTTATTTTTTATTGCAATTATTAAAAACAAAAAATATAATTCTCTTCTGTCCGAAATCATTTTTTATTATTTATTTATTTATAACGACAACCAAACACTAAATGTTGAAAGTTGTAAAAGTTTGTGTTAATAGAAACTTCAAACGTGCAGCTGTTCCAATCATTATATTCATTCCTTTCATTCTATCTCAATCACATCATACATATACATTCAAACAATTGAATCTTCCAAACAAAATGCAAAAAAAAGATATTATATAAAAATAACAACAGTTGAAACTAAAATTTTGAATAAATTACTGCAAAAAGACGTAATTGTTAAGTTTTACTAGTAAATCTTCGATTTGGTTGAAATTTACAAAATAATTTAGGTTTTAATTTTTTTAGAAAGTAAGCTTCACGTTTTTGAAAAGTTTTCATATAAATGATGAAACATGTCGTAGAAGACGAAAAGATCATTTGGCCTTCTGCACAAGAACATCTCGTTATAGATGCGTACTACGCTTCTATGCAGCTGATATGCAGACATTGTGTAGCTTACGTTAGTTTCAACAGACAACTGCACTCGAAGCGTAAGATGCACGTTGTAATCACAGCACACACAGTAGCTGAAGATCCCCGGATGTTTAGTTACCAGTTGGGATTGAAAAATTTGGCAAAATGTTGAAAATGTCTTGTGTAAACATTGTGTGCATAACGCCAGGCGTAGACGAATTGTCGCTGAATGAAGAATCGTTTACCCATCTATCACTGGAAACTTCATGGTCAGAAGGCTTTAAACTCTTCACGTTGGCTCTTCACTTTAAATCTCAAAAAAACATATTCTAATTAGTCTGATATTTTCAACATTCAGTGATCAAAAAGTTATTTGGTTTTCGAGTAGACATCCGGAGTTACTCTTTTTCCACTCCCAATTTTCCATTTCGATCGGAATGGAACCGAAACCGACATTAATCTCCTGATAACACAAGAAAATACCGAGAGAAAAAATTCTTTCACAATTTTTGATGCAGCAAAATTCTGTGAGGTCTCAGACATGTGTGCTACTAAGTGATCACCTGAGTCCAACTACAACTATTTGGGTAGCCTAGACTATTCACTCTATTTTCTATATTTCACGCGAGGAGGTTAAAGAAAAACAAATTTCGTGCAAAATTTATAGGAGTTACCACTTCTGGTATTCTGTTTTGATATTTAGTTCAAATTTGGAACGCCATTCCCTTTTTTCAAATATACAAGCATTTGAATTTAAATCGAATCGGAGTAAACTAAACAATTTACCAAATAAATTAACACCAACTAAAACATATTTCTCATGTGATTCGAAAAATAATAAAACAAAAAAAAAAAAATAATCAAACCAGATCAAAATGAAAATAAAACAAATAATAATAATATGTTTTTCAATGCCATAATTATTAGATTAATGTGTCCATACAAGTCATCGAAACAAAAGCATTGGATAAATTAAAACAAAAGCAAACAAAACTACTGATAGAACTAGAACAACAACAAAACAAAATACAACCGACATTTATGTATGATTTAAGATTAAAGCTAATTGATAATAGTTTAGTTTTTTTTTCATCTAGTTTAAGAGCTGTTTATGTATAACACTAAAAAATAAAAAAAAAATACCTACTTTAAATTTAAAGAAAAAAATGTAATGAAATGTATAGTAATACAAAAGATATTTTCAAATAAACTAAAATAAAAAATCAAAAGAAAAAAAATAGTAAAAATAAACACAAATAGAAAAAAAATCGAATTCTGTTTTCTTCATTCAAAACGTGAATTGCAATAAATAATTTAGAACTGGAGCGCACATGAAAACAAATAATAAAAATTGGCTCTAGAAAACCTTATCTCGAACTCAACTATGAAATTCGAAGACCTGTGATATCTACTCGTTGTCTAAGATTTGGCAAGTTACATCCATAATAATATGGCAAGTTAGATAAAGTTTCGGGTCTGTTGATGGAATGGAAAATATCTACAAGAACAAGGAAACCTCATTATGTCATCCAAAAAAACTCTAACTTTTTTTTTTATTATTTTTAGAAAATTTTCTGTTATAAAATACAAATATTTTCAACAATATATAAATTTAAACTATCATCACTCGCTGTTCCCTTTGGGGTGTGGAATACATTTTAAGGTTAAAAAAAAAAAATAATAATTAGATAGGGAAGGACAAGATCTACAAATATCGTTTTTCTACATCGAACAAAAACATAATAATTGAATCTAAGTTATTTACGTTAAAAAAAAAAAAAAAATTACATTATACTACATAATCCATTATCGTTCTTAAGGACTAACTGCTGGTCTCTGGGATTTCTTGACGTCGTTGTCGTTGTCGAGCTGTGCCTTAAGTTATTGCTTATGCCACTGTATAAACTGTTATTGGCCATTGCTAGCTCTGTATTGCTCATGCGACGCACGGATTCGGTGCGTTTCTTCGATTCAATCCAATTTGAATTCGTTACAACGTTGTTATTGATATTTGATGGAACATTGTCTAGAATCTCAGATGATTTATTTTCGATTGACAAACTATTCTCACATGTAGCAGCTTCGTTTTCGGCTGACTTTTTCGCCGCCGTCGCCATGACATACTGATCGAGGAGATACACCTGTGGCTGCAGAGCAATCATGAACCCACGGTAAATGCACTGTTCCTCCAATGACCATTGGGTGATTTTTTTCAATGCCGTTTGGATGCGATTACAAGAAGCTATAGATTCACTGCAGACAACAAAGTTGATTATACGACCAATAGACGCAGCATCGAAGAGCAATATCGAAAGAATCAACGCATAATCAATGCAATTGGCTTCGATGAACAATTGCAACAAATAGCGAATTTTAACGCTCAATTTTTCAGGCAGAATTTTCGCTCGGGCCTCGGCTTGGAAATCAAATGCGGCAAAATTCATTTCGTCGTGCTGCAGAGAGGAAAAACGCCTTTCGGGGTAATTTTCGTCTAAGGTTTGGGAGTTGGAGCGTGACTTGTTGGAGACTGTTGTGATAAGCTCTTCACTTTCCTTAATTGCCGGAATTGAGTGATGGTGGTGAGTATTTTCTATTAACGGAAGACTAAAGTAACCAGATTCTGAGGTCTGGCTCGATGTGTTGCGACACTTTGATAAATCGTTGTTTGGCAAAAGGGTAGTTTCTTGTGGTTCGTTGCCATTGTTCACATAGGGTGGTGGTAGTTTGAGCTCTTTATGCATCAGTATCAGGGCCGATACAAAATCATCGAGTTTCGCTGATCTGTCTTTTTCCTGCGACAACCAGCTTACCAGATGGAAATCTAAAAATGCACTCATATAGCCCAGATCAATGAGTTTACAATTCTCGAGGAGCATCCGTGCCTGGCGCTGAAGAATCGTTTCGATGAAAAATGTCTCACGTTTGTCTTTCGAAATGCTCCTCTCGGATTTGCGACGGAATGTGATGCCAGTAGGTGCTCCTCCACCAGTTGATGTTTCTTTTTGTGATGTTAAAGTGGGCGTCGTCGGTGGAACACTGCCAGAGATACTCTCCCGTTTCTCCTTGTCTTTTTTATCCTTCTTTTCATTGCGATTTGTATTGACCATCGGCGTTGAGAAGCTTCGTTCTCGTGCTATCGATCCGAGAATCAAATTAAAAACCTCAGGATTGGGGTTGACTTGATTTGGCTGTTGGGTCGGGGCAATTTTCTGATTCACAATCATCGACGAACGCGGAGAATCAATCTCGTTCGGATCTATGGACTTCAAGAAACGTATCAGGTCCTTAGCTAGCTCCCATTTACGGTTCTCCAAAGCTATGTCCAGGAGCAGAGTAGCATATTGCTTACTCACTGCAGAAGGCTCCAAATTTTGCAGTATTATCAAATAACTAGCGGCAGTTTCAAGCTCTTCGCTCTTCAAGCACTGCTGAAACAGGTCCTTTGGCTTACCGGCCACCGAGAACAGATATGGCCACAAGGCGATCTCTGTCTTTCTGGCACACTGCACAATCGTCTGCATATGAACTGGAAATTCTCGAATGAAATCTAGAATACTCGGCAGTAGGGCATCGGGAATGGGATCTTTGCTAGTAGCTTCCTCCTCAAGGACTTCATGTAAAAGAAGCTCCAAAGAGTGTGGGAAATATGGCAATGCACTGCAAGATTTGGCTATCTCCCAGGCACTGTATCCTAGATTTCGCTTGATTAATTGGCGTAGAATTTTGTGAAGGTACACTTGACTTTTTCGTTCCAGCAAACAAAAGGGCAGTGAAAAATGAGAACTCGATTCGTTGGTATAGAGAGTCGTCTCGTTCTCTACTCCCAGCACAATGACATTGTCAAAGAGTATGACCAACGGGTAAAGTTTCAATGGAAACGACAACATAATTCTCTTCGACATGAACGAATGCAAACGATGTGAATCGCGAACTTCTTCATTAGGCGGCAGAATGGGCAACCACACTCGCATTCCATGAGCTCCACTATACAACCATAGACAATCGCCCATTGGACTTCGTTCCGAGTTCGACAGCCAGAAGCACTCAACACACGATGCCAGGCAAGTGGCCATCAAGTGATTAATGACGCTTGTCCTAGCATCCCTCTGCACCATGAGAATCCTTCCGCTGACATTGAAAATGATGGTTTCCGGAGCGTTGGCCTTGGATGCCAGCTCGTTTTTCAAATTTGTGATTGTCAGCGAGACAATGCACGCTGGATGGATGCAGATTCCCTTAATGTCCATCTCATATATACACGATACATCCATGTTATAGGCATTTAACTTCTTCAGTGCGAATGTGCTCACAATTCCATCAGCTGTAAGGCAAATCAACTGATTTTTGAACATATTCAATGATATGACCGGTGATCGCACTTGGATCTTGTTCCCAAACTGATTGTCCAACTTGCACTCTTCCGGATAGCACCGAATCTCATCGGTTCGATCGAGGAGGCTGAAACATCCAAGCACAATGAAGCCCCGCCACCACATCAAACCTCCAGTGACGACGAAATCCTTTTCCTGTGATTCATTTCCAAAGAGTTTCCAGCGTTTGGTCAGCAAGGAGTAGTGAGCCAAGCCAGTCCGGCCAGCCACAGCAACGTGCATGCCCTCAGTGTCGATAGCTGAATACCGAATCGGCCAGTTCGTTGCAGCGTAGGTCAAGGGAAGTTGCAGCACACTCCAGTATTTGCTCTCCGATAATATGCTAGAGATATCAACCGATTTTTGAACCTCCATGTTGTCCCCAGAATCCAGAGGATTGACATTCAAGTCCGCTTGGTTGTTGGGGAATATGAACTTCGATCCAAAGTAGATCTTTTCCAAGTTGTCACCTTGATTCAAATACAAAGTGTCATCGGATTGAAGCAGAATGTGAGATGTCGAAGTCATGCTGGGATTCATGGTGAGTGCACTCTTGACAAAACTCAACTGGAGGACTGTACCTTCTCTTCGAATCAAAAAAAGTTGATATCCTTCAGTCGACCATTCCATCCTATCGACGACAAGTGGATTGTTTCGAAGCAAATCGACGTGAATTCCGAAATCCCAACTTAGCGAGGACATTAACATCGTTCCGAATGTACTCCATAGAGATATGCCACCATTGTCCCAGGCAACAATCAGTACACACCCGTCTGGCGACCATTTAAGTTCATTTACAGCTCCCAGAGTTCCAGGGAATTCCTTGGAATTTAATGAAAGTTTATGACAAAACTCCAGCCCGCCAGTGCTGTCTTCTATTGCATATACCGCTACCTCTGAATTCCTCCTTCCGTATGCAAGCAGTCTGAATTTATGGTTCACACTGCAAACAGTGGCATCATCCACATCCGGCACCCAGAATCCGTGCATCTTCTGGTGGACACTGAGGAAAGCTGCTCGACAGTCGTTGAAGACTACAGCGAATCCGCCAATAAATGGCGAATACTCCATGGCCGATATAAATGAGTTCCTGCCAATCGGTGGCAGGTTCTTAAGATTGCTATTCTGATTGATATAGAATGGAATGCTTCTTAGATCGACGGCAATTTGGTGATTTCCTTCGAAATCATCCCATTGCGTTCGTACGAACTCACAGTTTGCTGTGGTCACAACAATCTCGGCCAGACTGACGCAGCAGAAAGTGGTTATCACGGAATCCATTGCAATCGTACAGATTTCCTTCAGGTATAGCCTAGGAATGACCTCCTTGATGAAAAGCTCGGCGGAATCTCGTTTCAAATTGGATAGCGGGGAATCCAATTGACTTAGCACCCCAGCGTTATTGCCATCGACTTCTATTTTATAGAATAGCAGGTGACCGTAATCTGTGACGACAGCCAATTTACTTGAATCGGGTTTCCATACTATAAGACGATTGTTGCCATGTTGCTCGATCGACTCTTCGCTTCGTTGATGGAATGTGATGGGAATCAGTGGATTGGCATACCAAATGCCGAGAAAACTTTCACCGATTGCAGCGATGAGAATTTTCACAGCATCACAGGCTATGTGGCGGATTGTGTTGTTTTCCGAATTGAGAGAAAGATTGATGGCCTTTGGCCAGCCAACAGGGAAGTACATGATATGTCCAAGTTATCTTGAATCAAAAAGATAAAGCGTCTTATAAGTGAGAACAAATTTAATATATAAAAACTTACGTTTTTCTATTAAGTGCATGAGAAACACTAGAAATTCATCGTATTGGTTTGTTTTTTTTTTTCTAATTAAATTAACAATTTTTTTTTTTATCGATTAAAATAATTTCACTCGAGTTATTTATTTAATATCAGCTTTGGTAATTGAATAATTTAAAGCAATTTTTTACAGCATTTACATAAATTTAAAATAAATTAAAACAATTACAACATTAAAATGCAAAATTTTCTTTTCTTAGAAAAAAATTGAGAATTTTGTTGTGAATTTTCTTTCTTCAAATGTTTTTTCTTCTTTTTGTGACAGCGATAAATGAACTGTCATGAGGTGGGTGGGGAATGGATAACGTAGTGCGCTGTTGAAATGTCGATAAGATAGTCAAAATATTCTAAAACCGAGCTTTCACTATGGCTAAAATGGCAATATAAATTTGAAGCGTTTTCTTACAAGCCCATATAGAATGCAACGATAAAACTACGACTTTGGGACTAAGTAACATCATAACCCATAGCAAATTTGAACGGCTTTGTTGAAAACATACTTATTAAAAATTAATCAGCCATGCCAACAAACAAATCTGAAATAAAATCATAAAACGAGTCATTAGGCCAGGCGCGCACATGCAACTAAACAGTTTGTGCCTGATTACATGGGTCTTTTTACTGAAGGTCATTTTACTGAACTCGTGATTACACGGTGAAAAAAATTGTTTCCTTTCAATCTAGACTTCCCTTTTTCACACCCTTAGGCCAGGCGCGCACATGTAACTAAACAGTTTGGTTGCGATTTTGAGCACTATGGGATTATATGAGAGTCCGCGCACATAAACCGGCGGACTCTCATATAATCCCGAGTGCTCAAAATCAAAGTTTGGTTGCGATTTTGAGCACTATGGGATTATATGAGAGTCCGCGCACATAAACCGGCGGACTCTCATATAATCCCGAGTGCTCAAAATCGAAACCAAACTGTTTAGTTGCATGTGCGCACCTGGCCTAAAAATCCACATATATCTCACTCACACGTTTCATGCTGAATTCGAAAATATTAAATGAAACTGGCGCATCAGTGAAATTTGGGTGGAATCTACCTTCTCTTTTTCACGCACATAAAATCTACCTGTCTCACTGATACGCTCTTCAGTAAAATGACCCATGTAATCAGGCACTTTGGTTTCCATTTTGAGAACAATGGAATTATATTGGAGTTCGCGACGTTCCTGATCCTTCACACGAGGAAACAAAATCGTGGAAACCTTCTGTCAAAAACACTCTATATGAAGAAACCAATCTTTCGTACGTATCACCCTCCAAAACCCATTTGTTTACATTGTTGTTTTTGTAATTTCGTTTTGTGTCCATGAATAGATGTGAATTGCAACAACAATTTAACGGGGTGGGATTGTTCTGTTTTCCCAGAACAACCATTTTGTATGTGCAAATAACGCAGCCATCTTTAAAAAAATTTCAACTCACCAGCTTTTCAACATGAAAATGGCGGATGTTAGGTGGGATATCGGGATGTGTTGAAAAAAACACCAATTTAATGGTGCTAAGTCTGCTATTAAACTACGAATTTCACGTGATGAAACTTCTTTTAATTTTTCTTTGAAAATTCATCCTGTAAGTAGTTCGCTGTTGCACAATGATTTTTAAATCTTTGGCATTTAACAGAAAAGTCTATAATAAAATAAATAAAGTGATAAGTTAGAATTTATACATTGAAATTTCGGTCATCGATAGTTTTCCATTGGTTTCTATTGGTTTCGCAAATACATATTTAGCATAAAGGGTGCCCCAAACTAACGTGAAACATTCGCGCGAATATGCGACGACTGAATAAAGGCTGTCCCAAACCAACGCGAAACATTCGAGCGAATATGCGACGACTGAATAATGTTCGAAGATTCGCATCGCGCCAGTGTGGGTGCTCCCATTAACCTCCATGTAAATAAATTAAGACAGGCGGAAGTTTCGTTGTCGCGCCGAATATTTCGCGTTGGTTTGGGGCAGCCTTAATGTTCGAAGATTCGCATCGCGCCAGTGTGGGTGCTTCCATTAATCTCCATGTAAATAAATTAAGACAGGCGAAAGTTTCGTCGTCGCTTTGAAATATTCGCGTTGGTTTGGGAGAGCCTTAAAGGCTGTCCCAAACCAACGCGAAACATTCGCGCGAATATGCGATGACTGAATAATGTTCGAAGATTCGCATCGCGCCAGTGTGGATACTCCCATTAATCTCCATGTAAATAAATTAAGACAGGCGAAAGTTTCGTCGTCGTTCTGAAGTATTCGCTTTGGTTTTGGAGAGCCTTAATGCTCTTAAAAGCCGTGTTTTTTTTTGCAAGCCCGGAGGGATTTGGTTAAAAAGAAATGATATTGGGGACTATCTATCGACGCCATCACAGAAAACAATGGAGTTTCCATAAAAACTATTGATTAGAAGTACATATGCAATTCACGCCGTTAGAACAGTTTACCCCCGAAAATTATGTGCTCTTAGCTATGCCTGGAGGGGATTAGTTGTTGTTGCGTTTAACATGTAAATTCCTTAGCCCCGACGCGACATAGTTTTTTTTCGATCAATTTCCTCTAGGTTTGCAAAAAGGACGAGACTAGAGACATGCCAATTTATAACAGTTATAACAATTTTTGGCAATTAAAAGCGGGCGTACGTTTACGCGCTTCGCACTACTTAAAAAAAACTTTAGGTGCTTGAATAATGCCCACCGGCGGAGGACCCTGGCTCTGCGGGGCCGCATAAACAGTAATTTTATAAACAAAATCTGTTATAATTGGCATGTCTAGTCACTTCCTGCAAAAAAACACGCCTAAAGTCTTACAACAGTTGCGTTGATTCGCTGATTTCTCATTCGTTTTTTTTTTTTTTTGTCATGTTCACAGTCTGTTTCAATGATTCGAGAGCGAAATACAATACCAAAGAATCGTAGAAAGAAAACAAATAATGACAAAAGACAATCGAATATACTTAAATTGATTATAAATTTTCACGTTCAATTTGATTCCTCAAACTTATCCATATAAGGTTGGGTTAGCACTTGATAACTCGTTGCTCCTTTTATTATACTTTTTGAACATACCCATTGAAACTCGTAAATAACCGACATTTTGGTGGTGAATGTACGCTTGCTGCATGTGTGTGCAAATAAAGCGTGGTGGATGTACGCTTACTGCAAACGTGTGCGTGTTTCTCCTGAATTTCCCCTATATGAGCTTGTAGGCAAACTCGGATGACAGCCGAGATCGGTATCTTCATATAGAGTGTTTTTGCCTTCTGTAGTTTCCTTTTAAAATAGCTTGGTTGAACACACTCTACTGTGTGTGTGAAGAGGAATGTCAAAAAAATCTCCTCGAACCGTTGACCAGGGAGATTTCATTTTCCCCTCTTATTTCTTGCCCTCCTCAACAACAAACTGAATATTGCTGGCAACTCAGTTTCCTCTAATGAAAGGGAACTTACCGGCGAGAATTGCATTCTTGTTATTGATAGTAGCCGTGTTTTTTTTGCAAGTCCATATGGATTTGTCGAAAAAAACGACATCGGGACTTAGGAACTTCTTACTTACAGTGCGTAAGTCCCGATAATTATCTGGACTTAGCTAAGTCTATATGGATTTAAGTTGTTGTTGTATTTACGTGTAAAACTATTAGTCCCGATGTCGTTTTTTTCGACAAATCCATATGGACTTGCAAAAAAAAACACGGCTAGTACTACATTCAAGCAAAAAGTGAAAAAGTTGAAAACGAGATAAATTTCCGCTTTGCATAAAAATATAACTTTCCGCAGGACGTTTGCATGAACACCCCTTAGAAATACTTGTGAAATGTCACACCAAACACCACAAATGTCAATTCTAAATTTATTTGATGATGATTTGATTTGATGAGATAAATTTATCAGATCTGCAGAAATATATTCCCATACAAATGTTGAGAGCTCGTTTCCGCGGAGATAAAATTATTATTTATAGATGTCTGTGTGCGGAAAAATTGGATTTGATCTACGAAGTTAATTGAAATGACAGATCAAACACAATTTTCGTAAGACATCTCTAGCCCATGTTTTTGTTCACTTTTTGCTTTAATGAAGCCTTGAAAAACGTATTAAGGCTTAACTACATATAACTTAACTACATGACTAGCCAAAAAAGTGAAAAAGGACAAAAGTGAAAATTTTCAAACTCATTTTGGAATAGTTTTTCTGACTGGAAAACTTATAAAAATGATGATTGTGCTTTTGTACTTGTTGGCTTATGTAGTTAAGCCTTTACTCACGCTGAACTCTATGCTCTAGGATAAATCACTAAAAATAAATTGATTTTGTTAATTTCAATAAATCATCCCTAGGTTTATATGAAAACAAAGACAAAAAAGATCGGGATTGATTAATCAAATGAGTTCTGAGGTGACGAATTGTTTTTTAATGTTTTTGAAATTTCCACTGAATCTTTAAATTTTTTATTTTGGACTATTGACATTGGGCACTAAACGCAACCATCGATGTCACTGGCCAGATGACAAATAAAACAAAACGGAACAACGAATGACAGATAAAAACAAAGGACAAAGCTGTAAAATTTTTATATTTTGGAGTATTTTTAAACTTTCACTTTGCTCGTCCCAATTTATAATTTTAAAACAAGGCTTTAATTGAATTTTGTAAACAATAATTTACAAACAAAATAAAAAAACAATGGATCCACAAGTGTACGATATAGGTGCAATTTTAGATTTGAGCCTTGCCAAACAAAATATTGTTCGTCATCTGAGTGATATGTTTTTTGGATATTCTTTAGTTTATATCCGAGGTATTTGCGAAGCGTGCTTATGGAATGGTAAGTCAACACATCAACTATATATCTAGCTTCGAACTACGCAGTATATTGTGATTATTTGCCTTTAGTGGAATTATGTATTGATAAGCTGATAGGAGGCGATGCCGATAATTTAAGCAAAGAAAACCCTCAACAACTGAATGAAAAAATACTAAACTATAGTCAGGCAATTCAGAAAACAAGTGGAGCTGTCCCCAAAGCGGTTTCAAGTGCATCTTCGATTCCGTCTGCCAAACAGCAGTTTCAAGATCTCCCTGCAGTCTATGCTCATGTCTACAATGACATTGACAAAGGCTACAAAGTGCTTGTCCTTATGCGAGGTCAACCTGGAAGTGGAAAGTCTTACTTGGCAAAGTCGATTGTAAAGAAGCTGATGCCAGGAAAAGATTGGAAAGATTTTGTGGTTGGAGCCGATGATTACTTCTTCGATGCGCGCGGAAGGTATAGATACAACGTAGACCGACTCGAAAATGCCCACAAATATTGCCAAACCAGAGCCCGCGAAAAGATGTTACTTGGCTATAGTCCGATTTTTATAGATAACACAAATAACGCCTTGTGGGAGATGTTGAGTTATGCTAAGCTAGCAGTGGAAAATGGTTACATAATCGAAATTATGGAGCCTGTTACTCCGTGGCGAAATTCAGCTGGTAAATTGGCTTCGAAAAATATCCACAACGTGCCCAAACAAAAAATCCTACGCATGATAGATAGATATGAAGTTGCCACCACCAATGATTTACTAGCGGTAAGTTGAAACTCGTTTGGTAATTAAATCTAAATGCTATCTATTACTGTTTGAATATAAATTACTTTAATTAGAACTAATGAGATTTTGGTTGGTAACCAAAGGCCTGTTTAAGTGAGACACTTCAGTTTTACTTTGAATAGATAATTTTTTTTTATTATCATTTGTTACTACTATACGTGCTATACAATGTCCAAAAACTTAATTTGGTAATTTCCTTTTTGCTTTGACCAAGACAAAGCACACGCGAAAGAAGAATGTCACTGCTGATAATAATTTCATTTGAGTAGAGTTATGTGCAATATTGAAAACCTGCACATTTTACTGATTGATTGAAGGTTGAGTTTTTTAAGTTTAAACGTTCATTAAAAAATATATTCTTTTAATTTAAGCTTTTAAAGGAAACAAAGTACACTGTCGCACTGCCTCAGTTAAGAACGTATCCCCCACCTCCAGAGCCGGAAACAGTACCACCACCAGTTGAATTTCCCGCTACCGAACCTGAAGCACAACCACCACCACCACCTCAGATTCAAACCCAAACGCCGAAAAAAGCACTTGAAACAACTACTGAAAAAGTTTTACCTAACAATGATAGCGATTTTGTTCAACAAAAAACAATCATCGAACCAACAACAGCAATGGAAGTGGAAAGAGAGCCTAGTTCGTCTCCGATTGCATTTACTGATCCAAACAACATGTGGCCAAGCTTTGAAAAACTATTGCCTGCTCCAAGATCACCAAGAAAAAATCACAAAGTCAAAGAACAAGAACGAGATCCTGAAGTCAAGCAGCAAGAAGAAGACAACAAATCAATCACTATTTGCAAGCCTCTTAACCCTGAAGCTCCAAGTTTCTGGGGTGTTTCTTTTGCCTCGAGCAATACAAACAAAGAATATGACAATGATAATGAAATGACACAACTATTTCCAGCTGTTCCATCCGTTTGGCAATCCTACGAACAAGAAGCTACAAACTTTTGGGGTGTTCCTGTTCCTGTTGCTACAGCAACCACAATTTCCGAACCAATGGCATTGGATGAAAGTAGCAGCAGCAACTGTGGTCTATTGCAACTCTTAAAAGAGGGTGTGAAGTCAATAAATGTATCTAACAAAGATAAGCTAACAAACGAAGAGGAAGCTGTTAAGTTAGTTCGCCATAGTGTTGGCTGTGAGAATGAAAACGAATCATTCGTAGCGTTTCGACAAATCTACCCCAATAAAGCCCACGCGGAATTATGGGATCTTTTTGTAAAGTGCAATGGCAGCATTGATTGGGCTGTAGACATTTTACTTAAAGACGAAGACTCGATCGTCGGTGAGAATGCTATTCAAGAATCTCTGGAAAATTCTGACAACTTTGATTGTTGTTGCAATAGACCTGAGATCGACCCTCCACCTCTTATAAGCGACACTCTGACCGAAATCAATGTAAAACCACAACGTCAAAAAGCTGCCCGCAATCGCGCTCCTTTCTCAGCTCAGATTCTCGAAGTGAAAGAAGCAGTTGAAAAGAGTTTCGTTCTCGGAGAAGAGCACTATTCTAGTCATGTGATGAAAATTCGCAACAAACGTAACGCCACCGAAGAATCAAATAACAAAAAGATATTTATAGATGTTCATGTACAAACTGACGAAGTAGATGAAAATGATAATAACAGCGAGGAGGGTGGCGAGGGATCAGAAGTGATAGAAATAAATCTTGGAGAGGATCTCATTGGTCAGCTGTCGGAGATTTTCGTTTCTGAAACATCGGCTCTGGAAGCACCTGAAAAGTACAAAACAAATGTATTCATGCCGAAGAGTTTAGCCCGGGAACTCTATGTTCTTTGGATAGAGTCAGTGTACAATCAGCAAGAGGAGCAAAGGCAAAGTCTCCTCAAGGAAGACGAAGAATTCGCACGTCTGTTGAAGAACCCAAAGTATCAAAACCTCAAGCAGCCACCGGAGAATATAAAAGAATTACTCGATATGGAGTACGCTTGGATGATCTACAAAACCGAACAAGAGCAATACAATGGTTTGACTTCAAAGCATCCGAATGATTTGGCCTCGCATCTGACGCGGATGAAGTTATGTGAGATATTTCCTAATATCCCAAGAGATACGCTATTAGATATACTGGCAGCACATAACAACAAGTTTAGTGACACAGTCGAGGTGCTAAAGAGTTCGATACAGCCCGCGACAGTTGATCATCAGGTTTCGGCTGAGGTGCTCATCGAAAAAGCCAGAAACGAAAATGATAAGGTAAGAAATTAGTAGAAACCTATGTTTCTATGTGTTAATTCATTGTGTTTTAATGCAGCTCAATGAGCAGGAAGATAACCAAGACCAGAAGATATTGAAGAACAGCAATTCGAATAGCTTTCAAAAGATGCATTCCAAGCAACAAGAATCCTCCGGCCGCCAAAGATCTCTTTCGCCGGAAGAAGCCAAACGACTGGCCCTCTCCGAATTCGAAGAGACTCGCAACTATGCTGCCCACCATTCTCAGTTGCGAGCAGAGTGTTATCAAAAGGCCAAAGAAGCCATTCAACGAGGAAACAGTGGTGTTGCTGTCTATTATTCGCAGATTGCAAATTTACACAAAAGAAAAATCGACATTTACAACCATCGTGCTGCTAATTGTATCATGGAAGTCCATGACCTCACTCAAAACAATCCTGATTTCATTGATCTGCATTATTTACATGTAGTCGAAGCTGTTGCTTGCTTGGATATATTCGTTGACCGCCACATAGCTAAGCTGCGAAGTATATTTCGTAGTTTTAAGTATGTTTTCATCATAACAGGTCGAGGATTGCACAGTACCGGTGGAGTGTCGATGATTAAAACGCGAGTCAAGAGCAGACTCAAAGAGAGAAATTTAAAGTAGGTTCTTTCGATTTTGCCATTTTTCTGAAAGTTTATGTAAGTTATTTTGCATAATGCAATTTTTGTTTTGTTTTCAGATGGAGCGAAGTGAATCCTGGTTTGCTTAAGGTGAAAATATTCTCAGCGTCCAAGTACTCGAAGAATTTATAGTGCTTTAAGTTTTAAAAAGATAAATAACTTAGAACTTAAGACAAATTGCTTGAACCCGAATGATATTTGTAAAATGTTTTTTGTTTTATTTTGAGTAGGTAACTGTTTTTTGTACTGTTCTAAATAAATTTTAGAGTCAACTATTTTATAATTATTCGAGTTGCAGTGTGTATAAAGAAATAGCTAGAGAATGTCAATTGCGGAAACAACCATTAGGTTCCTCAAAAGATAAAACGTTGATGCCTATAATCTCTCGATCACATCATTTACAGACAAAAAAAAAAACATATTTCTGTTACAACGGGATCTTTTTGAGATTCGTAGTATGAATCAATTACGAAAAGGGCTGTTACAAGGATCATTAGCACGCACACTGCTTGAACAAAATTAAGATAAGTATTTAATGAGGAATTGATTATGTTACACCAAGTCCATTTCCATTTATTTGTCAATAAACAAAATAAGTGGGGTGCGGAAAGCCAGCTAATAATTGTAAACAGAAAAGTCCATCTAACTCAGATTGGTGTGTTAATCCGGCTGTAAAGCTATGGGGCCCTATTTCATTGAAGATTTAAAAGTAAATTTAGAGTGTATAGCAATACTCGACTATATTTTGTGTACGCTGCTAGTTACCTATCATGTGGTTTAAACAAGATGACTATACTGCCAATGTAAAGGGACGAATGTTCTTCGAGAATTTTTTTCAGAGCGTATAATCACATGAGAAGATCTTGGGTGGTATGAATAAAACGGAGCCTGTGTTAGACCAAGTACTCCAAACAAGAAAAAGCCGAGCAGGTGCTCTTGAAAATGGAAATAAAGCACCTGCAACGAAAATTGTACTTTTGAGCGCTTGGACCTAACAGCTGCATACTGAAAGGTTTGAAGAGAATCCCCAGTTTCTTGCATACCATAAATTAAAGTGACATTAAGCCCCATTTATTGACCTTGAATTGACACGTTTAAGAATTTAGTTGGATGTCTTTGGGGTTAAAAAATGTTTTAAGTGTGCTTTCCACCGTATTCCTACATTTATATCGGCCGCTGTGTAGGCCACGAATCCGAGAACCTGTTGCCTTTTAAGAGTTGGAGAGTATACTAAGTTGTACTTCATAAGAAATATAAAAGTTTTATTGAGCTTTGTACGAATACAACTAAAATTAATATAAAAAAATATAAACTAACTACAGCTTTTTGTTTTTTTTTTTCTTTCTAATTAATAAAATGGAGCTCGATGTTTATCCATCGTCTGAAGCTGTTGTTGTCGTCGCCGAGCTGTTATTCGTCCGGACATTCTCCTTATCACCAGAAGATGAAACAAAGTTCAGACGATTAATAACGATTTTCTCCAGCAAATTATTTCGCAGCTTATTTGTGTCGTTGCTATTTCTCTGGAGCCTATTTTGTTTCGGAGGTGTATTGAGAAATACACCTTCAAATATTGTCTCGAGGTTACCCTGAGGACTATCACAAGCGGATAGATTGTTGCTGCTTTCCGAATCACTCGGCGGACTTATTTGGGCATTTATATCTTGAAGGGTTACGAAATCTTCACTTTCCTTCTGGCTGCCATGGGGTTTTTTATTCGATGAGCTGTTCCTGGTTGGTGTAATGAAGCTTTTGTTCGGCGACGAGAGAAATTCCAGGTCACTGTCTATGGGCGACGGGGATCTGCCGAGTGGCGAGAGCAGACGTATTTCAAAGACGGGCAATTCATCTTCGTCTATACGATTTGTGTAGCTGTCGACTTCCTTATCAAATGAAAACGCAGATATATCACTTTCAAATGATAATGAGGAATTTGTGGAGATTTGGAGGGAGTAGCTGTCGCCACTGGTCAGATTTGAATCTTTGTTGGTCATATTGGCGAGTGATAGTTGCTATTGATGAAGCACTGTAATGTAAGATTATCTAATAAATTGTATTCACACAAATTGTATTCTTATTTACGTTATTTTATTGAAGAATTACGACCAAAAGATGAAAATAAAAAAAATTCTTTTCGAAATTGCATTTAATATTTTTGACAGTTAATAACGTCAGGAACGCCAACATGAGAACACAAAAAAAAAACATGGTAGTGGTAATTTGGTCAGGAAGAGTGCTCAGAAAATAGATACATTGGTAGCAGAGATCAGAACCATTTATTGAGGGCTTGTTTAAACTGATTTCTTCGAGGAAATAAGTCGAGTTTTCTTGCTACCTCAAATGCGATAGGATACAAAATATGACATGGGGCTAAAGGCTAGATTATCCAAAGCTAATAATTTATATTCAAGGATTAGTGCAACTGTTAAATCATAGAATGGGAATGTTAACCAAAGAATCCATTACTTGAAATATCATGGAAATTGATAATCAGCCTATTTTGGTTGATAAGTGCAACTTAAAGACAACCGCTACTAAAAGTCATGTTACAAATATATCCCTCTGTGAACAAACTGGCCCTACGTGAATTATAGGTAAATACAACAATGGATAATGGACTTAAATAAGCAAATATGATTTTGTGGGGCTAATAAACAAAAACTGAAATAAAAACCTAAAATTATTTCAAGTCACAACTCCAAAAAAAAATTGTGCATTGTAAGCTCGGATATTTTGACATTTCAATAGAAACACTATCAAGAACAAAGTGATAATAATAAAAAGTACCATAGATATATGCATATCGTTTATAATCATTAAATTATTTGTGCCCAAAAAGCATCTCAAGCAAGATGTAAAGTGTGTTCTTTCAATTATGAGATGCACACGTATCAATGCGGATTGTTACGTACTTTTCGTTTGGTTTCGTTCACTTTTGTTTTCGTTGAAGAATGGTCACGAATTACGAAATTAACGCCCATGTTATTGACTCACTTAATCCAGATTAAATATCAAATCCGTAATTAAATTAATTTAAATCCAAACGTTAAATCCAATTCTATATTGTTCACTCGTTAAATCCACATTTAATTCCATTTTATTAAATCCAAATGTAGATAAATCTAATTGAATTCAAACTGCTCTCGGGAAAGCATTATTTCTCCCAAGACAAAACTATAAAACACCAAATAGTAAAAAGCTATAAGTTTCTAGAACAGAGCGCTTTGAAATCCTGTCAAAGTCAAATTCTATAGCTATGCAAAACAACAAAAGTGAATCCAAGAAGACGATTCTCATGTAGGTATACTTACAAAGTTTTATAAAATTTAATTTAGCCTTTTAACGACAATTTGACCTCCATTTACCATTTAATTATTCCGCTTCAGCTTGAAAGCGACACCAAGCTAAAGCAAATACTAACCCTCTCACGGCGCTCTTCCGCGAACAACTTAATACGTGATCCTTTTTCATAATTGTTGTCGAGGCATTAAGAAGAAACTTATAGTTAAGAAACTTTCACAGCTATTCGCACGTTACACAAAACACAGCTCCGCACAGCACAAAAAAAAACAACTTGCCATATATACCAATACCAACTTAATTTTTAAGCTCAAACCTATACACTTGGCATTCAAGGACACACTAGGAGATTTTAAGACGTAAATATGGTAATTGCTTAATTTAATTGCATGCGTATTGTACGAATCCAACCCCCCCCCCCCCCCAAAACTCAAGTTAAGGATACTTATTTTATGTGTTTGTTTTTATTTTTGAGAATGCTCACAGCGCCGGCTGTTGGAGGAAGGTCATTTTCAATTGAATTAATATCCTGTTGTGCATTATAATTGTAATATACATTTGTACAAATTCCCTACGAGACAATACATAACTTACAGCACCCAGGATTTGAGGATAACTTAATATTAAAGACGAGCACAGGCAATTTATAGTTTGCTCAATACTAATAACCGGAAGTCGACATTTTGATGATAATTTCTTTCGCTTCCTTTTTATAAATGAATTGAGCATGAACGGCGTGCGGATATTAAAAAAAAACCGAACAAAAACCCAAGCCGTAAAACCCAAAGGAATACTGTAAAGCCTTTACTTTAGAAAGATACCTTTATGCTATCCTTCTCTTTTCGCTTCTCCATTTCATGTTGAAGTCAAAGATGTAATTAAAAGTTAATGGTAATTGGAAGTTGGCGTAGTTAGGGGAATCTGTTGCGCCGCAGCTTGTCGGGGGATGGATAGATCCTTGTTGCAGGTGGCAAGCTGAAAGTCGAAAGTGCCTTTAGTTTCCTTCCGATGCTGAAATTATCCTCTAATTGTGATTCTGTCGAGACAGGATAAAATGTGTATGGGTACAAAGGCACATAGAATATGTACATTGTACATGTAAGTACGTATAACACTTAAAGCATCATAGATATATTTTGTTTGTCTATAAACATCATTGTTGGAAAATAATGCTTATGTACACCTTTGGGTTTGCCATATTTAACCTGTTGCTTATGGTTGCGTAACGATGTGTTCTAGAGGCACTGGTGTGATGTGCGGTTATCATGCACTATAGGAATCTTTGCATATGGAAGTGGTATTGATTATGTGCTTTAAACAGCACCTGATAAATATAAAATAATGTAAAATAGTAGTTGAACAATTAATATTTAATTAATCCAGTTTTCTTATTTGTGAGCCCGGTTATTCATAATGATTTAAAAAACTACACGGAAATGGAAGACATTTTGACAACTTATATCATTCGTGTAAATCCTACATAACGAAAAATTGGCAATGAATGATGCACAAATAGCCATTTGGGAGTAAATGTAATGTAGATAATTTGCTTGCCAGTACTCCCGCGTATAGCTTTTCGGTAAGTGTTAAATGGACCAGTATATACGTATGTATCTGATCAATAATTCACTTAAAGGAAAGAAAGTATGTATCTCCTCTAGAGAAAAACTGTGTTACCGACGTGAATTGCATACTTTTTACCGATAGTTTCTATGGAAACACCATTTTGGTTTTGTAATGGCGTCCCTATTCCCCGATGTCGTTTTTTTCAACCAAATTCCTCCGGACTTGCAAAAAACACAACAACACTTGAACCTGGGGCCGAATTACCGCATCAGTTATCGAGTAATACGTGACTGAATTATGTGAGTTTGGCATTACCGTTCACGTTAAGGAGTCATCATCCCCATAGGTTTGACTCGTTCATTCGATCAATGATGGCACTCACTCGATCAGTCACTGATGCCGTAATTTGGCCCCAGTGACTGATCGAGTGAGTGCCTTCAGTGATCGAATGAACGAGTAAAACCTATGGGGATGATGACTCCAAAACGTGAGCGGTATTGCCAAACTCACATAATTCAGTCACGTATTACTCGATAACTGATGCGGTAATTCGGCCCCTGTTCTCTACCGGGTCACGTTTCATGATCCAAAAATTTAGTTTTTACTCTGGCGGATAGATGGCTATTTAGTTTTGCGTATGATAAGGTAGTGTGAATTTTACTCTAAAGAACAAAGACAAAAAAAGAAGCAAGTGTAGATATTCAACACTGTAGTTCTCACTATGATCTTGACGTTTTATTTTCATGAAATGATCTATATGCATATATGTATCATGGAAGTGACTCTAGACATGCTAATTATAACAGTTTTTGTTTATAAAAGTACCGTTTATGCGGACCCGAAGGGCCCTCCACCGGTGAGCATACTTCAGGCACCCAGAGCTTTTTTTCAAGTCGCGCGAAGCGCGTTAACGCACAACCACTTTTAATGTTTAAAAACTGTTATAAATTGGCATGTCTCTAGTCTCATCCGTATAAAATACGGTAATTTTAATTCTTTTAAGATGTCTATCTATACCTACCATAAGTACACCAAGTGTCAACTACCAAGACAGATAGAACCAGAATAAATATTGGCCGGTGTTTATTTTTATAGCTCTTTTCATTTCTGACCAAAATCAAAAGATTACGGTTTTGGGTAATTTGATTTTTATACGGCACTTTGCGAAGTTCAAGTCGAAGTTTCTGCAGGCCATGTTGTCATCAGCGTTATAATCGTGCTTATCCCTAGTTGCTAACATAATCATCACACAGTTGAAAAACTCTCGACAGAAAATACAGGAAATAGGGTAGGTACCTTACCTACTTCCATTATAATTATACAAAAAAAAAAAAAAACAAACACACCAACTCAGTCGGAAGGCCAAAAAAAGCGAAGAAAAAAAAAATTAAAATAATAACAAATCCTGTGGGCTTAAAATATTTCCTCTCAACTGTAGCTAAACCCATTAATTTACCGTTAAAACATTTGAAGTTTTGTGGTGATGCTTGGGCGGGCGGGCTGGCATAATGTTTTTAAATTAACAAGCAACACGCTGGGCTTGTTACTTCTTAAGAGCAGGATGTCAATTAGTCAATTAGGTAATATTTTTCGTAATAATTTTGTACGAGAATTGACAAGCAACAAGATATGGTATTTAACAGGCAATTAATCAAATTACATGATTTATTCGGGTAAGCAATGTTTATCCGATAAGATGATTCTTATTTTATCCTGATATTATAATGACTACGGTATATTGTATACGAGCAAGTCAAAGGGAATATATTTTGGCTAATTAGAATGTGTGGCTATATGTGTACATATATGTATACTTAGGTATATCTGTGAAATGGTTGTTGACAAGGACATTATAAATGCTCCTGCAATCGAACGTTTAAACGAACCACTTAGGTATGAGGTATTTTGTTCAATATATTTTGTCGGTCGTGTAAATCGGCAGTTAGTCTGTTTGTAACTTTTCCGGTACATGCTGATTATACGTCACTTAGCTACCTCCAGTTTCGAACCCTAAGAACTTCTGCACTTCAAGAGACAACCACGCACACAAGCCGGAAGCTGAAAATCGCCGGGCTTACAGCAGTGTCGAGAAAATATAATCAGTGTTCTTTCTATGACGATACGCTTCGTGTGCAAAAGGCTTTAGTGGATTCGTCATTGCATGATGCGATATGTTAATGAAGTATCGGCGAAGAATATTTGGGAAAATTAACTAGTTAAATAAAACACGCCTAGTGTTTGATGAATTTTAAACCAAAAATTGATTCCAACGGTCAAATACCAACACGCATCACATCATTCACTTCAATAAATCAAAAATTTCAATATTATCGTTGTGACTCACGTAATCCTTACCTTGATTCTGAAAATCAATATTACGCACACAGATCGTAGGTAAATTATTCAGCGTTTTATCTTTCAATTTAATGATTCACTGCAATCTAATCCTAGTACAAAAATATCAATGCTCTAAAAGTACCAAAATACCTAATCTAATCAAACTAATTAAAAACTTCCAATTAAATTACCCTATACAAGAGACTAATTGTAGGTACATATATCTATGTATACTTAGCTTAATTGCAATAGTTGAAATTTTACAGCTTATCACGCATATCTACCTTTATTAAGGCAAAAGCGTGAATATGAATAGGTATTTCTTGCCTGTGTCCCCTTTTATATGCTAACAATAATAAGCAAACTGAATATTCATATCATAACCATAATAAGAGATTCAGATTCAACCGCAACGCTTGGTAACTATAAACGACTAAAACAACAATCCTCTCCCTCAAACATAATATGCAAATAGAAATATTTCTGTTCTGGGTTTTTGGCAAATGACATGACAGGATGTGAAAAATCTGATACCTAAAGCTATAGTGGCAGTTTGTGGACTAAGCACATAATAACACAAAAAATTAAATTAGACGTCAAATCCAACAGATAGAAATGTGTGAATAATATTTATATTATGTAAATTGACAGGAGGAAGGAAATCATAAAAACTCTCATATCTACACACACACTCATGCATAAGATTTAAATATTTAATCCTAAAATCATAATTCGAGACTTGCAATTGATTTAAGCAGTGCCTTAATAATAGACCTTCCCATGAAAATAAAACGATACGGATCTTAGTGACAACTGTGTTGTATACCTATCTCTATTTTCCTGACATTGGGATATTTTTCATGTTTTTGTTGTCTTTTTTTGTTTACACTATACATTTCGCACTACATTACCATGAGAAGCCATCTACCCGCAAGAGTTAGAACTAATTTTCGGATCAGTTATAGCTTTCATTGGAAACCATCATTGAAAATTTTAAAGACTAATTTTGAGAAGTTTAGAAAGTAAAATCAGTAATTATTTTGATGCAAAAATAAAGCTGATGGCTTGAATTATTACTTTAGTGAAAAAAAATAATAATTTAAAAATGATGTTTAATCTTTCAATGATCATTGGTAAGGTAGTTCAATGATTGAAATAATAAAAGTCATTTTATGTGGACGGTTGGGCCAAAAAGATTTTTTTTTTCAGCAAGAATTAATAAATAAGTCACCATCTTCATGTTGGCATCAAAATATACACTGGTTTTGCTTTATAAGCGCCTCAAAACTAAACACTAAAATTTTCAATGATGTCTTTCAATCAAGGACGAGACTAGAGATATGCCAATTAATAACAATTATAACAGTTTTTCGCCATTAAAAGTGGACCGTGCGTTAAAGCGCTTCGCGCTACTTGAAAACAAACTCTGAGTGCCTGAAGTATGCCAACCAGCGGTGGGCCTTGCCCTGCGGGGCCGCATAAACAGTACTTTTATAAACCAAAACTGTTATAATTTGCATGTCTAGAGTCAATTCCTTCAATATATAACTATAACTGGTGCCTTAAAATATAGATTCAGAATTCATTCATGGCAATGAATCCATGGAATGTACCCCAAATGATGCTTCTTAAACGATCTTTAGAAATGGTTATCGAAATTAAAATTGTTGTGTACTCTTATCCAAATGCCTGCATACTTCTGGCTAGGGGGTAAAATATAAAATCAGTCTATGCTACCTAAAATAAGAAACGTTTTTTCATGGTAACTGTATCGTGCAAGAAATTGACAAATCCCCTAAGAGTAAAAATGTGCACACTCTTACCCTGAATTCGTATTAATTTTATCTGTCTTCCACGTCAAATTTGTACTTCAATTACGTACATTTATTCCCAAAATACCTCTTACAACTTGTACATAATTCTTGTAAACCACTAAAGACTAAATTCTGCGACCCAAACGTGAACTAAGCTTTATTTATTAACATTTCCTTTGACAGTTCTGAACGGAAATTGTTTTTATTAAATTTACATTTTGCATAACTTCATGTTCATAATGAAGTGCTCCTGAATTTTCAAAACAAACTGAGAAAAAAATCTTGTTTCATAATAATTTTTTTTCTTCTCAAAATAGAAACTTTCAAACGCAATCAAAGTTTTACTTTGTGAACGAACCATTGACTACATAACTTCAAATATTGAATAAATAACATAAACGGCATAAAAAGTAAAAGATTTGCTATGGAAACTTTTTATTTATTATTTTTTTGTATTTCAACTGGTTGAGTGGACTGAAAAGAAATCGTTTTGAAATCGAATTTGTTCAACCGTGTTTTGCAAAGGGATTGATTTTGACCAAATCAATTGGTGGTCATAATAATTCACAAAATGCTTCTTGCTCGTGTTCGTGTTCGTGTTTCAGTATATGTACATATTTCATATCTGTACAGTTGTTAATGTACCTATATTTTCTTTTCACAAAATTGATATGCCAGTGAGTAGTTGAAGGATAAAGCTTAAGACGAATAAGAAACCTTTGAAGAAAATATTCTTGAGTTTCTATTATTAAAAATGTTCCTTACCAAAGGCAGAGTGAATTTATTTTTTTGATATGTAAACATCTATGCTGGCGGTAGAGTGAAAAATAAACGTGAACGTTCGTGTGCAACGTTACGATCTGCATACTAGGATGGGTGCGTTCAGTAAAAAAAATCTAAAGATCCCCTTCGAGCAAAAACAAGTCCGTTTTGGATCCGCCCACTTTGATGTTTACACATATTAACCGTGAGTCCCGGCACTCAAACAATTTTTTATCATACTACGAGTCAGCGTTGCCAAAAAAGAAGTTTTGTAAGTCAATGAGTATAGTGGGTTGTTTTTCCGGAATGTGTTCTAGGTTATTACAAATGAATGCGTTCAACAGCTTTGGAAGTAAATGTGGCACTTTTGTTATATCCTAAATAAGCTCGTTTTTTTTGGCGACGGAATAGCATGCTTTAAAATGTCTTCTGTTACATTTGGGATTGTCTCTTGGTGTACTTTGAGCGATATGAACAATTTGCTTAAAACCCTGCTAGCGCTTAACCGCGTCTAAAGCTAAAGACCGGAGGATTTTTAAGATAGGTTCCATCAAAGCCACGTCGTTTATTGTGGAACATGGCTCTATTTAATAGGTTGGTATGAATAATACGGGGTACATGCTCAAAAGTTCAATTTTTTGGTGTAGATATTCTCCAAAATTCTTGAATAGTATAGTTACATTAAGCAAATGCTTCTTAGCGAATGCTCCTTTTTGCCCGTGTTAATATGAATTTTTTTTAGTATCTGCCGATGGCGTAGTGGTTAGTCCGTGGGACTTTCACGCCAGAGGTCAGGTCGATTTCCAGCCGCATACACCTACAAAAAAAATCAGCTACTAGATCTAATGATTCTGTAAATAATTTTTATATTGATCAAATACGAATGACTAATTTATTTGAAAAGCTTAAAAAGTCTATTCTAACCAAATAATTTCTTCTAAAATTGTATTAAATACAAAAAATAATTGACAGTTTAAAAATGTCATTCCCACTTAACATAGCAAAAAAAAGGAACACAAGAACAATGCCGCTTTGGCCACAAATAATGTTAACAATCTAACAGAACGTCCTTAGGTAGGAAATACCTACATACTATGTAGGTATCTTAACTAAATAAATAACTTTATTTTCGTTATCATTATATCATTCCTTATTTTTACTCAAACTTTTACTAACTTGTTCTAGAAAAATGTCAGCTCCAATTTTCTCCAAATATTTAAGATAATAAAATAAAACAAGAATCTAAGTACATATTTATAAAACTTTTCAAATAAACTAATACAAATTCAATCAATTAAATTGTCTACCATGCATGACCCATGCTAACATGCAACTTAAGTGCTTATGGTTCGCAATAGAACCTTTTGGGAAATGTCGAAAACTTTCCTAAGACAATCTTTTATTTTCTACGTGTGGCTTTTAAAACCGTATCTATATACTCCTACAACAATGTCTACAATGATTTTCACCACCGGAGAACTTAATTTCACACAAATTTCAATTAGTTAAACAACCCAAGCGACTCTTGTACCAATTTCGTTCTAATAACTTTTAAGGTTTAAATAGTACAACACCAACAAAAAAAAAAAGCAACAAATTTTCGCAGCTACTGACAAATCCCCTCCCTGTACATAGATTTTTGCTCCTCACTTACAACAATTACCCCTAGGGATCCAAAGTGGCAAAACCGAGTCAGACTCAACTCGAATCCACTAACTGGAATGATAATTGTAGTAAATTCCATAACTTATTCCACAGCATTCCCTGTTGGCCTGTGCTAAATGAGAGAAAGTTTCTGTAATCGAATTCCTTCCGAGTACTTCATATCTCGGCCACAAAAGGACACCACCATCACCAACACTAACACTTGTGCACCAGGCCAGGAAAGAACAGAAATGTTTCTTTTTATATATTCTTACCCAGTCCCATGTATAGAGACCGTTGCGAAAGGGATATTATATTCCAACAAATTACTACAGAAGAAACTTTGACTTTGAATCCAATAAAAAATGAGAATTTATCCTCTTGTGGTTTGGGGGGCAGGATTGGGATGGTCTTGAGTTTGGACCAAGCTCCCAAACTTCCACTCAAAGGATAATTTTTATTATTATCTTTTCCCAGTCGTATTTCTCACCTTTAAGTTCATTACAATCTCTTCTGCTGGAGCAGCATGTTTCCTGTTTTTTTTTTTTTTTTTTTTTTTTTGTTACGGGCCCTTATAAATTTTTCAAAAGCACATTTTGTGCAACATGTTCGCTTCGCATGCAACGTTCACGTTCACAACCAACACTTCGCATCAACGTAATGTGCATCTTCCTCGTTTCGCTCTCTAGAGAGATAGATAAAATGATGAAGTAGCAGCTAAGGAGTATACTCTACTCACGTACCGAATTGTGCAATCGAATAATGCCGTCATCATTGTTTTTAATTCCCGTCTATCTTCATTGCACAAGCAAGACTATACCATAGCCATAGCCGTTGTTTCCAATCTTTTTAACTGAAAATTACATTAACACAAAGTGATTTACAGTAAAGAGAGAAAGATAGCAACAGAAAGAAGAAGGTATGGATAATGTAGGTTAGGTACTCCTTTTGGATGTCCTTTATCCAAATGGCAGTTTCTATCTATCTATAAAGGGAAAAAATGAAGATGGTTTTCATGAATGGTAGTGGTTTCTGGGTTGTGGTTGGTGTGCCTTGGTGTGGCGCGGCGTTCCTAAAGTAACAATATTTGAAGATGTTGTGTACGAAAGATGACTTTTAACTAACGACAATATAGAAACCAAGACGTTTCGTTTCCTACGGGGCAAGCTAACTGGCTTGGTTGGCTATGCACTTGACCTTCATTCGTATACGACATTTTGCACAGAATGAATTACACAAAAATGTGTAAATATTGTGTAAGTATTGTGCGAAGCAATTTTTATTAGATCTTTGGGTATAATTGTATATGTATGAATAACTGTGAATAACTTAAGCTCCCATGTAATAAAAAGTAATTGAATTAAAGTATAGAATAAATGTTATAAGAGAAAAATAGACTTTATCGAATTTTGTTTTAACGAAATTTGATATCACAAGTATTATTGCTGTATGAAAAGTTCTCTTGGTATAGGTAGGTATATTTGTAATGAAATAGGTATCTACTTGATATTTATATAGTGCCTGTTCTAAGGAAAACCAAAACTTAGGGACTTCTTTCCCAATAACAAAAAAAAAAAAACAGAGTGATGTTTTGGGAATAGATTTTATCAAATAAATATGTTTTGGCGTTTGGTTCCAAAATATGTAATATACATACAAATGTATGTATTTTTTTTAGGAAAAAAAAACTTTTAGGTTTGAATTTCTCAAAGATGTTTAAATGTAGATTTTAAGTCCCATGGGTTTTTTTTTGAGCAAGGTTTCAAATCCTCGGAGTGTGAATTACTTGTTTTTGTTAAACAGCAAATTATGGAAGAATATGTAATTTCAGCTTTAAAGAGATGAGAAATAAGTCTTGAAAGTTTATTCCTTCAAACATAATTCAGTCGCAAAAGGAAGGAAACTTTGATTTGCATTTTTCCTTTAATGGGATTTAGTACCTTTAGTATAGATAGATAAAGGGTGTTTTTTTTAGACGTGTAGTTTTCAATCTGGTTATACTTTTTCGGAGTTGGTCTTTTTGACAGCTTTTACTTGATTTATGCTCAGTTTATGGTTTTCCATTTCATAATTAATAGACTTCTGAAAAACGTTTGCAAATCGTGCAAATTTATTACCAAAATAATGGTTCGGTTTGCGTGACGCATCGCACGCTGCGTCCAATATTCCGTCGACATAATCGCAAAATCGAAAATCGCAAAAATTCGAGCAACCATGGATCGGTTTCGCACCACGTTTACTGTAGTGGATAATGCGCATCCTCAGAGACTACGTACAGTGCGCAACGAAGACGCTATTGCTGCTATGGAGCAGAGTATCGAAAAAGACCCGAATGAGCCCATCCGCCATCGCGCGCAACAATTGCAGTTGTTGAAAATTAGGCCTCTCGGCTGGAATTTATTCCACTTGTCCAAAATCATTTTCAAAACATAATTTCAAACCCTTATCTTTATAATAAAGCATAATTCTTGGCCATAACATTAAATTATATTTGTTTTATTTCTTCTTGAAAACCACACAAGCATACCTTTTATTAAATTTAACAGGAACTTAAGTATTTATTTAAGGTGACACTATAAAGTCTGTGTAGGTAAAGACATGGTTTTCAAAACCAAGAAGCTCCTTACGCCAAGTCAGTCCTTAGCTAGCTGTCTCAAGTTTCGCATGCCAAGTTAGTTATGGTTCTCTTCTACTTTCGCGTGCCTTTGAGTCGCGGTCATCTTATACTTTGCGTCACTAATCGGGAGCGGACTTAAACATTTTCACGTTACTTAAATTCTTTTTTACTCTTCAGAGGTGTCGGTCGGTTATCAACTTTCAAGAAGGTGACTCTATGAAAATCGACTGTACACTGTGGCGTATACCTAATGTTTTGTATTTTATATATTTCCATAAATGTTTTATTCTACTTTTCGTACTGTATAATATTATGTTTATAAAATTTAATAAACTTGGGCCTAGTTACTCACAATTTTAAACCGTTTATTGTTCGTGTGAACTTACAATTTTCTACCAAATCCCCACGGATAAGGTGAGTGACATAGTTTCATATCAGAAGATATACTCCTGCAGGATTTGTCAATTTACAGTAAAAAGATAGCACAGGCTGGGATTCGATCCCCAGACGTTTGGAGGAGTGAGATTCCTACGTACTAATAATTAGACCACAGGCTACAGGCTATATAAAGTTAAATATCAACATCTAAAAACATAAAATTTCATCTTAACCGTTACAGCTGATTCCAAGAACCCGAGGTATACGAAAAGTGGGTGTGGCAGAGGGCGGATGTTATCGCAATTACTTATTTTAATCTTTCTCTCGCTGATAAAGACAAACTTTGATAAATTAAAATTATCTAAAAATGTTTAGTACGTATTTTAAAAATAAATACTTACTGCCTCACAGGAAAATCAAATCTTAAATTGTTAAAAAGTTAAGACACTTTTCCAAAGTCTTAATATTACAAAATTTGCAGTGAAATAGCACCGAAATACACTAACTCTCAATTCTGCCACGCAAACATTTTTTAATTTAATCTTATACTCAGTTTATCTTCAAATTAAGTTAAAGGCTAAAAATAATCCACCTAAACTGTCTTCTTCCGAAAAATATATCCCCCTGACACAATATCCATTATCCAAAATTTCTTTTCTGTCGTCAAATTTCCAAGTTTCTTCATCTTCATAATCCTAATTACAAAATAACGAGTTAACCATGAAACAAAAAAAAAACTTTTAGCTGATTATGACACATTAGTCCTAAATGCTAAGGAAAGATGAAGAGATTTCCGTTTTTTTAAATTCTCTTGACTTGAAAATTTTCGAGCGTGACGACGACAATGAGGACGCGCCGGTGACGTTGCAGTAATTAACATGTAGATATGTATAATAAATATTTAAAATGAAACATATACGTTCTGCGCTTGAAATCTTCCACACACAAACAGAAATACACCTTAGAACAACAACTTTTTTTTAATTCATGAATCTATCAGCTTAAGGAACCATAACCGACATTATGTCGGCCTAGATAATTTGCTACCTTTTTTCCTGAACTTGAGAGGTGTCAGAAGTGCCTTTCATCCAGAAAGGCAAACTTATATGTACCTATAATATTATGAACTAATGAAAATAAAAAAGATATTTTTTTTCGAGAATTTTGATTGATAGATGCGAGAGGGTGGTGTGTTGAACTTTTTTAATTAAAAGCGGTTATGGTTTTATGTGAAGTAACAGCGTATTGGTGTATGTATTTGCTTATTTCATTTTATACATGTAATGAAATATTTTTGTTATTTTTGGGTTCTATCCTTTTTTATTCGATGTGGGAATTGTGTTGAATTTCAGCTCAACAAAAAGAACAAAAAATAGTCCCTCATCGACTACATATATACGATAGTATTGAGAGAAAATTTAGTTTTCAAAGGATGTAGAAATGTATGTTTATTTATGAAATTGACAGATTACAATCGGGATTTAGGAAAGATGTTTATATACCTACCTTGGGAGTGAAGGTCTATCTATTTATAGCTACTCTAGCTATATAAATATAAGTAAGAAAGGTACAAGTGGGGTAACTTTAAATTAGAGTTAGGAAACTTAATTTATTGAAGAGTCATATAGGTTTGTATTAAATATATAATTTCGATGATAAAGAATTTATAGGAAATATTTAAACTTTTGACAAAAAATTTTAATACCTTAAGAAAGTTAATTGCACAACTATATTGCATGAACGTTCTCTAATGGTTCTCTTTTCGTTGTTGATCCAAATCGACCGAATAGTTTTTGAGTTAAATTTTGAAATATTATAAAAAAAATATTATTTGAAAATTTGGTACACAATATTATTTGAAATTAATGATTAATTCTTAACAAATAAAATTTATACAAATCAGTTGAACCGTTTTCGAGAAACGAGAAAATAAAAGAAATGATTCTAAGGTTCCATTTAATAACTATTCTTCGGAACTTATTGTTTTACTGAAATGCTTGTAAAATCTTCTTTCAGCTGTAGTAACTGGAAGCTTAAAAAAATATGCAGTGATAACTTCTGGAAAGCTAGAATCAAGACTGTTGTCTATTTCACTCAGACAACTAACGGGTCACAGATATACATACCCTTCAAGCAAATTCACTCACCCAGCTTTGTTGGTCTTTCTTGGATCATTGCAAAACGGAGTGTTTCTCGCAAACCTATACAAATGTATTGGCTTTACAGGCATTCTGTTATTTTTTTTCCCACACCTTTATTTTAGTTCAATTTAGTAAGTGGCGTAGCGAAGACATAGGTATTTCCGTTTTTTAATAAAACTTGAGAAATATTCGATTGATGATACAAATTTTAATGCCAGTCGTTCATTTCGTGCAAAAGATGTGTTTTTAAATGTTTTTTGTTTATAATTGATAAATACAAGTCTCTTGAATTAAAAAAAAGGTTTGTTTCTTTGTTTTGTTGGTAAGGTAGTACTTGATGTTTTTTAAATCGTTATTTATACGTTTTGGTATCGTCTTTCACTGAGTATGGCAAACTCTCTTTCTCACAATACATACACAAGTATGTCTATGGTGATTCTAATTTCCATTTTAATGTGGGCCGCAAAACGCAGTTTTGAGGATTCATTTTTGGATCCGTATGCTAAGTCGTCCATATACGTTGTTTGGTACGTGTGCGGATCCAAAACGGACTTGTTTGCTCAAAGTGTAGTTTCAAAATGATATCTGACGATGCCCGACAGCTGCCAAACAGGGTTTGGAATTGAGAAATCACAATTAAAATTTTCGTCGTAGAATTATAATATTATATCAAGTGAATTAAAGTACAGCAAATTTGCCGATTTTGTTTAAAAAGTACGCTTTCGTTAACTGTAGTATTGTATTGTTCTTGGTTTGGTAAGTACTTAAGTATTTTTATCTTCAGCTGGTCCCTATTCATTTGATGTGATGGTGGCAGTGATACGACAATTATTGTGAAACAAAGTGATTGGGGGTTGTAGTTGTGGTAACGTCTGCAGATATGAATCTAACTATACTGGACACTTATTTCAAATAAGTTTGTGCAGTTCGTGTACAGTAAACACAGTAACATATAATACAATCAAATTATTGCTATTTGGTCTACTTATCATGTACTGAAAATACAAATTATTACAAGCACGACTTCAAGACTTATAAACCTGTAAACACTTCAACATTCTGCATACAGCGGTACTTATAATGAATCCAAATTGTACACTAAGAATCCAAATACATTATATCTATCATTTCTTAGAACCCATCCCCTTAAAAGATAAAAATAAATATATATGTTTTTAAAAATGTATCTTCAAAAATAGGGCGATAATTTCTCAAACAAAAATCTAATATCAACACCATCAAAAATTATTCTGATTTTTTGCAAATTATTTCTTTAACGTCTACTTACTACCGTTTAAGACTTTCTTTCATATCTCGAGTCATAGATTTTTGACTTTCGAGTGCAAACAAAAATATATTTCTATACTTTCCCATTTAGAAATTAGAGAAAACCGATTTTACTCTTTCAATCAAGATGGAGGAAACTCTGCAAACAAAGATGTCTTCCCCATGTCCTTATTAAATTTCGATACGAGGCATATAACTAAAATATACTGGACATTATGATTGTAAAATTTTAACTATGTGAGTGTATTTCGCTTGAATTTGGAAGAATTTCCACTTCTTTTCAGGGTGACATTATACGAATTGAAGCTACCAGTAAGGCTCCAAAACTACAGTTTTCTATATTCAGTTCAACAAAAGTCTCGAACTAAATTCTGGAGTACTTTTACTTAACAGTTCGCTATTTTTGTAAATGATGACTTCAAAAATTTGTGCCGAGCATTTTCTTGAATCAAATAACAAATTCTCACAACCATATTATTGACTTTTTCAAAACTAGTTTTATGACAGAACTAGTTTTAAAGATGTTTGGAAGTGGACAAATCGGTTTTATTCAAAAATATTTTGCCACCTAAAACTCGAAAACTTAAAACTAGCTTTGAATAAAATTCTAAATTCATAAAACCGTGCCAAATTTGAGACTAAAAACTTCTATAAAACTAGTTTTGCTATTGAACTAGTTTTGAAACAAGTCAATAATATGGCTGTTAATATTTTTTCGTTTGAAAATTAAGAAACTCACATTCTTCCAGCAATACTTCAGTTTTTATTTTGTATTAAATTAAAAATAAAACAACCATCTCATTTCACGATTATTAAATTTTCTTTAATAGTTTTTTTTCTTTTTTTTACTTCATTTTATTTAAATGTTGGATCCTTTGGCGTAGGTACTATTTACATTTACATTTAATTTTTATTTTTTATTTTTATAATCCTTATATTTTGTTTATCACATTTTCGATTTGAAAAAAAAAAACATATTCTATTGAATACATTTTTATTTTAAAATTTAAGATTAATTTTATACTTGAGAATTCAAGTTGTTTAACATTTAATTTACAGTATTTTATAGGTTTTGTTTTTTTTTTGATTTTTTTAATTTCACCACATTTATTTCTATGAATGTGCGTGTGTGTTTTTAAGAGTTCTTCTTTTTTGTAATAAATAGTTTCAATAATAACAAATAATTTGTCTACTTATAAACTAGTATTTTAAGTATAGTAAAACAATGTTTTTTTTTTTTTAATATAAACAACTAGAGTAGTTTGTCCTTAAACGACTACACACATATTATTCTCATTAGATAGTAAACAAATTCGTCTTAAAAATTTAATAGTAAAAAACTGGAGAACAATATTGTTTTTTTTTTTTTTCTGTTTTTATTTAACAATTCTAAATTAATTTTACTATAATTTGTTTTGTTTTGCGCACAATATGTTTTTTTGTTCGGTCTTTTTTTTTTAAATATCATAAGCCAAGAAGAATATACACAGTTGTAGTAGTAGTAATAATAATAATAATAATTCACCTACTGTCATTTGCCTTAACTCCGTAAGCCCAATAGTCGTTTAAAGGCTCTCCTATAGTCCAAATTGAAAATGGTATAGATAACCGGATTAAGGCCGGAATTAATATATCCCAGCCATGTGATGAAGTTCTTGAACTTATCTGTCGGACAGCAGGACATGCAGAATGGCAAAATAACATACATAAGGAAAAATGGCAGCCAACAAATTACAAACACACCCATGATGATGCCGAGCGTTCGAGCGGCTCGTCGCTCCTTCGATAGGGATATCTTTTGTTTTTCCTCAATAAACTGATAGACTCCGGTTGGCTTCTTGGGTGGGGCCTTCGAGGCTTTTGTGCTCTCCACCAGCACACTCTTTTCCAGCTTGTCGGAATTAACTGTTATGCTGTTATTGGCATTGGGGCCGGATTCGGAGGAATTCTCAGGATTATCACTAACATTGGAAATCTCTGGGTTGGTATCGGGCGGTGGCAGCAGTCGTTCTTGGATTATTTTTCGATTCTTTCCGTGCTTAATGGAGTCTTTGATTTTTGGACGACGAGATTTTTTGCCCGCCTTTTCGTTGCCATTGTGTGTGTCTTTGGGATTTATTGCAGCCTGATCGGAGGAATTATTGTGTGCTTCGTTGACATTTGTTTCACTGCTAATGGACTCTTGGTCCTGTTGCACGGATGCCATGTCCTTTTCGAGACGATTGCCAGAGCCGCCACCGGTGGCATTATTGCCACCTACTCCTCCACTACCAGGAGTCGCACCTTTCATTGTGACAATTGTGTTGATTTTGGATGCCCGAGCGCGTTCTCGCAGCCGCCTCCTTGTGGCGATGTAAATTTCGATGTAAACGATAGTCATGATGGCAAGTGGAATGAAGAACGAGCCCAGAGATGAGTATATCACATAGCCTCGGTTTGAGGTGAGTTCGCAGGGTGTGGCGCTGGTGAACTCTTCGGGCCAGTCGTTCCACCCGAGCAGCGGTGGTGAGCTTATAAGTAGTGACAGGATCCAAACACCTGCTATGAGTAGAAGGACCCGACCAACGGTCCTCTTTTGTGCATAGTTAATGGGGTCGGTAATGGCCCAAAACCGGTCCAATGCAATAGCACAGAGATTTAGAATTGATGACGTACAGCAGAGGACGTCACAGGTGAGCCACATTTTACACAGATGAATCCCAAACTCCCATCTGCCCAGAATTGAGTAGGCAACATTAAACGGCAGAACGAGAAGTGCTACGGTTAGATCTGCCACGGCAAGGGATACTATAAAGAAATTCTGCACTATTCGCAGTGGTTTGTACGTGAATACACTTAGGATGACTAGAATGTTGCCGATGATGGTGAGTACTATGATTATCGATAGGATTAGGGCAGTCAATATAGCTTCCCACTCAGGTACCGCCAAATCAATACCAATGTGACTGGGATTGAAAACGGGAGGAGGAATTGTACAGCCATTGCTATTGCTATTGCCATTAGTGATGGCGGCAACGGATTCTGTTGATGTAATGGGAAATATTTCCGCCGTTGTATTGGGAAGGTACGTTTCCATTCTATATATCTATATATATATATTGTATATAAATGTATGTATGATTTTGTTTTTATTGTTTTTTTTTGCCTTTTGCCAGGTGCTTTGGAATGTGCTAATGCGTTTGATATAACATTAGAGAAGTCTTTTAATGCATTTAAGTAACATAAGCGGTGGTGATGATTCTTCTTTCTATTAATTAGAGCTGTTTATCTGCAAAGAGAATTAAAGAAAATAATAATAAGTAAAAAGTTGCGGCTTAATTTATGAAATTAAATTAATTCAAATTATATTAAAAAAAGATTTAATTTTAGTATCGATGGATTTTGATCTTAAATAAAATATAAACAGTCAAACTTTTGCTTGAAATTTTTAGAGCCAGAGGAAGGAAGAGGGGGAAAGCCAGTACTTAGGATGTTAGCAATTAATCAGATTGTAAATGAGTATAGCAGAAACGTATTAGTGAACAGATTAATTATTTCATTAATTAAGCACCTACATTATAAACATTTCAATACTTTCAATATTGTCTATGCACTAAGCTTTTGTTTCACCTAATTTGGTTGGGGAAGTGAATACATATGTTACCTTGGGTAAATTTTCAAAATTGGTTATTGATTTTAGACCGAAAAAACAAGATATAATGTAATTTCTTAAATGTATGAACAATAGCATTAATCTAAAAGCAAAAAACAATCGCACCCATATACAACACACTCCCACTAAAATCAGAATGTAATGTACCGTTAAAACAAGTCCACATGCAGATTTTCGACTTTATATGTTCATTGGGTTGTAACTAATCCAAATATATGGGGAAAATAAAATATTCTGAAAGAGAACTTCTAGGTAGGTACTCTTTTATAGATGAATTTATTATGTGTGTCTACAACACAGTGCAGTGAAGAATGAAATACACGAAACGGTTTGCCTTGTTATTGCTTTTTAGAAAATTGCTATAAGTCAAATAAAGCCACTTTATTGAAGCTTGAAGGGATTCAATTTTTGTAAATTATGGTCTTGTTGCTGTTATTTATAATAAATAGTTCTAAGAGCTCTGTATTATAAGCCCGGAGTTGCAGAGTAAATAATTTAGCCAATTTAATGGTGTGTTGGATGATTGAATGGCAGTTCATAAAAGCTTATACTCGGAATTTGAATTGATGAGCATGAAAAACAGTGTTTAAAAGCTATCCTATTGGAAAAACCATAGTTTGAATTTCTAGGAATTTTTTTGAATTAGCTTTAGGAATCAGCAAGTTGTAAAATCAAATTAAAATGCATGAACTTGCTGCTGTAGTTCAAGTGGGTTTAGATTTTAATAAAACATGCACAGGATAAATTAGAGGAAATGTTAAGGAAGTGTGGAACTTAAATTGCTTAACAAATTTTAAACTCAAAATAATTAATGCCACGTACTTAAATTTTTAAATTGAAGACAAATTTTTCTGCTGCTTTTTAAATATTAGGTTCAAATTTCTTCGATACTTTTCTTTTCAAAGTTCATTCAGTTATAAGTATTACACAAAGGGTTCTGTGCAAAAGATAAATAAAACAAAAAAACACAAAATTTCAATATCCACCTGTTTACAATATTTTACCTGCACAAATCAAAACCCGAAATACAATAATAGATGTGAACTTGAAAACTCTATCTTATGATGGTATATAAATTTGTAGGGACTTCCGAACTTTGACAGTTGATAGCGGCCATATTGTTGAAGCTACATCTGTCAAATTGGCTGTCATTTATTCAGTTATGGCCTTTTCGATTGGTAATCTGGGAGAACGAATTGATACGTGCGTGAACCCTTCTGGAACGATTCTGAAAACAAAATCAGAAGCAAATTTCTCTTCCTTTCAGAAGAAAAACTGTCATTCTGACTATCCAATCGAAAAGGCCATTAGACTTTTTATTTTGGGGTTTTCTGAAGTCGCAGGTCTATGCAAATAAGCCACAAACCACAACCGCCCTCCAAGCCAACATAATTCATGCCATCGGTCAAATTCAGTCTGATTTATGCGCCAGAGTCATGGAAAATTGGACCTTTCAGATGCGCGCCACCCAGAGAAGCTACGGTGGACATTTGAAAGATTTTATATTCCATACATAGTGGCTTTTCAAACGAATACAAAATTTCGATAACATCTCACACTTTACTTTATTTAAATTTTTAAATAGGAAGCACTTAATGAAAGACCCTTTAATTGAGTTTTCGGGGGTCATTTGTAAATTGACATTTGGGTATTTGTAGATATAAAAATAAACATTTTCCTTCTGGGAAAGTTGACAGGACCACATCTTTAAGGATCCAATAACAGACGAAAATATGTACTATAAAGAAAGGTCTATTGAGGTTGACAGATATTTTTAGCTTTTGAGTTAATTTATTTTCGATTCCTTGATGGACTTTTGTTTTTCTATCATTTCTGGTTGCATCTTCATTGTAAACCAAAACACCCGAAGGACATAAACAAAAACATGTAAAGGCATATTTTGTTTTCAATAATATCAATATGTATATTTTGTTTTTATTTGACTTTTTATCAAAACAAACCATTTTTATTCATTCTGTTGTCATATATTTGTTTGTTACGGTTACGTTTGTGTAACAGAAATGGGAAAATTTATAAATTTCCATCTCTTCCCAAATCAACGTGAGAGAAATTTAGTCTTAAATGACTTTAAGCTTAATCCAAAAGTAAATACATAACAATTTGATTTAAAAAAAGGAAAAAAAAACAGCATTTCCTTGAAATTATTCAGTTTTAGAGGTGCAGATCTGATGCCAACGCTGAATGCTCAAGTTGCATTTACTAACTTTTGTTTTCCCTTCCATTGCGCAGGAACCACATCAAGGATTTTTGGTTTTTAATCTTCGTCAAGTGCTCATAACGAACACAAATTACTTTATGAAGCACGTGCAGCTGCAGCTCGCTCTGCGCGATGCCCGATTTCAACTTTTATTTTCGCTTTTAATTTTGTCCTTTGAATGAAAGTGGCAATTGGACACACGAGAGAGTAGCTTTATGATGATGGCAGATTTTTTGTGATGGTATCCTTTTTTTTCTGGTTTATTTTTGGCTTGAATGTAAAATTGATTTTGCAATTGGAAAGGATGATATTTTGTGTGACAGGATTCGGTTGATATTGTACTCGAGTCTCAAAAAAGCTTTTAATTTAATCGAGTTTTGCAAGAGGGTTGATTTTCTTTTATATTCAGATTCACTATAATTTTGATTATTCTTTAGGGTTTTGCTCATGGTTGTTTAAAGATGTTGGAATGGGTCATTCTTATGCAAAGGTATAGGTACCTATAATTTCATTATGTATATTTAAGTGTAACATTTGGGATATATGAATGTGAACATTTTTTTTTTTAATATGTACCTAATACAATTTTGCGAATATTTAAAAAATTGGAAATTTTATCAAAATCATTAGAGCTGTTTCTGAGAAACTAATATTTAACTTAACGGGCTTTTGAAATTTATAAGAAAGGACCGCAATTGGTTAAAAAAGTTAAAATATTTCCATCTGCTGTCAAACAGTAGCTTCGTTCGTTGAACTTTACCCAGGGTTGACTCAGGTTTTCTTGACAACCCCTAGAATTGTCAAAAAAACCTGGGTTTTTCGGTTCTCAAAAAACGCTCAAGGGCTGTTGACAAATAAAGCAAGAACAAAAAGTTCTGTGCTTAGATAATTAAAACTTAAAATTTGTTTCAAATGTGTCTTTAAAATTAATAAAAACAACTTCTACCGTTTCCATTTAATTAAATATGTATATTCTTGCAATATGTTTTTCAAAAATAAACAATAACCTGCAGGACGTGAATCCACAACAAAACATATGCATAACAACTCATGTCACTTTGGCAGTTTTTGCTTTACCTTAACTCGCCACAGCAAAATACCTAGTTCTACTTCAGGGCGAGTTCAGGGCGACCCCAGGACTCAAAAAACATATAAATTTTTCACCAGGGTGACTTCAGGTTTTCCAAAAAACGCTTTAGGGCGACCCCAGGGTGACTTAAGGGCTCAACGAACAAACCTAGTATTTCACTGAATTTGAAAATTATACTGATTCCATATTTATAGTTTACGGATCGTGTCACACACCCGTTACAGGTTTGAATTTTAAAACTTAATCTCTCTGATTTTCAATTTATTTTGAGTTTCGTTGATTCTTGATGTGATATTAACATTGCAGGGATATAATTCTAAGGAAAAAATGTACTCCTCAATAGAATTTTAGTTCAAGAGAAAATTAATCTATTGGAGTGAGAAATAATTTGAATTTTAGTTGAAACAAAATTATAGGCAATTCCTTTGTTATGAGAAATGATAACACAGACAATAATTTCCCCATATAATATCGTTTATTGTATTCTGTTTATGTTTAAAAATCATTCTTGGTCACACTCGTAACATTAAATTTTGTCACAACTGTAACAACACTAAAATGTTGGAGAGTGTTATATATGTAGATTGGCTTCTCAATGTCAAACTAGAATTCAATCTAACTGAAGCAACTAAATGAGAAATGTCAAAGCGTCAGTCGATTTGTTTATTATGCAAAATAGAAAGCTAAAGTTTATAAAAGAAGTATTTATTCAATTTTTAGATTAGAAATAATGAATAAAACATAAAACAAAAGAAAAAAAGTGCAAATGGATTTTGAAAACCATCGCAATTAAATTATAGTTTAAACATTTTTAAATTTCAAATTTCACAGCTGATAAGCAAAGTTCAACCACTGTACCTACAACTGGAAGATGTACTTTTCTATTTCATCTTGTTCTGACAGTTTTCACTATAGTACTGTTCTACTCTGTACTGATCTATAGTCTTTCTTCATTAAACACATCAAATATGAGGCAAAAGTAATGTCATGATATGAATGTGCCTTAATTTTTGCAAATGGTGGCCAATGTCTCCACACAGCAGGGATGCCAGTTTAGGGGTTTTCCCCCTAGATTTAGGGGCTTCTTTTGTCGTTGGAGGGTAATCTGGGGGGACGAGATGTTTGGGGGGAAATCTGGGGGGATTCATTTAGATCTAAAAGGTTCAGGAATCGTATGGGTATTGAAACAGCTGACAGTATTCTACGAGCTATAGATATTCCTTACATTCAGGATGTCAGAATTTAACACCAACAGAAGAAATGATAAAAACTTTCACAAGTGAGAAGATGTATCAAACCGACGCGACAGCCAAAACGAAGATGACGATAATGTCTGAACTTTTTTAAAGAAGTGCAAAAAAAAAACTTTTAATTCCTTTATATTTATATTTTAATTTTCATGTTTATTTATTTCTCGTGAGTTAAACCGGAGTTAGCTTACTCTAGAAGAAAGTTAACTTAAATAGAACTGAGGGAGCAGTTTTTCTGTGGAGAATGAATGCGGAATGACTCGAAAAGCTCGTTGCATAAAACATCAAAAGCATCTGTTCAGTTAATCCTGAGTTAACCCACCAATTTTTATGATTTAAATCGGGTTTAACTTTAATCGCGGACTGAATAACTGGACCTAAGGGCTTGCTCCACAATGTCTGATGAAAGTTCTAAATAATCAACTAAGAACTTACTAGTCAATTATCAACCTCCGTTATGTTTCACGATATCTGAATAGTATAACTTTTAATTTAAGTTCAAAGTATTTTAATGGCACGATGACTTATCGATTAGCAAATTTATATGACAATTTAAATATTATGAACTATTTTTTGTTTAAGTTTTTATCAGTCAAAACTATTTCCTCTAAAAAACTGTTTTTTTACTGGGAGGAGGAGGATTTAATTTGCGGATAAGTTAAATGTCGAATAAATAGTCAGAACTTTAATACCTTTTTTACAATTTTTTTTTTTAATTGTAGCTTCTCAACTATATTGTGAATTAATTAAATTTAAAATTAAAAACAAATTAAGTTACTGTGAATAAAAATAAAAAGTTAAAAAAATTTAGAGGTTTTTGTTGATAAAATGTGGTAATCTGGGGGGTTTCTAAATTTTTCTGGGGGGAGATTTTTTTTCCATCTGGCAACACTGCCACACAGTGATGTTAAACTGTTCAGCAAGTTGCTGAATTCGGTCTCGCGCATTGTTGATTCCAACTAGATGGAGCTCACACAGCTCGGGCAACGATGGAGATTTGTAAACACCAATTTTTGACATTATGACATTCATTTTGGCCCACCTTTTGTTGGTATATCAATGTATTTGCATAACACAACATAAGTTATATCTTTTCGTTTAAATAACATGTGAAATTTTATTTATTCGATTCCATATGATTTATGGGGCAAAAAACCTTTTTGCTTGACATGTTGACACATTTGACAGTTTTCAATTTACAAATATCATAATAATTTATTTGTAAATGATAATACGTGTATGTGTTCAAACATGTATAATAAACATGATATTATTCAATTTCCTATTCAAAAAAAAACTATTTCTCCACATCACCTGAGATGAAAAATGACTTTGTTCGACAAGAAAAAAAAAACGTGTTTAACTGTCATGCGAAATGAATTCTGCTGATGACAGTCATATCCGTCGACATGGCACAAGAAAAAACATTCCTCCAAAGAAATAAAAAAAATTAGCTTTGCATGTAAAATTATTATGAATATTCTTTTTTGAGTAATGCTCCATGAAGCCAATTATTATTTGATACACAACCAGCGCCAGCGTGATGTCAAAGAGCGAGCAAAGAAAAAATTCCACTTTACATGATATCAGGCTTATAACCTGCAAACGAGGGTATAATGGCCTCAGTTTAAGTTCAATGATTCTAACAGCAACATTCACAGACTCCAACCATGCGCTCGTGGGGGATAAACAAAAATTCAAACCAGGCCTGAAGCAGGAAGATTGCTGGCATTTAAGGCAAACGACAGAACGACATGCGTTGCTAACAGTTATTTTCTGTACCCTATTAACGTCCCAACCAACTCCATACACTGTAGTAATGTTGATGTGATTTACTCCCGTTGGCACTTCATCGCATTATACTTTAGGTATGTCATTTCTTCTGGGAGTATACTCACAGCATTAGTTGGTACGTGCGGTATGGGTGCCCATTGCTAGCACCATTCTTATAATAGTATTATAAAACATGCCTTTTAAACCCACCATCCATCCCATATATATGTATTATATAGCCAGCAAACATGCCTCAAGCGAGACACTTAGCGACAGGCGTTCTTCAATCTCATCTGTATATGCACCTAAATATATAGTATCAATATGGATTTTTTTTTTGTTATTTCCTTGCCATGTCATCGCACCAAAATGGAGATGCATGAGTAGATTTTTTTAAATGAGAGACAAAAATGGCAAGGATTCGAGGTTACTTCCTTGTCCTGCTTCTGGGAAACGGATCTCGAGTTAAAACAAATTTGATGTCTGCCTGCTCTGCACACACTGACTGTATAAAATTTTGATGTCATGTCGGGTTTGGTCGGAAACGAATGTGGATGTACTGTCAATTATGTGAGTTGTATGCTATGTGACTGTTCGCTCGGGTGTAGGTATATGGGGACATTTTGAGAGTACCTACGTGCTTAAAGCAATTTTTCTTCTTGAATTTTCTTCCTCTTTTTGTTTTACTTAGAATTTGCACTGCACTTTGCTGTGTACTTCAACTCAAGTCACTCACTTAGTTGACACTTATATGTCACTTTTCAGTGTTTTCAAAGAAGTGTACCGTTTTGGAAAATACGCGGTTGGTATAGGGATATATGATTACACTTTACACATACATAGTATACATTTTTACCGTCATGCACCCTCAGAACTGTTTACGGAAGTATGAAATTGTGTTGCTTGTTCTTGATGGTTTAACAAAAGAGCAGCAATAGCAATGTCAGCAGCAATTGGTAGGTGTCAGGTCTGTCACGTAAGTAGGTACCTACCTCCGCCCTGCTGGGACATAAATAAAATTAAGTGTCACCTATATTGTTGTTTTTTTGCAGTGGGATTTTTATTTGTCAACCGAAATGCGACAAGACAGAAATAAAAGTGCCACTTTGAGAGTAATACTTCCGGTAAAAATGGTCATATTAAAAATAACTTGACTGACTGACTGACTTTTTGGGTAACGAACTTTTGAAACGAACAAACAAATTTGTTTAGTTTCAGCGATATAGTTAAATCATTTAATTTTGTTGATGTTTAAACATTTATTCAAGGAGTAGGGTAAGCTAAAAACGTAGGCCTTACGTATTATACGTTCCGTGTAGCACGCAGTACGTGTAATACGATACACGGTTGCAGTATGTAAAGGGTGTTTTTTTAAGAGGTATAGAACTTTGAAATGAAATAAAACAAAGATGATTTTTTTTTTTAAATTGACATGAAATTTACTTTATTCGAAAGATAATCTTCTGGCATTAAAATTTAAATATGATTTCGTTGTCTATTCTGGAAGTCCATTTGTAGATGACTTTTTCCAACATTTGTGGCCATATATCGGCAATTACGCGGTGAATGTTGTTCTCCAAGTGGTCAATCGTTTTGGGTTTATTGGTGTAGACTAGCGATTCCACATACCCCCACAGAAAATAGTCAAGCGGCGTTAAATCGCACGATCTTGGAGGCCAATTCACGGGTCCGTAACGTAAAACTTAGCGGTTACCAAACGTTTCCTTTAATAAATCAATTGTGGCATGAGCTCTGTGACATGTTGCGCGCGCCGTCTTGTTGAAACCGCAGCTCCTGCACATCATGCTTGTTCAATTGATGAACGAAAAAGTCAGTAATCATGGCTCTATAGCGATCACAATTGACTATAAAGTTCTGGCCAGCATCGTTTTTAAGGAACCAATTATTCCACCAAACCATAAAGCACACCAAACAGTCAGTTTATGTGGATGTAACGGTTTCTCAACATACACTTGAGGATTATCATCACTCCAAATACGGCAATTTTGTTTATTGACGTATCCATTCAACCGAAAGTGAGCTTCATCGCTAAACAAAATTCGCTTATGAAAATTGGGAACAACGGCAATCTTGTTTTGGGCCCATCTTTGGATTTGGAGGCGTAGTTCAGGCGTCAGTCTATTCATGTTAAAATGCCAAACCAAACTAAAAATAAATCACTTGAGAGCTAACAAAATGGCCGCCAGTTAAAATAGTGTTGCCAACTTAGAGTTCTATACCTGTAAAAAAACACCCTTTATATTGCTTGCGTTCAATAACAAAAACACTTTTCAATCTGCAGGGTGCTCTACCGCTACAACGAATGAACCGGTTCACATGAATATTTACAGAAGTTGAAAAATAATACAATATTGCAGAGGCTTTCATCGAAAATTGTTTAAGAAATATTTTTTTTTCTATTTACGAAACAAAAATTGCTTTATTTAAAGGAAGTAAATTTATAACAGTTTTATTTATAAAGCTACTATGTATATCCAGCCCCGCAAGGCCAGGGTCCTCCACCGGTGGACATTCTTCAGACACCAAGACTTTTTTTTCAATGGCGAAAAATTGTTACATATAACTGTTATAAATTGGCATTTTCCTAATCTCGTCCTTCTTTTAAAAACCTGAAATAAATTTTGTTAGCCGCAAACTTATTTTAGAAAAATACTTTATCTATGCAAACAGGGATATTCCTTCAAAAACATATGTGCAATAATTTAAATTTATTTAAAAATCTTCTTTGTAATGTTTAAAACATTTCTCTTCTTCGTTTAGCTACTTTTCACTAGAAAATAATTACCGTTCTTAATTTTGATTTCCTTTTACCTACCACGTGCTGTGAAAATGATCAAAGAATTCTCTCATTAATTTAAACAGAAAATCTTATTAAACTCACAAATGCCAACACATACTTATAAAATATTCAAAAAAAAAGAAAGAAAATTTAAATGAGCATTGCACATGAAAGCCAGAATTTGCCTTTCCTTTTAAATTTCTTTTTTTTTTTATATATCTCAAACGGTTTTCATCAGGATGCTGAATATTAATATTTTCTCTGAATTTTGTGTATAGCAAGTCTACCATTATAAAAAGATGGAGTGTGGTTTTTTTTTTAAATTTCTTTTTAACACCTCTTTATTTGTAGAAAAAAAATCACTTTTCAGGTCGGTAAGTCCTAATATGATAGCTTGAATTCTTTATATAGACAGTTTTTTTGGTTTCAGAAAGGACATGATATGAAGGTAATTATTGCATGCAAATCTCATAGGTAGTCTAGATTTTGCATTTTAATTGGTTTAGGATTTTGTGAACCTTAAACAATGATAAAATAGTACCCGTTTGGCTTCAGAAAGCTTTCAGGTTGAAGTTAAGATTTTTTTTTCGTAAAAGCCAAGTTCACTTTGTACGCAAATTTGTTTTTTTTTTACTGAGCACAATACTTTGGCAAACTAAGGTAGGAGAGAGAAAATATATTTGAATTTAATGAAGGGATATTATTTGAACTTCTTTCGAAAAAAGGGAAGAATGTTTTATAATATTTAGGTTAATTTATGATATTTTCAATGCTTTGGCCTTTGTCAATCACTTGTCTTTAGAGTAAAAGGCAATTTAAATTTATTAATGAACAAAGGTATTGCTTTTCGAGTAAAAACCAATTCATGGTGACTCGGTTTAAAAAAGTTTTTTTTTTTTTTAATTAACTGGTTCACTGGTTTTATTTCTGGGAAAAGATGTGTTAACATTTGGTCAATATGACTAAGCTTGTTGACATCAGAGAAAGTACCCATCATTTAGTTTCTTTGTTAATGAGTGCTCATCATGCCCTCTTGCTGAGTTGGTGCCAATAAATTGCAAGTAAATGTTTACCGAAATTCACTATGGATTATTCCTCCCACTATACAACATAATACCTCTTGGAAAATATGCTAACAGCGATACGTTTTATACAAATTATAGCCCATATTTCTCAGACCACACATTCCTAGATTTCAAAAAATCTAAAATTTATTTCCGATACGAGAAAGTAAAATGTGTCAGCTATAACTATATAATTCCACAAGATCAAGATTTATTTTCAAACCATTTTCAATACCACCCTTTGCACGTGAGCTATTGTGACTCTTTTCTGTTCAATATTTACATTTACAATTTAAATCTTGCAAATTCAGGACATCGCAAATTCCACCCACAAACGACGCGACGACGACGATGACAACGCCCTTACATAATGTATAGTGAGCCAATATGTTTCCGTTTGCATTCAGAAACAGCTTGTTTGTTCAGAATGGAAAAATAATAATGTCGAAGTCGTTTCTGGTCACTGAATATCTTAAAACATTTTCTTTCAATTTTCCGAGTTGTGTACGAATATATTGATCTAGGACTACGTCTCTTTAGAAAAGAAATATATAATCCTAGAAAATAAAAATCAACATTAAAGCAATACCAGAGCAGATTGACACACATATATACTCGTACATATACATATTTTATGGCTTGAAGTTTAAATAAACTTTGAGCAAATATGTAGGACTTGTGAGGAAACGGATTTTCACGCTTTATTTTTATCTATCGTCCACATTGAGATTTATGGAGATATGGGTGTCCTGAGTAAAGTTTACACAGTAGAACCTTTAAAATACAGTAGAACCTTTAAAAATCGGACATAATATATGAATTCAATCAACTTGATCTGTCTACCTGTTTAAGTTTAACTAGAATGATGCAACTATATAATTTAGACGTTTTTTTTTAACTTTAAATAACTTAAATTGATGAAAATGATAAAAATCCAAGGACTGGTCCCAAGGGCTAGCTGTAATATTTTCGCGCGAGGTAAGTTGTGAAAATGAAATATTTAAATAGCACTTACTATTTAAAGATTCAATAAATTATGTAAACAGACTAGTTTGTATCCATAAGATAATTATAATATAAAACTATAGAATCTTACAAAAAATTATAAATTTTTAATTTAAAAGTTCGGGGTCTTAACGTTTTTCCGGATTTGTTAAGTTTAATGTGTCTACAAAAGCTAGCCTGTACTGTATAAATAGATTTCTTTCAATTTTTGTTTCAGCTTTTATACATTTTGTTTGCTCTGTAGGAGAGAATCGTCTCTCTGGTAATGCATTTGCTGTAAAAAATCAAAATGGAAACCCTGTGGTACTGTAATTGTGTTGATATTTTAATGGCTATAATATGACAAGTAAATAAAAAAATTCCAAATATACTGAATCTATGGGTCTGCATAGAATATTGGGTTTATAAATCTATGTCTGGTGTGTGAGTGTGTATGCACATACATAAAATATGTGTGTACTGACCTTGAGTGTTGTTTTTATTGCAAAGATTTATATCAGTCTGGAGTAAATATGTCCTTTTGTTGTGTGTTTCCTATACAAATTATTGCAGTACCATGTTTTATTCAGTTTTCTTTTTGTAATGTAAAGAGAGAGGGTGTGTTTTACTGATGATTGATGAATTGATATCAATCAGTCATAGTAGAATGAAAAATGAGACGACCACAAACAAAAAAAAAAAAAAATTGAAAAATCGTGTCCTTCGGCGAGGATATAAAGTTATGTGTTTTTTGTTTTGTTTTGGACATTTTAGATTTTACCATGTCTAAAATGTCTTAAAACTTTTGAGTACTGTGGTGATGAGCTTAGGATATCCATGTTTTCATTTAATTATAGAAAATATAGAAAAGGAACATCAAGACCAAAAGAAAACAAGAAGTAGAGGAAGACAAAAGTTGAAGTATAAAGCTACACAAATATTTTAATTTATCAATTCTTATAAATTTGTAAGAAAGAGAAACATCCAGAAAGACCAGGCGTGGTTTTTATTACATATAAATTGTTTGTAGATTATTTTTCATTAGGATAATAATTTAGTTAAGGAAAACAAATCACACTATTGAGTAATTGATTTGTTTTGTGGGCAAAATTAAATAAATGATCGACTTTGGGTGACTATTCAGCAGTTCTCTGTTTCTCAAATTGATTGATTGATTGATTGATTTTCAAAGATTTAACCCTTACATTTATTATTTCAATTTATTTATTGTTATTAATTGTTGTCTTTCAATATTATTATTATTATTGTCTTTCAATATACCGACCTCACGAGTTAAATCGAGATCTATCTTGACTGAAAAGCATGTTTTATGAGTTAACCATCATGAAACTCAGATGAAAGTAACACTGAAAAACTGTGTCTTCGTGAAACCTTTTGAGTCATCTACATAAAGTACCTAATTCGTTTAAAAAGCGCTGAAGAAAATTTAACGGACTCTGGGTTAAGCTAGAGAGTTTGGCGTAAAATTTTAGACAATTTAGTATACGATGTTGAAGCATTTTTAGAATGATGCTAGGGTAAATAGAGATTTTTCCAAATTTTAAACGATTTAGCATTGTACTATCTCCATATTATGTCATTTTGACAATGACAAATGTGAAAAGGGTATGTTTGCCTACATTTTTGCATGCAAAATGTCACTGGTTTAGGCGCGTTCAGCTCTTGGATTTCATACGAAAATAGGTAAAGTATGATACTAGTTAAAAAGTGTTTAAAACTAAGAATATTTTAGTTTAGAGCGTGTTAGTTTTTTAGACGTGTTGTTTTCAATCTGGCAATACTTTTTTCGGAGTTGGTCTTTTTGACAGCTGTCACTTGATTTATGCTCAGTTTGGTTTCTCATTTCATAATAAATAGACTTACTCCTGAACAACGTTTGCAAATCGTGCAAATTTATTACCAAACTAATGGTAAACTAAACTAAACGTATTGCGCGCTGCGTCCAATATTCGGTTGACATAATCGCCCAGCAGAGTCGGTAATTCGAGCAACCATGGATCGGTTTCGCACCACGATTACTCTAGTGGATAATGCGCATCCTTAGATATGCCGAATAGTTCCGAAGAGTATCGAAGGAGACCCGAATGAGTCCATCCGCAATCGTGTGCAACAATTAGAGCTGCAGAAAATTGGGCTGGAATTTATTCGAGCCAGCCGTGGCGGCCACTTGCCTGAAATCATTTTTAAAACATAATGGCAAACCCTTATCTTAATAATAAAGCTAAATTCTTGGTCATAACATTAAATTATATGCGTTTTATTACTTCTTGAAAATCACACGTCTAAAAAAAAACACCCTTTACAAGGTGACGAATTTCCAATTTTGTTTTTGAATTATTACTAAATAAAAAAAATGCTTTTGAGTGATGGAAATCTTTATTTGTAACTTTACAATTTTTTCTGTTATGTAAGTTGAAAAGATGATATCTGTCCAGTGGCTTCTGCCAGTGTTGCTACACATTTGTGCCCGTCTTATCGCGTTTTCCATGACTTTCCGCAAGATTTCCGCTGAAACCTGTTCCAATTCCTGTCGAATATTCTCTTTAAATGCTGCGATTGTCTAAGACTTGTTGGCATAAACCTGTGACTTTAAGTAGCCCCAAAGAATGAAGTCTGGGATGGTTAAATCGGGCGATCTTACTGCCCATGCCAAATCGCCATAACGAGAGATTACTCTTCCTTCACAATAGCCATTGTGGCTCGTGCTGTGGTGCATGTGGTTTCAACAAGACGATGCTTGTTGAAACCACATGTTCACCAAGCCCCGCTCATCCAATTCCGACTGTAAGAAGTCGTTATTCATGGCCCTGTAGCATTCGCCAGTAACAGTGACCGTATTGCCGATGGCGTCTTCAAAAAGATACGATCCAATCACTCCTCCTGCGAGAAAGCGGCACCACGCAGTGGCTTTGAGTGGATGTTATGTCTCTTCGTGCATCACACGCGGATTTTCAGTGCCCCATAAACGAAGATTTTGCTTATTGACGTAACCGCCTAAGTAGAAATGCGCCTTGTCGCTCATGATGATTTTCGACAGAAAATCGTCCTCTTTGTTGTTGAGATAGAGGATGGCTTGACAGCGGACTAAAACGCTACAAATCTGTTTAGACTACCAACACTACCCCTATATCAACAAACAAATCAGGTCAAACGAGTTATGGTATCAAAACGGCGCATAACAGCGCTAATTGGGTTTTTCGGGAACAGGTGTTCTTAGAACCGCCATTTTACCTACCTACCTAAAGCGCTCCATTGATTGTCTGTTTATATACTGCAGCTGCCTAGGTCACAAATGTGAAATATGATTGACGTACGATGCCATTTGCAAAAATTATATGGGTACATTTTCCGATAAGGTGATTAATTTTGCGCCACCTTGTATAAGAATACAAAAAAATTGTTGCTGTCCAAACTTCTAGATATTTATACTTTGTTTTCCAATATTTTTTTCCACAGATCTTTCCCTTACCTAATATCGAAGAATTCGAATTTTTTTTAATAACCCTAATTACCCTTTCCAGTTTGTTAAACTTCCGCCAAACAAAAAAAAAAAAAACCCTTCAAGTGTTTTTTCTCTTGTTTTTCAAAATCAAAAATATTAAACATCGACTGTTGACTGAACATCATCACTTAATAGAATTTCACCTTGAGGCTATTTTATATAAAAATATTCAAAGAAATCCCCGATAAATAAAAAATGAAGCATTATTTTCCACGTTTGTGGAGCCACCCTTTAAGTTTGCCAATTACGCCCGAAACTCATTTCAAATTTTCTTTTATTTTCAGCAAAAGCGACAAGGCAAAATCTCTGTGGAGAAAAACACACAAATCTCGAAAAAAAAAGAGTAAGCGGGAAAAATCCAATAACAACGGAAGTAGTCCATATTGTAACTACATACATTGTTAGGGCGGGCTCACACTTTTTTGTTTTATATCTATGTATGTATGTATTTTTGTTTTTTTTTACTTTACCATCCGCTGCGTTTGTCTTTTTTTAGCACTTGTCAGCCATAATCGGCAAGGAAGTTTGTGAGTAACTCTGTACGATGATGTTTTTGTTTTTCCGCTTCCATGTAGCCATGTAGGTGTATGCATTCTGGGGCCATGTATTAATGGCGCTCGCAGGGATATTAAATTGAACAGAATGATTTCGTTTATAATATTTTCCGTGACAGGAAATGGATCTAAATGGTGATTCCATTATTATTAATGTGATTGCGGCAGGTAAAGACAGCAAAGGCACTCAGCATCAGGAATAGGGCCAGGTGCGATGAGTATATAAATTGCCTCTCTTTTGCTGCTAACATCGTGTATTCTTTTGTTTCTCATCAGCCCACACATGTCTGACATGGGATGTGAATTTAAATATTAATGCTGAAGCCGAGGATTGTTTTAAATTTTAATTCGATACACACACTAAGCGAATATAGGTATAGGTATAATCGTGAGTTGTATTGGATTTAGGTGGGGGGGGGGGGGGGGGGGGGGGCGTCATCAACCAGTTAATCAGGTAAGTATGGTTAAGTTGGTGGTGATAATTTTATTCGCCGGATCCGGATGTGGATTGTTTATTCATGCCTTACGGATAAACTCAATTTTGTTTTTGGTGTTGTTGTTATTTTATAAACTGTTAATTAATTCACAAAGGTCCCATGAGCAATATAAACAAGTAAATTCAAAACATATTTTCATTTCAGTGAGGAGTTTGCACAAATGTTGCTAATCCATGCAAATTTGTTATAAAGGTCAAAATGTAGCATCGGCGAATTTCAGCTTTTAATAGGTATATCCACTAATCTAGTGGTGCAAAATGCCATGCCATTAAACCTTTAGTATCCTTCATACAAGCATACATACCTATACATATACATGTACATATATCTACAAATAAACTAAGTGCCACGTTTCAAATTTAATTATAACAGATTATGACTAAAATCTATATTTTTGACAGTCGTTAGTTAAAATATAATAATTAGTCATTAATGGTAATTTTGAATCAAACATTTATTTATAGGCTTGATTAGAGCAAAATGCATGAACAGCTAGACAAATAGACGGACAGATTAGTTTTTGTTTTTTGTATGTAATGCAGTGAGATAAAAAAAAAAATACGAAATTTCATAGCAGAAACTAAAAATTGCATTCAAACGTCTATCGACAGAGTGCCTTAAGTGTATCCCCGGGCTTTTACCAAAAAAATATTCCACAGTGGACCACGTCTAACATAAGGGGGCAACGGGGATTCTTAATTATCAAATGATGAACTGAGCTTATGTTTGTTAAAATATTGCTCTCTTTTTTGCTATCAAACTGATAAAAGGTGTAACTTTGCCTGTTTATCGTTATATTTTTGCCTTTTTACGAATTATAGTTTTGCAATTATTCTTGCCGTACGGTACTATTGGCCACCGCAAATTGATAAACGAACATTTCACCACCGCCACCGATTGAGTGTTGGATCTTTAAGTGCTGCCATTTATTGCTCAATATTATTTGAGTGCCACCCATTTAAGTGTCAGATTTTTCGTGTGTGGATATTTTGTTTTCGTTTTGGCAAAGTAGTGTAGATTTTATTAGAAATGTTTAATTCACAATAAGTATTCATTTATATTGTTTTCAATAACAAATCGTGTTCTTTTTCAGCTTATTTAATCATTTGCATTTTATTTGGGAAATTTAGAAACAAATGACGAAATTAGAAATAAATGATTCAAATTAATAGAAAATCATTTATTAACAGTATTTTAATTGGCGGGAGGCAATTTTTTCATATTTTATTATCGAAAATAGAAAATTGAATTTTGAGTCAAGAATTGAAACAAACAGAATTAGCTTGTTTAGCAAGATTTCACTCAAAATATTCTAAAATGTTGCACCATGCTAAAGTTGTCAAAAAAACACGGGTATTACTGTATTATATATATTCTATTGTGACTAACCACATTTTTCTTTCAAAAGAAACAATGGCCATGATGAATAATAAGCACTACATTACCTGTCTGTAGGTAGTGTAAAAAAGTCTAGTGTTGAAAGAACGACAGCAAACTACCCAGCGGTGGAACCGCTGTAACGAAAATTCCAAACACTAAAAGGCTGGTGGTGAAATTCTGCTGGTGAAGTATCCAACGGTGAAAGTTCCGCACTGAATAGTCCTGCTTTGTCATTTTACATTTTATTGACAGCTCATATCAATTTTCAAAACCTGCACAGTAGGTAAAGTCGTATAATTGCACTTTGTCAAAAATTAGATGACAGAATTCAATGACATTCAAACCAGTGCTGCTTCCTTTCAATGTTAAAGTGATTAAGTTATGAAGAAAGTACTCAGTGTGTATTTAATCGTTGAAAATGGTTTGAAAGAGAAAAAGGGAATATATTGAGAGGACAATTAAGTAAAAGGAGGACAAAATACTGTCCCTTTTAAGCAAAATACAGAGAGGACGCAATACCGAAACAGAGGACTGTCTTCGCATAAAGAGGAAGAATGGTGATGGTCGACGTATAGCTATGGGTCAAATGCTTTAAGGGGAGCTTCCTTAATAACATTGATGCGAGAAAAAGGAGTTCCCTTAATTAAACTCGTTGTGTTCATGGGAAGGGGAACCTTCGTATATAGACGGCACCTAATGTATCTCGGATGACCTCGAATATACTAAATTTACTGAGGGGTGATTTCCGTGTCCATATTTGCATGCCATCGAAAGAAGATACATATATGGGATTTAAAATTGTAATAGATTATTATCAAATATGGCCCCTAATGGGTTGCAATGGTGGAGTGGATGTAGTGCTTGACTGCTACCTTAGATTGAGCCTCATTCTAGGCAGCATTCTTTTCTATATTCCCCCAGTTACAACTGGACTGGACGTGTGATTCCATGAGATAATCAATACCTTATTTCTCAGTCCACTGTGCCAGCAAAAATTATTTCCTATCCTTCTATTACTTCTAACTAGTGCCTTGCAATTCAGGTTACATTTAAAAGACCTTAGGTCTTACAGGCATATAATTATTATTTTTATTGTAATATAGGGTCTCGTCTCGACATTAATGCAATATATGTCGTACATGGTGATGGTAAAGGAGGAAATTGTTTGAATTTTTGGTTGGTTTGGATGTTTGAGAGCTTGTAGTCAAGTCACTAGGCCCTAAGTTCTCCATGACCTGTGTCGGTATACTTATTTATTTATTAATTAACGTATTATTTTATTTAAAACAACTTCTCTTGAATTATACTCATAACTTTGGCTCTAAAATCCATGGTCTCCATCAAGCTTTGAGGATAAATTTTATCGGTACGCTCAAAGTTCAAGTTAAGTTAAGTTTAAATAATTCAAAAAATTTAGATCTATAATCCAGCTGAACTCATAAATCTTTATTAATAATTGGAAATGACTCTGTATATATCAATTTATAACAGTTTTGTTTATAAAAGCGCTGTTTATGTGGCCCTCCACTCCTGTTTTAAGCCGAACGAAGAGCTTTAACGCACGCCTACTCTTAATGACAATAAACTGTTATAACTGTTATAAATAAGCATGTTTTCTTGTCTCGTCCTTAAAAATTATCTTCAATATAATCGCAGTTTTGAATGAAACAACAAGAGGATTAAAATCTCAATATTCAGTAATTTAAACCACTAAACCTTTTCAAGCTAAAACTCATGATGGTTTACCATAAAATTGCTTTTAGTAATTAGGTACCTATATAATTCCATTTATATCTCCTGTTTAATTATCCCTTGCAATCAATTTTCACTTAAACCCAAACTTTAATCGAGTTTTGGTATCATCAATTGCAGAATTATAACCAATTTTGCATATGATGAACTTGTGAACATATACATTAATCTAAACCTCCAATCCCTAGACCCAACTGCGCATATAATTCCATAATTTCAATATCGATTCCATTTTGGTTTAAGTAGTTAATGTATTCAGGGTAGAATACAATATCCCATTGGGAATCTTATAATCATAATATAAACAACCCTTTGCTCTATATTTCTTTTTTTTTAGTGAAGGTTAACAACACCATCATTAATATCGAGGAAGACAAAAAGGCTTTCAATTTTGTAGTGATTGTCAGAAAGATTCCTTTTATATCAATCCAAATCTTACCCTTTGTCATTAACATAAGGTGACAAAATATGTAACTAAATTTTTTTTATTTTCGTTAGTGGTAAAATTTAGACCTGTGAATTAGGATTTTGTTACGAAAAATTGAATATATTTACATAAATCAATTCAATTCTCATTTTCATTTCGGTTAGAGTAATTTGTGAAGACAGCAGTTTCCTTAAGTTATATATATTGTAAGCATAGTCATGAAGAGTTCTATTTTTGTATATTTTTGCAGCTAATTATAGATTTTAATTAAATACTTCCGAAACTTAATCAGTCATCAGAAAACATTATACTTCAAAAACATTTCTCTAATGGAAACAGAAATTCATTTATTTTAATAAGCTGACATAAGGTTTCTTAACTGGGGGTGTGTTTTCTGAGAAATTAACCAAAGAAAAGTATGTATGAAAAAAACACATCATGGCTGCTGTTGTGTTTCACACGTCAAATCGAAGAAGTCTTAATTAGGAGCATCAGTTCTGATGAGATGGTGGATGAACTCAAATCAAGCCGATATTGAAAATGTGGATTTATTTGCTGAATAACTTGAGAAAAGTATTCAAACCCTTTGACGGTCAGGATTTTAAAGAAACACACACTGTAATATTCAATAGGAATTATAGTACCTACAGTCAAAATAAACGTTTTCTTCTTCTTCGGACGAAATCTAGAAAGCCTTAAAAAGCCATCATTATGGAAAACGCAAACTTATTGATGTGTAAACATCTATGCTGGCGGTAGAGTGAAAAAAAACGTGAACGTTCGTGTGCAACGTTACGTCGTGCAACGTTACGGTGTGCAACGTTAGGATCTGCATACTAGGATGAGTGCGTTCAGTGAAAAAAATCTTAAGCAAAAACAAGTCCGTTTTGGATCCGCGCACGTTGATGTTTACACGTATTAACCGTGAGTCCCGGCACTCACACAATTTTTTTTTTATATGTCTCCGAAACTATACTTTCAGCGGAAAAGTTTTTGAGTTTTTGAGCGAGAAATATTTTTGAGGTTACAACGTCATTTGTATTTGTATTTTTGCCATTTTTCTCGTTCTTTAAGAAGCGTTCGGAAGTTCTTCTGCGTACACAAATTTTAAATAGTAGAATGTTCAACATTTTGATAAACTTAACGAAAAGATATTGGCTTTTTCGTCAAATTTTATCACAGCTTAAAATATCACAGTTTAAAATATCACAGTTTGGAAACACTTCGAAAAGTCTGAAAATAGTTGTGGCTATAACACGATAATGTGATTATTGTAAGTGGGCAGGAATAGCGAGGACCTACAAATTTTCTGCCGAATCCGAACGTTAAAGATAATTATGTACTCTTTTTTTATGGTATGAATGACTCTTGGAGGATTTATCAATTCATCGCAAGAGGCAGTTCGATCACCAGAACTCCAGCTGGACGGACAGTCCAACGCACTTACCATTACCCCACGCAGTAGTTGACCCATTTCAATTTAATTTCCATTATTATATCATAGAATAACTTATTAAACCATTCTAATACCCCATCTATCTATCTATTTCAATAAAAAAAAAAAATAATATTTGACTATTCAACCAATAGTTCACGCCTTGGTGCGTGTCAGAATGTCATTTCCATTTTAACTCCAAAAACACCTCTATACACAAACAAACGAATCATGGTATAGCTATTAGATTAGTTATTAATAACAGAAAATCATTTATCAAATTCACATTTCAAAAGTGTCATATCCATCGTTAAATGTCATATTTTATTTTAGAAACAAAAACGTATAACATTGCCATTTGACGGTGCGTCGCGCGTCGTGTCGGTGCGTAGAAAATTGCGTCTTTCGCTATCAGTCCTGCGGCCTCTAAAACAACATCTATTTATTTATAATATGCAGAAGTCCACAACTGCATAAATGCTGGAAATACATGTGGTGTGACAGTTAAAATTATTCATATTTATGCAAATTATAATTTACGAAACTATGCATACATAATAATTGAAATTCTATATAATCCACTATTATTTTGCCAATGGCTCTTATAATGAAAAAAAAAACCTCAAATATGGAAAATTTATAGAAGTTGGTATTGAATTTACGTAAAATTGGCAGATTTTTCAAATATGTGATTACATTCAATGATAGTTTGCGTATAATATATTGTTTGTTTGGATGAAAAGGGAGAAAATGAATTTAAATTGGACAAGGGAATCTAGCAATGCAACAGTATCAGCATGGAAAACAGTATTCTAAAGGCTCTGTTAACTTTAAGCTTTATGGAAAAACTATAGTTGGTTATAAGGCACCTTGTTCAAAAATTATGAATATACCTAAATTTACATTTTTAGTATAAAAAATGTTGCTCCTCCTCAAACATTTAAATAAAGTCTAATGTTTTGACTTTATTTAAAAACCTTTTACCTTAAGATCCGACGATTAGAACCAAAGTAATTATTTTTTAATAACTTTAAAACTTTTAGGGGAATCATATCTTTTAAAAATGGGCATGGTAAATTATCTAATTAAAGGGAATTTCTCCGTTGCAAGACGATGCGGTTGCCAATGAATCAAGAAAGCAATTTATCCGATTTTTTAATTTATATACATAAGTAGTATATAGAACGCAGCTCCCGCAAAATTTTAGCCCCCACTTTTCTCTCCAAACATCATCTAAAACACTAGCTAAACTTCGACATAAGAGCTTTGTGGAGAATATGTCATGGAAAACAGCTGCATTTGAGGAAAACAACAATTTGGAATTACTCCGCGAATTCCTTCTCAAAAAACTCGCTTGTTGGCAACTCTCCCATTTACACTATAACACACAAAAATGCTTCTAGTTCTACTCACCTTTTTTAAGCCCGGGATTTAGCAATTGTAAATATTTATTACCTATTCAATTAAATTTTATCCTGACACGTGGATGAGGCATTTTCGATAACAATTAACAACACAGCACGACATAACAGGAGAAAAGTGTGCGTTTCCGGCTTAAGAAAAATGTTAACAATTTATTATATCTACTTTAAATATTATGAAAATTTTTAATACTTTATTTTTTGTATAAATTAAAAAAAAATATATAAAAAAGTATACAAAAGAGTTTTAAATTAAATTTTTTTGTGTGTTAAGTTAACTTTCATGGAAGATTATTTTTTTTAGATATATTTATATCTGAACTTGGAGGAACTGTAGGGGTTTTTAATTTTTATTTTTAAGGTGCGCAAAATCTATTGACTTTCTCTTAAGTTTCTACCAGACAGACTGCCTGCCTTGACCTTTTTTTCAAATGCAATTTTTATGATAACAACATTTTGTTAAACATTTCTCAGTTTAATCGGAACAAGAAAGAGTCATTTTTTTTTTTATTAAAGGGTGTTTATTTTAAAGATATTCAACTTAAAAACCAAATAAAAGATATACAAATAATGTTAATGGACACGGATTGGCTTTATTGAAAATAAAATTTTCTGCCCTTTATGATTCAAGTATATAAAGGGTGTTTTTTTAAACGTGTAGTTTTTTAATCTGGCAATACTTTTTTCGGAGTTTGTCTTTTTGACAGTTGTCACTTGATTTATGCTCAGTTTGATTTGCCATTTCATAATTAATAGGCTTACTCCTGAACAACGTTTGCAAATCGTGAAAATTTATTACCAAAATAATTGTTTGGTGCGTGCGACGCATCGCGCGCTGCGTCCAATGTTTACTCTAGTGGATAATGCGCATCCTCAGAGACGCCGCGCTGTACAGTGCGCCGCACCGAAGACGCTATTGCTGCTGTGGAGCAGAGAATCGAAGAAGACCCTAATGAGTGCATCCGCCATCGCGCGCAACAATTGGAGCTGTCGAAAATTGGGCCTCTTGGCTGGAATTTATTCAAGCCAGCCGCAGCGGTCACTTGCCCGAAATCATTTTTAAAACATAATGGTAACCCCTTTATCTCTATAATAAAGCTAAATTCTTGGCCTTAACATTAAATCATATGCGTTTTATTTCTTCTTGAAAACCACACGTTTAAAAAAAAACACGATTGACCTACAATATAAGCAGAAAATGGCTTGAATCGAGAGCAAACTGGAATTTATCGAGCTTCTGGGGTCGTATCTCGGAATTTATTAGAATTTAAAAGCGTAAGTGTATGATAAAATAGACAAATTTACTAAATTATCTGTCAGCTGTCAAGTTCTTTCTCTGTGTTGTCAATTAAAAAAAAAACACCCTTTTATAAGTCATACAACTAATACCTCACATTAGATTGTCATCGGTCATAAAAACTGAATCAACCGCATATCTTATCATGACAGGGACATCCGCGATGACAAGTTCAGTTTAACCTGAAATAGTATTAATATATTTAGTAATCAAAACACGCCTTTTATTATCCAGAAGCACTTTATTATACTCGTGACGTCATTGTTTGTAATCTAACTAAGCCTTTTCGGATGTAAACACCAAAGACCAAAGCACTCAAAGTCTATTTTTGTTGACTGTGCAAAATCAAGAACGTAGATTAATGAGCTTCTATAGTAAATAAAATGTAGTAGGTAGGTATGTATATGTACTGTACAAATGTTTGCATTAAGAGTATAGTGTCTTTTTCTGATATAGGTACATAGAATAAATGTTTTTGTTTATAAATCGATATTGATGAAGTCTCGATAGTGAATTATTTAGGAGAATAATGCTGCATGTTGTTTTATTAGGTTTCTTGGAATTCTGAGATATCTATTCATAGCGAACAAATTTTCTGGATAAAGTTTTTTCAGAATTCCAAGAAACCTAAATCATCTTAAATCATTCATTTGAAAATATTCTTTTCGTTTTTCATTTGAATATTCAGAGTACTCCTTTTGGACTTATTTTTCACTCTTACTTCAGTTTATATCCAGCTTAAGTAAGCTTTCCCTAAAATTGTTTATGCTTAAATTATACTAACAAAATAAAAGAACATTTATATGTATGTATTGCAAACAGTTTAAGTGAGTGATTTTGTCAAATATGATGTTCATCATCAAAGGCAAATTCCTGGAAAATTTATTGATAAATTATTATATTTATTTTTCTGAATCAAACAACAAACGAAAAAAGTATTCTCGTAATGAAAGACAGGCCAGTGCCTTCTGTGAAAAGTTTTTTTGTGGTCATTTTTCATAGAATCTATCCTCCCTGTTTTTTTTTTTTTTTTTTTTTTTTTAAGTGGCTTGACAGCTTTCCGAAACGAATTTACGCCTCCCACATTTATATTTCATGTTTCCGACAACAACTCATCAAATTTTTAAATGACAGATTACTTAATGGTATTTTAGTCTCTAAAAAAATTGTCCCTTGCCATTGGGTTTATTTTTTTTTTAAACCAAGACAAATAAAAAAATAATCTTTTGTTGTGCAAGTTTGAATTTATCGTCCGGGATGAAAAAAAAATATTGTGTATACCTTACCTACCTACACCTACATACATCTAAGCTCAAACAAAAATATAAATATTTCATATATTTTTTTCTTTAATATTATTCACCTCAGTTTCCCATTTTGACATCAGAAGAGCTACACATTTCAAGATTTTCAACATTTTAACATGAAGTAAAAAATAGCAACAATGACAAAAATCTAGAGGGCAGTCAACAATTAATTTTAATTTTAATTTAATGTCACTTTGTCGTCCTTTCAAGCAAGAGAGCAAGCAAGCAAGCAAAGAATAAAAAAACGTAAATTGGTGCAACCACTTATAGAGAAAACAGACCATTTTGAATTTAAAAATGCAATTAAAAGGTTACGATGCTGAAGCTAAAGACAGCTGAAGCATATAAAATAAAACAGCACCCGATTATTCAATGTATAAATTGCATGAAGCAAAACGCGTGATATTTCAACACCACTTGAGAAAAAGATATTATTTCGCTCAGCTACTTCGGACTTTTTTGAAGTAGGTGCGCCTAAACTTTGTTTAGTATACTTTTAATGCATCAGTCGTTCAAAAAAATATCAGCTTTAAGTTTGCTTCGAATTTGTTATGACAGGCGTATTCCTTAGCAGCTTTAAATATTTTTTACTTAGCGCACAGATGTGTTTTGAAATTTTGGGGGTTAAGGTTACGATTTTTCCACAGCTGTGTTTTACGATTTGATCTAAGTAAACGTATCTTGAATTGGTACAAAGATTAAGGAACAAATAAAAACCTTTGATTTCATCTTTGGTGCGGGCCTAGGGCTCTAGTACGCTTCACACAAAATATAATCAGTAAAAAAACTGTACAACAAAGGCCAGATTTCATGAAGCGCTTTGCGCGGTTCATACAAAATAAAAATAAAATGCAGGTATCTAAATTTGGTTCAACATCGAATGGTCCTAGAAATGATGCTGCAAATCAGTACTAAATTCTTGTCAACTTTGAGCTATCTTTATGTTTCGCGCGATTCAAATCAACAATTTGTAGCTAGCTCAGAACATACATAAATAAATAAAGTATAAAAAAAAAATTAAAAAAATGGTGGCGCGACAGCTCGTGGGGAGCCAGGGCCTATAGTGACTTACACCTCTTAACCATTTCTGTGTGTGTTTTGTTTGTTTTATTTTTGGGAATGGAGGGGACCTACAATTTTTGAATTCTAAGGTGAGAGCCTGTTTTTCACTGCGAGATTAAAGTTAAAGCAGAGTTAACTCATCAAATTTGGTGAGTTATCTCTGGATTAACTGAACAGATACTTTTGATGTTTTATTCATCGAGTTTTGTTAGTCGTTCCGCATGCATTCTCCACCGAAAAACTGCTTCCGCAGTTCACTGTGGGTTAATTGACTTCTAGAGTTAGCTAATTCTGGTTTAACTCACCACTGAAAAACTTCATCGGCAGAGGAAGTAGCCGGTTTTTTAATTTTAGGTTGATGAGGCTGAGACTCGAACCCAGACCTCTGGCATGACAGATGACAGTCCTACAAAATAACCAATAACCACTACGCCACATGAATAAAGGATAAAAAGTTTATATTATACACTCAGAAAAATGGATATATATTATGACCTTTATAAATATATGGAAGAATATGTAAGCATTGTATGATTCATAGCAAATGAAATGGACTGGACTCTTGATAAATTTTGTTTTATTCTGATCTGAATACTGGATTCCTTCTAGTTTTGTCATCATTGAATTTGAATAAAAAAAAAAACCATAGTGATTGTTTGATGGACTCAATTTATATAAATGCCAATACAACAAGGACTCTCACGATGAAAAGGATTGAATGTTTTTTGAGAAAATATCAGATGGATGTTTGAGTTAAGGAAATATTTTGTTTATGACGTAGGACAAAATGGATTCGGAAATTGATGGTATATTTTTGAAATTCAATAAAATGCGAAGATTGTAGATATTATTTCTTAAATGTGTTGTGTTTTATTTTGTTAGTTTTATAAATGAATGCAAATTAACCTCAGTTCAATTTTCCAAAAAAAAAAAAAAAAAATAGTTTCTTATCGCTCTATTCTTTGTATAACGATAGTGCCGTGGTATCCAGGTTTCATTTAGGTCTTCTTAGGTATTGAAGGGCAATAGTTCAAATTATTATTAAACAACTTAACGACATAAGGCAATTAAACATATGAAACATTACAATATTAAATTGTCAAATTCTTCTTTTATAACAGTCATGTACAGAAAAATGAGATCTGACCTCTATTGTAACTGTCAATTATCAATTGATAATTGATTAATATTGAAGTTTGGTACATTAAAACTCAATTTACAATAAATTGGTGCAACTTTTTGGTGATAATTATCAATTTTCTGGTAATTCAAAACAGTCTCCACCATTCTCAGTAATCAAAACTTTCATCAATTGGGATTCTAAATATCGATTTTCAATATTTATCAAATATCAATTGATGATTGTCAATTGCAAAAGTGGTGAATTACATGAACAGTTTTCCTCAGAAATTTTTTTTAGTTTTGCTGTCAAAATACTGAGGAATAAGAATGTTGGATTCGCTTGCTCACTTTTTGAACCATCGGTATCTCTGAAATTTCGTTTTCCCTAAACCATCTAGTTTTGAAAATTCGTTTCAACTATCAGAGGGTGTCTTAAGTTTGTCAGAATTTTAAATCACCATTCAATATTTTCAGTAACAATGACTGACCAGTGAATTATCTAAGTAACAATAAATTATTACTTATAACTGTTATACTGAGTGCGCTCCGCTCCGCTCTGCGCTATACAGAGAAACTAAATTCATAAAACAAAATTATTGTTCTATTGGCAAACATTTCTGCCACTTTTTAAACGTCAAAACAAGAATCAACTAGAGTTGCCACTGATCTATAATATATCACTATCAAAATTTACGAAACAAAAACATAACCAAAGCAACAAAAGTTGCTAATTTTCACGTAAAATTTAATTAATGAAAAATAATTTTCTTTAATTAAACCTTAAATATTAAAACTTATAAATATATTCTTGTTTCAAAAAAAACTCTAAAGGTACCTTATAAAGGGTCCGCCATCTAACGTTTTTTTTTCAACTAGTGCTTATTTCGTGAATGGTAACACTTAGCTCATTAGTTTTATCCCTCCGCTGAAAGAATATGGTTGTGCATACGCTTCGCTAAGTGGGCCTGCGATCGACTTAGAGAAGATGCCGATTTTCCCAAAAAAATCATCTTTTCAGATGAAGCTCATTTTGATCTTGGCGGGTAGTAAACAAGCAAAATTGTCGCATTTGGGGCACAGAAAACCCGCACGCATACATTGAAAAGCCGATACACCCAAAACGAGTCACTGTTTGGTGCGGATTTTGGTCCAGAAGCATAATTGGGCCATTTTTCGAAAATGAGCAAGGAGTGGCCGTTACAGTAAATGGCGATCGTTATCGGGCCATGTTGAACGAATTTTTGTTCACAAAAATTGAAGAGGAGGATATTGGCAACATTTGGTTTCAACAGGACGGCTGCGCTACGTGCCACACAGCCGAAGCTACACTCGATGTTTTGCGCCATTTAAAAAAAAAGAAGTTATTTGGCGGAACCTTTACAAGAAATTCATGATTTGTAAATTCATTTTCTTTTTCAAAGATACTTTTGCTAAACGATAAATAAATGCTATGAAAATGATTTGATAAAAACTTATATTATGATAAAAAGTTGCACATCTACCCAAACTAAAATACAAAATATAAAAGTAACACTTGGGTAACCCTCAGTCAAAAAAATTTATTTTAATTTGAAGTGTCATTTTTTGACAGATTTACAACCTACCAATTTTCGCACAAAGATAATTCTTGGACAGAAATGGTCACGAAGGGAAATGTTTTACTCTCGTGTGAGTGGTCTCTTCTGCACCCAAAATCTCAGAATTTTGTGAAAATTGTGGCGATTGGCAGTTTTGCTCAATGTTTGGCATAAATTATGTAGGTATTTGTTGGATTCTAATACTCTTGTTGCAGTATCAGTTGCAAATGCTGTCATCACTTCATTGTTGTCCAAAACCAAAAGTATATCCGTAAGGGTGTGTCCAGACCAAAAGAAACATTCATGCCGATTATGGAATTCGCAATAATGGATTCGCGGTGATTCACAGTGATGTGTTCTCTTTTCTTTTCATGGCGAGTGAGTAAAGAGGAACAAGTGCACTGCCCTGCGAATCCAGAATTGCGAATTTCATATAATCGGCATGATTATTTAAAAAAAACATTTTTAAAATGTTTCTGTTTGTTTTTTAAGCATATCAGAAATATTTTTGAAAAGTTTCTGTTGGAGTAGTCGATGAAACATTTATGTATGAAATGTTTCTTAAATTTTTCTTTTTATTCGTTTTTTTTCCAGAAATTATGGATAGCAGTAAGTACAAATAAATGACTTCTTTTTTCATACAAAAACAACAAATTTTTAACCCAGTCCCTTAAGCGTTTGAACGAACAAAGTCAACGAACGGTTCTTGTGATCATAAATGTGATTGGTGGTAATCACTTTTCAAATTGACTTTCATCAGTCAATTTCTCATTTCTTTTTTACAACGTTACCACATCTCTTTTATTCAAAATATACGTTGATTGTAAATAAATGTGTTTATTTTACCTTTCCATCTTGAATATACGGAAATTCATTGATGTTTATATACATTCCATAAGTAATGTACATACATACATACATGCATTATGAGTCCCTTCAATTTGTTGTCACAATTTCAATCATTGAACTCGCACATTCCTTAATACCTATGTCTGTATGTAAAATTTGTTTAAAATTTAGAAATCGATAAAGTAATTCCTTACAAAATATTTGAAAACCGATAAAAAAGATGAATCGATCGTAATAATTCTTATTTTCTTTTTGCCATTATATTTTGTATTTGTTTTTAATAAATTTCGTTTTTGTTTTACGGGGAAAATCAATTTATATCATTGCGATTGACTAATTCCGTTTCCCTTTGAAAAATAAATATAAAATAATTTTTTTTAAATGTAAATTCTTTTTCTCGCGTGGTTAATAGATTTTTCGATTAAACAAAATTAAATGCACACACAATTACTAAATATAAAAATACGTATGTATTTAACGTTCAGAGAATTAGCACATCAAACGTTTTGCCGAAAAAAAAAATATCAACAAAACTGTAGACACAACTAAATTACTATAACAAATAGCCTGGAACTTTTTTCGTTATAGTTCATCGATATTATATTTTTTTAAAGTTTGTTTTCTTTTTATAAAATTCAACAAAATAACAAAATAGGCAGCGTGGGATAAAGTGCCCTCTTCTAAATAGATAAAAAAAGAGGTGGAATTTCAGGAACCACACATCGCACCAGACAAAGCAAGTGTTAGATATTTTTAGTTGATGACAAATACAAAAAAAAATACAAACAAAAACAAAAGATGTTGTGAAATTCTAAGTTTGTAAGCACTGATGATTGCAGCGAGCATTCACCTTTACCAAGAACATAGATTAAAAAAAAACCTCAAAATTAATGACACTTAAAGCTTAATAAAATGCATAAGTGGTCGAATGAACTTACTCTTCAAATTAAGGGGCAACATTTTAAGACATGTAATTTAATGGAAGCCAAAAATCACAAAATCTATACATTTTTTTTTTTTGATCGTGGTGGGTTTGGAAGCTTCAAACTTGAAAACGACTGGACCAATTTGGATACTTCCTTGTGCGGGTTTGTTCGGAATTGCTAGGCAAAAGTTTAGGAAAAAAGAAAAGTCAGAAAATTCTCAACAGGTGGTGCTGTAGGCGCACATTTCGTTTTTCTGTTCAATTCAATTACCTCTCAACATGTGGCGCTGTAGGCGATTAGGAAATTGCTTTTGGGATATTCTTTTCAACTTTTGTTATTTGTAAGGTGAAATGGGGCAAACATAAAAAAAAAGTCCAATTTAAGAAATTTGTTTTTTGTTTGAAAGGTTTTTGTTAGGAAATGGCTTAAGGGCTGTTATTTTTCAAAATTTTAATATTTGTAGGGAGAAATGAGGAAAAAAAAATATCCTACCTAAGAAATTCTTTCCTTGTTTGAAAAGTTGTTTTTTAGTTCATGGCCTAAGAGATTTTTTCAGGAAATTGCTTCTGCTTTCAACATTTTTTTTTGTGTGTGAAGTGGGATAAAAACAAAGAAGTGTTTTTTATTACAAAAATTCTCTCTGTGTTGACTAAGTTATAAAGGTTGGACTCAGAGGATCATGTTTTGAACTTGACCAATTGTCACTTATCCCCCTAAGTGAAAAGTGAACAAGTAGAACATAAGCGTTTACGTTGAACATAAATATTTATGTTTCGTATATCAGTAAACAGCTCTAAGTATTTTGATAATGCTTAAATTATACTTTAAATTAAGTGCTGAAATTAATTTAACATTTCAGAAAGCAACATCGAATCAATTGTAAACTAAGCCAAAGAGTGTTTTCAATAAGAGTTTATGGCAAATATTTTTAATTAAAAGCAAAATAAAAGATAGGTAGTAACTCGACTTTCTTTTAAAAAAAAAAAAATAATTCTCATATTAAAGGATAACAATTTTGAAATTTCATTTCAATTTGTAGGCATCAGGTACTCAACGATACATAAAAGATACTTTTCAGAAATTTCCTAAAAATCTATAAAATTTTAGGTTCAAGTGCAAGTATAATATTATCAAAATGAAACATTTCAATGAGAAGGATTGTGATATTTTTGTCAATTGAAAGTGTACGTTTTGAAATTTGATCATTCGGAATGTTATTGCAATTGCTAAAGGACCATCACAACAAGATATATTTATACCTTCTCTCAGATGTTTTCTATTTTTTTTTTTTTATTCTTGAAGTATATGCTCGTTGAGTTAAGGATTTAATTAAATAAAAACAATTTATATTTCCCCAAAGAAACCTCTTCAATAAAATTTTCTTTCCAATCCAGTCTTATCCGAAATCCAATATCCTTAATATTACAATTTAAACCATAATCCGCACTGTGCAGTCGGAAGTGTAGCCTTTCTACTTCAAGTTCATTCCAATATTAATTCCATGGATTATTGGCATTCTGGGAAACGTATATATAAATACAAGCAAACGAACTGACTTAGCAAGAATAAACCCTTCATAAATCAGTCGAGGCAAAACTCCAACATTCAATTGGGTAGTTTGTAGAGAAGATTAATCTTCAATATTGTTAAATAGAGTCCAAAAAATAACTACATTATACCTACATACGTACATATTTAAGAAGAGGTGACGCACTTATATTATATAGATCTCCAACGATATCCATACTAGAGAATAAATGTGACACGCATGAAGGTATGTGAAGATTCAGTGATAAGTGATTCTGGGGCCAAATTACCGCATCAGTGACTGATCGAGTGAGTCCAATCAGTGATCGAATGAACGAGTAAAACATATGGGGATGATGATTCCATAACGTGAGCGGTAATGGCAAACTCAAATAATTCAGTCACGTAATACTCGATAACTGATGCGGTAATTCGGCCCCTGATTTCTTATTGTCGAAATATTTAACACCTGCACTCAAGGGCTTATTACCCTTTTAAGTAATATCTTATAACAATTACCCCTATCACACGCCTCGATCGACTGCATCGATTTATAGTGTCGGCAATGTTTTTTAGTCGTGTGAAACGAAAGTGTGTCGACCCTGCCGTTCGAACTCTGGAGATCGAAGTAGTATGCCAACGTGGCGTGTAAAAAGGAACGAACTAGTTCACCGATTCAGTTTTGTATGTTGTTATTGTTTTTTGTTGTCAACTTGTGTTTTTCATCTCGTTATTTTTAATTTAATTTTAATTAAGCTTAATTCAAGCATACAGCACATATCTTTCAAATAAATAACAAACAAATTCTTAAAGCTATGAGATAACTACAAAATATCTTAATAATAATAGGAAAGTATTTATGGTTGGAAAGTGGGAGAAGACAAGGATAGATAGTGGAGAGCGTTCTTAAGGGCGGTTTTTGAACAGTTTAGATCAAACAAATTTGAATTGTTGGCTTTTCTAAGCATTCTTGTCACTCTTGTCAGTGGTTCGTTTTGGCCATACTCGGTTCGGTGAAAGGGTATACAAAACAGTGGTATATATCTCAGACAACGGTGATTTATATTCAACTTAACTTTGTTAAGTAAGCCAATACAGTCAATACCTCCAGTTAATAACTGATGCAGAAAGAGTAGGTCAGCATTATCCAGACGTTTGCTGAGGGATTGCAAATTGATCAGTTTAAGACAGTGCTCGTAAGGGGTCAGAATGAGTGGGTCGTCCCATCCAAGTCCCCTCAAAGCGAATCTAACAAATCTGCGTTGAACGGATTCAATTCTCTGAATGTGGACATGATGATAGGGTGACCAGACCTGAGACGCGTACTCAAGCAGAGGCCTAACAAAAGTTATATAAAGGATCTTGTGACGTAGCGATCTGAAATTTCTTTGGACCAGCGTTTAATAAATCCCAAAGTTGAATTTACTCTGTTAATAATAGAATCATAATGAGCTCGAAAATTCATCTGATTATTGCAAAGAACCCCTAAGTCACGAATGGAAGTAACAACAGAAACTTGTTCAATATTTATGTGGTAACAACTTTGAGGAAGTGGAGGGCGTTTTCGGGAGTAAGTAATGGTTTGACATTTACTAACATTTAGCTGAAGGAAATTGTGGCAGCACCAGGTATAGAAATTATTCAAGTCCGTTTGTAGTGACTGAGAATCTTCCGTGCATGTAATCTTTTTGGAGATACGCATATCATCGGCGTTAATCTCCTAGTCCGATCCTACTAAGGTAAGCTCAACGTCGTTAATACTTAACAAGAAGAGCAGAGGACCGAGGTGACTCCCTTGCGGGACACCTGATGTTGAGTTTAAAGGGTTGGAGGTGTTAGCCTTAAGCAAAACTATATATAACCGATCGTTTAAATAAGACTGGACCCAAGAAATAAACAGAGATGAAAATCCATATAATTTCAATTTGAAAATAATTATACTGTGGGAAATTTTATCAATTTTATCAATATATCGGCTGCAATTCCATCAATTTTATAACCCAATTCCATGGCACAAATACTATTTGATACAAATTCAGTAAGATTGGATATCGTCGATCTACCTTTGAGAAAGCCGTGTTGTTTATTCGAAAATAGTGATTTACAATGAAGAAGTAAGCTATCATGAATTATACTTTCAAATAATTTAGAAATACGGGAAAGCTTCGCAATTGGCCTATAGTTTGAGACTTCACTTTTAGATCCTTTTTTTATGGATTGGGATAATGAAAGATTCTTTCCATTGTTTGGGAAACACACCGCGAGAAATGGATAACTGAAAGAGAACAGCAAGTGGTTGGGCGTGTGGTAGTTTATTGAAGGAAGCTAAATACTAAAATACAAATGGAAAATAGACCACAAAAGCAAGTGTGGATTCATTCTGAAATAGTAATTTTGCTATAAATAATAAAGAATTGACAACTTTTCGATTTGACAGCTGGTTTTGACATATAATTATACGTCGACGCATTGGCATGTGAATGCCCATACAAGAACGATCTACTTTGTCGACATGGCAAATCGATTGAGGCGTGTAACATACGTTTAGGAAGCAGAGGCAGAATATTGAAATGCGAAAAAAATTGTTCTGTGTAAAGAATTCCACATTCATGTAGTACGGCTAAAGAAAGAATTTCTGTACTTAACAGAAGTTATTCTGTTGGGCATTTCAGGATGGGGCATTTTTTGGAGCCTTTTTATTATTTTACTAAAGTCGATGTACATATTTCATACTATGTTACTGTAAAACTCCGAATATGCCCAAAACCTAGGTTTGATCAATGAAACAAAGCAATAACATTATCTTCAAAAATGTATCTGCTAAAAGATATAAATTCAAAAATTATAAGATGCTTTAAAAAAAGCTTAAAAAAAAATTAAAGGATCAATACGGTTACACTGATATATGTACACCCCAGAGATCAACCAGTGCATGCATCGAAAAATTCTGGAATGGAACTGTGCAATGTGAACGCAGCCTAACAATTGGCTTTCTGTATTTTTTTTTTTAAGGCACAATTTAAAAATGAAATAAATAGTGGTATTCACAATATCATGCATGATCCCTTGTAAGATTGAGAAATTTAATTTTTTATTAGAAGATCGCAAAGTGATCGCGTTTTTTTGGTTTGGTTGAAAAAGAAAACGACATTACCGACACAATAAAAAAATGGAGTTTCCATACAAACTATCGATAAAAAGTATGTATTGCACGCGCCGGTAACACAGTTTTACTCCGTGCTTAACTTAAGCCCCGAGAATTCACTGCGTTTAGCTAAGCCCTTTGGGGATAAGTTGTTGTTGCATTTAACATGTAAATTGCAGGACTGGACGTCGTTTTTTTCGATCGATTTCCTCGGGGCTTGCAAAAAAACATGGTTAATAATATTGGAAGGTAGAGTGAGATTGAAAGGGAATTGATTATGGGTGACACGAATGTTCGATTCAAGGGGATAACATGCGAATAGTGTTGAAATTTTTCACAGAAAACAGGCTGTTCTCTGAGCAAAATTGTATTTAACCATTTCAAAGAATTTGTGTTTGTTATTTCAAGTGAATTCAGGCAAATCAAATGGATTTTCTAGAGAATTGTATGTAAATATAAGAAAGCAAGAAAGCGTGAGACCACATACGAGCGAGAACTCGCTAGCTACTCACTCGTCAACTGGCTTACCTTTTTCGAAGGGACGAGACTAGAGATATGAAAATTTATAACAGTTGTTCGCCATTAAAAGTGAGCGTGCGTAAACGCGCTTTGCGCGACTTGAAAAAAAAACTCTGGGTGCCTGAAGTATGCCCACCGGCGGAGGGCCCTGGCCCTGCGGGGCCGCATAATCAGTTCTTTCGTAATTGAAAACTGTTATAATTGGCATGTCTAGAGTCACTTCCTTTTCGAAGTGAGTTGAGAAGTCCAGTAGAGTAGTGAGTGAGGCAAACACACATCGGAATTTGACATTTAATGTATTTAGCCAACTCGCTAGCGAGTACTCCCTTTTGAGGCCTCATCAGGGTTATGTTATAAATGTGATAAAACTAAATTAATAAACAAGAAAGATGAAACTGAGCATAGCACACTCCACAATTGAAATCAATAGGAATGGTAACAAATATTTTTTTTTGTTTAAATAGAACTCATAAATCAAATATTTAGGTATTGTGGCTCTTGGTTATGGGATATACAATTGTGTGCTTGTATCCAACAGACTTGAACAAAGAACCCATGAAACAGTTTGAGTGTATTTATATATTTTATAGTAGAATAACCAGAACAGAACTGTGAAAACCATGGCAAAGATGCTCAAGAATTAAATATTATCACAAGTGAAAGAGCAAAACCCAGGGTTCGGACTATACGCCGAAGGTATGCCAGTATTTTGTTTTAAATTGTTGTCTTTGTTGTTTTCATTTTCTTTCCAGGGAAATAATATTTTAAAATCTCAAATTCAAATATTACTTAATAGTTTAAAGTGGGATATACATTGTTCAAATGCTTGTCATGCATGTGAGAGTGTATTAATGATTTTTTTTGACGTTGCATATACACACTTCATGCATGAGTCTTCAATCAATCATTTTTAATTAAATTTCTACGCGAAAATTTGCCTATGCTTGATCAAGCAATCATTCTCAAATATACATTATTTCAATTCTGGCTATCTGATTGAACAAAAATCAAAACATTTTGATTTAGCTTCAAGCATACACACAACTTATACATGCATGACAAGCATTTGAACAAAGTATATCTCGCTTAAGAAGCAGAGACGTGGGCGATGGGACGTATTCATATAGTATTTTTGCTAAACTCGTGTTTTACTAAACTACAAGTTAAAATCAAATGGGTGAACGAATACAGCTCCTATATTTTTAACCGAATAACCTTTTATGTTGATTCAAATATATGTTTATTGAATTATTCAACCTCAATTATTAAAAGGGTAACCCATAGCAATCAAAACTTGTCATATAAAATACAATGAAACTCATTTTTAACTAAGAAATGACTATGAATAAGTACGCCCCGAGAAATTCAGAAGAATACGCAACTCTTAACTTTCAAGTAATAGAAAGTAAAGCAAGGAATTTAAAAAATCAAATACATAGGGCTGTTTCAAAATCATATTTAAAAACTTTCGAATACTTAGTTTTGATCTACTCCCAATTTGAAGCTTCTCAAATCTGAACCCTAGTTAAATTCTTCCAAAGAAAATCATAGAACAACACGACTTCATTCTGTTATTCTCTCCCTATTGTTGTATTTTGATGTGTGCATTCTCATTCTATTTATTTTTTATTTTTCAATTTCAAAGCATATCGAATTTGTACATCCTTGATGCTTGTTGATGCGGATATCTGCTATAGTTCCCAGAATATATCAACAATTCTAAATTGGAAGAATACAATTTTCAAACCCTGCTAAGCACAAACAGGTGGTATGAAATAATAAAGTTTATTCTTGAGTGGAGTGATAATAATCAGGACTAACGATTTATTTATCTTCAACAATCATCTCGAACAATAAAAACATTTTTGTTTGTTATATTTTTTTTTTGGTTTTAATTTTTATTTTCTGCTAGTATCATTGTCTGTTTGATCTTTTTAATATTTATCTTGTTGAATTGCAACTGTGGTGACTGCGCTAGCAATTTGTGATTTATATTATGTTTATGTGACTTGTAAGGTGTGATATGTTCTGAATTTTACACTTTTTTCCTATAAACTATCATTTCGAAGGTTTTTAGGTTTAGTTTTTCAGTACATGAGTTAACTCCGAGTTGTAGTTAATCCTGCAAATAGTTTAATCCCGAGTTAGCTCAAAAGTAGTTATTCAGCGGAGAACTAAATTTAACTTTTAGTTGTCAAAAATCCATCGAAACCGAAGTGCGACAGTATAGAAATCAATGTTTCGCTATCGAATTGGAGATGGCGCCACTATGAAAATCACCCTTTCCATGTTATCGTACATCGATTTAAATAGATTTTTCACACGCATTTTTCAGAAATACACCTATTCAGCTAATCCAGAGTTAACTCACCAAATTTCGTTGAGTTAACTCGGGATCTATAATGACTGAAAAACACGTTTCAGTAGCTAACTCGGGTTTAACCCAAAAATTAGGATAATCTCGCACTGAAAAACTGGGCCTAAATAAGTTAAATATTAAATATTTAAACGAAGATATCTCAAAAACTTGAATTGATGAAGCAATTCTGGGATCGGATTCAAGTTCAGTATTAAAAACCTTTGGAGAAGTAAATAAATAAATTGTCTCCGCAACAAAAAATGGTTAAATGTTCTAAAATTCTGTGATTACACTCACAACCACACATTCTTAGTGTTAGTTGGAAGGTCTAGAGGGGACCTACAATTTCAAGTGAATCCGAATGGCTTAAATGGGAGCCGTTTTTATGACAAGACTTACTGTTGGAAGATTTCTCACTTCCTCGCAAGACGTTGTACCCGTGAAAATCTTGTCTTTACTAGCTGGCCCGGCCGGCTTCGCACTGGTAGACAAACCTTAGCTTATTCGCATAAAATTTAAAAAAAAGAAAATATAAATAAATATTTAAGCAAATTTTTCTAATCGAATACTACTTTATGGGTTTTAACCTACTTCACGATATGAATGGCTAAATATGTAAAAATATGATCCTCAAAGTCTAAACTTCATCACTTTCCCAACACAGAAAGAATTTTTTAATCAAAAACCCTTTTTTTTTTGTTTTATCCCATTTCACTCTATAAATAGCAATTTTTTTTAAATAACCTTTCAAACACAACTTTTTGTTTTACCCCATTTCACCCTATAAATGCCAATTTTCTGAAAAAAAGCTCTAAGCCCATCCAACTAAAAAACAAACTTTCCAACACCAAAAGAATTTCTTAAATGGGATAAGAAAACCTCTTCAAACAAAAACGAGTTTCTCAAATCGGACAGTTTTTTTTTTATTTCTACCCCTTTTCACCCTACAAATAATAAAAATTGAAAAAGCAAATACCTAAAGCCAACAGCCTACAGTGCCTCCTGTTGAACTTGAATTGAATTAAACTAAAAAACGAAATATGTACTTACAGCGCCACCTGTTGAAAATGTTCCGACTTTTCTATTTTCAATAAACCTTCGCAGAGCAATTACGAACAAACCCGCAGAAAGAAGTATTCAATTTGGTCCATTCGTTTTCAAGTTTTAAGCATCCGAACACACCACGATTCATTTTTATATAAAGGGTTTTCCAATAAGAGGTGTTATTTTGAATAGCCCGCTATTTCGGTAGCTGTCACTTTTGAAGCTGTCATTTTTTGACATTTGACAATAGTAGAAACTACGCCATCAATAAAAATGGAACACGCCTCAACAACGCATTGAAATTATTAAAATTCACTATAAAAATGGTGAAAATTTGGCAGAGACGGTTCGTAAAACTAAAACATTTTTGGGTCGTCGTGAAGCACCTTGTCGGACCGCAATACAGAAATTGGTGGACAAATTCGAGCTGTTGGGACAAGTTAGTGATGTGAAGACTAAAACCCGTGCACGTCGCTCAAGAACAACTGAGAATATTGCTGTTGTAGCCCAAAGTGTTGAAGAAAACCCAGGTTTGTCCATTTCTCGTCGTTCTTTGGAATTAGGCATTCCACAAACGTCATTATACCGTATTTTGCATAAAGACTTGGGTCTTAAAGCTTATAAAGTTCAGTTAACACAAGAACTCAAGCCGGCTGATCATCAACAACGTCGTGTCTTTGCTGATTGGGTCCTTGAAATGCATGAAAATGATCCGGAATTTCATCGAAAAATCATCTTGACTGATGAGGCCCATTTCCACCTCGGAGGCTACGTCAACAAGCAAAACTGTCGCATTTGGGGCTCGGAAAACCCAAGAGTTATTGTTGAAAAGCCTCTCCATCCTCAACGCGTGACTGTTTGGTGCGGTTTATGGTCCAGCGGGGTCATTGGACCTTACTTTTTCGAAAATGAGGCTGGAGCAACAGTTACGGTCAATGGATTGCGCTATCGAGAGATGATTAATGATTTTTTATGGCCGGAATTGGATGGTATTGATCTGGACAACGTTTACTTTCAACAAAACGGCGCTACGTGCCACACAAGCAATGAAACCATCGATCTTTTACGGGAAAAGTTTCCGGACCGTGTTATCTCTCGAAGAGGTGATCACAATTGGCCACCGAGATCTTGTGATTTAACACCTTGCGACTTCTCCCTTTGGGGCCACGTGAAAGATAAGGTCTACGCCAACAGCCCAGCGTCGATTCAAGACCTCAAAGATGGAATTCGTGAGGCTATCGAGGACATAGGGCACCCACTTTGCGATTTGGTTATGGAAAATTTCATGAAAAGGATATGGTCCTGTAAGCGTGGTCGTGGCGGCCATTTGGCTGATGTTGTGTTCCATTATTAACGGCATACCCTCCTCTTTATAATGAAAAAAACATCCGATCATTTATCTCAAAAAATGCCATTTTTCTTTGAATATCAAAATAACACCTCTTATTGGAAACCCTTTATATAGAGATTTGCTGGTTTTTTCTAAGGTAAGTTATGGTTTAATTCAAAATAATTTTAAAAAACCAACAACCACACATTTTTTCATAAAAATTGTCATGCTCCTTAAGATATAGAAATATAAAGCTTGAAGATAAAATCAGTCCAACCTCATTTTAATCTCCATTTTAAAGCTATTGATTGTGAACTGTGATTACCTTCTGCATTTAAGAACAAGGAAGAACCTCCTCCTCATAGAAAATTAAAGAATTACCAAGTTCCCTGTCAAACAAAAAATTGTCCCATTTCACTTCATTGTTTATAATGTAATAATTTTCCCTGTAAATTGCCAGATTCTGAATTCAATTTTATAAAAATTACTTCTAAGCTTATTATTTGTCCAAAGCCTTCGCCTGCTAATTTTTGTAATGAGGTTTGTTTTTTTTTGAGCTGAAATCGCTTTTTCCGTAAACCTACCCAACAACCATCGAAGTATTAAAAATGGAATTTTCCAGTTCAGTGGGAATTGCGTTTTTTTTCCAACAGTTATTATTATTCTAGGGGCTGATTTTATTTTTATAGAAAAAAAAAAAAAAAGAAAAAAACACAAAACACAAAACAAAACTGTCCAAAGGACATAATCATAACAACAAAATTTTTCTTTTAGAAATTAAATTCCAACCTTCGTGATCCCTGTCCAACCTCCACCGACAGTTATTATCATGACGATGATGGTGGTACGACTTTTTAAAATGTTTTTTATTTTCTGTTTAATTCGACCTTATGTGACCATGGTTCTTTCTGTCATTGCGTCTCTAAGGAAATAAAAATAAATTCTTTTTAAAAGAATTCAAACATTTTCCATTGTTCGAAATATAAAATACAAAAAAAAAAAAAAAAAAAATACATAAAATAAATGATTTGACATCCATATTGTGCTGCTTTGCACTTTAAATTAACGATGGTTTGCTACTATACCTACTAACATAAAATGTTTGGGGCTCTGGTTGACAATTATTTGTCTCCGGGTTTCAACTGAGCGAAAGTAATTTCCAAGGAAGGTCCTTTTTAGTTTATGATCATTGTATACGCGAATCCGAATGGACATTGGACTATTCTTCTTCCATCAGGACAACAATTGCGAGGATTTTATTTTGAATTATTTAATATAACTCGCGATGTTTTTTTTTTTTTTTGAGGAGACAAAAGCTACCAAAAATGATGATTTTGAAAGGACGAAAAACATTAAAGTTTCTCTTTCATTTAGCCATTTAGGTAATTGGAGGAGGGAGATGTTCATGATTTAAGTTAACTTGTATACATTCAAGAAATTCACTTGGCTCTTCAAGCATTGTGTGGATAAATTCTTAAGCTAAGAGATTAGAAACTTGGCTTTTGTTTGCATAAAACTGTTATAAACTTTCGCAAGAGAATACTATATTATATTATTATGTCGAAACTTCGTCTTCCAGTTCTCTGTCTATCTACATATCCTTATTTTTTGAATATTAATTAACGGCGGCGCAGCGCGCGTAGTAAAATCTGGGGTTTAATTTTAAAAGGATTGTTGTCTAAAATAAAAGAAAAATATTTGTAAAGCCTTCATTATGCAATAAGTAGAATTAGGATGAGTAGGAGTTATTAATCAGTTTGTATAATGAAGACTTTGCAGAATGAAATCGAAATTCCCTGGTGCATTGTGCTTCCAAATTTATAGAAGCAACAACACTTGGTTATATTAATAGCAGTTTTTGCGGCCGTTATATATAAATAAGGGGTGAGTTTTGGATTCGGGAAAGACTTACTGAGTTTGCGATATTATCTAGGTTAATCAACTTTATCGTCGGATATTATTTGTAATATTATAACAGCTTAAACGATTTTGATTAATCTTCAAAGGTGAAATGTGCAAAGTGATTGTAATCAATTGCGTTATAGGTTTTTGGCGGAAAGTTCACAGAACGTGAATAAAGCTTTGAAGATTTTTTTTTTTTAAATTGTCTTATTTTTGTTGTTGGATTGTTCCGGTATAAGTGAGTAAGTTAATTTATCAATTATTAAGCGTGTTTTTTTTTTTTTGAAAAAGTGAATTGCCAGATCAGCAATTTGTAACACGCAAACAACAAGAAATCGAAAAATGAATAAAGTTTAGGACGGTTATTAGAGTGGATATACATTTTTGAAATGTTGAGATGTTTAGATGGCGCTTAATTCGGTTGCAGACAAATATTCGTTTCCAAATGGTTGGCAGCCATAGATTTTTTGACTTAAAATTGGATGTGTTCTTAAATGCATATCGGGTAAAAAAAGTCGGCTGTATATAATTTTTTCTCAGGCATGCGTATTATGTTAAGGCATTTCATTTCGAAATAAAAATTCACTTTTATACGAAATTTAACATTCCTTGACAGATAAGGGACACACTTCATTTTGACGAGTATTTCGTTAAAAAAAAGTCATCAGAAAGCTCTAAGATCAGTTTTAAAAAAATAAAATTTCAAAATTAGACATTTTTAAACATTAACTTCGTAAACATTTTTCAATGAACTTTGACAGTTTATTGCTTGACTTATAGGTAACAAATAGATTAGACGTCAAGTCTGTAGAACATTTCGTTACAAAAAAAAACACCAGAAAGTTCTAAAATAGCTTTTTCCCAAAGTAAAACTCAAAAATTCGGATTTTTAGAAGTTTTTTAATCCATTGACATCGTAGCCATCCTACAATTGAATTTGACAGTTGATGGCTTGACAGATAGGGAACAAATTACATTTGATCGTATTGAGAAGATTTTGTTGTTCCGGAGCAGAAAATAAAATGGAAAAAATTTCGAATTTTTCACAGGTTTTAATCAATTGACATCGTAGCCATCCTGCAATGAAATTTGACAGTTTATTGCTCGACTGATAGGAAACAAACTGTATTTTGACGTCTGTAGAATATTTTGTTACAAAAAACACCAGAAAGTTCTAAAATATCTGAAAAATTCGGATTTTTAGAAGTTTTTTAATCCATTGACATATTTGAAATGACAGAATGGAATTTGACAGTTGATGGCTTGACAGATGAACAAATTACATTAGATCATTTTGAGAAGATTTTGTTGAAAATGTCAACTGATTGCCCTGAAAACGCATATTTTCGGAGCAGAAAATAAAATGAAAAAATTTTCGAATTTTTCGCAGGTTTTTTAATCCATTGACATTGTAGCCATCCTTCAATGAAATTTGACAGTTTATTGCTTGATAGTCTACATTAACCACGATTGGTGTCGGAATTACTGTTTTTGTTCTGAAAAGAAGAATCAATCCTTCTGGATTCAAATTGAACCAAAAGCGTTGACACATATGGAATTGATGCCCCGTGTAAGCCATACATTCAAAGATGTACCTTCAAACGCGCCCGCACATATTTCAAAATATAAAACGGCAAATGTTGGTTGCATGCGAATATAAATTTTCATTTCAATTGGTGAGTGTATCTGCATAAGACCTTTAATTGAAAAGTTTATTGTTAGGTACCTAAAGTAAAGGGTCATTCATTTTTCGGTTTCGAAAGTAAAGCAAAATAAAACACACACAGAGATACATTTTTGATGATTATATTATTTAATTACAAAGTTTGGACTTTGTCATTAAGTGTGAAAAACATCGCAGCTTGCGATTCTTTTGAGGTTATTTTTAACCACTTTTTTGCACATTTCGGGCGGTATCTCGGCCATAGCTTGAGTAATATTGGTTTTTAATTCGTCTAGAGTTCGGCTATTATTTGAGTTAATACGGTCTTTTGCGAAGCCCCACCGAAAAAAATCTAATAGTGTCAAATCGCATGATTTTGGTGGCCAATTAACGCCGCCAAAACGTGAAATTACGCCACCAGGAAACTTCTCACGCAATAAACCCATAATTGGTCGTGTTGTGTGCCTTGTTGGCACACAAGTCATTCTCTTTAAAAAAATCGTTTACGACACGTTCAATTGCTGCGAACGCTGGGAAATCGATAAATTCGGATCATCAGCATCACTTGCACTTGCAGCAGCAATATTTCCGACTGAGCGTGCATTACGATGATGCACACCAGGCCTTATTACTACATCAGTAACGCTTCCACTCTCTTCAATTCTCTTCCCGACTTTATCGATTGCTAGCGTAGTCGGTCGATTATGACGACCATAATCATCGCGTAATGCGTGAAAAGTGGCTACGTTTGAATCACCACTTTTGAAGTAAGTTATAATAATTTTAACACGTTGTTCGATTGCTAAGCGATCCATTATTGTAAATAGCAAACATTCAATCAACTAATATTATGACACTTCAAATGATAGCTGAGTTTGACAGGTGTTAAATGCCAGAGCTACCAACTTGAAAATACGAAATGAATGACCCTGTATTATGTTGTAACCTCTTTTGTTTCGTTATCCATCATATTAATTATTATAATTTTTTTTAATTTTATGGTTGTCACTCACTTATTGTTTTTGAAAGATAAGACATTTATTTTGACATTGAATTTCATTAAATTTGGCACCAATACAAACTTTAAAATTACAAAAGAAAAGTAAATATAAAAGTGAATATTAGCGCTCTATTCATAATTTATTACTGCGCTAGCTACATTTTTCATTTGATACTTTGGTTAACAATTTAATGAATTTTAAAACAATGTCTCGGTTAGCAATTTTAATAAATATTTTGTAACATTCTCGTTATAAAATAATAAAACCGGTCCATGATTCAAGTATTTATATTTCCCTAAAGACTTACTTCTAATTATAGTAAAAATAATATTGGATTACAAAAACCATAAGGTACGTATTGAAGCAAGTTGATACGATCCATTTGTGCATTTTGTTCTTCTACATTTGATTTTTTCTCTGCTCTTAGCTCATATTGAAACTTAAACTCCTTTCCAATAAAAATAATTCATGACAATATACATATATGTACATATTTATACATACACATATTCATATAAACATTATTTATCATCTCTCTCATTTTTTTAATTATTGGCATTTTTGTCGATTTTACCTGTGATGTGATGTGCGTAAAATCCATTAGTGTTGTTGTTTTGTTGGCACCAATTTTTTTTTTTTCCTTAAACGATACGAATTCTCTTATGGGGCTTATTGCTATTCCAAGTGAAAAATGCATTTTCAATTCAAACCAATTCGAAAGAGATGATAAAATGATTGGGAATTTATACCAATTACGTGAGAAACAGAATGAATAGCAGTAGCAGCTAGCAGGCATTGCCACTTTCTGTGAAAGAAATCGTGCGTTTATTCAATTTAATGAGTGAAAATTAAGGATTATTACTTTTAAATTCTGAAAAAAACGTGTTGATGATGAAAATTTTAAGTGCAGTGAAGGTTTTCGGTTCTTAATGAGGAAATGTAATTATTATAGCTTATTACCAAGGCCCAGTAGTGAAAAGTGACAAAGTGGTCAAATTTCAAAAAAAATAAAAAAAAAAAATAAAACTAACCTTATTATAAAGCAAGGTCTCCACAAAATAAGGCCCCCTCAGTAAATAAGTCCGTGAAAATGAAATAAAATCTACAAAATTTCCATAGAAAATAACAACAAAAAACATTATCTATAAATTAAACTGAGTGCAAATATAAATATATTTACTTTTCTTTAAGGCAAAACACAGGAAATATAATTTGAATTAGCAACAAATGTGGTTGCAAAATATTTTTACCATTTGAGAATATTTTTAATCACAATAAAATTTTTTGTAAGTGAAATTCCATCAACATCATGCTATAAAGCTTCATTGAAACCTAATTTGTTCTTCAACTATTTCAAATAATTATAAATTCAGGTAATAATAAAAAAACTTGCTAGATGTAAATTTATTTTCAATTTTTATAACCATTTATGTACTAACGGGTGATTTTTTGGCTGGTTTGGTTTTGGCAACACTGGTTTTGACAGCTGACGTGTGTTTAGTACCTTGTATCACTGTCAAACAGCTTCAGTTTGGTTTGCAATTTAACCATGGATCGTCTTACAAATGAACAACGCTTGCAAATTATTGAATTTTACTATCAAAATTCGTGCTCGGTTCGAAATGTTCATCGCGCGCTGCTTGTGTTCAGCGATGAGGCTCATTTTTGGTTGAATGGGTACGTAAATAAGAAAAATTGCCGCATTTGGAGTGAAGATCAGCCAGAAGCATTCCAACAGCTACCAATGCATCCCGAAAAAGCCACTGTTTGGTGCGGTTTATGGGCCGGCGGCATTATTGGGCCTATTTCTTCAAAGATGATGCGAATCGCAGCGTTACTGTCAATGGTGAACGCTACCGAGCGATGATAACAAACTTTTTTTTGCCCGAAATGGAAGTTCTTGACTTGCATGATATGTGGTTTCAACAAGACGGTGCCACATGCCACACAGCACGCGAAACAATGGCGCAATTGCGAGGCGAGTTTGGTGAACAGTTAATTTCACGTTTCGGGCCGGTCAATTGGCCGCCTAGATCGTGCGATTTGACACAATTAGATTATTTTTTGTGGGGGTATGTCAAGGCTAATGTCTATAGGGACAAGCCCGCTTCGATTGACGCACTGGAAGCCAACATCCATGCATTCATTCGTGAGATACCGGCCGATATGTGTGAAAGAGTATGCCAAAATTGGACTCAGCGGATGTGCTACCTGAGACGCAGCCGCGGTCAACATTGGCATGAAATTATCTTTAAACATTAAATTGCAAGGTTCAAACTATCGATTCAAATAAATATTTCATTCATTTTTTCGAATTTTTTGTGTTTTTTTTTAAAAAAAATTCTATACCTCTTAAAAAATCACCCATTATAAAGTCTTCTCATTTCTGTAACCCAAAAACCTGAATAGTTTATCCAACCATATTAATGTAGCGCACGTTTGGGGTATTTATACGTTGCATTGTACCTACTTTAAATAGTTAAAAAATTCCACAAGAATAATTTAATACCTTGGAATTTCAAGGATTGAATCTGATGTAGTTGCATATTTTACTATGCGAAGTAAGTTTATACGACTTCAGGACCCTTGAGTTGAAAAAAAAAAATAAATAAAAAAGAAACGAGTAAAATGTTTTGTAATAATTACCAACTCGTGTGGATGTTTATGTATATAAAATGTATTGCGTAAAATGTGCAAACATCTAGGATATTCAAATATAAATATGTATACTCAAGTAATAAATGGTGTTCTTGTAGAGGAAACATTTAGTACGGACACAACCTGTAATTAACTGAAATATGTATGTACCCATGGTAATTTATTATAACTACCGGACTTTAGAGGTTATTATTTTATAAATAGGTAGGTACTTGTTTCTTTTTTATTATTATGAATAAATAATTTTTAAACTAAGGCTTTCAAATTTACAGCGATAACTGTCAGCTTTGTTGATAAAAAAAAAACTCTGGACTTGCTGTCATGACAGAAATTCTTCATCCGTAGCTAAATAAGTGAGAGTATTTAAGGCTTTTAAGTGGTGGTACATAGAAAACGAAAAATTTAAATATATACATTTTTTTGCATTTACGTATGTATGTCAATACATATGAAGATATCAACTAATTGGCATAAACTGGTCTAACGCACAAAATGAATAGTTTTAAACTTCTTCTTCCTACACACAAAATATTAATTCGTACGTAAAAAATCAACGATTAACATCAGTAACGCAATTGATCAATTATTAAAATTATTAAAGCTCGTATTTTCTAAGTGCGCTTAAATGGTATAAACAAAAACCGTCTTTCTATACCAGAATTATGGGAAATTAATGCACTAGTATACCATTTGATTATTTTCTTATGTGAAATTGCAATACCTACCTATACCTACTATAAAAGTTTTAGATAAACTACAAGCATTTTAGTTCATTTAGTCATTGATTGGTATAAAATATAATTGAATTCTATTTTCTTTTAAAACAAGCAATTAACTTGTTGCAAAATCAACCATGAAGCGCAACAATTGATCAATTAGGTATTAAAATTATTAAAGCTCGTGTATTTTCTAAGTGCGCTTAAATGGTATAAACAAGAACTGTCTTTCTACACCAGAATTATGGAAAATGAATGCACTATTATACCATTTGATTATTTTCGTATGTGAAATTGCAATACCTACCTATACCTACTATAAAAGTTTTAGATAAACTACAAGCATTTTAGTTCATTTAGTCATTGATTGGTATAAAATATAATTGAAATCAATTTTCTTTTAAAAGAAGCAATTATAACTTGCTGCAAAATCCATCGTGAAGCGCAACAATATAAAGCTCTAGAAAGACAAATGTATACTTTAGCCAATTTCAACTTTTCGCTACAACTATAGGCCTACAGCTAGTGAACTACAGATATACATAAATCAACAAAACCAGAATTTTATAATCAAGAATATATCCCTATACAACCTAGGTAGCTATTGGAATAATTAATAAAACTTATTTGGTCCTTCTGACATCCTGGCTGTCAATTTTTGAGTGATTTATTTCATTATAATTACAACTTTATCATAAGGCTATGCGCAATAAATATTAAATGGATATGAGATTAAGAAAAAAAAAAAAAAAAACAAAAAATGACCATCAGTTACCAGCAATTCATAAATATTCAAAACAAAAATGAATTCACGCATAGAATAATGAATGAGGATAGAAAGCCTTTATATTTACGAGTACCTACTATAGGGTATAAAGAGTGTTTGTGCGGTTAAACAGACACATGATTGTGTTGCCCATGACATGCTACAAATCAATTTGAAATATTACTTAACTACTATTCCCATGGTTATTATCGTATTAGCACCACCATTACCCACACTCTAGGGTATCTATACGTACACCATATACATGATGGCACACGGATATAAAGATACCTAATCGTATATGTTGATGTATTGAATACCTACTTTGCTGAGTTTGCATCATAAATGAATATCCTTGAAGTGCATAATGATGTTGATGTTGATGGTTTAGTGAGATGTGAGAAAAGTTTGATGAGGATATGTAAGGTGCTTTCGATTTAACTATGAATAAATTGGCCTCACTGAGGGCGTAAGATGTGTAGATTAAATATTTTTCTCTTATAGACATTTTAAGTTAGAAATGTGGATAAAGATTTAAGGATTCAAATTATATTGCGTTTTACTTGCTCCTACATAAGACAAGTATGATTTGGTGTTAATAAAAATTCGCGGTATTAAGCAAACTTAATATTATGATGGTGGTGGAGTCTAAAAAAATCATACTGTCCTTCGTTAACAACAGAATAAGAAGAACAATGAAAATACATATGTTGCGAAAAAGAGTCAACATTTATGAATTTTCAATTTTTTTTTACCGAATCATCTCAGAAATCACAGTACTCCATGTGATAGCTGTGGGGCTGGGGACCAGGTGAATAGGGAATAGGGTCATTCATTTCCTCTGTAAATGTCCTGTTCTGACTATAGAATGAGAACACAATCATGGTTCTTAGACAACACATTTGGTAACTAACATAAATGTTTCTAACATGTCTGTCCGTTAAATTAAAAAGGCTCCTCATCTCTTTCTATTCCAAGGTAATATGGGAGTTTGGGTATCCCACAGTAAAAAAAAACGTTTCCTTTTATATGTAGTTACAACAATTTTTTTTTCACACAGAAAGTTACAACAAGGAAATAAAAAATGACGACTTAAATTATTTGTGACAAGAGCACACCGCCGACACAGAAGACGAGACCAACCAGAATGGTATTTTCGATGGCCGTAGAAGAAAAAGATATCCGAAGAAGATATCAGAGGGATATCAACAATCTGTTTATCTCTTTCTTTGAGCAAATTTATTAAATTGGGCTCGCGTTCAGGCAGGTTGTTCAGTTGTTTAATTAAAACGAGTAATGGTATAAATATAAAACGGCCTTTATGACATAACTCCAGAGCTAATGGGGTCACCGAACAGTGTTACTTGTGGCCGTCATTCCAATCTATTTTTATAAAAAATTCACTTTTTAAGCTTGAACTTCTTAAATGCGTGCAAAGCTGATTGGTATAAACAGATGGTAATATGGATATATGAAATAGTTTCACACAGAATTCATACGATTATATTTATCATACGATTAATATTTATCAATTATCAAAGAGAAAAAAATGTGATTTTCACTATGTGCTCCTAATTTGCCGCTTTTATATTGGTATAAATAAATAAAAGAGACTTTATATGACAGAAGTGCGAACAATTAATACGTGTCAAATTTCGCTTTCTAAAAATTCACAAATGGAATATTGCAAATTGAACTACACATAGTTTTATTCATATTTTCGGTGATTGGTATAAATTATTCCAAAATACAAAAGTGAGTAGGAAAAGAAATTAATTTTTGTGTAATTGATTTTCGTAGGTTAATTAGTGAATACGAACGTTATTATTTTATTTTTCATAGCTAACAATGTACCTTTTCAAATATGAAACTGACTGGTATAAAACAAAACACTGACTACCCACGCCATATCATTTATCGAAAATTAATATCTTTAATGAAAGTGACTCTAGACGTGCCAATTATAACAGTTTTGTTTGATAAAAGTACTATTTTTGCGGCCCCGCAGGGTTAGGGCCCTCCGCCGGTGGGCATAATTCAGGCACCCAGAGTTTTTTTTGAAGTCGTGCGAAGCGCTTTAATGCATGCCCACTTTTAATTGCGAAAAATTGTTATAATTGTTATAAATTGGCATGTCTCTAGACTCGCCCACTTTGCATACTTACATATTATGTATTTGATTATTTTTAAGACTCAAGTTGTGTAGTATCCGATGAATTTTCCTATGACGAATACGTCGTAAAATAATCATAATTTCTGGTTTGCTTATAAGAAATAGAATTTGTTAGTAGTATCCAAATATTTGAGAAGATAGAAATGAAATTGGCGACGCCCTTTATTAGAGACAAGGAGTCCTTCATTAAAGAAAATGAAAGTCTTAGCCTAAAATCATTACCATAATGGTTTCGCTTCAATGAGCTTTTTACACACAATGTCCTTCATCTGGTTGTATAGGTTGTATCCTTTTTCTTGTTTTTTAATAAATAGTTTATAAGTCTTCATTACCCTCTAATATTTTATTAGAATGTCTGGAAAGAAACTGATTAATGATTCTACATCCACAAAATAAATTAATAGCATTTTTTCTGTATACAATTATTTATACAACAATATTCTAATTTAATTCTAGACAGAGCTCTTTATTCAGCAAGTTTGTGCAAAGACAACAACAAAACAATAGAAAATTTTGATCACATACCAAAACCACTTAAAAAAAGTTATGGTTTTTATCTTCTTTCATGGACTTTTGAAGCCTTGTTTGTAAATATGACTATAAAACGGGGCATTATGGAGATACAATTTTTGCATTCCTAAACTGTAGGTATAGATTTTTTACTATGAGCAGTCAACAAATTTGTATTGTGAGTTTATGAGCCTTTAAAAAAAATTATCATTTTTATTTAAATTAAAAAAGCGTTGTCTACATTAAATTTCAGAAATTGTTATTAGGTATGCTTAGCACCTGCACCATGAAAATGTATTATGATGATTACAAAGGTATGCATCTGACGAAGTTGTGCTTCGTCCCAATAAAAAAAAATAAATATCTAATGTTTGTCACTTCAAAAATTAACTGAATATTGTAGTTTAAAATTTCTCTGAATATTTTCTGCTTTATGAAAAAAGCCCAAGCCCAACTCCACCAAGCAGTAGGTGTTCAGTTTAAACCTAGCTGCTTTTCAAACAAATATTTTTTCAAGGCTTCTAGATCTTAGTACCCCAATTGTGGGATATTGGCAAAAAAAAATTAAGTATGCCATCTCAAAAGTCAACAGTGTTTCAGAAATTGTTCAGTCATAGGATTTTCTAAGGATTTCTTAAAGAAAACTTGGAAAACTCGCAAAAAAAAAGGAATGGCTGACCAAATTCTGAAGCTAGATGAAGATTTATGAGGTCACTTAGACCTTTCAGATGTATTCCAATTGAATTGAATAAAATTGAATTGAATTGAATTGAATTGAATTAAATTGATTTGAATTGAATTGAATTGAATTGAATTGAATCAAATTGAATTGAATTGAATTGAATTAAATTAAATTGAATTGAATTGAATTGAATTGAATTGAATTGAATTGAATTGAATTGAATTGAATTGAATTGAATTGAATTTAATTGAATTGAATTGATTTGAATTGAATTACCTTGAGTTTGCCTTTAGAAATGCTCAGAACTTTAAGGTGAACATTTTTAGCACACATTTTATTTTTTCTGACCAATAAGATTAGAAATAAATTTATAAAAGTAGCAAAATTAATTTTTTTAAAAATCCAAATAAATTTTTTTTTTAAGAAAACTCTGATTTGAGTTTAAGGACCTCCTGGTTTGAAAATCAAGAAACGAGTTTAATGACAGAGGTACCGTAAGTTAAAGGTACATGTTTCGGTAAATTTCGTTTTACCAAAATGTGGACCGTTACAATAATAGTACGCGGAACCAAAAGTACACAGAAAACATTTTATCAAAATCGTTGGAGCTGTTTTTTGAGATAAATAAGCTTTATCTTAAAGTTTTTTATAGAAACACAAATTAGCAAAGAATCATTTCATTTAAACAGAGTCGACTGTACCTACCCCTGATCGGCTAACAGCTGATGCGACTATAATTTTTGTTCAACCACCGATGATGTATTATGCTCATAAAATGAACAAACAACAACAGCATTCATTTCTTATTTATCTGAAAATAATTTATCTCCCGAATAAATTACAGTAGGTACCTCCTGGCTCTTCAAACAGACACAAAACCCTAAAGCTTAAATTGGTATAAAAGAAAAATTACCATACCAATCGATTAGGGTGTAAGGACTAAGGAGTCGAAGTATACTACCTGCAAAATGAACGAACGAACAAGTGTACTCAGTAATTTTTGTATTATAAATATTTTTTCTTTCTCTCTTTGGTCTGATTGCATAAAAACCGAGAAATAAAAAAAAAAACAATTTAATAAAACTGAGATTGATTACTTTTGAAGTTTCTTCACCTTTCGTCTTTCATACTTAAGTACCGCTGCATGCCATTTTGTATTTAAGTACCTACCTTAAGTAATTTATGTATTTATGTCGAAAAGTAGTTATTTCATTAACTAGCAATTACGATTTTCCTGACGTACATAATTATCTTATACAAAAATTGTTTGGCACTCTAATATAGATAAAACACAACATTACTATTCTATTCATACATGTTTATGGTTGATGGAGCACAACACGTCCAAACTCACAACACAAAGTCCAGCACAGAGAAAGTACTAAAATAGCTCTATAGCTACTCCCTTTGGAATAAAAAGAAAAGAAAAGAAAACATTAATTCGATTAATTTATGGAAAGTGCCTATTGGGACAAGTATTTTGTTTTATTTGGCGATTTTCTAATAATTTCGTTTGCCTTGGTTGTTTGGATAGCCTCAGGATTTCACACTTAAAATAATTAGATTCAAATTGAGGATTAGAACTTATCGCATCAGGGATTTTGTCTATAAGGACTCTTCGAAATATAATTCACTCGGAAATAAAGGAAGTATAATTTTACTTGTTTTTGTTGAAGGATTTAGTTTAAAAGAAGTTTTTAAATGTGATTTAATAATAAGCTTCAACTTTTTCAATGGACTTTTTTGTTTATTTAAATATCTACCTTCTTGAATTTTAAATTATGCAATTTAAGGACGAAGAAAAATACTAACTCTGACCATAGGTCCAGGTATAGGTACGTATACATAAATAATAATATGCACAGAGATCATAGAAATAAAAGAAATAAAAATGGGACGTGAATACAAATTCTAAACCCACAGAAAAGCATCATGAAATATGCAAGAGTATATGTATAAGTAGGGTCGAATAAAGTAAAATATTATTTTGAAAATGTGGGTTTTGTTTTTGTTTTTTTTTTTTTTTCAAAAAGGCTGCAAGAATATTAATTTATTAAAACGTGTACTTACTAAGGCCCAATTTCACAATATTTTATTCATAGCACTGATTTATATTTTTACATCAGGATTCCAGGATCTCAGCAAGGTACATATATGTGGGAAAGTCGGTAAAAAACTCAACAACTATAGTTTCAGAAATTGGTCAGCCATGAAAAATGTTTAAATAAATTCAGTTTATTTATTGGTAAAAGCTTTCTTTCATCCAAAAACAAAAATTCTAATCATAAAATCAAGAATTTTTTTAATCTTCAATTTTTTTTTGAGAACGTCAAATTAGCACTATCATTACGGAAATTGAAAAGTCTAATGGAAGTGGAGTTAGGTGGTAGTAAGATGCTAATTCAGTGCTGCAATGTCAATTTGACTGCTCTATAATGGCTTGTGGAACCTTGCAGAACCTATTAAACTTGTGGCAGAGCTATATTTCGATGGAAGTGACGTCATAGAAATAGCATTCTGTATCGTAAAAAGTGAATGAGTTGAAGCAGAAAAATAAAATTTTACTTTTTCATGAGTACTGTGGGTGATATGAATAAAACGGAGCACGTACTCAGAGTAGGTGCTCCATAAGAATCAGAGAAGGTGCAAGAAAAAAAAAAGAGTACCTGCTCCCGTTTTGTATATATGAATAAATTTATACTCCAACCAGTGAGCACCTCCTCCTTCACACGTAGAAGGTGCTCTCATACAACGAGTCAAGTTCAATTGTTAGTTTTTGTATTTGAAAATTATTTGTATGATTTATAAAAACAAAACCAACGTAAACTTTTATTTCATTCGGTATTGTTTTTGATTGAAAATCGTTTTTTTCTTTAAGAATTAAGAGGATATTGTGAATAATGGGAAAATATTGCTTGACTTGTGCAAAACATCGTTCAATTATAAATAGTTGGCGAGTTAGGCACTTATTGAAAGAATTTTTCTCACGAGTATCTGGATTTTGAAACCGAGTTAGAAGCTATCAGGGAGCAAGTCCATATCCTGAATCACCAAGTATCACCATTGCATGATTTTAAATACGCGAGAATTTTTCCTAATTCCCGAATCATGCACTGATCCTGGCTATGAAAGGTCAATTCTCGAAAATCGTCTCTGGAATTGCATGTTGCCTGATCATTGATCCTGTGGAATTCTTTTCTGTTATCGTACTTATCCCCATCATGGACAACTGGTTTGATGATAGGAACATGAGTACAATAAAAATTTCTGAAGGAAAGTTGTATTTTTCTTGCTATTCACGTTTTGCATTCTGCAGTTCTTCAGTAGTTGAAGGGAAGTTGATCCAATGGTTTGACTTCTGGATTACTGCCGCACTTTGAGGGGAAACAGTTTAAGATCCCGTGGATTGGTCTATAATCCAATGTCTTCTTTAACTGCAGTTTGCAAACCTGGATCACTTATGTGTTCGTATTTTTCAATGCTTGTTAAGGCACCACCCCTTGTTTCTGAACTATTCCCAAGAAAATGATTGGCCAAGATATGCACATTTTCTTTGTTGAATCTGTACCTATAGAACGCAAAAATCATTTGCAAATCCTTTTATAAAATTTGACCTTGCGGTTTAAAATTAGCATGAACTCCACATTTATGGAAACAAAAATATATATATAGCTATTTACTTCAACGTTAAGCAATCAAATGAACTAACTCACAAATAGGAGCAGGTGCTCCTCTTGATGGAGTACGTGCTTTGCTTTATTCATAGCTTATAACGGAGCTGGTTATTATTTTAAGGAGGTGCTCATCAAACACGTAGATTCTCAACCCTTAAGCACCTTCTCAATTGTTTTATTCATACCAAATGGAGCACCTGCTCTTAAAAGTTGAGTTTTGAGCTGGTACTCCTTTTTATTCATGCCACCTAATATCTTCGATCTGGTGTCTTTTAGAAAGTTCGAATGTAAAAATTATTGCATTGAACTTTAAGGTCAAATTGTAGAGCAGTTAAATTGTATTGCAGCAATTAATAGAAGTACCTACGGCCCAATGACGCCGCCGGCCCATAAACCACACCAAACCGTAATTTTTTCGGGATGTAATGATGACTCATGGAGTACGTGTGGATTGCTGCCTGACCAATACCGCATATTTTGTTTATTGACGAAGCCATTCAGCCAGAAATGAGTGTCATCGCTGAAGATGATTTTTCGATGAAAATCCGAATCATTTTCAAGTTGTTGCTCAGCCCAATTCACGAACATACGACGCTTCTGGTGGTCAAGCGGCTTCAGTTCTTGCGTCAATTTAATCTTGTAAGGATGTAGGCCAAGATCTTTTCGCAAAGTTCGCCACAACGATGTCACAGAGATGCCCAACGCTTGAGAACGACATGTGAGAGACACATTTGGGCTTTCTGCAACTGAAGCCTCAGCGGTAGCAATATTCTCGACACTACGGGCACTTCTTTGTCTCACTGGCACGGGAACATTTTGTACTGAGCCTGTGGATTCAAATTTTTCCACTAAACGCTCAATTGTTGATCTGCTAGGACGATTATGACGACCATAAGTTGGACGTAGCGGTCTTAACGTTGAGGCCACTGACTCCGAATTTCGGTAGTAAATTTTAATAATTTTGACTCGTTGTTGGCTCGTATATCTTTCCATCATGAAATGGCAAATCTTACTGAAGAGAAATGTCAAAAAAGCGGCAAGAAATATGGCGTCGTTTGCTATCCCTGTTGCTCTACTTTTGTAGCGTCCCTGTTGAAAAACCCTTTATTAGGTATACATTTTTAAAATATAAAATAAAAGAGAATTACCTATGTATGTATTTTAAAAATCTAAATGTCACATACGAAACTGTTATGCTTTCATCATAAAGCCTCAAATTGTCTATGAATTGAATTTATTATGTATGTAGAATTTTAAACATTCCTCATTTCTATCCTTAAACATTTAGCTTGACATAATAAAGTCAATGCACCATCCTTTCTACTTGTTTATTTAACAAAGCAAATACAAATACAAAACAAAAAAAACGGAATAATTTAACAAATAAAAACATTAAAAAAAAAGTGGAAGACAACATCCTTCCACAAGCTCATCATCATCAGGCTTTATACATATCAAGAATGCAGCAGAGTGTCTGGTGTAGTGTATCTGTGTATACCCACTAGCTGCCACCAACATTATAAGAATAATCCTCTTCAGTATAAAAACCAAACCTTGCCAGTATGATGGTGATGGTGGAAAGAATTTTTAAATTAAATCTGCATACCTAGTTAGATAGAACGTAGACATAAACATTTCTGCTATCTTGTCGTTTTTCATTAGAGCCTTTTTTTGCACTTGAAATTAATTCACAACATGCAGATTGTTAATTTCTTAAAGAGCCAAAAGGAATATTATACTTTAAAAAAGGACATTGCTTTAATTTTATTTAGGATTTTGCCCAAATGGTGGGGGATTTAGGAATGCCTAGGCCGTAAGGCAATACCAAGGTTTGGAGTCAGAAAAAAACATGTTAAATTATTTTTGGAAACGTGAACGTAGTGTTAATACTTAAAAAAAAAAAATGTTGCCAAGTGTATAGATTCTTCGGCGGTCCAAGAAATTTGTATGCCCTTCTGATCGATCTGGCTGTAATCTATAAAGTCTATATTCATCCAAAACTTGAATTCAATTCTGATATTTGGGCAATTGCTCCAATATCCCCCTGGGCTCTCGGATAGAATTAAAAAAAAGAAGATTTTAAAAAAAAATTGAACTATAACGTCTCTCGAACACCGCCGCACAGTGGTTCGGTTTGTATGGGAGAGCGGAAAAAAGTCTGTTTTATCTGAACGGTTAAACAGATTTAAATAAAATTTGGCAAACATGTTTAGATTAGTCTTATACATATTTGGTCAAAACTTGGTTGGAAAAAAAATAATTAGAAACAAAGTTATTGACATTTTTCTAAAATTTGAGGGTTTTGATGTTTGTATGGGAGAGCGGAAGAAAAATCTGTAACATCTGAATTGTTTAATGGATTAAGATGAAATTTCACTCGCATTTTAACATTAGTGTTATACACATTTTTTCAAAATTTGGCTAAGAAAAAATCATTAGTAAAAAAGTTATTGAATTTTTTTTCTAAAATTTGAGTGTTTCGATGTTTGTATGCGAGAGCGGAAAAAAGTCTGTAAAATTACTATTACTAGAACTATTAAACGAATTTTAATGAAATTTGACACACATGTCAAGATTAGTCTTATACATGCTTGGTCAAAATTTGGTCAAGAAAAAATTATTAGAAAAAAAGTTATTGACATTTTTATAAAATTTGAGGGTTTTGATGTTATATTTAAATAAAAGTTTTTTTTTTAGTAAAATCTTAACTTTTTATTTTGAATAAAATATTATTATTAACTATGTATGTTATAAAATTAAATAAATAAATATATACAAAAACATAGATACAAAAATAAATAAAAAAAACAATTATGAAGTAGTAATTTTATAATGATAAAATGAGGTTTTTAGCGTCTGCGCTGATTGGAAGTATTTTTTTTTTTGCATGTGGCCTTAAATCTGTTATTATTGGATCTGAGGATATAAGTATATGATGCATCACATCTTCATTCGTCGCAATTCGGTTGCATTTTCTCAAATGAAACCTGCGGTAGGCTTTATAATCCTTATTTCGGCATTCTTGGGCTTCCTCGGAGAGCTATCCAACAGGAAATGCACAGCTTTTAATTATTTCTTCTCCATGGATAAAAACCTTATGTACGGTTGCTGGCATATTGTACCATTTATTCTTCTCAACAAACAGTTCAGCAGTTTCCCACGTGTAAGCTGCATATTTTTTTAAGTCTAATTTTTCATTCGACGTTATTACTTCAAGGATAACAGCAAACCGCCGAATTAGGGATTCACTAACTCCAGTGATTTCTGAAGTCATGGTTGGATTTGCAAAAAATCTTCTGGAGGTGTTGCCGTCATTACTTGTCCCCGTACCTTGTCTTACAAGATCGACAATGATGCCCAGTTTTTCACGAAACTCCTGCTGAATTTTCTTCTTCTGAGCATACACAACAAAAACAAAGCAATAAAACTTAAAAAAAACACCTTTTTTTATTTTTACCTGCCCTACTTTTAGCGAAAGATTAAAAAAAAATAAAGGATTATCCTTAATCCTTTTCTTTATTTTGTATTAAGCTCTATCATATAATTCAAAATATCATAAAACTATATTATTTTTCGTGTGTTGTTTTCGAGAAAATTGAGTTGAAAGTTGAAAAATTTTCCAGGCAGAAATAAATGGTTTCGCAAAAATCGAAATTCTCAGACCTGGGTCAATGTATTAATTTTGTTTTATTTTTAAAATAAAGTTTGACATTTTTTCTTAAAATAATGGACTTAACCAGTTCATTCTGACAATTAATACCGAAGAAATCAAACTTTTTGGTAAACACCACCGTCAAGACGGAGTTTTTTGAAATCCGATTCAATGAAACATTTTTGAGCATAACTTTCACATCTTCACGTATCTGCAGCTGACATGAATATATGGAGCATATGCTGGCATACTTACTTTCTTGGTATCTTTTGGCGCTTTTTTTCTTAAATCAAAAAGTTTAAAAAAAAAGCATTTTTTCTTAGTACTAAAGCTTCAGGCTACTTATAATTAGAAGGTATCTTTTATAAATAATCAATATTTTTTTTTATTTTTAGATAATCGAAAATAGACCAATTAAATTATTTAAGAAGCTAGAGAATTTATTTAAAGAAACTTCGGAAAAAACATCTCAAAATTTGTTGAAAATACGGTTCGCTATTTGAGTAAAATTATTTTTCAACTTTGAGGGCTTGTAAATCAGAACATACAATATATATGTTAAAAAATACTTTAAAATCATACGCTCGGGTTATCTTAGAGTACTTAAACATAAAGTTTAAAAGGATAGATATAACTTTTTGAAAAGACTTTTTGTCCGCTCTCGCACCACTGTGCGCCGCTATTTTTGTAAACAGTTTTTGTAATAAAATAGCCAGTTGAATTTCTCCCCTAAAAAAAATTAAACAATAACATTCATACTTCTAGGAATGCACATCAGCCCAACTTCTAACGTACTGTTAAGTATAGAGATTCTTTCTTTATTGACACTACACGAATGTGGAATGCTTAAACCGAGTAAATTTTATCTTCCTTTTGCGATACTCAGAGATTTAAATTAATATTGTAAGCTCAAATCCTTTCCAACTCTCTTTAACGATCGCACTGTGCTTCACCATTTAAAGTTTAGCTATAACCCCTTGAGTCCACGTTAAATAAAAAAATAAAAAAAGGTTGTCGTGGCTTTTAAATGTCACTTTTCAAATCGAGGTTAAACCTAAATACAATAATTTTAAAACGTCCCAACCTACGGGTCCCTTAAGGGGCTTTCAGCACAGTGGGGAGATGTTCAGTTTGGCCTCAAGAAAAAAAATCCACCACCAAACTCTGCCCGTCCTACCCGTCCTGTCCTTGCTGTGAGCATCATCATTTCATGAATCTTGTCCTTGTTGTTAACAATGGCTTAAAAGATATAGGGTGTGTTGTGTAGTATCTGGTGTAAGAACTAATTGCCTCAATGAGGTTTGATGCTTTGGTGGTATTTCTTTTTCTTCTTCTTCTGCATCTTCTCCTACTTTAACTATAGGAAAAAAATATAGCCAGTGACTTTTGCCCTTGTCAATAAATGCCACTCAATTAAGGTTGATGGACATCAATTAAGTGGTAGGTTTCGATATTTATCATACATATATATCGAACATCGTTTAATCGAAATAGTTTTGGTTTGATTTTTTTGTTGGGTGAATAGTAGATAGGTATGCATGTAGGTACATCGTTCATCATTATATTTCTGACATTGGCTTTAATTCCATTTCATTATTGAGAAATAATATCTTAATGACAACAACAAAACATTTACATATATAATTTTGATCGAACTTAAGTTCCTGCAAAGACCTTTCACCTTATAATGTGTTGTGAGTGTATGAATGTGCATTACAGAGAAGTCTTTGTATAGGTACCCTTTACCTCTTCGATAAACAAACACAAAAACAAAATGAGTTACTCTTCATGCTTGGATTTCTTGAAGGATATAACAAGAGAATTTCATTTAACGAGGATTTTAATTAAATAGAAATTTAATATCCGGTTGTTGCTTAGGAGAAACTTAGATTTCATCGTGAAACAGAGAAAAATAAAGTCCAATGACTCGGTCGCACGAACTTGCTCTGATAGTTCAAGCGGTTTCGAATTTTATTTATAAAACATTATCATAGCCAAAATTTAAAAAAAGCAATAAATATGTTCTTTAAATTGCTAAAACAATTTTTAAAACAGATTATTGAGCTAACAAAAATGTTGTCTGATTTAAAAAAAAAAAATCAAAAATTGGTTTTCTTAAAAAACTGGATTTTCGTATAAAATTTCTTTTAAATTAAAGAAAAGTAAAGTCACATAGACTTTTTTAATAAAATCGTTGAAGAAATTCTCGAGTTAGCGGATGAGATTTTAGCCTAATTCACTCACATATTTCTATCTTTTTCCTAAAGGTAGGCAGTGAAACGCGATTCATATAAATTGATAGCCTCTCCATTCATGCCGTAAACAAGCACACCATCAGGGATGGTTGAGAGTTCTATTTTTCTCTCAAAAATAATAAAATAAACATTGGCGGTATTCTGGAAATTAACTGTCAAAAAACTGGCAGAAGAATAGAAAAATTCATTCTTTTGGCAGTGTACTGAGAGAAAACTGCCAATTTGTCAGTCGTGTAAATCCAGCATAACCCTAACGATGCAGATAAAATCATTGTGATAAATTACTAACGGTCCAAGTTTAATTAAGCTCTCTTAAGCAATGTTTGTAAGGCAAGAACGATGTTAAGGCAACATCTGTCAAATTTATTGTAAATTGTTCACTATACAACCATACTGTAAGGCAATTCATAATGGACGGTGTTCACATTGGACTGTCTCCTCTGATTTTTTTTTTTTTAACGTTAATCCAACTAATATTGTTCAGACACAAACTAATGTGAACACAACCAACTCACTTTGACGTGAGCTAAGGTTTAGGAAAACAATAGTTCGAAAATTTTCAAAAGGTGGCGCTGTATGCAAATATTTCGTTTTTCTGTTCAATTCAATTACCGTTCAACAGGTGGCGCTGTAGGTGGTTATGAAATGGCTTTTGGGATATTCTTTTTTATTATTTTTTATTTATTTGTAGGGTCAAAGGGGCAAACATAAAAAAATGTTCAACTTTTGTTATTTGTAGGGTGAAAAGGGGCAAACATAAAAAAAGTCCAATTTAAGAAATTCGATTTTATTTGAAAGGGTTTTCTTTGGAACATTGTCCAAATTAAAAAAAAAAGTTCTTTTTTGGCTTTAGGGATATTATTTTTCAAAAAATTGAATATTTTTAGGGTGAAATGGGGTAAACATAAAAAAAATTCAGATCTAAGAAATTGTTTTTTGGCTTTAGGGATATTCTTTTTCAAAATTTTAATATTTGTAGGGTGAAATCGGGTAAAAATAAAAAAAAAATCCGATTTATAAAATTCTTTTTTTTTTATGTTCAAAAAGGTTTTTCGTAGGAAAAAGCTTTGGGGATATTCCTTTTCAAATATTGTAATTCGTAGGATGAAACGGGTTAAAAATAAAAAAAAAATATACGATTTAAGAAATAATAATGAATAATAAATAAAGTATAGTATTCGATTACAAAAATTAGCTTAGTATAAATATTTATTTATATTTCCTTTTCTAATTTTTATGCGAAGCTTAGGTTTTTCCACCCGTTCGAAGCCGGGTGGGCCAGTTAGTAAGAAATAAATAAAAGATGAATCATAGACAGAGAAAACAGATGTCACAAAAGAAAACGTCAAAAAAATCCACTAACTTTTTAAAAAAATTAAAAAATCTTGTCACCTCTTTTTCACCATGAAGTGGGAGTGAGCAAAAGCAAAGAGGCGTCCACTTATGAACTCCGTCATGCTTGATTGTTATCCTCGCCAAAACCTAGTTTTGAATGAATGGAAAAATGATACCAATTCACACGAAATTTGCCAGCACCAAATGCGTGTCACTGTTTGGTGAGGATTTCGATAAGGTGGAATTAACTGTCCGTAATTCTTCCAAAACAAAACTTGCATTGCCATAACCATCAAGGTGCAGGCTTTTAGAAATCGAGGAAAAGCAACTTTCGTGCCACATACCGCAATAGGGAATTCTGCGCGACCGATCTGTGGACTAAGGTCATGGTTATTTCACGAGGTGGTAATGTGAGCTTGCCACCGCCGAGAGCAAACAATTTAACGACTTCTTCTTTTGGAACCATCTTAAATCGAAAGTCTATGAAAATAATACGCAAACAATTAATGGCCTCGAGGTTAATATAACGAACGCCATCTAGAAAATTCAGCCGGATTTATGAGACAAATTCATCGACCTCCTGAATAGTTTACACCAAACTAAAAATCAATTGACATCTCACACACAACTGTTTTTATTTATCTCTATATCTACTATTGAAAATCAAGCGTCGTTTATTGAAAGACCCTTTACTAACAATTTGTTTATAACGGGTGATTTTTTAGCTGGTTTGGTTTTGGCAACACTGGTTTTGACAGCTGACGTGTGTTTAGTACCTTGTGTCACTGTCAAACAGCTTCAGTTTGGTTTGCAATTTAACCATAGATCGTCTTACAAATGAACAACGCTTGCAAATTATTGAATTTTACTATCAAAATTCGTGCTCGGTTCGAAATGTTCATCGCGCGCTGCTTGTGTTCAGCGATGAGGCTCAGTTTTGGTTGAATGGGTACGTAAATAAGCAAAATTGCCGCATTTGGAGTGAAGATCAGCCAGAAGCATTGCAACAGCTACCAATGCATCCCGAAAAAGCCACTGTTTGGTGCGGTTTATGGGCCGGCGGCATTATTGGGCCTATTTCTTCAAAGATGATGCGAATCGCAGCGTTACTGTCAATGACGAACGCTACCGAGCGATGATAACAAACTTTTTTTTGCCCGAAATGGAAGTTCTTGACTTGCATGATATGTGGTTTCAACAAGACGGTGCCACATGCCACACAGCACGCGAAAAAATGGCGCAATTGCGAGGCGAGTTTGGTGAACAGTTAATTTCACGTTTCGGGCCGGTCAATTGGCCGCCTAGATCGTGCGATTTGACACCATTAGATTATTTTTTGTGGGGGTATGTCAAAGCTAATGTCTATAGGGATAAGCCCGCTTCGATTGACGCACTGGAAGCCAACATCCATGCATTCATTCGTGAGATACCGGCCGATATGTGTGAAAGAGTATGCCAAAATTGGACTCAGCGGATGGGCTACCTGAGACGCAGCCGCGGTCAACATTTGCATGAAATTATCTTTAAACATTAAATTGCAAGGTTCAAACTATCGATTCAAATAAATATTTCATTCATTTTTTCGAATTTTTTGTGTTTTTTTTTTTTTTTAAAGTTCTAAACCTCTTAAAAAATCACCCATTACAAAGTTTGTCTTGATTGACCTAGATTTTGTGTGTAACTCTTTTTAATTCTCTCAAAAAAGGTGATTGGGACAATCAAGAGCTCTTGTCTTAAATGATTAATCAAAGATTTTTTTGCACGAATCTTCCCAATCCCAACGCCAGAATAGTCGATTTCAATTAGGGTGCTAATTGATTTCAAGTTTCTTATTCGAAAACGGGAGGGACATTGAAATGCAATAAATTTTGTTGGTTGATATTTTGCTCTGATATTGATTTTGATACGTTTAAGCATTGAATAAATACAATCCAATGTACCACACTCCAATACATTTTCAAATCGTCTAAAACAGTAGGCTAGTATTTTCTTTCAAAACAAATGCATGCACTTGTCAAAAGAAAAACAAACGCTATTTGCAACAATAATAAATTGAGACACATTTGCACATCTGTATAGGCAAAGGATAAAACTCTTATACACAAAAGTAATTTCCTTTTAAGCATTGACTAAAATAATAATTGCTTGTTCAGTCTCAAAACAATGTCCATAAAAATATCCGGAGGATACATGGGCAAGTACATTGCCATCCCATTCATATGTGAACAATTAGGGTGGTCCTTATTTTGATATCTTTTGAATTTTTGTGCTTTCAAACGTTCAAAGCGTTAGAAATATATACATATGACATATATTTTCCAAGTTTCAAATCTCTATTTTGATATATTTTAACCCGTGTCACCTGTATTTTAAATGTTTCCATACAAAATACACTAAGGCCCAGTTTTTCAATGCAAGACTTCAGTTAAATCAGAGTTAACCCAACTTATTCGATGAGTTAACTCTGGATTAATTGATCAAATTCTTTTGTTGTTTCATTCTCCGAGCTTTTTGGTTCCTTCCACTTGCATCCTTCCATAAAAAACTGCTAAGGTCTAGTTTTTTAGTGCTTGAGTTAACTCTGCGTTAAATCAGAGTTAGTTAATCCTGCAAATGCTTTAATCCCGAGCTTTCTCAAATGTAGTTTTTCAATGGAGAATTAAATTTAACTCCTAACGTTGTCATGAATCTATAGAAATCGAAGTGCGACAGTTTTAGAAATCAATAATTCGCTATCGAATACGAGATGGCGCCACTATGAAAATCACCCCTTCCATAGTGTCGTACCTCAATTTGAATAAAACTTTTGACACGCATCATTCAGAAATACCTATTCAGCTAATCCAGAGTTAAATCACCAAATTCGTTAAGTTAACTTGGGATCTAAATTTATTGAAACACATTTTTCAGAAATTAACTCGGGTTTAACCCCGAAACTAGTATAATCTCGCACTGACATAATGGGCCTTATTGAATTAACTGTGCAGATACACTTAGTTGCCAAGTAAGTTAATACCTACTGAAAAATTGTGCCTTAAAAATATATTGTTTTCATTATTTTATTCATTATTTAAAAACAATGTGTTCCCGGTTTAAAATAACAGTGCATATCGATATTTAATTTATGTAAGTGTATTTGGGATGGGTTAGAATAATAATGAAGATAGAGACCTCTAACATGGAGTTTATTTTTTAAAAATGTTTCTAAGCCTTTGATTTTTAAAATATGTACCACCCTAATATACATAATGTAATATGTGTGTACGGATTTGTTTATTTTACTGACTTCTTTTCAATTTATTTTTGGAAGAAATCCATTACGAAAATATGTACATATGCAAAATACAAAAAGACATTATGACTTTCAAAAAATAAACAAAGAAAACAACATTTTAACATGTTCTCTCTGTTGAGAGGATTTTGGTAAAAAAGAATATATAAATACAATACATAATCCATATTTTTTGGTTAACTTGAACGTAATACATAACATTTTGTTCTTTAAAATCTTTTTGCTGATTCTGTTTGTGTTGGTTTTGATAGAAGTTATACCTTTTAGAAAATAAGAATTTTAAAAAAAGTAGAGATTAGACTGGATTCGGTAAGTGTTCTTTTACTTTTTTTTTCTCAAAACAAAACATTACATTAGTTAATAATTTAAAAAGATTAAAATAGCTTGGCCGTCTACCTTTAAAAAAAAATAGAGAATTTAATTCAATGTGTTGTAAGAAATTAACGATAATTCTTTTTCACAAAATTAGTAATGTTCTGATTAGTTATCTGACATAAAATTTATGTATTAACACAGAATCATAAGTCCAACAAACATTTATTTGTGAATTTATAATCCATTTAGATGATGGGGCATACAATAATTTTGATTTGTCTCCTAACTAACGACCCTGGACCTTGTAGTAATAATATTTAAGTGTCAGATAACTAATCAAAACTTTAAATATACATATTTTTAAAAGAGTCCTCATTACTTTTTTCTGATTTTTTGTACCTACCCTTAAGACGAAAATTTGTTTTTTTTTTGGTTCAAGATAAACTATTTTAATGAAATTTCTTTTCTGTAAATTTCATTAAAATAACAGAGGTATATAAATTTGAAGTTCTTGTCATAGCGAATTTAACTCTGGATTCCTATTTAACAAAGAAACCCTAAATTTTGGTTTTTGTAAAAATGTATTTTATTTTAATTTTATAAAACCAAAAGATCTTTTTTTAACTTTTCAAAAAATTTCCCCAGATTTCCCCTTAACGAAAATAAAATACCTTGAATCTGTAAGGAAAATTCCTAAACTGACATCCCTGGTTTTAAATCATAAACTATTGAGTATACCATTGTAAACGAAACTAATGGTAGGAAAAAAATTTGTTGGTTGTTGACGCATAAGTTTGACAATTATTTAACTTACCCACCTTTATTTTATATTCGAAGATTGAATCTCAAATTCATTCTTGTCTTTATTCAGCTCCATTTTGAAGTGACCTTAAAATAGTAAGAAAACATTTCTTTGTTGGTTAAAATTGAAATAGACAACAATTTACGGTTTTTTTTATTTAATAACAACTATGAGAAATATCTCAAAACATACAGTAACGTGAAAAACAGGAATATTCATAAAAAAAGTCAATAAGTTTACTCGTTTTTAATTTATCTGTCGAAAAATATTGATATGTTATTATAAATAATGTTAGAATTGGCATTTCCATATTCTTAAGAGGAGATAATTATGGTATAATTGCGTATTATAAAATAAAGAATTTAACTAATGTAATATTAATAAATATCGAATGTCTATTTTACTTTTGCTAATTTTTAACCAAAAACCTAGCTCCCCCATCACAAACAAAAATTGACGTTTCCATACAAACTATCGATAACAAGTATGCAATTCACGCCGATAACACAGTTTTTCGTCGCGCTTAAGTTAAACCATGAAAATTATCTATGGGCTTATCTAAGCCCGTAGTTACATTTAACGTGTAAATTGTTTAGAATCCACTTCGGGGATTGCCCCCAAATACAGCTATTATTTCACACAATTTAACGGTTAGGTATTTGCCTTAGAACAAGTAGTAAAAAACGATAGGTTTAAAAATTTAACGACGCCTAGATATTTATCTAAAAAGTTCCCTTTAAAAGTACAAAGTTTTTGCCGTCTTGATATTTAGGGGTAACTCCTTTGCCTTCTCCACTTCAAAGCCTAGATATATAATTTTAATAAATTAAAAAGTCATAAATTGACACCAACTGTCATCAGAGAAAGATGAAAGGATATTTTTAAATTTCCTTCCAACAGCTCCCACAGTATAATTAGGGATTGAACTTTTAACTCTTGTTTATTTTTAGTATTAAAGTCCTTTAAAACACACAAAATGTTTTCAAATATTTCACATCCAGCATATAAATTCTATTTTTGGCTTTTATGTAAATAAATGTAACTGCAAAAAGTTTCTCTTCTTTAATCCAACCATCAATTAAATTTTTGTGTCGTGTCCCTGTATTGCATCAGAACATCTATTGCAGAGAGCTCCCACATCGAATATACATCTTTATGATGATAGCTTTAAGTATCCCAGGGCGTAATTTCTCTTTCACAATCAAGCTGTCGTAATGTCTACTAACACGTATAACATACCGCCTATAGGATATGGTTTAACAAAAGTTGTCTGATAATACAAAAAAAAAATATAAATATGTACGTATATACCACAAGGCAAAGTTGACTCTGCTTTTAATACTTTTGCAAATTTGCATAAAGCCTGTTTTGCCATGGTGCCATCATTTTCCAGTTTTTCAATTCTTTGATAAGAGTTTCCTTTCACTGGCATGGCTGGATGGTGATCCAAAACACAATGCTCCTGCTAGCTCACCTCCCAGACAGAAGAACGAAAAATGATGTTACGATAAACTTTGTCATGGTCTTGGCCACAACACTTTTGAGAGGAAGTGTGTGTGTTGCTGTTGGTGGGTGTGACTGGCTTTGCTTGAAGATCCTTAAAATATCCTTAAATTGCAGCAGACAAAAAAACAACAAGCAAAAAAGAAGAGTAACATCCACTGTGTAGTGTATAGCAATATTCACCATCATCAGGAGGTACCATACTATTTTGTTGCATCTCAAGCATTTTGTATCCATTTTGCTGGGAAAGTTAACAACTCTGTTGAAGGATAGCAGGCAGCATCAGGACATCACCAAAACTTAAATTTGTGTTGTCACATAAAAGAGGCAAATCCAAGTTGACAGCTTAGTGGTGCCATACTAAAATGCATTCCGCGCGGTAGAACTCAAGTGAATGTACATATCTCTCTTTCTCTCTCAGTGGGCTGAAGAAGAGAAGTTTTTGGGGAAACTGTTTAAAAAAGCTATTATCGTAACAGAATTTAGCTGTGGCAAGAAGAAAAGTTGGTTTTAAAGTTTTCTACTGCGGAGAAATGAAGCGCAAAGCTAATACAGCTGATCCCTGTTTCTCAGAGGATATTTCATATAAACGTTCACTTAAACTTATTTCATTAAAACTATACAAAGTTTTAGGATGGGCTTCCCAAAAAGTTAAATATGGATTTTGATGGTTTTGGCTAGAACGAAAACAAGAGCTTACGTATCTATCTAAAAGTATATCTATCTTTTAAGGTGCTTTGAAATGAAATAATGTTTTGTTGACAATTTTGGTAAGCTCTAAGTGGGGTGGTAGTTAGTAGAGTTATATGGCGTGAGCGTAATATATGCAATTTGCAATTTTTCCGTCAAAATGAGTCGCGCGGAGTGAGTCCAATGTGAACACTGACCAAAAGAATTCAGGTCGAACAGTAATAGCCGTGTTCCATTGGGCCTTCCAAAGTACTTTTTAGTACTTCCAAGTAGGTGATGAATGAAATGCTTTCATTTTGGCAAAAGTAAAATCTAACCTCAATATCAATTTAATTTCGGTCGTTTGTTTTTGTATTTCACTTTTAGTTAGAAATATTTCAACAACAATAATCTAATACGTAATTTCTTTTGAATGGTGATCGGTGATATTTTTTTCTTGTTTGGAAACATTCTGGAACTAGATTAATGAATTACTGTGAACTTTTCCGCAGAGTGGAAGTAGTTGACTGCAGCCAGAAGTACTTGGCAGCAGATACTGAAGTCCAAAAGAACACACCTAATAGGTGAAGCCTTACGGAACCCAAGGTCATAACCAAACGAAACGTCAAATGCACAAGTCGCCCATAATGCACAGCTTAGTGTTGGGAGGAGGTCAATCAAATGTTCCCGCCTTTTTAAAGTGTTGACAGCTAGCTGTCAATTTTCTTTCATAAGTGGCTGATTACATGGGTCGTTTTACTGAAGAGCGCATCGCGTGAGAGAGGTAGATTTTATGTGCGTAAAAAGAGAAGGTGGAATCTACCTTCTCTTTTTTACGCACATAAAATCTACCTGTCTCATGCGATGCGCTCTTCAGTAAAACGACCCATGTAATCAGGCACTTAAGTGCACTTGACGAGCGCTCTTATCGAAAACTGAACAATATGTAGGAAAACTCAATTATAGACGAGTCTATTGAATTGCTCGTGTCTAGCTCGGTTTTGTACGACCACGTAAGCTGGCGCTGTTCTTAAAACAAAGAAAAATATCTGTAGGTGTTGCAGTTCTACAAAATTATGTTCATTATTTCATTTATTTCAATATCACTATATCAGTATTATACCTAACCACCATAAGGGCATATCATATTTATAACCTCGTTTTATGGGTTGCCATAAAGTGGATTTTCCTATGGTAAGTAGGTACATAAAAAGAAAAACCTTGGCAAAAAAATACATGAAAACATAATATGAAAAATATAAATCATTCCAAATGCCATTGAGAGACAAAATATTTCACAAAGGTAAGAAGGAGAACCCTTTTCAATATAAATGACATTTTATCATTTATAATTGCTACGATAAAGTTGCTATTTTAAAGTTAACATTTATTCCTCGTGATTTCACTTGTTCTCTTAACAAGGACTCATCATAGGTATATATACCTACTCGTAATGTAGCTACTTGAAAAATGGTGGAAGTTTCCAATTCACTGAAGTGCATATTTGCATGACGAGCATTTACCCTCGCTTAGCCTCCTTGTTACAATGACAAAATGTGAGTTTAATATTATAATTTTCTTTGAGTAGCTTATACACGGCGCGCGTTCATGTGCTACGAAACCACAGTAAGGTATCACTTGGAAGTATGAATTTATGTGATAATCCAATATATATCCCCCTATATGACAGAGTATGTACGTTTTACTCAGAATATGGTCACCAAATATTTCATAACGTTACTGCTGAAAACTCACTGTAAAATATTAAAAAAAGGGACACCAAGTTGCAATTATAATGCTGTGAAAAATTTTATTTGTAAATAGAAAAAAAAAATATTTCTTCTCTTTGTAAGCTTGACTGGTATAAAAATAACTTTTTTAAAATTTTCGACAAAATGTAAGGGATCAACAGTGCACGAAAATGTATAACAAAGCTGATGAGTATTAAGTGGTCTAATGCTCAGACTTAGGTCATTCAATTTATCATTCATGCTTTCTGTGCATTTGATTGAACAGTTCTTAAGAAGATTAACTGGAATAAATAACAAATTGACTACCTGCGCTGCTATCAACTATTTTTCCCAATTATGGACGAAAAAACTACTTAGCTTTGTGTTTTCTTGTTACATCTGATTGGTATAAGCTGGTCTAATTCTTGTATTTATTCATCTACCCACTGATTGCTATCAACTGGTCTAATTCTTACATTTATTCAGCTACCTTCTGATTGGTATAAACTTGTATAAATCCAAAAGACAAATATTTGAAATTTGGATAAAGTCAGCTAAGCCGTTTTTGAGAAACATAAATCTGTCAGAAGTGTCTTTTTCGACCAAATTCCCATTTTGTAAGCTTTTTTAGGTATAAATTTACTAACACAAAATTATTTTTGTGTAAAAATTATCTTTTTTATAAGATGCATCTGTACATATTTAATCAAAATTGATACAATTTAAAAACACTCAAAATAAATATCGTATTATTTTTGTTAAAATTGATTGCACAGTACTGTATTCACGTTGCACTGAGACGGCCCTTTAGCCATATCATCTTGTCGGTCGTATAATTGGGCGCCAAAATTTTAAATGCATAGATGCAGTATGAGTGTACATTGTGTCTTGTATTCTATTAGTTGCAAAGCAATTTATAATAATTTGTAATTCCTAAGACTTTAATTCATATAACAGCACTCAAAAACAACATTCATACATACATGTAGGAAAATCGTAATATATTCTGTATAATCATTGAGTTATAAACAAACAAAGATGTGAATTACAGTGTAAACAATCAAAATAAACGTTCTAGATATTTGAAGAAAAAATAATAAAAAAAAACTGAAAATATTTATATTTATGTTTTTGCTTCTCCATGAATTTGTTCCTGTTTGTTTTTTTTTTGCAATACAAAATTGCTCTCCATTCCGTCGAATGACAACAAAGTTTGGGGGCAGCAAAACGAATACCAATTTCACACAGTTAGAGCTCTTCTATGGAATTTGAAAAAAAATGAAAAACATGAGCAAACAGTAGATTGGCTAAAAGCTCTTAGGTAAACAAACTCAGGGAACGTTTTATCGCTAAACGCTAATGCCAGATTTATTGTTTAATTTGGGAAGAATATTTTTTTGAGATGACGATATATACACTTAAATGGGGGCTTAGGTTTTTGTGCTTTTATATTTTTTTGTGTTGACGAGGACTGGACAGCGCCATTAAGGAAGGAAACTACACGTCTGTCTTGGTGTTGGTGTTTTTTTGGGGTTGGTATATTGATATCTCTGTTTATAGCTTAAAATGTGCGTATTTTATGAATAAATAAACCAAAATAGTGACAAGCATACAAAAGTGATGTAAGGAGGAATAGAATTCTTATGGGAGAGTGGAGATATGTTTATTGGGCAGTCAAGTCCCTCTCACGCGTATCAAATTCCAACAACAACCACAAACAAAAATTAAATGGACAAACTATTCGATAGAATAAGAAACTTAATAAAAAAAAATAAAGTAGACAAATTTAGGAAAGCGCTGGGATAGGGGGAATATGAAGTTTTTGTTTGCCTTAGACTTTGGGGGCAATAAAATTGAAAGTTGAGCCTATTAGAATTTTTTGAGTTTTTTTTAACGTAAGTGTGAAAAGAGTAGGTACTTAAATTTCGGGACAGTGAAAGATTTTAATTAGCTTGTTCTTAAAAGCTTGGTGTTGAGTTATGTATAATTTGCACTTGAGACTTAATCCTAGGTATGAATTAGGTGGTTCTGTTTTGTATCCATATTCAATCCTTTTGACTTATCATTGGCTATGACGCTAACTATTGAATTTATTTTGGAGTATTTAATTGTAATTGTAATTGTAATTGTAATTGTAATTGTAATTGTAATTGTAATTGTAATTGTAATTGTAATTGTAATTGTAATTGTAATTGTAATTGTAATTGTAATTGTAATTGTAATTGTAATTGTAATTGTAATTGTAATTGTAATTGTAATTGTAATTGTAATTGTAATTGTAATTGTAATTGTAATTGTAATTGTAATTGTAATTGTAATTGTAATTGTAATTGTAATTGTAATTGTAATTGTAATTGTAATTGTAATTGTAATTGTAATTGTAATTGTAATTGTAATTGTAATTGTAATTGTAATTGTAATTGTAATTGTAATTGTAATTGTAATTGTAATTGTAATTGTAATTGTAATTGTAATTGTAATTGTAATTGTAATTGTAATTGTAATTGTAATTGTAATTGTAATTGTAATTGTAATTGTAATTGTAATTGTAATTGTAATTGTAATTGTAATTGTAATTGTAATTGTAATTGTAATTGTAATTGTAATTGTAATTGTAATTGTAATTGTAATTGTAATTGTAATTGTAATTGTAATTGTAATTGTAATTGTAATTGTAATTGTAATTGTAATTGTTATTGTAACTTTAAATGTGAAAGTTGCTTGAAATGGAGTTCATGATGGGTCTTAGACTGAAGCACGTTCACCGGGCAACTTATGTTTGTCTCCACAATAAATTAAAGGTTTTCATCGACATTTATCGCTAATTCCCTGCCTTAAAACAGTTTTATAACGAAATAATCTTTCATCTCTCATTTGACTCCTATTATAATCGTAGGCCTGACGTCCCTTCCTATAGAAAAATCGCTTTGATAACAGTTTCTAAAATGTTATTCCTTAATATTCATTATACATTTTCAATCGCATTTATGTATTTCAATAAAAAAAAATAAATTAAATTAAATTTTCCTTCGTTTTCCAAGCTTTTTTGATAATAAACAAAAATTAAGGGTTTCTCGTGGATATAAAATCCATGCCATTTATCGTTTTTCCTTACTTTGATCTAACTCAGGTATAATTATAATTCTATAGACCAATAGGCAACACTCCTTTGCCTTAAGCAAAAACTATTGTTATAGCTTTTTTATGAAAATTAAAACAAACATAAATTTCGAAATGGATTGAATTCAATTTTTTTTTGTTCTCAAACCCTTGGAATTCTATCACGATGAAGAAAATCACCCAATTGTGAAGATTCCTTCTAAATAAATGAGGCACGTTTATCGAATAAAAGTCGTTTGCCGCAATCCCTTTAATGTATTTAATAGTCCAGGAAGCTAACAAAACATACAAACTAAGCTGTTCAAATGTTCCTATACATACATATATGTACATTGTATACATAACTGTGAGTGCTACTCTTACTAAACTATGTGGGCGATATTATTTTGTGTGAATGGGCTTTAATGTTGCTTGAAAACTATACCTACCTAAAGTGGTTTGTGTCTAATGGGGTGTTTCAATAGAGCATGCGATAGCGAAATATAAATATAAATGACTGCAGGGTTAATGGTGAGAATTTTAACCATTTATTTTGTTTTAGTTATTTTAATAATAATTGTAAATAGCCCAAAGAGGATTTTTCGAAAAACCATAATCAATTTTGCTGTTTTTTTTTTTTTTTATTTTTCTTTGATTTTATTGAAGTGTTAAGATTTTTTAAATGGAAAAATTGTATAGTTCTTCAATTCTCATATATTTTTTGTGTGGATGTAATTTACAAAAAAAAACATTCTAGAAATTGCTTTGATTTTGGAGGAAATGTTCGAGGAATTATTATAAGCGGTTAATGTTTGGTCTTTAAAATTAATCTTTGATAAACAAAAATAATTTTTTAATGATTTGTATGTAAATGCGAGCTTTCTTTATGAGCGTTAGACCAGTAAGCGGGTTGGCCATAATGTTGAAAATAAATTAAGATACTTCTAGTTGATGTCTGGAAAGATTTAGTCGAAAACACGTAGGTCAAGTAAAAAAAGGACCAATATCTTCCTGTCTTTTGTTTTAGTAGTAGAGAAGAGCACATCTTCAAAAAGTAGGCACTGATGAATTTTTAATCAAAATCAGTTCTATACTATACAAATTAAACGTCAAAAATGTTATTTCAAACAAAAAAACTGACATCACCTCTTAGCAGTTTAACAACATTTAATCACATTTTCCTTTCCAGGAAAATCTGGAAGAAAATAAATAATTAAATACACATACAATGTAAAGAGTGTCTTTTTTAGAAGTATAGAACTTTCAGTTGGCAACACTATTTTAACTGACGGCCATTTTGTCACCTGTCAAGTGATTTATTTTTGGTTTGGTTTGGCATTTCAACATGAATAGTCTGACGCCTGAACCACGCTTCCAAATTGTGCCCAAAACAAGATTGCCGTTGATCCCAATTTTCATAAGCGAATTTTGTTTAGCGATGAAGCTCACTTTTGGTTGAATGGATACGTCAATAAACAAAATTGCCGTATTTGGAGTGATGATAATCCTCAAGTGTATATTGAGACACCGTTACATCCACATTAACTGACTGTTTGGTGTGCTTTATGGTTTGGTGGAATAATTGGTTCCGTACTTCTTTAAAAACGATGCTGGCCAGAACGTTACAGTCAACTGTGACCGCTATAGAGCCATGATTACTGACTCTTTCGTTCATCAATTGAACAACCATGAAGTGCAGGAGCTGTGGTTTCAACAAGACGGCCGGCACAACATGTCACACAGCTCCTGCCACGATTGATTTATTGAAGAAAACGTTACGGATCCGTGAATTGGCCTCCAAGATCGTGCAATTTAACGCCGCTTGACTATTTTCTGTGTGGATATGTGAATTCCCTAGTCTACGCCGATAAGCCCGAAACGATTGACCACTCGGAGGACAAGATTCGCCGCGTTATTGCCGTTATACTGCCACAAATATTGGAAAAAGGCATCGAAAATTAGACCTCCAGATTAGACTACTTCCGAGCCTGCCGTAGCAGTTATATCCCAGAAATCATATTTAAATTATAATGCCAGAAAATTATCTTTCCAATAAAGTATATTTCATGTCAATTTAAAAAAATCATCTTTGTTTTATTCCATTTCAAAGTTCTATAACCCTAAAAAAAACTCCCTTTACATTTTTGTATGGTCAAAACAATTTTTTCCAATGAAATCGACTTAATTACTTTCCATTTATAAGTAGAGCTGAAGCGACCTTGAACTACATTTCCATATAATTGAACTACCAACTGCTATTTTAATACCATGCGTTTTCTTAACAACATATTTCGAAAAATCGTCTCGTCGCATCCTTTTAATTTTACTAGGAAGAACAACAAGTAAATCAATTTGTTTCCTTTCTCTAAAAATGTCAATGAAAGTATCAAGTTGCTAGTCAGATTGTTGTAAGCCGTGTCAACTTATACTTGTGAACTGAATTCTCCTCCAATTTTGTTTAAATTTGCAACCAAAACTGTCACCATCAAAATAAATAAATAAATCAAATTTGACGTGTTTTCAATAGTAGTCACTCGGAAACAAGGACTTTTGCCATCGAAATATGATTGATACCCGAGGTAATGTTTAAAAATTGAAAACAAAAAATTCTTGAATTTTGTTTTCCATTTCATTTTCTTTTATCCGTTTTATAGAAATGGTGTCTTATTTTCATCACCTTTTATGATGATGGTGTATGATGATAGTCTCTGGCATGGTGTTTGCCTGCAGGTGAGTTGAAATATGAATCAAAATGTGTCGACAGATAAATATGAACATATACAGTCAAGCACGCTTATTTGAAATACATTTTACTCAAAAATCTCGCAGTATCTTTTCACAGTAATTCGTATCATAACTCATCATAACCTGAACACAAAAACTTTCGGCTTTTTTATTTATATATTAAATCATCTACAAATTACTTTATTGCCACGAGTTGTTGAATTGGGCCTCCAGCATTGCAGTCTCCAGGTTTCAGCTCTGGCAACGATGGAGATATTGAAAGACCAATTTATGACATTAATTTTGCCCCAGCTTGTAGTTACCGTTAAATAATGTTTCTATATCACAGATATGCGAAGAAAAAATCTCAGTTCCCTATTTGATTTTTTTATGATTTTACGTGGTCGAATTTGGACCATTAGGCGAGCACGATAAGTGAAAATATCTCTTAGATAAAATCAAATATATGAAGGTATACGATAAAAATCATTGATTAAGCTAAAACATTTCCGATGGTACCTAAGTCAACTAAAATAATGGAATGCACCCATCCATAAAATTGCTTTTCTATTTGTTTCTTCTTTGATTGAATACAATTCCTTAACATGAAATTTCACTTAGGCTGTGTTTACACGACTGATAACATGCCAAATTGAGCATTAGGATTAACATGACAGTTGAACATAATTTTGTGTGTAATTTCTTATTAGACTTCTTGTAACTTTTGGAATAAATTGCTGTTTTTGATAAGAAATGAGGTAAAGTTTCAATTTATTTCACATAAATGGAGTAAACTGTATCTGAATTTTGAATAGATAATACAGAATAATATTTATCCAGGATTTATCAATGGCATTAAAAGGCATAACAAACGAGTATATTATTTATGGAATCATTCAGTCGTGACAATATGCTGTTGTTTATTGTTGTGTGCAGACTAATGGAATGTGTAAAAATTTACATAAACATATAAGTATATACAAAATATCTCGAGGTTAAGAATGGAGAGGGAAAGGACGAGCGAAAGAAACAAATTATGATTTTATTAATTTTAATCAAAATGGAGCTTATTGTTAATAATTTTATGAATTTGTTCATATAAAGGGTGTTTTTTTTTAGAGGTATAAGACTTTGAAGTGGAATAAAACAAATATGATTGTTTTAAATTAACATGAAATTTACTTTATTGGAAAGATAATTTTCTGGCATTATAATTTAAATATGATTTCTGGGATATGACCGCCACGGTTTGCTCGGAAGAAGTCTAATCTGGAGGTCTAATTTTCGATGCCTTTTTCCAATATTTGTGGCCGTATATGGGCAATAACGCGGCGAATGTTGTCCTCCGAGTGGTCAATCGTTTCGGGCTTATCGGCGTAGACTAGGGAATTCACATTTCCACACACAAAATAGTCAAGCGGCGTTAAATCGCACGATCTTGGAAGCCAATTCACGGGTCCGCAACGTTCCCTTCAATAAATCAATCGTGGCACTAGCTGTGTGACATGTTGTGCCAGCCGTCTTTATAAACCACAGCTCCTGCACATCATGGTTGTTCAATTGATGAACGAAAAGGTCAGTTATCATGGCTCTATAGCGGTCACCATTGACTGTAACATCGTTTTTAAAGAAGTACGGACCAATTATTCCACTAAACCTTAAAGCACACCAAACAGTTAGATGAAACGGTGTCTCAACATACACTTGATTATTATCATCACTCCAAATACGGCAGTTTTGTTTATTGACGTATCCATTCAACCAAAAGTGAGCTTCATCGCTAAACAAAATTCGCTTATGAAAATTGGGATCAACGGCAATCTTGTTTTGGGCCCATTTTTACACAATTTTGAAGCGTTGTTCAGGCGTCAGACTATTCATGTTGAAATGCCAAACCAAACTAAAAATAAATCACTTGACAGGTGACAAAATGGCCGCCAGTTAAAATAGTGTTGTCAACTTAAAGTTCTGTACCTACAAAAAAACACCTTTTATTATTGATTGAATGTAAAGGGTTCTCTAATAGCGACGTGTAGATGACAATGACATTGTATATGTAATATAACATCGTTCAAATGGATGGTGATGGCAATGACATCGTTATTTTCAAGGGACTCACAGAGAGTGATGATATTGTTCCAAAGGCGAATAACAGAAAGAAAAAATTGTCTTTCGGATTTAAGAAAGGTGAACTGCGTTAAAATCAAACAAGGAGATCTGTTGGATACCGAAAACCGGATTTTATCATAAATACATATATGTCGGCTGCTTTGTTTTAATAATGGAAATAATAATTCACTAAATTCACTTTCATATAAATTTTCAGATTTGTTTTTGAAAATTCAAAAGAAACTGAGCACAATATCACTAAAAGTGACCATTTTTGACAGCTGACCAATCAGAAGCTCGAAAAATTCAGAGGATGTAAAACGTAATGCGTTGAATCCTGCCATTCTGAATATTGACACATTTCTAATTGAATGAGTCAACGAATTCCACTAGCCTGTCAAATGCTTGTCAAATGTATGTGATAAAAAATGATTTCCGTATTTCGCTTCCAATAACATCGAAAAATCATATTTACCACAACCTCAAAAACTAAAATCTAATAGAATGCTCGAAGGTTTTAGAACCAATCATAAAAATGTTCATGTTTGTCAGTATAAACACATGTCAAAGTCATGTGAAATGTACTGTCAGATCTCAATTCTTAATTAAGTAGTCCAAATTATAAACGAAAGAAAAATTTGATAATCCTTATTGGCGATAAAAATTCCGTCCTGGTGACTCTGATGACAAGATATACCTTGAAAGATTCCTCACAAGCGGCCGTAACCCTTGAAAAATAAATTCAAGAAAAAGTCCAGATTTTAACTCACACCACCGAAGAAGAAGAGTAGAATCATTAATCCATTAGATTTCTGAATATCTTAAATTTTCTTCGTTATTAACTGAGATAATTTTAGCTTTTCAATTTTTCTCCACATTTTCTTGAAATAAAAACTTCAACCACAATATCAATAGGTACTTCTAAGAAAACCACCAAATCTCTAAGTGAAAATCTTTCCTTCACCAAAATATTTCACAGTTTTCTTTCCAAAACATCAACTTGCTTATTATGAGTTGACGCGATGATGATGATGAGATTCCATCATCATTGAAAAAACCTTAATCATTAATTTTAGTTAAATTCAGGTGGCATGAAAAGCAACCTTGAGATTTTTTGACGTAATAAATAAATAAAAAAAAAAATGATATTGGACCGAATTTCTTTAATATTTTGTCAAATTGGAATTTATTTTCGCAGAGTTTCCCTTTATTGGTATGTTGTGGGAAATCAAAAGAAAAACTTATGGTTTGATGAGAAGCAAAGTTTGTTTACACTAACATCTGTTTTCTGTGGTGGTTCAAAATCAAAGTGGATCCTGCGAGACGTAATAATTTTAATGGGTAACTATGTACATATGTATGTATGATTGTATGCTGCTTAGCTTTGGTTCACTTTACTTTGAACATATTTATTTATACACGACATAATATACCCGTAAAACCAATTCTGATTAATTAATTTTAAGTTTTGTGTCTAGATATTGACATCCTTTGAGATTGTGAATGTTATTTCATGCTATGACGATGGGGGTTGTAAACTATACATGACTATTTGCTTTTATCCTAAAGGAAACGCGATGTGGAGATGTTATAAAATGACTAGATGTTGACATTTTAATTACAGTCATAATATATTGACTTTTTTCAAAACTCGTTTTGTAGAAGTTTGGAGTCCCAAGTTTTCCACGGTTTTATGAATTTGAAGTTTTATCAAAAGCTTTTTTTGAGTTTTCGAGTTTAAGGTTTTTAAGTATATTTTAATAATACCGATTTAAGCATTTCCAAACATCTATAAAACTAGTTCTGCCATGAAACTTATGGGTGTTTTTTTATACGTGTATTTTTCAATCTGGCAATACTTTTTTCGAGGTTGGTCTTTTTGACAAACCTCACTTGATTTATGCTCAGTTTGGTTTGCCATTTCATAATAGACTTACTCCTGAACAGCGTTTGCAAATCGTGCAAAGTTATTACCAAAATAATGGTTCGGTTTGCGCTACGCATCGCGCGCTGCGTCCAATATTCGGTCGACATAATCGCAAAATCGTATAAATTCGAGCAACCATGGATCGGTTTCGCACCACGTTTACTCAAGTGGATAATGCGCATCCTCAAAGAAGCCGTACAGTGCGCACCGAACACGCTAATGCTGTGGTAGAGCAGAGTATCAAAGAAGACCCGAATGAGTCCATCCGCCATCGTGTGCAACAATTGGAGCTGTCGAAAATTGGGCATCCCGGCTGGAATTTATTCGCGCCAGCCATGGTGGCCACTTGCCTGAAATTATTTTTAAAACATAATGGCAAACCCTTGTCTTTATAATAAAGCTTAATTCTTGCCCATAACATTAAATTATATGCTTTTAATTTCTTCTTGAAAACCACACGTTTTAAAAAAAACACCCTTTAAAAAAGTTCTTGAAGGTTCTAAAAGAAATATTTATCACGTGCTAATTGGACTGTCGACATGGTGACCTGAACATTACATTTACAATTAATATTACATTTCAATTCACCGCCACCAAAGGACATCCATACATTTATTCTCCTGTATAATAAATAAATTATTGTCTTCTCACTTGTATCACATTACCAATCAGCTGAAGTCAAATCACATCCCAACATCATCCTTCAGTAAATACAGCACAAAAAAAAGTCATTGATTCTTTATTCCAAAGGACATCTCTGCCAACGTTGTTGTGTGTGCGATCGCCTGGCGGCGCGGTGTGCAAACTTAATACACCATCATGAAAGCAATTATTCCACAGAGATATTTTTCAGGACAGCATCGATTTCATTCGTTTGGTTGTGTAACCAAACGAGTGTATCGTGTATGGCTTACTGATTCTCGATTCTCGTTGTTGATGATGATGATGATGATGTTGACTATTGCTGCCTTTTGTGGCAGAAAAACTAAACGCTTCAATAAATCTGAAAGCCTAGGTCAAAGAATCAGACATCCGACATTGACCAAACTAATTAAAAAGCCTGATAATTGGAACTGTGGGTTCCTTTCCAGTTCGAATTGATCACGAAGTACAATTTGAAGACATTGAGTTCTGTACGAGAGTTGTTGTGTATTGAACAGAGAGGAGGCACACCAAATGGCATTCAAGTGTGTTTCTGTGGCTGTTTTTCCTTATTAATGAATGTAAATGGCTCAGACGAACGAATTAACTCTTGGTGCTCCTGTCGTTTCCAATACTGATGCCATCGTCATCATCGCGGCGCTGTTTGGCTCTTTCATTCTACAAAAGACCGCATCATTCCAACAAAAAAAAAAAAAAAAAACAGCCTGAAGGATTCTTCAGCAAAATTGAATTGGCCTCTTTTGTTGAAAGCTGATCCTTTTCTATACTTGTGCCTCGCCGGCGATGCTTCTGTTGTTTAATGTTTTGGTATCAAGTGGCAAGTGGAAATCCAATGGTTTGTACATGAAGAGAAGTTTTCTCGTTTTGAATCCAACAAAGAAGTTGGTGTATTATGTGTCTCCTCATGAATCTATGTACCTATATATGTATATAGCTATGCATTTTGAAATGAATGAGAGGCGACTTTGAACTGATGGAAATGAGTGGCATCATAGGATGGTAGATGGTACATTAACTTGCTGAATAGCTAAGAATTTTCTTTAGAATTCCCTCGAATTTTCTACAATACACTAGCACGACACACAATTACGATGAATTTGAAATGGTCCTTCAGTTTCTTTGATGTGTTCATACATATAAACAATACAGTATACAGTACACTGCTGAATGCTGAAAGCTGCGGAGCTGGATAACTATGAAGATGATGTTGATATTTTTTGTACTCATTCATTAGTATTGTCAAAGGATGTCTTGTTCTGGTGTTGCTATATAACTGTTGCCCGAAATAAGCATTCAAGTGAAATTCGTTAAGGAGCTTTCAACATAAAGCATTTTGGCTTTTTGGTTTGTGTTGAGCCTTGAGGGCATTTTGAGAAATGTTATAGATGCATAGAGCGCATTTTGTGGGATTCGACCAAAATATCTGAGGTATGAATCTTGGAAAGGTTTTCAAGGGAAACACTATTTAACGGAAAAAGAGATAGTTTTGAATATGTTCCATGATGCAGATAGTAGAAGTGGTTTACTTTTAGTCAGAGTATTGTAACGAAGTTACATATTTTTCCTCCATCTACAAACCTCCTTCACTTCAACTGTTATTGGATTTTGAAATTCAAATAATAACGACCGGCAGTCACCGGATACACAGTTGATCGTCATAAGCCAGATATACGAACATATGATATGATGAAAAAATGTTGGAAGAGTTTTTCTGCACCTTTATAATTCACACTTACTCCTGCTCACAGAGATGATAAGTGAAGGTGTAATTTGTATGGGAATTCGTCTTCTGCCTTTACCAGTGTTGTGCGTACCATTCTCGAGAATGAAAGGAGAATTACCAAAACACACGATGCTGAGTGCGTGGTGCACTAGATAGTAGTTTCGAAGTTTTTGGCTTTCGGGCTGTGAAAGTATTTTGTACCTTTAATTTCGACTGGGGCCGGGTACTCTATCCCACCGTAGAATTTGTGCCTTTAGTTTCGACTAGGGCCGGAGCCTCTATCCCAGTTATATGAAGTACTGTGTTATTTATTCAGGCAGATATATTGTAAAAGATTGTAAGACTTGAAAGTCAAATAAAGTTGACGAATAGTTGAAGTTCTGAACCCTGGATCCGCTGAACTACCTCAGCTATAAAGACAAAAAAAAGCATCACAGTATGATAAATGTTAATTTATAAAAAGAATTGACAAAGTTAACTGAAAAAATATTAATTTTAAATAGATTTTTTGATCTGAGCTCATTGTTTTTAAAGCGTATAAAACATTTGATTTTTAAAAATATTGCATTTAAAAAATTCTTTGGTTTTCAAAAATACTAATTTTTGTAAATTAAAAATTCTTTTAAGCATGTTTGTGGTAGAAAAACGCTCCCAGTTTTTCAATGGTGAGTTAAAACAGAGTAAGCTTACTCTAGTAGTAAATTAACTCACAATTAACTGAAGAAGCAGTTTTTCAGTGTTGAATGCCCAACTAACAATTTAACTTGTATAAGTTTCTAAACAAGCTATTTTCAGACTGCTATAGAAACAGCAAAAGGCCTTATGCAAGTAATTTTGGCGCACATTACGCAAACTATTTAACTGCTTTAAGACTTTTGTTGGCAGGTGTTATAACAGCAAATAGCTTGTCATCAAATGCAATTAGCTTGGCTCAGCAGGGTATTTTATGACAGCTAATGCTAATAGCTTGCTTTGGATGTTATAAAAAGACCCTAAAAAAGCCATTTGATGACAGTTATTGCTAAAAGCTTGCTTAAGATGCTATAAAAAGGCTTTAACCAAGCCTTTTAATGGCAGACATTTGCTAATAGCTTGCCGTAAGTATTTATATAAAGGTTCAAGTTAAAACATTTGGAAATAAAAAAAATATATTATTTTTGTATTGTTTAAGTAGTGGGTATTTATTGCATTATTTTTATTTGTATTGTAGTTTTATATATATTCCTCTTCCTAGTAAGCTTCCGAAAGTCATATTTTAATTATAAAAATTTTTATTTACCTGGGTTTGAACTCGAGACCTTCCGCGTACCACTCCAGCACTCTACCACTACGCCACTTCGTTGTTGAGAAAAATGTCATCAAATGGGAACTACTTGATAGCATATTAATTTAGTTTGCATAAGGCCTTTATTGGCAAGCCTTATACAAATTGTTCGCTTTGACTTGTCGTGGAGAGCCTTATAGCAGCTATCATAGCTTTAATTTTCTGTAAACAACTTCGGAAGGCCTTATACAGGCAATTTTTAAACTTTATCTACAAGCCTTGTATAGAACTTGCCAAACTTACTTTAAAAGGCCTTAAAGCAGCTATTTTCTAATTGTAAGAGTGTGAAATGTGTAGCTTTCAAAAATATGCTTTATGCAAGCTCTATACAAGCTATTACTTCCCAAATTCGGAAAATTGGATCTTATACAAGCGAAATTGGGTGCATATGGAACGATTGAAAAAACGTGGTTAGTAAAACATAAAAAAAAGCATTTGTTCATTAACCCTGAGTTAACTAATGAAATTTGATGAGTCAACTCGGGTTTAACTTTAATCTCACTGGACCTTAGTGTTCGAAGTATGACCAATGTCGCAGGCTCCTGGCAATGCCGGGCCGCATAAAGATTCTGCGAAGAAAAGTTTCTTTTTTGGCATCAAATATAACAATTTTTGTTTGTTTGATCTATTAAGCTTATTGCTGTCACTTCTTTTAACTAAGTTATATTTGTTGTGGAAATTTTGAGTTCGTTGACTGTTGTTTTTGTTCTTTAGCATTTAATATTAATACATTCTAAGATTTTCAATTCCAACAAAATTAATAAATAAATAAAATTAAGAACCTTTTAGCTCTGTAAAGCTTTCATTTGAAAGAATTTTAGATGTCTTTTAGAAATAAATGTGTTTTTGTTTTTTTTTTTTTTAACCAAGTTCTGGTTTTATGTTAAGTAAAGGAAGAGAGATTTTGTTTTTTTCTTTCAAAATTATATGCATTAATTTAATCTGAGAAAATAGTTGTACTTCTACAAAAGATCCATTGAGAACATTTAAGACACACCATCTACTTAATAATGCAAGCTTTTTGGAAATCTTAATCTATTCAGCTTGCAAATTGGCTTATTTTTTATGAGAATTTCACATTTGGGTCGGATGCATAAACATTGTCTTAAGAAACAAAACTTGAGAAGAAAATGAAAATAACTGACTGAATCGAGCAATTTTTAGCTTTGTTTAAATAAAATTCGTTTCTTCTCCGATAAATTTAATTTTAATCTTTATGCAACAATTCGAATTTATTTTGAGTTAACATTTCTACAAGAATTGAAATTCTTGACTGACGGTTTTGAGGATACATATGTTTGGATCCGTATGCGAAGTCGTCCATACTTTGTTGAGTACGTGCACGGATCCAAAATGGACTAGTTTTCCTTGAAGGGAATCTTCAGATTTTTGTCACTGAACGTACTCAATATCCTCCTATGACTGCTTTTAAACGATGCAATTTTGTCTTGTGGTATGTGGTGTAGTACAGTCATTTGGTTGAAAAACTTTAGGTTACTTGGAAAGTTTTCCGGGAGTTTTGAAAATTGCCAATTTTATAGATTTCGACGTGCTCTTTCAGAGTTTCAACTTTGCCACATTCTTTGTGCTTTTCCTTATTGTTGGAGTATGTTTTATTTTCATTCGTCGTCCACTCAGATAACTTCGCTTAATCAAATGGAGTAAAGAGTGCAGAGTGATTATATTTCTTCACTTGTACAAATTCAACATTCATTAAAAATGGCAGCGTTTAAAAGGTACAATTTACAATTAGAAGGAAACTAAAATAAAAACGAAGATTAAAAATCGTTCCCTTCTAAAAGAAGTCTATGCTGATCGCACAGAGAAAAGTCCACGTTTTTATTTCACTCTACCGTTAGCATAGATGTTTACACATCAAAAAATGAATAGTCCAACAATAAGTGCCAAGCTTCATGAATAAAGATAATTGATACATTTCAATTGGGACGTGATGGTATATATTCAGGAAGTATTATGATGTTAAATTAACATCATTTTCATATAATTATGAAAATTACTATAGTTTATTGAATCAATTACATATGAATAAATTTAAACGTTCGTACATTTTGACTATAAACTTTATCTACACTGAAGCAGATTCGAGTTAAAAATAGAACAACACACATCCACACGCAGACACACATACCTATACCATATTTACTTTGTTGAGTAAAGATATTGCTGTTGCTATATTTGGTATACAATTTTGCATTAACTTAAATATGGTTATGATGATTTTTTTGAACAAATTAAGAGAAATAGAGAGCGAGTTCCTTCATAAATACTTGCTGGTTAAATGTGCAGATGTATGTTTATGCAAATGAAAAGTTCAAAAGTTATTATCAAGTTAATTATTTTTTTTTCCTCTCACAATTCTTCACTTAAGTGTAATTAATATTCTGTGGTAAGCATAATTAACACAAATTTATCTTCACAATACTCTATGTTTATATATTTTTTTTCCCTTATAATATAAATCTTTATTTAAGAACCTTATTATAGTGAAAATGGTTCTGAGCTTTGAACGTCTTTCATTAAAAAAGGAGGATGAGTTTTTATTGCTTACTAAATCTTACTTACTATATTTTCTTTATAAGACCCTTAAAATGAGAGAATGGGGGAACGCGTGTGAGGGAAGGAACTATATGATTTCAATATCTTCTGGAATTTCAAACATCAATACCTTAAATAATTTGTATATGATAATTTAGTATTATTATTTAGCATATGATAAAATTTTAGCAAATGCTCAATACTATTATTTCGAATATTCTAGCATATGCTTAATAGTTTTAGATTTTGCTGATTGATTATTTTGCTTAGTTGTTATGAACGTATACGGAATGAGAATGTGATGTATGGTATGATAGTCACCTTAATAATAATCTTAATTTAAGGTTTGATTACAAAAAATTCAATGAAGAAATTACCGTTCTTTTTTTTTTTAATTTAAGGAAGTGTGATAAAACATTTAAGTAAAATAATCGTTGTTTTATTGACAAAAATCAAAGTCAAACATGCATGTACTGATGAGGTACTGTAAGCCCTATCAAATCTCCGTTATATCCGCTCAACGCTGCTTTAAGAATTTTCTTAAATTCATATTGAGATCAACTATTTCTGCTATCTGTGAAAATTTCGGCTTCTTATAACGACCTATTACAAAGATAATAATAAACTCAAATCGTTTATCGATTTAATCTTGACAATCCGATTAATAGAACTCAGTTAGGAAAATTTTATACAAATAAAATATCAAAACAAAATAGTCTCTTAAAGAAAGTCGATAATGTTCATAAAATAAAAGCTTTAATCCCTTTGAAGGTTCTCGAAAATAGAGTAAAATTTTATGGTGGGGATAGCTTTGTTTGAACTAAATTTGAAACTATTTGAATGAAAGGATATTGTTCTTAGGAATGAACATTCAATTTTTTATATCGAAGGACAACACTTTTGAACACTGCCCTTTTACTTAATTAAAAAAACAAATTTCAATCAAATTAAATAAGATTAAATAAGTCAGGATGTTCTCACAAAACAAACATATGTTCGACAAGTACATTATTATACCTATATATTATGAGTAAAATTGAAATAATTTTAGCTTACTAAAGAATTTTCATAAGCATCCTTGTAAACATTCAGCAATGTTTTTCAGAACTTTTTGAGAGCATCATCATTTCTAAACCTTGATCTCATTATAATACACAGAACGTGATCCTTCCTTCTAAGAGTTTTTATCACTTGTGAATTCAAAGGTGAAACTTAACATCTCTCAATTTCATCATACCACATATAAATACTCCCACATCCTTATTTTAGAAGATGCGAACATCGATTTTCTTAGTCGTCGCCGTGCGTCGCTGAGTATCATGTGTGTGTCAAGCGACTCTTAACATATGCCAAATAAAAGAAAAAATAAAAAAAAAAACCTATAAATTCTATTTAGATGCAGCACAACGAATCGAGAAACGCCAAATTCACTCACGTTCACATATTCGTATAGGATATAAAAAAACTCACGAAATCCAGTCATCCTCAAAAGCTTAAAACTAAATCCAAAAAGAAAACTGCACACACATACGGTTTTTATTGTGTGCAAACGAATATGAAATTTAATCCTTCGTCATCAGACAGAGAAGCAAAGTGATGGATGATGGGGGATTTAATCCCACCGCAAAGACCCAACGTTCGTTGGATAAATATACCTAAATCTAGGTTCGTATCTATTAATATAGTAATGTCTCTATTATATAGGGACCCTTATATTAATACCATTACACCGCACCAGGTAAAGATAAATCATATAAGGCGAGTAAATGAAGTCTTGCCTCCAAAACAATATTTCGTTCGACATGGATGTGTGTCATTTGCCATGAAAGGCACGAATATCCAGCACGAGGATATACACATAAGAATAAACAAAGACTCGATATAAGACTAAAAGCTCAACTCAAGCAGAGTCACGTACCTATGCCTGTGTTTTGTTTGATTGTGACAGGCAAATGGTAGATATGCGGTAGAAGGAAGGAAGAAAGGAACACCTTGAAGCAATTTGACGAGACTTTTTTATTAGATTTCTATGCCAAGTGGCTTAATTTTTGTTTTAACGAGCTATGGGTGTGGCAATTCCTTGTGTTCCATTTTGTTTTTTCGTTTTTCGTTTTTTTGTCAAAATGATATTTGTTATGTTGAATTCAGAATTCAGTTGACAAGATAGCATTTAATCATCTCAGTTGTCATTTTCATACGACATATTTATTTATTTTTTTTTTTTTACAGAAATATGGATTTCAATTCAAAAACAATTTATTTGATATATGTATTAGGGATATTTAAGTTGTTGCTAGAAATGTGTCATAGACACGTGGTAAATAAGTTTATATAAAATGCAGAAGCACATTGCTCAATTTTTTTTTTTTTTTGTATCTTATACCAACTCATTTCCCTTTACTCTTAATTTCATAAAAAAATATTCCACATACGCCCAAGTGTACGTGAGTAGAGTTCACTTGGGCGTATACTTATCTAGTTTATCCATGTATTGTAAACTTAAATGAGCCATGCACTTTGTTATTAATTACTTCAATAGAACTTCAAGATTTCAATGGAAAAAGCAATTTCCACTCAAGATTTTCTTATTGTCATTCAAAATAAAGCAACAAAAAAAAAAAATAAAAATAGAAGCACTGGTTGCAATTCTCTTGACGTTTTAAATTTCTTCACAAAACTATATGAAAGACATGAGAAGTCTCTTTTTAAACAAAGTGCACAATTGCTTGCACATTCCTTTTAATGAGAATAATCGATTTTTTTATAATATATTCGACCTCATTAAAGATCCTTATTTCAAAGAGCTCACTTTATTCTTTTAAAAATATGGAGAAAAAACCCATTCATGCGGGTCTGTCTAAACTCAATCTCCCACGAATGCCGATAAACTTGAAAGTCGTAAAAAATCGACTGTATCGCATCAACTTGCAAGACTTTAACGGGGAAAAGTGTTGGAAATGTAAGGCAACCAATACTTTTAAAATTGATTCGAGTTGAATCGAATTGAATTGAATTGAATTGGAATTGAATTTAATTGAATTGAATTGAATTGAATTGAATTGAATTGAATTGAATTCTATTGAATAGAATTAAATTGAATTGAATTTGAGGGGCCAACAATTCTTCCTATAAAGAATCGTCTAAATGACATTAGTCAAGTTCGGACCTCTTCAATGATGTGCAAATCTAATTTTTGAGCTGCTCACTCAATCTGGATGAAAGCCTCATGTATGAGATCGTTACAAAATCCCGCAGCACATAATCCCGCAGCACGAAATCCCGCAGATTACAAATACAACAAAATCCCGCAAGAAAGTACGCTGCGGGATTTTCAATACTTCTTAAAAAAATACGATTTGAAGAATTTTGATGGTGATTTCGAATAAAATAATACAATAGGAAGAATGTTGGTGATTTCGAATATAATATTTTTCTGGACCTTGACAAAGGTTGCGTTCTGGACCTAAACAGAGATTTAATAGTCTTATATTTTTTTGTTTGAGAAAAATTTGTTTCTTCTTTGAAAAAAAAAGTAGAAAATTGAGATTTTTGAAAAAAATTGAAAAAGGGTTTAATTTTAGTTGAAAACTGTTTACATTGGCGCCTGCCAGGCGACTGAACAATGAACATACCCTATGCGGAGCAACGGTGTTGTGTGAGTGGGAGGACCACTAGAAAAAAGGGAGTTAAAATCCTTAGAACCCGCGCAGCATAGACGCCTGCCTGGCTACTCAACGAAGAACGGAAAAAATAAGTTAAAAAAGCATTTTTTTTAATTTGTAAAACAAAGTTTATGAGAAATGTTTTGTTTCCAAAAAAACAAAATTTTTCCTGTGTCTAAGTTCCAGACCCACTTCCAGAACTTTTTTTTGAATTTGTAAGAAAGTTGTTTCCAAAAAAGTTACAGACCCGCCTCCAGAACTTCTATCCCAGTTCCAGACCCACCTCCAGAATCTTTATCCCAGATCCAGAATCTCCGTCCCAGTTCCAGACCCAAGGCCAGAACCAATTTCCCAGGTCTGGGGCCAGAATTAATGCCCAGTTCCAGAACCTCCCCCGTCAGACCCACTGCCGTCGACCGACCAGATCCGAACACCAGCCCATAGTCGTCGGCCCAGAAAAAATAGTTGGAAACTTCGTTCTTCGTGATCCTCATACAATCGAGGCACAAATTCTTAAGGGAAAGAAAAATTGCATGCGCTGTCACATTGTAGTAGATCCTGCGGGATATAGCTAAAATCTAAAATCCGCAAGAAAACTCATTTAAATCACCCTACAAGTTGTCATTCAACAGTAATCAGTTTGAAACGAAACTAATTAAATTTCGCATAACTTATTAATTTCAAGGATGATGAAAAAAAAGATCTCTATATTAATACCTGAATAACTTTACTTTGACTTTTATGTGACATGTTTTTGATACTCTGAAGAAGTTACATGTAGTTGAATGATTTTATTGAATTCAACCAATTATTGTAATGAATCAGCAAGGGCGAATTATCATGTTATTTTTAAACCATCAGCAATTTCCATAGTTGTTTTTTTTTCACGCTGTCGCAATTAATTCGTCCTCGAGGATATATTAAGGAGAAAACCAAATGAAATGATTTTAATCTTTACTTAATGAAATGCCTAATCCTTATAAATAGTTAATATTTCCCTTGTGGATTTAGGTACATATACATTTGGAAGCGGCAAGTGCCGTCGTCGTCGTGTTTGTCGGTAAAATTGTTGCATGTCAAAAGGGACACACGCAAATGTTTAGTATCCTGATTGGGGAAGAATCACTTTTGATAGTGAGGTTTTTCTTTGATTATATGAAACACACTTATGTACGACGTATCGTCAAAAGGGTATATTTTTTTTGTAAAACTGTGGTGGAATGCGCAGAGTACAGTTCTGTTTTTTTAAGTAGTCAAGTGCTATATTTGTAGTGAAATACATACTCTCGACACTAAGTGAATTTATTTTTTTTTTGTTGGCTTAATAGTTTCGTGCAGACACTAAATTACTACAATCATGAAAATGGGCAGGAAATTTGGTTTTTGTTTACCTTTTGACCCATCTGGAATGGGATTAATCGGTTTTTGTTCTTGGCTCGGTTGAGGTGAATTTGGTAATTTAGTTATAATTTATTTTCATTGTTTGTTGGGTTTTATTATTGTCTTTCAAAAGAACTTTTCAACACATAAATATAATTAAAATGATAAATGACCGCAATTAAGGGAAATTTATTAATAATAAAAGTTTGATTTGTTTTTTTAATAATGGGTGATTTTTTAAGAGGCTTAGAACTTTTTTTAAAAAAAAAACACAAAAAATTCGAAAAAATGAATGAAATATTTATTTGAATCGATAGTTTGAACCTTGCAATTTAATGTTTAAAGATAATTTCATGCAAATGTTGACCGCGGCTGCGTCCCAGGTAGCCCATCCGCTGAGTCCAATTTTGGCATAGTCTTTCACACATATCGGCCGGTATCTCACGAATGAATGCATGGATGTTGGCTTCCAGTGCGTCAATCGAAGCGGGCTTGTCCCTATAGACATTAGCCTTGACATACCCCCACAAAAAATAATCTAATGGTGTCAAATCGCACGATCTAGGCGGCCAATTGACCGGCCCGAAACGTGAAATTAACTGTTCACCAAACTCGCCTCGCAATTGCGCCATTGTTTCGCGTGCTGTGTGGCATGTGGCACCGTCTTGTTGAAACCACATATCATGCAAGTCAAGAACTTCCATTTCGGGCAAAAAAAAGTTTGTTATCATCGCTCGGTAGCGTTCACCATTGACAGTAACGCTGCGATTCGCATCATCTTTGAAGAAATATGGCCCAATAATGCCGCCGGCCCATAAACCGCGTTGTTCATTTGTAAGACGATCCATGGTTAAATTGCAAACCAAACTGAAGCTGTTTGACAGTGACACAAGGTACTAAACACACGTCAGCTGTCAAAACCAGTGTTGCCAAAACCAAACCAGCTATCAATTTTTAATAAACAAGCACAAGATGTCAACACACATTCGAAAAACTAACTTGGTTTTAAAAAGTGGCAATTGATGTGACTTGTTTTGTGAATCATACAAACATACAAAATATTTGTCTCTCTTGGATTTAGTTGAATTTAAAACAAAAAATGTAAAAGCAATAAAAATAGCTACAATTTATCTTCTTTGAAGACTTGTAGCGACTATATAATTCGCAGTTGCTCTTTGTAGCTCGGATTATATGGAATCTCGATTTATTCGGGAAAATATGCGCCAAGACAAGGTGTAATGGTCATCTTCTGATGAGCCCAGCCATTACATCGGGGCGAAACGCATATATGAACACTTTTATGCTGGTTTATTTTTGTTTTCGTGATTTTAAATCGTATTTATTAAAAATATACGATAAATATGGGAAAAGAACCACATTGCTCAACTGATAAAAGGGTTTTGAGAAACGAGATTAAAGCTCAAGGGAGAACGGTTACAGAAATATAAGATCTATCACTGTTCCAGAAAGCTTTTTTATAATGCAATTCACCATTTTGAGATATTTGGAACTACAAAAAACGTTCCGATAGCACCACGTGCAAGAAAGACGACCGTTAGAAAAGATCATTTAATACACAGAGCTTCAACTGTGGACCGATTCAAAACTTCGAAGCTAATAAAAGCAGATTTTGAGTCACAGTACGATATTTCCCTTTCTTCTAGAACAATAAGACGACGATTTAATGAAAATCAACTAAGGGTCTGCATATCCCAAAAAAAAAAAAAAACATTTGTTTCTAAAAAGAACTTAAAATGCAGAATTCAGTTTGCTTAAGAACTCCTTAAAAAACCTATTAGTTTGTGGAAAAACGTGCTATGGAGTGATGAATCACAGTTCTGTAGATTTGGGTTGGACGGAAAAAAATATGTTTGGCGCCCACTTACCTAAACAACAACACAATCCAAAATGCACCCTCAAAACAATAAAACACAGTGGAGGAAATGTTATGGTGTGGAGAGCTTTCTCTTGGCACGGAATGGGTCCAATTGTAAAGATTAATTCAAAAATTGATCAACATGTGTATAAGAACATATTGGAAGATCACATGATTCCCTACGCTGATGACAATTTGCCTTTGAAATGGCATATTATGCACGACAACGATCCGAAGCATACTTCTCCCTTGGTGAAATTGTGTTTAGAGGTTAAAATCCCAAAAACTTTGAAGAATTATGGGAAAACAACAAAAGTGCTTGGTATTCAATAAAAATAGAACGCTGCAGGCAATTGGTCGAAGGAGGAAATTGGTCGAAGGTTTGCCAAGATGATGTCAAGCTGTGATTGCAAATATGGGATTTCCAAGTAAATATTAACTTTCATGTTGGCATTCAAAGGTAAACTTACTCCTGCCGGTGATGTGCTTCTATATGTCCAAGCTATAGTATAAAAGTTTGTGATAATTGTGGTATTTGTATCTATTTATTTACAGAAATGACTTCACTACATTAAAAGATGGATTCATTAAAAATATCCTAATTTCTTCAAAATAGCAAAAATATTTAATCAAATTTAATAAAATATACAAATTAAAAAAAAAGTGTGCTATTTCCATGTCCTACACTGCATATGTAGGTACTTATCGCAAGCAAAAACATGGCCATATGACGCACAGACTTAGGGATGGTGTAATTGTACATATATCCTAATAATGTAAGCTTCGATTTAACTTTCACACGAAACCACTATTTCCCCTCAAAAACATATACAAAATTGTGTGAAATTTAAAAACAAACTTTTGCCAGCAGTATTTTTTTCCATAACTCGCACCTCTTGAATGATTTTAATAAATGATCAAATGAAGCAAAAGTTGTTATTATTTTTTTTTTTTTTTTTTTTTTTTTTGTCAAATATATTGAACCTTTATTGATCCATAAAATTTTCTTTCCTTCATTATTGAATAAATCCTTTTTCTACTACATTAATTCTTTTGTTCGCTAACAAAGTTCCATCGAACAAAAAAACACTCCTTACTTCAGAAAAAAATTATAAAAAACGAACTCTTTGTTCTTTGTTAAGGATTGCGAATTCTGATTTCCTTTTAATGTGCGCACTTAAGTACAACCCGTCTGGGAATCTGAACAATTGTTGTTTGATTCGCATTTGGAATGATACGGTAAATGTTTCAAATCAATCAAAAGAAAACAACATAAAGAGTTATTTATTACACTGCGAATGCAAAAACAACAACCTTTTCACTCTCTCAGCGAATGATGACAGATTCAACTTGTTGTTTACTCAAAGGCCTAAAGTAACTTTCCAATGTTGAATCAATAAGAAGTATTTTTTGTGAAGAAAATGACCAAACAAAACAAAACAAAACAAAATAAAAGCGAAGAAGAAGTGAATTTGTATTATAAATTCATCATAAGTAAATTTAAAATTGAAAAAAAAATGTTTTCGTTTAATTTAAAACTAAAATAACATATTCAGTCTTATTATGAGTTTCACCCGAACAACATTCCACCCGGAAAATTTGACATTTCACTTTTCGCCTATTGTGAGTTTCCCCCGAAATTTCATGATAAAAAAATTCCCCTTATTGTGAACATTCATTTCGGGCGGAATTTAATGTCACTTCACTTCTCTTTTGTAGGCGAACAAAATTTCGTTCGGGCGAAACTCACAATAGCTTTTAAAATTCGGTGAAACTCACAATAAGGCTGATTATATCGTTGTTTATTTGCATGCTATTAAAAAAAATACGTCTAAAGAATGAACAAATTATATCTATGAGTGTGTAGGTAGTTAATTGAGAAAAAAAAAAACAGAAAAAAAATGGCTGGAAGCATGAGAAATGTAAAACTCTAGGTCAGAGCCAAGAACATACACAAAGTGATTGGAAATCGAGTACAAAATCAAATGTTTGATTTTCATTATGGAAACAGTTCATGGTATCTGTAAGAAGACATCTACAAAAACCAATTTGAAAGGATCAATATTTGCTCCTGTGTTTTTAATTTTCTCAGGATTCCGCATTGGTTTAAGTTAAAGTTGAGTTTTAATTGAAATTTTGATTTTATGCGTAAGATTAGCATTACAGAATCTACATAGCTCTAGATCGACTTGCATACAAAATTCAAGGAATATAGGCAGACACTCAAATTTAAATTGATGAACTGGCGGAGACCTTCGTTTGCAACAGACCCTAGAAGTACCGTGATGGGAATTTCATAGTTTAAAAACATCAACTTAAAGTGGGTTCTCAATGCACTTATGACACACTTGGGTAGATTAATAATAGTGCGTCCACTTTAATTGCAGCTAGAACTTAAACGATTTGTGATTCCCTAGAGGGGAATTTTGTAATTATTTAATACCTTAGAGGGAATTCTCAATAGTTAAAACAATATTGCATTTACAAATAAAGAGTCCGCCATCTAACGTTTTTTTTCAACTAGTGCTTATTTTGTGAAGGGTAACACTTAGCTCATGTCTGATTTGACAGATAATTAGTTTTATCCTTCCGCTGAACGAATATGGTTGTGTATACGCTTCGCTAAGTGGGCCTGCGATCGACTTAGAGAAGATGCCAATTTCGCCAAAAAAATCATCTTTTCAGATGAAGCTCATTTTGATCTTGGCGGGTAGTAAACAAGCAAAATTGTCTCATTTGGGGCACAAAAAACCCGCACGCATACATTTAAAAGCTGATACACCCAAAACGAGTCACTGTTTGGTGCGGATTTTGGTCCAGAGGTAATTATAATTGGGCCATTTTTCGAAAATGAGCAAGGAGTGGCCGTTACAGACAATGGCGATCGTTATCGGGCCATGTTGAACGAATTTTTGTTCACAAAAAATGAAGAGGAGGATATTGGCAACAGTTTTTCAACAGGAAGGCGCTACGTGCCACACAGCCGAAGCTACACTCGATGGTTTGCGCCATTTTCAAAAAAAAAAGAAGTTATTTGGCGGACCTTTTATTTGAAAAAAAATTCAAACTGAAAAAAATTCATCACAAAAATCCGACTGGACCAAATTGGATACTTCCTTCTACGGGTCTGTTCGTAATAGCTCCACAAAGGTTTAAGAAAAAAGAAACCTCAGAAAATTCTCAGTAGATGGCGCTGTAGATGCATATTTCGTTTTGAAGTTCAATTCAATTACCGTTCAATAGGTTGCGCTGTAGGTGGTCAGGAAATGGATTTTGGGATATTTTTTTTTAACTTTTGTTATTTGTAGTGTGAAATGGGGTCAAAATTAAATAATTGTCCGATTTAAGAAATTCTTATTTCTTTAAGGGTTTTTGTTAGGAAATGGCTTTTAGGATATTGTTTTTCAAATTTTGTTTTTTTTATTTGTAGAGTGAAATGGGGTAAAAATAAAAAATGGTTGAAATTTTGTTATATTTAGGGTGATATGGGGCACAAATAAAAAAAATGTTCGATTTAAGCAATTAATTTTCTGTTTGAAAGTTTTTTTTTAAGGAATTGGCTGTAGGGATAGTTTTTAAAATGTTTGTTATTTATAGGGTGAAATGGGGTAAAAATAAAAAAAAATTCTTTTTGTGTTTGAAAGGCTGTTTGTTAGTGGATGGCCCTATCGATTTTTTCACAAAATTGGCATTTATAGGGTGAAATGCGGTAAACACGAAAAGTGGCATCTGATTTCAAAAATTTTTTTTTGTGTTTGAATGGTTATTTAAAAAAAAAATGCTATTTATAGAGTGAAATGGGATAAAAACAAAACAAGGGTTTTTGATTACAAACAATTATTTATGGGTTGGGAAAGTAATACAAATTGGATTTAAAGGATCACGTTTTTGCATATCTATCCATAGGTAGTATTCGATTACAAAAATTAGCTCAAATATTTAATTATATTTTCTTTTATAATTTTTATGCGAAGCTTGTCTACCATTGCGAAGCCGGGCGGGCCAGCTAATGTATCATAAATTATTATATTAGATGTGTTTTTTTGTAATTGTTGTCTTTAAGTAAAAGTGCACAAAAAACGCCATGTATAACAGTTATAACACGTATTATTCTGTTTTTATATGCTAATAATTCATTAGCGGAGAAGTTTATCGTCATTAAGCATTAACTAAGCGGAATTGTTGTTGTGTTTTATTTTGTAAGTGGGTAGGTATACCTACATGCACTATTTTTGAACGATTAACATTTATCTTCACAGTGTGTCTGCATTACAGTTGTTCGTGTGATCCAGTCGTGCATATTTTTGTATTATAACTTTGTAATGCAAATAATAATCAAGACACAAAGTTTGAATATATCTAAGGAATTCTTAATTCCTAATTTAAATGACATACCTACCTCGGAAATGACTTCTGGAACCACTTTTCAATGATTAATGACAAAAAACTTGATTCGTTTCGAAATATCATTTTCAAAGAAAAGGAAAAACAATTTGATTAATTACATAAGCATCATTTCGTTAACCTTTCATAATGATGTAAACAGAGGAGAAGGCCCAAAATACATCCTTATAGAGGGTAAACTCCAGCCTCCATGTCATTATGAAGCAAAATTAAAGTTGAATGATTTATTACCATGGTAGGTATATTTTATTTCAAAAATCATAAAGCACAACAACTCATGAAATAAGTACAGGGAAATTAATTGTTGTAATAATAGCTTATGGTTGGGGATAAGATGGCTTTCTATTAAAAATATATAAATGTAATAGTTACATACATACATAAATATTTAACCTTGATTTTCCTTTTTGTACCTATAGCCTATAGGTATTCGATGAGCCTATTTCTCATATCATACATTAGATCCATGTTATATACACAACATACAACATTTTTCATACACAAGAAACATCATACAGTTTGCTGTTTTCTCAGATGGAATGTGGATGTATGGTATTTTTCTTGTTGTTGTTTAAGAATTTTAAAATTTCATTGTAACTCAATTTGATGTTGATTTTTGTTTCTCCAATCCAAACAAAATTGAAGGTACATCTCTCGCAACGCAAATACAACAGGAACCAAACTTTTCTCATGTGGTGTTGTGGAGTAGCGTGTTGTGTCGGCCGCCGACTGTATACACAAATCAAGCGTGGTTCGTTGCAAGCTGTCATTTTTGGTTTCGCTAGTCACTAATTATTCTATTTTCCCACGCACTGTTTTTTTTTTCCCACACATACCGTGGTATGGTGCAATCGAACCAACAACAAGTATTGCGACACAGCACAACACACCATTCCACAAAACATCACACAGGGAAAATATGACTTCACACACATGAAATACATTGGGGCTATAATGATGTCACATCACATCACTCCACAGCCACAACACACTCCACGAGACAAGTATGGTCGCGTCTTAAAAAGAATGAAACGAATCCGAATGTAAAATAACTATAATATTGTTCAATACTGTTGTGAAAGACAATTTGATGTGCTGTATGAAATGTATGAAGTATGATGAATTAAATGTTAATTAGCTGTAGGATCTGCATGACATTTCTAAGAAACAGAATCATACATGACTCCTTTCTTAATTCTTACATACATTTATGTTGGAAGGCGCAAATCTAAGGAAACTTTTCTACGTTTTCTTTTGAAATTGTGTGAAGTATGAGGAAATAAATCGTAATAGAGTTTTGTACCTTTCTTTTAGAGTCTAGAGAGTTAAACGTTAACCTTTGATGATTTGTCTGCTCCTTTTACTTCTTGCACTTCTGTTCTTAAAACAAACCGAAAGTTGCTAGAAACACAGTTTCTTCAAGTGAAAGTAATGTATAGAATGCAAAACAATACAAATAATTAAAAGAATGCATAGATTGCATATGAATTCATACAAAGATTGGATTCAATTGATTGCTGTCAAATGAATTGAGTACAAAATTATCAAAATATTTTTGATATCAAATGAATGCGGTAATTACATTATTTGAAGTAGAAGTCTCACAGTGAAGTCAACAGCCGTGTTCTAATTATTATCTACGAATCTGGATCATCAGGATAATCCCATGAAAATAAAACAATACGGATCTAAGTGACAACTGTGTTGTATAGCTATCTCTATTTTCCTTACGTTGGTTTATTTTTCATGTATTAGTTGTCCTTTTTCTTTACACTACATTTGACACTAATATGAGAAGCCATCTACCCGCAAGAGTGGGAACTAATTTTCAGATCTTTAAAACAGATAGAGAGTAGGATCCCAAGTTGTTGTTTTATTACGTGTTAAAAAATGATCCTGATCCAGATACGTATAGATAATAAAACACGGCTAATGAATCTAATATTTTTTATTGAAATCATTAAAGATTGCATTCACAAAAGATTGCATTCTTTTAAAACCCTGTAATCTGAAAGGCATTAATGTTGCGAACATGTGGTTTCAGAAAGACGGCATCACATGCCATATATGGAATGTGTTATTATTAATTAAATGAAAGAAAATTCTGACGAACAAATAAATGGATGAAAGTTAACTTTATTCAAAAGATTTGACGTCATTATTATTAGATTATTTTCTCTGTCGATAAGTCGTCATTTGATAATTTTCTCTGAGGATATATAAAAAGCTAATTTCAATTATCTTAAGATTATTTGTTTTTGTTTTATTTCAAATTTAAGTTCTCTGACTCTAAAATAAAAACACCAGTTACACCTACATATGTTGAATAAAATTGATTAAAATTATTTAAAAATCAGCAACTGAATAAAAATTTAATGTAACTAAATAATACACACTCAATCAAGCAATATTATTAGAAATTCGAGAATATTTATTCAATCTACACTCCTCTGATTGAATTTCCAAAAATTAAGTTAGATAATTTAATTTATTTAAAATTGAATTCCATCAAAAGCATGTATGTATGCATGTATGAAGATAACAACATGTATCTTAAATGAGAATAAATTCATATGTGTATATAAAAATATTATACACATACATTTAGAAATACATATGTATATCAGAGGATACGTTACCGGATGTCTTCAATTTAGATGAAAATTCCTTCATTCATACGTGCTTTTCAAAGAATATTCATAGCTTGGAAGCATAAGAAAATATACATAAAAGCAAAAAAATAAATATGTATGGAGGTACACAACATATGCTTATGTATGTATTAAAGTACGCATAGGCATATATTTTTTTTTTCTATTTGAAATCCTTGACAATTGTTTGAGTTTATTACTTTCTGAGTACGAGACATTTTTTTATTGACACACGGAAATGCTGCTCGTTTCCCTCGAGGATGTCCTTAGTGAATTCCATTACTCATTATAATCACATCTTGTGTTTAAATTTGAAAAAGATATCTTTTATTAGATTAAATCAGCCTTTATCATAGAGTAATTTTAGCAACAGAAAACCTAAGGATGATGGTGGAGGGGCGATGGTGACCTTTTTGGACTTATTGGTTTTGATAATTTAGATTTTATGTTGAGACTGGTAAATATATATATGTATGTAGATATTTTAAGGATACAAATCTGAGATAAACTAGTAATCGATTCGTGTGTGAACCGTATAGGTAACATTTGCTGTTAAAAAAGGGATACTACAGAGTTTTAACACGACGATTTGATTCCCATTTTATTGCAAATCTCTTCTGATTCATCAAATAAGTATTTATTACCATTCCATATCATACTGGTATACATTTCAACAATTCTTTTTATATTTTATTCTTTAAACGAACAAAATCAGACGTGACTTCACAATACAAAATAACTAGTCAGCTGTAGGCATAATCAGCTATGATCAGCTGTTCCTCAAATTTCCTTAGGATTGTTTGTTATACCAAAAATTGTAGACTTTTGCCATTTTCACTCTGACAATAAGTGGCTACTACAAGCCTTACAATCCTAGTTTTTAATTATTCAAGAAATCTGAAAAATTGCATCGAAATTATCTGCTTGTTTCATTGCTAACCATATCGTCTACTAGTGGAGAAAGTTCCGCTGTGACCATTTTCAAAAGTTAAAAAAAATTCTATCTTCCGTTATAACGATCGGATCTTAAATATTAAGGTCTTGAAATAAAGATAAAAAGCCAGGCTAGATTTGTGTATATATTTTGTGTTTTAAGAAGGACAATAACAACTGAGCAGTCGATGGTATTTGTCTTTTGTCTTCATTATATAACTAATAATCCAAAATTTAGACTCCTTGCACCTTCTGTTTCGTGATAACTTAAATATTTATCAAAGAAGCTTGTGGAAGTTTCTAGACTGCATACATTATATGTTTTTCAAACTATCAAACTAATTGTGAACGATTTAGCTCCATCAAGCTCTACCATTACATCAATTCAAAATTCTAATGATGCAGGAATTTAGTTCCAACTAATACCGGTCGTACACTACGTGCGCGGCAAGTTCAACCAACTCGTTCAACTTTTTATTCAACTCTTTCGTTGGATACAAACAAATTACAATCTCTTACACTAGTGCAGCAACTTACGTTGTTCACGTTGAGAAACGAAAGTTGAATAAAATGCGTTGGTAGCCCCGTACACAGAGTTGACCAACTTTCCCAAATGTTAGATAGCCTCGTTCACCTAGTTGATCAACTCTTTAAACTTATTCCAGTGTTGAATAACCTCGTACACCTAGTTCACCAACTTACTCAAATGTTGAATAACCTCGTACACTAGTTGATAAACTTGTTCGATTTTGACAGAAAAAAAGTTTTTCGAGTTGATCAACTGCGTTTTCGATATGGTTGCTCAACAAGTTGATGGACGAGTTGATGCCATCGTACACTTAACCAAGGATCACTCGTTGAGGAACGCGTTCAACTTACCACGATGAACAAAAACTCAAGTGCTGACATAATTTTGACTTCCGTTCGGTAAAACTTTTATTGTCGACGCACCCATTCGCTTTGAATTATTAAATTTGTTTGGTATGAGCATGATTTCCTCTCAAAGAAAAAAAAAATTAGCTGCCTTATTGATTATATTTGAAAAGCGACAAAGGAAGAACAAACAGAAAAAAAGATTCTGGGTAGAGTTAACTCCGTTGTCCATATATTTGTTCCACCTTCCATCATTACCTACGAAAAACAAAAAACCGAGAACAGAGCAACAACTGCAAGTTGACGACAACGAATACAAAGTTCATCGCAACCAACGCAACGCAACAGAAATATCATACGTCTACCGCAACGAACCCCAGAGAAAATTAAAATGTTGATCAACGAGTTGAACAAATAATGTGCAACACATTATCCTAAAAATGTTGCTCAACACGTTGATCGAACATTTTCAACGAGCAACACGAGCTCGTACACTTGTTGAGCAATTCGTTGAGCAACGGTCAACAACTGAATCCAAGTCGTTGGTTGAATAGAATTGAAGACACCGTACATTAGAGTTGAATGCGTTCAATACGAAATTTGTGCGTTGAGCGCCTAGTGTACGACAGGCATGCATAAGTGTTAATTTAAACTATTTGCTTTTCTAAATAAAATGTTCAATAGTAAATTTGTTTGATCAAATTGGTCATTTGACAAGTGTTTTCAATTAGTAGTAGATTACTTAGTCCCAGTTTTTTGGTGGTTAGTTAAACCGGAGTTAGCTAACTCTAGAAGTAAATAAACCCACAGTTAACTGAAGAAGCAGTTTTTCGGTGAAAAATGCATGCGGAACGACTAATCAAACTCGGTGGATAAAACATCAAAAGTATCTGTTCAGTTAATCTTGGGTTAAATCACAAAATTTGATCAACTAACTCGGTCGTAACTGAAAAACTGGACCTAAGTATAATAAGCTTTGTGTTAAATAAATAATAATTAGTTCTGTTCGCATAAATAGGTTTTTCAATAGAATTTACTGAGTCAACAAAATCACGGTAAAGTGATTTTATGTTTATTTATATTTTTATTGTCATATGTATATAAATCATATTGACACTTTATATCTGTTATTGAACATTAAATGTAGCTCTTTGCTATTTAATGGCAAAATATTTATTTTAATTTAATCTGGTGGAAAAACAAAAAAAAAAAAAAACAATTAATTTGTTTGTATTGTAACAAAATTTGCTAGCGATTGTCAATAAATAATGTGAAAATCATTCAACAAATCATCAACAAAGTAAATAAACAAAAACTGTTTCAATTAAAACATAAAAAAATGAAAAAAAAAATAAATATTATTAAACCAATTTTTCAAATATAATTTGATATCATCCAATGTTTGCACTCAGAATTATTTAAACATTTAATTGCATTTCATGTCAATATCCAAAGTACCCTCTTTCCGTTTGTGTAATTACAGATTTATTCTAGTCAATAAAATAATTGCTTTTATTGTTGATCATTTTAAACTTATCGATTTTTAATGTCATTTTTATTCCGGAGTTCTCAATTTTTTGTCAATTACATTTCATAAATACAAAATCATTAGTATCTTTTTTCGAACAAAAAAAAAAAAAGATAATAGAAAAAAAAAACTCCATTTGTATTTCGATTTAATACACTTATCGATGAAAATTATAATATTTGAAATTAAAATCGCCTCAGTGTATATAGTAGAGTAGCAAATAATCACACCCACACGCAAGCTTATTTGATTGTGTTCTTAATTTTATAATATTTAATGCTATTAAAATTCACTGGAAACAGCTAATTAATATTGAATAATTTAATTAAAATAAAACCATAGCATAAACATTGCGTTTTTGTGCATAATTTTTGTTTTCTAGTTTAAATTCTAGGTATTGGTTCGACAATATATGATTTTAATCCATGTTCGGTGAAATAAAAACCAATTCATTTTTTTTTTGTGTTTGGTTGTCTCTTAATAAATAGAATGCATATGTATATATATTCTGTGTTTTTATTTGCTTCGTAAAGTTATTTATTTAAATTAGTTTTCAGCACTATAAACAAAGAGTTTTTTTTATTTTAGAAATGTTGAAAATAAATTTATAATCTCTCTCCGATGAAATATAAATTTACACTTTTACACTATTATGTTGCTCGTATATTTCCAAATAGAAAAAAATTTATTTTAAAACAAAATTAATACCCACACGCATAATAATAAAATCGTTGTATATATTTTTGGAGTTCAGAGAACAAAGTCCTAACGGGCTGGCCTGCGCCACATGGGTGCTCTAATAATGCTTAAAATTCTCAGCTATACATGAACTTCACCCAAAATTTTCAAACTTTTAAAACTGATTCTGTTTCTTCCATATGCTTATACATTGCGATCGAAACTTCTAATAGAAGTGCAACAATTTTATAAGACGACGAACATATTGCAAGAACTTTGGCTAACTTTCAACTTTGCAACACGTTTTGAAAGTTTTCAACCAAAACTAACCACGATCTTAGGTTTTATATTGAAAGAAAAGTACACTCTTGATGGTGAGCAATCTGAAGTTGAGTGGTGGCTCCATGGAATGATTTGGCAGGCAAACAAAAACAACATAAAATAATTAATTTGAAGAAAATGAGAATGACATCGGCAGGTCCAATAATGGTGTTTGAAAGGCCATCAAGATAAAAGTTTTTATTAATACAATTGTTGGCTTCTTTATAATCATATAAATGATTACTTTGAGATTAAAAACAAAAAATAGTGAAATGCTTTTTGTCCTAAAATCGTCTTTTTCCTTCGTTTAGATGCGAAGAAAAATAAGAGCAACACTTACAATAAACTACTTACATCTGTTACTTTTGTTTAACAAAAGCTGTGTTTTATTGGTAATTTATAGATAGCGCAATAATCAAGTACCAATAAAACGGTTTGGCTGTGTTAATAAAATGCTTTAGCAACTTTAGGCTGTGTTCGGTACAAATATCTTAGTTCACATCCATTTTGTCTCCACCAAACTACAAATATCATAGATCACATCCATTTTGTGAGTAAAAAACAACATTAAGGTTCAAGTCATGAATACTTTTCAAGAGCGCCATCTTCATCTTCAAAGTTCTAACTATGTATAACCACTTTTATATCCACTCACTTACTGGCTTATTTATCGACACTCTTTGTTTTTGTTTTTCTTTGCCAAGTGAAATTTTACTGCGCTGGCTATAAAATTAGCAATAAAACACGGCTAAAGTAATTATTATCCATATATAGGAAGAACTTTAAATTGGGAACACTGTTTTTTTGTGACAGCTGATTTGACAGTTCTCTGTTGTTTTGAGGTAAGTTCGATTTAGTTATTCATCATAGGTCTATTTGGTTAATTGAAATTTCTTGCGAATTTGCAGAAATTTTCACAAAATTGCACAATTTAATTTGTCACAAAACCCTGTTTGTTAACTCGAAAAAGTTGCAACGAGAGAGAACATTGAGAGACAAAAAAACTTTATAAATATTGTTAACAGTCAAACGGTGCATCGATGAAATTAGGAATATGAGCAGGCAAAATCCCTTCTGTTCATGGTAGTGTTGGTGTTAGGGTAGGTCCTGCTTGTGCAGCTCGGTGAGTGTGGCAGATGGATTGAGTTAAGATCGCATTCCATATCTGACCATCAAAGGGCGCTCACCGAGTTAGCGCGATTAATAAGCGGAATTAACTATAAATTATTTGTGAGGTTTACAATATAAATAATAAGAAATTTATAATTTATGTAATTTTTTTTTTTTAAATTAAACGCAAATTGTTAACAAAACCAGACTTTTGGCATGTGGTTGTTGATGGCATGAAGAGAACAATTCTGACGTTTTGTACTGAAAAGTGGTTTAATGCGTTTGTTAACTTTCTTGAAAGTTTCTCCATTTTTGAGAAATTCGTTCTCACTTTGGTGTTTTGACAGGTTTTGCACATTTTACTGACAAAAAGATACCAAACAGACCTCATGATTATACCCATACGCCCATCAGTGAAAGTGGAAGCAAATTATTCAAATTTATTTTGAAAAACATTGTTGAATTCGAGAAGCTCATCGGGAATTACGTGCATTTTATGTTGCTCATAATGAATCACACTTTTGGTCAAATAGCTAAACAGAACTATCACATTTGGATCGATGATAATTCTCTCGCGTTCAGATTTATATCCAAAGCGATATGGATAGTTTTGTGTGTTTGTATGATCCCTTAATAAAACAGCTGTTTGCCAAAAACGAAATCTCAAGCTGTCCTAAACATTCTGCTATTCTATAATGGTCACGAACAGCTGTTTTGGTCGTTCAGAAACATACATGGATACTCGATTATATCTAAGATAAGCTATCTTAGTGAATCCTGAACTTGGCCATTGTCAAAACACCATTACCTCCAGAAAAAGTCATCGTTTGGTGCATTTTATGAGCTGATGGAATCATTGGTTGATATGTCTTCAAAGATGATTATGTTCAGAACTTTTTCATGCCTCAATCGGAAGGTATTAATATTACAGATGTGTAGTTTTAGCACGATCGTTAATATTACCATACATACAGCGTGCTATACAATTAATTTTCTGGAAGAACTTTTTGACGAACGATTAAGTTCACAAAATGAACCTGTCAACTGATGCCATTTTGAAGTCAACATTCGACGCGTTTTTGCCAAAATACAGCCTAATTGACTGCGTATATAGTATGTGGAAAATTGAACCTCCAGATTATCCCATGTACGCTTCCCAGCCATGGCCGGCACATAACCGAAATCATTTTTATATTGTTTTGGGGCATCTGTCAAATCTGTTTTTATTACTGTTCAGTTACTGATGCCAAATCATCATGGCAAGTTACAACATTGAACAGCACGTCCAAATTATAAAACTATATAAAACTACACAGCGAACGCAACAATGGACATTCTGCATGAAAGATTTGAGGGAAGAGTTTTTCTCGCAGAGGTGACATGAGTTTACCACCAAGATCATGCGATTTTACCCCGTTAGACTTTTTCTTGTACTTTCTGAAGTCGCAACTCTTTTGGATCAACAAGCCCCAATCGAACGATGACCTCAAAGCTAACATAGCCCAGGCCATCGCTCAAATTCAGCCGGATCAATGCGAAAGAGTCATTGAAAATTAGACAACTGGGATCCGTGTTACCGTAAAAAACCGAGGCGGGCATTCAAACGCCGATCTCATATTCCATGCATAATTGCATACATGGGCCTTTGAAATAAAAAAATAATTTTGTTAATACCTTCTTAAACACAACTTGTTTTATTCCATTTAAACATCTACCCGCCCTTATGGAAAAACCCTTCGATATAATAATATATATCAATAAGAGCGCTACAAAAGTTTTTTTTAAATAAAACAAAAAACGGTTTTGGATATCAATGAAATTCTTTATTCCTGTGAAAGTACGTTCGATGCCATTCTGTATGAAACTCGATTTCATTTGCATGGCCACCACGGACACGCTTGCAGAAGTCCAGACGCTGAACCCAATTTTCGACGGTTTTCAAGCATAAATCGGCCGATACTGCTGCAATTTCACGTTCGATATTCGTACGAAGTTCATCAATCGTCGCTGGCTTGTTGGCATAGACCATAGACTTGACGTAGCCCCACAGGAAATAGTCTAACGGCGTCAAATCGCACGACCGAGGCGGCCAAGCGACTGGACCATTTCGTGAGCTAACACGTTCTCCAAACTTGGTTTCCAATAAATTGATTGTGACATTCGCTGTGTGGCTTGTGGCGCCGCGCCGTCCTGTTGGAACCACATGTCCTCCAAGTCCATATCATCCAATTGGGGCCAAAAATATTCGGTTATCATTGAACGGTAGCGGTCCCCATTCACAGTAACGTGCCGGTGTTGATCATCACGGAAGAAGTACGGCCCAATGACGCCGCCGGCCCATAAACCACACCAAACCGTAATTTTTTCGGGATGCAATGATGACTCATGGAGTACGTGTGGATTGCTGCCTGACCAATACCGCATATTTTGTTTATCGACGAAGCCATTCAGCCAGAAATGAGCCTCATCGCTGAAGATGATTTTTCGATAAAACTCCGAATCATTTTCAAGTTGTTGCTCAGCCCAATTCACGAACATACGACGCTTCTGGTGGTCAAGTGGCTTCAGTTCTTGCGTCAATTTAATCTTGTAAGGATGTAGGCCAAGGTCTTTTCGCAAAATTCGCCACAACGACGTCACAGAGATGCCCAACGCTTGAGAACGACGTGTGAGAGACACATTTGGGCTTTCTGCAACTGAAGCCTCAGCGGTAGCAATATTCTCGGCACTACGGGCACTTCTTTGTCTCACTGGCATGGGAACATTTTGTACTGTGCCTGTGGATTCAATTTTTTCCACTAGACGCTCAATTGTTGATCTGCAAGGACGATTATTACGACCATAAACTGAACGCAGCGCTCTTAACGTTGAGGCCACTGACTCCGAATTTCGGTAGTAAATTTTAATAAATCCGACTCGTTGTTGCCTCGTATATCTTTCCATCATGAAATGGCAAATCTTATTAAAGAGAAATGTCAAAATAGCGGCAAGAAATATGGCGTCGTTTGCTGAAAAACCCTTTATAAAAGTATGGATTTCTGGCTTTAAAAATGGGTATACAACTATTATGTATATATGTTGTATGTATATATTATGTATGTATATATTATGTAAATATGTGTAATTCCGTAGATTGGAATTTTTTTTCATTTCAAGTTATTTCTTTAAAAGAACTGCCCCTCTCAACTGCGAGGAGGGGGGGGGGGGGTATTATAGACCGTCTTCTAAGTGAAAATTGTTTCCATTTTTAAACTGTCATCCGTCAGCTCCTAAGTTGCTCTCCCCCTATCCTAACTTATCCAAACTCATTCTAAAATCGTGTCGACTTCCCAAAACCATGAATTAGAAATATGTAAATGTATACTTTAATCTACACCACAACGAATTCACTTAATTCAATAAATCATTGTTTATATTTACTCTAAACTGAAAACAATCATTTTGCTGAATCGTTTCAATCTATTATAAAACTTTTTTATAAATAAACTTCAAAACTATTCCACTTGTAAAATCAAATTCAGACCAGACCAGAACAATCATAATAATAGTTCACCAACCAGAAATTTAAATGAATTCATGCCTCCACCAACAACTGTCGATAACACTCATACACATACAAAATTCTATATCGAATTGAGTTCATTGACGTCGACCATATCCTTTCTCACTTAGCACCCATAAAAGGGAAATAAATAACATAAAAAAAAAAAAAATTATTTCAAAAACTTATCAAATGTTCCGGCTCTCGTTTCGGTACTATGGGTCTGGCTCTTGATACGTTCAAAAAGCTAAATGAATGGCTGAACTTCAAATATAACATTTCATGGTAATTTGGTCGTATTCAAATTAGAAATGATTTGCCATAGGTACCGTTTGCTTTGTGGTGTTTTTTTTTTTGTATTTAAAGAAAAAAATATAGCTACATAAAAGGAAATAGAATTGGAAACTTCCCGTTTATTTTGTTCGGTTTCCTGGTTTTAATTATTCTTCATCACTCCATGGACCTGACGGAATTGTATAGGAGAAGGGAATCAAAAGTTATTTTTTTTTTCGTTCATGGTTCATGGTTCGGAGTCTGGGAATTTATTTATTTTTTACTTCAAGTACTTTTTCCTCTGGGTTCGCTGGGCCACTAACACTATGCCTGTACACTTATATTTCCATCCCCCCCCCCCCCCCCCCCCGACCATAGTAACTGCTAAAAGGGAACACATAAAGGAGTTTTTTTTATTTTAGAGGGTAATTTTCCCTGATTTATTGCATTGGTGTTGATTAAGTTACCTTTTTTTTTTATTTGATACTAAATAATGGTCTTTTTTATTTCCTTATTTATTTAGGTAATGTTGGTTGAACACTAAACAGAAGGTCGGTGGTATTATTGTGTTTAACACAGATTTTAATGCCAGACCTAATTGAAAAGCTATATACTGATGTGTAAATGGGAAAAATGGAAAATTTATGTTCATTTGATGGAACATAAATTCAACTTATTTACATATATTTGTACTGCCATTTCAAACACCTCCGACCTCAGGTTGATCAAAGAAAAATGTCGGCCCTTGATCTTTTTTGTGTGATATTTTATGAAAATAAAAAAGAAGTAAAGAATTGAACCTCCTGTTTTCATGAGATATGCGCATATGTATAGGTACATGACTAAATTCACACGTTGTTATGTAATTGAAAGGCTATTTTTAGAATGTCGATTCTTGTGTCAGAGAATTTAAAATAAATATAATGGATATTTTTAGAGATCGACTGGAAAGTAGATTCTGTTGATTTTTTTCTTTATTTTTACTATTTAGTTTACCAATTAAATATTTGTCTTTTAATATCGGTAATAAGCTATGTTTCTTCTGGTTCCGGAGACTAAGTAATAAGTTGCCTACTTGTGGTTTCAATTTGATACCCAGTAGTACAGTAGTAAGGAATCGTCAGTTTGTGCATGCCTTTCACTACAAAAAAAATGTATTTATTGTTCATCAAAGTATATTCAGCATCAACACAAAAAATAGGCACATGCCGATGAACCCCTTACCACCCTAAGCTTCGCATATAAATTACAAAAGAAAATATTTTTTTTTTTTTACTTTTTGTAATCGAATACTAAAGGGTCCGCCATCTAACGTTTTTTTTTTCAACTAGTGCTTGTTTCGTGAATGGTAACACTTAGCTCATGTGTGATTTGACACATAATTAGTTTTATCCTTCCGCTAAACGAATATGGTTGTGTAAACGGTTCGCTAAGTGGGCCTGCGATCGACTTAGAGAAGATGCCGATTTTGCCAAAAAAATCATCTTTTCAGATGAAGCTCATTTTGATCTTGGCGGGTGGTAAACAAGCAAAATTGTCACATTTGGGGCACAGAAAACCCGCACACATACATTGAAAAGCCGATACACCCAAAACGAGTCACTATTTGGTGCGGATTTTGGTCCAGAGGCATAATTGGGCCATTTTTCGAAAATGAGCGAGGAGAGTGGCCGTTACAGACAATGGCGATCGTTATCGGGCCATGTTGAACGAATTTTTGTTCACAAATATTGAAGAGGAGGATATTGGCAACATTTGGTTTCAACAGGACGGCTGCGCTACGTGCCACACAGCCGAAGCTACACTCGATGTTTTGCGCAATTTAAAAAAAAAAAAAAGAAGTTATTTGGCGGACCCGGTTGAATTATTTAAGCGGAGGAATGGAACTTACAATTTCAATGAAGCACTCTTTAAGAAATCAGTTAAAAAAAGGTGATACAGGAAACTTCACAAAGACCAAAGTCGTCCATTTGTTGAGTAGTGACGACAAAAATCATTTCCCATGCCAATTTTTATTGAAAATCAATGAAATTTGATACACTTAGGTCCAGTTTTTCAGTCGTGAGTTAAGCCAGACTTAGCTAACTCTAGAAGTAAATTATCCCACAGTTAACTGAGAAAGCAGTTTTTTTCGGTGGAGAATGCATGCGAAATGCCTTAACAAACTCGGTGAATAAAGCATCAAAAGGATCTGTTCAGTTATCCCTGAGTTAACTCACCAAATTTGATGAGTTAACTCAGGTTTAACTTTAATCTCGCATTGAAAAACTGGACCTAAATGATTTAGGGACGTTAAATTCAATGGTTTTACTAATTTTTTTTTTATATTCGAAATAGAGCTTCACAATTTAAAAGTTAGAATATGTTTCAAAAATGCAGATATGAATATCTACCGAATTTAGTAGATTAAGTTAAGAAATGTTATCAAGGGATTATAGATTTAATTTTTGCATTAAACCTTTCATAGTATTTTGTTTTAATCCAAATATGATCAGTTTGATAGAAATTTGACAATTTTTTACAATCAGAAGTTGCCAACCAACAATTTTAGTTCAACAACTAGAGAAATGCCAATTTATGACATGTGTCAGGTATAAAAGTTTTTTACTATTACATAAAAGTGGGCGTGAATTCATTTAGTTTTGATATAATGTACATGTAAACGTTGCCAAAAACGCTGCTAAGTGTTTAGGCTTTCTTCGGCGATGCAAGAAATTTTTCTCTCCTTCTGATCTGGCTATAATCTAAAGGGTCCGCCAAATAACCTCTTTTTTTTTTTGAAAATGGCGCAAAACATCGAGTGTAGCTTCGGCTGTGTGGCACGTAGCGCCGTCCTGTTGACCAACCAAATGTTGCCAATATCCTCCTCTTCAATTTTTGTGAACAAAAATTCGTTCAACATGGCCCGATAACGATCGCCATTGACTGTAACGACGCCTCCTTGCTCATTTTCGAAAAATGGCCCAATTATAATTACCTCTGGACCAAAATCCGCACCAAACAGTGACGAGTTTTGGGTTTATCGGCTTTTAAATGTATGCGTGCGGGTTTTCTGTGCCCCAAATGCGACAATTTTGCTTGTTTACTACCCGCCAAGATCAAAATGAGCTTCATCTGAAAAGATGATTTTTTTGGCAAAATCGGCATCTTCTCTAAGTCGATCGCAGGCCCACTTAGCGAACCGTATACACAACCATATTCGTTTAGCGGAAGGATAAAACTAATTATCTGTCAAATCAGACATGAGCTAAGTGTTACCATTCACGAAATAAGCACTAGTTGAAAAAAAAAGTTAGATGGCGGACCCTTTATAAAGCCTTTATCCATCCAAAAGCTTGATTATAACTCCCACATCTGGGCAGGTGCTCCTATAATTCACTTGAATCTCTTGGACAGAATTCAAAATAGAGCTTTTAAAATTATAGATGATAGAAATATAACAGATACAATTACTACTCTGGAACACCGCCGCCGCAGTGTTTCATGTCTTTCTTTATTCTATAGCTATTTTTACAAACAGTGTTCTAGTGAAATAGCCAGTTCCATTCATTCCTCCCCTAAAACAATTCTACCGTAATACTCGCGCTCTTACGAATGGTCATCAGCTTATCCTTTGGGGTAATTTGGGACTTTCAGTCAAGTACAGAGATTCTTTCTTTAGCCACACAACTCGAATGTGGAATGCTTTGGCTAGCTATATTTTTCCCTCCCATTGTAATATCCAGAAATTCAAAGCCAATGTGCATCGGTATCTCCTATTAAACCCTTCACTATGTTTATCATTATAAGGGTAGTCATAGCCCCTTGAGTGCGCGCATACAAAAAAAAACCCTTTGTTGATATAGTTTTATTGAACGTAAATTGTCTTATAAACATCAACGCACCTAGCCGCTGCCTGTCTAACGCGTATGCGAAAATATTTTACTACTCAATAATCACTTTTACATTCCCATAGACCTTAACTACGTAATAACCCTAATGCAAGAAATTGGGACATGTTACACTCCAAACATCGTTATATTTTACGGCGCACTCACATGCTTCCTCGACTGTATTAAACATTAAAAAAAAAAACATTACATTGCACAGTGTATGTGATATCCGTATAAAAGGTTACAAAACTGTCCTTCCGTACAAACCCGTGTTTAGGGGAATTTGCGTCTGTGATGCTTTTAATTGCTGCCATTTCCATTAAGACCTGATGGAAATTAAGCTCCCAAAACACAATACACGTCGCCTTGTATTTGTAATTAAATATACCCATCAGACACCTGGCCATGCATCTTCTTGATTCTATAGGGAACCAAGTACGAGCACATCTTAACTACCTAACCTACTAACATTTTGCAAAAAAGCTTTTGAATTGAATACCTACAGCGACAACAAACATAAACACGCACGCAAATAACTACACCAAAGGGATGTATGTATGTATATGTGTAATTATAAGAGGATCAAAACATAAAAGTAGAAAAACTTGATGAACTGTTGAAGCTCCTATAGCCATACCTACCGCACATAAAAATGTCTTAAAGGGCGACGAATATATTCAGTGTTTAAAAAGGTTAATAAGCATAAGATCCTGCGTGAACGTGAGAAGACTCTTTGTATAATATATCCAGATAAAAACACAAGTGATTGTACACGTCGTCGTCGTCGTATACGGCATACCATACCTATTATATTGTGCGTAACGTGCAGAAAACTGCCAAAATGGCTATATTATTGTGTTCCAGTTCCACCGAGAGTAATTTGAAAAATCTCTTAGAATTGCAAGTTTCTCACGAAACCAATAAAGAAGAGTTTTATGGTCTTCTGTTTCGAACAATTTGAATTGTTGTATAAGAAAGAAATGGAATTGAAATAGAAATATAGATAGATTTAGGGACTAAGGATATTAAGAATTAACTTGCAATGTGAAAGGACATATTATTGAAATGGTATTGGACAGACATTAGATTTTGCCATCAGGAGAAAAACTAATTTATATGAATAAAAGGCTTTGAATTTTTATTGATTTAATGACAGATAATAATAATATGTGACTGGGCTGGTCACATCTCAAGAACTCAAGACCAAAGATGGACAGTAATAACAACAAAATGGATGCCCGATGGCAAAAGACCCACTGGCCGACCAAAAAAAAGATGGGAAGACGATTTGAACCAATTTAATCCACAATGCTATAACGATGCAAAGAACAGGAATCTCTGGGCTTCTTTGGGGGAGGCTTATGCCGAATAAAATTATACCTTTTTTATACAAAACTTAATGTTTAAAAGAATTTAACGAATAGACACAAATTCATAACTCAACTATATATTCATTTATGTTTTTGCTTTTTTTTTTTAATTTATATAATTATTTATTTGTTAACTTTAATCTAAAAAAATGGCAGTAATAAAAGCTTTTAATAACAATAATAATAATAATAATAATAATAATAATAATAATAATAATAATAATAATAATAATATATCGCTCAAAATGTGTTCATGGAATTAAAGAGATTTAGGAAAGAAGGCAGTGTGAACTGTGCCCGCAGATATTCTTTTTTTTCCTTCTATCTGTGATCATAATCTCGTCTCCTGATCACACTTTTCACCTCTTTGAATTGAGTATAATAATTGAGGACTCGCCAACTCCTATTCAGACTGGAATTAGTGTATGACCTTGCGCTTTAAATATTCAATCTTATATTATTCCTAAAAGTTGTGGGTTTTGGAAGATTTTTAAATTTTCCAAGTGGCGTTCCTCAGGGATCTACATTAGGTTGGCTGCTTTTTTTCAGTTTATTGATGACTTTTCTGGTGTTTACCGTGGTACCATCACATTTAGTTTTCAAGTTTAAAATCTTCCACTTAAGTAGATATCTTGTGTATTTCTATCTCTTTGTTTTTAATGATTTTCGTAAAAGTTTTTTTTTTTTGTTTGTGAAACTTCTAATGGTGCTGCATTCAACTTAAGCATCAGACAGAAAAAAACTCTATAACTAATTATTTTTTTTCTTTTGTTATTAAAAATAGAGAAGGAGAAAACGCCAAAGGCATTTAAGCAACTCTAAAACCACTCACATAAGTTTTCAAGCAAAAAAAAAAAAGTGGTAATAAAAATAATAATCCATAAAATTTCTCCGCAATAATAATGTCTGTCCAGGAAAAAGTATAGATATTCCCCAGAGAAATATTTCTACCCAGGAACTCTTTACTCATCATACCGTATCATCACTCACAGTTTTGAATATTTTCCCTATGTGTTTGTGTGTGTGTTTTAATTTAAAAATGTTGTTTTGGTATTTTATGCAAATGAAGGAATATAACTTCGAAATTATTTTTCATTTTTTTTTCTTGTGCTGAATTATGTCCATTCGCTGGTTATTTTTGCAAAGAATTTCATAGTGGACTTGTTATATGGCTTTTTGTTCCTTTCCGTTTACAGTTTAAGTTTATGCAAGCTTAAGAGTTTCTACGGGTAAATGATAACTTCACTGGAAATCATGATTTTAGATTCATATTTAGTAAAATTCTAAAGCATTGCTGGAGTGGGCATTTTGAAGAGAATTTCCTTCAGACAGTCGGAAATTTCCCTTTTTGTACCGCAAATGTTTTTTTGTTTTACTTTTTTTATCCCACAGCATAAAAGGAGATATTTTCAATGAGTACCCAGAAGTCTTGTATGTTATTGAAGGAATCTTTTACTTTTCAGTATCGGAGGAAGTGGTAATCTTTTAAGAAAAATCACTTAAAAGAGATTCAAAATAAATAAGTTTATATTTTAGTTTTTGCTACTTTTAATCTTTCAGTTGAAATAAATAAGACTTCTTGAGTTAGTTTTTGAGAAGAAACCTATTTTTTTTAATTCTGATAAAAAAATATTTTTTAAAAATCATTTAAACGATTATTTTTGCGTCTTTTCAGAGTAAAATATGATAAACACGGAATTGCCACAAAATGAGTCAGTTTTTAATTTCTCTAGTAAGAAGTCAAAATTCCCCGAGAAAGGGATTTTAACCATGATCCCCCAGCACTGTTCTGCAGTTTATTGTATTTTATTATGTAATTTTACTGTCCAAAGAATATTAAGTAACATTTTAAATGTTAAAACGACGCAACGGCAGATAAGTCTGCCATTCCTTGTAATTTTAGTAATTGGTTCAGCTAAATTAAGAATCAGCAACCTCCGTTAACATACAAACTTAAATATTAACTTCAATCATTTTTGAATAAATAATTAATTATTGGATCAATAAAAACTCTTCCAGTTAAGATTTATATTTATCTTAATCTTCATTATATTTATATTTTCACGAATAAACAAAGAAAGTAGTTAGTATTCATTAGAGGAATACCCGTTTAATCAAACAGCAATCTGACTCAGAATGTGTGTATGTATGTATGTATATTTATTTTGTTTCATTTAAGTGTTTCAGGTAAGTTTTGATGAATAAATAATAACACTAATTGACAAGAAGTTTCATTTTTTTTTTCTCCGAAATTTTCTTCCCATTTTCATCGAAAATCCAATATTCACCTTTGAGGAAAAGCCAATTGAAGAAAAGTTCTATGCATGTTAAATTAATTATTTATAGAGACACACATTCATGTTTGACGTGCTGCTGTATATTGTGTTCATAAGGTGTAATTGAATTTTCTAAAAAAAATTACGTAATAAGTTTTTGATAATAATTTTTGTATATGCGTGATATTTGTATTCAAATTAAAATCTGAAGGTCAATCCTGATGGAACTATTTATTATAATTTAGCTTTGATGTTTGCTTTTGAAGCAGTGTCTGACTATTTTGAATTAGAAAAGAAAATCAATAATTCACAAAAGTTAGGTAAAACATGTTTTTTGTTTAATGTTAGGTTCCTTATTGATTACAAAACTTTTATTGTTTAATTATAACGTTTAAATAAATGAATGAAAAGTCACGAAATACATATACATATTTAATTTAAATAACAATAAACAAGTTAAAAAGATGTATTTCGGCATGATTTACATGCCATCATCAGCATCACGCTTTAAAATAAACTAAAGAAAGAAGACAATTTATTAAGAAGAGGGTAATAATCATTAATTTGTTGAAAAAAGGAAAATATGAATAAAGAAAAGGGTAGGTAGGTAGAGATGGCGGCCCAGAGCAAACTCGCTCCGTGACCCAATTAGCGCTAGAGTGCGCCGTTTTGACACTATAACTCGTATTGACCTGTTGGGTGAAAAGCGGTTTTATTTTTTTTTATTTTTAGTTTTCCCTTTCTTTTTTCTTTTTTAAATACTATTGGAGGGGTTTGCACATATACCCTCTTAGGGGTCCTTAAAAACGCCCTTATTCGGCTTACGCGCTGTCTAAAGGAGTCCGAAGGGTGAGGTAAAGGAATTAAGGTCGAAGCTTGACCTAGATCCATTTTGTCGCGTTGAGAAAAGCAATCAAATCTTTGATCTTTATCTCAGAAAGTTCGTGTAGATCATCAAGAAAAGCATTTCCAAAAGATTTCGCTCTCGATCTGGCCAGAGCAGGGCATTTACAGAGGAAGTGGGCCACTGTTTTCTTCTCTTGATATGGTCCCCACAAGTGCGACAGAAAGTATTGTACGGAATGCCCAGCTTCGCCGCATGTTCTCCTATAGGCCAGTGGCCAGAACATGTCGCAACAACCCTGGCTATGCCTCGCCTGGGCCTAAAAATCAGATCAGTTGTTCGAGATTTATTATAGATGGGCCATATCTTTCTGGATATGACGCAGTTTGTTAAACTTTCCCACCTGCGTTTGGATTCAATAAGAAAAATTGAGAATAAATTGCCCTTCATAACTCCAAGCGGAATATTAACTCTTTCCGCAAGTGAGCAATGAAGGGCTGATCCTTGATGCCTGGCCAGTTCTTCAGCCCGCTCATTTCCCTCAATGCCACAATGACCTTGAACCCAGATAAGAGTGACCCTGAGGTTAACATTAAGGCTAAATAGTTCATCTCGGCATTGCTGGACCAATTTAGATGATGTTATAGCCGAATCAATTGCTTTCACAGCTGCTTGACTGTCTGTCAGGATAGCAGTGTTCCGGTTTTGGTTGGAATCTTGTTTGAGTATCTTGCATGCTTCCCTGATTGCTAGTAATTCAGCTTGAAATATGCTTGCGAAGTCAGGTAGCCGAAAGGACCTAGAGATGTTCAAGGATTCGGAAAAAATTCCTGAACCAACACCACACTCCATCTTGGAACCATCAGTGAAAATAGTAGTGTCGAAGTCTCTCGTCACGACATTATCCTTCCAATCTTTTCTAGATGGAAATGAATAAAAAGAAAGTTACATTTTATTATTTAAAGAGAGCGAAACATAATTATTTGGCAAATATGAAAAGATTAGAGATGATGTTTGCCTTTGTATATGTACATAGCTTCGTAAGCATCAAGTTTTCGCTCATCGGTAAAGTTTCTTATAAGTCTGCAATTATCAGAGAAATTGCCTATAGCGTGAGGAGGCTCTTCTGTGTTGCCGTAAGTGTGTAAAGCAATCGATGACTTATGAACCGCCTTACACCTGATGTCATATTAATGCTCTTTAAATCTCTTTTCCACGTTTCGTCTCGTTTGGCCTATGAACTTTGCGTCACAGTTGGAGCATTTTATTTCGTAAATACCCGATTTGTTTTGTATTGGGGTTAGATCTTTGGTGCTCCCTAATACATTCTTTAGTTTGTTGTTATTAGTATAAATTATTTTCATGCCATGTTTCGAGAAAATGTTGACCAGCTGGTTTATGAAAGTATACGAAAAGGCAACTCTTTGTTCGTTATGTGATGCAGTTTCGGTGTTCTGAGTGAATAATGTTGAAAGATTTTGTTGTTGTATCATTTTTGAATGTTTTTGTACCAATTTTTGGATGATGTTGTCTTTGTAGCCGTTGATGTTCGCAATACGAAGAATGGTTTTATATTCCATCATGTAATTAGCCGTCGACATTGGTAATTTGCATAAGCGGTAGATCATAGAGTTAAATGCTGCTAGCTTGTGTTGCTGTGAACAAAAATCGAAGAATTGGTAATGGTATGGGTCGGAGGTAGTTGGCTTTCGATAAACAGAGACATCGAGACATTGTTTTCGTTGTTTCGGGTTAAAGTCAAATCTAAAAAGTTGATTGAGCGTGTGGACTCATTTTCGACTTCGTAAGTGAACTAAGACATCGTCCACGTATCGAATCCAAATTCTCGGTAATAATCCTTGATTTTTAAGAGACGATTCAAAACTAGTGAGGAAAGCTTCAGAAATAAGTGGTGACATTGGATTTCCCATGGTAGCTTCAAATTCGCACTTGTACCATTCATCTCTGAATTGGAAACAATTCTGTGACATGCAAATTTCAGCTACTTTGATGTAGGTACGGATTTATTTGTTGAGATGACACACTGCATTTTAAAAGATGATTGTTTATTGCGTTGATAGCCGCTGAGATTGGTACGCTTGGAAACAAAGCAGTCACATCAAACGAAGCGAGAATTTCCCCCTCATCATCATCATCATCATCGGCTCGACAACCGGGGTCTGGTCCTGGCCTCCTTCAACAAGTCTCTTCACCCATCCCGGTCTCGAGCCGCCACCATCCAGTTGCGCAACCCAAGGCTCCGGGCGTCCTGGCCTATCTGCCGCCTGCTCGATCTGGATGAAGGAATCATGTACAGCTTGCTCGGTTCTGATCTGATCAGTTGTTGATTTGCCTGGAATGAAACCACACTGATATTTTCTGATGATGGTTTTAGCGTATGGGGTTATCCGGTCTTGTAGGATAGACGAGAGTATCTTATTGGCGTTACTCAACAACGTGATACCTGTATAATTGCTGCACGTTGTGACATCTCCCTTCTTATGTATGGGGCAAATCATACCTTTTCGCCAGTCTTCTGGGATTTCTTCATGCTCCCACACGTGCACTATAATCTCATGAATTGCTTGACGTAAAGCTAGCCCACCGTGTTGAAAAAGTTCTGCTCGTATACCATCGGCTCCCGGGGCTTTGTTTTTCTTTAGCCTGCCTATAGCCTTCTCAACCTCTTCTATGCTTGGTGACGGCAACATAGGGTACTCTTCTTGAATTAGTGGAGCCTCCACTTCTGCAGTGAGCTGACCATTTAGTAATTCATTGAAGTACACTTCCCATCGCTCCAGTATGCTTTGAGGATTAGTGATCAGATTTCCCCTCACATAGTGTTAAACCCTGAATTTCATCTACGAACTCGAAAGAATTTTTTACTTTTACAAACCAACGAGCGATTCTGACCAAAGGAGAATTATTGACAAAAGACATAATTTTCCTCATTTTTTCCCCCGGTTTGTGAACTTTGCACAGTCCGTACATTTTTGGAACGCCTGGATTCGAGACACGAAGCTTATACTCAGGCACATCAAAGTTTTATGAGTGATTTTGCGTCGTTTATCATTTTTGTTAACGGATTCCTTTTGAGTTTTTTGAAGTTTTCTTCTTGTATCGATGTTAACATCCGTGAGTCGTAGTCGGCTTTGTTGATGATTACAATTTGATTTCCCTTGTCAGCTTTGGTGTAATAGACATTTTTATCGCGCACTAATTTGATGCGCACAAAATTTGGAATGACTTTTTCTTTTAAGCAATCCTTTATGAAAATAATCAAAAAACATAAATTAGATTACAAACCTGGTTCGGTGTGAATTAAATACACAAAAATTAAGTAAAACAGTTTTTGTTGAAGTTCAACTTCAAACGCATTATTAAATTTCTATCGTATACATACATACACATGTACATACATACGTCACATTTCCATGTTATTAAAAATGATCAATGAAAATTTCACGTCAACGCCACTCTCATGTCATTGAATGGGACGAACAAAATGCATGGGAACTATATTCTTATGTATACTATACGCTCTTGGAAATTGCAGATTATTATTAAAAAGCTTAATGCCAAGATCAAATAGAAACACAAAAAAAAAAGAAACAGCTGCATTATGTATCCCACATTCTGCATCGCACATATCCTGCATCCCACATCCTGCATCTGCTGTTGCGACATATTCAACGATGATTTTCTTCATTCAAAACTTAAGATTCAGATTGAAAGTATAGGTAGGTCTAGGTATACAGTTGTACCTATTCCCATACATAATTTACCTCCTTATACCTGGGAAACCAATTTCACTCAAGCATTTTGCTATTTGTTTTAGTGGCGTTAATCTTTTGTTCTCTAAAAACCCCACGCGTATAAGCAACTTATTTATATTAAAATTGCAGCTGCAACCATACCATCATTTGGGAACAATCTCTGCTATTGTGGTATTCAACGATCCTCCTTGTAGAAACCGAACAGCACATATTCTCCATGCTGTGAATAGATGTAGTGAATGGTTAAATGCGCTTCAATCAAACTGTGGAGTGTGCATTCACTTCCTCACTCACATAATCTGTGTAGCATATAGGGGCTCACTCTCGCAAAAGGTTCAGATACTCGTTAGCTAGCACCAAAACTATACACGAAAAGGATGTGGCTTTCCAAAAATTATCGTAGTCAAGTGCAAAAAATATGTAAAATGCACAACAGGGTTGCACAAACTTGTATTTGTAGTTTTGTGTATATTTATAAATAATGGACAAACTTTTGTTTGCGGAAAGTTTCATTATTGATGTATATTTATCTTTCCTATTGTTGTTCATCATGTATGTATGTATCATCGATCCAAGAGCTCCGTTAGCATAAACATGGAAAAAAAAGCCACAGCTATGGCTAGCAACTAGAGCCTTCGATTTAAAGTGTGCATCTAACTAAACGTGTATTCATGTACAACTGTGTTTAAATGTGTATGTTTTTAAATACACGTGTAAATAACAATACTGTTATGTTCTACCTAGGTTCGATAGTAAAACTTATTTCCTTTAAATAATAACTTCCATTTATTTGCTTTTCAAATAAACACACTTTATTTCACTTCAAATCGTTTTTTTTATTCATTAATCTCAATATTATGCAATTTAAAATCACTTCTGGATACCTTTAACTCCGAACTTTATACTGGCACTTTCAAAATTAAACTGTGTCCACTCGTTCGAAAACATCTCCTTATATAGGGAGTTAAATAGTTCTAGTCTTCACTTGTATCCACTGGAATATTCGAGTAAATCTTCTTCTAGTAGTTTCCATTCCAGTCGCTGACAGATGGAACACTGGAAATGATACTCAGCTGAATCACAAGATGGCACTGTAAACGGATGAAGGTTTGGGGTTTAGCTTTTCCGAGAGATGGCGCTGCAAACGGTTAGAGGACTTTCTTTTGTTTCAAATTCAAAATAGTTAGGTTATTATTAAATCTTTACAATACACTTGTAAATATAAATACACGTGTTTATACACAAATAATTTTATTACAGGTTTAAAGTTTATAGCACAATTTTAAAATAATTTAAAATACTTTATTGCAGCATGAGTTATATTATGTAAGCTTAAGATTTATTTTTATGTTATAGGTACTATGTATAGTAAGCCGGTATATTTTTTTTTGTTGCCGTTTGATTGAAATCATGAGGTTGGAATTACTTATAAGACCATTCTCAACTTGACGCTTTAAATATTTAATCTCAAGTCTGCTTGAAGAAAATCCAAATCCAAAAATATTACACATCTTCTACATATTATGTATAATAGGTATACGCACAGCATGAATCACACGTCATCAAGCAGCTCGCATATATATGCAAGCTCCTGTTTTTTCTATTGCCCCCTAGCTTCAATTTGAATGTGCTAGAAGGACCAACAAAAAGGACTGCAAAAGCTAAAAAGTTAACATTTTAAATGTGGCTGGCATGGAGTATAAAGTAAAGGATCAAAGGCATTCGGTATATGTACGTACATATATACGAAGGGATCTAAATTTAACCATGGGATTGGCCATAGCAGACAGTCAACTTTTCTATATATAGAGTGAAACAGGGATTTTATACTGCATTGATAGTGCTCTGACGATGAGATCATCGATTTTCCATATTAAAGAGTCGAATGGAAGCCTCATATAAAATATGCTTCAGAATTTAACACAGTTTACCCGAGTCAGGAATGATCTCCCCCTACGAAACTGGAACTTTAGTGTTCATTTTATAACTGCAGAAATATTCTGGCAACACATACATGATACATATATGTACCTTTACGTCCTACTGTCAAATGAAATTCAAAAATGCGAACATTTTGACATTGTAATGTCAAGTTGTAAACTGTCAATTACTCCTAAAACGTCAAAATACAGCAGTTCTGCGTGAAGCCATAAACTGTCTAAAAAAAAATAACCATCCAAGTGCTTTCGGATGACATTTGAATCTAAATAAATCATTTACACCTTTTTTTTCGTGGAGACTATGACACACTCTAGCATCCAAAAAACTATCCCGTGAACATTTCTTAAAACCCATTTTTAATATACTTCAATCCCCAAATTTATATTTTTTTTCCAAATATTAATTTGGAAATATCGCCCCCATTTTTTCAATATTAATTGTTTTTGCAAAATTTGGGCGCTATTTCTCCAATATTAGGCTATATTTCGCGGCGCATAAACAGTGAGGTTTGTATGGGGGGCATGCTGACCCCCTGCAACCCTCTGCTTGGGGACACTATACATAGGATTTGGAGTAAGTTCGAGGCGGGGTGTATTTAAAGTCTCTTTTGCATTTAAAGAATCTAGATTTAAAGAATCTTTGCATACACCCAGGCTCGCACCTACCCCAAATCCTATTGTGTGGGAGGTTGCAGGATGTAGAATGCCCCCATACATATCTCACTGTTTATACGCCGGCGCCGTTTTAAAGTGAAATAAAGTTGATTTGGTTTCCTTTACAACAAAATTGGAAATAACGCCTAAATCGAGAAAAAAACAACAACAATAATTGTTCATAATATTTTTGGTCGATATTTCCAAATCGATTTGGGCCTTATAGCCTAACGCCTGAAAACTAACCGCCTGAAGTGAGGTTGACTTTGTGTATAGGAAGTGGGGAAATTATTTTTTTCATTGCTGGTAATTTAGGAATCGTTTGACTCACAAAAACGTCAAGGCAAAGCAAAAATTTTACACACAAACTCATGAAAATAGTCGGAATAATAACTTTTTATCATTTATAAACCTCAGTCTAAGTAGCAGTGGGTTTAGCTTTGCAACTTAGCTTTTATAATTTGGACATATCTGAGCTTTAATTTACATTTTTACCCTGCCCTGATCCCACTTTTACTCGGAGACTCATCAGGGGCTCAATTCCGCAAGTGTGAATAGTTTTCCGTGTACACTTTCTATTCACGCTCAAAATATGCGTGAATAAATTTGCCTATCTGTCAAAAAGATTGCACCTCACTCTTGCGGAATCGCATAATTTAATGTGTACACTGATTTTTGTGCACACAGAAAAAACTCACGCTTGCGGAATTGGGCCCCAGGTGAGACACATTTCACAAAAGTGTGAAAAAAAATGTCTGATGCTAACGAACGAATAGTTTATACAGAAATTAATCAAACAATTGAATACATTTAAATGAAAGAACAAAATTAGTTAATATCATAAATAAGAAAGCCGTTTTTTTTTGAGGTGGCGAACTACTCATGAGTTGATGCAAATAATAATCTAGTACTACCAACTACTCGTGCTCTCAGGGCGAGTAGATGAGGTTTGTAGCAAAACCAACCACCTCCAAAGGAACACGGCTAATCTCAGTAGACTTCCACGGGATTTTCGACAGTCTCACATATTTTGTTTTATAAATCTTTTAATTTACTAGTCTAGTGCAACCGATAAATATTTTATCCCCACAAAGTTTGCTCTGACTTCAAGTTCCTGCGTACAAAGTTCAGCGCACAAAACTAAAAATCATCTGGAGTAAAGTCACTTCCCAACCCAAAATGCAACTTTACCCCTGGGACTTTAAGATACAACCATAAGTACAACCGAGTACATTTTTTAAGGTCTTATCTCAAATTCAATCCCTGGCTGCAAAATCCTTTGGAGAAAATGACTTGAAACACTCAACCTTCCCCTTCGAGCAGTTTCTGTTGTAAATTGAAAAAAAACAAAATAATTTTCAATTTGTTTTGCGCGATTACGATTGACACTCAAAAGACGGGTATCGATTTCGACAACAGCGTGCAGCGTTCCAAATAACAATTTTTATAAACAAGTCCCATCCCACCATCTCACAATCTCACATGTTGTACGTTTATGTTTTTTATGTAATGTCTACGTACGCTGTAGACTTGTGTGGTGTATTGATTGCGCGCCTTAGGGAATCTACGAACAAAATTGGCTGAGGAAAACTAAGCTTGTTTTTGAAACATGATTTATTGATATATTTACTTTTCCCTGCCTGATAGATTTTCGTGAACATTTTCTATACAAGAACAGAAAGTAAAAGTTTTATTCAGAAGGCTGTTTATGGTAAATGAAGTAAGATTATGTGGTGTGCGCTAAAATTATTTTTTCCCAAAAGACAATTAAGTATGCAGAATAACGATGATGGCAAAAATTTGCATTCACTTTGCTACAAAAAAAAAATTTGTTGGAGCAAACTTCGATCATTTTTCATTTAAATTAAAGTCACTTTCAGGTCAGGTTTACAAAAATTATACGAAAAGGTTTATTCGCATACAAAAAAGTTAAGAAAGTTTTGTTCATTTTTCTTAATGAATAAACTTTGTTATTTTTTTTTAAGCACGATAAATTTTGTTGATGATAAAATGTTACTTAAATTTTGAAAGAATTTATTTCAGGATGATGGCACAAAATGTAGCACTTAAGTTTTCTTATAATTTTACAACTATATGTACATAAACCTTTTATTTTATTTTCTCATTTAATTTGAACTCACTCTAGCCTAAACAATTCATTTTCAAGGGCCATAAGTACTTCAGATATTTGTTGTTTGTATTTGTTTTGGAAAACTTTGTTTAGCTCTTCAAATTATTTGATACAAGTTTTTTCATTCAATAAAAAGATCTAAGGTATAAAAAAAAATAGTTTCCAATGTTCACTTGCCGTTAAACAAGTTCTCGAGAGGTATAGGTACCTGCATATGTATATTAGAAGCAGGAAAATAAAATTAATGTTTTCAAGATGAGTTGACAAAAGTTTCTAAATGGAACTTCTTTCTTTGGGAGAAATGATTTTCACAACTTCTTTCAGCTTTTTCTTTTAAATCTTTAAATCGGTATATGGCTATATTATTTTTAAAGGAAAACAAACTGTTTTTTGAGAGGATTTAAAATGAAAACATAGATATATTATAGGCATATAATATTATTGTGGTAGACCTATTCTTAGACTAAAAGTAGAGCTTGTCGGATTAAATGTCAAACTAAGGAGGTACACTACATTTTTTGGAACCGCACAAACTGTGGAAAAATCTAATATAAACGAAAGTAAATGCATACAATAAACTGGATGAAGTTTAAAATAGAAGAAAAGGCTTGGCCGGAATGGATAATCTGTTTAAAATATTTTTTTTTCGGTTTCGGTTACATTTGTAAATTTTATAACCGACGAGATTCAAGGTGGTGGAGCACATCGGTAACTTTGTTAAAGTTTGGCTACAAAATTATTTCCGGGTTCAATTCTTGAAACATCAATGAATAATAATTACACTCAAAGATTAAGGGTAACTTAATCTAGTTTAACTGCTTGATTTTTTTTTTTAAAGGGTTTTTTCAACAGAAACGCTGCAAAAGTAGAGCAACAGGGACAGCAAACGAGGCCATATTTCTTGCCGCTCTTTTGACATTTCTCTTCAGTAAGGTTTGCCATTTTATGATAGAAAGATATACGAGCCAACAACGAGTCGAAATTATTAAAATTTACTACCGAAATACGGAGTCAGTGGCCTCAACGTTAAAAGCGCTAAAAATCGAAAAATCATCTTCAGCGATGAGGCTCATTTCTGGCTGAATGGCTTCGTCAATAAACAAAATATGCGGTATTGGTCAGGCAAAAATCCACACGTACTCTATGAGTCATCATTGCATCCCGAAAAAATTACGGTTTGGTGTGGTTTATGGGCCGGTGGCGTCATTGGGCCGTACTTCTTCCGTGACGATCAATACCGGCACGTTACTGTGAATGGGGATCGCTACCGTTAAATGATAACCGAATATTTTTGGCCCCAATTGGATGATATGGACTTGGAGTACATGTGGTTCCAACAGGACGGCGCGCGCCACAAGCCACACAGCGAATGTCACAATCAATTTATTGGAAACCAAGTTTGGAGAACGTGTTATCTCACGAAATAGTCCAGTCGCTTGGCTGCCTCGGTCGTGCGATTTGACGCCGTTAGACTATTTCCTGTGGGGCTACGTCAAGTCTATGGCCTATGCCAACAAGCCAGCGACGATTGATGAACTTCGTACGAATATCGAACGTGAAATTGCAGCAGTATCGGCCGATTTATGCTTGAAAACCGTCGAAAATTGGGTTCAGCGTCTGGACTTCTGCAATCGTGCCCGTGGTGGCCACGCAAACGAAATCGAGTTCCATACATAATGGCATCGAACGTACTTTCACAGGAATAAAGAATTGTATTGAATATGAACTGTTTTTGTTTAATTTAAAAAAACTTTTGCAGCACTATTATTGAAAAACCCGATACAATGTGGTGGAGCACATCGGTAACTTTGTTAAGGTTTGGCGACAAAATTATTTCCGGGTTCAATTCTTGAAACATCAATGAATAATAATTACACTTTAAGATTAAGGGTAACTGATTTTTCAGTATTCTGTGCTGTAAAATCATGTTAATAAAATGTAGAATTTTGGAATGCAGAATTGTGAAATATATAGAATTTGGAAACCTAATTTCGATAGACACAGAATAATAACCCCAAAACATTTTTATCAAATTCTCTTTTAAAATATCAAAAAGAGTGGAATAAATTAAACATTTACATAGCTACCATAATAAGGAGTCCTTTTAATTTTCAAATCTTAAATGAAATTCATTTTTGCTTTATAACATAGGTGTGAAGCAAAGAAACTCACTTAACTACATCAATCCAGCAGGACCCATGTTCTGTAACTCTCGCATCGATAATATCAGTCGAGAAACGATGGAAAATGGAACAAAACTTATATGATTTGTTTCAATTTTCACCGTTTCTCGACTGCTCTTAACCATGCAAGAGTTACAGAACATGGGTTAACCTAAAGGTTAAATATCCCACCCCAATCCAGTGTTTTATTCTATTTTTTGTGGCTTATTTTAAATGTATGGAAGCATACATATATGTAGGTAAGTACGAATTGTGTGAAACATTCTTGTGAATTCGTACGTGATGGTTGCCACTAGCTGAGATGGTGACTTGCCAAAAATTAGATTTGAGTATTTATTCCTCTACAATATAACACCTTTCCAAAGTATGTAGAAAAAAAGTAATATTTATAGTCTTCATATTCATTGAGTTGTTTTTTTAACAAAAGATATTTTTTAATGTTTGAAATAATACGAATACATAAAGGAAACTGGGAAACCTCTATTAAATAAATAAATAAAATAAAAATGGAGCTCAAAACTCAATAAAATCCATTCTTTTCTTAATAGCGTGATAAGTCCATAGTGTGAACCACAACAATATAATTATATACCATCATATTATAACTGACCTATCACAATAAAAAAATTAACACACAGATCAAAGTTTATACCATACTACAAAATTCCCATGAATGAGATCATTTCGTATATAAACTATGGTAGATGATTGATTTTACGAACAAAACAAATATTGGATTTCGTCGATTTTTATAGACTAGATATATAAAATTAGATTTTAATTATGCATTTTGTTTTCATTGAGTCAACAAAAATATAATTTTAATGGTTTTTTTTTTCGTGAAATGAAGTAGGTATATGTCGGTATTTAACAGAAGGTACCACATGGTGTTTCTTGTTAGAAAGTTATTTTGTTATTTCCATTTGATTATGGCAATCATTATTATTTATTTTTTCTACTCAGAAACTTGTACTAGGTTGAAGCTGCATCAGGCATGATTAATTTGAATTGAACTCGTTCATAAATGAAATTTTTTAAAAAAGGACGACATTTTTACCACTAGGGGCTACTACTTAAATTTTTGAATATATTACATTTTATGGAGTGTGTATAGCTAAGCTAAAAACGTTTTTGATAAACCAGAAACTTTTCAAGTTAACTTAGACATTGTCATAAGCGTTTAATTTGATACAAAACATTTTATAATTAATTTGATATTTAATGTGGTAGAAGATAAATCTAAGAGCTTAAAGCATTTTGTGTAAATATGTTTCTTGTTTTTTATCTAACTGATATAAGAGCCGTGTTTTTTTGGGCTTTCCTTAATGAGGAAAAAAGATTTGTTATACACATTTAACCAACTGTATCCTGTATGCAAATTCTCTAATTTTAAATCGATATTTAAATTGTTTGAAGCACATATTTTAGGAGTTAACTGGAGTGTTACACCGCAACTCGGATGATCTCGTACTGAAATTGCCTTTTATTATAATGATCGCCGTGAGAGTGCAATTTCAGCTCCGCAAACATTTTATACGCAAACAAAATTGAATCACTTTTTGTTTTGTGTACAAGGAATAACAAATTCATTATAATCTTTGCTGAACATTCACACTCACAAAAGGTGGCTGATATGTTTCGAATTATTAAACAGAAGTTAAAACAATGTACTATTTGAGCTATAAGGGAATTCTAGGTTTGTTCAAAATTAAATTTTGGAAACAAAATTGGAGTAGGTACCATCACTTTGCAGTTTTCACCGATGACAGTAACAATAGAAAAAACTATGCACGACTGGGTCGCACGAACTTGCTCTTATACTCGATCACATTGTGGTTCTATAGTCTGAAATAAATTAGCAATGGGAGTCTATATTTTATCCTTTTGCCAAAACTTATACAAATATATACAAAAATTAACAATATGGCCCAGTGTTGCACAAATTTATGCAATATGCATGAAACATTCAAACCGTTAAATTGTTTTAAATCAAAAAAAATTAGAAAGAAATTGATTAAAGTTCTTTAAATTTATTTTCACCCAACGCGATGTACACCATCTGATTTCTTTTATAAATCTTAATTTATGAGAAAAAAAAAATTGAAAATTTTAGGAGCGGTTTTAAAAATAATTAATTTTTTATATATGTATATAATTTCGTTAACATTTTTGAAAAACAAAATTGGTACGCCAACTTTAAGTATTTATTAATGTTGAGCTAAAAATCGAACTTCACAAAAAAAACTGATACCCATATTCGAAATATAGAATTTTCAAAAAAAAAATAATTTTGATTTTTTTTTTAAATTCAAAAATCATTTTTTAGAAAATTTTGGTACGAACTTTTTTAGTATTTTTTGGTTAATCAAATATTGAGATAGTTTAAAATCAAAGAAACCCTTCAATGAGAGCTACTGTTAATAAAAGTAAAATATAAAATTTTAAATGGTAGATCTTACTAATTTAAACACCCAAAAATATTTATCAAAATCGTAAGAGTCGTTTTTGAGAAAAAAAATATTTTCCTTAACGGTTTCTTAACATTTTTGTATTTGAGGCACCGTTATTTTAAGGTATTAGAATAATTTTTGTCAAAAATTTCTAGAAGTTGAAAAACTGCTTTTTACCAAATTTAATAAAAATCAACAGAGTCGTTTTTGAAATATTGAGTTTTCAAAAAAAAAATTTCAAACTTTTTTTAAAAATCCAAAAAATATTTTTTTGAAAATGTTGGTACAGAATATTATTTAGAACGTGTCAATAATTCTTCATAAAAAAAATGATCAGAATCAGTTGAACCGTTTTTGTGAAAAGCGAAAATTGAAAAAATGGTTCTTTGGTAGGTACCATTAATAACCATTTTGTTTATTAAACGGCAACTTATAACTATTTTAATTTATTGAGTTCTTAAAAAAAAATTCTGTAGAGCTGATTTTGAGAAAAATAAATTTTTCATTTTTTTCCAAGAAATTTTGTATGACAGCTACTGTACGATTTGGTCCAACAAGAAAAGAGAGAAAAAAAGCGGGTGTGGGGAATGTCCAAAAAACGCTAGGTACCAAGTTTAAAGAAAATCGACCCATCCGTTTAGGCTGTAGTCGAACAGGCAGACAGACAGACAGACGGACGTTTTTGTGACACCACTTTTTTCATTTTCGCTATCATCGTAATGCCAAGTTTGATCAAAATCTCGAGTTCGATGTTATGTACGAATTCATAACTTGCCATATAGTAGATACCTATGTTTCCAAGTAAAAATGAAAGGTATTCAATTATCCAAACGGTTTGGTTGACCAAATGGGTGCAAAAAGCAGAATGTTTCATTTCAGTTAATTTTTGCGGATCAACAATGTTGACACAAAGCAAACACTGTCAGCTAAAATAATTTTGAAAAAAATAAAGTCGAACTTCATCGTTTTGGAAATTTAATAAAAAAACTTTAAAATCACTGACATTGTTTTGAGCGACAATAATCGTGGTGAGCATAATTTTTTTTTTTCCAGGGTTAAGTTCACAGTTAGATAAAAATATTTTTCAGTAGAAAAATTTTTCCATAAGAATTGCATGTAGTTTTTTTTTTCGTTGAAGAACTGTATACTTAGCTTTAAAAACTAAATTTGAGTCAATAAGGAAGCTCAACGTTTCGATAAAATTGAAATTTAAATTGAAGAAGTAAACTATAGATTTAAAGTGTAGTCAATTAGTGTTTTTATTTCAAAGCTTGATTATTATATATCTTTATCTATTATCATCTGTCTTAATATAGAGTCTATTTTAAATCTATATTAAAATTCAAAAAAATACCATATCGTATCCAACCAACGTTAAGCTATCGTCTCAGACAAAAGGTTCAACAAAAAACAAAAGAATCAACTTCTATATCTATCAAAACAACACAAACACACCACACCCAAATTCTTTCGAAGGACGTGTTTAGAATTCCTAGAGCAAAATCTTGACCACTTCATAAAAAAAAAAAAAAACAAAGTAAAAAATAGATGAAGAAACTCTTTTTTTTTTGGACTTCAGCCAAAACCCATTTATACTTTTTTATGTTTTTTTCTCTAATCCATCAATATGCTATACCTAATGGTGAATATAATACAACCCTCACCCACAAGCACACAAGCATAATATGTGATGATGTTTGCCCTGTGCCTGTGCATACAAAATATAATACAATTCTTGAAATTCAATCAAGAAACCCTCTGAGCTGTGTTAACCTAACCAAACTAAACCAAATCCATATCATCCTATGATATATATACAACATATGTACATATATATAACAACAAAAAATAACATCGCATATATCACACATTTTTCCATTAAATTTTCAATCGAATCGTAAAATTTATTTCCATTAGGACGTGCAGAGTTGGCAAAAAAAAAAAGGGTAAGAGGTTGTTGAGAGGTGTGGAAACAGAGGAGAAACTGGCTAAAACCGATTTGCATAACTGTTTAAAGCTATAAAAACCACTTTTTTTTTGTTGCAAAGCAGGCATCAGCACAAGGACGACAACGACGAGGATCGTCGAGGAGGTAAGTGAGTTGAGTAGAACGAAAGAAAAACAAAAGCACTGCATCCTTTCGCCAACACACAAAGTGGATGTTTTAAATTCCAGCTCAACCTATCATCCTTTGTAAAGGATACCTGCCTTCTACAACACATCAACACATCAAAAAAAAGTTGTGTTTAAACGACAAAGTGATAGTTTTGTTTTAATGCGTTTCAGTCGACTTCAGGAAAAAAAAAAACACACACACAGTTATTTGTATGTTTCCGGTTCAAAGAAAACAATTGCTAAAAAAGCAAAAGCAAATGCAGGGTTATACAGATTTTGTGTGCATATAGACTTACCAAAAGGAAAAGGACACTTTTCCATCATATTTATGTTTTCTGTGCTTTTAGAATATGGAAGTAGTTAGTATGAGTGTGCGTGTGTTTTTTTACACACTTTGTAAACTCTCATTATCACATAAAAATGAATCACATCGCAAAAGGGATGTCCTGGTCTGGGATGCTGTTGTATCTTTATGTCTGTATATATCTGTTGCTGGTGCTGCTCGGTCTACTGTGAATTGCTGTGTCACAAAATAAATTACACTTAGAGAACCGTTATACAAGAACCACACACACAGACACTTGATGAAGAGATGCCCATAGGGCAAGGATATTACACCAGAATATATGCAATTTAAAACTTAACACTTTCGGTCGAGAGATGCATTCCGAATCACTGCAATCCCTTTTTTTTTGTAATTTTGTTTAAGGATGCAGTTTGAGCACACAGACGAGGAAATGGTGTTGATGAAAATATCCACAACAGCCGAGGAGGGAATTCTCCAGTTTTTGCTGGTATTTTTTTTTTTTTTTTAATTTCAATCTCAATTCCTATAGCTAGATACATTCACACTTTTAAACTTTTAAGTCGTAGCCAAGGAGGAAGCCATATCATTAAGGAAAAAACGCAAGGATTCTACCAACACGGTGTTAGGATAACTCCGAGAAAAAACTGGCATTCTTTTTAATTATACTTAACGTAACCAAATTTGTTTTTGTTGTCACTTTTTAATTCTTAGAATATTAAAATGGTACTTTTGGGCTGAAATAAACATTGTGTGTTAAGCACCTTTTTTCCGTTTTTTAATTTAGTTAATGGAACGTGCTGATGGCTAAAAAGGGATTTCATATCACTCGCCACTGCGCGACATGCCAACCTATTTCGTGTTGCACACAACTTCCGTCGGGTTAAAGTATCGACTATCGTATCTCTGGCAATCCCGAGAAACACACAAACCTATTTCGCTGAAGGCCAGATATCAACTGAAACTGATTTTGAATCTTTTTTGATAGCAAAGCTTACACAAATATAACGAATTATTATGTCGACAAAGCTAGAGAAACACACACTGCGTGAGTAGGTGCATGCGCAGTTAAAAGCCGGGTGAAAAATCATTTTGTTTTGAGATATTTTGATAACAAAAAATTAAATTGAGAGGAGGATATTTTTTATAGGAAATACATTGCAGATTTCCAGGCATCTTGTTGCTTGAAGAAGAAGCTTTGCATTTTGAGTGTCAAGGGATATTTTCGTGATTTTTAATTTTAGACTAATAAAGACGTACCTTTTAATGTACACACAATTTCGAATAATTTTTAATACTCTACCGAATCCAGATGTTGTTGAATTGACAAAATGGCAGGGAAAGTTAGACAAAATTCTCCTGCCCACTCTTTTATTAAATTCAATCAAAAATTCAAAATAATTAAATTGGAGTAAAAGTAGGGAGGATTAAGAAAGGGAGTTGGAAGGAAATCATAAAAAAAAAACAGAAAATAGAAAAGGGTCATGATCGTATTAGATAAGGAAGGGAAAGAATATCGGCTACGGAAGTGATAAAGTGGTTCTTTTCCCCGTAACCAGACTTCTCTTATTTGAAAAAAGTTTATTCTTCTGGGAATTTTTAGAAAAACAAGAAAAACTTGTTTTTTTCTTTAAAATTTGTACATTATTTCATTTTCTATGTTTTGAGAATCGTAATAAAAAATTGTTAGGTACTCTTTTCCCCTACGAAACTTTTTTTAAATTTTAGAACTGCTAACATTGATTACAAATAAAATGAATTCCCAACACTGGACATTTTTGACACCCGACTTTTTGAAGTATCAAAGACAAATGAATAAAATGCAAGAAATGTAAAACTTTGCCACCACTTTCTTTTACTACACAAACAAACCTTGCTGGTATTGTTGGAATTTGACCATGCCCCACCGACCCCGCAAGTTGATCAAGGATCTATAAAAAAAATTCTAAAGCTGAGTGAAAATATATACAATTTTCATTTTCCGCACTTAGAAACTACAACAATCTTCAACAATTGAAAGCATTCAAAATGTTTGATCGGAATATGTTTTACAGCCTCCCAGCTTTGCATTCAGAACAAAATGAAATAATCACCCCAATTATGAAATTCGTATTTAGCAAAAAATACGACTTTTCTCGAACATCCTTATTATGAAAGTCGTTTTGAGTCATCTTCCTTACAATTAGTCGTAGTAAATAAAGTGATGATTCTGAAATTAGGAGAACGTATTTCATCCCATACCCTTGACAGCTTTTAGTTCTTTTACAAAATTCTCCGACAGTCGTATTTTCATTGTAAAAATTGTCACTTTTCTCGTTTGATATTTTGGGTACGAGCTAAAAAAATTTAAGCAGGAAATGAACCGAAAAAGGGGGCCTAGCATGAATTATGCTTTATGCATGATATAATCGAGTTCAGTCGGTACAATCGAGTATAGGTATTTCCTTATTTGGCTGAGCCAAATGCTATCGGCCTGTGCTCGATAGCGAACTGGCTGCACCCTCGAATTTGAACAACTTTTCACATGGATGTTCAAATCTTCCAATTGTAGATTAAAGGCAGATTTAGACGGACGAACAGCTTTACAGCTAAACTATGGATCCACAGTTAATTTTTTTGATTAAAAAAAAAAGAAAAAAAATCACAAATTACTTCCCACTAGGAATCCTCTAAGCTCATGGGATCAGAGTTATCTCGAATCGATATTCAAATTGTTAATAAGGCTTTCCTTGGACCTTCATTACCATTTTCATAAAAAAAAAACAATTTTATTGAATAAATTTCTTTTATTTAATTTTGGGAATCACAAATTGAGCAAAACAAACAACATTTTTAGAACTGCAAACAATTAAATTGTTGATATCTATCGAAAATTTTACATTTCAATATTAAAATACATACATTGATAGGCGTTGGCTTTAAAAGGAGTCGTATTCATCGCATACGACTTTCATAATATGTTTTTTTTGGATACGATACGAAGTTCGAATTTCATAATTGGGTTGAATGTTTTTGAATAATTTATGTTGAATACTAGCTGCCCCACTCGGCCTCTCACGGGTAGACAAACCTAAGTTCCGTATACAAATTACAATAAAAAAATAAATAAAGGTTTAAACTACTTTCGTAATTGAATACTACTTTCTGGGTGTTAACCCACTTCACGTTATGAATGACTAAATTCTTGAAAATATGGTGTAACTTTTATTACTTTCCCAATATGGAAAGAATTTTTGTAATCAAAAACAACTTTTTTATGTTTATCCCGTTTCACCCTATAAATATCAAATTTTTAAAAGTAAACTTTCAAACAGATGAATAATTTTTAAAATCGTTTTTCCTTTTTTTATTTTTACTCCACTTCACCACAAAAATATCAATTTAAAAAGAAACGAAAAGCGTAAAGCTATCGCCTTCAAAAAGCCCTTGATATAAACATACGTTTTAAGCCAATTCACCCTATAAGTACCAAATTTCTGAAAAAAATAACCTTAAGCCCATCTACTAAAAATTACTTTTCAATCATCAAAAGAAATTTCACTAAAGCGATTTCCAAAGAAAAACTTTTTAAACAAAAAAAAAAAACAATTTCTTAAATCAGAAATTTTTTTTTATTTCTACCCCATTTCACCCTACAAATTACAAACCTTTCAAACAAAAAAGGAATTTTATAAATCGAAAAACTGATGATAGGTTTTAATAATCGTCTTGCAATTTATTTATTTATTTTCTTTTTTCTACAACCACTGACACTTTTTTTATTTCTGAAACAGGATTGTTTTGTATTCCAACAAAATAGACCAAAAAGATCGGACCTCATTTTCGGACAAATTTCCTATAATATTAGACAACCAAGTGAGTATTTTTTTTTAAATAGACAAAAGATTTAAAAAAAAAAAACAAAAGATATCAAATTTTTCACAGCTATAGGAACATTTTGTATTGGCCAATTAAATTGTCGTTTTTAGCATTTTACGTAACTTATTATTTATGTTTCTCTACATTTAAACCTTCCCTGAACTTCCAAAAATATTTCAACATCAAAATTAGCAAAATTGCTCCAGCCATTCTCGAGTTTTAGCAAGACAAGCGAACAGCAATTGATTTTTATATAAATACATACATTGATTATTGGCATCACACGACTTAAAAAAAAATTTCTTCATAAGTAAATCCTAAGCGAAAACTTTTACAAAAAGAAAACAAACAAAAGATTATCGATTATCAAAGAAATTTTAAACATATTTTTTAAATCTTAAATTTTTTCATTGCCTTCTTGCTTTGGTAATATTTTTTTGGGTTAAACATGAAAAAAATAATTTTCGGAGTTGCGATGCTTTAAATTTTTGGTCTATGACGTCACATAGTTTGATAAAAAAAATAAAATGTTCAGGAATTCAAGGCTATCATTTTGTTTCACTTTTTATTATCCGTACGATAAAAATCGAATTAAATCTATTTTTGTTTAAAAAAAAAGCCCAAATATGTGGGGTTGAAGTACTCTTGATAAAAAAAAATTGAGTTATGACCTTCACATTGTAAAAAATTAGAAATACGTGGTTAAGGTTGTTGCGGACGCAGTTAAAACAGCAAATTGGTGATTGTTCCTCTGCTTTATTCAACCTATTTTATTATTTCACTTTCAGTAACTTTATTTTGTTGTTCGTTTAGTTAGTACAAGTTTGTGTGAAAAACTGAACTTTAAATATTCAAAATCTTTGTTTTAATTTTTTTCAAAATACGTAAAGTCGAATACTATATTAACCAATAGAGCTAATTATAAAAATTTTATTATTTTTTTATAAACGGTCTATATTTCTTTTTTTTAAAGAAACCCATTCCTGTGCACTATTTAATATAATGAACATTTTGCCTTCCTCACCAAACTATGCTATCACATGCTAAAAATTTGCAGTCCTCACACAAATCGTGGTTGAAATATTTGAAGCATATTTAATAGCATTAAAAGCATTTTGCGCACTTGACTTCATTTATTTCTAACTGAGGTAAACTAATTTCACAAATCAACACACACATAAAATAAATACATTCAGACATTAAACATTGATAATGCTCACTAATGGTGAATATAGCACTAAGTTAACTGTATTGTATATTATGGACCTGTGGACCTGAAAATTTGGTGCCATTGAATTTACTCCAATACAAATTTTGGACTTTCTGGATATATTTCTAACGTTAGGAATAGTCCTAACGCTTGAACGGGAACAAGTCCTTAAGTAAGGGTTCAAATTGGTATAAACTAATTTTTTGACACAAGTTCTAGTCTAATTTTATTTATTTAGCTTAATACAAGTGAAATTATTGTTCTTAAAACTAAACTTATTCTATGGTGAGTTTTTCGTTGTTTTTTTTTTATTATTATTATTTTATTTGATTTGGGCCCGAAGGCCCACCCACCAGTTTTTAAAGAAAATTTCAAACTAATAAGTAAGGAAAACACAGGGGGTAGAGAGAGCTTCTTAGTGAGGAAGCATGGATATCGAAATGATTTTTTAGGAGTTGTCAAAGTGTACTGTGAATTATTTGCCAAATGTAACATTCTTGAAATCGGTTCAAAGAAGCCGTAGTTTGTACGGTGGTATAAGGTGAGCGGATGAGTGGCGCAGATCTGAGGTTTCGTGGGTTAGTATGGATCGGTATAATTTCCAAAAGAATAGGTTAATCGATTGACCCCTTTAAGAAATTGGTGCACGAAGATTGTATCAGCGACTTCTCGACGTTTTTTTAAGAGTTTGCAAGTTTATCAATTTTAATCGATCTTCATAGGGGTATAAGATGATATTATCGGACGACGGAAAGCCGCGGAGGCCGAACCGAAGAAATCTACGTTGCACAGTTTCAATTCTTCGGGAGTGAGAGATCTGATATGGTGACCAAACTTCGCTAGCGTATTCAAGGAGGTCCCGAACGAAAGTAATGTAAAGGGACTTCTTGACGTAAGGGTTCGAAAATTTGTTAGACCAACGTTTTATGAAGCCTAGAGAGGAATTGGCCTTGTTAATTTTTTGATCGAAATGAGAGTGGAAGTTAAGCTCACTGTCACAAATAATCCCAAGGTCTCAAATAAAACAAACAATGGTAATGGCTTCATTTGCAAAAGTAGTAAGTTCTGGGGGGTGAGAGTAACAGTTTACGGGGGAAGGTTATAGATTGACATTTAGTAACGTTGAGTTCTAAAAAATTCTAATCGCACCGAGTTTGCAATAAGTTTCGGTCGATTTGGAGTAAGCGAATGTAAGCGGGGGTAGAAATGACCTTAATGAGTTTCATATCATTTGCGTAAATTAACAGATATGAGTCACTAATTATACTTTCAACATCGTTTATTGTTAGGACAAAGATAAGAGACCCCAAGTGACTCCCTTGAGGGATGCTTGAAGTGTCATTAATGGGATCAGAGATTGAGAACCTGAAGAGAACCCTGTATCGACGTTGTTCTAGGTACGATCTCAACTTTACTTCTTAGTTCTGTCAATTTGATGTCGAGTATTAGTTAGGACTTGCTACTAGCTAACTCCTCAAAAACAGCTAGTACCTGGTTACTATACCAGTTGGTATAGTACTCAAATTGGTACCAAGTGATTTCTTCACAGAAGTACTAAGCCCTAGGCCTGTCAAATTGATACCGAGTTTTAGTTAAGACTTGGTTTTAACTAGGACTCGGTACTAACTAGTACCTCGAAATCGGTATAGTCTAGCTCCGGCCGTTAATACCTTAATCGGATCATCTTATTTCATTCCCCAATATATGTTGCTCAAAATGTTAGCTTCTAGGATGTTGTTTTTTGTTGTAAATAGGTAATAAACGCGGTTTTTGTTGATTTTACCATTAATTCAATTCTTAGGTATCTGATATGAAATTATTAACATAATAATAAGCATGACATAATGGTTAGTACGTAGGACTGTCACGCTTGCTTTTAGGAGTTATTTAGAAATTTTCGTCTGGAAACTTTGTTCCAACCAGATCCAACCGAAAATGCACTTTAATCGGCGTTAGTTTAGATATTTATCTTACTCTACCAATTAAACACAATGAAATACAAAAACCCTATAAATAATAAATTAAATATCAAAACAAATATTTGAAATACTAAATTAGTGTCAAAATCAGAACTAGACCAGTTCTAGACGTATTAAGTTGCATTGTGACCCTGGTCTAGCTAAACTGTGTATTAGGCTTGCTTAGTAATTATGTGATGAAATTGGGCGTTAGGTATTTTTAAAATTTTGATTTGACTAGAGGTAAGGAAAACAGTCTTATAAGCTTTCATTTTATACCCAATTTATAGAAATCCCTTAATTGATAGGTATACATATTGAAGCTTTCGATATGGGGAAACCGAAAATGCAATGGCAAACGCATACTACAGAAACGAAACGACGAAATCATTTTCGCAATTCATTATCGTTTTGTAACAAATTTTTACACATTGTTTTTATAAGTCCTGTATTTTAATTGAATATGTGCTCTTAAATCTTTTACAGAATGTATCTATCATTTTGCTTGCTTAACAGCAAAAAAGAAACTTTCAAGGTTTAGTTTTTGTTAATTTTATAATTTTTCTTGGATATCATATTTTACTCGTTGAAATTTGCAGATTTCGTATGCTCATAATGTGAATAAGAAGTTTTTAATTTTTTAATTATGCAAAATGAATTCTATTATTTTCTTTTTTTTTTCTTAAATTCATATTAAGTGAAACTTTTAACAAACTTTTCAAAGAACACATTCACACCTTAAGCAATTTCGTTTTTAGAACAAAATGTCTGCACGCAAAACTTTTCCGTTATTGTTATAATCAGAGTTTCTCAGAAATTTTTAATACACACAACCTGAATTTTAATGATTATTTATATGTGTATATTGTGTATGTGTTTTGAAAGTAGTTTTCGCGCATCAAATATGAATTTTGATTTTCTGCTGCCAAAAGATACATATTTGAGAATCCAGAAGAGGAAACTAGCAACAGTTAATTTAGAGCAGAGGGAAGCTCTTCAACTTTTGGAATAAACCGACTCTGAGTCCATCCAGCAGCTATGTATGTATATATATGATAAAGGTATCCAATTTTCAACAACTGCTGCGAATACTGAATTGTCCTTGAGTGGATTCAATGAACAAAGAAAACACAAAAGTGTTCAAACGCTGGTACATTTATTCGTATTCGTTTCTCATCTTTCAGGGTTTACCTTCTATTTTCCGATGCTGTTTTCATTTCAAGCATGGAAATGTATTTTGTGTTTGGTGCAGCTGATATGCAGCAAGTACATAACGTCATCGTTGTTCTTGTCGTCCTTTTAAAATCGCAATCAGCCATTTGATACTCGTCGCTTGTATGTGAATGGGAAACACGCAGTAGGTGTGTTGCTATGACAGATTGTATTGTGCATGACAGATAGACAGAGACACACGTGTGCATCGCCATAGGTAGATCACTTTGTCAAGTAGACAGTTTGTCTGTGTCCTTGTGTCCTCTGCACGTATATTCCATTTGGATTTGGTAAGCGAATATGATGTGTGCTGTCATGTTAGATGGTATCTGTCAGAATTAAAAATGTATTACAATGCCCGAAATGATTAGATTAAGGGTTAGAACTTTGACAGGTTAAACAATGATAGGAGACTGTTTGATTCATGTAAGTGAGATGATATTCAATCTGAAGATGGCCCGCAGATGTACATGTGCATAAGTAGTTAAAATGATGTGATTGCAATATAAGGATACCAGATACCGTAAATTAGAATGATTGTCCGCTTTATGATTGACAGGAACTTAGCGAAAGTAATGAGCACACTTGAAATGAGATTAAATCGATGTTTACCTCCAATGAAATAAGGGTGTTGGAGATAGTCGTATTTTTGAATGAAACAGATTTTTAAAATAACACGTATACGCCACAGTGTTCCTTTTTTAATAAATAAAAATGTGCTTTTGGTAAGGAACGATTGAAAATAAGACTTCGCTTTTTAGAATTTATTAATACGTAGTTAAAAAGTTAATTTAAAAAAACATCATTTAACCATTTTTAAAATATCGAATTTTCAAAAAATAATTTTTCAATATTTTCTCAAAAAAAAAAACTAATTTGTTTTTTGAAAGTTTTAATATGCAATATTATTTATATTTATAAGAAGTTTTTCTTTAAAAATTTAATTTTAATCGGTTGTACAGATAATGAGATAATTGAATATTAAAAAAAATGGTTCTATGAAAGGGATATACCTACTGTCAATAATGGCTTAATGTGTGAGGCAGACAAATTGTTATCAATTTTTCGAGGAAAATAAGATTGTATGTATGGAAAGTACCCTTAATTTAGGCTTAAAGAATAATAATTTTGATACAAATCTGCTAGATAATGTTTAAAACGGCTTTGTGCTAAGTTTAGTAGAAATCGACCGAAATGTTTTCATAATATGTTAGTTAAAACGCCGTTGATAAGCCGGTTAAAAGTCGTTGATAAGTTGGTTAAAAGCCGTTGATAAGCCGTTTAAAATTCGTTGACTATCTGGTTAAAAGCTGTTGATAAGCCAGTTACAAGACGTTGATAAGCCGGTTAAAAGCCATTGATATGCCAGTTAAAAGCCGTTGTTAAGCCGCTTAAAAGCCGTTGATAAGCTGGTTAAAATCCGTCGATAAGCCGGTCAAAAGCTGGTTAAAAGCCGTTTATAAGCCGTGTTAGACCAACCAAAGAAGCACAGACTGAAGACGTAAGCTGCGCGAAGAAAACCCACCAACGAAGAACCTGCATACCGATATTCAACAAAAACCGAGCAGAGCGACTAGGAGTCATAAAAGAAGAACCTTTTGTTAACCATATAATTTATGATATTTGAGTCTTAATAAAGAAAGACCTTTTAAATACTTAAGTTTAAGTGCACCTCCTTTAGTTAAACCTTGGACCCGACGAGTATACCTCAGCCTAAGAACCCAAGATACATCGCAAATTGCTTGAAAATTTTTAAACTTTCTTAAAAAAAACCAAACAATTTTTTTCTGAACATTTTAATACACAGTAGTATATACTAATTCAACTTTTTAAAACTTTCTCCATTCAAAATTTGATCAAAATCAATTTTAACGTTTTGGAGAAAAGCGAAAAAGAAAAAAGATGGTTCTATGGGAGTTGTGATTATTAACCATTTTTTGGAACCAAAAGACTACCTTAGTTTTTTTTCTGTGGAACCATTTTATAGAAAAATAAGAATTTCCAAAAAAATGCTGAAAAAATGTATTTGGCTAAGGTACCTTACTCAGTGTTCTTTAGTACTTTAAATTGACTCTTTCAAATTAAATACAAAATTGAAAAGGTCACAAAAACAAATAATCTGCCCAGATTTGCATTTATTTCTAAACCCTCAAATATTTACACAAAAAAAAACATTTACGGCCAATTTCTTCACAGAGTCCTAACGCTTGGTGAATTTAGATCCGGTACTAGTGATGTGAAGAAATGTATAGGTACTAACTTTTCGTTAGGACCGAGTACCAGAGCTAGTACCTGGTCTAGCTGGACTGGGTACTAGGCTGGCTTAGTACTTCTGTGAAGAAATTGGGCGTTAAGATCTCATTCAAACTTTTACTTAAAAATTTAAATTTACATATTCTAAACAAAAATTTGATTAAGATTTCAAAGTAAATAAATCCTAAAGTTTTTGCCAATTAATTCACCAAATTGAACTTCTGTCTTGCTCTAAAGATTAAGGTAACATTTTCAAATTTCAACATACCACACAATTATGTAAAGAACCTTTTATTTAAGTATTTCCCTTAAATTAAGGGACTAACCATTCATCTTTGGTCACCAATTTGAATAAAAATCACATCATTCGTATAACGACTTCCTTTATACATTTTATTATTATTATTATAATTGTGTGTGTAATTGTGTGAATGTGTTTAAGTATGCGAGTGTTTGCCACTTATTTTTATCATGATTCCATAGCTTTGAATACGTCTGGCACATGTTGGATTATCATACAAAGCCTAAAGCGTTATGGGACTTCTTCAAAAAAAAAAAATTTAATTCTAACCATAAAAGAATCCTCGAGGGTTTTTTGACACACTAAGCTTACCCATGAGATTTGGTTAATAAAAGTATTTAACACACAATAAAGTAGACATTTGTCTGCTGCAATAATGTCGGCTATCCTTTCAAGAAGGTCTATTGAGTGTATAAGCTGAAGGGTTTGGCAAACGAATGTTGGTTGGTTGTGAGCGAAAGTTAGTTTCATAGGTTAGAATGATTATAACCTATGTCATCGGTTGTACATGTTTATATAACCTCATCAATTCCAGCAGCTTATAAAGGAATCTTTTCCAAATTCTATACCAGTCCTACTTTACATACGAGTACGTGCGTCGTTCATTAGAATAGTGGTGTTACTCCATTTTTGCTTTAGGTGAGTGTTTGGTTAAACAGAAAAGTGTTGTCTCAGAAAAAAAAAGGAAAAATAAATTTCAGAGCAAACAAAACTTTGTTTTTTTTTTTCATAAAATGTTGTTCATGAATCTACATATTTTCAAATACACCTCATCAAAAATGTAAATGAATTTGTTATGCAAAAATTCATGCGGAAATACCCCATTATAATATTGTACGACACATAGATACTTATATATCTGCCTTCCTGCTTACAAATGTTTGCTAACATATCATTTTTGCATGTTTTATAATATGCAAAATTTTGAATATTTAATAATAAATGGATTATTTTGGAAGTAAAAGGATTTAAAGTTTAATCCAACGGTAAAATTCTAATCTTCCTGACTAAATAGAGTGGTGACCCTAATATTTCAAAGCTTTTGAAGCTTATTCTCTGTGCATAATTAAATTGGTACTTAAAAGTATATATTGACTAAATTCTTTAGTTTTTTTTTTTTATTTCTCATCAAAAGAGGAAAATGTTTTCCTTTGGGTTATTTATTGTGGAATTAGAAGGTATAAACTTAATGGATATGTATTAAAAATAAACTAAAATTCAATATAAGTTAAAATATAGGTTTTTTTTTCCAATTTGTTTTTACACATAAATGAAAAACTTATTAACTTTGATGTAATCCAGCTCAACGCTCAAGTGATTATAAGGAAATTATTTTCCAACGAGTAAATTTGTCATTATTGCTGTCATTAACTACTGTGACATTCAAAGTAACTTGAGCTTTAATATATAAATATATGTATATTTATTTTAACACCTTTCACGCATAAATCTGCCAAAAAAAAACAATATTACAGCACAGCAGGTAAATATATACATACACCTGTTCATCAATGAGCGAGTAATTAAAATTGCAAAAAAAAAAAAATAAATTAACAGTGCTTGTGTATTTAAAAGTTATTAATTTTATAATGCGCGATGTGTGTTTGGTAATGGATTGATAATGAAAATAAAAATTTTATTGATGGTACGTAAAATTGTTGAATGCAATATTTTCTCTGATATTTTATTAAAAATTCTCGGCAGGAGTTATATACTTTGGAATTTTGGCAGCAGGATAGCAATTATTATGGATGGTTAATAAATGAAATTATCTTCCGATTATGGCAAGAGTCAGTTGCTTGCTGTTTTAATAATTATTTTCAGAATTTAACACGTTTTTTTATGTTTGAATAAATAAAATATATACCGACAATTAATAAAAAAGGGTGTTTTTTTTAAGACGTGTAGTTTTCAAGAAGAAATTAAACGCATATAATTAAATGTTATGGCCAAGAATTTAGCTTTATTATAAAGATAAGGATTTGCCATTATGTTTTAAAAATGATTTCGGGTAAATAGACGTTGCGGCTGGCTCAAATAAATTCCAGCCTAGAGGCCCAATTTTCGACCACTTTTTGCTCCAATTGGGGCTGTATGTCAGCAATAACGCACCGAATATTCTCTTCTGAAGCATCAATCGTCTCGGGTTTAACTGCGTAGCGACAAGCGACTTCACATAACCCAACAAAATATAGTTCAGCGGTGTTTAATCGCACGATCTTGGAGGCCACGCCAGCCATAGGCCCACGACGTGAAATAATGCCCTCACCAAAAGTTTCCTTCAATAAATTGATTGTTTGGTTGGCTTTATGGCATGTAGCGCAATCTTGTTGGAACCAAAGGTCGTCCACATCAACATCCTCTAATTCAGGCACGAAAAACTCATTAATCATGGCTATAGAGTCTACAGCGTTCCCCATTGACTGTAACATTATGGTCGGCTTCATTTTTGAAGAAATATGGACCAATGATTCCCTCTGCTCATAGAGCACACCAAAAAGTGACTTTTTGAGGTACGTCTCAACAATGGCCTGTGGATTATAATCACTTCAAATACGACAATCTTGCTTTTTAATGTACCCATTCAACCAAAAATGAACTTCATCGCTGAACAAAATTTTCTTGTGAAAATCGGGATCGGTGGCCATCTCGTCTCATCGGTGGCCCATTCAACAAACGTGCGACGCGCTTGATGGTCGTTTGGCTATTCATTATAAAATGGCAATTCATTTTGAAATCAAGTGACAGCTGTCAAAAAGACCAATTCCGAAAAAAGTACTGCCAGATTGAAAACCACACGTCTTAAAAAAAAACACCCTTTACTAGCAAAGACTAAAAGGCAACATTTTTTCTTACAGCTATAATATTTTTCTAATGGGTGTTTTGCACCCTGACCTTTGTGCATAACATTATTAAAATAAAAATATACAATAAAGAATTAATGGTTTATAAGTCGAGTTTTTAACTAGAACTCTTAAAATACAGTTTACACTGTGATATTTTGAATTCCGAATGCCTTGTAGAAGGGACTCTTATATATTTATATCGCTCCCTGAATACAAGAACTAGGTAACTCGATTTTCTATTTTTTAAAATGTCACCACAACAAATTTAAAGTAGGTATGGCGTATTTAAACTTTTTGTCACATTTTATGCGAATTACCTGGTGCCACATATTATCCAATGTCACCCTAAATGAATTTGTTTTGATTACATCGTTTAAAAAAGTATAAAAAAAACTTTTGATGCAAATTATTTTTGATCACATAAATCTCTATTTTGATTTCCAAAATGAACATGGCTTGCAGGTCTTTTCCAGAAAATTTATAAGTTTAAATATTTTAAAAATAATGCTTGAAAAATGTATAAAAGTAAGCCATTCGCTGATGCCTTAAGTTACCATAAGACTGAACTCAAAATTACACAATATATTTGCTGTTAAGTGAGAAGTGCCCGTAAATAAAAAGTTTTAAGGTTTTATGAAAAAATGGCGCTTAACAACACGCGTTGTCAAACCGATAGACGCACCTTATCAAACGACCGCACAAGGAACGTTGCATATTTACAAGAATAAGGACCAGCGCCATAGATACTCAACCGAGCCGCGCGTTCCAGGACCTCTGAGGTTTTATTGTTTCACTATGAATTTTTTTTTAACGTAAAACTAGCAACCCGGTCCGGCAAATTCTGAAAGGAAAATAAGATTATTTGAAATTAATAATTTAGAAAATATCTTTAAAAACAACATTAATTCCCAATATAAAAGGATTTCTAATAGACGTGAAACGCAAAAGGGCTACGAACCTATAATTGTTCGCGTGAAAAACATGCTCCATTGAAATGCACTGCATCTATATTGAGATTGAAAGTTTAAGTAGGATTAGTAGCATCGGAATTTTTGGGACTTTAAGTCGAATTGAGTAGGATAAGCATAAAAAAAATAAAAGAAACTGACAGTTTTTGTGTTTTGACAGTTCTAACATTTCATCTTACAAATGTAAATCTGCCCTTGGTACGCCAAAAATAAAAGCCGTTTTTTATTATCAGAGATGATCCATATAGATCATCAAAATACATGCATTACAACAACAACACGAGATCCTTCGCTCTCTATCGGTATCACATTTCATGAGCCAAAAGTTTAGTTTTTGCTACATATTTGCAAATGGTTTGGAATTGTGAATTGAATAATGTAAAGAAAAAAGACAGTGAATAAATGAAAAAATTGTGTGAGTGGCGGGACTCACGGTTAATATGTGTAAACATCAACGTGCGCGGATCCAAAACGGACTTGTTTTTGCTTGAAGGGGATCTTAAGATTTTTTTCACTGAACCCACCCATCCTAGTATGCAGATCGTAACGTTGCACACCGTAACGTTGCATTGACGAACACTTTTTCTTTTAAATATCCCCAAAGAAAGATGTCCAACGGTGTCAAATCACATGATCGTGGCGGCCAATTAACATCACCACGACGACGTGAGATAACACGGCCATTGAATTTCTAGCGCAAAAGGGCCCTTGTTTCGTTGGCTGTGTAGCAAGTGGATCCATTCTGTTGGAAACACATATCGTCCAGGTCCATATGCTTAATTTCTGGCCACAAGAAGTCCGTTATCATCTCGCGATAGCGAACACCATTCACGGTTCTTGCTTGGCCGACTTCATTTTCGAAGAATTACGGCCCAATGACGCCGCCAGCCCATAAACCGCACCAAACAGTCACTCTTTGTGGATGTATCGGTGTTTTACATTTCCTACAGACCCGGTTTGCTGAAATTTACCCACAATTCTACCGATTTTGGACACATTTGGTCGATTATGCTGACCAAAAAAATCACGAAGTGCACGAAATGTATTTTGATTTGAACGCCCATTTTCGTAAAAGGCTTCAACAATCTTAACGAGCTGCTCAATTGTGTACCTCTCCATGGTTGAATTTTTCAAACGCTGAAACAAAGAAATGTCAAATTAAGTTGGATACAAAGCTTGACATTAAGGTATGACTCCCAATTAACATCGTGCATTATGTTTGGACCACCCTTTACTAAAGTGATCTTCAAAGTTTATCCTCTAAATATTACCTTTCAAAAAACAAAATGAATTCTTAAAAACATACTTTCCCTTGCATACCTTGTAGTCCAACAGTTTCTGCGTTTCCCGTTTTATTGTTATTTTTGGTGCATTTATACAGACAGAATAAAGGATATCCAACCAAGCCCTATATACTTCAATATCCAAAACAAAGGCGAAATGAAACGATTTCAGCACTCTTTGAATTTATTATAAATTTCATTCAAAGACAACAAGCAAAGGATTGACAATTTTAATTTATTTCATCAAACTTTATGTTTTGGCAATTTCGGTAGAGTCAATTTGCTTTCATTTGAAACCTGTTGTTCATCATGATGTGCTCTTGGTAAATTAATATGGTTCGTATTCTACCTTAAAACGTAATTAAATTTATCTCTCTTTCTCTCCGTTACCCTCTCTTACAAAACCATCAAGTTACTAATTGCAATAACATAGTTTGTGTTTGTGATTGTAATGAGATGTTATATGATAAGCTTTGTAGTTTGCAATTTCAACCGAGATTTTCCCATAAATGCCCATTTAATTTGACCATTTGCGATGAAGGTAAGTTAAGGCAAAATGATAAACAATTCACAACACATTCACTTGAGAACTTCAATAACTTGATTAAATCTCCATTGACAACACACAAAAGTACCTAAGTTATACAATGTGACAGGAGCAGAACATAATGTAAAATGTTCCTACGTTATGTTACGTAATTTATGGAATTTCAGTTCATTCATAATAGTAAGGTGAATTATTATTGCTCTCGTGTAAATCTTTGAAAGCCTCAAAGCTTATTTTAAATGCATAAACTGACTCAAACTTAATTGCAATACATAAGTGTACATTTGAATGTGGGGTTTGAAAATTATGTGATTGTCTATTATTGTTAAAGGTTGGTATAGGAGTACTTATTGGTTTGACACATTTGTGTCAGGAAAATTTGTTCAATGAATTATTGTCTTTTGCCAAACAAGGTTTAAGAGCACTGCTTTTGAAATTTTCACTTGCATTTTTTAAATATCTCAATTTTAAGCCTCAAATATCAACCATGGAAGAAATACTGAACGTTTAGAAGCTTTAATTCCTTGGGGCGTATTTAAATTTAAATCAGTCCTAGAACTTAAGGTGAAAGAGCTTATAAAAGAATTTTTAATGGGCAGATATGCCTATAAATAATCAAAGCAAATCATTTTGTGTCGTAAGCCAAGAATTCTATGGATTTAACCTAATTCTTACTGATTGGATATAAATTATACAAACACAAAACCCATCATAATCCTTCTTAACAGCCTTCGAAAGCTTTAAAGTTTCGAAAAAAATATCGTTTTCATGAGGGCGGAAAATTCATTTGGCAGTTTTTTTCAACTCGTTATGTTGCATTTATCACAAAAACTACGTTTGGCCTGCCAGCTGCCACTACATCAGTATTTTTAGGTACTATTGTATGTATTCTGCTGATAAGAGCACCACACAGGATTCACTTTTATTGTCATCGCAAATCTGGGAAAGCAAATGAATTCACAAATATTTTGGTGTGAAAAAAATTTGTTATCCCAAGTATGGCGGGTTAAAGTAAGAAAAAAAAAATACTTCAATCATTCACAAGGACAGGGTGACAGTTAAAAATAAATACAAAAAAAAAAATAAACCCTGACCATGTTGAATGAAGATAAACCATCAAAATGTTTTCACTAAATTGAGAGAATGGTTTTGGCAACTTTAATTTCTACATTTTTTATTTGCTTTACCAATTCGTATGGGGTTTTGGATTCTATAAGGGTAAGGGGTAAGTTGTGCATTCACAAAAATAACTGAATTCGAATGAAACACCGCATGGGGAATACAAGTCTGGGCCGAACATTTTGATTAGATCCCTGGGCCTGGACTCATATTCTTTGAACTAACTAACCTAATAATTCTAGGAGCTCGCAGACTTTTAAGGCGTTGACCAGATTAGTTTGGACTCAAGGACCTTAAATTTTTGCTTTCATTTGTCTTCTCTTATTCGAAGGATATAATCAAGGCTGTTTCTTGCCGAATATGTCATAGCTACTAAGCATTTGGTTTTTAAAGTCTAGCCATTTTTACTTGCTCTATATATTCGAAGTATTGGTTTCAAAACTTGGTTTTCGTCATGCCATCCGTCGGTCTGTGCGTCCACTATGATTTGAGGTAGAGCCTTAGCGGGTAGACCGATTCGTTTCAAATTTAGGCCCAGAGCATTTTTATGTGATTCCCTAGAGGCCAAGTTCGAATTTTTTTTAGCTCATCTAGAACGGATAGCTGCCATACAAATATTTTGGTTTCTTAGAAATTTCTCGAAAACTTGTCTTACGATTCTGATTAAACTTCGTACATGAAATAACCAAGTCAATTGTTAGAAAACTGCGTTTCAGGTAATTCTCAAAAAATTCACGTTGTTTGAAAAAATGGTCTTATTTTTGGGTTATTCAAGTATTTCTTTTTGATGGTTTGACCGATTTTATTATAATTTTGCGATCTGATGTATCTTAAAAGTATAAATAATAGCAGTGTTTCATTGCAAGCCCCGAAGAAATTGGTCGTCCTGTTATGCAATTTACATGTTAAATGCAATAATAACTAATCCCATTCGGCGTTAGCTAAGCGCGGAGAATTCTCGGGGCTTAACTTAAGCACGGAGAAAAACTGTGTTACCGGCGTGAATTGCATACTTGTTATCGATAGTTTGTATGGAAACTCCATTTTGTTTCTGTAATGGCGTCGCTAATCCCCTATGTCGTTTTTTTTCAACCAAATCTCCCCGGGCTTTCAAAAAAACACGGCTAATATTGCATTTAAAATTGTTTTATGAACAATCAAAAAATTAATTTTTTATTCAATGTGTGGTTACACACAGTCGTTAACCACGAGAGCAAGTTAGTGGGATCAAGTCATACATAGTTTTTATCGTTAAGTTGGCACCGCCAACTTTTCCTTTACGTTTCCTTAACTTGCGCTAGTGAAAGTTAAAGAAAAAATTCTTTTTAAAGCCTCAATGATATATAACAGCAGTCGTATTCTCGTATTTATAATCGTTATCTTACTTAAGACAGCCATCCAAGTTATAAATAAACACGTTTATTTTTGGCTAAAACTTATCTCACTAACTTAAACAATGGAATATATATTGTCTATACACCTTGATTAATATGACATTTATTTTAATCAAATAAAGGATATTTCCAACTATTCCCAACTATCAACACACTACGTCTAACTACTCAAATAACTTATAAATACGCCTGTAGGTCTTTTACTAAGTCCCACACAAAAAAGTCGCAATGTTTTCCCACAAACACCATTACAAGGAATCATCTCAACATTTTGGAATTCGGGTTAACACAGATTACCACACGTAGGTATGTGACATAATTTCTTTCTTTTGAATGAATATTTTTGGGTATAAGTGCATTGCGTCCATAAGTTTACTGTGCCTTTAATTTATTTAAGTTTAATAAACAGAAACACTACACAAGTTATCGGCAAACAATTAAATTAGCAATTTTTGAATATTATGGCTATGGCAATAAGTGATATTCAGAATGGGTGGAGATGGAGAAGAACAAAGTTAACAAAAGAGAGCAAAGATTTCGTGAATGGGAACAAAACTGAAAGGTAGTCAAAATTATTATTACAATATTAAAGCAAAACAACAAATTTCAGGGGTTGGCAGGATTATTATTCAAATTAATATTAACGGAAAACAATTTCAGGGGGAAATAAACAAATACGTCTGTACTTGTCAACGGCAGTCCAGAAGACTGGCGAAAAGGTTAATAATTTGCTCCATACATAAGAAGGGAGATGTCACAACGTGCAGCAATTATAGGGGTATCACGTTGTTGAGTAACGCCAATAAGATACTCTCCTCTATCCTACAAGACCGGATAACCCCATACGCTAAAACCATCATTGGAAAATATCAGTGTGGTTTCATTCCAGGCAAATCAACAACTGATCAGATCTTTACCCTTAGGCAGGCGATGGAAAAATGTCTAGAATTTAACATCCCAACATACCACCTGTTTATAGACTTTAAGGCCGCCTACGATAGCATAGCCAGGGTAGAACTTTACAAAGCCATGAGAGAATTCGGCATCCCAAATAAATTGACACGACTATGTAGGTTGACCATGACCAACGTAACAAGCCAAGTAAAAATAGCCGGATTGCTATCCAAACCAATCAACATCTTTAATGGACTCCGACAAGGGGATGGTTTGGCCTGCCTCCTCTTCAACCTGGCGTTGAGGAAAGCAATCCGCGACTCTGGCACGGCAACAATAGGGACCATCGTCAACAGGTCCAGCCTGATACTGGCTTACGCAGACGACATCGACATCATCGGAAGAACCGAGCAAGCTGTACATGATTCCTTCATCCAGATCGAGCACGAGGCACAAAATCTGGGGCTGCACATTAGTGAAGGTAAAACAAAGTACATGGTGGCGTCGAATGCGAGAGGAACAGTTGGTAAAACAATCAAGGTAGCGGAGCACGAATTTGAAGTGGTGCAAATAAATACCTTGGGTCAATAGTAGCAGCCGATAACAATATAGAAGAAGAAATACGTGGGCGGCTTCTCAAATCCAACAGAGCCTGCTATAGTCTGTCAAAGCTCTTCAAATCCAGAAATCTCACCATAACTTCAAAACTGCTGCTGTACAGGACCATGGTCCTGCCAGTACTCACATATGGATCCGAGACTTGGGTGCTTAGCAAAAGGCACTCCGACCTCTTAGCCGCGTTCGAGAGAAAAGTCTTAAGGAGAATTGTTGGCCATATGTGAGGAAGGACGATTTCGGAGACGGTACAATCATGAATTGTACGCAATCTACCTTGAAGCAGATATCGTGACAATAATTAAGCTCGGTAGACTCCGGTGGGCAGGTCACCTAGCTCGCATGAGCGAAGAGGAACCTGCTCGGAAAGTTCTTTGTGGTACATTCTTTGGTAGACGACAGCATGGTAGATCATGCTTGCGCTGGAGAGATGGCGTATACCAGGACGCCCGGAGCCTTGGGGTGCGCAACTGGATGGCGGCGGCTCGAGACCGGGATGGGTGGAGAGACTTGTTGAAGGAGGCCAGGACCGGACCCCGACGATGATGATGATGATGTCAGCGGCAGTTGATTGAATTATGTATTTTATTTTTTGCAACCTTATAAAAACCGTATATCATATTCAAAAAAAGACAACCATTTGACTTTAAAAAAAATATAAATTAATTTAATAAAGAAAATGTACACTATTTATTGAGAAAGGTCTAAAGCAAAGCAACGTGTCATCATGCAACCTATTTAACATTGTTCTTGAAGCAATTGTACGCCACTCGCAAGTCAAAAACAGAATTACAATTTTTCAAAACTTTATTCAAATACTTGCTTATGCAGATGACTATCAAGGAGAAGATTCAACAATGAAAAATTAAGGGCTCTACAGTGAAGTCGACCTGGTGTGAACACCGATGCACCAGCCCAACGAATCTCCGAATCTACCCCCGATGGTCTGCACAGCAGATGAAGACACCCCACTCTAGATGGCGCGCACTGTAATTGGAGAGCTACCTAAACCAAATTTCTGTGTGTAACTGGTGGTACATAGCTAGGGACCGGGCTGGCTAGAAGGGCTTGGTAGTTGAGGTCGTAATCCATTATGGACTGTAAGTGCCAGCTTAAACAAAAACAAACATACTATTGTCTGTGTGTATGTTTATCCATGAACTAAAAACTTGAAATATTCTTACGTGAAATGTGATAAGTCAAAAGACATACCTACTATCAAAAACTTCAAATTGTCCTTTATTTGCATTCAAGTAAGGATTTCCAAGATTCTTTCAACTTCTTTTGAGAATCAGAATTTGTTCGATCACTTTTTCAGTCTAGATATCGCAGATTCAGAAAAATATCGTCACAACTAAAAAGTCACAAAAAAAGTGTGTGAATGCCGGGACTCAATATGTATTCAATATACATAATGTACCAGTAACATAACGTTTTACAGGAACACGTAATATACATACTACACCCAACACTATGCTTAAATCTCTTAAGATAACGACATAACCTAAACTTTAATTTTAATTTATAAAAAAAAACTGGAGAGGAAAAATGCGTCAGCACAAAATTTCTGGATTTCTTATTTTGCTTTTGCTGTTGTTGTTGTTTTTGAGTTGTGACGTTATTATTTTCAACCTGCGATATTAGTCGGAGAGCAGGTGAACGTTTTTTAAATGTCCGTAATTAGGGCAAAGAAAATGTATACATGCAGACATAATGTATACATTTTCTTGGTAAACTTGAGGTAATGATCAATAAAATCAACATCTGGCAGTTATCAGCTGGGGCGTTTGGTAGTGGCTAAGCCCCATAGGTGCCAAAAGAATAGCAGCTATCATGTAATTATTAGTTTAATTTAACTATTGCCAGTATTTGGTCGGGTTCAAAAGTGGGTCAGACGGGCTGAAAACTGGGTAAAACTGCGATTTGTACAGCTGGTGGCGACACTGCAATCAAATTATGATTTTCTTTAGTGCGACGCTATACACAAATTTTTCCTTTGGGAGCCCCCTCCCAAATCTATCTCCACAGGCAATTTCCGAAAAAAAACTAAAAATGAAAAACCCATATTTGAAAATACGGCAACACTTACAACAAAAAACCTATACCTTTTTTGAAACCTAGAAATCTGTTCTCATATTTTTTTTAAATCAATACTTTTCGAAAAAAAATACTAACAAACTCAAAATAAAAAAAAAAAACACTACAAAAATGTATGCAATTCTTTTTTTTTCAAAATTCTAAAAATAATTACTAAATTGGCCTTTTTTATTCACTACCCTTATTAATTCTTAATGAAACACCGATAATTAGATGGTTTACTGTCAAATAGTTTTCGAGAAAATCGAAAATTGCGAAAACTACTTTTTTATCAGATTTACTTATGGGTTCCTATTTTTTTTTTTTTTTTACTATATGCCCTTAAGACCAAAGGTCATTTAAATGCAACTTGAACTGCATGGCACTAGTTAGAAAAAATATAAGGCTAGGAAAGAATTTTTGTTGGCACAGGACTGAAAAATAAGGTATTGATTTTCTCATGGAATCCCACGAGTCGCGTCCAGTTGTATAACTGGGGGTATAAAGAAAAGAATGCTGCCTAAAGTGGGGCTCGAACCCACACCTCTAATTTAGCAGTCAAGCACTGCATCCACTGCGCCATTGCCACCACTGCTTAAAAATTAAATTGTAAAATGTTTAAAAAAAAGCAAGTTCGATCGACCACTCTTTGGACTCTTAACTTTTGTTTTAATTGCATACTGTGAAAACAATGAGAAGTGGAAAAAAACATTTTGTATAACCATAGTATAAATTGTAGGATTATATACAATTTAAATGGTTGAAGGACCAGAATTTGATTGTTTGTTAGATTTTGTAAGTATAGTTTCAAAAAAAAAAAAAAAAAAAAAACAATACAACACGACACTACAAAACAATTGCAATGATTTGTATATGGTGATATTTTATTGTTCTTTTTTTCAAAGAACAAAAAATGTCACGTGCGCTGGGCTTGCAAACGAGCGAAAATATTTGTTTCATGCCCGGCAAGGTTTTTTGTGTGTGAGTGTTTTTTTTTCTAATCAAATTAAGTTACATTGGTTTAACATTTTAAAGTGAATAGGAAAATTATTTGAATTGAAATTTAAATCCAATTTAAAAATACTTGGTTTTTCGAGATGCGACCGAGGCGATACTATCCGAAGACGAGGACAAGAAGATACCATTATCCGTTGTCTTTTCGATTGAAAATTACTGAATGTCTCGTTGTTATCGACAGAAAATTTAAAAAAATAAAGTAAATAATTTTTCAATTACCTACAAAATTTAATTATTTAGCAACTCCTAGGGTTCATACTCTTAATTTCTTATAAAAAAAAAAATAAAAAATAGAAAAAAGTGAGGAGACGGAGACGATACAGAAGAGGAATTGCCCATTTCTGGCCCAAAGTGTACACGAACGAGTTTGGTATCAAATTAAAGGTGACAAGAAGCCTGTTACATGAGTACAAAAAATTTCAAAATCGTTCATGGAAAAGTCGAGATATTCGCGCTTGAAGTTGCCAATTACAAAATAAGGATTTCAGATTTTGTTCCAAATAATTATCCATAACGGGCGAAATAATTGACGTAGAAATATGATATTGATTGAAATTCAGCTACCAAACTCGTTCGTGTACACTCTGGGCCAAATCTCCATAGTAAAATGGGCATATTCCCTTGTTTATTTTAACGAAACTGAGACGAAACTTACAAAAACCTCGTATCGTCTCGTATCCAGCCGCAGTTATGTCGTCGAGTCGGACCATTCCTTAAAATGCCGATTTAAATTCAATATTCATGACCAGATCAGTCAGTCTCAAAAGAAGGTTAGGTACTAAACTTCCATTCCATACAACGTTAAATTTGTGTTGACCTTGATGCCCAATAATCGATAATCAATACTATAGCAAATTTGTGTTTCAGAAAAATTGTAATACCAGCATCTTTATGGGGTTAAGAAACGATATCTCTCTCCTCTTCAATTTATACCTAGTTCAAATTTTCTTCAGGCTCAGAAATAATAGCGTCTGATTTATGTATATCCCTAAAGTCCTAAAGATCCATCGACATACACATACCTATTGTATTTGTAGGTATTTAAGTTAACATGTACCTACACATCGTGCAGAATATAGATGCGTTTAATGCAGACAATTGTCTGGAAGGAAGAACGTTTTTTATGTCTTTCGGCACTTGGGCATAATTGAAACACGTTTAAGCCTCCAGCGCTTTAGCATGGATGAGCTCGTGAGTAGATGGGTAGGTCGGTAAATAATACAAAATACAATATTGTGTGGTCGATAAACATAATCTTTAGTACCTATACATATGCGTTCGGCTGAAATTTGTGTGGTAATTGTGTTCGTTCTTGGATAAATCGTGAGTAAACTAAATATTTTGTGAATGTATTTGCTCCTTTGTTCTTGTAATTACTATTGTTCTTTTCTATTATGGGAATTTCCTTCGAACATAGAGCATTATATTTTTTAAACCTCTGCACGTTAAGATATCCTTGCAATCCTGCTAGATGAAATATAAAAGAACCATAGAGCATCTATACTTGTATACATATATACTAACTACTAATGATTCATCTTACTAGAATGTCTTTCTTTGTAGGACCATGTTAAAGAATGCATTTACAAAATTATTCCAGTGTCTGGATTTAATTATACTTAGAGATGCGTCTGAAACTGAAAATGATTCTTTTATCTGCATACGTATACCCATGCATTTTCAGCTTTTATTCTTGCTTCTTGCTGGTGGTTGCGGATTATTTTCAGTAAATTAATTAAATCCTTCATTTTGTTTTTCCACTCTATATACGCGGATAGGAATGCGAAACAGGAGGAGTCATTTATTTTGGTTTATCACCCTCTGTCTAATAACTAAAACTATAAGTTACTTAAACTTGGAATTGCAATTGTGTGGGTTTTTTTTTATTTTTCTTGGATATCATTAATTAAATTGAAGTTGGTGATGTTTGGTATTTGAATTCTTGTTTTTTTTTTTTTTTGTGTTAGTTTAGTATTAATTAATTATTCTTACATAAGAGATAGAAATTAATTTATCTTATTAAGAATGAAAAAAAGTGTAAAACGACGTAGAAGATTTTAAATGGTTAGTTAAAAAGAAGCTTGGATAAAAAGTGCTCCACAGAAGAAAAAAATAAAAAAAAAGTATTTGAAAGTGGTATTAGACAAACAATATTAGCAGTGGCGCAAAATTTTAAATAACCTGATGTTAAGCTATAAGTATGATACTGCTTAACAATTTTCTTACTTTTAAGCTCTTTACTAAAACGGTTTTAGTTTTAAACAATTTTTTTTTGTAGAATCATACTGAAACGATCTTTTTAATAAACTCCAACTGAAAAGTCCTTATTTCGAAGTGCAGAAGCATATCCATCACAATTAAAAAAGAAAAATACATAATTTCAAAAGAGATTGCGGGATAAAATCGAATTGATTTGTCCCTTAAACCACATTTAACAGAAAAATTAACTTGGTGGGACAAAAGCTCGACGAGAACCAAAGCATATAGTGACTTACAATGTTTAACCATTCCTGTGCGCGTGTTGTTAAGTTAGAAGGGTTGAAGAAGCCGGGACCTATTATTTTCGACCAATTCCGAAAAGCTCGTTAGTTTTGGATTTTAATAATATTCGATCGATTCACTCAAAAAGAAGTATAGTTTTCTTTCATAATCTTGAATAGTATACAACATTTTTGAGTGACTCTAGATATGCCAATTTATAATTGTTTTTTTTTTTTATAAAAGTACTGCTTTTGCTGCCTCGTAGTGCCAGTGGATATAGTTTGGAAACCCAGATGAACATCTACTTTTAATACTTTAAAATAGAGTTTAACTGATTAAGGGTCCAACGGGTGGTGGTATAGAGTGTTAATAAAGGGTGGTCCAACCATAATGCACGATGTTAATTGTGAGTCACACCTTAACGTCAAGTTTTTGTCCAACTTAATTTTACATTTCTTTGTTTCGGTGTTTGACAAATTTAACTAAGGAGAGATACACAATTGAGCCGCTCGTTAAGATTGTTGAAGCCTTTTACGAAAATGGGCGTTCAAATCAAAATACATTTCGTGCACTTCGTGATTTTTTTGGTCAGCATAATCGACCAAATGTGTCCAAAATCGGTAGAATTGTGCGTAAATTTCAGCAAACCGGGTCTGTAGGAAATGTAAAACACCGATACATCCACAAAGAGTGACTATTTGGTGCGGTTTATGGGCTGGCGGCGTCATTGGGCCGTAATTCTTCGAAAATGAAGTCGGCCAAGCAAGAACCGTGAATGGTGTTCGCTATCGCGAGATGATAACGGACTTCTTGTGGCCAGAAATTAAGCATATGGACCTGGACGATATGTGTTTCCAATAGAATGCAGCCACTTGCTACATAGCCAACGAAACAAGGGCCCTTTTGCTGTAGAAATTCAATGGCCGTGCTATCTCACGTCGTCGTGGTGATGTTAATTGGCCGCCACGATCATCTCTTCCTTTCTTTGGGGATATTTAAAAGAAAAAGTGTTCGTCAATAAGCCAAGAACAATTCAAGAGCTAAAGGATGAGATAATTCGGCACATTAACGACATTGAACCTCAATTATGTCTCAGAGTCATTGAAAATATGGACCATCGGATAGACCACCGAAGCCGTGGCGACTATTTGGCTGATATTTTGTTTCACACATAATTATCATAGATCCTAATTAAAATATTAATATAATTCTCTGAAAACTTTTTTGTTTTATTTACATTTATCGTGCGTTTTCGTTGGACCACCCTTTATTTATTTTTTAATCAAAAGATATTTAAAATTGAAGTAAGAAAAGGATTTAAAAAAAAAATGTTAGCAAACTACAAAGCGAAATTGAAAGTAGAAAATTGCAAAAATGGGTGGTTGAGAAATATTTTACTAATTATCATTGTTAAAACCGATTCAAATGAGTTTAACACGAACTGTAAGTTTATGAAAAAAAAATCTGTCCATGTTTCAGGAATTTTTGATTGAATTTTCGCTGTGTGGGTTGTGGCGCCGTTCTGTTAGAACCACATGTCCTCCAAGTCCATATCATCCAATTGGGGCCAAAAATATTCGGTTATCATTGAACGGTAGCGATCCCCATTCACAGTAACGTGCCGGTCTTGATCATCACGGAAGAAGTACGGCCCAATGACGCCACCGGCCCATAAACCACACCAAACCGTAATTTTTTCGGGATGCAATGATGACTCATGGAGTACGTGTGGATTGCTGCCTGACCAATACTGCATATTTTGTTTATTGACGAAGCCATTCAGCCAGAAATGAGCCTCATCGCTGAAGATGATTTTTCGATGAAAATCCGAATCATTTTCAAGTTATTGCTCAGCCCAATTCACGAACATACGACGCTTCTGGTGGTCAAGTGGCTTCAGTTCTTGCGTCAATTAAATCTTGTAAGGAAGTAGGCCAAGATCTTTTAGCAAAATTCGCCACAACGACGTCACAGAGATGCCCAACGCTTGAGAACGAAGTGTGAGAGACACATTTGGGCTTTCTGCAACTGAAGCCTCAGCGGCAGCAATATTCTCGACACTACGCGCACTTATTTGTCTCACTGACATGGGGACGACCATAAATTGGACGTAGCGCTCTTAACGTCGAGACCACTGACTCCGAATTTCGGTAGTAAATTTTAATAATTTCGACTCGTTGTTGGCTCTTTATGCAATGGCAAACCTTACTGAAGAGAAATGTCAAAAGAGCGACAAGAAATATGGCGTCATTTGCTATCCCTGTTGCTCTACTTTTGTAGCGTCCCTGTTGAAAAACCCGATACCTATAATTCATTAATTTTCAACGTTTTAATTTAATATGTTTTATGCAGTTTGAACAGTTTCAAATTAAAACTGTATTTTATAGTGCAAAAAGAAATTCGATTTTTTTTATTTTTGTTAAACGACAATATAGTATATTGGTGCTATTAAGATTTATCAATTTATTGAAACACAATTTTTATTCCTACGAGAGTTGTGTCCTAGTGGGGATATATCGAAAATCTACAACAAATTTTATTTTATTAAATTTCATAATTTCAATATACTATCGGCCATGCACCCACTACACCCCCAATGCCATCTGGTGTATGGTCAAAAAAAAACATACCATCCATTGCCACAATATTCTTTTGATTTCATATGAATAAAGAACCAAAACCAAAAAAAAATACTTTTTCTATAATTAATATTTCATATATGTGCTAAATGTGTATTTTTGCCCATTAATTTATCAAAGTGTCTTGGGAATCGATGTCCTTTGCAGATTCAGCTTTATAAAAATCGTAAAAATAACTACGTTTCGTTAATCTTTTGATTTATGAATGTTTCGAAAATTTCATTCCATTTTTACATTATTGATCGATTTTTTATTCGAACGGACTTTTAGTATATATAAGGAATGAGTTAAACCTATTTCAATTTGAATCATATCTATCCCTTAAAATCGACAACATCAAATCGAATCAAAACGAATTGAATATCCGTAAAGGTATATTGATGGACACTGTGGACGTTTGAATTTACAAACAAAAATCGGATTATGATGGCTGTGTTTTTATTTACAGGATTTTTCGTAAGAAAAAAAAAAAATTAAAAAATGCATCAAAATCAACTACAACATCTACATAATTACAATTTGAAAAATAAATCCAAAAAAATATTTGAATCAAGCATTAAAAAGATTGTTTAAGTTCAAGGTTAAACAATTCACCGCTTAACACAATTAAAAGACAATCTTCCATCGACACGTGAGTCTCTCTTTCTCATTTTTGATCATACAATTGATGCATCAAAATACGTACAGCCTCAACACAATGAATAATTTAGCCCCATGTTGATAATTTGAAATTTTTTGGCGTTAAAGTGAAATTAGTTCAACCACATGCTGTTAAAACCAATAGGTTAATGTTCTGTATATCTTCTTTTTTCAAAATGTATTTTAGACTACCCAGGGGCAAAATTCACAAGGTTTAATATCTGTCTGTAACCCCCCTCCAACACCACATGCATCCTATTGAATTTATCTCGACTTCGATTTTATGTAAAGCCCTCATCTGCTGCTCTTGATGGACGTGGTATTGTTATGTTAGACGGAATTTGAAGGCCTTGAGGGAGGAATGAAGCGAAGCTAACGTGATGGCCGGGGGATGGTTTTCTATAAAAACAATGGGAAAGGGTAGTTATGTGTTTTGGAGGTCGCCTAAATTAGTATGTCATGTTCAGATTAACGATGAAATTTCGTATAATATAAATAATTTTTTTTGTCAGCAACGAACAACCACGATTGAACTGCAATTTTGCTTAAAAATATAAAACATTATTTTTGAAGTGTAGATGTGTGTTTTTTGTTGGCTTCTCTGTCATACAGACAAATTTTTTTCGACTATAACCTATACATATTATGTACATATGCATACATATATACTAAAGCTTACGATTTGGCACGTGTATTATTTGTAAAACATGGATACACGAAATCTGTGTAGTGAAAACATGCCAAATTTAAATCCGTACATTTAATACACGAGTATTCACGAGTATATACACGGATCTTTATTACATGGATTCTTAATACATGGATTGGTTTTTAATTTTTATATTTTTTGAATTATTGATTTAGATTTTCGGTAAAAAAAAATTGTATTTTCTAGTTTAACGTTTCGCTGATAAAATCACACTTTCACAATGCGTACAGTAATCAGTTAATAAATCTTTAGTTTCTGCATTTGTTTATTTGGTTCTTCCCTTATCCACAACTATATTAAGTAACAATTATTTTGATATATCACACGTTACTGTGTGTGCTCTACGAGTAACAAAATCTTAATTTTTAATCAATAGATAAAGCGTAAAAAATCAATCGACTTTTTCTACGTTTACATGGAGAATTCAATCCGAATCGAATTAGGATTTAGGTATTTGTAAACCTGGATGGAATCGAATCGGAAATTTAAATGTATACCTAGATGGAAGAATTAGAATGGAGTTTTCAGCTGATTGTTGGTGTGTGTGTGCTATTGTGTATTTATTTTATTGCACACAATAAAAACAAGACAGTCACTTCGATTTTGTTTGAATTCTATCATTCGATCTGGCATATTCATATACCTGGATCGAAATTTCGATTCAGATTGAATCCGATCCGTGAATCCTCTCATATAAACGGAGTAATCGAATGATATGTAGGAAGATACTCAACTTCAATCCACCAACAAATTTGAATTTAAAGACTTTTTCGATGTATTTTACTGAAATTACCCCTCTGGTCACGAAATACACCATTTCAATTCTGCATCTCATAAGAACACGTGTCTATCTATTTGTATTGATTTCATTTTGTTTGATAGGTGTTAATCATGAATTCAATTTTATACCAATAGTCGATAGCAAAAATTTAGGAAGCGGATGTACATAATGGACCTTTACAGGACATGTGACAGACGGGAATTTGTAAGTGACAATTGTTAAATTTCTGTTTCTTAAATTAAAATCCGAAAAATTTGTCAGTTTTCTGATCAAGTTCTCGTTTATATAAAAAAAAAAACTCTTTTAAAAATGTCTGTTTGGTATTTAACAAAGAATTAGGAGTTGTTTTAACTGTAAACTTATATTACTTATAAGCAGAAAAACATTAATGGAAACCGTAGTAGGAAATTTCGAAATTTTGAAAAGAAGCTTTCCACACAAGTAGCACAAAATAGTATAATTTCGGTGTTATATTTCTTAATTCATACTTTATTCAATCTTAAATTGGTATGCCAATTTATGGCTTCATTTTTCATTCTTTATTCCTTCTTAATTAGGTTTTCTTTTAGAACTCAAATTGATATGTTCACTTCAACTTAAAGCCTTCTTAAATACTTTTTAAATCGGTGTTTTTTGTATTTCCTTAATACTTCTTTAATCCATCTATAAATGATTTTTTTTAAAGGAATTAAATCGGCATATTTGTAATTCTTTAATACTTCTTTAAGTCTTCTTAAAATAGTATTATCAATTGCACCACTTGATAAGAATAGTAGTCGGTGGTGTAATGATTAGTGCGTATGTCTGTCATGCATAAGGGTTGGGTTCGGCTCCCAGCCTCGAATAATAATCAAGCTTCTTAATTCCTTCTATCGGACCGCCCACTTGCGCCTTTTATCTACTTAATACGAATTCAAATCCGTTTTAAAGAAGAATGTAGGCACCACTTTAGAATTCTTAAATCCTTCTATAAGTAATTCTGTGCTACTTTTGAGTTGTATGGCGTACATATTTTTAGTTGTATGGCATACAAACCTAAGGTCAAAATTAATTTTGACAAAATCAAATCATCCAAAAACTCTGCTATTATGCTTTAATGTTTTATAGTATATATATTTGCATTCTCGTATGTAATTTAAAACTTAATTAGAAAAACCATAGAAAGTATATTAATCTACAGAAGATGACAAAAAAACAACAACTGATGACTTTATTATTTCTAATTATAAAAAAAATATATTTGTGTAACTTTTCTAAAAGCAAAAACCAGTAAAAACAATTAAGCTGCTTTAATGTGTCAAAAAATGTCATAGCGACACCCATCACCTAACCCACCATTTATCCTGCAAGCTACAACCACATCTATACTTCATGCTGAGTTGCATATGAAAACATCAACGACAAAAGATTAAATTATGAACAGTACCTATACATACATAGAGCATGGAGGTACATATACTTATATATACATATTAAGAGCTCAGGAGAGACAAGGACGAGTATGGATATCACTTAAAGGTGACCATCCTTTTTATTTTGCATTTGCTTTAAACTAAAATTGATGTTGGTTTATCTAAGACTAGCTGAACGCTGCCAGTCTTCACAGCACCACCTATTAAACATTTTGTGAACTAAAAAAACGTTCAACTTTAAAAAAAAATTTGTATGTATAAGGAAAAAAGTGAGTATGGCAATGTTCAAGAGATTTTGATTAAAAAATTTCAATTTTCTAAGGATGTTAAGTTTTAGTAAGGAGAATTCTCAGATAGGTATAAGAAAAGTGGGTATTACATAGCAGGAGGATTTCCCAAATATTATGTACATACTTTTCATGGTTTTCGGCTTAAGAGTTATTTATTGTAAACTAGCTGGCCCGTCCCGGCTTCGCACGGGTAGACAAACCTAAGCTTCTCATAAAAATTACAATCGAATATTTAAATAAATATTTAAGCTGCTTTTTCTAATCGAATACCACTCTCAAAATTCAGGTTACTAAAGGCTTAATGTGAAATAATATGATGCTCAAAGTTAAAACTTAATTATTTTCCCAAAACAGAAAGAATTTTCGTAATCGAAAACCATTTTGTTTGTTTTTTATCCCATTTCACTCTATATTTTTTTTTTAATTAACCTTTCAAACACAAATTTTAAAAACTTTTCGTGTTTACCACATTTCACCCTATAAATATCATTTTTTTAAGAAAAATATACCTTATTCATTCCCTAAAAATAACATTTTAAATACAAAAACAATTTTTGAAATTGGGTTCGTCTTTTTGGTTTGCTCCCCATTTCACCCTAGAAATACCAATTTTTTGAATAAATATAACTAAATCCATTCACTAAAAATACTGAAATCGGATTCCACTTTACATTTTTACCCCATTTCACCTTATTACTACCCTATTAGTTTTCAGACAAAATATCCCTAAGGATATCCACTAAAAATATCTAACCTTTCAAACCAAAAATACATTTTTGAAGTCGGATACCACTTTTCATTTTTACCCCCAATTCACCCTATAAATACCAATTTTTTGAAGAAAAAAATTGCGCAAGTGCAAGTGTGCTGAATATCTAAACTTACTCACTCCTTTTCTCGATTTCGATTTAAGTTCAACTCTTTTACAGCAAATTAGTTAAAATAACTTCGATTCAAAAAATTGACAAAAATACTAAACAAATCAAAGTATCTATTTAAGATGTATTTAAGATGAGGGAAAAATTTCTCCCAAATACTGATGCAAACATTAAAAATATCTCTTTTTAAATAAACACATGAGTAGCCTTCACCTTCACCCTTTTGTTTGCCAACACACGCTGCGTATGATTTATTCCGACACTGGGAATATTGACATCATACTTATTTTTTCCAAGATATTAAATTTGTGCCAGACGAGTTGAAAGAGGGAAAATAACTTCATTTCATACGTCTGCAAGGCAAAGATTGAGTTCTTTATTTACATACATAATATATTTAAAAAAAAAACCTAAATATGTTTAAGTTAATATCCAAGGAGCATTTGTTTTTAAGGACACATGATTGTGAAAGATCCTTGAAAAACGTGATAAACCAGTGCTTACGTCTTATTCTTAACTGAAGAAAAAAAATTAATCACTTTTTTCTTGCAAAGCTTTGAATATTATAAAATGGTCACCTACGTCATACCAAACCTTACCCCAAACACGCAAAACATTATTCCCACTGGAATATTGCATAAATCAGAATTCTGTTGAATATCCTGGATGCTGCCAGCTCTTTGGTTTTCCGTCGCCGAGAAACAACAAAGTTGAGGTCGTTACCAAGAGTTTTGCGTTCCATTGGGGGTCTCGGTCAAGTGGTCCTTGCCACAGTAAACAAAATAAGGTTTCCTCGTGTTCAGGTTTGTTGTGTTCCTTGTTGTATAGTCCTTGACAAAAAACCTTTTATTTTCGTGTAAACCTTGTTTTTTTTTGTATTTTTTTTTCTCGAGTGAATGGGATTAATAATACGAGTGATACATATGATTAAATGATTTTAGAGTCCTGGAACATTCTTTCGGGGTTGGTTGTACATATTTTCTGTGTTTAGTATATTTTATTTTTTGCTTTTTTGTTGGGTACATCAACAAAATATGGAAATTGCTTAGAGATGTGCAAAAAAGGACAATGTGTCTATCAAAGTGAAGGAAAAAGGAAAATCCATCAGGAAATGCTTTCTCGGATTAATGTTGAAATGTTTTTTTTTTTTTTTTTTGGGAGGGGGGAACTACCCTACAACAATGAACACGCCCATTTAACATAAGATCCTTAAACCATGTTATATTAACATAATGGAAACATAAATTCTTTTGACCTTCATATAGATGTACACACATATAATTTTTGTTCATTTTTTAGATTAAAAAATCTTCTCCGCATAAAGTTATGTTCTTTTTTGAGATTTTTAACAATAAACTTTTTGCCATCCATAATCTGTTTAGGTTTTTTTTTTAGAATAATTCATTTCAAACTTCTTGAAATCTCTTCAAGCTTATTTGGTTGGAAGGGGAAAAGTAAATGTAAGAAAAAAAAAATTAAAAATCAACACACTTTTGGAGAGAAAAACAGAATTTCCCTGGGGTCAGTTTAAATTGTTGTTTTCATTTTTATGATATATAATAAGACTTTATTATTCGAGGCAATTTAATACGAAAAATTTCGAAAATAAATGAAACATAAGTCTTGACTAAAAAAAAAAAAAAGTAACTTTTACTTTATCTTTAAATTGAATAAAACACAGAATGAGTTTTTTTTTTTATTTATTTTTCATGTGTTAAAAGAAAAAGCGATGAAAGATTTAGTAACAATTTTTGTTTTTGCAATTTTGTTTTATTTAGATCAACAAGTCTTTTAAAATACGATTAAACAAGAATGATTTCAACAAACAAAAATATGCACGACTGGATTGCCCAAACTTGATCTGGTTGTTAACAACATTATGTAGCCTCGATTTATTTAGTCCCTCGATTTAGCCAACTCTTATAGACTCCCTGAGTACAGCAATGTCTTCCAAGCAGAGGTTCTGGCAGTAAATAAGGCTGCCGAACAGGTCTCAATGTTGGTGATACGACACGGGCTGATATCACCTTTTTTATTGAAAGCCAAGCACCGATCAAAGCAATTTATGCCACAGAAATAAGATCCAAGCTGGTGTCATGCTGTTGCGAAGAGCTAAAAGTTCTTGCCACACAACATAACATCAGACTCTGCTGGGTCCCGAGATACTGTGGAATCCTATTAAATGAAAAAGCAAATGAACTGGAAAGGACTGGTTCATCGTTAGATCTAAGCCTAACAGACTTCAGTGTTAAAATTCTTCCACCCAGTGCCATAGTGGAACCTACTCGTAACATGGTCCAATCCATCGGGGTACCACAATGGATCAATATATATAAATATAAGTTTGACGGAAACAAGATTAACCGTCAGCCCATCAACCTTATCTAACCTATTATGTAAGGTGGCGCAGTGTCAAAAGTCCACAAGTCAAAAGTCCTCAATGGATTTTTAACCCACTTGAATGAGTTACAAGTTCACAAATAAATTGTGAACTTTTAACCCACCCAAGTGGGTCAAAACTTCACAATATTTCGAGTCGTTACCCCACAATATTAACAAGAAGGTAGGCCATACGTCCACAATTATTATATTGACCTATAAAGCAAATATTTTCTAAATGTGTTTTATGAAAAATAAAAAAATCGGAAAAAAATAAATCATACTTTTAGGTTAATAATTTAATATAAATAAAATGTCTAAGGAAAATTCAACTTAAACAATTCGACTAAGAAAACAATCCGACTAAAGGCCCATCTAAGTGAGCCATAAGACCACAATCTGCGGGTCATTGGTCCACAAAGAAATTCTGTGGACTTCTGGCCCAATTGAATGGGTTAAAAGTTCATAATTTATTTGTGGATTTATAACTAATCTAAGTGGGTCAAAAGTCCATTGTGGACTTTTGACACTGTGCCTGTTATGTAGTCTCACATTCACAATGGATGATGTAATGATATCTTTAAGAAGAAAAGTTTTAAATACGAAAATGTTTAAACTATTAAGAAGCACCAGATTGCAAAACTATGACAAGAAGTGTCTAACCATCAAAAAGATACACGTGAATAACCCAAAAATAAGACGGTTTTGTCAAAAAAAAAATGGGAATTTCTATTTCCGTTCTATGAATTTTTTACCGAAAACCTAAAACGCACTTTGGTCATTTTAAGTACTCAGTTTAATCAAAATTGTTAGAGTCGTTTTTGAGGAAATTTAAAAAACACCAAAACTGTTGTAAGGCAGATACTCGTTCTGGATGAGCGAAAACAAAAATTAAAATTTCCTCCTAGAGAATTACATAAAAATGCTCTGTACCGAATTTGAAGCAAATTGGGCCACCCGCTTACATCGTCCAGCCATTTAAGCCACTGTATTTTGCAACTTCTGTAGCAGAAGGCTCTGAATAGCCTAGTAAACTTGTCTTCTTCTCCTCCGTACTCCATATCATTACAATATATTGGACTGAATATCAACCGAATAATCTTCCTCTCTAACCATAACCAAGCTAATTTTCAACCGTTATTCACAAAGTTCATGCTTCAGCCCCATTTGTTCATCCTAATTATAAAATTCAGAGAACACAAAGGTAACAACAAAAATACATTACTACATCTTGGAATTTCTTTAAATTAATTACAAAATTCCAAAGTAAATTTAATTTCGCTACCAGAAAGGATCCAATGACAAACGAAAAACATTCAGCTTACCGAATTATCCTCCAAAAACCACTAACTCTAGTGCGTGGGAAATAAATCATTTGGAGGTATGGTCTGTTTTCCAAACAATCAACGATCGAATTGATGGCCAACTTCCCGGAACACAACTCCGCAAAGTCTAAGTCAACATTAATTATATAAAATTGGTATCGTTTGCCCTTCGGTATTTCATTTACGTTTTATTCAAAAAAAAGAACGAAAGTATCTCAATTTGGTGTCATTCCCAGATGAGTGCGGGTCATGTCATTCAACAGCACCCATCAGCAGCAGTTATGAGTTATTTGTATATGAAAGTAGAATAAGGAACAAAGCATGAGGACGAATTTCTTGCTGAGTTTGCTTAATTTCGTTATCTCGTGACATGATTATGATCGATAAATTAAATATCAAAAAGCCAATTAACTGAACCATGCAACCTTTTCAAGGGATGAAAACCATCACGAAGCCCAGGACTCATCAGTTCAAAAATCCTTTTGTGAAAAGTTGTCGTACACTTATGTATATCTCAGGGTCAATTGAAAAAAAAAAAAAAAAAAAATTACATCGAATCCTTTTCCTTTAACGTGATGGACTTTTTTTTATCTTGCAAATTCTTTTATTGACACTCACGAAGGTCCTTAAATTGTGGCGACTGTATACTTTCTATATAGATTCCCTATACGGAACGTGCGTTTAAACAGAGTTGGATGTACTTTTTGCTCTTCCATACTGATCCTATTTTCCTTTGCGAGGATGTCTTACTTCTTTGTATGCGAAAATACTTGGAAATGTCAATTCACTTTCACATTGAAAAAGGGTTGAAAAATAAAAATAAAAATAAAAGTCTTACAACGATGATGGAATTCTATTTACTTCTTAATCGGTTTAGTGATTTGTGCAAACAGATGATTGAACTTTGATTGTTGGAGATTGCAAACGAGTGCGGATTGATATAAAAATTGTTTTTTTTTTTCATACATAGATATTTAATATTTAAATATAATATGAACCTTGCAATGAAAACATCGATCAATATTTGATTTTGCATTTTGTTTCTTTTGTCTGAAAGGATTTTTATAAACTTGTAACTTTGAAAGTGGTTGGAAGCTCTGCTATTGAAAAATGGTAGAATATCATTCAAAATAATAGTTTATTGAGCAAGTGCACTTGTATTAAGTAAATGTGTACATAACCTAGTATCTCATGAAGGTTTTAGAAATAAATTAATTTCAATTCAAGATACCTTACCTTGGCTATCACAATATAGGGACAGAACAAATTTCTAAAAAGTTGAAAAGGGTGGTGATTCTTTGCACTTCCAAGGATACAATAGTAAAGGAGGGTAAAAGAAGAAATAAAGAAAGAGAAAATACCCATAAAGGTAATTAGTTATGTGAAGTTTCTCTGAACCTTTCCGTATTTGGAATGAGTGAATTTTTCAACGGATTGCCTAGTTCGTAGTCCCTTGCAATGACGTAAAAAATTCTCAGAGCTTCCTAGTCTGTGTAATAGACTGAGTTCACACAAACAATGTCAACTATTTGCAAATAAGCTTAAAGTTGTTAATAAACGAATTTAAAATATATCATCGAAATCTTTTAATAAATAATACAGTCAAACTTCTTTATAACGAACCTTCAGGGAAGAAGCTTTATACAAAATTCGTTATATAGAAATTATTTTGTTTTAAATACTGCAAGGGGAACAAAATGAAATTCGCTATAGAGAGAATTACCTTATAAAGAAGTTTGATTGTAACTGTTTTATACCGACATGTGAAATGTAAAAGTCTTAAATTAGTAACTAAATTTCAGAAAGTATTAAATTTCCACACTGTTTTTCTGTTCATAAAAGTATAACTGTGGAGAAAGGGTGATTCTTTTTAAGAAGGCCGAACATTGTGAGTTTATATTTATTTATTTAGTGCATTTTTGAAATGTGGTTGGTATATTAAAAACTATATTTTTATAAACCTAAATAATTATTTTATTTTTTAGTCTTGTGTGTGTAAAATGTTACAATTGATTTTAAATGGGTTGGTATCGAAACCTCGAATTTCAAAATCCCGAAGTACAAAGTTCGGCTTGCAAAATGCCGATAGAAAAAGTCCCGAGTGACAAAATCCCAAAAGGTGAAATTAGAGAAATCTGAATATTAAAATCCCGAATGGCTTAGCACTTTTTTTGGTTTTAAATACCATTAAGTTTTTTTTATCATTTTTAATACGAAAACAAATGCTGGGCCATTCGGGATTCTTTTGTTTGGAATTTTTTTTCAACAGTTGAGTGATTTTCAATTTTCTAAATAATATTTCACTGCAGAATCTTATCGTTTTGTTTGATTTTCTTTTTATTTGTTTTTTTTTTTTTTGTATTTATCTTTATTTTAATGAATTTTAAAGCTTTTATTTTTGTATGTTTTTATAAAATTGTATGTAAATTTTGCAATTTGTTGATGCTAATTTTCTATTTTAAGACTGTAATTGGTCCATTTTGTATTCTCTTTATTATTTTTGTAAGCAACAAGTAAACATAATGGCGCAAAATTTTAAAAAGCCTGATGTTAAGGTGTTAGTATGATACTAGTTAATAATTTACTAACTTTATAGCTCTTTACTAAAATGTTAGTAGTTTGAAAACATTTTTTACTAGTATCAAACTAAACCTGTTTTTTTAAGACGGTGTTCACATTGGACTCACTCCGCGCGACTCATATTGACATTTCATTGTTTTATCTCACTCCAACTCATGATGAGAAAGAGAGAGTCTAGTGAGGCAGGATTTTTTCAAAAAAAATAAAAATCCTGCCTCACTTTCTCATATAGTTGTGTAGAGTGAGATAAAAGAAAAAGATGTCAAAATGAGTCGCGCGGAGTGAGTCCAATGTGAACACCGTCTAATAAACTCCAGCTGAAACTCCACACCGAAAACAGTGACAATTCGTGAATAAGTGACAGTTCGTGCAAAAAAGTAAGCAAACATACCTTTTTAACATTTCTTAGTGTCAAAATGACATATGTTTTTTTAACCTAGCATCATACTAAAAATGTTTCAACACGTTATTAAACTGTCTAAAATTTTGCGCCAGTATTTTCTTTGGGAAGCTCTTTTAACGCAACCAAAGAGAGATTGTTTTTTCATAATGAGTTTCTATAATAAATGGTACTGAAAAAGTACTAAACAATTCTAAAGAAGTTCGAAAATTCAGAAATAATCCCGTACAATTTTAAATGGGGGGATTTTCTAACTAAGCTTTACAAAACTACTCAAGCAAAAAAACATGACTTAACAATTAAAACCGGCAAAACTAATCCTATCACTAGGTATGGTATACAGGGTGTCTCCTATTTCATTTATTGTTGGGATCATTCCAAGAAAAAAAAATAATGTGGGGGGGGGAATTCTATCTCCCCCCCTGAGGCAGGTGGATGGTGTTAATTTCTGAAAGGATTCACTTAAAATGGACAGAAAAATTTATTAAAAATCAACAAAAGCATTACAATAGCCGTGTTTTTTTTTTCAAGCCCGGAGATATTTGGATGAAAAATACGATATCGAGGATAAGCGAAGCTTTTACAAAAACAAAATGGAGTTTCCATACAAACTATCGATAACAAGTATGCAAATCACGCCGGTAACACAGTTTTTCTCCGTGCTTAAGTTAAGACCCGAGAATTCTCCGCGCTCAGCTAAGCTCGAAGGGGATTAGTTGTTGTTGCATTTAAAACGTAATTTGCTCAGCCCCGACGTAGTTTTTTTCGACCAATTTCCTTAGGGTTAGCAAAAAAAAAAAAAAGAAAATGTGCTTTTATTTCTTTGAAAGCTAGTATTCCATTCTTTTTTTTAATCAAGATGTTTAAGTGAATAATTTAAATAAATTAAATTTAAAAGTCAAAATTTTTCAAATAAATGTGATTTTGTCATGTTGATTTTAAAATAAATTTTAAAATAAATTAAGTGCCACTTTTTTTCTAATATTCAATGGTCTTATCAATTCTTAATCAAATACTGAAACTCAGATGTAAAAATCTTTCTTAGTTTTAAAAGAATTGTAAAAAAAAACTAAAGGTACTTTCTCATTATAGCTTTTAACGGTTTTTAGTCCATAAAAATTGGCAATTCGTCCCGGTGATCTGTCTTGGACTCACCAGATAACTATAGCGAGGGCCTTGTTAATACAAAAATCCAATGTGAAAGGCACTTTTTCCCTAAAACCCGAAAATAGGGTTTAAGTATGAATGGAAATTTTTGTTTGCATCACAATCATAACAAAACAAGCAGTCAATACAAAAAACAATAAACAAATAATACAAAAAATTAAACAATAATTTGTTTCTGTTTTTTGGGGAAAAAGAACTTTTCGTATTTTTTTTAATTTTGACTTTTAAAATTAATTTATCAAAAGTTATTCCTTTAAACATCTTGATTTAAAAAAAAAACCTAAAGCACATCGTTGTATGTAAAGGGTTTTTCAATAAGAGGTGTTATTTTGATATTCAAAGAAAAATGGCATTTTTTGAGATAAATGATCGGATGTTTATTTCATTATAAAGAAGAAGGTATGCCGTTAATAATGGAACACAACATCAGATAAATGGCCGCCACGACCACGCTTACAGGACCATATCCTTTTCATGAAATTTTCCATAACCAAATCGCAAAGTGGCTGCCCTATGTCCTCGATAGCCTCACGAATTCCATCTTTGAGGTCTTGAATCGACGCTGGGCTGTTGGCGTAGATCTTATCTTTCACGTGGCCCCAAAGGAAGATGTCGCAAGGTGTTAAATCACAAGATCTCGGTGGCCAATTGTGATTACCTCTTGGAGAGATAACACGGTCCGGAAACTTTTCCCGTAAAAGATCGATGGTTTCATTGCTTGTGTGGCACGTAACGCCGTCTTGTTGAAAGTAAACATTGTCCAGATCAATACCATCCAATTCCGGCCATAAAAAATCATTAATCATCTCTCGATAGCGCAATCCATTGACCGTAACTGTTGCTCCAGCCTCATTTTCGAAAAAGTAAGGTCCAATGACCCCGCCGGACCATATACCGCACCAAACAGTCACGCGTTGAGGATGGAGAGGCTTTTCAACAATAACTCTTGGGTTTTCCGAGCCCCAGATGCGACAGTTTTGCTTGTTGACGTAGCCTCCGAGGTGGGAATGGGCCTCATCAGTCAAGATGATTTTTCGATGAAATTCCATATCATTTTCATGCATTTCAAGGACCCAATCAGCAAAGACACGACGTTGTTGATGATCAGCCGGCTTGAGTTCTTGTGTTAACTGAACTTTATAAGCCTTAAGACCCAAGTCTTTATGCAAAATACGGTGTAATGACGTTTGTGGAATGCCTAATTCCAAAGAACGACGAGGAATGGACAAACCTTGGTTTTCTTCAACACTTTGGGCTACAACAGCAATATTCTCAGTTGTTCTTGAGCGACGTGCACGGGTTTTATTCTTCACATCACTAACTTGTCCCAACAGCTCGAATTTGTCCACCAATTTCTGTATTGCGGTCCGACAAGGTGCTTCACGACGACCCAAAAATGTTTTAGTTTTACGAACCGTCTCTGCCAAATTTTCACCATTTTTATAGTGAATTTTAATAATTTCAATGCGTTGTTGAAGCGTGTATCGTTCCATTTTTACTAATGGCGTAGTTTCTACTTGTCAAATGTCAAAAAATGACAGCTTCAAAGGTGACAACTACCGAAATAGCGGGCTATTCAAAATAACACCTCTTATTGGAAAACCCTTTACAATGTGCTTTCGTCGATTTTTAATAATTTTTTTCAGAAATTGCAAGGGGTGAGATAGACTTTTTCCCCCATAAATTTTGTTTTTTTTTTTAGAATGACACCAGGAATCATCTCCCAAAATATCCTGCACGAATTAGAGCACACCCTGTACATAATATAAAAATAGTGAACAAAAGTTCAGCAATAATTGTCACCTGACTATATATACCTATCTTTTAAATAATAAGCTCCTGCTCCTTGTTGACCAACATTTCCACATTAATTACTTAAAACGAAAAAAGTTCTAACGTCCATTTTCCTTCGAAACTTTTGCGAATAAATTAAAGGATTGCTTGGTGAGTAAAAAGAAGAGGTATAACTAGATTTTGAAAACATAATAATTTCCAAAATGTAAACAAAAACTTTGAGAATTGCTTAACTTAAGGTGTGTTTAATAAACAACTCTTTATGATGTCATGGCTTTTAACACGACACGAAACTTTTGTATTTGCCTTATAAACTTTTGAATTATGTATAATTTGAGAATAATTAACTAAGCGATGTTTTATTCTAGTGAAAGCAATTGGAAACATCCTGCTTATTTTCATCTGTTGAATTTATAATTTTACTAACAAATGAAGCCAGTTGTAGGTACGCTTATGATGATTAAATTAGATAAAAATTGGTCTTTAAAGATGTACTACTTTTACCCTCTTAAGTAAGCTTTTTCTAAGTTTCCTATATGACCTTTGCAGAACGGATTTCAAAAAGATATAAATCAAGAGGCAAAGTATGCCGCATTGAAATTGGAAAAAAAAAATAACGCCTTATAGACTCCTTCTTAGTGCATATGGAAAGAACTAGAACACACAACATGCCTGTCTTTGCATTGTAATATATGAATTTAAAAGAACTTATATTGCATTTTCTAGCGTAACCGATTATCTTCACTTTTCTTCAGAGACAAAAAAAAAAAAAAAAAACAAAACAAAACAGCCTTCTCCTTGGTTTTCGAGAGTGAAATTATTTATTTCAACAAAAGACGATTTGACGGCATGGTCGTTTAAATTACTCCTTTTCAACTGTCACATCATTCTGTTTTGTCCTTCCTTGCTTAATGCTTTCTTCGCCTTCAATATAATATACATATATGTATAGCAAGATAATAAAGATTCATTTTCTCATCTTATCTTGTTGATTTAAGAAAAATCCGTGTGATAAATTACTTGCAATTTATTGCGAAAGGGATTGTTGTCCAATTTCAAAGAAAACAGACTGCACAGTGCACTTGCACAAGAGAAAGTTGTAAAATTGTGCAAAACCTTAAGTCGACAATAAGAGATCACAAATAGACTTCCTTTAGAATGGTAGTTGGTGTTTTTTTTTTTCTTATATTGATGGTTAAGGGACTTTAAGGGTAAGTAATGTTTTCATACAAAAACCGAAATTTGTTATGTGAACGAGCGAATTTTTTTTATTTGTGTCTAAGTATAAGATTAGGACGAGACTAGAGACATGCCAATTTATAACAGTTATAACAGTTTTTCGCCAGTAAAAAAACGGGCGTGCGTTAACGCCCGACTTAAAAAAATCTCTGGATGTCTGAAGTATCCCTACCGGCCTAACGGGGCAGCATAAACAGTTCTTTTATAAACCAAAACTGTTATAATTGGCATGTCTAGAGTCACTTCCCTTCCTTTAATATTAGGACGAGGCTAGAGAATTGCCAATTTATAATAGTTATAACAGTTTATATAGCCATTTAAAGTGGTCGCTCGTTAACATGACTTGCGTGATTTAAAAAAAAAAACTTTGAGGACCTGGCCCTGCGGTTCTGCACATACAGTACTTTTATAAACCAAAACTGTCATATTTGGTCACTTGTGCTCAAAATTAAAGTTTCCCTTTTAAATAATCATAAAATATATTTTCTTAACTTCAAAATAGCTTTTAACTGCCTTTAGTGAATAAAAATTGGCGTTTCGTCCCGGCGATCTCACTTGGACTCATCAGTTGACTAGTGAGGGTCTTGTCAATACGCAATTTTTATTAAGTTCAGTTCAACTTACATGAATTTTTTGCCAAAAATCCAATGTGAACTTTATCCAACAAGATTAAAATTCTTAATCATTAAGCTGGAAATTTTGTTTCTATATGAAGGTTTTATAATACAAATTCTATTTACTACTGAAATACATCAGCCAAGTAGAAGACTTAGCGCTATTTAATTGGACTTGTTGAATTGGCGTTTCTTAGCATAATCCTTATGTATAAATATCATCTTCTTGAAATCTTAAAGAGCGCGAAAGTTTTGTCAAATAATTTGTGAAAAAACTCTTTGCTTAGGGTTTTTCACAAAATGTCTTAAAACCATTTATTTTCGTATAGTTTTCGCAATTTAAACACCTAGTCTATGATAAAGACTATACATAAATACCAACAAAACTTGAAGATAAAAATTGATGTCATCTGGGAAATGTTGGCACTGAATTGGGGCTCTGGGATCTTACCACCCCATATGAGGGATATTCGAAAAAACACACATTCTGCTATCTTATAGGTCAGTATTTGGTCAAAAAAAGTAAAATATAGCTTCAGAAATTGGTCAGCCAAAGAATATTTTAAATCAATGGTTATAGATTTTCAATGTCATCAGGGATGTTAAGCACCTCATTTGTGGGATATTCGAAAAAAATGTATATCACTGTAAGGTCACTAAATGGTAATCTCATAACTGTTCAACTAGTTTCTGTTACTGGTTAGCTATAATTTTTATGTATTGAATTTTTCAAGTTCACAGTATACATTGATTAGCAATCTAAACGACACGCGACGTTGCAAAAACTTATAAAATTCGTTAAAAAAAAAACTATGGCTGACCAATTACTGAAACTAGTTGTCCTTTTATGAGGTCACTGAGGCCTTTGAGAACATCCCACATATGAAGTGCTAAGTCCCCATAACCTTGAATTGGTCATACATTTTGAGAAGCCTGCAACCGCTATGGCTTTGGCTTTGAACTTCTGCAAATTCGATGATGTGATGAACTGACTGACTGCAGCGATGTGATGAACTACATCTTGATATATGACCAATTATTGTATTGGCCAAGAGTGTAAAGCAGGATAAGAAAACAGTATACAAACGCTTGGTATGTAGAACACTGTGACTTTTTCCGCTGTAAAAACATGTGTATACGAAAATAATTTTAATATGTACATTATGGACTTAACATACATTTATTTAAAATTTATTAAAAATTTTGAGAAGCCTGCAACCGCTATGGCTTTGGCTTTGAACTTCTGCAAATTCGATGATGTGGATGGTTAGCTTCACCAGGAAAGTTGAGGCGCAAATTATTTTATAAATAAATTTAAAAGTGAACGAAAAAATGAACAAATAACCTATTCTAGTCCAACTTTTTCAAAATATGCAATTAATAAACGTTTTATTTGTTATAAATCAAGATATAAAATTTATAAGAAATTTAATGTTGCAATCCATTTGATAAGCAAGTACTTGCAACCTCCGGTTTTGATTAAGTTCATACTATTTGTATGAAAGTTTTTTTTTTTAAAAAGGATTTCAAGGTTTTTCATCTATACTATACCCTTTTCATTGGCATTATAGACTGAAGAAAACAAGTAACTTAACTAAATGTGTTATTTTGCGGACAAAAGTCAAAGACTAATCCAATAAACTGGATTGATTGGGAAATGAAAGTCGTATCTTTATCATTCTACTTGACACAATTGTATCTTTTAATGCTCTATTTTTTTTTGTGTTGGCCTTCCTTATTCATTTGTTTTAAATGACATGAAACAAATCCTTATAAAAGTCCTTGAAGGTATAGCCTTTGTGGGTGCGTTGATTTCTTTTGTGATTTATGTTGGTAAATATTTGTTATATAGAAAAAGAGAGACGACAAAGCAGCTGTACACAAAATTAATTTAAAAAACAATTTGCATTATTTTGTGAAGAGAATCTAATAAATCAATCAATATAGGAATGTTTTTCAAGATGGGTATAGGTAATAAATTATGGTTTGAGGGTGAAACGTGATACACAAAAAGGTGTCATGTTTTAATTAAACTAAGTATAAGATTATAAAAATGGTAGATAGTTGATAAATCGATGCTTATGGAATAATATTACGATTACAAACAAATTATATTTCTCGTCTTTATGTTATAAACTTAATACTTATTTGCAATATGAACATAATGACTTAAAACCACAAGAAGATATCTTTTCAATTCAAACGAATGGTTATTACCAGAGCCGTAGCTATAACATTTTTGCCCAGGGCAAGGTATAATCTACCCCACCACATCTTCATCTATAGTTGAATGTGTCAGTTTTCTTTATGACAAATAGAATACTAAAAATATACAGTGACTTATATAAAGACAAGTTTGTTTAAATTAAAAGTTATTGCCGACAGTTTTGAAAGTACATATACATATTACCATTTTCAGTGATCCTGCGAAATATTATTAAGGAAGTTCAAATTAAAGAAATTTTTATTGAGATCAACCATGAAATTAGAATTTAAAACGAGAAAAGTCTTAAACAAACATTTTGCAATTACTGGAAAAATACGAACCACACCGAGATATCTGCTACACTGATAGGGGCTGATGCCCCTCCCGAAATGATTTGTATGTAAGCAAATTTAGAAAAAACTAAAGATTTTTAATATTAATTCCAATCTATAAAAATAAGAAGACTATCTACGTACAGTTTATTTGATTTAGGATCAGTTAAAGGACTTCAATTATTATCTGCGTTTATATTAAGAAGAAGAAGCCATCAGAATAATAAAAACCACAAATGAATAGAAATAATGATATGGGTGACTGGAAAACGTTGCTGCTGGAAAACAAAAAAGATGCTGCTAACCCAATGCAAAAGCAGTAGCTGAAAATAGAGGTGTAATAAGACCTATTTTATTTTGTGCAGAACAAGAGGTGACGATGATGGTGGAGCTATATTATAACTAACTCGGCCCTCAAAAAAATATGGAAAACTAGTGGCTCTCCTGCATCTCAGAATTGAATCTGGGGACAACAATTTAAAGAATCACGTCATTACCAGCTCTCAAAACACAGGCTATTTGAACTCAAATATACAAAATGAAATTCTGGAGACATGTTCTGACATTGTTACAGCCGAAATATACAGTAAGCCCGTTTATTCAAGTAGTTTCAACGTCCTCGCTGACGAAACAATGGATGTTTCTGGCGCTGAACAAATTTTCATTTGCCTTCGATATGTCGGCTGTTTTTGTTTAACAGACCTAAAAAGTTATATGCTTCGGGAAGTTTTGTAGGTTTTCTTCTCGTCGATGACCAAACTTCTAGAAACCTGACCAAAACCAGACTGCAGCGATGTGATGAACTACATCTTGATATATGACCAATTATTGTATTGGCCAAGAGTGTAAAGCAGGATAAGAAAACAGTATACAAACGCTTGGTATGTAGAACACTGTGACTTTTTCCGCTGTAAAAACATGTGTATACGAAAATAATTTTAATATGTACATTATGGACTTAACATACATTTATTTAAAAACTAATAAAAATCATACATAGTTTTTATTTTTTGTTCCAAGAATTGTTCGTAAGACTTAGAAGCCACCCCCCTCCGAAACAAAATCCTGGCTACGGCCCTGACACTGAGCAATAAAGACAGGGTGTTTAATTTATAGAGCAGAACCACTAAAACGTGTTTCATAAGACCATTCTTAAAGATTTCAAATATTAATTACATCAAATATTTTAAACATATTTCTTCGGAAGACGTTCAAAACAGTAAATACTAAAAGACATTAATCCTCTTTTTCTTGATAAAAAAAATTTATGTATTCCTATTATTTATTTTACTATTCATACTAGAATGTCAGTTTATTAGACTTGACTATTCTTTATTCCGCCAATTGTCAAATGTATACATTCCTTAGTTCAAAAGGTTTAATCTCCGAAAGTTCCTCACCGATTGCTTTCAAATTTTGAAACAACTTTGCATTTGAATACTCTTATGATCTATCTATACATTTTTTTAAAATCGGCGCCATCTGTTGGGCATAAAACACATCATGCTACTGAGATTAGAGCGATCTCATTTACACGAAAAAGATTCCTCAGCAAAGCTTCTCAGCTTGACAGCTGTCAAAAATCTGAGGAAATGTATCTATTTAAAGGGTGAAATGGGGGTAAAACAACACTCTGTTTTGGTAGCTGATTTAAAGAAAATCTTCTTCATTTGAATGGTAGTATTTGAGAATAATTTTTGAAATGTAATATTTAGAAGGTGAATTTCCAGGATCACTTTCAGAGCAATAAGATAAAAAGGGGTAAACACAACAATATGGTATTCAATATTTAAACTATTTGAAAAGTAAAATTTAGATGATGAACTTGGAGGAAAATTTTAGGATAACATTTTTTTTTTATTTAGGTTACAGTGTTGCCAGATGAAAAAAAAATTCTCCCCAGGAAAGTTTAGAAACCCCCCAGATTACCACATTTTATCAACAAAAACCCCTAACTTTTTTTTGTCAACTTTATATTTTTATTCACAGCTCTTAAATTTGTTTTTAATTTTAAATTTAATTAATTCACACAGCTACAATAAAAAAAAAAACATTTGTAAAAAAGGTACCAAGTAATAAAAGAAAATTTGTTTAGGGTTTTCTTCACAATTTCTGAGTAAAGTTCTGATTTATTTACTCGACATTCAAATTATCCGCAAATTAAATCCTTCCAGTAAAAAAACTTAACGTTTCACATTTTTTCGAAATAATAAATGTATGTACCAATTAGATGTTCCAGTTTTCCAAAAAAAAAAAAGTTATGACTGATGAAAACTGGAAAAAAATAATGAATAATATTAAAAATGTCAAGTGCATAAATTTGCTAATCCTAATCGACACTTAATCAGGCCATTAAAATACTTTGAACGTTAATTATAAGCTATACAGTTCAGATATTTTGTGAAACATAAGGGAGGTTGATAATTGATTAAAAAGTTCCAAATTGCTTATTTAGAACCTTAATCCAAACCAGGTTCACCAGCTTTTCAGTGCGCGAATAAATTTTAACACAAGTTTAATCATCATATTTTGTGGGTTAAATCAGGATTAACTGAACAGATGCTTTTGATGTTTTCTTGCAAATGGTTTGTTAAGTCATTTCGCGTACATTCGCACTGAAAAATGACTTCCTCAGTTCACTGTGGGTTAATTAAGTTCTAGAGTTAACTCACCAGAAATGAATATGAAATTAAAAATATAAAGTAATTAAAATTTTTTTTTGCACTTCTTTAAAAAAGTTCTAATACTTTATCGTCATCTTCGTTTTGGCTGTCACGTTGGTTTGATACATTTTCTCACTTGTGAAAGTTTTCAGCATTTCTTCTGTTGGTTTAAAATTCTGACACCAAGAATGGAAGCAATATCTAGCTCGTGAAATACTGTCAGCTGTTTAAATACCTACACGATCTCTCAACCTTTAAGCTCTGAATTAATCCCCCCAGATTTCCCCCCAACGACCAAAAAAGCCTCTAAATCTAGTGGGAAAACCCCTAAACTGACAACCCTGTTTAGGTACCTATTTAAAGGGTGAATTTGGTTTTAAACGTCAAGAATGCTTCATACTATGTACATGTCTAAATATAAATCATTATATTTAATGCTTAAACGGCTTCATTAATTTTTGCATCAAATAAAGAGGAAAAAAATCTCCAAAACTGGGGCTTTCTTCATAATGACCGTATTTCAAAATGGAACAACTGTTTCAAACATAATGAAATAAAAAACCCACAAAACAAGATCATAAAAACGATTGCAAGTCGAAAAGGAAGGGAAAATGAGAAAATTACCTGCTATCTCCTAAGTTTTTCGACTTAAAATGACCTCAGGAACCTATGGTTTTCATCTGCTGTGGTGACTGTGAGACACCCTCTATATGCTATAACATTAAAAAAAAATCATAAGCCACTTCAAAGTATTTAATAAAATTCATCTAACTCGTAGTTTCAAAAAATTCATCCTCAAAAAATTGGTATTTCAAAAATAAAAACAATTGATTTTTTAAACGAACCTCCTTTTGATCTTAATCGGTTAAATCGCTAACAAGAAAATAAAAAAATTGACGGTTCTATGCAGTAGTGCACACAAATAATTGTTTTATCAATATCGTTATAGCCGTTTCCGAGATAAATGATATCTTTAATAAGGGTTGTATGACAGGTACTGTTATTTTTGGAACATTTATTATTTTAATTTTGCCTTTAGTAATTTTAAAATAAATCTTTTTACTTGCCATCAAAAAAAAAGGACACAAAAAACATCTTTTAACTTCAAATAATTGTATCTTGAGTGTGAGAAAATCCAGCTATCGTTCGTTTAAAAAATACTAATTCAGTAAAATAATTCTACACACAAATAATTCACTTCTCATTCCAAAGGACCCTGTTCAAGGATTCTTGAATGATTTAACTAGAAAAAAAAAATAAAAACACAAATTGAATAACAAAGTTTCTCCTTTGCAGCGGAATCGCATTATATTCTCAAATATTCCTTTGTTCAAAACAATTCCGCCTTTTTATCCACTTTAATCCTTTATTGTCTTATGATTTCTGAACATGAAAAATTTGCGCAAAGTATTACAAAAGATATTGCAAACTATTTTTTAAAATTCTCTTTACCTCTTTCTATTTTCTCGATTTCCACTTATAAGTTAAACTCTTCTTATTCTGACTTCAGTTGGTTTTGAATTATAGACACTTTAAACTGAGATACGGGCTAAGAGAAGAGTCTTTTAAATTTGATACTTGACTGCCTAAAGGATAAAACTCCCAAGAATGCTGCGTTCACAATTGTAATTTTTCATTCGTATATTTTACTTAATTCTTTTGCAGTACCTAGTTGTTGAAAGATGGACATTCTTTAAGACCCCTCATTCATAAGGACAGGACAAGGAAAATACGTATCCAGGGTTGTAAACAATTTATCAGAAATATCTCAAAAGAATTTCTTCCATTCCAAACAAATGTAAAGATTAGACGGGATTACAGGAAAACTATGTACCTAACTATCTGTTCATATATTTGTTTCTTGTTTTCCCTATGAAGTATGGAGATTAGGTATAAGCATTTATGTATATATACCAACATGAAACATGGATTTCCACGAAAAAAAAAAAATCTTACGTGTTGTAACTTTAACACGTTAAGCTACTTTCTGATAAGCTAGATGATGGTTTCTATGACAAAATAAAAACAAAATGAATCTTCTCAGAAGCGAAAACCTATTTCCGCTGAAAAAAACTTCCTGCTGATTCTGTGGCTGGCTGTTTTAATGTATATGTATAAGATTGCACAGTGGTGTTTTGAAGGATGTGAAAGAGATGAACTATATACATATTTTCTGTAGGGGCAGATTTTTCTTTTATTTTTAATAGAATACATTGATGTGTACATGTACATAAAGGAAATTGGATTGGATTTGAAAAATCTTTTTTCCATTATGAGCTTAAATAGATATGCTCGTACGTTTATATGTTGGTAGATATCTGCAATATACTAGAAGAAGTAAGTGTTATACATAATGTGGTTTGTCTGTTTTATTTATATAGACTTAGGATGTGACTTGATTTGAATGTATGTGTATTAGGGTGGATCGTTTTAGTATCAAAAAATATTTTTTTTTGGAAAACGAGTCCGCTCGCCGCGCCGTTCAAAACTTGTATCGAAGTATACCTTCAAAAAATCCAAAATATTTTTTGACTCAAAAAAGTTTTAATACTGCCCGAAGCCATTTAAAATTTTAACCTTTTTTTGATACAGTACTCTGTAATCTCAGTACTATTATTTCAGTAGAATTAAACAAAAAATATGAATAACTAATTTTTTGAATCAATTAAAAAGTCGCCTGACAAAATTTTGTTAATATTTTGAATACAGTATCTTGTGAATAAGCACAGGGTCATAAGTTTATAAGCCAAAAGTCCCTAATTTACCTTTAAAGCACATGTGGGTTATAGGTTCATTGGCTGGTTAAAGAAATTTAAAAAAACACAACTTCAGCGAAACTTTGAAATCTAAACAAAGGCAAATCAGCTCTCTATTAAAATTACTTTAAATACAACTAAATTTAAGAATTGGCAATATTAATGGTCAGTATCAAGTATTGTGCAGTAATATTTACTGTTTAGGAGCTGTAATGCGCCATTATTGCGGATAGTGCAAGATATTTAAAAAAATAAAATTTGTGTTGCAGCTTCTAATATCATATTTCTTCACGCAATAAACAAATACAAAATAAAAAGGCAGAAAGGCTATAATCTTGGAGAATATATTGCACAGTGTAACGGCGCGGCGGCCAATTTCCACTCAATTTCGTTTGGATAGTATTTTGGCCAGTAATATGGCTTTCTAAAGGGTTTTCCAATAAGAGTTGTTATTTTGATATTCAAAGAAAAATGGCATTTTTTTGAGATAAATGATCGGATGTTTATTTCATTATAAAGAGGAAGGTATGCCGTTAATAATGGAATACAACATCAGCCAAATGGCCGCCACGACCACGCTTACAGGACCATTATCAGTACATGTTTTGAAAAAAAATAGTGCAAACATTAATTTGAAAAACACATTTTGTGTTTAACAAACTTTTAAGCTTGCTTAAATGGGCTGATGGATGGCTCAAAAGTCCACAGGAATTTTATGAAGACTTTTAACCAACCACAATGGTTGATTTGTGGATTTATTAGCCACCTGACATCTGGACCTATGACGCTACGTCTTATTTTTTATATAAAATGAAACTTTTGTCAATACAGGACCTAAAGCCTAAGGGAAGTGCGATACGATCGATACTATGAACAAAAAAATCAAAGCCCAATACAGTAGCTCGTCTCACAATAACGCATTAAAAGGCTCTCCCAAACCAAAGCGAAACATTCGCGCAAATATGCGACGACTGAATAATGTTCGAAGATTCGCATCGCGCCAGTGTGGGTGTTTCCATTAATCTCAATGTAAATAAATTAAGACAGGCTAAATAAAGTTTCATCATCGGCGTCGTTCGGAAGTATTTGCGTTGGTTTGGGAGAGCCTTTATTAATCTTTTAAGGGCACAAGGAAAAAGATTGAGAAGATTTCGATTGTCATCCCCAAGAAGTTTCTGACTCAATAATAAATATATGCCGTGGGCCTTATGGGCATTATTTCACTATGAATGGACCCACAGATGTTTAATTTTTTTGAATATAGGTCAGAAGTCCATTACCTTGAAAAACGAATAAGTTTCATGAAACAAATTCTTGAAGTCAAAATGTTCTAAACGCCTCATATCTAGTAGTTGCTCCTGGCGTAATAATTATGGTAAGTGCGTTCGAATGTGACGACAGAGCTGCCTCTCCACCTAAAAACAAAAATGTATTTTCATGGCTACTGTCTTTTAGCGGGAAGAGACAAATCCTTCAATAGAATGTCTGGTCATGTCTTGTTGTTAATTAAGCCATTCGTATTCGGCAGAAAATTGTAGGTCGGTGCTGACAGAACACACAGATGATAGATTGAGAGTTGTAAGTCACCAAGCCCTGGTTCTCACCAAACTGAGACCTAACTCCATAATTTATAATTACATATTATATGGCTCGTCAATCAAAGATAAAAAAATAAATCTTTTACTCTATTTTTTCTATATGATTTGTCTGAAAAATAAACCATATTTTTATAAATTTTCAAATGGTTTGGGGCATTACAAAATGAAATATTTCCGAGTTTTCAAATATACCATTTTTAATGTATTTGATAGTGACAACTTTCTGTCAGTAGCCGAAATCGAAATTAAAAAAAAAAAATTTCGATCCACCCTAATGTGTATGCCTACCTACTCGATGGGATTTAATTTTCTCTTAACTTGAGAGAGCATTATTGTTAGATCTTGTTGATCATTTTTAAAATAAATTATTGAGTTTCTTCTGTTCAAGCTTATCAACCCATTTTCAAAATCACATTTTTTTTAAATTATACAAGACTATGGTAAAATAAAATGAAAAATACTATGTTAAATAAGGTGCATTTGGTTGTTGCTATTTTTAATCGAATTTGCTTAATAGTACCTACATAATAAGTTTTATTTATAATACCTTGAAAGTATTATTGCATGGGAAATCATCGATATTTTGAGTTATATTTTTGATCTGTTTTCAAAAAAGGCAACAGTAAAAATATAAGTGACTTTAGACCTATCTCGTTACTTCCCGCTTTTTCAAAGGTTTTTAAAAAATTAATTAAGATACGAATCCTGTCTTTTTCAGTCGATCAATTTTGATTCAGATCCGGTAAGTCCACAGAAGATGCCATACTTAAATTATGTTGTAATTTATGTAATGGTGTCGAATAAAACCAATCGACTTTGGCACTTTTCATCGATATGACCAAAGCGTTTGACAAGGTAAACCATGAGTTGCTGTTATTAAAGCTATGTAATGCAGGTTTTATTTTGAGTGATTATAGTTATGGACACAAAAATGATCAGCATAAAATTCTGAACTCTTATCGTCTGGGAGCAAACTATCTGCACTCAGGGAAAATATTATGTAACAGAAATTAACCAGTTATCAGGTTGAAACAAGATTTATCTAGTTTAATATGAAACAAGACAAACTAATAGAGGAAAAGTCTTGTTGAATCAACACTTGATACTAGGAAAATCTACACAAGTTATAAGCATTATTTAAACTTCAATGAGTTATCGCTGTTAAATAAACATGATAATTAATACAAATGAAATTTCTTAAATGTCTTACAGAAAGCACTCGTCTGTGTAATTTATACAGTACTCAATGTTGCATTAATCCAGCATCAGCCTTGTTTAGCTTGGGCGAAAACCATGGATAAAAATAACATGACATACTATTATTTTAACTATGTCCTCTGCTGTAGTTGGCATGACACCTTGTCAAATTAACCCTACGTTAATGTTATGTCTGATAAAAGTTTTTTTTTTTTCAGTGGAAAATCTATGGCTTTTCGTTAAAAACAAAACAAAATTTCAATCGAAGTAGAGAATTTAACATTTTTAAAATCCATGTAAGAATTCCAGCATAATTTTTTCCATCAATTCATCAAAATCCATGTGTTTTTCTTTAAAACTCTGTTAAAATTATATGTTTAAATTATTTTTAGTGTTAACTCTTTCTCACAAAATTTGTATTTACCCCGCAATAAATTGCCTTTTTCTTCTTTTAAGCAAATTAAATTATATAACAATTTCTGACTCAATGGTTTATATATGATTTTTAAAATGAGAATCTATTGACTGTAACAGATTTGGGTGGTAAAATATTGATTCATTTTATACATTAATAAGGTTATCTGGTTAATGAACATGAACAACATTTTAGTTTAACACAAGATTAAATTTTGTCCCTTACTTTGGCGGACACTTTATGGCGGAAACGAAAAATTTTGATATCTAAATTTGTAGCTAATTAAATGTTAATTTATTGCTGAAAAATAGATTTTGTACCTTTTTATGGATAATTGATTATTTGCATTTCAAGATTAAAAAGTGCATTTCCGGTCAGGTCAGTTCAAATAAAACGGAAATCTAAGAACATGAGATTTTCAAATATTTTTTTTCGCAAGAGATTGTAGGTATTTTTTTGCATTCTCCCGAAGTTTGTAGCTCTAACGGTGTTTTTTTAAGCGTTCAAGTCTTAAATTAGCTCAAAAGTGAGCTGCCAAAATCTAAAAAAAAACATGATATCTACATAAAAATAAATTTTTTTTTTTGCACGCATCTGAAGATATAAAAGTTTCAGCTAAAAAAGGGACCCATCAAAATAAAGGGCAAAATTTTCCAAATTTTTTATTTTAGAAATATTTTTTTTCTAGAAATTTTAGCTTTTTAAATGCTAATTTGGCGCAACAATTAATTTTGTAGCTATCAATGATCATTTTTTATTTCAATTTCAATTCTAAGTTAAGTTAAATTCTTGTCTGAAAAACTAGCTATAATTTCAGACACTAAGGGCCAGTTTTTCAGTGCTGAGTTAAACCAGAATTAGTTGACTCTAGAAGTAAATTAACCCACAGTTAACTGGGGAAGCAATTTTTTTATGGAGAATGCATGCGGAACGACCAAAAAATGTCGGTGGCTAAAACATCAAAGGCATCTGTTCAATTAATCCTGAGTTAACTCACCAAATTTGATGAGTTAACTCGAGTTTCACTTTAATCTCGCACTGAAAAACTGAACCTAAGAGAGGCATAATTTTCGTTCTTATTTAAGCGGAAACTTTAATAACTAAGAAACTATGCGTGCTTCAAATTTTTGGTTTGCCAAACAATTTATGTAGAATTTAATAAGCTACAAATTGAGATATCTAAATTTTTCAATTCCGCCAAAGTAAGGGACGTGATTAAATTCATCATGTAAATTTTTGTTTAAATAACTTTATGAAACGTTACGCCAAAGGGACTATGTACAAACATTGAAATTTATATGCAATATTTAATTTAAAATAACACAAACTTGATTCAAAGTAAATAACTATTGCTTTAAATTGCTAGAACAACTCCATAAAAATAGCAGAAAACATATGACAAAATTTTAATAATTATCATTATAATTATAAAAATAATTTTTTATGTTTGAAATTTCTATAAGTAAGTATTTAATAATGTACAATTAAAAAACTAATTTAAAAAAATCATTAACTCATTTAAAAAAAAATGATTTTTTCTAAAAACATTTTATTTTTTCTAATTAAATCCAAGAAATATTTTTGTTACAAATTTGTATATGAAAATCTACTGCATGAGCATTTTGATAAAAATAGGAAATTTTGACGAGAATGTCGAAAATAAAAAAAATGTTCAATGGCTGGTATGTACCGTCATTCGGAAAAAAAAACAAAATTGTTTATAAAAATTGTTAGGGTAGTTTCCGCGATAAATAATGGTTGCTTAAATAATTCCATCGCATAAAAATCTTAACATTCCATATTTGAAGAAAATCGCTTTAATGGTTTCAACTGCTGATCGAGATAAGATACAGACAGACAGACGAAATTCGAGTTCGAATCCAATATAGTATTTCTATCGGAAGTAGAAAATGTATAAGTACAAGGTGGTGCAAAGTTGTCATCCATTATTCTTTGGCAAATCCACCGACAAATTATTCTGCAACAAAATCGAAACAATTATTCCGCGTTCTTGCCGTGATTCATGCCTTGTTGACGCCTATTTTTTCATCTGTTTATTTCACAAATGTCAAAGTTAAATTGACATTATTTTGCCGCCATTTGCAGAAATTGTAGCATCTTCCGATAGGGTGATCTGATGACTTTTGCACCACCATGAAGAAACAATAATGGAATATTACCATCACCTCCAAAAATTCCTTAAAATAAAGTACATAACTTAATAGTTTTTTTTAATATTTCATAATTTTTTCTAGTTCAAAAGTGTGCAGTTATTTCCATTTGTATCACTGTGATTCACTTCTCTATTTAATTGTTGCACTTGGATTAATGCCAAAGGAAAGAAACTTTTATGATTAAGTTGCCTTTGACATGGCAATAAAATAAAATAAAATAAAATAGCAGAAGGGAGCTATAAGCTATTCCCTTTTTAGTTCTTAACTTTTAAATGAGACTCTTGGCATTCAAAATATTTTCATTAAAAATATTTTCTTTGTTATGTTGCTGATGTGGGGGGTGGGAGGGAAGGGAAGGGAGGGGAAAGAGTTGAAGTTAAAACATGCATGCTGCATTCACCGGTAGGAAAGGCATACGTTTTCAAGTTACATATATATGTACATATCACTATTTATAATGTACAATCGTAGGTACATTATCTAAAAATGCAAAGAAAAGATATATATTCTTCTCTAGGAAAAGGAAGAAAGGGACAGAAGAAAAGTTTTTATATCGACTTTTTAACCTTTTTTCTCAAGAGAATTTATCACTGAAATGCCACGAAAACATCAAATCGGCTTCTAGGTATCTGATGGTGATGGCAAAGTTTTTGAATTTTGAATTCTATTTAATTCTTTAACTGGACCATTCCGCTATTCCTATCAGAAGCGAAACCTTCCCTGAATAATTCAGAGAGAAAGCTACAAAATCTTCTTTTTTTTCATCTAGCTGAATGCATATTTCACTTATTCTATCAGAGACTGTATCGTTTATGTTGTTTTTTTTTGTTGTTGTTGTTGTGTGAGAATCGAAATAGACTCTTTTATCAAAGGTTTTCAATTTGGTTTTGCCGGACATGCACCAGAGCCCTTGATTGCACAAAAGCAACCGACCTAGAAAAATAACTATACCCATAGCACCCGTGCGCCTAAATGAACTCGATTCTAAATACAACTTGTGGTTGTGGCATATGGTGGTTCAAAAATCATATAATTGGATCTTTGCTCGAGCTTCATTCTGATTGAATAAAATAGCTTTTACGTATACGAAACTTCTATTTGAAGTATTGAATCTGAAGTCACTGTTATTACCTTAAAAGATGATGCAATATAAGTTTTCAAGGACCACTTATTGCGAAAATTGGTTTCCGCCTGCACATGATGTGGTATTGAAATGTTCTTGAAGTCCTGAATTTCCAGAAATCACAGAAAACGTAAGATCTAACATTTTATCAATGTATCTCTAGATCCTTTGACCTATGTATGATGGGAATGGGAATGGGAATGGGAATGGGAATGGGAAGTAGCATAGCAATTTTTGGAGTGATTTTATATGGATGGGTTTTGAATTTGTTTTGAACACGTAAATTATTATCGTAACGCTACAACAAGTGAACAAAAACGAAATAAATTGCAAGACACGTGTGGTTGCAAAACTTTGCACCAACCTTTATTCATGTCTATATGCAAATAATTACACATGATTCATTCATCAGAGTTACTGAGTCAAATTGGGAAATGCTAAGGTGCTTGGATTGAATATCTAAGGAAATGAAAAAGGATAAATAAAGTCTTATTCCTTTTGTATTTTATAACTAACGTGTTTCGGGTTTACTTTGGAAAATAGAATTTCGTACAGAAAATCCTTTAATACAAATTCTCAGAAGATTATTCCATCAAAATAAATGTCTCTTTCGTTCTTAAGTTTTCCCACTGAAATCGAAATGCTTTTATGAAGCTTTTCTATGGAGAATGTCTTTATCAAAATGTTTTTTTTTATTATTTTTTAAATAACTAATACGATTGGATTGAAAATGTATAGATATACATATTGGTAAGGTATACAAAACTTGGGAGAAAGTATTTCAGCGCAAACTTATTTCGCAGAAGCTTTTAGTTTTTAATGATGAAGTGATGGTGAAAATAGAAATTTTTATGAGGTCTAATGGATAAATCGATACAATTCTGAAAAGTTTTTAAATATTAAATTATTTCAGATGAAGCTGTCTGTTTTCTTAAACAAAATGTTGGTGTATATGACGAGATATTTTTAACGTAATAGGAAGGTATACAAGATTTTCATTTTGACCAAACCTTCCACATAAAATGATTTTCAATATTTCAATTATTGAACTACCTTACCATAAATCATTGAAATGGTATTTATGTGTATGTTATCAACAACCCTGGATAGTGCAAGTGAAATAAAGAAAAAGAGACAAAATGAGATAAAATGAGATAAAATGAGATAAAAAAAAAACATCTGTTGACAACCGGGACATTAGAATTGAAATAATATGACGTTCTGGCAATGGAATTCGAAACATTTAGTATATATTTGATTCAAAAAAAGTCAAAGAACAAATATTGTATAACTAACTTTTTTTGTAATTAAACAATTAATTTTGTTTGAAGATTTTCATTAAATAACATTTTATGATTTTCAGTAGGTTTATGTAGGACAAATAATTATTACAAATGGTACAACTGTACTACTCAAGGGCGTAAGCAGGATTTTTATAAGGGGGGGGGGGTAGGTTGTCAAACTCGCTCAAGAAAAAATTTAGGTGACTTTTTTAATATAAGTTTTTGTTGTTATTACACAAAATAAACAATTTTCAGTATGAATAAATAAATAGGTATAGGTGACCCTTTTTTTTTTTTCAATAACCATTAAGGTTATTGAAATAATGTAGTTAGCTGGCCTACAAACTATTTTCCTCAATTACTTTGATTTTCTTGATAGAAAAAGTGTTTTTCTATTACTTATTAAAAAAAACAAAACTAGCCCTTAATTACGTAAAATTTTGAACAAAATTAGTTTTAAAAAAATTTGTTCAATTATAATTTATTGTACTATTCATACTAGAATGTCAGTTTATTAGACTTGACCATTCTTTATTCCGTCAATTTCATTGAATTTATGAACAACAACAACAACTTAAAGGTGCTACCACCAATTTTTTTACGAATTAATTTATAATTCGTTTATTTTGGCTAGAGATACAGCTGTTTCAAGGGGTGCCAAGCCACCTATCATCAGTCTCCTCTTATTTGTGGTGCTGAGCTTTAATCCAATTTTATTATGAAAAAGTTTCTACATGCCCATCATAGGGATCGAATCCACGATATCAGATTTGCTCAGTCTTAGAAGCCGTATGCACTATACATTCCGCCGCCTGAATTTTTAGTTTGAAAATTGATTTTTCAAAAACAACTTTTCAAAATAACTTTATTTCAAAACCTAATAAAAGAAGAGATTTATGGCCTTACAAAAAGGTATATCATGGCAATTTTGTTTTAAGTCATTTTTGTTTTAGAAAATTACCCCTCCTGGCTAAACGGGGGGATAGACCCCCCCTCCTGTACGATTTTTTTCTTGTCTTGACCCAACCTACACGCTCTAGGTTTTTGTCACACCTTTCTGTGAAGCCTGCCAATTCTTTTGGACAGATCCTATTTAGTTCAGGTGTGAACCTTTCCAATTTCTTTTTACCTGAAAGTTTAAATTATATCACAGAACTTAATAAAGAATAAATAAAAGATTTCTTTTATTTCACGCAAAAAGTAGTCGCAGGTAAAAATAAAAAAAGGAGTTTTTTTTAATTTTTTTTTTTGCCTGTATATGTTTTTTTCCCTATACCTGTGCGTTTTCCAAATAAATCAAAAAGAAAACAATTTTGTATTATTGATTAAAGTTTTGTTGCTTTGGTTTTGTTGTGTATTGCTTATTTTTGTATGGTCTTTAAGAATTAGTAATGTCTTATAAGAATGTTTAAGCTCTTTCTTAAATCTTTATAAATAAAGGATTACAAAAATGAAGTCAGTATTGAGTGATTGTGCGTCTGTGCAAGGAGTTCAAGAAAAATTATAACTCTTTGATCAACCAATAAGTGAAATATAAATAATGGATGATTTTTTAAGAGGTGTAGAACTTTTTTAAAAAAAAAAACACAAAAAATTCGAAAAATTTAATGAAATATTTATTTGAATCGATAGTTTGAACCTTGCAATTTAATGTTTAAAGATAATTTCATGCAAATGTTGACCGCGGCTGCGTCTCAGGTAGCCCATCCGCTGAGTCCAATTTTGGCATACTCTTTCACACATATCGGCCGGTATCTCACGAATGAATGCATGGATGTTGGCTTCCAGTGCGTCAATCGAAGCGGGCTTGTCCCTATAGACATTAGCCTTGACATACCCCCACAAAAACTAATCTAATGGTGTCAAATCGCACGACCTAGGCGGCCACTTGACCGGCCCGAAACGTGAAATTAACTGTTCACCAAACTCGCCTCGCAATTGCGCCATTGTTTCGCGTGCTGTGTGGCATGTGGCACCGTCTTGTTGAAACCACATATCATGCAAGTCAAGAACTTCCATTTCGGGCAAAAAAAAGTTTGTTATCATCGCTCGGTAGCGTTCACCATTGACAGTAACGCTGCGATTCGCTTCATCTTTGAAGAAATAGGCCCAATAATGCCGCCGGCCCATAAACCGCACCAAACAGTGGCTTTTTCGGGATGCATTGGTAGCTGTTGCAATGCTTCTGGCTGATCTTCACTCCAAATGCGGCAATTTTGCTTATTTACGTACCCATTCAACCAAAAATGAGCCTCATCGCTGAACACAAGCAGCGCGCGATGAACATTTCGAACCGAGCACGAATTTTGATAGTAAAATTCAATAATTTGCAAGCGTTGTTCATTTGTAAGACGATCCATGGTTAAATTGCAAACCAAACTGAAGCTGTTTGACAGTGACACAAGGTACTAAACACACGTCAGCTGTCAAAACCAGTGTTGCCAAAACCAAACCAGCCAAAAAATCACCCGTTACAAGCAGATAGTGAGTTCAATACACCGGTTGTTTTTGAATTTTTGAATCTGAATTGTTCGAGCGATAACATCTCCCCATTCCTTATTTGGTGTTGTGTAGCGAACTTAGGACTTATGGTCGTAATGTATTTACAAAATCTACGACCATATTTTGAAATGAAATACGAATACCCCCTACTTAACTTCAAAGAAAATAGAAATCGTGATATCAGAAGTACAGCACCGTTTCATAGAATCAAGTGTTTTTGAAAAAAAAAAAAAAAAATACAAGGATTGGCTCGAAGGAGTTTTCGAAGTAGAATTCACCCAAAATGAACATTAATAAAAAAAATGTGTGCCAAAATTTTGATTTGATATACTTTCTCCCACTCTCCCATATAACCAACCAAACCACTGTGCAGCCGGCTAGCGTTGAAAATGTTGCTTGAAGCAGTTGTATATTTAAATACATTTTGTTGTAACATCAATTTTGTTCTTAAACTTTATAAAAATAAATACAAACTTCTGTTAAACTATGTATACGTACACATATGGAATTTATATACATATACATAATGTACCTACTCTAACAAATTAAACATTCCTGTTTTCAAGAACGTAATTTATTTTATCCAACGGAAAAACATGAGTCTCTTCCATCCGAACAGACAAAATGTTTTTTTTTTTTTTGCTCCTTTCATGCAGTGGAATTTTTGTATTACTTCCATTTAAAGCACACACCTGAGTTTTATCAAAACCTATGTCCTTTTAGCCGAAAAAGATATAATAAAATAAAAATACACTTTCCCATCTTGGCATCCGGAAATTGTTATTTTGAAAGACCTTCACCTCTATGGAAACGTGCAAAAGGAATACAATTCCTGTACCTATACGTATATACCGCAATAGACACATCAACAACAACAACATCATAAATAAAAGAGAGAGAGATATATTTAAAAAAAAAAAAAAAAACGACTAAACAAAAGAAGCCGGGACATGAAAAGATATAAGTATAAAAAAAAACCATTCGGGTACTGTTGTCAATTTATTTTCGTACAACAAAGATTTAATGGATAACCATAGTACCTGAAATATCGAAAATACATAGAAGCGCAATTGAAAGTGTTTTCCTTTTAAAATGAAAAAAAAAATGGGAAAATAAACTTTTAGCTTTATATTAATTTTTGTTTCCAAAATAAAAGAACAAACATTTTACAATCTGGCTTTCTTCAACAAAAGACTTAAAATTTATTTTTTTTTTTTCGTTCGGACATAATTTAGATAGATAGTTCTTATAGCAAACACCAACTAGCTATACATCATCGACTTTTCCAAAGAGCAAAATTCTCTTCGTTTTTTTCTGCTCTTTCCTTTTTATTATTATTTTTGGATTATCTATACTTTAGGTTAAGCTTATAAACTGATATTGCACTGAAACACCCACAAACCTGCCTCATTTGAAAATAAAAAGAGTACCTATAAGTACGGACAGAACTGAGAAACCATAGTTTATCGCAATTTATTAAAAGTTTCATGAGTGGTCGGGGTGGGGGTTTTCGTTTACGTCCTCATCAATTTTGTGAAATGGATAAAAGGAGTTCAACAAAAAAAATACTTTCAATCATTTGGGCAAAACTTGTACATTGTTGCGGAAGCCTGGAAAGTTTTGAGTTCTCCTTGATACGTTTTAAAGAATTCTCAAGCTCTATACTATACTATACTATACATTATACAATAGGTACATTTTAGGCAAGTTACTTTACTTAATACAAATTGTGAACTGATGAGCCCAAGTAAGAGCGAGAAATAGAAACGTACTTCTTTAAAAACGATGCTGTCCAGAACGTTACAGTCAATGGTGAGCTCATCATGATGTGCAGGAGCTGTGGTTTCAACAGGACGGCGAGCGCAACATGTCACACAGCTCATGCCACAATTGATTTATTGAAGGAAACGTCTGGTAACCGCTAAGTTTCACGTTACGTACCCGTGAATTGGCCTCCAAGATCGTGCGATTTAACACCGCTTGACTATTTTCTGTGGGGATATGTGAAGTCGCTAGTCTACACCAATAAACCCAAAACGATTCACCACTTGGAGGACAACATATGCCACGTTATTGCCGATATACGGCCACAAATGTTGGAAAAAGTCATCGAAAATTGGACCTCCAGATTAGACTACGTCCGAGCCAGCCATGGCGGTCATATGCCAGAAATCATATTTAAATAATAATGCCAGAAGATTATCTTTCGAATAAAGTAAATTTCATGTCAATTTAAAAAAAATATGCACGACTTGATCGCACGAACTTGCTCTTGTGGTTAAATATTGTGTGTAACCCCACATTGAAGATGCATGATGTACCTATATATTCAACGAGAAAGTATTGAAAGAGTCAAAAGCACTAAAAAATTGATTTTTTGTTTTTTGTTTCTAAAAAAATGTTTTTAAAAATTCTTAAATGTAATATTGTTTAAACTATTGAGAAGCATCAGATTGCAAAATAATAACAAAATCGTCCCAACCATGGCAAAGATGTACGCGAATAACCCAAAAATAAGACCATTTTCGCAAAAAACCTGGAATTCCTTATTCCATAATGTGAATTTTTTGAGAAAAACCTGAAATGCAGTTTTCTTACAATTGACTTAATTATTACAGGTACGAAGTTTAATCAAAATCTTTAAAGATGTTTTTGAGAAAATTTGAAGAAACCAAAATATTTGTATGGCAGCTACCCGTTCTAGATGAGCTAAAACAAAAATTCGAAGTCATCCTCTAGGGAATCACATTAAAATGCTCTGTACTAAATTTCATGCAAATCGCTCCACCCGTTTAGGCTCTAGCTCCGACGCACAGACGCACAGACAGACGGACGGCATAACAAAACCCACTTTTTCGGACTTCTCACACATTTGAGATTGATATGAATTCCACGCAGCAGAAAATGTTGTTGTGTCAACGTTGGTGTGTCGTAACTCAGTTGGCAGAATGATTACACGGACACACAAAATATTTAACACGTTGACCATTAAAATCGTGTCAAGCACTTGACTTGACAATTGACGCATTAAAAGATGACGACAATTCTGGGACATTTTGACGTCAGATAGCCAACGAGTTAATTGTCTTATCGTAGCTTAAGAAGCTAATGTTGCAAAACAGCAAATATCAAAGCAAATTTAGCTTTTCGAATTTTCTTAAAAGCATTGCCAACTGTACAATAATATAAGTCATCAATTATAATAAACTATAACTTCTGTTCTAATTCTCACACCCACATTTTCACTTTTTTTCACAATAAATACTCTTTTGATTCTTTATTTTGATGGTAAGTGAAACATTTTTACCAAGGGCAATATTTACCCTTTATAATTTGGGTGATATGGAGTTTTGGGCATAAAGTAAATTTTTTGGGCTTTTTTTCAATTTTGTTTTTACATTTATGGATTAGAGATTATTTTGGGCGTTATGCCTTGAAAAGTAATTTTAGATGGACTTAGAGGATGGTTTAAGGGCTTGATACTTTTTCACCTATTCAAAAGCTTATTTTCAGCTTAACCAAGCCACCTAAATATGTCAGATCTGTGATTTAGAAAGTGCCTTCTTGGTATCACAAGACCCAAAAAAAAAAAAAAAAACAACCATCAAAAGCCAGATTTTCTTGTGTCCGTAAAGAACTTTCGTTTGGAGCAAATTTTTGAGTCTGTTTATTCGATTTGCAGCTGAATTAATAGCCCTGGTGCAAAATAAAATCGCATATTCTTGATCTGGGAGTTGGTACCTTTCCAACAAAGTGTAGCACGATAAGAAATTTAAAAATGTTTTTTTTTTTTCTAAAGTTCGCCAACTGCCACACCAACTTTTCATATATTTAAGTTTTTATCGTTTTTAGTTTGACAAAACAAAATGTTCAACAGATGACAGAGACACTGTGAATCGTGGAAGGGTTCAGCTAGTACAAATATAAATATGTAAACAAAAATATTTTTTTTTTCATATTAATACCAAAAATTAAAAAGATTCCACTTTTGTGTCCATTTAGATAAACCAATTAAAACCCTTTACAACCAAGGCTAACACACAAATTTACAAATTTAAAATCCCTGAAAGGTATAGCTTTGCAAATAAAAAAAACACACACACACACACACACACAAATGTATGCTCACGTTATCCCATAGCACTAAAAAACAATAAACTTCCTGGGAATTGAAGAATTTTCAGCTATTGTTTCCATTCAGAATTTTAATCCTTTTTTGTTTTGTGGGTGGGGAGTTTTTACGTTTGCTTTGGTAAGCAAAAATTGCTTTTCCATGAATCACATGCAAACAAAAGATTATAATGAGTTATGCAGTGGCATACAAACGTTGATGCGAGGCTTTAATACCATGGCAATACATTACATCATTAAATTGATAACAAACAAAAAAAATTTTTAATGCATTTTACCCAAAAAAAAAACTGTTTCCAGTAAAAATATATATGAACCTACTATAGAGCCATAAAGGTATAATAATCAGGAAGATCAGATCAGAAGAAAGGTCTTGAATTTTAATATGGAAGGTATAGTAGCATATAAATTAAGGGCTTAGAGTTGATATCAAATTTGTTAGGAATTCTTTTTCGTAGCAATTTAATAGAGATAAACCTTAAATGAGATTCAAATCCTCATAAAGAGTCCTTGTTTCACACATGTACTCTAGGAGCAGGTAGTGTAAAGCCCAAAATATTTCGAATCGGATTATCTCAAGTACAAAAACTGAAATGGAAATTTTCTACACACACAAAAAGGGCAAATCGAGTCGAGAAACAAACAAAAATAATCTCAAACAAGACTTGTAGAAACTTATCCACCACGCAATCTATCACTCCCTCTCTCTCTCTCTCTGTCTGTCTCTCTCTCTCTCACTCTCTGTCCCTCTCTCTTAAGCCGAAATTATCTTCAACGATAAATAAATTCAAATTCCTAAAGCCTTCGTCCTTTTTTTTTCTGATTCAGTTTCAAGTTGAATCTTTTGATAAGGATATGTATGCACAGGAAGTTGTGTGTAAATGAGGAGGTATTTCCGCCTTCAGTACATCAGCATTTGAATTGTCTCTTTATTTCTTGTTTTTTGTTCTCTGGCTACACCTACTCCTTAATTTTATTTTGCGAACAACAAGGGATATTTATTCGATACGGAAATGATTGTGTATTCTGCTTAAGTTCTTGTTTGTTAGCTTGTAATCAGCTTGAGCTTATTTCGTGCCCTCATCGAATGGCACTCAAGTTCCAGTAGAGTAGGTATTTATTACTATGTAATTTCCTCTTCCTTGCGGCACTTTGCATTTGACTGTATGAATTAAACTAGAATTCAATTATATCCTGTTTTTTTTTTTTTTTTTTTTTTGTGAATGTAATGCTTTAAGGCGTTTGAAAGAACCAAGGTGAAAATGTATCTTTTATTAATAGCTATATGACCTAAGTTGGAATATCGTTTTTCTTGAAATATAATAGAACAGGTAATGAGTAATGGCTTGAAATGAAAGCAATATATATGCACATTCGAAGGATATGGTGCTAATTGGGAATTAATTAGGCAGTGAATCGATATGCAAAGTAAAATAATTGGTTTCATTTGGAAAAAGGTTTTAAAATTCTTTTCTAAAGACATTTGAATAGTGTAGATAAAGAGATTATAGGCGTTTTGTGTAAATGATAGGCCAGCTTAAAGCTACACATATTAATTATCACCAAAGGTAATTTGTAATTGAGTCAGTATCACAAATCCTTAGGTATACATATTTTAAACATACCTAATTTGTTTGTATAGTGAAATTGTACCAAATACAAGTACAATCTGTAGCTTTTTATTCACATATTTATGCATAGGTATGCAAGTTTTCGGTGGTGAGTTAGACCAGAGCAAGCTTACACCAGAATTAAACTAACCCACAGTGAACTGAAGGAGCAGTTTTTCGGTGGACGACCAAAACAAACTCGGTGGATAAAATATCAAAAGGATTATGTTCTGTTAATCCTGAGTTAACTCACCAAATTTGATGAGTTAACTCGCACTGAAAAACTTACTTACTTACTGGACTTAAGAGTCTGACAAGTAGATATAGTCCTTAATGACTTTTAAGTTGTAATCTTAAATATAGGTAAAACAAAGTCGGTTTAGTTACATCATTTGCAACTCAAGAACGGCTGGACCGATTTTAACGATCTCTGATTTGTTGGATTCGTATCCGCTCCGAATAGTAGAATAACTATTAAAATTTCGGAAAATTCACTTTTTAGGGTGAAATGGGGTAAAATGAAAAAGACCTATCCGATTGAAAAAAACTCTACCTACGTTTAAATTGTTATTCTTAGGAAATGGCTTCAAGGACAATTTTTTTTTAAACTTTGCTGTTTGCAGTGTGAAATTGGAAATCTAAAAAATTGTCCGTTTTGAGAAATAAATTTTTTGGTTGAAAGGTTATTTTGAGTGGATGGCTTTAAGAATATTTTTTTCAAAAATGTTTGTATTTATAGGGTGATATAGGGGGTAAAAACGAAAAATGGTATCCGATTTCATAAAAATTCTTTTTTACGATTGGTTATATAAAAAAAATATGCACGACTGGGTAGCACGAACTTGCTCTTATGTGCGATCACATTGTGGTTCTATAGTCTGAAATAAATTAGCTATGGGAGTCTATGTTTTATACATTTGCCAAAACTTACTTTAGTTGCAGATGGTATTATGTGAATATACAAAAATTAAAAATATAGCATAGTGTTGCACATATGCAATATGAATGAAAGGAAATTATATTGTTTAAACTGGTAAATTGTTTTAAATCAACAAAGTTAGAAAGTAATTGATTAAAATACTTGGAATCTGTTTTAACCCAACGCGATGTACACCATCTGATTTCCTATATAAATCTTAATTTATGTGAACAAAATAGTAAACAGTCGTAGGAGCGGTTTTAATAATAATTAATTTTTATATATAAAATTTCGTTAACATTTTTGAGAAAAAAAAATTGGTAAGCCAATTTTAAGTATTTATTAATGTTAATTTAAAAATTGAACTTCACAAAAAAATATGCTACCCGTTTTCGAAATATCGAATTTTCAAAAAATAATTTCAAATTTTTTTTTCAAAAATCCAAAAATCATTTTTTAGAAAATTTCGATAGGCAATTTTATTTATATTTGCTACAAGCTTCTTTATTTATAGTCTAGTTTTATTCGGTTGATCAGATATTGAGATACTCGAAAATCAAAGAAACCGTTCCATAGGAGCTACTGTTAATAAACGTAAAATATAAAATTTAAAAATTTTAAATCGTAGATCATACTGATTTCACCATAAGAAAACATTTTTACCAAAATCGTAGTCGCTTTTGAGAAAAAAAAATATTTTTCTTTAAGGTTTTTAAATATTTTTATGGGAGGCACCGTTATTTTTGGGTATTAGAATAATTTTTGTCAAAAATCTTCTAGATGAAGTAAAAAAAAACTGCTATTTACCAAGTTTAATAAAAATCGACAGAGTCGTTTTTGAAATATTGAGTTTTCAAAAAAAAAATTTCAAACTTCAAAAAAATCCAAAACATATCTTTTTGAAAATTTTGGTAGACAATATTATTTAGAATGTGTCAATAATTCTTCATAATAAAATTGATCAGAATCAGTTAAACCGTTTTCGAGAAATGCGAAAATCAAAAAAATGGTTCTTTGGGAGGTACCTACCATTAATACCAATTTTTCGGAACCATTTTTTTTTTATTAACGGCAACTTATAACTATTAAACTTATAACTATTGACTTCTTAAAAAAAAATTCGGTATCGCCGATTTTGAGAAAAATAAGTTTTTCCTTTTTGGCCTAGAAATTTTGTATGACAGCTACTGTAAGTTTTGGTCCTACAAAAAAAGAGAAAAATAAACGGGTGAGAGGAATGTCCAAAAAACGCTGGGTACCAAGTTTAAAGAAAATCGACCTATCTAGCTAAAGAGTGAAATAGTAAAAATAAAACAGTGCGGGTTTTCGAATACAAAAATTCTTTCTGTTTTGGGAAAGGAATAAAAGTTGGACGTAGATTATCATATTTTTGCAAATTTAGCCTTTCATTTACGTAAAGTGGATTAAAACTTGCATTCAAAAACTTAAAAAGTAATATTTTCAGATGTAATTTGTATGCGAAGCTTATGTTGGTTCACCCGTGCGAAGCTGGGCGGACCAACTAGTAATAAAATAGGGCGTATTTTCAATAATACTTAGTTCAACAAATTTAAATTAAATATTAAAAAATCAATTATTTCATATTCAAAAATGCATTTCTACTTTATAACTTTTAATTACACAATACCTACCATACCTATCTATAATATTCTTGTCAAACAATTTATTCCTGATTGTTTTTTGTTACTCCTAAAACATTCATATAAACATAGATACCTAACTTAGACATTACATTCACTTAAGGCCTTATCATAGTAACCAATTAAATTATGGTTTCTCATATTCCCATAGTCTCAAAGGCTCAAGGACATACATACTACCTGCATATATGATATGCGAGTAATCAAAGGATTAAAATATAAACCTGAAAACCGTAAGGCAATTTAATTAAAATCCTTTTTGTCTAACACATAGCCTAACGAACAGTACATACCAAGCCAATTTCATCAAACAAATAAACTCGTTTCAATACTGTTTGGTTATATCAAATAAAGTCTACAAACCGACTGAAAACAATAAACAAAACTTAAGTCTCAGTTTTACACAAAATCCTTTGCACCAATATACATAGGTAACTTAATCTTTTCTAAATTATCTGTACCTACCTGTTAACATTTCCCTGATGTGGAAACCCCAGATCCCCTCCCTTTTTTTTGTAGCAGTTTATTCTGGGTTCCACACAAAACACACACAGAGATACGAGTAAGATTTGTTCGTTCGGTGTAGTGTCCTCAAATTCAAAACGAAATCGAATTAAGTTGACCAAATCTATAAAAGCCCTTCTTGTCACCCATCAAAAGTCTCCAAATACCACCTGGTCTAGCTATAGCAGTTATACTATGTGGCTTACCACAATCAACAATCAGGACTACCCACGTGTGAATGCATAATCACGCTCAGGTTCATAACATAACTTCGTGTTAATTGCTCGTATATAAGAGAAGGTTTAGACACAAACAACTGTGTAGGCAGATCCTTCGTAATTGATATCATACCACACAGCCCAACACTTATAAGCATCCCGGAAAATATTTTCCAAAAATACCTTTTAGACTATGACTATGCATTTCAAGTTGTGTTTATGTTTGTGTATTTGTGTGTGTGTGTAAGTGTTGGCCAATCTCTAATTCCTATCTACCACTTAGTCTCCGGTTGGAAGCCATGATGCAGGATTATTTAGGATAATTGCTATTAAATCATTCATACAAGTTTCCATTTATGTTTGTGTAGGCGTGTGTTTTTGTGTATATGTAAATTTAAATTCTATACCTAGACGTATACAAATATATACAACACCAGTGTGTAGTGCAGCCCCTATACTGCAAAGCTCTGTTACAAGAGTATTCTAGTCGATTAAACAGGGATTTTCTATTTTTAGGTCAAGAGTGCTACACGAGGCTGCTGTTACATGTTTGATAACTATATACGAGTCACTGTATGCGGCATTGTCGTTTCTATAGGCATTTATTGAACTATGACAGGATTTCCTTATTGATTTTCACTGCTATATAATAGTCAATGGAATACGCAATATTTTCAAATATAATTTAATATACTCGTACCTTCGGCTGCAGGTCTTCTTATACATATCGGATTTACATACATAAATATTTATATATTATACAGTAGTTGAGTTGGTGACACTTCGCATGAAAAACAGTTAAAGTTCAATAAATTGATTTGAATTTGAAGTTTGATGTGTTGATGATGAAAGTGTATGTAGTGAGAGTGTTTTTATCACATGTAGGCAACTACAAGACTCTTGAAATAATCTTATTTCAAATGAATCCTTTACCGTTGAGACACTACTAAACGCCTGCCCTGTTATTCAAAATTGTATTCCATCTTGCATTTAAGTATTTTGTTGAGTGCAATTCAAAATTCAAAAGAGGATACGATTTAAAAAAGTATTTTAACGACTTTATAACTGTTGAAATTGAGTTGTTTAAATGTACCAACTCGAGCTTTTCCATCGATCGAATTATGGACTAAATGTGGTTTTTTTAAATTGACATGAAATTTAATTTATTCGAAAGATAATTTTCTGGCATTATAATTTAAATACGATTTCTGGGATATGACGGCCACGGCTGGCTCGGAAGTAGTCTAATCTGGAGGTCCAATTTTCGATGACTTTTTCCAACATTTGTGGACGTATATCGGCAATAACGCGGCGAATGCGTTGTCCCCCAAGTGGTCAATCGTTTCGGGCTTATCGGTGTAGACTTACGATTGCACATATCCCCACAGAAAATAGTCAAGCGGCGTTAAATCGCACGATCTTGGAGGCCAATGCACGGGTCCGTAACGTGAAACTATGCGGTTACCAGACGTTTCCTTCAATAAATCAATCGTGGTACGAGATATGTGATATGCTGTGCGCGCCGTCTTGTTGAAACCACAGCTTCTGCACATCATGTTGCCGTCACCATTGACTGTAACGTTCTGGACAGCATCGTTTTTAAAGAAGTACGGACCCATTATTCCACCAAACCATTAAGCACACCAAACAGAGTCAGTTTTTGTGGATGTAACGGTGTCTCAACATACACTTGAGGATTATCATCGCTCTAAATACGTCAGTTTTGTTTATTGACGTATCAATTCAACCAAAAGTGAGCTTCGTCGCTTAAAAAAACTCGCTTATGAAAATTGGGATCAATGGCAATTTTGTTTTGGGCCCATTTGGGCACAATTTGGAAGCGTTGTTCAGGCGTCAGTCTATTCATGTTGAAGTGCCAAACCAAAATAAATATAAATTACTTGACAGCTAACAATATGGCCGCCAGTTAAAATAGTTTTGCCAACTTAAAATTCTATACCTACCTCTAAAAAAACACCTTTTATGTTTTTATAAATTTATATTATATGTTTGAATGGAGAGAGTATACAAAAGTACAGCGTTTGAATATTTCCTTGTTCCTTACTTCGGTGGTCGGTAGCCCTGATGCTTGAAATCATTTTTCTTTGCATTATTTTATTTTTCCATCATTCTCGTTACTTTTAATATGAATCGTGTACTGAAATAATCATTCAGTTCTGAGTTGTAATTCAAAAGAATTTAATTTCTGTTTCTATAGAATGAATTAATCTGCTTATGCCTCAATAGCAACACTTAAATGAACATGAGCTTTGTGCTGTTTCCGTGAAAGGAATAATGTATTTGTTTTGTTTCATCTGTATTTTAATGCACAAACATTAAATTAAATATTCCTTTCATTATGCCTCACAAAAGGATGCATTGTTTTTTAATGGAGAATTTTATGTTTGTTCAAAGGCACACAATAATAATTGTTTTATAAAAGAAAACCTGCTGAGAGGAAAGTAATTATAAGGTGTTTTCAGGGTTTGTACTTCACTTAAATCGAAGTAGATTTACTTCGGATGTCAGAATAAAATAGATTCTACTTCCCTATTTCTCTTTTTACAAAATCTACTTCTAAATAATTTTTCAATTAAGAAAGTTCTCAATCAACAAATGAAAAGACAGCACTGATCACCATGATCTACATCGTTTTTAAGAGACAGCACTGTTGTTTCCAATAAACTCAAAATGTCAAAATCAAGATTTACATTTGAACATCAACTTTAACACTGGTCCAGGCAATTCCATTTTACAAAAGCTCAATTGATATTTTAGATGATGAATGGAGGTCATTTCGGATACAAGATACAAGTACTCTTATCTGGAAACATATTGTTTCTGGTACTCTCATACGAAAACAACAAATAATATCAAAGAAATTGTGTTCAAAAATTTGTCATATTAAATGTTCAGCAGCGCCGCAGCAAAGAAGAAATTTTCGGAATTGAATTTAATAAAAATTTATCAGAAATCTTATAAATGTAAAATCTGTTTTTTTTTTCTAAATCTACTTCGGAAATTTTGGATTTACTTCGCTTTTTTCCACATTTGCTTCGAAATTTTGAATCTGAAGTCCGAACCCTGGGTGTTCCTATATTAAGTATTTCTATAGTGATTCCTATTCTTGATTGTGCATAGAAAGATATTAAAAAAAGGTGAAAGCTTAATCGAAGGAACATGGAGAGAATATTAAAATCACAAAAATGACTCCGGTTTTATACCTTACCTGAAGATAAGACTTTTTCCTTGCAAATTTTATTTTTTTGAAACTGTACGAAGTGAATCAACACATTTAAGTATCAATATCCTAATAGAACAAAAGATACAAATATTGCCAAAAATCAAATCGGAATTTCATCCAAATATTTAACAATTTAAAACAACACTGGTCTGTTAATTGCAAAAACCATTATTTTAGATTTGATAATTTTTGATAAAATAAACAAAATTTAAAAAAACTTATAAAACACTTAAAATAAACAAAATTTAAATTAAATATTTTTTTTTTAGCTTTACAGAAACATCTTTTTCAACTTACCTTTCATCTAAATCCCTTAAGTCTTGTCTGTGTTACATAATCAAAAGACGCTTTAGTAATTCTTCTTCTACGTACATACCTATATTCCTCAATTTCAGTAGTTTCTTGTTAAACATGCTTAAACCTCTCAATAACAAGGCTTGTAAACAAATGAATCTTGAAAGCCTTCTGAACAAAAATATACGATCCATTTAATAGCGCATAAAATTTGTGTATCTTCATCTCCATGTCTCCATAAGGAGCTTTCCTGTGTCTGAAGTCTGTAGATTTTTGTGGCACACCTAAGTAGAATGATAAAAAACAGCAACAAACAATAAACATACAAAAACATTGCCGATTTTATATGATTCCAAAAATTGGGTAGTTTGCAGGAGGAGGAATAGCAGGAGCAGATTTAAGGGTGGTATAAATAAAGCATGTCTAACCAATTTCCAGAGCCACATTTAATCCTTTTTGCGTCTTGTTTTAAGTTTCATATAGCAGCACGGCGCGCGGCGCGGCCGGCGTGGCTGCGGTGGTGACCTTGAGACAGACATAATATCAAAGAGTGTGAAAAGGCGTTTACTGAAGCCGATTCATAGAATTTAAATCGTTTCTTGATTTGTTTTGGTAAAAGTGAAAGGATAACGTCAGGACAGGTGGGCTGTCTACACAAATAGTTACTTGCGTGAGCGTGGTGTCTCTAGGGTTGAACAAAAATAACTTGAATTTAATCGTGCTATAAAGGTATAAAACATACCTTGGAATATGAAAAGTTGTTTTGATATTGTGATATGATTATGACATTATGTCTCGCCAATTAGGTAATTGAATCTAGCTGATGTAATACCTATGCGGTTTCTCAGGAATATTAATTTTTTTTTTCGGGTGAAAAGGAAAAAAATGTTAATCAACTTTGAGGTGGAAAGTTTCAAATATTTATGTAAATGTTTTTCTTTTTTTTTTGTGTTTTTACCTTTTTCTTTTTGTTTCTCATTTTTATTTTGTCTTACCTTTACACAAAAGACTGAGTACTTGTCTAGACAAAAACAAGAGAAGGCTTCTTATTTTCATATGTATATGTATGTATGTATGCTATCTCAAGAACCTGAATAAGGTACAGAGACAAGCCTGTGTAGGAATAACAGGGGCTCAAAGAACCACACCACAAGCTGGATTGGAAATGATCTTGGACCTCCCGGCTCTGGATGAGTTCATAAAGTGCACGGCAGCCAAAACTGCAATTCGTTTAAGAGAACTGAGTTTTTGGAGGCACAGCACTTATGGCCACGGGTCAATCTTACAAAGATATGACACGATTCCAGGACTGAGGGAGACCACCGATTACATCCCCCCTTTACTAGATTTCGATAGGAAATTTTCTATTTTCATACCAGAAAGACAGGGTTGGGATCCCAATTCACTTATAAGTAAACAGGGTATCCCTTTCTACACTGACGGTTCAAAAATGGAATCAGGAACAGGTGCTGGAGTGTTTTGCCAATCTCTCAACATCAGAGCGTCATATAGACTCCCGGCTGACTGTAGTGTCTTTCAGGCCGAGATCTTTGCCATTGGAAAAGCAGCTGAATTGGCACATCACGAAAAGCTAAGCTCTTCGGAGATTACTTTTTTCGTGGACAGCCAGGCTGCTATCAAAGCCTTAGCCAGTGAGACCATAAGATCAAAAGCAGTTTTAAACTGTAGGAAGGAATTAAACAAAATCTGCCACACTAACCAGGTAAAGCTCTGCTGGGTTCCCGGAGATAGCAATATAGAAGGGAATGATATAGTAGATGAACTAGCCAGGAAAGGGTCAGAAGCAGACACAAGTAGTAGCGACCATTCAGTTAGGGGACCACTCGTCCCGATTGGGATACTAAAGAGGAAGATAGACCTTAAACTAAAAGAGAAAATCAATATCTCCTGGAAATCCAGGAACGATTGTGTAATCTCTAGAAGTTTATGGCCTAACACAAATGAAAAGGAAACTCGGTATATTTTATCGCTGAGTAAAAAGAACATTAAAATCTTGATAGGTGTACTAACAGGTCATTGCGCCATTGGCACAATGGCTAACAGAATAGGGGCATTTGCACCCGATTTTTGTAGGAGCTGTCAGGATGAGGAGGAAATGGAGACCATTAAACACCTGCTCTGCGACTGTCCAAACCTCCAAACCAGCCGACTCCGTCATTTCGGAAACAGGTTTGTTGGAGAACTGGATGATCTAGCACAGGTCTCAATGGCAAGCATGAGAAAATTTATAGATAGCACAGGCTGGTTCGTTAACGAGCCAGTATACGCTAATCGACAGAATTGAGGAGCATCGATGCTAAATTTTTACTTTTACAGGGGATCACAATGGGCCAGTAGGCCCCCGTGTACGCAACAGCTTCATGCTGTGCACACCCCTTACAACCTAACCTAACCTAACCTATGTATGTACGATGTACCTACCAAGAAGTTTTTGCTGTCAAATTCTTATTCTTTAAGACAACATCCAAGTAAAAGTATCTTACAAGTACACCAAGTAAAGGGAATTAATACTTATACCAATCAAAAAGTTGTAGTTAAAAATATTCTAAATTTACATAATTTAACTTTGTTTCTTAGCATAGCAATATCTATTATTTGTGATGAACTTTTTGTTTTATGCATAGTAAAGGGTGTTTTTTTAGACGTGTAGTTTTCAATCTGGCAATACTTTTTTTGGAATTGGTCTTTTTGACAGCTGTCACTTGATTTATGCTCAATTTTGTTTGTCATTTCATAACTAATAGACTTATTCCTTAACAACGTTTGCAAATCGTGCAAATTTACTACCAAAATAATGGTTCGGTTCGCGTGACGCATCGCGCGCTGCGTCCAGTATTCGGTCGAAATAATCGCCCAGCAGAGTCGGTAACTCGAGCAACTATGGATTTGTTTCGTACCACGTTTACTCTAGTGGATAATGCGCATCTTCAGAGACGCCGTACAGGGCGCACCGAAGACGCTTTTACTGCTGTGGAGCAGAGTGTCGAAGAAGACCCGAATGAGTCCATCCGCCATCGAGCGCAACAATTGGAGCTGTCGAAAGTTGGGCCTCTCGGCTGGAATTTATTCGAGCCAGTCGCGGTGGCCACTGGCCAGAAATCATTTTTAAAACATAATGGCAAACGCTTATTTTTATAATAAAGCTAAATTCTTGGCCATAACATTAAACTATATGCGTTTTATTTCTTCTTGAAAACCACACGTCTGTTGTTTTATATTGTTGGTCCACTGTGAAAGAAAGTTTAATTAGAATGGCTATGTGCTCCCACCTCTGTTTCCGTTGAACAGTGAGTTGCATTTAAAAGTTGTTTTCAAATTTCCAGAAACTCATTATATCCACCGTCCAATATAATGCAGTTACAAAGTGTCGCAGATCGAAGCATTCATGAAAAATATATTCCGAAATGGGTGCTCTCTTTGATTTTCAACCGCAGCACACAAATACTTTACGCTTATATACCTATACTTATACAATACATAATGAAATAATATTGAACTGAAAATTTAAAGCTAATAACAAACTTTGCAATTTGAAAGTAGTTCATTTATAAAATGCCAGAAATTCTTCTTCAACTCTTGAGAAATTAATTAAATGCAATATTTAGATATTCTATCAAACACCACTAACTTCTCAACAAGAAGCAAATTTATAAAAAAAAAAAAGAAAAAAAAAAGGAGTTATCCTCTTGAAGCACAATTTTGCAATCATTAGAAAATTTCAAAATTATGTTCTCTTTGTTCCTCTTCACTCCCATTCCCATTCAAAGCTCTCAAATAACTTTTGCTATCTTAACAATGTTGAACTTCAATTAGAAAAAAATAATTAATTTCCAAATAGTGATGTCTAACATAACTATTTAATTTGCAGAAACAAAAAAATTCTCTTTTTGCATTGTTTTCATGATTAAATACATTTCGATTTGGTTTTAATTTTGAGTTTAATTAGTTTTCCCTGTAATGATAGATGGTTTAATATGTTATGCTTCCTTTAAAAAGGATTGTCCGAAGAGACTCTATATTCCGTTTATAGAGAACATACGAGGCTAATGCCACAAACGATGAGGATGACAGTGTTAAATGATAATTTTCATTATTCAATTTAATCTTTGAAATAATCTGAAAGTTTCTTGAGGATATACCTTTATAAAAACAAACAGAAAGAGTAATTGTATTTGGACTTGGAACTGGAACTGGACACTATGGGCCTGTATGAATGAACAGAAATAATGAGGGTAATATTTTGAACGTCCCTTGGACCCTGAAGGTATCAGTCTTTTTAAGTAATTACTTGTAATTGGTTTGATTCAATTAAAAAAGTTATTATTAAGGTTAAGCAAGATTAATACGCATTCACTCCAATAAAAACTAAAATAAAAAGGATGAACTCTAAAACTCGGTACACGATGGTACCACAATTAAAAATTGCAATCAATTATTGGATTATTTTTTGTTTATCTATTCTACGGGTGATTTGTGATGTTCCATTTGACATAAAACGAGGAGAAAAATAAAAATATTTACAACTCTTAAAAAGTTAAAAGTCATTAATTAAAAAAAAAACAACAATATTTTCATAAATTCTATCCTTAAATATAATTTAAAAAATAAAAATAAAACTCTTTGGGAGAACATTATTGTAAAAGAAGATCAAAATCCCCATAATATATTCAGTAAAATTTTAGAAGTAAGTCGGGTGTGGGAACTGATGATGAGTGATTACTCCGAGAATAGGATGCTTACAATATGTAAGGTATAACTCATTTTCCTAGAAAATTGTTGCCTTAATTTAAATTTATCGGTGATACATTGAAAATGCCACAAACTCAACCCAACACCTTAGTTATTTGCAAAAGATAATATTTGCTAAATTATAGCATCAGAGCAATTTGTGCCAGAAGGAATCAATTCAAAGCATGATTTGTTTTATCTTTGCATTTTGTCATAATCGGTTACCCTATGTGATAACAAATAGGTTAATTCATAACAGGTACCTATAATTGCAAATTAAATTCGAAACAATTATGCAGGTGTTTTTTGGATAAACATTATGTAAGCCAATGTCAATATATTCATGTGAATAATCGGGCTATTTCATCAAACTTCCGCATTAATTACGCGATAATTGGTCAACTTAGCAATGATGCTACGGTGTGTCATGCCATTTCTATCCATAAATGTGATTTATTAATGAGCAGAATGTTTCATTTAATTTGTACGAGGCAATTACCCAGAATAATTGTAATTGTAAGCATTAGAAACATTACTGAAATACCTTAATGGCAATGGGCTTAAAAAAATACAGAATGTTAGTTTCGGAAAAAACTTTGTAGATAAAATTTAATTTTTCCAATTTTCTTGGGATAAGTTCTACCCACTCCTTAAGGCTCCTTGGTATCGTGCATGGAAACAAATTCGAGCTGGATTGATTTTCTTTAAACTCGGTACAAAGAGTTTTTTGGATATGTCTTCAACACGGTTTGCTAAACTTTCTTAGAACCGAAAATAAGAGTACCTACCTACCTGCCACACAAATATTTTATTTTTTCGAAAACAGTTCCTTTGATTTTGATAAAAAATATTAGGTACCTATTTTAAATTTTTGAAATCTTTTAGGGGAGTTATTAATTTTTTTTTAAAATTGCCCTCAAATTTTAATGGGTCTCGATTAATTGCTGTGTTATTGGTGGTCAAAAGCAAAAAAACTCATTTTTCAATCAAAATTAGATACCTGACCAAATTTTAATTCAGAAGGACCAACAAAATAAATAATTTTAGTTGAATAAACAAGTAAACTGATTAATCGACAAAAATCTTAAGTCTTAAGGTAGAACTAGAATAGTCGGAAGGCCACGCAAGTGGTCGTACGAAACCGAGCAAATACAAAGAATTCATATCTTGTGCCCATAATTACTATTTGGTACTGTTCGTCTAGTTTTTGCTGTCGGACGTGAAGAGCGCTCATCGACCATTCGTTCGTAAGTTGATGAATGCAAAAATTAAAATGGTGAAAGCAAACTAAAAAGAATTTGGCGTTTGGTGCTTAGATTTTGACTTTTTTTCTGATTTATGAATGAGTGAAGTAAAATTTTAAGTTTTCTTTTAATTAATTTATATCACATTGAATTTTAGCTGTTTCGCAAAGTAAATAATTAAAAGCCTCTCTGCTATGAAAATTGACATTGAACAAACAATTATTTAATTTGTTTTCTCTTTCAACCATTTAAGTGCATTATGGGTTACTTGTGAAATTGACGCTACTTTTCGATCGGTTTTGACATAAGCTTCCGACACCTCCCGCCTTTTCTAGTTCTACCTTTAGAAGAGTATACGACAACAGCTAACTGATGAGCCAAAATGTTGGGCCTAGACGAAACGCATTTGTACTAAAGTTCGCAAAAAAAACTTTAAACTGAATTTAATTCATTATAGTCCATACTAAAATAAAAACAATGCGTTATTATTGTTTTCGTTGTTGTTCTTCTTCGTTAACTGCGAGTAATGCATTATTCCAACTGAAAACATTTTTCCCGACCCTATGTAGGTACAATTCCATAAAAAAATTGTAAATATTTATCGCGCGCCATTTCTTTTGATTACGAAATAACAGTACTTTAAATTTTGCTAGAAAATCTCAAAAAATTGGAATGCGTTTGGCTTTCCTTTATCTCAATTCGACCATTTATCACAGATATACAGCTCTTAAAAAAAATATAAAAATTTCGATCCTTTAGTTTTGTCCAGCAGGTATTTTTGTTTGTTAAAAAAAAAGAAAAAATAATGGTACCTTCCACACCATCCCATAGAACAGTTTTTTCATCTAGAAAATATAAAGAGGATTGTATATACCAACTATAAAGTTTTTTTACACTATACAGGCGAATTTTTCAAACAAAATTACCTAAAAACCAACGATAACGGCATTTACCATTAAAATGTAAAAAAAAACAATTACGGAAAATATTATTTTTCTAAAAAATAGTTTTAATGATTTTAATAAAATCTGACTGTGTGTTATTATGAAAACGGTCTACTTTTTAGCAGGAATCAATTATTCGAAAAACTACCTCCAATAGAACGGATTTTTCATTTTCAACTTTTTTCGATAACAGCTTCAAATAGGTCAAAACACTAATTTTCTAATCATTTTAATTACTGTTTCACTATCCATTATTCCAAAATTTGAAGAACATTATTAAACGATTTAGGCTAAAATCGCCTTATTAACAGTGTGCTATTTTGACTTGTTTTCATTCAAATTTGAATGGATTTTATTGCCCTTAACTGAAAATGAAATACAAATCCAGCCAACTAGTTTTTTGACTGGATTCAATAATTAATTTAAAAAAATTAGTTTTTAAATAAACTTCAGTTTAAACCAAATGTTAGTACCCCTACCCTTTCACACAAATGGACAAGTTGCTGGAGATTTTTTGCCGTTTATTTTTTTTTTAATTTCTTCTAAGATCTCTTGTACCTCTCGCACAAGGAAACAAAATCGTAAGAGATTTTCTGTAGTTTCCATTTTGCTACGTAAAGTGTGAAAAGAAATGTCAAACAAATCTTCTCAAATCGTTGACCGGGGAGATTTTGTTCACCCCATTTACTTCGTGTCCTTCTCTCCACCAAACTGGAATTTGCTGGAAACACAGTTTCTTCATGTCAACGGGAACTTAACTGTTATAATACAATCACCGAACACATCCATTTTGAAATCTCACTGACAGTGACAGTTGAGTGTTGACAACGATAAGCACTTAAAGAGACAGCTTTATGAGTTTCATGCTCAATTTTGTCTTGAACTACTGCTGGTTCTGTTCAAATTCGTTTTATTAGAAACAAATTTCTTTATGGCTGACTGGTTTTTTGGCTGGTTTAGAAAAATACCTATTCAGTCCAGAAGTTCGATTTGAAAGATTAAAAATTTTGAACTTGACGTTTTTCTTTTTTTAACTCTGAGCAGATCACGGAACTGTCAAAAAAAAAATGTATGTTTTTTTTTTAGCTCAGACATATCAGAGCATAAAAAGTGTATTTCTTTTTTCCATCGGAGTTAGCAGCTTGTTCAATTAGCTCAGAATAAAATGACCGAGCAAATCGAGCGAAACGCTGAGCGAGGCCAACTTCTCGGGTTGGGAGAGAATCCCGCATCACAAAATCCCGTATCAAGAAATCCCTCATCTGGAACTTGGACAAAGGACAAAATCTTTTTTTTGAAACAAGGTTCTGGAGGTGGATCTGGAACCAGGACAAAAGTTCTGGAGGTGGGTCTGGAACTTGGACAAAGAACAATTTGTTTTTTGAAAGAAGGTTCTGGAGGTGGATTTGGAACCGGGACAAAAGTTCTGGAGGTGACTTTGGAACTTGGACAAAGGACAACATTTTTTTTTTGGAAGGTTCTGGAGGTGGATTTGGAACCCGGAGAAAAGTTCTGTAGGAGGCTCTGGAACTTGGACAAAGGAAACATTTTTTTTTTGGAACAACTTTTTTACAATTAAAAAAAATTCTAGAGGTGGGTCTGGAACTTGGACAAAGGACAATTTTTTTTTTTTGAAACAAAACAATATTTCCAAAAGAAAAGTCAATTTTTTTTAAATTTTTTTTTTCCAAAAAAAAATTTCCATCTTTGTCCAAGTCCAGAAATCACCAACATGCTGCGGGATTTCTTAACGATCCCCAACTTCACACATAACTAAAAATTAAAAATGGATTCCCTATGAAATCACAGTTCAGTGCTCAAGTGTGTTTCATAATTATATCTGAGGACTCTGATCATAATCTGCCCAGAGCTCTGCTCTGATCGCTCAGCCTCTGCTCAGAGACAGACAGAATTGTTGGATCTATGAGAGTTTGACCTGCGGTTGCTGATGCAAATGGATGATGTCTGTAGTTCTTTCCTTGTTCCTGTGACATTTAATTTTACTACATCCTCAATGATATCTTATTCATCAAATTAAAATATGAAATTCGAATGAAAAGAAACCCCGAAACCATCAAATTAAAACAGAACAAAATTGCTCAAAAAATTGCATTAATCTTACCCCATATGTTAATTATAGCAAAATATGTTCATATATAGTTTGCAAAATAGTAACCATTTTTTCTTTTTAAAAGAGTCGGGATTTATGCAATGTAGAAACTTTTCTAAAGTATAAAATTCCATCTTCCAACTATGCTAATTTTTGGGCAACATACACATTAAATTCAAGTAAAACGTGATGACAAGAGGAGGCCGAGGCCCCATGTCCATGTAAAAGATAAAATTTCTAGAATACCTTCGAGCAACAGTCAAATTTTAATTGGTTTATTTAAAATTGATACCTACTGGGTAGTGTTTCTGGCAACAGGACATGTGCCAAATTAATTCTTTTTTAGAAGTGAAACAGAAGGATGTAATGTATAATTACTATCCTTATCCTGAAGGTAATTACTGATTAGCTACTCGTTTATAAAGTAGGTACATGTAAAATATATAGGTAGTCAAAAATATTCGTCCTTTAATTAAACTTGTCAAAGAGTCTAGCAAAATATCTATATAGGGGAGAAAATGCGTTCTTAAAGCTAGGCAAACTATATTCCTCAAAAAAAAAAAGTGATAATAAATCATTCATCGTTTAAAAAAATCACCGTTAAAATTTCCATTAAACATGAGATTCATCAATATGTTAAATAAACTATACTTATAGCTGCTTTTGAAGCTAAAGGCACTTTAAAGTGTTGAGCTACACATACAAAAAGTTCTTCGTTACGAAATGGCGCCCAATTTAGGTATTTTAATATTTTATTTCTTGTTTGCACTCTACAGCTGCCGTACCATGTTTTCAATTTATTTCCTTGGTTTGATATTTGACAGCTGTAAACATTTATTAGAGAAGTTACTGACAAAATGGCACATATTGACAAAGTAAGAATACAGAATTGAACAAAAAAAAATATGGAAGAAGTGTACTCGTCTATGGATTTCCAGATAAAAATACATATACATTTAATAACTGGGTCACACGTGCTGTCTTCTTTGACTTGTTATTACTTAGAAGGATTTACAAACGTTTGAAATCGAACTGAATAAAGTTAAAAAAATGCAAGAAAATATTTAAAAATTTAAAGACGAAAATTGTTTCAATGGTAAGTTGATGTTTGCCATTCAGACAAATCTATTTTTTCAAAAACGTTTTCACTTTTAAGTATCACCAGTATATAGTGAGATTTAGTTGATTTTGAATCCTTTGGGCGAGTATTCTTTAGTAAAAATAGTTGAATTGAAAATTTTAAATGAAACAACAAAAACTTTATGACTGCTATGTTGATACACCCGAATTTGGAATCGTTTAAACTCATAATTTTAAGTGGATATCCGCAGGTATAAAATGTAAGGTTTTTTTTTGTATGGAATTAAAGACCGTTAGAAGCTTATCGATTATAAAAAAAAACTCGATTTGTTAAAGTTACTTTTAATTTTGTATAAATAAAGAAATAAAGACGTGTGGTTTTCAATCTGGCAATACTTTCTTGAGTTAGTCTTTTCTACAGCTGTCACTTGATTTATGCTCAGTTTGGTTTGCCATTTCATAATTAATAGACTTACTCCTGAACAACGTTTGCAAATCGTGCAAATTTATTACCAAAAAAATTATTCGGTTCGCACGACGCATCGCGTGCTGCGTCCAATATTCGGTCGACATAATCGCCCAGCAGAGTCGGTAATTCGAGCAACCATTGATCGGTTTCGCACCACGTTTACTCTAGTGGATAATGCGCATCCTTAAAGAAGCCGTACAGTGCGCACCGAACACGCTATTGCTGCTGTGGAGCAGAGTATCGAAGAAGACCCGAATGAGTCCATTCGCCATCGCGCTCAACAATTGGAGCTGTCGAAAATTGGGCCTCTCGGCTGGAATTTATTCGAGCCAGCCGCGGCGGCTACTTGCCAGAAATCATTTTTAAAACATAATGGCAAACGCTTATCTTTATAATAAAGCTAAAGTCTTGGCCGTAACATCAAATGATATACGTTTTATTTCTTCTTAAAAACCACACGTCTAAAAAAACACCCTTTACAATTTTGGGTTACTCTTTCAAATTTTTGTTTTCTTTTATTGATGTAAGTTAAAATAACTTGGGTTATCAGTAAAATTTAAAATCTTAAGCAATATCATCAGCAGATCAAATAAACTTGCTCAAAGTCATTGTTTACCCACCATACATGCGGGCATAATAAAGGGCCCGCCATCTAACTTTTTTTTCAACTATTGCTTATTTCGTGAATGGTAACACTTAGCTCATGTCTGATTTGACAGATAATTGGTTTTATCCTTCCGCTGAACGAATATGGTTGTGTATATACGCTTCGCTAAGTGGGCTTGCGATCTACTTAGAGAAGATGCCGATTTTGCCAAAAAAAATCATCTTTTCAGATGAAGCTCATTTTGATCTTGGCGGGTGGTAAAACTAGTCACTGTTTGGTGCGGATTTTGGTCCAGAGGCATAATTGGGCCATTTTTCGAAAATGACCAAGGAGTGGCCGTTACAGTCAATGGCGATCGTTGTCGGGCCATGTTGAACGAATTTTTGTTCACAAAAATTGAAGAAGAGGATATTGGCAACATTTGGTTTCAACAAGACGGCGCTACGTGCCACACAGCCGAAGCTACACTCGATGTTTTGCGCCATTTTCAAAAAAAAAAAAAAGTTATTTGGCGGACCCTTTACATAAAACAATCAAGCAAGCCATATGCCGCATGGTGTTTTACACCATTAGCAAATTACTATAGGTACAATGTCAATCTACTTTTTAACGTTTTATTTTTTAATCTTTTAAGTACATCTTGAGGTTCCATCGCCTCCCACATAAACACTAAGTATATACTATTTTGTTCCTGTCCTGGGTATCTTCCCATGTTACCTAGGTTCTAGCCCGTCTCCTCTGCATCCCTAACGAAAAGGCCTATTTAGTTTTAAAATAAATTCATTGTGGTGATGTGAGTCTCATACATTTGTTTCTTAATTACATAGAGCAGTAAATAAACGACATCTTGTGAAGATGCAAAAAATAAATATAGAAGATACAAGCCATTATAAAGGAAACATTTTTTATTTATAGGTATTTAAATTGTTCGCTGGAAGAAACACACAAAAAAACTCTGGGTAGTTATTTCAAGATATATGTATTTTTTAATAAGAATACAGCGAATGAGCGATGAGATAAAATTTACTACTTGAAAAAGCTTAAATAAAAATTAAAAAAAAAAATTATTATTACATCATATTTCGTCAAAAACTAAATTCCATCCTTATTGTTCTGTTAAAAAAAGATTTACCTATAACAACTTTTGTGTGCAGTGGACGGAAGTCTGTGTTTTGAAATGCAAAAAACGAATGACCTTTGTCATTCCGTGCTGCACACAGTGGGGCCAAACCTGCAATTTTGGAGACATCTTCTGAGTGATAGCATTATTTTTTGAACTTTTATCCGCTGAACCGGATGACATTGGGCACGCATCACATAAGACTAAAGTGATCGCTTGATTAAGTGGTTGTGGTTTTGATGATTGCTCCCATTATCTTTACCTATAGATAGGAAAGTGGCGCAGCTTGAATTGAAAATTGACAATCAACTAACACTTTAGCAGATTCCACCCCTTATTCGTCTATTGACTAGACTCAATGGGAAGTTATAAGTTTTTTCAGTAAATACTGTAATAAAATTGTTTTTCACCTCGGTCCCACTGTGCATCGCCGACCGCACCGTTGCGTTGTCGAGAATTTATATGATTCAACATTTTCTCCATGGGAATATAAAAGTTATTAAAACGAACGCCTTCATTCTTAGGCTGCCTGCACAAGTGCACATGCACAATTTACTGCAAGAAGCGATGCGAGAAATGATTCGAGAAGCAGTGTGAGATGTGATGCGACATGGTGCGAACAGTAAAATATTTCTGTGTAGTTGTTTTGCTTGACAAGAGGTTCGTCGTCATCAGAATAAGAATTTTTCTTTTAACTCCATGGCGACAAAAATTACTCGACAATTACTATACGTATTCACTTTGCAGTATTAATTTTGATTTAAATTCGCACCAGTAATATGGCTTCACTGAGCGCAGCTACATAAGAATATATGCGAACTCTTTTTTATAACGCTGATGTATCTCTCATCACATCGTTCTCGCTCTACTGTGCACATAGCCGTACGGTTTAAGGCTATACAGTGGTTTAGAACTGTAGGTACATCCTGAAGCCAATAAACAAATTTTACAATTAATTTCCTCTTCCTTTAAAACAAACGTAAAATGACGAAAATATGATGTTTTTCGCATATAATTCTACTAAATGGTATGTAAATCAAAAAACCTTTAAATGTATATTATGTGAGTTTCTACAAGGAAACATTATTTTTTTTGTCCTAGAAATGATCATTAAAAAACATCATTATTTTTAAAGTTTGTTTGATCCTCACCTTTTATTGATTTTAATAAAGGGTGTTTTTTTTAGACATGTGGTTTTCAAGAAGAAATAAAACGCATATAATTTAATGTTATGGCCACGAATTTAGCTTTATTACAAAGATAAGGGCTTTCCATTATGTTTTAAAAATGATTTCGGGCAAGTGGCCGCCACGGCTGGCTCGAATAAATTCCAGCCGAGAGGCCCAATTTTCGACAGCTCCAATTGTTGAGCGCGATGCCGAATGGACTCATTCGGGTCTTCTTCGATACTCTACTCCACAGCAGCAATACCGTCTTCGGTGCGCACTGTACGGCGCCTCTGAGGGTGCGCATTATTCACTAGAGTAAACGTGCTGCGAAAACGATCCATGGTTGCTCGAATTTATGCGATTTTGCGATTATGTCGACGAATATTGGACGCAGCGCACGATGCGTCGCGCGAACCGAACCATTATTTTGGTAATAAATTTGCACGTCTTGCAAACGTTGTTATTAAATATGAAATGGCAAACCGAACTGAGCATAAATCAAGTGACAGCTGTCAAAAACACCAACTGCGAAAAAAGTATTGCCAGATTCAAAACCACACGTCTAAAAAAACACCCACACATGTTCTTAAAAAAAAAAAAAAAATGACAAATTTTTCCATACGAGTTATTAGTTACAAGAAATTGCTACTCTGGCGAATCCCAAAATCCCATACATCTCCTAACGGGTTAATTGTATCGATTTTTTTTCCACAAATTTTGGAGATTATTTCACCTCTTATTAGACAGCATTAACATGTTTTTTCTAGTGAATAAATTGAAAGATAAAATCACTATTTCCAAAGAGATTATAGTTAAACTCGATAATACTGTTGTTGACGAAAAATTAAAGTCCACATAAACATTGTTTTTGATAAAATTTAACTCGGTTGACCATACAAAACTTTAGCCTTGTACATTTGTTTGTTTATTGAAGGGACGCGACGGATGGTTACTCAAACAACCCTCATTCCATCACAATTCATCATCAAACGATTCAAACAATCAAAGCCAAAGAAAGTTCAAACAAAATAGAAACTTTTCAAAAAGTCAAACAGAGAAGTAGAACTCAAAAACTGTTCAGTCATCAGAGAGGTGAGCGATGGTGACGACTATGATGGTGTTCCGCCCGATGATGTCCAAAAGCAAAACTTTTCCCCTATTTCTATGTGAAAAGTAATTTTTAAACTTGATATTCAGTCTTCATTCTATGCTATGCCCTAACGTAAATCAAAATTAAGCACTCAAATCAACAAAAAAAAAACAGAGAAACAACTTCTGTATACGGAAATTTCCTTAAACTCGTCGACACGTCTTGTACATGACACCAAAACATCATCATGTTTCAGGAGTTAACAAAGTATGGTCCGCGGACCACATATGTTGCCAATTTTGTATTAAAGTGAACTTTCAAAGACTTTTTAGTTATTATTTTCTTATTTATTTTTCTATTATGGATGACAACTCAAATGAGTTGAGTTTATTCTCCAAAATGTTGACCTAAAATAAATGCCTTTTTAAATTCATCATAAATTAAGTTCCTTCCATTATACGAGCAACTAAAGCTACGATTAGTGGGTCAACGCAAATGGTCAACGCGTTGACTCTCTGACGTCTGAATGACGTAAGATACACACGATTTAGCAACTTTGGCACAGTTTTTTAAGTCATTCTGACGTCAGAGAGTCAACGCGTTGACCGTCTAATCGCAGTTTAAATGATTGTTGAGTTTTCTAGGAGACACATTAGCTGTGTTTTTTTTGGTAATTTATAACTAGCGCGATAATCAAGTACCAATAAAACGCTTTGGCTGTGTAAAGTCGTTTTCGTTTCGATTTCGGAACTATTCCATTCCTATTGAAAATGGAAAATTTGGAGTAAAAGGGGTGAAAAAGGAGTAGCTCCGAACGTCCACTCGAAAACGACATTAATAAAACGCTTTAGAAACTTTAGGCTGTGTTCGCTACAAACATCATAGTTCACATCCATTTTGCCTCCACAAAACTACAAATATCATAGATCACATCCATTTTGTGAGTAAAAAATAACATTAAGGTTCAAGTCATGAATACTTTACAAAAGCGCCATCTTCATCTTCATAGTTCAAACTATATATAACCACTTTTATATCCACTCTTTTACTGGCTAATTTATCGGCACTCTTTGTTTTTGTTTTTGTTTACCAAGGGAAATTTTACTGCGCTGGCTATAAAATTACCAATAAAACACGGCTATTAATAAAAACTTAACACAATAAAAACAATTTTATTTTGCAAAAATAAAATATGAAGGTACAATATTAATCATGAAATTTTACAAATTTTTATACATACATTAAAAAAAAACTCAAACTAAACTCTTTCACTAAAAATCATTCATTCATTTGGAGAAAATTAATGGCCCGCATACAATATTTTACCGGTCAGCCTTGATCTGGCTCTAAATCAAAAGACAGCAGACCCTTTTGAATGATGAATGTTTAAGATATTTTCTTAAGAATTTTAAGTACTTCTACCGAAAGCGACCGATTCACAGTTAAGCTGAGAAACAATATTTTATAAATATATACGTACATATACTATATATTGACTAGGATATCTCTGTGCATGCAGGCAATCTGTTGTGTTTACTATATTTTTTTTAAATTTCTTACACTGAGTTCAAATGATTTAATAGAAACTTTTGAATGCTTTATAGGTATATCTAAAGATGGTGCCTGACAAGAAGGGTCTAAATATAGAAAACAGAATAATTCAAAACACCCAGAGTGACTTATGTTACTGATGGGTATGGTAGAAAGGATGTAATAAAATATGTTGAAAGGGTACCGCAATAAATTTTAGAAAAAAATTGTTGAAATCTACTTATTTTTGATTTTTTTTTTGTAAATAACCTATAAAATGTTTCAAAGAAGCTTAGAAGCTTTTAGAGATGTGATTTTAGAGCACGAACATGTTTCAATTTTCTTTTGAATTTTTGATTTTTAGAAACTAATCGATACCTGAACTTATCGTGTAAAAAAATATCTGGAAATATTCATCTAATGATAGTTAAAAAGCTAAAGACATACGTAAATAGGAATTGTCTTAAGGTCTTCATTTGAAATAATCATAAAGGCTCCACCATCAAAAGGACTGGATCTGTATTCGGAACGAACACCGCAACATCAGCGGTAACTGCCGTCTTTTTTACTGCAGAAATTGCAATAATTGTTCCTTGATCAGCCTATGTGATGTAAAGGGTTTTTCAACAAGGACGCTACAAAAGTAGAGCAACAGGGACAGCAAACGACGCCATATTTCTTGCCGTTCTTTTGACATTTCTCTTCAATAAGGTTTGCCATTTCATGATGGAAAGATATACGAGCCAACAACGAGTCGAAATTATTAAAATTTACTACCGAAATTCGGAGTCAGTGGCCTCAACGTTAAGAGCGCTACGTCCAATTTATTGTCGTCCCCATGCCAGTGAGACAAAGAAGTGCCCGTATTGTCGAGAATATTGCTGCCGCTGAGGCTTCAGTTGCAGAAAGCCCAAATGTATCTCTCACACGTCGCTCTCAGGCGTTGGGCATCTCTGTGACGTCGTTGTGGCGAATTTTGCGAAAAGATCTTGGCCTACATCCTAACAAGATTAAATTGACGCAAGAACTGAAGCCGCTTGACCACCAGAAGCGTCGTATATTCGTGAATTGGGCTGAGCAACAACTTGAAAATGATTCGGATTTTCATAGAAAAATCATCTTCAGCGATGAGGCTCATTTCTGGCTGAATGGCTTCGTCAATAAACAAAATATGCAGTATTGGTCAGGCAGCAATCCACACGTACTCCATGAGTCATCATTGCATCCCGAAAAAATTACGGTTTGGTGTGGTTTATGGGCCGGCGGCGTCATTGGGCCGTACTTCTTCCGTGATGATCAACACCGGCACGTTACTGTGAATTGGGATCGCTACCGTTCAATGATAACCGAATATTTTTGGCCCCAATTGGATGATATGGACTTGGAGGACATGAGGTTCCAACAAGCCACACAGCGAATTTCACAATCAATTTATTGGAAACTAAGTTTGGAGAACGTGTTATCTCACGAAATGGTCCAGTTGCTTGGCCGCCTCGGTCGTTCGATTTGACGCCGTTAAACTATTTCCTGTGGAGCTACGTCAAGTCTATGGTCTATGCCAACAAGCCAGCGACGATTGATGAACTTCGAACGAATATGGAACGTGAAATTGCAGCAGTATCGGCCGATTTATGCTTGAAAACCGTCGAAAATTGGGTTCAGCGTCTGGACTTCTGCAAGCGTGCCCGTGGTGGCCATGCAAAAGAAATTCCATACATAATGGCATTGAACGTACTTTTACAGAAATAAAGAATTTCATTGATATCCAAAACCGTTTTTGTTTTATTTAAAACAACATTTGTAGCGCTCTTATTGAAAAACCCGATATTAGATTCGAATTTGAAATTTTAAAGAGGTTTTTGAGTTCATTGGCAGGTTCGCGGAGACAAAAAAAAATCTTTCGTAATCCGAAATTGTTATAGGTGGGTTGTCTCTTTTCCTGTTGCGTTTCAGCCACCATTTGGAATAACGCATTTTAACCAATATAACTCGAAGAAATCATGGTAAAAAAAGTGTGTGAATACCTTCGGATAAAAAATTCAATTATATTATTCTTCCTTGTTTTAAAGGGTTATAGACTTTCAGAGTTAAATCACCGAAAAGTACAACTTCTTAGCTTTTCACTTTTAAGCGATTAGCAATTTTATCAAAAACTAAACCAAATCCTTATCACGAGACAACGAAGAAATGCTTTGACGTAACTATTTTTCAGAAATTATTCAAGCTGTTTATTAAACAATGAATTTTTCGTTAAGACAATGAAATTATTTATTTACGATACTTTTCGTGGATTCAATGAATTTATTTAGTTTTTTAACGTAAAACACATTCGTTGATTTATATTTTATTCGTTGAGTCGAAGAATTTGTTTGATAAGTAAGTAAGTAAGTTTTATGTAGCTACACTTGATAAATAAACAAAATAAAATTGCATGTTGACAAGGTACCTTACAAGTTAAATGATGATTCAAAATAGACTTTTTAGAATAATCAACTACTTACTTCTGAGTCAATTTTCATTTTTGTTCCTGTTATTTATAGTTTTTTTTCACCAGAATCAAGTGCGAACTAAAACTAACGAGATTTAAAAACCAAATATATTTGTACTTATGAATATGATTTTTTTCGATAGATTATTTATTTTACATTAAATAACGAAATATTTGTATGAAATTCTTCGTTGAGTCAACAAAATATTTTTATGTTTTTTATTTTTATAATAGTCAAAGCTTTCATTTAAAAAATTTACCTTCAGAGTAAAAGGAACGATTGTTTAAATATTTTTCCATTGAAACAACGAAATCTTCATCAAACAAAGTAAATTTTAAATTAAATATTTCATTGAGCCAACGAACGTTTCGTTGAGTCAAAGAAAACTTAGTAAATGTTCATATATCTTTACTACGAAGAATTTTATTTTCAGTCTTCCTAAACAAATATTGTTACATGTCTTAAGGCAGTATTACATTATCATATAAATATGGCATGTTTGCCAAATAAATATGCCTAAAAAGTGTCATATAAGTGTGATAGTCAAATTTATATGACAAAAAATACATGGAGCCTAAAGCTAGGAGCAGACGGCATATGAAAAGTCGCAAACGTTTGCGACTCTGACGTCACGTAAATAGTCGCAAATGTGTTGCAAATTCTATACCTACATCATTGCTCGCAAACTTGCATATGGGGGTGTTCACACGATATGCAAAAACTGTCCCAAAAGTCGCAAATGCATTTGCGACCAAGGCACTCGCACATCATGTGTCCGCAAATGTGGTCGCAAATGTTGTGATGGATACGCGAGGTGTTCAGACGATGTGCTATAAAGTCCGCATATCACCCAATTCCAATCATATGCAGGTTTGCGAACATTTCATATTTTTTTGGAACTGAAAAATTCTCATCTGAAAATTCATAACAAATGAATTGTGGTGGGGAAAATATTAAAAGCAGCCAGAATCGGAATATTGTGGAATACTTTTTTCTTTGAACTTTACATAGTTTTGCTGCATTTTGTCAATAAAAAGATTAAACAAAAATAGAAAAAAAATAATGTACTTCATATTATAAAAGCAAACAATTTTATTGAAATTTTTAAAATCCTGTTGCTGCTTTACATTATAATATCATCCCCAGAACTACCCACGCTTAATTTTAAATGTACGAATATAATAATTAAGTTCCATTTTATTTCATTTAAATGTAAATCCTATAAGCTATAGCTATGTACATGCAAGAATTTAACACAACAACAAATCTACTAGTAAAATGAAGAATCACAGCAGCTGATATGCTGCATATGTGGAGATGTGCAATTTTCGGTTTTCGTGTCATCGCAAATGCTTGGGATGGTCGTATATGGCCGCACATGCTCGCAAACTGTCACAAATTATATGCGAGGGTGTTCACACGATATGCAAGAAAGTCGCAAACTTATATGCAATTTGGGTGTCGCACATAATCCGCAAATGGTTTGCGAGCATATGCGGACTGTCCCAAAAGGGTGTTCAGACGATATACTCTCAAAGTCGCAAATGGTGACGTAAAAATGACGTCAGAGTCGCAAACGTTTGCGACTTTTATATGCCGTCTGCTCCTAGCTTAATACTACTTTGACACAAATCAAATATGGTGTCATATATTATATGGTATAGTGAGACATATAGATATGACAGTGTAATATCGCCTTTACGCTTTACGAAGTCAGAGTTTTCAAATTAATTTTTTCAAAGAGCTATTTATTCATCGATTCTTCATTTCTATTCATTCTGAAAATTAACACTTTAATCCTGAATACAATTTCTTAAGTTCACAGACGATAATAACTGTAACCAGTTTAACGATTAACTGCACGACACTAAACTATCTCCAGCAAAATAAAATACAAAAAATAATATTTTGAATTAATTTCATATACAGATACCACTTTTATTGTGACACAAACGAACCGATTTTTTTTTCCAAATATTATTTTTTCTTCTATCGTTAAATATGTTTGTGTGTATGTATGTACAAATATATTTAGATATCAACTGCTACTGACATAAAAATCAATTCCCTGAGTTTTATTCGAAGGAGAAAAAAAAAATAAAAACTTGCAACTAATAATATTTACTTCTTCAAAAAGAAGGAATTTTTTTTTGTATCACAGATGGAACAAGAAAAAGGACCCCAGTGCGAAGAAAAAAAAAAGAATAACAAATTACACTGTACAGCAGGTACATTCCATTTTGTAATAGCTTCTTAATTTGTCATTAAAATTAAATAGTTTTATGGACTAAAGGCCGTTAAAAGCTATTTTGAATCAATAATTCAACAAGTCCAATTAAATAGTGCTAAGTCTTCTACTTGGCTGATGTATTTCAGTAGTATATAGAATTTGTATTATAAAAACCTTCATATAAATAGTTAAATGTGTTTGTTGTTGTAAAGGTTTCGTCGAAAAACTCTCAACTCTTCAACTGATTGTCACTTTTATGTTGAAATGTCTTTTAACATTTTGATTTTATTTTGCACTCGATATTAAATTTATTTTCCAGGATACGTACAATTGTACAATGTTACATACATACATATATTTACTACAAAAGCTCTGCAAATAAGTATTTTCAAATAAATAAAGTAATGGCCATTAGTGTAGAGAGCATTTTTTTCTCAACGCAATATTTCATTGGCAGAGAGAATATGATTGAATATGATGATGAAATTGATTGTTACCATAAATGTCAATATTTTTCATGGAATGATTTTTAATTTTTTCGAGTTCAATGAAAATCAAATTTTGCATTGGCTATCGTTTTATTTAGTGAGCAAAAGCAATTATAATTTTCGCCGAATAGGTAAAAAGAAAAATATTTGTAAAATTCTATATTCGCCACCTAAATCTGAGAAAATAAGAAAAAAATCATTTGTGCAAGGAATGCAAATATTAACTTCAAACCTTCACTGAGTGGGTTCCCCACTTCTGTGACATGCAGGTGTAATAAAAGGACATGGCGCTAAACTTGCGCCATGTGCAAGATTTGTAGAAAGCGCCCCTTTTTTAAATTTGCATACATACATACATACATACACTGATACATATGCTTAAGACTTTTCCGCATTTTCCAGGTTGTAGACTTTGAATGCGTAGGTCTAGTGGGATATTTAATATTACAATACTTTGAGTTAAATTCTCCTTGAATGCAACAATGAAAGTGAAGTTGTGTGCAAGAAATAACTTAGCACAGTTGTGATGGATGTTATTTTGGGATTATTTGGACAAGTTTGCAGTCAGATCACATTTTCTTGCTCCAGGTAATGCGCCCCAGAATTTTGCGCCCTATGCATTTGCACATCTTGCACATATGTTCGGTCCGGCCCTGCAACTACCCAAATTATTCAAAGATCCAAATGCATATTGCAAGTCCCCAATTGCATCTTTAATTTTGGTTTCTGAATTTAAGTCAAACAAAAAAAATTTTGTTTACAATTTAAAAAGTAAAAAACTTCAATTTCATAGAAGCCAATATCATAAAAACCAGGGTGGTTTATGAATACAGCACCCAGGCGTAACCAAAAGTTATTATCGAGACTCTTATGGACTTCTTCTTTAAAAAAAAAATATAATTTTATTATTAAAGTAACTTTTTTAATTTAATTTAATATTAGAAAGTTACTTTTTGATTATTTTTATCGATTTCATTGAAATACGCGCTTATAAAGGGAAGGTACACCTTTCTTTTGCCAGAAGTATACCTACTATGAATAAAAAAAGTTTTTCTATTAAAAGGAGATACATAAATCAGAAGTAAAGTTTGAGATGAATGTAGTTGAGTTGATGAGAAACTTGTCTAGGTATATGTAAGAATTTTTTGAAGAATTATTAGAGTTAAATATGAAAAAATAAATAACCTATGAGTAAAAAAAAGTTTGTATTTTAGCTTTGCTCTTTATAAGAAACTTAATATTAAAATTCATAACTTTTGGCATGCTATTTAAGAATCAATTAAATTCAACCACTGAATGAAAAAAGGAATACATTCCACATAACAGAGTTAGTATATTTGCCGTGTTTTGGTGAAAATTATAGGCAGCGCAGGTATGAATTATGAATAAAATGTTAAATATATTCTATTTTATTATATTATACGCTAATATTTATATATTAAAGTTGGTAATGGTGCCAAATTTAATGACATTCAATGTCAAAATAAATTTCTTATCTTTTACAAATCACAAACAATAAATCAGTGACAACCATAAAATTTAAAAAAATTAAAAATTGATATGATGGATAACGAAACAAAAGAGATAACAACATAATTCTTTATGTAAAGGGTTTTCCAATAAGAGGTGTTATCCGCCACGACCACGCTTACAGGACCATATCCTTTTCATGAAATTTTCCATAACCAAATCGCAAAGTGGCTGCCCTATGTCCTCGATAGCCTCACGAATTCCATCTTTGAGGTCTTGAATCGACGCTGGGCTGTTGGCGTGGACCTTATCTTTCACGTGGCCCCAAAGGAAGAAGTCGCAAGGTGTTAAATCACAAGATCTCGGTGGCCAATTGTGATCACCTCTTCGAGAGATAACACGGTCCGGAAACTTTTCCCGTAAAAGATCGATGGTTTCACTGCTTGTGTGGCACGTAGCGCCGTCTTGTTGAAAGTAAACGTTGTCCAGATCAATACCATCCAATTCCGGCCATAAAAAATCATTAATCATCTCTCGATAGCGCAATCCATTAACCGTAACTGTTGCTCCAGCCTCATTTTCGAAAAAGTAAGGTCCAATGACTCCGCCGGACCATAAACCGCACCAAACAGTCACGCGTTGAGGATCTAGAGGCTTTTCAACAATAACTCTTGGGTTTTCCGAGCCCCAGATGCGACAGTTTTGCTTGTTGACGTAGCCTCCGAGGTGGAAATGGGCCTCATCAGTCAAGATGATTTTTCGATGAAATTCCGGATCATTTTCATGCATTTCAAGGACCCAATCAGCAAAGACACGACGTTGTTGATGATCAGCCGGCTTGAGTTCTTGTGTTAACTGAACTTTATAAGCCTTAAGACCCAAGTCTTTATGCAAAATACGGTGTAAAGACGTTTGTGGAATGCCTAATTCCAAAGAACGAGAGGAATGGACAAACCTGGGTTTTCTTCAACACTTTGGGCTACAACAGCAATATTCTCAGTTGTTCTTGAGCGACGTGCACGGGTTTTATTCTTCACATCATTAACTTGTCCCAACAGCTCGAATTTGTCCACCAATTTCTGTATTGCGGTCCGACAAGGTGCTTCACGACGACCCAAAAATGTTTTAGTTTTACGAACCGTCTCTGCCAAATTTTCACCATTTTTATAGTGAATTTTAATAATTTCAATGCGTTGTTGAAGCGTGTATCGTTCCACTTTTAGTAATGGTGTAGTTTCTAGTTGTCAAATGTCAAAAAATGACAGCTTCAAAAGTGACAGCTACCAAAACAGCGGGCTATTCAAAATAACACCTTTTATTGGAAAACCCTTTACTTAACAATAATCTTTTTAATTATAGGTCTTATTACCACTTATACACTCAAAAATTGATGAAAATTTATATTCACAAGAAATCAACATTCGTTTTATGTTTTGAAATGTGTTCGGGTGCGTTCGAAGGTACCTTTTTGCATTTGGCTTACACGGGGCATAGTTAATGTTCAGTGAACAATCAATTCCATATGTGTCAACGCTTTTGGTTCAAATTGAATTCAGACGGATTGACTCTTCTTTTCAAAACAAGGCCCAGTAATTCCGAAACCAATCGTGGTTAATGTAGACTATCAATTAATAAACTGTTAAATTTCTGGAAAAATGAATTTTCAGGCCAATCGGTTGACATTTGGAACGAAATATTCTCTTCACGATCAAATATAATTTGTAACCTATCTGTCAAGCCATCAACTGTCAAATTCCATTAAAGGATGGCTACCGTGACGATGGATTAAAAAACCTCTGAAAAATTCAAAAATTTTCCCATTTTATTTTCTGCTCCGGAAAAATGTATTTTCAGGCCAATCGGTTGACATTTGGAACGAAATATTCGTCAAAATAAAGTTTATCCCTATCTGTCTGAATTTTTATTTCGAAATGAAATGTCTTAACATAATATGCATGTCTAAGAAAAAAGTATATTTTTTTACCCGTTCTTAGACACATACCATTGTAAGTCAAAAAATCTATGGCTACCAACAATTCGGAAACGAATATTTTTCTGTAACCGAATTAAGCGGCATCTGGACATCTCAACATTTCAGCAATTTATATATATCCACTCTATGTTCACTCTGATTACTGACCAAAATTATATTCACTCTTAATTATTTTGTTGTTGTTTGCGTGTAAAAATCTGCTAAGCTGCCTATTCACTCTTTCAAAAAAACACGACTATTATTAAATTAAAAAAACTAAAATTAAATCTAATTTCAATGTTATAGTTTTTCTAGCAATGTAATAACGGGTGATTTTTTAGCTGGTTTGGTTTTGGCAACACTGGTTTTGACAGCTGGCGTGTGTTTAGTACCTTGTGTCACTGACAAACAGCTTCAGTTTGGTTTGCAATTTAACCATGGATCGTCTTACAAATGAACAACGCTTGCAAATTATTGAATTTTACTATCAAAATTCGTGCTCGGTTCGAAATGTTCATCGCGCGCTGCTTGTGTTCAGCGATGAGGCTCATTTTTGGTTGAATGGGTACGTAAATAAGCAAAATTGCCGCATTTGGAGTGAAGATCAGCCAGAAGCATTGCAACAGCTACCAATGCATCCCGAAAAAGCCACTGTTTGGTGCGGTTTATGGGCCGGCGGCATTATTGGGCCTATTTCTTCAAAGATGATGCGAATCGCAGCGTTACTGTCAATGGTGAACGCTACCGAGCGATGATAACAAACTTTTTTTTGCACGAAATGGAAGTTCTTGACTTGCATGATATGTGGTTTCAACAAGACGGTGCCACATGCCACACAGCACGCGAAACAATGGCGCAATTGCGAGGCGAGTTTGGTGAACAGTTAATTTCACGTTTCGGGCCGGTCAATTGGCCACCTAGATCGTGCGATTTGACACCATTAGATTATTTTTTGTGGGGGTATGTCAAGGCTAATGTCTATAGGGACAAGCCCGCTTCGATTGACGCACTGGAAGCCAACATCCATGCATTCATTCGTGAGATACCGGCCGATATGTGTGAAAGAGTATGCCAAAATTGGACTCAGCGGATGGGCTACCTGAGACGCAGCCGCGGTCAACATTTGCATGAAATTATCTTTAAACATTAAATTGCAAGGTTCAAACTATCGATTCAAATAAATATTTCATTAATTTTTTCGAATTTTTTGTGTCACCCATTAGAACTAATTTTAAACTTATGTGAATACAAATGGCATTTCTTAGGTCAAATTAAATAATTAAATTACAATAAAATACAATTATTTTTAAACGGGTAATTTCTTAAACTAAATTTCTAAACAGAAACATTTTGTTTAAACATTTAACACCAATGTCAAGTTTTACTTGTAGTATAATGCATGAAACATGTACAATGTACATAATATATACCTCATTAATTTAAAAAGAAATTCTACAATTAAATCTATTTAAAGTTCGCGACTTAACTTACAGTAGTCAGACTTCGTTCACCTTAAATAAGTGACAAAATGTATTTTTTTTTTCCAAATAAATAAATATTTTTCTTGGTATCGGAGACTTATGAAACTTATTACTTGGCTAAATTTCAGTACAAAATTATTGCAGTGTTAAAAAATTCCACTGGCTTCAAACCACAACTAATTTGATTTTTGCTGCACAATTTGCTAGTAATTTTAATGTCTAGTTATGTAATTTTTCCCAAGAAAAAAATCGATTTTAATTAAAAAAAAAAAATATAAATTGACATGGTTTCATTTCTAAATCGGATGTTTTAAAAATTCTTTGGGGATCTTAAAAATTAAATTCTTATAAAACTGTCATTTTTAAGGTCATTAGATTTTTAACAATTAAGATCCAATAAAAGTTTGCAGAAAACTGAATACAAAGATTCAGGAAAAAAGAGAATTGTTAGTTTTTTTTTAATTTTTACTTGCGGATATGTCATGGATTCTTATACAAAAAATTGAACTCGAGGTTTTGATCCAACTTGACATTACGATGATAGCGAGGACGACAAAAAGTGGGTCTCGCAAAAACGTCCGTCTGTCTGTTTGTCTGTCTGTCCGTCTGTCGGTTCGGCTACAGCCTAAACGGATGTGTCGATATTCTTTAAACTTTGTAGGTACTTAACGTTTTTTGGACATTCCCCCCACAAGTTTTTTTAATTTTTTTTTTTTTTATCACCAAAAATAACTGTACCTGTCATACAAATTTTTTTATCCAAAAAGGAAAATCTTATTTTTCTCACAATCGGTTCTACGGCTATTTTTAAAAAAAACTTCAAAAAATTTAAAACAATTCGACTGTTAACAGTCAAATATTCCTTCTTCAAAAGTCCCACAGCAAGGCAATAAAAATAGTTACAATTTATCTTCTTTGAAGACTTGTAGCGACTATATAATTCGCAGTTGCTCTTTGTAGCTCGGATTATATGGAATCTCGATTCATTCGGGAAAATATGCGTCAAGACAAGGTGTAATGGTCATCTTCTGATGAGCCCAGCCATTACATCGGGGCGAAACGCATATATGAACACTTTTATGCTGGTTTGTTTTTGTTTTCGTGATTTTAAATCATATTTATTAAAAAAAAAAAAAAAAATTTAAATTGTTACAAAACTAACGATATCTGGTAACTCCCATAAACCATTAAGGGAAATCTTTTTTTTTTCTCACAATTGACTCCTACGATTTTGATAATTTTTTTGCGTGTGTGTCGAAATTATAGAGGTCTAGCATTTAAAATTATTAAATTTTACATTGATCTATAATTAACAGTACCTATCATAGAACGTTTTTTTTTTTTTATTTTCGACTATCTCATTATCTGACTTACTGATTAAAATTAAATTTTTTGTACAGAAACTTGTAATAAGTTTAAATAATATTGCATATCAAAACTTAAAAAAAAAAATATTTTTGGATTTTTAAAAAATATTTCAAAATTATTTTTTGAAAATTCGATATTTTGAAAAGGGGTGGAATATTTTTATTACATTATTGCAAGATCGAACCGGGGAAAGGTACACTTACTCATATATCCCTATATGATTATAGTCGTAAGTATAATTTAAGTTACTAAAGAATTGAATTTTTCAAAAAATATATCCTGTGATGCATTCCCTATAGTGTCGATGACAAAACTTTCCCTAGGCAAATAATAGGAAAACCTTTAATATTTGTATTTTTCTGTACAGGGTCATATTTCCACAGCATAAAATTCCATAGTCGAAAGTAATTTTGAAAAATTAAAATTTGGTGTTTTGATTTTTTTTTTTAAATAACAAAATGTTCATGTTTGGCTACGTTAAGCCGTATAACCACAAATATATCGTGTGCTGTGTTGTGGAGTGGCCTGTTGCGTCGTCGCCGACTATGCACACTAGTCAAGCATGCTGTGTTGCAAACTATATCAGTTTTTCTGTAGATATATAATATTTCTCTGTCCACGAACACTATCTGCTCTTTCCCGCACACAGGAAGGAGTTGCTGTGACACAGCGTGGTTTGGCGTATTCGGGAAAAAATTGATTCCGACACAACACAACACACCACTTCACAACACATCAGACGAGACAAATCTGGTTCCGGCTTTGATAACGTGCCTGCGCACTTTAAAAGAAAATAGTTGACCCCTAGTGAATTCATAAATAACAGTAAGTTCAATTTTGAATTTAAAAAAAAAAAAAAAATCCTTTTAAAAATTAAAGTTCTTTTAAAAGCTTAAAGATTTAATTTTAATTTTTGTTTTTTTAATTTTGTATGATATTTAATTTTAATTTTTATTAATTTTTAAAAAGTAAGAACTTTCTTTAATTGCTTCACCTACAAACTTTTCAAAACATCACTTTTTTTAAATCAGTTTTTTTTTTTCAAAAATTCGAATTCTGGAAATATACATTTTTTTAAATATCTTTATTAAATTATGACCCTATTTCATTGTAAACTTTTCGACCACTATGATTTGTGAATTTATAAGCACCCAAGTGGACTTATGACCCTGCGCTTAGTATTTTCTTCATTGTTTACGTCGTCACCATGAACACCGAGATGACTTGATGTAATCTTTTGTAACACTTTTCATCATATCAAATACGAAGAAGATGAACGTATACAAAACAAAACAAAACAAAAAAAAAAAACAACTGAAGTGGAAAAAATACTTATAGAGTTGCAGTACCTGTTCCCGTACTGTATCTATGTTTATAAATAGATGAATGTCAGCTTATGTGGAAAGAAAATAATATTCTCACCTCTTTTATGCAAATTTTCCCGAGAGAAAAACTTGTTTGCCAACGAAGACACATTCAACACGAGAGAACAACGTGGCAATATAAAAATTGAAAATACTCTTGGGTTTAAGGGATTTCAAACTTTTTGAGGTTATAATATTTATTGCAATGCTGAGAGGTTTTTCTTTAATGCATCCCAAATGGTCTCGTCTAGGGCTGTTGTGAGATACATGAGTGAATTTTTTCATACACTTCAAATCACAGCCGAAAATAAAAATTCTTCGACTTTGAAGAGTATACTTATACCTAGGTACTCAAAAAGAATTATGTTTTCAAGGACTTTAGAGAGATTAACTACTCAAGGATTAATTAATTACATTTTTCGGCTATAGGTTCATACTTAACTGCATATTTTGTGAGTATATAGAAACAGAAAATTGTGTTGTTTTTTGTAACTTTATTTTTTATTCAATATTTTCAATTTCATAAAAATTGTTATTTTAAGAGAAATTCCATTTACAAAAAATTCTTCTCACATTTTTTCGTTGTATGAAAAAAATATATATATGAACCATTAAATCAGATTTTTCTCCTTTCCACGCACACTTTATCAAATTTACATAAATATTTAAATATTATTTGTTTTATTTTCTTTGAAAAGTATGTAGTTAAGTTAAGGAATAAATTTTTGCAAAAAAAAAGGGCTCAATTATTCAGATTTTGCATGGTTTACGTTCACGTGCAATCTGGTTTGTGCTTTTATAGCACACTTGTATACCTTATACCAACTCCTTACCGACATACATTCGGTTGAAATAAAAGGTTAATCCATTTTAAAATGTTTTCCACATGGAAAAGATTCTTTTCAGGGAAAGTCATGACTATACACATATCTTATTGTATCCTTTTGCAAAAGAGAGTGCAAAGTAAATTTACTCTGAATTCTCTCCTTTGTTGTTCATAAATATTTGAGTAGATTTTAAAGAAAATCGACTTTTTAATGCAGAGTATTTTTTTTGTTGTATTTACCTTCGGAATACTTTTTTGACAGAAAATCAGTTTAAGATTTATACCAAGAAACAGACTGTTTTAAGGCACTTAAATGATGCTCACCTTAAAACGTAGTAGAGGAGGATAACTTGATGCATTTAAGTATGACAGAAAAAATTCTTCCATTAGTACTTATTTTTTATCAGAATATACCCCAAGCTAGTAAATTTAAAGGTCAATAGGGTTAATGACAAACATTCAACTTAAATTATGACCCTTCAAATGACAGATGAGTTTGACAGGTGTCAAATACCAGCGCTACTAACTTGAAACCAAGAAATGAATGACATTGTACTACACTGACATCAATATTATCCTCGACTAGGATTGCAAGGGATAAAACCTGTGTAGCAGTATATACATAGGAAAAATGTAATATTTTTTAATTAAATTGTTTTTATTTAATATAAAATTCATGCTGAAACTTTTTTATAAATAGAAATTTAATTTTGATTCATTTTCATGCCTACAGGCTGTAGTTCAACAAAAAAACATTATAAATCCGCATATTTCATCGATAGTTGTTTACACTTCGATCAGCAATTCCAAACATTTAATTCAGGTGAATAAATTCGTATCTGAATGCTCAAATTAGCAGGCTCTGAAATGTTATTCGGGGCTTATCCAATTGAAAATGAAAATAACCTAAAAGTGTGGGAATATAATTTTGCATATTGCCATCAGTCACAGATAAATTCTTGCCATGAAATTTAATTTATTTGTGGTTTTTAGCCATTAGTAGTGATCTGGGGCGAATCAATATAATACACATAATATTATGTATACTCTGCTGTTTGGTTTTGTCTGCATTAGAAACCCCATGATAGATTTTGGTGTTGCCTCCGAAAAATGTATTATATTTTGGAATGTATGAATTTATTATCAACATTTTTAAAAAAGTATTCTGAAGAGATGCTGATATGAAACGTTTTTGGCTTCATTTTCAAAATATCCTTATAAATATTCTTAAAGAATATTTTTTTATCTCTCCAGGTAGACAGTCAAGGTGGGTTTCAGATACGGCCACCTAAACCATCCTCAAGACATCTTGAACATTTACGAATCATACAGCATATATTACATTCATTAAACAAGACAAGCACCAGGCTACAGCAGGTGCAAAAGTGAAACCCATATTAATTAACATTTATTTTAAACAATTTCTGGTAAGGCGGTAGCGAACCAAGAACGTAAATAACAATGCTGCTGGAAATTTCAATTGACACAATCTAGATCTAGAAAAAGACGGTGCTTTTATGTGTTTGTTGCTTCAAAACGTATCTTTGAAACAGAAGGAGCAACTCAAGGAGGTTTTTTAAACAAAAATCATTAATCAAGGCAAGCGACAGCAATTTGTCGTACGTATTCGTATCCATATCCCTTCGTTCGTATTCGTATTCGTATTCGTATTTGTATTCGTATTCGTATTCGTATATTCGTATTCGTATTCATATCCATATCCATATCCATATCCATATTCATATCCATATCCATATCCATATCCATATCCATATCCATATCCATATCCATATCCATATCCATATCCATATCCATATCCATATCCATATCCATATCCATATCCATATCCATATCCATATCCATATCCATATCCATATCCATATCCATATCCATATCCATATCCATATCCATATCCATATCCATATCCATATCCATATCCATATCCATATCCATATCCCTATCCATATCCATATCCATATCCATATCCATATCCATATCCATATCCATATCCATATCCATATCCATATCCATATCCATACCCCTATCCATATCCATATCCATACCCATATCCATATCCTTTCCACATCCATATCCTTATCCTTATCCATATCCTTATCCATATCCTTATCCATATCCTTATCCTTATCCATATCCATATACATTTATCCATATCGGTTCCCCTATCCATATGGATATCCAATGTGATTCTCATCCGTTTTCATTTTGTATCCCATCTGCATCCTGTATCATATTTCAGGATATTCCACTGCAAGCCCAACTTCCATAGAAACTCTGAGAAAAGTACTTAAAACTTATTAATCTTCCTTTAGGTAAATTTTAATATTGACTTTATTCACAAATATGTTCCACACGAAAACTGGAATCAATATTGTAAGCTCACTTTCTTCAACTGCATCAAGCATCAACGAAAACATGGATTTTCTTCCTCGTCTTCTACATTTGGAATGATTTTCAAATCTCTGCATCTGCCCTCTCCCGGATAAACCGGATGCCACCACCACCGTTTGATCCCATGGCTCATGAAAAGAAATAAAATTCTATACTCTGAAGCAATGCTTTTCCCAAAATGCATTCAGCCATGTAAAGCAAACATGTATATATACCAATGTCAACCTATTTTATGCTGATTTCTATGCATTGTGGATAAGAAACATTTTCAGGTGTCCTTGTTTCGTGTGTCTTCATTTTGAAGTTACCCAGAAGGTATGTCCTCTATACAACAGGAACACACTTAGCTAATCAATGGTTTCATGATGATACAAAACACATCCGCAAGGAATACAAACTTTTGATACTGCATTAGCAGTAAAATGTGAATTTATATTTGGATTTTTGTGTATGTTCTTTTTTCACCTAGGTCATTTCTCAGCTAATACTATATACTGAAGATCTAGGAGATTACATATTTTCAGATATTTTCAAAGTTTTCGCCCCCATATTATGCAAATGGTGCAGAAACATATACAAATATCCTTGAGCAGTATTTTTCAATTATCATCCTGGAATCCATGATAAAGCACTCCTGAAACTAACCATCTGGAAATAGGAGTTAGAAACCTGCTTTTGCTGGATATGAGTAAAATTTAAGGATTACTTCCCCAAAAATGTATAGTATATCCCACAACACGAGCAGGTGAAAAGTTAGAAAAGGTTGTTCAATGATAAAAGAAAACTTTGCCAATGTTCAATTTGAATGTTTTCTCTCGGCTTCCTTCCTGTTAACATTATATCAAGGACCCTACACTAAAAAGAGGATAAGAAAATGTGGTGAAAGAGTTAACTTGTTAAACTATTAGATACTTGCCATGTTTTCCTCTTTGATGACAACCATGACTCTGGGAGTTAGAAGAAAATTGTAAAGTTTCTCAACGCCCGATAACATAAGAAACTAATCAAAGGACTCAGTAACCGGAAAAACGATGTCATTGCCACCCAGTTCTCAAGATTTTTACTAAATGGCTTAAATTTAAAGTCGTGTAGTTCTGATGGTGGTATGGTTATGGTTGCATGCTTTATTTTCTCGAATGTGTTTTTTTTTTCGAAGGTACTTTTGTAAAAGAACGTGGTGCAGGAATCCTTGCTGGGTGCGGGATGTAAAGCTTTAAGAGTTTTAAAGTGCAGCATGGTTCGTTGATTTGGTTTTATAGTACGAGAGTATCTTCATTGGGTGGAACTTTTAGTTTTAAAAGGTGTTTTTCTGTAAGATTAAAGGAACAAAAAGGTGGAAGCATTCAATCAGAATGCTGAGAGAAAATTACTTTGACGTAATTCACAATAGGTTTTTTTTTGTGGTTAAGTTTACACCAAAAATGGTGCAGTAAAGAACCTTAGAAGCAGTTTGATGTTCTGAGCATTTGAATTTATTTTAAGTAAAGGGACTTTCAAGAACAACCAAGTTGTGTGGCAAGAGGTGACGCGCGCCGTCACTTTGGAATTACATATCGTTGGTATACTTACTATTCAGTCGATTTTTTTACGTCCCTATAGTAGCTTATCATCGATTTGTTGACTGTTATCGACATGTCAGTTTTGTTTTGAAAGAAGTACGGAACGATGATTCCAGCAGACCAAAAACCACACCGCAAACACAGACTTTCTAGAAATGCATTTGGTGCTGGTAAAATCCGACTTATACAAAAATGGCCCTCTAGTCTTCGTGGCGAGAAAAAAATACACGAATTTGATTTTTACCATAACATTTGATGATTTACATAAATGTACATTGTTCAACTAGGTATATAACCTTCAATATAGTGATCGCCATATACACTACTGAATAATTCACAATAGATTTAATGGATTTTGATTCAACAATCGCAACAACTTAACAAATTTCGAGCGTCCCTATTGAAAGACTCTTTGTATGTAAACTAAAGGGTGATTTTTAAGCTGGTTTGGTTTTGGCAACACTGGTTTTGACAGCTGACGTGTGTTTAGTACCTTGTGTCACTGTCAAACAGCTTCAGTTTGGTTTGCAATTTAACCATGGATCGTCTTACAAATGAACAACGCTTGCAAATTATTGAATTTTACTATCAAAATTCGTGCTCGGTTCGAAATGTTCATCGCGCGCTGCTTGTGTTCAGCGATGAGGCTCATTTTTGGTTGAATGGGTACGTAAATAAGCAAAATTGCCGCATTTGGAGTGAAGATCAGCCAGAAGCATTGCAACAGCTACCAATGCATCCCGAAAAAGCCACTGTTTGGTGCGGTTTATGGGCCGGCGGCATTATTGGGCCTATTTCTTCAAAGATGATGCGAATCGCAGCGTTACTGTCAATGGTGAACGCTACCGAGCGATGATAACAAACTTTTTTTTGCCCGAAATGGAAGTTCTTGACTTGCATGATATGTGGTTTCAACAAGACGGTGCCACATGCCACACAGCACGCGAAACAATGGCGCAATTGCGAGGCGAGTTTGGTGAACAGTTAATTTCACGTTTCGGGCCGGTCAATTGGCCGCCTAGATCGTGCGATTTGACACCATTAGATTATTTTTTGTGGGGGTATGTCAAGGCTAATGTCTATAGGGACAAGCCCGCTTCGATTGACGCACTGGAAGCCAACATCCATGCATTCATTCGTGAGATACCGGCCGATATGTGTGAAAGAGTATGCCAAAATTGGACTCAGCGGATGGGCTACCTGAGACGCAGCCGCGGTCAACATTTGCATGAAATTATCTTTAAACATTAAATTGCAAGGTTCAAACTATCGATTCAAATAAATATTTCATTCATTTTTTTGAATTTTTTGTGTTTTTTTTTTTTTTTAAAGTTCTAAACCTCTTAAAAAATCACCCGTTATATCTCAAATCGCTCATAAGTCAAACTTTTTCTTTTCAAAGAAAGCTGTGACACGACGCGCGTCAGCAATTACATGGCGCAAGCGTCAAAGTGACATTGATAGCGTCACTAAAAAAAATCCAACAGCTTCAAACCACATGATCTTCACGGCCTAGTGACATCACTTAAATCTTGAAATTTGAGATCTTGAGAGGCCTGGGAGCTTTTAGCGCAATAAAACCCAAGTTGATCGAGTTGTACGGTGGTTAGACGATCCATATCGTAAAATGGCAAACCTTAACCTCAACAATTAACAATTTGGATGATTTTCAAGGGTTCCAGCTGTCAAAATTACAAATACAAATTTTCTGAACGACACGAGATAGATAACCATTTGTTTTAAAATCTTGTATTCTTTTATAAATTGGACAAACCTTATCCCATTTTATTTTGATATTCCAATAAAGCTCACCAAGATGTAGGTACTACACAAACAGTACACATCACATGCATATCTTAAATGTATCTCTAAAACAAACAAATGTGTACCAACCTACGATCAAGAAAAAAAAAGGATTTTCATTTCGTTTCGTTTTGTTTTCGTTGTTAAGATTTGTCCATTAGAAAATTCACATCACTACTATAGCTTTATTTACGTTGACAAAAACAAATCTGTCTCTAGACAAATCTGTCTCTAGACAAATCTGTCTCAAAGTAAACATTTCCCTTAAATTCTTAATTGCTTAACTTACTTTAGCAAACAACCTCAGACAAAAATTCTATGCAAACATAAAACGACTGACATCAAATACACGGTGCATATAAAACACTTTAATTAATGGACTAATGGAATACCCAAAAGAGAAAGAAAGAGAATAAGAGAGAATCAAAAATTCAAATCTCCATCCAGCCACAAATTCCCTTAAAGCCTCGGTAAATCTAAAACTTTCTCCATTCCTCCGAACTCATTTCACAAAGCATTAATTTTTCACTATAATACTGAAAATAGCAATCCAATAGGAAATTTCATAGTACCTGCTGTTTTTACGAAAGGCAAAATTCAAAAGTCAAATGAATGTATAGTATATTTATGGGGATAGTGATTATTGTCATTGTGAACATGGTTTTTCTCCGTAAAATGAAACAAAATTTTGTGGTCAAAAAGGAATTTCCCGTAATGAAAATCTTAACTCTAGTATCCTATGAGTGCATAATGAAAAATATACAGAACCATGTTACGTATACTTAGATACATTACATACATATACATATACGTATGTACATGATGGATGGATCTTACAGGTAAAACATAAAAATTGTTTAAAATCCACATAATTAGAAAAAATAAATTGATTTAACAACATTTAAGAATTTTACAAAAGATTTCCAACAATTTTCATGAACAATGTTAAAATTTTAACCCACAGGCGATGGTTCATAATTTTGTTTTCCTATGTGCGGTCATCAACTATAATAATGTAATAAAATATCGCCTCACATGCAATCTGCCATCATATTGTTAGTACCGTTTACAAGCTGGTTAGTTTTAGGAGGGGGGTTGAGAAGCCCACAAAACAGCACTGTTTAGAACGAGGCTGTATGTGCAAAATTCTTGGTCAAAAGCTTAAACTTTGCAACATAACATGCACTGCACGTGCCACACCACAGCAATATGGCAAACATGAATTATCTCCATACTTTATTTTTCGACGTTAGTTTGAAGTGCTTCAAACATCAAGTTAATGTCATCTCTGTTAGATGACTTGTGGGAGGGATAAATAATAGCACTATGTAACCGTTGTTGGCGGAACATACAAATTAACTTAAATTAAAAGAAAAGAAACTACGAAAACAATCTTACAGTCGTTTAGGGAACGACATAAAGACACCATTAATGGCTTTGCAAAAATATTGCATAGAACTTTCTTTCTTTTTTTTTATAGAACAGACAAAATCACCTGAGGGAGATATTAATCCATTTTACATTGAAAAACAACCAATTTAAGAAGAAAGGAATACATTTTTACTTGCGATATAGGTACTATATGGGAAGTTATGGATTCGTACAAAAAATCGAACTCGAGATTTTGATCAAACTTTACATACGATGATAGAGAAGTCAAAAAAAGTGGGTCTCGCAAAAACGTCCGTCTGTCTGTCTGTTTGACTACAGCCTAAACGGATAGGTCGATTTTCTTTAAACTCAGTACTGAGCGTTTTTTGGTCACTCCCCCGACCCGTTTTTTTCTTTTTTTTTTAAGACCAAAAATAACGGTACCTGTCATACAATATTTTTTGGCCAAAAAAGAAAATCTTTTTTTTCTCAAAATCGGCTAGACAGATTTTTTTTTTAAAAACTCAAAAAAATTTAAATAGTTATAAGCTCCCGTTAAATGCAAAAAAAGGTTCTGAAAAATGGTTATTAATGGTACCTCCTAAAGAACCATTTTTTTGAATTTCGATTTTCTCTAAAACTATTCAATTAATTTTGACAATTTTTTTTTGTGAAGAAGGATTGTTGTATTTTAAAAAGTATGGTGTACCAAAATTTTCAAAAAAATTATTTTTCGATTTTTGAAAAAAGTTTGAAATTTTTTTTTTTTGAAAACTCAATATTTCAAATATGACTCAGTCGATTTTTATGAAACTTGGGAAAAAAAAGGTTTTTTAATATTGTCTAACATATTATTAGCGAAAATTGTGCTCATTCCATACAAATGTTCAAAAACAGTTGAGGAAAATCTTTTTTTTTTTCTCAAAAACGACTCCTACGATTTTGATAAAATTTCTTTTGTGTATTGATATAAGTACGAACTACTTTTTTAAAATATTAAATTTAACATTTTAGTTTTATTAACAGTACCTCTCATAGAACGGTTTCTTTGATTTTCGACTATCTCAACATCTGATCAACCGAATAAAATTAGATTTTGTATACAGAAGCTTGTAACAAATATAAATAAAAGTGCGTATCAAAATTTTCTAAAAAATGATTTTTGGATTTTTTAAAAAAAAATCAAAATTATTTTTTGAAAATTCGATATTTCGAAAACTGGTAGCTCCTACGATTTTAAAAATTTTTTTCTCATAAATAAAGATTTATATAAGAAATCAGATGGTGTACATCGCGTTGGGTTAAAACGGATTCAAAGTATTTTAATCAATTTCTTTCTAATTTTGTTGATTTAAAACAATTTACCAGTTTAAATAGTATAATTTCCTTTTATGCATATTGCATATGTGCAACACTAGGCTATATTGTTAGTTTTTGTATACTCACATAATACCACCTGCAACTTAACTAAGATTTGACAAATGGATTAAATATAGACTCCCATAGCTAATTTATTTCAGACTATAGAACCACAATGTGATCGCGCATAAGAGCAAGTTCGTGCGACCCAGTCGTGCATATTTTTTCTTATGTATTGCAGCTAGAGAACATTTTCGGTCTCCCTAAAGATTTAGCTTCCACTTTTTTCTTCAAAATTCAGCTAAGACCTTAGCTAGAAAAAGCCTTGTAGAGAATATGTCACAGAAAACAGCTGTTCTCTGAGAAGAATTTATTTATTAAGTCATTTCAAAGAATTTGCTTTCATTATTTTAAGTGAATTTAGTCAAATAAAATGGATTATTTTCTTTAGCTGAAATAATAATAATGATAATTAATCCATTTTGATTTTTATTTTCTCGGAACAAAATTCACACAAAATTCAGTCAAAATTTAAGTGGAGAATCAAAGCTTAACAAAACCAATGCGAAACATATGGAACAACGACGAAACTTTCGCTTGCCAAAGTTAATTTAATCGGTGAGAAAAGAGAATCGCTACCGATGGTAGCGAATCATTCGCTGTTGATAACGTTTTCATCGTCCGTCCGTCGTCGTCTCGTTCTTTGTCAGAAATGTTGCTAATGTTTTGAATTTTGGTTATTAAGAAATTGATAAGACATTATTCGAATTTTTGATTCATCGCAGAGTATAAAACTATTAGAAAGTGTCAAATTTGGTGTGGGTATTTTTGACCATCTTCAAATTTTTAAATTCTGATAAAAGGGTTTTTTTTTCATTTTTAGATTCTTAAATTTAAAAAACCCCAAGTAAATAGAAAAGAATTTTAATTAAGTGCTACGTTTAAAACCTTCGAAAAAATAAAATCAAGTTTCGGCACCAAAACAAAAAGGTAATAATTCTGTATAGGGAAATGTAAACAGAGCCCAAATTCCATAGAAACCATGCAGTCTTGAACGCACCCACTGAATAAACCTTCAGACGCATTCATTATCTACCAAACACATGTCAATCATTAATCATTCGTGTGTTTATAGTTTTCAGTTGGCAGTTGTTTTTTTTATGAAAAGTTAAGTTTAAAGAATTTTAGGTACAACTTCGGTAAATATTAGTATTTTTTTTAACAAAATTTAGAAGCCAAAAACTCGAAACGGATTCATTTTTTTTTCTTGTTTAAATTTACCCTAGAAAATATTATGACGCAGGGGTAAATGTAAACTAAATCAGTCGTAAAGGGTGTTTTTTTAGACGTGTGATTTTCAAAAAGATATAAAACGCATATAATTTAATATTATGGCCAAGAATTTAGTTTTATTATAAAGATCAGGGTTTGCCATTATGTTTGAAAAATGATTTCTGGCAAGTGGCCACCTCGGCTGGCTCGAATGAAGTCCAGCCGAGAGGCCCAATTTTTGACAGCTTCAATTGTTGCGCGCGATGGCAGATGGACTCATTCGGGTATTCTTCGATACTCTGCTCCACAGCAGCAATAGCGTCTTCGGTGTGCACTGTACGGCGCCTTTGAGGATGCACATTATCCACTAGAGTAAACGTGGTGCAAACCAATCCATGGTTGCTCGAATTTATGCGATTTTGCGATTGTGTCGACCGAATATTGGACGCAGCGCGCGATGGTAATAAATTTGCACGATTTGCAAACGTTGGAGTAAGTCTTTTAATTATGAAATGGCAAACCAAATTAAGCATAAATCAAGTGACAGCTGTCAAAAAGACCAACTCCGAAAAAAGTATTGCCAGATTGAAAACCACACGTCCAAAGAAAACACCCTTTATTTATTAGATTTTTTTAGAACACGCTTAGACAGTTGTCCAGCTAGTCATTGGCTAAATATTTTATCCATATCCCTATTTATAAACGGATTTCATTAGTTGGCTAACTATCCTGGGTTGTTATCGAAATGCGTCCTCATATGTTCTCTGACATATCTGTAATATGTATATCAATCTGGAATGAACAAATGAATTTGAGTGAACTTTGTAAAACAGCTGTTTCAACTATTACAAAACATTTTCAATTCAAGCATCCAAATCAAAAATAAAAATGCAAAATCAATCAAAGAGAAAAAGGTCTGAAAATTGGGATAGCCATGATAAGGTATGAGGTGTGAAATTGAACGATGTTATCATGTAAATATTGTTAAAAAAAATCAATTGCAGCAAAAGGCATTTTTAATTTAGAAATTGTTTTTAGTTTTTAAAATCCAAACAATTGACAGATAAGAACAATTGTCAATCAAATTTCACTGGGTACGTTCAACACACATTTGACATTACATTATAATTTCGGATTGACTTTGTAGACATTAAACGTTCCCACTTTAGAGAACTTAAATTAGTAAAAATATAAGTGTGTTATTTTTAATGATTTGTTGCGAAATATATTTAATTTCGAAATATCCTACGAAATTACTACTTATTCATACTCATTGGATGACGTTGCCAAACCAAGCAATGTTGAGAATAGCAAAATCGTGACCTTTAAATCTTATGCGTATCCTTTAACTATCATCCCTGAAAAAAAGAAGCTTTACGAGTTTTGAAGATTCAATACGTTGTTTATAACAACATAAAGCCTCCAAAACCTTCCAAAACTTCAAGATGATTTACATTGCTGTTTACATTTCTCCCATAAATTAGAATAAAAATAAAAACAGAACTGATGGGTAAATTTATATAAACATAATAATATTAACCGTTATTTTAAAATTTGTAAAGTAGTTTTTTAAATCTTTAATATAAAAATATTGTATTTTCACGTTTTTTATTACTGTTTCATACTTTTTCGTAAAATTTTCATTTACAAAAATTAAAAAAGTTCTAGTTTAAATTTTTCAAAAAAAAAAATATAAAATTGCTTACAATTACCCACATTGGCCCTTGTAAATAAAAACAAGTCCCGTTACAATAACATCAATTACAAATTTACTTATGAACAGGTTCTTTCGGTCATAAAATCGTCTATTAATTTTTGGCCATTGACAAAAATATTAGTATTTATTTTTATTATTTTTACTTCAATTTTTCATATAATGTCAATAAAATTGTACTCAATAAAACAAATACAATAATTTCAATTTGTATTAGTTTGATTTCAAATTATTTTGTATGACCCTCAAGAGGGTACAGGAAAAAAAGAAGTACCTAAATACCTACTGTTTGAAGCACGTTTTCAGAAAATCAATATGAATGGTAAAAAATAAATTTTGAGATTTTATATGGGATAAAAGAGATTATGCAAAAAAAAACACCTTTATACATATCTACATAGATAGAAGGTTAACAACTCAATATTGGAGTCGATAGCATCACTGCTGCTATACCATCAACTCAACTGTGTAGGGAAAAGGGATTTTGATTGAATTTCATTGTTTACTGCGGGAAAGGGTTATGGAACTTGATATGAATCCTTTCATTAAAAAAACATAAAAAACTGATATTGGTTTTTTTTTCGAAACGAATGCGTGAGGTTTTATTTTGTTGATTGATTGATTTAGGAGAGGTTTTTGCTTTGCTTTCAAATAGAATTGAATAATATAACTAGAAGTGATTTGTTTTGTTTCAGAAATAATTAAGTGAAAACATTTTGAGTAGGTGTATCGCTAAGCAAAGACTTGACTATTGGATTATTGATGAATTTAAAATTAACAACCCTGGGAAGAGTTGAACTGTCACGCCAGAGGTTTGGAGATCAAATCCCCAGCTTTCAGCTTATTCCATCTAAAAACAAAAATGTATCCTTCGTTTATTTTACATTTGTCAGTTTCTACAAAATAATGGTAATGGCTGTCATTTTCGACATTGACAGATTCCGCAATTTCCCTATTGTTTGTGAAGAAATATTATGAAGGCTTAATTTATTTGAACTAATATCAACGGGTGTTTTTTTTAGAGGTATAAAACTTTAAGTTGGCAACACTATTTTAACTGGCGGCCATTTTGTCAGCTCTCAAGTGATTTATTTTTAGTTTTGTTTGGCATTTTAACATAAATAAACTGCCGCCTGAACAAGATTGCCGTTGATCCCAATTTTCATAAGCGAATTTTGTTTAGCGATGAAGCTCCACTTTTGGTTGAATGGATTCGTAATCCTCAAGTGTATGTTGAGACACCGTTACATCCACAAAAACTGACTGTTTGGTGTGCTTTATGGTTTATTGGAATAATTGGTCCGTACTGCTTTAAAAACGATGCTGGCCAGAACGTTACAGTCAATAGTGACCGCTATAGAGCAGTGATTAGTTACTTTTTCGTTCATCAATTGAACAACTAGGATGTGCAGGAGCTGTGGTTTCAACAAGAGGGCGCGCAACATGTCACATAGCTCGTGACACAATTGATTTATTGAAGGAAACGTTTGGTAACCGCATAGTTTCACATTACGGACCCGAGAATTGGCCTCCAAGATCGTGCGATTTAACACCGCTTGACTATTTTCTTTCGCCAGTAAGCCCGAAACGATTGACCACTTGGAGGACAACATTCGCTGCGTTATTACCGATATACGGCCACAAATGTTTTAAAAAAGTCATCAAAAATTGGACCTCCAGATTAGACTACGTCCGAGCCAGCCATGGCGGTCATATGCCAGAAATTATAATGCCAGAAGATTATCTTTCGAATAATGTAAATTTCATGTCATTTTATTACATTTCAAAGTTCTATACCTCTAAAAAAAACACCCTTTATATTTACCGTTTGCTGAAACGAAACTTAAATATTTTAGTTCAACATTTGTGACATTTTACACTGAGGAAAAAGTAAATCCTCATCTTAAAACTCAAATATGGAAGTTTCGTTTCAGCAAATGGGCAAATATTAATTTAAAAAAAATAAAAAAAAACCAAATCAAAACTCCCGAAAAGAATAAGAATAAGAAAAAAAATATGTGAGTGCCGGGACTCACGGTTAACTATGTGTAAACATCAACGTTTGTCCAAGTGCCTAATTTTTGTTACTGAACGTCATCAAAAGAAACATATTGAATAATTAACACTACATTACCTATCTGTAGGCAGTGCTTAAAAAGCTTAGTGTTGAAAGAACGGCAGCGAAATACCCAGTGGGGGAACCGCTGTAACGAAATTTCCAAGCACTAAAAGGCTGGTGGTGAAGTGTCCAACGAACGGTGAAGGTTCGGTACTGAAAGGTCCTGCTTCGTAGTTCACTCTCAACTTTAAGATGACTTCACATTACACATGGTTATTGTTTATGGTAATCACTCTCTGAGCATCGACAAACAACAACTATCAGCGGAGAGCACTAAAATCGTGGTTTCAATTAAATGACACCGTACCCAAATTCCAAAGGAACTTAATGGTTTGACTGACAGGGGCCGAATTAAAATATCCAGTTAGAACTGTCAACGAACTTGCAACCCTTATGAAACTCCATCTTTCCATTGAGTAAAACTTACAAAAAGTTCAGTCTTAATTTTATACTGAACGAACCTCAAATGAATGTCACTATGAGATAGCCGGCGAATTATATATCTTGAGTTTTTAGAATGTTGCAGTTGTTGTCAGTGGAAATCACTAAAATCGCAGTTTCAATCGATTGACACCATCAATCGCCTATGGAATTGGACGCTGTGATTTTTAATGAATGTTAACTTTGTGCAAGTACAAAGGTAGCCGATAACTCTGCAATTTGTTCAACCTCAGCTATTTTGTATATCCCAGCCTACAAATTGCAAGAAGAAATTGCATCGTTTAAAAGCAGTATAATGTAAACGTAGAATTTAAGTTCAGATTTGTTTCACTGAACGCACCCGATATCCTACCATACCTACAGCCATTGATCTACCATACCTACAGTCAATTGTCAATCCCTACAGCTGACTATTATTATTTTTGTTTTGATTTTGTTTTCTTTTTAATTACTAACGTCGCGTCCATTTTGTTCAGGGAATAATTAAAAATTAAAGAAAAAAATATAAGTGTTAAAATGATAAAATCGTCGGTCGCGCTAAAAACAATTTGCTTTCGTCGTTGGCAATAACAATATAAATGAGTGGTCGCGATAAAGTATAATCTAATTGTCGGTGGCGTTAAAATCAATTTGTTTTGGTCGGGGAAAATCAGATTTCGTAACGTAACGTGCTACAACGTAAAGTGCACGACGTAACGTTGCACAAGAACGTTCACGTTTTTTTTCACTCTACCGCCAGCATAGATGTTTACACATTAATAAGTATAATATCAGCTTCTTAATTTCTGAATTATATCGAGAGCTATTTATTCCATACTTTTAACAATCAACACATAAGAGTGAAGACTCTAGGAAAGACGCAAAGACGTTAACACACATAAGACATAACATGGAATATGTCAACATATTTCTGTGTTGACAATATATTAATAGAATATAAACCTTCTTAATGTACATATACATATGTTTATCATTATGAAATTCACATAAATGTCTACTTCACCAAGCCACATGCTAAGCCTTTTTAGATTATGAATATAGACATAGGTTCAGCTCGTGTAAAATAATGGAAGTAACTCTTCTCTTTTTAACAATTTAAATTCATTAAAGTATGTCTGCGTTGAAAAGAGTAACACAACAGACAAGACAGTATATACGCCCTTGAGTCAGAACTTGTTCAACGAAAATCACTTGGTATGTACTTGTACATACTACTTATAGGTAGGTAGATACCAAAAGCTGTAAAAGTGCCACGTAAATTGAGAAAGTGTAACTAGAGGCGAATAAAACAATTTCCTCTTTTTGTTTTGTTTAATTTATTTCATTTCATTTATCCTGGAATTTCTCCTTCCTGGATTAAATGTTAACATTACCTTGGAGCAGCTATCCTATATAGATTAAGTATGAGGAGAGTGGAATAAAAAATTTAAAATGCATTTTTGGCCTTCATTGTCATGCCATTAAGGAAATGCAGCTTGGAGTTCTTGGAGATCGTTTGTGTTTACATAGGCAAAAACATGAAAAGTGTTTACATTTTTATAATTTTTTCAACATGAAGTGAACTCTCGAGATCCTTGATTTCCATGCGATTGTTGAACATAAATTACTTTGTTATTTGTCATTCTACTAGGCAAATAATACTTTGTATGTAGATTTAAGAGAAAAAAGTAGCGATACAAAAATGCAACCTTGTGGAACATCATCTGCAATTCTGCTCGCATACATGTGAAGTACTCTCAATTAAGGATGTTGCTTTTCGGTATAATATTGATCCTTAGAATAAATATTTAATTAAGAACAATAAATGTTAACTCGGAGAGCTTATATATGCTTAACATGAGCCTGGGCATTTATGAGAATTTATATATTTACTGTACGAAATGGCAATAAGCTTAATTTCTTCATCTCGGATGACAACAGTGGAATGATGATTTATTCTTTTTTCTTGCTTGCTATAAATTTCATTACAAATTATTTCAATCAGGCATAAATGGGTGTGTAATTTTCGGTCTTATATATATAAACAATAAAAGCACACCACCAAACCAATTTAACATCGGCGTGGCAATTGGAATTATTTATCTGGAAAATAAATCAGAGATGGCATCAAGGACACCAAACACGAAACTCCCATACGCCCTCTGTAATATTTTTGTTCAAATTGAATGTCTTGAGAGCATGCTTCTTTTGCAGGATTGTAATTTTTTGGTAAGGAAATATTGAATTCAACGTTATTTGTAAAACTGTGTACCTAACCTATATGCATATGCTTATGTAGGTGTATACATTTTAAAATAAATAATTAAATTGTGTAAAGTAATTACGATTGCTCTGAGTTTTGTATCTCTACGTTTTAATTTATAAAGTTAATTGTTTTTTTTTTTATTTTTTTATTGTAAAAATTGCAAATAATCTGTAGGCCATGGGGGGATTGTCTTGATTTATCACCTAATTTATTCATGTGTTATGGGGAATTTTAATTCGTAAATCGGGTGTGGGTAATGTATTTTCAAGTATTTTTGAAATCTAAATATTTGATTTTATTTTGATATTTTTGAAAATGAAATGCAAATAATTTTAATATTTGAAACTGAAATATATCCATGCCTACATTACATAGATATACCAATCCATACCTTACTAGGGATGCATTTTTGTGATATTTACTTGGGCAGTCCTTAATAACTGGCTTTTGAAGGCGTCTTCAAGTCTTCAACTAACTAGAGCTGGAGTGCACCGATTCGATAACATAACTGGCTTTGACCTGTGAATAAGAATGGGTTTGAGATAAGAGATTTGTTGAATACCGACAACCGGCGGGGATAATCGAACAAGTTTGACAGGGAAGCCAAAATTAGACAATCTAAATATATATATAATAAAGCGGAACTCTTGCTTTGTTTGTTTGTTTGGGCTAATCTCAGAAACCACATGTCCGATTTCAAAAATTCCTTTGGTCTTGGGAAGGTTAATTTTAGGGGATGGTTATTGCCATATTTTTCTTTCTAAATTTTGCCATTTGTAGGGTGAAATGGGGTAAAATGAAAAAGACGTATCCGCTTTAAAAAATTCTAACTGGGTTTAAAAGGTGATTTTAAGGAAATAGCTTTAGGTAAGGATATTTTTTTTCTATTTTTAGGGTGAAATGGGGTAAAAATAAAAAATTGTCGGATTTAAGAAATTCTTTTTGTGTTTGAGAGGTTTTTCTTAGAAAATGGCTTTAAGGATATTTTTCAAAATTTTGCTATTTGTAGGGTGAAATGAGGTAAAAATTAGAAAAAATTGTCGGATTTAAGAAATTCTTTTTGTGTGTGAAAGGTTTTTCTTAGAAAATGGCTTTAAGGATATTTTTTCAAAAATTTTGCTATTTGCAGGGTGAAATGGGGTAAAAATTTAAAAAATGTCCGATTTAAGAAATTCATTTTTTGTTTGAAAAGTTTTTGTAAAAACAACAGGCAAGTTCTACATTTCGCTTTCACTAGAAATGAAATTGATATCAATTGAAATTAGATCATTTCTAGCGGAAGTGAAATGTAGAACCTGTCTGAAAAACAAAATTGGATTTAAGATTTCTTTTTGTGATTAAAAGGTTGCTTTTAGTGAATGGCTTAAGGGATGTGTTCAAAAATTCGGTATTTATAGGTTGGGTAAAAATAAAAATAGGAAAGATATTCTATCCTTTTTTTTTTGAAAGATTATTGAAAAAAATTGCTTATAGTGAAATGGGATAGAAACAAACAAATGTATTTCGATTACAAAAGTTCGTTCTGAAAAGTAATAAGGGTTGGACTTAGATAATCATTTTTTATGAATTTCGCCACGTGAAGTGGGTCAAAACTCAGTTAGTAGTATTCAATTACAAAAAGTAGCTTAAATATTTACACATCTATATTTTCTTTTGTAATTTGTATGCGAAGTTTAGGTTTATATAGCTCGGGTCTACAGATGCTGTCAAACGAAGTCTTGAAGCTCCTAATGGACTAATGGTAGACTTTCCTGTCCCAAGGCCATACTGATATAGCTCTAAGGTTGTTGAAGAACGACTTTAGGCGTACACATAGTATGGCAGACAAGAAATTCTAGACGATATTTACGAGATAAATGCATATGTAGGTACTACTACCACAAAAAAGTTTTCCCTCATTCTTAACTGTGATGTTTGTTCTCAACATATACATTTTGCAACTTTCCAACTCACTTCCTTCAATTAGAACCGCAAAACGTATTAATAAAAATCCAATTTGTTGTAACATACCCCTTCCGCCACCACCACTTCTTTTCATATCCACAGTAGGTATATACAAAAAATTTGTCACGTGTTGCCTCGGAAATATGCAATTCATTCAGCAAAAACCATGACTTCCAATACCCACTCCACTATATATGTATATGTTTAGAAATGTTTCATTTTGATAGTTTCTCTCAATCCCAACATGTCTAAGGAAGAAAAAAAAATTAAAAAAAAAAAAACAAATTGAAATCCATATGTGGAGTGCATCACGTATTCGAATCCAATGAACCAACAAGGGCAAGGATTGGCTTTTGGATAAACGTGAGTAGAAATTTAACAATAAAGTTCAAATGGCAAAAAAAAATAACAAGATCAATAACAAAAGGAACAACAACATCAACCTAACCCGCCATCGACATGTCCTTGGTGTGAGAAAAAAGGACGAAACTGTTAAAATAAATTGGCAGAACACAACTCACATGGAAAAAGAGATCAATTTCAAGAAAATAACAACAACAACAACAAACAAAACTCATTTAAAATTGGACAAAAGCATTGTTAATTAATCCTGGAAAATCCTTAAATACGCAGAATCAAACAAAAAGCAAAAAAATATCAAGATTAAGATACCTATTCTTCCTTTAATTGATAAAAAGTTGGTTGATTTTGATTGATGGCATTATTTAATTCAGGAAAAAAAAAAGATCCTAAACCGGTTATTGATTCTCTTTCTAAATTGGTAGTTCGAATTTCTCCGTTGTACATTTTATTTCACTTCAAAAGCTATATTCCTTAAAAAAAAAAAACAATTTATACTCACAACATGAGTTATACTCTTGCGGAAAAAAGCTAAAAAATATGGGTTTGTGTACCTGTTGGATTAGGAATGGGACGTGGGAGCCAAAAAAAAAAAGAATAACGAATAAAATGCAGGATTTATGAGGCTTATCCTTTATTCAGCACGTTTTATTTTTCACGCGACTTTAAGAATTCGTGTAAAACAGCAACAAATCCTTTAAAAAAAAAAAAAAAAAAAACAGAGATAGCAAATGTGCTCGAAAGAGAGTGCTCGGTTGTGGAACATGCTTTAATGGAAGCACCCACTTGACCAAAGTGGGAGAATGGCATTGCTATAGAGAATTTTTACCCGCATGCACTTCACATCCTGCAAGACTAGCAAGATATCCCCAGCACCATGAATGAAACCGTGATTTATTAACGCCTAATTAAGAACAAATGTTTGCATGCCCCTATAACATGCAACTCACACTCTCAGTCTCTACAACAACAACGACGATGACAACGACGACGCCAACGACGGTGACCGCGATGGCTCGGACACATGCAGGCGTTTGGCTGGTGGTTATATTGGTTAAAGAAGTTCGTTCGTGCAATGATGAAATGGGACGAAAGTGAATATGTGGTTTGGTGATGTTGAACTAGCTTTAAAATTACCTACATATACTCGTACATAAGTTGGTGTACATTTGGATTAGACAAATGAGTCTGCTTGGAATTGTACAGCTTCGTATCTGCGTGGTCTGTGTGCATGAACGCAAAATATATACATAAGTGCATCCATGTAACATTGGTGACAATTAAAGGACAATTTAGATTTGGCATTAAGAATGCATCCATGTTTCGATTCAATTGTGTTTTTAATGAAAAAAAGCGTTTTAAGTCTGTTATTTTTAATTAACTGAAAAGAATAAGTTATTTCCACTTTAATATTAAACAAAAATTAAAACAAAATTAATCTGTTGCTATATCGAAGCAAAATTGAAACAAGAAGTAAATTTTACCCATCTCCCACATTATTTATTATTTTCTATATAAATTACATTTTTTCACTTTCGCTGATGCTGTCTTGATCAATTTTGATAATTTTATTTATTTTATTTTTTTGATAACCTTTCAATTTTCGTGATGCCCTTTTTGACCATATATTTACAATATTTTCAACCTCCTTTATCCTTAACCACCACTAAAAATACAATTATCTTGTGTTTCAATATCCACATCCTCTTGGTCCTGGAATTTGAGAGATTTTCCACGGAATATTTAATTATTAATGTAAAAGCATTTATAGCTCCAAACAATAATTGTGTCCATTAAACCCAAGAAAAACATCATTATAATGTGCATTTATATGACATTAAGTACACGATGGGTCGCACATACCTACTTTAATGAATACAAATTACATATTTTTATATATAGTCGTAGGGCTTGGAAAATTAAACTAAACTTAAAAGGTTAAAAAAGAACAAGGGACATTTAAAACCAAAATAAAAAAATTGTATCGTGAAGTCTTCCGTATATTAATCTTACTTTAAATTTCAAAGAAAAAAATACCATATCCTTATTGAGAGAATTTATTGTCTGATTCATTATAAAGATATAGGTCAAGTGACAATGAATAGTTCTCTTGTTTTAAACGCTGTCTGAGATTTTGATCAAATATGAAATTTTACGATTAGTTAAAAAAAAGTTGGTCCCGCAATTCTGTCTAACTGTATATCATTATCGCTTGTCTTGGGGGTCGGGGGTCGGGGAAACTTTAATGATAAAAGCTTAAAGTTTACATCAATTTTTGTATTTATCTGGAAGAGGTAAACCAAAATTAAACAATGATATTTAATTTTTATAAAAAAAATCATTGTTGACTTTTTCGTTAAATTGTACAGTAAAGAAAAGATTTTAACATTACACATTATTGTAGCAAGAATGACTTTGCATTTTATTGGTCTTCAAAGAGTGAAGCATATACAAACCAAATTTGGTTCTTTGAACTAACTCCCAAAAGAGTTAGCTCCCAATTAACTAACTCCCACGAAAAAATGAGAATTGATTAATTTGAACTAACTCCCATTTTGTTTAGGAACTAATGCCCAACGGAAAATGAACTAAGTCCCAAAACGAAAATACAGTAAGTTCAAATAGTAGGACTTAGCTCGTTGTGATTCTCCAGTAATATTTTGAACAAAAAAAAAAACTAAATCAAAACGTGTATGTGATGCAATAAAATTTTGTATCCAATTGTTATATCAACAATGGTTTTTACCATATAAATTGTATCAAAAAATCTATATGAAAATGAGCAGCGGTGGTTTTTTTTTTTTTTTTTAATTTAGCGCGCACTAAAGGGGTTGTGACTACCCTTAATATGATATACACAGCACGAGCGATTAGGTAGATTGGAGGGGACTGAAAAGAAGATACCGATGCACATTGGTTTTAAATGTCTGAAGATCACAATGGGAGGGGAAAATCGGGCTGGGTAGAGCATTCCACATTCGTGCAGTGCGACTAAGGAAAGAATCTCTGTACTTAACAGTACGTCCGAAGTTGGGCTCAAGGGTTAACTGATGGGCATTCCTAGAAGCGCGAGTATTACGGTTGAATTGTTTAAGGGGAGGAATGCAACTGGCTATTTCACTAGAACACTGTTTATAGAAATAGCGGTAAAATAATGATAGACATGAAACATTGCGACGGTGCTCAAGAGATGTAAATGTTTCCGTTATAGTTCTTTCACCTATCATTTTCAGAGCTCTCTTTTGTATTCTATCTGCAAAGTGCAGCTCTATTTTTATATTTTTTCTGTTTAAATATTTGATTTCATTTTATATTAGATTTATACTTTATTGTACTCTTAAGAGTCCAAAGAGCCCATCAATAGAATTTTGAAAGCCTGCCAGTTAGAACTCAACTGTTACACAGTAAAAAAAATACTTAAAACATCTTCCATACTGTTTTTTATCTATGGTTCGTATATCTTAACTCGGTTACATTTACTGAAAAGTTTGAAAATCCAATATTTTGACGAAACGAATAAATCCAGAATTTTCTCCAATTTGTTGCTTCGCCGAAAATATAAAAATGAATTAGCTCCCTCATTTTTCTCATTGGGACTTAGTTTATAGTGGACTAAATCCCAACTGAACTTACTCCCACTGACAAATTTGGTGGGAGTTAGTTCATTTCAGCTAGTGCGAGTTAGTTCGTAGGGCAAAAAAATTAAGCATATTCCTATCCAACACTTCCTTTGCTACTTCACCTTTTCGAAAAAACATAAATATTACATAATCTTAAATAGTATCTAAGTTCACTAATGTCTCTTAGAAAAAAAAAGAAAAACATAAGATTACCGGATTTTTAAAAACAAGAATAAAACCACTTTTGCACTCACGCGTTCATACATACACAATACACAAACATACGTAGCTATAAATTCAAGCGCACGCTTTCTATTTGTTTATTTAAATCCATTCATCGATAGTTTACTTGCATCTATAGTGAACAAATGTAGACGCACAAATAAAGCCGTTCATCCATTTAGGTTCAAGCTCAATGGCTAGACGCAAGAAGATATGCTATGACCACTTTTAGACCTAAGGGTTATCTCTGTCATTTCGCAATTTATTTTCGTGGGATTTCATCATTTCGCATTCAATTGTTTGTGGCAATTTTTATTTCGCAATGTTTCATTCCCCTATTATGTTATTATGTCGCAAAATCATCATTTCGTATATATAAAACATCACAATATTCATCTCGCATTTCATTTTTTCGTATGTTACATTACAAATTTTGCTTTTAATTATTTCGTATTTCATTACTTCGCATTATTATACCCCTAATTGTCTCCTTTATTTTTTTTCAAAGTCAAAGATATGCGATCAGCTGGCAAAAATTATAATGCCATTGTCATTTTGCCAAATACATTAACTGCCAAATAATATGAAAACCGCCAGATAACAAAATGTAGCAGAATACAATATTGCAAAACAAATTTGAATTTGCCAACTTTATTATAATAATTGATATAAAAACCGCACTTTTGCAAAATTCAATTTAGACTGCATGAAAAACTCTAGGTCTTATATAGGTCATAGGTACAAATAAAATTATCGTTAGTTTGTTCAAAGACCAAATAACTATTGCAAAATAACTTTTGCGAAACGATAGAAATTCAATTTAATAAATGCGAAGTAAAATTTGTGAAGAGATTTCTTTCCAGACGGCCGTCACCCTACCCTTAAACTGCTCCACATTATTGTAATATTAAGATTAATTAAATCCCCGAACTTTACTATACACCACGAAACCAATAATTACCCTGTCAACCAAGAACAAAAAAAATGACTACTACACCACAAGCACTCCGTGACTTTTTCCCATCATAAAACGTTTTAAGGCCATCCAGCATCCCATATAGCTATACCCATAAAAAAAAAAGACTCACATACCTACATTTTTTGTTTATTTTAATTTTACCATTAAAAGGAATTTTTACGTTAAATCCACTGCAAGGTAAATCGATAGCGTGTGTGTCCTGCTGGTGTCCAGCTCATAAAATCTTGTAATGAATGCACCACAGCAACAACGACAGCAAACAATGTGAAAGCAAAAAAAAAAGAAGAGAATAAAGGACAGATTTTTGTTATCACATTTTCTCCCTCAGGAAGTTGCAGGTTGTAGCAGTTTCGCGTCACACACTTTATGACCCGACCCATATTAAATAAATCACCTTGCCTTGAACACCATCAGGACTCAGAAAAACAAAAGCAGACCATCCTTTTACTATACGCTCTTTGTCACGACGAGCGAAAGCGATTCTGCAACGACAACCACTTGACGGCAGAGTGTGGAATCCTATCTCGTGCGATTTGTCTGCCAATGAAAATAAAACAAAACAAAAAATTGTACAACGCTGCAATTCAAATTGACCACCGGACGTTATTCATTTTAATTGCCAAGGGTTTTGCATTGCAGTCACGTAACGGACTTCAACAAAACAAACTCTATAATCTTGTTTTCCTTGTTAGCCACGAGTTATGGTCTGGACTTAAGTTTAGTAAAATAAATGGAATGCAAAGCAAAACGAGCATTAAAGAAATAAATCCGAGTTTGTACAGATACACCAGCATTTGAAAATGTATCGTTTTTTGACATCTAAGGATTTTTCTTACAAGAATCTTGCTGTTATCATGTCAAGGACTATCCATAAACTAGCTATTTTATTTTACATCTTCTGATAGCGAAGCTCATAAAAACCTATAGCTGAAAGTATCATGCGCACTCTGAACCGGAATGAGAGAATTTTGTTCTCCCGAAACTATGAACTCAATTTTTAAAAATGTTGCCCATAACGGAACAATGTTAGAACAACCGTAATTATAGCACTGGAATGATAACTCTCAGTCGAGCAACATAATTTTAAAATTTTGATATCTAAGACTTATCGATGCATCAACAAGTGGCCAACTAAACTTTAAGATAATAAATGGAAACAGAATTGATTTGTTTGTGTGATGTGTATTTTTGGAGTGTTATTTTAAGTAGTTATGAAATCTTCAACTCTTTGAAGGTTAGCTGAGCAAAGATTTTTAAATATTTTTCTTCAGAACTGTGTTATGGATGCAACAATAGAAGGAATGATCTGAGGGATTGAAAGGTTTACTTGTGACAAAAATGGAATGTTTTATTTGTGTTTTTTTTTTTAGACGTGTGGTTTTCAATCTGGCAATACTTTTTTCGGAGTTGGTCTTTTTGACAGTAGTTGTCACTTGATTTATGCTCAGTTTAGTTTGCCATTTTATAATTAATAGACTTACTCCTGAACAACTTTTGCAAATCGTGCAAATTTATTACCAAAATGATGGTTCGGTTCGCAAGACACACCGCGCACTGCGTCTAATATTCGGTCGATATAATAGCAAAATCGCATAAATTCGAACAATCATGGATCGGTTTCGCACCACGTTTACTCTAGTGGATAATGTGCATCCTCGGAGATGCCGTACAAAAACGAAGTTGCTGCTGTGGAGCAGAGTATCGAAGAAGACCCGAATGAGTCCATTCGTCTAAAAAAACACCCTTTGAAACACACACTCTTATAAATATATGTATATAATAGCCGTTCTGCTAACTTTCACGAACTTAAGCAAGAGCCATTGAAGTGGCTCTGAACGTACGTAAATGTTTGACATTTACTTAAAGTCGGATAGGTCTATTATGGTTAGACCTTAAGTCAGTGAAACTTCAAGGTAAAGGTCTTTTAATTAGGGTTTAATATCACGGTCCCCTGAAAATGAATCTCCACGTCGTCTTTAACTTCAGCTAAAAGTGCAGAAATTAAGGAAATGTCTATGAAACTAATAATTTTCATATCACGCCAAAGAAGTATAACTTCTAACGTGGGTACTGAGTAGGTAGACACACACTGTTTTTTTGTTGTTTATTCCCTAAGACCGTGTGTGCATCGCGTTTTATTTTATCGGAAGATTAATTTTATTTATTTATTTCATAAACCAGAAATTTTTGACACTAATGCATTGAATCTGTACGTGATGAAAACGTCAAAATTTAATCTCGGATAAAATTTAACAAAAATTTCAATCCAATTCGCACACGATCTAAGATTGAAATTTAAATCTACTTAGCTCCCAAACTACGGAGCCCACCAAAGAAGTGTCAATAAAAAGGTTATACAGTCGACTCAGCTTATATGCACTCCGCTTAAATGAAACTTTCGTTTATAATCAACAATAAATTTTTCACTGATTTTTTTTCAGGGCTTTTTCACACAAATAAGTGCGGGTTACTGCACTCCGCTTATTAGAAAACTCCTTTTAATAATTGAAACATTTTGCTTTCCGCCAAATAATTATTTTGTTCTGAAACAACTCCGCTTAAGTGAAACACTAAACGCACTATGAAGTTTTGAAGAAATGACATTTTAAGTTTCATTCCATTCTCATTGTTCTAATCCTTTCAACTGCCACAATTATTTAAAGATTTTTTGTCTGTTGTTCGAAGTTATTTATGTTTTATTTTTCTATCTGTGGAAATATTTCACATCACATGCGTTTAAAGGGGAAGTAAAGTTGCAGTTTTACGGAGTTTGGTTAAGTGCAACAAAGTTAAATATATCCGCAGTTCTTTTATATGAAAACTTTGCTTAATTGCAATAAATTTTCTGCATTTTTTGTGTTGCAAATAAGTGGAGTCGACTGTACACTCAAAAACGGAATTGGTTTTTATCTGTATACCTACTTTTCTTCTAAGAAAAAATGTACCTTACTGTTACTAACGGTACGGACTTTCTAATTAACGCCTTCAACGATTTTGAACAATTTTTTTCTATAAAAGATCACCTTTAGACTTTATAATGGCAAAGTTTAAAACAAAAATTGTTTTGATTTTTGAAGATAAAGATAAGAACTCAATATCTCGTAAAGGGATTGATGATTGCTTTTAAATAAAACTTTTTAGTCTTCTTTATTATATACTTAAAATTGGCATAGCTTTTTTTTCCTTTTTGTTAAACAATTTTAATAATGAATCAAGAAATAAGCAGCTTAAAAGAGCACTTTAAGTACTTGCACTTCTATGAACAATGCATGTGTATATTTCGATGGCCTCCTGTAGCTCTATCTTACATAATTTATGAAAGAATACACTGCTTTACCTTACCGAAAACTCATATTTCGGGCATGTTTAGCTTTGCACATCATGAAGATTAAACAGATTCAAAAAAAACAATTAAAAATATTTATTAATATTTAAATTTTAAAAAGCTTCCTAAATATAGAGAAAAAAATGAAAAAAGAGTGAAAATAGTTTACCGAACATTGTTTAAGATAAAATAAGATAAGATGTAATATAACTATTTGAACAAAAATTATGAAAAAGCTGCAGAAGGCCATCGATTTGAGGACATGTTTAAGACACAAAACCAATTCACACCGCTACAGGTAGATAAGTATAAAAACTTAAGATACATCTTCTTTATTTATTTAACACCTTGGATTTAAGTTAAATCATTATAAATAAACATTAAAACAACAATATATGTATTAACTCTAAACGAAGGTGATGATCATTATATGTGTTTTATTTCCAAAGTTCAAGTCTCTACCCATCAGAAAGTTCATCTTTTGGAATTTGGATTTATTACCTGGAAACCTTGAAAACCAAGTTAGTTTCTCCATAAAACCCTATGATTTTCAAAAATGTTAAATATTTCTTTTACCTGTAAGAAATATATTAATATTTATATATGTGTATATAATATATTATAGTCTAATAAATATCAGTTAACAAAATTTACAGTATTATAACAACGCCCATTTTTGCATCAATCAATATACAAATTTTCCACCTCAGCAAGCATTCAAGGTTAATAATATTAAATATGCCTTTGAAAAGAACATGCCGCTTCTTATGGCAACCAACAATATAGAATGGTATTATTATAGAAGGGTGCTCATGCAGAAGCTATTAGCTCATGTAATGCATAAATAAGCAATTTCCATCATTCTATATAATAAGGCGACGCGTTGATAAATCGTATTCATTACACCGTAATAATCAAGACGTTATTGGATATTTAAATTTTGATGAGTCCTTAAAATATGAGAAAGGTTGGTTCACGTGCAAGTTGAATATAGCTGGATCGAAAGACATACCACTTACTTGTGCTGCTTGGGGTATACGAAGTAAATTTTCTAGGTAAGAAGAAAAATATAAAAGGTAGCTATAGGAGAAAAATTACAGTTTCTCGAGGACGAAAAAGAAAAGTCTAATCACACTTCAGAGGAGCCACTTTATGTTGTTTCACTAATGTTCACTTTCATTTGCAATTTAATGTATTTAACACAGGTCTGGAGTGACACATAGAAAAGTACAAAAATTAGACAAAGGCCGTTTTCGAAAACGTCATCTGCGTAAAAAATGCGTTTGCAGAATGTTCTTAAACGCAAACTGCTAAAAAATCTGCTGTTCGAAAACGCAAATACAAATTCTACTGCACTAGCATTATGTTCGATAATACAGTTTGCTAAAGTCACGTGTTCAAAAACATCATCTGCGTTGCAGCTGTGCAATATAAAAATGGAGGTGACGAAAGAGACAGAAATGGTGGTTCGAGAGATTATTAGCTATTTAACATTTTTGGATGACAGTCAGGGAGTCAAAAAAACGATAAACACATCGCTTCTGAAAATAACGAGCGAAAGTGAATCTGAAAATTCTGATGAAATTGGTTTCTGTTCGAAATCGTCTTCTGCGCTTGCAAAAAAAAAAATCATTTGACGTTCATCTAAAGACATGTGTACAAGCAAGACAATGGCATATTTGACGATTGCAACTTTTGCGTCATAAATGACGATCAATTGCCGGTCAAATTGACTTTGATTTGGCGTTTTCGAAAACGGCCATATTTAAAATTCCATATATCATTTACAACGAAAGTGAACAAAAGTTGCTAGAAATAAACTTTCCAGATGAGCATTAGGTATTGGACAGAAATAGGCCTTGTCTCTATTTACTTCAAATACTGATTTTTAAAATTATTATTAAAAGTAGAATTTCAAAAATCCCTAATCCGTCAATGGCACTTTTGCAGGAATACAACCACAAATATTAAAACAAAACAAAAATAGAGTAAACTTAATTTAACCATCTTATGGTGTCCGGTAATGGTTTATGAATTAAAGACGAGCAGATTCTCCCTTATTTATTATACCCCCTTAATGGTTTCCATCATCAGGTATAGGACAATAGAAGTCAACAGGGACGAAAAAAAAAAAAGAAAATAATACAAAGTGGGAAACTTTATCATTTGGTAAAGGCTGTTAGAGCGCTTTAATGAAAAAAAAAAAAAAAAAAAAAAAAATAAAGAAAAACATACTCGAAACTGCGAATAAAAAAATTATACTGTTTACTCAAGAAGAAAGCTTTTGTTATTTTAATTGCACCCACGAAAAGTAGTAGAGGTAGCTACTTTTATATTTTTTTTTCTTCCTAAATATGTAAAATTGTACAAGTTGTTTATGAAAAAGAAATTAATACAACAAAAAAGAAAAATGAAGGATTAATTAATTCTTTATTTATTTTGTTTTCTTTTCAATTTACGAAAAAAAAAAAAGGATTTTTTGTTTCGTTGGAAAAGGCTCCCGACGGATACAAAAGTTTTAAACTAATTTATTTTTTTAAAATTTTTGTTAAAAAAACACTGATCGAACATCAATTAGTTGACCCTGATGGGAAGGGTGTTTCTTAAAATAGAAATAAGGGTTATACAATGTAAATTGAAAATCATAAGAGGTTTGAAGAAGCTGATACAATTTGCGTATAGGGATTCCTGCAACATATTTTGTTGATATTATTTTTATTTTCGTGATGCATATACGTATATTTGATTGATTTATTTAGGGTGTATTTTAAGACGCGAGTAACTTTAAATTGGCAACACTGTTTTTTGTGACAGCCGATTTGACAGTTCTCGGTTTTTTTTTAAGGATCGAGGTTAGTTTGATTTGGCAATTCATCATGTATTGAATAGACTCACTCAGCTGCGCCGGAGAAATGTTTTCAAATTTTTCAAATTTATTCATATTCAAAACATGGTTCAATTCGAGAAATTCATCGGGCATTTCAAATAAAATTTTGTTCAGTGATAAAGCACAATTTTGGCTAAATGCATTTATCAATAAAAAGGATGGTCACATTAAGATTGTCACATTTAGCCATTGTCGATACACCATATCATCCAGAAAAAGTCACCATAATGGTGCGTGCTTTATGGGACGGTGGAATAATTGCGGTCCGTATGCCTTCAAAAACGATTAAGTAATTGGTGTTTTTTAGATTTGTGGTTTTCAAAAAGAAATAAAACGAATATAATTTAATGTTATGGCCAAGAAATTAGCTTTATTATAAAGATAAGGGTTTGCCATTATGTTTTAAAAATGATTGCGGGCAAGTGGCAGCCACGGCTGGCTCAAATAAATCCCAGCCGAGAGGCCCCATTTTCGACAGCTCCAATTGTTGTGCGTGATGGCGGATGTACTCATTCGGGTCTTCTTCGATACTCTGCTCCACAGTAGCAATACCGTCTGAGGATGCGCATTATCCACTAGAGTAAACGTGGTGCGAAACCGATCCATGGTTGCTCGAATATATGCGATTTTGCGATTATGTCGACCGAATATTGGACGCAGTGCGCGATGTGTCGTGCGAACCGAACCATCATTTTGGTAATAAATTTACACGATTTGCAAACGTTGTTCGGGAGTTAGTCTATTTATTATAAAATGGCAAACTAAACTGAGCATAAATCAAGTGACGGCTGTCAAAAAGATCAACTCAGAAAAAAGTATTGCCAGATTGAAAACCACACGTCTAAAAAAACCACCCTTTATAATAAGAACGTAACAGTCAAACAGAGATATGATAACAGAATTTTGCAAATATGTGGTTTCATATGCGGCGCCAAATACGGTATGTACGCATTGCCCGATTTAATTAATTTACTGAAAGAAACATTTGAAGAACAATTAATTTCACGAAATTGAAATATTAATTTACCACCTCGTTCGTGCCATTTGACGCCATTAGATTATTTTCTCTGGGAGAATGTTAAGCCATCATGTCTACGCCAATAAAACAGAAAGTATTAAGCACTTGAAAGCTAATATTCAAATTGTTATTGCAGAAATACAACCTTATTTACTGCTTAGTGTGTTTGAAAATTGGACCTCCAAATTGCGTCATGTATTCACGAGTAACAGGCAGCCACATGCCCCAAATCATACTCAAACATTAACTCTATAAAATTATCTGTCAACTTAAGCCAATTTAATGGATATTTAAAACATTTGTCTGTGTTTTATTTCAATTTAAAGTTCTCCGCCTGTTAAAAAGAACACCCGTTGCTAGTATTTCAAAAACAGACGTCTGACGTTTAATTTTCAATAAAAATTTTATTACAATATATACATACAAATATATGTCGAAATTTCAATTTTATCTACTCATATAGCAAGTCTTGGTTACCAACATCTTTCCAAAGTTTTTCGTTGAAATAGATACTTCATTCCAAGAGCAGGAGACATAAGTTATTTAAAATGAAATATTTCAAGTAAGCCACTTAAAAGCATAAAGGAATTTTTCTTATGATCTTTATACACAATTTTTTTTTACAAGATTCTTATGTACATATTTATTTGTAGTATACATAAGTAATGCAGCTTTTCTGCATTTCCTTCAAGGAAAATCAAACATTAATTGCTATTCCATCTCTCATAATCCTCCATCAACAGAAAAAAAGAAGACAAAAAAAAAAAAACAAACCCCAAGTCCTTCCGTTAAATTTTTCTCAATTCATATTCTTCAAGTGAAATGCCTTTTGATTCCGTTTACAGGAACTAGCGACCATTCACATTCTCAATATCTCGCCAACGACAATATCAAAACGTTCCATCTGTGTGGTGCATCCTTAAATTCCTTTTAATCTATTCCCGTTCTAGTGACAAAGTTGTACCATAAAATATTACTTCTTACAAAAAGGACATGGCTGGTGGAACTCTTACTAAACTCATCTTTTTTCTCCATGTCCTCTTCCTTGTCACATCGTCGGTCGTTGTGTCGTCGGTCGTTGAAGACATCGTTGTAAAAGGGAAGTTCACAAGAAAGGAAGAAATTTGTTCCACCGGATATCTACACGATTCCAGATATATCTACATTAAAAAAAAAAAAAAAAACAAGGCAACCAAAGGACGCGACATTTCACGACAAAGCCAAAGGACCCTCACACTTGCTTTAGGTAACTGAGCTTTGAACATCTCATCGTGATTTCTTGTTTTTTTTTTTTTTTTTCGTTTAAGTGGTCTTAAAGGAATCTTCCATTTATTGTTTAAGATAATAGGTGACATAATTTAATACCAAGAAATACTTTTGACAGGGTTTTCAGTTAAGGGATTTGTATACCCAGGTTTATGCGAATTATAATTTCGTCGTTAGGAGAGCATTTAGTAGGATTTGTTCTTTATTGATGGGGATATCACTATGGCTTTGGCTGTTTTGAATATTTTCATGCAAATTTTGAAAAAAAATAAGAGAAAGAGCTTCCAGTGAAATTTGATATAAAACAATACTGAAACCCCATGGGGATGAAATTAATATTATTCAGTTAATTGTTTTTTTTTTCAAATTAAATTGAAGCATCGGTTGCGGCGCCGCCGCCGCCGTCGGCGTCTGTTTATAATTAAACCTCATAAATATTAACAAGAATAGTAAAATCTATTTTGAGTAAACGTTCTACATTTTAAAAAGTATAAAACCTATTTCAACTACAGACTTAGTTGTAAATATTATTAAACAAATGTTAACATTGTAAGTTTAATAAAAATAATTTTAAAATCCTTAAAAAAAAAAAATCCTTAATCGAGAAGTCCAATAAAGTGGGTTTCGTCATGCCTTCCGTCGCGTCGGTCTGTGCGTCCACTTTAATTTGAGGTAGAGCCTAAACGGATAGACCAATTTCCATGAAATTTGGTAAAGAGCATTTGTATGTAATTCCCTGAAGAACGAGTTCGAATTTTTGTTTTAGCAGCTCATCTAAAACGGGTATATCTGCCATACAAACATTTTGGTTTTATCAAATTTTCTCAAAAATGACTAATATGATTTTCATTAAATATCGTACCTGTTATAACCAAGTTAATTTTAAGAAAACTGCGTCTCAGGTTTTTCTCAAAAAAGTCACAAAATGGAATAAAATTTATCACGTTTTTTGAGAAAATTGTCTTATGTTTTGGGTTATTCACGAATATCTTTGCCATGGTTGGACTGATTTCATTATAATTTTGTAACCCAATGTTTTTTTTAATTATTTTAACAATTATGCATTTAAAAATTTTTAAAAACATTTTTTTATAAACAAAATATAATCAAACAAAAAATCAAATTTTGTAGTACTTTTGACTCTTTTAAGATTTTTTCGTTAAATATATACATCATGCATCTTCATTGTGTGGTTACACACAATCTTTAACCATAAGAGCAAGTTAATATGATCAAGTCATGCATATTTTTTTAATTTTGTTAAAAACGGTTCTAACAATTTTTGATTAAAATTTGATTAAATGTCCAAAATTATTGCTATTTTTTTTTAGCTTTTCCGAAGTTTGTTTGTGTTCCTGTATTTGTGCATAGTAATTTTAATCAAATTTTCTAAATAGGCACAGGTAAGTGTTTTATTGTTTCAGTTGCATTTTTTTTTTTGTGAATTTTTCTAGGCCTCAAATCTACCACCTTTACAAAATAATCTTGCACACATTTACATGGCATTCAATTTTTAAAGATGCCACAAAACCTATAGGGCATGATATTTTAATCCAAAATCCTTGCCAAAACCCATGAACACTTTTTTCCCCATACACTCGATAAAATACGTGCAGTTTCATAATTCAAGAAAACGTTTCTGTACCACCATGAGAAAGAATTATATAAGTTTTTTTTCTTTTCTTGCTCCAGAAATCAGTACCTATACCTACGTGAAAATTTGGATGAAATTTAAAATATTAAATTCTGCTACAATTCTCTAAGAATATCTGGCACTCATCCAAAAGTCCTTTTGCCTAAGCTGTTAAATTATATCTTCACTCATGTTTACTCCAAAAAAAAAAAGATTTATATAGGGTGTTTCGTATGAGCTGTCTTTTTTTTGTTTGGTTTACTCGACAAAAAAAAACTAAATTATTTACACACACAATTTTTATTTAGCACGTACATTTATATAAAGAAATGAAATGCAGGACTGTTTCAAATTTTAAAGATTTTACGTTATAAATGGTAAAAAAAAAACAAGAAATTGCTTAAAGAAAAAAAAAATTGAAAAAAAAACAAAATTTTGAAATATGTAACGAGTTTTCAAAAAAAGATACTATGCGTCTACATTTTCTAGAAACTACTGCATACACAAGTCGTATCAGAAAAATGATTTTATAAGACGACCAATTTTTTAGAATTTGTGTTACCAAATGGTAGCCTATATCTACAAAATAGTTATCTGAAAAAAAAAATGAAAATAAAAAAAAAAAACTGCAAGGGTAATGCCCAAAAAGACAATGCACATATCCGCTTAAGGTTAAGCTGATTAGACAAACAGAAAAACCCACTTTCCTCATCTTCCCTATTCCCGTATAGTGTTAAATTTTATCAAAATCTTGAGTTCGATTGTTTTGCTTATAAATCACAAGCCAAAGTCACCCTGTGCCTGTGTGTAGACGTGTTTCTCATAATGTGTTCAAGAACAAAGTAGACAGATGTATAGTTGGATATAAAATAGAAATTTATATGAATTTTTTGAAACAATAGATCTACGAACCGAACATGTGTGGTAAATCTTAAGATATGGATTCTTATATAGTGTATTTAGGCATATGTTGAGTTTTTAGTTTATTTATGATTTAAGAAAAAATTTACACTGTAAATATTTTCCATTTATTAATGTTGGGCTGCATTTTTTATTTTATATAGATAGAAAAAGAAATACGTTTTTGATATCATAATCTTGTCTCTGTGAAAGGAAATATTGTATTTAGTTAATAATTTTGACTAATAATAAAAAATATGTATATATTTTGTGTGTACACTGTGTCGTATGTGGAATATTTTTCGTTTGAAGTTTTAGTGTAGACAAAAAATTAAATATACGCCCCAGTGTGTCCTGGAAGTCTTTCAATAAATGTGTGAATAAAAACAGATGGTATAGTAAATAAGTGGATTTCTAAAGATGATTATTTCTTTGTTATAATAACAGATTTTAAAATATAGTGTATATGGGTTTATCGGAAGACTTAAAACCAAATCGTCATATATCAACTTCTTATGCTATGCTGAAGACTTTGAAGTTCTACACAGATTAGAAGATTAGAAAGTACAATGACTGTTTTTTTTTTTTTTGATATTAAACTATTTACTTGTTTACCTAAAGTACATATGTTTACGAACGGAATACAATTCGTATACAAATTCAAGATTTTAATCAAACATGAAATTAAGATGACAAATAATATAAAAAAGTGATGTATGTTAATTATGTTTAAGCAGGTAAAGCCTGTACTTGTACGGTTAAGTCCAACTACCTTTTTTAATTTTTGGATAAATAATAACGGTACTTCCCATACAAGGGTAACGGAAAAGCTTACTTTCCTCGAAAACGGCTCTAAAAATTTAAAACAAAAAATTGTTTATTAGATACAAAAATAATTCATTTTACTAAGAAATTCAATAGAAAATTTAAAGAGATTAATTCTCTAGAGGGCTGGAGCCCTTCGTCCCATTTTTTTAAAAATAAAAACTCAATAAATTCAAATATTAATAAAAGAACTCAAAAAAATACAAATCCCCATCTCAAATCAGAAAAAAATGGTTGACTAAAGTAGTTTTCATTAAACCCAACGCAACGATCTAATTCATTCTTACATATTGAATGTTATTAAATGATGGTTATTGAATTTTACAAAAAAGTAATAAAATAAAAAATCAAAATTTTAAAAACTATATTTATTTCAAAAACAAAACAAAAAATATTTCCCAATCAACAAAAAGCTACACATACTCGTATTTACATATGTTATATTGTTAAGATATTGGCAAATTTTCGTGCAACCAAACACGATCACCACCCTCAGCAAAATCAGCTGCCGCATGATCACTACCCTTGAGAATCCATTTTGTTGTCAACAATCCCTCAACACCCACTGGACCACGTGCATGAATTCTAGCTGTCGAAATACCAACTTCAGCACCCAATCCAAATCGGAATCCATCGGCAAATCGAGAACTGGCATTATGAAAGACACAAGCACTATCCACAGATGAAAGGAATTTTCCAGCAGCACTCTCTGTAAAATATTAGGTATTGCGATAAATTAATAATATTAAAAAAAAAAAAATGTTAAACCATAAAATTTACCATCTTCAGTTACAATAACATCAGTATGGCTGCTTCCAAAAGTGTGAATATGATGGATGGCATCATCTAAGTCCTTAACAATTTCAATGCAACATTCCAAAGCTCCATATTCGTGTCGTAAACTCTTGGCTACCGGTGGACCGAAGGTAAGTTGTTGGCTAAGTTTTGGTCCAGAGTAGATTTTCACTCCCTCTCGTTTGAGCATATTACAAACGTCATTGAAAATAGTTCCATGCATCAATTCTTCATGAATCAAAAGAGTTTCCATGGCATTGCAAGCTATATAAAGAAGGAAAAAGAAATAAAGTTTAAGAAAAATACCTTGGTTTTACAATATCAAACTTATGTGGGGGGGAAATAAGTTCAGAGCAGGGTTTTGACATGAATAATTTCCGCCTTTACTATTACTTGAAAAAAAAAAACAAAAAGTCTTGATGATAGTGTATGTAAAGGGTGTTTTTTTTTACACGTGTGGTTTTCAATCTGGCAATACCTTTTTTGGAGTTGGTCTTTTTGACAGCTGTCACTTGATTTATGCTCAGTTTGGTTTGCCATTTCATAATTAATACACACTTACTCCTGATGAACAGCGGAGCTGTCAAAAATTGGGCCTCTCGTCTAAAAAAAAAAACACCCTTTATATTAAGCTCAACCTCAACTTGTTGTGGATTATTCTATGACATTTCTACATTCACATATCTATAAATCGAATCGAACAGAATATTCGGATTAAATCAGGAGTCTGCGTTAAGTGCACAACTTTTGCCAACAGAATAAAAGGCGACGCTTCACACATTAGAACGCAAAATTATGGATACAAATGTCCTTAGAATAAAAAGCGAAACAGATACCTCAGTTCTGCAAACAATGTCATGTTCAATATTAATTTCAGAAACTTTTTGTTTACCCTATTTAAAAGTCTTCAACGAACATCAAACAACTTTTAAGTAAACTCTTTGAACCATCATCGGTATATTGCCCCTCGTCTTCAGTCCAATTTATTTCTTTTGCAATGCACTAAGGAATCCTTGAAAGAATACCTCACATATTGTAGACTGGTGCACCCAGCTCTCTACATACATTCGAATGTATACATTTCAAATATAATTTCTGTATTTGTATGACTTATTTATGTATTAACATTTATTATAAACTTTACTCGTAGGTACATATATGTATAGCTGCAATTCACTGCAGGGTAAGTCCCTGGAAATGAAAACTTTGATATCCTCTTTCACTGAAAGTTATAGTTTTGTTTACAAACCTATTTGAAGTCTGTAACTGAAGTCCTGTGAGTAATTGTTATATGAGATTTCGAATACATACATACACTCGACAGAAAATAATTTCTTTTTCCTGATTGGGATTTGAAATTGCAATTAATTACTTCTAAGTTTTCTTGCTTTCTTGTTAAAAGAAAATTTTAAGTTTTGAAAGCAAAGACCGGAAAAGGATGAACTCATATATGGATGGTATCGTTTTTTGGATTTTTTTTTTTCTTACTATACAAATCGTTTTATTGAAATGTTTTTGAAGAAACTAATTGGTTTGAATTTCTGCGCTATTTAAATTTATAATTGGAATGATTGTTAGATATAAAGGGTGTTTTTTTAGAGGTATAGAACTTTGAAATGGAATAAAACAAAGATGATTTTTTTAAATTGACCTGAAATTTATTTTATTCGAAAGATAATTTTAATATAATTTCTAGCATATGACCACCACGGCTGGCTCAGACGTAGTCTAATCTAGAGGTCCAATTTTCGATGACAATTGTGGCCATTTATCGGCAATAATGCAGCGAATGTTATCCTCCAAGTAGTCAATCGTTTCGGGCTTATCAGCGTAGACTAGCGACTTCACATATCCCCACAGAAAATGATCAAGCGGCATTAAATCGCACGATCTTGGAGACCAGTTCACGGGTCCGTAACGTGAAACTATGCGGTTACCAAACGTTTCCTTCAATAAATCAATTGTGTCACAAGCTGTGTGACATGTTGCACCGTCTTGTTGAAACCACAACTTCTCCACATCATGGTTGTTCAATTGATCAACGAAAAAGTCACTAATCACGGCTCTATAGCGGTCACCATTGACTATAACGTTCTGGCCAGCATCGATTTTAAAGAAGTACGGACCAATTAATAAAGCACACCAAACACTCAGTTTTTGTGGATGTAACGGTGTCTCAACATACACTTGAGGATTATCATCACTCCAAATACGGCAGTTTTGTTTATCGACCAAAAGTGAGATTCATCGTTAAACAAATTTCGCTTATGAATGATCAACGGCAATCTTGTTTTGGGCACAATTTGGAAGCGTTGTTCAGGCGTCAGACTATTCATGTTGAAATGCCAAACCAAACTAAAAATAAATCATTTGACAGCTGACAAAATGGCCGCCAGTTAAAATAGTATTGCCAACTTAAAGTTCTATACCTCTAAAAAAAAAAAACACCCTGTATAAAATCTTAAAAAAAATCTACCACCATCAACAAGAACTCTGCTGTCGCAACATTTTTGCAATTATCAACTCATAAATTCTGACAAAATTCTGAACTTTTCTTAACAATTTTTATCAAAAAAAAAAAAAAAAAAACAACACTCACCTGCTGGATAATCACACTTAGCATCCCTGGCAATTTTCAAAGCCTTTTTCAAATCTGCTTCTTTGTCAATATAAACATGGCATACACCTTCAGCATGTCCCAACACTGGAATGTGTACCGATTGTTCTTGAATATTACGCACCAATTCCGATGATCCTCTTGGAATAATAAGATCAATATGATCTTCCATTGAGAGCAAATCGCTAATTTCCTCACGGGTGGAAACCTTTAAATTAAATCAGATCATAGTTTTTCGTTTTCCCCGTGAAATTGAAAAATATAAGAAAAAAAAAATATCATCAACCCACCAAGGAAACTGCTTTCTCTGCACCAACTGTTGCCAAAGATTCTTTTACCAATTCCATCAGTGCCTTATTACTATAAGCTGCTTCCTTGCCACCCTTGAGCAACAAACCATTAGCTGATGCCATTGCTAATGCCGCAACTTGAGGTAATGAATCTGGACGTGATTCAAAAATAACCAAGAGTACACCAATTGGGACGGTAACTTGTGTAAGCTCCAAATTGTTGGCTAACTTCGTTCGCCTCAGGACACGACCCACGTTCTGTAAATTGAAATTTAAATACATTTTCTTAAAGTAGGTAAAGGAAGTTTAAAAACTTATTTAAACCAAACAAAACAAAATATATATAAAAATAAAGGTCCTCCAACGACCATAAACACATTATAATGAACGAAAAAATCAAACGTTGAAAAACCATGAAGACAATAAAATACACCTTGGAATCACTTTTTGATTGGAAAAGTTTCGATTAGTTGATAAATTTCAGAAAAAAAAAAAAGAAAAGAAATTTCTGATAAAGGAAAGAAATCCATGACTGATGGGATTTCGTTCGTTTTTATTTATTTATTTTTTTTTTTTTTGTGATACGTGCTGAGATTAAGAAGATTCGCAATTTATTTTCTAGTTTTCACCTTTATGCACTTTGTTTTTTTATCTTCTCCTTCTTATTTCTATGTTGGATAAACTGCCCAAAAGTTTAGCAAAGAATTTTGTTAGTTCTTCTTGTTGGCTTTGGGGATATTTGTATATAATACCTACTTTTGAGTTTACTTATTCCTATTTCTTTGTGGGGATGATGATAAAGTTTATCGGTATTGATAAATGAGGGAGGACAAGGACAATATATCTTGAGTTTTATGGAAATTGCGTGGCTTTAAAAGCGCGAAGGTTCGATCAGAGCTGACGTAATTGATTTTTTTTAATTAAAAACACAAACAAGGTGTTTTTTTAGACGTGTGGTTTTCAATCTGGCAATACTTTTTTCGAAGTTGGTCTTTTTGATAGCTGTTACTTGACTTATGCGCTCAATTTTGTTTGCCATTTCATAATCAATAGATTTACTTCTGAACAACGTTTGCAAATCGTGCAAATTTCTTACCAACATAATGGTTCGGTTCGCGTGACGCATCGCGCGCTGCGTCCAATAATCGGTCGATATAATCGCAAAATCGCATAAATTCGAGCAACCATGGATCGGTTTCGCACCACGTTTATTCTAGTAAATAATGCGCATCCTTAGAAACGCCCTACAGTGCGCACCGAAGACGCTATTGCTGCTGTGGAGCATAGTGTCAAAGAAGTCGCGAATGAGTCCATCCGCCATCGCGCGCAACAATTGGAGCTGTCGAAAATTGGGCTTCTCGGCTGGAATTTATTCGAGCCAGTCGCGGCGGCCACTTGCCCGAAATCATTTTTAAAACATAATGGCAAACCCTTATATTTATAATAAAGCTAAATTCTTGGCCATAGCATTAAATAATATGCATTTTATTTCTTCTTGAAAACCACATGTCTAAAAAAACACCCTTTACTAGAAACTAGACAAAGCACCACTAAAAGTTTTTTGATAATCGGACCGCCTCCCGTGAAATGGCCATAACTCCAAGTCAAGCACACTTCAAGTAAAAAAAAGTGTGTTTGACGATGACGCAGTGGATGTAACTAGTCCTTGACTGCTTAGAGGTCCTACTCTTTTCGGGGATATAGGTCAATTCGCGTTCTCGAAAATGGTTAATTTCCCCTTGAGTATGGCGGATCTTAGGTCTAAACATAAGCTTTTCTAATTATCCATACTATTTCGTTCACAAATTATCGATCCTCTGCTAATAGGCAAAACTTTCATCTTTGTATCTTCTTGATAGTTTGAAACTTTAATGTGAAATCATTCAATACATCGAAAATGCTCATTTTACAATCAAAACAAATTTGTTTCCACACAATATGTAAGCCCACCTGATAAGAGCAGCTTTTTCGCCTATATAACTGTCCTTTGATCAAACAATTCAATAATGTTTTCCATGAAAAAGGATTCAAGTTCTTCTGCAATGAAGAATCGTTAAAAAACGCTTTGAGACCCTTTTTAATGACTTTTATTTATTTTTTTTTTTTTTTTTTTTGATTAATTTTGTTTGAAAATTTTAAACTTTGCCACTAATAGGCTTAAATTCAAAAATATTGAATCAACGGAAAAAGAGTGTGATTTTTTTTTGCAGAGACATTCTCCCAAAATATTTTCCTATACTTCAATAAAATCAATATATTTAGTTATTATGAACTTACATTATGACTTGATTCAGCAATTTGTTTTAAGCCAACCGACAAGTTCTTCAGTTTGCCAGCGTTTAGTGATAAACGTGACAGCAATGGTTTTGCTAGCCCACTCTTTTCAGCTTCTGCCAAATCTAATGCATTAGCACTCAATATAAAATCCTGTTTCGAAACCAAGAGATCAGCAAGTGTATTAACAGCATTTGCTCTTTCCTCTGCAGATAGAGCTTGCATTTGTCGACCGCCAGTTCGTGCTAAAATTTAAACACACATAATTTTGTTAATAACTGATTCCATATTCACAGCTACCACACTAGACTGAAGAGAGATAACCACTTTCCAAAAAAAAATGTAGATCTATTTACCATTTTCAGCTAAAGTTTCAACAGGAGTGGAAAATCCTTCGGTGGACTCGGTGAAGAACGTTCCCACCTTTCTGCCACCAATTATTGTTTTAATAGCTTTTTCCTGCATACCGTTGCAAATGACAACACTAACACCACGATCCAGAGCCCAGGTAGCTGCCTTTACTTTAGAGTCCATGCCACCAGTTCCAACCTATAAGGACGAGGAAGAGAGAAACCACGATGATGATGGTATTTGAAAAGAACAACTGTTCCTAGGATGATGCCATATCAAAAGGGGAAAAGTTTTACCTTTGATTTTTTTCCAAACTCAATGCTTCGCATATCGTTGGAGGTGTAGGTGTGCATTAACTTGGCACCATCCTCCCACGGTGGCTTATTGTAAATGCCGTCGACGTCTGACATCAAAATTAGTAAATCAGCTTGCACCTCTGCGGCTAGCATGGCTGCCAAACTGTCATTGTCCTTTATAGCAATACCCTGGCATAGGACATAAAATAAAATACAAACAAAAAAGAAATAGCAATCTTGTTATTCCTGCTACGGTATGTAGTTGGTTTATAGTGGGATTGAAAAAATAACAAGACGTATTTATACTATAAACAACTGATACTCACTTTCTTAGATCCGGCTGGTAGATCATCGTCCTTAATAAACATTGGCGGGGATACGGCATCGTTTGTATTAATAATTGGAACGATGTTCAAACTAATCAATTCCGAGAGCGTACAGAAGAGATTATTTCTTGTTTCTTCGTTGTAGAAATCTGGTTTTGTTACAAGGACCTGCCATGAATAAGAAAGAAAACGAAATGAAATAAACACCTTTCCTTTTGCGCCTGGTTATTTTAAAGAAGGCATGGGATATGGGAATATAAATACAAGATGTGCACTATTCGACGGCAGGCCCAGGCAGTACAATTATATTCTGTGCTTTATATATCTACTGAGTACTGATGCTTTTCTCGATGGGGAAGTGTAAGAGAAATAAGAAACTTTATAGGTTGTGCATTATTATGCAATGCAGATACCGCAATTACATTTGTTATTCATGAGTTCTTTTTAGTTTTGTCTTATGCAACCAACTTTGTTCATCATTCGAATCGATTTCGAGAATTGAAGTGTTTTGTGTGTTAGAGGAGCTTACATAAATTTAGTTTGTGATAGAGTAAATGAAGAGGGAAAATTACCACAAAAAGAAGTTCGAAACAAATTTCTTCCCAAACTGTAGGTATTGTAGACTTAAGAAGGTAGTTTATCATTTAATATTTATGATTAAAAATGTTTGCAATTTTTTTTTCTACTTACTTCAACTGAAATAGGTTTTTTTTTACCATTTTTTTAACATATTGAGACGCTTGCTTTCATATTTTGTTTAAGGATAAATTGAGGCGTTCAGAGTGATAGTAGAATAATTCCACCTCAAATTGGTGAAGATAAAACAAATTGTGAAACTATATGTTTTTGAAATCAAAGCCTTTGTCCAAAAATAAAGGCGATACTCTAAGGTCCAGTTTTTCAGTGAGAGAATAAAGATAAACCCGAGTTAACTCATCAAATTTGGATTAACTGAACAGATGGTTTTGATTTTTTATCCACCGAGTTTATTTAGTCGTTCCACATGCATTCTCTACCAAAAAACTGCTTCCTAAGTTCACTGTGGGTTAATTTACATCTAGAGTTAACTAACTCTGGTTTAACTCACCACTGAAAAACTGATACCGAGGAGAAACACAACGTATACCTATGAATTGCCTGGTAAATTGTGGTCACATGGGTTTTAAATCGGGTAATTTCTGTTGCAGATTTTCGACCATAAATTAACTAGTCGGGTTCAAGGTTTAGTTCAAGCTCACACTGTTGAGCTAGATCGAAAATGTAGACCAAACGTGAAAACCTTTTAGAAATCTACTGTTTTCTATCAAGTTCAAGGTTAAAATTGCTGCCCAAATTAAAGATGAAATGGTACAATGGTCGTATGTAGTGTACCTTGCAACCTTAACTTAACAAACAAAAAATTTTATGAGAATATTTTTTAGGTTGCAAATTAGTCCGCTATTGCTTTAACCAACAAGTAAAGCTGGCAACCATATTTATAACAAACTCCACTTTATTTTCGTGTTTTTTTTTGTAATATTATAACGAAGTTTAAGTTTATAAAAATGCTGCTCTAAATTGATTCTGCACCCTATTTAGAACATGCAACCCATATTTCTCATAATACAGGATGCTTCTAAGCGGCAATTTGGTAAAAATGTCTGTCCAAAAAATTTTGTGGGTACATTTTAGGGATGCTTCGCACATAGCCTATATGAAGAGCAAGCAACCAATATTTTTGTATATACAACGTGGTTGCAGAAACAATTTAGAGCATCATTTTTAGAAACTTAAACTTCGTTATAATATTACAAAAATAAACACGAAAATAAAGTGGGGTTTGTCATAAATAGGGTTGCCCAGCAATTTGCACATGGCAACCCTGATTTAACGAACAAAATTTTTAACTATACCTTCATATTTAGCGACTTAAATTTCATTTGAAAAGTTGATACCTAACGTGAGCGGGGGAAAAGTTCTTTCAAGGTTTTTGCAAAAATACGACTTCTTTCTATAAAAAATTTATATTTTAATATTAAAGCCACGTACAAACAGTGGGTTTTTTATTTTTTTTTTTTTAAATGTCTGACTTGTGTTTCTTTTAGCAATTGCTTACGCAGATTACTTTAAAGGTTACGATTTTGGCCAGCAAGACCGCAAGGAGCTTGGGATTATCATGAATTTATTAAGTTTATTTAAAGCCGCGTCCAGATCAATAAAAATTTGCGTTGTGCGCCGTGTTCGACGCAAATATTTATGTAGATGCAACAAAATACGCCAGTGTGGACGTCCGGACGCACACAAATTTGTGTGCCACATTCAACGCACGCTATCCGATTCCGATGGATTTTCGGCGCACACGAAAATATTTGCGGCGCAAAGGTGTTTTGATGTTGACAAATTGATGAATCAAGTTTATTAAAATTATTTTCCGTGAAAATTGAGCACTGACGCGCTGCACTTTAAGCACAAATTGATTCCAAAATAATTTGAAATTCTCGGCGGAAATATTTGCGGCGAATAGAAAATTCAAGGCGCACGGCACACAACGTAAATTTTTATTGATCTGGACGCGGCTTAACAATCCAATTTTATGCCAGATTATAATCAGCCTTTTTTTTGTGGGTTTCACTCGAAGAACATTCCGCCCGGAAAATTAGAAATTTCACTTTTCGCTTATTGTGAGTTTCACCCGAAATTTCATGATCGAAAAATTCCCCTTATTGTGAACATTCATTTTCGGTCGGAATTTAATGTCATTTTCACTTCTTTTTTGTAGGCGAACGAAATTTCATTCGGGCGAAACCTCACAATATAGCTTTTAACTTCCGGGCGAACAAAATATTTAAGGTGGAATATTTTTCGGGTGAAGCTCACAATAACAGCCAATATAAAAATTGAAAGTTTGTTTTTTTTTGTGATAAAAAACTAGCAGTTATCCTGCAAAGCCTACGCACCATCGTATTAATATTGAAGGTTTGAATGAAACAACAACCAACTGAGTGCGAGCCACCACCAAGTCTTTATGAAAAAGCTATAACGCTAACCTATAATGACTTGGAGGTAGCTCACACAGGTGCTTGTTGTTTCATTCAAACCTTTGATAGGTATAAAATTAACTCTGAAACCAAATTATAATAGGTATACCATGTCATCAATTCAATATCATAATGCTTTTGACATAGGTCTTAACTCTTAACCTTTTCTACTACATACTACGTCTAACAACTATCAAATCATCTCAATAAGAATCAACCATAAATCCTCTTTATACATAATAAAAAATTTAATATTGTATATTTTAGGGGCCCTCAAAGTTAATAGCAACCCGATACTTATTATATTTTTCGTCTTTATTAAAAAATAAAAACAAATTGGTATGTAGGTACTCCTTCCTCTGAATTATTTCATTCTGGCATTTCTAAATGCGTAAAATTATTTTGTATCTCTTTAACCTTTTCCCATATAGCCTAGTCCATATCGAAATCTTTCTACTCCGCTGACTTTTACCATTATTTCAATGCTAAGAAAAAAAAGGAAACAAATAATAATAAAATCAACATCAACCACAACTGCCAATGGCAATGCCAACATCAGCTACAGCAACTAATACAAAAAAAAAAAAAAAAAAACAAACAAACAACAAACCTGCGCTATCTTAACTCCATACTGTGCAAACATAGCATCATATAAGGACATCAATCCCGATTGTCCAACAGCAGCAGCTGCTCTAGGTTCCAATATAACTGGAGCTTCCTGTGGCGCCACAAATGAAAATCAAATAAAATAGAACAAAATTAAAATCAAGTATATATGTTAGATTTGGAGTAAAAAAAAATATAAATGAATATTTTTGTCTTCATCATTCTTTCATTACTAGAAGTGTGTTTTTTTTTCTTTTGTTGTTGTTGTGTTCCTTCTTTTATACTTTTATTAAAACCTTAACATACATTATGATGATCCTTTGGTGATAGAGTCTCTCTCATTGACAGGGACATTAATAGTTCTTGTGCGAGTTTTTGACTTCCAAATGCTACAGCTCCACTCGTAACCATCATTACTTCTCGTCCTTCCAAATGACATTCAGCAACCTTTATAAAAGAAAAAGAAAAAAAAAATAGAATAAACAATAAGGCATCTAACAGTCGTATATAGGAATATAGAGGTATCTATTTTTTGTATTAAGAAAAACTATTTCGAAAGAGATTGAGTGTTCGTATGATAATAATCAGATTTCAGATATTGGAAGCAGAGTTGTCGTTTTCCAAAATCCAAAGGTAGTAATATAAAAAATCATTAACTCTCTTTTTAATTTAGGTACACTGCTTAACCACCAATTAAAGTAGTAAATTAGGTTCCTACTTTAAGTGCTAACCTCCTACTCGATAATAGCGAATTGATAACTGACAAAATTTTCTGAATGAATGAAGACTTTTTGACTATTGAAATTAAAACCATGTCAATTAAATGATGAAAACCGGAAAATGATTGCTTGCAAATGATGAAGGTATATTTTTTTTAAAGAAAGCAAGAAGTTGGTAGCACTTATTTCTAAAATAAAGTATCTACTAATCCTGATTCATAAGTATAACACATTCGACAGCACTGCTAGATAAACCTTTAATACCTTCGGTTGCATAATGAATGTTTCCATGGCAGCACATGTTGTGATGGGTGTGCTTTAATAAAGAAGTTATAATATTCGACTGAAGGTAGATACTATAATATTTGAATCAATCTTTTGTGTCCTTCTCGATTCGTTGATACCATTATATTGAATCACTCCATTGTGACCTTTTTCTTAAGATATAAAGATGATTTTGAGAATTATTACTTTACCATCAACTGTAAGAAGATTTTCATAGTTTTTTTTTTTTTTTTATTTCCTTAGCAGATATCTAAACTAAAGCCATAAAGGAAATAAATTCGTTGGTAGGTACTAAAAAACTATCTTAAGGATTAAATAGTTTTCTGCTGAAAATGTAAATTTACAAAAGTAAATCATTAAAAAAAACCTATTGTTGACCAATTTCTGAAACTAGTTGACCTTTGTACGAGGTCACTAACGCCCGATTTCTTCACAGAAGTACTAAGCCAGCCTAGTACTCAGTCTAGCTAGACCAGGTACTAGCTCTGGTATTCGGTCCTAATGAAAAGTAAGTACCTGAGCATTTCTTCACATCACTAGTACCGGCATTTCAAATATTATGTTGATATTTATTTTGATTGGGAAATATTTTATTTTCGAATGGATTATGTCTATTTTAGAAAAATAAAAGGACATAATATTCATTTTAAGATAAATGATGTCTCTCCTAACACTCGAATGTGACTTTGCAACAATTTTCTGGTCTTCGATTTACGCAGTTAATAGGGAGTGAGAAGATGCAGAATATATACAGGAGTGATCAGTGGTGCTGTGTTCTGAATCAGCTATTGATTTAAATAAAATATTGCGTGTTATTTTGTGCTTGGAGTTTTTTTTATTTCTGTTGGTATGTGTGGTGACAAGCTTGGAGAAATTGTGTGCAATTTATGTTCGGTTCATGCAATTCATTGGTCGCGTTCGAGAAACTATTTAAAGAGACGTTGTTTCTCGATATAAAGTCCATAAACCATGGGCAATTTGTGCTTTTACGGTAGAATTAACGTCCATAATGGACAACATATCCAGTGTCATTATGTCATCACTGTGCATGTGCAAAGTCCTATAGCTAATACCGAGTCCTAAGTAGTACTCGGTACCAATTTGACAGAACAAGGGCTTAGTACTTATGTGAAGAAATCATTTGGTACCGATTTGAGTACTAACAACTGGTATAATAACCAGGTACTAGCTGATTTTGAGGAGTCAGCTATAGTACCGAGTCCTACCTAATACTCGGTACCAAATTGACAGGACTATAGGGCCTAGAACTTGTGAGAAGAAATGAGTTGATACCTATTTGAGTACATATTTTAGGACTAGTACCGGTATTGCCATTAGGACTCTGTGAAGAAATTGGCCGAAAGAGCCGTTTGCTAACAGGAAATATAAATATTTATGTTCTACTTAAACGCTTATGTTCTACTTTTTCCTCAGTGTAAAGTATCACATAAGCTCTTATGTTGAACACAAAATCTTAAGATTTGCTTCAGCAAATATGCCTAAGACCTTTTAGATGATATACTTTTTTTACGTGTATCCCAAAAATGAGGTGCTTACAATCTCTACATTCTTCAACCTTGAAAAAATTAGTAAACTGAAACTACCTTTGTTGGTCTAGAGATGAGCAAAAAATCACGACCTGTGAGTCAAAAATCACAATCACTACCTGTGAGCGACTCTTTAATAAACCTGTGATTGCCCTTAATGTGATTGAAAATCACAACTGTAGTAAAATCACAACAAAAAGAAACGATTCACAAATCACGACAATCGCACAATGAACTTTATGAACTGTGAACAAAATCACGACGAGAGAAAAGTCAACAATGAGTAAAATAAATCAGAACGAGAACTGTAGTCGTGATTTAGTTATTATTTTAGCAACTGAACGAAATCACAATACAGAAAAACAAAATCTCAGGACTCATGATGAAAATATGAAGAACAGATTAATTCTTTTATTTTAAGTTTAGGATCTAGATGGTAGAACTGAATTGTGAACTGAGGTCCTAGCCTGGTTGTGATTTTGTACACAAGGACAAGGAAAAGTGAAACTAAAATTTTGACATTGCAAATCTTAGGGGTTTCCACTGGAGCTAGAGAGCTGGAGGAGACACTAAGGTAATTTCCACCTCCTGAACCGATTGACGTACTCCGTTTTTCGATCCGCCGTGATAAAATTTTGACAGTGCAAATTTTCGGGTTTCCACTGGAGCTAGAGAGTTGGGCGAGACAAGGTAATTTTCACCTCCTCAATCGATTGGCATACTCCGTTTTTCGATCCGCCGTATGTATGTATTGGAAATTTTGGGCATTCGATATTTTAGACATTCGAGATTTTGCTATTCGATAATTTTGAATTCGGGACTTGAGATTTTTAGCATTTTTGTTTTCATGGTTATGTCCTACGAGCTAATTTTAATTACTTATTTGTTGTCCCCATTTAATTACATACTTTATATTTTACTGAGAATTTTTTTTTTTTGGCCTCAAAGATATTTCAAACTTGAAAATCACAATCACAGGTTAAACTTACAGTGATTCAGAAATTACAGTCACAGTTATACCTGTGATTGGAAAGTCACAGTTTAGCTCATCTCTATGTTGGTCAATTACTGATTTTTAGATAGAATACTTTTTTTCGCGAATATCCCAGTAAAAATTTTTAATTTGTCTTAAAGAGAACACAAGAGACAAATTAATTCAAGGGCTCAAGGCCAGAAAAATTTTGCTGAATAGTTTCCAAAGCAACATTCAAAATATTATTCAACAGTCTAAAGACAAAATTATCAAGCAAAAACAACGAATAGTTTTCTAGTTTGTGTTGAGGACCTTGGTAAGAATATATTTATTTATCAACTTGAATTTGAATCAATGAACAGTAACAGTGTTCCAGAAAATACTTTTATATTATTTAACAGTCAAATTTGTAAACAAATTAGCTTAAGAGCATTTGCATCGTTGGAGCAATGCCTATTCTTGACCGGATCATGGACCCTCACCTGGCTTAAACGCATGAAAACCTTTAAGTTTTACAAGCATTTAAGTTCTATGAAATGTCAGCATAGAGCAAGGGTGATAACATTTTTATTTGGAACTTTTATCCAAAAACAAAAGAAAATGTATAAAATACCCACAAATAATAAATATTTCTTGATATACTAGATCTTATAAAAAAAAATATTAACCTCAGGCTTCTTTCCTGATTTTCGATGCCATATATATGGATAAGGGACTTCACTGTTTTAAGTCCTTTTAATTTAAATTTTAACTTGAATTGGCAGGCAAAATTTCGTTCTGAAAAAAACTCAGATACACTTCACTTCACTGAGTGATTTGTTTTTGCCATTTTCCAAAATAAAAAAGCTCAATAAAATAACCAATCTGTTATGATATTAAAAAAATTACCACCGCCATCATTCAATTGAAAAGAAAACTCCAATTTTAAAACCTCAGCACATTTTCTTTTGTTATACCTACTAAGTTAACTCTCATTTATCAACAATCCATCATCATCAATTTCAAATCAATCCAGAAGTCATTTTCTCAAAAAAAAAAAAAAAAAAAACAAATCTTCACGCACCATTATCCTTTGAACTTTGCCTAAAGGCTTCAAAGTCAAACATTCTTTTTTACAATTTATTCTAAAAAAATTAATTTCAAAACAAATCTGTTGATTCATTTACCTTAAAACAAATACTAATAAAAACAAAATAAAGAATGACATCCCTATGAGAAAATCCTATCAGTCTTATGTATACATAAACATGTACATACATATGAAAAATTGCTGATAATCTAAATATAAAAAAGCCCGAGAATAATAGAACACATAATGGGGTTCATAAATTATCCTTCTTTTTGTTGCCTATACATAACGTCCAATAAACACAATTTAAAATGAAAGAAGAGAAGAAAAAAAAATACATATACATATGTACATAAAACAGAAATGTGATATATTTGAAAGGATAAACTTTCAATTTTACAAGGACATCCATACATAATGACATAATGTGTAAACTTCAGAAATCCCCCTCCTGCCTAAAATAATAAAAAAAACTTTTGAAGGATACAAATTAGAAGTCAACATGTTACTTTTTTTGTTCGAAAGGAAGGTGGTGGAATTCGAAAGGACTCCCATTTTTAGTTTGAGCCCTGAGAGCAGTATATTTATCTGCTCCTTATACTGATGCTATATTCTGCAGCATACGACACCGACATAAACTCCAAACACCCTCTGAATTAGTTATCAGCATAAAGGATCTTGGGGCGGATTCCAGGCTACCAGAACCAGAACGTTTATTTAGTTCATGTATTATGAGCTTGAGAAATTATTTCGCACATGACTTCCGTCAGCGTCATGGGTCGAAATATCATTTTTCAAACAAAAAGCTTTCATCCTTGATTCTCTCTATACAACACTATAAAACACACCCAGTATAGCCAGTCAGTGAAAACTAAAAAAAAAAAAGAAGCATTTTTATGATGAAACTGGACTCAGGTGAACTGGAGAGGAAAATAAACGAATAAACAGGTCATAGCGTGAGGAGATGTCATTCGTCTAAACACTTAACGTTGAAGACGTGATATGGCATAGAAAAATGTGTTATGTTGAGAATGATGTCCTTGAATGGTAACAATGATCTCGGGAGCTATTGATTTTTCTTGTTTCAAATTTATGTCTTACTGTCTTACATCTTATATCACTCTTGTTCTTGGTTTTTAAGATTATTCCCAAAGGTTAACTTTATTTTATGGACCATAAACATGACTTGGGTCATCCTGCATCCACATTATATAAAAGTTCAAAATTATACAGGAAAGGTTAATTTTTTATTTCGGTTAGCTGACATTAGAAAAAAAAAAAACAAAATGTGGTCGCAATTAGGATAATGTCCCTAAATTTATTTAACAATCTCTTGTGACCCTGGAATTGTTCTTAAGTGACAATTTGGGATATTTCGGGGCAATCGGACTTTATACTTTCTTATTCGCATCAATTTGTAGGTAGGTATATTTTAATTTTTCGCGTCATAAATTTTTGTAATTTTCTTTTGGGTCGTTCTCAATTATTTAACTATATACTAACATAAGTCTAAGTTGGCATTCTCTTAATCTTTTTGAGCTTTTTAAACAATTCCAGTAGATATGTATTTTTTGATCTTTTGGTGTGATGGTGTTTTTTATTCGAATTCTTAAGCATTCTCAAATATGTATTTAATTCGCTTTAAGTTTTATAGATTCTTGAAGTCTTTTAAAGTCCTTAATAGGATTTTAGTTTTTTTTACAGTCTTTGAAAATTTCTAGTTTTTAACAATTTTAAAATTTTAGAATTTCTTGAAAATTTCCTTGAAGCTTCAGTCTTTTTGAAGTTTTGTAGTTTTTTTGTTATATCTTATAGTCATTTTGATTGTTTTGGCGTTGGATAATCTTTTTAGTCCTCTGAACATTTAAGTATCAAATGATTTTTTAAGTTTTTGAGGCATATTAAGTCCCTTGAAGGGTTTTAGTACTGTAGACTTTTTTAAGTTATTATTAAATCATTAAAAGTCTAAGAATCTTACAGTTTTTAATTCTCTTCGAGTCTATTATTACTTTTTTAAATTTTAAAGTACAGAAAATTGACTTAGATGTGACATTGGAAACCATTTTTTAAGAGATAATTTATTGTTTTTTTTTATTTCGAATCCGTTAATATTCTTATTAATGATACCCAACCCAAATCTATCAATTGATTAAGCATTGCATCCCGAAAAGCAATGTAAACTCTGCCAACAGTCTTACACTGCCATTTAAATACTTCACCCTCTCCAAAGTCACTAGCAAAAGGTTCACAACCTTTTTTAAGGTCATGCAAACATGAAATCTTTATACCCCTCCGAAACTTTTATTTAAAAAAGCTCCTTCATTATTCAACTAAGAAAGCTTTTTAATATACATATAAATAATAAACTTCATAAAAAAATCAAATCAATAAAATACCTGTTCGACAATTGAAGCCAATCGTCCCAGAGCAAGTCCATGGCTATCCTCTCGGGTGATGACAGCGCTACCAAGTTTAACGACCAATCGCTTTGCGTATTTTAATTGACTCCTTTCGGTGAATGTAACTGTTTTCTTTTCGGAGATTAAACCTCGTTTATCATGTTGGATATTTTTGCTCTGTGAATTCAAATAAAAAAATAAGAATAATTAGAATAAACTGTTCATAGCAGACACAAACAAACTGATTATTATAGCAGGGATGATGAGTGGAAAAGGGCGAGATGATAATCGATTTCTTTGCTAAGAAAATATTTTTTTTCGTCTGGTTATCTTTATCTCTGAAAACGTCTAGTCGTTCATTTTATTTAAGACTGATGCTGAAGGATATTTTGGGTTTATGTAGGTACATATGTAGGTTCATATAATAAAGTTATCGGAAAAATTCACCGGAAGCAGACGAAAATTTATAGATGATGTCATCGCATTCCTTTAGAATATAAATTTCAAAAAGAATTGCTGATAAATTATAGTTCTAAGAATGATAGATCTATGATTGAACTGAATCAAATCAATCATAGGTTAACCTTTTAGAATTTGATCTGAATTATAAGAGAAATATTTCCAGTTTTATGAAAAAAAAAAAACTATTTTAAGAAATCGTTGGTATTTTACTGCATCCCGTGATGGATTTATCCCTAGGCCCGTGAGGCCCCGCAAATACTTAGAAACAACAATTTTTTTAAGGAGTGGAAATATAAGGATGATTACAATTAAAAATTTATTTTGATTCGTTTTGTTAACTATAAATTTTTTTATTAGATAATTTTGCTATTGAATTAATATTTAATTCTTGGCAGGGCCGGACCAACCATATGTGCAAGATGTGCAAATTCACAGGGCGCGAAATTCTGGACAAATTAGCAGGAGCAAGAAATTGTAATCCTGATCTTATACAAACAAATATGCACTGCCATTTGCATTTTAACCACAAAACTTGTTCAAATAATCCCTGTGCTAAGTTATTCCTTGCATACTAACTAACATCACTTTCATTGTTGCATTCAAATAGAATTTAGCTCAAAATATCGTAAAATTAAAGATCACACTACAACTATCTACGCATTGAAAGTCTACCTCCTGGGTAATGTGGAACAGTCTTATGCATGTGTATCAGTGTATGTATGTTTGGATGCAAGTATAAAAAGGGGCGTGTTCCACAAATCTTACATAGGGCGCAAGTTTGGCTGGGGCCGGCCCTTGTTTTTGGTTATTTATCCAAAAGCCACAGAACTATTTTTGCTTGGGAGAAATATCTTTGTCCACCTTTAAAATGGTGAAAAGCTAATAACGTGCAAGTATTGGCCAAGACACACTTAATGCCCTAGTATTATTGTCAGGCTGAATTAGTTCAAGGAATAGCAAAATCGACATTTACGTCCGAACCAACGCGAAACAATGGATTTTATAAGTTAAAATTTTTTTTTGTTTTTATTTGTCATTATTTAAAAAAAAAATGAATGTAAGCCAATAATGAGTAAAATTTTAGATTATATTTGATAATTTAAATATTTAATAATGAGGTAGATATATATTTTTGACAATAATTTTTACAAAAAATCGAACCTAAATCCGCCACTGATTGGAGATATCGGATATTGTAAAAATAAAATGCACGACTGGATCGGACCAATTTGCTCTTGTTATCTTTATTTATCTTATAGAACATGCTTATATAACATTATATTAGGGAAAATGGTAAAGAAGTACAAAACTCATTCTTTAAATTGCTAAAACAACTCCTAAAAAGTTTTGAAAATTTAAGAAATCGTTACACCGATTTTCGTCAAAAAAAACTGTGTGCAAAAACTATGGTTGAACAAATATTCTGAAACATATTTGGGGTTTAATGAGGTCACTATACTCTGTCCAACAAAAATAGGCAGTACACGTCTTATGGGAAAGCTTTTTCAAAATCAGTAGCGTGCCATATTTTTGCACCATACTTAATTGAAATAACTCCTCCACAAAAAGTGTTTGCCCGCCCATGAATTTCCAATCGCTTTGGACACAGACCCAACATCCTATTCAAGGCACATCTGAGTGTGCATGTGCACTGAATTGCTGTGGTCAATGGCGATTGGCTACTGCTTGATGTACATTCAGAGTTACCCGTGTGCGTGTCCATTTGGTAATTCGTTCAGCTTTTTTTCCTTGAGTTTCTGTTAACGTGCTTTTCATTTTTGAGCATTAAGAAAAAGCTTGATGAGTGTTATCATGTACACTACGACAACACTGTGAAAGCTTTAATGAATAACGGATTTATGCAATCCATTGTAGCCAGAATTAGAGGCAAACGTCCTATCTTGCCTACACTGTCAATTTTTGTTGGACAGAGTAGAAGCCATTTCAGATGATATAGTTTTTTTCGTGAATGAGATCCTAAAAATCGATGATGACCTTGAAAGTTTTTAACCATAGATACAAATTTTCTGCGGCTGTCCAATTTTTGAAACTAGTTCACTTCTGTTGACCAATTACAGACCTTTTAGATATATTTGGTCTTGTGAATAAAAAAAAAGCTAAAGCTAAAACTTGGATTTTTAAGTAAAAGCCAGGTTTTTGGTGAATAAAAATAAGCTTTAACTAGCTTGTTAAAGATATCTTTTAGTAACAGCTATTTTAAAATAGACAACGCTAAATTCATTTAGTTTTAACTTTTTTTTCCAGCCTTAGCTTCAATTTGTGTGAATAAAAATAGCTTAAACTAGAATATTATAGTTAAAGCTACAAAAAAATCAAGATTTTTTTTACTTGTCTAGCAACCTTTGACTAGCTCTTATTTTTATTATTGTGTTTATACGCGTAAGAAAACCAAAATTTTATTAGAAACGGTCGGAATAGTGATGAGGCTTTTCATAGTTTTCAAAAGAAAATGTTCAGTGGCTTTCTGATTACTTTTAAGGAGATTCAACAGAGCACTGAACTCTGAGCAGAGAATGCAGATATTTTTGAGATATCTGTGTGAACTTGGATTTCGGTAGTGCGGTGTAGGACAAGATCTTGGAGTCGAATGCTCTTCTGTATGCAAGACTGTTATAAGCACGTGGCCACCAAGTTATGAAAAGGCTCACATTCATATTAGATTGCCGTCGATTCACAGAGAAACCGAAACAGAAAAGGCCAAATGGGTGGAAAAATAAACGTTTCCCGGAGCTTTTGATGGGGCAAATTTTGCTATCTCCAAACTCCCAAGATTTTCTGATGAATACATTAATCGGAAAGGCTTCCACAGCCTTAAGGTACAAGCCATATGCAAAGCAGCCGAAGAATTCACAAGTGTGGACGCCCAGTGGCAAGGGTCAATTCACGACTCATGGATCTTGAAAAGATCATCAATTTATGCATCTATGAACGAGAATTTTCACGTAAATTCTATAATTCTTGGAGAAAATCACCTTACAAAAATCCTCAAACAGATGCAGGAAAAATATACAATGAAGTATTGTGCCGACAGTGCGTTATAATAGAGAGATGTTTTGGCCAAGTGAAGCAGAGGTTTTCATGTCTGCAATACAAAATGAATGTTGCAACAAGCATGGTTCCCCCCTAGTCATTTGTTGCTGCGTGCACCACAATCTGGCACCACGATCTTCAAGCTTCTTCCCTGCCAGATAGACCAGACAAACCAGACAGACAACAAAACCAACCACTAGATGAAGACCGAATTGATGATAACAATTCAAGCGAAAAAAACCTTCGTAGACGAGGGCAGCAGCGCAGAAATTAAATAGCTCCATCAGCAAAGACTGACGGACAAAATGATAAAAAGATTTTTTACCCGCAACCAATGCTTGCCCTTTAGAACAGATAAAAAGTTATGGCAAAACAAAATGCAAAACAACCTTCCTTTTTAATTCGCTCTAATAAAAACAGTTCTAGCTAAAGCTATTTAAGTCAAAACATGTGAATAAAAAACCGAGATCTTAAATAACGAAGCTAAAGCTATATTTTTCCAGCTCAAACTATTAAGCGTTATCATTTTTTTATTCACATGAAATAAGGCTTAAGCTAGAACTGTCTAGCTTTGGCTGCTAGTAAAAGCTATGAATAGTTGGCTTTAGCTTCCTTTAAAAAAAGTTTTTACTTTTACTTGAATTCCTAAAATGTTAAAACAATGAAAAATCTTGTTTGTTTTTTTTTTATGAATATTTAAAGAATTCTTCGAGAATCGGAATTAAACTGTCGGTAAATTCACCTGTAAGTTCGTAGTCACATATTCAAAAAACTTCAGGAGAGTAAGAATTATTTCTGAACGAACAGATGGTTTTCCCAAAATGTCGAAATGTCCTTCAATGAAGCACTTTTTTTTTACTTTTGCTTCTGAATATTTTGTCCATATTATTCGGTATACCTGCATATTTTTGAATTTTATTATAACTCAATACCTTATCATATCGCACTAATTGTTTGATTATTATATGATTGACAAGATAGCAAAACACAAACGCTTGTAATCACTACTTACGAGTTACGAGTGGTAAGTAGGTATACATAATGTATTGAATTACAGTATCACAAATCAAAAATAAGTTTGTGTACAAATATATGAGTGTCGGCATAATCTTGTTTGTTTTGTTGTAGCTATCATGTGGCAACATACTGACTTACTTTTTCTTGCTATTTATTTTGTCCTCATTTATTTATTGCTAGCCATTATTATTTCAACAAAAAAAAAAAAGATATAATTTTTGGAATAAAATGAAAAAAAAAAAACCATAAACTTATACTCATGTACTTTTATACATATTTTTGTTTAAAGGTTCTATTAAATAACATCGAACGGTATCAGTGTAGTTAGTACATAATTTCAAGTATTTTTGTTTTGATTATCTTAACTAATAGAAAAAAATATAACTTTGATATGCTTATAGCGTTATTTATTTATAAAGTTCATAGTGCAATAACTTACGTCAGATTTTTTGCATGCAAAAAAAAAAACAATCTAATGATGGAGATGATGCTGTTTGCTTTGATTGACAAGACACATGCGATATTGAGTATTTTAAATGAAAATTCATCATCAGACCTTATCAAAATTAATTTTTTTTTTACGGAAGTGTCTGATGGGCTGTTATGAGATTTTTTTTTTTTTTTTTTGTAGCTAGTCTTATATGTATAAGAACGTTAGTTCTACCGAAAAAATTAACGAGTTTTGTAACCTTTTTTTTATTACTACAATAACATTTTACTTATTATTAATAATAATTGGCAAATATATATTTTAAGAGCTTGAAAAAATTTCAATTTTTGCATCGTAGTTTATTTCTGTTTGAATTGATTGAGACGCTGAGACTAAACGCACTGATAAAAACAGACAGATCTAAAGCAGAATTTCCTTACTTTTAGACCTTTTAGAAGTACCTACTCGTGGTTTTAACTTCTATTAAATCTAAATTTTTGTTACAAAAAATAATTAAATCAATATCATTATATTTAAATAAATTCCTGAAAATATCACAATGACCTATATCTCAACTGTTTGATAATGATTATTATTTAAGTTTTATATCTATACAAATAAACATTAACACCTCTTATCTTCTTTTAACGCAGACTATAACTTAATGATATAAAACTGTTTGTTATGTATGTTTTTAGGTTTTTCTATATTAAATAAGACAAATTGTATTTACTCCATGGATACTATATTGTTTTTAGGTTGAAATAAATTTAAAGTCAGTAAGAGTATACCTTTTACGATATAATACACTGTTTCATTAAGGTTTTACTTCCGGGACGATACGTACATCAAGAGGAATTTTGGACTTAAGAATGATGAATTCGTATTATTTTTGTCATAACATTTTAATAAATGAAAGTCTGGGCACTATTAAATTTTTATATTGTTTCCAAGTATGTATTGTGGTATATTTTATAGATTTTGCTGTGATTTCCTAAATCGCAGGCATATTAAGATCCCTGTAACAGACTTTGAGACTTATTTATCAAGAATATTTTATATATTTTTATTTATTTCTTTGTGGGTTTTTTTAAATGCAGGCTCGTATTTAAAGTTTATTCCGTAGGAGGCCCATACCAACTTGCAAAACCCATAATTTTTATTAACAACACTTTAAAAGTACTATAATACACTTTAGCTGAATGTTAGTTTTAAATAGTTATAATTAGAAGAGCATCAAGTGGGCTTAAAAAAAATGGTGGGACGGGGGGAAGTTGCTATTGTAGTTTTAATTGCAATTGCTGTTTCAGTTACATTTGTAACGGGTGAAATTGCAATTCGAAAAAAAATACAATTTGTTCTGAGAAAAAGCTCTTTTTTTTGGTCCAGTTTTTCAGTGCATGATTTAAGTTGGAGTTAAATCAGAGTTAGTTAATCCTGCAAATACTTTAATCCCGAGTTAACTCAAAAGTAGTTTTACAGTGGAGAATTAAATTCAACTCCGAGTTGTCAAAAATCTTTCAAAATCGAAATGCGCCAGTAGAGAAATCAATGTTTCGCTATCGAATTCGAGATGGCGCCACTATGAAAATCACCCTTTCCATGGTGTTCTACCTCGATTTGAATAGATTTCTGACACGCATCTTTAACTCGGGTTTAACCCCGGAACTAGGATTATCTCGCACTGAAAAACTGGGCCTTAATTTGTATTACCTTTGTACATATTGATTATTCTGAAGTATTTTAAGACTTTATTGTTTTGAATGTGTCCTAACTTACTGCCGACATGGCAAAAGACGTTAAATTTTATTAATTGTGTTTTTTTTTTTTTAAGTTTCGTTAGGTACAAATATCCCACTTCTGATGGTTGAATCATTGGTTTGGATTGTATAATGTCGGAAACCTGTTTCCTTCAAACTGAAACGCAGTTTCATTAAATTCAGTTTGAACATCAAAGATACGAAATTTATATTCAAAATATCTTTTAAGACCTTTTGGAGAAAATTTGAAAAAGTAACTTTTTAGATAAGCTTAAATAAAAATTCTAGTTTCTCTCCTATACGGTAAAAATTCGTATACGTATACATAATTAAACTGAATTCAAAGCAAATTTGTCAAACCGTTTAAGTTTTAGGTCGATGTACCTATACACCTTAATGCACAGGGAAGCAGACAGACAGGGGGAAAGATATGATGAAAACCCATTTTTTGGAATTCTCCGTCATCGTTATGCTTTGAAATTTTATTTTATTTAAAGTTTTAGAAATTCCAGGCTGAATTTAAAACATTTTTTTTGTTTTGTAATGTTTTCAACTTACAAATAATCCGTTTTGAGAACTGAGACACCTCCAAAGATTCAATTTAGGAACGACATTTTTTGTCACAAACACTGAGGTGGTAAATCCTTTGCGTAGCAAAATCATTTTGCTATCCCTATTCGGCTTTCAATTATCACAAATTTATTTTTATTTCACTTAAATTAAATTATAGGTAAGTTTCTATACCTAAATGCAATAGTAGTATTCAATCACAGATTTATTTTTATTTTCAATTACATAGGTATTTTACGAAGGAAAAAAAAAATAGTTTAATGAAAAGTTAGTTGGATTCTCAATCCTAACCCAGACACTTTACTTATTGTTCAACCACCCCGCTGACCGATTTCCAACTGAAACACATTATTCGCATTCGAATAAAGCGTCTGATATTAATTCGTATTTGCTCGATGGAATGAAAATACTTAAATTTTGTTATCAGTTAGTGTAGTGCGCGTTGTTATCACTAGCTATTCAGGGTAAGAGAACTTTACCCTTCGTTCTGAGTTTGATGTTGAATGAGCTGTGCTGAATATCAAATGCGGGCGCGGGGGAAGGGTGTTGTTTTGTTTTATCTTTGACACTGACGGAAGATTGTTTTCTTGCTATAAATTGTGTTTGTATGGATTTTTTTTTTATTAAATTTTGCAAAAATCTAAACAGAACATGCTATTACATTAGACAAAACCAAGAGAGAGACAGAGATATATGAAGGTTCTCGTGTCGTAAGAACACAGAGAGTTCATTGGAATTTTATCACCCCCTAGATCCTTCATGTTGTTTATAGCTGTTGGTTGCACTTTGTTCTTGTTTTTATTACAAAATAAACTTCAAATTGTCTTTGTGTTGTTGTGTTGGCAAAGTTTTTCAGGTACCAAGATATTTCAATGATTTATTTCACGAATGCCCTGTTGTTTTTGCGAAGTAATAAACTATGACAAAGAGAATTCGCTCAGTGAATTATGTCATTCGATTAACATAGCTAAACTATGATACTTATTCTCATAGAATGGATGTAAAAGATATTTATTTTGTTTAGATAATTTTTCAAGATACATCAGGCAGAAACATTTATATACCCAGATACAAAAGGTTCTTCGGTAAGTGGGTGAAAAATTCGAATAAGATTAGGTACCTAAAGTTTTCGAAAAAAAAAATTGATAGATAAATTTTACAAACGGCTTCAGCTTACGAAGTGTTGATATCGGGTTTTCGACCTGGATAGACGAATGGTATCGATATTTCACTAAACTGTTTAGACATAGGTACATAAATTAGGTACATTATTAAGCTTAAAAATAATGGGTATTAAAATGAAGATAGAGAGCTGAATGAACTTCTATGGGCCAATTTGTGATGTACCTTGGGTTCTAAGGCTGAGGTTTACTCGTCGGGTACAGGGTTAACTTAAAGGAGGTACACTAAAACTTTAGTAATTTAAAAGGTCTTTCTTTATTAATACTCCCATATTAATATTAATTCATTAAATCTTAAATTATAAAGTTAATAATAGGTTCTTCTCTAATGTCTCCTAGTCGCTCGGCTTGGTTTCTGTTCAATAACGGCTTTGCAGGTTTTTCCTTGGGGAATTTCCTTCTCGCAGCTTACTTCTTCAATCTGGATTTCTTTGGTTCGTCTAATATGGTTTATCAACGGCTTTTAACCGGCTTTTAACCGGCTTATCAAACGGCTTTTAACTGGCTTATCAAACGGCTTTTAACTGGCTTATCAACGGCTTTTAATCGGCTTATTTTTATGTGTTCTCTACTAAATCGAGACCCCTTACCTCTGGTGGGGGGAAGTCTTCGAAAAAGTAATTTGAAACACAACTTATACTTATTTTTAATCAAAACTATACTGAACCCTTACTAGGCTCCTTTGCGGGCTTATAGCTAATAGTCGATCGTGTGGGATTCTTTTCAGTTATCATTTTGTCAAAACTAGTTTTATACGTTAACGCATTTATATCTTTAAAAAAACTCCTATTGAAACTTATTAAAACAAATATTAACATATACTTATGTTCGGTTTCACAAATATTTAACAGGCTTTTAAATTTTTAAATGACGTATTTTGTGTGGAAAAAACGTCATTTAAATATTTAAAAGCCTGCTAAACAGTTAAAAGGGCTTTATAAAATCGGCCATTAGTGTTGGAACAAATGATTATAAAATCTGTTGCAATTTGTCAATTTATACTTTCATCACCTTGCTACAGATCATCAGTATTTTCAAACAATCTTTATTTTATTTGCAATTCAAAATCATTTGCATTAAAATCGAGCAATTCGGTATTCTTATCACAAAGTGGACTTGAATCCTTGTCCATTTTAGACTCAGGTCAAAATTGGGAAACATCCTCATCGAAAACAGAATCCTTGAAACGAAAACCTTCAAAGATTTCAATATTAGAGACCAGAACAGGACTGATGTTAAACGTATTGAAAATACCATTAATAACCTATTGGTCACTAAATATGTAGTCATAAAAGGTCAAATAGTTTCAATAATTGGACTTTCATAAGTTTTTTAATGAATTTTTAAAGATTTTTCAAGTTAAATATATAGATTAATGATAGACCAGTGGATGTAGTGCTTGACTGCTTACTTAGAGGTGTGTGTTCGAGCCCCACTCTAGGCAGCATTCTTTTCTATATTCCCGCAGTTATACAACTGGACGCCACCCGTAGGATTCCATGAGGCAATTAATACCTTATTTCTCAGTCCACTGTGCCAACAAAAATTCTTACCTATCCTTCTATTCCTTCTAACTAGTGCCGTGCAATTCAGGTTGCATTTAAAAGACCAAAGGTCTAACAGGCATATAGTTATAAAAATAATTACCTACTGTAGGTATGTATAACTAATTGACCTTTTACAAAGAGAAGTTGAATTTTCACAAGATAATTTTTATAATAAGCCCCAGTCCAATAAACAGCAGAAAAAACTAATTTACATAAATTGAAAATAAAACAGGGCCAAGAATAGAGCCCTGAGGGACTCCACTAGCGTTTAATACAAAATTGGAAAGGACTTATTTAAATTCAACTGCTTGCAATATATCAGTTACGTAGGTAGGTTATATATTTACAAGGTTTATATAGCTTCCCAAAAATCGTCTGTAACACTTAATAAACCCAAATAAAACCTTTTTTTTTCAAAACAGTATACGCTTTCAATAAGTATTAAAGATAAATAGTTGTAAACAAATTATTTTTTTTTTTTTTCAAATTTTATATACATAGATAAGTCCGTTTTCCAATCTATATCATAACGACAGTTTATACTCATCACAATCTTACAAATGTTCATCGTTCCCAGGAAACCTCAAGAAACAGAGCGACATTCACTTTCTTTTATTTAAAAATTAAAAAAAAAAAAACAATATCCCATTTTCCCTTATGTCGTTCGCAAATGATTTAGAGACCTTTCGCTTAGTTTCTACCATTTTTGCACTCCATTAAATCTCAACGCACCCCTGATGTGTTGCGGATGCCAACATTACACATTTTAAAAATGATTTATCATCACGCAGGAAAGTGAATAGAAAATAAATACAAATCTTCATTATAGCAGATGTGATGGGTTTTGCATTGAATTTAATTTTATTTATGGATTTTTTTGTTTTTTTTATTTTAAAACAATATTTCGATGTGAACCTGCATATAATGCATTTTTTTTTTATAAATAAAAATAACAAAGAAATTATATTAAGTACCTATTGTATTTATGTGGAACGGAGTCAAACGAACAACACGTGACCTTAAACGAACGAGCGAATGGAAGAACGAATAAACTACTCATTACAAGAACGAATAAAAGTAATTGAACGTCTATTTGTATTTGACAAGTGAGTCACATTTACATTCATGCCGTTTATGGAATTCGCAATTCTGGGTTCGCAGTGCAGTGCACTCGTTCCTCCTTACTAATTTGCTATGAAAAGAAAAGAGAATACAGCACTGCGAATCATCGCGAATACATTATTGCGATAGTTGGCATGACTATTTCTATTTACTGTCGATGTCCAGTGCTACCAATATATCTTTTTATTTGCTTATAACTTTTTTATGTCAAAATTAAGCTTATGCATTTTTAAGCTATGTACATAATGGGTAAGGGAAAATTGAAAAGATGGCTAATGTTATTTAACTGTGAAATTTGAACTAGGCCTTAAGGTTTAAACCCAAAATACATTTTTAAAAAATAAATCAATCGCAACAGAGATCACACGGTGTGCACTGTGCAGTGAAAATTCTTAAGAGGAGGTAAAAATTAAAATTAGTACTTTTGTGTTTGTGGACTGTGCTGAATGAAATTCAAATGAAATTTTTAATCACAAAGTAGATATTTATTTTCACTCTACAGTTGTTCACCCAAACTTATGTACCTTTATATAAAATGTTGGAAGACCATTTACCGTATATAAAAACATCTAACCTTAAATTATAATTGATTTCAACAAGAATGTATATACATATATATGTAACTCTAACTGACCATCACTTTGTCTTTGTCGACTGCATTTTTTGCGAAAATTCCAAGTTCCTTTATCTATAAAGAAAAAAAAACAACACCTCTTCAGCCGAACATATTCTTCATGATTACTATTATAATTTTAAAATTTAATAGAAAAATGTGTCATCTAATGCACTTAACCGGCTTCTTAAGTATCAATGTTTTTAAAATGTAATTTTATTTTTTTTTTTTAAAGAAGCCTGTTCGTTAACCGCCTTGGAAAATAATGTTATCATCAATTTATCGATCGATGTTTATCTTCGGAGCATACAGCCAATATCAAATCGATTTTCATCAGTTGATTGTAGTCTTCCGTTGTGTGACATCTTCGAAACGGCAGCAATTTTTTTTTCTGACATTCGCAAGAACAAAAATAGGTCATCTGAATAAGAAGAAAGTTTAAGAAAAATAAAAAGCAAACAGCAGAAAAAAAATAATTTAAAAATCGATAACTTTACGATTTAAAATGGACACCTTCGATTACGACGAAGATGACATTTATCTTAAAAAACGGTAAATTAAAGTTTAAAAGTTGGTATGGTAAACATCAGTCGATTGATGGATTTTTCTTTGTCATCGATAGAAAACAAAAGGAAAAACCTCCACTATGGGACTCTTTTCAAGACCCTCCGCCGAAGAAAGCCACTGGTTCAGCTGCTAGTTGGAATAAATTGACTATATTGCTTCAGGTGTTTAAAATTCTTGTGTACATTTTGGTCTTTGGAATTGTTCTAGGCTCAGCTGTGATATCTAAGCTCACCTATCTGCTGATGGTGGCACAAATACCTTCAGGCCCTAAAGTGAAATATTGTGATATCAGACGTGAGTATATAAAGGTGGTGTGGTGGTATATGGGGATGGTGTTAAATTGGTTTGAAACGATATCAATTAAACACACATAGGTACATAATGAATATGATGTGTGTTTTGTGTATGTCAGCCACAGGCTCTGCGTAAGAGCTACATGGCGGAAATGCGTCATGCTACAGTTATTATCACTGGTGCTTTTCCAATGTATTTTTTCAATTTATTTGTTTTCTTCTTCTCTTTCTCCCTCGTCTCACAGATCCGAAAAGGGAACTTTTTGCACGAATACCCGATGAACAGCAAATCGCCTGGATTTGGGCGTTGATATTCGCTTTTTCTGCACCGGAAGTGTTTACGTTCTTCCGTTCGTTGAGAATTTGCGTATTTAAAGATGTAAAAGCACCAACATGGCTGGAAGTGTATTTGGTGAGCAATGAAAAAAAAACAAACGAAAAGCTACTCTTTTCTTTTTTTTTTTTCTTTCTTTGTGTGTTTTATTTTGTTCTTGTTACATATTTTTTCCTGCTTGTGGTTCATAAACCGTAGTTTGCGTTTAAATTGAATTCCAGGTTGTTGGAATGGAGGTGCTACATGTTATCGGCTTGGCGGTGTTTACATTCGTTACACTTCCAGCAATGGATTCCTGCAAAGCTCTGATGGTAACTAATGCTGTTTGTTTAGTTCCTGCAATATTGTGTAAGTAAATATCTGCAAGTGCAATTTATGTGGTAAAAGATAGGAGAGAAGGAGGCAATAAGCAGTTGTTTGATTATGTTTTTACTATGTTCACTTTGCGGAGTGTAGGTAGGTAGGTAGGTAGGTAGGTACCTTCTTGAATTAATAAATGATTTTTGATGGTTTTTTTTTATCTTTTAACAAGAACACAAACTTTCAAGCTATGCAGCTTTACTATAGGTAGATCGTAAATACATTATGTTGAAGAGAAACCAATCACAAAAATAGAAGCCAGTATTTAGTTTCTTGTGAGTTGTGAGTTAGGCTAGTCTTGTTTATACAGAAAATGGACTTAATATTGTACCTATTTGGTGACTTCACAATTATTTCGCCTATATTGAACACTAAGGTAAAGTTTTTTAGTGCGAGATTATAGGTAGTTAGCCCCGAGTTAAATCATCAAATTTTTTGAGTTAACTCAAATTTAAGTGAACAGATACCTACCTACTTTCGATGTTTTATCCACTGAGTTTGATTAGTCTTTCCGCATGTACATATTCCCTAACGCAAAAATGCTTCCTCATTTCACTGTGGGTTAGCCATGCACCTATTTGTGAAAAAAATATGTTCATCGGCTATGAGTCTACATATAGAACATGAGTTATAGAAGAGACAGAGTTATTTCACCTCTCTCATGAAGCTTTAGGAGAAGTGGTGAATACTAACTGCTGATGGTCAAACAAGTAGCTTTTTGACTATGCACATTAGTTTTATGTAATTTAATAATGAGTCTAATTAAAATTTGATTTTAATTATAATGGAACTTACCCAGAGGTAATAGGAGCTAGTTTCGGCTGGCGAATTGGCTACACAGGTACAATAACTGTCAAATTCCAATTTGTATTTGCCTCCACTCTCTGCTCTACTCGCTTCTCGCCTGATTTCCAAAAAGGCAAGCTAAAGTTTCTGTGTGTTGAGTAAACAAATTTAAGTGTATTACAACTCGCTACCGAGTAGATACTCCTACTCGCTCGTGTAGCCTCTAGGTCAGCTATTTGTTAAAAAAAAAACATGTTTTTAACAAATAAAACAAAAATTCCTTCTTCGATCAGTTGAGCACATGTTTGCTGTTTTAAAAGAGAATTCAATTCGTGGAAAACGCTTTACTCAATTTAAAACTGATTTGAAGGGTTTATAATATAAATTCTATATACTACTCTGAAATACATCAGCCAAGTACATAGAAGAGTTAGCTCTATGATTAAGAATTTTAATCTTGTTGGATAAAGTTCACATTGGATTTTTGTCAAAAAGTTCATGTAAATTGAACTGAACTTAATAAAATTTGCGTATTGACCGCGCCCTCACAAGTAAACTGATGAGTCCAAGTGAGATAGCCGGGATGAAACGTCAATTTTTAATGGACTAAAGGCCGTTAAAAGCTTTTTTAAAACTAATTTGTTGTGTGACCTTATGTTGGCCAGCGACGCCAATACTATATCGCCATACGGTCGCATACGCTGCTGGGAGGAAATCACCCGAATTTTCAATGCAACACCAGACGTGGCTGTGACCAGTGCGTTCTTCTTGTATTATTCTTGTATTTGTCTTTTCTCTCTCTTTTTTTTCCCTTTATCAGCAACGAACGGATTTCCAATTGCGAGAACGATGCTACAACATAAAAAGAGACCTAAAAAACTTGCTGCTCAATATCTGATGGCTACTGTTGTGGAGACCGGTGGCGGTGCCGTTTCTCAAAACACTATAATACAAAATGTTCGGTTTCGTTCAAACAGTCATGCTGGTTTTTGGAACGGTGCAGCTTTCAACGACTGGCTTGTCCATCACCGACAGTGACGCTCCGCTTACTTACTGCGCTAGACTGAATATTTTGCACTGACTGAATAAACCAATAAAATGTTCAATATTAACTTAAACCATTTAAACCGAACCTAAACGACACGAAAATGCCTCGTTTAAGTTGGAGTCGGTTTATCGCAGTAAAATCGATAATTCGGTTTAAAATTTTGGTTAGCGTCGATTTAAGTGAGTGAATATTACCCATTAGTCGGTTTAAAAATTTTAAACGGACTACTGAATTTAAACCGATGTTAAACGGCGTGAATATTACGGCCCTAAATATTGAATATCATTTTTTTTTAATTTTTAAAATCCGCTAACTTTTTGTTTATTTACGAAACGATTATGAAACCATCACCTTTTATTTAAATTTTCCAAATGTACCTATAAAATAATCATATTCGCCCAAATTCGTGTGGTCACTTTGAAGTTTGAACCAAAGTGATACGCACAACATAAGCCGAACTTTTCCAAAATTCAAGTCTTCGTGCCCCAACACCCGAAGGTTTAAATTGTGTGCATATACAAGCTCATTTTCTAGTTTTAAAAGTCTTAAGTATGAGTGGGCTTGGGCATGAACATATCTTAAAATTCTAAAGAGAAATAATTGTAATTGAATACAATAGGCTCTTTTGTTATTAATAGGTACCTACTCTTAACATAATTTCATTACCCAGCTGTCTGAGTCAAGAGTCTGCTCTTGCTGTATTTGAACCTAATCAAATTAATATTCATCATCCTGATAGGGTTGTTTAATCAGTTAACGGCTAATTCTAGCATTATTTTATTTAAATAAGTTACTAAACCTTAAGTTTGTTTTTGCTTAGCAAACCGCCCTTTTAAAAAAAAGCTTCGTATTTATTTTATTTTTATTTTCCCCCAAACAGGCTTCCTCGCTGGACCTAAATGCTACTGGAAATCCATAATTAAATCATCACTGTGCCTCCTAGCACTATTCTGTCAGGTAACAGCTCTCATAATCTGGCCAGCCATTGACAATAAATTAGCTATTCAAATCCTTTCACTGCCACTCCTGCTCATCTCATTGCGATGGTGGGAGAATTACATCGACCGTTTTTCGTTCATAGGTATATAGAGCGGAAATAAACAAAAAATTTGCATTTTCCATTACGTAATTAAACAATCCTTATACTATATAGCTTATCTGACAAAAACCATTCGAAGGACGAAATCTCGTTACAATACCTACCTGTTTCTGTCCCCGCTTAAATGTATACTCTTCGCGTTAAGTGCGTTCGTACTTGATGGACGCGAATTCACAACATATTTCACGAAATTTCTAGCTGGTTGGACACTGCATGATATATCCATCAATCAGGTTGGTAATGGCCTTTCTGGCATATCATTTGATATGTACATATACAACATAATTCAAAAATCTCCAGATGAATATCTTATCACATAATTCACATATCCACACAGAGCTCGCCCATGTACTCAGACGTCCACAGCCGTAAATCCCTCTCAACGACGACGACGTCAACATCATTACCGATGACATCAACACTAATGACTCCATCGTTGGAAGATGAATTTGTTGTTCAGTCAAACTCTTATGCAATCGTTTACACGCTCCTAATTCAGATTGTTTCGTCATATCTCTGTTATATATTTGCCAAGTTTGCGTGCAAAGTCAAAATTCAGGAATTCAGCTTCGCCTTATCGGTGAGTGTTGTCGGACCGGTGTCCTTGGCAGTTCTTGTCATTATTGCTAGTGCCAGGGAGGCTGATGTATGTGCATTTCATGAATATGTTCCTGACTACCTGGCATTTCGGAGTCTACCTATTTATCGGTTTAGTGACTACCTAATGAAGGATTTCGTTTGGTTGGGGCTGCTGTGGTGGGGATCTCAGCTATGGGTAACATATCACATTTGGTATCCGAGGAATGATAAGAATGCACCCACTGAGAAATTATTTGTGTGTCCATGGTATTGCGGGTTTTTGGTGGAGCAGTGCATAACTATGAATCGACGAAGAGTCGATTGGAACGAGGAGGGCGTGACATTGAAGGTAAGGCTTTTTTCTTGTTAATTATAAATTTTTAACTTTTTGGGCCCTGTATCATCTAATTTTTAAAATAATTTCCAATATTATTTTATTTTTTTCAAATTGTTTGCTTTGCGTATAAGGAGATTTACTAATATCGGTGGAATTTCGATGAATTGATAAAAATATTTTTTTTTGCCTTAAGCTAAGTATACAGTTCTTCAACGAAAAAAAAAAAACTACACGCAATTCGTGATTTTTGCCAAAAAAAAATTTCTGCTGAAAAATATTTTTATCGAACTGTGAATTTAACCCAGGAAAAAAAAATTTTACTCAACACGATTGTTTTCCCGCAAAACAATGTCAGTGACATTGTTTTGTGCAAAAAAAATCTACGAATGTTTTTTCTCCGGAAAAAAAATTTCTTTCTCACCATCAATTTTTTTTTTCATTCAAAAGAACTGTATACTAAGCTTTAAGCAAAAAAACATAAATGGTGGGAAAAAAAATTTTTTCCGGAAGAAAAACGTTCGCAAACTAGATTTTTTGCACAAAACAATGTCCTTGACTCAAAATAGCTTTTAACAGCCTTTAGTCCATAAAAATTGGCGTTTCGTCCCGGCGACATTGTTTTGCGCGAAAAAAATCGTGGTGAGTATAATTTTTTTTAGCAGAAAAATTTTTTTTTTGGCAAAAATCACTCCCATAAGAATTGCTTGTAGTTTTTTTTTTTCGTTGAAGAACTGTATACTTAGCTTTAACCAATCTTGCAAAAATAATATTCGTATTCACCTCAATAACTTTGGCATACGAGAATTTTTGCATAGCATTTAATTTTTTGCATGCGAAACTGCAAACTTGGTTAAGTTTACCTACCACAAAAAATAAAAGTCTTGTAAAAGAGTTTTATTTTAATTTAATCTTGTGATTTACTTGTGAAAAAACTATTTGTTTACCATCTTTTTGGTGCTGGGCAGCAGTTTTGTTTGATTTTGTGAAGCTGCACATACTTAGGTACTTTTGGTTTTAATACTCAAATATTTATCTATTAATTCAATAAAAAAGAAACAAATTCTAGAAGGCACCCTGTAAAATTTCGAAAATATATTCTCCAATATAAATCATCACTCCTCCGAATACGATATTTCTTCGCCACCAGCAAGTTGCATGATGGTGACTCATTTTATGTTTCTGACAAACTATCCTTAGTCTTTTTTTTTCCTTTTTTCACCAAATTCTACTTCATGCTATTTTCTTTATTTCATCCTTTAGAATGATACATTTACACCAGTTGCACCTGTGAATATTGATTCGGATGTCTTGCCACAAGATACAATACCACAACTTATTATTTGTGCAACAATGTGGCACGAGACACAGGAAGAAATGATGGAGTTCCTGAAGTCGATTGTACGTTTGGATGAGGATCAATGTGCTCATAGAATGGCAAAAATTCACATTAACAAGGGCAAAGAGGACGAGGAATACTATGAACTGGAAAGTAAGTATATGCGAGTACTTATAGGTAACGCTACTACATAATATGTCTTACTGAGTAGACCCACCCCCTTCATATACAGGGTACCTAGTACACCTACCTATACCTATGCGTTACCTATCTATAAACATGATGGGGTTTCCGTTTCAGGGATGTTGTTGTTCATTTGAATAATGGCTTTTTATCCGGTGTGTACGATTACGATGTGCTTGACGAAGCTCAAGAATTTTTTTGTTACTTAATAATAAAAAAAACTAGGTACATATGTATATAAATGGATAATGGAAGTACCTTCATTATATTTATTCGTTGTTCACGTGACTGATTCTCATACAATGTACCTCTTATTTTATCCACCAAGCCAATGTTTTTTTTAAAACACAGAAGAAATGATTGGTTTGACATTGGAAGTTTGGTTGTGGTGGATGTAAAAATGTTTTTTAAATCATGTAAATGATGCTCTGACATATTTAGCCAAATTCTGAGAAAAAAAACTGCCAAACTGTGTATTGTATCACGATTCACGACGCATGCACAAAATAACCCTCTTATACTACAATTTTGGTTAACCATGCACTCCAAGAGAATTTGCTGTCGGCTCTTTTGCTGGATTTACGCACGACTGACAAATTGGCAGCTTTCTGTTATATTTAGTATGCTGCCAAAAGAATGAATTTTTCCATTGTTCTGCCAGTTTTTTGACAGTTAACTGCCAGAATACTTCCAATTTGTCATTCGTGTAAATCCAGCATTAGACTAGTAAGTCAAATACAAATTACACATTAGCTTCGCTAGTTGAACTTTACCCAGGGTTGAACCAGGTTTTCTTGACAACCCCAAAAAAAAACCTGTGTTTTCCGGCTCTCAAAAAACGCTTTAGGGCTGTTGACATTTAAAGCAAACAAAAAAAAGTTCTGTGCTTGGATAATTAAAACTTAAAATTTGTTTCAAATATGTCTTAAAAATGAATAAAAACAACTTCTACCGTTTCCATTTTGTATTGCTATTTATTTGCATTCAATTATATTTGTATATTCAATCAATTTGTTTTTCAAAAATAAACAATAACCTGCAGCACTTGAATCCAGAACAAAACATAAATGCATAACAACTCATGTCACTTTGGCAGCTTTTGCTTTACCTCAACTCGCCACAGAAAAATACCTCGTTGTACTTCAGGGCGAGTTGAGGGCACCCCAGGTCTCAAGAAACACAGAATTTTTTTCAACAGGGTGACTTCAGGTTTTTCAAAAAACGCTTTGGGGGCGACTCCAGGGTGACTTCAGGGCTCAACGAACAAACCTATTATGATAATTTCTGATCCACCATGAAAACAAAGCATTGAACTTAATTTTCGAATAATTGTTTGAGCCTTGTGCCCCTGACATCCATTTATAAAGGACAATAATTTTAGTTTATGCTTTGCTCACATTTATCTTACCTACATTTTAAGTCAACCATCTCGATCATACTTCCCAGCTCAAATCGACCATAAAGTTTACGTATACCTACCATCAGTGCTTATCATTTTTAACACCCGGTCGACTTCGGAAAAAGCTGAAGAGATACAAAATAATTCACCAAAATTTGGGTTGCAAAAGTTACCTGCCTTAAGTTTCAATTAAACATATACATTTCCAATGTAACTGTATTTTAAACATCATAAGAGACTTTGATAAAGTATATCAAAGGCAAAAGGATCTTTTAACATCATTAACCATTCAGGCGGTGAGTCAACCGACCTTGCCAAGAGTTTTTGCACTTCATTAAATTCTTTACTGTCCTCTTTTGGTTACTGATGCTATATAAAAACTGATAAATTCAGTATGAAAGTGAATCGTTCTTTAAGCTGGCTTTTAAAACGTATCCTTCCTCTATACCTTCATATCGAATTTATATTTCTCTTTCATTATATTTACCTTTAAATTTTTTTTTTGATAGCTTAAATGCAACTCTTTAGTTAAGACAGGATGTTGCCTCGAAGTGAAAGAAGTTTTTTTTTGTAAAATAAAGAATATCAAATTTAATTTATTGACTTTTATCGGTAGTAGGTAATTCTCCTTGGAGAATTGGTTGGTGTGTTAGAATGAAACGACGACAGTCTGGGTATGAATCCGGACTATTTCATTGAAATTTATTTTTAGATTTTATTTATAACTTATATTTATTTAAATTAAATCAATTGGTGGTGAGGCTTTGTCTCTTCCTCGCAAGAAGTGAAAAAGGCTGAGATTCGAAGGTATAGTAACCACTACGTCCTACGCCACAGTGTTCTAGTAACCTACAACCTTTAAAATTCTAAACCACTTGATTTAAAGAGCAAGTACATACGGTCGTGAAATCTATATGTTTTATTTGTATGTAGTTATAGCCATATGCGAATGAATCATCTTTGTACTACAATAAGTGAATAATCATCATGTTATAATAAGTAACTGATGGTTAGGCTAAGTAAAGAAACTAAAAAAAAAATTCAGTACCCTGGGGCTCAATTCCGCAAGTGTGAATAGTTTTCCGTGTACACTTTCTATTCACGCTCAAAATATGCGTGAATAAATTTGCCTATCTGTGTACGCTTTATTTGTCAAAAAGATTGCACCTCACTCTTGCGGAATCGCATAATTTAAAGTGTACACTGATTTTTGTGCACACAGAAAAAACTCACACTTGCGGAATTGGGCCCCTGTACTGATTTAGTTTTTACCTCACATTTCTTTTACATAGTCTTTAAGCATAAAATACTCCTTTAGCAAAGAGACATTTTCCTTGTACTTATTTTCAGTTTCTTGCTTATATGAGGCAGATATATATTTGTAATTGTTTCACTTATTTGTGTCACGTTGGGCGCCAATTTTGTATTTTATTTCAGGTATGCCATTTTTAATAGAAGATTTGTGATTTTCTGTTTCCCGTTAGGTAGCACTTTCTATTTTTGTTTGAGTTTTTTTGTTTTTAAACGGTTGAACATGAATATTTTTTTAATTTATTTCTTCACTGTATTGAAATATGTTTTATTTTAATTTAAACATATCACATTGTTTTAAAGTATGTTTTGTTCATAAGAATATATTTCATCTTCTCTTGCGTTGGGCGCCATTTTTCTCTTTGCTTAAATTGTTTAAAAAATTACTTTTAACATATCCAACGTACGAAGTAAACATATGTATATGACGTACATATACATATGTATGTACAATTTGTGAACCCTTTTTTAAGCCTTTTTGGTGAATTTCGCTGTGGTGTGTAAAAAAAAATTGGGGTTGTTATCAAAACCGTCATCATGCCTTCCGTTTCGGTCTGTGCGTCCACTGTAATTTGAGCTAGAGTCTAAACGGGTGGATTGATTTGCTTCAAATTTAGTACAGAGCATTTTTATGTGATTCCCTAGAAAGGAAATTCGAATTTTTGTTTTAGCTCATCTAGAACGGGTAGCTGCCATACAAATATTTTGCTTTATTAAAATTTTCTCGAAAACTCCTCTAACGATTTTGATTAAATTTCGTACCTGTAATAACCAAGTTAATTATAAGAAAACTGCGTTTCAGGTTTTTCTCAAAAAAATTCACACAACGGAATTAGGTATTCCACGTTTTTTGAGAATATTGTCTTATTTTTGGGTTATTGACGTATATCTTTGCCATGGTTAGACCGATTTTGTTATAAATTTGCAATCTAATGCTTCTCAATAGTTTAAACAATAATGCATTTTTTATAACAAAAAAAAAGTCTAACAAAAAATCATTTTTTCAGTGCTTTTTTAGCTCTTTTAATTTTATTTTCACGTTAAATATATACATCATGCATGTGGGGTTACACACAGAATTTAACCACAAGAGCAAGTTCGTGCGATCAAGTCATTCATATTTTTTTCAACGCACCATATTTTTAACTTTGATCGTTCCTACAAATGAAAAGTTACCCAAAGGAACTTTTTTAATTATGACATTTCAACTTTTATATTTGATACATCAACCATAGTTAATTTTAGTTATAACTGATCTTCTCTTCCAAATTCAAACTTTTTTTTTTTGGTTTTCTTGTGGTTGTTTTCTATTTCAGAATTTAGTCCCATAAGTCATAAGATCATAACATCAACCTTCATATTTCATGCCTTATTAATATATGTATATCATGTAGCTTTTTTGCATCCTAACTCACCTATCAAATTCCCCTACACGCAAGTAGTACCTCTATAGGTATAGGTACACATAGCTATATAAGCCTAAAACATCAATCTGAATTCATTCCGATGTCTATCGATTAATTAAGGTTCATTACCATACTACCACAATTTTAGTGAAAACACGAATTGTTGAAATGTGAAATGTTATCCCAGACAAAGTTCCCTCCAGCACTAACCTTCACAGTAACTATAGGTACTGAATATATGGGTAAGTATATATATGCCTATACATACATCACACATATACTATAAGCACCAGCACACAAACTAAACATCTAGTTTCGACCATCCCTAACCTAACCAGACCAACCGAAACCATCAACACCAAACCTTTGTAAAACATTGAATATTGAAAATCACTTCTCATTACAGCCAACATCTTCTTCGATGACGCCTTCGAGCTAGAATCGAAATTCTGCCAGGACCCGAAGAATCCACCCCTTAATGAATTCGTTAAACTACTCATCGAGTCAATCGAAAATGCCTGCTTCGAAGTGTATGGCGTTCCCATGAAACTCAAACCACCGATGAAAATTGAAACGCCTTACGGGGGTCGTTTGGTCTGGACACTGCCTGGACGTACCAAAATGATTGCCCATCTAAAGAACAAGGACAAAATAAGGCATAAGAAACGTTGGTCACAGGTCATGTACATGTATTATTTGTTAGGATTTCGTATAATGGAACTGGAGAATGCCTCCCCCAGACGAAAAACTGTCATTGCCGAGAACACATTTATTCTGGCCTTAGACGGTGACATCGACTTCCAGCCGCAGGCTGTGCAGCTGCTTATCGATCGAATGAAGGCCGTTGATGAATTGGGTGCTGCTTGTGGTCGCATCCACCCAGTTGGCCGTGGTCCAATGGTGTGGTATCAGAAATTCGAGTATGCCATCGGGCATTGGTTGCAAAAGTCGACAGAGCACGTTATCGGTTGCGTCCTGTGTAGTCCTGGATGTTTTAGTCTCTTTCGTGGTAGCGCTTTAATGGAGAATAGTGTGATGAAAAAATACACAACTGTATCGCAGGAGCCCATGCACTATGTTCAATATGATCAAGGGGAAGATCGCTGGCTGTGCACTTTGATTCTAAAACAAGGAATGCGGGTCGAATATTCGGCCGCTTCGGATGCCTACACCCATTCTCCGGAGAACTTCAATGAATTTTATAACCAACGTCGACGTTGGGTACCATCGACTATTGCCAATATTTACGACCTGCTGTCTGATGCGGATATGGTAGTGAAGAACAATAGCAGCATATCAATGCCATACATTGGCTATCAGTTTATGTTGCTGGTCGGAACGGTCCTCGGACCGGGAACGATTTTTCTAATGATGATTGGTGCTTTAGTTTCGGTGTTTAGCATCGACATTTGGACGGCATTTCTGTGGAATTTTTTTCCTCTATTGATATTCGTATTGGCTTGTTTGTACTTGAAGCAGAATTACCAGGTATTTGGTGAATTTCATCAGAACGATAGTTTTTGAGTAATATATACCTATATGCGTATTGGTTAGTGCCTAAGGTTATGGGAATAAATCCCATTATCTGCCTCCTAAAAACAGATTTTTTTTTACACGGGTAAGCGAAGAATTGACAAAACCCCCAATAGTATCTCTTTGCCAAAAAAAACGTGCGTCTCGCCTGGGCCGTTATGGGATTCTACAGAAAATGGTAGGTTCCCTCCATTCCGGCTGTTAGTCACTATAGGCCCTAGTTCTCCACGAGCTGCCATGCCACCCAATTTATTTATTTATTTTATAATCAAAATTTAACTATCCCCATGGATTTTTACATTTATGATGAGAATATAGTTACATCGCGTTGTCTGTCTGTCTAAATTCTGTTCGGATCTTGAGATAAATACATTTAGCAGTTTCTATATAAAAGTTTTTATGAAATTGAAATTTCAAAATGGCGCCCGGGCGTGGAAGTCTCTCTTTGTTTACTCAAAATCTATTGTGACTGGTGATCACAGATTAGCCATATGACGATGATAATGTTTCGTACGTTCCACCCTCCAAAACCCATTTGTTTACATTGTTGTATTTGTAATTTTTTCCCGCGTCGATGAATAGATGTGAATTTCAACAACGCAATTTAACCATCAGGTGTGTGAAGATCCCTACTGTCTATGTGTGAGATTTTTATACACACATTCTCATTTTGTATCTGATATCTGCCAGTTCAAGCTTGTAGGCAAATTAAAATGGCTGCTGGGGATTCTCATCTTCATGTGGCTAATCTGTGCTGGTGATATTCATATTTCATTTTGATTTGCCTTTTTCTGCCTATACATACTACGAAGATTCATTAATTTATTTTCTGTTGCCCACAGTTACTGATAGCGTTTGTTGTTAGCACAGTTTATTGCCTAGTCATGATGGCAGTTCTCATAGGAATCATCATACAAATGCTGGAGGATGGTATCTTTTCTCCAGCTACATTATTCTTTATAATTGTTGCTGGCCAGATAGTTATTGCTGGTATGTCAACTTTAACAGAGCACATACATACATTTATGTACAATGTACATGCCGATAAATACATACATATGTCAAAGAGAATATACGTAGGTACATATCATTCGAAATGAATTTCTGTTTTTTAGGTTTGATGCATCCTCAAGAGGCTGGTGCTCTTTGGTGTGGTTTCATCTATTACATCACCATTCCATCGATGTACATGTTGCTTCTTATATATTCGATTTTCAATATGAACGATGTTTCCTGGGGAACACGAGAGAAAAAACCTGAAAATGATGGACAGGTGAGTTACAGGTTATTGCTTCGGCATTCCTAAGCTTATAACGAAATAACCTTGTGAATAAAAATGTCATCCTCTCTTTGACTATTCCTAAATCCTAACCGTATACATAGGCCAAGCCGGATGAAGCAAAGAAATCAAACGATGCTAAGCTGAATAAATTGCAACAAGTTTTCGCATTCCTCAAACCATCAAACCAAGAGGAGGGATCATTCGATTTTTCATGTGCAGGTTTGTTTCGTTGCATGTTCTGTACACATCCCAAATCGAATGCTGTAGAAAATCAACTAATGGTCGTTATATCCAACTTGGTCGAGTTGAATAGTAAAATTGATGTTTTGGAAGAGTAAGTGGTTTTGTCAAAATCTTTCTGAAGGGATTTGTCTTAAAGTATTTTGTGTACTTTCACAGAAAAGTTGTAAAGGAATCCAATATCGAAAATAAATTTGATAAAACTCAGCATGCAGAGGTTAGCCAGTTGGTAAGTTTTTGTCGTTGGTACAGGTAAGGGTATAGGCTTTAAAGGAAGTTAATTTTGATTGAGTCTGAAATGAAGTTGACATAGTAACTCTATTATTTTAGTCCGATATTGCCTTATAAAACGACAGTCTTTGTTTTTACAAAAAGGAAATAAATTTAGGATGAGGACAAACTTTTTTTAACTTTGTTTGTAATTTGTAAAATTATACTTCCAACCCAATTCAAGGCAAATAAAGCTTTCATAATTTGATGTCAATGGCACAGAATTTAAGACGATTTAGTAGGATCTTAAAGCATTTTTAGCATGATGATAGGTTAAGAACCGGATTTTCCAAATTTTAAACGAGTTAGCATCGTACTATCTTCTCGCGAATAAAATTTCCCTTGGGAACGTGAATGATATTGAAAGTTGCCCTCGGAATTTATTCGTATCGAGAATACTTTTTGGCGTTTATTTTATTGCGAGTGTCGTTTGTTTATCGATGAACGACTTTTGTCGAGAGACCATCATCGAAAATTTAAGATATATGTGTATCATAAGCTTTTGTTGAATCACATGTCATCACCTATCTTTTCACAAGTGATTGCAACAGCATAAAGCTATCCAAATTGCTTTGGATAACAATTTGACCACACTCAGGTTTTCATACGATCGACTTTTGTCGCATCGAACGTTGTGAATGATAGGTATCTACTCGCAATAATTATTTGATTTTATATTCGAGGAAATTTTCTTCCCGCGTGAAATTCGTGAAAGCAAACAAATTTTCGGGGGAATAAAACAGTCGAGTTGCTCATATATATATTTATTTTTTTTCCGGTTTGAAGGATCAAAATAGCGACATCGAACTAGACTTGGACTACATGCCTGGTTGGGTAAATGACCCTCTTCTAGTAGACTCACCTATCGGTGAAATACCTCTTCCGGAGAAACGTTTTTGGCGTGAACTCATCAAGAACTATTTAAAACCGATGTTTCATACCAAAGAAAAGAAGAATCAAATTGCAGAAAGCTTACGTGAACTACGAAATAAGTTTGCCTTCGCATTTGTCATGATCAATTCGTTGTTTGTTTTAATTGTAACGCTTTTGCAACTGAAAAAAGAATACCTTCACGTACAATGGCCAGTTAGCCCTAAAGATTTCATAACCTACGATGAAACTCATTTGCAAGTCTACGTTTATCGGCAGTATCAGGAATTAGATCCAATTGGTTTATGTTTTGTGGTGTTCTTCGGTTTGATATTGATAATTCAATTTATTGCAATGTTTTTTCATCGCTTTGCAACGGTCTCGCAATTATTGGCAGCAACCAAGTTGGACTGGCTCTTTAATACATCGGTAGGTTAAAATGGGATATTGTTGTTGATTTAGTAAATTCAAAAACTCTTCCTTTAGAAATCTGAGGATGATGCACTACAAGAAATTCGGGGTAATGCTGTTAATATTTCAAAGCAAATACAGCGCCCGAAACGGATGGATGATGAAGACGGTGAAAACGAGAATCCGGAAGATAATGACGAGGAAGAAGGTATAGCTCGGCGGCAAACTATTTTCAAGTTGCATGAGAATCGTGAGAAGCACCAGCAGGACTACAGTGATTTGGTGCGCAATTTTGAGAACAGATTTTATGGTGAAGGTTAGTTAAGCGTGAAATTCTTTGATTTTTTATAAGTTTTAATTTAGTTCTTAAATTGGGATTCGACTGAGATTGTAACTAAAGCTTTATCCAAGTAATATTATAGGGAATTTTTTTTTAAGTGGCGCCCAACCAAAAGAGCATCTTTAATTGCAATCTTCAGAGGGGATTGCAATGTTGCTGTTGTATACCACACAAATCCTTTATTAAAGTGAAATCACAATACAAAAATACGACACTTTTTTTTGGCGCCCAACGTGAGGAAATATTTTTCCAGTTAAAAATACAGAGCACTTCGTCTGAATGTCTAGGTTTTTCGCCAGCGTCCACTTCTACATTCTGTATCTAAAAAGCGATCAAACGTTTTCGTTCGTGCGAAAGACTTGCATAAAGATTTGAAGCAAATCATTCGCGCAAACGAAAACGTTTGATCGCTTTCTCCATACAGGATGTCACCCCTGACATTATCATTCTGTTTTTTATTTTAACAAAATTGCATTCTAGGAGCATTCAAAAACACACTGAAATTGCTTTTTTCTTTATAGATGAACTTAAAGTTAAGAATATCTCAATGAGCCGAAAATCAATAATGCTCCTCAACGTGACAAGAGACGAAGCCAAGAGACGCAAGACCGAGCAAATGAAACGAAGTCAAATTTTCAACATCAATGGAGGATACGATAATGAAGCTTTTGACACAACATTTTAGTTTATCATTTTAAGTGTTATTAAAAATAAAAAAATCTTCCTGGGATGGAATAGCAAAAATGTGTTTAATCTTTTTCAGCTAGCTAAAGCAATTTGAATGCAAATGAGTGTAATATAAGTGGGATTTTTTGCGAATTAATTTCACTTCCACGCAAATAATTATTGTGCAAAATGATTAAATGTAAACATGGCTATAAATAGAACAGGTATTTATAGAAGGAAGATTAGATTTTCCTCATGAAGCAATGAACTGTAACTGCAGCTGGAGTATGTTAGTTTTGTAAATTCAAAGGCAAGGCGAAGGCTATGAACCGTCGGCGTCGACCTTATTCAAAGAGCATTCATTTTCTTAGCTCATATAAATTGAAATTGAATATAACTTAATCATATCCTTATCCGAATGATATTGATAAAGGAGTAATATATTTACATAGATGAGAATACAAATTTCCGACCCACAACCCCTTGCAGGTTTGTCACCATCTTATATTAAAGTCGAAATCGTTTTTCGCTTTATAAAATTATTTAAGAAACATGTTCATATTTTGTGAGTAATAAGGTAATAACCAATTTCAATCAATGCAATATAGTGCAAACTAACAAATATTTGACCGGATAATATCCTATCACTCACCCTCACGCATATTGTCAACGAGTAACGTTTTTTTTTTTTGCGTACGTAGTTTTGTCACCAAGTGACGTAGATGCGCAATACCATGAAGAGTCCATACGAATTTGTGTATGGTGAGAGGTGATGGTAGCGCTCCATATTATTTTTATTATTGCGAAATCTATTTCTCAAACACGTACTGAATTTCTTATTTCGAAATGTAAACTCGTATTTTAAAAATTATGTACATATGTACATGATTTACAAATTTTAAACGAATTTATATCATTTACCATTTGAAAATATTTTAGTTGCACAACAAAATTTAGATATACATAAATCCAAATGCTCAGGAGGGATATTTTGTCTTGTCTCACAATTCCTGCGCCTTTCATCTTGACTAGAAGCTGAACTTACATTATGGTGGATCATCGGCGGTAATAAAATACGGCTATTGAAGTCTATTTTGTCCATTGAGAGTACCAAATTTCAATCGTTGTCAATGAACTTAAATAATTGCTACAAAAAAAAGTCCCTAAATATATATGTACATGTTTCGTTTCTCATTTAATGGAAATACGTTTATTTCAAGAGAAAAAAAAAACAAAATGCTTTAACCTATAGTTTAATTATAGAAAAGTGTTTGCAGAATTTTTCTTTAATATTTTTTTATCTCTTTGCAGAATCTCTTCCTTTCGTTCTTTTTTTGCTTGAGTAATAATTTTATCTATTTCCTCCAACGAAATTCCGTCCTCCTTTACAAACTTATCATGTTCCCAACGACCTTCAATGCCGCTGGAACTTTTCGGGACAGTAGAGTTCGATGGAAAGGAAGTTGTTTTTGGAGGGGTGTTTTTAGATTTTGTATCTGGTTTACTATCCCATCTTGATGCCGGCTTAGTTGAATCAACGGGTCGTTGCCACACTCGATTGCCAAAGACTTTTTTTGGCTGATTTGCAAATGACCCTTTACGGTCGTTAGGCGAAGGACTCAAACGTCGTCGACGACTAGGCGAGCCGGGACGAGGACGACGATTGGGGTTAAATGGAGATGGGCTACGACGATCAATAGATCGAGATCTTGATCGCCTTCTCGTTGGGGAACGTCGACGACCTCCTCTTGGAGAAGGCCTACGTGGACGTGATCTAGAACGGCGGCGCGACCTCGAACGCCGTGAACGTGACTTTGACCGACCTGACTTTGATCGACGTGATCGTGAACGACGTGAACGCGATTTCGAACCGTTCCTTACAGAGGACTTTGTGCCAAGTCTAGTTAGCGACTTCGATCGGCGTCTAGTGGTTGACTTGGATCTTCGCCTACTACGACCACTCGACGGAGAACTCGAACGCGAACGCGAACGTGAACTCGAACGACAATGGATGTTCGTACGGGAATAAATTTGCATTTTATCGCGGGAGCGTGATCTTAGCTCATCGGACCCCTCAACAGCCTTTTCATTACCTGGAGTGACCAGACGAAAACAGCCAAATTTATCTAAAACCACTGGTCCCTTGATAGGGAAAGGTTTAAAGGAATTTGGTTCCTGGGCATTGAAGCTGGGAGCAAATCGTGTAGGTCTAGTCTGTGGTGCCGAATTCGGCGGCGGCTGTGATCGAACGGTTGAAGAAGGTCCGGGATTCTGCAATCTGATAGATATTTTAGAAGACTTAGGTGCTGGTGGTACTGGCGAATCCGTTCGTGGTTTCACAGCCCTGTTAAAAGACGGTGCCGGTGGTGGTTCCTCGTTGTCTAAGTCAATAATTTGTTCCTTCTGTGTCAATAACGGCTGCTGGAAAGTCTTGAGTTCCATTAAACTTCTCTCGTACTTTTCAAGACTTATGTTTAAATCAACAGCATCGGTTGGTGGCCTAAAATAGAAATTATATAGAACGCATGTCGAAATACTTTCAAATGTTTACTTTTGAAAGGTGTTCTCTAAAGCAAGGGCTTCCTGTTTACTTTTCTTTTCGAGGCGTGCTGCTTCTTTTTTAGCTTTTTTCCTTTTTTTCTTCGATTTTTTCTTAGACGAAGACTTACCATCGCGTAATTTCTTATGTTTCGAAGCATCCCTTATGAGTTTTTGCACTCGTGTCTCATAGTCATCGTCGGCTCCTGCTCCCAAAAAGTCGTCCATCTAAAAATGAATGGGACACATTTAAATTCAACTGCAATTCAAATACAAAAAATAAATACTTACTTTATTGAAATCCGTTTGTTCATCTTTTTGTAGCATATGAAATGGTTGACTGAACTCAAAACTTGATGATCCGACATTACCTGCATTCATGTCACCCATTCTTTTGCTAAGCGGCGATAGGGACTTTTGTTTGCGTATTTTTTTCTTTTTCTTTTCATGTCCTGAATCTAAAATGATATGTGTAAAAGTCGAAGTTCCGAAAAAGAATTTTAATAAACTCGCCTTTACATAATCACTCATGTTAGGATACTACATTTAAGGATCTACATATAAAACATAATACGTTTATGCATTTATTTTTTCAATACACACCTGAACTATCATCTGAAGAATCACTGTCTGATGAGGAATCAGATGAGTCATCACTGCTCGAAGACGAGCTTGAAAATTTGTGCTTTGATTTTTTTTCTTTCTTTTTCTTCAAATCTGATGAACCTGTGAAATATTTGACTGTGAATTGAAGTGAAGTGTCAGTAAGAAAATAAAAAAAGTAAAAGAAAGGAAAATAAAAGTAAAAAAAAAAAAACCATAAAGATAAATTTAGGAAGACAGAAAGTAAAGGTATTAAATAACGGAAGCTGAACATAGTACTAAGATAATATTTAATAAAATTATAGTCGACAGACACAAAGAAGTATCACTACATTTTCCATTCACCGCTATACCGGCAAACAACAATTTATGGAAACATCGAATTTTTGTTTGCATCAATTTAGATCAAATTTTTCCATCCATTACCTGGAATTGACAGCATATTAATATCAATCACAGGAGCCACAAGTCCCGGCCGCCGCATCAGTGCATCCAGTGAAATTCTAGCCTGTTCATGATTCGGAATAATATTCAAACAATTCTTATAAGCCTTTATGGCCTCCTCCAGTTGGTTTTCCTCCTCATAGCTCCTGCCCAGTGCGACCAATGTCTCTCCCATATATTTTCTGGCATTAGTATGGAAAGCATTCAATTTCAACGCGGTCTCGAAGTCTTCCACAGCCTTGATAAATGATCCTTTGTTGGCGTACAATGCCCCTCGGGCCACCAATCCCTCCACATTCCTCGGATCAATACTCAAAGCTTTGTTCAAACACTGAAACGCCTCAACATGCCGGCCAATTTTGAAATGCTCTATCCCATCAGCCACAGACCTGCAAAAACATTGTACAAAGAGCATTTTGTAGATCACACAACATTCTTACCTAAAGGCCCATTTGCTGGCTTGTGTTTGCCTCAACTCGATGGCGTAGTCCTGCGTTGGGAAGCGATGCTTCAGACTTCGCATATGACTGAAGGTGTCATTGATGTCTAAGCCAACTTCCTGATAAAGAATTTCGTAACAATTTGTATTGTTGAATATCTTTGAACTCGTCAAGTAGTCCATGTAATTATCAACGGAGTCAGATACAATTCTCCTACAAATGTGAAAACGTTCAATAAACCTGAAGCGAGATCGAAGTGAATGATCAACGAGTTCACCTGTAATAATCGGGAATTTGTTCGGGCAAAATGAGTCCCAGCGGTGCTGAGGTATCCTTGGTGAGAACTCCCTTCATTCCCAGCGTCATTCGGTCGGTATCCACCGAGATATCCAGAACTTCGCAACAAACAAAAACGTTCGCGGTATAGTTTTTGGGATTCCCTTTTTCATCATATCCCGGAACCATGTAGGTATTGGGGATGTGAGCCTAAAAAGTCACGCGTCGAGAATAAGAAATTAAATTGAGGGAAGTGAGAGAACACGAAACGGAAGACACCTTCAACTTTACTCACGGGAAACATTTGGAACAAATTTTGGTCAAATGATTTTTTAATTTATTACACCTTTTTGATTCCACAAAATTGACTCGAAGCGACTAGTCGTGTTTGCCGACGATGGAATGAAGGTTTTCCGAAATGCATTCAGAGTCGAAAAGTTAAAAATCATATTGTATCGTATACCTAGTAATTATTGCGTTATATTAATAGTTGATTAATTTTTCGAGTCAATTTTTTGGAATCAAAAAGGTGGTAGGTAATATGTATAATGAAAAATCATTTGATATTTACGGATTTCACGCGTTTCAACTCCAATATAATTTTTATAAAGATTTTGGTATTACCAAGGTGGATCAGTGCTTCCCAAGAACCACAACTTACCTTCACATGGATGTCTGCCAGATATCGCACCAATGGCTCGCGTGTGCACAACACCTTAACATGCATTCCGGTTGCGTATGGCTTCGTAATAACGCCATATACAATTTGGCCCGGTTTTACTGCATCCAAGGTGCTATGACACACTTTAGATTTCTCCATGCCCACGGTGTTCAAGAAGTACTCATAGGGCGGCAACGGTACAATATTGTCCGTGGCATCTGAATTTAAACGACAATCAACTTAAAACTCAATAGAAATTCTTAGCAAACTGAGCAAATATAATAAATAGAACACCGACCTTTACAATTACCGGTCGTTGTATCCGACCCGGTATTGACACTGGCGCTTTGCAAATCACGACTGTAGAGCTTTTCGGCATTCCGTGCAAGAAACTGATGAAGTTTCAAGCGCTTTGCGCGATCCTGAAAAGTTAGATTTTTCTGCCTCTCAAAATAGACAGAAAAATCCGGATTGGTGATGCCGAGCTGGTACAAATCGTGGTCACCACGCTCCCCAGCCCATATCTTTTGCAATGGCTGACCGTGGAAGAGCAAGGATTTGGATATGAATTCGGTGTTCATCGTATTTTTTTTTTTTTTTAACCCACTATTTACTGGTGGGAATAACAAAAGCACATAATAAAGGAATTATTAAAATAGAAATAAAGAAACGCGAATTTCTGAAAAAAATATACATATATAACATGTAAGATAAAAAATCGATGCAGCTTCAATCTGTAAAAAGAAAAAAAAAAATTGTGAAAAGTGTGTTTTAATTTAGTCCTACCTGCGGTAAATTCATGCTAGCGAGAAAAACTTGTTTCTTTTTAATTTAGAATTATTAAATGTATTGTTTGAAATATGAAATTTGAAGAATAATAATCTAGATAATCGGTAAGTATATGCACTTTCAATTTTAACTCAGTTTTCTTTTTGACAATTTTATTTGAAGATGAAAAATCTTGCAGGCGAGCGGCTTTAGGCAAATAAAAGGTCACAAGTCAAACGCTGTGTACAGTACAAACAGAAATTTTACCAGCTTTGTTTGTTTAAGACGTCAACACCGTGTTCCCCTTGAGGTGGCGAACTATTAGCGATGTTCCTTTTGAGGAGGCGAACTACTATTTCTTTCATGGAAGGTAGATGAAATTTGTAGAAAAGTCAAAAATCTCCAGTAACTTGTTTCTTGGTGTAAAACGGGGACAAAGAGACCTTTTATTGTAGCCAAGTACAACAAGCTAAAATTTAGTGGTACGTAGCTCCAGCTAAAAAATTCAATTTTTTGTTCTTACTGTACATCACTGTCTGTCAAAATTTACCGCATGAAATATTTGTTCGGCACATTCATTCACGAAATTAATGTACATAAATTTGTACAGATTAAATCCATAATTTTGTGTGAATTTTGGTTTGTGAAAATAAAAATCGACATGGAGGAATATTTCGAAACAAACGATATATCTCAGTTCAAGAAAAGAATCCAAATTCTTTGAAATTGCTGAATAAAACTTTTTCTCAGAGAACAGCTGTTTTCTGTGACATATTCTCCACAACGCTCTCGTATCAAAATATACTTAGGTTTTTTTTAGCTTAGGTATTTGGAACTTCCACCAGACTTCAGTGCCAAACAAGCAAAAAAAAAATTAATAGTTTGACAGAAAAATATGTAGGGAAAACAAAAACCTGTGATTGTGATTGGTCGTTTGTTTGTTTTCCCTACATATTTTTATGTCAAAATTAGAAAGAGAAAAGACAAAGATAGTTTCTGGAAAAGCCTAATTTTTATGGACGGTGTTCACATTGGACTGACTCATCCGATTTTTTTTGACGTGAATCCAATTTGTTTTGTTCAGACAAAAACTAATGTGAACACATCGGACTTACTTTGACGTTTAGCAGTCGTTAAAACAAAGCAGAAATCTGTGCAGTTTGAAAGAGTAATTACAATTTTTTCACTTTCAAAATGTAAATCTTCTTTAATAAATATGTTTCCAATTGAAAAAAATTGGATTCTGTAAGATTTAAGTGCCAAAGATAAATCACAGACAGAGAAAACAGATGTCACAAAAGAAGACGTCAAAAAAAATCCACTGATTTTTAAATAATTTAAAAAATCCTGCCTTTCCTGGCCATCTCTTTCTCCCCATGAAGTGGAAGTGAGCAAAAGCACAGAGACGTCAAAAAAAATCGGAGGAGTCAGTCCAATGTGAACACCGTCATGTGGAGTGTTTTTTGCTCTATATTTTTTATCCAAATCACACACGAACAGAACTAAATATGTAAAATGACACATGTCACTTTTCTTCAGTAAAAACAGGGATGGTATCAAAATTTGTTATTTTATTTTTGAATAACAAAACTAGCAATCAATAACCAACAAATTTATAAATTAACATGAAATGCGTTCTAAGTGGTCCGAATTCTCGAAGTAAATAACTCAACAAAACTATAGTGTATCGTAATCTATTTGTTTTTCTTGTAGTTTTTGCCAAATCCATTCAATCTCTCTCTAAATTCGGAACCGACCTCTATATTGTAGCCGACGAAAATGGATTTCAATTGCGCTCCGTGAACGCCAACAAATCCGCTGTAGGAACATTTAAATTTTTCATAAGGTTTTTCGAAACCTACGATGTTGCTGGTGGATCCAGTGACGAAGAGAACTATTGTCGCCTCTCAATGAAGGCCTGTTTAGGGGCTTTTAAGTCTATGAAGCAGGTAAGGAACTCCGATCAGTTCTTAAGTTGGCTCATCAGGTTTTCCCAATTGATTTTAGGTGGAGACTTGCTCAATACAAATACAACCCTCACGTTCCAAATTTCTTGTGACAATGAACTGCAAACACGAAACAGTGAAACATTTTATTATCTCAATCATTGATGATGATAGTGTCACCGCCGATGTTCCTATGGACAACTTTCCCAATTTGTAAGTCTTGAAGTCCGTTGTGCTTGGAAACAAAACTAGAAATGTTGAGTATTTTATAGAATTGGTGGCTCCTACAAAATATTTCAAGAAATCGTTGCAAATTTTCAAACAGCTGAAGAGGAAATCACATTTGAAGTTAGAACTGATAAAATAAATGTGAAGAACTACGTTGAGGGATCCCTAGTCAATGACAAATTCATGAGATCCCAGTTGAAGCTTACGTAAGTAGCACCTAAATGAGTCAACTAAAATAACCCAATGCAATATTGTACAGATCCGATGAATTCGAGAATTATAATATTGCCGAAGAAACTGCAGTCACATTCTGTCTCAAAGAGTTCAGAGCATTCCTTTTGTTCTCAGAGGCTCTATTTGAAGACCTCAATATCAAGTTCCGAGACGCTGGAAGGTAAAAAAATGATTTCCATATAAATATTTGAGTGACTTTCTCTTGTCTCCCCATAGTCCAATTGTATTCCTAATTGAGAAAACCAACTACTTTGAGGGAACTCTCATTATGTCCACTTTATCGCCAGATGAAGTCACCATGTGTGAAGGAATCCAATCAAGGGATATAACGGAAAGCTTCCTCTCACGTTCGAGGACGCATAAAGCAGCGACGAAACGGAAACCATCGGCCAAAAAAGTTCCTACAGGCAGAGAGAGTAAGAGGCTGAATAGCACGAGTATGGCTTACAGCAATGTTCAGCAGTTAGCCAGTTCTGAAGATTCTTCGATCTTCCAATTCGATAGGCAGTCGGTTGATGCTCCCAGAAATCTTCCGTCGACATCCACCAATGCCGAACAACCGCGAATTCCTAGCCTGAGTATTAATTCAGATATGTTAGACACAAACGTCGGACATTCTGAAGCCGTGGAAACCGAGCCCCAGCAGGTGGAGAGTGAAGTCTTCGTGACGTTCGTAGAAACGGAGGAAAACCAAGGCCAAAACGAACAAATACCCCAGTCTCCGGAACATAATGACCCCAATCGAAAAGGACTGCGTTGGATTTTCTCAAGATGCTTCGAGGCGACCTACGTGCCGCGAGAACCCTCTCCTACCGATTCGATGTATGTCCCTGACTCGGACGAAGAAAACTGATTAAAACTAAATTCTTTTTTATTTAATATTTATTTCGGGAATAAAGTTCGCCGTCAGAATATCCTCGGTCTTGTCCTTCATTTGTTTCACATTGGTTTGAACGACCTTGACTGAACTCAGAGCTGATTGCATGGAAACCTTAAGACAAAATCGAAATAGGTTAAGAAAAGTTTATTTGAGGATGCTTAAATAATATTCGGAAAGTAACCTGTGATTTAATGAGGAGCTGATCTGCACTCAAAAGCTGCTTTGAGGCATGGAGGACGACGTTACGTATGAGAGCGTTAATACTTTTCCACAGAGCTATATTGGACTCAACTGAAAAAATTTTTTTTAGAAAATCTTAGAAAAGGCAACCTAAATAATTACCTAGCTTTTTGTGGAAGAACTCATTGTTGTTGATCGTTCGGTGGTAGGCTTCGGTACATGGGTGGTTGTCGTTCTTGTCATAAACATCTGAAAATGAAGAGGACAACACTGTGATTTGAAAACACGTTTAAACAGCATTTTTAAATGACATAGGAACGATTTTTTGACTGAATTTTGAACATGCAGATACACGGCTTTAAATCTAGAGGAATTGCCTACCTTCATCAGATTCAGCTGCTTCCCCAAGAACAGCTCTGGCATAGACAATTGGCTACAAGAGATTGGTTGTAGTTTTTTTAGAAAATGTATTGCTCGATTGTTATACATACATACCCTATCGACAAGTGTTTCTTCCTCAGATTCGGAAGCTTCTCCAAGAACAAGAAGAGACATGGTTTTTAGAAGTTGCAAACAATTATGATAAAATTAAATTATTATCCTATTTTTGTTTTTTTTTTTTTTTTGTCTTGAATTGTTGATAAATTTTTGACAAATATCTGACTTTTCTGAAGCCTGTTTCACAATGCGACGAGGAAGCGTGACGTGAGCGTAACTGGCTGAACACAATAGAAGCGCGTTCGAACGCGCGTTCGCACCTGTCAAAGTTAAAATACGTGAAATTTCGTTAAAGTGAATACAATCGAGACGCAGCCGCGAACGCGACTCTGGGAGTTAAATAAGTTTTAATAATCACGCGCGATCGAACGCGCGTCTATTGTGTTCAGCCAGTAAACGCAAAATCGTTGCCCAATTCACAATGCAGCGAGCGTTCTTACGGGGTGTGTTTCTTTATTTTTTCCGGATAAAGAATAGAAAAGACAGAAAAGGCAAAATATCTACCCAGTATATCCAGAATCGAATAAATAAGGAAACAGATCTTAATTGAAAGAATATCCAACTATCAGCTATTTGTTTTCATGTCAAAAAATCATTTTGCGATTATTTCTGATAGAAGAAACAAATAAATATTTGTTTTGCAAATTGTAAATTAATTTTACGCGCACGCATAAGCATCATGAAGATACAAAAATAATTATCACAAAATCATGCTCACCCTCTGCAGAGAGGCAGACGGCAGACAAAATAACAGTACCTAATTGTAACCAATGAAAAAAAATGAAATGTATCTGTCAAAGTAGAGAATATTCCATTTATACTCTTGATTAGGAACAGAAAGAACACATTCCAATAATTCTAGAACGAATAAAGAAACAACAAAAAAGTAAATATATCCGGAATTTACCAGAGAATAAAGAAACGCAAAAGCGGTGTTTCAGATATTCCGAATATTCGGAATAAATAAAGAAACACGCCCACGATAAAATCTCATTTTTGTAAAAAAAAAATCATTAAAATATCCACAAAATAACTTGCAAAACAATAGATTTATCAATAACTTTATTTGTTAAATACATTTGATCATTTCTTTTTTGAAAAATCTGGGCCCGTATCGCGTAAGACTAAAATGAACGCTCTATTAAGTGATTGTCGTTTTTACGATTGTACACTCTATATATTTCCCTATAGATAGGATAGAGACAGCTATCGTGAAAGCGACAATCAAAAAATTGATAATCAATTATCATCTTAAGCCGATTCCATATCCCTGTAAATTACTTAGTCTGCTATTATACGACGACTTTTGCGTCGTGACTCTTCTTCGAATTCTTCTTTAAAATTTCGTCCTGTCAGTCGTACGCTATTACACCATGACTTTTGAGTCATGACTCAAATTTGGCAATCCTCTATAATTTTTCTTCGGTAATGAAATTCTCGTAGCAACCAAACAAACAACAAACATAAATGATAAATGAATCTATGTTCCAGCATAGAAATTCTCTAATGCTCTACACCTTAGCAACCGCAGCTATAGGTACATGTGCGCTCCACAAATAATGAAAATGAATAAAGCAATTTGCTAAAATAACAAACAAGAAATAAAATAATGTCAAAAATGAGTCGCCGAAATTTGGCCCACGACTCATAGGGCAGTTGTTTTCCGTCTCATTTTTCTTTTTTTTTGCACTCATTATGTTGAAAAAGAGTCACGACGCAAAAGTCGTCGTATAATAGCAGACTTAGCAAAAAATAAAATCGTCGTCACGTCACGCCTTTTTTTCCAATTTTTCGAATTCTTGGCGTGACGTGACGACCAAAAACACCTACGTTTTCATTAGAGCCGAAATGAGGTAATTTCGCAAATTCCAGAAAAAGTGTTTTCATTTGAATTTCCTAATTTCGTTTGACATCTGTCTGACTTCTGAATTTCGTTTGACAGAAGTTAATGACACTTACATTTTAATCAAATTTCAAATCAAAACAACATGGAAATTGATCAAGAAAATATAAGATTATTTTTATAATTTTCAATTTTCTCAAAAACAAAAGACCACTTTTAACCAATGTTTGTAATGAGATTGATATAAATACAAGTCTTGCAAATTTGTTCAAAGTTAAGTGTCTATATTGCATTTTTCTTGATTATAAATATTATGTGTCGCCGCTGCTCAACTATTTTCAATATAGGTGTGTTTGATTTGTGTCTACCTAATTTCCAACTAAATTTCGTGCAAATTTGAGTGAAATTACCTCATTTTGAAATGTAAATTTGAATGGGAAATGAGGTGATTTGGAATCGAATTTGGAAATTTTCAACGAAATTACCTCATTTGGCCTAATGAAAACGTAGTAGGCTCTCCCAAACCAACGCGAATACTTCAGAACGACGACGAAACTTTCGCCTGTCTTAATTTATTTCCATGGATATTAATGGGAGCACCCACACTGATGGCGCGATGCGAATTTACGAATATTATACTATATATATATAGTCGTCGCAAATTCGCACGAATGTTTCGCATTGGTTTGGGACAGCCTTTATTGTGTATATCCAGGTATACTTTCGTTGTTTGAAATTGGTTTGACAACTAAAACGAGTTCTCGTCAAGCTCACGTCCCTTTTCCTCGTGGCATTATGAATCAGGCATGGTGGTAAATTGAGAAACGTCAAATAATGGGGTTTTAAATTGGTAAATTCAGATTTAAATTTAAAAATTGATTTTGTTCATGGTGAACAAAACACGATTTTAAATTGATTTGTTTTTGTCAGTGTATTTGTGTAGTCTCGTTTCGTTGTCGATATTTCAAACAAAATTTCATACCTTGATGCACTTTTAAGAAAGGAAAGATGGGCTTGATAAAGGTACCGCGATTCATTTTGAACTGCTTCTATTTATTATAAACAATAACAATTCACGTTAAGTGTGAAAAGGAAGGTCAAAAAAATAGATATATTGACCCTCTCTATCCTGCAATCTGAAAGTTGCGAGCAACTCAGTTTCCCCGTGTGAAAGTTTACTTAAGAGCTTTCTACATGAGAGAGAACCAGTCCCAATGTTGTGTTAAAATACAAAATTGGTTAGTTATAAAAAAAAATGTTAAAAAAAATGTTTTGCCAAAAGTAAAATCTAACCTCAATATCAGTTTAATTTCGGTTGTTTGTTTTTGTATTATACTTTTAACTACAAAAATGTCAACAGCAACAATCTACTACGTAATTTCTTTGGATTGGTGATGTCTTTTTCTTTTTTGGAAACATTCTGTAACTAGATTAATGAACTACTTTGAACTACTTCGACCACAGAGTAGAAGTAGTTGACTGAAGCCAGAAGTACTTGACAGTAGATACTGGAGCCCAAAGGAACACACCTAATATACTTTGAAAAAACAAATATTCTATTCGCCACGAAAAAAACAATCAATTTTTAAATTGAAATCCTAATTTACTTATCCGAAGCCGAAAATTACTTGAAGGCGAAGGTCTTAAAAAACTGGGAACTAAATCAGACATCAAACCTCTGCGCATACCTTAGAATTTGTTTAGCTTGTTTCAAAATATTAAATTTCATTTCTTACGGTGTTGTGAGGTGTTTGAAAGTTGAACAACCCATGGTTTTGTATATATGTTAATAAGTACGACTGTAAATACCTTTGTTCCAGTATAAAACAAGACTAATTAAGCATTTTATTTGATTGAAAAAATTAAAACAAAGGATGGATTTATTATCTCCACACGATTTTAAGAAGGCTATCTTAATTTTGCACTTGTATCAATTCGGATTAATGGACCGTATACGAGTCATAAGGTATCATAAATAACTCCATGTTTAAATATAATTAAGTTTATTTGAAATGGTTTTGTTTAACTTCAACATTATAAAAAAAAACAGTTGTTTGTCAATAATTGTTTTTGTATATCGCAATGTTATCAAATTTAAAATCATTTGGACAACATTATGTGTACGCAAAAGCTACAAAAGGCTTAACATTTTTATTGTTGTATGCATTTGAACGAAGACTTATAAAAGGGTTCTGAAATAATTGAAGGTTATTTTTTCCAAAGAACAATAAGTCTGATGAAGAAGCTTCGAGCTCTCTATTTATTCAAAGCCCGCCACTCATATAATGCTGTCGAAAATATATATGTACATATTTTCTACAAGGCCGTTTGGTACAAAGTAATGAATTTATCTACACAAGAATTTATAAGATCTAGAGAGGCTGATAATAAATATAGCTCATGATCCATATATACAGATCATCTCTTGATGATAAAAACGCTATACGGATCTTATAGTGACAGCTGTGTTGTATATACCTATCTCTTTTATCTTTGAACTAAAGTTTACACTCCCTAACTACTTACAAAGCTGAGAAGCAAGAGTAAAGGCTTGACTTTTCGTTAATGACCGAAACGTGATCGCCCTATAGAGGGCAGGATGACGTCGTTTTGTTGTTGTAATGCATGTTTTTTTAATAGCCCTTTTGTATTACCAGTAATCCATCTAAAACATTTTTTTTATCAGAAATCAATTTTTCAGATTTTTCAGACAAACAAAAATCTCTATCATGTCCCCAACTACGTCAACACGCTTCGTAAAAATATAGGAATAGCACAAAGAAGAATGAGCGATAACTCTGCAATTTGTTCAACCTTACATGCCGCCTCCACTGGGCATGAACGATGCTCGGATTATGAACATGTCTAAAAAAAATCCAATGGAGGCACAAAAATTCATGTCCGTGCAGCAACATGTCGACGAAAACTTCATTTTGAACACGACATGACCGCTGTTCAAAGTTTGGGCATGAGATTTGACGTTTCACGTGTGTGAGAGTTTTTTTCTGCTTCTCGCTGAATGCATTGGTAAATGTTGAAGGAAAAAGGTAGAAGTAGTGGTAAAAGAAATGTATGTATGTGAAACGACATGACATAATTTGCCCAGCGGAAAAAAATTCGCTGATTGTTGATTGGATTGTGGTTGTGATGTTGGGCATCGTTGATGGCCAGTGGAGGCGGCATGTTAGCAATTTCGTCTACCCCAGCCACCTCACACGGACCTACCTGCTTAAAAATCGCAAGGAAAAATTGCATCGTTTAAAAGCATTCAAAGTGAAAAAAGCAGTATCTTGTATTGAGTCACAAACCAAAATATGACTTTTAATTCAAAGTGGCATCACTTATACAACAACGTTCAAAAAGAAATCTTTAAAAGCTTTCAGCCTATCTATCAAAAAAGCTCCACGAAAGACAAACCAAAACCACCACGATACCATAGATACACCATATAAAGATGACAATCTTTCGTACGTTTCACCCTCCAAAACCCATTTGTTTACATTGTTGTATTTGTAATTTCATCCCGTGTCGATGAATAGATGTGAATTGCAACAACAATTTAATGGGGTGGGTTTGTTCTGTTTTGCTAGATCGACCATTTTGTATGTGCAAATAACGCAGCCATCTTTAAAAAAATTCCAACTCACCAGCTTTTCACCATGAAAATGAGGGATGTAAGGTGGGATATCGGGTTGTGTTGAAAGAAACACAAATTTAATGATGCTAAGTCCGCTATTACACGACGACTTTGGCGTGATGAAACTTCTTTAAACTTTTTTTGAAAATTCATCTTTTGAGTCGCCCGCTACTGCACATTGATTTTTAAATCTTGACTCAAATTTGGAATTTCCCTTTAGTTTCATTGGTTATTAAAATTTTCAATGCTCTCTATATACATATATGTATATATATTAACAACCATACAGGTATACATGTGCGCTCTACAAATACAAAATAAATGAAGTGACTTGTTAAATAAACAAGGAATACAATAAGAAATGTCAAAAATCAGTGGCCAAAATTTGGCCTCCGACCTACATGACCCACTCCTTATTTAAAAAGAAGTAAAGGCTTAACTACATAAGCCCAAAAAGTGAAAAAGTACAAAAGTGAAAATTTTCGAACTCATTTTGGAATAGTTTTTCTGACAGGAAAACTTTTAAAAATGATGCAGAAAGATTAAATTTGGGTTTTAAAAAAATTTTGTATATTATTTTTTACAAAAAAATTGCGCTAGCGGGAAAAAAAATATTTTTACTTTGTACAAAAGTACTTTTTGGCTTATGTAGTTAAGCCTTAATGACTAAAAACTAGTCGTGTATAGTAGCAGTATTTCGTATTGCCGTGAATGACACCATGTTTGGCCTTCATTCTTTTACTCTCATAATGACATTTTGCTGAACTGTGTTTTTCTATCTGAAACGTCAATTTCACAAGTCATCCATAATGCTCTTAAGTGGTTGAAAGTAAGAAAACAAATAGTTTGTTTGATGTCAATTTTCACAGCACAGAGTGATAAGCTTTTAATTATTTACTTTGCGAAACCACTTAAATTTGATGTGATATAAATTTATTAAAGGAAAACTTAACATTTCACTTCACTCATTCGTCAATCAGAAAAAAAGTTAAAAAATAAGCACCATGCGCCAAATTGTTTTTAGTTTACTTTCACCATTTTGTTTTTTGCATCCAACCACTTACGAATGAGCGGTTGATGAGCGCTCTTCACGTCCGACGGCAAAAGTTCACGAAAACTAGACGAACAT